>CM050330.1:0-2567500 GCA_027405865.1 Salix purpurea | reverse complement strand
TTTTTTTTTCTTTTTTCTTTTTTCTTTCTTTTTGCTTAGTTATGATTTGAGCATGTAGAGGGTAAAAGCGATAGCTGTTGAAGTTCCTTTGATTATCTCATACTATTCTGTAGGCAAAGATCTTTCTAATCTATGTTTTGATTTTTTCCAAGAGGTGACAGCTTTTAAATTCGTTGAGTTTGTCTGCAGCTTCAGAAGAATTTTTGGAGCTTACGAAAAGTGCATTGCAAGCAGCTTTGGAAGGTTGACCTTTTTCTTTTGTTATACAATATTTTTAGTTCAAAATAATTTATTAGGTTCTTAACTGCATGGGTTATGTCCTCTCACGGTAACTTTTTGTTTTGTTTTAGCCCTTGCTCCTGGTTCTCTATTTGGGCTTGCTACCTTTAGCCACAAAATGGGATTGTATGATGTTCAAGGGCCCATTCCAGTAGTAAAGAATGTTTTTATTCTTCCTGATATGGAAGGAACCCTTCCAATTGAGCTCGAAGATGTCATGCCTTTGTTACAATTCTTGGCCCCTGTAAGCTAGGCACCCTGTTTTATGTTTTGGCATTTTTATTTCATTTGTTGCTCTTGACAAAGCTAAATGGAAAGAAGAAATCACTCATGTAACCAAACTGATGTTTAATTGAATGCTTAGTTTAGTTAGATTTAGATTTTTCATCTTTTATTGTCATCGATTGGCTGTAATGTTCTCTAACGGTGTTTGGCAGCTTAATTGCCAGGTTTTGCCTTACTTAATGTCAGCACCATCCTAAGTTCATTTTTGTGCTGTAGGTGGAAACTTGTAAAGACCGTATTACGGCTGCACTTGACACTCTCAGACCAACAACCTCATGGGAGAGAACCACAGGTGCAGGACAAGAACTAGATGGAGTTCTAATGGGCGGGCGAGGTTTTGGTGTGGCAATGGAAGCCTTGATCAAGTACCTTGGGTCAGAATACGGAATTACATTTGCTTTAGGTACATGATGCATGTAGTTCGTGTTATAAAGGCATCCTTTGTCTTTTGTATATTGAAGATGTGCTCAAATGCTTTTGTCCTTTTTGATATTGATTGCAGCTAGAGTTTTTGCTTTTATATCCGGTCCTCCTGATTATGGTGCTGGGCAATTAGATACAAGAAGGTATGGTGAACAATATGCTAGTAAAGGAGAGGATGCAGACAGGGCCTTGCTTCCAGAGCAGACTCCATTTTACAAAGATCTGGTAATCTCGTTGCCTTTAATTATATTCAACATTGCAAGTTTTAGGAAACATGAGCATTGACAAATACTTTACAGGCTTCTGTGGCTGTCCAAGCAGGAGTTTGTGTGGACATATTTGCTGTAACAAATGAGTATACGGATCTGGCATCCCTCAAGTTTCTTAGTATTGAAAGTGGAGGTGCATTGTTTCTTTATTCAAACACTGATGACTCAACACTTCCTCAGGATATGTGAGTACAGGATACAATAGTAATTAGTAGAAGATACATGAATCCCTAGTTCCTTTCTTGTTATGAACATCAATAAGATACATGAATTTCTAGCTCCTTTCTTGTTATGGAAAATCAATAAAACTGGTAGCATAATTTTAATTGCAAAATGAGTGCAATGAGGGTCTGGTGTTAGTTCTAAGATGTACAATTTTGCATGTTTAACTAGTTAGACGGATAAATAATTTGTATGAAATAGATACTGGTCGGTTGGTTTACTTGAAGATGTGAGTTTGTAATCCATTTGTAGTGGTTCTATTATCCGCATGTGATTTTATGTGCTATCCTTTTGAAGGTATCGGATGCTTAGTCGACCATATGCTTTTGGATGTATATTGCGATTGAGGACATCTTCTGAATTCAAACCTGGTCATTCTGTAAGTGACATTCATTTTAATTTGAGTTTGTTGAGCAGAGGGTACTATGTCTTTTATTTTTGTGCTTCAAATATTTCCTGCAGTATGGACATTTCTTCCCAGATCCACAGTATGAGAATGTTCAACACATTATTTGCTGCGATTCTTTTGCCACATATGCTTATGACTTTGATTTTACAAGTGCTACTGGATTTTCCAGGTATCCATAAATTTCTGCGAGCCAATTTACTATGATTTTTTGTTGGCTAAATGTCAGTGGAACTTGATTACTATATCAATCTATATAGAAATATCTAGGAAAGTTCATTTAGAGCCCATGAAATGATTTCATCAATGTTTGTTGGGTTTAGTATGTTCAACTTCAAACAAATATTAATGTAATCTGCATGTTACTGCCCTGACTGAATCTGGTGGACCTGCTTGGTGTAAACATCTTCCCGTTTATATAGTTAGATATGGGACCTGGCCAATTTACAATATAAAAATGGATACAAGCTAAAAGCAACCGTTCTGTTCAAAAAAGATAAAAAAACTGTAGTCAGAAGATATCTTGGAGTTCAACTATTAATTGGCAGTGATGCGGTGGTATTAGAGTTCTGTTTGGCCACTTATATTCAAAACTTAAGAGTGCATTTTTCCATATCTATTGCAATATTATTTAATCTTATGCAGATAAGTTACAAATTAACTGTTGAATTCCAGCTGCTCCTTCTGTGGTCAACCGTAAAGTCTAAGTCTATCTAGGAACAGTCAAGTCACTTTTCAGTTAAGGAGTGGAGAATTTCCCACTATAGTTCATTGGTTTATTCAGGGTCTATGATCTTTCAATTGAGTTGATGCTTTCTCTCACAAAACTACATTTACTCGTGCATACAAACATTTGGATTTGGTGAACAAGGATGGTGGATCGATATGTTCCTTATCTGCTGTAGCTTGAAATGGAAAGTTTCCACTTGTTATTGCTCTTAAGACGGGACACTTTCATAAGATTCATGTGTTGCCTTCTCAAACTATCATTCCGACTGACAATTACTTGTTGGCTCGATGTTTTTTAGGCCTTGATTTTATATAATCCACCTCACTCTTGATCTCTTCTTTTTGTATGCTTTTGTAACTCATCAAATGTCATTGAGTTTTCAGTGATTAAATTATAAACTGCACTTTGAAAGGCAATGGCTTCATTATTTTTGCAGATATGCATCAGAACAACCAGTACTACAGATAGCATTTCAATACACAGTTATCGTGCCTCCTGAGGAACTCTCATCTCCAAGATTGGTTTCCGCTAGCAGGTATGACAAAGCTGAAGCTATTGGATATTTTGTTTTGCAATGAATGACCGGTATTGCATAATATATTATTGATGCACCATAAGCTTCCTGCAAGCATTTTATTACATTTTCAGCACCTTTTGGGCTAATATTTGTTTGTTGTGTGTATATGCAGAAGCAAGCACTTGCTTAAACGTCGATTAAGAATCAGAACTTTGCAATTTGGTACAGCCAGGAATATGAATGAACTTTATGACAATGTTGATTCTGAAGTTGTTCTATCAATACTTGTCCACAAGGTATCCTCCCATTTCTTGTATAATGACAATCTGTTAGGACAAAAAACAAAGGTATTTGATTCTGCGGGGGTATTTACCTTGGTCATAATCATAACAAGAAATAAAATAAAGAAAACAGTGATCAACATGAACCAAAATAATCAAACAATAAACAGGGAGTGCACAAGAGAGATGCTAATTTCTTATACAATTCACCCCATCCTAAGCCTGGTTGTAGTTTTGCTTTATATGGCTTACTTCCTGAAAGAACTCTTAGCCAGTAATTTGCGCAACTATGGCAATCCTCCCCCTTTATTCTCTCCATTCCTTGCATGAGTATGATTTGCCATGTTCTCTTTCAATAACAATGACTTCTCCTTAGGCTAATTGATTGTACATTTATTCATCATCAGTTAATTATGCTCCTGTTGACTCTAGGTTATATTAGCCTCTTTGGAGCAAGGAGTCCGGGAGGGCAGGATGTTGCTTCATGATTGGCTCGTAATCCTCACTGCTCAGTATAATGATGCCTCTAAAATTGTCCAGTTTAAGAATGGCGGTTCATTAGCTGCTCAGGTAGATGTTGCATTTTCACAGTGCCCACAACTGCAGCCCTTGCCTCGCCTAGTTTTTGCTTTGCTTCGAAACCCTCTTCTTCGCTTCCATGAAGAAGGTGTTCATCCTGACTACCGAATATACCTGCAATGCCTTTTTAGGTACACCATGTTTAAATTTGACTTGCTATATTTAATATGCCTGGGGGTTGGTTTAGTGTTTTAGAAAACCCACAAGAAGGGAGGAGGCGGGGGTTCTATCTAGATGTTGAATTATTATTATGGCATTGTCAGAACTGAACTGAAAACTGTGAACTATTGATGAGTTTAGAAGCACATGGAGACCATTCATTGCATAAACATAATGTCACAAAAATTGTCCAGTGGTCTGCTTCAACAGGACACCTTCCCCACCCCTGTCTTGGGGGTGGTGAAGAATGTTGCAGATTTTATCTTAAAACCTAATTTGCATTTTATGTTTTATTATCCTTGGTGTCTATAACTGTTATTTTTTTATTTCATGCATAAGGTCAAACTTTGACTTATAATTTTCATTCCCATTTACTTTTCTCGTGGACATCGCTGTACATTACCTCTCTTTGCTGATCATTCAATGGCTTTGAGGGAGTGGGTGAACTTGGGAGCTTCACTTTAGAGGAGAATTTGGCCACCAATTAGGCTATGCTCTGGAAACTTAAAATGTGTTACTCGAGAATTAACCCTACGTCTCTTCTGTATGAGAAATTAGTAGTCTCACTTCTCTTAAACTTTTCTTCCTGCAGTGCCCTGGAACCAAGTTCCCTTCATCGTGCTATATATCCAGTATTGACATCATATTCTACACCAGATAAACAAGCTTATCCTCGCCACTCTTTGAGTCGTGCTGCACTGCTTACCAGTGATAGTCCAATATTTTTCCTGGATGCATTTACAAATTTAATTGTGTTCTATTCTTCTACAGCAAACCCAGCACTCCCTTTTCCTCCACCCCAAGATTGTAAGTTGTTTTTACCATTTAGGTCTGCTTTAATGTAAAAGAAATAATTCCTCCAAGAATATCCTCGATTCTCTTTTTGAAGACACAATTTACTCTTATCAGGTTTATTGAGGAGCACAATTAACAAACTGAAGCAAGAAAGGAGCATCACTCCGAAATTGATTTTTATCCGGGGAGGGCAGGATGATGCCTCTGCCTTTGAGAACTACCTCATTGAGGAACAGCATGTTGATGGTAGTGGCTTTGCTAGTGTCATGGGTTTTGTGTCTTTCCTGGAAGACGTAACCCAGAGCGTGATGGAATTCATGAAATAGAATACGAGATTGGAACCTACTCATGATTTACCAGGCACAGGAAAGGCATCTCGACCGGAAGAAATGTGCATATTGACACAATCCACTTCAGGTCAGAACTCCGATTCGCCTATCAAGATTTGAAAGTTCTGTATCATCTTGGATTCAAAGTGGTGGATTGTTGATTTTCAACTGCCTACATTAACCCAATGGACATTCCATTCAATCGCAAATTATATCAAGTCAAACTTTGGATTATGCTCGTCGTGATCTTTATAATTCAAATTTCAGTCACGGGAGATCTGTCCTACTTCTTGATCAGATTATGAATACAGGTTAATCCAATTGTACTGTGAGTTGCTTTCTTCAAGTATTTTTTTTTTATTGCTGTAATCGGATCAGTCTGTTAGATTATGAAAACGGTAGATAGATTTCCGGGAGTGATCATTTCAATTTGTTGACCCAGTTGTTCAAGATCAATGGGAGAGGAAAAAACTATTATGTTCAGAGGTGGTTTTGTGTGTAAGTGCACCTGTGTTATTCCAGGTCAACATGTATTTCTTTTTACTTTCAAATAAATTAGGATTAATTCACGTGAGCATGTGCTACAGAAGTTTAGATGCCGGAACTCCATTAAATCAAATATGACAGAAGGCAAAGTCCATGCAACATGGAATAAAAAAGGATGAGGTGGGCGTATGGAGCTGAGGAAAATCAACCAAGGTGGGAACAATGTTTTATTCATAAGCTTTAAAGAGGGTGTCTGGGATTTTTTTTTGAAAAAAAAAATTGTTTTTTTTCTCTTCTAAATAATTTTTTTTTTTTTTTGAATCGATTCTTACGAAGGAAACCCCACTTCCCGGAAAGCGCACTTTGTGGGTCCAGGGAGTAGTTAAAACCTCCGGCTGCCCCAGTGCTCTTATAAGGGGCTTAGCAGGGGCTCGAACCCGGGGATGGCCCCGCATAGGTCCCTCCCGCTACTCCACACACCTTGGGGGCTGGTACACTTGGAGGACTCGAACCCTTGACGCATACAAAGGGACAAAGTCCCTTTGCCGCTGGGCCAAGCCCTCCTGTGTAATATTATTTTGATATGTTGATGCTAATTTTTTTTTTAAATAAAAAATATAATATTTTAATACATATTAAATGAAAAGTATTTTGAAAAGCAATTGTAATCTCATTTTTAAATATCTTTTAAGTTAGGAGATCAATTTTAATCAAGGTTGTTAATTTTGTTTTGGTTGGTGTTTTTTTTTTCTTCAATTGGAACAAAATATTTTTGGTTTTGAAGTGTTTCGACGTTTCATTTCAGGGTTGTATTGTTTATGTTTATATATATCCTTAAATATATTAATTCAAGGAAAAAAAATAGTTCAAATTCAAAAAAAAAAAATTATTTATAATTGTACAATTTAAATTTCAAATACAAGTAAAAAATGAGAGTTGAACTGATATAACTCGACCGACTTGATGTGTTCAAAGATAACATGAAAAATTGATAAAAATATAATTTAACTAAAAAAATCAAGTTGATATCTTAAAAAAATATTAAAACAATAATATATTGAATCAACTGGTGTCAACATAGTTAACCTTCCAAATGTGTAATTTGCGTTATAAGACCATGATAACGTTAAATAAATCAAATCAAATTATAAAGTCAATTTGTAAGAAACTTGTTGAATAATGAAATTGAGACAAAATTAATCTAAAAAAGACACAATAAAATAATTTTTTTGAACAAAATTATGAACGACCTTGCGATATTAATGGTGGCATTCTTGTAAAAAAGACACAATAAAATGATCGCAAAGTTGTTACATTCTCTAATTACTCTGAAATTTTGACATAATATATATAAATATGTCAGGAGACTCCTCGTAAAATTTCATCTCAAACTAACGGTCTGATGAAGGGATGTGATTAATATTGTAAAACTATTCATTATTTAAAAAAAACAATATTTGGCCGAAATAGAACAGTCAGAACGAAACCAAAACTTTCCAAGTGGAATTTGGGTGGAATTTCTGGAACAGACTGAGAATTTGAGTAAGATGAAATTTGTTCTAGTTTGCTCTGTTTTTTGAATTGAAACGAAATGTACCGGGCATTTTCGGGTGGAACGAAATGGAATTGACAACCGTAGTTTTAATGGCCATGTTATCCATAGGTGAGATCTGAATAAATAAAAAGATACAAAAAAGAATGTAATTGTATAATTCACTTTCTTATATTATAAATAATATAAAACATGTCGATGATTTATCGTGTCCCTAGACACTGATCACTGTGGATTTCAATAGTAAAATTACTTTTTGCCCCTCGAACCACAAATTTTAACCCTCGATGTTGGGGGGTATTTTGGACATTCTTGAGAGACTTGTGTGGTATTTGCAAATTGTTTAGGGGTGCTATGGTCTTAACCGTTTTTTATCTGTATAGTGAAACTATCTATATATCCTTGGGTGCTGACAAGAGGACGAGGTTGGATGGAGGTATTTTTGGTTTTTTGCCTAAACTTGAACTGTGCATTAACGACTTTTCCCTCCAGTAAGGCATGGGCTAGGCGCTGGAGGCAAGGGTAGTTTAAGTGTTTCAAGTTTTTATGCACAATGAAACTACTTAAAAGCCCTTAGAAACGTCAAAAACAAAGGCCCCGCACTAGAGGCATGAAGGTGCTTTCACTCTCGGTTTTTACCTGGTTATCGCTTGGTCCAGGGGTGTTTACTGTAGACGTCTCGTCAATTTTCACGTGTACGAGTCTTTCAGGCGACGTGTGCGGTGTCTTTAAGTGGTTTAAAATGTCAGGTCACCATGTCTCTAGGTGCACAACCGTGTCCTCTTTCTCATGGTAATGCATGTCTCGTTGGGCGGAGATAGAAGTATCACTGGTGGTCGATTTTTCTTCTCCCCCCTTTTCTCTCTCTGGCAGCGGCAAAGTGTGTTCCAATCCTCTATGTTTTATGCATGTTTGATTTCAGTCTCTGGTCTTTAATTTTATTTTTCTTCCTGATTTTTTCAATAAAAGTTTTGATGGTTTTCAATTATACCCTTAAATTGAAATTGATCATATATATTATTTTTCATTTCAACCTTTAATCTTTTGATTTTTTATTTGTTTTTGGTTCCTTTAGTTTTTTGATCTGCAGGTTTTAAGCTGTTTCAATTTTGTCCTCCAATTAAATTTGGTCATATATGCTGCTTTCATTTCGATCCTTATTCTTTTAATGTTATTTAAAAATTACACTGTTATTTTTTTTAAAAAAATCCTTTGTTTTTTTCGGTCTCAAGGTTTTGATTTTTGTTGTAGTTTTGTCCTTCAATAGGAATTAATTATGTGTTTTGTGTTTTATTTTGGCTTTTATCCTTTAAATTTTTTATTTAGTATTAATTCCTTTGGTTTTTTCGATCATTCTTGGACAATATTTATTTTTTATTGAGATTTTATTTTTATTCGGTTCAGTCCTGAAATTTTAATTTATATTGGTGATCATTTTACAATTAATTTTTTCTTTTTTCCCTTTGTTCTTGTTTTTGGTTTTTTTTTTTGTTATTTTTATGTGTTCTTTGGATCAGATGATTTTTTTATGCTTCTAATATTTGGTTTAATTTTGTCTTTTTGTTGTTGTTGTTGTTGTTTTTGTTTGCTCTTTTGTTAAAATATTTTTTTATTCTTTGAGATAATTTTATGATTTCATTGTTTGCGTTGTAATAATAATAATTTTAGTGATTGTTTTTTTATTGTTTTCTTGCTTGTTTTTTTTTGTAAAAATATTTTGCTTTTTTTATTCTTCGAGGCAGTTTAATAATTTTAATTGTTTGGGCAACAATGGTGATAATAATTTTAACTGTTATAGTTTTCATAATGATACTAACGTAGTGATGGATTTTTTCAGTGATGTTTTCTTCTTTTTATAAGTAAAAAATCAATGATTTATTTTTGTTGTTTAGTTATTGAAGATGTTTCCATAATTTATATTTTATTGTTGTGTTTAATTTAAACTAGATTATAAAATGAACAAATTTTTATTAAGTGAATTCAATAATTCAGGTATCCAAATCTTCTTGTTTTTTTAATGGTGATGATAATTTTATAAGTAGACAAATTTATATCGATTTAAAATTTATATATTTTATTGGAAACTTGCGCTCCACAAAAATTCTATACAAATTTATTATTTTGCTTAAATTTATAATATTAAAAAAAAAATTTGTATTTATAATATTTTTTTACGTTAAAAAAAATATAATTTTAGTTGCAAAGAATAATATTTTTGGATTGATGACTCAAATAAAATATAAAAACTTCAATAAAAGGAACCTCTTAATCATTAATACACCGTACCATTTATTATTATTTAAAAATAACAAATTAAAGAACCAAAGCAAGCCACCAAATATTCTAAAAGAAAGAACCCATCAATCATTGTCAAGCTTCGCACTCAATTGCTTAGGGTTTGTTCCCAGAAAAAATAATCGAAACTCTCTCGCTCTCGCTCTTAGCTTGAAGTTGTTCAGCAGAAATCATAGCAGACAGAAATTCTCTTCCTTCTCCCCCTCCCCGGTACGTTCTTGAGGCCTAATTACATTTCTCTTCTTCGTGTCTTTGGGGTTTTCTTTTTTTGGATTTTTTTTTAGTTTAACAAGCTCCATATCTGGTCATGAGCTGTTAATTTCAAACTGAAACTTTAAAAACAATACATAAAAATCTATTAATTGCATCATTATAGATTTGTTAGTAAGGAGCTGAAGAACGTAAATTCAAAAAGGTTCAGAGCAGAGCCAAAGCTTTGACCAAGGTTTACCCAACCTGGAAAAAAGCTGGGATTTGGCGACTCACTCTATCAAGCTTCGTTGGGGTCTAGTCCTCGTGGGTTTCTTGATTAACTTGATATTACCCTTCCGGTTCTCCGTTTCACAGATGTATATGATGGTCCTAGATTTATAATTAGGTAGGTCATGTATGGAAGAATCTGATGCCTGGGTGTATTTGAGCTACGAGTTTGTGGTCCATGAAATTCTTTCGGTTCCGACTTGATAAATGCTTAGCCCGGATATTTTCTATTTGTGTTATTTGTCTTTTAATTAAGCGTAGCCTGATTTGGTGTTCTTAGAGGAAAAATAGACGAGAAACTTGAGAGGTAAAACAAGGTAATATATTTGTTTAAGAAGCTTGGTTGTTGAGAAAGCTGAATTTTCAATAGGTAAGCTATAAAGCAATGTTAATGGCACACCAAAATGTGTCGATCTTGTCTGCATCAAATGTGTGTATGGTTTGTATTTTGCTGGGATCTCCCATCTTTGTAAAGTTTAGTATGAAGGGTTGTTTTTAGTTTGGAAAATGTGTACTGTTTATTAAAAACTTATGTATAATGTCCATCCCAATTGGTATGTTTAGTTTGATATGTCAACTTGAATTGTTGCAGGAAGGTGGACAGACTGGTATGTTAGTTTGGAACTCATTTTTTTGTGAGATTGGATCATGTTGTGGCTTGATCACCTTTTTGTTAAACCTGGCCCTTTCCACTTTTCTCTGAATGACTTGATATGGAATCTACAAGCTAAATTTTATTTCTTATATTTCTTAAATGTGACCCTTGGAATGAAGCCCCTTCATGCTTATACTAGTGCTTCCTATTCCAGGACATAGGTTGCACCACCTTCCTAAGCTAAATTGTTGTCATTCAGAAATCTCTTTTGCCTAACTCTGTTACTACTGCAACTAATTTTATCTTAAATCCTTTATTAGAAGTCTTTCACATTGCTACCACCTTCAAACTCATGACACGATTTCTATTCAGATTCATGATCTGGAACTCCTTTTGGCCTTTCATTTTGTTTCCTCCTTTGAATATTTGTATACATCCCATGAATTCTTGTGGCCTCTGTACCCTCTCCACAGTTGCCTTGCAAGCTTGTGTACTTAGATATATAAGATGCCAAGTACAAAGGGAAAGGCATCTGCAGCTGCTGAGGAAGCAGAATTGGAAAAGCCGGTCGAGTCTGATGAAAAAGTTGATTTTGATGAAGACTATGATCCTGAGGAAATGATGGATGAAGAGGTTGAGTATGAAGTAGAGGAAATAGTGGAAGAAGTGGAAGAAGAGGAAATAATAGAAGAGGAGGTGGAGGAAGAGGAGGTGGAGGTGGAAGAGGAAGAGGAAGAGGAAGAGGAAGAGGAGGAAAATGCTAGTAATGCCAATGGGGGTGATATCCAAAGTAGCCATCAAGGTGATGAGGCAAAGGTTGAAGATGAGGATGAGAAGAAAAAACATGCTGAGCTTCTTGCCCGTCCTTGTCACGGTTCTGAAGTATATATTGGTGGTGTTCCTAATGATGTTTCTGAGGAAGACTTGAAGGATTTTTGTGAGTCTGTTGGAGAAGTTGCGGAGGTAAGCTCTACTTCAATTTATGAAGTATATGTCTCTTTGTAAAGGAGAAGATTCTGAACAAGTTTTGTGACCACAGGTTCGGATGATGAAAGGAAAAGAATCAGGTGACAACAAGGGCTTTGCATTTGTGACTTTTAGAAGTGTTGATTTGGCTACTAAAGCAATTGGTGAGCTGAATAATACTGAATTCAAGGTGAATGTCTTTGCTTATCTTTGTTTGTGGGAATTGTGTTCATGCTTATTTAACGTACGCTGCCTCAATTGCATGTGTTGATGTTTCCCTTGCATTCAGGGTAAAAGAATCAAATGCTCAACATCTCAGGCAAAGCACCGGTTGTTCCTTAGCAACATTCCTAGAAGTTGGGGAGAGGAAGATCTTAACAAGTGTTTGGCCGAGGTTGGGCCTGGAGCAACCAATGTGCAATTGGTGAAGGTTAGTGAAGTTAATATTCTACTTGATTGTCGATACTTTCAGTGGTGTTTTTATTTCTTCTCTTATTTATTTATTATAACCTGGTTAGCACATGCAATTTACTCCATGGATATATAACAATTGGTCACAGGAGAAGAGCTCAAGCAATAACAGGGGCTATGCTTTTGTTGAGTACTACAATAATGCTTGTGCTGAATATTCGAGGCAGAAGATGATGGATCCAAAATTTAAGCTGGGTGAAAATGCCCCAAGTGTGAGCTGGGCTGACCCAAAAAATGCTGACTCTTCCACTTCTTCACAGGTCTTGTAATAAATTTGAATTGATTAACCATCTTCATGATCTGGCTTCTTTAGATCTGGTTGACTTTGCTTATGCTTTGAGATGTCTTGTGCTCTGAAATCCAATTCGGTAAATCCAGCTTCTATTTTACAGGTTAAGGCAATATATGTGAAGAATTTACCAAAGACTGTTACCCAAGATCAGTTGAAGAAGCTATTTGAACGACATGGAAAAATCACAAAAGTGGTTTTGCCTCCAGCAAAACCTGGACAGGAGAAAAATAGAATTGGTTTTGTGCATTTTGCTGAGAGGTCAAGTGCTATGAAAGCTCTGAAAGATACTGAAAAATATGAACTAAATGGTGATCATTGATTTATCCATCTTATATGCATTTGTTATCTTAATGTAAGTGAACAAGTTATTCATGCAGGTTTGTTTTGTTGTGACTTTTAGGCCAGCATGTGGAGTGTGCGCTTGCAAAACCTCAGTCAGAGCAGAAACCTGCTGGAGGGTCAAGCATGCAGAGGACTGGTTTGCTCCCAGGTTACCCACATGGTGCTGGTTATGGTATGATGGGGAGTGCTCTTGGTGCAGGATATGTTGCGGCAGGCTTTACACAGGTCAGAAGATATAACTGTGTTTCGCTTTGCTATTGTACACTCTGTAATCTTATTTTGAACTACTTGGTCTGGATGGTTATCATCATTGTATATTTACTTATTAACCATTTTGGATTTAGCTTTAATGTGCAAGGGGATTGCCTGATAGCTTTTCTAGTAATTTTGAGCTGTGGCTGTGGCTTTATGATATATACAAATGAAGATTAACTGATCTTTTTTCTTTGTTTCTTTGCTCATGCTATGATTTGAAAGAATTGTAATATTTAAGCTTTATATACTCTTGCTTTAAATTTATTTATTTATCCAGGTTAGATATGCATGTGATTAAATCTCAATGACTTGGCCATGAAATTCAGTTTCCAAGCTATTCTAACAGATGGCTTACAATTGTAGATTAGAATCTTCCAAGTATCCAACTTTAGGAGGGAGAGGCCATAGACTAATGCCATTTCTTATTGGTGCAGTGTAATTCAGGCACTTGATTTTTTCAACTCACATCTCCTCCTTTACCACCTTTCTAGTTTGTTATATTCATATTTTAGTTTCAAACTTTTGGTCAATGAGCTACACTTGAAAAGATGAAATGAAATTTATGCTGTTTGCTCCTTATTAGGAGTTATAGAATCCTGGGATGACAGATTTTCTTAGTACAATTCATTTATTTGTTTTCTTCTTTGTTAGAACTTAAAACCCTGCAGTTTCTAACTTTCTGCCAATATTAAACTCATCCCTTTCTTTTCCCCCCCATTTTGCAGCCACTGATCTATGGAAGTGGACCAGCCCCTGCTGGCATGGCAATGATGCCAATGCTTCTGCCTGATGGACAGTTCGGATATGTCCTGTAAGCTGATTGTAGATCCCTTACCTCCTTTTGTTTTCTTAGCTCCAAATGGAGGGTCGGGGAGCAATGATGCCAACGTTATGATCCTTTATCAAACTTGTCCTTTATGTGGTATTCAAGGAAGAGATAACAAAAAAAAAAAAAAAAAAAAACTTATTACCTCGAGCCCCCTTCCCTCAAGCATTCGTGTATTGAAGGAGAAATGAAAGGAAAAAAAAGAAGCTGCAGTTAGCATAATCAACAATGAGGGTATAGTTGGTGTATTGATTTGTCCAGTCTTTCAGCCTTCCCCATGCTTAGCCCAAATTAAGGATAGCTCGGAGTCATTCCTGACCTGATCCTTATGTCTTACCCCATTGTTTCCTAGCAAGATGAATTTGTTCTATTCCTAGCAAGCCGAAACACCTCCCCAGATCCATTTTTTTCCTGACACCGGAAGCTTGAGTGCTTACAAGTCCAACTGATCTAGTTTGCCACATAAATGTTGAATATACCTGCAATAGTAAATATTGGCTCACAAAGTAAATTAGCTTGCTACTTAATTGTAAATGCCTAAGGACCATAAGTTTCTGTTTCTTCGCAGGCAACAGCCAGGAGTACAGCTACGCTCCCCAACTTCATATCAAAGAAATGATAGCAGGAGTGGAAGCGGGCGTGGCAACAAAACGGTTGGCAGATCAGATAGGGGTAGACAAAGCAGTGATGCCAGCCATGGTCGCAGATTTCGTCCGTACTAATTGCTTGTTGATTTCACAAGTGGCAAACTCTTGGCATTTTCTATTTCCCGTTTTGCTATTGTAGTGTAATTTAACTGATTTTTACACGAAAATCCATATATTGAACATTCGTGTACATTTGTTCTTTGCGAGGTTGATTAGTACACGCAGTCAGGTTTGCATTACATTTGATTTTGTTAATGTTGTGTGCATCCTTGTGCTTGCAACTTGTCATAATCACTTTTGCTTCATCAAGTGACAAGCCTTTTCTTCTGAGAAAAGCATGGGTCTGTGTTTTTCATGGGAGAAAATAATGGCCAATGAAACTACCACCTAGCTAAAAGTTTCTACAACTAGCATAGTATGGCAGATTATTCCATTTTCTTTGTCACAAAAAGAAAAGGAGAAGGAGCCTACTGATGAGTTCTCACAGAGGAAGGAAAGATACGAGTAAGAGTTGCTTTCACCTTCTATAATTCCAAACAAATCCACACGCAAACTTCAGGTCAAAATACTATTTTGAAAAACTAAAATGTTTATTCCAATTGGTAATAAAAGCCGAGTCAAATATATTTTAACACATATCAACCAATACCATGGTGCCATAGCCAAACCAAGTGCTTCTTTCGGAGTATGATTGTGATTGTTTTTTAAAGTGTTTTTTATTCAAAAATATATTAAAATAAGTTTTTTTATTTTTTAAAATTTATTTTTGACATCATGAAAATGATTTAAAAAAAAAAATATAAAGTCAAAAATAAAAATATATTTTTTTTAATTTTTTTCAAAAATATTTTTAAAACGCAATGTTAAACACTCTTAAATCCAGGGAAGATGTCATTTCCAATGAGAGACAAAAAAGAGCAAACAATATATAACATTTTCTACTTTTGGCTTTTCTATATAAATTTGTAGAAAATAGCTGCTCAATAGACAAAAAGTTTTTTACTTATTGTTAGAGCAATTCAAAGTGAAAAAACTATTTATAGAAGTCAAATTAATAATATGATTTTTTAAATAGTGTAACTATAATATTTTTTTTATATTTGCACTCAAATGGAAAAAAAAATCATTTAGAGAAGTCAATTCTATTTTAATATATATAATATTAATATAATTATTTATTAATAATAAATAACTAATATAAGTAAAATCAAAACCATTTTTTTATTAAAATATATTAAACAATTTTGTATGGGCTTTATATTTACTGGAAAGGCCCTGGCCATGAGCTCACCATATGATGATGATACGATTGTTATGGGGAAGAGGTCAAAAACCATGTGTGTGTCATAATTATCAGACATGGTTCGAGGATTCATCTGAGAAATTATTGAGCTATTGGGTTATCTCGTTGGATTGGCCTACTCGTAAAGGCTGGTTCCCTTTGCCTACCTCCGAATATTCAATCTTCAAGAACGTGGTTTCATGCACGAAATCGAAAAGTTTTTTTTAATTAGTAGAAAGGGAGTTAATTTAATCAGATATAGAAGAAAAAAATAATTACTTTTCTTACAAAATTTTCAAAAATAGATTAACACCGACAGTACCTCAGGTGACAAAAAAAACGCCGACTTTAGGAACATGATCTTCTTCGCTTACGTTAAAGTTTGGACTACATATATTTTACCATTTTCGAACCTCAAACTATAACTTGAGCGAGCAAGCAAGCAGTAAACAAAGCCAATAAGCAAAAGCAAAATCAAACATCTTTACCCTATAAAACCTCGTTGCAACTCTCTCTCTCTCTCTCAAATCCATAATTTATTGTATACGAAAATATATACTTGCTTTCTGGTTTCCCTTTCGAGCGTTTCTTGTATCAAGAACCATGTCTTTTTTCTCTAAAATATTTCACTCATCATCTTTTTCACCTTCTGCTCGATCTTTACGTGAGTCCTATGATCAGCGAGGCCAAACGTACAGGGCTTCTCATCCAAGTAACTACAGCCATCAGCAACAGCAGCAGTCTTATTATGGGCAGGGCACTAGTGGTGGTGGTGGTGGTTATTCATATGGGTACTCATGGTTTCCTCCAGGAACTTCTCCAGATATTATTAGGAGCTTTGAGATGGTTGATCGAGACAGGAGTGGGTTTATTGATGAAAATGAGTTGCAAAAAGCTCTTTCTTCTGGTTATCAAAGGTTTGATATTAGGACTGTCAGGTTGCTCATGTTTCTCTTCAGGAATCCTCATGATCCTAGACGAATTGGTTAGTCTTTTTTTCCTTTTCTTTTGTTGGGGTTTGGTTTTCATTGATTTTGTAGAACAGTTTACGAGCTTATAGCTACATGGGCCCATTGGATGTCATCATGTTAATTTCTTACTGTAGCTTCAAATTCCACTCCATGCATTGGGTTAAGGCTTAATCCATGACTCTTGACTAAATTTGATGAGATATTCTACTAGAAAAAATGGTTCTTCAACTGTTGTTTGCTTCAATTTTGAAGAATTATTGAGGCTTAATTTTGTATGTGAATGGTTGAGTTTTGACTTCAGAACAAGATTGGATTTTGGCTTTCTCTTTGATTGATTTTTTTTACCAGTTCAAATGGGGTAGCGATTCTCTGTACTGATTTCGATGTGCTTCTCTAATACAGGGCCCAAAGAGTTTGCTGCTTTATGGACTTGTCTTGGTCAATGGAGGGTGAGCAGTCTCTTCTTGTTTCTCTTGAATCATATTTTCTTCATCTACATTGCCTCTGAGAATGCTAGGCATTTTAAACCATTTCATGCTCTTCATTCTTTTTAAGTTACAACAACGAGGAAAGGTAAAACATGGAGGAAAGCTAAATTTAGGTTCTGTAGGAAAATTGACAGTGAAACTTAGTTGAATTAGCTTGACGGATGATTTGACGGTGGTCCAAGGGACGTGGCGTGATAGCAAAAGGTTTGCGATCTGCACAGTAAGTCTCGAGTTCGAGTCACGGCATGCATTCCTTGTAAAAATTTGGGACAACCGGGGTTTTACTCGCTTACCTAGACCTATAAAATACGATCTGTGGGGTTCTTCACATAAAAAAAAAAAAGGATTATTTGACGGTGGCCTACGTTCACACAGCTCTTCTGGTTCTCACTTATCTCATAAGCATACGCACTTATTACCAGATGCTGCAGAAGTAAATCACACAGTTTGAAACTCTTGTAGCAACATCTACTATTGAAGCTTTTTGCCACTGATATGGCAAACACACTTAAATGTCAGCTTTCCGTAGAATCTACCATTACCATTAATGCAGGATGATGAGAGAAATGGGGGAAACTAAAGATAAAAGTGTTCTTGAGAATTCTAAATAAAAAATTAATGGAAAGATGTAATCTTTTTCGTTTAGCTGATGAACCATTGGCTCAAAGTTATTAAGGCCTGTCCTCCTAGGAGAGGAGTATATTTTATTTCGCTGGAGGATCACATTAGCCTGTCAATGCAGCCTAATTGTAGGTTCTTGCATACGTTGTTGGCACTTTTTTCTTATGCTATCATATTATCAGCCATTAAAAAGGAGAATTCAACTTTTATTTTTTCTTGCAGGGCATATACGAGAGATATGACAAAGACAAGAATGGTAAAATTGATTTGTTTGAACTGAGGGATGCTCTTTACAGCATTGGGCTTGCTACACCATCTTCAGTTCTTCAAGTTCTAATTTCCAAGTACGATGATGGAAGTGGCAGAATGATTGAGCTCGATTTCGACAGTTTTGTCGAGTGAGTTTCTCATGTCGATGCTCTTCTTGTATGCATTTTTTTCTTCTTGGTACTGGGACTTCTGATTTGACTAAACTTGTTGCTTTGCTGTATTTTACTTGCAGGTGCGGGGTGATTTTGAAGGTGACATCTTAATCCTACAAATCTAAACTTGTTACCTTTTATTCTGTTCTTGTTTTTCCTGACATGAGCTTGTGAATCTGCTGTGATTACAGGGATTGACTGAAAAATTCAAGGAGAAGGATGAGAGTTATACAGGCTCAGCGTCATTTAATTACGACGAATTCATGGCCATGGCCATTCCATTTCTTGCATCATACAACTGATCAACAAAATTCTCATTGTATACTATTAGATTGTGGTAGTTCTTGTAATCACTCATTCATTTGTTTTTTTGTTTTTTCGTGGCATTTCATTTGCAAGAATTCTTGTATTCAAATGTTTTTAACTTTAGGTAAGATCTTGTACATTGACAAGTGACAAGTGTGCAGCAATTCTTCTGTAAATTGAGCCAGGTTTGAGAAATGAGATCAAAAGTTTGATTTTGTCTCTGCCTGTTCTATATTCCGATCATTGCCTGTTGTAAATATACCTGCTATCTGATCAATCTGTGCCACTATCAGCATTGACAGCAATTCAAATTTGAACATCAGAACAATGATTCAATCGTTTTTCTCAGAATGGGAAACTTGAAGTCAGTGAAATTTACTGTTTTCGGATGAATATCCTGAAATTGACACTCCACCTTCATCTGGCAGGCTGCGGATTGTTAAGGAACCATCTTTCACATCTTCTCAAGTGAAAGCTTTTAGGCTTGAAACTTGTACACAGTCTCATACTACTTTATGCTTAACAATCTTTCATCTGGCAGGCTGCGGATTGTTAAGGAACCGTCTTTCACATCTCCTCAAGTGAAAACCTTTTAGACTTGAAACTTGTACATAGTCTCACACTATCTTATGCTTGATTTTTATAAAATAAAATGGGGGTGATAAGATTTGAACTCGTGACTATTAAGTCAATAAGACTTTGATACTATATTAAGAAATTATCTCATCTAAAAGCTTAAAATATTAGGTGAGATCTCAGAATATGATTTATATTATTCTCTAGCACGAATGAGCTAAATCTGTCCTGCAAAGACATCCTCTTTTCATCCATATGGTGACCTTATTTGAATTGACTAGAAACGAGGAAATAGAACTGTGACCTGATAAGAAACTATGTTTGGTTGGCAGGCGGTTGACTTTTGAGATCTTTTCTTTTGATAAGCTTGAATTCTGAAATCTTACAACCATTAGTAAATAGAGGGATTTCAGTAGGGTTTTTTTTCTCTAGCCACCCTGTCAGCAATGGGTACACTTGGAGAATCATCTCTACTGTTTATCATTACATCAGTGATCTTCTTCAGAATGAATCGAAGATGCTGTTCTCTCCCCTATTTTAAGGTAAGGTCCAACAATCTTCTTCAGAATTCACACTTTAAGATGAAGAACAAGAAGTTCAGAGGCGTAGCTTGGAATAGTTTTCGGTGTAATTGTAATATTTGGTTGTCAATACCGTTTTAATTGGTGTTTCATTTTTTCAATTGGAACAAAATATTTTGGTTTTGACACGCTGTTTCGATGATGTACTGTTTGTGTGTGTGTGTGTGTGTATATTAATTAAAAAAATAGCTCAAATCTAAAAATAAAATTATTTATAATTATGCAATTTAATCTAAAAAAAGACACAATAAAATGATTTTTCTGAACAAAATTATGAACATGTATAATATTACAAGGATGTTATCATCAATCTCGCAAGGTCATTGCATTCATCGATTGCTCTGAAATTTTAACATAATATATATAAATATGTCAAGAGACTTCTCGTAAAATTTCATATCAGTCTAACTGTCGGATTAAGAGATATGTTGATATTGAAAAATTATCTATTATTTAAAAAAAATACTATTTGTCTCGTTTTTTTAACTGGTATACGAAATGTTTTGACCGAAACAAATAACTATGATCTTTCTTACTTTAACAAACTGGGATCCTTGATAGTTTCAGGCTTTAGTGAGCACTCAGGGTTTAATATGAATTTATAAATAAATTTTGATTTTTAAATTCAACGATTTGAGATGGACAGGACAAAAACTTTAGCTCAGCTCTTTACAAAAACCCCACAAAACGGATGCTCAATGCCAGAAAAAATGGAGAACAACATTCCCCTCTCCTCTGCCACTTTTCAAAAAGGTTTCTTTTTGGCAACTTTTTAGCGACAAAAATAATGTAAACCAGAAGCTACAGTCTCACAGAGAATCCATTCTTTCTGACGTGCATGAGCCTGGAGACCTATATCAGCAGTAAACTAGGGCATTCATCTGCGCTCTGCAAATCTCCACCAAGTTCTTTCTTTTTATTAAAAAGTTGAATAACAATTTGAATTTAAGAACCCCACATGACTCTTTTTTTTCAAGAAAGAAGAAGACCTATCTTAATTTCACCTTCTTGCCTCGTATTTTTCTATAATTAATATCTGTAGATTGAACTGTCAATCCAGAAGACAAAGTCCTGATATGTTAGTGATTAATGTAATTTCTTCAGTATTAGTACACATGAAACTTGTATAGATGCTTTGCTAGACCACTGAAGTAAAGAGAGATTGAGCAACAACATCTTTAGTCATATGGTTGCGATAGAAACAAGACCACCTTCGCTGCCACTCTCCCCCCCTGCATAAAGATGTTGTGGCAGTATATTAGTCATTTGTTTGAGCAATCTATTAAATAACAGCAAGAGTTGGTGAATAAAAGCTGTGAGCATCATAATTAATTGTTGTCAGCCCACCAAATGCTGGTGGGGTGACAACATGTATGTGACTGCCTTTATAAGCCAACTGCTAACACAATTTTATTTTGGATGCGAGGAAACTCTACTCCGGAAAGTATATTTTATGGGCCCAGATGAACGAGTAAAACCTCGGTTGTCCCAGACTCTTACAAGGGGTGCACGTCCTGGCTCGAACTCGAGACCTGCTGTGCAGATCGCAAACCCTTTGTCATCACGCCACGCTCATCGCGGACGCTAACACAACTTGCTCTATGTTTCCTCAACATGACATGGTCTCTGAGTACCACCCAAGATCAAACCATTCGGTATCATCTACAACCACTTGGATTTCTTAGTCCCCTGGCATTTGGGACCATAGAAAGAGAGCTCTGATAGGTTTCACAATAGCAGCTCATTAAATATTTGTTATGTAGCTAGCTAGGTAGTTACTCTATCGAATGATCTGTCGATCTTATCCTTGTCGGGGCCATTGCTGATGCGAGAAGGTATCCAATGTGAAGGCAGGTTGTCCATGACGTGGAAAGCCACCTGACCACTTCATGCTCAAGCATCAGTTGCCGAATCAAAATTTGCACTCGCCAAAAGGACAAGTCTTAGGGCTAATCTTTTGTTTGAAGCCAGAAGGCAGGCTGAGGAATAAAACTACAAAAAACATTTAAAAACCTTAAGAGTCGTTTTCTCGGCTTTCATAGATAAAAATATCAAGCAGGGAAAGTAACTTGGACTCGAATTCTTGAAGACTTGGAGGTGATGGGGCATGTTGGAAGGAGACTGTTTTGATGCTAGAAAAACTCTACAGAATTTTGATTTGATCAAAGACCAGGCCACCCTTCGCTGTTCATGGAGTCTGAAAGGCTCTTACTAGAGACAGCAATGTTTGGCCAGCTGATTTGAGCTTGAAATAGACCTGGGATTGCTCCGACTATTGCTGATGCAATAAATTCTCTTTTGAGATGGAGATAATAAAGGTGTGGACAGAAAGGTACCCCGTCTTCGGAGATAGAGTTCATAGTCAAAGACAAAAAATGGTGAGGTGTCAAATTTGGAGCATTCAGAAAGAAAAAAAATGAAAAGATTGTGAAAAACAGATGCTGAAATCGGGACCCTAGCAGGTTCTTTTCCTGATAGAAGCAGGTTTGGACTTTTGTCTAGTTGAAGATAGCAAGAATTTTCCTGAGAAAGATTCACATGCATGATCGCAAGTGGAGGAAGATGGCCCATTGCCAAAAAAAAAATATCTGTAGCAAAATTAGATTTCAATGAAGCAGTAAAAATGTCAGAGCATCCACTTGATGCAAGCTCGATGTAAGAAACATCAGATGCAGGTGGGTTCTACCTTGTAGACCCTAGATGTTCATCACATGATTCCAAAACTCAACCTTATTATGTGTAGATTATTCTAACCAATACTAATTATTGATTCTAATTATCTCACAAACCAATTTCATCAGAGCCTAACTAAGGGAGGTAATATGCAGGCCAAGTACAGTCGAGTTAAGAAATTTGGAATGAACATTTCAGAATTTAACATGGTCAATCCTTCATTCAACATGAACTCCGTATCTCACCTAGAAATTTTTTGCATCCGGGCGATTTGTTGGGTGATGCTTTTGTTGTTCATCTCCCTCCCTCCTCTAACATAATCCTGGTGATCTTAGGCAATGATTAAATATGACATAACAAGTATCACCAAGCTGAAGATAGAACATGCCTGCAGAATCATTTGAAATGCAAATATATGAGATTAAATCCATTGTTGATTGTCTTTAAACCATACAATAGTAATTATGAGAGAAAATATGACTTACATTTATAGTGGACGCGGAAGAATAATAGACTATTCCGGGAAGATAGCCCTGCAATCCACTGCTGTAAACTGGAGTACCATCAGGATAGAAGAGTCCATAGTTCCTCTCAGATGTTGCACCGGGCTTTAAATTCTCGTTAAAAAGCGCAAAAACATATATGTTTATCGGCACAGATGGTTTTGCTGGTGTACCTTGCTTCGCTTGAATTCTATTCAACAGATTACTATGATATAGAGCTGCATTTTCCGGTGTCGATCCGACCTCATCAGGATCCCCCTTAGATGGCCAACCTGTCTCCGAAATCATTACTTCAATATCTGTATGCCCCATTGCTTTAATTGCTGAATAAACCGCATCTACTTGAGCATACAGCATGTTATCATAATGCAAGTTAGTGTATGGATCTATCATCCCCGGGTTGGGCTGGAAAAGGACATATTCTAGAGATACTTGGTCTGGATTATCCTTGTATGCGAAAAAAGGATATGCGTTGATAAGGAATGGCGAGTTGATCTGAGAGTGAAAGTTCAGGATCGCCTGGATGTATTCGGCAAGATCCTGCCGAAAAGTCCCGGATGAAGGAGGGTAGGAATTTCCTATGATATTAAAAGAATGCGCACTGGTGACTATCACTTGTTTATCTAATCCAAGATTAACGAGAGTGCTATACACCATTTTCATTGCCGGGAGGAGATTTGACCATAACTGGGTGTCATTGCTCATGAACACCTCGTTTCCGACAGTGATGCAGGTGATTTTGGTTTGAGTTATATGGGGTTGAAGATGTTGCTGAACCCAGTTTTGAGCTTTGATGGGATCGGTCATGTCATGAAGATACTCATTCCCGAGTCCAATGATGAACTCAACATTTGAGTTGGAAAACGCGAGCAGGACATTCGGATCGGCATCGTAGAGTTTTAGCCTGCTGACATTGAGGGATTGAAGCATCACAGAAACACGAGAGGGAGATGGAAGGTTGTTGGCAATCTGGCCATAGTTAATTCCGAGCCCAGCAGAAAGCACCCTGACAGCTGAGGCTGAGAAACAGAGTGAAGAACAAGAGTAGGAAACAGAATTCAGAGTTGAATAATCTAAATCATGAAAGATAAAGCAAGGAATTAAGAAACAAGAGCAGGAATCATCAATTATCATAGCACAAAATTGAAGGATGCAAGAAAATCTGAGGATTAAAAACTATTTAGGATTAAAAAATAAATTATATTGAAGAAAATACAATCAAGATGCCCACAAAAAAAACCTTTGCTTCAAAAAATAACAAAAAAAAGAAATAATTCAAAGTGACATAAAAAGGAAAGCTTTTTCAGTCTAAAAATCGAATAAGAATAAGTTTCACTACCTTTGCATGCCACTATGAATGTTCAACAAGTAATAGAATCTTTGCATTTCCAAACCATAATTATTCCCATTAAGCTTCAGTTAGATTAAGATTTCAATCCCAAATTCATAAAAAGGAAACCCATCAAGAAAAGAAATACAAAATCAAGTAAAATTCATCTGAATTCATCATGGACTTGCCAAAAACAGAGGAACAAGTTTAAGATATTTGTTTTCATGCTTGAATATGCAGTGCATATAAAGCAATAAAAAAGCTAGGCAACCCAACTAAGAAGCCAAGGGGCAACAGCTTAAGCTTGTGTTTTCATTTCTTGAAGTTTCCCGGGAAACAAACAGAACAATGCATGCAAGGGGTAGTTTAAACAAGAAAGAACTAACCTGAAAGAATGACGAGCAAGAAAAGAAGACGAAAAATAACAGAGCAGGCAGCCATAACTGATCTGATCTTGGTTTAACCAGGCCAACCAAGAGACACCACCACCTCTCTCTTTGCCCCCTCACAAAGCAGTAGCACAAAATATATAGGTGTTTGTATATATTTATAGTGTGTTTTGCATTGGAGTATGGACAGTGACGGTGGCTCTTTCTTGTTTGCTTTCACCTTTGTACGAGAGTGTGGACTCAGATTTTTTTTTGGAAAATTTTATATAGCCGAGGGGCTAACTGCTGTTATTAGTTTAGTTGCTTCATGGAGAAAGAAATAGATATAAAAATAAAATAGATTATGAAACTCATGATTTATAAAAATTAATAAAAATATAACCTTTTTCTCTTCTAATTATATTTATTTATTTATTTAAAGCACAACTAGAAATAACTTTTTTGTTTTTTTAACTACTAGATTTCATTTATTTTAATAAATTCTTTCAAGAACCACTTGTTGTCCTTGGATTTTTATCAAATTTCTTTTTTTTTTGTAAATTTAGCACATTAAACGTATAAATTTAGTAGAGTGACATACTTTACAAGATTTAGTAAAATAACATAATTTAATTATATTGCGTTTCAGAAGCGCATCATTTACTAAATGTTGCTCTTTTTAAGAATGATAAGATAATTATCATGTTTTAAAATAATAATAATAATAACGCATCAATTATTTCACGCAAAAACCATAATTTTATGTTTTATGGGTTAAAATATATTTTTTTGTCCAACTTGTAGACTCAAATATATTCCAATTAAAATCTTAAAAAATTATTGGTAACACATTAATAAGGTAATTATGAGTAGTAATGTATGAGTCTACCATAACTAGTGAGAATCTGCCCTAAGCAAATTACATGGATGCCCTAATATAAGCATCTATGAACCAACAAATCTGGTTTAAGCCTAAGAGGAGGTTGGGTCATGCTAGACCAGAATAATAACTCAAAACAATCATAACTTCTAATTCAATCATTGGAATGCATTTAAATTTTTACATGAACTTCTGGAGGTTGTTTTTCCTATAATAGTCATTGTATCCTTATGCAGACCGTTAGATCTTTAGCTATAAAAAAAACTAACTTGAGGCTCTTGATTTTGGTGGTTTTGAGATTTTTTATTTTATTTTCTAAATTGATTGACCAATTGAAAAATAATATTGGGGTTTTACCTTGTAGAGCTTTTGAATTTAGAATGATTTATGAAATTAAGATTTTTTTTATTTCATCCCCGATTTATATTTTCATCTATAACATTTGGTTAATATCCTTTTGATTACTATTTGTTTTATTTTAAATGATTTTTGCACTATTTTTTTTTTCAATTTTATCTTTCTTGATTTTTTTTCTAATCAAACTTAATCCTTTTATTATTATTGTATTTTTTTACCTTGCAAGATTTTTTTAGATTAATTTTTTATTTAATCTTCAAATATATATTTATCTGAGTGTTTAGCTTTTTAGTTTAGTCTAATTGTAGAATTTAATGGATCATGAGTTTAAGAGATTAACTCTGATTTATGAATTTATTCTGAAAAATAATACGGGTTACCTCTGTTTTTTTTTTTTGTTATATTTGTATTTATCGAAAGGAATTTGTTTTAAAATTAAATTAATTAACTTCATCTTTCAACATTTAGTTTTTTAGGTGTTGAGCTTCTAGGTTGAGTCTGGGTCGAGAATCTCACAGATTGCGAGTTTGAGGTTTAACTTGGTTTTACAAGACTCGAGCATGCTTGATTTTTTAAAAAAAACTTTTGTTTTGTGATTTCACCCTCCAATATTATTTTTATTCTATTTCTATGAGATTTGTCTCTCTTTTTATAATAACAAGGGTTGCCTTGGTTTTTTTTTTTTTTCTGTCTTTGTTAAATTTAGCTTTTTTAAAAGGGATCTCGAGTGTTGAGCTTCTTAATTTAGTTCAGATCTATAATTTAACAAGTCACGTATTTGAGAGATTAACTCATATTTATAAAGTTTATTCAAGTTTGCTTCTTTTTTTTTTTTCTGTTTTTCTCTTTAAAATACATACTTATTGCATTTTCAAAGTGTGATTACAGTTGCTTTTAAAAGTATTTTTTATACAAAATTACATTAAAATAATATATATTTTTTAAATATAAATAAAATTATTTTTTTAATAAATACTTTTAAATCACAGTATCATCGGGGACACGAATAAACACAAAATTTAGCTGTAATAATAAAACGGGAGATGGATAATTGAAACCGCTGCCAAAATTTCCAGCATAATAATTTATTATAGCCTGGAGGCTTAACTGGACTTGCCAACCTGTGATCTTCATATCGGTCTCGATTTCCATGGCTGGAAAGTTGAAAGCACCGTCAAACCATCGAATCGATGATACGTGATTGATTGGAATTCAATTTGAAAAATGTTTTTTAAAATTTATTTTTTTTATTTTAAATTAGTTTTTATATTTTAAAAAATAAAAATTATTATTTTAAAATATTTTAAAAAACAAATTCAACTATATTAAGTTTTGTTCGTGTCCATGTCAGTTGAGCTTTGACCTTAAAACCTCACATGTACCTTCACGAGCTACTAGGATATGTACATGGGGCGGGGGTTGGCCATTGAAACAAGATAGGGAGCATCACCTTTTCTAAAGTTTAATAATAATATCAATAAATCATTTTATTGATTAAAAGATGCGTATAGAAACTCTAGTTTTGACTTTTGAGTCCAATCATCAATAAAAACTTATATATTTATTAATTTTAAATTTTATAAGAATAGTTAAGATGCATTCAAGCTGATCGGATATCCATATTAATAAAAAAAAATATTTTTTTTCTTTTTTTAAAAGATAAGGAGAGAGAAAATATTAATTAAAATGTTTGTAATTTATAATGTTGTGCGTTGATTCACAATAATCAAAGGTTCTACCTAATTAACCCTACCATATTCTCTGTGCCTAATCAATCACAAGAATATTTCTCGGGCTAACATTTTTATTTTTTATTTTTTATTTTTTATTTTTTATTTTTTATTTTTCTCTTAGCAAACAGCAGGTGAGGGCAACATGATGTGGACACGCGGCACCACCACCAAGTGTCGGTCACAGAATCTTGTTGTTTTATGGAAAAAGAAAATAAGATAAAGTGGCTTTTTCTCAAAGGTCCAAAACAAGAAGATACGCCCACCAAGAAGGGAAGATAAGAAACCTGAGCGAAATCAATGAATGTTTATTTCTTTATTTTCTTTAAATTATTTTTATAAAATATTATTTCAATACATATTTAAGGTAAAAGAAAAAGACTTCAATAAGCAACAACTACAATAATGGTCTTAATTGATAAACTTTGTTTTAGTCCTCGTAATTTTTTGAAATGTTACAATGCTAGCCCTTGTCAGTAAATTATAGTTTATCATTAATTATTAAATAATATAAGAGCTGACGCGGATCTTAGTAGAGTGCACGTGTTAACCACCGTCCACAACGCGGCTTCCTCGCTCTCAATGATCGGCTCACCCTCCGCACTTGGACGTGTCATGCTATTATGATTTTCAATTAATAAAATCACAGGTCATTGAAATGATCTGTAAAAAAAAAATATCCCTTCAATCTAACTCCAAAAGGCAAAAACGAATTGTTTTTTTTTTTAAGGAACAAAGAAACAAACAAAGTTGTTTATATAGTTATACATTAAAATAATGAAATTAAAGCTTTTTCTTTTTTTTAAAAAAAAAAAACTATTTTTTTCCTCGGTTGCCAACAATTTTAAACCGGCACAAATTTTATTTTCTCTCTCGTATTTCATATTAATCCAAATTAAATATTTTTAATCAAATTTTGTTGCTAATATATATATATTAAAAAGGGGCGAAGCCGACCTGAGAATTGAATTTATACACGTGCGGGTATTCATGGATACATCATGCTCCAGCTGTACAAGAAGCACACGGCAAAAAATTCTCAGGTCGGCTTCGCCCATCATGCATTGCCTTGTCAACTCAGATTTGCCCCACCAAGGTGCTTCGTTGCCGTTTGGAAATGTAATTAAAATTGTTTTTATTTAAAAAATCTTTAATTTAAAATTTTTATTTTTTATTTTTTTTAAATATAGTATTCAACAGAAACAAAATATAGGTAGGCTGGTGTCTTGAAAACCCAAAAAGATTCAGCAGATATCACACGTCTTGTAACTGGATCCATCTGCCATGAACGCACATGAAGTATAAAATAACCCAAACTTTAATGAATGATTGACTCTCATTGTGTTCCCACGTTACTACAACATGGTAGACTCTAACTTTATTGGCGTGAGCAATGATGAGATGGTTTTGACATTCCACACAGCAGAGCTAATATATAGCTAACTCCCCTCACACTGAATTATTCTATTTAAAAGGGTATATTTTAATTTTAATTTTAATTTTAATTTTAATTTTAAGTTATGGTTTTGCTTGCTGGATCGATGGATCACAGCGTATACGTTTTTACTTGATTTAATTTAAGCTGATAGTAAATTTAATAACCATATGGTAAAGTAAAGTGATGGTTAAAAAATATGTAACAATGAATTTAATAATAATAATAATAATAGAAAAAAGTCATGAGAGATGAAATGAAAAAAGAGGTTTTGACGTGGCCCGAAGTCATGTTTTAACACTAAATTAATGAGATTACGCTCATAGATTAAGTCGTAAGCTTGAATCATTACCACTTTAATAATGATTATTTACCTTAAAAATAGAGTAACAATAAGTACAGCACTCGTAAAAGTACCAACCATCCAAAGCCAGATTCTTAAGACATCATCTTAGGTCTAATGGTGTGCATTAACAGCATACCGTTGTTAAAAAAACATAGTATGAAACAAAGTTTGGATCGTGAGAGAGGAGTTGGCTCAGTTTTTTATATATTAAAAAATTAAAATAATATCTTTATACTAATTTTGACTAGATTTAATCAAATCAAATTACAAATCAACTCGATTTACACCAAATTAATTAATTTTTATTTTGTATGATATTCGGTCTAGTTCAAGCCACAAATCAACTTACTAGTAGGAGTTTATTCCATGATTTTACAAATGTTCGCAAAAAGCTAAATCTTTAAAAGCTATGAATATTGACCGGATTATATATATATATATATACTAGATCTCTACATGGCCCTTATATATAATTGTTTGATACGCAATTTTCTTGGAAAAAAAAGTGATGTATTATTTTTGCTTCACTAGGAAGCGTCACATCAAGACCTAATCACAGTTCATCAACAAAAAGATTACAAATTGTAGATACTTAATTGTTTTAATTAAAATTTATTTTGACAATTTTTTTTTAAATAAAATATTTTAGTTTGATTTTTAAAAAATAAACTTACTTAACCCACCAAATTTATAACTTAAAATAGATGCTTATAAGATTATGCACCAACCTAAAATAGAAAGTTATTTGAGATATTCATTCCTATAAAAAACAAACAAGAATCAATCATGCAATTTATCTCCCAACTAATCTAATATTAAGAGAAAACAGTATGGATTACAATATTAAAAAAATAAAAAACCTCACATGTTCAAGCCATAATTTTAAAATCCGGTTCAGCTTAACAGGTCAACCCAGGACCCTGCCGATTCAAGGCTGAAACCAGGTCAAGTTTAAGAAGAAATAAGGGAAGTAAAAGTCCCAGGTGAAGGCCACGGTGCCACCCTCGCCATATGCATCTCTGAAAATGCCGGGGAAAGTAAAAAAAACTCCGGTGACCGAGATGCAAAGGGTCGTTGTCCAAAATTGGTAGCCTGAGCAGGTGCTTTTGGTACTTTTCAAGCCCATAAAGGTGAACTTTCCTTCCTTGGATAAAAATAAAATAAAAATAAAAATAAAAATAAAAAATAATTTCTTTTAACGTCTTCTCGATGTGTCTTCTTGTGAAGATTCTTGTTTATCTTCTTCCTTTCGACCACGATTGTTCTCATCGGCCATCTCCACAGAATTGCTGGCTGATGATCCATCAAAAATATCTGTGTTGAATAATTTAATATATATGTTTTCTAGTTAAGGTGATAGAACTATTATCTACAAAATATCTTACGCAGGAGATATGAAAAACTCCAAAATACTCAAATAATTGTTTTTAGAGAATACAATAAGAAAATCTTAAATAAATATATGTACACTAAGTAATAAAAATTATGAATTTTCTTACCTGTAGTCGAAGGAGTATTTATAGCTTTTAAATTTTGTTATTTTGATGGAGTGGAGAGGACAAAATGTCGATTTCTTATGGTAGCATTAAATAAAATATAAATATTTTTTATATAATACTAGTAGTTATGAAAATATATTAAACCTTTATTTTTATTTTTTATATTATGAGTGTAGAGAGATTAATATCTTCAACATTAACATTGTAGTTAAAAATCATGCGAACAAATAAACAAATTTTTATAATCCAACCACGAGACCAAAGCATATAGACAATGATCTAGTAACTTGTCAAACTGAAGTCTGTTTGAGCTCATAACGTTGTTGAATCTAAAATTATTAGATCTAACAGATAACCAAATCCATGTCTACTTGGACTAGAGATGTTAATTATAACAGCTCATTAAACTCGTGCGTGAATAAGTTTACTTGGAAATAGCATGCAATTAAACACAAAAAAATAAAGTATAGTTAGATGTTTATTTGGGCATAGCCAGTTAATCCTATGCTTACTAGACTCGTATCTATTTAGACTCAATATTCAATTGATCCATGAATATTATGTTTGACAACTCATCAAATTTATATCTATTTAAACTTGAAACATTATTAAACTAAAAACATTAAATATAGCAACTTGCTAAATAGAAAAAACTTCTCAACCAATAGAAAAAGAATTTATTTTCAAGAATTTATTTTGAAAATGGAAGTTGAAAAGAAATGCTCGAAGATTGCTGGAAAAAAAAAACTTGAATAATAATTAAAAGATATATAATTTTATTTAAGTTTCATGTTTAATTTATTTCCAAGAACACAAGTGTTAATTCTCAAAAACACAACTCAAATGTTTCAATGAACACGAGTGAAGAAATAAATAGGTGTTTTACATTGCATTTCAAAAGTTTTTTATTTTTATTATTTATTTTAAATTATTTTAAATTATTTTTTTGATGTTTTTAGATTATTGATGCGCTGATATGAAAAATATTTTTAAAAACTATTTTTTTAATATTTTAATATGTTTTTAAATAAATAAAAAAATAAAAAATAATTTCAACTATATTTCGAAATATTCACGAAAAAAAGATATTTATGAGAAGCTCAATGGATATCTGCGCTTCCTCCTCCAGTATTTTTTGTAAGCTGCAACTGCAATCCTCTAATTCTTGCTTTTGATCTGAGAAAACCGTGCGTGCTAGCGGGAGGCAGGGTGACTGCTGCTTCTGTCCTTTTGACATCCCACATCGGAAGAAGTGAATATATGCGTGTGGACAGAGGCTATAAAATGCGAAGCGCGACGCTTCAACACTCATACCTTTCTCGGCCTTTTGGCTAAGATCAAGTGTAGTATCTGTTCTTATCAGTTTAATATCTGATACGTGGGCCAATGGCCCACACGATATTAAATTTATTTTTTTAGGGGGAAAATCCATCACGGTAGCTTGCTACTGGGCTTTTCACGCGTCGCCTTTGCGTTGCACTACTGCACTGGCCTGGCGCGCCCCTCCAATCCTAGTCCAACCTTTTTACTAAATTTCTTTTATTGGTCTGTTTATGGCATAAAAGGTAATTTTTATATTCGTGGCAAGTTCTCAACGGGCCTTCATCACCAGCATTAGGAATTTATGGAATAATTGTGTGAAAGGATACCAGCAAGGCAGGCTTTCCTTGCATGATCGGCTGTATTTTTATGTGGCCCAATTCAGTGAGGCCCGGCCCACGGAAAAATCAGACACAAACCAGATATTATAGAATAAACTAAAAGAGCTCAGGAATTCACTGTTCATTGTGAGTGAAATCACTGTGGACGGCAATAGTGTTTTTTTTTTTTTTTTCGTTTTTGAACACTACATATACTATTTATATATTTGTTCACAAAAAAAGACAAAGAAATACATGTGGCTTACTGGAGGCACAGGCGCGGCTTAAGAGGGAGATGCGCATTATTCTTTTCTTTGCCTTTTTTTTTTTTTTCAGTTATGTTTTTTTTTTTTTCATTTTTATTTAATTTGATTATTTTTTAATTTATTTATTTTGACGTTTTTTCTAATTTCTTTTTTTTTTCACTTTTTTTTTCACTTATCTTTTCAGTTATGTTTTTTTTTTTTTCATTTTTATTTTTCATTTTTTTTTATTTTGACGTTTTTTTTTATTTCTTTTTTTTTTAAACAATTTATTGACATTTTTTTTTCTTTGATTGAATTTTTTCCAATTATTAACTCAATAAGAATAATAATATTAGTTTTTTTTCTTTGCTTTTTTTTTAATGTTTTTTATTTTTTTCATCGTAATAATTTAATAATTTTTATAGTTTTAGTTGTAATGGTAATAATATTCTTAGATTTTAAGAGTTCGATGTTTTCATTTAGGCCCTTATACTTTTAATTTTGGATTTTAATCCCTTTATATTTAATGTTCATTTCAGCCCTATTACTTTTAATTTTTCATTTTAATCCCTTTATTTCTTTTAATTTCAAGAATAATCCTTACTTTTGTCCATATATATATATATATATATATATATATATATATATATATATATATATATATATATATAAGTGTGTTTAGCTTTGATTTTTAATTTTTTTTTATTTTCATATTTGTTGGGCTGGTATATGTTTTTCAAAAAAAAAAATAGTTCTTAAATTTTATTTTATATTTATGATCATTTGGAAATTGATATTTGTATTTTTTTTATTTCTTTTAGTTTTTTTTCCTTTTTATTTTTACATCATATGACTTTTTTTACCTGATAATTTTTTTTTTGATTTTTTGTTAAAGTTTTTATGATTTTTTTAGTCTTTTATTTTTTTCATTATTAGCATAATAATAATAATAATAATAATAATAATAATAATAATAATAATAATAATAATGTTTTTCTCTTAATTACTCTTTTGTTAATATTTTTTAGGTTTTTTTTTTCTCTCAGGATAATTTGATAAAAAAAATTTCTTTTAATAGTTATACAAACTTTTTACTCAGCCCGCAAAGTAGTGTAATATTTTTTTTATAAATTTTCAGGTCAAATAATTTTTTTTCCCAGTCAATAATTTTTATTGTTTTTTTCATTTATTTTATTTTTTCATTTGCTTTTTTGTTAATGTTCTTAAAGTTTTTTTAAGCCTTTGATTTAATTTTGTTTTCTTCCCGTTATTAAAACAATAATAATATAAATATTAAGAATAATAATAGTAATTTTAAGTTTTTGTTTTTACGTGCTTTTTTATTAATTTTGTTTGGTTTTTCTCTGAGATTTGTTAAATAATGTTTATTGTTTTGACAGTGATGGTGATGATAATTTAAGAAGTTAAGACTTTGATTTACTATTATTATAATAAAAGATGTTGATTTTTTTCATTATATCAAATTTTACATACTAAAATATTATATCTTAATCTCAACAATTATGAGGATTATTTGTTCTGTCCACACTATGCCCGCAACGTAGTGCGGGCAATCCAGCTAGTAAATACTACAGAAATTTCAACATTGATTTCTGAACCACGATGATGTCTAACAGAGAAATAATGGAACCGGGAACATTTCAGCATCTATTTATCTACTTCATTACTGTGAAAGAAAGTCCTTCTTGGTGTTAAAAAACAAGCATGAAATCATTAGATTCACAATGATTCGTAACAATTCCAGGAATTCTTGCTTGCTTGATCAATTCTGACAGCTAAAGAGCTCAGCAAAGGTCACCTTCCTTGTGAGTGTGAATCACACAATCTGAGAGTGGGTAGGAGGTGCAGGTCAGAAGATAACCTTCCTTCATTTGATTCTCATCAAGGAAAGAACCGTCTGACTGGTCGACAGAACCTGAAGCCACCTTCCCAGCACAGGTACAGCAAGCCCCAGCCCTGCAAGAGTATGGCAGCTCAATTCCTGCATTCTCGGCTGCATCGAGGATGTATGTATCATCTGGAGCTTCAAATTCATGCTCTTCGCCTTCTGGTGTAATCACTTTAACCTTGTATACAGCCATTGATGCTTTGTAGTTGGCAGAGCAATTCAAGCCAAATGACTTGGAGACGTTCTTTACCGATCCCAGCGAGGATGTTCTCCTGACGATGGTGCTCGTAAACTGATTTTGGGGCGCCGCAGCTTTGAGCAGGCTTTGTGAAGAAACGGCAACTGTTGTCATCTGTAATCCAGCATGCAGAATAGCAGCAATTGCCACCTGGTTAGCATGGTGTTTCAATACTTGTTATAATTGAATGGTTTCATCAAGCTACTTGAAGAAAAAAAGTGCAGGAAGGGGAGAGAAAAAGTGTTGAATCTTCGTTGGAAGTGTTTAACAGTAACCATTTCATACAGGGTTTTATATTAACCAAATCGTCCATTCCTACAACAAGAAGGCCATTGATGTTTGGAGCACTATGATATGAGCAAGGTAATGGCTCTCTGCTCTTCACTCGAGTCCCCATCGCTATTCCAGAAGTTCATAAGGCATGTAAAAATCAAGAATTCTCATTTTTGGAAATAAAATTAATGAAGAAAGAATTGTTTATTTTTGGAGGTTCAAAAAGCAAAAGCGAGAAAACATAAACCAGAGGATGATGAAAGATGCAAACTTGTTTTGTTCTTGTCGACCAAAACAAGATAATAGATAGACAAGTCCCTGCCTCGTAGAAGATACACGGGTTTCATGTTTTATCTACCCCTCAAGATAAAGAACGAATCAAGAACTACATCAAATAAAAAAAAAAGAACCAAACAAAACAACAAAAACTACAAGAGAAAAGAGAGCTTACTTTGGCGGGGTGGTGGTGGTGGTGGTGGTACGAGAGAATAGGCACGGGGATGGTGGCCGAGGAAAAGGGGGGGTGGTGATATTTATATTAGCAAGGGAGGCGCTGATGGTGGCTTTTGGGATCTCTGAAAGGAAGAGCGACTCCAGACTCAAGAGACAGGTGCCCCAAGCGCTTCCACGACGGCCAAATAACAGCAACCTAGGCAAGCTGGATGCTTCCTTTAGTTTGGTTGGAGCGAGCTAGGAAGCCATCACTCATGATCATGATTCTCTTACCTTAAGATTTTTGTTTTTCAAGGAATCCCTTTCTTTTTCAATGACAGACAGTGTCTTTGAATCAAATCCAACATTTTATAATTTAGAAATATCCCTTGTGTTTTTTAGTACTAGTAGATTCATCCTGCATCATTTTTTTAATAATTTAATATAAATGGTTACTTTAAAGTAATATCTACAGGTTTTGGTCCGATCATCATATCCACGCGAGGAGAAGGATCCAAGAATTTCAGTATATCAAAATGATTACAGATTGGAAATAGTTACTGAAATAAAGCTGTCATCCAAGCACCAGATACATCTACAACCTCACCAGTTCATCTCAAGATACAAAGAGTGATTTACGCTAACTTTATTCAATACATAACCAAGCCTCTCCCTCTCTCCCACTCGGTTTTGGGATCTCATTGCATCTCTATGCCTCGTCTATTCAATGATAACGAATTGAATAAGACAAGTGCCTGTGATTTTCATACTGTTTATCATGACACTGAACATGATTGGGTGTCAATTTTAGCAAGACAAATAGGTTAAATTAGCCTCAATGGCCTGTAAACATATTGTTCAGCGAGGTGAAAACAAACAAGCAAAAATCATGATAAACCTGTAATCACTTTGATTAGAGCTCAAGTCAACTCGGTATATACTGTCAAATCCATGACCCCTGTTATATAATTGGAATAACCTAGTAAAAAAAATAAAAAGAATTATAAGACTTTTAAATAAATGTGTTAACTTCTTACACCCATGACCCGACTCATCAAACCCAAATCACCTAGTCTTTTAAGAACATGATGTCCAGTTGAAAAAAATGAGAATTGAAATTAAAATACAAGATAAGTTTTTATATCTAACTAAAGGGTGAATTGCAATAAAAAATCAATTTAGCAAAAGGATATATAACATATAAAAAAATGGAGATCAAAATTGACAAAAAAAACAATGTTGTGGTTAAAGGGTGACATTAAAAAGATATAAAATTACAAGTCAAAGCATTAAGGATTAAATTGAAAAAAACATAATATCATCAAGCTTGATTTTTTTGTGCTTTGAAATTTATTTATTCTTTTCTGGACAGTAAAAAGATGGTATCCCAACGGTTAAGAAACAATTTGCTTAAAATAATGTTAAGACGGAAAACATTACAAAATGGAGAATATCTTACGAGATGCTGGCAAGTGATGATAGTTTAAAAAATGCAATGATGATAGAATGATGATGATGTTCTATAACAATGATATAAGATAATAAGATCATGGCAGAATAATGATGATAGTGGATGGCGAGGGATGGCGGTTGAGAAGACCATAAGAACCATTAACATCGTTTGAGTTTGACCATCTGGAAAAGCACCAGATCGAAGAGCAGACCTGAAAAGAATGCTCCGACAGAGACTTGTTCTCATGAAGCAAGAAAATCCACCAAATTCGAGGAAGAACCTTCCAAACGTTTCTGAAAACTCATCCTTCACTCCCTCAATGATCCGTAGTTTCCAAATTCCCAATTTTCAACCATTATCCTAGTTTGAATTTCCAATTTCCCTTTTCAGGCGTGGCAAATTCGACACAAAAATGATGCAGGGAATCCTTCCCTTTAAATTGAACAACTGATTTTAGAATCACAAGCGGGTCAACGATGTGTAGAGAAATTTCCGAGCAAGAACATACAACAGCGGCCAACTGACTGGAAAAACATTGATTCATTGCAAGGAAAACAAAGTTCACATCTATTCAGCAAAAATTTCATATAATTCTAGAAATCATAAAATTAAGACGGTTTCAAAACAAAAAAAATCCAGGAACATAAAATTCTAATGTTCAAAGATAACATTTCTCGGTTCAGCACATGGTAGACTCTTGTCTTCTTACAAAATTATGGTGCTCAGAACTCCTTAGTAAAGGCGGACGGGAGTACCCATGGTACTCTTAAGGTGCAGGGACTTGACCTGATTTCCGACAAAAAAACATTACATGAGTAAAAACCAGTTGATCAGTTGCAGGTTTTTGCCACAACACAGGAGGATAGTAGGCAATGAGATGACTAATTGTGAATAAAGCACATGAAGCAAGTTATAGCTGAATCAAAAGATTGATTAGATGACAGAGAATGATCATCAACTTTCCAGAGTAGCTCAAAATATGAAATATAACAAGCATGACAAACCAATAGGAAGGACTAATTTGCAAAACGAATTTTTTTGCAAAACAAAGGTGAGGGTCGGTTCAAAACTCACATTTTGCCAATTCTTCTTCAAAAGTGAGACAAGGAAATTGACACTCATCTGCACGTTCTGGAAGATCTGCTTGTCCTCCATATCACAGTTCCCAACAGCAACTCCCATGCACAGCACTTTCTTCAACTGAAACTTCACAGTTGCCTTGATTTCATTAACCTTTGACTCTAGCGACTCTTGGTGATTCACAAGGGTTGGAAACTTTCCTGCATTCAAGCATAAAAACAGCATAAAATGAGAAACTTCAACATGCCTTAATGGTAGTGAGGTTGAGATTAATTTTAAAAGTACTATTCGTTAAAAAATATATCAAAATGATGTTTTTATTAAAAAAAAAAAATTCTGACATAAACGCATCAAAATGATCTAAAACACCAATTTTTTTTTAATTTAAAGTAATAAATAAAATATTTTCAATTTTTTTCAAAAAAGAGTATCCAAATGCACTCCCAAACATCCACAAGCAATTCAACAATTTAACACTCACAGTTTGAAATGCAATATAAAAACATTGAGTATACTCATGGTAGACTTGCTTGCCTGCCTTGTTGAGGCCAGGGCCCAAGAGACGGGGAATCTGCTTGATGACAGACTCTGAGGCCAAAAAAGCATGATACTGCTTTGAAAGCTTCTTGACCAATTTCTTGTTTTTGTTGAGTTTCTTCAAAGCTTCAACGTCCATCCATTGAAGGCCAATTGAAACTGCCTGCCGCCAGAAATCAATCGACACAACAACCACATCAGAAAATCTCACACAGAAAACAACTCCACAAAGCTTACAGCCAACATCAAACAATGCTTCCCCAAAAGAACACAAGAGAGCGTTTCACGTTCTCTAAAACTTGCAGCATTACAATCATTCCATCATCGAACATGTTTTACCACCAATTCCGAGATTTTGAACTCGAAAGGGGAGTATAAAAAACAATTGCAATTCCCCACAAATGAATCAAATACTTCTTTTGCTCGATCTATTTTGACAGAATGGAACAAACATTTACCTCTTCCACATGCTGGGCATCTCCAAGCATGCAAACCTTCATTTTGGGACGAGGAATGTGGGGCAACTTAACAGAGCCGCTAAACCGCTTATCCTTTTGTGGGTCATAATTTTTCAAACCAATCTGCAGCTCAATGGTCTGGGTGAACTTGCGTGGCTTCTCATTCACACCATTCTTTATGGTTGTCACAGCTTCTCTGATTGTATCCCCCGAAAGCTTACTGCATCCAAAGGAAACATCCAAAACCCAAAAAAATCAGTTCTGGGTTTGAAAGATCAAGGAACTCAAAAACAAGAGCTGGAAAAAAAACCCGGTGATCTTTGCAGCCCATACCTCATGTTTCAAGATTTCAAGAGGGGCTCTGAAGATTTCTTTATTCCTTTCTTTCCTGTAAGAGAAACGAGGGGGATGAATCAGAAATCGGAGAGTTAAAGGTAAAGCAAGAGAAACAGATAAAAGTACGTAAAAGAGAGAGACTGTGTACGTGCTCACAGAAAGACGTAGAAACCCTAGCCAGAGAGCAGTCGGCTTAAGGGAGGTATATATAAGTCAGTGCCTGTTTGCAAAACCCTAGCTGAAACATTGTTTGGTGGGTTGGGCTTGGGTTTATCGTGTGTTGTTTGGGCTAGGTTTTATATTCTGAACACCCTCCATGGGCCAACTCCAGCCCACGATTATGTTTGCACATATTAATCAATTCTTGAAAAAAACAATTGTTTACTCTTATTGAATTTATTAAAAGATTGAATTTGATAGATGGGTTTAGTTTTTGTAAAAAAAATAATTGGACTGAGAATAAAAATATGAAACTCCTTTTGAATATCCATGGTGGGAAATACCATAAACGCTTGCTATATATTTATTTGATGAGGTTTTCAGTGAATTTACTTTAATTTTCTTAGAGTTGTCAAGGAAAACAAAATAGCATATTTAATCTATATACATGAAGAATAAATAATTTTAATACCTTAATTTCTAATGTTTTAGTGGATTTCTATATACATGAAGCAAATACTCGTCTGTTTAATACCTTTATTAACTATAAAATAAATCCCGTCGATGTTTTACTGTAGCTGCGTGCACTGTGCACGCAGACTCAGTTGCACTGTGGATTGCGACAGTATTTTTTTTTTCATTTTGTGAACAGTGTAGTCACGGTTTTAGCCCCTAAAAACGCCAAAAATCTGCACAGTACAACGCCAAAATTATGCACAGTAGCGAGGGCCTTTCTCGGTTTTTCACAGATCATTTGCATAGTGCACAAATGAAAAAGGGCTCACTAAACGACAAATTAGCTGACATGAGACGGGGATAGGGGCGTACTTTCCCTTTTGTTTTTTGCGTAATTATGGGTGGGGGCAGGAGTGTCATGATCATTACGCCATTATTTTATTCTTTTTCTGCGCGGTAGGCTGGCGCGTCGCACGGGCGCGCCAGCAGTGTTCCACGATAACGCGCCACTGTGGTGGCGCGTGCGGTGGCTTTACGCCGTCAAAAATTTACTTCCGCCTTGACAGAAGATGCGCCGGGAGGTCCTCTATCCGCCGTCACGGCGCGTTCCATTCCCAGATGTCTGGTTAAGCCGCGGAGGACGGGTTTCTCCCCGACGTCGTCTTTCTCTTTCCTTCCGCCTCCAAATTCAGCTCCAGTCCCTAATGTTGGTGTAAAGTTCTGTTTGGTCCCTTAGGTTTTGATTTCGTTTTTATGACTGATTTATTCAAATTAAAGTTTTATTATTTTCAATTGTGCCCTTCAATTAAAACTGATTATTTAAGAAAGTTTTATTTTAGTCCTTATACTTTTGATTTTGTATTTATTTTTTGTTACTTCAATTATTCCGGTACGGATGTTCTGATTTTTTTGATTTGGTCCTCCAATTGCAATTGGTAATATATACAAAGTTTGATTTCAGTCCCTCTTCTTTTAATTTTTTAATTTTGGCAGCAGTTTGCATTATTTCTTTTTGGTCCTCCAAGTATTTTATTTATTTATTTTATCCTTCAATTGGAATTAATTTAATATATGTTATTTTTCATTTCGGCCCTTATTCTTTTAATTTTTTATTTTTTATTAATTCATTTTTTTAAATGTTTATTTTTTATTTTTTATTAATTGATTTTTTTATTGTTTTTTATACAAATATTTTGCTTTTTTGTAATAATTTTCCAGGGCAATTTAATTATTTGAATTACTTTTTTATTAATATTGCTCTTTTCTCTTTGTTTATTTGTTTTGTTTTTTGCTTCTTTTTTTTTCTTTGGATTGGATTATTTTTATGATTTGACTATTTATGCAATGATCATGATAATTTCAGTGGTTTTTTTTTAATGATTTTTCCAGATCATTTTATTATTGAAATTGTTTTGACAGTAATGTTGATAATAATTTTAACTTTATAGTAATGATAATAACAATCACATAAGAACATTTTTTTCAATTTATGTATTCATCTTTTTGTGGATAGAAATTTAACTATTTATTTTTTTATTTGATTTTTCTAGGGTTTTTTATATTAATTCATTTAGTTTTTTTTAAAAATTCTTAGACTATGTATATTTTTTATTCATATTTATACATCTATACATTTAGTTTTTTTTATAGGTTTTGTTATTGGGATTGTTTTTTGATCGGTTCAATCCTGGGATCTTAATTTAAATTGGTAGTCATTTTAAAATTAATACTGCTTCCTTTTTCCCTTTACTTATTGTTTTTTTTCTTTTATTTTTATTTGTTATTTGGATTGAATGATTTTTATGATTTTACTATTTACATAATAATAATGATAATTTTAGTTATTGGTTTTTTATTACTTTCTTTTATCAATCTTTTGTTTGAGTACAATTGAGTTTGTTTTCTAAAGTGTTTTTGGTAAGAAAAGTTTTATAATATTTTTATTTTTATTTTTTAAAATTATTTTTTACATTAATAAATCAAAATAATCTAAAAACATCAATTTTTTAATTTAAAATATAAAATAAAAATAAAAAATTTAAATTTTTAATTTTATTATTGTGGGTATTTTCACAATTAAAATTTTATTTTTGTTTTATTTAAATTAAATTATAAAATGAACTAATCTTAATACAGTGAACTGAATAATTCAGATATCCGAGTTTTCTTGCTTTTTTAATGGTGATGATAAATTTATGCTTTTTTATGTAACTTTATATCGATTTTAAATTCATATATTTTATAGAGAACTTGCACTTGACATGAATTCTGCACAGATTTATTATTTTAGCTAAATTTATATTATAATAAAAAAAATACACATAATTATTATTTTTTACAATGAAAAAAAAATTGTGCCGCCCGCAGCGGAGCGCGGGGGCATGGTCTAGTATATATATATATATCTTGTCTAGGGTTTTTTATTGTTTGCCTGGCCTTCGTCACCACCTCTCTTCTGGGGTTCTCATCAAAAGGTTTAATGAATGATTCTTTCCCTCATGTGTTCTGGTTTCATATCTCAAGACATGTACTATCTCTAGCTAGTAGTTTCATCAATTTCCCTGGAGATTACACTGTCGGGTTGCTGTCTCGTCATATATCAAATGGTGACGAGTACAAGAACAATCATGATGGAATTGATTTTGAGTTCTTGGAAAACAATGGAGGCAAACCTTGGTTGGTTAACCATGGATTGAGAGTTACACCTTTTGGTTTGATCATGCTGAAGATTTCCGTACTTGTATCATTCTTATAATTGAACATTATCTTTAGAAAGTATATTTTATGAGTTTAGATAAGCGAGCAAAATTTTAGTTGTCCTAAATTTTTATAAGAAGTGTACATACTGATTTCAACTCGAAACTTAGTGTTTAAATCACAGGTCCTTTGTCATGACGCTATATCCATTAAGACCTTGTGTGGATAATGTTCATCTTCAAGAGCTCTAGAGGGATGTGATGTGCGAGGATTTTCACTCAAAACTGTTTCTCTGTATGCTACAATATGGGAGGGGTCAGATCGGGCGTTATTTACGAGTATGCTCATTTCATGGCCAAATATTCTGCTTTTGTGCTCATTCTACCGTTCTGAATACTTTCAATGGCTTGACAATTGAGAAGAAAAAAAGAGATAAATGAATAAATATGGGATAGAACATCTGATTTAGTCTTATTGCTAAGATCATCGTTATCGATGTCCAACTTCATTGATTGAGAGTCAAGTGGAAGGGAAACTCTAGTTGATTTTTGTAGTGTATATATGTGTGTGTGTATGTACGTAATTGATATAAATGAGAATGATTTTTCTTTTCTTAGAAGTGAAAAAACCCTACTTCCAAAAAACGTACTTTATAAATTTGGATAAGCGAGTAAAACTCTTATTGTCCTAGCCTTATAAAAAATATATATGTCTTTACTCGAATTCGAGATTTGTTGTGCAGATCACAAGATCTTTGTCATCACGCTATGATATTTGGATACAATTTTTCATGTTAGTGAACACACGAGACTAATTAACATTATATTAACAGGAAAACTTGGCGTTCTTCAACTCCAATATTTAAACAGCTAAAAATGAGAAGAAAAACACATCAAAACAAGACCATGGGTTTCAATTGTTAATTATTATTTTCCGGCTAATTACACAAATTCCGCGAAATACATAGATATATAGTACATATTATGCATTAAAAACTAAAAATCAATAAACCCAACATGCTAGTTTACATGATCTAGCTAGGCTAGGCTCATTATTCTATTTACTATATAATTAATGTAAGAAAAATAATTATTTAAAGATACCATGGATCAATATCAACACCTGCTCGCTATGCTCAATCTTGGAGAACTTTTTCTACGTTCCCCTGCAACAAGTGCTTCACGAGCTGATGAGATCTCCTTGGGGGCTAACAGCTTATCGAAGGTGGAGGAATCAATCCACTCCTCGAGGAAATTCTCTTGTCCCCATGTATCTGGTATCGTAACCCTACCAGCCACCTCCTCTCTATGCCTCTTTAATCTTTCACGTCCACAATCTTTATGCACCGCCTCAAAATCACCACCACCACCACCACCACCACCACCAACTCCGTCGTGATGCGCCGCTTCTTGAGGCGACACTGAGCTGGTTGCTTGATCAGCACCGGAAAGTGTAAGGATTTGGCTTGTGGATCCACCAGAAACAATGTCTTTGTGGTTATCATGAACTATATCAATGGCGGGTTCTTCTTCTTTCTTGGATGAGAAATGGGAACCGGCATCCATCTCTCTAGCCATGCTTCTTCAAGATTTGGTGGTGATTATATGAAATGGGGTTTGATTATGGGAGAAAAATGAAAATAAAAGCTAAGAGGGGAGAGAGACCTAGAGAAGAATGAATGGGGGAGCAAGACTACACGTCACAAAGGTTTGCTCGCTTTGTATGGTGGACGACATCTCTACGTCTCGAACTTTATGTTAGAGTGAAGTTTGTGTGGCTTTAATTATCATAGAGAGACATCAAGAAATAGTATTTGATTTTTATTTTTATTTTTATTTTTATTTTTATTTTTATTTTATTTTATTGTCTAGGGTTTTATAGTTCGGGTGAGGTTGGTTGAGGGAGTGTTTGGGAATGTGCTTGTAAAATATTTTTGAAAAAAAATTAAATTTTTTTATTTTAAATTAATATATTTTTAAATAAATAATATTTTTAAAAATAACATGAACTACACTCTCGAACAAGCACCGAGTTCGATGGTGAGCTTGAGGTGGACAAGGGTGAGGAGAAAGGGAATTGTTCTATGGAAACAAAGATGTGGAATGTGTGAAACAAAATGATAGATATTTTTTTGTCACGTAAGTGACAAATGAGAGGAAGCTATCGTAAATTTCTCAAAATAAGAATAATTATTTTTTAATTATTATTTCGAGGAAGCTTCAAATGCATGTTGGTTAATTTTACATTTTGTGGGCTAATCGAGTGACTCCACAAATTTTATTTTTTTTCTAGATGGGAGTTTATTTATCAGATTAATTAAAATGATATCATTTTAGTTTTTTTAAAAAATTAAAATCATATTATATAAAGTTATTAGATTAACTAGCCAATGTATCTCTTTGATAAACCTTTATGCCCACATCAGAATTTTGATATCCCATAGATTACATCATGGACTATGAAAAAATCAAATAAAATTTAAATAGCACGTAGTTTATGAACCTCGCTCGCAATAAAGAATTTTAAGAAAAATAGTAAGCTCAATTCAACATTAAATTTATAAATTTAGAGGCAACCAATTTTGTATACTAATATATAAATTTATTGAATCTGATATCTTACCTATCTCTAGTTTAGTTGAAATTAAATTATTGTTTAGGATTTAGGTTGAATTTAGAGTTTTTTTAATGATAAATTAGTTATGAATGTCATTTATTAGGATTAATTTGATATAGTTGAACATGGAAATAACATAAATTAGGTTGAATTTTAATGATTTATGTGTTGCGTTGAATTTTATATAAGTTATTGAATTAGAGGTTTTATATGAATAGATTGGAATCAGTTATAAATGTTATCATTAAGCTTGATGATTTCATGCAATAATACATAAATGAGGTGGAATTTTGATAAATTATGTGTTATGTTTAATTATAGATAGGATAATGAATTTTTTTTTGAATTATTTTGAATTTACTATGAGTTTGGTTTCATGTAATTAAGCATGGAGATATCAATTAGGTTTGATATCATGAATTATGTTAAATCTTGATGAATTATATGTGGCATTAAATTTTAGAATTTTGTTTGAATTTGCTATGAATTTTGGAAATTAAGGTTGATTTAGTTCAATTTAGTTTAAATTATACCTAATTGATCGAAAACAAACATGTTTCTTTTTTTTTATAAAATATCTTATAACATATTTATATCATTTTATTATGGTGGTATTATTATTCCTTATATGAATAGTAATATCATCTAGAATGATGAATGTAGTGTACTCTTAAATGGTAATTTAGGCATGTTATATATAAGATTAACAAACTAAATAACCATTGAAATTGAAGTTGTTATGCAATCCAATAATAAATCTCATAAGAACCCTTCAAAATATGTAAAATATAGAGGGGATTTGACTATTAGATTCTGGTTTAATGATTGCTGAAACTCTTAGGCATTTAATTAATATTGCAATTTTGACATATAATATTTAATTGATATTGTATTTCTTATTTGTGACTTCTATATGTCACGTTTCAAAACTGCGACAACTCCAAATCATGTTACCTCTCTAAGACTCTTTATAGTTGTGTTATTTTGCTAAAACATTAACTCTCAATATTAATAGACCACGTGTGTATTTAGGCTTAAAAGTGGCTACAAGCCTACAACAAATGATTTTCACCCATACTTGAAAGAGGGTTTGGCTTGGTGTTAGTCTCAAGGCTAATCATTTATATGGGCTCTAAATTTCTATATAAAAATCCCCTCACCAGAAAAATAGCAAAGCCTAAACTTTTCTAGCCACTCTTCTTTTATCCTTATTTTCCTCTTTCAACCTTATTTTTTCATGAGAATCCCTTTCCTCAATTCCCCTATACCAAAAACCAATATAAAAAACCAGGGCCCACAACAAGATTCTTACTCTTATATACTTGTATCACAATCAAAACTTTTTTTAAAAAAATATTACCATAGTAATTTAAGATTTTTGGCAGAATAATATCTTTTGAGAAATTTTTGGTGAAATAACACAATTTTATCATGTCATGTTTTTGAAGTGTGACATTTACTAATTGTCACTATTCTTAAGCTCCACAAAATAATTGTCACGCTTCAAAAGAGTAACAATGAAATATGTCATATTTTATAAGTGCGATAATCTTGATGACAATACAATGGTTTTTAGGAGATTTTTGGCCATTTAGAGCTTGCATTAAAAATTTTAAGTATTGTAAACCACTTATCAGTATTTATGAGACATATTTGTATGGGAAATATGATAGTAAATTATTGATTGTTGTTGTTTTATATGCAAATATTAGGATATTCCTGTTGGCTTTTACAATTATTAGTGAAAAAAACTATTTTTTAATTGGAGATGGTTCTTGCTTTGCTTGTAAAGATACGTTAATAGTGATGAAACATGTGTACTTATAATATCATATGAACATTCATGCATAAAGTAACATGAAGTTGATGTGAATCTATAGGATACCATCGGTATCGTGCTTGATATTTTATTGAAAACTTCAATCATAAATTCAAAGATCCATCTAAGAAAATATATTTGATAAGGATGTGCTATGAACTTTCAAGGCATAAATTTAATTTGATAAGTTAAAACATACTTATTTAGATGGAAACCAGGACATGTTTGATGAATGTCAACTTGTTTGCACAACGAGATGAATACAATAAAGAGTAATGCATATTATAGATATGGCATATGTAAAAACATGTCATAATAAGAAAACATAATAATTGACAATGTAATTATGACAATAAAATTGTATGATAAAACAAATATTTGTGAAAATATAATATGATATTTATTTAAAACATATTAAACTTATCTAAATTCATATTAAACACACATACTCTTTTACATAGGATGTCACAAGGTGACATATATATGCATTTATATTATATAATTGTAACTTTAAAAATGAAATGAAACTACATTACTCAAGTAAAGTAATGCGACAATTCGACAACAAATAACACATTCTAGTTGATATCAATATAAGTGATGCATTGCATGCCATAAATTATTAAGGTAAAAATGATGGTTACGACTAGTTAAGCCACTATGAGGCTTATGAGTCACAATGGACTGCACAGAAAATGAGATATTCATAGAGATGCATCTTATTGGAATGTGTTATTTGGTACAAAGAAGTATGTAATTTGGTACATATATATCACATATCGGTTCATTACACCGGATCCCAAGTAGGTTCCTTCATCTATATACATGCAATACGAACAACATGCCTAAATAATTCAAAATATCATAAGTAATCAAATATTTTTAGAATTAATATATGTTAAACATTGAGTTTTATTTATTGATCTTTTAATTTAACATAAGTTTTTTTTATTAATATTAGGTTGACTTGTTGCTATAGAAGGGTCAAAAGATCGTATTTGTGACTCGTAACATTGACAAAAAAAAAATGATACATTTATGCATATTGGTAGTTCAATGTTTGTCATAATGAACTTGATACTTTTTATGAGAGGTTGACTATTGATGATGTCGTGGCAAAAGACGAGGCTACTCAGGCAATAACAATATGCAATTGTGTTGTTGATAAACCCAAATTTCTACTAAACGATGTAGACGTAGATAAATATATGAGTTATTTTGATAAATCTTGGAAATTTAATTACTAAAATGTTGTATTATTTAAGTATTTGAAATTTCTTTTTGCATGTATATATGTTTATTTATTTGCATTTCTAAGGTTACTTGTGATTATGAAATATAAGAATTTGATATGTTTGGTTATTGTGGTTCTTTGTGGGTATTTTTTAAACAAGACATATTTTTAGGTATAAATTCTAAATAGTAGAAACTTTGCCTAAAATGTTTTAAAAATAGAAAATTTCATACTCCTTAAAATCATTAATTAGATTAAATATAAGATTAATAAACTAAATAATAATTTTTATGAGAACTGTTTTTTTGTCGGATGTAAAGGAAAATTGTTGCTGGAATTTTTATGGAATGATTGTGATGGTTAGTGAAGTTTAATTGATGTCGCGGCTCAAAGCCACAACATCAATTAATTATCACAATTTTGAACCAAGTTATTTAAAATAATTATATTTTGTTAAAATCTTTTGTTTTTATCTTAACTAACTATTTTTTTTTTAACTTCTATTTTAACTTTACAAATTGTCCCTATTTAGCTTCTACACTCACTTTATATACCTTCCTTGTCTTTAGCTTCTAGTTTCATATATATTTCTTGACAACTTGATATTCTTAAATCTCACTCCTGCATACATTTGGGATGAATAAGAACAATTTCTATGTGATAAAATAAATGTAAAATCCATAATCTCAGCAAATCCCAATAAAGAAAATTAAGAGCAATTAAAGTGGTGTGTAATTAATTAGAGAATCACATCCAATTCTAAAATCTACAAAAACAATCATGACCCATCAAAGAAAGTACTCAAGGATTGCATTTCATCATGTACACAACGAGGTTCTCTTGCCAGATCAAGTCTAGAAAACTAAGCAAGAAGAAAGATTATTATAGAAATTGATCGTCTAATCAATCAACAGCTGCTTTCTACTCTCAAACGTTGATGAGGAGAAGTGCAGGCTCTTCGTCCCTCGGCGATTAGGGCTTCACGAGCTGATGTGATTCCTTTCGGGGCTAACAACTTGTCAAATGAAGAATAATCAATCCAATCCGTAAGCAGATTTTCTTGACCCCATGAATCCGGAATCATCACCTTGCCACTCACCTCTTCTATATGCCTCTTTAGCCTCTCACGTCCTGAACTCGAAGTAAGATTGCCACTTTCTTGACCCCTTTTTTGTGCTTTGTTAGTGCTTTGTGAGGTTTCTGCCCTAGAGGGTGACGGTGGTTGCCGAGAAAATGCTGGATTCCCGGTGGCGGAGGGTTCTTGTTTCATAGATGAGGAATGCGTGCCTTCCATTTTGAAGCAAAATACAGGGAGTGCTGGCTAGATTTTGACGAGGCTTGAGGCTTATAAAACCTTGATTGTGCGTGCAAGGAAGAGTAGATGGGAGGAGAGAGATGATAAAGATCACCAGTGTGAATTATTTTTGTATGGTTTGTGAGAACCCTACGTCTCATCATCCAAGCTTCTTGTTGGGGTCAGATTTGTGTGGCTTAAGTTGGTATAGAAAGGTATGTTTGAATAGTATAAAGCTGGACTCTGCATTTGTAATTTATTTTTTTGGATGGCTGAAAAGTGGCCAACATGTGTGCTCGGGCTAGATTTGGTCCTACACCACTTATGTGGAACGGAGCACACAGGAATTGATTTTCTGGGGAGCAAACATGTGGATGAGTATAAACACAGAACAAGATCACAGATATTGATTTCCAGAGGCAGAGATTTTATGATATGTATATGAAGAGAAGGAGATATTATTATGAGTGACATACTTGATGCAAGGATGATGACGAGTAACCTATTTTGATCCCAAAAAAAATTCTCTGAAAAACAGGCAACTAGGCACAAGTGATGAGAAAGCTTCAAGGGGGCAAAACAAGAAATAATAAAGTCACTTGGATTTCTATTATATCACCCAAGTGGCGTATTGATGGTCTACAAAATTCTTTATTTGAAGAAAAGAATTGGAGGGTCTCTACACATACCACATGTAATTTTAAAAATCTAAACTTAAACAACATATTTAAACCTTGTTTTTGCATTTCAATTATTTTTTTTCAATATTTTCAGAGTGAATCTCTAGCATTCCAGTCAACTCTAAAGGGTGTGAGGAGGAGAACTCAAGAGAGGAAAAGAAAATCAAAGAGGAGAAGAATATACATTTCAATTTAATGAAATAACGATCAAAACAGGTCACATTCGCGGGAAGAGAGTGCGGCCCTTCTTCCTCAAGAACTCAGGAATCTCCACGGAGCCACCATCGTCAGCGTATGACAGACGTCTATTTGTTCCAAGAGAAACATCACCATGAGCACGCTGCGTCCCCTGGCATTTTGGCCGATCAAAAGGATATAAACAGATAAAATTTATCATGAGAAGATGGACATCAAAAACATACCTGTCCTTCACCTTCATCCCGGCGATTGAATCCAGTGGCGATCAGGGTTATGCTAACCTAAATGACAAAAGGACACAACGATAACTAAATAAAGAGAAAGAGATGATTATCAATTGATCAGACTTGAGGCTCATGCAGCAAGAAATGATATTTATAATATCCCCACACATCAGAACTCAACAGCATAGAGCTTCAGCTTCCAGGCTCTTGGGACAGAAGAAAGATCACAAGCTAAATATGCAATTTCAGATGTCGTGTTTGTTAATTACAGTTATAACAACTCAATTATGATTTATTGTTTGCTCATCCCCAATGCATTTCTTAAGGGAAAAACATTATGTAATCTGACGTACAAAGGAAAGGAAATGGAATTGCGGAACATAATGGTTCGCTTGTAACCCGAAAGCTCGTTCACACCACTAACTTGAAGAAAATTTAATTGCTCATGCAATGAGATTAAAGCTTGAAGTTCAAAAGACAAATAAATAAATAAATTATAATAAGATTAGAAAAGGTTGCATAAATTCACATTCTTGAAAAAATAGACGCTGTGTATCTGGGTTTTCTCAGTTCTTTATTGTTTCAAATCTTCTGCTTTAGGCTTCAGAAATCAATTAGTAAATTCACCAAAAGGGTTATCCAGATATTCATGTGGAATTGCTTAGCATTTCAATTCATTTTTTATGATAAACATTGGTATGTAGGACATATACAGTTCTGGAAGTTTTTACGTAGAATAATCTTTGACAAAGAGAAATTGACTCTTGATGGCCACTTGAATGAGAAAAGCTTTGCTGAGGTCAAATTTTGTGATATGCAACAGTAATCATTTATATATATTTTCCATTTCTTCCTCAAAACCTCAATTTTCCTTGTATTCATTTTGTTTTCAATTTTTTCTTTTAAAGAAAAAACTCTCCAGATTACCTGTTACCAAAATAATAAAAAACATAATGTGTTACTGTTATTTCTCTGTTGCCAACTTACTTGACCACTTAGTGATGGATCGATCACTGCTCCAAATATTAGGTTTGCAGTTGGATCCACAAGGTCATATATAACCTCCGCTGCAGCATTCACCTTTAAGAAATATGACACAAAGAAATGAAGTCAAGATATCTTCTCACAGCATAGAAAACCATGGCAGGATGTTAGAGTAAATGATGGGTGTGGAGAGCCTTGTAGCCACATATTAACCCAATTTGTTAAAACAAGTTATAGCCCAAATACACACAACATTGGCTAATGTTTGGATAACAAGACAGATTTTTGCATTGCTACAATCCCAAAAGCATACAAGTGAACTACTCATTTCATTTGCTTTTCCCCTACGAGCAACAAAGTTTGTATTGGTATGCAGAACATGCACATTAATAAATGTACGTCTCTTCAAAAAGATTTAACTTCAAAAAGATTGGCTATTAGGCTGTGGCCAGTAGAGAGGAGAATGCACATGTATAGGCCATAGTTTTCTCATCATTCTCAGACAAGCTGGTGGCATATGTTGCTTATTTAAAAAAAAAAAAAAAATAGAAAAAAGGATGCAAGCACCTATCTAACTGATCAAAGACAGGATACAAGGGGTGCTTGTCTAGACTCAATTTCTTTATCCAATAACAAAAAATTAGAACATCCAATAAAGAGTGACAATTTATCATGCTAATCGAAAAAAAGAGCATGACCATGATACTATTTCACAAGGAATTTTTATTTTTTTCAAATACTTCATTCTGTGAGAGCAGGACATGGCATGCATTACAAGTAGCATAGCAAATCTACGTGTTCTTGTTTTGCTTGGAAAACAAGTACATACAAATTAGCACGCCGACTGTCCAAATCCTTAACTTTTGGATTACAAAACACAACAGTTATACTCATTACAGGAAAAAAAAGAAGTTTGCACTCATTTGGCCTAAAAAATGATGATCGTGATCTTGATACTTTCCCCTGGGGATTTGAAACACAAGCAGTGAATGTGCACGCCTATATGTTTATATAGTTAACATTCCACAAAGTCCACGACAATCTAAAATCTGATCCCTGGCTTGTAAAATCTAGTAATGATGCTTGCATGCAGCGGGATTGATACTATCCATTCCCTAGTACTCCCAAAAAATCTATTGTGCAGTATATAAATAGCAATAAAATCAGGTTCAACCATGACACTCAGAGAAGGAGGCACACCTCAAACAATGTTAAATCAGTTCCACCAGTTATACTCCACACAATCCCAGTAGCTCTTTCAATGCCAATATCTAACAAAGGTGATTGGATAGCATTCAATGCAGCATCTCTAGCCCTGGTCTTCCCTGCTAATCAATAAAGCAAAAACATTATTCCTGGTCAACAATTAAAACTTTGATCACGATGCATCAAACAGTTTTGTGCAGAAAACTTTTGATGGGAAAACATAAATTGAGAATGACACCATGAAAGAGGCAGGCATTAAAAAAAAAAAGAGGTGTACCACAACAACTCAGGAAATTAATAATAGAAATGCATGTAGTGACATAACAATGTTATTCTTTTCTTTCTTCTTTTACATACCAGTTGCAGTTCCTATTCCCAAAAGAGAAGAACCTGCATCTTTCATAATAGCTCGAACATCAGCAAAATCAACATTAACCAGACCTGGCACCTGTAGAAGAAAATTTCCCACCATTAAGAGAGGAATAACTGAATAAGGAAAAAACATTCCTAAATATGGTTGGCAAAGGAAAGGAATGGAAGACAGAGGCCTAGAGACATGGGATAAGTCCAAAAACCCCAGTCAGATGACTGTAGGAACCTGGAAACTGGCCTTCTCCTCTTTTGCAGGATTTGATGAATAAGAAGTGTCTGGTTGCAAATTAAGCAGAAAAATTGAAGTAGAGAGAAATAAGTGTAAATGTTAGTTAAAAAAAAATGTTTTTTTTTTTTTTTGTATATTTATAAACTTAAGTGCTTAGACATTGACAGAGCTGATTGAATGGTCAAACATTAAACGGATAGTGAAGTTGTGCATAATTATAAGCTCATGGTGTCATGCAATACGAGGGTTAGCACATGAACATCACACATGATTACCAGAAAATAAATCATATGAAGTCAAAGACACAAATTAAATTAACATTTGTCTTTACTCATTCCATACCATAATGATGTCAGAAATTCCACGAACACCTTGCCGAAGTATGTCATCGGCCAAGTTAAATGCCTCCGTCACCGGGGTTGATTGAGAAACTGCAGTCAGCAACTTGTCATTAGGAATAACAATTAATGTGTCAACATTGTTTCTCAGAGCCGCGATTCCTTCCTGAGCTTGAACAGCACGTCTTCGGCCCTCAAAAGAGAATGGTGTCGTAACAATACCAACAGTCAATATTCCCATAGACTTTGCAATGCCAGCAATAACTGGAGCCCCACCAGTGCCAGTTCCTCCACCCATTCCAGCCTACAAATTCAACACATCGACATACCATAACAGAATGAGAAAAGCAGCAACATTCAGGAATTACAGCACTGTGATCTATTTCTAGGACTTGTGAAGAACTACATGGAGACAAAACACACACGCATAAAGGGAACCCTCAACAGAATGAAGTAGATCTATAACAATTGTTCAGGCCTGATTTTACATCAATATCAGATATAACATGAATCATATCTATGATCTAATTATATGAACTTGTAATTCTGTACTTCCTTCAACAGCTGTAATATTCCCCCATTATTTTTCAGTTCAGGGGGGGGAAGCATTCGATTGACAACAGTTGACTACAGTTGAACTCCCATATCTATTGGAATTACTACTTAACTAGATATCAGCAAGGATCAATGGGAAGCCTAATATGCAGTTCTGCAAAACACAAAAAAGTATGCCTCTGATCTCAATATTCTACTGAATTGTTCAAACTAATGCATTGTTCTTTTCAGAAAGATGATAGAAAAGGAGTTCTATATCTCAGGATCTACTTTCATCTTACTATTTTTTGAAACAAATAACATATAGGAAAGGAACTAGGGCATACCGTTATGAAAACCATGTCTGCACCATAAAGTGCCTCCTCTATCGCCGCTTTGCTTTCATTTGCAGCATTCATGCCTATATCCGGGTTTCCACCAGCACCCAGACCTCTAGTCAGCTCTTTGCCAACTTGCAAACGATTATCTGGGAGCACTGGTGACATTTTCATTGCCTGAATATCTGTGTTCACAATCCAAAACTCCACCCCTGTCAGAGAACCCTCGATCATTCTATTAACAGCATTAGACCCACCACCTCCAACACCAACAACCTTGATCTTGGCTTCATTGTAGTTGCTCATAAAAGAGGTATCCCCTGAGCTCTCGGTGACATTTCTTCCAGACGTCTCCTTTCTCAGACTAGAATATGTGTCATTTGCATCACTTCTGAGCATTGAAACCTCGGGGTGTAAATCCAGGAAAGAGTCTTTGTGATTTGGACTAATATTGTTAGAGTTAACCGAACACCTGATTTGCGAGATACTGAAGACATTTCTTCCACATACGCCCCATGAACCTTTCTTCTTGTCAAACCTTTGGAGCGTAACTATCCTACCAAATCGGTTTTCTGTTGAAATCCTTCGTCCTACTGAAATTTGCGAGCGAGATGGCGTGAAAGACGGAGACACACAAGTCGCCATCCTAGAAGGGCAAAAGCAAAATTCTTTAAATTACGATCCAGTAGTCAAGTAGTTTAGAACCAAATCTCCCCAGGTCGAACTATTCTGCTTGCTTCCATTCTTCCTTAACCTGGGCACAGGTAATAACAAGTTAACCAGCCGAGAAACACACAGAAAACAATAGCATTACAGGAAAAAAGACTTCAAACTCTAAAAAATCCATCTTGGGTAAAAAAACAAAGCAACATTGAAAAACAAATCAAGATCCCAAATAACAACCCCACCCGATATTTCACAGACAGAAAAACAAACACTTTCAAGACAATTTCTCTATTTGAAACTATACGCACCAGAAATTGGCAATGAACACTAAATATTCACCAATTTAGCTACAACACATGCGAATAACCAAGAAAGAAGCCAATAAAGGAAAAAGAAACTGCATTCAGAACCCTAAACCTTCTATCACAGCTTCAAACAGGAACAAAAATGGTGAAAATGACAACTGTGCACAAGTGAAACAACATTTAAGAAAGAAAAAAACCCACCAATTGAATGGTAAAAGGTCACCAACCCCAGCGTGGAAAACTAAAAAACAAGAAGAGGAAGAGGAAAAGAACGAGGGAAGCAAGGTGAAGCTAGTTACTTGACTGCAAATGTAGAAAATTTAGGTTACGAGCGAGACTTGTGATAAGACTTTATTTTTATTTTTTTACAAGATATTTTGAAAAAAAGTAAAATTAAAAACTTTTAAATATTTTTTTATATTATTTTAATATATTATGTCAAAAATAATAAAAAAAAAAACAGATTTCTACATTTCTAAACATTTGGTAAGTTGGTATAGTAAATATGAGTTGATTTGCTCGCATGTGGTGATGGATTTTTTTATGTAAAAAACTAATTAATTTTATGTGTTGTAATTAATTATTTTAATATTTAATTAATGAGCGTGAAAATATATGATGTATTTGGGGATACATCAACAGTAAATCGACAGGAAAAAAATGATAAATTATCAGGACACCCCTCCTTGCCAGACCTTGGCTTTGTCTTTTTCAATGGACAAAATGATTATTTTACTGTGCAAAGAAATATTAAAAATTAATAGTGCGGCTAGACGAATCGGACCGAAAATATGCAATTATCGTGGAACCCCTAAGTCCAGTGATATTTTTTTGTCTTTTTCGAGGGACAAATTCGTTATTTTACTGTGCCAAAAAGAAAAAAAATCAGCAGACCGAATGAACTGACCGACCCGACTTGACCCGAAAACTGAGCACTATTATTGTCATCCACAATGTTTTGTTTGTTAGTGAACAGTGATCGAGCCGTAAGCAGTTTTAGCTTATATATAATTATTTTGTTTATTTAAAAATATATTAAATTAATATTTATTTTAGTTTAGTTTATAAATTTTATTTTTTAAAATCAATAATATAAACTAAATAAATTTTTTAAAAATATAATTGAATTATAATACTAAATAAAACCCTAAGGTTTTTGTCTTTACAATTGTCTTTGAACGGGAAGGATTTGACTAAATCTTAAACAAAGAAAAATATTAAATTTTAAAAGTATTTAATATATATATATATATATATATATATATATATATAATGGTTTTAAATTGTTTCGACGAGTGTTGTTAAAAATATATTTAAAAATAACAAAAAGTTATTTGAAAATAAAAAATAAATTAAATAAAACACTAACAAACATCACGGTTGCAGCTAGGGATAGAGGGTAGAGCTAGGGGTGTCGGTGATAAATTACAGGCTCAGTTTCTGAAGGCTGTCTGGGCCTCAATGGCTCAATTCGTTCGTTACTGTTTGAAAGTTTGATTTAGTTTATTTTTTATTTTTTTTAATTTAGAAATACGTTAAAAAATAATTTAAAATACCATTTTTTTAAAAATTTTAAATAAAAAATATTTTTTTTTATCAAAAACACTTTAAAACGTAGTGAAAAACACTATTTTTCATGGCTTACCGCATGTTTGCTTACACAGGACAAGGTGACCTCCTCAGGTGTCATTTTTTTTTTATTACTGCTGTTGAAATTTAAAATATTTTTATTTAAAGCTTTAGTAACGAGGATTTCACTAGCTTTAAGTTAATAATAGGAAATATAAATTTAATAATAAGAAATGTTTTTAATAAATATAAATCCAAAGATATTTACGAAATAACTATAAATATGATAAGATGTCAAAACTAAAAAAAAAAAAATTATTATTTAATAAAAATTTAAATAAATCTTTTAACTCCATTATCAATTACATAATATGAAAGGATGAAGTAGTAACGAGTATTTCACTAGTTTTGTTAGTATATGTAGTTTTAAAATGTAACCGATGTTGTTTTTAAAAATAATTTTTTATTTAAAAATATATTAAAATAATATTTTTTATTTTTAAAAAAATTATTTTTAATATCATAAAATAATTTCAAATCACCATAATAATTTAATTTCAAGTGAAATAAATAAATAAAAATTCAATTTATTTCAAAAACATTTTAAAACACAATGCTAAACAAAGCTATAGAGTTTACATTTTGACATCTTAACTCCAAATATAAGCTCAAAGTCTTAGAGCCTGTTTGGAAAGACGGTTGCAGTTGCTTTTAAAAGTGCTTTTCATTTAGAAATACATCAAAATAATATATTTTTTTATTTTTTAAAAATCATTTTTAACATCAGCACATCAAAATGATTTAAAAACACAAAAAAAAAATAATTTAAAATGAAAAAAAAATTCAAATTTTGGGGAAACAGCGGTAGAACGGCCCTCCCAGACAGTTTCTTAGTTAACATGCTAGATTGTGCCTTTAGGATCAAACAAACTTTGGAACTGTGATTGTTTTACCTCCTAGAATTTGCTGTCGATAAAACTTCGCGAGCTACCCCCCTTTTGTCATCATAAAATCTCGAATAATGCTAGCCCAGATGATAGAAAAGGTGCTCCTACACCAGTAGAAGCTCCAATTATCATCATCTTGGATCTCACTTTTCCGCAGGTGGAGAAGCAATATGCCAAGACTAACAAATAACTTCATAAACAAGAAAGTATAGAGATGGAGCCAGTACTTAAAATTCAAACACCTCTATCACATGGAATGCCTGCAAACATGTCCATGCACACATCTTGGTGTAAGAAGAGTGCGTTTACTTCTTACTCACAAGAAACTCGCACATGTTTTTGAATGTGTAGACTGTAAATAAGCATGCTGCATGATCATCGATGATGATAACAAATCTCAAGTTCCAAAGAAAGTAAAAAGTTAGCCACCTTCCAGATATACAAAAACATGGTTTACTCCTTGCTTTCTGTACAGTGCTTTCTAATTGCTCAGTTACAGGGAAAATTCACCATCTTCTACATGAGAATTGACTATATTTTGCTCAGTCACTCCTCCCAACCCCCACCTCTCCATTACAACAGCTAATGAGCTAGTGGTTTTTGTTGAAAGAAGCCGGATTATAAAAAAAGGGCCGACAAACAAACGCATATTCATTCACTCTTAACAGCGCGGTAAATGTGGCAAACAAATGTGAAGGAAGCACGGAAACTGATTGCACCGATTATCAAGAAAAATGCATAGCACATGCATGCATTATAGCCAAAAAAGAAGGATAGCTGCATAAAACCACTCATGCTTGACCTGGAAAAGAAGTAGATGCCATAGCTAAACATAAAAATAGCCACTGAGCCCCCACACAACAGAGATCTGCATAAAAACCAAACAATAATTGATGAAAAATACTGCGCCTACATGTTAAAAAAGAAAAGAGAAAGAGACTTCTTTCCATTAATAAAGTGAAGCAGCTAAAATTAAGAAAATAAACCAAAAACCTGACCGCTCTGAAACCAAAAAGAGAATGCGAACAAAATAAAAATATCAAAAACGCATTCAAGGGAAAGAGACTAAATAACAGGTATAAATAAAAACTCATACCTCCACCACCATTCATGGTCTTCCATTGAAAGCTGAATGTATGTCATCCCAATACTCAAGATTGCAGTCAGCATGACAAGTATGATGAATGTGACAAACAAAATGCTAGGAAAGGTGCATATTTTGTAGCCCCACAAGCTTGCATATAAGTGATGTGACTCAATGGCAATTGCACTAAAAGGCAAGAGTCCCCCAATAAACATTTGACAAGGTGTTCTTCTATACCATGATAATGGTGGAATTTCCCTTGGATGACTTTTTGTAGCAGAAGGCGCTTGAAATTCAGACAGAAAAAGATGCCCAATAAACCCTCCAAAGGCAAGTAAAGGAATGGCTAACAACATGTATATGAGAAGAATCACTAAAATGGTGCCAAAAGGAAGTGATGCCGTGGCCCCATAAGATACAGAAATTGTATTGAGAACAGACAATATCACAAGTGATGGACCTGGGTAGAGAATCCCACTAAGAAGTACACTCCTCTCCTGAAATTAACAATATGCCACAAAAATCAGGAAAAAAACAAGCAGAAGGAGCACACACTAAAAAATAAAAACAGAGACAAAACAATAAATCCAAACAATTCTCTTACCCATCCAGTTTCACAAAACTGATTATGGAAAGAAGCAGTGGTATAGCCCCCAACCACAGATGAAAGTGCATAAAGCAGGACAAAAGAAGTGAATAGTGCTCCACGGTTGTAGGGGTAGAGCATGCCAACAAATGCCAAAACAAATAAAAAGAAAACCCTGGAAAAAAAAAATCACAGTTTGGAAAGAGCATAAATCTTTGAAATCTGGTACTTGTAAGGCTAGCATATGAATAATGTAAATGGCTTCAAAGGCACAATTCGAATCAATAAGCTTCAAATTCTAATCTAGTTGAGGTCGGTGGACCATTTCCACCTTTCAGTTCCATTTTGTTCTAAGAAGTCCATGATATAATATGCTTGAGAAGTAATAAATACAAGAGCACCGTATATTAACACCAGAAACAAAATATATTTCATAATGCTAGATTTGTCAAGCACAGATACAAAGAAATTTGATGACATGTACAGAAAAGGAGGTTTTGTTGTTGCTCAGCAGTGAGGAGGAATTCAAGCCTCCATTTGAAATATGGCAGCAATCAGGCAAGCAAACACTGAGGCAAAATTTGATATGATGTCCCTTCCCTATAAAACTTTATGATGATGCAACCTAAAGAAAGCTAATGGAATAGAGCTCTAAAATTGATATGGAGGACAGAAAAGGATGCTCCAAGATCACTTACACTGTCAGCAGTTGAGTTCCTACCCCCAAGACAGCACAGAACAAGGACATGTTTTGAGGGTATCTGAAAACATCACCATGTATGTATTTCCAACCAACTTCCCTGTCTTCTTCTTCATCTCCACTGGCAAATCTGCAACATACAAGAAAAAAGCTGAGGCCAAGAATACCAAATGACCAGCTCATAACATCATCTTCCTCTTAAAACCCAATATGAATAGAGTATTAAAGGGCGCATTACTTTCCCAGATCCTTCTTGAGAAGTCGTTTAAGAAACACCATAAGCAATCCTGTAAAAAGCACAATGTTGGCAATTGATATATAGAATGAGAACCAGCGAATCTGACTGCGTACAGGAAGCAATGAAGCCCTTGCATACTTGTCCATCCTGGTCTCAAACTTTGATGGTGTTGCATTCCAAAAAACCGAATAAGTGAACTTCAAATCCACATCAACATCATCAGTTATATCGACAGCATGGTCAGGGTCACTAAAAGCACTTATTTCTATGACTTGGTTGTCATTGTAAAGAACATCAAACTGCACATGTTTGAACAGATAATACTTGAACTTCTTCTCTCCAAGGATCCAACTTTGCTCTTCAATTTTCCCAACAAAACCCCACAACGGAAGATCATCATAGTACATTTGGAAGTAAAAATCATCAATGACAGCATTCCTAAACCTAGCAACTTCATGTCCTTTAAGCCTCTGTTCACAAAGGGTCACCCCAGTTTTGTCCTCCATGAATTTCAACTCGTACAAACTACTACTCAAACGATCACCATTCAAAACTTCCCCGAGTGTTTCCTTCTTTAGGATTATATTATCTGCAGACTCAAAAAATTAAATACAAACTTTAATCACTTCAAACTCCAATATTTTCACCAAAACATCAACCGAACAAAACCCAGTAACAATTTACCAAAAAAGAGAGAACCCATAAAAAATTTCCTTCATTTTCACCGCACTGCATAAAATTTCCATTTTCTCACAAAATCATATAAGGCACTTTTTCTTAAGCATTAAAAACAAAATGGTGCATCTAAATTCTAACCTGGATGGCAGAATGGCAAGTCATAGTACCAGTAAGTCTCACTGCAATACAGAGCAAAAATTGCAGAAATATATCATAAAAACAAAAATTTTATTGTCCGCGCCATATCCAACAAGGAAAAATTTAGAACTTTAGCATTTGAATGAAAGATTTGAGCTGATATAGAGCAGTACCTGGGATTGTGCAATGGACCCACTTTGTTAACAAACAAAGGGACGTGATCTCCAGCATTGTAGCGGTGATTGGATGGTGAAGAGGCAGAGAATCCAAAAGAGAAGGCTAGAATAAAAAAGAGGACTAAAAGTGAGCTCATTTTTTTCAAGTGGGTTTCGAGTCAGGGCATGAGATGCAGATCAATGCATTGCAGGGCAGACTTTGGTGAGACAGAGCTGCCTGACTTCTCAATGACAGACATGTCGTTTGACCCTTTTAGATGCTCTCAAGATAAATTATTTATAATTCAGACAGAAAATTAATTTTTAAGTTAAACCAATTTGACCCGATCAAATTTACCACGGCTTGATCTGATATCACCAAACCTAATTCAGACTTGATAGAGTTAACATTAAAAAATAAAAATAAAATCCCAAACAATAATCAAAATAATTAATTTATAAATATTTCTTACAAGTACATGGATAATATTTACAAAGCAACATAAATTTGTTTGGAAATGTAATGGAAGTTGTTTTTTAAAATATTTTTTTATTTAAAAATATATTAAAATAATTTTTTTTAGATCAGAATAATTTAAAAATATTTAATTTAAAATAAAAAATAAAAAATTTAAATTTATTTCAAAAACGCTTTTGAAGTTAGAAATGAGAGCAGTCACCTAGTCAGGGATGGTCTTGAAATTAACCCAAAACTACAAGGGCTTTCTTGTAACAAACAAAACTTTTGATCCCATGACCCCGAATCAGGAACCCGCCTGCAAAAGGAGTGTTGTCGGTGGACCTTGTACCCCTGACTGAGTGTTCAAAAGTCCCCAAGCTATAGGATAAATATCAATCAAGTCCCCAATATACCTTTCGTTTAGATTAGACCCCTACTAAATCAATGAATTCGCAATCAAGCCCTCAATACAGTTTCAAGAGTTGTTAATTGATCACACGAAACTTACTTGATATATTTTTTTCTCATACAAACCATGAAGTTCCTTGAAATCTCCACTTTTATACTTAGAAACTCATATGATAGACTACATTTCGGGCAAAAATATAAAAAAATATATAAAAATAATTTAAACTTGTGTATTTTTACATGTTTTGTTGTTGGGGAGATCTTAGAAAATCCATGGTTTTTTAATTAAAAAAGAGATAATTTTTAATTGAAACTAACGAAAAGATTTAATTAATTTAATCGAGACTAAAAATAGATTGGGATCTAGTCAAGACTTTTCGTATAGGTGGAGTACTTTTCCGATGTTTGTCTTTATTTTTATTTTTATTTTAAAAAAAAAACATCGGCAAATAATTGCAAATAAAAAACCTATTTTCACTCATCATGGATTCTATCAACTTATGATCTCTCTCTCTCTCTTCTCCAGGTTGGCGGATCTTCATCAAAGTCACGCCTGGAATCATCCCCACCCCCCATTTTGATTCTCTCCCTTCTCATCATTAATTTCTTGCTCTTTTTTTGTTGGTAAGATCTTAGATGACACTCTTTTTTTTGCGTTTTCTGAATTCTGGGTATGATTCATTGAATCTCAATGCTCTCAACATCTTGTCTGTGTTAATTAACGCTGTAGTGTGAACTTTTGTCTTGGTTTGTTAATACCCAGATGCCATATTTTATATTTCTGATGGGTTTTGTTTGTGGATTTTTTTTTGCCAGATTGCTTGATGTTTTGTTGGGATTCTATATATTAATAGGTTAAAAGATTTTATCCTTTTGCTGAAATCAATGTTATTGGCTAGCCCTGATTTTGAATTTTGAGTGTTTTTTTGGGTTTGGTTTTATGATGTGTTTTTGGATTTCTGTTTCAATGATTTGAAGCTTCTTTGCATGCTTTGTGAATTAGTGATCGAGATGATTATTAAAGTTTTATCTTTTATTTTTTGAACTTCTCATATGTTGGCTTGTGCCAAGTGGTTGGTTTTACTGTGTTGAGTAGCTTTTATGTTTGTGTACTAGATCAAACTTTGGGATTATTGAGGAAGGATCGATGCACAGGATCCAAATCTAGTGGAAGAGATCATTAGTTTTTGTCTTATAAACTGAGCTGCGTCAACTTTTCTGATAAGTTACCGGGGGAAGCCCTAGTTGAGGATTTTAAACTATAGGGATTTGTTTTCGGCAATGGAACATCTTCCTGTTGAAGTTATTGGGAACATTTTGTCACGGCTAGGAGGTGCTCGGGATGTGGTGATAGCTTCTGCAACATGTCGGAAGTGGCGAGAAGCTTGTCGTAAACACCTTCACACCCTTTCATTCAATTCCAATGATTGGCATGCTTATCATGATCTCACGCCTAGTCGGCTAGAGATACTGATAACTCAAACAATATTCCAAACCACTGGATTACAAGGCTTGTCAATTTTTATGGATGATGTTGATGAGTTTTCTGCTTCTACAGTCATTGCTTGGCTCATGTACACCAGGGAAACCTTGCACCGATTGATTTATAATGTCCGGACCAATCCAAATGTTAATATTCTTGAGATTTGTGGCAGGCAGAAGCTGGAAACTTTGGAACTGTCCCATAACTCGATAACAGGAGTTGAACCCAATTTTCAGCGATTCCCCTGTTTAAAATCCCTTTCTTTGAGTCATGTCAGCATCTCAGCATTGGATCTCAATCTCTTACTCACTGCTTGCCCAAAGATTGAGACCTTGGGGCTTGTTAATCCAGAGATTGCTATGTCTGATGCACAGGTGACTGTTGAACTAAGCAGCCCAACATTAAAGAGTGTTTATGTCGAAGCAATTAGTTTGGACAAGTTTATTTTGGAGGCAGATAGCATCGAAAGCTTGCACTTGAAAGATTGTGCTCTTGAGTTATTTGAACTCATTGGAAAGGGTACTTTGAAGCATTTCAAAATTGATGATGTGAGTGTTATTCATCTTGATATTGGCGATACTGTTGATAATCTTGAGATCATAGATGTCAGCAACTTCACTATTATGTGGCCAAAGTTCTACCAAATGATCTCAAAATCATCAAACATAAGGAAACTTCGTCTTTGGGACGTGGTCTTTGACGACGAGGATGAGATTGTGGATTTAGAAAATATTGCTGTTTGCTTCCCGCGTCTCAGCCATCTTGCATTAAGCTATGACTTGAGAGATGGCGTGGTTAACTATGATCTACAAGGTACTTCCCACTTGGAAAATGTCATTATCTTGGAGCTTGGATGGACTATAATTAATGATCTGTTCTCTAATTGGGTAGAGGGGATGCTAAAACTTTGTCCAAATCTCAAGAAGTTGGTGATTCATGGCGTTGTTTCAGAGGCCAAAAGTCACGAAGAATGCCAAATCTTGGCCAATTTTACCTCATCCATAGTTCAGCTTATGAGAAAATACATGCATATAGATGTGCAGTTCGATTATGACTAGAAATCTTCGTCCTTGTTCAAGTTTTTGACTTCAAAACGAGTTAATATACAGACATATGCCAGGTGGTAAGATTTACAGCATTTATAACCTGAGCATAAGCATCCCCTTCCATGTCCTGTAAATGATAACTGAATTCTTATTTATCATTGCAAATCACTTGCTTTTGCAACAGAAACATGTTTTCTTTTTCACTCTGTTTTCATTTTACTTAATTGCTGTAGACAAGCTTTTCTTTTCATGACGGAGTACTAGTGCTGACTTTTCTATATTTGGAAATTATGGAAATGATAGTAATATCATCGGTGTAACAAGGATATCAGTTTTATTGTCAATAAAATTTGCAAGGCGTCTGACTCCGACATAACTACAAATTTTATGTACCAGATTTTATTACATGTTGCTGTTGCTTTTTTGCTCTAAATAAAGTTGACAAATGTAAATTTTTGAAGGAGACCTCGTACAAGTGTTCTCTTTCAAGTGAAATTATCTGTCAGGACGAAATAGATCGTTGTGTAACATTTGGTTGCTATTGGAAGATAGAAAAGGCGAAGAATCATTTTGCTTTAAAAGAACATTTTTAAAAAAATGTCTAAAAACTGTTCTAAGATAAAATTATTTTATATATTTAACTGTTTCTTCTTGTGCAAAATTAAAATAGCCAGCAGCCCAGCACCCACTTCTTGTTCTGGCTGGCTTTGGCCGATGTTCTACCGATTCTAACAACCAAATCAGTGTTCAAGTTTCAATAGTGTATCCCCTGCAGATTAGTTGCTGAGATGAGATCTGGGAGCAACTACATCATCTGATAAATTACTGACAGCAAAATTGGAATTTTGGCACCAAGATTGCCAGAATTTGAGAGGATAGACCAAGTGAAAAGTTAATTCTTTTTCATAACAACAGAGCATACCTTAAGTTTCATATTTGAGAGAGAAGCATCTAAGAAACTGAGAAATCTATAGCAATAATCTTTATAATTCTGGGAAATTTCTCAGCATGTGATAAAACGACTTGAAGAACTCTCTCCCTTTCATTCTACGGTAAGAAATACATGAAACTATGTCACTTGAATGATTTTATGAGTGCATTCTCTTCATATACTTTACTCAGAGGAATAAATGGTTTTTAGTAGAACTAAAATTAATAATGTTTTTCTACTATAATTGGATCTGTTCCATTAATTCTTAATATTTTTAAACAAGTTTTTTATGAGTCGATTAACTATCGAGAAACTATAAGAGATAATCTTATAAATCCAGTGAGATAATATTCTAAGAGGGTGTTTGGAAAGCACATAAGAAGTGTTTTTGGAAGAAATTTGAATGTATTTTTTTACTCTAAATGAAAAAATAAACAATGTTTTTAGATTATTTTAATGTATTAATGGGAAAAATAATTTTTAAAAAATAAAAAAAAAAAAATTTAAGTGAAAAACATTCTAAAAACCAATCACAATGCTTCAGAACTAGCTACCAAACACCCTTCACACAACTCAACTCTCTGTAATGATAGAAAACTTGAATAAGATGCAGTTGGGACAATTCAACTCAATTCTTCTTTTATATATATATATATATATATATATATATATATATATATATATATATATATATATATATATATATTTCATGTTTGAGTGACAAGCAATGCCTTAAATTAGTAAACCAATATCTTAATTAATACTTGGATTTGATCTGGACCAATCACCTTTCTAAAAGCCTAGAGGCAAAGGACCTTATAAAAGATTTACAGTTAGAGTAAACGCAAGATTCATGGAATCTATAATCTAAAAGGCTCAGAAAATCTTCCATGAGAAGAACAAGCTGTAAGGTTTATTGGGAACAAAGTTATGCTTGGCTTGAAATACATATTTTTACCTAATCAATGAATCCTCCTACCTCTATGCATGAGCCAAACCCTTTTTTAGGCCAATCATTGGGATCATAAGGGAATAATTGGTGCAAGGGCATATTACCTAAAAAGTAGCAGATGAGCACAACATAAAATATTTGTTTCTACCTATTTTTATGACACATCAAAAGATTCTAGCACAGATCATCAATAATGCTTGTCATGGCTATTCTTCAGGCCATTTAGTATTGTTTAAGCAGCCTTTTGATCTGTTATCTGACTCTTTAACCTTTTCATTTGTGTTTCTTCTTTTGGCCAGGCCTTAATAAAAGGGTGGTAGTAAAGGATGGATCATCCCTGCTCTAAAGAAAAAAAATGGAGATAATCTTACCTGATGAAATGAATTTTGCAATGACCCTTTAAATCTATGGCCTCAAAGAATTATAAATTTCTATTAAAGGAATGGAATCTTAATGTGGGATGGTTTTAGGTGATGACAGGGAATGGATGCTGACCTGTCAACAAAGGAGATAATACCAAACAAATCCATTTCAAGAACTTGGATTAGTGTATATTACAAGTGGGTTTTGTTTTGGGGTTATTATTCTGGTTGAAATAATTCACATTAATTCTTGAAAAATAATTAAAAATCACAATCAAATCTCCCTCCCTCTGGCAATTCTGCCCCCCCAAGTTGTCAAAAGCAAACTCAATTCCCTTTTAGGCCATCAAAAAGATTTCTTTTTTATCAACCATATTTTGTGAAGGAAAAACTTGTCACATCTCCAATGATATTAAATGTTGAGTTTACTGCTTAATAATTAAATTTCGATTTTTTCCTGCTACAAAGTACTTGAATCCCTGAAGAGCTGCAAAAAAAGGACCAATGAGAAAGCACAGGCGGTTAGAAGAGAGACAAGAGTGGAGTAGGAGTCATTCAGTAATTCTAGTGGGTTACCCCACCTCCTCTTCTGTTTTTGTTTAATTAATTTTTTATGTGTTTTAAGCTCGGGCAAGAACACCTCCTAACACAATCCAGAGGCTCGAGAGTCGAGACAGCTCTTGCTTGCAAGGGCAAGGTTTTTGGTTTGCTACATCGGGGGATGAGTTTCAGCTGACAAAACTAAAGCAGACTCCAAAAAGAAAACGAAAAAGGAAAGAAAGAGATAAAAGCAAAACAGACTAATCAAATCAGGTTAGTTTTCTTCACATTGAAGGAGAGACAGAAGGCTAAGGAAAGGAAGAGATAGGGACAGCCATGAAAGGGCCAAAAGTTGGAGAGAGATATCTGAAGATAAAGACCTGTCCCTTCTTGTAGAGCAGAAACTAGATGAACTTTGACAAGAAAGCTAGCTTTGATTTCCCTCCCTCCCTTCTTTCCTCTCAGTTGTGTTCTTCTCTGAGGACAGCTTCCTTTCCTTTCCTGCCTCTAGGATTCAATCCTAAACTGAGGTAAACATACATAGAATTAGAAGCTATAGTGCTCGTGAATTTGAATTTGTTTTGAAAGTAGTTTGCTTACTGTCCAATTTCTCAGTTTCTTATTCACAACATGTTTTTGTTTTTTGTTTTTGATCAGTTACTCCTTTGTTGGAGAAAGATATGATGAGTAGGTTTGTCTGAAAAAGAGAGTCTTGCATGGCTAGCCACAGAGTTGGAGAGACTGGTTTATCAAACTCCCTTCCCTCAAATCACCATCTCCCCTGTGCTCTTGTTCATGGAATTAACACCCCATCATCCAGTTACATGTATGCCAAGAACCGTGTAACTTTCAAATTTCTCATATTTTAATAGTTTTCTGGTTTTGACTGACATGGGATTATTATGTTTCTGTCTCTAGTAATCAAGGAGGATCCGCTTTTGATTTTGGAGGGCTGGAAGAAGCTATTGTGCTGCAAGGAGTTCAGATTAGGAATGATGAAGCTAAAGCACGTAAGCTACCACCACCCTTTTCCCATATCTTTCTCTGCTATCAATCCTCCATTTTTGACGTCTGATAAGTATAACCAACTCTGCAACAAGAGAGAGATATAGAGAGAGAGAGGTTTGAATTTGTCTAATCTATAGAAGAGTACGGGGGTGGGGGGCGGTTTCCATTTCCGATACAGTAATCATTCTGAGGAGCCTAGAGAAATCAATGGTGTCAGGCTACAAACATAGTAACCTGACCACCTCGGCGTGATTCACTTGACTTTAACTGCACAAAACAGGGGGATTAGGTGGCAAAGAAAAGAGTACTAAATCTTATTGTCTTTATTTTGAGGTGATTTGATCTTCTGAGATTTCGCTTTTGTTGATTCTTGCAGCTTTATTTACAGTAGCAGGCAGACGTGCAGCTTCACTGGAAATGTCCCCTTCATGGCCAATTAGATTCCAGCAAACCCCAAGAGTAGTTGTTTCTTATCTTCCTTTCTTTCTCTTTGACCGTGTCTTTTGTCTTTTGATACCTGGACTGGATAGAAACAATAGGCTGTGAAAGTCCAACCAAATCTCTCCCACTTATTTTCTCCACTTCGAAATTTTCCTGAATGTCATTCCAGGACTCAAATTGAAAAGTTCTAAACTTTCAACATGGCTCTTGAGTGCTTCCCATTTCCAAAATTTAGCCCATTTTTTTTAATGAATCTTTATTCTTGACTGCCCTTTTGAATATTTCTTGTGGGGTTAGCCTTTATTTTATTTTCGTTTAATTTAAAAAATTTCAGGGAAGTTCAAGGTCAGGAGGGGAGAGTACTGACTCGGGCTCTGCAACAAACACTCTTTCAAGCAAAGCTGATACCCATCTGGAACCGGAATCTCCCATCAGTAAAAGGGCATCTTTCTCGGATCATTACAATCAGGCTTTTGATCAGAAGCATCTACAGTTTCAAGAACAGCAGCAGGTAAATATGGCTAATGATACATCAAGAACAGGAGGAGGACCCTCTCAGCAGAATCAATCACCTGCCAAAACTCCCCATGAAAAGGTTCTTAACGCCACTGCTTTGCTTAATAATTAATCTCTCAGTTTTCTTTCTCCCCCAAAAATCCTAAAACAGTTTTCTCTGCCCCATAATCCCAAAACTCAGGAAAAAGTTGGTATGTTTATTGCTTCCTCTCTCCACATCTTCAATCTTCAAAAGCACAGATCCCAACCACCCACATAAAATCAAAGAGGCCAAACCCTTCCCCGATTCCTGAAGGATTTTCTGTGCAAACGTCCGACATGAAATCAGAGGGAGAGAGGATGAATGAGAGAGTGCTGTAAATAAATATGTCAGGCCAAAGTGAGAATCTTTACACTTATTTCTCTCTTGTACAACAACGACCCACTTTACTCAATCCCTGCAAACTACAGCTTAAAAATCAGTTTTGGAACTAGGAATTTATCCAAAACACCTCCACAAAATGGCAGAAAATGATGATTTTTGCTATCCAGACCTTGTTCTTGATTTCCAATTTCTACAACAAGACTCTCATATTGAGAATCAGCTACCACAATTTCTTCCTGGGAATTCTGTGAGATGCCCCTTTTACCTGTCCATTTCAATTCTTAACTCAACCATCTATATCTCCATAAACATGCAACATTCTAGACCAAGCATACTTTCATTTTATTACCTGGGATTCAAAGTAATTGTTTTTGGGTACTGGGACGGTAGTTCACATGTGTTTTATGTTCATGTTGCAGAGAAAAGTTTCAACATCAGAGAACCCACTTGATTCTAAGGTTTTTTCTTCCTTTTCTTTCCTTTACCATCTTAACAATGTTCGTTCAAAATTTGCTGCCTTTTTTGACCAAGAAAATTTCTTATTTTGCTTTGATTTTGGTTCCAGACATTGAGACGATTAGCTCAAAACAGAGAAGCTGCAAGGAAGAGTCGACTGAGGAAAAAGGTAAGGGTCATTTTCTCTTACAGCAACCTGGACAACTTAATTAATGCTAAAAAAATCATTAATGCTGCCTTTATGTCATGTCCCAAAACAGGCATATGTCCAACAGCTAGAGACTAGCAGAATAAAGCTTAGTCAGTTAGAGCAAGATCTTCAAAGAGCAAGACAGCAGGTCTTTAATAATGTACAAGATTATAGTAATTAATGCATTCTTTTTCAAAAAAAAAAGAAAAGAAATCATTATTAATTTTGATTTGAATTCTGGGTTGCTTTTCAGGGGTTATTCTTGGGTGGTGCTGGTGGCAATATCAGCTCAGGTTATTTCTCTTAATTTTTAATAGTGAAGTAATGAATTTACAGCAAAAAAATTTAATGAGAAGACTGCAACTTTTATATATGTGTGTGTCGCAGTTGATGGATAAATTTCACATTATTTATTATTATTAATTTTCAACTATTTTTATTATTATTGGTGTGATTACAGGACCTGCAATATTTGATATGGAGTATGCAAGATGGCTAGAAGAAGACCACCAGCTCATGTCGGAGCTCCGGACCGCATTGCATGCTCATTTATCTGATGGTGAACTTAGAGCTATAGTAGATGGATACATTTCACATTATGATGAAATTTTCCGGCTCAAGGTAGAGGCAGCTAAATCTGACGTGTTTCATCTCATTACCGGAATGTGGTCGACTCCGGCGGAGCGTTGCTTCCTCTGGATTGGTGGTTTTAGGCCCTCAGAACTCATCAAGGTCTGATTTTTCTACTCCATTTTAATTAGCTCATTACATTCTGCTCGATAGTAGTCTGCCATTTTGGTGGATGCCGTAGGAAATTACTGTGCTCAGGATCGTGTAGTGCACAAGGGTAGAAAACTAATTATGAGAAGTCCCGTTAAAGAAAGATACAGGTAAGCTATTTTAGTCATTTAACAAGAAAAAAGGCACAACGAGAACAGTTCGGCCGGGTCAGTGAAAAAACCCGATTCAGGAGATGAAATATTCCCTAATAAAGGAGTGATTAGGACAATTAATTAAAGTGTCCTAAGGGAGGGTACTTTTCTTGGCATGAAAAGGAGGAAAAGGTTTTTGGCAATAACCATTTTACGTCGCAGTGCCCTAAAAGAGTAGGAACACACACATGCAGATAGAGTTAAATACTAAAATATCATTTTTTTTCCACCAAAAAAAATAATTATTGTTTTTTTCCTCTTGTTTCTATTAAGCAGATGTTAATATCCCAGCTAGACCCTTTAACAGAACAGCAAGTCATGGGGATTTACAGCCTTCAACATTCTTCACAGCAGGCAGAAGAGGCTCTCTCCCAGGGCCTGGAGCAGCTCCAACAGTCTCTGGTTGACACCATTGCCGGTGGACCGGTCACTGGTGGAATGCAGCAGATGGTAGTGGCCTTGGGCAAGCTTTCCAATCTTGAAGGGTTCCTTCGCCAGGTACACATATCATTAACCTTGATTACATCGATTAAGTAGCAGACGATAAGATAATAATTTTATCAGTACCTTGACGCGAACCATTAATGAATAGCTACAAGAGAAGGGCTTGCGAGGAGAGTCCAAAAATAGCACTTTCAGTTCTTGTCAGAATTGGAAAGCAGCTGTGTTCTTCATTTCAAAGTTAAGTTTAGTGCTTCTTGAAAATGATATTGAAAAGCTGCTAGCTCTCAAGTCTGGAGGTTGAAATAAGAAACTTAGGTGACACAGTAGGGTCTATCTCACTTAATTTTCGCGAAAGCTCCTACATATCATGCTTGTGATTGGCAACTAGGTGATCCATCAACTTTGATGTTCATGTCAAGGTAATAACAGGCTGAGATTCTAGCAGAAGTCATTTAATACAGGGATAAGAAAACATCTCATCGGGGGAGGCAACACTCATCTCATTTGATTAAGTTCTGATAGAAGATTAGATGCTGATTTGTTTTACCAGCATGATTAGAGAAGTGTTTGGTGACAATCATACGAAAGTGAACAAAAACCTTAAGAAGTAGAACTAGTTCAACTATCAATACAGAAAAAGGTTGTAGCAGCTCAAATGTTCCATTATAGTCCATTCCATTGTATCCAACTTGACAAAGCTTGTTTTGAGCCGCCATTTCTACCTGACACCTGGTGAGTAAGAGTCCCAAAGCTTACACTTCCTTGAAGATAAACTTGATTTAACATTTTTTTATTGAATTTCTATCCAAAATATTAAGATTGTGTGTTGAGTTAATTTAACTTAGTCAACAGGAGATATGCTACAGTCATGCCCAGTGCAATTAACATGGATCTGTCCAGCATAAAAATATCCTCCTTTAGTAGCTTGGAAGAATAATTACAAAATTAATTGACCTTAAAAGATTATTGATGGTTTTGTCACCATCAAGTTTATGGTCAACTTGTAAATGATTTAACATAATTATATACATCAAAATTGATCATTACCATACTTGCTTGCCACGTTTAAGGTGGATGGATGGTCCCTTGACTTGCACTATAACTTATTTTAATTTTATATGGCCAATCATTTTGGGAAGAATAGATGTATACTTTTCTGCTAACAAGTCCATTTCCATAATGGTGACTGCTAGGGTTTTGATGTGAGTATTCCATCTAATAAAATGTTGCCATCAAAAGGGTTGTTGAAAATGCAAACCCTAGCTAAACCTGTCAACAACATTAAACTAATCTAGAAACTCACTAATTGAGAATTAATTAAGCACCTTGTGTATTTATTTTATCATGATTTTGAATGGTCCAGATCTGTTAGATAAGACGACTTCATCTTCAACCTCTTTGAAATGTTCACAAGTGTTCGTGCCTCCTTGCCCTTTGCACTTGGGACCCATCATAGCTTCTAGCTTCATTTTTTCCCTCCCCTTATCTCTATCTTTTTCTAATTAATTACTTGAGGAAATATGTCTCTTTTATTATTATTATTATTAATAATAATAATAATAACAATACAGGCTGATAATTTGAGGCAACAAACCCTTCACCAACTCCGCCGGATTTTGACGGTAAGACAGGTGGCGCGTAGTTTTTTGGTGATCGGAGAGTATTATGGGAGGCTACGGGCACTTAGCACCCTCTGGTCGTCTCGTCCTCGAGAGTAAGTATTTTCTTGAACGTTTAAGGTGTCCAAAATTGACTTGAAAATGGAGGCTTGCAATGACAAAATTATATCCCACGACTTCTTTTCCATTATCGTTTTTATTCTGTTGACAAATCGCTCATATATATATATATATACATATATATATATATATATATATATATATATATATATATATATTTCTCAACTGTGATTACTTTTCAAATGATCTATACCGACCAAAAGTGGTAGAAGCGTATTAAACTCATTTAGGGTTTTGTTTTGGCAGGACGATGATGAGTGAAGATAACTCATGCCAGACCACCACTGATCTTCAAATGGTGCATCCTGCACAAAACCATCATTTCGCCAACTTTTAATAATAATAAAAAAAAACATGGGATAGCGATACTAAAAAGCCAGACATCTGCCCTGCTCACTGCTCAGTGATTGAAAACCAATATGGCGACGAATGTTATGGGCTGTTAGAATTCGGACAAGTAAAACTTCAGTGAAGATAGAATCCTGTTCTTTTCTTTACTCTGTTATCTTGTAAATGTAAATCAATTTTATATGCTTGAGGAGCCTTACCATCCAGGTTGGTTGTTAGTTTCGTTGTTTTTATCTTAGTTTAAATTTCAGTCGGGATTATTCTGAGATCAAAATATTCCATTTCTAATTATAAAAATGAATTACCAACCAGAAGACAACTCTATTCCCACCTGCTTGAAGAAAGATATCAACATGTGTTAGATTTATATTTATAAAATCCGACTCCCTTGTCGATTCCAATCAAGTTGACATAAATTAACAGGGTGAAGGTAGATCTTGACCAGATCAAACCAAATTATTGAGTCAGCTTGAGTTCGTGTCAGGTTTTCTTATATTATTTTTTCCAACCCAGACTGATAAATTGGCTGAGTCGCGAATCTAGGCTCCTATAATTAAACCCCTCAGGAAAAACGGTAACCTAAAAATGGTTGAAAAAAGAGAGGACTGCTGCTGTAAATTTATCTGAAGTGGTCGTGGCGGAGAGGCTATGGATTATTCTACACCATGGACGACGAGGGGGGGGGGGGGGGGGTAAGAAACTCTGTCGATTGTCTTTACCTGCAAGGTTTTTGTTGCAAAATCTATATAGTACAAGAAAGAGAGAAAGTTGCACGCAACTCTTCATTTATTTGAAGTAGTTATGACTATTAATTAAGTAATATATTATCATTTTTTTTGTTTTTAAATTTGAAAAAATCCTATTTTTTATATATTTGGATTAGAGAGACATTTATCATGATAAAGGACGACGAGCAGAGATGGCTAGAGAGAGAGAGAGAGAGAGAGAGAGAGATGATTTGACCTAACAAGCGCAATATATTTTAAAGGTGGTCGACTAAGGAGCAACTTGCATCCATGGCGGACAAGGATCACTTCATTTTTTTTTATAAAATGCATGGTCTAGCTAGTGATCAATATAATTTATTAATTCATTCACGACAAGCCTATATTAATTAACCATAATAGTTCATAGACTAACAACTTTAAGCTATGATAAATATATATAAGTATTTATTTTTATTAATGTGGGTGTTCAGACTACTTTGTGTTTATCTAAACTTATTTTTATAAGTCTTGAAATTAACGACCATATAAGTCTCCAATAACTATCATATTAGCAATCATATAGCTCAAATTTAATATTGCGCGCTTTGGTGATTAATTTCCCGATTGTTTAAATCTCAATTAACATGCTTTCTAATCGTCGTAAATGGTATTTTCAAACTGATTTTTATATATATTATTTTTAAATATTTTTTCTTAAATATTACTTTAAAATCCCAACCTATAAAATGAATGAAAAAAAAATTCCCATCACAAATATATAAGGGGCAGTGGTACAGGATAAGGAGAGGACCAGATCACCAGAAAGCCTGCAATAAAAAGACAAATGTCTAAGAACTTCCCAGAGTTGCATGTCTTCACCGAGGGGCATTCGTGCACACGTGGTGAGCGCATGCATCTGCATGTTTTACGTGTATGATGATAGATAACGAGGGAACGCCCTCATACTTGCTTTTTCAAAATTAAATAAATTACGAATAAATTTTGGATTTATGGTGTTTAATTTATTATTGATAATGGTATGAATTAATTAATTTTTAATTTTCGAAATGAAAAAGGTGTTTCATCCCATCATTTTTCAATTTTCTGTACACTTTTTTTCACCTTATATTTTAATATTTTATTCTGCTTGACAACAATAAAAACAGATTGATTTATTGAAAACATGAAAATAAGTTGGAGAAGTAGCATGTATTCATATCATATGGGAGAAATTTATTGGTTTGATTCAAAAATAGATTGTATCAAATCTTATTTTTATTAATCTATATATATAAATTATTTATGGATATCAACAATTTTTCCTTAAAACTGTGGATTTCAGTTCTATAAAAAAAATATAAGAAGCATAATGGAATTCATTAGTATATTTTGCCAACTTGTCATATCTCTAAGTTAGGATTACAGTTACTGCTGTTTTTTAAAATGTTTTTTGTTCAGAAATATAGTAAAATAATATTATTTTTTATTTTTAAAAAATTAATTTTGATATCATATGAAAATGATCTAAGACTATATCTAAAACTATATTTTTATTTAAAAAAAAAACACTTTTTACTAAATAAAGTTTAACTTCTCAACATGACCCCTCTCTCTCTCTCTCTACACACACACTATTTTATTTCCACAGAGATAAAGTTAAACTTCTCAACATGAACTCTCTCTCTCTCTCTCTCTCCCCACACTAGTTTATTTCCACAGAGATAAAGTTAAACTTCTCTCCATGAACTCTCTCTCTCTCTCTCTCTCTCTCTCTCTCTCTCTCTCCACACTAGTTTATTTCCACAGGCAGCCACCAGCCCACCACCTGCATGCCGAGGAAGAGATGTGGCTGTAATTTATCCCCTCATTGGATCAAAATCAGGCCACTAAATACAAATGACCTAATAATTATTTGTTTAACAGTACAGAAACAAGAGCCAGGCAATCCACAAAGCAGAGCAGGTACCAACATGCTTCTTTTATAATCATCTCTCAAGATTTTGTAGCCTATCTTTGATAGCAACAATCGATGCACGTATAAGATCGAATCCCATATCATGCTCCTGTGCTTTAATTTATTAATCACCTTAATTATGTCGGATTCGTTAATGTTGCTGCCTTTTGCCTCTCCAGCTTCTGGACCCATGAGGGTCATTCTCAGCGTGCCTTTATAGCCCCACAAGGTGATAGGATACTAGCAAAGTGATGACCTATCTTTCTTTAATTTATTTGTCCCATGCACTCTTTTTTAGATTACTTTTTAAAATTTATTTTTATTATCTAAGAGAGTGGCACTGCTTCCATCCTTGCTTTGTGAAAAGGGTCAAAAAGATATTAGGAGATGGTGAAGTTATGGATCGTGGTTTTAATAAAATAAGGTTTAGGGTTCTTTATATGTTATGAATCTTAAATCGGATTAGTAGATTAATATCTTAGAGTTTATGAATTCAAATTGAAGAATGATATGATACATGGGATTGGATTAAATAATAATAAAAAAAAAAAAATTGGCATGTACTAGCATGATTGCTTCAACTCACCAAATCATCCATAAAGAACTAGGGTGGGATCAATGATGGTTAGCCAAATCCAATTCTTGCCATTGGTTTACATTATCTTTCCTCATCATACATGTTGGGTGGTAGTATTTATTTTTTGTTGCTAATATCGTGATCTATGGTCAACCACTTGTTTATCAGAAGAAAAAAGTACCACTCATCATCATTGCCCTTTCATTAGCAAACCAGTGAGGGCTCAAAATTGTTGGTTCTTCGTAGGAAAGGTGTAGAGTGATCATCTTTTTACCGACCATCCACGAAGGGCCAGTCATGTTACGAGTAGGAAACAAGAACATGGATTTAATCTCTCATAGATAATGGGAGACAATTGAGGGAGACAAGGTTGGAGAGAATAATAAAGAAAGAAAAACCCACTACACAGTAACAAAACATGAGTTTCAAAAGCACTTTTAAAAAAATATATTTTTAAAAAAAAATTATAAGCGCATTGCAGAAGTTTGACTAATTTTCAAGAGACTTGAAGGTAACGGGTGAAAAAAAAGGATCAATCCAATTGTGTTTTACTTGTGAGGAACAAACTAACAAACATCCAATGTCTATTAAGGAATTCGTGCGTTGACGCGTCGTTCATGGTGAGCAAGGTGAACCAGAAAGTAAAGAGAAGTTCTCGCAGTGGACTCATTTTTTTCCTTCCAGTTCCATTTTCAGGTAATACGTGTCATGCATTATGTGAAATTAAAATATTCTATTACTTTGTGCAAAGCATGCCAAAAGTTCATCTTATCTTGTGATCAGGACGAAAACTATGGCAAGAACATGACTCGGATGCATATGCATTTGAAAATGTGGGATGGGATTGACGAAGAAACAAGAAAAAGCAAGTCAGTGATGTGGAAAAAAGATATATTGCAATACTGAAGAGTCATGAATCTAATGGACTCCAGACAGTATCTCGGTTCACACAATCAATGTACTTTAATTACTTGTATACTGAGGAATCAACCATAATTACAATTGTTGATTTGCTTACCTCGACTAGGCAGGTTAGATTGGATCTCGAAAATGGTTTTTGCATTCCCGCTCCAGCAGCATGAAGTGCAAAGTTTTTTACATAAGCATGCTCAACTCTGTAAGGTCGTCCATTGGTATTTCAAGACCTATAGAATCATGGTCTTGCAATCCATCCTCATCAATATTCAACCAGGAACCGAGATCTTGAGGCCCGTCGAGATCAGTAGATACTCCTAGTTCAATTGTATCGATTTCATTTAGTTGCAAGTTTGCAAAATAAATCGGTTCATTTGCTTCTTTGGGGGCATCCTGATGAATGTTGCCAAGAGACATCGACCCCACGCGCTCTATTTTATTACCAGCATTCACAACTGAATGAGCAGATCCATGAAGTCCATTCCCTGAATTCAATAGATGAGTACTCTTTTGCTTGGGCTTTGGTTTTGTTTTGCACTCGCCTTTGATGCAATCCAATGATGGGCGACTGGCCCCAGAAACAGAATTGCTTCTTGAATTATCCTTGCTTTGTTCTCTATCTCTATCACTTCTCTTACCCTTTACACCACCAATAACAGCACTGTCAAGAGTGGACGTTACCCTTGATGAAGCGCTGCCAATAACATCATCTAGAAGCACTTCTCTCTTTTTAATTCTATCAAAGTTGTCGCTATGAGAATCGTATCTCTCGATAGTGCTAGAAACAACACCTAGTGCCAAGGAAAGGAGACAGAATTATATGCTGCTGGTGAAACACAAAAGCAGTTATTTTTTTTTAAAAAAAAAAAAGCTAAAAAGAGTATACTATCAATATTCTGACATCGCCAGAGAGTCAGAGAATTTTGAGAAATACATAGCACATTTTAAATCCATCCTAAGAGATGATTAATAAGCATAATCAAGGAGCACCAAAAAGATTGGACATGATATACCTGATCCTCTGGCTTCAACATGAATGTTAGAGACTTCATTACAAGTGTTACTCGCAGTTCCTGAGCCAACACAATCCACAGATTTAGTGTCATTGTTGCATGGTGGCGCAGAGAATATGACCTCCTGTAGCTGAGGCTCACTAAAACAGCTGCTGCCAGTATCTTCAAATTTGCGACATCTAGCAAGTGTGCGTTTGACAAAGGCCAGGGCAACTTGCCTTGAAGCCTTGCGGATGGTACTTTTTGAGGTATTGTTCCCCCGACAAGCCTGTATAAATTGATAACAGAATTTCAATAGTCGTCTTGATTCTCGTAAATTACATGGAATGTTTTGTATGACCAATCAGGAAGGGACCAAGTTACACCAGTTTTTAAATCCCAAAGGTTATATTGTATGTTTAACCTTTGATCTCCACAACAAAAAAGAGCGTAAGAGTATTGCATTCATTTTCCATGCTTGTCCATTCCAAATTCTAATCCTGCACATTGGATTTATTGGAAAACTACAGGGCAGCATAGACGCCCAAATTTTCCAGTTTTATGCAAGTGCAATTTGATTTTCTCCAGTAGTATGATAGGTGAATACAATTGCTATGAAATTCTATGGGATTCAGCTACTAAACCATATGTCTATGTGGAATAAACAAGTAACGTCTTTCAGTAACTAGCATGGAATTTGCTTAAAGACACAAACACAGCCGAGAACATATTTTTCCTTATTCCCCAAAAGAAATTGAGTGTTTTCTTTGTTTAAAAAAAATCATAGGCATAAACCTTTTATAAAATTAGAAACATTTCACCATCTCACAGAGTATGTGCAAAAAGGAACAGGTTTCTTTCGGGACCCTAAAATAACACTTCATGCATGTGGCTATGTCTCAACAGTTCTTTCAAGAAAAGTTCATTGAGGAGTGCAGCAAGCAAGTAAACATGTTGTATGAGTAGGAATGACCAAAAATCTTAATTTTCCTGATCAAACTCACACACCTGAGACGCATGGCTGTGTCCTCAATCTATATGATAAATGCAAAGGTGGAAAAGAAATTGTTGAGGAATACAATCCATATATGCCTACCCGCAAGTGTAGGTTTTTTTGTCCAAAATATTTCTATCTCAATGCCATCTAAAAAGATGGTGAAGCAAAATTGTAACTCCGTGTGGTCTAGGTTTGCATAATATTGTAATCCTTAATTGCTTAGAAGTTGACAAAAAGAAACAATGGCTCATAAGAAGAATAAAACAAATACCAGTAGTTTTCTGTAAGCCATCTGAATAAGTTGGTCCATTGCAACCTGTTCAATGTTCCTGCAAATAAACCATGTTACTTTGATCCAAGAAAAAACTCTATGGATTTCATGATAGCAGCACCTCACAACCACAACAAAACCTACCTTCCTTCCATCTCTCTTACTTTTGGAACATCTTTACCAAGTTTCCCTAACTTGCTCTTCATTATTCCAGTCTGTCAGAATTGAAAGTTGTCACAAAAGATAATGAGCCAAGAAAAAAATAAAAAGAGGATTTCAAAAGAAAAAACTTGACCTTAGTCAAAAAAGAAGGAAAAAGAGGAAAGAAACAATGCAGACACTTTTTGCATTAAGAACAAATAAATAGGGAAAAAGAAACTGAGGCACACAACCTGCTGGTGCAGCCCTTCTTTAAGCTCCATTATATCTTGATTAATTAATTCCCCCTCTGATAGATCAGGCTGTCGAAAGGCATAGGAAGCATATAAAACATTGAGGAACACACCATGATATGACTTGAGAAAGACAAATAAATGCACAGGAAAAATGCTTACCAATGTTTCGGGGCATAAACCAATACTCTGTAGCTCAAGCAAAAGCCGATCATCCAAACACATCAGCTGATATTGACTATCAGAGGAAGAAAATCCAGGCATATTTATTTCTCTAATCTGCAGGAAACCTGGATCATTAGAGCATATTTCACTGGCATGCCCAGCATCTGAATGTGAAAAGTCATCGTCTACTGGCCACTGTTCATTGCTAAGCAATGAACTGGACATGCTTGGATTCCCCGTCGCATTTGATGCAACACTCCTATCACATGAAAGTCTATCCAAGAAACAACTCTTCTGTGTCTGAAAATTCACTTTTGACTCAACTTCAGATTCCATTCTGTCTCTATCTCTAGGTTCAATATCAATCAGATTACATGAACCACAATGAGAATCATCACTAGCATAGTGAAGAGACATATTCTTCCCATCACTTTGTGTGTAAAATTCTTCACTTTCATCTTCTTCAATTAAAGCAGAAAGAACTCTTTGGTATAATGGCACGACTTTGTCCAAACTTCCCATTTCAACTCTTCCACATAAAGTTGTTTTGACTGATTCTTGATTGAAGTCCTCCCCTTGTCTTCTGCCAGGATGTATTTCTTTGTGCACAAGAACACCCTGAAAGAAAAAGATCATTTTTATCAAACTTCATTTTCATTCTTACATTTTTCTTTCTTTGTTTTTTTTTAGTTTCATTCGAGTTTTACTTAGGATTAAAATAAAACTGATTTCTGACAGTTGAAAATCCGTATCAATACTTGAACAAATAGGAGGTAAACCACATTGCAATTTATAGGAATGCATGGGAGAAAAAGAGAGACGGAACAATTAAGGAATAGTACCAAAACATTATATGTTGCGCCAAGCATTTGAGAAAAACTCTCATCTAGCCCTTGTGCAGAAGTTAGCTGAACTAACCAAAAAGAGCAACAAAGCAAGAGAAATTGTAAGTCTCTGATTCATAGGTGTTCACAACATCCCAAATCTATCAAAGCATCCCACTTATTACCTCCTGCTTCAAGTAGGACATATCCTCTAAGCTGACAGGAGCAAAAATAGAGTCCATCTTCTTCCAAAAAGGACCAGAGCAGGCAAGGTCTACAGAAGCAACCAGTTTTTAAGACGATATTTATTCCATAGAAAAACATAGCTAACTTTTCTCAAATGAAAAGGTAAAGATGCATACCACTAGCTTTCCGAGCAGATTTGGCAGCTGAAAATAGTTCTTCACGGTCATCATCAGATTCACCTGTGAATAATATGCCAACGCATATTAGAAGAAATTGCAGCCAATATTTAAATCAAATGAAATTTGTAAGAAGTTAATTTGTTAAATTTCTACTATTTTTAATTGCTTGCATATGCACAGACAAAATCATAAATAAATACAAGCTGAAACTTTTTTAAAAAACAAAGCACAAATTTGATGTTGATGGCCATTTGATATATATTCAAGATGAGTATCTTGGTAATGCCAAGAAGAGAGGGTATGTCCATTGGGAATAATATTCTCATATAATTTTGTCCTTGAACACGGCTTTAAGATTCCCAATGTTCATCATGAACAGCAGTGTTTCTACACCTATCACAAATCTAAAACTGCAAATTCCAAATTCACTGTACTGTTTTTAATTAATAGTACCTGTAAAATCCAAGGAACTGCTGTTGGGCATTGGTCCAACATGCACTAAAGCCTTCCGATCTTTCAACTTTTTGGAAGGTGGACGACCAATTTTGCTGATTCAGAGAAATATATACAAGCTTCAAAATTCATAACAGGGTTTAAACAAGTTCACGCTATAATTTGATCAACATATAGGTTGCTTTGGAGTAGGGGCAGTTAGGGAGGACACCTTTTATTCTTGTCAGAAGCGGCCCTTGAACTATGAAGTGGCTTTACAACCGGAAGATTCTGTAGCTTCTCCCTTACTGGATGAGTACCTGGCCTTGTTAAAGATGACCCTCGTCCACTCCTTCCTTGTCTCCGCACGCCATCCCCAATTTCATTAGTTGATGATTTATTCTTTCTAGCAGGCAATACAAAAGTTCCAACTTTCTGACTTGCAGACAGAGAAACCTCGCTACCATCTGTTCCTTTGTCTTTTGGCTTATTCTCTCCAGCTCCCGATTCTTCACTTTCAGACAACCCAAACAGAGATGGAACACTCTCAAGTTCCCTCTTTAATTTTGGAGTGTTAGTATCTAGATTGCTGGCAATCAGAGATCCTTTGGTTCCAATGGAAGAAGTTCTAACACTAAATTCAGAAGTGGGAAAGCCTTGAGATGACGTCTGAGATTCAATATGGTTTGAACCAGGAGCCATTATATTTGCCCTCCGTGTGCGTGAGTTTTTGTGTGGTCTCTGCCCAACCCACTGAGCCATAGCATGTGAAGATGAGCCTGCAGACATTTGACCCTTATGGTTATTTACCACTCCTGGCACTTGGACTTTACTTGAACTTGTAGGCTGTTCCGAACCTTGAAGGGATGTGGATGAGGGCTGAACTTTAAGTGACGAATCTAGCAGCATGATGGATCCAGTACGTGGTGCCCGAGAAACCTTTGCCTTTATCACTGTATTAGGAGTGCTTGCTGAATTACCCTCATGAATATTTGGCCTGATAAACAGCACCACATACCAATTAATAGCCTCACAAGTCAATAGCAAACATCTTGTGTAACCTATTGACACATTTCTACAAAAGAGTTAGTTATTAAAGATGAAAATGCGTACTTATTTGTTCCTTTTGTCACAACCTTATGCTCTGAAAGAGCAATACGGTCTCTTGGAAGACCACTTTCCATTTCATTCTTGAGGATTGTACTGGTATCTGAACTAGTAGGTTCAAAAGAACCTTCCAACTTGTTCAATCCACTGACTCCAGCTGATGACTTTGATCTGTAATATATTAGAAACCCATTTATATAACAAAATCTCTTTCTTTTTCTTCATTTATCATGAATGTGGGAAAAAGCATGAACACAGCTAAATCGGTAGCATAAAAACCGGATCGCTACATACAAAAAAAGAAAGAATAACTGGAAAAAAAAGAATAAAGCAGTGATTAAACATGTGACATACAGCCATAGACACGCAGAACCCTTAAATAATTAGGAAACAATTTAGACAAACATTAAAAAAAAGCAACCACTATATTCATCATAACAGAAAATACCAAACTTTCCTTCCTGAGCAGCCAAACAGTTAGAGCATAATCAGTTAATTTGATTAAACCAATTTGGTAAATTAGAAAAAAGATATCAAACATGAATGGAACTACATTCACAAACACATGTAAAGGCATCAAGCCTGAACTAAGTTTTCCCTCTTCCACCATTTACAGAATGTCTGGTGGGATGATCACAGGAAGGGAATTGAAGGCAAAGAGGGTATCTAAAATAAGGAAATAAAGAAGAATGTGAGGACGGAGTCTTAATGTTCACATAATTGGTTCTGTGATAGAGGAATAAGCCTAGCATAAATGGTTAAAGATGTAGTGTCAACATTAAAGAACCACCATAAAATTCCTTAGAGAATGAAGCAATATAATAGTAAACCTAAAGTTAAGACACTATACAACTATTTCCTCCCCTATTGACAACCCTGATTTAGGATTTAATAAATTTATTTTTCAATGCTTAAAGGGAACTGGAGATTGTGGTATTTTCTCTTCCTAGGAGGTTATCATGAGGAGCTAGAAGGATTTGTTCTCTTCCCTTCCCTTTTCTTGGAAAACTCTATATCAGAACATAGTTCCCCTCCCTATTTTCACTCTAATACCCCATAAAAACTCTTGAAGGCAACTCACCAGCCAAGCTAAAGATAAACCAAGCTTTGAGGAACATATGCAGATCAAACTGGAAAAGCAGTCAAGTTCTTTGACTGTTCATGTCAGCATCATTCTTAAAACATGTTACAAATATAATTACAGTGTCTGAAGAAATGTTTTTGCACCCGCAAGTTTGAAGAAAATGTGAAAGTTATCAAAACACTAAAGCCCGTGTATTTAAATATATGGCCAATGTAATATAAGATAGATGTTACATCAATCTTGGTCGTATTAATAATCAATTTTTCAATTACGGCCAAGTTTTGTGAACAATTAACAAAATTTAGAGAGTTTAATTCCTCAGGAACAATTTCAACCAACAGTTAAATCAGCAAAAGTGTAAGATGATATTGTTCTTTGAAAATCATCAAGTACTGAATTAAGAGCAGCACCAATTTACTAGCATGTCAATTATATATCACTGCTTTGGAAAGGAGAACCCAAACAAACGATAAAGATACAAATAAGATACAAGCATTTTACACATGATGTCTCATTCTTACACTCAAAATAACACTGTAGCAGATCCCGGCTATTAAACCACAATGATAACATTACCAAAAAAACAGTAATCAAAGGTCAATGTACAAAAAGAATTACCTGAAACCCTGAGCATCACATGATCGCAACTTAGAATCAGCACTCATCTTGGAAAGCATAGCTCGTTTTTGTTCTCGATCACCATTTATAACTCTATTTCCCATCACTCCAACAGAACGTTTCTTTTTATTTTTTGTATCCCATCCTTCACCTCCAGCAGGCAATCTGCGGATCTTTTCTTCATACCGAACAGCGCCGCCACCAAGATCCTGGACCGTATCTCCACTCTTATCCATTACCGTATGTTGCCTTGAGGGCACCGTGGACCTACCATCTGCCTGGTAGCACAAGAAAAATCCTATCAAAACTTTGAAGAAAATATAAACAGAGTTAAAGCTAGAGTATACTACAGGGAGAACATAAATACTATTGATGATCAAAGGGGGAGCTGATTCAACAATGCATCTAAGAAACTAACAGCCTACTCTCTAATCAAATACCGGGAAAAGAAACCCACTCTGTAAACATTTTGAAGATGCACAAAAGAAGAAAAGATATCAAAATCAATATACAAGTACAAACCCGCACATCAGCCACTGAAATACGAGCACGCTTACTAAGCCCAATACTCTTGGTCCTGTCCTCCAATCTTTGAGTCATAATATCATGAGGATTTCTATGAATCTGACCCGCTGCCTTTGCCACATTCGCTAAATTTGACCTCTCATTCAACGAAAGCTCACTCCTTTGCCGCTTCTTTGAGCTTAAGGCTAGCCTGTACCTTTCCAATTTAGATAAGGATTCACGCAACAGTTTTGCTCTGTCCCTGTTTGAAATACAGGGCATCTTTAATAACTACTCTAAAGGTTTGCGCATTCCAGCAACATATAAATAAATTGAACTGCATCTTCAACACCATAATCTAAAGCAAAGCATGGATATTCTACATTCATAAAGACAGAAATAGCATCAAAGAAAGAATTTTGAATCGCAATAATGTGTGGTTGTCAATTCAGGTTTCCCAAAATACAAAAGCTAAGAAAAAATATCATGGGACAGAGGACCTTGTTAAGCACAGCACAGTTTTTTTCATAATCTTGTCTATATCATGAAAAACATGCAATGACTTTTCCCATAACTACATTATCCATGGAATTTCCATGTCAATCATGACACGCAACCATTACACTTAGGACAATCTTATCATGAGTCATACCAGTAAGATCCCGAACCATAACATAAACTAAGAAGTAGCAGTGAGATGAACAAAATACTTGGCCTTTCTAGAAGTATCTTGCACACTTTCTTTAAAGTGCTTTAGCTCCTCTGTTGCCACTGGAGGCATCGGCTTGGGATGCACAACTCCAAACGAATGATCCTCTGATACACTACCAAGAGGAACTCCCAAAACCCTCCTCACCTCTAAAGACAGCATATATTTCGGATTGCCTAACGTAATAGGCTCCAAAGACACACATTGCGTAACTGGTGGCATATCCGGAGACATTGCGGAACTTCCTTGTCCTTGGTTTAAATTATTCCCGGAACTTAACATCCCGTCTTAACCTGCTAGAAACAAGAAACTGAATTAATAACACAAAGACAAACGCTCAATTTATTTTCTTTCCCGTCCATTTTCTGAGAAACCAAACAGATAATCCACAGCAGAAAAAAAAACAATAAACAATTTCAAGAAGAAAAAACTGCAAGAAAATCGAGATTTCCACGTTAATCCCTAGCAATCAGCTGCCAATTTCAAGTATAACGAAATTTCTTGACTTAATTACATGAAATAATAAAAAAAACTATAAATTTCAAAATAGATGAAGAAAAACCCTAGCTACTAGTTACAGTCAAAATTAGGAGAAGTTAAATGATAAAATCGAAGATTACCTTAGAATCGATGGAGTTAAGCTTCGATCATAAGATTACTACTATTTTTCTAGAGAGAGAAAATTTGGGTATAAATTTTAGAGAGAGAGAGAGAAACGAAAGAAAACTTTAAGGTAATGTAGAAAGCAATAGGGAGGGAAGTTTCTGTGCCGGGAGATCATAACAAAGATTATCTTTAGTCCCTAATGTTTTAATATTGTTTCGCGTTGATATAATTACTTTACTTTCAGTCGAATCAGGTCCTATTCTATTTAAATTACTAATGATTGAATCCCTTCGCGTATTTATGTGCATACCGGTTTTTAAAAGGTGGCATTTAAGTAAAACAGCTTTCGATCACTCTTTTTATATAAAAGAGATGCAAATAATCGAGATAAATTATATATATATATATATATATATAAATATAAATATATACACACTCTAAAATCATTTAAAAAAATTATATTTTTTTATTATATTTTTTATATTTTAAAACATCAAATCAAATATAACCTTCAAAACCGGTAAAAATAACACTCACCTGTGATACTCTTATTTCAAGTTCGTTTGATATTACTGTGATAACAATTATTTTTTAAATGTTTTTTATTTAAAAATATATTAAAAAAAATTAATATTAAAATACCAAAACAATATTAAAAAAATCAATATTTTTTTTCAAAATCTTTTTTAAAACATAATAAAAGCAAATATAAAAAATAAACTTAGCAATATATCAACAAATAGAGATGTATATAAACTTAGAAATATATCAAAATATATCAAAATGATATGAAAACACTACAAATAATTAATTTATTTAAAAAATAATCAATATTTTTTTCATAATTGTTTTTAAAACAAAATAAAAGCAAATATAACAAATATACTTAGCAGCTATTTTTCTAGATAACTATGCCTTTATTTGTAATAAAAGGAGATGGTCAATGATAGAATTATTATAAATAACAATAATTATTTTTTTTTAGTTTAAACAATCTATGCGTGATTTAGAAGAATCCATTTTCTCTTCTAATTTGTAATTAGAATGAAGAAATTAAATTAATTGTTTTCCATCAACAAGTCAGCATCGTGGCACATGGAGATAATGACACGTTGCTTGGTAAGTGGATCGCAGTGGCAGTAGTCGTCAACACCATGATGCAAGTTGACAGAGGAAGAAGATGTGAGTGGATGTGTTGTTTCTGTGTTATATTTTGTTTTTTAAAATTAATTTTTATTTGAAAATATATTAAATTAATATTTTTTATAAATTTGATATTTATAAATTTTACGTCAATCAAAGAAAGCTTATTTTTGAGGTTTGCTTAGGAGACCAAAGCTATAATACTTTGCACTATTTTTTTTTTTGGAACATGGTTATTCGGATCAATTTTCATGTATCTTAATTAATCCCACAAACTTTAAAGCTAATGACCAATTAAAACCCTCATTGATCCTGACTAATGTGAAACTTGAATTGGTAACCTTTAGGTTAGACTTTGCACTATTGTTTTTGGAACAGAGTGTCCGTGCAGCTCGACTAGTCCCATAAACCCTAAAGTTAACAACCAGTTAAAATCTTCAGTGACCCCCACTGATATGAGACTCGAACTACTGACATCTAAATAGCAAACTCATGACCTGACTAGTTGAGCCACACCACTCGAGGTTAGACTTTGCGTTATTTTTTCTAAACATGGATGTCCAGGTCAATTTACGTGCACCTCGATTAATTTCACGGTAACGACTAGTTAAAACCTTCAATGTCCTGACTGATGTGAGACTCGAACTGATGATTTCTAGAGAGCAAACACAGAATTTGACCAATTGAGTGAGACCTCTCAAAATTATACTTTGCACTATGTTAAAAGCTCAAATCACCCCATTGCTTGTAGTTAACTAAAAAAATATTTTTTTCTCATTGAAAATTTAATCGAAATGTTGTGAGAGAACGTTCACAAGAGAATCGAAATATTTCTCGGGAATTATTTTCTTGTTTTTATAAAAGAAGATTCAGAGTAAGGTATTCATAATTCCTACTTATATAAATATTATATATTTAAAGAAAAAAATAATTCCTTGTGTATGGCACCCAGGCTATTTAAAATTAAAGTGACAATATCTGGGATACAAAATGATAACATTATATATATATATATATATTCAACTTCTATATCTTTATCACTTCACCAGGGCAGACTTGCTGTCCTCCTGATGATCCTCAGCTTATCAACTTTGTTTGACGATTTTCTTCTCAAGACCTGTAAATCAAGGAAAATTACATTTTTGTGCGTGTGTGTGTGTGCATGTTTATAATTAAAGGCAGTGACAGAGTAGGATTTGAAGAACACAGACAAAAAAAAAAGTATTATTTGTAAATTAATAAACAAGTTTCATACCTCTTCCTTTCGCTTCTCCTCAATTTCCTCCTATTTTAAATTATATTTGAGGGAAAAAAAAAGAATCAGGGTGTTGATAATATATGTATAATACGATCTGTAATGAAAGATGATCGATCATATCTAGTTTTACCACAATTTGCTTTAGCTTAGCATTCTCTTCTTTAAGTTGATTTAGCTCATGTTCCAACTCCACCGTATATGCCTGCAGTGTATATATATAAACTAAAAATAAATAAATAATCAGCATACAAATTAATTAAAGGCACAAAAAAGGGATGGTTTTGAGTGATCAAATGAACATGCACGTGCAGGCATGCACAGGCAGAGAATCTAGCAGTGGTTATGATCAGCTAGGATACAAACCTGCTTCCTAGCACGTGATCGTGCGGCTGACTCTCTATTTTTTATCATCCTGCGTCGCCTCCGCTCCACAACCACCTCACGCGGCCCATCCACCACCCTCTTCTTGTTCGATTGTGCTCCTAATTCCATCATGCCTTGACACATCTCATTCTCATGATCATGATCAGCATTGTTCGATACAGCTTCTCCCACATTACACCGTTTGATTTGTGGATACATTTGGTGAGCTGTGAAACCATTGACAGCAGATAAATTGTTTCCCGCAGTATGGTATCCTAGCCCCATCACAATATGCCCCGTACCAAAGTTCATATCCAAACATGAATTGTTGCTATCCAGAGTAGTTTTCACCCTTTTTTGTTGCGAGGATCCTGCAGGAGCTTCTTGAACTACACCGGCTTTTATCAAGAAATCTTCTAATGTTAACTCTCCCAATGTTTGATGGCCTTGATCAGGAGGTTCATGATCAGCATCAATGGTGTTGGAAATTTGCTGTGGTGGTGGTTCTTCCCTTTGTATCTCATGAGGGATGGAGAAAGAGCTCTGTCGGGCTAAATTCGGGTGTTGGTTTCTTACTCCACTAGGATCATTAGCAGGCTCAACGTTTTGGTTTGGTTGTGATGGAACTTGATTATCATGATCAGGACTCCACAAGTTAGTAAGAAATTCTTCCATGTTCATAGAGCCGAAGTTCTTTCCTCTCTTGAGCTGAATTTCATCGAGGGTAAGTGACAGGAGAGAGTGTTCTTTCAATGACGTCTGGTCTTGAACCAGCAGTGGTTGTGGTGCTGGGGATTCTTGCATGGCATTGCCGCCATGGGCGATACTTTCAGATACCATTCTTAGCAGCATAAACTGGAGGATCGTCTAGGAACTCTTGTACAGTCTTGCACGATGGAGATGATTGCTGGAGCAGAAATTTTGAGCTTGTAAATCAAGGAAAGGTTCAAGTCTCTGAACAAGAAAATTAAACAGCCGAAATTAACTAATATTTAGCTCGTGAAATTCTTAGGATTACAGCAATACTATCAGTCTATTACTTCCACTTTAAATAGAAATTTATGTGACAGCCCAGATTTCTGAAGATCGTATATAAAAGGGTTATAGAAAACAATCAAAACGACTAGTTCATCTTTTTGTGTACAAAAAAGAACAGAAGTACACTTTTCTTTTTCGTTTTTACAGGGTGGGAAATGGGCTCGGATATTTTGGTTATAAGGTCACACAAATGAACCGGGTTATGATACTGGGTTGGATTATAGAGTGAAATCCTGAGATGATCCGATCAGAAAAAACAAATCCCAGTTCATCACGAACATTAATTCATCAAATTCAATAGGTCAAACCGATCTGTATTTTTATCTAAAATAATATCATTCACTCACACTTGTATAGTTGGGGAACAGTACAGTTCTTAATTTCACCTGCCTGGTGAACATCTAACAGCAAAATATGATGAAATTTGCAGCACATTTGCATGCAACCATTAATCTATAAGCATTAAGAAAAAATCAGATGAACTTTCAGAATTAAAAGATCACCGGAAACTGACCATGCACATTCAAGAAGATTGAGAGTTAAAAAGCTTACCAGAAGATATTCAAAGCCGGAGAGCACTTCTCTTCATCATTTGCAGTTGCAGTCTTTGCTATGGGGCGCTGGAGGAGGTGGTGGTTGTGGTGGGGGAGGGGCGGTGAAGGTAGAGACAGGGGAGGGTGCAGGGGGTTAATTTTACAGTAACTGAAATCTGCCGTACGTGGCCAATACCTTGAGACAAGGCCATTCTTAATACATGGCAGAAGTAGCCTCCACCATTCTCTTCAGCTTTCTTTGACACGTTTGTGCCACTTGCCTCATTTTTTCTGCCAATAAAACGAACTTTTTTTTTCCACCTTTTTTTAGAATATATTTGGTATTGTAATAATGTTTGTATTTTCAAATATTTTTTATTTCAAATAATTTTTATTTTATTTTTTATTTTATTTTTTTTAGCATCTCTAGCTTTTCATTTTGGGTAGATAGATTTAGTACAGGGTACCTTGATAATTAATTTTGCCTATTATTAAAAAAATAACCAATTCATAAGTGAGTTACTCTATTTAGTATAATTGTTTTTATTAAGTTTTTTTTGTTTCTTCTTGTGGTGTGATTCATGGTGCATTTATGATATTGTCTTGTAGCCCTTAATTGTTTGTACTAACTTTTTTTATTTGTTTCCTCCTATGTTATCTTAGTCAAAAGATTTTAAATTTATTTTTTGAAATGCATTGAACTGATAGAAGTGGTGATCTTAAGTGGCTGTTTGGCTCCGTGTTTTACGCTATGTTTGCGTTTAACGCAAAGCGAAACGCCACTAATACCAAACGGGACCCTATATTTTTTCTGTGGGTCCCACTAAATTTTCAGCAATGCGGTCGCGTTTTGAAAAGCATATTTTTTATGCTTTTCAAACAAACGCAGGTTAATAAACTGAAGAATGTTGAAAATAAAAGCTGAGTTCACCCATGCATGCTTTCATTTCTACTGCCATGTACGTGAACATAAACAAACGAACACAGAAACAAGAAATTCTGGGGAAGTATACAGAAATTTTAGCAAAGAAAACAAGCAAAAAACAAGGAAATATCACACAAAAAAAACACTATCATCCCTCATCCCCCTCGGCAACCAGCTCCTTCTCTCTCTCTCGGTTTACAGGTTCTCTCTCTCTCTCTCCAAAATCAGCTATGTCGAGCTCTCTCTCTCTCTCTCTCTTCACCGTTAGAGGCTACTCAACCAGTCAATATCACCCTTATAACCACCTTGAACTTCCCCTACACACTAGCAACCTAACCACACTCTCTAGCGAGGCAACAACCACGGTTGCAGCAGCTGCAACATGAGCCCCGTCACCTTTGGAAGCCTCCTCCGGCCACCATAGACAGTCATTTTCAACGCCACCACGACAGGAAGAACCACCTCGACCTCATCTACCCGTCGGTACCGGACGTTTACCCTCTAGTCACAGTCGATCATGTTACTGTTCACGTGAACAATAACATTGCAGAATAATTCATGCAAAAAAGAAAGGAAAAATGCACCATTTTGTGCCTGTTTTTTGAACAATTAGGCTTGGCTTGGCTGGGCTGGGCTGCGTTGGGCTTTTGGCCCACCTTGGCTGGGTCGACCCATTTAGTTTAGGACAGGCCCAGTCCAATTTTTTTTTAAAAAAATATAGAAATTATATTTAAAAAAAATAAAAAAATTATTTAAATAGAGATCAACTCTGATGAAAGTGATGTAGAACAAGTGGCTGAAACGTAATTGCAAGTAATTTAATGGGAGAATAAAAATGAATGTCTAATTTACTTTAATTATTAATTACATTTTATTATTATGATAATTAAATCTATAATATTTAAAAAATATATATATGTGTCTTTTAAAGTAATTTCACAAGTTGACAGCAATATGAAAAGCATGGTAACCAAACACTCAAAATTGCTTTTCATTAAACCTCAAACTCAGCCATAATTTTAACCAAATACTTCAATTTCAGTTTTGAACTGCAGCTAAAAACGCTTTTCATGAAACTGTTTTTTCTTAACCTCAACCACAACAGCAACAACTGTGTCAAACAGGCCCTAAGATTACAAGGATGTCAAAAACCTTTTTTTCACACAACTAAAAAAAATCAATATAAAACTGTAAGATTATAAGTAAATTTTTTTAATTAATAATTTTAATTAAAAATAAATAAATTATATTAAAATTCTATAAAATAAACTAAAAATATTGTACTTAATGAGTGATTTGAATAAAAGAGAGGAAGATATAATATGAATAAAAAAATCAATGATATGGAGAGAGAAAAGTATTGCAGAATAAAGGGAATCATCGAATGGTAGTAAACACAGAAAAATTTGGTGATAACTTGGTTGTTCATATCATAACAAGTTATAATGAATTCATTTTGGGTTCAAGTTAATGAGTTTAAACTAGTAATTAACTAATCTAAGTTCAATAGTAAAATAATTTTTTAAACAATATCTAATGCGCCAAAATAAACCCAAATAAAAAATAATTATTCAATATTAAATAAATAAATAAAAAGAATAATAAAATAAAGTATTCTTGCTAAAAATCCTCTATGTAGCTCGAATAAACAATTTTCATATATTTTTGATAGATTTTAGTCTTGATTCCAAACTCGTCATTGTCTCTTGTCTTGATGAATTACTAGGCCTACAATATATGTTTGATAAACTCGTCATTGGCTCTAATTTAATTTTTTAAGAGAATCTTATTAACTCTGTCTATGACCCGAATCTTTCATCAGCTCATCTTCTATAATCGATCAAAGTTCTAACTGGGTAACTGGGTGTCGATGCCAAGAATCACCATGCCATCCAATTGCTTCTGTTCAAAAGCAGAAGCGAGACTCTGTTCCCAGCAATGCTTCATTTCTTGTTTTCATCATTTTTCTTCGGATTCTTTTCTAATCTAATGTCATCAGGACTTATATTACAACCCATTCTGTCACGACGAGATGTTCGTTCACATTTGGCAAGGCTGTGAGGATCCATTAATGGCAGTCAAACTTCAGAAACATGTTTGCAGAAAACTGAAGCGGATACGCTTCAATTCATTGAAAACAGAATCCATGGGGCTGCTGAGAGCACTGTGTAGATTCGAAATTAACTAAGTTTTGCTAGCTGAGATTCATGTTCTGCTTTCAGTCGCTGTCAATTTACAGAGCATGAACTCCTTCCATCAGAGGCAGACATTCATGTTTTGAATGTAAGGAAATCTGCCTGCCTGAAGAGCAAGTAGCAAGGGAACTTGGCCAGTTAGCTAAGAACATAAATGGAAATCCTGATGAGCAATTCTATTCACAGCACAGCACAGCTTGGAATAACGCAGCTTTCCTGCATAAACAAGAATGATGCATGTAGTAGGTTTGGTTTACAAACCAGTAAGAGTTTAAATTCAATATAAAAGCTTACGATATTGGTTTTCTGTATCCATTTAAGAAAAAATGTCAAGAAATCGCTGAAAAATTTTCATCATAATTTCTTCATTTTGAATCTATTTTGAATCGTATGGGGGTGAAATAGACCCTGTATATCGGAGTGGGTCAGAAAACAGATTATATAGAAATAACCGAGAAAAATTAACTTTGAAAAAAAAAATCAATTAAACCGATTATTTATTTTTAAATTCCCTGTCCAGTTTGTTTTCGGTTTCTTAAGAAAAAAACCGATAAACCAAAACTGAACCGATTCAAATTAAAAAAAATATATGCTATATTTTTTTATTCTTCCAGTTCATGTTAAATTTTTTTTTTTTAAAAAAAAAGAAGCTAAAAAACCAAAATTATTTTTCAGTTTTTTAGTTAAAAAACCGAACCCCATCAGATTAAACCGAACCCGGTTTAATTTTGTTTTTTTTGTTTTGATTTTTTTTCTTTTCAATTTGGTTGTTTTTATTGATAAAAAAACAAACCGAACCGGAAATGCTCACCCCTACATGGATGTCATAACTACAGCATCAATTTAAAATGCATCCATTTTAGTATACACTTGATATATATCTATAAAAAAGGGATGAAATATCTAATTTTAATGCATCCAAGAAGAATGCTAATGTTTTATTATATAGAATATCGATAGATAACACAGAGTTTATCAAAGCAGTACAAAATAGACGTGGCCTTTATGCTAAGAAAGCGCTTAACCAAGCACAAGTGCCCTTATGATTGCTTCACATAGCTCAACTTTGAACAGCATCAAATGTCCAGCATCAGGAACCTCATGATAATGAATCCATGGAAGCTTCTCAGCAATGTATCGATTTATCTCTAATGGAATGATTCTATCTTCATAGCCTTGCCAAAGATGGACTGAACCCTCATTATTAGGGAAAGGATTGGTTAAATCCATGAAATCGAATTCCCATTTGGCATAACCAGCTAGTATGTCTCGATGCAGTGATTCATAGACACCTTGTTGACGAACCATTTCCTGTATAAACACAGCAGTCTTAGACCATTGCTAAGAAGTTTTATTAGTTTGTTTGACAGTGAACAAATGCTGCATAGCAAAAACAGCTACCTGACCAACTTTTGGAGTTTCTGACAGCTTCTTGATGATCTCCATATCTGGGGGGCTAAAAAGGTTCATGTTTCCAGCCATAATTGATAATGATGGGAACCATTTCTGAGTCATCCACCAGTAGAATAACCAGGGGGTGTGATGGGCAACTTGAAATGTCCTTTGATCAGCTGTGCAAAGCTTTTGGAAACCCTGTTTTGAGATATTAGCAGGGAGAGAAGGCCACCAGTAGTGCACAAATGGAACTACCAAGGAAGCTCCAGACAACCTGAATAAGGAAAATATGAGACAACTCCGAAGTAACTTTCAAGTTTCAGCACAGAACAAGTTCTGCAGTTCAAATATCATGCCTGTGTGGTATATATTTAAGACAACCATATACAGGATAGGCCCCCATTGACATTCCAATTACATAAAATTTTGACCCAATCTGCAATTGGTCTGCTAGTTCTTGAATATCATAAGCTTCACTCTTTACGGAGCGTGATGGATATGGATCACTCTCTCCGTAACCAGCTCTATCGAAGAAAAGGAAATATATGCTCAGCTCCTCTATAGTTTCCTGAAATCAAAGCACATTGATCAATTAATAAGATTTATCATAAACAGATAAAACAGAATTTTTTTAATATCATCACACATGGATGAGAGGGACACACACACCCTGAAAGACATGGTGCGGACAAGAAAAGCATCGGATAACTGATACATCTCAAACTAGTGTTAAAGCAAGTAAATGTCAAATGGAAATTCAATAAACAAACCTATTGACTGAGAAATTATTTTAAAAATACGTTTTGTCAACAAAACCCTGAAATTTTCATTTCTTCCGTATCTTGATATGGTTTAACCAATACATGACTTATTTTCATAGAACATGTCTGTTTGGAAATGTATGGATCTAGGGTGAAGACAATCTGAATCCCAGCTTGATTTCTCCTCTCCTACCCAGCCAATCTCCAATCTAATCGGAGCTGTAACAGAAATGCCACGTGAGTAATACTTGCCTCGGAACTGCTTCATATACTACAAAATAAATATACTCGAAGCATAAAGCGTTAATTGCTGAGGTAAGATCGCAAGAATAATTCTAAAAAATGGTAGTTTCTGAATCTCTCTAACAATGGTAGTTGCTGAATCTCTCTGATCATTGAACTCGTACTATAGGTTAAGTTGTTTATGGTGTTTCGATTCGCCTTATTGAAGGAAACTTTTACCAATGAATTCCTGTTGTTAATCTGAAAAGTTATGTTACCATCAATAGACATTGGTTTCCAGTGTTCACCCTAGAAACAGGTGTCAATACTTAAAAGTGATCAAGTTTTCACACGTAATGCAGTAAAGTAAATTGCAAAGACAGAGATTCAATTATATTCTCATGACAAGTTGCAATAACGAATGCGGGAAATTGAGTGAATTCATCTCTTACCTGTGACACAGGTAAACTCAGATTTTTAGAGTCATCAAAGCCATGGATGACAATGATTTTGTTCTTAGCTTCTTCTTTAGGAACTCCCATTTCCCTGTAGGCTAAGTGCCTCCCATCACTGAGTTTTACCCTTGGTGAAGTGATAGGAGGACCACCCGGAGACCCACATATCTTAGGGAGGGGAGGCTTTATTGTCTGGTAAGCCCAACTTAGAAGACCTGCTGCCAACGCCACTGCTATTTCTGCATACATTGCTGGAAATTGGGAAGAGTGCATGGGTTATCATGTTAGCAAAACTTTATTTGAAAATTTGATAAAACATTGGAGTTTAACAGCTATGGAAAATCCATATTGGAATCTCTGTGGAAAATTAACACATTCAAGACGTAGAAAATGCAGAATAGGTTCTCCTTGTAATTAGAGGAGCTTTATAAAGTTGAGGCATTTGTGAAGATGTCTTGTATTTGATTAAGAAGATACTGATAATGATCTTTTCCTGTGTCAGGTTCAAGACAAAAGAGAAAGCCTAGCTCTGTTGACCAAATGCCTATGCCACCATCCCAGCCAAACTGTTCATCCAGTACAACCATCTTAAGGTGACTACTTTGGGATTTGGGGTTGAGAGATAAAAGATTTAAGACTTTCCGATGCTTTGTTTCAGGTTACAGTGTGTTGATGCAAACAGTCTACTCAACATCTTAAATAGTCCATGTTTTTTTCTTAAATGCTATATCTTTACCTGCATTGTGAATCTCAGCAAATAAAGAAAAGCCATGAAGAACAGGAAAAGCATTGTGTCCTATCTTTGATCCTACTGCAGTTAGTTTCATGTTAGAATTTGAGGTAACTCCAAGAAAGTCCCTAATCCTAACTGAATTTGGAAGTGGAATCCTTACAAGATACAATCCCAATTCCCCTGATTCAATTAGAAATAAAATCTAAATGCAATCTCCAGAAGCTCATCTCCTAAATTAAACCAGTAATATACCCTAAATAGATACAGCCTCAATTTCCTAATCTAGATCCTGATGACTCTAAAACAATCAATCACTGCCTCTGGTTCGAGATCTTCATATCCTTTTGAGTTACAGTGCAGTCATGATGGTCTTGATATCAATGAACCTCTATGACTGACCAACCCCAATCCTATCAAGCAAGTATCTGTGCTCGTTAACAGTCAGAAATCTCCAGAAATTCTTCTTCAAGGTTAAAAATGTTTGACTACACCAAATCCAAAAATGACCATTCTTTGCCACTTAAACATCAGTAATCTTTGGGTTCTCCCACAGGCAGAATTTCTTTCTTGTTAGAACCTTTCACTCAATCACTAGGTCATGTGACTGACAGTTTTCCACTCGACATGGACAGCCCCTTCGGCAGTTTGATAATCTTTGAGTGTCAACAGTATCTAATAACTATAAGAGTAGGTGATGTAGTCTTATCAAAAGAGTTGGAAAGTTCTGAACAATCAGATTCATGCAGATAGCCTAGCATACACATTTATGGACTAGTGGGACAAAACTAAACTCAAGTGTTGGCCTGGTCACACCAGACCAAAAGCATGGCAATAAAACACCATAACTTTTGATTTAACTGTTGGATGATTCTAAGAGCCCAGTTCCATGGTGGGGTCTTCATGCTTGCACCAGCCCCCTTCATAAGATCCCCAAATTAGGTACCAAAGATGATGTGTGAGCTAGTTTGTTTTAGGATTCTGATTTTACTACCTTGTAAATGTCACAGTTTCTGACCAATTTAAGGAGTTGTGATCTCTAACAGAGACGGAGAAGATATCAAAATTATCTATGGAAAATAAAACTATGAATTTAAGGTCCTTTGTGTGCAACACTAATCAGCTATTAACCCTGTCTTTCTTGCTTATTGTCTTCTTATTCATGCTTCCGTCTGCATTAGTATGTGAACAGGAGACATAGCGCATCATGCTCTAACACAGCCCTTGCTCATCTTTTTGTCTATTGCATATTCTAATTTCTGCTAAACTTCTACAAATATCAACAAAATGTGCAGATATGTGGACAAAGCAATGGAATTCTACAAGAGATGAATCTAAACCTAAACTTCTCTGCTTTAGATCAAGATTAATCATCATTCCTTTGAATTCATATAGAATAAGATGGCCGCGCCGCCGCCACTAAGTTAAGACAAAATTTCAAAGATTTTCTTTTTCTAACACCTTAATTTGCTAAAAAAGGAGGAAAAAAAGCAATTTACTTCATGCAATTCAAACAAACTTCCAACATAATATCAGAACTAAAACAAAAACAAAACCCCATTAACAAGAACTAAAATTCAAAGAGTATAAAAGATTAAATAATTACCTGGAGAGAGTGAAAAATTAAGAGGATTTAGCTTCTTTTCTTCGAGTGTGAGCTCTTGCTGATGCAGCTTGCCAGATTCTACGTCTACCATTCTGCTTTCAAACAGCCAGTCTTATAGTAACAGACGTTCAGACAATCATACAAGGAAACTGAAAAGGACCCCTTGACAATCTTGTCCACTCATCCAAACAGGTGGTGGTGATCGGTGACATCAACTTGTTGTTTTATAGAAAGAAACAAAAAATACTCCCCCAAAAACGTGTTTGTTTTCGAACAGTAGTGTTATGGCCGACCAAGAAAGAAAGAAAGAAAGAAAAAGCTACTATATATGTATAAATACATGTCTATAAATTAGTATATCATTAAGAAAAGAAAGAAAACACACATATACTATTGTAAAATCATATGAACTTAGAGTGTTTTCTCTATTCTCTTAATCTTCATTTTTTTTTTATTGAATATACTATATGTTTTTAAATATATAATTTTATAGAATGTCACACCCATAAATTGTTTTTCTCTTTCAAAGCAGATAATAATATTTATTTTGTTCATAAAAGGTAAAAGGATACTTGTATCAATACAAACTTAAGTAAGATTGCTTCAAATCTTATCCATCATTATATTTATTACTGTTTAAATTTTGTATTTATGTTTTTGCAAATCATGAATGTGTTTTGTGTTTATCAGAAGATCATGTTCTTGTTGGATTTGTCTATTTCATTTAGAAATTTTATAACTTTCGATTTGCGTGTTACTCGTTCAAAGTAATGTGAAATACTCTTTGTGATTAAGGTATAATGTCACGTACTATTTTTATTTCATTTAATAATGTTTTATCATTGTATTTTATGAATTTTTTATATTGTTATTTTTTGCATTTATCATGGATTCTTGATGCCAAAACTTATATGGATGACATGGGCCTTGAAGACACTATTATATATGGTAATGAGGCATCCAATTATTTTAATGTAATTTTTGTATTAAAAACACCTCAGCCCATCACCAGACACACACACTTCTCCTGGCAAGAAAATATTAAAATAGTGTATATTTTTGTAGTTGAACATGTTTTTTAAATTGTTTTCATTTGAAAAAATGTTAAATTTTTATTTTTTAAATATTTTTGATGTGTTTGATATCAATAATACTAAAATATAATTTTAATAAATTCTCAATTCAAAATAATTTTATTACATTACCAAATACAAACTAAATCTTTAATGTTTTAATACTGGGCCTCTTGACTGGCCATAACGAAAGCCCAAAAAGCTGGAGGAAAGGGTGCAGAGAGATTGCGAAATAGTGTGTGGATTATTTTTTTGGTGGTGGCGTCTCTCCTCTTTTTTTATTATCCTAAAAAAACAAAAGTTGATCTTGTAGTTTAAGGTGTTTCAGCTCCTCCATTTTTGATCTGCTTACACTTATCAGACCATCATTACTCTTCTTGTAAGTTGATCTTTTCATTTCCAAGCTTCTTAGATCTGTAAGTGGCACTAGGGTTTGTTTTTTAGGAGGAAATGTTTGTGATCTTAGGTGATGAAATACAGTTGTTTGTATTTTTTTGTGTGAAAATAAAAACAGGTTTTGTGAATTTTGAGGCTGTTATTGGTGGGTTTTGTTTGAATCTCGTAAATGTTGTTGTTGGAGGGTTAGGTCTTGCGTTCTAGTTATTTGTATAATTTGGAGGAAAAAGAAATGATTTGATTTTTATGAATGTTTGTAATTGGAAGGTTTAAGAAGATTCAATTTTGTCTTATTTAGAGAAAAGGATATATTTTTTTTAGTTTTTAAGGTAGATTCTGGGAAGCTTGCTCTAGCAGTCGGGTGGATTAGTTTAGGCCTCCTTGTTTATCGGTGTCTCTCAAAAATGGATTCTGATTTTTTCATGTTTTGTGCTTGTGCAAACGTATCTCATATTTACTTGGGATTTTGTTGCAAAAGTGTCCAGTTTCGAGACATGTAAGTTCTTTAGTGTTGGATAATTTGTTCTGAATGATACGTGGAGAAAGCTATGATTTTCCATTTGTAAGAAATCATCGTAGTTAAAAGACAAGGATTTATTGGCCTGTGATTTACAAGATTAGAACTTGAATTGTTGTTTTAAGGCTTTGCCAGGGTTCTCTACTCTCATCTTTCTTTCACTCATTTTCCTAATATAATTCAGTTCTGATTTAATCCTTATATCTGTAGCGAGTGAGTTCTTTTTTCCCTGTGATTCTGATGAAAAACCAAATAGAGTTGTGAGAAAAAACTTATTCAGCGCATGCTAGTTGTTGTGTGCGTTTATGGTGGTATCGGTTTTCATTTTTTTTTAATTAAAAGTCTAATGTGCTGAGGATACCTAGGGTTTAATTTTAGTGGCTTACGATTTAAAGGTAATAAATTCTGGTGTGGAAACTTAGAGACATCTAATCATAGTTTTTTGCCTCTACACTTGACTCTTGCATCTCTGTCTTTTTGTACGCGTTTGTAATTCTACTTCCTTTTATTTTTAGTGAATTTAATTAACATATATGGCTGGAGGAGGGGTGATCCACCAGCTTCTGAGGAGGAATCTCCAGTCATACTCTGGGGTAAGAATTTCCGTTCCTTAGTGAATTTAATGGCCTGCTATTGGTTTATGTATTGTTTAGTCAACCTGTGGTCTCTTTTGCATGCATGTTCATGCTCTGGATTTCCATTCTATTGTGGATATTTAGATGGAAATTTCCCAGGGACAATTTCACCTGTCTTCTACTTGTTCTATCTAAAATAGGAAGAGACATTGGTTTGGACTTTGAAATGCATGTTCATTTTATGCATCTAGGTATTACAATATCAGCTGCTAAGTAGATGGCACAATTTTGCAGGTCCCTCCAGTCTTATCTTCCTTCACTTCAAAGAAATTTCATGATGATGCTGGATCTGTGGGCATGAGGTCCCTAAGAGCATTTGCATTACTCGGAGCTGGACTTTCAGGGTTTTTGAGTTTTGCAGCAGTAGCATCTGCTGACGAGGCTGAACATGGGTTGGAGTGTCCAAGCTATCCTTGGCCTCACAATGGGATTTTAAGTTCATATGACCATGCTTCGTGAGTATATTTCTCCATCCTTTCCTGTAGAAGACGTGTTTAAGCCCTCAATTTTACTCAGCCTGGAAAAAGCTTAATGATTATTACAATAGTGAGGTTATGTAAACTTATTTCCAAGCTATCCTCGGTCTCACAAAGGGATTCTGAGGTCATATGCCATGCTTCCTGAGTATTATTTTTCACATATAACCTGGCTTGGAAGAAGCTTGATGATGGTTGTTATATCAGTTATGTCATGTACTCGAAGGCTTTCCAATGACCTCAAGTTATATTGCTTAGTATATTCATTTTTGAGTAGCATATGTAATTGCATTTTCATAAGTTTTCAGCAGTAAGATATCCTGCTTTCAAAAATCTTTATTGTTTTATTAGTAGAAGGGGAAAAATGTGAAAACGTTGCTTTTCTAATGCAATTTATGTTTGGGTGGTGGCTGTGTTTGCATAAAAAAATTACCTGGATAACTTTAGGACTTTTCCATATAAGCTTGGTTGAGTTATTGTTTACAAATAAAATGCAGTCTCTGGTGCTGTTAATGAGATGAATCTTTACTGAGCAGGATTCGTCGTGGTCACCAGGTTTACCAACAAGTATGTGCATCTTGCCACTCTATGTCCTTGATTTCGTACCGTGATTTGGTGGGTGTTGCATATACAGAAGAGGAGACCAAGGCTATGGCAGCAGAAATTGAGGTTGTTGATGGACCTAATGACGAGGGTGAGATGTTTACACGTCCGGGCAAACTTAGTGACCGTTTTCCTCAGCCATATTCAAATGAACAAGCAGCCAGATTTGCTAATGGAGGAGCATATCCTCCAGATTTAAGTCTTATTACAAAAGTACTACCTACCTTCTTGTTTAAATTTTTTGGAAGTTATGGTCTATTGCAGAAATATCTTACACTTTGTTCTTTCAGGCTCGTCACAATGGTCAAAACTATGTATTTGCTCTCTTAACTGGTTACCGTGATCCTCCTGCTGGTGTTTCGGTAATCTCTGCTCAAGTTTCTCTTATAACACAATTTTTACATGGAACATAATGTTGTTCTTTATACAGCATAGAAGAAAGTATGAATCACAATCCTATATAAGATACTTAGAAGTTCTTTGGCTGATAAATTTGTGCACGGATGCTTTGCTGACTGACAACTTTAGTATAGGAAAAAAAACAAAAACTTGCCAACTTTTTTCAAGAATCATTTGTGCCAACTTGCCAAGAAAGTATGAACCACAATCTTTTGACGCATGATGCATTTTGTGCTTCTCTTCACTTGTGCAAATCAGTTTCGATTGGTGCAGAAGTCCCTTTTCTTTTCCTGAAGGGGATAGTCATAGCTGTCTACAAAGTTGCCACATATATTGTTCTTCTTTTTAAAATTCTCAGTTAAGATCTTGTGAAATACTTGTAAATCCATCTTCCTCAAAAGGAAGATTTTTTTTTTTTTGGTGTTTCTCTTATTCTTGATTTCATGGACCATATTCTCTTACATGCATATCTGTCTTCGTATGTTTAATCAACAAGTTTATATTTCCATGTTTAAATTTACTGATATCTTGTTTTCACTCCTCATCTAACCTCAAATATATATTTTCAAAATGGTACTGTAGATCCGAGAGGGTCTGCACTACAACCCTTACTTTCCTGGGGGAGCTATTGCCATGCCTCAAATGCTCATTGACGGTGCTGTTGAGTATGAAGATAGTACCCCTGCAACAGAAGCTCAGGTTGGTTTCTTCATTATTTTTGTCACAAGGTTTTCAGGAGAGGCATTAGCTGCAAAATGGGAATGGATTATTTTATCACGTATTCTAATGGTTTGAACTGTTATTGATTGTGTCTCAGATGGGAAAAGATGTTGTGTCGTTTTTGTCATGGGCTGCGGAACCAGAAATGGAAGAGAGGAAACTGGTAACGTGGCATGAAAACATGTTTTCAGCACCTTATATCCTTAAGAATTTACTTTAGCTGACATGCACTCTTTGATGCAGATGGGTTTTAAGTGGATATTTGTACTCTCCTTGGCATTGTTTCAAGCTGCTTATTACCGGCGATTGAAGTGGTCGGTGCTTAAGTCTCGCAAGCTGGTCCTTGATGTTGTGAACTAGCTTCTATCCGGCTGCTCTCATTCGTATCTTTGGGAGGATGTGGATTGGCAATAATTGCTTTGTAAGAAAACTAGCTTCTTCTTCTTCTTCTTCTTTTCCTTTTCTTTTTTTTGCCATGATTGGTTGTTCTATCACTATGGTGATGGAGTGACTCAGAGTCTGAAATTGAGGTAGAAAAATAAGCTACTCCATACTTGTAACTCTTTAATGGTGCGACTCGACTCGACTCGGACATTTATTTTTGTTAAATTTCTTTGAGTGATGATATATCATCCTGCTTGGTTTTCTCCAAGCTTTTTAAAGAACCCATGATATCTGTGGGGATCTATTTTCCTGCTCAAAATTATTTCTATTATGCTTAAAGTTAGAGGGGTGTTCTGACATTTTCTTCCAATGAAGGACGAACTCGAACTTGTGATCTCTTTACAGGAGCAATAAGTACAATATCATTAACTTGGAGGACTAGCTGTAATCTTATAGCATTTATTTGGTGGCCTCAGGCTAGCGTAGTCCCCCAGCTTCACCTGCTCTAGCGACCAGGCCTGCTGCTTTTTGCCAGGCTTGTGCTCAAGTCTTGCTGAGATTGTTGGGTGGTCTCGCTTTTCTCTCCCGTTTAATGATAATAAAAATAAAAATGGATGCAAAATAAAATAATCTAGATAGATAAATTAATAATTTTGATTAAATAATATCTCGATTATAAAAATATGTTCTCTGGCGTCCCCTTTTTTTAAATATAAAAAGTATATGGAAATATAGTAGTTATATCCAGGCTTGTTAATTTCGGTCGGAACATTCCGTGCCATTAAAAAAACCGAGACGAAACAATGTCGTTGTCGTCTCGGTTTTAATTCCGGCCCGTTTCGGAAATTCCAGTTAAATTCCGGTCGGAACGTCTCGGTACCGTTTCGGCTCAAAATCATAATATTTTTGTTATTTTAGAACATTTTACTATCATATTATTTTGAATTTTTAGAGATGTTTCTAATTTTGAGATTATGTTTGTTTGACTTTGTGTTTGTATTGTATAATTTAAAGTTAATTTATCTTGAATTTAAATTATACTTGTTAAATTAATATATTAATTTTTTCATATATATATATATATATATATATATATATATATATATATATATATATATATATAATTAATTATATATGAACAGTACAATCCGAAACGACACGTCGAAACGCTCCAAAACTGAAACGTTCCGTTCCAATAGAAAAACCGGAATGGCGACCGGAATGGCGACCGGAACGGTATTGACAACCTTGGTTATATTTATTAGAAAATATATATTGGCATTAAAATAGTTTAAAACATAAAAGAAAAACTAATTTTTTAGTAGATATAGTGTTTGTTGAGAAGTGTAGTTATGTTTTTGTTGTTTAAAAATATATTAAAATAATATATATTTTTATTTTTAAAAAATTATTTTTGTCATTGAAAATGATCTAATTTTTTTCAAGAAAAAGAAAAAAAAACATTTTAAACGCAAGCGTCAAGCAGATGTGTAGTTTACCAGAAAGCTACGTGTCCCGTCTAGCTTTCCTCTACCAAACAGTTCTTACAAGGTGGGCCCCACCCGGAAAAGCAGAGGTCGGTCCAGTCCAGAGCTGAAAGGTTCCACCTCGTTCAGGCCGTAAGCTAACCGCAGGGGGTTCGTCCAGAACCAGATTCTGAAACCACGTTTGATCTTCTACTTAGAACTCAATGTCTGTAGGCATGCTTTTCTGTTCTAGACTAGGAAACCGCAGAACTGGACTCCATCGCTAGTTCCTCAAAAGAAGAGAAGAAGAATCTTACAAGACCCTCCTCGTGTGGCTGCCTCCCATCTTTCAGTTTCTTTTTTTAAAAAATAAAATAAAATAGGTTCGATGATTTTATATTAAAAATAAAATAAAAATATTTTTAAATAGCCGGATGATATTTTTAAAATAAAGGTCTTCTTAACATAGTTGTCAACGCAGCTCCGGTTTTTCAATTGGAACGCAACGTTCCGGTTTCGGAGCATTCCGGCGTGCCGTTTCGGTGTCGTACTGTTCATATATAATTATATATATATATATATATGAAAAAAAATAAAATATTAATTTAACAAGCATAATTAAAATTTGAATTCTTTTTTATTTAAAATATTTTGGTGTTTTTCAATTATTTTAATGTATAGATGTCAAAAATAATTTTAAAAAAATAGATTTTGAACCCGAAATGGAACCGAAGCGTTCCGGCCGGAATTTCCGAAATGGACCGGAATTAAAACCGAGACGAAAACGACGTCGTTTTGTCTCGGTTTTTTAAACGGAATTAACAATTATGCTTCTTAATATTCTTTTTGTAGTCCAACTATGAACAAAACACTAATGAAAAATCAAAATTGGCAATTTGAATTAAATTAAAAAGGATTGTAAGCCTTGAAGGTCCTATTCGAGTTGTTTTTATTATTTTATATTTATTTTGATTTTTTATGTTTTTTCTCTCTAGAGATTCTAATTTTATTAGCTTGTGAATGTTGATTTCTGATCTTTTTAAAGAGTTGTAGACCTTTTAAACAGACATGTTACACTAAACTTTTATTTGAGAATAAAAACTACTACAAATTTAGGGTTCTTGTTTATAATCCTTCTTGCTAACTAATTCTGTATTATCTTGCTATTATCCCGCATCAGAATGTCTAGGGAATAATGAAAGCATAGATTTTCCTCTCTTGCTTTCTTGAATTTCCATTATAATTTATAAATTATTCAAGAAATATATTAAATTAAATATTCTCTTGTTATTTTTTTTAAAAAAAAAACATGAACTTTTAAATGTGAATTTTATTAAAAAAAAAAAATAAACGACCAAAGAATCTTTCGCTGCTGCTGCGGATGCAAAGAGGAATATATGAAGGTTATTTTCTTCTTATAGTCTTAAAAAAAACCTTGAAAATAAAAGGCACTCAAAAAAGAAATTATATTTATTAGGATAAAAAAAATCAGATAATTCTTAATTCAGAAGTCTATTATTTTATTCACAGATAAAATAGAGGTATTTATAATTTATTCAAATTAAAAAGACTCGTACTTCCATTATCAAGTCAAGTTTATTGTTTCATCTTGTCTTGATCAAATCATATATATTATCCTAGATCTATTTGTTTTTATGTCGTCGTAGGATAATGTTACTGTTGATGACTCGTGCATTGATAGCCCTCTAATTACATAAAATTATTTTTTATTAAATTTGAGAAATTATTTTTCTTATGTGTTTTTGTAAATATCCATGGAGAATAGAGAGCTGATAAAGGGAGGATAATCTTACACAACACAAAAGACTGGTTGTGCCACGAGGCCAAGGTCGATAGGCACGCACTTGTAGAGGTTCCTAGCTAGCTACCATCTCAAAATTATCAGACAGCAGGCTAGGCCTGAACACAAACAGGATGGCAAGAGATGGAAAGCATTCAAATTGAAATGATGGTGGTTTCTTAGCCGGGAAGTATCTGGAAAGATACAGGAATGGCTTCTCAAAACCACAGTTGGCTTGCATTGTTTAGCATCGATCATGTCTGGAACAAGATCGACAAGATTACGAGGTTGGAGACAGAGATGATAATGGAGTCAAATGTTCAGGACGAAATTGAGGTTTTCCCCTGTACTATTATTACTAGTAGGAGCTAAGAATTCAAAGGTCTCACACAGACTCTTACATTAACATAAACAGACAGTAGCATTGACAACTGATAGGTCCTTTGTTAGGACATCATCCGACCCAGCCAAAGGGATTGCAATATTCTGGATGTAATGGCTCTAATTCATCCATAAACACCATTTTTTTTTCTTTTTTTCCTTCACAGTGCATGGAGCAGGTGGCAGTACAATAGTAGGGCATGGTGCTGGCACTGGTCATTATTCATTCTGATTCCTGGTATCGTCTTCTCCTCAGCGTCTTCTAGCAGCTGTTTCCCTTTGAGCGTTGAAGAAGACAGCTGCTACAGGCAGGCCAAGCTCGTTTTCTTCTGCAAATTTCCTGGTGTTGAATTTGTCCCTGGAAGCTGGAGACGCCACTGTTTGTCTTCCTTTCTGCTTGAAGAGCAGGAAAACAAACCTGTGGATCCCTATGTTAGGCCTCGGCATCTCATAATTCACCACTTCCCTTCCTGCAGGTAGTCATAATTTAGAAGAAAAAACCCTCGAAAATCATATTTTCTTCACAATCCTGTGATAATTTCTCTCTCTAGCCTGGATTAGGGTGAAGAATCATACCAAATGTGGCATCTGTTGTTCCTGGGATGTCAGTTACTATCCTGTAATGATATTGGTCAAATCAAGAGGTAAAAGATGAGTATGTGATTTTAACTGTACTTTTTCTTACTATTTTTGCTACTCTACATGATTACACCTTTTCTACTTGAGCTGTGTGAGAAATCTGGAAATGATAGAAGCAGCTTTTTTTAACCATTTTTGGGTTGCTACTTGGAATTCAATTAATACTTCTTTTACACTTTATCATTTATGGAAATAATTCCTTGCTAGAGAAATTGTATACCAGTGTAGGTGCTCCCTCAGGTATGGATCGCTAGGACCAGGAACATCAGGATCTGTCATAACCTGCGATCATCAAGATTATATGGTGAGAAAAAACATCACAGAAAACAGGAAAATGAGTTCCTGGGCGTGGAAGAACAAGATCAAACATGGATCGTACCAGGGTGAAAAAGGATCGCATATCACCTCCATGAACCTCAACTTTAGGTTTAAGAGTCACAGCAGATGGGAATAGCTCGTGGCCATTAAAAACCTGCTTCCTGTTGGAGTGATAAGTCACTGTCATTTTCACATTTGCAGTGAAATGATCAATAACATCTCCAATTACTCTCCCAACCACGAGGGGCTCTGACATTTTTGCCATGAAACCTATAAATATTGTATTCTATGGAAGACTGGATGATAATTAGAGAGAGACAGAGAGCTGGAGTGCACAGAAAGAACTGGTGAAGGGACTGGATAAGCTAACGATATGGCTATGTTTTCTTCTCTTTTGGAAGAGCTCGTGCCGAGGATTGGGGATGGAAGCCTGATATTTATAGTGCTGAGATGTAACCTCCAACCCACTTTAGATCCATGGAAGCTCATGAGCCGGTGGGGTCACAGAAAATGATACATCAAGTTGATTAAGCTCATCGTATATTAGAAAATTTGCATGAACACACACAAACACAAACACACAAAAAGAAGATGATTTCTAATATGAAACTTGCACTGTATAGTCAGATGAAGATTAAGTTTTAATGATCTTAGAAACATATTTTATATATATATATAAATTTCAGATTAATTTATAAAAATCATAGAACAGGATATATTTCGAGCTGATATAAAAGTACTGATGTGTGGTAGACCATTGCTCCCAGAAAATTTGACACCTCATGCCGCGATAGGTAACTGTGGGCGTACTTCATTAATTCAGCGCAGTGCTGTGTGTGGGTCTATGAAATTTGGAAGTAATGATTCTCATACATGGGAGAGCTAGGTTAAGAGGTGGGGGGAGGGCAAATCACATCATGCAAGGTTGGATTATGCATTCTCTCTCACAAATTATTTCTAACTTTTTTATTGTACATTTAAGAATTCTAAATGGTTAGTTCAAATATTTTTTCTTTAACTTGAAAATATTCTCTCATTGTAACTTTGTAATCTGTTTTGGTTTTTTTATTTTTATTTTTTAATTGTTTTTTTCTTGACTTTATCATTCCATATAGGGTTAGTTGAGAATTTTGATTTGTATTTCTGTAGTTTTTTATGGGGTTATCAAGTCTCATGACCCGGTTCACAAATTTTATGGGTTAGCCAAATTGATTTTGGCTTTTTATTTTTATTTTTTTACAATGTTTTTTTTCCAATTTATTACTCAACATCGAGTTGATTGAGAATTTGATTTGATTTTCATTATAGAGTCATTTAGGTCTCATAATTCAGGTTTGATAAGTTAACTCATAATATTTTTTTCAATTTAATCCTTTTGTATCCTTTTTTCATTTTATTTTTTTTGTTAACTTCATCCTCCCCCATTAGGTTGATCAAGAATTGACTTCAAAATTACCAGCAAGTGATGTGGCCCAGTGGTTGAAGAGGAGCTCCCTTCTTCACAGGACCCAGGTTCAAGTTCCTAGTGGGAGTGGGAGTGGGAGTGGGAGTGGGAGCTGGAGGGGTCCTTCTCTCTTGTTTCTGGGTCCATCCTTGCGCGATATGCCTGTCGTCCCTGCAGTGCCTTACATGTTCACTGAGCTTGCAGGATGTTCAATGGACTCGGGGAATAGTCGAGGTGCGCGTAAGCTGACCTGGACACCCCGGTCATCAAAAAAAAAAGAATTGACTTCAAAATTTATTTTGATTTTTTTATATAATTATCATGATCTCATGATTAAGTTTTGATAGGTTAACTTGGAATGACTTGACTTATTTTTCCAATTAAATTTTATTTTAAATTTCACTATTTAGTTTTGAATTAATTGAAAATTTAGCTTAATATTTTCTTACTACTAGAGTATAGACTATAGCGTGGAGAATTATGTAGTAAATAACTAAATGCGTGCAAATATTATATAATTTTAGCGTGGCTGTAGCAAAAAGACAGGCCTAAAAAAGATTAAAAAAGCTAAAGGAAAAACAGTGTAATGTATTGTCTGCTTGACACTTACATTTCAATAGCATTTTTTTTTCAAATAAAAACTTTTTATTTTAATTTTAATTTAAGTTTTTTTGGTGATTTTATTTTGATATAATCATATTAAAAATAATTTTAATATTTATTTTAACAAAAAATATTTTAAAATATAATCTGAAACACACTTCGAAACATTGCTATCAGTTGCCCCGCTGTTGGCAGCAGAAAAATTTCTGCACGGACTGGAAGAATTGATTGCCTTACCTGCCTTTTACCATTCCTCAATTTGCGGCATTTAATTTTATTTCTTTGATTACTGATGACAACAAAGGGTGTAAATGATCAAATTTGCAAAATTCCAAGCTAATTAAATAGTTTAAATTAATTGTGAGATAGCATAAATATTTAAGATTAAGAAGTTTACATGTTCGTTAACTCAGAAACAAATTTAACCATGAGAATTCAATGTAATTAATCAATCGAATATGTATATTTTTATTTCAATTGATCAAATTTCTTTCCTAAGCCAAGAACCAACACGTAATTTATAATATTCTTCCAAATTAATTAACAATTTTCAACATGTGATTATTACACTTCTCTCATTTTTTTTATTATTATTATCTTAGGGAGATCCTGCTAAGACACTCTCAAGCTAGCTAGGAACTTGCTCGATCATGGCCTTCTTTTAAATTAAAGGTAAATTCTTCAGATGGGTGTGGCTAGAACCTTTCCAGAATTCGCCATCATCACTTGTGAAGTTACCCTATTCGGACATGTTTTGAAGAATTTAGGGCATAAAGAAGCTCCACCATGAGCCGGTGAAGAAAGTCTGCTAGTGCTCTGGTGTCATTTCATGTAAAGAGATTCACAGTCGGGGTCCCTTTTTTCTTCTTTTTTTTAAAAAAAAATTCTAAACATGGAAGCTGGACTGCCATTAATGGAAGCTCAAGCATTCATCTTTATACATATATATATATATAATTCAAAACATGGAAGCTGGACTGCCATTAATGGAAGCTCGAGCATTCATCTTCTTTCTTGATATTCCACACTGGGTTGCACGTGATAATCTAAACTATACACTCCTCTTACCATTTGTTTCCTCTCCATCTATTCTTCTGCTATCATGTTCTTTCTCTTTTCCAGTTTTTGCTCCATTTTTAGGAGGTTTCGCATTGTTCAAAAGCCTAATCATGCTTTTAGAATCATGGGTTTTTTCGTGGCCTATAAGTGGATGCTTTCTAGCCATTTATATATATATATATATATATATATAAACATGCAACGGATGAGAGCAGATTAACAATCACCGAATCATGCTCTAGCTAACCCACAAAGATTACTAGATTACTGCCACTGGAGTCTAGGGGTATTCTTTGATTCGTTAAGAAATAATCTCAGCTAAAAATTTAAGTTGTTATGTGAGGTTTTATAATATGATTTATATTATTTTTTAATATATATTCTCAAATAAAAACTTTTTAGACTTGAAATTTACATATAGGTCCATATTAATTTGTACTTACTTATATCAAATAGAATGAGAGTGGTAAAATTTGAATTTGGATCACTGAATCAACATGGTTTTATTGTCATGTCAATAAACTATCTTAGCTAAAAAATTAAGTTGGATGGTGAAATTCTAAAATATAAATTATATTATTCTCTAATATAATCAAAGATCTTGCGTTCAAGTTTTACTAATTTTAGATATAGTTTTACAACGAAGTAATTAAGTTCAATTTGAGCTATCAAAGATGATAATGACCTAACACAACTGTTAACAGCACAGTGATAAGGTTTCGTAGACTGCATTATTCCTGCTTGTGATAAGGTTTTCCTTTGAATAAAAAAATAGTAATCATAATTTGATGGGCTGATCTTTTCAAATGGTCGAATTTGATTACAAGGCATAGATTATACGATTTTAAAAATAGTAATAAGATTTAATTGTAAAAAAATAAAATAATGATTACAAGGCATAGATTATAAGAATTTAAAAATAGTAATAAGATTTAATTATAAAAAAATAAAATAATGATTACAAGGCATAGATTATAATCGATTATATTTTGTACAGAAGCATGCAAGTTAATTATTAATGACAGGGAGATGCAAGAAAACAGTGTGTGATGAACATGGATTTCGAGAGTTTAAACTTGAATATCAGTTTGACTGATTTCTTCGTAAGTAACTGTTTGGTATTGTGATCGAAAAGTACTTATAAAAAAAATTGAAATTTCTTTATTTTTTATTTTAAATTAAAAAAATTAGTTTTTTTAGATTATTTTGATGTGCTGATGTCAAAAATGATTTTTAAAAAATAAAATAAAAATCATTTTGATACATTTCTGAACGAAAAACACTTTAAAAAACAATCGCAATCGTACTCCCAAACAGTCATATATATAATCCTCCACAAGAATTATGTTTTTCTAGGTAATTGTATATACTAGCTCTTTGACATTGCATATTTAAGATATTAATAATAATTTTAAAAAAAAACTTAAAGATGGCACAGTAATATATTTTTGAACTACAATTATTTTCAAAACAACCTCCACCAAACTCTTCAAATAAACATCCAAAAAAAGAAGCAAGATTTCTCATAAAATCTGCAAAGAAGCAAGATTTTTGTAAAGTGTTTTTGAAAAAAAAATATTTTTATTTTTATTTTTTTACTTTGAATTAATCTTTTTTTGTTATTTTTAGATCATTTTGATGTGCTGATGTTAAAAATAATCTTAAGAAAATAAAAAAAATATTATTTTAATGTATTTCTTAACTAAAAAACAATTTCAAACAGCAACTCAGTGAGTGCATACAGAAAGAAAGGCAGACTTTTTGAGGTAAAGGCATTATGAGTGGGTGTACTGAGTGATCATCTGGATCCATGGAAATCCGAAACTAAAAAGGCCTGTCCGACTCTTTAAGTGCAGGGTTGAAACATCTTCCCTGCAATTTCTTTTCCCATGGCTGTCAGGTCAGACCTGGTTTGAGTCCCGTGAAGAAACAAACTCAGCTGAGCCGAGGGGAGGGAATCCATCCATTGATTTTAGAAGAATCTCGCTTTCAAAAAGGAGACTGCTGAGTTGCAGCCGAGGACCTCTCCGTACATCTGGCCATCTGTCGAGTTTCAAAATGACTGGTGGTGGTGGGGCAGACTGCGGTGTTTGACACCTGCGTTGCAGTCTACGATTTTTATTTTTATTTTATCCACGTTTTGATTCATTCCTGCAAAATATCAACGAAACAGCCTCGGTGCTTCTCCTCCTTATAAATCACACTCTTAATTATGCACAGTTTATTGCTAATTGTTTTTTATTTTTTATTTTCTTAAAAAAAAAACAAATAGGATGCCTCACGAAAAAAACATGTATGAGTCAAGTGACTAATTATTATTATTATTATTATTATTATTATTATTATTATCGTTACTGTCACCATTGTCATCACGATTATAACTATTATTATGATTACTAACATCACTATCGTTATTAATATAATTAAATTATTATTGGTAGTAGTATAATTACTGATCATTATTATAATTGTTTCTTGTATTATTTATACTTTTAATATTATTTTATGAGTTGTTCTTATTGCTATCATCACATTCATAATTATTAATATCATCAACACTATAATCATTACAATAAATTATTGTTGTTATTATCATCAACATTAGTAATGTCACTATTATTATCATGATTATAACAACTAAAATTATTATTAATATTATTATTATTTCCCAAGCAATGAAAATTAATTAACTATTCCGAAAAATAAAATAAAAAACCTAAAAACATTAGCAAAAGAACAAACAAAAAAATAATAAGAAGAAAACAGATACTAAAATTATCTTGAAGAATAAAATAAAAAACCCAAAAACTTAAACAACAGAACAAATTAAAAAACTAATAAAACTACAATAAGGCCCCGTTTGTTTGCTGGAAAGTGGTTTCCTTTTGGAAAGTGAATTCCGGGGAAAGTGAATTCCTGGAAAGTGAATCCCGATGTTTGGCAGTGTTATGGAAAATGAACTGGAAAATAATTTATTAATAAATTTTTTTTTTCAAGTTTATTAAAATAATGAGGAACAAATCTTACAAATTAAAATGTTGAATGAGAATGAAATTGAAAAACAAATATAATTTCATAAATTATCTCAAATAAAATAAATAATAATCAAAATAATAGAGATCAAATCTAAAAAATTAAAAAAAATAAAAGGTGAATAAATTAAAATAATAATAATTAACATTTCATAAATTATTTCAAATAAAATAAGTAACAATAAAAAAAATAAGGACCAAATTTGATAGATAAAAAATTTCAATAAAAAAATGATAAGAAAAAAGCAAATAGCAATTATAAAAATAAGGACCAAAATTAATATAAAAATTAATTTTTAAGAGATGAAATTGAAAAATAAATATTCAAAACAAATTATATATAGTAATCAAAAGTTTAAGGATCAAATTTGATATAATCAGCAAATAATGACATTTCTAAATTTTTCACAACTTCCGGAAAGTGTTTTCCGCCCAAATTTTCTGGAAAACACTTTCCTGAAAACCAAGCCAAATTTTTCTTTGACTGGAAAGTGTTTTCCATTGACCAACTTTCTGGAAGGCAAACAAACACAGGAAAGTTTGGAAAGTGGTTTCCCGGAAAGTGAATTCCGGGAAACAAACACAGCCTAAATAATAAAGGAATTGAAAGGAATTAAAAAAAATATAAAATTAAAAGAATGAGGGCCAAAACAAAAAAATATATGACTAATTCCAATGAAGGACAAAACTGAAACAAATCAAAACTTCTATAGAAGAACTCATAAAGAAAAAAAATTGAAAGACCAAGGACTGAAATGTACAAATAATAAACAAAGAAGACTTGCATGCATATTCAGTTCCAAGAGAGATAGAGAGAAAACAATCATGACAACGCATCCGGTGAGATGACAGTTTGATGTTTTTAGCCACCACATGATGTTTCACGCGCCTCCTATATGGCGCGGACGAAACAAAACTGTCGGCGCGTCAAGCAGACGCGACATCACTCTTTTCAAAAACACAAGTATTAAAAATATGAAATCACCATAACACCCCTCAGAGCCCGTCCTAATAATAGAAAACACGCACAAATACCAAAACACCCTCGGGTCAACTATTTGTTTTGTCTTTTCCGATATCAAATTAGTGTTTGCACCGTTCATAAAAAAATAAAAAAACCATCAATACCCTTGCCGACAACGTTTATTTTTTTTTGTCTCATTCAAGAACAAAAATTTATTTTACTATTCACAAAAAAACCACATTGTCTATAATAACCTTGCTAGCTAATTGTTTTTTTACTCACACGTCAAATTCAATATTTTTAGGTTCAACTATACACTAAGCACAGATAATCATGAGTCTAGTGAGCTGTTAGACTTGATATATTGAGATTTAGCTACACACTTGACCCAAGAAACATAAATTTAGAGAGTTATTAGATCCAATATCTTTGGGTGGAGCTATGTGATCAAGCATCCTCTCTGCATGCCCGTGACCCACGGTGTTTTATCTATCTATTAGGTTTACAAGTGTTTAATGAATCTATGAACTAGTTAAGATGCGTATAAACTGATCAGGACATCTGATTATAAAAAAAAGAAAAAAGAAAAAGAAAAGAAGAGGTACAAAACCAAATGGAAAATCCCGAATCAGAGGAGCTCCAGGAGGCACGGAACAAAACCGCAAGTGATATCTTCTTATCTGTGGGCGAATCCAAGGCCTAAACAGGGTAGAATCTTGCATCCATCCAACCCTAAAAAAAGGCTTTATCCACACTCAGCTGTCAGCGACGACGCAGGATCAACGGCCGAAAACAAAACACGTACACCCCTCGAAAAAAGTACACCAGCAGATATTCCGCTGCTGATTGGTGAAGAAGATACATAAAAGATTTCTCGCCCACTTGGTCAACATCATATTATTATTAAAAAGAAGGGACAGGGAAGGTCGAGAAGACCCCCCCCCCCCCCCCTCCCCCTGTATATCTCGGAGGCACAGACCGAAGGCATGCATCGCTTCATCTGAATCGTGGTGACGTCACTTTATTCCACTTGAGAGAGGTGCAAATACAAACGATAAAATATAATCATCATTCTTTATTTTTTATTATCAATAAATATATATTTATATTATTACGGTGTAAATTAGATGCTATAAATATTAGCCTGCTACTTTACCAAAACGAGGAAGGAATATTCTCATTGAAAACAGTCTTTATCACAACCCAGGCTCTGTTTTTCCTGCCGGGGCTGAAATGTGCGTTTTGTTTCCAAGGGTTTAGTGCCGCGTTTGTTTTAGCAGGCGTCACCTTGCTTTTTTAAAAACTTTATCTGTTCCCAATTATTTCTTATTATTTTTTTTTATTTTAATATACTTTATTTTCATATATCTATAAGAAAAAAAATCTGTATATGTTGTTTTTTGGCAAATTCTAATTTTAAGTATCCATACATGCAGTTTAATATTATCAAATCATCTAAAAGCTTAAGCTGTTGGGTGAAGCCCTATAATATGATTTATATTATTCTCTAACATGTCCCCTCAAATGAAAGTCATTTGGGCTTGAAACTTGCACACAAGTTCATTCTATATCTTGTGTTTGATTTTTATCAAATAGAATAACGGTAATGAGATTTGAACTCGTGACTGCTAGGTCAAACAAGTTCTGATACCATATTAAGGAACCATCTCACCTAAAAACTAAAACTGTTAGGTTAAGCCCTATAATATGATTTATATTATTGTCTAACAGATACGCTTTAATACGCTACACAACACATAACTTTTCATTCAAAATCACAGCGATTCTCTGTGTTTTTTACTTTTAAGAATTTGGAAGGACACTGGCCATATTCTTAATTATTGATTTTGATCAAAAGAAAATTATTAGAGCCAATAGGAATTTGTCATGTGTCCCTTCATTATTAGAACCAAAAGCGTTTTTGAAACGTAGTGCCAAACATAAATTTAGTGTTTATTTGAAAGTGTGATTGAAACTGTCTTTGAAAATATTTTTCATTTAGAAATGTATCAAAATTATTTTAAAATATAAAATAAAAATGAAAAGTTTTTTTTTTTTTAAGTGGTATTGAAACCCAATATCAAACACCCAAAAATATCATTAAAATGAATACCATTTTTTCGATCCATTTTAATATTGTTATCTATGCTTTTTATAAATAAAAAAAAATAAAAAACATAGATAACTACAAAGATTTGTTTCTATCTTCCCTTATAATTGAAATCTTAAATGACAAGGCAAGGATGGATGTGCTCCCATTTACCATTTGGATAAGCCTCGAAGAATAGTCAAGTACAAGATGTGCCTACACTTTGGTACATTAAAGTTCGACAATAGTTAGTGCATGACATTTTTTTTTATATTTTCTTTATTGCTATTAAATTCCAGCAAAAATCACATGCTAGATTAATTTATTGTATTATTTTGAATAAATTTTTTTTTAACTCAATGTGATATAATTATTTTTTTAAAAAAATAGGTTAATTCTTAGTGTTTAAAAATGTGGTTGAAGTTGTTTTTTAAAATATTTTTCGTTCAGAAATGCATCAAAAAGATGTTTTTTTTTTAAATATTATTTTTGACATCAATACATGAAAATGATTTAAAAACACCATATTTTTTTTTAATTTAAAGCAAAAAAATAAAAATAATACCTTTTCAAAAACGTTTTTAAAATACAATGTCAAACACCCCCTTAATCCAATTGATTTCGTTTGAAGCTCCTTTAGATTTATTTATTTTTAAAAAATATTTATTTTATTATGACATTATTTTTATCTTTTAATTTTTTTATCAACCTAGGTTAATTCATTCATATGTGTCTATTTAAGAACATAGTCGAGATTGTTTTTGAAAATATTTTTTATTCAGAAATACATCAAAATAATATTTTTTATTTTTTTTTAATTATTTTTAATATCAACACAAGAAAATAATCTATATATATATATTTTTTTAATTTTAAAATAAAAAATAAAAAAATTTCAAAAATATTTTTAATAATCTTGGTTTTCTTTGCTGTTTCCCTTTTCCATATTATCTCTGAAAACTTCAATTTTTTTTTTTTTTGGCACCATGAACACGTTGCGATGGTCTATGAGGTCAAAACCATTTATTGTGACCACACTTTTGAGTTTAGCCTGTTTTCAACAGATGGCATCTCTATCTTTTTCGCCATCATTTTCCCTTTCTGTCTGGTTCCATCACTGACACAAAGCTAAGCTTCTCGGGGAAAACCTCAGCTTCACTCCCTATAATATTACTTCATTATCAATTATGCCCCGAAACATAATATTTTATCAATCTAGTCCCTAATGTGTCAAATAATCCTCACTCGGGCCCTTCTCTTAATTCCCACACATATATGTAAAGTGGAAACTAAAGATATTCGACAGGAGGATCCATCTGAGAAATGTATTCATGGGGGGCTATTTGACAATTAATATATACTCTGGGGATTAAATTAAATTTTTCATGGTGTAATTTAACCAGGTCTGGGTCGGCATTAACCCCTAACTTGATACTTGTTTATTTGACATTGTGTTTTTTAAATAATTTAATATTTCTGTTTTTGTTTTAAATTAATATTTTTGATATTTTTAGATTAATTTGGTATACTGATATCAATTTTTTTTTAAAAATAAAAAAATATTTTAATATATTTTTAAATAAAAAACATTTCAAAAATCAACATCAACCATACTCTCAAAACCAGTTCAGTTTCATATTGAATAAGTTTCGAAGCAGACGCGGTCAAATTCAGTAGAGCTGATGGTTTACTATTGACCCCGATAGTTCTGGTCAAAACCTAGATAAGAATTAAGACTCAACAGGATTTTTTATTTTTTTATTTTAAAATAATAATGTTATTTAAGAAAAAAAAATATTAAAATGAAATCGTTTTTATTTGGCACGGGTTAGCTCAACTGGTGATTTGTAGCTTGAATCTAACTATAGTTAGGTCTAAGACCTGGATGGGATTTTCTTCAGCTGCCACCAGGCCTTAATGTCAGGCCTGGATTTCATGTCGGCTTATAATTGGAGCCGACTATATTTTCTTATATGGGCTTGAACGCAACCATAAATAGGCTGATTAATTATAGCTAGAATGAGATTTGCTGGAGATATTGTGGTCAAAGTGATGTTCTTGAAGAACGGTAGCATGATTATCTTTCCTTTTTTTTGGTATAGCCATGGGTATCTGACCGCTGACCCAGACTAATTCCTTTCACATCGGGTGGCAAGTGCTCCCCAAAAGACCGACTACAGACGAAAAGAGAGGTCGAACCCCAGACCTAGTAAGCGACGAGAATGCGCATAACCACTCCGCCAGGATCCCATGAGGTAGCATGATCATCTGATTGTGAGTGTGTGACGACCACCGTTCCTGTGCATTCAATTTGTATACCAATAATAATAATAATAATAATAATAATAATAATAATACAAAAATACAACACCCCTATTTAACCAATGCAAAAAATTCAACTCCCAAATTTATTTTAAAAAGAAAAAGAAAACACACCATAATATTACTTTCTTGTTAAAAAAAATGATGCTTACATTGATATATATATATATTACTAATAAAAACAAAAGTGTGATAGTAGACATGGGTTAGTGTTAAAAGTATAAATTCGTATATTTCAGAGATATCTTTCCATTACAATTGAGAATGAACTTATAGAGTAATTATAAGATTAATTTAATTAAAAATAAGTTACTTTATCTCTATTTTATATAATTTTCATATCTGGATATTAATGGCCATATTTTAACAATTAGAGAGAAGGAGGTGGTGGGTTTGGTTAGGGTTCTGAGGAGGGAGAAAGATCGGCTAGCCATGGAAGGCTTGGGATTTGGGAAATTAGGGTTTCTTGGGGGGTTTGATTTTTGAAATTAGGATTTTGAGGCCATTCAAGGGGGGAGACAAGAGCGGGTAAATTGGTAAAGAAGGAGGAGGATAGTGAAAACTGAAAAGATTAGGGAGATTTTCAATTTTAGTCCCCAATTATATATTTATCATCAATTTGATACTAAACATTAGCTTTCATAACGCGGGTCTCAAACGTTTAGAGATATTCTGCAGCTAAGTACTACTGTCAATATTTATTAATGTCTTACATCTGATGTGCATGTTTTATGAGATATATTGAAAATAATTGACAGAAAAAGTAATAAATAAAGGATTAAATTGGGAAATTTCTTGAAACATTGGAGTATGAAATTGGTCTTGGTTCAATTCCTCCTGATTTTCCAGTTTTTAAACTGATATGGGGATTGAGGATGATCAGCATCCCTATTCCCAAACATCTCAATACCAAAATGGACTCATCATGGACAGTCGAGGCCTAAAAATTGTAGCAGTACAAGATGGAGAAGCAATTAATCATGTTGTCTGATTGATAATACATCATGGTAGATTAGGATTTCAATACAAATATATCCTATCATACCATTACCTGTTGCCCTGTCTGTCCATAGCAGGTCGGTCACTCAATCTGCATCATGAATTCATAGTTGCCTGTAAATTGCATTACCATCAGGTTTCTTAGATTGGCAAGCTCCCCCCTCAACAGTTCGTCTGGGAAGGTGATCAGATATTTGACCATTTTAAAACTACAGCAGTGGTTAGCACATTGATAGAGCTCATTAACCTGTTTCATATAGCAGTTTGGTATATCATCCTGCATCAGTACTGTAAACTAATCGCATGGAGTATGTAAATTCGGTAGCCCTCCAACTTAAACAGTTGGATTTGGAAGACGATGAAAATGTACAATTATGAAAACCCTACTACTGTCATCAGTGGCTATTTCGCTCAACAATTCGCAGGAAAATGGCAACATCTGTTGCCCAAAGCCTAATTCATATAGCACAAGATCGGATTAACCGAAGGTTGAGTTAAAAGATAAAAATGGCAAAACCATATGCTATTGGTCATGAATAATTAAAAATATATTTGATGGCGAGGATTGATTTCTGGCTGGTTTATATCGCAAGTTGAAAGACATGCTAGAAGTCACAAGTAAAATGAGAGGTTGCTCACACATGCAATTATCAAGCAATAACTTCATTATCTAACAAATTTGGAACAATATATAATATTCATAAATATTGGTACAGGGATTAAAACTAACAAATAATTCTCTATCGATCAAATTGGACAAAGAAGAAACCGCAGATATATTTCTAACCAGAGAAAGATTAAATTGCAATGAACATCAGAAAACCTTTTTTGTAATGGCAGATACCGTCTCAATAGAATGAACATAAAAGGGACCCCTCCAGACTGTCAAAGAAAGGTGAAGTTCGATTTGAAACACCCTTCAGAAAGCGTGAACCAAAGAAATAAGAAGAAAACCTAATTCTCAAGTATTAACCAGCTTCAAAATATATTCTGCCACCAATCCATTTATGTGGAATCAGCATTTGTAAATCCTTTTTTTTCATGCCTAAACCGTGAAACAACTGGCCTTAAAATGCATATACAAAAATACCTGCACTAGTGGGTTGGAGCAGGAGGAGCAACACTACCACCCAATCCCATCTTCTGTCCCAACACTGTAAGCTGCTCAACAAACTCCATTCCTGTGAGAATCTCTGTTGTTCCATATATAACATGCTTGACAGGCTGCTGACGCTGTGCAAATTCTTGCAAGCTGCCATACTCCATATAATTACCGCCGCCAATCATAAACACTATAGCTTCTTTATACGGCCCTTTCAGATGGCTGCTACTGGTACCAGAACCTGACTTAGGAGCACGAGGATCAAGCACGAGGTAAGAATCAACTTCAGGATTTGGCTTCCCCTCCATCAAAGCTTCCACAGTTCTCGTCAATGCCAGCTGTCTATCACCAGACAATAAATTCTTCACACCAGCCGTCACAGCACTAATTGACTGCCCATAAAGTTTTTCAGCCCAATCAACAATGTTACTTCGACTGGCAGAATTTGCTGATGCCAATGAAACATTCAAGGACTTCATTTTCTTCACGTACTGGAATGCACAATTATCAACCTCAGACTCCCTAAGAGCAGCTTCAATTGCTTCCACTTCTGATTGATTAATACTTTCAGAACATATGAGGTAAATGATTGCAAATCTAAGCTTATCCATCTTGGTTCCTTTCCCTCTAAGCACACCCAAAAGTTCATTCCTATCGATCCCTCCTCTGACCATCATGTCATCTTCTTTTTTTGCATAGGAATCAAGAGACCTCTCCTTGATCTCGCCCAACAAAACAGTTGCAATGTTCGTATGTTTATCAATCACCTGCTTCCGTTCTGTCAGTTCAGGCAGGGAGTTCACAGCATTCATCAAATGCTTAGTGTTCCCGATCAAATCCGTCCCTTCGAATTCAGCCCCATCAGTTCCTCCAGTCCTCCTATTCACCTCATCAACATCCTTCTTATACTTGTTCAATTGAGTCTCAATTTCCACTGCAACTTCAGGAAACTCTAGAGACCCATTCGCCACCCAAAATGGATCAGAACTCTCCAACTCATATGACCTCATCCCACCCTTTTCCCCTTGCACACTCAACCTATTAAGCCTCAAGCCAAGAACATCATGAACAAGAGGACGATACCTAAAATCATGCTGAATTCCCACTGACAATTCAAAATTCCGATCAAATAGACACAAAACTGGCCTCTGAAAAGAGCTCGCAAAACCCCCACCTTCTGTAAACAAATTGTTCTTCGACAATAAATGATCCCTCAACTTCTGATCTAGCACCGCTGCCACCATCTCTGCTGGGCCACCACGTGGACACCTAATAACTGGCACAATCGCAAGTGTTGCCAACACACAGAATAACCCACTAGCAACCTTCTCAACGATCTCCTCAATCTCTCTATCACCGGCAGACGGATCATTCAACTGAACATAGCAAGACTTCTGCGCCAACGAAAACAAATTATTCTCCAGAGTCACAAACTCTAAATACTGATCATGCACCTTTGAAATCTTATCTATAGACTCCGAATGCAATGTCCCAGATGCAAGATCCTCAAGAAGTGGACGAGGTATCGATGACGAAAAATTCAGGTGGAAGCTATCATAAAGCGATTGTGACGCATCAGCAACAATTCTCTGAACATTAACTTGACTTGGTTGAACAAAGTACACAGCAGGGACATCATGGACAGGCTTTCGATCCTTATCAATAAGGAAATAGAGAGTGACCCCATGTTTTCTCAGATCCTTGACATGAATCAATGGAGATAGTATATTTTGACAAAACTTATCATAGATCAAGATCTTGTAAGCCTCTTCATTAGCAGTACCAGTTGCATTCAAAGGTTGGTTCAGATTTAGCATCCGGATTATACATTCTGTACCCCAAAAAAAATTCCAAAACTTTTCTCAATAAACACATCAAATTTAGCAAAAGGAAAGAGTTCTAATGGTTATTTGGGCTTAAATCTAAGTGATAACAAATGGGTTATTGCTTGATTCTAAAAGAGATCTAGAAATAGAGAGAAAAAGCACTGACCTGTTTGTTTTTGACGCAGATTGAGAGCCATACCAGTAGGGGAGAAGGGAGTTCTGAACACAATGAAATTTTGGAGAGTAAATTTGTTACTCTGAAGTCTCTCTCTTCAATTTATCTCTTCATTGCTAGCTTCTGTCTAGGATGGAGAGATCAGGGGTTTGATGAGACACAGTTGATTCTGCGAGTTCGGGTTCACTGTAGTGATTTTTTATTATCCAATAGAGTTGCACCACGTCATATATTGAAGAGCTCAATTTTTTGACGCGGTTGACTCCTACTTGTCTGGACCAATAAATCTGTGTTATTTTGCTGGTTTTTAGAAACAGGCAAACATACAGAACATTCCTCCGATGACTTGGCGTCAAGAATTCAAGCGGTCAAGGTACCTTCTGTCTTATCTCAGCACCGGAAATTCGCATTGCTTGCCGGAGAACTTAGGCTGGTATTATAATCTGCAAATCTTGTTGAGTGAATGTAGCTTGAATCTTCAGGGATTTAATATATTTTAGAACTTGTTCTGTTCCCTGAAGCAACAATGGCTCTATCGATGAGCAATGGCATCGGCTGCTTAATAATTAAAACTGCTTTCTGTTTCAAAGTGTATCGGATAAAATATACTTCCAGGTAATGGAGTTTCTCATAAATGAAATAGGGTTTGCAGGATATAGCCCAGCTCTAAATTGACGATACGATTGGCAAGCATTGATGACAAGGTAATATAATTGTGATTTCTCAAGAACACAGTTCCAAACAGACACAAGGACAGTAGCCCTACACACTTGTCGCATAGCAAACAGCTATGATTATGAAAAGGTAAACAGAGTTCATGAGAAGCAGACTCTTATTTGTTTTCTTACACTAAATCTCAATAGCTGAGCCAATGCAACGGAGGATCACCATGTAGTAATGCTTCAAAAAAGTCTCCAAAAACATGTGGTGATGAGAAAAGATATATGATCTGCACAGTAAATTTCGAGTTCGTATCATTATGTATATTTCTTGTAAGAACCTGAGATAACTCGCTCACTTAAACCCATAAAATATATTTTCTAATAGGTGAAGTTTCATAGCATCCAAAAAAAATCATCATCCCATGATACATAAGATTCTTGAATATCTCGTGCCTTGGGTCATAAGAAACCAGAGCCCAGCATTCATGCTCCAGTAAGATCGCACCATTTTTCAACAGCCATAAAACCGTAACAAATCCTCTATTCAAATAGAACTTGGAAATCTTATAAACAGACATGCTTGACTTGGGCATGATCATACTGGGGTTGATACACAGAGGGAATAATATGGATTTTCATCTCGAAAGAAAACTGTACGCAGAGAACGTTGTCATAAGCGATACATTCACTATGAAAGAGACGAGAGATGGAACAAAATTCCACGACGGCGCCTCCTTAGGTTTATGGTGATACCGGACGTTTTCTTGTCTATATGTTCGGCATCCGCCGTGTTGGTCTGGCTTTTGATCATCGAGCCCATGCTAGTGCCTGGAATCCGACTCACCTCTCTCTCTCTCTCTCTCTCTCTCCCCCTCGCCAACTTCAATATATCCACATCCAATCACGGCCTAGCAGCCAACTGGAAAGTCACTGTCCCAGAAAATTTGAAATACCATACACTGAATTCCAACCCTCAATCTCTCACAAGTCCAATATGTTAACTGAAGCTCATCAAACCTCGTCTTTAAATAATGTTTCCTCAACATTCAATGTGGTGTTATCTGCTGACGATCTTATGCATGGGATCAGAGTTAATTTAACATTGCTGGTGGACTACCCTGGTGAGGGATGGTGTGGGTTTTATCCAATTCAACTCACGATTGTTTAAGGTTTTTGTAATAACCTGGGGTTGGGGTTTCGCTGACCGGCGGACATGGGAGCTTGAGTGGTGGCGGAGTTGCATGCATGCGCCATAAATAATATGGCTAACAGGTTAAAAAGTATCCTCAACTTTAGGTCAACAAGAAAATAGTCCTAACCTGTTAAGAAAATTAGTTTCCATTTTTAATATTGGATAAGAGACAATATCAACCTGCATTTTCTACCTTAGGAATGCGCGTTTGATTTTTTAATAGCAATCTTGTCCTGTGCTAAAAGATATTTCTCATCTTTGTATGGCCAAATAAGTGAAACAGATTGTCAGGTGAACATATTGATATGCATTAACACGTTAATCTAACAAGAACCATGCGCGGCAATGCCTCAAACATCCAAGTAGCTCGATTGCTGTACTGGTTTTCACGTACAACGATGCCTTTCTTTAAGCTTTCATACAAAATTTCAATTTCAAAAACCAAATATGATAACATGTCTAGCAACCCCGTGTGAAGGATCTGGCAGCTGATGAAAAGATTTCCTCAGATGAAAATTTGAGCCCAAACCTTCAGCCTCTTTGTCGAACACTAAAATATTCTCATGCATGTCAGCCAACAGCCGTTTCATCGAAGAAAAATAATAGCTCATGTGATTGGGATGCCAGTGCAAGACATCTTTCTGAGTTTGTTTGGTCCAGTAGTTCTTCAATCCCTGATCTGATACCCCAGAATTTGTTTTCATAGATCCTAGTCTTTAGTGATCCATCTACGGCCCCTGATCAGATAGCTTTGATCGCTGCTACTTTCTCCCCCACTTTCTCCACTGGTATGTCCTGATGTCCCACGGTGGAGTTTCTTCCCCCTTGCTACCCCAGTGTCACTGATGCTGCCAATTAAAAGAGGGTCATCAATTCCGCGAATGACTCTCCGCGCGGGTGAAGCTGTTGCTATGCAACTATCATCCTTTGTTCTTCTCTTCTCCTTGTGTTTCTTCATATTTTGAGAAATTTTATGCAATTTCTCGTTGAACTTTATAATCCCCTTTTCTACAGGCTCCACTGCTTGGTTTACGGTGAACCTCACATCATTCACAATCTGCATGGGAAGCCAACAGCTGATTCAGCAGTGGATAAATGCGATCTCATGACTCGTGTATTTCACCAAACTTAATTAACACAGCATGCATTGCCACATTTGAGTTTAATTATCATATTTTCCTGTAGTGACTGCACAGCAATACTTTAATTGCAATGGACAATTCCTAGTCTAAGCTGAATGGAAGAAACTTACAAATCCACCACCACCAACAACAACATCTTGGACACTTTCTTTTATAGTCATTCCACTCCTACCATCGATGTCTGGTCGAGGAAGGCGTAACTTTGTTGGCCGCTCACTGTCTCTAATCTCATCAGGATCTATAGGGCAATCAACAGATGCATAGTCTCCAAGGACTGAAACACTTCCAGGAAACCGGTCTCCCATTAGCTCATACGGTTTGGCAGGGAACACATACAGATGAACAATAGAAGCAATGCCCATCTGTGCTGGATGAATACATAGACCTGTTAAACTTCAATATTGTGAATGAGAGAAAGAGCAGTTATAAAATCCATTGAAGAGATCCAGACAGCGATGACTATTGCATTCCCCAGGAATATTATAACAGTAGTTACAAGAAAACTTCACTATTCAAATTTAACCATTGACATATATGTAGCAAATTGCAGTAAAAGACACGGGGCCAACAATAGTTAGTGACTTTGTTCAGAAATCCCCAGAACAGAAAAACAAAACAAATTGCCCCATAAAACATTCTATAAGGGAGTTTAAACAGACATATAACAGAAACTATCAGCCTGACTCCACCAAATAATACAAAGTGATGTAACCAGCATTTTATTAAGTTGAAGTCCTTGAGAAATGAAATCCTAGACATGCTACATGAGCAACCAAACAGTACATCCACTTGAGCAATCTTGAGAAATGGCATCCTAGATATGCTACTGAAGATTTGAAACGAGTCTATTTTATTCAGAACCTCCCTCTTCCCTTTACCACTAAAGCTAAAGCCTAGGGACACTGCATCCAACACTTTACCACACACCTTTCAAACTGTGAGATATACCACTATTATCTCCTCACTGCATCACCTTAAATCAAAAAAATTGAGCCAGGCTGCACTGGCCCTAAGTTGCAGAATGCTGCCACTTCACTTTTTTACTTGACTTGTCCTAAAAAAGCTCATTATATCAGCAACATGCTAAAGTTTCCTCTCTAGAGAATCATATAGTTGACCATTTCCACTTCCCATATACCCATTCACATATAATAGAAGACACGCAAAGATACAGGGACATTTTATTGAAAAAACAAAATCTTGCTTCTCTTCCCTTTTACGAATTCCAACAATCTTGTAGAAATTACACAACTTTCACAATTACCTTGACATAAAATCTTGACTTTCAAAAGGACCTAGTGGCATTTGGGTTGTTCAGAAATTTAAATTGTCCAAGACATTAACTTATTTATTTCACGATGGAAAAGACAGCTACTAGAGCAGCAAAAGATTATCTGACACCATGAAGAAAAAAAAATATGTGTGGAACAGCAGAACAGATGCATTGGTAATGGAAGATACCTACCTCTATACAAATGATGAAGTCTTGAAGACTTGACTTAAATTGCACACCTTGAGCTATAGAAATTTTCAATAAACCAAGAGAACAGAGCAGAGCAATTGCCACTCCTTGCCACCAGGTCAAAAATACAATTGATTTAAACGTTAGGAACTTGTATAAAGGTTTTATGTGAGCAAGTTCATCCTTCGTGGCAGTGTAAAATTGCACCAAACAGTACAAAGCCCAAGATTGACTGAAATTTAGAACAACCGCTATGTAAGGATACCTGCAAAAACAGGGAATACTAAGGTAATTAGGAATTTGTATATGGAATGCTAAGGTAATCAGTATTTTTAACAATAGATATCTTTTAAAAGAAAGTGCACATCAATTGGACCAGTTTAGAAGTAAAAATCATCACACACATACTCGCATATACGACAATGAGTCCACATAGAATGACCAATTTAAAGAATATACAATTAAACTATGAAACAACAAGTAAATCGGCACAAGGAAATTAATTCTTAACCTCTATCATTCCCAAGAAAGCCTTTACAGAAAACAAACAGTTAAGTTTCAATGAAGAAAAAGAAAAGTTGGACCTCAAAAATGTAAGAATCAAGATCAGCTTTACCCGCATCTCAATTTAAAATCTCCTTCACAATATACACCAAAGGCTTCAAGAATTACAGCTAAAACGGCTGTCAAGGACTTTATTAACATCTGTCAATAAAGATACAAGTTATTAATATTTCCAATCTAAGACTGCTGGATCTGGAAAACATAAAAGAGATGCAAAAAGACAAAACTTCCAAAAACTGAACATACATATTGAACAATACCGAACTTTACGACTTGGTAAAACCACTGACCAAGCTTCCATGGTTTAAGGATATAGTTCATTGGAAAAGGGTGCTTTATGGTTCCTCTTTCATGAATATGCTCTAAAAGGGGTGCCTTAGAACTCGAGCGACCTTCTCTTTTCAAAAACTCAATTGTTCTTTCTTCCCCACCTTTAAAAAGTACATAAAAGAGAGAAACCATCAATAACCAGAAGATAAACAAATTAAATCTGGAAACTAATTAGAGAAAACAATAGAGAAATATCCCATCCCTATTTATGATTACAAATCAATAAAAACAAAGAAGATCTGCATGCTTTGTTTATAAACAGTAATTGAAATTATCATGCGGCAACACAATCAAAGTCTTCTAAATAGAATACAAGTTTCACTCATAAACACAAAAACAGTATGCAATTTGATATACATTCAAAACTAGATCGGCAAACAACCAGACATGTGCATTACTACACGTTCATTGTAGACTGTATTTGACTATGTTCACTTCTTTCTCTGAATATTTATGCAGGAAACATGAACATATGAATTGAAAACTTCACAAAAGCCATTGAGTTTCTTCCAGCCAAAAGGCCAGTATTATGTTGCTATACCATAGACTATCTGTATATCTATGTACATGCTTTAATTTTTGCACATTTCAAAGGAAGCTAGAACACCCTTGCATTTGTCAGAACCAAAACGCCAACATGGGCCATGTTCAACAACATGGCCATCTGGGGTAGCTAGTAGTCAAGAAAACTCCATCATGACCATCTGGGGTTTTAGGAACAACAAGTTTAACAACAAACTGCAGAAGGAAACTGTACACGAGAGCTAAAAAATTCTCATGATTTTGGCTTCCATAACAGGATATAATAATATATAGACGGAGGTATAGAAATGCTGAATGAGAGGAAAACATCTAATGATTAGTAAACAACTTCAAAAAACTACCACCACAGAATCTAGAAAATTACAAAATTATACAAGACGAATTAAACTGAATTTCAGGTAAGAACCCTTCATTGCAACAAAATACTCTTAGCAAGAAAAATACCTATGCAAGCAACAAGGTATCTTCCAAAGCAATACATAGCAAACGATTCATAGCAATCCCGCAATATCCCAATGTCAACACTAATTGACGGATCCAGCAACGACGCAAACTATTCAAAATAACCCATGTTAGAGAAAATTCAAAACCCCCACCACTCCAAATTCGAAAACAGAAACAAGCCATTGTTTCACAAAATAATCATCAATCAAGCTGAAAATATTACTCTCTCACCGATTCTACAGCATAACAAGGAACCATAAGGATAACCCCAATTAAAAACTTCTGCTCCTGTGAGGTAAGAAAGAAGAAGCAGTCAACTAACAAATCTCAACTAACTCATTTAAAATTAAAGACAAGAAAGGGAGACAAGGAGCCGAGCAGTCACCTCGGGATTCTTGTACGCGGAGAGATGCTCGAACAAGAGGTAGAAAGACGAAGACAAGGTTATAAGTACAAAAGCAGCAGAAATCAAAGTACACCACAGGGGAGTTGAGAATCTTATAAGAAGATATACTATAAGATCCTGTAAATACATCATGGCCTGCCTTTCTTCTCTCAAATGCTCACAATCATGAAGCATAATTTGGATCTCCCATTTCCATAATCAATCTAAAAAACAAAGAGAGAAAGATTTTGAGTCAAATTTCGAACCTTTATTCATTCATAAACCATTACAATAACAATAATAAAGAATTCAAATAAAAAATATGAAAATAATTCACGTACCTACAGCTGAGCTTGCTTGTATGCTTGTTTTTTAGACCAGATTGAATTGAAGAAGGGCAGGAAATTGGAGGGGCCAGTGGGGATAGGCGAAATAACTCTGTTCAGCGACAAAGAAAGGGTTTTTATTTACTAAAATATCGTGTAGAAGGCAGACTTTCATACAAAATTTAAAAATCACAGCATATCAGCCACTTCTGGTCCCACCTGGCTCCCACACAAGGCTATGATATGATCATGAAATCAATTGACCAATCCATTTTTGTTTATTCACTTCATCTTGGAGCAGAGAGGAAGGACTTCGATTAATATATCGGTAAGTTTTGGGATCGAGATGATAACATATACAAGTTGAGATGCAATTAAAAACAGGTGTATAGACACAGTAGACAAGACAAGCCTACGCCGGTAGGCCCCTTCTTCCCTTCCTAATGAAAGAGTCCTCTGCCTGCCTTGGGAAGAAACCAAAATCTTTAGCTGTTTATTGATGATGGAGAAACTTTCTCAGAGTTTTGAAATATATTTTAAAAATGTTTTTTAAAACAAATTAATTTTTTTATATTTTTTTAAATTAAAAAATTTAGTATGATAGATATAATTTGATACTATATGAAAAATAATTTTTAAAAAATTAAAGAATATTATTCTAATATTTTTTTAAATAAAAAAATAATTTTAAATTCACTCCTAAACAGTCACATGTGAAGAAGTTGTAGCTAACATTCATCCCTTTTCGTTCGCCAACCAGAGGTTTTGTCCGATTCAGATGTGTTAGCAAGTATTACATGATTGTGTGTTTGAAATTATTTTTTAAAGTGTTTTTTATTTAGAAAATATCAAGATAATTTTTTTTTATTTTTTAAAATTATTTTTGATATTAGTATATTAAAATGATATAAAAATATCAAAAATATTTAATTAAAATACAAATAATTTTTTTTAAAACATTTCTGAAAAAGAGTGACGAACAACCTTAAATTATACCATAACTTCTTAAGATTATACCAGAACTTGAAACAGCATGAAGCTTTTGCACTTGCACATGCACGTGTCCAGTAGAGGCCAGCCACATTGGATGTTTGACACCCAAGAATTAAATTATAAAAAAAAGTTATTATGCCAGACTCGGAATATTATTTATTATAATAATATAATTATGACAGAAAAAAAATTGAAGTAGTCAGTGTGTAAGTGATATTTTTATTGTGATATAATTGTTTTTAATATATTGTATGAGATTAAACCTTTTTTCATGTTAAAATTACTACTTTAACTATATAATAAAAAAAATCTAATGATTTTTATTGTGTCAAAAACTCGATTTTAACAACAATGGTGTTGGGGCTGTTTGGAAACCAAACACCTTCTTCTAGAGCAATTTTTAAACGATCTCGATGTCCCCTGCATGATGGGCTGGCGCATGAACCCGTAATCATTTTCTTTCTTTTTTTTTCTTTTTATTTCTATATATATCTTCTCCTTGACTTAACTGATAAAATGTTATGATTTTAGATAAAGATTGAGAAATATGTAATTTATTGGGGACTTTAACTGATAGAATGTTATGATTTTAGATGAAGTAGAGAGTTTGTTAATGAGCGAGGGACCATACTGAGGTATATCCAAAAACCGTAACTTGAAAAAATTCGAGCATTTCTTCTTCAGTTCTTCTAGCTACGAAAATGGAGAACAAGACGATACTAAGAGAATGGTTCGAGCGAGTTGACTCAGAGAAAACCGGAAACATCACTGCAACTCAGCTCAAGGTCTCTCTCTTTTCGTCTTGCCTATTTTTTTTTTTTAAGGCTTATTATAAATAATCAACTTAATTAATAATCTTATAATTTTTAATTATAATGATGATCAGAGTGCTCTTGCTGTTGGTAATCTTGAATTCCCTCTGTCTGTTGTCCAGCAAATGATCAGGTAATCCACTTCTCAACACTCTTCTTTGATCTCTCGTTTAACACAAATCAATTGGTTTAACAAAAATCATTTATTTTTGTTGTGTAGGATGTATGATTCTGATAGGAATGGAACTATGAGTTTTGATGGTGAATTTCAATTTTTTCGTGCTCAAGTTTTAGACTTTTGAAGTGGGTTTTGTCTATTTTTTTCCTGATTTGATCAATTTTTTTTCTTTTTCTATATGCAGAATTTGTTGGGCTAAATAAATTTCTTTTAAAGGTTTGTGCCTGGATCATGAATTGTTTCAAGAAGTAAAAAGCCATGCTTTTGTGTGCTATGCTCTTATCTAGTTTATGAAAAACTTCTGTGGTGCCTGTATTTGAATTTTGTTCTTATTTGTTTTTGTCTCTTTGCAGGTTCAACAGGTATTCTCGGATCTCCAGAGGTAAATTCATCGGCTTGTGTGATATGAAGTACAATTTGATTGTTTTGTTCCAGTTTTCATGATTTGGTGGTGTGACATACTGGAATTCTAGTGGTGTTTTTTCACTTTAAGTAGCTCTATGACATGTATATTTCTAGTATAAAAGTTTACAAATATAGGGTTTTATCTTTATTTCTACAGTAATGGTGAACTCCTTTGGTGCTGAAACTGAATGTGCATTATTGTTTGGTTCTGTAGCTGTTTTAGAATGGTTGGTCAGCGATTCTGATCACCAGATAGTGTTATATTTGATTGCCATCTGGTCATTGTTTAGTTACAAGATCTTTCGGATTCATGTACTTATAGCAACTTTGAGCTTCTTTGGCTCTACTAATCTGAGCTTCTGAAATTTTATGCTTGAGTCAATGCTTTATATATCTGCAATGACGAGCAAATTCTTGAACACTTCTCCGATTTCCTGTTCCCGTCTTCCAAAGTTAAAAATTGATGGATTATCTTGTGTAGAAATATCTAACTAGTCTTTACTTATGTCTTGTTATTACAGGGGCCGGGGATATCTTGTGCCTGATGATGTATATGAGGTATTTTATGAAAGAATATTTTTAGGCGTGACTGAGTAACTGTGGTTTTAAATGCTGCTGTCCTGTTGAAAATAAATTTCTATGTTTGCTAACAGTTTACCTCAGCATGGTTTTCATGCTTCTGTTTAGACTGTTCTTGTTTCAATAGATCTTTGAAATAGAGACCATGTGTTTCCTCAGACTCTATCCTCTTCTTTGTTTCTTAACTATCAGGTTTCTCAAGACAGAAATTTGTTTGCAGGGATTGGTGAAAACTGGTTTCTCACTGGACTCTCCTTCTTTTCACACAGTCTGTGAGGTAAGGCTATTTGCACTTGTATTTTGGGGTAAGATCATAAATTTCTGACAGAAATATATGCTGCACACAACCTTTCATTCTTTAACGATCTGGCTTAATGCTTGTACACAGATTTTATTATTAAATTCAACAAACCACTTGCCTGTTCCTCTGCGATATAACACACGCTCTCACGAATGTTTGATTACCCTGTTAATGGCTAAGATAATCCTTGCCAGGCAACAGCCAAACTTTTATGATCTAGTTACTAATACTAAAATGTGAATCCTGCCCGTTGTTGCTCAGAGCTTTGACCGAAAGAAGAACGGAAGAATTCATCTTGATGACTTCATATCTCTCTGCATCTTTGTACAGTCTGCTAGGTGTGTGTCCCTTCAATTGTTGCATGCTTTAGATTGAGTAGTCTGCATTAAGCTCTTACTGGATTTCTCATTTCTTTTGTTGCAGGAATCTTTTCAATTCATTCGATACAACAAAACAAGGCAGAGTTACTCTTGATTTCAATCAGTTTGTGTACTTTAGTAAGTAAAAACTAATTCAGTATGAACGTAAACTACTTGATACCATGGTGTGATTAGTTAAAGTTGGTTTCTTTGTCCTGCAGCTGCAAATTGTAGAATATGAAATCATCAGCAGTCCTCCAAAGCTCCTATCGGGCTCGTACGATCAAGTTAATAATTATTTTTTAGCAGGATTGCATGGTCATGGTCTGCAAATTTTCCTCCATGGTGTTTATTAGCCACTGTCAATTATATTCTTATGTATGATTGGATTTACATTTGTTGCTAATGTAATTGTTTGGAAGATTTTTAAACAGGATGGATTCCAACATAGTCCCTTCAGATTAGCCTGATGTTCACCAACATCCTCCAATTTAAAAATAAGGGCTTCAGGAATCATTTTTTCTTGAAAATGATGAAAGAAATGTGTGAAATTAAGCGCAAAAAAATTATTTGTGCTTTCATCTACAAGTCTTCCGCCACAAATCATGAATGGAAATTAGTTTATTTTTGTCAGCATGATAATATCTGGAAATAATGTGTTCAAAACTCAGTGGCACAGATTCGATCTGGCTTGATGCTTGTACACAGATTTTATTATTAAATTCAACAAACCACTTGCCTGTTCCTCTGCGATATAACACACCCTCTCACGAATGTTTGAATACCCTGTTAATGGCTAAGATAATCCTTGCCAGGCAACAGCCAAACTCTTATGATCTAGTTACCAATACTAAAATGTTCTCATGATTGAAGAAAAGTTCTTTTTTTTTCTTTATCTCAATTCTCTGCATGAAGCTTGTTAAGGTCTGCAAAAATAAATTTTCCTTATCGAATCGACAACCTCGAAGCCTCTTGTTTTAGTTGAGGATTTATACTCCTTCAAGGTTCCCGAGTTCATATTCATTGTACAAAGACTCATACTTCCCAAGAATTTGATCTTACCCGTCTGCCAAATTCAAATTTAAACTCATTTCATGTTCTTCCAGCTTGCAGGTGAAATTTTCTACCTGCTCAACCCCACGACACATCCAGGCACACAGGTTTCCTCCTCTCCCTCGTAAAAGCTGTCCGAGTACGCTGTTTTCTTTCAGTATGGTACTGCTCCATTGTTTATCTCCTAGTCTACAGACTTACCAGCAGCTAGTGCAGAAACGGTACAGTTTGGGAAGTTCGATCTTGCTAAGGAAAGAAGAGTCGATAATACTTGCTCGACGAGCATCGTTTTGCAGGAACAGGGTGTAAGATCAGTAGGTGTCGGCTGACGAAGTGCTGACGATTTCCACTCATAACATCCCGTGATGGAAGGAGATCGAGGAGGGATGCTGACCGTCCTAGCATCCTTGACTAGTGAGATTCAATCACATGAGTTTGCTTTTGTTTTTCAATGGCTAAGATTATACTGCATTCTGCATAAATTTAATATAATTTGTCTAATAATCCTAATTTCCCTTCAAAATGAATGAAAAACTGTACTAAAACACAATTCTTTAATTGCATACCAAGATATTAGTCTCACATATTCTTTTGTTTCTCACAATAACAGTAATTTGATTTCAAATATATATATATATATATATATATATATATATATATATATATATATATATATATATATATATACTAGTCATTTCGTCACGCTTCGCCGAGATAGAAATCATATTTTTTTCAACGCAAAATAATATGTTAAAAGTATGAGATACTAAGATTGTGGGATTTTTTTTATTATATTATAAATTTGAGCAAAATAATCAATTTGTGCAGAATTTCTACAGAGCGTAACTTTCTAATAAAATATAAGAATTTCAAATCGATATAAATTCATCTATTTAACAAGTTTTAATAAAATCACCAGCATAAATTATCACCATCATTAAAAAAAAAAACAAGAACATCCAGATATCTGAATCATTGAATTCACTGCATTAGGATTACTTCATTTCATAATCTAATTTAAATTAAATACAATAATAAAATATAAATTGTGGAAACACCTACGATAACTAAATAACAAAAATAAATTATTGATTTTTTATTTATAAGAAGAAGAAGAAGAAAATATCATTGAAAATCCATTGCAAAGTTATCATCACTATCATGACTATAACATCTAAAATTATTATCATGTCAAAACAATTATTTATGCAGTCAATAGGCGAAGTTTGGACGTTGTTGGTGAAGAAAAATCATACATTTTCCAGCTGTTGTTAGGGTTCTTCTTCTTCTTCAAAGTCTCCTTCCTATCTTCTTCTGGTGTACTATTTTTGCTCTAAACATTAACATTCTCCTCTTCTTCTTCTTGTTTACTAAATTTGCAGCTAGCAACCAATGCATCCAACTGTGTCATCTTCAATTGCTTCGTCCCCTCTTCATTAAGTCGTTAATCCATGGAAACTAATAATAAAAGAGAGATTATTTTTTAGGGTTTCTTTCTAAAATGAATTTTAAATAATTAATGGTTTAATATATAGTTGTCAAATCCAGTTAGAGGTGTCATCGTCATCTCATCATCATCATTTGTAATTGATGTATAAAAAAGTTAATCATATGATAGAGGTGGATGAAAAGACCAGCTTCAATTACAGAAAAAAAGGGCGTGTAAATTAAGGGAGATTAAGTTTTGATGAGTTTTATTGAGGTTGTTTTTGAAAATATTTTTTGTTCAGAAATGTATTTTTTATTTATTATTTTGACATCAACCCGTGAAAATGATTTGAAAACACCAATTTTTTTAATTTAAAATAAAATATAAAATAAAATTCAAAAAATACCTTAAGAAAACCATAGTTTCAAAGCTTGGTATAGGTTAAGAGTCGCTTTCAAAAACATATTATTTTTTTTAAAAAAAATTACAATAAAATAATAATATTGTTTTGGTAAGATGAAAATCTAAAACTTAAACGAAATATAACAGGAGTGCTTGATTATTTACAGTGTACAGGGAAAGAAATAATTAGTCATTAACTTTATTTCCCACTCAAATCACTCGATGATTGATCAATAAACTCAACGATTAGGTTGATGAAAAACCACTCAATAAACTAGTGGGTACGCCTATCATTCTCATGGTGTTTTATCTGTTTATTGAGTTTACAAGATGTTCAATGAATCCAGAAATTAGTTATGATACGCGTAAGCTGACCCAAACACTCTATTTATAAAAAAAAAACCACTTAATAAACAGAAAAGATTTGTTTTTTCTGTAGGTTTTAGATTCAAGCCATGTGGTTGGTAATATGATGACCGCTAGAGGCTTATACGATCATTAACTTCAGGACACGTGGAATTAATCGATGTGTATACAAACTAGCCCCGAATATCTACATTAATTAAAAAAAACATAACTCAATGAACAGAAGCAGGCAACCTGAGCTGGCTCTCACTAATCTGCTCCAATCCAACTTTTCATTAAAATGATCAGACCCCATGATGATGCCAATCAAGCAAGACTTTGAATTTTATTTACGTTCATGGAGATGAAGTCAAGGTCAATGCATGAATTCATCGACAAACCAAGTGCGAGCCACCCCTCTGTAGTATGTACTACCAAGAGAAACACGAAAAAGGGGACAGCATTGCACCTCAATTTATGGAGAAGACATATGGGACCTCGGGGATACAACAGGCAACCTATCCGTGCATTCTTCTTTGGTTGATACTAGATTATTTTTTTCTAATCATTTTTCTTAGTATAAAAAGTATCTAAACAATGACAATTTAAATTAATCTAGGTTAATTTGACTATAACCTGTTATTTGAAATGATTTTATAGGAAAAAAATACATGAAAAATAAGAATACTCAACCTGAATTTTGACTAAAATAAGACCAATTAAAAAAAGAAAAACCTTGAAAGAAAATAAATAAATAGGAGTGACAACTTTGAATTTTGACTAACCTAGCATGGATTTTAACAAGAGGAGAGATAAAAAAAGATGGAGTAGAAACAAATCCCACCAACATATTGGACTACACGCATCATCTCACCAACTTTGCCGTCACTAGACTTTTTAGACGACATGGTTGTTGGGTTTTTTTTTTCCGTCATAAGACACTATACACGTTGCATGAGAGGTTCGTGCAATTTCCACTCATAACACATGTGTCATGTCATGCTCTTGTTTTATATATATAGGTTAAAAGACCGATTCTCTTAAAATTCGAATAAATTTAAATAAAAATATCAAGATATCCCTTGACCCCTTTATTTATTTATTTTACTTGAAGGGCTATAAGATAATCTTACTTTTTAAAATAGGAAATGACGCAAAAGCCCATCTTATTATTTATTTATTTTTGTTTATTTTAAAGGGTATTTATATCATTTGACTATGCAAAAAAATTAATAAACCATCATATCCCCAATTGATTTCATGATACCAAATAAATCTGTTGTAAAAGACCGCTTTAACCCATAAAAGAACTTTTATTTTTGTAATGAAAGGAAAAGAAGTCATTGCACTCTAATAATCCATATTGCAATGAGTCTAGTTCTATAATAAAAGATTGGTGGGTTTAGTTTTTCTTCTATGAAAATGTAATTTAAAGTGAAGCATAATAAAATTTGTTGCAAATCAAAACTAAGAACTAAAAAAATACTATAATTATAGAAAAAAAATCAAAATATTTAATTTTTCATTTAACCATGTTTGCATTTATTAAAAAGCTATAATATATATAAAGTCATAATAATATAAAATGGTAAAAAAAAGTATTTATTTTTTAAAAAAACTTCTACGTTGAGTAGTGTTTCCAATTATTATTTGCGGTTGTATTATATAATATTAAAACTAAATCAAATTATTTATATTAATTTTATCCATTTTAATTATAAACTTAGCTGGAGCCAATCATGAATTTCGAGTCAATCCGTCGGGTCAAGGAGAAATTGACAGCCACACTTTTTTTTCTCTGGGCGGCTCGAATCTATGCCTTTCGATGAAACACGTCATCGCACGATCATAAAGTGCATAACACACATGCATATTATTGACCAGAAAATAAATCAAGATTTTTAATTATAATTCACGCGGGAACTCATCGTAATGATGTGATGACATTCAAATGATGATCTAATTTCTAATTGAATTAATCCAATCTATTTATAATTAATTTAAAAATATATTAAAATAATATTTTTTTATTCTTCAAAATTCAATAAAAAAACCCTCTTCAACTGTAGCTCTATACGGTGGCACAAATCTAGGGCCTATTTGTTTTTGCAGTTGTACCGCTGTTTGCTCAAAATTTGATTTGATTTTATTTTAAATGAATTTTTTGGTGTTTTTAAATCATTTTGATGGGCTGATGTCAAAAATAATTTAAAAAAAATATTATTTTGATATATTTTTAAATGAAAAACACTTTCAAAAGCAACCGCAACCGCCCTCCCAATACCCCCAATACCCCGTGTGTGTAGTCCTTTTGTCGCAAGATTCGCATTACTTCTTCAATTTCTTAGAATATTTTTTAATTAAGCTGTACACATTGAACTAAATTTGATTTTGCCAAAATAAATAATACAAGAACAATTGTATAAATTAGAATCTTAATTTGACAAAAAAAAATCCCGTAAATCAATATATATATATATATATTTAATTTAAATGGAAAATAATAATAATAACAATCTAAAGTCTCCACGAGACAGCCCACCAGTTGTTTTTTTGAAAATCATACAAAAAAGGGATTAAAAAAGCAATATTTTAGGGACCCATAAAAAAAAACAGCAATGTGGGGATGATTGCAGCTGTGGTGGTCCTGGTGGATGTATGATCCATGCACGTATGATAGGCCCAAAAAGTTACACGTGACAACGCGTCACTTTGTCTAAAAACCGCGTCAAAACTTTAACTGCTTTTCAAATTCCCTTTTATTCTTATTTTTCACTCTGTAACCCCTGAAAACCCGCGAAACATTCTTGCATACCGTTAATCTCACTCCATGCGGAGAGGCCCATGGTTAATACTTTTTTGTTTATATATATATATATATATATATATATATATATATATAGCCCTTCTATAATTATGGAATATTGTTTTATGATAAAAATAAAATAAAATCATTAAGAAAACAGCCTACAATATCATTTTTCTCTATGTGAACCTAAGACTTAAAAGGTTAGCCGAGATTTTATAATATGATTTATAATATTCTTTAATATATTCTCTCAAATGAAAGTTATTTGTGTTTAAAATTTGCATATCGTTAGAATAAATTGTGCTTAATTTTTATTAAGTAAAATGAGGGTGGTGAGATTCAAACTTGTGACCGTTATGTCAACAAAGTTCTGATACTATATCAAAGAACCATCTTATCTAAAAAATTATAAAAAATAAAGCTGTCAGGTGAGGCTTCTAAATATGATTTATATTATACTCTAACACTCAAATTAATTGACAAAAAAAAAACTGGGAAGATATTCTGTTTTAAAAATATAAAAACATAATTTAAAAGTGTCTTGTACATAATTTTATACAGTGAAATAATTCATTTCTAACTTTAACTAATAAAAACATTAAAATAAAACTTAATTTAAATATTTCATAAGAAAAAAATAACAAAAAACCAGTACGATTGCGGCCCTAAATCTAATCTCTGTTCTCGTGCATGTAATTCACGGAAGCATTCGCGGACCATACATTGGATATAGACATAGCACATGCACGCGCGCATAGAACACGTCTGTCAAGACTTGGCAGTATCCCTGTTTCAAGCTACCTAGCAAGCAAGCCACTCTGCTGTTTCTTGCATTCTTTTCGAGAGGAATCAATGTATTTGTTTTTTATTCCGGTCATGATTTGATTGACATGTTTGTAGATTATTTCCTTTTGGGATCCATCTATGTGTTGTATTAATATTATAAGTTTGTCAGTAATAGTTTGATTGATTTAAGGTATATTTAATTACTTGAAGATCTCCTTTGGGGCATGGAGCTTGGCTTGTGTGGCTAGTGAGAAATGGAGTGGCAGAAAGTGATGGAAAGAGGAGAGAAGGCAGGCGTCTCAAGCTCATCCAATGGTGGAGATGAAGTCTGTGTTGTTAAGGAAATGATGGATGTGATTGACACCGTTGGATCATATGTGGGGTACAGGAGGACACAGAGAAAGGAGTGCTTGAACTTGGTGAGGAGATTAAAGCTGTTAGTTCCTCTTTTAGAGGAGATAAAGGAGATTGATCATCATAAATTGGGCTCTACTGCGGGTTTGAAAACTAGTTTGGTTAATCTGAAGAAATCCCTTTTGGGTGCTAAGAAGTTGCTGAAGAAATGCGGCTGTGGAAGCAAGATTTATCTGGTTAGTATTTGTTTTTGTCTTTTGTTTTCTTGTCTCTCTCGTGGTTTCTGCAAGTGGGTTTGTGTTTCTTATTTCTGTTTTTCAAGCTTTTGAGGTGTTCATTAATGGTGTTAAACTCGATTAGGCAATGGAGAGTGAGGCAGTGATGAGTAGCTTTCATGCTGTATATGACAGCCTAAACCAGGCCTTGGATGATCTGCAGTACGATGAGCTAGGGATCTCAGATGAAGTTAATGAGCAAGTCAGTCCTCCTCCTCCTCCTCCTCCTCCATTTCTTTTCTTTGCCTTTAAATTTCACTTTGGTTCCTTTTGATTTGGTGTTTCTTGAGAATTCTGGCTTGAGTAGTCAATTAGCGCCCATTTCTTGTGACTACAGTTAGGGAAAGATTTGGCTTCCCACGCATATTATTACGTAGGAATGATTGAGAATCGAGCATTGGCATTGAATCATGCATTGACAGATGAAGGGGACAACTGATTTTGTTCAGATCTCCTTTCAAACGCAATTATCTTGATGATTTATCACCAGCTGCTTGATTATTGCAATGTTCTTACGATTGGCATACCATGCATGTTGATTGTCTGAAATATTCTGAAGTCAGATAAATGGTCTGTGTCAATGGTACTGCTTCGATGTATCGGAAGTTGTCTGGTAACTTGTCTGAGTGAAGATTATGTTTCCAAACATTATTAAAGATGTTGTGGTTCATGAGTAGAAAATCAGTCTATATCATTGATTATTGACAAAATAAATTTTGAACTGACAGTTATGATTCCAATTTTATCATATATTCAGTTTTACATTGTTAAGAAATTAGGTGAAATCCCTGAATATAATTTATATTATTCTCTAACACACCTCCTCAAGTGAAAGCCATTTGAGCTTAAAACTTGTACACCTGTCCACACTACCTTGCGCTTGATTTTTATCAAATAGAATGAGAGTGATGAGATTCAAACCCGTGACCGCAGAGTCAACAAGGCTGTAATATCATGTTAAGAAACCATCTCACCTAAGAGCTTGAGCTGTAAGGTGAGATCCCAGAATATGATTTATATTCTCTAACATACATGTTTGGCTGTGTAATTGATATGATTCAGGTTGAGCTAACACGAATGCAACTTAAAAGAGCGAAGAGGCGAGCCGACACTCAGGATATAGAGCTGGCAATGGATATGATGGTTGTGTTTTCTAAAGAGGATGACCGGAATGCAGATAGTGCAATAATAGAGAGACTGGCCAGCAAGTTAGAGCTACATACTATCTCAGATTTGAAAGCAGAAGAAGTAGCTGTCAGAAAACTAGTAGAACAGAGAGGGGCGCAGAATTCTGAAAGCATCCAGCAAATTAAAGATCTTCTGGGAAAATTCAGACAAATTGCTGGGGTTGATGAAACCATTGTTCTTGATGGTCCTGTATCTTCAAAAAGCCTCCTGAGGTGTCAGTCTTTGATCATCCCTCATGAATTCCTGTGTCCAATCACTATGGAGATCATGGTGGATCCTGTCATCGTGGCAAGTGGACAGGTAATCTCAAATTATATGACTAAAATCCTTTCTGTCAAACATATCACGGCTGAATAAACAAATTTTCAGAGATAATTTTTTTGATGTTACAGAAACTGAAGTGGAAAATTTAAATATTTTCCAGTTACTAACTAGATTTTTGTTTTGTTTTAAAAGACTTATGAAAGAGAGAGCATACAGAAGTGGCTGAATTCTAAACATCAAACCTGCCCGAAGACTGGCCAAATTTTGGATCATTTATCCTTAGCGACGAATTTTGCTCTCAGGAATCTCATACTACAATGGTGTGAGAAAAATAATTATGAACTACCCAAGAAGGATGCTTGTTTGCGCTCTGATGGCTTTTCTGCTGAGTTTATAGAGGAAATCTCTTCCCTGGTCCAAAATCTGTCCTCCCGTGAGTCTGAAGTGCGAAGAGAGGCAGTCATGAATATCCGTATGCTTGCGAAGGAGAATCCTGACAACAGAATTTTGATTGCCAACTATGGAGGGATTCCTCCGTTGGTCCAGCTTTTGTCCTGCCAAGATTCCAGGATCCAAGAACACACTGTAACAGCTCTTTTGAACCTGTCAATTGATGAAACAAACAAAAGACTTGTGGCCAGAGAGGGAGCCATTCCAGCCATCATTGAAATTCTGCAGAACGGAACAGATGAGGCAAGAGAAAACTCTGCCGCAGCTTTGTTTAGCTTGTCGATTCTCGATGAAAACAAAGTGCTGATCGGAGGCTTGAACGGAATCCGTCCCTTGGTTTACCTTTTGCAGAATGGGACTGTACGAGGTAAAAAAGATGCTGCAACTGCACTTTTCAACCTATCTTTGAACCAAACCAACAAGTCCAGGGCCATTAAAGCAGGAATCATACCAGCGCTGCTCTGTTTGCTGGAGGAGAATAACCTGGGCATGGTTGACGAAGCCCTCTCCATATTGCTTCTCCTTGCATCACATCCTGGAGGGAGAAATGAAATTGGTAGACTATCTTTCATCAAAACCCTTGTTAGGATCATTAGAAACGGGACTCCCAAAAACAAGGAATGTGCCACATCCGTTCTTCTCGAGCTGGGGTTGAACAATTCATCGATCATCTTAGCAGCACTTCAGTACGGCGTGTATGAACATTTGGCAGAGCTTTCAAAAAATGGAACCAACAGGGCTCAAAGGAAAGCAAATTCTCTACTGCACCACATGAGTAAGTACGAACACATTCCATGAAAATCTCGCACCCAGCTTCCTGCAGAGAGGATGCCTACCTGCGTGTATGAATGCCATTTAGTAAAATTTAACCAAGCTTTTTATCAAACAAATGAGAGACAGCTCAGTTGCTACCTGTTTGCAAGATGTAAAGCAACAAGGGTTGAAGAAATGAAGCTTTTGATGGGATTGGGAGGCTACAGGAGGTAGAATAATTGGTCCGAGCTCTGGTGCTGACAACCCCACGACCATTTTCCTGACAGCCTCCCCACTTGTTTTCATAATCAACAAGGAATGACCCACATCAGAATCTCTTCACTGATTGTTTTGATGGCAGCTCCGAACCGATATGATATCCATGCCAGTTTTGACTCATAGCTTGTCACTTTTGACTCGGCTTTTCTCCACGAGTTTTGCAGTTGAAGCTAGATAATTGGTCCGAGCTCTGGTGCTCACAAAACTATGTGTTTTTATAATTTTTTTTTTTTAAAGTTATGAAGATCACAAATATTTTTTTTGCAATGCTATAAAACGGGTAAGATGATAAATAAATTCTTACATATCTTATCTTGGATTTTTGCCTGGTGTGAGTTTTCAGTGAAATATATAAGAGTTATCTCAATATAAATTGATTTATTTAATATGTTTAAATGAAATTTGATTTTTTTTTATTTTAAAAAACTAATGCTGAACAATAATTTTTTTTTTAAAAAAAATAAGACAAGATAAAAGAGAATATTAAATCATGTAATATTACTATTATTATCATCATTAAAAACTTTGACAAAAAAAACAAGTAAAAAATATCTAAGGAAAAGGACAAAATTAAAATAAATATTATTACTATTGAAAAAAAACCCATAAATTTCATTGGAAGATAAAAATAAAAAACAATAAAACCTTGAGAAAAGAGCCAAGGAAAAAAAAATGAAAAGAAGAAGTACCAATTCAAAAAACATCATATGCGCAAATTAAAATTAAAGGAGTAAATTGAAAACAAAAAAAAAAACATCACAAAATAAAAAAGGACCAAAATCAAAACTAAGAGGACAAATTGAGAAACATAAGCAAAAAATAGAGATGACTTTAGAGGGACTTAAACTATTAAAAGGAATAAAAACAAAATTAAAAAAAATAAAAGAATGAGGAAAAAGATAATAAAAAACTTAAGTGAAAAAAATTAAAATAATTATCAAATAACCTAAAAGGTATCGCACCGTTCACTATTCATTACTATAGCACCAGACTCATTGCCACTGTTCATTGGCAATAACACTCGGTGCATCGCGGGTGTTGGTCCTCTTTTTTTTTTCGATTTTAAACAGTGTATTAACGAAATTAGCCCCTGAAAAAGACAAAAAACACCGTCTTTTTCGGGGACTGGACGGTCATTGACCAGTCCGGCCCGGACCGGTCCGGCTCAGCCAGCCGATTTTTTTATTCAAAACTAAGAGGACAAATTGAGAAACATAAGCAAAAAATAGAGATGACTTTAGAGGGACTTAAACTATTAAAAGGAATAAAAACAAAATTAAAAAAAATAAAAGAATGAGGAAAAAGATAATAAAAAACTTAAGTGAAAAAAATTAAAATAATTATCAAATAACCTAAAAGGTATCGCACCGTTCACTATTCATTACTATAGCACCAGACTCATTGCCACTGTTCATTGGCAATAACACTCGGTGCATCGCGGGTGTTGGTCCTCTTTTTTTTTTCGATTTTAAACAGTGTATTAACGAAATTAGCCCCTGAAAAAGACAAAAAACACCGTCTTTTTCGGGGACTGGACGGTCATTGACCAGTCCGGCCCGGACCGGTCCGACTCAGCCAGCCGATTTTTTTATTTTTTAAACATTAAACTAAACAGTGCAGCGATGAATTCGCCCCCCAATAACGACAAAAACACGGCCTGGGGGTGAGGGGCCTTACGGTAATTAGCAATTTTTTATTATTTTTTTTCGCCGAAAACTTTTGGCGCGTCGGGTCACGCGCCGTCCGTTACAACGCTCACGCGTTTTTCGGACGGCGCGTGCGGCTTCATACGGCGTCCAAAAATGACCTCCCGACTTCTAGAACGATTTTAAGGCATGTGCTCTTCCCTCCGGTGCGGCGCGTGTAATACCAAGGTGGCCGTAGACGGTGTAATGGTCGTTTGAAAAATTTCACCCCTTTTCACTCTCCTCCTGCGCATGCTGACGTCAGCGCAACTGTTTTTTCTCAATTTTCACTTCGGTCCCTGCACTTCGAATTGTCTTAATTTTGTCCTTATTTTTATTATATAAGTTTTTATTTCTTTCAATTTCGTCCTTCAATTGAAATTAAGTATATATTGTAGTTGCATTTCGGTCCTCAGACTTTGAATTTCGGAAATTGGTCTGGAATCCATATTTTTTAAAGTCTCAAAGTTTTGATTTATTTCAATGTTATCCTTCCATGCAAATTAAGTATAAATTAAAGTTTCATTTTGGTCCTAATTCTTTTGATTTCTGGTTTTCTTTCAAATTATTTAATTTCATTAGTATCCATGCTTTGATTTATTTCAATTTTGTCCTTCAAATTATATTTAACATAAAAAAACATTTCTCTTCGAATTTTAATTTTGTACTTAACACAATAATAATAATAATAATAATAATAATAATAATAATAATAATAATAATAATAATAATAATAATTATTATTATTATTATTATTATTATAATAATAATTTAATTGTTTTTCTTGCTTGCTCTTCTGTTAATATTTTTTTCCTTCCGGATAATTTAATAATTTTTATTGTTTTGACAGTGATAGCAATGATAATTTTTTTTTCTTTTATTTTTTGTTAAAGGTTCTTGAATATTTTTAGTCTATCATTAATTATATGTTCTAATATTTATTGAATATTATTGCATAGAAATATATATAGGGAGAAGAAAACATGACCTAAGAGTTTTTTGAATAAAAAAAATTAATATCATTATTCTTAAATACATTTTATATAATAATATAATGAATTAATCGAATAACATAAAAAAAAATTATTGAATATTATCGCCTATAAATATATAGAGAGAGGAAAAAAATGACCTAGGATTTTTTCCTTAAAAAAAATTAATATTAATATTCTTAAATACATTTAATGTAATAATATCATTAATAAATCTTATAAAATTTTTTTTGTTTAACTTTATTTCTTAAAAACAAATTTACAATATTTTCATTTTTAATATTTTAAATATAATATTACCTGGGAAAAAATTAAACTAAAAAAAAATTAAAAATTTACTTAGATTATCTACAATTAAAAAAATATACGGGTCACTTTCCATTTTGATTACATAGATTTTATTAATTATAATTATACTAACTAAATATTAAAATAATAAAATACAATTCATATAAAAACAATCAATTTTTTACATAGATAAAAAAAAGCCGCCGCATCGCGCGGGTATACCACTCGTAAGGTCTAAATTAACACACTACAAAGACAACTATATATTTTAGTAGGTATAAGAGAGAGAAAAAGAAAATAATCGATTATCAATGACAATCTAACAACCATAAAACTACATGTGCTATACCATGTGGAAGAAGCCATGATGGGGCATACATGAAGATGATAGATGACATGATTTGGACATGCGCCACCTATATAACATAAATGCCTTCTAATCGTTAAAGCATTTAAAAAAAAGTTGAAACACTCGCCAACTATATTTTGATTAAAAAATATATGAACATACCAAAATATCCCCGCAAACCCCTTTTAATTACACAAATATTTCATATAAAAATACAAAAAATATCCTTTAGACAAAACTTTTCTTTTCTTTGTGTTTTCTAAAATTCTATAAAAAAACTTGAAATATGTGCATATTCATTATATGTGTGTGTACACATGATTAGCCATGAGTTAGATCTTCGCTAGAGTTCATTTTTAAAGAGTGTTGAGAGTATAGTAAAAATTATTTTTTAAATTATTTTTTGATATTAGTATATTAAAATAATTTAAAAATAATAAAAAATCAATTTTTATAGCAAAATTAAAAAGTATTCTCGTAAATATTCTGAGCCAAATTAAAAATACATATAGCAATGGGCCGTGAGAGAAAAATAAAGGCCCGAATAAGTCCAAACAAAGCCCATCATTGCTGGCATGATGTCGTAGTAACAACAATAAACAAATACGTATGTCTATACATACGGATACAGGTATTAATGCCAAAATTCGTACAAAAGAAAAGAATATTCTAGATAAATATTAACGAAAAAAAAGCACAAAACTCACATCCCTCGATCCTCCCTTTCGATTCCCAAATTTCCCTCTGATTTCCATTTCTCTTTTCCTTTTCTCCCCTTCCCCCCTGAAATTCCTCACTTGATCTCACTAGATATTTATTTATTTTAAATTGATCAATTAATTCTAGGGTTAGGGTTTTTGATCGGTTTCTGTAAAATAATATGGGAGGTGCTGGCGACTCGAGCGAGTCAAAAGTGAGTAATGAACAGGGGCAAGGGCAGGGAGAGGAGGGGAGTGTGGTGATTAACATCCGGTGCTCTAATGGTACAAAATTTACCGTCAGGACGAGCTTGGAATCAACTGTTGGGGTTTTCAAATCTGTCTTGGCTCAAAATTGTGATGTTCCAGCTGATCAACAGAGGTTGATTTATAAAGGTCGGATTTTGAAGGATGACCAGACCCTTCATAGTTATGGTAAGTTCGTATCTTTGTGGTACTTGTCATTTTCTTTCGTGTTTTTTTAAAAGGGGGAATGGGTTTTTAGCAATCTTAGGGTCTGATGATTAAAGACAAGAACTTTGAAAAAAAAAGTATTTTTCGTTGACTTAAAGTGGGAAAGAGGAAAGAAAAATGCGGCAGCTTTTTGATCTGTTTAATGGTTAGATGCTGGTAAGAGCATTGATTAGAAAATGAAAGATCTGTTTTTTTGTTTTTATTATCTTCTGATGTTTTTTTTTATTATTATTATTAATAATCGAAAAAGGATGCAGCTGTTTCATGTGGGATACAGATCGGAACTTCTGTAGCTCTTTTGTTTACATGTTTTGTTCGCTCTTAACTTTTTTTCTGAAGGTATGCAAGCCGATCACACCATTCACGTGGTTCGTGGATTTGCCCCTGCGTCGTCAACTCCTGCTCCCGCTGCCACCGCCACCGCTGCTGCTGGTGGAAATCCTGATACTACAACAGGGGTTACACGGGGTGTTGGTTCTAATGAAGGTGGGGCTTTTGGACTTGGAGGTGCTGGTTTAGGGGCATCTTTGTTCTCTGGACTTGGGTCGCTAGGTGGTGGGGCATCTGGTTCATTTGGAGCTGGTTTTTCTGAATTGGAACAAGTGCAGCAACAGCTAACTCAGAATCCTAACATGATGAGGGAAATAATGAATACACCTGCTATGCAGAGTCTGATGAATAACCCCGAATTGATACGGTCCTTGATGATGAGTAATCCTCAGATGCGTGAAATTATGGACCGGAATCCTGAGCTTGCACATGTGCTTAATGATCCTAGCATTCTTCGACAGACATTAGAAGCTGCTAGAAACCCTGAGCTCATGCGTGAGATGATGAGACACACTGACAGGGCTATGAGTAATATTGAATCAACTCCTGAAGGATTTAACATGCTCCGGAGAATGTATGAAAATGTTCAAGAACCATTTTTAAATGCTACAACAATGGGTGGAAATGCTGGCAATGATTCAGGTTCAAATCCATTTGCAGCCCTCTTGGGGAACCAAGGTGGGAATCAAGTCAGGGATGCTTCAAACAACCCTTCAACCACTGGTTCTGAAGCAACTGGAGGGCTCGCAGCTCCTAATACAAACCCGCTGCCTAACCCTTGGAACAATGCTGCTGGTGAGTCTCACACCTCTTTGCTTCTGGCAAATCATTCATGTATATTCTTGTTCAAACCCATACTCTGAAGTCTGGTTTAGGAAGTTCTAACAGAAAAAGTTGATAACCTTCAAGATGCCTGTGAAACTTGATCTTTGCTTTGGGAACATAGTTCCTGGTCCCAAGCAATTCTTGCTCGTGCACATTTATAAAGCTTTTCTTGAACATCTTTCGTTACACTTTACTGGAAGAAGCTTTTTAGTACTGTTGCTGTTTTTAAATGATCACTGAAATATCCTTGATGTTTAAAATGGTGAATTGCTAGGAGGTACCCAGACAAACAGTACTACGAGGCCAAATCCTGCTGGGAATGTGAGGGCCTCAGGTCTTGGTGGTTTGGGTCTTGGAGGGCCTGGTCTCCCAGGAATGGAAAGCTTGTTTAATGGCATGCCTGATTCTAATCAAATGAATCAGTTGTTGCAAAATCCAGCTGTATCACAGATGATGCAAACCGTACTCTCCAATCCTGAATATATGAACCAGGTACTATTGTTGTTGAAAGAGATTTTTACTTGCATGATGATAATTGGCTGGGTTCAGTTTTGACATTTTTCTCCTGAATCTTAGATGCTCAACTTCAATCCTCAACTACGTAGCATGGTTGATTCAAATCCTCAATTGAGAGAAATGATGCAAAACCCAGAGCTTCTTCGCCAATTAACCTCTCCCGAAACAATGCAGGTATGTCACTTTGAGCAATCCACACAAATGAACTTCCAACCACCCGCTCTCATCTGCATAAACTCTCACAGACAAACCTTTTTCATTTTTTCCCTACAAATGCTATGAGATTGTTTGTGCATTAGGATATGCTTGACCCTTTGTTACTCCCCTTTCTTCAACAGCAAATGCTAGCTTTACAACAGTCACTTCTTCCACAGCTCCGACAACAATCAACCCAGTAAGTGAGGACATTTGTTTTGGGTTTCTTACCATGGCTGAAATCTTAGTCTTAGTTGCCTAACAACTATACACTAGTCTCAATTTCATTAAAGGACTTATGGTTCACGCTCCCATTGCTCAACAAAATTGTATTTTTGTTTAGTCAATACTTATCCTATGGTTGCTTACTTGCAGGGAAGCAGCACAGCCTGGCGCTCCTACAGGTACCCAAATAAATAAGAAATGTAGTCTGCATTTTATAATTTTCTTGAGCGTTTCATGAGTGGTTTGATGATATTTTTAGACTTGTCTCCTTCCCTTATAAAAATATACTAACGTTTCTTAAATTAACAGGAACACCTAATAATACTGGGCTGGAGATGTTGATGAACATGTTTGGTGATCTTGGAGCAGGCAGCTTATCTGCACCTAACCAACCTAATGGTTAGTTTCATTTTTTCCTTTATTCTCTCTATTTTATGTAATATTACACCATGTCAGTTTCTCGTCTTTACTGAAAATTTTGTTGCTTTTCTAGTGCCCCCAGAAGAACTGTATGCAACTCAACTATCACAGCTACAAGAAATGGGGTTTTTTGACACCCAAGAGAATATCAGGGCACTGCGAGCTACGGCTGGAAACGTACATGCTGCAGTGGAGCGCCTTTTGGGGAATCTTGGCCAATGAGCTGTTATGGAAAGCAAAACCTTGGAAGGGGAGAAGGGAGGATTTTTCTGAGCAAGGGGTTCACTATTTTCGTGTTAAATAGCAGAATTGCCATCGTGAGGACACAAGAGTAGAGAATTAAAAAAGGAAGAAAGAAAATGTACAAATTAGTATTCTTTCGTATGGCCACTGCATTTGATTCTCCATTTCTTCTCATCCCCCATCTTCAGTTTCTTCGAAACCTATTTCTTTTTCTATATAGAAACTATTATCAATGATCAACGGTGGATGTATTTTACAGCTCAATTTACTTTGTTGCACAACGATATTATTTATCTGGTCATTAAGTGTATCATTGTTGGATTAAACAGTGAGATGATCCTTTTCCTCAAAAACTTCAGCTTTTGCTGGTGCTGACTGTTTCTCCTGTCACAGTCAGGCTCAGCTGGATCGATTATTATACGATTGCAGGCAAAAAGCTAAATACCTCAAATCTACTGGATTAGGGGGATCATCCCTTGCTGGGCATCCCTTCTATCTTTCCTTAAATAACATAGACTAGTTTGGAGTTGCAAACAGTTGTGATTTTGGCATTCCCTGTAAGAGTTGACTACAGAGCTGACCAGCCATGTGAAAGTCCAAAGGTATCTTTATTCATCCAATAGTGTGTGTTATCAAATGTACTTACCAAGGAAGTGGAGCAATTTGGGGTATCCTACTGGATTCTCCATCTCAGTAAGCGTAGGGCTCCATGCAAGCGAGGCTCATCCTAATACAATGGAATTGGTGAAAAATCATATATATTGCTGCTGCATCCCAAGTGAAGGTTAACTTCAGTTAACCCCAAACACATCTAGAGCTATGACATATCAAATTGAGTCGAATTGAAAACCAACACCCCATCTAATTGGCACCAATCTTGGTTCTTTAACCCTCGTTATTGTTAGCACAAATGCTTGACAAATTCCCCAAATATCAACAATTTAATCCATAAAAAGAAGATCAGCTTCTTGGCACGAATTAACCAACTGTTTAGTTGCTTGTTCAGAACATTACACAAAACCAAATGTGCTTAAGAGGAAGTTACAAGTCCAAATTCAAAAATAAGAAGTAACTTTTGAAAAAGAAGCTCAAAAGTTGGGATCCATCATAAATAGCTTGACCTATTGAGGCCAAAATAAAACAATTACAAAGATAGAGGACTAAGTAATAAGTAACTTTTTCTTAGAGCAATAGCTTCTCTTGCTTTTGAAAAAAACCCTCCCCTCTGTCTGTCTCACTCTCGCTTTCTCACACCGCGCTTCAATGGGCTAATGTAATAATGCCTTTCCATCTGACTTTAATTAGAGACCCTTTATTCTTTCTAGTCTAATACTCTTACTCTCATTTATTTTCTTCCTTTTAACCTTTTTTTGGAGGTTAACGATGAAATATTGATAAAAATGGATCAATTTTTAGCTGCTTGTAGGCTAGTTTTTTTTTTTTTTTTTTTTTTATTATTATTTTTCAATTTGAATTTTGATTAGAGGGGACTTGTTTTTTTATGTAATAAACTAAACCCATGCTTCAAAATTGCTGATTTTCCTTTGTAAGTGATGTGTTTCCTACTCCGGGTTTCTGTTTTTAAGGCCATGCTCAAAGATTAAGGTTTTGTGTAAGAAGAAAAGGAATTGTTAAGTTTAATATTATTATCACTTCTTTGGTTTGTTTGTTCGCGTTGCTGCTGCTGTAATGTTTAGTTATTTGAGTTCAGCTTTTGCTGTAATGTTTAGTTATTTGAGTTCAGCTTTTGCTGTATGTTTAATAAATGCCTTAATTGTGCTATGTGGTTTGGTTGGCATTTGTTGGGATTTACTTGTGAATCTAAGGCAAAAGGAAAAATGCTCCCTTATATCTGTTGATAGTGAGTATGGCGGATGAGTGTTCGGAAAATGGTCATCCCATGAGATAAAAGAAAGAAAAAGAAATTGTATTTGTTGGATCTGCTTCTCATGGGTTCAATATTCTTTGACATTGTGTTAAGAAATCTGAAACTTCTATTTTTTATCTCGCTCACATGGGTGATTACACTAAACACAATGGCTTCTTCTTCTTCTTTTATTAGCTTGGCTTTTATTGTTTTCGTATATTTCTGTGCTCCTCTGAATTTCTAATATATGTCTTTACTCCAGATGGTTCAACAAACAATAGAATCAAAATTTAGTGAACATGGGCTTGGCAATGCTGACATGAACTTGTCCACACAGGATAAGCACTTTCCACTTGTTGTAAAGAAGACAGCATTAAGAGATGTGCAGAATGAAAATAGAATTCCCAAATCTGTTGGAAATTCTCCATTATCAAAGGATGGAGGAAAGACTATGAATGGCATCAAGGTTTCTGGAGCCAAGAGACCATCATCCGAGGGCCTGATGAATCGTCCAGTTCCATGCTATGAATCTTCTACTAGTGGTGCTCCAGATTTTCGTCTTGTGTATGTACGTGGGAAATCTGAAGCAGAAGGCGGCAAGCTTAGTCATCCAGTGGAAACTGCTCATCCAAAGCGTCCCCAGATAGAGTCAACGGTCTCTTCTTTTCCAGCGTTGGCACCTATGCCATTGGCTCCTCCAATAAGTTCATCTGGAAAACATTCAGTTCCTCTTCCTCTTGGACAGCCTAGCATGTTTTCACCAGCAGAATCCAGTTATCTTCCTGTCGTTTCTATTGTCCCGTCATCTAATCCAATGGGAAAGAAAAATATGCTTTGGGAAGAGCGGTATCATCAATTGCAGATTTCATTGAAGAAATTGGATGAATCTGATCTAGACGAGTACGTTCAGAGTAAGTCCTGGAGCTTCAAACTAAGATAATCTATATAGCCACTGCCAAGCACTGATTTACCTTCGCTCTCTCTCTCTGTTTGGCTGCAGCTCTCCAGTCATTTTCCTCAGTTGAGCTTAGCAAGCATGCTATTGAGGTGGAAAAGAGATCAATTCAACTTTCACTGGAGGAAGGTAACGGCAATCTCTGTTTTCTGTATCTTTGTTTACCCATGAATGTGAGTGTGTGATAAGGTAGGGTCACACACAACCTTCATAAACTGTAAGATGGATATGGCTGGGAGGGAGTCTCCATGTTTGAGGTGGGGTTAATGTGCACCACATGTAAATGAAGGTGGCTTGCGTGGGCATTATACTGCATGAGTTGCACAACACCATTCCAAATGGGACAATCAAGTATTTCTAATGTTGAGCATCATCAAATAGTTTATCAATTGAACTCATGGAACCCAATTGATAGTCATATATTCACTAGGGTTTTATTATGCATTTGGGACTGTCATCTTAAGTTCTTACACTTCATTTGATTGCTGAGCAGACATCTGCAACTTTTACAATTAGATTGGACTGGCTGTTGTAGGATGGTGTGCTTTGTTTTAGTTTTGAGCAAGTTTTCCGCACATATTTGCTAGCCATGTCTTCTTCACAGTGACTAAGTAAGTTGTAACAGGTGGTGCCATTGCCTACTTCGAGGTCCGGAACTGTTGCAATTCTACATTTTCTTGATACCATTAGACATATTTGTTGCTAATTATGGTTGTGCATGCTTGTTGAATTCTAGTCTCCAATATTTTGAGATTGCAGGAGGCTAATATATCGCTCTAATTCATTCCCAATTTTTACAGCGAAGGAGGTGCAACAAGTTGCGATTTTAAATGTCCTGGGGAAATCCTTGAAGAGATTTAAAGCACCCCCAGCTCATCAAAGCCAACCAGAGAAACACGAGGATGTTTGAATACCTTGCTCTGTTACATACTCTTGACTAGACAAGGGTAAAAAAAAAAACCTGTCAGCACTTATTTTGACTCGACTGCAGTGGCCATCCTTCTGCTAGAATGTCAATATTCTCTGTAATAATGCACTTGCAGCAGCATCCATTCTTTAATCTCTAGCCCCCAAATCTATTGACATTACTGAATTTGAACCTTGCTGTAATATAATGTTATATTTGTGGCTCTATTGAAAAAACAAGTATCCATTTGCAATGGATTGATACAAATTAGCGTTGAACAATTGAAAGAATCGATACCCTCTTGTAGAATTCATCACTAAATTCTGTAGTATCAATAGAAATTTGTTAATGGCGAGTTGCTCCACCTGCTTTGTAAACCCATGTGGTTTCCAATACTACGTGATCAAAGTGGGTCCAGCTTGCCAAGTAGTGGGCTTCAGACATTGCTCTCATGTTCCCACACTCACCCTCCAAACATAAAACAGAAATCGCCTACTCCCTCCTAATTAGCCTCCACTAATCTTAGTTGGAGAGAAGCTAAGATTTTTCATAGAAAATTATTGGTATTTCTGGTTCTTAATTTAATTAGCGCAAAATCCTTTTCATGACACAATCACAATTTGAGATTAGTGTGGATTAGGCAGTTTGATTAGTGCTAACAAATTAAGAGTCACCTTGTTTCAAGCACCTTGCGGATAACTACAAAAACAAAAGCATAGAAACCGCCACTTCCTCAACTGCCTATAACTGCCATTACATCTACATAAGCAACCTCTTCTCCTATTGTTGTCCTTTCGAAATTCAATCTCCTTAAACTTAACTTCTCAAACAGGGATGACAAACAACAATACTGATCCCGACCCTGATTTCGGCCTCCCATCATCTTCTCCAATCCCTACCACATACTACCATCAAAATCCACGAAAAAGAAGAAGCAAGTTGATCAAGATTGAACCAAGTTTGCTTCCTTCTAGTACAACATCTAAGCCAAAATGGTACAAAAAACCCGACCCTTCTGCACCAAAGATCACAAGACCTTGTACCGAGTGTGGCAAGAAGTTTTGGTCATGGAAAGCACTCTTTGGTCACATGAGATGTCACCCTGAAAGACAGTGGCGTGGCATTAATCCGCCCCCCAATCATCGCAGGCCTGCTTCGCCTACTCAACTATCAAGTATTGGTAGTCCTACTAATTGGGAAGACATGTTGACCGCAGAGGATCACGAGGTGGCCTCATGTTTGTTAATGCTGGCTAAGAGTGGCGATGCAATGAGGTTGGACCATAATGAGTTTGGTGGCGGGGCTGTTGCCGGAAATTCTCATCGAGTTCAAGATCATGATCAAGTGAGTTGTACTCGTATCGAGTATTCGAGTTGTAAGAAGGTTTTCGGGTCACACCTGGCACTGGGGGGTCACAGGGCCAGTCACAAGAATGTGAAGGCTTGTTTTGCTACAACGAGGAATGATGTGAAGGAGGGTGTGGAAGATAATAGCAGGGCGTTAATGGTGTTAGGGCACAAGTGTAGTATCTGCTCGAGGGTTTTTCCTAGTGGACAGGCACTAGGAGGACACAAGAGGTGCCATTGGGAGAAAGGGGAAGAAATCTCAGCATCCATGAATCAAGGAGGACTTCATTTTCTTAAAGAAAAAGAAGGTTGCGGGTTGGACCTCAATTTGCCAGCCCCAATGGAAGATGAATCATCCTCTTTTTACTCCTCAGGTCTCACTTTAGACCTGAGATTGGGCCTCTGAAGGAAGACTGGATTCTTTTTCAAGGGTTGTTTTACTGAAACTTGGTATGTGACTGATCTAATCTGTAACATTAGTATTCTGTATCGTTGATTCTCCCGCGGCCCCAAATTTGGGAGGCGTTATATGTATGAACTAACAAGTTTGCAAAAACTCTTTATTACTCTGCCTGTCAATAATTAGGACTGGTTTAAGCTTGACATAACATTACAGCCTTCAGAAATTGGCTCCTGCCCTCAAATTCTTAGTTGCTCTACTCTTTCATTTTGGTTATCAGTTTATAGATCATGTCAGCTTCAAAGTTAGAGAAATATGAACATGGCCAGTTTTTTTTTTTTTTGATCAGTCGTGAGTTAAGGTCCTTCGTCACACTGATAAGTTAGTAGTGACAAGCTGTATGAAAGCAGTCCATGAGTTGAATGTTTGAGCACTATCCAGCTGACTTGTAAATAATCAGTTTGATTGAAGTTAATGGATTTCCAGATAAAATTTATGAAAATGGTTCGGCTTTGGAGTTAGTAAAGGTCATGTCCGTGATGACAGAGGGCTTGAGATCTGTACAAGAGGTCTTGAGTTCGAGTCAGGACGTGCACCTCTTGCAAGAGCCTGAGACAACTGGGGTTTTACTCGTTTACTCAGCCCATAAAGTACACTTTCCAGGGGTAGGGTTTTCTCGAATAAAAAAAAAAGTCAGAGAAAGCAAGGGATTAAACTCATTGTTTCTGATGATAATAAGCTACATTTATACAAATGGTCTTACAGTTGATTCGTTGATCAGTGCAATACAGCTTCAACACATCGGTACGCGGCAAGTGGATATGGTCAACTTGGTATCTGTTGACTGTATGTTTTATGAAATGATTCTCAGACCTGAACATTTAGCAGAAAGCGATGGATAAAGGAGAATGTAAGAAATGTGCAATCCAGGACAGGAGTACAGTAGAAGGATGGAAAGTAAGAAGAACAAAGGCAATAACAGAGTACTAAAACAAAGTTGCAACACACACACACACACACACACTGAAGATTAATTCTGAATATCAAATGATTTTATCAGCTTTGCCATCTACAATGTTGCAGCTGTCAGACCCAATTTGAAATGATAATCATTTTTTAAAAGCAGCTTTTCAAATAAGAAAGCACCACAAACAGAATGATACGTTATTTTTGCGAGTGCTGTGCACAATGATAGGTGGAAGGTAGGGTATCCTACGTCACGAGGGCTGTAATCCAACCCAATCGGGAAACAGGATTCTATTTCCCACTAGAAATCATTGCAAAAATATAGTCAAGTGCTGACCCCACTATGAATTTCTTTTGAATTGATTAGTCCTGACATGTCGCAATTTAACTCTCTTGCTACGAATCTGCACTTCTCAATTGGGTTGGCTATGGATTCTTGCCAGTACAAGATTGACCAAGAACTAGAAATCACCATTGCAAACAAGTTATGCTATGCATGTGAGGTCTCAGGTCTTCTTTGTTGCCGCCAGGCTGTGGCAGAAGCTAGCAAAACCTGCATGGCCGATTGAAAGTATTTCAAATATTACATAATAATATAAATCATATTCAGCTTGAGCTTTTAAGTGAGATAGTTCTTTACCAAGGTACCAGAGTCACGAGCATTATTTTGGAGTCTCACCTGGAAATCGGTTTAGCTGTCTATATATATATATATAAATGAATCCTGGCTACAGTTATGCAGAAACTAACACCAGATTATTTCTGGTTAAAGTTAAAATATTCAGAGTCTCTAACTTTTCGTAGAGAGTTAGACCTCGTATTGACTTTTATAGTTTATATAAGAAAAAGTTGTATAGAAGCATACTTGTTGAGTAAAATCTATCGAACAATGACTGGATTCTTGTTGGATAAGCTTCAACATTACGGAAAGCCTAAGATTTCCTAAACAAGAGAAGTTAGGATAAAGACAGGCTTGATGTAATCCTAATAGAATTAGAAGTTGTCTAGTTCTAATTAAATAGGAAAGCTGTGCTAGTGACTTATATATATCATTGTTGAGTTGTAACAATGATCACAACATTAGCTTGTGGTGTTTAGTTTTGAGTTATTTTCTAAACATAATAAGAGAGTTATTCTTATACACAAGCTAAGAGCCTTGACCTTACAAACTTGAATTGGTATCAGAGCTGTAGGCAAATCGATCAAAACAAACCTGAAAACCAAACCATGGGAGACAACACAACTCCCCCGCAGCCAAAGGAAGCCATCCCCTCTTCAATCCAATGCCCCATGCTAAACTCTACGAACTATGCAGTATGGGCCATGAGGATGAGAGTTTTGTTGCGAATTCATAAGGTGTGGGAAACAATTGAACCAGGTTCAAAAGAATCCCACAAGAATGATGTCGCAATAGGATTATTGTTTCAATCCATCCCGGAGAATCTTATCTTGCAAGTAGGCGAACAAGACTCTCCAAAAGAGATATGGGAATCAATCAAAACTCGTAACCTTGGTGCTGAACGTGTCAAGGAAGCAAGACTTCAAACTCTAATGTCTGAGTTTGAAAGAATCAAGATGAAGGACACAGATACAATAGATAACTTTGCGGGTAAGTTATCTGAACTAGCATCAAAGTCGGCTTCACTGGGACAAACGATTGAGGAACCAAAACTCGTGAAGAAGTTTCTCAATAGCTTGCCAAGACATAAATTCATCCAAATCATAGCCTCTCTCGAGCAAGTTCTGGACTTGAACAAAACAGGATTTGAAGATATCATAGGCAGACTCAAAGCCTATGAAGAACGAATTCTCAATGAGGAGAATCACGGAGAAACACAAGGCAGGCTACTATATGCAAATTCAGAACAACAAAGCTTTACAGCACCACGAGGGAGAGGACGTGGAAGGGGATACAAAGGGCACAGAGGGCGAGGCAGAGGAAGATTCAACCCGCAAGAAAGGACAACAACACATGGTGATCAAAACCAAACTAGAGAAAAGAAAGATAGATCAAAAGTAATTTGCTATCGCTGTGACAGACCGGGCCACTTTGCCTCCACATGCCCTGAAAGAACACAAAAGATACAAGAAGCAAATAAAGTAGAAACGGAAGAAGCTGATCCAGCCCTTTATATGCACGAAATTGTGTTCTTAAATGAAGAAAAAGTCATACCAAAGAAGTACGAAACAAACGGTGGAGAAGGAGGAGTTTGGTACCTTGATAATGGAGCAAGTAACCACATGACCGGCAACAAGACATATTTCCTGGAACTCAACGAGAACATAAAAGGGAAGGTGAAATTTGGCGATGGGTCCTGCGTTGAAATAGAAGGGAAAGGTTCAATTCTCTTTCAAAGCAAAACGGAGGAGCAAAAACTTGTTGCAGACATCTACTACATTCCCGTACTTAAAAGCAATATCCTAAGCTTGGGACAAGCTACAGAAGCCGGGTGTGATGTAAGGATGAAACATGACTACTTGACACTCCATGATCCAAGTGGAAGACTTTTAGTAAAGGTCATACGTTCAGCCAATAGACTTTACAAAATAAGTCTAAAAATTGGAAAACCGGTCAGCTTGCTCACGAGGATAGAAGACGACACTTGGAGGTGGCACGCAAGGTTAGGACATATAAGCTTTAAAACAATCAAAGCTATGTCCAAACAGAGGATGGTTCATGGCCTGCCAGAAATCAGAGAAGAAAACAGATTGTGTGAGTCATGCTTAGTTGGAAAGCAAGCTCGTCAATCCTTTCCAAAGACATCTATGTTTCGAGCCTCTAAACCCCTTGAACTCCTACATGCAGACCTATGTGGTCCCATAACACCACCAACCATTGCTCATAACAAATACATATTTGTTATCATAGATGATTTTTCAAGATACATGTGGGCGATCTTGATAAAAGAAAAGGGTGAAGCATGCGGTAGATTCAAGGTGTTTAAAAGTCTAGTAGAGAAGGAGCTTGGGAAAACAATCACAACTCTTAGAACCGATAGAGGAGGTGAGTTCACTTCAAGGGAGTTCCATGAATTTTGCGAGAGAAGCGGAATCAAGAGGCATCTCACGGCACCCTACACACCGCAACAAAACGGTGTAGTAGAAAGAAGGAATAGGACGTTGATGGAGATGACAAGGAGCATTCTCAAAGCAATGAAGGTACCAAACTATCTATGGGGGGAAGCAGTACGCCACTCTACATATGTAATCAACAGGGTACCAACAAGAGCCCTTGAAAACATGACTCCTTACGAATGCTTGCGAGAGAAGAAACCGAACCTAGGACACTTAAAGGTCTTCTGTTGTGTAGCATACACAAAAATTGAAGCTACAAATCTCAAGAAACTAGATGACAGATCAAAAACTCTAGTGCACCTTGGGATTGAGCCGGGATCCAAGGCCTACAGACTTTATAACCCAACAACAAGGAAAATTGTTGTGAGCCGTGATGTGGTATTCAATGAGAAGACAAGCTGGAACTGGAATGAATCAAGTAACGAACCAAGAAGGGATCCGAGAATGTTTTACATGAGATGGGGTGAAGCTGTGGATGCAGGAGAAGGACCCACGGTAACAGTCAATGATCAAACCGAAAGCAATGAGTTCAACGATCTTGAGCATTATAACCATGAAGATAACAACAGCACGGACGAAGACTCTCATAGCAACCACGACAATGAGAGTAACGTGCGCCACCAGCAAACAGAGCAGGCACTAAGAAAGTCAACTCGTCAAGTAAGCCAACCACGTTACCTTGATGATTATGTCCTTCAAGCCTCTGTAGAATGTGAGAGACTTTTACTCTCGATGAATGATGAGCCAAGTCACTATAGAGAAACAAAGGGTTCGGCAAAGTGGAGACAAGCATGCAGAGAAGAAATTGACTCTATCAACAAAAACAAGACATGGTCTCTAATTGATAAACCGAGTGAGACAAAAGTTATTGGTCTCAAGTGGATCTTCAAAATCAAGAAAAATGCGGATGGGACTATCAACAAATACAAGGCGAGACTTGTGGCTAAGGGATATGTCCAAGAATCCGGCATAGATTTCGACGAAGTATTTGCACCGGTTGCTCGTATTGAAACTATTCGTTTGCTAATTGCATTGGCAGCATCACATGGATGGGAAATTCATCACTTAGATGTGAAAACAGCATTCTTACATGGAGAATTAAAGGAAGATGTCTATGTTGAACAACCCGAAGGCTTTGAAGTAAAAGGAGAAGAACACAAGGTGTACAAATTATCGAAAGCATTGTACGGTTTGAGACAAGCTCCTCGAGCTTGGAACACAAAATTAGATCAAATCTTGAAGGGGATGAGATTCAAGAGATGCTCAAAAGAAACTTCCGTGTATCGCAAGGAAGAAGAAAGAACTCTTCTCATTGTTGCTATCTACGTAGATGACTTGTTTGTGACTGGCAACACTCTCAAAGTCATAAATGAATTCAAGGCTGGGATGTCAACAAAATTTGAGATGGCTGATCTCGGAAGGCTCACCTATTATCTCGGTATTGAAGTACAACAAGGTGAAGATGGAATCGAAATTAAACAAGAAGGTTATGCGCGAAGGATCTTAAGAGAAGCTGGGTTAGAAACTTGCAATCCGACTCTAGTACCTATGGAGTTTGGACTGAAAGTGTCAAAGGCGCAAGAAGAACCAGAAATAGATCCTACATGCTATAGAAGGAACGTAGGGTGCTTGCGGTATCTATTACACACACGACCAGATTTGGCATTCTCTGTTGGAGTTGCTAGCAGGTACATGCAAAGTCCTCGCAAGTCACATGGTGAGATAATGAAGCATATACTACGGTATCTAAAGGGAACGGTGGCATTTGGTTTGAAGTTTAAACGTGAAAGATCAAAAGAAATCATTGGGTTTAGTGACAGCAGCCACAACATTGATCACGATGATGGAAGAAGCACTACGGGTCATATTTTCTACTTTGGATCCTCACCAATCACTTGGTGCTCACAGAAACAGAACACAGTTGCACTCTCATCATGTGAGGCTGAGTTCATGGCAGCAACGGAAGCAGCCAGACAAGCCATTTGGCTTCAAGACCTGCTAAGCGAGATCACTGGATGGAAGACCGATAAAATCATCATCAAAATTGACAACAAATCAGCAATAGCACTCACGAAGAACCCCGTATTTCATGGAAAAAGCAAACACATTCACAAACGTTACCATTTTATACGAGAGTGCATTGAGATGGAACTTGTTGATGTGGAACATGTACCGGGAGCTGAACAAAAGGCAGACATCTTAACTAAAGCATTGGCAAAAATCAAATTTGCAGAAATGAGAAGCCTGATTGGAGTTCAAAACATGACCGAAGCAACATTGAAGCTTAAGAGGGAGAATGTTGGATAAGCTTCAACATTACGGAAAGCCTAAGATTTCCTAAACAAGAGAAGTTAGGATAAAGACAGGCTTGATGTAATCCTAATAGAATTAGAAGTTGTCTAGTTCTAATTAAATAGGAAAGCTGTGCTAGTGACTTATATATATCATTGTTGAGTTGTAACAATGATCACAACATTAGCTTGTGGTGTTTAGTTTTGAGTTATTTTCTAAACATAATAAGAGAGTTATTCTTATACACAAGCTAAGAGCCTTGACCTTACAAACTTGAATTCTAAGAATTGAAGCCGGAATGAGCAGATCAAGGAAAGTTGAAGTAAAATAAGAGAGAGAGAGAAAGATTTCGAGACCCGAGAAGAGAAAATATAAAGAAATTTCAGATCACCACAAGCCTCCCACTTGTCTGAAGGTCAAATCTAGATGAACACAATGGCTTCAAGGTACAAACGAGATTTGCCCTATATTTTATCTTAGATTTCTTAATGTTTGTGATTATTAATTTCCCCCATGTAGATATTATGATGGAGGTGGTCTCGATGGTTTCCCCCAAGAAAATGAAATATTAAACAGGCACCCGAAACAAGAACACCACAAGCCCTGACGCCTGAGGTTTCCACCACCTCAGGATCATTAACACTAAACTAGTATTTAGCTTTATAATTATTGCTAATCAGCAGTTGAATGCGGCAAACCGATCGGCCGTGAATTAAAAAACAGCCCATGGTCCCTGAATCTGGAGTGGAGAGGCATAACAAAAATGGGAGTTTGTTCGTGCCATGTTTTGAAAATAAAAAAGAGATAATTGATAGGAAAGGACACTATTGTCCTTGTAGGGATATGCATTAGTTATACATGAATGAGGGATATTGAAATTATTTTTTTGGATTCGAGTAAACGCTACTATCTGGAAAGTGTATTTTGTGAAACTAGGCGAACGATTAAATCTTTAGCTATCCTAGATTTTTATAATAAATGTACGTCCTGACTTGAACTCGAAATCTACTGTCCTGATTAGAATTTTGAGTGGCTAAACCTGGAGAAAGAGAGAAAGAAGAAGAAATAAGAGGAATGAAACATTCTAATATTTCAAAACACCCGATACTTGTAATAGTGTAACAAACATAAGATTTTATTTTATTGAATTTTTTAATTAAAAAATTCCTATCAAAGCTTTCCATATATTTGAAACATTTCAAGTTATTGACAATATCTTGATTGGTGCTAGATATATTTTCAAACTTTGATCGAATCATCCCGGATTAAAATCAACCATCACGAGCATAACCTCTTAATAACATAATAAGATAATTTAAATCACATTACAATTTCTTCAAATATAAACTCATAATAATAAGATAAGAAAATTTATACTACCTTTTAATTACATTAACCATGATTTCATCCAAAATTCTTTATTACTATTTTGAAAATTAAAAGAGTTAAATATAATAACAATTCTAAAACAATTAAGTAATGATGAACACAACAACAATATAGAATTATTAATATTTTATATACTTTATTAAACTTCAATTAATTATATTCCACCAATACATGACTAGGCCCAAATGTTTTTTCTTTGCACTTGAGGTTGACAATACATCATCCTCCCTAAGCTCTTTGAAAAAAAATATATTAGATGACATGTTGTTGAACCTACCCTAAACTCCAGCCACCATAATGTCTGAAAAATCAAAGCTCTAGTGTTTTTGACATCAAAATTTAATATATTTTTGACCCAAAATACTTATAAAACAGCAATGATATAACTATCAATAGTGTCAAAAACCTCTTCAAAAAACAAAACCTAATGTGAACTCCTCTCGTCAAATGGAACAATTTGATACAAATTTTATTTGTTTTATGGCCTGAATCGATATCAATTATATATTTTTTTTCTTTTACCATAATCCATCAAACTCTTTATCTCCTTTCTCATGTATTAAAGAAATAACAAAAGTAAAATTTTGTACAAAAAACAAATTTGAAAAGTATAGAGGTACATTTATGAAGTTTAAGGATTAAAATGTATTTCTTTTAAAATTCATGACAAGTATGCTATTCATATTTAACATCATTTTCATTTTGATCTCTCTTCTTTTTTAATATCATCTTTAAAAAAAAATCAAAATCAATTAATTTTTAATTAAAATGAAATCACTACAGAAAAAGATTAAAAACTTTTGCATAATTGAGGATAAACAATGCTTAACAAAAAATAAAAATGTCACGCATTGCCTTGTGGATGTTAATCTAATCTAATAATAGCATGAGACGACCTTTCTTTACTTTAATAAGCATGGCTTCATTTTTATACTTCAAATAGTAATTTGAAGCCTTCATCCCTCCCTCTCTCTCGCTCTCTGTCTCTCTCACACATCTCTTTCTCAAAGTACAACAAAAAAAATGCCATTTTTTCTTTGATTGCTCCTCTTTTGGTATGGTTGACTTTGTAGATACAAATCACCGAGTGTGTTTGTTTGCGTGATGGAGTGAGTTCATGACTTCAACAAACATTTGTTGTGTCTCCTGTTCCTTTTGTTCTGATGATTGCTACAGTCTGAGTCCTTGATCTTCTCTTTGTGAAAACTGGAGCTTTCCTGTGTACGAAGCTGACGATATATAGCATCCTTCTCATTCACTAAACCTGTGGATGCACAGGGTCTGAAAAGGGAAGCAGCACAACTTTCACCTGAAACAATTTCGGGCATAGTACACGACGGAGGCAGAGAATCAGACTAGCTGAATCAAGAATCTTCAGAAAGTCAGTTTCTTTCCTGATTCATGTTTCTTTTCTGTTATGAGTTTCATTTCTGTTTTCCTTGATCGGAGGTTTCGGCCTTTAAAATGCATTTTTGAGTACAATAGCAGATCGAATTTAGGTGAAAGAACTTCTGCATCTCTTGTTTTGAAGTAAAGAAGGTAGTAATCCTTGAAGCTCCTCTTTTTGTTCATGATCTTTACTATACTTCTGTGTTTCAGGTAGAAACCTTCCTAACTTGGAAGTTTATATTAGCTTTGGTTGGTGACAAATTCGAGAAAGTTGACTGTATGGATGACCATAGTGCCTCTACCCCTAATTCTGAATTCAGCATCTTCTCAGGAAATTCCATGAATTGGGATTTCATGGATGAAATCTTGTATCAAGGATGGCCGGAGGAGAACGCTGGAGGGTTCAACTTTCTGCATCAAGGTCCTTTCACCTCTAATTTTCTAAATGACCCTCCACTATATATGCCTTTTTTTGGGTCCAATTATTTGAGTAGAGCTTCCAACCAGCAGATCTATCAAGAAGAAACAGAAAGACTCTGCCGTGGAAATCCACCTCTAGATTATCCTACAAGTATGGAACTTGTCCAGACAAATTCGCAGGTTGAGGATTCTATGGAGACTCCCACATGGTTAGTGCCCTCCACAAGCTCTCGAGTAGAAGCCACTGGATTGGGCGTCGAGTGGCTGACTGTGCCGAGGGTAAATCCTGGGATTTCATATTCTGTGAAGGAGAGATTAATTCGAGCTGTTGGGCAATTGAAATATTGGGTCCAAGATAGGGATATTCTTATCCAGTTTTGGTTACCTACAGAGAAAGAGGGGAAAAATGTCCTTACTACTATCGATCAGCCACACCTCGTCAATTCGAGCTGTAAGAGTCTTGCAAGTTATAGAAATGTTTCAACTTCCTATCACTTCCAAGCAGAAGAGGATTCAAAAGATTCTGTGGGGTTTCCTGGTCGGGTTTTCTTGGAGGAGCTGCCTGAGTGGACTCCTGATGTTCGTTTCTTTAGAAGCGAAGAATATCCTCAGAAAGAGCATGCAATACAACATAACGTCAGAGGGTCTCTTGCACTCCCTCTTTTCAAACAAGGCAGCGAGACTTGCTTGGGCGTAGTTGAGATTGTGACTACTATTCAGAAGATGAACTATCGTCCCGAAATAGACGACATATGCAAAGCTCTCGAGGTTTGTTTGTTTCCTTCTATGATGTGTCTTGCGAAGGTTTTAACTAGCTGCCAAACTTTAGCAATGAGACTTGTTATATAATTTTATTTTAGTTCCTCCAGTTGCAAGTAGACTTTCATGTTTCTTTCATTTCAAGTCCGTTTACTTGCATTGAACTGCATTGAGCATTCAGATTTTTGAATGATTGAAATGCCTGTCAAAGCAACAATGGTTATCAATTCATTAAGCCTGTGAAATGAGCTGAAAACATCCTTCGTTTTCTGGTCTGAATATGCATGTTGATTTGCAGGCTGTTGATCTAAAAAGTTCTGAAGACTTCTGCTCTCCTGGTGTGAAGGCAAGTATATAGGCATTTTAAAGACATCAGTTCAGTTTCCAGAAGTTTTTTAGTATTCATAACTAAGATCACAACTGCTGTTCCTTTTGTCACAGGCTTGCAATGGATGGTATCAAGTTGCAGCTTCTGAGATGTTAGAGATTTTGCAATCCGTGTGCAAGAAATATGGATTGCCTTTAGCTCTAACTTGGGCTCTGTGCAGCCGACAAGGGAAGCATGGGTGCCAGCAGTTTGCTGACAAATTCAGTGCCTGTATTTCCACTGTAAATTCTGCTTGCTTTTTAGCTGATAGAGATTTTTCAGGTTTTCAGATGGCAAGTTCCGATCAATACGTTTTCCTAGGCCAAGGAATTGTGGGGAAAGCATTCACAACACAAAAACAATGTTTCGCTGCTGATATAACTTCCTTCAGCAAGAAAAATTATCCTCTAGCTCACCATGCTAAGATATTTGGTCTTCATGCTGCCATAGCAATTCCCTTGCGAAGCATTTCTCCCGGTTTAGTTGACTTTGTGGTGGAGTTATTCTTGCCAAAGGATTGCCTAGATACCGAAGAACAAAAGAAGATGTGGGATTTATTGCCTATTGCCATGCAAGAGGTTTGCCGGAGTTTGCAAGTTGTCATGGACAAGGAGCTTGATAGCGGAGAATATCAGGGTTTTGAATCATCAGTTTTGAAAGAACCTCCACCAGATGAATCATCTTGGATTGCTTGTATGTTGAAAGCACAAAAGAAGGGTATAAATTGCGGCATCACTCGGGACTGTCCACAAGAACCTAAAGAGGAGTTCAAGGTGACAACTCATTTGGATTCCTGGAAAGTACTGGAATTAGACTATAAGCAAGTGCCTTCAAAACTGGGTCAATTTCAGCCAGATTCTGGACCCAATAGCAATACTGAGGGTGATGGAGTGTCTTCTGCTTTTGACAGACATCACTCATTAGGCAGCAGAAAAAAAGGGAAGAAGAGACGGACCAAGACAGAGATCCAAACAATCAGCTTGGAAGTTCTTCAGCAATATTTTGCTGGGAGCCTCAAAGATGCTGCTCAAAGCCTCGACGGTATGTAAATGTCCCATCACAGATGAAACATTTTTATATATAAAGTAATGATTAGATTTTAGATATGCATCCTTTATTAGCGAGCTATCCTTGCACGGACAAACATTTGCTGAAGACCAAATTGGCATAATCATCCCAAACCGTTAATATTGTTTTCGTTTGTTCAACTTGGTTTCTGTCTTCAAATTATCGTTTCATAGCTAATCATTGGTGTTCTCACATAGTCTGTTGTAATTGCAGTTTGCCCTACAACTCTAAAAAGGATATGCAGGCTACATGGCATTGCACGTTGGCCTTCTCGACAGATCAAGAAGGTTGACCATTCCTTAAGAAAACTCCAGCAGGTAATCGATACAGTCCAAGGTGCCAAGGGATCCATTCAAATTGAATCTTTCTATTCAGCCTTCCCAGAACTAAGCTCTCAAAAAATCTCAAGCCATGATTCTTCCTCTTCATTAAAGAGAAATGACAATACAAAGAACTTATACCCTCCACCTGATGCTAGCTCTTCCAGAACTGCATCATAATCCCACTCTTCTTAGTGCAGTAGTTCTAGCGCAAGTACCTGCTGTTCTTCTCGAGTAAAACAGCATGCCACCACCAATATCACCGGCTCAAGCAATGAAATATATGCTTCAGAAGGAGAACCTCGAATGGAGCTTTAATGAGGACTTGTGGTGGTGAATTTGAAGAAATGCATTCCTTGAATAACCAAGGTGAACCAAACTTTCTTGTAAGCTCACAATTTCACCAAACAAGGACAACCATATTCATCAAATCAGCTAGAAATTCCACAACATCTTTGCCTGAGTTCACAAGAGGAGGTGCCCTGAGAATTAAAGCAATTTTGGAGAAGAAAAGGTAAGGTTAGGCTTGCAACCGAACTGGAGTTCAAGGACCCGCAACAAGTTCTAGAGGGATGATTTCACAGGCATTGTTCCCAAGTATACGGATGATGATGGTGAATGGATTCGTCTGACCTGTGATGTTGATCTTGAGGAGTGCAAAGAGATACAGAGACTCTCTCAGCGCTACACAATCAAGATAATACACCATCACAAATATTCTTCTGCATTTGGTTGCCGAGACTCTTTCTATGGCTTCCATGTAGCTGGTCTCTAGGACATGACTGGTTTGATTGGATTTGCCCCATTCCCTTTTTCCTACACGATTTCCAACTAATTGTGGTTAATTGGATCCCTAACCAAGTGCTAATAATAAACACTTTTTAGAAAGATGGATCCCTCATTTTGGACTACTACAATTTTGGTATACACATCAAGTTTAATTTTCGTTACGACTTGAATTAAACACCTGCAGGTTTCACTGCCCTTGCATTACTAGGAGTAGAACTACGTCCATGAATGCATGTATATATGTATATATATATTTGATCCATTGTTGAGAACTGATGATGCTACTAAATCTTTGGTAAAGAGAAAAACTTGATCCTGGCCAGATTGATGGATATTGCTTCAAAAAAACCAGTCATCAATCGAAATCCAACACAATCAGAGCCTTCGACAAACCCTGACCTATCAAAGAAACTTGATTTGTTACGGGTAGTCGTAGGAGAAAGGAAAGTGCAGTCCCTTATGTTGAAGTACCTTGTTAAGGAACCTTTCTTTCTTCATTTTTTATATCATAATCGCGACCAAGATGATGTTTTGTTGGCGAACAAACTTGCTCCTTCCTTGTCACAGAACAAAGTATTGCTTGCTTAATGGACATAATTATCCTAGTATGAGCGAACTAAATTTTTTCCTTAAAACCCATTTGCAAGGCATTATGTAATTACTGATATTAATGGAATTCAATTCATGTTTTAAAATTCAATCAAGCAAATGCTTCTTCTCTAATGTGTAGTTACACTTCAGATTGCACCTTTCATTTTCTTAGTGGATGTGTGCCTGCCACACGCAGACGTGCATGCCCTCTGGCCAGCTTTTCATCACATTATCTTTATCAATTCTTTATTTTTCTTAAAGCTCTGTCAACTACAATAATGGAACTTAATTATTTCAGAAGAGCTGTAGCTCAAGCACCGTACTCCACTCTCTTATTCCAAAGGCATTCTCTCCGTGCAGTAGATTAATGCAGTGGCCGAAAGTGGCACCTGAATGTAAAATCAGCTTCTTTCAGTAATGAAAAGCAAAAAGAGAGCTGATGAGGAGGGCATGCACTTGATGAAGTGTTTTTCTCGGAGTAAAATACTAGGAAGAATTCAAATGATGGCTGGAAATGTTTCGGTTCCGGAGGATGATAAGGAGATGATTCTACGTAAGCTCTTGCGTCATTCGTCGAATATTAAATTCACGCACGCATTGATAATGAGGATGTCTCCATCCGATATGCTTTTTGGAGTTTAATATATGTTTGCTGCCTGGGCAGTCGAGCTAGTTGCAGGGCCACTGGCCTTTCCTGCGCGGAATCTGGGGACTGCGATGAGGCTCCCTATAGCCGCATATAAACTATGTGGGGGATAGAGAAATTTGATATTGTAGCCATGAGAAAGTAGAAATCATATTTAAACATAAAATCGATACCCTAGATCTTCAGATTCTGGCAATTTATCCTTTGAAGCTGGACAGGTTTGGAAATAATGGTTTTGTTGGTTTTATTTGTTTAATTTGCAGAAGATGAGCTATAGAAGAATAAGATGATTAAGGAAGAAGAAGGATGCTATTATATTTTTATTCAGGTACTCTTAAACAGAGATAAAGTTTTGGTTGGAAACTAAGACTTTTAAAATTCAAACACTTTGCATAACAAACAATCAAGTAAAATCAAGTGTTTTATTCCTAAAATTTTTGTTGGTTCAAGTTGTTTCATATGCAAATCTGCAAGTATCTTTCTTATCCAAATAGCTTGATTTACAACAGCAATAACTGCTATATATTTGGCTTCAGTTGTGCTTTGAGCAACTATGGCTTGTTTCCTTGAGCACCAAGAGAATATTCCTGATCCAAAGCTAAAATAGTAGCCTGATGTGCTCTTCATATCGTGCACAGATCCTGTCTAGTCACTATCAGAGTAGCAATGAAGCATAAAATTCTAACAATGAGTGAATTTTATACCATAGCTTGTTGTTCCTTTGATGTATCTTACTATTCTTTTTATAGCTTGAAGATGCAATTCACTTGCACAATGCATAAATCGTGAAAGCAAACTCACAACAGATGCAATGTTAGATCTTAGAGCTATAAGATACATTAACCACCCATTTAAACTTCTGTACAAACCTTTATCTACTTTGTCTATTCCATCATCTTTGTTGAACTTTTCCTTTAGATTCATGGGTGTGCTTATGCTCTTGTAGCTTTCCATGTGAAACTTTTTTTACGTCAAAGTAGAGAAGAAGAAAAAAAAATAAAGAGCATTGTTCATGTGTTACGTCAACAATAACAAGGAGGTTGACCGACGATGACGAGAGGCTCACTTGCCACTTCCACTAGGTAGAGGTGATTCTCCATGTGATGGTAGAGTCGAAAATGGTGGCCTATGGTGGACGGGAGGAGCGTTGGAGGCTTGGCTGGTCTGCATTGCAGCTGCTTCATCGTCGACGCTTGCTGCTGCTGTCGAAGGTCGTGGTGGAGAAGCTGTTGGTGCTGGGGGGTGTTGTTTATGCTCGCCTGGAGATGGCTAAAGTTGTTACGGGGGGAAGGAGAGAGAGGGCTGACTGTTGCTATTGGTGTTGGTGTCCTTCCGACGCCGAAGGAGATGGAAGGGTGGTCGTCATGTGCAAGTTTTTAGTCATGGCGTCTCTACCATTTTCCCCACTGTATTCGTCATCCCCGTCGTCCCTATCATGTGCAATCTTTGTGTGTGTTTTTTGCTCTGCTATTTTTTTTTGTTCTCACACCTATGTGTTTTGTTCTATCTTCCCCCAGTTTTTTCAGTATGCTCCCCCTGTTAACGATGATCTCCCCCTGCTATTTATAGGCGAAGGAGGTAACCCTTCAGCATTGGCATGCTACACCGATGCGCAGTTATGGGTTGCCTTGACAAGCTACAACTGTGTGTAGTGATGAGTTGCTTCCTACAACGACATGCTACAGCTGTGTGCTGATGGGTTGCCTCCTACAATGGTTGTCTCCTCATCATCGTGCTTGCAGTGGCATAATGCCTCTTGTAGTGGCGTGCCTGCAGCGGCATAGTGCCTCCTGTAGTGGTGTGTTTGCAGCGACATAGCTGCAACATGTTTTGGGGCCTGGTATAATGACATTTTGGTCCTTCAATTTGGAATTATTCTAATTGCACTTCCAATTGACTTTAAACTTTTAAATTTATGCAGTTGTATCCCTGTAAAAACCTCAATACCAGCCTTAATTTTGCATGCCTTTTTTTATTCTGGTTATTGGTTTTGTATTTATGCAATTTGACCCTCAATAACCATTAAACTCCCAATTTCTTCAAGTTTGCCCCTGACTTCAACATAATTGGCTTGGAAAAAAATTCAATGCAGTCTTCGAAAATTTTAATCTTCTTAATTGAGCCCGAATTAAGCTCAAGAATTTGATTCTTCATCAATTAAGCCCCTAATAAAATTAATGTGACAAATTTAAAGTATAATTAAGTCCTTGCACTTAATTAAATTATTCAATTGGACCTTAAATCAATTCTCAAACATAAGTACACTTCAAATTGGTCAACGATTAAATCAAATCGACCCATAAAAATATAATTATACCTTTCGACTTAATTTTTACGTAGATTTATCAAATAATAAATTATTTTTACCTTGAATGTGTATTTTCCTTTATTTTTTGGAACAAAAAAGATACGATCGGACTCTCAAAAACATCCAAATTTTCCACATTGATTTTTCTACCAACACCAACTTTCTTTTATTTTATTTTTGTTATTTTGGGAAATAACCCATAATTGGGTTATGACACAAACAATCAAATAAAATCAAGTGTTTTATTCCTAAAAATTAGGTCTTCAAGTAGAGATCTTCATTGAAACAACAGTAAGATCTCCTAGTTTTCTGCAGCTTTCTAAGACATTCTTTCAACAGTTTTTACCTTGAAAACTCCAAGTTTTAGTGTTAGTTTCCGACTCTGCACGAGCTCACAAATCCAAGGAGAGGTAATTAGATAAATGCCTTAAGATTTGGCTAAAAAAACAAAGTTCCAGTAAACCACATGGCAGCAACATTATTGGAATGACGACCGTACTCATCATGAAGCAATAAAAGAATTTGTCAGTATTGCAATTACTAAAGCCGGAGCATCCCCAGGAAGATCGCATTCAAAGTATAGTCAAGGCTATTAGAGATGATTAAATGAAATAATCCTGAAACCAGCACAAGCTGTGCTGCGCATATTGTCTTGCAATAATGCTTCTTTTGTGCCAGAAAGCTGAACTACAAGCTGGCAGAACCTGGAAGACCAGTAGGATTCAAGTGAGCCAGAAGAAGAAATTTGTATGACTGAAAGCAAAGATTCAAGGGATCCTCTCAGAATCTGCATAAAACATGATTTTTCTTATTAAATATTAGATTATTTCAGTATTACCCCTCAAATGTCTATTTCAGAGAACTCTAAAGAAAGAAAAAAGAGAGAGCAGATAATGGACAGAATATATAATAACATTGCATATATCAGCAATCCATTCTGTAGCATTTCCAGGAGGATAGAGGCTACTTTGATATTCAAGTGGGTGATCTTTTGAACTTTCAAAATCACTTAATTAATTACTATTAATAAACGTACACGATCAATTCTTTATTAAAATTAGGATAGAGTAGGTGATTAGCTAAGCTGCCGTTCATGCTGGCAAATGAATTGATGACTGACCGATTAGTCTATTGTTAAACCAAAAAAGACATTTAATTCATTGTATATCCAACCGTGCAAATGCTCATTGTCTGCCACTCAAACACTTCAAGTTACACTGTGCAAACGATTTCAACTCCGGTAATGTTAAGGAACCATCTCAACTAAAAACTTAAATTGTTAGGTGAAATTCCAGAATATGATTTATGTTATTCTGTAACACTCTTATCAAGTGAAAGCATTTTGAGCTTGAAACGTGCATAGACTCACACTACCTTGTGCTTTATTTTTATCAAATAAAATGAGGTTGATGAGATTCAAACTTGTAAGGTGATCACTGGGTCAACAAGACTCTGATACCATTTTAAGAAATTATCTCACCTAAAGCTTAAGCTGTTAGGCGAGGCCCCAAAAACACCTGAATTTTGATAGAATGGGTGTATTGAGAATTTGAAATTACTTGATATGTACAGGGATAGAGTATTTTTGTCTCGTTACCGTAAACGAATGATCTACTGTTTCTGTAGCTCACCACCTAGTTGTGATGATCACAAGATTAATATAATATCTTTGCTAATCCGTTTTTTATCCTATACTAGGTCCAATGATCAAGATTAGGGTTTTCACCTATCTATCTGTTTGATGACTGCATCGGCTCTATCATCAGTAGTACTTTTAGTTGAAAAGGTTGCTAGAACTGAAAGATATATAATCTGCATTCCTTTCTGCCTTGGAACCCTAATTGCTTGCTAGACAGATAAATCCATGGATCCCCCCAATCAATTACAATACGCTGCTGCATTTAGGTTCATGTGATCCTGTTCCAAGAAGGTTTATTATCAATTTCCCCTTACATATTTTGGATTATTCTATTAATTTGATAATAAAAAACCAATCAATTATTGAGTTCTGAGTTTTGGTATAGACTGCTGATATGAAACCATCATTGCTGTCTATTTTCATAGTGATCAGAACATGAAGTGAAAGTATTGAACAATATGTTCAATGTATATCTGAAAGATTATAAGAAACAGAACAAAACATTGAATACAAGGTTCATCTCTTCCTGTCTTGTTTTCTAGAAAAATATCTGCAGAATAAAGGTTTTGAACTATTCCTTGCCAGCTGCTTCAATCTGATCAGTACCAAACAATTCTCCCAGCTCATCTGTTGATTCTGAGAATATTAATGGGGTGGGCTAGATAGATTCTCCAATCTGAACAGCTTCTCTTGTAGTTAACCTACTCATTTCCCAACAAGATTAACATATAGAGTTGACAGATATCCATAATGAGTCCCAGTGGTATTACACGTGTATGTGTATTAACAGATATTCTTGCATTGAATTTATTGGCTCGTGCAATCCACAGTCTCTTGTTTTTCTAATTGAATATACATACATACATGTGTGTGTGTATCACTCTATGATCATATCATCATCATCATCTCAATCAAAGATTAAAAGAAAAATTTAAGAGCTGACTTCCCAGCCGCCGAACTAGAAGCCCTAAATATGATCAAGGATCAGCTAAACAGTTCCTTGAAGGCAACAACAATTGTAAGGGTTTCCTGGGACAAGTAATGTAACATTCAACACTAATCTTGTTTTATACTTTGAAAACTATTGAAGAGAACAAGATTGATCTGTCGACGAGACGATGATTGCAGGGTTTTTGTGTTTTGTTTCATATATATAGCAATACTAAGACCAGATATTTATCAGTATATTAACTGAAGTTGTTCTTTCCATTGAAATAGATGAGAGACCAGAACACAAACTGCTAGATTCCAAAACAATACAGAAAGCTTCTGGAAAAAGATCCAAATCTTGCCGATCATTCCAAATTCATACACCTGATCATGGTATGATTAATTTACAAGGACAGGTCTAACCACATTGTTTCTTAGCATTCAAATCCAGACCCTATCCATTAAAAAACTGTTATTGACGCGATGCACTTGTTACTGATGAACTGCATGGTTTGCCAATTTACATCAAAATTAATTTTCTGAACGAAGATTGATTCCATTTTCAGGTGTTAACATTGAAATGCTGCGGTGATCTAAGAAGTATTAGTTTCTATATATTAGCAGTAAACTAAAATGAAATTGTCAGAGGTCATTTGATAGTGAAAATGATTATCAGCACCTGAAAAACACTTCATTTTCTAGTTAACAAGTAAACTGATCAAACTGATCAGGCCTGAAAAGGGAAAGATTCAGTAGCTGAAATCCTGGGAATGAAAAGTACAGAAAAGCTGAGTTCAGGACAGGAAAAGAATAAGAAAATAAGAAAATTCTACCAGCATGAGGCTCCCACATTTATTCAGTACCTACAAGACAAGATGCTGAGGTAGTCAGAGAAGAGAAACTATTGGCTGGTGGGAATCATGGAGGATATTGCTTCATTGAATCCATCATCACATCACACAACAATAATAAATAATCAGGCTTTACAATGAAGCTTTGTGTGGAAAGCACGTAAGCACTGATCAAATTTTCTTATAATTTAATTAAGTATTTTTTAATCACTCTGTGTGCTTTACACCACATCAACTGACATCAGTTTTGAGAAAGACTAAACACATTAACAAATCTTGGTAAGCTACAATCAGCATTGCTATGAATATTTAATCACAGGTTGCTGCAGAATAACATTATATTTTATTGTCAATGACTAAGCAAAGTTAATAAAATATGATGACAAGTTGCAATTAATTATATAAATCTGCGCTCCTGTTAGATCAATAATTGAGATTAGAGTTCACTAATCTTGGATTGCAGATACCAAACCTCATTACTTATATATATTCTATTCTATTCACTGTTTCGAAGGGACAGAGATATGTTTCCTATACTGCTTGTTTTGAAAATTAAAACAAAAAAACAAAAAAAATTACCTTAAAATTGCTCAGAAAATATTTATTTTTATATTTCTTCAATTAATATATATATATATATATATATATATATATATATATATATATATATATATATATATAGACACACACACAATGTATCATTTTTATCAACAAAACACATTGGTTGGATGGTTGACATGTAGAGTGAAGGACTGGATCTTCATTCCACCTATTTTAATGATGGGGCCAAAATAGGTTACTCAAAGTCTTATGCATAAAAAAAAGAAAACAAAAACCTTTAAATATTAAGTTGGATATTAATTATGGCAAACTGCAACAAAATAATATTTATACAGAAGATGTCATCATGGCCATCTTGTATTTGATTTGGTGGAAGAGTGTGGTACCGACTAGCTAGGGCTTACACCTTACTTGATTTGAATGGGATGTTTGATGTTGTGTTTTAAAAATATTTAAAAAAAAAAATCTATTGTTTTTATTTTTCATTTTAAATTACAAAAACTTTATATTTTCATGTAAAAAATGATTTTTTTTTTATAAAAAAAAACCATTTAATCTATCTTTGAGTGAGTGAAAAGTACTAATGGCAACCACATTCTCATAGAATAAAACTCCCATCTTATAATCAAAAAATGTACTTTATGTCTAAAACTTTGATGAGTAGTGCAGGTAATTGTTTATGTTTCCTCAAAAGCAACACTTGGACCTGCTGGCCTGGCTTTGAGGATTAAAGAGGCACCTTTTACGAAATCACCTCATCAGGCTCTCCATTTATTTGGAATCACGAGTGGTGATTCTTGAGGATTCCACCTCTGGATCATTATCATAAAATAGCAATTAAATCAACCTACTTGATTAATTATCGTTGACTGTTCTTCTTTGGCAAGACGCGGCGAGCTGATCAGAAGGACTGGTCATCTGCACGGCCCCCTGGAAGCTTGAGGGGCACTTGCTGAAAGTGGCTACCATTAACGTGACCCCATGTGGCGAATATATATATATATATATATATATATATATATATATATGATTTCTTCAAGATTCCAATGGATTCTTGTGAAAAAATCTTGTTTGATGCTGCAATTATCCATCACCACCTGTGAACTTTCTGGCAAGTACTGTCAACTTGATCAGTTCATAACTAGGAAATTATATGAGTTCTGAGTAGTTATATGGAGATCTGCTACGTACAGGTAGGTGAAAATATACCACAAATATGTTTTGAAGCTTGAACTATATATATAATTTCTTCAATATTCCAATGGATTCTTGTCAAAAAATCTTGTTTGATACTGCAAATGTTCACCAGCATCTGTCAACTTTCTGGGAAGTACTGTCAGCTTGAGTTTTTTTTTTTTTTTTGGATTCGAGTAACCCTATCCCTGTAAAATGTATCTTATGAGTCTAGGAAAGTGAGTAAAATATTGATTGTCCCAGACTCTTATAAAATACTCGAGACCTGCTGCGTAGATCTCAAGTTTTTTAAGAAATCTGCTACAGCTAGCTAAAATATACCACAAATATGTTTTGAAGCTTGAACTAGGAAATTAAAAAAACAAAAGCTGACGACTCTTGAATGAGTTCGAGGCTTGAAGTATTATTTAAACTTAACTACATCTTTCAATCAGCGTAGTGACTTCACTGAAATGGAATCCATTCTGACAAATGAATGCAGCCCTTTTCAGGCTAGCGTCACCTGCCTGTCTCGAAACTTGAGCCGGCTAATTTAGGGCATTCTCAAACTTCGATTTGAACTGGCATTGATGCAGCATGGTCCTGCTTCGCTCACAGGCACCTTCTTTGAAAGCACTCATAAATTATATAGTAATGGGGTGTTAGGCTAGCCAAGTTTAGGGTTAAGTTCTATTAAAATGGCTGTGAAGAATCTTGGAGGCAGTCAATAAACTAAAATAATAAAAGAGATTGGGTTAGGATTGATCCTTGGCACTTGGTGTTGCAGAAGAAGCTAGAAGTAAAATAAAAATGGAACTGCTACTTTGATTTAGCAGATGTTAAATTCTATCTTGAATATAATTAAAGAGTTTAGCTATATGTAGTGCTATACTGTATAGTTTTAGCAGTTATGATTCCAATAATTAGTTAGTTCTTATGTGACAAGTCTTTTTTTTTTTTGAATATCTCCACTTGTGGTGGAGCTTCTTACGAGGGAAACCCCACTGCCCGGAAAGCGCACTTTGTGGGCCCATAGAGCAGGGAAAACCCCCGACTGTCCCAGGCTCTTACGAGGGGGTTTGGAGGGCTCGAACCCTGGTGGCCACGCTGGCAGCCCCAGGGCCTTACCACCCCGCCCCACACCTTGGGGACTATGTGATGCTCATCGGAACTATTATAATTAATACAATGAGGTTGTCCTAATTGTTGATTCATATTTTATTTTATTTTTATTTTTATTACAAGAATATTAAAACTTAAAGCCAATTAAAAAATAAATTATTCTTGACTTTATATAGATGTAGATAAAAATATGTTTGTCAATGCATCCACCTATTTTTTTGACCTAATTAAATAAAAATGATAAAACAGAGGTTATGGAGAGTGCAAAAAACAAAAGAAAAGGAGTTCTATCTACAACTAAATAGATATTAAAAGATGAGATCTTAGATTTTCAAAATGATAAAGAAAAAGAAAAGCAATGCTAGAAAAATATCATGAAACCAGGTTAATTTTCAAAATTTATAGCTTGTGAAATCTTAGATACATGCTTAATGAAGGTCAAATCCAAATTAATTAAATTTATTGTACACCAAGTATGTAAGAATACAAAACTAACCCTAATGATAAGGGGGGAAACAAAGTTTTTAAAGCTTAGAATTGTAATTTAAATGGACAAAAAAATACCCCAAAAAGTAAAGTTTTTTTTTTTGTCTTTTCTAAGGATAAATGTGTTCATAATAAATTAAAACAACTAAAATATTCTTGTCCAGTAATTCAATGTTTTTCTCATCGTTGAGGCAAAACTATATTTTTAAAATTACAAAAATTTGAAGGAAGAAACATATACACCTTTAAATAATTTTTTTAATGACAAATTGGTCAAAAAGACCAAAAAAAGGCCAAAACCAAATGTTTATTTTTTATGAACTAAATGTTAAAAAAATGATTACACTGTATAGAGGTATAAGTATCCCTATACTCAGATCATTGTAGATTTCAATCATAAATTACTATTTTACCTCTAGGTCTGAAAAATTTACCCCTCGGGACCAGGTGTATTTTGGACATTTCCATGAACATGTGTGGTATGTATTTTCCGTTTAAATTTTCATAGTGAAACTACTAATTTACTCCTAGGAGCTAACAAAAGAATGACGGGCAATTGGGGGTATTTGAGTTTTTTTATATATTTGTGCATAGTGAAACTACGCAAATTCCCTTAGAAAAAAAAAAGGTATAGAGTTGAGGGCATTGTGGTACTTTCATGTCTAATTTTTTCGTGGTTATAGCTGAGTCTAGTGGTGTATAGGTAATTCTGCATTTTTTATTATTTCCTTTTGGAATTACTGCAGGAGCGTTGTACGGGCGCGCCTGCAATATTTCACGTGCACGCGCCTCTTAGACGACTCGTACAATGTATATAGGTGGGGTAAAATGCTTGGTCGCCATGTAACTGGGTGCGCCGCCAAGACCTCTTTCTCTCGGTGCGATGCGTGGTGGGAGACGATAAATCGTTGTGGATGATTTTTGTTTTTTCCCTCTTTCCTCTCTCCTGCAGCCGACAAATACATGTTAGTCCTTTAGTTTTTTTTGTTTTATTTAAGTCCCTATTCTTTTGATTTCATTTTTATCCCTAATTTCTTCAATGAAAATTTTGATTATTTTCAATTGTGTCCTTCAATTGAAACTAATCTCATATGTTGATTTTTATTTGAGTCCTTATTCTTTTTATTTTTAGTTTGTTTTTGGTTCTTTTAATTTTTTTCGGTCTGCAGGCTTTAATTTGTTTTAATTTTGTCCTCCAATTGAAATTGGTCATATATGTTACTTTTTATTTCATTCCTTATTCTTTTGCAAAATTACACTGTATTTTTTTTAAATCCCTTTATTTGTTTGGGTCCCAAGGTTTTTATTTGTTTCAATTTTGTTTTTCGATTGGAATTAATTATATATTTTATTTTTCATTTCAGCTTTTATTCTTTTAATTTTTTATTTAGTATTAATTCTTTTGGTTTTTTCGGTCTTTCTTAGACAATGTTTATTGTTTACTGGTACTTATACATCTATGCTTTTTATTTTTTATTTTTGTAGATTTATTTCTTGTTGGGTTTTATTTTTATTCAGTCCAGTCCTGAAATTTTAATTTAAGTTGGTGATCATTTTAAAATTAATATTTCTTCATTTTTTTCCTTTGCTCTTTTTTTTCTGTTTTTTTATATGTTCTTTTTATCAAATGATTATATGGTTTCATTGTTTGCGTAATAATAATGATAATTTTAGTGATTATTTTTTATGTAAAAACGTTTTTTTATTCTTTAGGTCAATTTAATAATTTTAATTGTTTGAAAAATAATTTTGATAATAATTTTAATTGTTATAATCACGATAATAATGGTAAAATATGGATGAATTTTCAATGATATTTTCTTCTTTTTGTAGATAGAAAATAAATTATTTATTTTTGTTATTTGATTATTGTTGTTGTTTTCATAATTTATATTTTAATACAGTAAACTCAGCAATTCAGGAATCAGAATCTTTGCTTTTTTAGTATATATTAAGTGTTGACAAATGACAAATACGTGGCATACATCAGCTTCCTTCAGGACTCACTAGAGTGCTGCCTGTGCCTCGGCTGAGAGGATAATTCCCTCTTTCTTTCTTCCACTTGTGGTGCTACTTCTTGCCCTGCCCAAGATGCCCTTTTACGACTATCCTTCATTAAGTGTTCTTGTCGCGTAACAGAAATACCAACCTAACCTTCACTGAACAGAATCTTTGTTGCTGCCTATGCTTTCAGAAAGAGCAACAGGAAGAAGTAGTTGCAGTAGTAAGTTACAGTACTTCTCTTTCTCTTTCACTTTTATTCAGTTTTTTTCTCTTCTTCTGCTACTTTATGCTTTAAACTCGGTCTTTACTGTGCTGTCTTCGAAACGGGTTGTCTTTCCTTCTCTCTTCTTTGGTGTTTCTTGTTGGGTTTTTCTTATCTTTTATTTTCTCTTTTGGTTGTTTTCTATGGATCAATATGTGATGACTGGCATCATGGCTTAACTGGGTGCTTTGGTGTTTCTGGAGTTCTGTCTTCTTGGTTCTTAAAATTGTTGCTGTTCATAAATTTGTTAAGCTGTTTTTCTTTGGAGGTTAGTCATAATTTTATTTGCTAATGGTGTAATTAACTTGTATAATGATGGTGTGGTAGGTATTCTTCTTATGCATTTCTGATTGCAGCAGCTCACAAAAACAATTTTTTGTTGACAATGATTCTGCAAGACGGGCATACTGGGTTTGCGGATACAAGCAACAGCAATCCTTCCTGGAAGTTCCTCCTTTTGTTTTTCATCTTTACGGTTCTTTTGTGTTTCGGATCGTGATAAAAGTTTGCAAATTCGGATTTACTAGGCTTTGTTGGATACAAATTTTGAAGGCAAGTTCTCGATATGGATGATGGAAATGGTGCTTTTATTCCTGGTTCTGCTTCCGGGGACTTCTCTGGCTCTGCCATGGACTTGGATTTCATGGATGAGCTCCTGAATGATGGATGTTGGTTGGAGACTGCCGATGAGTTCAACTTTTTGCAGGCTGGTACCTTACCCTCTAGCGATCTAAATGACCCTCAGCAATATTTTCCTCCTTTTGATCTCAGCAGCTGTAATTCGAATGTAAATTCTCATCAAGAGAACTCTCAAGGTGAAGATGAACTTGGTGGGACTGGATCCCGAAACCAGAATATTCCTTCTGTAGACCGATCCAGAAGTTTTCCAGTTGAGAGCAATGAACTGGGTAGAAGAATGTGGATTGCACCAGCTGCAACAGGACCATCTTCTTCGGTACGAGACAGATTGATTCATGCCATAGGACAGGTGAAAGAAGAATGCACCAAGAATAGGGATGTCCTTATTCAGATATGGGTTCCGGTAAAGAAAGAAGGCAAGAATGTCCTTACCACTATTGGCCAGCCATACTTGCTCGATCGTCAATGCCAGAGTCTTGCAAGTTACCGAAATGTATCAAAAGACTTTCAGTTCCCAGCAGACGAGGATTCAAAAGAGCTGGTCGGTTTGCCTGGCCGAGTTTTCTTGAGGAAGTTGCCGGAGTGGACTCCAGATGTTCGTTTCTTCAGCGGGGTCGAGTATCCACGTAAAAACCACGCGAAGCAATTCAATATTAGAGGATCCTTCGCACTTCCTGTTTTCGAACAGGGCAGCAGAACTTGTCTGGGGGTTATTGAGGTCGTAACGACCACTCGAGACATCAGTTATCGTCCAGACCTAGAAAATGTCTGCAAAGCTCTTGAGGTCTGTTTCTTCTTCCTCTTCTTGTTCTTATATATATAAGACAAATTAACTGTTCATTTTGTTCAAAGAAAAATGGGAATTAGCAGATGAACACTTGTTGTGATCTGTATTATCTAACCAAGTAATGTGCACTTATCTATCATGCCTAATGAGCATTTTGTTCTTTTGAAAAAGAAAAAAAAAAAACCGTTCTCATTGACTTTCTGCTATAAAATATTCTTATACCGAGAAACCTTTCAGAAGCCCCAATAGCCATTGTTTTGTTCGTAATATAACTTCTCCTACCTTTGAGCCACTACTTATTCTGCCTCCATTCCTGTCTAATAAGCTGAGTGACATGCAGGCTGTTGATCTTAGGAGTCCGCAGGACTTCTGCCCTTCAAGTCTGAAGGTGAGTGGATGATGTCTTCCGAACACTAGAGACTAGAGAGTTCAGAATTTATGTTTAAGGACTGAGACCATATGCCTGTTTTTTTTTTTTTTTTTTTTTTTTTGCACAGGTTTGCAAAGAAGCTTTCCATGCGGCAGCTCCTGAGATGTTAAAGATTTTGGAGTCTGTATGCAAGGCACATAGATTACCTTTAGCTTTAGCATGGGCCCCATTATTCCGGGAAGGTAAAGGTGAATGCCGGCATTTTAATGAGAGCTATTCTCATTTTATTTCATTGGTGGATTCTGCTTACTTTGTTGCTGAGGGAGACGACTGGGGATTCTACACGGCTTGTTCCGAGCAATACCTCTCCTTCGGTCAGGGGATTGTTGGAAGAGCATTTGCAACCAACAAACAGTGTCTTTCAGCTGACGTGGCAGCCTTTAGCAAGACAGATTATCCACTCTCTCACCATGCTAAAATGTTCGAGTTGCATGCTGCCATAGCCATTCCACTACAGAGTTCCTATGCTGGATCGGCTGATTTTGTCTTCGAGTTGTTCTTGCCGAAGGATTGCCGTAACACTGAAGAACAACAACAAATGTGGGACATATTGCCTATCACCGTACAGCAGGCCTGTCAGAGTTGGCATGTTATCATGGACAAGGAGCTTGAGGAAACAGTCAACGAGAAAATGGTAGTTGCTTCAGATGAGAGATTTGATAGAGATGAATCTCAGAAATCTGCATCTTCACTGTTCAAAGATTCCTCTGAAGCGGAGTCATCCTGGATTTCCCATATGGTGGAGGCTCAACAGAAAGGTAACGGTGTCTCTGTCTCACGGGACCATGCAAAAGAGGAACCTGGAGAAGAAGAGTTCAAGGTAACATCTCAATGGGGTAAAACTCAGGACGATATGTGCCACAAACAGGCGTTTCCAGCGTTTGGGCAATTTCAGCAAAATTTCGGACCTAAAGGCAGTATCGAAGCTGGCACAGATTCATCTTCTGCTGGGCACCACTCATCAGGCAGCGTAAAATTTGGTGAAAAGAGACGGTCCAAGACAGAGAAGACAATCAGCTTGGAAGTTCTTCGACAGCACTTTGCAGGAAGCCTCAAAGATGCTGCGAAGAGTATAGGCGGTAGGAGAATATTTATTGCAATTGGAAATACCATATTTTTCTTCCACTGTTTGATTCAAGTAAATATGAAGCTTGACCACACAGTATGTTTGCATAGATTTCAATCGATCAGACTTTATGAGTATGAGTAGCCTATTGCTCATCTATTTTTAAAAGTTTGACATATTTTCTGGAATTGGTTATTGCTTATTAAGAGAGCAGCAGCCCCATAAAAGATTTTCTCCATCCTCTTGTCTATGCGTTTGGTGCTCATATGTTCATGCTGTTACTTGAGGTTACAGGATGATGAAAGTTAGTTTTTGCACATGACAGACCAGACTGATAAGAAATGAATTGCATCTCCCAGAATGAGTCTTTTCTTAACAATGTCCAATTCTTTTAGTCTCTTCAGTTTGTCACCAAACCTCACTTTACCTACTTGATTCTCTTATATTCTCACTACATAATGTTGAACATTTACTATCTACTATGCCCTTATTTGCACGATCTGGCTTTTTTTATTATAATTTCAGAAAAATATCATGTTGATTCATTCTATCTATCCAGTTGATAGGCTACAGCCAGCCCTGTTGCTGATCTAGTTTATTGCTAATGCAGTGTGCCCCACCACTCTGAAAAGAATATGCAGGCAACATGGCATCACCCGTTGGCCCTCTAGAAAGATTAAGAAGGTTGGCCATTCATTGAAGAAACTTCAGCTAGTGATCGATTCAGTGCAAGGTGCTGAGGGTGCCTTTCAAATGGGTTCCTTCTACACAACGTTCCCAGAATTGACCTCTCCAGATTTTTCTGGTGTTGGTGGTCTTCCATCAACCAAGACAGATGAAAATCTCAGGCAATCAAACCCTCAACCTGAGAGTGGCATATTTAGTGCTGCACCTAGTGATATAAAATCTCCATCCTCTTCATGTAGTCACAGTTCTGGATCGAGTATCTGCTGTTCCATTGGAGTAAAGCAGCACACAACCACCAATAATGGCTTAGTTAGCGGGGATCCATTGATGGTAGAGGACCCTGGTGGTGTGCTCAAGAGAACACACAGTGATCTGGAATTGCATGCCTTGAATCGTGACGAAACAAAGCTTCTCGTAAGGTCTCAAAGCCACAAAACACTTGGTGAACTTCCAAGTCCAAAGACTCTGCCGCCCCTCCCAAAAGGCAGTGGCCGGATTATACGCGATGGGGGTGGCTTTAGAGTGAAGGCTGCTTTTGGAGCAGACAAAATCCGGTTCACCTTGCAACCAAACTGGGGTTTCGGGGACCTGCAACAAGAGACTGCTAGACGTTTCAATATAGACGATATTTCTGGAATTGATCTCAAGTATTTGGACGACGATCAGGAGTGGGTTCTTCTGACATGTGATGCTGACCTTGAGGAGTGTAGAGATGTCTACAAAATGTCTGAGAGCCATACAATCAAAATATCCCTCCATCAACCTCCCCGGCCACATCTGGTAAGTTCATTGGAATCTAGAGGGCCACATCTGGGAAGCTCATTGGGAACAGGAGTGCCATTATAAAGCCACAGCCAGCTTCTGAATTCTAATAGATCATGGTATTTAAGATTAACGGTACAAATTCTCTTCTTCGGTGACTCCTGGTTTGCTTGCCCTACATCTAGCAGCTTGTGAAATGGCTCGGGATTCTGTACAGAATCCTTTCCAGTTTCATGTGTTGCATTTAGCATTGCAGCCATTGAATCTTATTTTACAGTTCAATGGCTATTTAGAGGAAATAAGGATCATTGGTTCAAGTAAGCCTTTGGACTGCCCACAAATCATGTAAATTATATCAGTAGGATTGAATTTCTATAATGGAAATTAATATTTTGTGTCAAAAGGTTATGTGCTTGGCCTGGCTTTCCATTAGATCTATGCATGTCTGCTGATTGATATCTATTCCTGGGAGCAGGCTCATTCCTTGAAAGTTTAGATGATTCTCAAATTAACAAGATTGTTTCCAACGTGGTTTGTGGGTTCAGCAAGGAATGAGGCCTTGCAAGAATTTTATTTCCTGGGAAGTCTTTTTTTTTCTTTTTTGGGTACGAAGTTGGTTTTTGTGGGGCGTTTTTGGTCACCCTAATCCATTAGAAGTCACCACTCTTCGGACCTGGCATAAAAAAAAATTGAAGTAAATTCCAACACACAATCATCTTACCCCTTCAAAATATTTATTGAACTGCAGGACACTGAATATACAATTACATTTCACTTGCCCTTTTTGTGCCAAAAAAGGACCTTAATAGAAACCATTTATTCATCTGAAAGTAACAAAAATGCACTCATTCCAGATGGAGGCTCAGCACTCCATCTTATATTCTATCCAGTAACTATAATAGTTGTCGCGGTGCCTACAGTATGCCCGCATGAAGGAGGAGACATACTAATTCCCATAGCAATTTAGCAAGTGAAACTACTACCATATTAACAGTTACCTCCAACATCTATAAGAGAAGAACAAGAAGCAGCCAGAGCCTATGGATATAATTAACGTGAAGACTGGTGAAGGAAAGGGCTATGACGAAATCTAAAGGAGGCTCTCTCTGTCCACCAAGTCGTTTCTGCAATTCCAATCTGATGATGCGTGGACCTCTGCAGAACTCTTGTACGGGCTCTGAACTTATCATTAGGCTGATTGGTTCTTGCATTAAAGAGGAATTTTAGTTGAACAAAACTGTGTCCACTGCAAAAGCACTAACGAGCAGGTCAGCATCATTTCCACAGCCTCAGGTTTGGCACCAAACATACCATCTAGCCACATATCAGATGTTCAGTTTTTGCCCAGGAAACTTCAGCTTCAGTTTCAATGATCCAAATCATTTAATGACTTCCTTCCCAGTAATCAAGGAAGTCATCTTTCTGGGGCTCCAAACTTGATATGCTTCCCTGATCCAAGCCTCTCTGTACACGCTTAAGAGCTTTCAGTGCAATTCCACTGCCATCATCTCTGTGAAATAAATCAGTAAGTTGATATATCATGGTGAGAATGGAAAAGCAAGTGAACGAATAACCAAAAATTCGGAATGCTTGCAAGTAATCAGAACCTCACTTCAAGAGACAAGGTCAGTTTCTATTTCATCCAGTCATCCAGACGTATTAGTCAATATACTAATACATGTACATAATATGATCAAAATTTGACTTTTATACCTGTAACACTTGATTTTAAATACATCTTAGTTCTCAATCAGAAACTTGCAGGACATTTCATCAAAAAGCAATACAATGATATTCCCACCATGGTAAATATGGTTGATGAAACCAGCCCAGCCCAATCCAAGTTTAAGTATTAGTCAATATACTAATACGTGTACATTATATGATCAGAATTTGACTTTTATACCTGTTATTCTTGATTTTAAATACATCTTAGTTCTCAACCAGAAACTTACAGGACATTTCATAAAAAAAGCAATTCAATGATATTCCCACCATGGTGTAAATATGGTTGAAAAAATAAGCCCAGTCCAAGTTTAAGTTAAATAAATAAATAAATACGGTCAAATAAAAAAAGTAACAGGTTCTTTATCAGCAAACCTGTGCAATATGGTCTGCCATTCACTTTCACCATCCTTATTCTTCTTCCCTTGGATGGAACTCCTAACATTTCGATGGACCTTATTTATCACCTTACCTTCTGAAGCCATTTCCATCATTTTCTCTGCGAGTTCATCAGCCTCGTGCTTGTTTCCCCTTTTACCAAGACCATCAATCACAGGCATGAATGATGCAGGATCAATCCAGTGTCCTTTATCAATCAACTTGTGTAGAATGCCACTAGCATCATCCAACTTCTCATCTTTGCAGAGATGGTCAATGAGATCCTTGTAGAGAAAGTTCCCCACATCAAAAGATCTATCCAAGGCAGTTTCAAACAGCTCTTTAGCTTTGACAACTTCACCTCCAACAAGTAACTCATTGAATGTTAAACTATAAAGGGCCTCCTTGTGGCCACTAACATTCAGAGCAATCTCAAATATCTCATCCACTGCACTAAAATCACAAGCCTTGCAAAAAGCTTTAATTAGTATACTGAAGGATGAAATATTAGGAGCAATGCCCTTTTGCAGCATCTCATCCAAAACAGAAGGGGCATCTTTAACCCTTCCTCCTTCACATAGAGAGCTAAGCACATTATTGTATATTGAGACATCAGGAGAAACCCCTCTTTCTCTCATCTCATCCATCAATCCATAAATTTCAAATATTTGGTTTTTACTCCCTAAGCCCATGATCAACGAATTATAAGTTTGCAGGGTCTTGATGCATCCTTTTTTCTCCATGTCTTTGAGTACTCGAAATGCAGATGATATCTTACCCTCTTTGCAGAAGCTATGTATGAACGCATCGTAAATAGCTGAATCAGGATGCAGGTTTTTCCCAGTCATCTCAATGAACTTCTTTTTAGCTTCATCAACCCTCCCAGCCTTGCATAAACCACTAATTATGGTTGAATATGAAATTAAATCAGGCATGCATTTTTTCCTGCTATCACTATCATCAACAAGGCTGATATATGAGTTCCCCAAGTTACCAAGAGCAGCACTTCCATGAGTCCACATCCCACTTACTATTTCGATTGCTTTGTCTAACTGCCCATTGTTACATAGGCCATCAATCACAATATTGCAGGTCACTGTATCGATGACATAACCTCTCTCGTTCATCTTTTGCAGCAACTCTTCTGCTTCTGATATTCTCCCCTCCTTCCACAGACTGTATAACAAAATGTTACAAGTATAATTATTTGGGGAGCAGTCATTCCTCATCATCTCACGCAAAACATTGTTAGCTTCAAATACCTTCCCTGCATGGCAGTATCCATGAAGTAAAGTGGAGTAAGTTACAGTATCAGGCAAAACACCACTGCTAGTCATTAAACGCAACAGCATTCTTGCATCAAAGAGCATCCCATTCTTGCAGAGCCCGTCCATTACAATATTATATGAGTATACATTAGGCTCCATACCCATATCCACCATTTCCTTGAGAACTAACTGAGCCTCTAAGAACTTCCCATTCCTGACCAAACCCAGCAACCAAATATTGTAGCTCTCTGTATTCATTAAATTTTCACTTTCTTTCATTTTCTCAAACAGAACCCTAGCTTCTTCCAACATTTCTTCCTTGCAAAACCCCCCAAGCATTAAATTATAAGTAATAATATTAGGCTGAGGAAGCCCTAGCACTTCATCAATTTGCATATCCCTAAAAATTCTTGAAGCTTCAAGAACCTTCCCAGAACTACACAAAGCTGATATTCTAGCATTGAAAGTTACCACATCTGGAGACAATCCATCCTCCCTCATCTCATCCACCAATTTTTCAGCATCATCAATGTTACCTTCCTTGCAAAATCTCGAAATCAGAGTATTATAAACAACCTTATTGGGCAAAACCTTTAATCTCCTCATTTCACCTAAAAGCTCCAAGCCTTTACTAGTAAATCCAGCTCTACAATACCCACGAACCAAAATTCCAAAACTGTACTCATTCGGTTCACAACCTTTCTCATGCATTTTATCAAATAGCTCTCGAGCATCATCCAAACAACCCGAGTCACAAAGGAAACCAATCAAAACATTAAAAGTATAAGTCTCTGGAGACACCCCAGAAGCCACCATATCTTTATACAACCAAGAAACGCAATCTACACGGCCCTCTTTAATACATGATCTAAGGAGAACATTATACAAATAGATAGAAGGTGGGTTTTCAGGGAATCGAAAACGCAACGATTTAAATTGCGAAATGGCCTTACCAAAAAGACCCGATTTCACTAAAACTTTTATGAATGATACAAGAGAATTATGCAAGGTTTCTTGAGGCTGTGAGGCAATCAGAAGTTGGGGCAAATCATCGAGTTCGTTAAGCATTTTGGCGCGAATGAGGATGCGGGTAATGATGGGAATGGATTGAGGGCATTGCTGGGTGACTGGTAAGGAGAGAATGCGCTTGAAAAGGTACCATGACATCTTCGGATCGTTGGTGTTTTTGAGGAGAATTCTTGTGAGTTTGATTGCTTCACGGTCCATTTTACAAGGTTGTTTTTCTAGGTTTGTTTTGTTTTAACTAACTTCTGCTTTTATTTCCATGAGGAGGAAAACAAAAGGCGGGAGGGAGAATCAGTTGGGATGGGAGGAAGGACAGAACTGACCAGGAAAGAAAAAAAACATATATATAATTAGTTGGAATTGAGAAAATATTAATTTCTATTAGATTAAACATTAATAAACCAAAAAAAATCAATAAAATAATCACCAGTCAATTAGATTTCAGATCCGAAGTAACAAAAGCTTACAAGAAATATTTCATCACCACCATAGAAATAGAAAACTAAGTGATTGTCACTGCGTTTCAAAAAAAAATTGAAAAAATTTGAAATAATCCCTTTGTCCAGTGCAAGCTCTTTCTTCCCCATAGAATCAAGATCTGCCAAATTCAACTTGTGAAAGAAAACTATGGAAACTTTGGATGAAGATCGTCAGCAGACTCCTGGGTTGTATCCGAAGGTGGAAGAACTTTCCATAGGATCAGAACATGTGTGGCCAAGACAAGTGATACAAAAGCCATCAGTTTGATTAAGATTTCAAGTGATGGTCCCGATGTATCTTTCAACAGATTCCACAATGGTGTCGCCAATAACAGCTTCTTTATATGGATCTAATCCTTTAGGGGCAGGAGATCTTGCATTCTCTAAAACACCAGCCTCAATATATTTCCTGTACTCTAGAGGAGTCTATGTTGTAAATACCGTTTCAGTTGGTACTTTATTTTTTTCAATTAGAATGAAATGTTTCAATTTCAGAAAGTTTTGGCATGTCGTTTCGAGTTGTACTGTTTATATATATAGTTCAAATCCCAAAATAAAATTATTTAGAATTGTGCAATTTAATCTAAAAAAACACAATAAAATGATTTTTCTGAACAAAATTATGAACATGTATAATATTACGAGAATGTCATCATCAATCTCGCAAGGTCAATGCATTCTTCAATTGCTCTGAAATTTTAATATAATATATATAAATATGTCAAGAGACTCGTAAAATTGCATCTCAATATAACGGTAGGATTAAGAGATATGATTGATATTGTAATATTATTTATTATTTTTAAAATATACTATTTAGCCGAAACAGAACGGGTAGAACAAAACTGAAACGTTTCGGCCAGTATTTGGCCGAAAAATCCAGAATTTAAACAGAGATAAAAAAAAAACATTTTATCTTGTTTTTTTAACTGGTATGAAACGTTTCGGCCAAAACAGAACGAAATAGACAACTTTGCTCTAGACACCAAACATCATGGATCCAGTAATGAAACTAGAGAGAGTTTCAACATTGAAAAAGATTCCAGCAATGAGGAATGTTAACATGACAAGAGCACCTAGTGGAATCGAGTTCTGTTTTTTTTATTTTTAAGAATCAAGCTCTGACATCCAAGGAAGGAGAAAGCATATCCCATAATGAAAACTTTGGGACTTGATTGGTTGACTGAGTGGCACTTAGACGGAACTCATGTTAAACCCATTCTCTTTCTTAAGAATAGAAAATGAAAACTCATCCATCTTTTTCCGAGCCAGATCCATACCTGCCTTGCCGATGCCCTCTTGCATTTGTTTTTTTTACCAGTCGATCTTGATACAATCATGTAGCTGTTGAACCATGGAGAATATCTCATCTGATCGTGGATGAGACCCGTCTCCAGCAACGAACCTGCACGCCTTGTTATCAATGGGGACTAAGCTGTATCCAGAAACAACCTTCACTCCTTTCTCCTTTGCTAATACTCTTATCCTTGCTGCCTCATCCCACAGACCATCACCTGCATACATGCTTGATGCTACTAAATAGCCTGCTGATTTTGAAGGCTCCAACTCAAGAACGCGGGAGATGGCTTCTTTGCCGAGCTCGGTCAGGCCGTAGCTTCGACAGGCACTTAAAAGGGATCCCCAGATGCTTGCACAATTCTTTAGATTATCCGGCATCGCCTTGATCACTTCTGTTGCAGTGTTGAGCTTTCCTGCTCGACCTAGCATGTCGACGACGCATGAGTAGTGTTCGAACCCCGGCTCCAGCCCGTGTTCTTGAACCATTGCTTTGAAAAGGGAGAGCCCTTCCTCGACCAATCCACCATGACTACAGGCAGCCAGCACTGAGAGAGTGGTCACATGGTTTGGCTTTATACCATTCCTTTTCATTTCAGCAAACAAAGCCAAGGCTTCATGAGCGAGACCATTCATACCATATGCAGCAATCATGGCACTCCAAGTTACTATATTTTTCAAGGGGAGTTGATCGAAGGCCTTTCTTGAGGCCAAAATTTCTCCGCATTTCGAGTACATATCAACAACCGCAGTTCCAACTGTCACCTCTGATGCAAAGCCTTGTCTAATTGCAACTCCATGTGCCCACTTTGATCTCTTTAGTTCAGCTGTAACAGAGCATGCCTCAAGAAGATTTATGATGGTAATGACATTAGGCTTTACAAGGTCTCTGTCCATCTCGTGGTAGACAGCTATAGCTTCGTCTGGCTTGCCGCAATGAGCGAACCCGGCAATCATTGTGCTCCATGAAACAACGTCTCTTCTCCTCATCATCGCAAAAACTTTCCATGCTAATTCAATAAGATAGCACTTCGCATAAGCATCAATCAGTGCACTTAGAACCAATTCATTTGCTTCACTGCCCCTACGGATCATCATGCAATGGATAGACTTGCAGTGAAATGGTTGCACAAAATACTTGCAGATTTGAAGAACATTCACTAGAGTTACTTCATCTGTCTCAGCTCCTTCCTTCCTCATTGAAGAAATCAACGACTGAGCTTCTGAATAGTTTTCATTGAGGACGAATCCGGATAGCATAGAATTCCACGAGACGTTGTTCCTTTGAGAGATCTCATTGAAAACCTTAAATGCAGAACCAGCATCCTTACATTTTGAATACATATCGATCAGAGAGTTCTCAACAAACAAATCACAATCAAAACCCCTGTGAATCACCAGCCCATGCACCAATCTCCCAGAACAAACGTCTGTTGAACTAGCACAAGCTTTAAGAGCACTGGCCATAACCACTCCATCTGGTTCAATCCCAGGTTCCAACACCATCGTCCTAAATATTTGCAACCCAACCCGGGGTTCCTCCCACTGCAGATAGCCACCAATCATCACACTCCAAGAGATTACATCTTTCTCATGCATTTCATCAAACAGCTTTCTTGCACACTCCATGTCAGCATCCACGTACATGCTCAGTAAAGAATTTTGAACTGAAGAAATAGCCCAAAAACCACTTTTGATTACATAACCATGTAGTGTTAGCCCGTCATGCTTAGTTCCAAGACCGCGACACGCCCTAATTACAAGCACCACCGTGGAAATATTGGGTTCAAACCCAGCAACCCTAGCATTAGTAAACCACCACAGTCCTGCCACTAAGGCACCATTATCAAGGTGCCCGTGAATCAAAATATTCCAAGAAACTGAATCTCTGCTTCTTCTCATGGAATTAAAAACATCCACAGCAATGTCAAAGTCCCCACATCTAATGTAAAAACCCATGATGGAATTCCCAGTGGAAGTGAACGAGTCAAATCCTTGCTTAATCAAACAAGCATGAAAGGACTTTCCATGCCTGTGAGACAGGAATGACCATGCTTTGAGAATGGGAGGAAACACTGAAACATCAACAGTTTGAACTCCTGCTTTTCTCATTTCATTGTAGTGGGAAATGACTTCTTGCCATTTTCCATTTGTTGATGATTCTTTAATTCTCAGAATCCAGTTAGGGAGTTTCGAACATGGGACTACTGCTGAGAAACGCATTGCTTGGAAGCAAATCCTGGACAAAACCCATTTAGGAACATAAAACTAGCCATTTATGGCCGTGCCATCAGTACGATTGTGACACTATTGACGCCATTTTTAACACCCACGGGAACTTCAAGACCGAAAGCAGCCAAGAAATGGTCAAGGACGATTATTTGAGTCTGATAACGATTTGCTCAAGGCTTGCATTGATAGGATATAACTCAGTAAAACATGGAAACATGGAAAAATCTATTTGAGCAGATTTCTTTGGGAGAAAAATATTTTTTGTTGATCTACATTACACTGTCAATTTCTTTCTTTAGAACCATTACATAAGGGAAAAAAATACGGGGACAAAAATCATTCTTCAACAATGTTGCATTGTTGAAGATAAGGGTTATCATTCTGTACATATCTAGACCAGTAAGGCTTGTACTTGGCAACAGCCAAATCCAACCATGGCTTGTAATTCCCATTGTAGTGAACTACAGCTGCATTCTCTATCTCAGTTTGGTTAAGAGCAGGGTCATAACCAAGCCCCAAGACATGCCAACTTCGGTCCAGTGGATAGGTTAGGTTATAGAAGGTTATCAATCCCGGTGGCAACGTGCCCAATTTCCAAAGAGTTCTATCCTCATTCTGCAATACAAATTTACCAACCAGTTACAAAAGGGAGTAATCATAAAATGATATAAAACTCAAATTAAGAGAATAAAATGTTGTGAATAGAAGCTAAAGTTTATGAACTTGCCGCTTAAACATTCAGTTACTCCTATCCGGAGGGATGCAAAACCATAGCATCCACCATCTCCCATTCATGAAAACATACCAAGTTCTCTCATAATATCACTCATGTTTAACCCAGCTCCTTAAAACTGATTTCTTTACTTTCAACAATAACAGATATATGGCTATTTTAATAAAAACTAATCCAAATGTACAAGACAAGATGTTAGTTTCTTCTCCCATGTCATAACTGTAGTCATATATACCCAGTTCATGACTGCAAGTAATATTTCAAAATGCAATCCAAAAAGGCATCAACATAGAACTTGCATAAGAAAGGTAGGAACTTATTAGAAGGACAAGTATGAAGCATTTACCAGATCTTGCCAGTGATGATATATCCCAGTGATATTTGACCTTTTCCACTGCTTCAAGTCGAACATGTTCATGCCAAATGCCCAACCGCAAGCATTTGGATCAAAATTGCTGTAGATATTTGGATTTGAGAAGTTTAGATACTTGTCAAACCTATGAAAGCTCTCCTTACATGTCTCCACTGCACCATTTACCATCCCTTGTAGATCAATGGACCAAAGTGGTGTCAAATCCTTCTGAACTACAATGTCATCATCCAAGAAAAGGATCTTGTCTAGTTTTGGATATACTTCAGGAAGATAGAATCGAAGATGATTCAGCATAGATAAATATTTCGGATTCCTATATTTGAGATTGTCAGCACCAGAAGCAAGAGAGGAAGGGTGATTGGCCTTGAAATAGTATTCTTTAATCCGGGCAGATTCAAGTTGACGTAAAACAGAACAGTAAGAGGCATTCAACCACTTAAAATCATCAATATTTTCAACTTGTACTGTTGCTTTGGCTGGAGGATTGACAATAAACCACATTTTCATCGCAACAAAGTTCAGTTTATCTGTGACTATATGGAAAACATGTTTCTGTGGATCTTTTGCATGTTGCACAGTGGAATTAACAACCACAGATGTTGCAAGCACGTTGTCAGAGAAGATGGCATAGTGGAACAAAGAAGGATCTTGAACCTTTTCTTTGTCCAAATACTTCGTGTTTTGATAACCATATAGGTAATAGTCAGCTGCAAGCTGCAGAGGAAGACAGTGTAATGGTTTTGGGATTGTTTTTGCTGCTAGTTGAATCAAGAACGCACTTTTTTTCTTCAAAGAATTTACATTCTCTTCATTTAACTGGAGCATGGCCCTTAACTTCCGAGACATTGTTGGACATTCATATAGTCGATCCTTTGCTATTGACAAAACATGCCCCATTGCTTTTGCTTGAACAAGTGCGCTGGAGAGAACAGAAATATCCATCCATGAAAACTAAGAAACAAAACATATGCCTCGTAAACAAAGCAATAGACAACATAACAGACATACCTTGGGTGAAGCTCTGCATCAGACATTGCTTCTCCAATTGCAAGCTGGCTCTCTCTCGACTGTTTCATAAGAGAGTTGTAAAGTGTGTCTACATTATTTGATTTGGCAATATTTGCATAAGCTTTGGCCATTATAATCTGGTCCCGCATGAGTTTCAGTGTAGAGTCAGAATTTGGACTGTCAAAATCTCTCCTCCATATACTGTATTTTCCCTTGCTAGAAGTATCCAAGCTTTTGGACCATATAAATGCAGTCGCTTCTGTCTGGTTGTCAGCAGGTCCTTTATCTTGTTGAATTAGCACTGAAGTTCGGAGTACCCTCCTGTCCTTCCGTGCTCTCTGAAGAGCTAGGAACCATCATAATCTAAATCAACTGAGAAAAGCAAATACAGTTCATACAAGCAGAAGATATTGACAGTTCACCTGGCGCTGGAGCTTCACTGGGCTCATTGGTAACTTCAAAGAAGATGGGATTCCACCTTCACCATATTGATGATCCCTTGTAGAATGCAGCACATCATCTTCACGTGTTGCTCCAGCTTTTGATGAATCTTCTAATCTCTGAAACTAATGAAGATGTAGAGAAAAATGCCTTTCAGGTCTACAACTTCATCTACTGACTAAATCAAATAGTAAAATTAAGGTTGAAAAATATCTTGAAATCTTAAAACTGATATTGCTCTTAAAGATTGCTGACACTGTTTCCCATGTTGAAAGTCATGACACAAATAATCCTCCTTTCATAATAATGAAACTCAACAAAGTCACTTGAAGTTACCTGGGAAGTCTTTGGCTGATCATGATTTTTATCTGCAGGGTTTTCCAGGACCCAAGAAGGAGACAGGTCGCTCATTTTCACCCTACTTGTTCGAACAGCACCGGAAGTGTCACTGTACGTCGCAATTATGTTGATATCCTGGGAAGCATAAAATAAATATATGCATCGTTCTTAATAGCTGTCAAGTGAAAGATTCCGCAAGTTACCATTTCATCTGAGCGAACCCCGTGCCCAGCCACAAAAGAAGCATCATGTTCCTGCTCAACCAAATGTAGGCCAGGTGTCAGTTAAATGTGTTTGTAATCTTTGGATGTATGAATATTCACTCAAACAAATAATGTCACGCAATCTTCAAACATAGAAGTATATCAACTCCATAAACAGAAAAATCGAGCTCATCTGGAACTGGAAAATATGGAAACTGACAGTTACACATAATATAGTCGAAGCAGTGAACCCCCTGATTAAGAAAAAGAAAGCCGGTGCCATTACATACACATCAATCATTCACTATTATTATCATCAATGCAGCCAAAACCCAAGTCATTGTCTTATCTATCTTCACAGCTCATGGAAAGATTATAGATTTCTCATTTAATGCCCACAAATAAATATTTTTAGAAAAAAAGGAAAAATCACCAAAGATAGATGCGAGCTAAATTAGTCAATTTCACACACAAAGATGGGAGCTTTGAATCAATGAGAAGGAAAACAACCTGATGTAATCGTCGATGATGCGCTTCGAGCTCTCTTTGACTAAAACCAAAAGATAAAAGGAATAAATCAATAAATAGATTGAGCAAAGGGAAATGACGGATGAAGGAATAAATAAGTCAGAATGAGGAAGCGAGAGATCTTACAGAGTTGGATTGCCATCCGATAAATCTGCACGAACAACCTGCACCAGGGAAGGATGGATTTAATTAATTAGCTAATTAAGATTAAAAAACAGAGAGAAAGAGATTAGAGAGTATGACTATCATAGGATATTTAAAAACGAAAAACACCATGAAGAAGATCAGAAGAAGAGCTAGAGAACTTGGAGTCCAGAATCTTCTTCTCCTCCTCCTCCTCCTCTGAGCTTCCATTGAAATCAAAATTTCTCCTTCTTTTTTTGCAGTTAGTTAGTCTCCTTCTCTCTATCTCGCTCTCTCCCCTCTTCACTCGGTTTTCATTACTGGCATGATAGCATGACGGTTTGATGGCAACTTCACTCGGTTTTCATTAAGGCCTGAGCTTTCAATTTTGATCAATTATACCCTCGAACGAATATTTTTCAACATATTAGAATTAATGGTCAAACTTTTATATGAATTATAATGAAAATTCTCTCTTAAAGCTTCACTGAAATAATTAATTTGCATAAAAAAATAATGGTTTAAGGATATAATAGATTACCTTGATAGTTAAGACCTTATTCTGTCAAGTCCGTAATAGTTTAGGGGTAAAATAAATGCATTAAGCCGACGATTATTGTGTATATTATTTAAACAACGGGTCGGTAACACAGGGAGAGATGGCTGTTTGCCACGTGGTGATTTTGTTTACGTGCCTGAATGAATGGCAGGTGTCTTAATGGGCTTTAGAAACCCAACGAAGCCTGCTAGTTTAGATTCAGTCTTGCTTTTTCGTAGCGGGCTTTCCCATGATCACTCGAGACTTGAAATCCAAATCAATCTTGAAAAAAAAAAAAATATATATATATATATATATATATATATAAAAGTTAATATCATGACAGGGTCAAAATCAGGTTTGTTGACTCTTTCCAAAGAATTTTTTTATTAAAATAATATCATCTTGATTTTTTTAAAAAAATTAATCAGCTTGAATTGAACTAGATGACAGGGTCAAAATCAGGTTTGTTGACTCTTTCCAAAGAATTTTTTATTAAAATAATATTATCTTGATTTTTTTAAAAAAATAATAATAATTTAATCTGCTTGAATTGAACTAGATCGATCATCATTATCTGGCTCAGGTTTTAAAATTATGATGCAAAGATGAGTAGAAATGTACATGGGTTTGGTTATTTCTGTTTTCAAGTATCCAGTGATGGAAGGAGGTGGGGCGAACTCAGTTGAAAGCATTACCAACTCAGTGCTTGCAGGCCATTCCTCCCACTCTCGTTACCTATTTATCGTTGGTCGACCTTCCTGGACAGGTTGAGTTCTTAGTAACTTGGGGAAGTCGAGGTAGCTTGGAACAATTTAAGACAGCATGGGAGTTATCTTGTTCTACACAAGGTTCATGATATTCTGTCTTCAGATGAATCAAATAGGATGAATCAGGAAAAAAAGTGAAACAAATGAATTTTGCACCATGAGACAACATCGGAATCCGAGATTTTTCTGACTATTTGAACTAGCAGAAGGGAGGGTTTTTATGGTCAGACAGCATTGAATTGCCCTCCTAGATTGTAGGACTGCTGTCTGTCTACATGCTTCTTCTTACCACTACTCCACATCTCTGCTTAAATAATTACATCTTCATGGCTGACATGCTCAGTCGCCAGTTACAACAGCAAAACTAGCTGTGGATTCTATGAATTACAAAAACAAAGAAATGAAGATTTTAATGTAGAAACAATGGTAGTAGCTTGAAGGACATGCTCATTCGCGATGGTTATTCTTACCTTGCAGGTGGAGCTGGATGCTGCAGAGGGCGATTTTGCAAGGGTTGTTTGAATTTTTGGCGAGCCATAGAAAGGTTTGGACGAGCTCGAGGCTCTACTGGTCTATCCTTGGCTGCTTCTATTCGCTCTAAGGTTATCACAACATCTTTCATATGCGGACGATGCTTGTGTTCAGATTCCAGACAATTTAGAGCAAGCTGGGCTATTCGCCGAGCTGCTTTGGCAGGATATCTCCCCTCTAACCGAGAATCCATAACGCTTTTCAACTTTCTTTTATCAGATAAATATGGTTTGATCCAGTCCACCAGATTATGTCTCGCACTAGGACGGTTTGTGTCAAGTGCCCTCAAGCCCGTCAAAATCTCCACCAGAACAACACCAAAACCGTAAACGTCGCTTTTAACATACAAATGCCCTGTATTTTGCAAAATGTTAAGTGTGATGAAGGGTTTGAAAGTAGCTTTAATCTGACATGGTTTTAAAGCATATAAAATCTAGGTGCAGGTTTTTAGCCTAGCGATCAATCGATCGATCAAAACCAACAAAAGATCCAGGGGACTTGATTACCTGTAGCAACATATTCAGGAGCTGCATAACCATATGTTCCCATCACCCTTGTCGTCACGTGTGATTGACTAGCTGAAGGGCCTAACTTTGCCAAGCCGAAGTCTGATAACTTTGCTGTGTAAGACTGCATTAAAACCACAGATAAGAAAAAGGTCTAAAGTGAATATCTCAAATCAGGATCATTAAAATCAATGAGAACAGTACCCCATCAAGAAGTATATTTGACGCTTTAAAATCTCTGTAGATCACTTTCTTATCGGATGCGTGCAAAAAAGAAAGGCCTCTAGCTGCTCCTATGGCAATCTTGAGCCGTGTATCCCATGGAAGTGGCTGAACAGTTGAGCCTCCTGCGCCATTAAAAAAATATAATGTTTGATTAATCGAATGATCTTGTTTCATTGTCTAACAAAAAATCTGTAAGAAATCCTTTTTGCGCCTAACTAAGAGCTTGAAAGGGGGGCAAAGATATTTGTTAAATCAACATTAACTAGTAGCTCTTACTTCCAAACAAATGATTCTCCAAGCTTCCCTTCTGCATGAATTCGTAAACAAGAAGAAGTTCCTTATACTCCAAACAGTATCCTATCAGCCTTACAAGGTGCGGATGAGAAAGCCTTCCCAAGAAATTTACCTCTGCCTGCACCAACAAATGAAGAAATTAAGAAGTACATTTTTAGAATATTGCACTAGTGATAAAATAAGTTGATCAGAAAATAGGAGACAGCATAGTGTTTGCTGTTTTGCCAGTTATTACCAACACCCCATTCTCTATTAGCCTAAAGAGAATGAGGTTGAAGGTGTGATGTTTGATTTAATGAAAATCAGAAGAAAAGACAATGATTACATGAGAATTATCTCAATGTGCTCAAAAGTTTTATTGTACAAAATCACTAATTGATTTTTTCATTAGTTTTCATGCTTGCTCCTCCAAGAAAAGAGAAGGTGCTCCGATTGTAAAATAAGAGGGACCTCAACCACTACCCGTAAAATCAAAGCTCAATTTTAGAAACCTATCCAGCTGAAATTTGCACACCAACCTGAGGTTGACTTCTCTAAAATGGCCACCCAATTTTCAAGTGCTATATGCATAAAGGTGCATCTGAGTAGAGCCACAAAAACATTTGGATCCACAGAAGCATTTTTTCAAAGCTATAGGTCAAGCATAATATATATCCTGACAAACAGAGAAAATCCTCTAGAGCCTAGCCTCTTCCTAGCAACTATAACTAAACAATCATATGAAAATTAAACGATGATTTGCTATAAACCATTCTACCAAGGATTAGGTTCATTCTCAAGCTGGGTTGAATACCTGCCATTCTTCAAATCCTTGCAAGCTCTCAGAACTCATCCTTTTAACAGCAATTACAGTTCCACTTCCATTTCTCCCTGGCGCCTTCTCATCAAGCCATCCTTTGTAGACTTGGCCAAAACCTCCCTCACCGAGCAGTGTATCGGATTTAAAATTCCTGGTGGCAACCTTTAGTTCTGCAAAGGAGAATATCCGCAGGTTGGGGGTGGGCAAAATCTGCCCATTTGGAAACTCCTCGTCACCACTCCCAGCTGAAAAGTGGCTGTGAGCAGAGATGTTGCTGCCCCTAGATGATGTTGCATTGCTGACCTCAAAAGAAGTGGTATTGCTAGTTGTATGAGATATCCCGGCTGCAGTTACAAAATTGAAGTTAGGCAACATATTTAAGGAAGTAAAAAACAGCAAGATTTAGGAAAGTTAGAAACACATCGAATAATTTTCTATTTCGACTAAAATGAACAAGTTTGTGGAAACCCAAAAGAAAAGGGTAAACACCTTTAAGAAAAAAAGATTTCCACTATTGATCAGACAAAAGTCGAGATAAAGTCCATCCTTGTTTCGAAATGAAAGAAACAAATTCCAAGCACACAGCAAAACTGTAGAGCATCAGGGTAATCTCCTAGCGAAAGTACCGACATATCAAACTATCTCAAAAGCAAAAGGTGAAAGAGAAAACCAGATGTCTTGGTACTAAACAAGCTTGACACTGAATCACATCAAATTCTATTCCTTAAAAGTTAGAACAAAAACAGCAAAACCCAGATTACAAATTGGGTTAACTAGATTAAACATTTAATGAAAAGAAAAAAAAAAAAGGAAAAAAGACATAAGGTAAGAGGGTTTTGCTTTACCTGAGCTTAGTTGACCAGTGGTTGAAGGTGAAGGACTATGAGCAGCAAAACCCCAGCAATTCCCCATCTAAAAAAATCAGTCGTGTTCTATCAAGATGCAAAAGATATAACCTTGCAGGAGTATCCAGCTAACAATTTTGATCTTGATTATCTATATTCTTCAAAAGGGCTACCCTTATTTTCCCTTTTTCCTTAAACAAAATCTTCCGTATTCTTCAACAACCAAATTAATGGGCTACTAAGATCTCTTTTATTTGCTATAATTCCCTCTCTCTCTTTCCACTATCTAAAGTCTGAGACTCTCTTTTTGTGTGTGAATCTAATCATCAGATATAAAGGAATGGGAGCTTCTTTTTTCCAGTGAACAAAACAGTTTATTTTAATACTAAGAGAGCGAGAGAGAGGGAGATGAGAAGAGATAGACCAAGTCTTTCTATTATTTTGCAAGAAACCATGTCGCTTCGCGGGTAATGAAGACAGAAGAACGTTAGTCCAGGTCAACTGCGTGTCAGTGAAATTTTAACAGTCAAAAGAACGATTTTCTTTTGAATGATGTATTCATTTTTTTTCTTTCATTGACTTTTGGTGATAAGAAATGGGGAAGGCCTGAACTGTGTTTGTCTCTCATGCTTTCTGCTTTGTGTTATAATTGAAAAGACAAGTATGACTAGAATATTTTAAAAAACATAAAACTGGTCGAGGTTTTAATTTAATTAATGCGGTTTTCAATATTAAAATTATTATTTTACTACTTGGACTGCAAAAATTAACCCTTAATGTTGGGGTATTTTAGATATTTTCAATGAACCTGTGTGATATTTGAAGATTGTTTGGATCTTCTGGTATTTTTTGTTTTCATTTGCACAGTAAATCTACTTATTTACCCTTGTAAGTTGACAAAAAGACATGGGTCGGTTGGGGATATTTTTTATTTTTATCTGATATTAAATAGTGAAATATCAGCTTTACCATCGGGTGGGATGCCTGACAGGGGGCTAGAGGCAAGGGTGTAGCTGGTTTTTCATATTTTTGTGCACATTTAAACTACGTAAATACCCTCATTAAAGATAAAAATGGAGGTCTAGCGCTGGGGCATTGTGATACTTGCATGTCTGATTTTTTCATAGTTATCGTTGGGTCCAAGGGTGTATTGGTAATTCTGTATTTTTTATTTGTTAAGTTACTACAGGCGCGTCCATACATACACTCCGTCGGTTTTCACGTGAACACTCCTTTCTGGCGGCACGTGCAGTGTCTATATGTTGTGGAAAATGTTAGGTCATCATGTCACTGGGTGCATCTCCATGTCCTCTTCCTCTTGGTGTGACGCTTGTCTTGTGTAGGTGGTCGGTGAATTGCTTGTGGGCGAGTTTTTGTTTTTCCCCTATTTTCTCTCTCCTATTGCCGGAAAATACATGTCGATCCTTCATGTTGTTGGTTGTTTTGTTTCAATCTCTAGTCTTTTGATTTTGTTTTTCTTCATGATTTCTTAAATGGAAATTTTGATTGTTTTCAATTGTACCCTTCAATTGAAATTGATCATATATGTTGGTTTTTATTTTAGTCCTTATTTTTTAAATTTTGTCCTCCAATTAAAATTGGTCATATATGCTACTTTTCATTTCGATCCTTATTCTTTTAATATTTTTAAAAAAATTACACTGCAATTTATTTTAAAAAATCCCTTTATTTGTTTCAGTCAAAAGGTTTTTATTTGTTGCAATTTTGTCCTTCAATTTGAATTAATTATATATGTTATTTTTCATTTCGACCCTTATCCTTTTGATTTTCTATTCAGTATTAATTCCTTTGGTTATTTTGGTCCTTTTGGACAATATTTATTTTTTGCTCGTATTTATGTATCTATTTTTTTTTAATTGTTTTATTTTTTTTTGGGATTTTATTTTTATTCGGTCTAATCCTGGAATTTTAATTTTATGTTGGTGATCATTTTATAATTAATATTTCTTCCTTTGTTCTTTTTTTTTGGTGTTTTTTGTTATTTTTATATGTTCTTTGGATCAAATGATTTTATGGTTTCATTGTTTGTGTAATAATAATTATAATTTTAGTGATTATTTTTTTATAAAAATGTTTTTCTTTTTTTATTCTTTTGGGAAATTTAATGATTTTAATTATTTGATAATAATTTTAACTATTATAATCATGATAATGATGGTTACGTGGGATAAATTTTCAATGATATTTTTATAGATAGAAAATGAACTACTTTTTTTTGTTATTTGGTTATTGTAGGTGTTTTCATAATTTATATTTTGTTTGTTTAATTTAAAATGGATTATCAAAATGAATTAATTCTAATACAGTGAATTCAATAATTCAAGTATCCGAATCTTCTTGTTTTTTTAATGACGATGATAATTTTATATTGGTGATTTCATTAAAACCTACTAAATAGATAAATCTATATTGATTTAAAATTCATATAGAAAACTCGCTCCACATAAATTTTGTATGGATTTATTATTTTTCTCAAATTGATATTATAATAAAAAAAATCTCATACAATTAATATTTTTTTGCATTGAAAAAAATATTGTTTCGGCCACAACAAGGCACGGGTATGTGAATATATATATATATATAGCAACCCAACATTTTGGTGTAGGTGTGCAAAAACTAGATTGTAATATGGAAACATAAAAGAAAAAAAAGAAAAAAAAATGGCATTATTATGATTTTGTTGTTCTTTATGAGCTGAGAAGTTCATGAACTGAAAAGGAAATATTCTCAGTGCACTCGTGAAAAAAGAAAAGGGGAGCTTAAAGTGAAAAGGGAAATCCAGGGTGCACCTTCCATTCAGGGACAGAAGAGTTACGTGAGGGTTTATGTTTAGGGCTTGATTTATCTTCTTCTAGCAGTGGATCCTATCATCCTAACAGGAACATCTAAATTAGGGTTTCCATACAAAAATCAAAAAGGGATTTATTCAGTGCTCGTCTCCAGCTTTCACTGCCTTCTCGGAAACCCTTTTTGGAGTTGGACCCATGGGAAAAGGGGTATCGCCAAAATTTGCTTGATCAAACTAAACTGCGTTTTGAAGAAAGACCCTAGTTTTGTATTGTATTGGGAGTGTGGTTGAGATTGTTTTTTAAAGTGATTTTCGTTCAAAAATATATTAAAATAATGATTTTTATTTTAAAAAATTATTTTTGATATAAGCACATCAAAATATCTAAGAACACCAAATATTTTAATTTAAAATAAAATAAAAATTAATTTTTTTCAAAAACATTTTCTCCCAAACACCCCTTTGTTATTAGAGACAGCCTGTTTTCCATTTCTCAAATAAAAACAAGCAAGTTTGACCGAGTCCCATTTTGACCTTCAAGCTTGCTTGAGCTACCAATCAACCCCTCTGGCAAACCCCACCATCCTCAGACAATTGAGAAAGGAGACAATTTCCTTGTGACCATTTCAAGATATTCCCGTCCCTTGTAATACTTTCGTATAATAATGTTTGAACAAATTTTGGTAACTACTGTTGGAGGCTGCGGCAATGGTGGACAATAAACAATGACAAAAAGTCCCACGTTCCCACTCAAGTACTCTGGTCTATATATTATTAGCCACTCAAGAGTTGATGTTTTTTAATTCACTTGAAAACAGAATCTAAGATAAAAGACAACATGATGGATCTCGAATTTTATGTGAATAGAGGAGTTTATACAGTAAAAGCATCTAACATTTTCTTCTTCTTTTTATGTTGTCTGAAACCAGGTTAAGATATGGCTGACTTGGTACGATGAACCTTAAACTTTTATAAGAGATGAGAAGACTTATGGATGACAGCAAAAATGACATTTTGATGGCTAAGCCCCTGTTCCACAATTTGCCAACAAGCAGAATCCATTGTGTAAGAACTAGATAGAGATAAGAAGTCTCTTCCTTGAATATTGGATATCAGACAGCGTTGAATTCCAAAAGGATATTGCTTTTTCAAAGTTGAAAATAGTTATTATGAAATAGACACCTAGCATCTTGAAACAAATTCTAAGAACATCATGGTTTCCTTGGTTTCCATGGTTACAAATGAAATCCTTTTTTAAGCTTACGAATCTATGAATCAGGATACATTAATCTGTACAGAAACAACCTGCAATTTTACAGTACAGTTAGGTGTGGCTCAGATGGATCCTTATTGAGGAGACCTTGACTTGGTCCAATCCATAGGAGCACAAATGCCAAGCCCACCACTCTAGTGTTCTGTGCTGGTGCCAGTGCTTGAATCCTGGTTGAGTGGTTCGGGATTCAATACCAAACCAGAGTCAGGGAGCATTGGTCACCACTCTATGGTTAACTTAATCATCCAAAAAGCAAAAAAAAAAAAAAAAAGCTCTACTATTTCTTAGAGCTGCAAAGCTAAATCTGGCTGTGCTGAATCAATGCGACCAGAACTAGGAGAACCAGGAGACTGGTATCTGACATTCAAGTCGGGTGGGATAGCATCCGATTTCTGATGTGGTGATGAGCCTGAATCTGGTTTTGGTTTTGGATATAACCCTTTCCAAGATGGTTGTCTTGGGGCCTCCGATGCCTCGCTCACAGAATTTGGCAATGCACCATTGAAATTTATTGAACTTGAATTCTCATGGAACTTCGTTTTCTCCGAGTTTAGGCTGTTTGCATTTGCTGAATGGACCAGGTTCGAATTAGTTCTGGAGACCATGTCGGCCATCTGAGATGACTGAATGCTTACCCCAGCAGGCCTAGAAACTCCAATTTGTTTTCCCATTTGGGTTGCTGCTAGGTTAAATCCATATGTAGCATTGAATCCAATCATGCCAGGGTGAACGGCTGGGTTCTGATGAAGCTGAAATGGAGGTCTTTGCCTTGCCACACCTGTACTGCTGTTCAGCACATTAAATGCAGAATGGGAATTCAATTTCGCAAGTGCTTCTGCTCTTTCTGTGCAAGGTTCAGATTTATTGGCAGCAGAGAGGGAGGTAATCATCGAGGTGGATGGAGGAACAGGAGTTAAACGTGTATCTGGCAAGTGAGTAGACGGCACCTGCTTCTGAGTAGAAGGCACCTGCTTCTCTGACGGAACATCTTTCTCAAGTTTCACTGACAATTTCTCTTCTTTTGATTTAACATTGCAACGGGTGGCATTAGCAGCTGAACTTTCAAGAACAGAGAAGGGCCTTTGTGGTGGCGATGGCAGTGTCGGCTGACTTGGAGGGGGCGAAGAAAATAACGGCCTTTGTGGTGTGATGTCGTTTTCTCCTACCCATCCAGGACCAAACTTAATTCCAGGTGCTAAAGACCTCTCTATTTTTTTAACTGCAATTGTCCAGGAAAAAGGTCCAATGTTCGCAGCAAATCGTGCTATGCTCCTTGCATAACCATGCTCTGTGAGAAGTCCCACCTAATTCATGTAAGGAAAAAAGACAATCAACCAACCATAATAAGGCCCAGCTATACCAAATTAAATAGACAAGAGATATTCTAAAAAAAAATCATTTTTATTCTAGTTACCCTTGACCCACCCTCTATCTTTATGAGCCCCTTGCATGAATGAGGCTTCGTTTTTCACTTCAAGGAAATAAATAGAAAATAGACATCGATGGGATACATACAGCGACTAGCTGCTTCCTTTCTGCGTCAAAAGTAGTCAGCACAGATGGCACTCGTCCACCAGCAGAAGGATGGAATTGCTTATAAGTGTTTCGCCTGTTCTCATCAATTGCCAAAGGCTTCTTACTATGCTTACCTTTGAGTACAGAACCTGTAATGAAAGTGAAAATGGCTTGTCATTATGTTAAATGCAGACAAATGACATTGAAAAGGAGAGAAAACAAAGTAATATTGAAGTTCCGTACCTGCAATTTCGTCATTCCTCTCAAATCTGTTGTCAGTCATCGAATAAGCTTCATTGCGGGAACCTTGAAATTGTTCTGAAGAATCTGCAAAACCAGGCTTCTCTGAAGGTCTATTCTCTCCACCTGCAGCAAGAGTTGCACCAGAAGGAAGCTCAGAACCAGCAGGGTCCAGTGAAGGCCTGCCTGGTGATTTTTTAAGATTCTCCGAAGGTGGCCTCCCTCTTCTTACTACTTTAGGTTCTGCTTCAGTATCATCAGTGCCTTGCCTTAAATTTTCAAAGTTCTTTCTTGCCAACTCTTGTATGGATCGTGCCTGACAGTAATACGAAATCTCAAAAAAAAAAAAATGTATGCCTGAAAATTTCAAATGCAAAGGTGAAAGGCTGACTCTACCTGTCGATAATATATGGTATCTGGGGCATTATACTGCATTGCGTTCATACATATTAAGAAAACATCTTTCTGCATTCAATAAGATCAAGATCAAAATCAAAAGAATTTCTTTCGAAATCAAATAAAAGCATATGAAGGATTTTATAATATCATTAGATTTGGATATTATCCTAACTCAGAATAAGATTAAATCTTCTTTTTCCTTATAAGAGGCAGCAAGGAAGGCAAATTTCACATGTTTCAACATGCACATGCATGAGGCAGGAATTGGAGTCCTGTGAAGGTTTGTCTTGGACAAACTTCTTGCGAGTGGATCCACACACTCAATTGGCCAACAAAAATGAACTGCAATAAGTGCAGTATATCAACCAATTTGTGATGAACATGAACACAGAACTAGTACTCCTGCCCTTTTAGCCTCCCAGTCACTAGTAGGAGATCCAAAAATGCAAGAAATCATTCCTAGCTTGCAACCATTGAAAATGCACAACCTGCTGAAATAATTCTTGCACTTATCTATTTAATCAGACTAAGCATGAAGCAATTAGCTCATTGGCAACTCTATCTTAAAAATTAAGTAATAACTCTGTCATGTACATTTAATTCTAATAGTTTGGCACAAGCAGGGATTACAAATAGCTCACCTATTTCTATGGGGCATTGACTCACTTAACGTAACCAGTTCTTTTTGTTAATGTGAAATCTAATTATAGGTAACTACCATAATGATCTGTCGATGCATGAAATGGAAATGATAGATTGGAAATGAAGACCAATAATTCAACAGTCTTAATGGAAGGAGTAAGGACACTCTTAAGTATTTTAAGCTCTAATCTGGAAACACAATGTCTCAACTAGTAGAATACTCTTTATAGATCAAAAACAAAGAAGTTTAAAACAAAATCTGCTCATATGAATGTATTAATTTCTGGTGCCATGCCATGTCTCACAGAAACCAAATGAAATCAAAGGATGCCCATTCCTTAGTCTATTTATACCTATGAGTGTTCTTTCCATCAAACAAATGCAGGGACAATCAGCAGAACCTAGTCTACATTTACTTCTATAGACTCTTCTGTTTTTGTATAGACACGTGTAGGTACCTAAAAACAGTAATCAACCTAAACAAAAGCAAAACGGGAAAGTTGGAAAGACGTAAACACATTACACAAATGATAAACCAACCTCAAATTGTTCCATACTGGCATAGTCTCCATTCAGGAGTTTCTTTCTGACAGTTCCAAAATCCATGGGATGCTCAATGACTTCAAGGTAATCTGGAAGCTGCATAACAAGTCAGATGTCATCAACCAGAAATCAGATAACAAAAGCCAAAAAGCTAAATGCATCATCAAAATACTAACCTCATTTAGGTCCACTGGCTCAGAGAACACGCCATACGTGTCCTTCCTGCAATTATAAATTGAAAAGAAATAAATTTCACCCCCTTCACTAAAAACCATAAAAACAAACATCAAATGAACAAAAATGCAAAAACTTTGAAAGCTGCTGGGGAAAAAACACACTTTTGAAGCCTGTCCAGGATGAACAGTAATAGCTTTTTATCAGGTAAAGGTGTTGAGGGTCCAGAATCTGCAAAACAAGTAAAACAGATAAATCAAACAAAAGTTCCCAAATTCAGCCCTTTTGGACAAATGGGTCTTCAAAATCACTAACAAACACCAACCTTTGACATTGCTTGTAGGGTTTGTTCCAGTTGTAGACTTCTGATCTCCCTGAAATTAAAAATTAAAAATATAAAACCCAACAAGGAATTAACAGAAATAACAAACTACTATCAAGACTTTATGCTATAATCGGTGAATAAGTGTTAAAAGGGACTCTCAAGCCGCCAAAAAAGGAAGCTACAGTTACCATAAGAAAAATTATGACTTACTGTTAAGAAAATATTCTCGTAAGAGACAAATTTAATCCCACTCTGAAAAAAAGTCCTTTTTTTTCGAGTTGTTTAAAAAGATTTATACAAGACAACGTTATTGTTGTTATTATTATTATTATTTTTCGAAAATAGAAATATTCAGACCCAAGTCAAATACTTACACAAGCCCGTTTTTCAAGGAGCTTTCTTACGTTAATTTCCCAACGTTACTTTCTTTGTTCCATCAAAAAGTTTGAATTTCTCACTTACCTTTTCACTCCCAGATCCATTGATCTTCCTCTTCTTCTTATTCGACGCCGTGTTTTTCTCTTCTTCACCGTTCGATTCCTCTCCAGACGAGTTAAACGACGTCGAATTAGTGTCTGATTTGGGCAATTTGAGAACGAGCTTCAGCTTCTTCTCGCGGCGGCGCTTTCCGTTTGATTCAGCGATTTCCTCATCAGATGAGGAGTCGTGGCAGCTGTCGTCGTACGCAGCGTTACGGCGAGTGGATCGACGTACAAGAGCTGCAGTGGTGGTGGCAGATTTGTGATTTTGAGAAGAATTAGGAGTAGTTGTTGAATTGCTTGAACTAGAATGAGAAAGCGAAACGTTTCGATGACGATGATGATGTATGCGTTTCTTTTGCTGCTGCTGCTGCTGCTGCTGCTGCTGATCTTTTACGGAGCGTTTTTGGAGATCTAATAAAGAAGGTCTTCCTTTCTTCTTCTTCATCTTCTCTACTATCTTACTCTTACCCATTTCTTTGGGCTGCCCTTCTCTCCCCCTCTCTCTCTCACTGACTCACAGACAGAGCCTTACTTACTTTTACTTTCTATTTTATTTTTAAATCATAGTTTTTATTTTGGGGCAAACTTATTATAACTCCGTCGATATTTCATTTCTGTCCCTGTATTTCAATGTTTTCTTTTACCCCTATAGTTCCTCAAGAAGTTTCAATTTTGTCTTTTACTGTCGAGAGCCCTTGTTTTCGTGTTTCAATGATACTTTGAAAAATAAATTATTTATTTATTTTTTATTTGCAAAATTTTTAAAAATAATTTCGAGCAAAAGTCATTTTGGAAAAGTATCGCTATCACACTCTCAAACACTTAAATAAAATATCTTAGGGTGTACTTTAGTTGTTTAAATTGAATAAAAAAATAGTTTGGTTTTTTTTATATATATTTTAGGTTGATTTAATTCAATAGTTTTAGTTTCATTTTGAAAACCAGATAAACTAAAATAATTAGATATTTTACTAAAAAGTAAGAATCTTCAAGTCTATAAAACTCAGAGATAACAGTTGAGAAAAGAGAAAATAAAAAAAAATAATACATAATTTTATTTTTAATCTATTTTGCTCTGAAACTGAACCCAATAAATAATTTGACAGTTAATTTTATAAATAACTAATAAAAGATAGTATTTTTATTTTTTTCGTGCTCTCGTCACCACTCATTTCAAATCTCCATTTATGTTACAATATATATAATAAAAACTAAAACACTTGAAACCCTAAAAAATACAATAAGAAAGAGTGTGGTATTTGATTTGAGAAATGTTTAAAATACAGAGGCAGAAGTAGAAGATTGAGGAATGTAGAGGGGGCGAATTGAAGTTTAGCCTTTTGCTTTGGTGCAATCATGTGACGTATGGTACAAATGGTGTATTACTTTAAGCTTTAGCACTTAGCACTTGGCAGAGAGAAAAGAGCATGCGCGGCACGTGACTTAGACGTGAGTTGTTCGCACGTTTTATCATTTTGTGGCGGCTGGTTAGAAACTCAGAGCATGCCTGCGACCTGCATTTTATTTTATTTGTTTTTAGAACAAGTGGGTCACATGGCAGAAGTATTAAATTAGAAAAATTCTTGATTTCAACATGATTTTAATTGAATTATTGATTTCAGCAGTAACTTGGAAGATTAAGTTCATGTCCGGAAATGTTGTTGAGGTTGTTTTTTAAAGTATTTTTTTGTTTAAAAATATATATTAAAATAATATTTTTTATTTTTTTAAAATAATACACTTCCAAACCGCCCCCTAAATGTTTGTGATGTGCCTTAATGCGATGCTCAAGGAATTTCAGGGTTTGTGTGAGAATTTTGAAAGTATGGATGGACCACATTGCAATAGAAAATAAGTTTTGAGGTGAAATCTTCGATAGATATTATGAAACTTAAGGACTATTTTGACAGTCAGACCATCAATAAGGCAACGTGGCAGGATTCCTTTTCTGCACTTTGCTCAAACTGACGCAGAAAATACTAAAACCCGGATCATCTTGTGTTCTTCGAAAGTGAAAAGGAAACAGAGATAATACTAGCGGCGTAAGGGGGAAGAATTCTGAGCTTTTTTATAGCAAGAAAACAAAATGTGTATAGCGGTGTTTTTATGGCAAGCTCACCCTCTTTATCCGTTTCTCTTGCTACTCAACAGAGATGAATATCACAGCCGGTTAGTCAAATGAAATCCCTCCTTCCCTCCCACTACTCTTCCTTTCTTTCTTATTTGAAGTGTATGCTTTTGTATGTCTGTTCAAGATTGTGGGGTTTGTTCAGAAATTTGTTTCTGTTTGGAATTAGGCCATCAAAGCCTGTGGGATGGTGGGAAGGTGGAGAGATTCTAGGTGGGAAAGATGAGCTTTCAGGTGGGACATGGCTGGGTTGCAATAGAGATGGTAAGATTGCTTTTATCACTAATGTTAGAGAAGTCAAATCAATCCCTCAAGCTAAGACTCGTGGTGACCTTACTCTTCGTTTTTTAGAGGTAAATTTTCTCTCTGTTTGGTGTTAATCATGTTTGAATTCTAATTTCTAATTGATGGCTCGTTTCCTATCTGCTTGTTTTGGATGTTGTGCCAATGGTAATTGATAAAGACCATTCCTTTAATTGCAAGGACCCATGGCCATTCTTCTCTGAACGGGGAAACTTGAAAAGGGTAAATTATTATTGGGATTTGGTAGGTTAGGGCAGCAGAGACTTTGGGGTTGAGTTCATTGAGTGCTTAAAAATTATATACTGATGTGTTGGGCCTGAACAAATCCTTTACTTGATGATTCATTGATAGCTTCTTAACTCTTTAATCCAGTGTCAAACCTTGATTCTCTTATTTTTGCTCAATAAAGCATTTCAACTTTGTCTTCTTCAATGTGGCTCTCTCCAACACCTTAAACAATCATAATTGATGGATATGATCCTGCCCTTGAGTAGGAATAGGAGTGAATTCACAACATTTATCTTCAGATGCTAACTGCTGTGGCCTTTTTATTATCCATTTTGAAAGCTTTGGTTGTAATAGAAATTATGATTGCAGAGCAACAAGAACCCAAAGGAATATGCAGAGGAGCTTTCCAAGGAGGCGGGTCAGTATAATGGGTTTAACCTGATATTAGCTGATATATCTTCTAAATCCATGGTTTACTTAACAAATAGGCCAAAACCAGAAAATCTCATAGTCATGGAGGTGACACCGGGGATGCATGTGCTGTCAAATGCAAGCCTAGACTCTCCATGGCCAAAGGTTATACTTTCTGTCATGCTTTTGCTTCCATAATTATATTCCCTGGAGATATGCTTTGGCATAGCCATGAACGCACTCGTAATCAATCCTAAGGTTTGCCAAGGATGGCTTATCTACGAGATATGCATATTTTATTACTGAAGCAGCTTAGTTTTTTTATTTATGTTTGGAAGTTGAGTTTTAATTGTAATGGGTGCACCGCTCAATTGAAGTGAGGTTTTTTCTCTAGGCACAACGTCTTGGCCATGGTTTTAAAGATTTTCTGGAAAAGTATGGTGAAGCGGAACTTCCCACCGAAGAGATGGTTGAAATACTAATGACCAGCACAATTAAAGACGATGAAAGCACGCTTCCTGGAATTTATCCTTCTGAGCGGGAACACCAGTTAAGCTCTATATTCGTCGAGGCAGACACTCCCCTGGTAAGTCATTTTCTCTTTCAAATACTCTCTCTGTACTCCACATGCAATTCTTCTGGCAAATCCATCTTAAGAATCTCCTTGATATGCAGGGACGATATGGAACTAGAAGTACTTCTGCATTGTCCGTAAAATCAAGTGGAGAGGTCAACTTTTACGAAAGGTATCTTGACAAGGACCAGTGGAAAGAGCACAAAATGAGTTGCCAGATCAAAAAGATGGAAGAACATGGGCGATTTAACTCAGTCCAGTGATCCTTTCAATGAAAACAAGTGTCCTTTCAAAATCAGATAGGCCGAGTTACAAGATAATGTAACTTACTAGGCTTAATTGAAGGGCTTCACGTGTATAGATAAGTACTTTATACCATCTTTTGTCTCCAATGGTAGTTCAAATAAAGCTTCTGTCTCAAGCGCGTCCTTCAAGTGACAGCTTTGAGGAAGACAACAGTAGATTCTGCGTGCATATTGATTAATGCAAACAACTCTAATATTCCTTTGGGCAACTTTCAATTTACATGTTTGTCATAATGCAAACAACTCTAAAATTTTCAATTTTTTTCAAAAGTGATTTCAAATTTTCGCTCAGTGTCACATTGGCTGCATTTACTGACCGGCCATAGGATAGCTGGAGTCATTCAAATAATAATTTGACTTTCTAGAAAAGCATGGAGATTACTGGTATGGATTATAGCTCGGTAATTCAAGGTGGAATTGGGGGTAACAACTTTGAAGTTCATTATCAGGACTGCTGCTGTATTCCTCAACGTTCCTTCGATTTTCACTAATGCTCTTGGCACGTTAAGAGAGTCCTGAAGAACATCATTCTGGAATCAAAAGTTACAAATTTGTAGAGAAAAAATATTTTATTTTTATTTTTTTTTTATAACCGGGGTGTCCGGGCTAGCTTGTGCGCATCACAACTAAATTCTCGGGCTCACTGAATATCCTGCAAGTCCAATGAACAGGTAAGGCACCACGGGGATGACAGGCGTGCCTGGCAAGGCTTGAACCTGGGGTGGGAGGAAGACAAGCCCCCTCTCTTGACCACCAGGCCAAGACCTTGTTGGTGAAAAAATATTTTATTTCACCGTTTAGAACGAGCAATTTAATCCTGTAAATTCGATGCTGCTGGGGTGTAAAAATGCTGAGCTTGAATCTCCAGGAGCAAACCAGATTGGCTAGTAGAGAAGTACTTGGCCCCGTCCCGGTTTTCATGAATTCCTCGTGATAGAATCCACACGAGCAAACATACGGATTTCCCCACTGGATTTCATGAAGAAATTCATTTATGACTCTGCAGTGATAGAATCCATCTCCATTTTGTATTGTTGACGATGATCAATCCCCTATATAGATAGAAAATCCAATCTCCACTGTCTCGTGTAGCCTCCCAGTGCTCGTCAACTTTCCTGCATTTTAGCTGCTGCCTATATTCTTGGTTTTTGATTTCTACTATTGATTCTCGTTACCTACTGGTTGCTGCTAAGAATCTCTTTTAAGAGTCCTTTCTCTTTTCTTTAATCTGGGACGGAGAAAATGAAATTATTCAATCATGGCGACTATCAAGATTGATGTGCCACCAGGGCAAGGAACAGGATATCCACACCCATCATTTCAACCCGCGGCACCTCCTCTGGTATCCGCCATTAACTATCCTTCTTTCTTTCTCTTGCCTTTCTCTCAAAGGGTCTGCTGTAATTTGAATTCTTGAATTACAAGACGCAGGTAGTTGATAAATATAGCTTCGATCAAAATCATATGTTGGCAACAAGTGGCACATGATGTTCTTTCAGACTAACACGTGGCCATGCATGAACAAGGCTTGACATATAACTGCCCTCAAAAGCTGGTGAATAGAACGAGTGGACTGCAGGGATGTGATGACTAACACCTGGGAATGTACGTGGCTGTTGAAGCTATGTGGTTTGCCCAATTGATGCATCCCTTGCCACATCACAGCAACATGGAGTCTAATCCTCCTCCAGATATGGAAACAGAATCCGAACAAGCTGGTGGCGTTCAAGTCATCACTGTGACTCTTGCCATGAAAGACTTGATGATTCTGTGTATTAATGGATATTAAATACTAATTATTTCAGCTAGTGACAATTTCTGGTCCAACAGAGTATTTTATATTTCAGCTTATAAAACAACAGTGCAATTGACCTTTATATTAATCTCAGAACTCATACAAGGTCAAATGAAGCAGGGTGGAAGATGATCATAAGAACTGGGCTGAGAACAAATGAAGGGCCAGAGATTAATGACATTCACATGATCATGATTTGTCACAATCCTTTAGATGTTAACATGGTAGCAAATTTCCCAACATTAGCACTGTGCTTGACAAGAAAACTCGCAGAGAAGTCTGCCAGGCCACAGCAGATGATCATGACCTTGCTCATCCACAGAAGCTAGCTATGTTAAGAATTCATCTTTGATGCGGTCGCTATTAATACCATCAGAAGCTGAAAATAAGTTCCATGGAATATAAGAGTTTGAAATGCCGGTACAGCATATGCCTTCATCACATGGTAATAAAGAAAAGATTGCCAGTCTACATAACCATCTCTCAAGCTGCCATCAGCTTCGTCTTTTATGCATGGAAAAAGACATTCTCCTGCATTGCAAGCCAGACTCCTTGTGCCCACATAACCCATTAAACAGAACCAAATTCAATTTCCCTTTTTTGGCTGCTAATTTACCAGATAATTGTCTCTTTCTGGATCAGCAAGCCACAACATTTATACATTTGTTATTATCAAACAGATGGCACGTGAAATTTTGATTACGAGTTCTATTTTGAGTTGGTGAAATTCTGTGCCCAGAATCTCATCTGGCATACTGTCTCTTTCTCATGCAAAGGCAAACCGGCCAACCTCTTCATTACGCTTCATTACATTGCATGTGGCTCTCCAACTCATTGATTTGGACGGACTTTGTTAGTGAGCGAGGGACCTCTCTCTCTCTCTCTCTCTCTCTCTAGTGGGTCAACTCAGTAGCCATGAGATGGATTCTCTCTCTAGTGGGTAAACTCAGTAGCCATGAGATGGGTTCGGCTGCATAATGATACCATGTTCTTGACATTTTCCCTTTTAACCTCTTGCAGAATCCAACCTGTTCTTGTTTTATCTCATCCTGAAGCAGTGAAGCAGCTAGTATCCCCATCAACCATGATTCACGGGCGATCCTGAGAATATGATTTATAAAAATAATTTAAAATAAAAATAATTTAAAATAAAAATAATTTATTTTTGATTTTTTAAAAAATATTTTTGAAACAAGACACTTCAACCTTAAAACTTGTATTGCATTTTTTGTATAAATCTTGCAATGATTTTTATAAAAAATAGTATGGTTAATTAAAAATATAGATGTGATAATAACACTAAAATAAAATCCACAAAATAGCAAGATTGAAAAACATGTTTTTTTATGCTAGTAGTTATTTAAAATAATGACATTCAATAAAATTAAAAAAAAATAAAAAAAAACCATTAAATAAACAGAAACTTTTATTTAATTTACCCACCGAACGGGGCACACCACTAGTAAAATAAGGGTAAGCCTCATAAAGTAATCATAATAATCAACCACAGTAGATGTGTACTTTTATGGGTCCCATACATTAGCTGTGCATCACTCAAGCTGCCTTTAAGTTTGTTTGGTTTATCAATTTGCGCTTTTCACTCCCAGATCTGCTCTCATCCCACTCCAAGCGATTGTTAAAATTAAATTAATATATTTCATATTTTCATATCATTTTAATATACTAATTTTAAAATTAATTTAAAATATATATATTTTTCTAAAAAAAATGCTTCAAAAAACAATTTATAAAACATAATTAAATAATTGTTTAACAGTGTAGTTAAGATTGCTTTTAAAAATATTTTTTGTTCAAAAATATATTAAAATAATATTTTTTTTTAATTTTTTTAATATCAAAACATAAAAATAATCTAAAAAAAATTAAATAAATATTTTTGAAATGTAGTGTAAAATACCCTAATATCATGTTTGAAAGCACGTAAATATTTGTTCATTTTAATTAAATAAAATTTGTTTTAATGTTTTTAGAGTATTTTAATATTTTAATATTAAAAATAATTTTTAAAAAGTATTATTTTAGTATATTTATAAATAAAAATAATCCATAAAATCACTCCCAGGCACGGCTAAAACTCTTGGACATAACCCTTTGCCAGCAAAAGAAAAGGAGAAAACAGGCATCATCACTCCCATAATTATCATGTGTACGAAAGGGGTTCGCTATTCGAGGCAAAGCTTTTTCCTTTATTTGACTTTGGATTACATCAAAATTAGAATATAGTGGCAGCATAATCCAAGATTACACTTCAACTTGGAAATAATTAAAGAAAATGAAGATCCACACCATCTCTTTTGGACTCATGTGCGCCAAGATATTTTTCTGCACTTTTTCTCGCAGGCAGTGGCTTTTTTCTCTTTTCCAGGAACTTGTTGACCCCACCTGGGTCATCATCTCCAACCTCTGGCAACTCCCGAGTGTGCTTTTTGTAAGATGATGTACTGCATGAAAAATCATTTCTGTCATGGCGTTTTCTGCAGTTCATAACAGTCATCGACGATCCCATGGAAACTTAAATTCCTTTTTATGTTTCTAAAAATGCTTTTTTTCTGGAAACATTCTCAGTTCTGTACGCTAAACAGACACAGAATTGACGAGGTCCACTCATATGTATGAATCTTAAAACACCAGGTGCTGGTGTTCGATAGCAGAAAGATGGAGAAGAACAGCATCCCAGTTCAACAAATATTAATGAGGTCTGTCCGTAAAATGTATTGTGAGTTGAAGAGTAGCCTCTTGGCAAGCAAGATCAAGAAAATATTCACAGATTTTGTTTTTTTTTCCCATCGCCAGCATTCAAGAAAAGTATTCAGCTGGCCCTTTGCCTGTGCTCGGGCAGGCATTCATCACTTGTGCTAATAAAAAACGATCTCACATGCAAGTTTGAATAAATAAATTTACTTTTAATATAGCATCAAAATCTAACATCGCCATCTTTTTTTTCTTTTTTTGTACATCTGATCAACTATGTTGATTTTTAATCATAAGAAAAAAAGAAAAAAAAGAAAAAGCAATCCCTCCTCCTTCCACAACCTCCACCTTCTTCACTCATGTACACAGGCGATTTCCTCCAGCAATATGACTCCAAGAACTAGAAGAAATTGAGAGGAAAAATCAAATTCAAGAGCATAGAATCTGATTCTTCTAACAATCGAGAGTCCATTTTTATCTTCTTTTTTTCTTTCTTTATGTTTTCCACACCATTCAAGGTCCTAGAAAAGATCACCACTTTATCAGTCCAAAGCATTAGGACCGGCACATGCCTTCAGCTCAGGGCTCCAGATCCATTGAACCAAGAACTTCCTCCCTCTTTTACCATTCAAATTAAAGGTCCTACTTTTCCTGTCCCTCATCACCTGCCCTATATACCCACCACCACCACCTGTCCCATACAGCCCTTCACACAGATCCCCGATCTCAGTTGGTGCTGTTGGATCCTCCCCGGCATACCAAGCATTCACCAAAGGATTTGAAGACAGCTCTGCAAGTTCATGGCCTATAACACTGATCATCCCATCAACACCCACATCCCCGTTTGGTGGCTTCAATTCTCCCGGCCCACCTCCACCCATGTAACCAGGGACTGCGAAAGGGTAAGCACATACTTCAGGGCATTGTTTCCCTGAATTACCAACCCAAGCATAAGGCAACGTGTAGCCAACCATTGATGGGAATGTAAAGTAATGGAATCCGCACACTGCTCTGCAGAAGTCTTGCATGGTCACATCCTGTGAGGTCAATATAAGGTAGATCCCATTCTTGTGATCTACTGGGAAAGGTGCGGATTTTACTGCTGAAGCTATCACTTGTTGGATTGTAAGTCTTGTTAAGCCAGTCCCATGTGAATAAGCACTATCAACATATTCGCCAGCTATGAGTATTGAACGTGAGACATTAGCCCCAGTTTGATCCGTGTACAAGGACACAGTGCGCCACCAGTCAGAGACGGAGGGCTTGGCAGCAACAGCGGAGGGGGAGATGGAGTGAATGAAGTCTTTGATGAGAAGTTTCTGAGAATTAGCCCAGCGGCCATACCAAATAAGGTAGATGTTTATTGGGGCTGAAGAGAGGACTGGACCCATATGGTAACGAAGGCTGACTAAATCTGATGAGCCCTCAAATTTCTTAGAGGATGAGAGGGTTCTTGGTGGTAGTTTTGGGTTTATAATATCTGGTTTTGTGTTCAAGGTTTGAACTTGTGGAGAGCTAGTTGAAGCATAGACAAGGTGAGTAAATAGTAATAGCATGAAGAGAGCACAATAAAATGACAGGGGGGGGAATGCTCGCTGTGACATTTTGATTGGTGTGGTGTCGTAGCGGCGGAGGGAGGGGAGGAGAAGGGGTGTGGTGGTGGTGAGGAGGGGAAGAGAGATTGGGGGGGTATATAAAGAGGGGTGAGAATAGTAGGAGGGAAATGGGCTGGAGACAGCTGCAACGTGTGGGCACACTTTTACTTTAATGTTTTGGCGTTTTAAAATTTATTTTATAAAAAAATATTTGTATTTTTAATTTTAAATTATTATTTTATATTTCTAGATGATTAAAAATATTTTAAAAATAATCATTTATATAATATTAAAACTTTGTTTGTTATTGCGTTTCAAAGATATTTTTGAAAAAAAAATAAATTATTTTTTATTTTAAATTAAATATTTTTAATGTTTTTAGATTATTTTTATTTCGGTGATGTTAATAATATTTTTTTTAAAAATAATTATTTTAATATATTTTTAAACAAAAATTATTTTTAAAAACAATTGAACTCGATGGTGGTATAATTTGTATTTTATTGTAATGATAAATATGACTCTAATGATATATTTAAAATTATATAATTAATATATATTATAATTTTTTTCAAGACATGTAGATTTATTAAAAAAAACAATTACGTATAGCATGTTTTTTTAATATATTCTTAAATGTTAAATTAACATTTTTAAAATAGTTTTAATATAATCATACTAAACTAATATACACAATAATATTAATTTAATATATTTTTAATTTAAAAAAACGACATCGTAATATGAAACATCTTTTTTTTCCAGTACCATACCCACTTTCTCAAAAGCAAAAGCCACAAGAAACAAAATACGTACAGAAAGAGTGTCTCACAGTCTCTCCCTCTCTTTCCTGTGTACCAATGTGTGTTTGTTTATGAAGATCTGAGAATCAGCTTATTAAAGGGTGTTTGTAATTATAAAATGGATTATTTTATAAAATATATTTTATATTAATATATCAAAAATAATTAGAAAAAAATATTTTAAAAATAACATTCACAGTGGTCAAATTGCTTCTGCAATTGGCCTGCCAAAACCAACGGGGGCGTGGGTGGACTGGTAGGGGGTCCTCCCAGCTTAACCAAGGTCTCGAGTTCGAGTCTTAGGTATGCAGCTGCTTTAAAACTCGCTTGGGAGAGCTTTGCCGTCCTTAAGGGTCCTACCCGGCTCGAATCCGGATTAGTCGGCAGTGGCCGGATTACCGGATGGTTTCTACCAAAAAAAATTGGCCTGCCAAAAAATCTAGTGCAGCTCACTGTTGCTTTGAAGGAAAATGTTCAGTTCAGGGCTGTGTTTATACACGCGCATGTTTGAAAATTTCAAAACTTTTTTTATACACGCGCATTTGGAAAAACAACAGTTATAAAACTAGTTACTTTGATTTTTTAGCAATATTTCACTATATTTTAAAAATATTTTTGAAAAAAAATCATTTATTTTAAGTTGATTTTTTAGTGTTTTTAGATCATTTTTAATGAGTTGATGTTAAAAATAATATAAAATTATTATTTTGATGCATTTCTAAATAAAAAAAAATACTTTTAAAAATAATATCAATCACTCTGAAACAAGCACTTGGTGTCTGTAACAAAATTGATCAAGGAAAACCGGTTGAAAAATTGACTCTGCTGGTCTTGATTATGAGCTTGGATTGACATATAATTATCAAATCTTATGATCAGGTTTCAAAATCATAAAGGAAAACAAAATAAAATTGTTATAGTCAACCCTTTTTTAAAAGTTCTATCAAATACATTATTCAATTTGGAACTAGAAACTTGGTATTATTTGTTAGGAGAATGAAATTTTAGATACACTTTAAGTACATGGTGTTAGAATATCATGTATGGTTCTTGATTTATTTATCATATGTTTGCAAGAGCTTTATAATTTACTCTTATAATTCTTTTTATGTCAAAAAAAAATACTTTGGTAAAGCTTGTATATCCATTATATACATATATAAAAAATACTGAGTTTTTTTTTAGTTTGACATATCTTTTTTCTCTTCAATTTCTTTATAGTTAGATTAATATTCATTCTCTCTTTTATTTTACTTATATAACCTCATTTAAATACCAATTATTTTGTATGTATTTCATTTTTGAAAAGATTATTCTATTTTTTCATGATTAATATAAATAAAAACTATTTATTTTTAGATAATATCTCTAATACATGTAGCTTACATGATATTTTTATATATATTTTATTCAATCAATTTCATGCATATCTATTTTTATTATCATCTAATTGAATAAAAGACTAATTTTAATAAACAAGTTTATCAATTTTCATCTCCATTTATTGTTAATGATTTTGTTAAAAAAACCTAACACATATAATTGCTCTTTTTTTAATTATATATATCTAATTTTTTTATTTATATTTATAATTGTTTGAAAAAATTGTATATATACAATTTTTTGAAAAGAAATAGCTGACTCGCGTCATGGCGCCAGTTATTGCTAAACGTGGCAAAGAATTATTGGGTGGCTGCTGATGTGGCGTTTCAAAATAGAAAATGGTGAAATGGAAGTGACTATAAATAATAATAAGCCGAGTAAGGAAAATAAGGAAAACCCTCGCTACAAGATTGACAGTACTGTACATTTAGCTTCAGCAACAGACAGAGAGCGGAAAAAAAATGAAGACGACTTGAAAATAGAAAATAAAAATGAGAAAAATAGGATGCGATCGCCGATGCCTTTTTCTGATAGCAGCCGCTGTCGCATTCTTCTACATCCAGGTGGGTAGGCCAGGTCGATTCTTCAATTTTCTTCTTCTTTTCACAGATGGATGCATCCATCCACCGTCAAGTTTCTTAATGGTTGTCGAATTTCAGATGCGGCTATTTGCGACTCAATCGGAGTACTCAGATCGGCTTGCTGCTGCGCTTGAATCAGAGAATCGTTGCACTTCTCAATCGCGGTTACTTATTGATCAAATTAGCATTCATCAAACCAAAATTGTTTCTCTTGAAGGTTCCTTTCCCTCTCTCTTTCTGTTTTTTATCCATTATTTGAACTGATTTTTTTTTTGAATAATTTTCAGAACAAAATAGACGTCAAACCGAAGAGTGTAGACAGCTCAAGGCGCTTCTCGATGATCTTGAAAGTATGCACCTTCCCTAATTTTATCACTCACTTCATCTTCTAGACTAGGCATTATGTATCTAGTTGTTTTATCGAGTGGCATTGGTTTCTGTTGATTCCTATTTATCTAAGTCTTTTTTTAAAGGCTGTTGGTGTTTGGTGTGAACATTAACTTTCCATTAGTGTTGATCCAAATTTATAAGAAATTTAGCGTTTTTTCAATACTGATATTGCAGGAAAAGGCGTTAAAAAAGTAGTTGACAAGTCACAGGTTCGGAACAGTGGATAATTTCTGAAGTTTATATATATGCCATTGGTGTCATCGCTTTAAATTGTACAAGCTATTTTCTGCTTCCTTCTTCAGGTACCAGTGGCAGCCGTTGTGATCATGGCCTGCAATCGTGCTGATTATCTAGAACGGACAATTGAGTCTATTTTGAAGTATGTTTCGTGTTCATGTAGTTTGTTTCTAGTGCATTTAACTCTATTCTAATCACCAGCTGACTGGTTTTCTAAGTTGACAGGTACCAAAGCTCTGTTGCTTCGAAGTATCCACTTTTTGTGTCTCAGGTACTCACATTAATTTATGATTTTCCTTCTTTGTCAAAGTGAAAATTAGGTTTGCTTTGATCATGACATGCATGCATGCATGTTTTTTTTTTTTTTTAAATATATGTAAATTGTTTTTTTCTGGAAGTCTTAAGGATCCCGTTAAATAAATTTAGGTTTGTCTAGAGTTTATATGAAGATTATCTAAATATCAAATGTTCTTTTTGACTTTTAATAATTGCTTCAAAGATGTGCTATTGTAAACCACATCTCATACTATTTGAGAATGGATGAAGTATTTTTTCCAAGTCACGGTGATGAATTCTCTCTTGATTACCTAAATACTTTTATATAATTTATGTTATACCCAACATTTGTTCATTTGTTACTCTTGATTAGAATAACATGTACCAATATCAAAACATAACTCTCAATATATAAGATAACTTAGTGATCTCAAGTCTAAGAATCAATTACAAAACTGTCATGTGAGCTTTTCCATACAATTGATATTTCCATATGAAATTTTCATGTGGACCAGTTTAGTGTACATGTTATCCAACAAGCATCTACATATTAGTTCTATGTATTTCTTAAACTCAAGCTTATTAGAATAATTGTTTCTTTTCATAAAAAAAAGAAAATAATATATATATATATATATATATATATATATATATATATATATATATATATATTAATGTTTAGTCTTAATAGAGATTTGACCATGAATATTTAGGAACAATGCTTTGATGCAATAGAAATCCTATAATTATAACATCTTTATAAATTTTTTTACAAAATATTTTTTCTTCCAAAATCTTTATCTTTACTCTAGATTAATTAATCAAATATTATAATCAATAATAAAATATTTGTTGAATATTTCAGGATGGATCAGACCCAAGTGTAAGAAGCAAGGCTATGAGTTATGATCAGCTAATGTACATTCAGGTAAACTGTATTCTATGTATGTTTGTGTGTGCATGCAGGGTCGTTATCTATTATTATCTGGTATATTTTTATGGTTGCGTGAATAGTATTTATATATGATGTGGTATGCCAAGCTGTGTATTGGGAACATTTTCTATCCACTTGCAATACTTGATTATTTTAGTTTCTTTTTCATTCATTTGCAGCACTTAGATTCTGAACCAGTACAAACAGAAAGACCTGGGGAAATTATTGCATACTACAAGATTGCAAGTATGGAATGATTACTTCTTGTGTAATATCTTTCTTCTCAAAATTACTATCTGAAATATAAATCTTCTACAGGGCATTATAAATGGGCAATGGATCAATTATTCTACAAGCATAATTTCAGCCGAGTAATTATACTTGAAGGTGGACTTCTTCTCCTGCTGTGAAATCTCAATTCACGTCTTTCTTTTTCTCTCTATATTCACTGAGAAATTATGTGCTAAAGTATTGCTTCTAAAACAGATGATATGGAAATTGCCCCTGATTTTTTTGATTACTTTGAGGCTGGTGCAGCTCTTCTTGACAAGGATAAGTACGTTATTTTCCAGGCCTTCCATCTCCTACACATTTGATTTTAATATTAAAAGCTAGGGATCTTAGGCTTTCAGTAAGCTAGATTCTTTCTCATTTGGTATCAAACATGGTAGGTCCATCATGGCTGTTTCCTCATGGAATGACAATGGACAAAAGCAGTTTGTGCATGATCCTCGTAAGTTATTTTCTCATTGACTCCTTATACTACCACCTCTGCTCTCTAAACTGTACTCGTGTGAGATATTTAACTTTCAATGAGCTCAAGCAGAATGTGTTTGGAAATAATTCGAGCAACAAACTTGAACTACCTTTTGTTTCTGATCTGCTATTTGATGTGTTCTGCAGATGAACTTTATCGGTCAGATTTCTTTCCTGGTCTCGGCTGGATGCTGACTAAATCTATTTGGGATGAACTATCCCCTAAATGGCCAAAAGCATATCCTTTTTTAAAAAAATTCACATCATTTTGAAGTCTGGCTTTTATAGTGTGATTGAAGGCATTTTCCTTGACAAAAACTCACTTACTGGGATGATTGGTTGAGATTAAAGGACAATCATAAAGGTCGACAGTTCATTCGTCCAGAAGTGTGCAGAACATATAACTTTGGTGAGCATGTATGTCTATCCATGTACTACTCACTTATTTATTTCTTCGTAGTTGTTTGGATGCATCTCAGCGTCAGGCTCACATATTAAGAAAGTATTGATTAATATCAATGCATCGAGAACCACTCAGGCAGAAGCTTACAAATCAGTTGATCATTTATTGGATAACATGTAGGGGGCGAAGTGTAATACCATTTGTTTTCATAATATCACAAAATAGAAGGTCAATGCTATGAAATTTCACTGAATATCATAACCCAGATGTCTTTACCCTCTAATTGAATGTGGATTTATTATGATCACAGGGCTCTAGTTTGGGGCAGTTTTTCCAACAATACCTCCAGCCTATTAAACTGAACAATGTAAAGGTACTACGTGTTCCACATTTTTTCTCCTAGTTGAATTGTCTGCACTTATAATGTATATCATCAAATCATTATAATGAATTTCACTCTCGCCTCTTCTTCAAAAGGTTGATTGGAAGGCGAAGGATTTAAGCTACCTGACGAAGGTAATGGACAATTTCAATTCATGTGAAGTTGAAGGAGCCCTAAAAGCCAATTCTAGTCAATAAATTATGTACTGCTGCACTTCTTAGGATAATTATACAAAGCATTTTGCCGACATTGTGAGAAAAGCTAAACCTGTCCATGGAACTGATGCTGTTCTCAAGGCCTATAATATAGAGGGTGATGTGCGTATCCAGTACAGGGACCAACCAGACTTTGAATGGATTGCGCGCCAGTTTGGTATTTTTGAAGAGTGGAAGGTATTTCTGCTCTAACTCCGAAAAAGTTATGCAAAATGGAATTAAACCAGAAAATTCTTCTCGTAATTTTATGCTCGTGGGTAAATCACTTGGATTAAATAGCTCCTATCACATTTCACTATTCGACATGTTTAGTGCAACAGGTGATAATCCTTTCTGCGTTGATGTATGCTCACTCTTGTTCGATCTACTTTTCTGCTTTCAGAATCAGACTTTTTCTTTTTATCATTTTCGAAAACAATTGAGCCCCCCCCCCCACTGATTTTTTTCCTTTCCATTTCTAGGATGGAATACCAAGGACATCATTTAAAGGAGTAGTTGTTTTCAGATACCAGACAACAAGACGGATATTCCTTGTTGGTCCAGATTCTCTGAGGCAACTTGGGATCGAAGATGCTTGAGACTATTTGCGACTGATGCTTTGCTTAAACAATACATGCCAGATGATAATTGACTTGCGACTCTCTTGATTAATGATGTCTTTAAGGACAAAACCGACCTCAGTCTCATGTATGGTTCAAAAAAATTAAGAGTTTGTTTCGAGTTTCAGAAACGACGATCATGCGGTTGGAAATCTAAGAGAAGGGTGATCGATGAACTTTAGTTCAAAAAAAAAATACTAAAAGATAAGATGTGACTAAATTAGTGTAGTTATGTTATAATCATAAAATATTATTCATTGAATATTTAGATTTCATGTTAAAGTCGCTGGCATCAATCTACGGTGTTTTTCTCATGCGAGCAAGGGAATCACTTTTTAATGGTGATTCATTCTGAATGGAAACGACAAACCCTGATTGCCGTCAAATTTGTTTAGTGGTTTCTTGCTCTGTAACTCAGGACAGAACTCAGTTACTGACTCCATATTCAGTCGCTGTTTTGAAGGTGTATCCTAGAATCAACATGAGATGAATCGATTCGTTTAGTGGTTTCTTGTTCTGCAACTCAGTTACTGAAAAATTAGGTGATCGACGTTTTGTGAGTACCAAGAGAGAGAGAGAGAGAGAGAGAGAGAGAGAGAGTTTATATAGATAGTAGTATGAGTAGTATGAGTAGTAATGGAACAGAGACTGCTTCTACTTAATTCCCTCATTTTTCTCTGATCATCTCCAATTTCCAACCACTGTATCACTTCTATATAGCTGTTCAACAACTCCGCTTTTACAAAATTGAATCAGGGTTTCCTCATTTCTCTATATATGATGACTATGTTAGAATCGTTGATTGATGGATGGACATCTAAATGCACTTTTCGTATGTGCTTCGTTTCTTCATCCAATTCATGCACTGTATGTGCTGATGAACTGGCTGCCGACATACTTCGAGCAGAACCTCCAGCCGAGTCTTCAGGAAATGGGTTCTTATAAGATGATGCCTTACTTCAAAATGGTCGTAGTTTACTGACCACCTGATCACAAAATCTGTGACGAGTGCCCAGGAGTTCTTGAGTAATTTAGGGTTTTTAGTCGCTTCTCTTGCTTTGATAGCTCCTCCTATCTCTGGATAACAGCGATTAAGCTTTTGTGGTAAGGGTTCGCAGGCAGCCATGGCCAGTTCTTTCTTTCCCTCTTCACTTGAATTCTTGATTGCTGTCTTCTGATATCCGCTTCAACTACAAGAACCCAGATTTTCCTTCTTCAACCTCCCCTTAATGGCCTCCTAATGATTACTGCAGCATAAACTATTTATTCTCTAGATTTCTGAATTTCTACCACCTTTTAATAAAAAAAACTTCTCCTTACTCTTATTTCCACCACTACAAACAACGGGGTCCTCATGAAAAATATGGAATGCTACAAGTATCTTAAGTAGCCAAAATGTTACACTTGTTGACGCGAGGACAAAATAAACATTCTAAGATAAGGGGGGTGTCCAAACTGTGATGACACATGCATAGCCAATCAGGATTGCTGAAGAACATTCAACATCAATGGTCCATGGCCCTTGCAGCAGGGATCTCAAAATGTTATGCTCTCTTGTAAGATTGAAATCTAAAAAAAGGAGAGTAAGAAATCAGCGAGAATAAGGTTTCTTTATTTCCCTACACGAATGTGTAATTAGCAATTTCGAAATCCATCGTCCAATTTTAATTAGTATTGTTAATTTCATTTTATTTTGCGACCAAAATGTTTTGTATCAATTAAAAAAACGAGATAAAACAACATAGTTTTTATCTCTTTTAAAATTTCAGCCCGTTCCAGGTATTCCACTCAAATTTCGACCAGAACGTTCTAGTTTCGTTCTGTTAGTTTCATTTCGGCCAAATAGTATTTTTTTAAAACAATGAATAGTCTTACAATATTAATCATATCTCTTAATCCGACCGTTAGATTGAGATGAAATATTACGAAGAGTTTCTTAACATACTTATATATATAATGTCAGAATTTCAGAGTAATTAAAGAATATAATGACTTTGGGAAATTGATGATGACATTCTTATAATATTATACATGTCTAAAATTTTATTCGGAAAAATTATTTTATTGTATCTTTTTTAGATTAAACTACACAATTTTAAGTAATTTTATTTTTGAATTTAAACTAAAAAAAATTGAATTAATATATATATATAATACAACCCCGAAACAACGCGTCAAAACACTTCAAAATTAAAATATTTTATTCTAATGAAAAAAAAACAAAAAATAACCGAAACGGAATTTATAATTTTAATGTGTAAAATAGGAAGAAAAGTCGAATTAAATTTCATTACATGGTGGTGACTTCATTCACCACTACCTACCTTAGTGTCTTCTTGTTTCGTTGGATTCGGCTAGGATTGTCACCTTCATATTTTATCTCCATAACCAAACTCTCCAGTACAAGAGTGGTTGTCCTTGTCACCAACAAAAGCACTATTTAAATCCCAAGTGGTAACCCGCCCCACTTCCCAAGTGGTTCCCTTTCTCCATCATCATGTACTCCCTGGAAGATAAGTAGCCTCCTCCATTGTAAGCTGGTGGCTCCAGTTTCCAAAAATAAGCCCTTTCCTTATAGCAAGGGCCGATTTGCTTGAAAATATTGTTGAGGGGCCAATATGACTACTGAACCTTTTTGGAGGTCTGCATTAGAGAGTTTACCTCATGAACTGAGAGACAAGAGACCTACCCTCTCAGTGTTGTTGTCTCTTTGGAAAATAAGAAGAACGGGAATCTAAAACCCTTTGTGTTTTGACCCTCTGAAAAGCAACAGCCTTTTTCTCTACAACAGAGAATGGCAATCTGTTTTCTTTCTCCCTTGAAACCCATAACCCCAACAGTTTCCTTAACACCAAACCTTAATCCTAGGAAAACAAACATCCTTCGCTGTAACTTTTCGCAGCCCATCATCACGACCACCGAGCCTGAACCCGTTTTCACCTCCGTTAGATCCTTCGCACCTGCCACCGTCGCCAATCTTGGCCCTGGCTTCGATTTCCTCGGCTGCGCCGTTGATGGCCTCGGCGATTTCGTGTCTCTCCGTGTCGACCCCTCGGTCCACCCCGGCGAGCTCTCCATCTCCGATATTTCTGGCACGAAAAATCTCTCCAAAAACCCACTCAAAAACTGTGCTGGCATCGCCGCCATTGCCACTATGAAGATGCTCAGCATTCGCTCTGTGGGTCTCTCTCTTTCCCTCGAAAAGGGCCTTCCTTTAGGATCCGGACTCGGATCCAGCGCTGCCAGTGCTGCTGCGGCTGCTGTGGCGGTGAATGAGCTGTTTGGAAGGAAATTGGAGGTGAAAGATCTGGTCTTGGCTGGGTTGGAATCTGAAGCTAAAGTTTCAGGTTACCATGCTGATAATATAGCACCAGCAATAATGGGTGGTTTTGTTTTGATTAGAAGTTATGATCCATTAGAGTTAATGCGTTTACAATTCCCAGTTGAAAAAGATTTGATCTTTGTGCTTGTTAGTCCTGATTTTGAAGCCCCGACTAAGAAAATGAGGGCTGCATTGCCTGCTGAAATAGGGATGTCGCACCATGTGTGGAATTGTAGCCAAGCTGGGGCCTTAGTGGCTTCAGTGTTGCAAGGGGATTTGGTGGGGCTAGGGAAGGCACTGTCAAGCGACAAAATTGTGGAGCCTAAAAGGGCTCCTCTGATTCCTGGCATGGAAGCGGTTAAGAAGGCGGCTCTGGAGGCGGGGGCTTTTGGATGTACCATCAGTGGTGCAGGACCGACGGCGGTGGCAGTGGTGGATAGTGAGGATAGAGGGGTGGAGGTTGGGGAGAGAATGGTAGAGGCTTTTTGGAAAGAAGGGAATTTGAAGGCTGTTGCCATGGTTAGGAGGTTGGATAGAGTTGGTGCTAGACTAGTTGGCAGTGTTCCTAGATGATGCTGGTTTTGATCTGGTGTGAGATAGTAAGTTTAAAATTCCAGTTATTATCGAGTCACCTGGCAAACAAGTAGAGAGGGGAGAGCTTTTTTGATTTTGTTTTGCTTCAGTGCTGAACTGTTAATGAATGCAGCTGCCTGCTTCAATGAATAATAACCTCACATGTTCTTGCTCTCTTTTGGGTAAGATGCAATTTGTGGGTTCTTGTCTGTCTCTTGTTAGGGCAAGTCCATGCCTACATTCCTGCATTCGGGAATGTGAGTGGTCTGGTCTATTCGTATATTTTCGTTTTATAAACTGGTTCATAAGATATTGCTTTGGGAAAATCACTTTGAATGTTCTAGACTTCTAGGTAGGTTGATTGAAACCACTGTTGTTGATGTCATTTCGATTTGCCGAAATATTTTGATTTTTTTTAAAAACGAGATAAAGTAAAGTAGTTTTTATTCTATTTAAAATTTTAGTTTGTTTTGGAAATTACAGTGGAATTGTTTCAGTTTTGTTCCATCATATTTCTTAATTCAATTGTTAAATTAAAATAAAATTTTACGAGGAGTATTTTAATATATTTATATATTATATATTAAAATTTTAAATTAATTAAAAAATATAATGACCTTGCGAGATTAATAATGGTTTTGTGATATTATAATATTCAAAATTTTGGTCAGAAAAATCATTTTTTTAATTTTTTTATATTAAATTATTTTCAATTTAATTATTCATCAGGTTTATTATGAATTGAACTTTATAATTTAATTTGATTTGTTTTATTTAATATTATCATAATCTTATAATGGAGATCACATATTTGAAAGAGTAATCTGGGTTGATCCAAATTAATTCAATATATCATTGTTTTAATTTTTTTTAAATCTTAACTTGATTTTTTTAATTAAATTATATTTTTATCAATTTTTCATATTATCTTTAAACTTATCAAATTAATCAAGTTATATCAGTTAAGCTTTTATTTTTCTATTTATATTTAACATTTAAATTACATAAATAATTTTATTTTTGATTTTTTTTAAATAATATATTTAATTATATATATATATATATATATATATATATATATATATATATTTCAATCCCAAAACGAAACATCCAAATTGACATTGATTGAAACCTCTCCATGGTAGCAGGCGGAATAAGTATCATGGTTCTGTCTATATTTGCCCCACGCACGAGAAGACCCTACTCCGACTCTTTCAACTCGCAAGTAAAGAAATCCCTTCTATTGTTCATGCCTCATTGATCATCCCTCTCTTTATCTTACATGACGAGGAGTTTTAAAAAATTTCAGCATAGAAGCAGGGAGCAGGGAAAGAACCTTGAAAAGTCTGGTAAAATCAATCGATACAAAGGGAAGGGGGTAGGATAGGATGGTGTTCTTTCTCTACAAAAATAAAAACAACAAATGAAGCGACAGTCAAAACTTTTTCTATCCATAGGTGCTTGGATTCAGTTTTCTTTGGCAGCTGCAGCCTGCTTTGCACCAACAGCGAAAAACTCTGATATCACTTCCAGAGGCATGCCCTTGGTCTCTGGAACTTTCAGGTAGACGAACACAAACGATACGACGCATACGACCGCATACATGCCGAAAACACCAGCAAGGCCGACAGATTTGAGCATCACGGGGAGTGTATATGTCACAATGATGTCGCAAATCCAGAATGTAAGGGCACATATGGCTATGCAAAGACCACGGACACGAGTTGGGAAGATCTCCGCGCATAGAATGTTAGGAACTGGCCCGAAACCCATGACGAAGAAACAGAAGTAGAGCACAACGCTCACAGTTGAGATTGATGCATTTACAACACTGCCCAGATTCACCAGGCTTCCAAAGACTAACAAAATGAGTGATACGATCAACACAGGGATAGTTGTGAGCAGCAAAGTCCTGCATAACACAGCAGCAGTAAAGATTACGAAAAAAGGGTAACAGTAAAGGGGTATTGCATTTCTTTTCTTTTTCTTTAAATTCCATTAGTATTTTACATTTTTTCTCACCCAACAGATACATGAAACTGAGTCCAGACAATCATTAGACCTTGTATTTCCCCCCCTATTTCCCTAGACCCTAAACATTAACCGACGAGAAGATTACAGATTGTTGGATCAAGAAATGATAACTTTTGGGGTTAGCCTTGGACGCATCATTGCGAAGCAGTTATCCTCACCGCAACAAACATTTTGTGAAATTAAAGAATATATGCTACAATTGCTTGGGAAAAAGTCAAGGGAAAGAAGATATAGAGGTACCTTCTCCCAGAGATATCCATGAGCCTCATGGCAACAGCTATAGAGGGGAGCATCAACAAGGTTGTAAGGCCGCTGATGAGCAGAGATGTTGAAGCTGAACTAAGGCCCAAGTTTGACAGAAGAACTCCAACTCCTGCCTGCTCAAGAATTTGAGGAGTATAGTAGAGAACCCCATTTATGCCAGCAAACTGCAAAGACACACAAATTCAGAAGCCAGCTTGTGCAAAAGTGAAAAAAACCTTGAAGTAGTATATTGTCTCCATTAACAAATTCACCATGCTTCAAACTTGAAGGCATAGCTGTCAAAGGGAAAAGAAGAAAATGATGGTTTGAGAGTGAGATATCCATTGGTTTAAAACCATCTCTGCTATTAAAGTTTAGAAAATTTCACCATGAAGAAAACAGAACAAATTTCAAGATCAGTTTGCTACCATTATAAAGGTAACAGAGTAGCAGTGAATTAACTTCATAACAAAAAAACAAGATGATCAGTAGACTCTTAATTGTTACCTGCTGAAGTATTTGAAGTCCCACCCCGACAGCTAAGGCATGCTTGACACCAGGTTCAAAAAGATCTCTCCAGCTTGGTCCTTTAGCCACAGCTTCTGATGGGTGGATCATAGATGGTCCGACTGGATGCTGATTCACAAGGTCCTTGTGATAAAGAGCTGGTTGGCTCACCAAAGCAGCAGCCTGGACATATTCACTGTCTGGATGGCCATTAGTGCCAGTCATAGAAACCATAGATCCATGCCGAGAACCAGGGGCACCTCCTTGATGCAAGTAAATTCTTTTAAAGCCTCCTTCCTTTCCATCTTGGTCTTCTCTCTCGGTCCATTTCCATGCAAGCTGCCAACCACCACCAATCCCTGTGCTACCAACTGGCTCTCCAGCATTTCCAGTAATCAGACTCCCGTGTCTCATGTTTTCCATGCTTCCATGGCCAGGTGAGACCATGTCCTTATCCATGCTTGTTGTCTGGCGGGAGATCAATGGACTCTGCAAATTGTCATCAGAATCACCAGAAGCACCATCAGATGCATAATCCTCGCCTTCTCTGGCATGGCTCTCCTCATCCCAGTCTTCATTTCTAGGTTGATTCTCTCCTACATTGAACATGCTGCCAAAGTGCGGAAAAAGCATGCTTCTCATGCTTCCTTGTTCAGGGAGATTCTCGTGGACGCTGCCAAATAGGGTAACAAGAGGATCCATGAGAGGTACATTCTGGTTTGCCATGCTTCCACGCCTTGATGCAAGACCAATAGCACTCTCCCCCCTGACAGGTCTGGCAACCCAACTGAGACCTTGTTCAGGTCCATATAACTTGATCTGATCCTTGTCAGCGGATATATCATGGTCATCAGTGAAATCATTGGCTGGCCCAATTATGTACTCCTCTATTGATGTGTCAGCCCCAACTCCAAGTCCCTCAACCAGTAAAGCCAGCTCACCTGTTCATTCGAACAGGATTGCTATCATGAATAGGATACTTCCATCACTACCAAATTGTGAGAATAAACATCCTAAAATTACATAGTGAGTGATTTTACAACATTTCCGCCAACACATGACAGATTACTCAAACTTCAATGAAGAAATAGTAGAGAAGTAACAGGAAACACTGCAATATTAGCACCATATAAGCAACAAAGAGAACAATAAATAATAAATAAATACTCTACTCATCAATCATCTATTGAGTTGCTGTAAATTCAAGCACATGACTCTCTCCCTTAGAAATGCTAATAGAAATAAAAACATAATCCTTTACTTAAATTATGATAGAAGAAAAAACATGACATGTGGAGTCGCTTAGCAAGGTTTCAGAGGGCATGAAAGAGTCAAAGAAGAAGAGAATGAAAGAGAATTCTCGCACCACATGTTGTAGAGAGTGAAGTGTACACCATTCAGTATTTTTTACGGCAAACAATATTAGAGGAAGCATGGTGCGATTATGAACCGTAGGAGCTATAACCAATGTACGATTAGCTATGAAAGAATATGGAACTAGAGAATTCTATATAAAGCAGCAGCAACAATATGGCATAAGAACAGGTATGTGGTCCATGAAATCAAAATGCTGTTCTCTTAAAACTGAACACATTACATTTGATGACACTGATGTTGTACAACAAACACAGAAGAGAAAGAATAGAACAGATTAGAGCCATGCAGATTTCTACAAACTTCCTAACAATGACTATCATAGGCATTGCTCTATGGTATGTTGAATAGCCACAGTATTGACAATTGGTCAGTAGAATAACAAAAGCCTAAATTACACTCTAAAGGTAAACAAATTTACTTTTTCTACTGAAATCTTTCTGCCATTTTCCATTTTTTTTGTACAATTAATGATATTAAACAAGAACCTCTGAATCATGATCGTTGCGATTTATGACATGATATAATTTGTATTTTATTAATATTATCTATTATCTAGTTATTGGGGACTAGAATAAGCTTCATTATATTGCATGGAGTAGAATAAGAAGTGAGAGCTGAAGCAAAAAAAATCAGAAAATAATTTGTATATGCATTGTGTTTCGTCATAGTCTAACAACTCAGCGTCAGTGAAAGCAAAACAAATGAGGGCCAAACTGTCAAAGAGAATGATGATCCAAATACAGAAATGGATTGTTTTCCAGCATTATATAAAGCTTGGCTAAAGGATACAAAGAATGGTTGCTTCAACAGGAAGCACAGCACATGAAAGAAGGGAAACTCCAGTTTCAGAACTAAAATCACCCCAAATTGAACAACGAACTTTCATTTTATAATCGATAAAGAATCTATGCATGGAACTTTTCATAAACAAATTTCCAACAAGTTTTTTTATTTTGCTGGTACAAATTTCTGCATCCACTAAATTCCCAAAACTATATGTTTTTCCTGCAGTAAGCTTTTACCTGCTGTGTCATATCGCCTGTAATATTGCATATCAAAACAATATTGCTATTAAACTCAAAACGCATGTAGATCATAATTTGGATCACCAGAAAATAGTAACTTCTAAAGAGAAAAGCAGAGAGGACTAACCAGCGACATCTTCTCTGCCACGGAGCCTCTGCAAAACCTTCTTGGCCTCAAGCATCCGTCCTTTGCTCACAAGCCACCTTGGAGACTCCGGCAAGAAAAATACAGTCAATAGGAAATAGATAATAGAGGGAATAAAAAGAACTCCAAGCATCAATCTCCAACTTGGAGCCTCCATCAAGGACATTCCAAACACCATGCAATACGAGAGAAACATTCCGACGGATCCAGTGAACTGAGGAAGGGTATTCAACAACCCCCTTATTTCAGGTGGTGCCGTCTCAGATATATAAACTGGAATTAGAGTAACTGCCAAACCAATGCCAAATCCATCCAAAAGCCTTGCCAAAAGTAGAACATAAACATTGGGAGACCATAGCATTACAAGACCACTAACAAAATAAAGTACAGATGAGATTATCAGCAACGGACGGCGGCCTAGCAAATCAGATACGGGTCCAGAGCAGGTAGTAATTAAAGTGGCTCCAACAAGTGACATAGCCACGATTAGTCCTTCTATAGTCGGTTCACTTTCCAACTGAAATTCTTTTTTAATGTATAAAACAGACCCTGCAGCCGCAAAGGAAAACAGAAAATTACTTAAATCACTCTTGAGTTAATACCTCAAATTCATGGTTCTAATTTAGAAGGTGAATTCAAGCAAGATCCAATTATAAACCATTAAAGTGAAGCAAATATCGGTTACTGTAAGTTGATCACAAAAATAACAACACAAAGCATGAAAGTGATCATTTCTTGTGCATAGAATTACCTTCAAAAGCTGAAGAAACCTTGAAGCATTTTAGACCTTGACAGTTAAACTAGGAAATAGATGATCAAAGGGGGAAATTACCTGCGATGGTTGCATTATCCCATCCTTGCAACAAGTTGCCGATAGCAGCAGCAACAGCTACAAGCACAGCTCCACTCATCTTCCCTTAAGCCACAATTCTCTGAAAAACTAACAACAAACCAAGCACCCTGAAAGAGAAGATCCCAAATCAGAGATCACATGGTGGAAAACTTCATCTCTCCCAATTAAAAAAACTAGATATAATTACAATAATGGAATTCTCTTACAAGGTATGAGGATCTCTATGGGGCAGAGAAACAAACCAATGGATCTAAACCACCAAACCGATGAACACAGCGGAACAAACAAACTAAAGATTATATAAAAAAACAAAAAACAACGAAAACCCAGACGTCCAAATCTAACATGGAAACAAAACAAGTGGTTATTTTTTAAAATTACAGACGTGATGAAGCAAAAGAAGCAGAACCGTTAGATGCGTCCTTTCATGTATCATCAGATGCAGAAAGGGCCATCATATTCACTGCAAATTGCAATGACTTGGCGTTAAAAAAGTTGTCTTTGGTGATGAGTTTTTTATATATTATAACTCAGGACAAAGGACTGCAAATACAGGAAGGAGAGATCTTTCTTAGTGGCAGATGGAGAATTATAAAAGGGGAGAGATTTTGGCAAAAGAGAAGCAAAGCCAATGCCCTTTAAAGTGCGACACCTGTCCCTTGTGCCTCTATATATACCCTGCGCGTCATCACCTTCCTCGGATCGATTTTACTATCTATCGCTCGCTATCAAACCCTTCTTTGCATACTACAAGAAAAGAAGGGGCGCCTCAGTTCTATATATTTCAAAATTTCAAAAAGAAAGGAAAAATAAAAAAAGTTTGAAACTTTATAAAAAGGATATCATTTGAGAAAGCAATAATGTGGAAGAGTACAGGGGGCTAAAAGGGATCCATCCAAGATCCGACATGTAAGTCTGGGCTCTGGACGTTGGAATCTAGTGGTGTGTCTACTGGCGAAGCGGGCAACCAATAATTTAAACTCACAAAGACACAGTCACAGACACAGGTTGCGTCAGATTTCCTTTCCTTTGTTAACAATGTCGAATTAGCAAAATATGAAGCATTCCACCCTCTGAATTACCAAACAGACAAAAGCTAATGAGTCAGAGCTGATGTTGTAAAATTCATTTATTTTTATTCTTTTTTAAATTGTTTACGATGACATAATACCTGGACAAGTGACACAAAAGCTAATAGGTTGTTTCAAAATATATCTAACTAATTTATTTATTTCTTAACGTAACACACCTTATTTAACGCCGGTTTGGAAGTGTGGTTGCGGTTGTTTTTAAAAGTGTTTTTTATTTAAAAATATATTAAAATTATGTTTTTTTTATCTTTTAAAAATTATTTTTGATATCAGCAAATACCAAATTTTATTAACTTAAACTTAAAAATAAAAATAAAAAATTTCAATTTTTTTCAAAAACGCTTTTGAAAAGCACTCCCAAACACCCCCTATAAAAAATAAAATGAAACATTTTCGATATTAAAATCTTGTTTAACATTTTGTTTTAAAAATATTTAAAAAAAAAAGTATTTTTATTTTGTACTTTACATTAAAAAAATATATGATATTTTTTGATCATTTTCAGGTGTTGATATCAAAAATTATTTTTAACAAATAAAAAATATATTTTAATACATTTCTGAATAAAAAACATTTTTAAAAATAACTTCAACACAATTCCAAGCAGTCATAATAACTTTGAGCTTGTGTCTTTTACTTGTTTTATTTTGAATAAATTTGAATTTTTATTTTAGATTATTTTTTTGATGTTTTTATATTATTTTATATTTTTTAAAAATAAAATAAATATTTTAATATATTTTTAAATAAAAAATATTTTAAAAAACAATAGTTACATGCATCAGGAATTTAACTTCTTTTTGCTAATTACTGGTCCAGACGCCCTTATTTTCTGCCGGAGATAATAGGGTGCCGCCACCTTGCTCCACTCACAATTTTTTAGCTCAATTATTTTTACCTGGGACCCGCCACCTTTGTACTGTTTCGCATTCATGTTGTATGGATGCTTAAACTTTCAAAAATATTTTTTTTATTTTGAATTAATTTTTTTGTTGTGTGTTTTTGATAATTTATATATACTGATATCAAAACATTTTAATATATTTTTAAAATATATATTTTTAAAAATAATCTAAATTATATTATGAGACTATACATTAATCATGACGTGATTAAAGTATAGTTGATATGACTGTACTTCACACATGTAATCAAACTTTGGTACCCAACAGTCAAAAATAACCTTAATTATTTTTAAAAAAATTAGATAATTTTTATAAAAATATATCAAAAATAATTTTTAAAAAATAAAAAATATCATTTTAATATATTTTTTAAACAAAAATACTTTTAAAAACAATCTTGATTATATTACCCACCAATCAATTAATCACGGAGTGATTAAAGTATAGTTGACTATGACTACTTCACCTCACACATGTAATCAAACTGAGCTTTGATTTTAGTTTGGTACTGGGTTTCATCAACTTCATCGCTCATGATTGCGAGGTTCAGCCTGGTCCATGTCGTGTAGCGACTGTGTTTTTGGTAGATGAAAATCTAACAATGTTTAACTGATACAAGTTTAGAATTAAAAGGTTTATGTTTTCTATGATCGAGTCCCGTCATTGCTAATATAATGATCACTGAAAGCTTAAATGATCGTTAATTTCATAATTTATGAGATTAATCAAGGTGCACGCAAGCTGACCCGGACATCCATATTAATAAAAAGCATGACAATACTCACAAACATTTTTTTTTTTATTAATTACCAATATCAACCAATATCAACCGATGCTATTATTTCTCAATAGTTTACTCCATCAAAAAGATTATCCCAATCATTTTCCATCATCACATCAACTTTGCGATTTACTATAAAATATCTTAAATGACTATTGTCTACCCAATTTGCCGAAGCAAAATGACAAAAAATATCTACCCCGCACCTTCCTCAATAAATAAAAAAATGAAACTTCTTAATAAAAAATAGGTTTAATCTAAATAACTTACTTTATATGATCAATAGCATATAGTAAGATAATTAGAGCTATGGTTACAAAAACTTTATATTTTTAATCGAATGGAATTATTTTAATATATTCGTCCAATGTCATTAAAAAATCAAAAGGGAAAGAAAATCATGGCATTCCAAAAAAGAAAAAAGAAAAGTGAAAGTATCGTGTCGTGCGGTGAAGGTAGGGTGTTCCTCGTTCCAAGCTAAAAAAAGCCAAGCGAGTGAGGGTAACCCAGCTGTCCACTTGGCTGTCATTTTTTGTAATGATAATCATGATTAGCTGTCCCTTTTAATACTACTCGGCCTGTTTAGAAGGACAGTTGCGGTAGTTTTTTTTAATGTTTTTTGTGCTGAAATATATCAAAATGATTTTTTTTATTTTTTAAAAATTATTTTTGACATCAGCACATCAAAATAATCTAAAAATATCAAAATATATTTATTTAAAATAATAATAAAAAAACTAATTTCTGCTGCACGGGATGCCAAACACTATGCCAAACAGGATATCATGATGATAATTTAGAAGCAACAAGATTCAAGACAGAATCAGTAGACGAAAATTGGCAGGAGACAGCAACTTCATAGAATCCCGAGGGGCCACACGTACTAATCATCCAATCACGTGTGTCCTAGTAATAAAAAGTTGATTTTTTTTTATTTTTTAGTTTTTTGTTGGAATTTTCAAGTTGCTAGTATGATGTCAACTGAAAGTTTACATGGTCATTGAGGACTCGTAAAATTAATTGAAATGCATATGACAATATATACATGATTTCTAGTTCGAGCCATATGATTGTTAATATGATGATCATCAGAGACTTACATAATCGTTAACTTCAAAACCTATGAGATTAATTGAGATACACGCAAGCTGACCCAAATACCTGTATGAGTTGTTAAAAATAAGTCAATTTTTTCAATTATTGAAAATTATTAGATTTTGAATGATAACGGTTCAAATTAACATGTTCATGCCTTGTGGTTTCTCTACGTGTGTGCTGAGATGTTCTTCTTTATACGAAAATGATGTGGTGTTTTAACATAGAATTTATATTGATAATATCTTATAAGATAAGATAGATAATAAGTATAAAAATGAACATGTAAAAGAAATCATGCTTTTTGTTATTGCAAAAGCTAAATTATATAGTGTTTTAACTGTTCATCATCTTATATATTATTGTCGATTGGAGCACTAGTTTCTTCAAAAAAATCAATTTGATATTCTTTTTTTTCTACAGAATTGAGCTCTTTGAAGAAATAAATGATTGTTGTTTTTAGTTATATTTGATATATTTAATTGTTGAAGAGTTTGGTATGATTTATTTTTAATTTTTTATATTATAAATAAAAAATATTTATTTCTTATAATATTTATAATATGTGCAACCTTGTACAATGTGTTTTATTTTATTTGATAAATCTTACATGTGTGTTGATTTATATTTCAATTTTATTTTAATAAAAAACAACCAAATAAATTATTCAAATTATGATGTTAAATATCTTGATCTGTATTTATCTCTCAATTTTTTTTTAATTTTGTTTTTGTTTAAGAAAACAGCTAATAGAAAATAGGTTTGCTTGGGTGTTCTCTCTCTCTCTCTTTTAATTAAACCCAATCTTTTTTAAAATCTATTTTACATTAAATGTTCACAACTAGTTTAACTCTTTTTTTACTATCTTTTTAACATCTTATCACTGGGTTGATGTTTAATTTTGCGATCCTCTATTTTTTTATCATATAGTTAAAAATATTGTTTTCGAAAAAGAAAAAAAATTAAAATTTCATCGGAGTCCATAATTGGGGACTTATAAAAACAATTAATCTCTAAAGTCTTAACATTGATTTATCAAATTAAATCTAATAACATCCTAACAAATTCCTTCATATTCCCAATATTGTTTTTTGTTTTTCTAAAAATTATTATGAACCAAAGAATATATTTGGTCATGTTATAGACAAATGGATATTCACTTCGAGCTCTGTGTATCGCAGTGGCAGCCGAATCTGACGTGTCCAAGGTATATGCCTGCTCGAGAAAGGATGATCCTGCCCCGAATAACTTGAATCATCATTAGAAACACATCAAGCCTTTGCAGCTTTGTCTCATTCACCAGCTGATATCTAACGATGTCCTCCAGTGTGGGAACCACGGATCATTTCAAACTAATCTCACCTACCCTCTTCATGGTTCATTTTTTGTTTGCATGGGAGAAATTTATTTATGAAATATGTATTTTGTGGGTTTAAATGAACGAGTAAAACTCTAATTATGGTTTATTTTTTGTTTCTATGCAAGAAATTTATTCCTGTGTATTTTATGGGTATAAATGAACGAGTAAAACCCTGGTTGTTCCATGATCTTACAAGGAGTGTACGTCCTGACTCGAACTTGAGACCTGCTATACAAATCGTATTTATGGGTCTAAATGAACGAGTAAAACCCTGGTTGTCCCATGATCTTACAAGGAGTGTATGTTCTGACTCGAACTTGAGACCTGCTATACAAATCATATTTGTGGGTCTAAATGAACGAGTAAAACCCTGGTTGTTCCATGATCTTACAAGGAGTGTATGTTCTGACTCGAACTTGAGATCTGCTATATAAATCATATTTATGGGTCTAAATGAACGAGTAAAATCATGATTGTTCCATGATCTTACAAGGAGTGTATGTCCTAACTCGAACTTGAGACCTGCTATACAAATCATATTTGTGGGTCTAAATGAACGAGTAAAACCCTGGTTGTTCCATGATCTTACAAGGAGTGTATGTTCTGACTCGAACTTGAGACCTGCTATACAAATCATATTTGTGGGTCTAAATGAACGAGTAAAACCCTGGTTGTTCCATGATCTTACAAGGAGTGTATGTTCTGACTCGAACTTGAGATCTGCTATATAAATCATATTTATGGGTCTAAATGAACGAGTAAAATCATGATTGTTCCATGATCTTACAAGGAGTGTATGTCCTAACTCGAACTTGAGACCTGCTATACAAATCATATTTGTGGGTCTAAATGAACGAGTAAAACCCTGGTTGTTCCATGATCTTACAAGGAGTGTATGTTCTGACTCGAACTTGAGACCTGCTATACAAATCATATTTGTGGGTCTAAATGAACGAGTAAAACCCTGGTTGTTCCATGATCGGGTCTAAATGAACAAGTAAAACACTAGTTGTTTCATGATATCACAAGGAATATATATATATCATAACTCAAATTTAAAACCTGTTATACAAATTATAAATTCTTTGTCATCACATCACACTCCGGAAGATGTTTCTTGCTCGTCGTGTATTGAACATCAAGTCCTACCGACAGAAAGGGGCTCAGAGAAGAGAACAGTGCTGTTAGAACACGGCCATGCTCTATACATGGCTCTCGTGATGTCGTTCTCACTGTCCACCAATGAACTCAGAGGGTATAACCCTAAATGGTAGACCCAGGTGATCGATGCTGTGGTGGGTCTCCATTCTGTCCTCATCTCTCAAGTGAAAGGATTTCGATCTCCAAACTTCTAAATTCTTCAGCCCTTTTTACAGCACATACATTTATAAGAGTCTCAAAAAAACTTCGATAGATCTTTTTTTTTTTTTCCACAGCTAATAATATAAGATTGAATTATGATCTATAGTTTTAAGTTTTTAGGTTCCTTGACATGATATCAGAGTCTTGTTACTCTCACCTCAAAGTATATATTATAAAATAATATAAATTATATTTTAAAATCTTAATAGCTTAAAATGGTAGGTCAGATGGTTAATTCTCCATCGCAAGAGATGACAGATCTCGTCTGATTGATTTCAAAGTAACTTTAGTAAAAAATAAAATGTCTCTATAAAAACGACGCATCTTTGACATTTTCAAGTACTTCCATCTACTTCCTTACAGGAAATAAAAAAATAATAAAAAAATGATCCTCCGATACAGCGATGCTGGATTCGTCCTTGAAGGAAAGCCCATCGATATAGAAATTCATAAGCACTTTTGTATTTAGGCCCAATTACAGATTCTGAGCTTCTGTGGCCTCTCCTGGGCTTTATATTTGGACAGGCTTTTCTTGGGCCCATTTGGAGTTCAATTCTATGTAGTCAACCCTTTTCTTAAAAGCTCCAAGATTCTTGGGTTTCTGTAGTTTAGTTCGGTCTTGGTGGCAGCAGAAAAGTGTTTTGTTGTGAGCCGTGTGTTTGGAACTGCATACGTGTACGAATTGGAAGCAAGGAACATTAGAGAACAAGTCAGCTCTTTTTTTGTCGCGTTCTTCTGTTTCTTCGAATCGAACCCTTCAAATCAAAAGTTTTGTGCATGATTTTATGTTGTTCACGGGACATTTGGTTTCTATTCACGAAGCCTATAAAAGGGTCTTTACTTTTTGGTTCAAAGTTTTGAACTTGAAGAGAAATGTGCCTTCTCTTCACTTCTCTTCAATAAACAAATAAAGAGAATCAAAAGGGAAGTTGATCAGAGATCAGAATGGAGAATACGAGAAGGGCTCAACAAGGTGAGAGTGGTCTTGTGAGGGAGTTTTCACCTGCCTACTATGGGCTTTGTGCTGCTGGAGGAATGCTCAGCGCTGGAACCACTCACTTAGCAATCACTCCTCTTGATGTTTTAAAAGTCAATATGCAGGTACTTTTTTGTGTGTTTTTTCCTCTTTCTGTTTTGGTAACTTGCCTTGATCATCAACACATTTTTAGCCTTTTATTTTATTTTCTTCTTTTGGGTAGTTTTTTGTGTTTTAGTGATTGTACTGCGTGATGGGGTGTTGAAGTTTTAACAGGATGACTATAAGAGGGTTTTGGTGGGTTTTATCTTAACTAGAACCAATTAGGCTTTTCATTCTGGAAATGGTGGAGGTATGGATTTTTCATTAGTACCTAGAGAAACTATTTCTCATGATGTTCTCAAGGATTTTGTGCCCCTGGGTATGCTTAACATAGGATTCTCAAACCAAGGTCTCGAGTTCGAGCCTTGGGTATGCAGCTGCTTTAAAACTCGCTTGGGAGAGCTTTGCCGCCGGGTCCTACCCTGCTCGAATCCGGATTAGTCGGCATTGGCCTGATTACCGGATGGTTTCTACCAAAAAAAAAAAAAAAAACATAGGATTCTCAAACTCTCTTCAGTTCTGGTCATATGCCTGTATTTAATTTTGAAACATTTGGTTAAAGAAGCAATAATTATTAGTTAGTAAGTGGCCTGACTTTCATTCCGAGGGTGGAACTTTTTCTTCCATGGCATGCACCGGTGGTCTCGTAAGCACTCTTCTTTCTCCATCGACGCGGTGCGGTTCAACTTCCAAGCGTGGTTTTTTCTGTCGTTATCCCTTAACCTTTGAAATTTGAATTACCATATCCCCTGTCTGTTGAAGTAAATTTCCGAATGAGAGTGAGGAGAGCAATTTGGATTATCAGGACAGAGCTATTAAGAGAAGGGGAAGAGTTTTACTTTTTATAGATTTTATCATGGGCAGAATAGGTTCGTTCAATGTCGAGGCCTTAAGCTTTTTGGTTTTGAGCTTCTTAGTTTTTCTTATTTATTGCTCATATAATTTACTTGAAGTAGATTAGATGACAGATTACAGATTGCTTAATGAAATTAAATCCTGCTTGTAGACATTGCATTTCAAATTTTCAACCATCAGAATGACTTTTTAAGCAGCTATTTCCAAATTACATTAGTCAGCCATTCACTTCTTTGGCAACTGGAAGCAATCCAGTTATATCTTCTCCAGTACTCTTCTTCTTTCTCCATTTTTCCACTTCTTTTGATACTTGTTTCTAGACCACTCTTATAATATATACTTTCTCTTCTATAGGCGAATCCAATCAAGTATAACAGTATTTTGTCAGGGTTCTCTACCCTCCTGAAAGAACAAGGCCCTTCTTCCCTTTGGAGAGGCTGGTCTGGCAAGCTCTTCGGATATGGTGTTCAAGGTGGCTGCAAATTTGGCCTTTATGAATACTTTAAGAGGCTTTACTCAGATGTCTTGATGGATCAAAACAGGAGTTTCGTTTTCTTTCTCAGCAGTGCATCTGCTCAAGTATTTGCCGATGTGGCTCTTTGTCCATTTGAAGCTGTAAAAGTTCGTGTCCAAACACAGCCTAAATTTGCCAAGGGCTTGGCTGATGGTTTTCCAAAACTCTATAAAGCTGAAGGTTTCACTGGGTAAATTACCAGAGAACTTGATGATCTTTCCTTTTATTCTTCTCCCATTATGTTTACTTTCATATTATTTTTGCAGTTTTTACCGAGGACTTATCCCCCTTTGGGGCCGCAACCTTCCATGTATGTAATATCACAGTTTTTCTGCATGCTTGTAACTAAATGTCAAGCTATTTTTATGACTTCTATAGTTATGAAGCCATTCTTATTGATTGATTTGATTGAGTGACTACTACAGCACTGGCCAGCTTAAGAGAATGTTTGTATTTAGCTAAAATAATATTTCAGCAAATGACATTGTACCATCTGCTACTCGTGATAGTTATTTGTTCATCTTGTATTAACCTTGTTTTACATCTATATGATGTCTACTTTCCATTACAAGTGGCGGTAAAAGAGTGACACACTTTGATTAGGCATCATAGAGATAATATAGATCGGAGGTTTTAGGGTCACTTTTGAATTGAAGTGACAGCAATACAGTAATTACTTTTAATAAAAGTGATGGGTAAAGGAGCAACATATGAAAATCTTTATCAATCCTGCAGCTTATTTAGACATGGATAAATAAGCAGGAAAGGATGAAGTTCTGTCTTGGAGACTAAGAAAACCCAAACAAAGGCCAGCACTATAGCCAGTTAAACAATCAATTAAGAAATGATACTCATTAACTTAACTAGAAGCATCAGTGTGTTCCACTGCATGATAGAAACCTTATTGTTCTCGTACTTCCGAGATTTCAGGAGACAATGCAGGTACTGCCAATCAGTGGGATGTGCTGTTGGAGCAACTTACTATTAGTTGACAGGAATTATTTCCTTGATGAAGATACTTGAGCTTTTATTCTTGTGTTTCCTTTTCTATGCTCAAAAAGCTTTTTAACTTTTCTCTGGTTATTATTGTGATTGGCAGTCTCAATGGTAATGTTTACAACATTTGAGCAGTCAGTTGACCTAATATATAGCAACGTTATCCAACGGAGAAAAGAAGACTGCTCCAGAAGTCAACAGCTTGGTGTGACATGTTTGGCTGGCTATGCAGCTGGAGCTGTTGGTACTGTGATTTCTAATCCAGCTGACAATGTTGTTACCTCTCTTTACAATAAAAAGGCTGAAAATGTGCTTCAGGTATGGCTTCCATTAACACTTCTGATTTCTGTCTGCTACGCAATATAGGAGACTGATTGCATTTTATACAACATCTCTCAGGCTGTGAAGAATATTGGACTAGCTAACCTTTTCACTCGAAGTCTTCCTATTCGGATCGCAATCGTGGGGCCTGTTGTTACTTTGCAGTGGTTCTTCTATGACTCCATCAAAGTATTAAGTGGACTGTAAGTTCATCTCATTTTCCATGCTATATCACAGATTCATAATATCAGAAATGCTCTTTTGCTTCTTCTGTTAATGTTTCCCTGATGAATGGCAAGGAACTCCAGAATCACAAAATATGCACAGGATATTAGATTGCAAGACCTGAATTGGAACTGCCAAGATTCATGTGTAAATCATATATTTGTTGGAGAAAAATATTTGAAACTTTTAGCCATGGAGTTCGAAAGGGAGGGTTTTTTTTCTTCTTAGTAAGGCATTTACAGCCCTAGGATGGCATTTTGTTTCTCAGATAATAAGCTCCGTTGTGTATTAGGATCCTTCACCCTCAAGAATTTCTTATGATATGGAATGCGGGTTATATAAATATTTTTCCATCAGTCACATCCTGGCCCTAGGAAAGAAGGCATTGCATCCAAACAGTTCTCGAAAACTCATAATGGAAGATATCGTTTGTTTGTTGAGTTCACTTTAAAAAGGTGTTCACACAGGCTCCATGAAAATAAACTTATATGATTTTTCCAAATGAAGCAACCAGGGTGATAAATAAATATGCCTTCTGCAATTATCCTGCCACTATATGCATTAGCACATGCTCTGAATTTTGAGACGTGGGCTGCTTGTTGATTTATATTCTTGAATGATATTTTTTTTCCCTTATCAAACATACATTTTTCCCGTTTTTCATTCTACATGACATACTTGGATATTCTTCAGGCCTACCACCGGAGGGATTCGCAGACATCAGGAAGCCACCGATCTGTTAGCTTAAAATCTGGGGAAGTCTGAAACTGAAGTTTTATTGGATCATTTTCTCCAAATATGTAAGATACATCAATTCCTGAGGAAACTTATGGTATTTAGACATCATTCTGAATTAGGCATAGATTTCCTCCAGGATCCAGCTTATATGTCTTAATCTCACACATTTGTCCATTCTTTGATTAATTCTTTTCCTTGTGGCAGATAGCTGATAAAACTGCGCCGTAATCCTAAACCCTCCCAGAATTACAATAAGTGGGAGTGGGATTTTTTTCAGTTTATTAACATCAATAATTTGTTTAGGTACTTAAAAATGTTACCATTAATCATTAGAGATGTGCATATATATATATATATACGATGATATATCCTAAATCCAATATGCTCAAGAATGAAGTTATTTGGTTTATGAGTATTAGATACTCAAATGTTTATGTCAACATTTCCTTCTTAGTTCAAGTATAACATCAATGGTAAAAGTCCTTGTACTTGCAAAACAACCTCTATAAGTGGTATTTAGGGACCAAAGTCATTAAATTTTAATGGAGATGGTAATAAATAAAAGAAAGAGTTTTAAATTCTAAGAACATGAGTGTTTGTTCTTGTTTTTGCATGTTAAATGCTCTAATATAAACTTTGAGAATAGAAAGTGTGAACCTTTTACACAGGTAGTTCAGGAGTGACAATGAAGAAAACCTATGATCAATATGAAGCCTTTAACAATGTTCCCTTATCTTGTGGTTATCAAATTGTGTTATTATTGGTTATCAAGGCTTTTAAAAGTCCATACCATGTTCCTCTAGAATAATAAAAGCATATTATTGGTGGTAATCTTTATTAAGGTTTCTACTTCAACATATTTAGTAAAATAATTGACAAATACTAGAACAAATTGTTTTTGCTCATTTGCTCATGGCCTTAAGGAATGGACCCATGATGTTTATCCCATATTGAGAAAAAAGGTCAAGGGGAGGTTATAATGATAATTTATATAGATAGCTGACAAGAGACTGAGGAAAACCTCTTATATTGATCACATTTCTTCACCAAGTCCATTATTTTATGAGGTATGGTTGGCCAATAGAAACCTTCTAAGCATAAAAAGCTTTAGTACTTTGTAGATCACCTATACCTTCATGTATCTCTCTCAACAAATAAGTGCTTTCTTCTAAATATAAGCATTTTGGTTGTTGAGTTGAGGTAGATCTTTGATACAAGACATCATTAATTACACAATAACTCGTTGCTTGCCTAGTCAGATGAATGATATTATTTTTGTTTGAGGGTAATTCCCTGATAAATAATTAATGCATAGTTAGGGTTCTCCAATCTTAATCTCAATGCATGCATGTAATTAAATAAATTACAAACTATAAGGGTTAATAAATGTGAAAAGAAATATTAACGACATCTAAAAAAGAACTTGGAAAAATCAAGGGTCAAGTATAGATCAAGACATTTAATCTCACAATACAATATATTTATGTTATTGTGTTTATTGAATTTGTTTATTAGTTAATTCTATTAAATCAAATAATATTCAAAATAAAAATCATTAAATAAAATAAAAATGAAAAATAACATGCAAGACTGCGCATATTAGAAACATTATTTGAAAAATTAATATTTTTTATTATGAAAAATAAAGTTCTTCAATAGAAAAGATAAAAAAAAATATATAGATGAATTAGAATAATCTTTTTAAAAATTAAATACGCACAACACCATTAAAAAATAGTCTTTATAAAAAAAGATTAAATAAAAAAAAAATTCACAAAAGAGGGATATTGATTTAATCATAAATTTAAAAAAAAATTAAAAATATATTAATAAAAGTTACAAGTAAAAAAAAATTAATATAAAAAAAATAGCTTTGGTATTGTGGCATAACTCGTTAAATCTATGATGTAAACAATAAAATCAACTAAGGTCAATAGTTTTTCCTTTAAATTTATATTCAACCTTTTTTATTAAAAAAAAGCTAAGAGTTTAGAATCTCAATCCAATGGGCTAGCACACCTAGGTCGTTACAATGAAGAGCCTATTAACGTTGTTGGGCTTTCAAGTCCATACCGATGTTTTTATTTTTTGAAAAAAAAATTAGCAAGTAATATATCACTCTCCAAGATAGATAACATGTCATCTACAACCCTATATTTCAACCATTATTATAGTGTTTAGAATCTCAATCCAATGGGCTAGCACGCCTAGGCCGTTACAATGAAGAGCCTATTAACGTTGTTGGGCCTTCAAGTCCATACCGATGTTTTTATTTTTTGAAAAAAAAAAATTAGCAAGTAATATATCACTCTTCAAGATAGATAACATGTCATCTACAATCCTATATTTCAACCATTATTATAGTGGCTGAAAAATTAGGATAGAGACATTTTTGGTCATTAAACCCAATTTTTTAGCTATTTCAACCCAAAAAATCTCATCACCATCCTTATAAAACCTAAAAATCATTTTATAAACTCAAAATACAAAACAAATCTTAAAAACTTGAAATCAAATTGATTTTGCTTTGACTTTGCCGATTTAAATATAGTTTTTCAAGCAACATTGAGACCTCAAACAACTGTGATGAAGTTCCTCTCATCATAAAGAACTCTTCGATATTAAAAAAACCCAATTTAATGGCATGAAATAGAGTAATGATGATTTTTTATGTCATCATTGTAATACACCAACACACATCTCTTTCCTCTCTTTAACTAAGAATTGAAAAATAATACAAATGAACTCATTCCTCTCTTTAACCGAGAATTGAAAAATAATACAAATGAACTCATGCTCCTTTTCATTAAAGGGACTTAAATAGTACAAATTGCATTATTTTAAAATTGAGAATCTAAGTGTATTTTTCATAAAAATTATGAAACAACTTTCATGTTTGATATTTTTATTATTATGATCCTTGTCTCTCAATTTTGTTCTCTACTAATAATTTAGAAGTAATTGGGCTTAAATTAAGTGCAAATAGTATAAAATAAGACTTTGAAAATAAATAATGAATTTTGTAAAAATGCACAATGGTATCCATAGTGATGATCTCTGTGTGCATAAACAGTGATTTGCACATGGAAAACATCATGCCTTTTGGAGCTATATTTAATTCTAAAAGGTCAATTTGGTTTAAGAAATAACAATGAATTTTGCCCTGGTTGATCTCAATGCATAATTAGAGCATGACAGTAATTAGTCTTTTCATGTTTTTTTTGCATTACTTTTCAAGTCAATGCAAAGATTTGATTGGTAAACAACATATTTTATATGTAGAGAGCCACGGTTCGTAGGGATACTCAAGCACTACTGGAACTGTAGCTTTGAAAATTTGCAGAACCACCTCAACTTTCCTACCCCTTACAATTGCTTGCTTTGGAAGTAAATCCATCCTTTTCTTTTGTCGAATCTGTAGCTTTCATTTAATAAACAAAGTTATGGCCTTCCCTGAAATCTCCTTCCACCTCAACCTTCTCCATTCTGATTAGAAAATGCAGTCTTTTACTGTGTGATGGAAGGTTTAGAAGAGAACCCACAAGAGCTTAAGAACTTGAGAACAAAAGGAAGAAAAGGTCGTGCATGTCTCGGTCTAAATCCAGCTGATGGGTCACTGTCGTGCTGTGTGGAAGATGGTGGCGTGGAAGATGATGTCAGAGAGATGATGATTGCACCAGATGGGCCTTACCTAGAGTAGATCGGTCAGCCAGGATTGTTTGATTGACGTGGTCAACTTGGCCAACTTGGATGCGATGTGCCCATTCCCTTTTACCATTACCTCCTCTTCAGTTGACCATCCCTTGTAACACAACTTGTCTGCTTAATAATTTTCAAAATGAAGAAAGTAGACGGACAAAGATTTATTGACTGCTGTTGTCTGGTCAGTCACTCGTTCACACCTAGTTAGAGAAGAAAAGATGTGAAATTTTGGATAATTTGACAAAATGAGCTTGGATCGAGTTCCACATGCTCCTCCCTGATCCATCCTAAATACTAGTAGATACCACCATCAACACGTTAATGGCTTTATCTTTATTTAAAGTTCCAAGTTCTGACAACTGTAAGCTCTCCCAGAATCCAAAGATGTACAGAAAAGAAATGGTATACAATTAGATGGTCTTATCCTATCTCTTGTGGATAAGAGGCAGGTAAATTACTCAGAAAATAAAATTGATACAGTCAATAAAAAAAACCTGAAGATTATTACCATAAATGGTTGCCTAAATGTTAACATGAAGAGAGAAATGAGTGTCTAAATTTAGAACTTGCAAAGCTGAGTTCATCTTTCCTCGATGTAGCTGCAACATTTTGACCAAACCGCTCTTAAAAAAGAAAAGAGAAAATTCCATGTTGTCAGAGAAGATCCACTCTCAACAGCGCGTAGAATGATGCGCCAATCAAGTATATTCGGGGTGCCAGCGAGGCTTTACTCTTCAAGCATAGCCTACCATGGAATTGTTCTGTTGAGGTCAAAGATTAAAACTTTTTGGTTGGATAGCCTTTACTGGAAGGAAATTGTGTAATTATAGGCAGAGAGAGGGAGAGAGAGACGGGATGGGGTAGAATTATTACCCTAGTAAAAAAAAAAATGGAGGGAATTAAAAAGAACTGTCCTGTAGCTATGACTTGGTTGAATGGTGACAACAAAAGAAAACCAAACATGTAAAGCCGCGTACCCTTTCTTCAACCAAAAAAAATAAAATAAAAAATCAGGAAGCAAAGAAGTTAGCTGGTCAGCACTCCCCAATCCGATTTTTCCCAGCAACAACAAACCCCATTTAACAGTATATAACATCACATTAATAAACTAACAACTCTCCTGTTGTGTTTTATACGTTGGTTTCTACTCATTTCTTCCTTTCTTTTTTACATACCACTCAGATCCATCATTTCTTTCCCTTTTATAATTCAAGACATAATATAGGTAAGTACTTTAGTGATCATGTCTTTCTTATGTTTGAATCCTGTCACTTTTTTTAAATAGTTTCATGTTGCCCTGGTCGTTTTTTCTGCTTTCGTAATTTGCGATGGTCTTGTGTTCTAAAAATTTGTTCTTGTGGGGGTTTGACTGGTACTTTCATCATCATCTTTTTGATGTATTTTGATGCCAAACCCTTAATTTTGTTTTGTTTTTTTGTTCCCTTAATCGAAAAAGGAAGAGGGTATTTTTTTTCTGATGAAACAAACTGAACAGAAGGCTTGATCTGATGTTAGATACTTTCTAATCTTGGAAAAGATTCGTCTGCCTGTGTACGCACATGGAAACACGTGTGGATTCTATGCATAACAGTATTAATATGCAGTGTTTGGATGTATCAAGTTTCTAAATTTAGGTTTTCTGTATTAATTGTGATGTAAAATTCGTCCTTGCAGTGTAATTGGTGAGACATCATTCGATGAGGACAGGGTGAAGTGCATCAAGGGAATTCTGGTTGTTCCATGGGCAATACATGCCGTGGATCTTTCAAAGGAAAACTTTATCAGGGCTACAATCAGCCCGACGAGCAATCCACCACCACCGTCTCCAATTCCAAGCGCAACGCTTACTCTGATCTCTTCAGTTCTGAGTATTCCCAATCTGGTCTAACCTCCCAAGAATTCGACCCAATAAAGGACATCAACTTACCTCTCAATAGCCCCACCAAGAAAGATACGATGATGAGGCGCAGTGTTGATAACCAGGCTTACTATGTTTTAGGCCATAAAACTGCAAATATTCGTGATCTTTACACTTTAGGCCGTAAATTAGGACAGGGACAATTTGGCACCACTTATTTATGCACTGATATTTCCACAGGGATTGAGTATGCTTGCAAGTCTATTTCCAAAAGGAAGTTGATTTCCAAGGAGGATGTTGAGGATGTTCGGAGAGAGATTCAGATAATGCACCATTTGGCAGGTCACAAGAATATTGTGACCATTAAAGGTGCATACGAGGATTCATTGTATGTTCATATTGTAATGGAACTTTGCTCTGGAGGAGAGTTGTTTGATAGAATCATCCAAAGAGGGCATTACACTGAGAGGAAGGCAGCTGAGTTGACTAAGATTATTGTAGGGGTTGTGGAGGCCTGCCACTCGCTAGGGGTTATGCATAGGGATTTAAAGCCAGAGAACTTCTTGCTGGTGAACAAGGATGATGATTTCTCACTCAAAGCTATCGATTTTGGACTCTCTGTGTTCTTCAAACCAGGTATACAACACATCATTTGCGTTTTGTTGATCTATCAGCATATCGAGATACTAAATATTTATATGAAACGATTTTACAATTTCGATTGCATGTTTTACTGATTAATTACTATTCACATGTTAAATTCTGTACCTTTTCCTATGCTTTTTTTTTAATGAATTTGAGTGTTTAAATTTTTTGCTACGCATACCTATAATTATTTGACAAGTATAGCGAACTTATTAACACTTTGCTTCTCTAACTACATCAATTCTTGATATGTAATGATGTGTAGCATTCATGAAAACTTTTGGTACATGGTAAAACACTGTAACCTTGAGTATTGATGCTTATATGTGGTTTGTACTACAGATCAAGTTTTCACTGATGTTGTTGGAAGCCCATATTATGTCGCTCCAGAGGTGCTCCTCAAGCAGTATGGGCCAGAAGCAGATGTGTGGACAGCTGGGGTCATATTGTATATATTGCTAAGTGGAGTGCCACCATTTTGGGCAGGTAGGTATTGTTTGGGATACTTCTATAAAAGCTAAGCTTCTTGTTCTCTGTGCAATTTACTGAATATTTATCTGTTTGGATTTCAGAAACACAACAAGGAATATTTGATGCTGTGTTGAAGGGATATATCGACTTTGACTCAGACCCATGGCCCCGAATATCAAACAGTGCCAAAGATCTCATCCGGAAGATGCTTTGCTCTCGATCTTCAGAACGCTTGACTGCTCATGAAGTTCTATGTATGTCTGACCTTTCAATAATTTCTTGAGTTGATTGATATGTGGGTTGGCTGCTCTATCCAATTTGGATTTGTTTTCCAATTTGGATTTGTTTTCTGTGTTTACTGTTGCTGCAAACCCAAATGCCAGATAGAAGGATGACTATTGATGGATGTGTAGTCTACATAGCCCTCACTGTGTTTGCAGTGTTAATAAAAATCACGGGTTTCCTTTTTGGTTCCTCTTAGATCCATCACTTTAGGTTGCTATCAGTGTCTGATGTCAAACGTCACGCAGTCCTTGAATTACCACATTAGTTTGTGCATTGCTGATCTTCAATTCACTGTTGTTCTGGAATTCACTGCTCTCAAGTAGGTTTACTATCAAACATAATTTTGCATAGTCTGCTACTTTTGGACTTGGATCCAAAATTGTTCTGCTATTGTGAGGGAATTCCTTATCTGCGTAGTTTGCTGTCTTTGTGAATTATTTGATTTTCAGCGAGACTCTAGACAAAACTGACATCTGTTTGCTTTACCAGGTCATCCGTGGATCAATGAAAATGGAGTTGCTCCTGATAGATCACTGGATCCAGCTGTACTTTCTCGTCTTAAGCAGTTCTCTGCAATGAATAAATTAAAGAAGATGGCTTTACGGGTAAGTGCATGTGCATGTTCATATGCATCTGATTCTTTGAGCATTCTAGATCCCAGTTGACTAACTTCATGAAGATACTCAATCACTTGGCAATATGGATGGAGACATTATTTATCATCTGTGTCACTCATCCTCGTGTAGTTTTTGTTTGTTTCCCACTTGCTTTTTTGCACCTATGCACAGTCTATCATTTTATCCAGAAAGCATACTTACTTGACTTTGAAACTTAATTTGCTACTTCTGAAGCCAGATGCTTGATCTTAACCACTTGTCATGTTTTAGATTTAACTCCTTGTACTGTACACATTCTGATGACTTCTATTTGCATGTTTCATGTTATCAGGTAATAGCTGAAAGCCTTTCTGAGGAGGAAATTGCTGGTTTGAAAGAAATGTTCCAAGCTATGGATACTGATAACAGTGGTGCAATCACATTTGATGAACTCAAAGCTGGTTTGCGAGGATATGGCTCTACCTTGAAGGATATAGAGATACGTGATCTCATGGATGCGGTGAGATTTTTGTGTCAAAGCAGGATATCTGCATGTCTGGTTTTTTTTTGTACATTTTTGTACTTCTCCATCGCGTTGCTTTTTTTCCTGCCACATTCCTTTTCTCCATTTTCACACTTTTTTTGTGTTCTTGATATGTGCATGCTTTTCTTCTTTATGATGTTAAATCTTACCGTTATCTTCTAATCAGCTGATTTTTTTTTTTTCAATTAGGCTGATGTGGACAACAGTGGAACAATAGACTATGGAGAATTTGTAGCTGCTACAGTTCATCTTAACAAATTAGAGCGTGAGGAACATCTTGTTGCAGCATTCCAATATTTTGACAAGGATGGAAGTGGTTATATTACGGTCGATGAGCTTCAGCAAGCTTGCGCTGAACATAACATGACCGATGTCTTACTTGAAGACATAATTAAAGAAGTTGATCAAGATAATGTAAGTCAGCTGCTGCTATACATGTTTGGGATCCGCAAACAGATAGTCATTTTCATTTCCTGTCTGATTGTTTCCAAACTTCTCTGATTTGGTCGTGCATGAGTTGTTTCAGGATGGAAGAATTGACTATGGGGAATTTGTCGCCATGATGCAAAAAGGCAATGCAGGAATTGGCAGACGAACTATGAGAAACAGTCTGAATATGAGCATGAGAGATGCACCAGGGGCCCAATAGCTTTGAAATATATGATGTACAGTAAGTTTCAACCTTTTGTTTTGGATGACATTCCATTTCCTTCTTATATTTTACTTATTGCTGGAACTGTTTTTTTATTGGGAAATTCTAATGCCCATTTCATAATTATTGATATGAAAGAAAGAAACTGTTATGACTAGTGAAGATTTAAAACATTCTTCCAAAGGGAAAAACTCTAATGACTGTAAAGTTATTTTCAAATGAACTATTGTGCAGTCTTGGAAGAACACTGCACTAAAACTAAAATACTTTTGAGACATGCTATCTACTGTAGTCCTGTATTCTGAATTACATCCACATTGGCAGGCTGCTCAGCAGAGCTGGAAGATGAGGATGATTGGTGACAGAAGTTTGAGAAATGATTATAATTCCTTCCAAGTAACAGAAGATTTAGATTCTGGGAGTTCATGTGCTTGATCATTTATCCACCTGCATTTATATTGCTGTACGAGTGGGCAAAATTATTGTAAACTTCAGTGTGAAGTGTTATTATAGCTGTTCAAGTTGATTGTGCTCTTATTTAGGCTTTCTGTTGGTTGATTCAAGCATCTTTAAGGTTCATTTTTGTACTCCAGCCAATGCGTGGATCCCCCAGGTTGAAAAACCTCACACCATGTTGGCAAAAAACAATAGAACATGCCTACACTACAAAAAAAAAACCTTTTTTGTGATTATTTTTGGCCTGAAAACAGCTTTGCATGCTAAACACCAGCATCCTTTTCTGTGCATTACTTTTAAATTGAGCTGCTACCCTCTGAGATAGCAGTTTACTCTGCCTTCCAAATTTCCTGCAAATGTAATGCATCAAAGGCTGATGTTAAAAAAAAACACGACCCTCTATATGCATGCTAACAAATTTGAGGGTATTTGATAATGTTTCAAAAAAGTTTTTGAAAAAAAATTGAATTTTTTTGATTAAAATTAAATTAAACTTTTTGGTGTGATTAGATTATTTTGATACATGATATTAAAAAGATTTTTTAAAAAATAAAAAATATTATTTTAATATATTTTTAAATGAAAAAACACTTCAAAAATAAGACCAGCCACTCCAAAGTTTATTCAACAAAAAATATGCTCAAATGAATCATGAAATTTCATGAACCTTCACAGGCCCAGAAAGAAAAAAGCTCCATCACCATCGGATGCTCGAGTGATCACAAATCAACGATTGCTAGACGTTAATCTGAGGAAAAAGCATGTGAATCTCTGACCATGGGGTGTTTGTTAATGATTTTTAACTTTTTTTTAAAAAAAAAAAAATCATTTTGATTTAATGATATTAAAAATAATTTTTTAAAAAAGAATTATTTAATACATTTATAACTCGCAAATCACAGATATCACCTATGTTATGTGTAAATATTTTTTGCATTTTGTTTATGCTAGAAACTAAAAAAAAAAAAAAGGATTCAGCTGGCACCATGTAGCATTGATGGGCCTATTATAGGCTGTGAAAGGCCCAATTTGCATTAATTATTCCAGGTGCCCTCAAAAGGCCCGTTGAGTTTGCCTTTGGTTGATTTGTTTTTTGAATTAATCTAGAGGTTAAATATGTACATTTGACTAATTTAGTTGAATTGTTTTGGGGTTTTCTTTCTAAAATGGTATTATTTTATTTAATAAGCTAAAAAATATTTTTAGAATTAATCGGATTTTACTTGTTAAATTCATGAAACTTGATAGTCAAATTTGTTAGGAGTCTATTTGGGAGTACAAAAAATACTTCTTTTCAAAATGTTTTTCATTTGAAAGTGCATTAAATTATTGTTATTATTATTATTATTTAAAACTCATTTTATATCACCACATCAAAATGATTCAAAAACATATATATAAAATCAAATCATAACTTTGTAGCTATTGATTGGCAATAATTTGAACTCTTACAAGGTAATTTGCCCGTGCTATGCTAAGGGTTTGATAAAAAAAATGAACATAAAAAAGTTCAGGTATTGTTAATATTTTTTTCTTATAAGAAAAAATAAATCATTTAGAAATTGACTCAGTTGACTTGGCGAGTTTAAAGACAACTTGGGTTAGCTCACAAAACTCATGACCTATGTCATGAAAATAATTTCATAGAAAACAAAGTAAAAAACAACTTGGTTCAACCCAAATTAACTTATTAACCAGTGATTCAAGTTATAAGGTTAAATAACTCCATAGAAAATATAAATGTTATTTAAAAAAAAAAAAAAAAACACTACTAAATGAATAGTGTTATGTGAGGCAATGCACAAACGAAAGCAATAATTTTAGGTATAAACTCAAATCAATCAACATCATTTTTTTAGTAATGAAATTTAGTCTAAATCATGCGTGAATTCTTTGATTTTTAGATATAAACTTTAAGACTCGTATTCACAAAATTTATTAAATCTAATAGAATATATCATGTCAACTTGAAATGTGTACGTGTTTTCAAGATCTTTGTAGCAAGGAATGTAACCATTATTCATATACAAATTTGATTTAAACGTAACCCTTACTATACAAATAAAATAAAAATTCATACATCAAGTGGTAAATTGTGATTGCTAAAGCTAACCAAATTTTGTCGTCATCTCATAATGTACAAAATTGTAAGATCATGCCTGGACGAGCCGACTTGGAAATGGACCGACTGAAATATGAGAACAACAGGAGCATATAATATCCAATATTTATTTCACGAAGCACTCACCTCACCAGCTATTACCACGGGTTACTATACATTAAAAAAATCATACAATATTCGTCGGTGACCATTTCATGACCCCATGATTGGGATCCACGTGCCTTACCGTTTTTTGTCGTTGGTCAAAACACATCTTGGACCAATATATGTCTATGCTTTCAACAAAGGAAAGAAAAAAAAAAATCCACCGACACTTTCGTATACAAGGGTGTTTGAAAGAAAAAAATTGATTTTTGTTTTTTCTTCAACTTAATTTTTTTGGTTTATTTAGATATATTATTTTTTACGCATTTCTAAATAAAAAAATACTTTTAACAAAATCTCATATTTTCATATATTTTTAAATAAAAATTATTTTAAAAAACAACATTAATTATACTAGTAGAGCAAAATCTTTGTAGGGATCATTTTAATGTAATGATATTAAAAATTATTTTGATGTATTTATAAATAAAAAAATATTTTAAAAAATAATCTTATTTATACTTCTAAATAATGACATAATTACAAATTTTATGATTTTTAAACAAAAAATATTTAAAAAAAACAACATAATTAGAGAGTCACATAATCAATGGAGAAACTGCTCGCATTAGCCTGGCATCACATGGGATAGATTATGATCTCATTCTCGTCCTCCCTGTCGAATGATTGGCATTGCACTTTTTAGTCCATATTCGCCACCTGTCTACACATTGCTTCGTGTTTATAACCAGTTCTACTCGATTGCTTATCACTTTGTTTTGCAATTAAAAAGGGATATTTTTAAAATTAATTTAATCAATATATGTTTTTAAAATCATTTCATCTCCATTGAGAAAAGGGATATTTCTCAAATAATTTGAGAAAATATATGGCGATGGAACATCAGTGTCGCTCAACAATTCATATGTGGACTCGAATCATTTTCTGTAGGGTTTTGGGCCCCGATGGGTGCGGTGAGCGAGAAAGCGAAATCCTGCTTGCTTGTACAGAAATTCTTGGTTATTTTTCGATGAACAACAATTCACGTTACATGATCTGTGAATCAAGCAACTCGATCATGACTGCAATTGGAGCTTCAAAAACAATAATTAGATAAATAATATACAACACTAATTGCAATATAGCGTAAAATCTTGGCTGTCACATACTTTTACAAGGAAAACATGTTCTGACTCGAACTTAAAACATACTGTGCAAATAATAAAATCTCGACGGTAACAAATTCTTATAAGGAATACATATTCTGACATTACATCACGACTCTTGAGAACTCCGATGAGTTTATTGTTCTCAACTTATGAGGATTATACTCGTAATAATGATCTACTTGATATGTAATTGCTTACTTACAGGCACAGTAATTAATCTTCATGGACAAGCATGGACAGAGAAAAGAAGAAGACGAAACCCGAAAAAAGAACATACAAAAAAGAATCCTATTCTTGATCTGAATCTTGAGTTGAGTTCTTGAATCTGAATCTTATTGAACAAATTAATCATCAAAGCTTGATCAGCTTCCTTTCAACAGCTCGATCTCCAAACGTTGAGGATCGCAAACACCAGAGTCCGGAGCAGTCTTTTACTTGATTTGACGACAGTAGGTAGCAGTGCTGCTACTTTCTGTCAATGGCGAGCATCGAAATTCTTGGAGTAGTCGAAAGAATTGTACCTGTAAGTTTGAGGAAGGCCAACTTTATCATCAGATCTCACAAGTTTTCTCACCTCGCACCTGACCTTGAAGAACACGTGTCTCCAGCTTCCTTTGCTGTGACAGCCAAGAACCCTCGTTTCTTCTTCATTCATTTCAAGATCCTGGGCAAAGAGGGGCTTCTTCGAAAGGATCCAGGACCAGCCCCAGTCCCACCATTTCCTAATGGAGCTGCCAGCGTATTCTCCCATGGCTGAAACAGATTTGGATCTTCGAAATGCCCATTCGGTTGCAGGCGAGGAGATGGGCTGGATTTTCAGGGAAAGAGAGGAGATTCTTCTACGCAGAGCAGCCGCACCTTGATCTTTCGATTCATGAGTTTGTGATGAGACTGGGAGTGCAGCAGCATGGTTTCTCTTCTGAAAGCTCTGGACGATGGAGCTCATTTTAATGAAATCAACAAGAAAAGAATATCAGAAGAGATGGGGGAGTAGCTTACGTGAAGGGAGCAAGCTAGGAAGAGTGGAAGAGAGAGATCAGGGGAGAAGGAGATTAAAGGGGGAGAGAGAGAGGTGAAGTATTACAAAGTGTTAACAGCTACACACAGGCTGGTTTATTCGTTTATGAGGGGGGATAGGTTGGATGCATGCTGTTAGGGCGTGGTGGGGTCCATCTAACAAATGACTGTAGATTACTGCTACAAGATACTGTAGTAAAATTATTTGACACTCTCTGTAATTTTATTATATATATTATTATTATTTTAGTTTTGATCCTTTATTTTTTTTTTTGTTCTTTTGAGATAGTTCTTAATTTTTTATTTATATTTATATACTCTTAATTTTGACTTTTAATTTTTATTGCTATTAATCTGTGTATTAAATGTAGTCTGCGTTAAAAAACAGAATAAATCTAGCTTTGGTGAAGTGAAATAAGAGTGAAACTCTCTCTTATACATGGATAATAAATCTTTAGTTGTTAGTAATTTTTATCATCGTGTTTTTTTTATCTGTTTTGTTTATATGTGACTTGATATAATTATAGTTTAAGAGATTATTATTTAAAAATAAATTAAAATTTTTATTTATTATTTTTTAAGATTTATTTTGGATATTATTATACTAAAAGTATTTCAGGACACTAAGATTAAATTAATTTGAAATTAAAAAAAATAGCTTATATATATATATATTAAAGCGTTAATATTAAAAAATATCAAAATATGTAATCAGCTTCACATATTTTTAAGAAAATATACTTTAAAAATAATTGTTATCATTAAATGCCTTATCCATAATAAAATGAATATATAAAAAAATTAAATAATCAAAAGTTTTGTAAGTCGATTATTTCGCTTAGATGTATAGTATCATACAAAAATCTAGAATTATTAATATTTTTACATGTTAAAAAATTTAGTTCTAGTTATGGCGAAACGTAAGACAAGTGACTCATATATTTTTTATTGTAGATAATTTGACTCAATTTTTCCACTCATTTTGTCTACGTATGACTTCGTATATTTTTTGTTTAGATGATATTAAATCTGAAATATCATACATAAAAAAGCTATAAAAGTCAACTCCTAACAAAAACAACATCGACTAATGAATTATTTTGATTATTATCTCATTGTTATTATCATGATTGTTAAATTATCACAATTGTTAAATTATCACAATTATCATAGTTGTCATTATAACTATTATTGTAAATAATCAATATTCTAATTATTATTGACAGTATTATCGCTATCGCTATCACCATCATTATTGTTATAATTGTTGTCATTATTACGACAATAATCATTACAATAATCAATATCGTTATTTTTGTTAATGTCATTTAAATTATAATTAGTATTATTATTGTTATTATAATTTTTTTTGTCATTAGTGATATTCTTTGTATTATTTTATGACTTATTGCTATTATTACCATCAAAACCATAATTATTAACACTATAAGTACTATAACTATTCCAATAAATTATAATTGTTATTATTTTTATTATTATGATTAATAATGTCACTATTATTATTATGATTATATCATCTAAAATTATTATTACTATTACTGTTAAAATAATAAAAATTATTAAATTACCCCGAGGAATAAAAAAAAAACTCAAAAACTTTAACGAAAGAGTAAGTAAAAAAAACTAAAATTATTATTATTGTGTAAATAATAAAAAAAACAAAATTACCTTGAAGAATAAAAAAAAACTAAAAACTTTAACAAAATAACAAACAAAAAATAAAATAAATGACAAAAAATATTATTAGCTTAAAAAAAATATTTGACTTGAAGAATAAATAAAAAAACAAAGGAAAAAATAAAAAATATCAATTTTCAAATGATTATCAAAACAAATTAAAATTTAAGAACTATTTTTTTTATAAAAAAATACAATCTAAAAAAAAGAAGAAAATAATTATAAAATAAATAAAAGCTAAGAGCATATATATATATATATATATATATATATATAGAGAGAGAGAGAGAGAGAGAGAGAGAGAGAGATAGAGACTGAAATAAAAATAAATTAAAGAAATTAATTTTTTTTTAATATAATTAAACATAACCTGTCTGATTGATGATTCAAATCTGAAATCACATCACAAGTGATAAAATCGAGCCTAATGATTATAATTATGGTAAGCTTTATTCATTTCTTCATCGATAATTAAGCGAGAGAAAATGTTATTCTCACTCTTTGTGATTATATTTATAGGAGAGGTTTGTGTTCTTGTTGGCTCACTCAAGCCAGAGGGTTACTTGAGCTCTCAATTTAGGTGTTGATCATCATTTGATTATTTTTCACGTTTGTGATTGAAATATAAAAGTATCCTCTTGGGGTTGGGTGGGTGATTGAGTTCTTGCTCTATGATAGATAGTAAAGGGACGATGTGCTCCCTCCCTCCCTCCCTCTCTTTAATTTGTTTTAGGCCTATATATATATATATATATATCTCGAGGTCACTTAATATTTTATTTTTTTCCCAAAAAATTATAACAAATATAAATACTCGTGGGTGAAACTAATTATATTATATTGATCAATCGTGATAGATAACGTCTGAAAATGTGATTGAAGTTACTTTTAAAAGTGTTTTTTGTTCATAAATATATCAAAATAATATATATTTTTTATTTTTTAAAAATTATTTTTGAGATCAACATATGAAAATGATCTAAAAACATCAAAAAAATAAATTGAAAGTACAAAATAAAAATAATTTTTTTATTTTTTTTAAGAACACTTTTAAAACGCAATCACAAACACCTTTATTATAGCAACTCATTAGTTTCTTTTTTTTTTTAAAAAAAAAAACAATATATAGGATACTTACTAAGGGGCCAAACCAAATGAATATATATATATATATATATATATATATATATATATATATATATATATATATATATGTTAGACCTATTCAACAATCATCTTTAAAAGCAATCAAAGGTGTAGTTTTCTTGAAATGAATAAAAAAAAGAAATGGGATTTTAATGAAAAATGGAAATCAAAATCAACGGCATAATTGGTATATTAAATGTCCTTATAATATGTATAAATAATAAAAATAATAATAAAAAAAACACTCACTAATTTTCAAACTCCTCAATACTTTTGAATGGAAGTAGTTCACCTCCCGAAAATATAAGAAAGATTATAATAAACTACCTTTTGCCAATATTTACTAGATTTACGAATAGAAATTCATTTAGATAATGATAATGATGATGATAATAATAATAATAATAATAATAATAATAGAAATATGAGTTCCAATAATTAGATCCAGTCAGTGTTAGCACATGGGATCGAATGGAAAAAAAAAACTAATTAATTAATTAATTAATCGATGTTGTGGGTCAATAACCCCATTCATGGGATGTGCTTACACAACTCCACAACCATTTTTGTCTCATGATTTTTTTCTCTTTCTAAACAAAGCTGAATAGTGACGTACACGATAAATTGAACTGAGTTGGAAATAAAAGGTAGCAATTTATCATATCGTTCTCATACTGGTGTGGTGTGCGAGTAGAAAACGTGGAGAGACGGCCAAACTGTGGGACCGATTCAGCTGTCGGTTGCAGAGTGTCTGGATCTCTCCCCCCCATTTAGGAAGGTGTTTTGCATTGTATTTTAAAATTATTTTTAAAAATAATTAATTTTTTTATTTTAAATTAAATTTTTTAATGATTTTAAATCATTTTTATCTTTTGATATCAAAAATAATTTAAAAAAATAAAAAAATATTATTTTAATATATTTTCAAATAAAAAACACTTTAAAAAACAACTACAATAACACTTTTGCAATTCATCTCTCCTATTCTCTCTCTCTCTTTTTTTTTTCAAGTAAAATATTGCATTTAATTACAAGTAGAGTGTCAAGGTTAATAGCCAGAAAATAATTCACATGTTGGTCCAATTAAGGTCTATGACAAAGTGGGACCAGTTCAAAGTTTTTTATTTTATTTTCCATCAAACTTTTTTCACAATAAAATAATTCCTACTTTATAATAAATTAACTTATTGACGGGCTTAAACCATCATAACCATGAACATGTCGTCATTGTGCATCATAAACAACCTCATCCTCTTTTATTGCATTAATTAATACCTTGAATATTAATTTAATACTCCAACCATTGCATTAAAACTCGTATCACTAGTAATAATCACACCAATATAATGATTTTAAAAATATATTATTTTAATACATTTCTAAATGAAAAACACTTTCAAAAATAACTTCAATCATATTTTTATAGTTTTTTTTTTAATTATATATTATAGTTTTTTTTTTCCACCATGATTTCAAATTATAGTTTCTAGTAGGATTCATTTGATGTATTGATTAGTTAGATATTTTTATTTATATGATGGAAACAAAACATCAAACTCGTGATAAACTATTTAATATCAAGTTACATAATTTAGCATTTCGTTTATGGTAAATGATATCATTATCATCATCAATGATTTTACCACCATAGTATAGCCACTATAAAAGACATGTTCTTTGAATATCACAGCAAACCATAATACTAATTTGTCAATATAACAAATTATTCTAGTTACATTAAAAATCCTAAAACCCTAACACTAATATAATCAACACAACATAATTCATCAGTTTTTCTTACTAAATAAGACAATGTATACACTTGCTTAGCTAATTTTATATCTAAGTAATCTCAAATTACTGTTAAAATAAGAAAAATCAACAAAAACTCTAGCCTAGACCGGTGGTTGATGTTGGTGGATGACTCAAGAGGGAAATAAAAGGTCATGGTGAAGGTAGAGAGATGGTCTTTTTTTTGTTGCGGAGAGAGATCAGTTGGTCTGAGTCGAGGGCAATGTCAAAAAGAGAGAGAAACAAGGGATATGCAAAAGATACCACATCTCACAGCAAAATTAGAAAACAAAATATGCATGTAATCAGTTTTATGCTTCTTTATTAATTGAAAGAACTGAAGTTTATAGTTCCTGAATATGTTCTAGCCAGGCGATGAGGGCCTAAAATACACGCATGTTGAATGCTGGCTCAGAATAAACTGGGTTAGCAGTACAGACAAGAATCAAAACTTTCAACTCACAGCTTCATTATACTTGAAAACACAATCATAAAGCCGTCCTCCAAGGAACTGAGCAACCTCTGGATGTTTCACCTGTTTAAATAGAAACAAAAACTTGGGTAGATGACCAGCACACATTAACATCCTCAATAATAAATAAATTTCAGATAACTACCATCCCAATCTTGAGAGAGTCGCATTTAAACTGAGCATAAAGATTTGTCTCAATCCCGCGGCCCTGCAAAAAGCAATAAACGTTACAGGAGCATATATTGGAGATGCATTTCTTTGAAGTATTGGATTCACTTGTACAAATGGATTAGAATATGCTAGTGCAGCTGTCTTAACGGGGCTCAAACTCAATTAAAAATAACATCAAAGACATGCTACTCTGTCACTAAGTTAGCTAAAGTATTATATTCAAAGTATATGTTTCTTTGGAGTAGAAGAGTTCAATTTCTAACAGATTACTCGAGGACAAGTTTTTCTCAAATGAAGAAGACTTATGAAGAAGAATTATCCCAGGAGTTTATGAGCCAAATTGACAAGGCCAAGCCTATAAAGAACTATGCAAAGAAACCCAAAACATTTGATATAAAACTTGAAGTTACTATTTTCATGTTTTAATTATTTTCCTAGTTAATTTAGGATTCTAATTATTTGATTCCTACTTAACTTAGGACTCTTAGTTTAATTAAAATTTTACTATTTAGAAATCCTGATGCTAGATGGATTCTATTAATTAGGTGAGTTTTAATTATGAATCTTTTCCAATAAAGGATTTTAGTACTAATATAAATAGAAATGTCTAGATTATTTTATGGAAATCAAGATTAATATTCAAATTTAATAAAAATACTAGAGAGTTTTTTCTAGATTTCTCTACAGTTTGGTATGTAACCTTACTACCTCAGGGCTTGAGAATACTAGTTTTATCTTCCCTACACATTGCATCACTCTCCCCCCTAGAACAATCGGTGAGAGCCAGTTGTGCATAAATACAAGGTCACTATACCTAATCATTCATCTACATCCAGTTGGTCACTTGACATTGTTTCTTTACACACTATTATTTTGGAAAGAGCTTACCATTCCTTCCAATATTACTAGGTCTGCATCACTTGCTAGATAGGCTAGCACTTGGGATACTCTTGATAGATCAATAACCTGCAAGTAATGAAAACGATAAAGGGATAACCATGCAACCAATAGTGCCCTCCAGGAAGAAAAAAAAGACATTTATTCAAAGTGAAATACAAGTAAACAATATATCACTTTAATTCTTTACCGGCAAATCATTTCCAGAATTGGCTACCAGAAGATTTGATGTATCAACACCCATGAGCTGTCCATTTTCATCTTTCAACTGGAAAATTGGATCTTAAGTCAGACAAAACCAAGAATTTAACATATTATACCTCTACAAGTTCTTTCTATCACCTTTGCTATGATCTCTATCAGTTCAGTGTAAGTGACGTCATTGATAGAAGGCATGTCATTAGCAGCCAACACAACCTGCAGATAGAGAGAACCCAGACATGCTCAGAAAGAAAGCATTTAAATTGTACCCATTATAGCATTCTTGTATCATACTATAAAAGTTAATAAATTATTTCCAGCACCCATCATAATATTTTAGCACAAGTTAATTTAACAAAGCAAGCCTCAAAATTGAAAACTTCAGTATAGAATATGAAAAGAAAACGAGGGTTCAAAACCACAGGATCAGTTTCAAAATCAAAATACTATTAGTCAGTGATTCTTAAATATTGAACACCAGCAAAGTATTGATAAATAGTTATCGTGTTAAATTGATGCCATCAATCTATTCTTTAAGACTTGGAACTGAATAACCTGACTTTACAAAATTGAAACAAACTTCGGGCTTTTGATATGAAAAATAAATGTGTTGCAAATAGAAATTCAAATGTAAAAGCAAACCTGAGCTCCACATCGCAGTAGCTCTCTTGCAAAGGGAAAAATACCCAAAATTATATCTGCACCAGAATTATCAACAAAAATGACAACCTGCCATGAACAAAGAGGAAGTCGGTAAGATTTTTCTTCCAATACAAATGGAATCATCAATATGTTGTATAGATGTAATGAATTAGCGGACACGACTAGTCTAATAGGGAAGGGACATCATGTAAAAGAAATCAGTCTTGTAACCTACCTTTTTCCATGTTTTCTTGTTCCATTTAACTTTAAAGGTGTCCAAGTCATCGATGACCCAGGGTCGAGGGGTGAGATTTTGACAACTAGCTGAAAAGGACATTCCATCCCTTGAGAAAACCTCAGCAAGCTTCACGAAATAGAAAAAAAAACAGAAGAATGAAAAGATAAACACCATCAAGAATTATTCAAATTGCACAACCAAAACAGCACCTATATCCCTGAAAGAAAAGATAAAAGTTAAGCAGTACCTAAACTGTCACAAAAACAAAACCACTGCTTTTGCTAAAAGCTAGAGAGGATGATAGCTAGGAGTAATGCTCATAAAGCAAGCACATTAATGCACCAGTGAGTCAGATGGTGATCTATATCAAAAGAGGTCACGTAGAAGACGAATGCTAATGTTAAGTTAGGGGATTGAAGTGAGAAGATGCAGGATCCCAAAAATGGAAGAAGTGTGGGAGATTAAATAAGTCCTAGAATCCATGCAATTTAGATTCTTTTACAACTGCCATTATAATGAATGCATAACTTGCTGAAAAACAGAAATAGGTTCACAAAAATCATAAAAGTGAAAATATTTAACCAACCTCTGCAGAACCAAGGTCAAAGATATTCCCAGCAAATATTCCTTTGACAAGATTTTCTAGGCGCTTGGCCTCATCTTCAATAGCATCATTAAGCTGAACTACATTCTTAAATAAAGATATAGCCTTTGCATTCTCTTCATCCTATCACATCAACAAAAGCAGCGTCTTTTTCAAATGTATAAGCAAAAGGGTGATAATAATGTAATTTGCCAAAAAAAAACAAATAATCAGCCACCCCAACACACTCAGAAACATGAAAAAAACCCTTAAGCCAGCTGTTATCGAGGGAAGGAGATACGTTAGAATTCAGGTGTTTTGGAAGTAAAACGACAGGATTTTGGGGTAGTGAAAAAGAAATGAAGGGGAGTGACTGACCTTGACTTTCTTGAATATGTCTACGAATCCCAACTCTCGAAGGATTAGCTCCCGCAGTCTGCAGAGAAGCTACCAGGCAGAAAGAGAAAAAAATTACTATGATAGTTTTAAAATTAAAAAAAAGGGAAATGTATAGAAGAAGAGGGAGTTTAGGGGGATTACAACGCCATCAGGAGGGCCGCCATGGCTTTCTGGATCTTTCTTGAAGTCCTCCAGTATATCACCATACCTTATATTTTAAAGCTCACATTAGCAAACAAAAAGAAATGAGAAGAAGAAGAAGAAGAAGAAGACGAAAGAGTGCAAAAAAGAGGGAAAAGGGTACCTCTGGGCAAATTTTTCAGCTCTAAGAGGAGCATCAGGAACAGTGGAATCAGTTTCAGCACGTTTCCTGCACTCCAATTATAAAGAAAGAAAGAGATTTGAGCCGGAAAATAAATATTATATTAATTAAGAGAAAGGGAACGAACAGAAAAGAATTACTTGAAGGAGGGAATGGAATTGAGAAAGACGTCAATCCACTGGAGCTCTGTTGGGGTTGCTTTCTTAGGATTGTCTGATGGGAAGCGGTAAGGAATGGTGCATACTCTGTAATTTGCTTCGATCGGCGTCAATAGCAACGGAAAAGCTACCATCTCCGATTCGCTCTCCATCTCTCTGATCCTTTTTTCTCCCCTTCTCCTTCTTCGTTCTCGCTGGTAACTGCGGTTATTTTGAAAGTCATTTTAGTTCCATCAAAATTATATATATATTTTTTTTATTTTTTTTAAAAATTATTTTTGATATTATAATTTAAAAAAAAACAATAAAAAAAATTAATTTAAAATAAAAATAAAAATGAAAATTTTCAAACATATTGTTCGTTTTTTTATTGGAATTTCGTTTTAAAAAATCGCATAATCTTGTTCCTCTTTTGAAACGCAAAATTTATTAAATATTATTATTTTTAACTATAATAAGATAACTGTATTGATTTTGTATAAAAAGATTTGAATTTTTTTATTTAAAATTAATTTTTTAATATTTTTAGATCATTTAATAATTTTTAAAAAATAAAAATAATATTATTTTGATACATTTATAAATAAAAAAAAACACTTTAAAAACAACCTTAATTATACTCTACACTTTATGATATCAACATTTAAATATAATGTGATTTCAAAGCTTTAAATGTTTCTATTTTGAAGCGACAATTTAAGATTTCTTTCTTAAAACAATTTTAATTTTATAATTTTTATAAATATATTTTATAAGTTAAAATATGTATTTTTATCTAACTACAAGATTAAAAAAACTTGCCGAATCCCTTTTTATCATTGTTACTACTTTTTACACTTTTTTATATGTTTTTGCGGTCACTCTACTCTGCTACTCTATGCCCTTTATTTCACAAATAATAATAATAATAATGAGTTGGATATTTACCCTTAATTTTGTTTTATTTTCCTTGTTACTTTCATTTTTGTCCTTCCTTTGATGCCTTGACTTGAAAAGCCCAAAAAATTGTCCGTTCTGCAGTACTCCTACACCTTCTGCCTATCTCTCTCACACACATAGCTGGTTGTGGTAGCTTTTCAAAATGTTTATCATACTAAAATATATTAAAATAATGTTTTTTTTAAATTATTTTTGAAATTATTACATCAAAATAATCTAAAATACATAAAAATATATTCATTTAAAATGATTTTTTTTTAAATTTTGGTCAAAAACCGGTGAGATCGCAATGCCAAACAGGCACTGAGAGTAAGAGAGTAAACATCTCCAACATTTTCATATTGTCAATGTCATAATCAATCACAACCAAATAAATAATTCATTGAGTTGAATAGGCGGGGAGCATAACAACTCCTCAAGAACAACCGCCACCTAAGACATGTTTTCTTCTCGCTTTAATTTCTGTGCCAATGTCTCTAGCTGTTCTTGTTTCTCACATGATGACAACTCCAAGGTATATATCCTCGCATGGCATCCCTCTGCTACATTCTGCTGCTGCTGCTGATGTCCCTCTTATCTAGCTTCTTGAAACGTATATCACTCAGCTTCACCTTATATAGTTCAAGAATTCGGTTTTTCCGTTTAGTGTCCAGTTTTTCCGTTCAGTATGCACAACCCCATAGTCAATGCACGACATGATAAATTGCTATATATATATATATAAACAGTACAGCTCGAAACGGCATACCGAAATGCTCTGAAACCAAAATATTCCGTTTTAATTGAAAAAACAAAACACCAACCGAAACAAAATCAATAAACTTTACAATAACTAGTACTCATATGTTTTTCACTGTATCAGCCAGATTTTATCACCTTATAATTGGTACAGCTTGCCGATTCTACAGTCTGGATCATCAATAATTGCTACCAATTCGGGTAGCAAATTGACATGCTGCAATCCACCGGTGAAAACTCTCAACTTCTAGGCTCTAGCCAGGGTCTGATCTTCAAGCGTAGTATTATACCTGGCATTCTCTTGCGCAATAAAGCTGTAACATTTAAGTTGAAATTTTAGAATATAAAAGAGGAGTCGAAGACATTAATAACACACAGCCTGGGATGAGCATCCCTACAGCTATCCTGCAGGCAGATCATCTAGAGCTTGGCGCACCCAATCTCAAGTTAAAATGCATAGGAAGCGAACCAATTTTTATTTTTTTTGGATTCAAGGAAACCCACACCCTGTAAAATGTTTTTTATAGATCCAGATGAGCGAGTAAAATCTTAGTTGTCCTAGGTTTTTATGATAGATGCACATTCTGACTTGAACTTAAAACCTGCTATGCATATCTCAGCTTTTTACCATCACACCAAGCCTTCGAAGAGGAAGGGAACCAATCTGCTACATTATTCCTTGTCTTTATGATCACGTTTACCTTTCTATCTACTACCAGATCATTGATATTGTGATTGTTTATTAAGAAAGCTCAAGAAAAAATGTGGGCAATAAAATCATCAATATGCTAAAAAGTGGATTTAAGTTAAGCAGCAACGCCTTACTCCCAATAAATCACACAATCTATGATTGATCCTCTTCATTCCTTTTTCAGAGGCTAGCTAAGCTCTAACAATACACGAAGGGTGGTGTCTGCTCACCTTCTCTTACAGAGCCCTCATTTCTCGCCACTTACAGTGATTTCAAGAGCTCCATCTTGAATATCCTGATTTGACGCGGTACCCATAAGAACACTTTTCTCTTTCTCAAGGTTTTCTTTCTCCGTCTTCAGTCTCGCCTCCTGCCGAGCAATCTCTGCCTGGGAGGCAACACCAACGATTGAGAAAGATGATGCAGAAGACAAAGACAGAAACAAAATTAACGAGGAAATTCATGTGCAAAAGACACCTAATATAATTAAACAAACAAAAATCGCAGTTAGTTGATTATGAGACTAACAGTAATTACTTGCATAATAAAAAAAAAAATAGGAATCGATTAATTTAATCAAAGAAATTAATAATAGAAAAATGACCTCTCGGCGAGAGAGCTCAGCCTTCCAAGCCGCTTCGCGCTCGGAGACTTCACGTTCACGCTCTTGGATGTAACTCTGCATCTCTCTTTCCTTCATGATTCTGTCCTGTATATCTGCATCCAGCGCTTCTTTCAGCTCCTCCACGAACCTGTCCACCACCGCCTTTATTCTCATTGACATCTTCTTCTCCTCTGCTTCTAATTTTTCTAATCAATTACATCAATCAATCAATTTCCTGGACTGGACTGAGCTGAATCGGAGCGGCCGCCATATTTGGATTTTTTTTTCTTTTTTTTGTAAGCAACGAATAATAAAATTGAAAAGAAGAAGAAGAAGAAAAGAATAGCATATAATGTAGTACAGGATCTAATTAATCAATTCAGAAAAGGTAGAGGGACCATATTAATATAATATATAGAATAGAGGGACGAAATAGCCATTAACTCAATTAAAGGTCGACCATCTGTATTTGTACATGCTACCATCACATTACGGCAGTGTTTAATATTCAAAGCAAAGGGGTTTTTTTTATATATATAAATATATTAAAATAATATTTTTAAAATTTATTTTTTATATTAACACACAAAAAATTTTTTTTAAAAAAAAACATAATTTAACAGTAATAACAAACACTATCTACATTTCCAACACATTACATGTTTGAGGGCTGCAAAATAACCTTAATGCTACTCGATTGAAAAAGTTTCAAAAGTTTATGCACTTAAAATAGAAAAAGAGCAAACATAGACGTAAAAAAAGAAAAAAAAGTTTATGAGCTTAATTTGCAATTCTCAAATTTCAAATCCCACCCACTAATTGTAAAACCTGCCCGTCTTCTGCGTCTTCGAATTAAACTTGAAAATTAAGACGCTATGAAAACAATTTCAAGCAGGGTGGTGAAGAAATTTATAACAAGGTCGCAGTCTTTGCTATCATCAACTGCTTCTCTCACCTCCATAGCGTCCTTCAATGTCTCCAACAAGGCATTCCCATCTTCCCTACTCGATGACTTCGCCAAGTTTTGCTATCAAAGAGACTTGCCCAGAGCCATGCAAGCCTTGGAACTTATGCACACACATTGTATTTGGGCTGATTGCATTGCTTACTCAGAGCTCATCAAATGCTGCCTGGCCCGTCGAGCTATTCAACATGGCAAACGTGTTCACGTCCACCTCTTTTCCAATGGGCACGTGCCCAAAACGTTTTTAATCAACATTTTGATCAACATGTACGTCAAGTTTGGTCTTTTACACGAAGCACAGGACGTGTTTGAAAAAATGCCTGAAAGAAATGTCGTTTCTTGGACAACGATGATATCAGCTTATTCTGCTGCAAAATTAAATGATAAGGCGTTGGAGTTCTTGGTTTTGATGCAAAGAGAAGGTGTGAGACCGAATATGTTTACGTACTCTTCGGTTTTGAGAGCCTGTGATGGGCTGTTTAATCTTAGACAGTTGCATTGCTGTATAATTAAGATTGGTTTAGACTCTGATGTGTTTGTTAGGAGTGCTTTGATTGATGTTTATTCCAGATGGGGTCAATTGGAGAATGCACTGCGTGTTTTTGATGAGATGGTGACTGGGGATTTGGTTGTTTGGAGCTCGATAATTGCAGGGTTAGCTCAAAACAGCGATGGTGATGAAGCGTTGAGGCTTTTTAAGAGAATGAAGAGAGCTGGGTTCTTAGCCCAACAGCCGACGCTAACCAGTGTTTTGAGAGCTTGTACTGGGTTAGCATTGTTAGAATTGGGGAGGCAAGTCCATGTTCATGTGTTGAAGTACGATCAAGATCTGATTTTGAATAATGCTCTTTTGGATATGTACTGCAAGTGTGGAAGTTTGGAAGATGCTAATGCTATTTTTGTTCGGATGGTAGAGAAGGATGTGATCTCCTGGAGTACCATGATTGCTGGTTTGGCACAAAATGGATACAGTAAAGAGGCCCTGAAGTTGTTCGAGTCGATGAAAGTTTTGGGGATAAAACCTAACTACGTAACTATTGTTGGTGTTCTTTTTGCTTGCAGCCATGCTGGTCTTGTGGAAGAAGGCCTGTACTATTTCCATTCAATGAAAGAGCTGTATGGGATTGATCCGGGAAGAGAACACTATGGATGCATGATTGACCTTCTTGGAAGAGCTGGACGGCTCAGTGAAGCTGTTGACTTGATAAATGAAATGGAATGTGAACCAGATGCTGTTACGTGGAGGGCTTTGCTTAATGCATGCAGGGTCCACCGGAATGTGGATGTAGCAATTCATGCTGCTAAGCAAGTTCTAAGATTGGATCCCCAGGATGCTGGAACCTATGTATTGTTATCTAACATTTATGCAAATTCTCAAAGGTGGAATGATGTGGCAGAAGTTAGGAGAGCCATGACTGCCAGAGGGATCAAGAAAGAACCAGGATGTAGCTGGATTGAAGTGTGTAAGCAGATTCATGCATTCATTTTAGGGGATAGATCACATCCACAAATCAGTGAAATCAACATTCAGCTGAACCAGTTAATTTATAAACTCATGGGAGTCGGCTATGTTCCTGACACCAATTTTGTCTTGCAAGATCTGGAGGGGGAGCAAATGCAAGACTCCCTAAGATACCACAGTGAGAAACTGGCAATTGTATTTGGTTTGATGAGTTTGCCCGGGGGTCAAACTATAAGAATCAGAAAAAATCTGAGGATTTGTGGAGACTGCCATCTCTTTGCAAAACTTGTAGCAAAGATGGAGCAGAGGATTATTGTTATCAGAGATCCCGTTCGATACCATCACTTCCAAGATGGGGTTTGTTCATGTGGTGATTTTTGGTGACAGGAGATCAAGGTGGCCCTTGTGGTTTGTATCTGCTTGGCATCTAGAGAGTGGGGAAAGGAGAGAAGACGCAGACCCATTGAACAATTCAAGTCCCTGATTGGATTTATCTGATCATTCAATAAATGCTGCCTCCCAACTTGCCGGAAACAATGGTGGCACACTGGCACTAGAACACCGTTTCAATGAAAAAGACTCCATCACATGAGCACGGATAGAATGTGTGACCGCTCGAACAGATTTGAAAAACCAGGTGAAAAATATCAGGAAAGTTGTTCCATTCCAATGACTTCATCGTAGCATTACAATGTTACTCCGACGGGATGTATCTACAGCTACGAATGCTACGACGGCTCATCAAAGCTTCAAAAAAATGGTGAATGGTCCACAGATGAACTGATTGGCCACATAAATTGTCACTTGCCTCTATACATCAATCGATTAATTAGTAAGCAAACTGAAATCAATCGGGGAGGATGACTTTGATAAATATCCTCCAACTGCAGCGAGCCAACGGTTTGAAAGTATGATTAAAATTGTTTTTTTAAATATTTTTTATTTAGAAATGTATTAAAATGATAGTTTTTTAATTTTAAAAAATTGTTTTTGATATTAGTAAATGAAATGAAAATGATTTAAAAACAATATATATTTTTTTTAATTTAAAATGAAAAATAAAAATATTTTTTTTGGAAAATTACACTGCTCCAGCTGCATGGCATCCTCGGGATTATGACTGATGCAGAAAAAATCTGTTCTTTCTGTTAAAGAAAACTATTTACCTTCATCAAGACCATCACGGCCACCGATTTCTTCATCAGGGACAAAAGACAAGTAAACACTAAACAGAACGAAGAGGGTGAAATCCAGAAGACTTCAGTCGTCTAATAGCTTCCAAATACTGCATGCCAACGCACTTCATATCCTGACACCCTCTAGCAAAGACGAGCTGTAAACCCGCGCTTTGCTGCAGGGATTAATTTTTTTTTATCTAAATAATTTTGTATTTTATTTTTTATTTTTTTAGTTTAGTTTCGATCCCTTGATTTTTTCGGTCCTTCTAAGATAGTTTAAAATTTTTTATTTTTATCTATACACCTATGCTCTTTGTTTAGATTTTTAATTGTTATTTTTATTTGTATTAAATGCAATTCTCATTAAAAAACACAGTAGGTTTTACTTTGGTGGTGTAAAATAAGAGTAAAACTTTTTCCTAAATCATCTCAGAAATAAAAGCAACGTGTGATTAAATAAAAATAATAATAATAATAATAATAGTGGTATATGCAAAACGTTTTTGAAAAATAAATAAATTTATATTTTGTTTTAGATTAATTTTTTAGTATTTTTAAATTATTTTGATATTAAAAATAATTTTAAAAAAAATATTATTTTAATATATTTATAAATTAAAATAATTTTAATAAATAATCTGAATCAAACTATCAAACAAGCATAAAAAGTATATAAAACCCGAAGTTGGAGGGTCATCCTAATCTTGTGAATCCAAAATGAATAGATATCATTTTTTTATAAAAAAAAAAAAAAACTTAAATTAATGTGGTAGTAACTAGAAAAAAATTAATTGAATTAATTATGATTGGATTTATTTTGAAACCATTAATTAAATTCTGCTTGTTTTTCGTCTCAATAACATTTTTTTTAAAAAATATTTCTATTTTATTTTTAGATTATTTTGATATACAAGAATTAAAAATAATTTAAAAAATATAATAGAGAGGGTTAAAAACAGTGTATTGGTCTTTTTTAATGAAGTGATGAAACAAAGATAAATGGACATACTTAAGAATATGATTTAAATTGTTTTTTAAAATGTTTTTTTATTTAAAAAAATATGATATTTTTTTATTTTTTTTAAAAAATATTTTTAATATTGGCATATTTAAATGGTATAAAAAAACTTAATTTAAATAAAAATAAAAAAAAATCCAAATCTTTTCAAAATCTTTTTTGAAAAGTAGAATGGAAACAGATTGAGATAAATTAAAAAAGAATAATACAAATATGTTGCAGATATAAGAAATTAAGAATTCTAATTTAACGAGTCATGCATGTGAGATGCCACGCCACGCCCCTCCAAATTTCTAAAAAACACAAGTCCTGGAAAAGGAAGGAAAAGCCCAGATTGCATGCCGAAACCGCCTCTCCCGGTGGCCGCAACCATGTTTCCTCTTTAGCTCAGATCTCTATCTCCACTCCTCCGTCGGATATTTTTCCTGTACTGGCAGCAATAACGTATGAATGTATATATAAACCAGGCTAGGTAAAGGTTAGTCGGAGCAATCAATTAAATTAATGGAGTTACTAAACGTAGACAGATAGCAAAACAGAGGAAGCTCCCTTTTCAAAACCCTGCCATAGAAGACAACCTCCAGAAACAAAATCCCTACTTTCCAGCCTTTCCCTGCTCGACCACCGCCACAGTCGACTCTCTCTGAAGCCTAATATCTATCCCCTCACCGGAATCACTGATCAGAGGTGTGTTTTTGTATGTAAATTGAAAAGAAGGAAAGAAATAGAAGGCAGGGCAGGGCAGGGAGCTCATTCTAATGGAGGATTGCATGAGAAAGCTAGCTTTATGGCAGACTAAAACATTCAATCCGATTATGACTCACGTCGAGCTTGAACCCATCATGACTACCCTGGGCTTCGTGGGCCTCCCTCCGTCTTCTTCTTCCTCCTGGCCGTGGAAGGAGTACGCTTACATGGCTAGGCCGCCTAATTACAAACACTGCTACGATCACTCGGAGGAGCAGCCGCCAGTGCCACCGCGACCCAAGCTGCCTTACCCTAAGATAGATGGCCTCCACCTGTATACTTACCAAGCTTTCATCGACTCCGTTAACTTCTACCTCGAGATCTCTGACATCTCCGACCTCTTCCACGTCAGGTAAATACATTAATGCATTCAATTACTGGGTTTCCTCTTTTCATTTTCTAATAATAATAATAATAATAATATGGTGTATGAGTGTTTGTTCATTGATGATCACAGGGGGATGCCGCTGTCTCGAAATGTGGATAGAAATTGGAAGTGGCGTCGAATGAATGAAGAGGAGAATGTGTTTGTTTACAGAGAAGGGACTCTAGACCAGACTACTTACCATCTTTATCATCTGAACAAGCCTAGCAGTGGCGATGGCGATGATTCTGCCCTCATTCGTGACAAAGGCAAAACTGCTCCCATTTCTTGCATCGTCCCTTTGAAAGACATTATAGTTGTTGTATGATTCAGCTCCTTTTTTCAGTTCTTTTCATTTCAGGATTCCAATTCAATACATGCGCATCAGCCAATTGATTCATATATATATATATGAACAAAATTTACTATATCTTCCCTTCGTCCTTGTGATCTTTTCTTACAACTAGGTTGGTGGAGCCAACAGCAGTTTAAGTGGGGGGATTATGTTTTTTTATTTAAAGATATATTTTTTATTTTTATATCAGCCCATCAAAAACAATTAAAGAACTAATTTAAAACAAAGGAGAGAAATCAATTTATGATTTTTCATTATGAGCGGGCTGCAGGCACAGCAGCCATGCCAGCGAAGCCAATCAACTCCATAGATACTCCTCGAGCTTCCAATTAGTCAAACCACTCTCTCTCCTCCATATGATCATGGGCTGCCCCTCTGGTTTCTTCTCAAAAGACGAGCCGAAATAACACCAAATGTGTGCAGAAACAGAGCAAAGACTTTCCGCTCTCCGTGTCTGCCACAACCATACAACCTTCCAATATACAAACTACGATCCCTGAACCCTTTTTTGAGTTTACATTCCCAGCTTGAAAAAATCAAAGAAAAGAAGGCATTGCTTTTCTCTATAATGGACCAAAGCTACCCTTCTTCTCGGGCTTGCTGCCCCGTCCCTACATCCCTCTTTGTCAAAATTTCACAGTTTCTTTTATGGGGGGTGGCCATCTAACCAGCAAAGCTAGCTTCATTTCAGCAAGGAGACTCGGGTCATTTCCCGAAGAAAAGGGTGGTTCTTCTCTTCACTCAAGAGTCAAGATCATAATTTCACAGAGAAGAGAAGAAAGGGAGCAAGATAAAAGAAAAGAATCTCAAGTACGAATCATAATTCTCATAGTTGTTGCTTATCAGATGGGTGCTCTAAAAGTCGTGCTTCTCTACTTGATTGTACACCAAGCATGGAAGATCACCGCTGATGATGAGGAATGGAAGTCTGCCACTGCAACATACGTTAAGGATACAAATGGATCAATCGTTGTAGGTATTTTTCTACCAACTGGTCCTAGTAAAGGGTGAAACTTTATGTTTCTTCAACTCGCAATGGTGTTTCATATCCCACAAAAAAGTTCCAGTTTGGATTTTCAATTTTAAACCACCATTGTTTAATGTTGCAGAAGGTGCTTGTGGGTATGGGGACCTTCACAAGGCCACCTATGGAAAGTACAGTGCTGGACTGAGTAGTATGCTGTTCAACAGAGGGAGTGCCTGCGGGGCTTGCTTCGAGGTCAGATGTGTCGACCACATCTTATGGTGCCTGCAGGGTAGCCCCTCCGTCATTCTCACTGCAACAGATTTCTGCCCTCCAAATTACGGGCTCTCGGCGGATTATGGTGGCTGGTGTAATTTCCCGAAAGAACACTTCGAGATGTCAGAGGCAGCATTTACTGAAATCGCAGAGAAAAAAGCTGATATCGTGCCAGTTCAACACAGAAGGTATCACTAATCAATTCGCAATTTACTTGATAAACGAGTTTAGGCTAGCAAACATTGTTTATGCAATTTTGTGCAGGGTGAAGTGTGGAAGAAGGGGTGGGCTGAGATTCACAGTGAGTGGAAATTTTCACTTCTACCAAGTCCTGATCTCCAATGTGGGGTTGGATGGGGAGGTGATTGCTGTGAAAGTGAAGGGTTCGAAAACAGCATGGATACCTATGGCAAGAAACTGGGGACAAAATTGGCAATCCAATGCCAACCTTATTGGACAGCCTCTATCTTTCGAGGTGACAACCAGCAGCAGAAAAACACTCACATCTTACAATGTTGCTCCAGCAAACTGGCAATTCGGACAGACATTTGAAGGCAAACAATTCTAGAGTGAGAGGCTTTTGGGCTCGAGCCATAGGATCATACTTCCCTTTTGCTTAGAATCACTAAAGCTCTCTTGCTATGATGAAGCTGGTTCGTGGTCAAAAGAATGTAAGAAAGTTGTAAAGGAAAGTTGGGGGAAAAAAGGAACACAAGGTCCCAGTTTTGTCTCTTTACGTGCTTTTGAGAGTAGAAAGTTAACTACTCTTGGAATGTGAAGTACTGAGATGTTAAGGTTTATCTTCACTTCAAAAGACTAGAGAAAAGTTTAAGATATATATCTCTTACCATGAGTTTCTTACCAGGCAATCCTTGCTTCATGAACTAGGCTGTACTACCAACGGGGGCGTGGGTGGACTGGTAGGGGGTCCTCCCAGCTTAACCAAAGTCTCGAGTTCGAGCCTTGGGTATGCAGTTGCTTTAAAACTCGCTTGGGAGAGCTTTGCCGTCCTTAAGGGTCCTACCCGGCTCGAATCCGGATTAGTCGGCAGTGGCCGGATTACCGGATGGTTTCTACCAAAAAAAACTAGGCTGTACTTTGAGATGATGTGCTTTGATTCTGTAAGAATGATTATAAATTAAGCACGGCCGTGGAATTCCATCAATGATGATGGAAGCTTTCACATCAAATGCAACTGCTACTATGTAATGCATATATATTTTTTTATAAGAGGCTTAGTTAATCGGGTTTTACTCAATCATTTATATCTATAAAATACATTTTTCTGAATAAAAAAAATGATATAGCTTCTAGGTCTAGAACAAATTGCTGAACCTCTCCAGTCACATGAGCTACCGGGTTAATACATTTCTAGCTTCAATTCATTTTGGAGACAGCTGAAATATAGTTATCGGCCCACACACATCTCCCTTTCCTTGTGCCGCCGCTGCTCATCTCCCTTTCTTGTGCTCATCTCCCTCTCTTTTCTTGTGCTCATCTTCCTCCCTTTCTTCTGCCTTTGCTTGTGCTGCTGAACTGAAAACTGGCGATTTGGGGGATTTTGTGCTGAAAAGAGAAGAGAAGATTTTAGGGGTGAGAGCTGATAATTTGGGGGATTTGGGGGTGAGAAGAGCAGAGAAGATTTTGATTTCGAGCTTCGAATGTAATTGACAGAATGAAAAATAAAAAATGAAAGCTGATGTCCGAACACCATAAACTCGTAAAATCGGACCGATCCGGTCCGATTTTACGAGTCGGACTGATTTTAAACGGGTTTGACCGAGTTTGACCGGAATCGAGTTTTCTTTCCGAGTTAACCCGTTTTCATGAGTTGACTCGCAATATCGGACGATTTTACGAGTCAACTCGCGTTTTTAATTACCATGGTTATCTCTAGTCCACAGAGTCGTTGCTCTTTACATATCCAGTATGTGAAATGGATGTGAAACGGTTTTTTTATATATTATAAAAGTAATCATAACAAGGAAACGAGGATAGAATAATCGAGAAAGAATTTATTAAAGTTATTTTTTAAAATATTTTTTGTTCAGAAATACATTAAAATAATATTTTTATATTTTTTAAAAATTATTTTTGATACCATCATATTAAAATGCCATGTATGATTTTTCTGTCATACTGAATTTAATATATATATATATATATATATACATATTAAATTATTATTATTTTCAAGTTATTCTAGTATGATATATATAAAAATAATATTTTAAAAATAATAAATATATTGTTTTAATAAAAAACATTTTAAAAACACTCTCTCCTATACCTATGTTACATAGCAGCGAGGAGGCGCGGTTCTTTGTTGTCTTCTGTTGAGCTGGATGGATTAAGATCATGAACCACAAGGATTGAGTGAGAAGGACTAAAGGGAATGGCGAATAGTATGATAGGAGCGACGCCGTGGATGAGAGTCAGGGTCATCCCTCAATTCTCATCTCCAATTTTACCTTCTTCATCGTCTCTTTACAATCACAGAGTCTCTTTCTTTTACCCGGCAAGGAGGCTCTTCTCAGTCTCTGCCACCGCTGCTACTGATAAACAACAAGTTAGAGTTCGTTTCGCTCCTTCGCCTACCGGAAATCTCCATGTTGGCGGTGCTAGAACTGCTCTCTTCAATTACCTCTTCGCCAGGTCATTTGGCTTCCTCCTTGTTTTTTTATTTTGCAAATTGAGGCGCTGAAATGGGTTCTCTCGTTTATTTGTGGTTTCAGGTCTACAGGTGGTAAATTTGTGTTGAGGATTGAGGATACTGATTTGGAGAGGTCGACTAAAGAATCCGAGGAGGCAGTGCTTCGGGATCTTTCCTGGCTTGGTCTTGACTGGGATGAAGGTAATGAATGCAATTACACGAATAATAAACTGTCCCCTTTCAGCTTCATTTGAATCAGAATTCATCTAATACTCTGTTAATTTTCAAGAATTTCACTTGGTGTTTTCGATTGATTTTCCATTTGCCTGATCATTAATGTTTTACTTGGCCGTCATACGTTGTCATTTGTTCCTTTTATTTCTCATCCCCTGTCAATTATGTAAAATGTGATTAAATTGTTTTTAACTCTTTCTTGTAATTGTTTTATAGGTCCTGGGGTCGGCGGAGACCATGGTCCATATCGACAATCAGAAAGGAATTCCCTTTATAAGCAGCATGCTGAGAAACTTATAGAATCTGGTCATGTTTATCGCTGCTTCTGCTCTAACGAGGTAGCAATTGTAGAATCTGTATTTCTCATGGCATTTTTTTTCCTTGTCAATGCATAAAGTTCTCTAATCCAAGTATTTATTATTTGCACATAAAAAAAGGTATCGTAAATTTTAAAAAGTTAGAGGTTGGCGAAATTAAGTCTCACCTGGTATGTTCTAGTGATGGTGACTGAAAAAACAAAAAGTCCATGGACGAAATGCTCTGATCTTTGGCATGGTTTGAGAAAATATGTGCTCAACTAATATATTTGTGCTGTAATTTCTCGCCAGGAACTTGAGCAAATGAAGGAAATCGCAAAACTAAAGCAATTGCCTCCAGTATACACAGGAAAGTGGGCTAATGCAACAGATGAAGAAGTACAGGAAGAGCTGGCTAAGGGAACTCCGTACACATATAGATTTCGTGTGCCTAAGGAGGGGCGTTTGACAATTAACGATCTTATTCGGGGTGAAGTAAGTTCAATCAATCTTCTTTTGTTGATGATTTTACTATAACTAACTAGTACATGTGTGTGTGTGTGTGTGTGTGTGTGGTAAGGATGATTTTAATGGTGCATTTTTTATGATTAAAATTGCAATTTTTTGTGCCATACATAAAAGGGGTGGGGGTAAAGCTTATTATGCGAGGTGAATAGATTGAGCATGTCTAACATCATCCTTGATTATCGGTGGCTCTTTTTAAGTGAAATTCTTAATTTTGTGGATTTCTAAATGTATTTGATAGTGTCATGAAGGTTAGTTGGAACCATAACACACTCGGGGATTTTGTGATCATGAGGAGCAATGGACAACCTGTGTATAACTTTTGTGTCACAGTTGATGATGCTACCATGGCTATCTCACATGTTATTAGGTAATTATTCTAGCTGCTTAGAGTTTTTTAAGGATATGCTTATATTTGTCAAGGTTCTGCATTTGGGGGCCCAATCTTTTGTTTGTGGGTTCTGTCTGGCTAATTGCATTTTCACATCTTCCTGTTAATGCTCAAATTTCAGAGCTGAAGAGCATTTACCAAATACTCTAAGGCAAGCACTTATATACAAGGTATTATTGTGTGCAATCCTGAATGTACAGATATGTTTCTTTTCATTGCCTTAAAGGAAATCAACTTATTTGAATAATGCCGGGCCTATCTATTTGGGTTTTGTCACAGGCCCTTGGATTCCCCATGCCTCACTTTGCACATGTTTCTTTAATTCTTGCACCTGACAGGAGCAAATTATCAAAACGACATGGTGCAACTTCAGTGGGTCAGGTATCTATTGTATACTGCTGCTTATCTTTGTTTCCATGGTTATTAATTAGGAATGAAATGTTGACATCAATTCTTTGTTTTCATGGACTCTTTTTTCTTCTTTGCTTATCTGAAATGTTTTTTTAGTGAAGATAGAAGTTTCCAACAATTAATAATCACATTTAACAGTACAGGGAGATGGGTTATCTGCCCCAGGCAATGGTGAATTACCTGGCACTTTTAGGTTGGGGTGATGGAACTGAGAATGAATTTTTTACCCTAGAGCAACTTGGTTAGTGGTTACATTTCTTATCTTCTTTTGATTTGTCTTGCATGTTTTTTTGGGCGTGTTTCAGAACTCTATCTTGCCTGAACTTTTTAATTATATTAACAGTTGAAAAATTCTCAATTGGCCGTGTTAACAAAAGCGGCGCTGTTTTCGATTCTACCAAGCTGAGGTAATCATGTCATTTCAATCACTATAAATTAAGAGCTTGTGCTTCTCTACTTTGGTTAGCATTCCCTGATTTCATTGCTAGTGGTTGGAATTGGCATCTAAGTTGCGTACATGTTCTTGTATTTCCCCTTGTATTCTAGAATAATTTTGATTTTCAAGTTTCACTTTGTATACTCTCTTTCTACAAAGCATCGAGATGTTAAGTACACAGGCTAACTCCTGTACTCTATGTATGTGAACTAAAGGTGGATGAATGGTCAGCATTTAAGAGCACTTCCATCAGAGCAGTTGAACAAACTTGTTGGTGAACGCTGGAAAAGCACTGGCATTCTCATGCAGTCAGAAGGACCATTTATAGAAGTAAAAATTGCTTTCCACTGCCATATTTAAATTTCCATAAACAAACCCTTATAGCCTTACTAGCTGGATGTCAGTCTTACAAAGATAGGTTCAAATCGCACTTTTCTTTCAACTTCAGAGTTTCTTGGAGATTCTGTAACTGATCAGTTGTAGTCACTGCAGGGAATTTAACTTCAGAAATTTATTCGTTGAATTGCCATACAAAAAGAAAAAGAAAAAAACTCAGGAATTATGTTATGAAATGTTATATGAATGAGATACTGTTTTTCTGAATATACAGAACTATTTTGCTATGCTCAAAAACAAGTTTTCCACTCATATGGACTTCTTCTTTTGAGGACCCTGCATCCTAGTTGTGTGTAGAGAAGTGGATGATAGTAGTGACATATTTTTGTGTGCACAGGAGGCAGTTCAGCTTCTTAAGGATGGGATTGAGGTGGTAACTGATTCAGAGAAAGTGATCTCAAATTTGCTATCTTATCCCTTACACGCTACTTTATCAAGGTGATCTTCAAACTTCTCACTCTTAAATTTTAAATTTGTATCGTGCTATTTGCCTATAGTCATAACTTTCTGGACAGATAATTTTTCGTTGTTGAGTGTGTGCTTTGCTGCTCTCATCATCTTGCTTTTTATGCCTCATCATTCTCTCTAATGTCAAAATGACTGGAGATATTAACTTTAGGTCTTGAAAAAGCTTTTGATATCATACCATGTTTGGGCGACCTGGCTAAGTAACTTTTTGTTACCTCTGTAAATTCATCAAAGCAGTTTCATGAACACTTGTGTGATCTGTAAATTTACTGTATTTCATTCATTAAACTAGGACATTATTATTATTATTAAAAAAAAAAAACTTTGATAAATCTTATGTTGCATACATGTCTGGACTTTCCCAAGGTAGGGATGGATGTTCGGCAATCCATCATGGTAGATTGTGAGCTGTGTCCAGGTGGGGGACAGGAGCTGGTTGACAAGTTTTTGTTTGATTTTGGTTCATAGTTTTGCCTAGTTCATTATCTGAGTTGATTTCTAATATGATATCAGTTATAGAAATAGTTAGTTAACTAATGCCATCGGCGATGTCTGCAGTCCTGAAGGTAAAGCTATGGTAGAAAATAAGCTTTCTGAGCTCTCATTCGCACTGTTAGCTGCATATGACAACGGTGAACTCTCCAATGCCCTGGAAGAAGGTCATTCTGGTTGGCAGAAGTGGGTAAAGAGCTTTGGAAAATCATTGAAACTGAAGGTGTGCTCTGATTGAGTAGTCTGCTTTTACTGTGCCTTTTTTTTTTTTTTTGCCACTCAACTCTGAACTTTTCTCCCGTGTATCCATCCTAATGTTAGGGGAAGTCCCTTTTCATGCCTCTCCGAGTGTTGCTAACTGGAAAGCTCCACGGCCCTGACATGGGCTCTAGCATAATTCTACTCCATCAAGCCGGAACTCAGGACATTGTTTCTTCTCAAGCCGCGTTTGTGACATTGGATGAGAGGTTTGCAGTACTAAGGGAGATAGACTGGGAAGCTTTGAGCAAGGATCAACCTCCTTTGGAACCTGCTGCAATAGCAGCAAATTGAGCGTCCCGATCGGGTAATTTTGAACTCATTTTTCTAGGTGCCTTATTAGAAACATTTTTGGTGCTCAAACTTTACCATCCTTCACTGATCAATGTTTACTGAAATGAAATGTGTTTGGGAAGAATTTTGTGTGTTTGATTGAGAAATGAACATTAATTTTTAATCACTGGGTCTATATTCATCTCCCATCTCTGTGAAAATCTGTTCTAAAGCACCAACAAGAGCAGCAACTATGGCTGCTGCGTGTGTAATAGCATTCCCCTATCAATTTGTCCAAATTTCAGTCGGCAAATGAATGCTGATGAGCAGAGGACCGACACGCATTATGTATATCAAAATGCATGGTTCATAAGCGTGTAATTGTAATTTTGTTTATGAAAATGTTTTTTTTAGAAGTATATTAAAATGATATTTTTTTATTATTTAAAATTTATTTTCGATATAATTTTATTAAAATAATCTACAAACATCAAAAATATTTAATTTAAAATAAAAATAATTTTTATTTTCAAAATTAAATGCAATGAGAAATCCTTTTTACTGTTATTTAATGAATAAAATAGTTTTGTATATTTCTTATTTTAAAATATTAAAATTACCTCTTTAAATTTTATTTAACTCAAGTCAACTCTTTCCATCAATAATCCAACCTTAAAACTGACTTATAATATATCAAGTAGGGTTTAATTGATGTGCTCGGGAGTAAGGGTATGCCCCGTTTTCATTGGAGTGGACTAAGGTTGCAGTTACAATGTCACGTCGTATTTGAGATAATAATAATATATACATATATATATATATATATATAAACTATTTAAAATTATAAAAACAATATAATATAAAATAAAAACATTTTTTAAACGCGAAAACAAATAGTATATATAAATCTTTTAAAATTATGTTCCAAATAACATTTTTTAAAAATTTAATGTTTATACTTAAATTTTCTATGCTCCGAAATTGCTTATATAAAAATAATTTTTCGAAAATAAAATAAAAATAATTTTAATATATATATTTTAAAATTAAGATTATCTTAAAAATTAATCACTAACACCTCCCAAACATTCAATTGATATTAATATTTAATATACTTCCTATTTACACACACACATGTACCCGCAACAATAAAAAGAAATGTAAAGGAAATAAATTGAAAAGAAAGGCACGCACATATATATTATTATTTTTTATTTTTTATTTTTTAAAAAAAGAAAGAGCGCTCCAAATCCAAAATATGATTTTTCCAATTTCTTTCCAATTTCCACCTCACGTCAGGAACGCATTTGTCGGCTCGGCTCCTCTTCATCAAATCCATAATCGGCTCCCTTTCCATCCATCACCTTCTTCTTCTTCTTCCAAATTCAATCTCCGTGCTCCATGCTCCATGCTCCATGCTCCATCTTCTTTCTCTCTACAGTAACATTGTAGCAGCAGCAGGAGCAGCAGCAGATCTACATCTCTCTAATGAATGACTGATCCAATAAAGCATATCATCATCCATTTTTATCACCAGAATGTCTGCTTCACAAACCCTAGGCGGTCAATCTCGCTGCGGCCGTGCCTTAGGTCCTTCTCTCGACAAGATCGTTAAAAACGCCACCTGGAGGAAGCATTCTCAGCTTGTTTCCTCCTGCAAATCGGTCCTCGACAAGCTCGAATCACTCACGGATTCTATTATTCACTCTCCTCTCTTCGGGATCTCCCCTTCGGATACCGAATTCGTTCTCCATCCAATTCTTCTCGCCTTAGATTCTGCTTACCCCAAGGTCGTGGACCCCGCACTCGAATGCTTGTTCAAATTGTTTTCCTCGGGCCTGATTCGAGGTGAGATCGATAACGGTTCAAAAAATGTGATCATTTTTAAGATAATTGAGAGTGTTTGTAAGGTTGGTGGAATTGGTGAGGAAGCTGTTGAGCTTTCTGTGCTTAGAGTTTTGCTGTCTGCAGTTCGATCTCCTTGTGTTTTGATTCGGGGTGAATGTTTAGTGCACATTGTTAGGACTTGTTATAATGTTTATCTTGGAGGATTGAATGGGACCAATCAGATTTGTGCGAAATCTGTACTTGCACAGGTAATGCTCCTTGTTTTTACTAGAGTCGAGGAGGATTCTATGGACGTCAATGTTAAAACGGTTTCTGTTAGTGAATTGTTGCAGTTTACTGATAAGAATTTGAATGAAGGGAGTTCGATTCATTTTTGTCAGAATTTCGTTAATGAGGTTATGACGGCAAGTGAAGGGGTTCCTGATGATAAGTTGTTGCTGTTGCCACCTTCTGATATACTCCAAAATGGTAGTGGAGGTGCTGGTGATGATAATGATAATGTAGGTGAAGGGGATCAGAAAAGTGAATTAAGTGATAAGAAAACAAATAATGAAGCTGAAACCGGTGGTGGTGGTGGTGAAGCTGGGGGGAGTAAGATTAGGGAAGATGGGTTTCTTCTCTTTAGGAATTTGTGCAAATTGTCAATGAAGTTCTCATCGCAGGAGACCCCAGATGATCAAATTCTTTTGAGAGGGAAGATTTTGTCTCTTGAGTTGCTCAAGGTGATCATTGGCAATGGTGGTCCAATCTGGCGCACCAATGAGAGGCAAGTCATTAACAAATCCATTTTACAGTGTTTTGAACTTCAGCCATTGTTCATATACCAGTGTCGTCCATGATTGGCCATCAAATTTTATTTCAATTTAGAAAGCCCTTGCTGTTTCCTTTATAGTTGATATTATTTTAACATTTTATTGCCTGCTTACAGATTGTAAATGGTGTTCTTGTGAATATTTTGCATAAATTGCTCTGATTTTACCATCATGAGTTGTTAATTAACTATTTTTTTCCCTTGCACTATTTTCATTATTTTTTTAATGTAGAATTTAACGTTTTCATCTATCTCACACAGGTTTCTCAACACCATCAAGCAATTCCTATGCATGTCATTGATAAAGAATAGTGCGTTGTCAGTCATGGCTATTTTCCAGCTTCAGTGTTCCATTTTTATGACGTTGCTAATGAAATTCAGATCTGGATTGAAGGAAGAAATTGGAATATTCTTTCCCATGCTTGTCCTTCGAGTACTTGAGAATGTTAACCAGCCTAGCTTCTTGCAGAAGATGACTGTCATGAATTTTTTGGACAAAATCAGCCAAGATTCCCAGATCATTATTGATATTTTTGTAAACTATGACTGTGATGTGGATGCTCCAAACATATATGAAAGGTATTACTTGAGCATCTGTTGTTATGCATGTCTTGGTTTCAATATATACATCTGTTCAATAAGTTGTGAGATTTGATCAGTCAATTGCTGGTAAATTTTCATAAGACAAGGATCTTATAGTTTGTATATGAATCAGTGATCTTATACTATGATGGGCTGAGAGTTATATGAGATCTCTTTAATCAATATGGGAAAGTTGGGGAATTCTCTCTCTTGTTTATAAACATGCCATATCTTTTATTTTGGTTATTATTTCTTGTCATTTCTTTGTTCCATGTTTTTTTAATGTATTAAAACACTTATAATTCCATCAGATATTTGCAGGATTGTCAATGGCCTTCTGAAAACTGCTCTAGGACCCCCTCCTGGTTCAACAACGACTTTGTCCCCGGTTCAGGATATTACTTTTAGGCATGAATCTGTGAAGTGCTTGGCTAGCATCATCAAGTCAATGGGTGCATGGATGGATCAACAGCTGAGAATTGGAGATTCCTACTTGCCTAAGAGCTCTGAAAGTTCCACTTCAACTGAGAATCATTCAACTCTGAATGGAGAAGATGCAACTGCCCCTGAGTATGATTTGCATCCAGAAGTGAACTCTGAAACATCCGATGCTGCTACCCTTGAACAACGTCGGGCATATAAAATTGAACTCCAGGTTGGTTTCCCTTTTATTTACAAGGGATGGTCATTTGCGGTGTAGTGTACTGATATTATAACTGGTTGCTTTTTTTACTAGTATCACTAGCAAGCTTCTTGTCCACCATTTTTTTCTATTGCAATTTCATGCCTTGTTACACTTTATTAGAAATGGGCCTGCCTTTCCCTTCTTTGACGACTTTACTGTATTGAATGCAGAAAGGTATCTCCATATTCAATAGGAAACCTTCCAAGGGCATTGAGTTTCTGATAAATGCCAAAAAAGTCGGTGGTTCTCCAGAAGAAGTTGCTGCCTTCCTGAAAAACACTACTGGCCTAAATGAAACAGTGATCGGTGACTATTTAGGTGAAAGGGATGAGTTTTGTTTGAGAGTTATGCATGCTTATGTAGACTCGTTTAACTTTAAGGCGATGGATTTTGGTGAAGCGATAAGGTTTTTCTTACGGGGATTCAGGTTACCTGGAGAAGCACAGAAGATTGATCGTATCATGGAAAAGTTTGCCGAGCGCTATTGTAAATACAATCCAAATTCATTTACCAGTGCAGATACTGCTTATGTTCTTGCATACTCTGTGATATTGCTCAATACAGATGCTCATAACAGCATGGTGAAAGATAAGGTTTTTGCAAAACCTCTTCCCTTTATCTTTGGCCACTATCATGACTAGCGACCTTTTCTTTTTACCCACGCCTTTTTATTATAAGTTGATTTAAGTTGTGCTTTGGTTTTGGTCCTGATAGTTATTCCATGCTTCAGGACAATTTTCATCCATTTTGGTTTTTTAATTGAATCAGAAGATTAGGCTTACTTGATACTAAAGAATTACGGATGTACTCTATAAAATTGCCTTTTCATAATTGTAAATAATCTTCGCAGTTGGTTTTCCTTGTCAGGGTAGTTGTTAAGTTAGATTGATAGTTAGCAGCAAATCTCCAGATGGAACCTATCATTATGAAAAATGCAAATGGAGAAATATAAAGAACAGGATAACAAATACTAGTAGAACCCATCCATGTATTAATAAATTTGACTACAGTGGGGCATCATATTGTCAATTGTGCTTAAATGACTGTAGATTCAATTTTGTTTATCTTCTGATTTCCCTCTTGAAACTGGTTCCATTTAGATGAGCAAGGCTGATTTTATCCGGAACAACCGAGGAATAGATGATGGCAAGGATTTGCCTGAAGAGTATCTGGGTGCTCTTTATGATCACATTGTGAAAAATGAAATTAAGATGAGTGCAAATTCTTCTACTCCTCAAAGCAAGCAGAGTAACAGCTTAAATAAGCTATTAGGTTTGGATGGTATACTTAATCTAGTTACTGGGAAGCAGACTGAGGAAAAGGCTCTGGGTGCAAATGGGCTTCTTATCAGGCATATCCAAGAGCAGTTCAAGGCAAAGTCAGGAAAATCAGAGTAAGCTATGTTATAGTATGTTGCACAGTTGATTGTATCTAGAGTAAACTTTCATTTAGTTTCATGAGGGTTGAATGTGATCATAACTTAGCATTCAGGTTTAAGAACCTATAACTTAGTCCCTTGACTCTCATCGACCCTTGTTTCATTAACACATCTGTTCTTCTTTTAATCCCTAATGGGCCATATTTGACAATCTAGATTCTTAGAGAAAAACTTACATGGTTGGGATTTTGAGAAAAAAACAAGGTATGTTTCCTCCTGATAAGAGACAGATGGGTTGAAGGGCAATGGAGTTTAGCAGTAATGCAGATGATCCATTGACCAGGCTTGATTGTTACATGTTTGTTTGAGTTAAATAATTTTGGTCCCCTTCTCACTCTATCATGCTTGTGCACATGCCAAATTTTGGGGAAATTAGTTAAGAACTGGGATGGACTTGGCCAAATGGGTGCACCATAAACTTCATAAATAAACTAATGCCTATGATATTGTAATAAACAGAGAATGATTAACATGTACCTTTCTCTGACCGGATGATTTTCTTCTTCTAGCTGGTTTCTTTTTCCAATCTGGGTCGTGTCAATCTTCCCTAGGCTTTTGCAAATGATAAAAGACATGTTAACAACATTGCTGTCTTTGCATTGAAAATAATAGTTTGATTCTTTTGTTGCAGGTCTATTTATCATGCTGTAACAGATGCAGCGATTCTGAGGTTTATGGTTGAGGTCTGCTGGGGTCCTATGCTGGCTGCTTTTAGTGTGACTCTTGATCAGAGTGATGATAGACTTGCAACTTCTCAGTGCTTACAGGGGTTTCGATATGCTGTGCATGTTACTGCAGTCATGGGTATGCAGACCCAGAGAGATGCTTTTGTTACTTCTGTGGCCAAGTTTACATATCTGCACTGTGCTGCAGATATGAAGCAAAGAAATGTAGATGCTGTGAAGGTAATCATATCATGAGATTTTATAAAAAGAAAAGGAAAAGAATAAAAAGGCATGACCCCAAAGGAAGAATTTTTGTGTTTTGGGTACTGGTCATTAAACTGTTCATACAGAAACAGTGATGCTTTAAATAGATTGGTGGTCTAGTTACTTCAGTTCATGTCAAACATACATCAGCAGGCTTCATGCAATTGGTGTCAATTCCTGTACATGGTCATTTACTTTTTTTTTAATTAGTAATTCTATATATTTTAATTCATGCAGGCAATAATATCAATTGCCATTGAAGATGGAAATAATCTTCAAGATGCTTGGGAGCATATCTTAACTTGCCTCTCCCGTATTGAGCATCTGCAACTGCTTGGAGAAGGTGCGCCACCTGATGCCTCTTATTTGATATCATCTAATGGGGAAACAGAAGAAAAGGCACTGAAGTCAATGGGTTACCCTTCTCTAAAGATTAAGGGAACACTCCAGAATCCAGCTGTAATGGCTATTGTTAGAGGGGGGTCATATGATAGCACCGCTGTTGGAGTCAATTCTCCAGGACTAGTAACTCCAGACCAGATTAATAACTTCATTTCAAATTTGAATTTGCTCGACCAGATTGGGAATTTTGAATTGAACCATGTGTTTGCTAATAGCCAAAGGTTGAACAGTGAAGCAATAGTTGCTTTTGTGAAAGCTCTTTGTAAAGTTTCAATATCTGAGTTGCAGTCTCCAACAGATCCTCGTGTATTTAGCCTTACAAAAATCGTAGAAATCGCGTAACATCCTTTTCCCTTTCCTTTGAGAACTTTTTATTGCCTCTTGAAGTTCCATGAGAATTTATTTGATAGAGTACATTATATTCTTTTCCCTATTTGCAGGCATTATAATATGAACCGCATCAGATTAGTTTGGTCTCGCATATGGAATGTTCTCTCTGGTTTTTTTGTATCAGTTGGCTTGTCAGAAAATCTCTCTGTCGCTATATTTGTGATGGATTCTCTGAGACAACTTGCTATGAAATTCTTAGAGCGCGAGGAGTTGGCAAATTACAACTTCCAGAATGAATTTTTGAGGCCATTTGTGATAGTGATGCAGAAAAGCAACTCTACAGAGATCAGGGAGTTAATAGTTAGGTGTATTTCACAGATGGTCCTTAGTCGTGTCAGTAATGTGAAATCTGGTTGGAAAAGTGTTTTTATGGTATGGTGGCATTCTTTTTACTTTCTCAAAAAATTTAATTCCGACAACTTTTAAAATGCTGATCCATGGACAATTCTTCTTTCTAATTGTTCCAGTGATGCCATGATACTCTTCTCTCAGGTTTTTACTGTTGCTGCAGCTGATGAGCGGAAAAATGTTGTCCTGTTGGCATTTGAGACCATGGAAAAAATTGTCCGAGAGTACTTTCCTTATATAACCGAGACAGAGACAACAACTTTCACTGACTGTGTTAGATGCCTCACCACCTTCACAAATAGCAGATTTAATAGTGATGTGAGCCTCAATGCAATTGCGTTTCTCCGATTCTGTGCTCTGAAATTAGCAGATGGAGGACTTATTTGCAATGTAAAGAGCAGTGTTGATGATCCATCCATCCCAATAGTAGATGAAGTTGCTTCGGATGTAAACCCCAGTGACAAAGATGATCATGTGTCCTTTTGGATTCCTTTGTTAACAGGTAACCTGCTTTCAAGGAAAGATTTTTGAGATGCTGCCTGACTCTTCTGCACGGCAACATTGCCAGAAAATGTGGATGGCTGAACTCAACATTCATTTTTAGCTGCCTTGCTTAAATTTATGCCATGTACACAGAACACATGCACCTTGTATTTTGCCACATTTCAAAAGACATTGGCCTGCATTTTAACCCTCCGACCCCATAAAAAGAGAAAAAAACTAACAGAAAGTATCCAGGAATTGATGATTCATTTTTCTTCTTCTATCATGTTGCATTCTTCCAATCCCTTGTGGCAGCTCATGCTTGTATTGATATAGCTTTAAAGCACCCTATTCACTGAAGATCGCATAAGGATGAGTTATGTGGCTTATAGCACCTGTTTGTGGTTTTGCTCAATACATGTAAGGAAATGTAATAATCTGATCTTATTTATAAACATCAAGCTAAAGATGAACGAATAGATAAATTGTTTCAGCATGTATAAATACAGTGGCTGCCATTTGGACTCGTAGCATATATTTTATGAGGAATTGCAGGCAATTTGTGCTGTCATTTTTTAATGTCTCATTGCTATGGTTGCAGGGTTATCAAAACTAACATCTGATCCCAGATCAGCTATTCGAAAGAGTGCTTTAGAAGTACTATTTAACATTCTCAATGACCATGGCCATCTATTCTCACACTCGTTCTGGACCACTGTTTTCAACTCTGCCATTTTCCCCATCTACAATAGCTTCAGTGACAGGAAAGATGTTAAAGATCAGGATTCACCAACTTCAGCACCACTTTCAGAAGGAAGTGCATGGGATTCTGAAACTTCTCCAATTGCAGTCCAGTGTCTAGTAGACCTATTTGTCAACTTTTTCAATGTGATTAGGTCTCAACTACCAAGTGTAGTATCTATATTGATGGGATTTATTAGGAGTCCTGCTAAGGGTCCTGCTAGCACTGGGGTTGCTGCATTGTTGCGTTTAGCAGGTGAACTGGGTGGCAGGATTTCAGAAGATGAATACAGAGAGATTTTTCTATCTTTGAAGGAGGCCGCTGCATCATTGTTACCAGGTTTTATGAAGGTCTTAAGAATCATGGATGAAATTGAGATGCCGGAAAGCTCTCACCCTTTTGCTGATGTGGATGTGTCTTCTGATCATGGCTTCAGAAATGATGATCTTGAGGATGGCAATCTCCAAACTGCAGCGTATGTGGTTTCAAGAGTGAAGGGTCATATTGCTGTGCAGCTACTTATTGTGCAGGTTTTCCCTCTCACTCTCACACTCAGAAAAAGACATGCATGTGTGTAACAATTCAATTGTGCTTCTGCATTCTACATTTGATGTTTATGCCTCCATGTACGAATTCAACTGTGTGTGTGTGTAGGTATGTGTATGTATAAGGAAAGATTTCTAAGTTTACGCACACAAACACACTATGTGTAGAGAGAGACTTGGCTACCCAATCATCTGAAAGATGCCATCAGCATGCAATTTGTATCTTTCATACATTTTTACTGTCTCTAGTACAAATTTCCCTTTTGTTTACGCTTTTTTATTATTATTGTTTTAGATGCTTTGGTATACACTGCATGGTTTGCTCATCCAGGGCTGTGACCGCAAATCTATCAATGAAAGAATATTCTGTAGAAGTACTGCAGGACAGGAAATATAAAAGTTTCTAACAAGATTGTTTGATGCTATTCTTATGATCAACCTAGGAGCTTCCAAAACTCAGTAGTGCCTCACACTTTCTTTGGCTTATCGTGGCATTTCACTTTTTACCTTTATTTTGCAAACAGCACCCTGCCGTCACTTCCATTTTAGATTTTACCAACAGTGTTAAACCGGTAGCTTGATTCATGGACTGTTTTTCATGCACGAAGATTTCAATAGTATTCTGGTGATACTGATATTCTTCTATTGTGTATCAGGTTGTAAGTGATATATACAAAGCAAACCAGCGATTCTTGTCAGCGGCCAATGTCAGAATCCTTATTGATATATTTTCCTCGATAGCATCCCATGCCCACCAGCTGAATTCTGAGACGGACTTGCTGAAGAAACTGCTGAAAGCATGCTCTATAGCAGAGATATCTGATCCTCCAATGGTACATTTTGAGAACGAGTCCTACAAGAACTACCTCGACTTCCTCCGAGATTTGCTAGATGATAACCCGTCCATGTCCGAGGCGTTGAACGTCGAGGCACAACTTGCAGCAGTGTGTGAAAAGATATTGCAGATTTACCTGAACTGTACGGGGTCGCGGACCGTGCAGCAAAACCCTGCAAACAAACCAGTGATGCACTGGATTCTTCCTTCAGGTTCGGCCAAAAAGGAAGAATTAGCAGAAAGAACTACGTTGCTTTTGTCAGCTTTGCGGGTTTTGAGTGGTTTAGAAAGGGATTCATTTAGGGGCCATGCCAGACAATTATTTCCTCTGTTTGTAGACCTTGTGCGGTGTGAGCACAGCTCAGGAGAAGTTCAGCGTATTCTAAGCAACATTTTCCGATCATGCATAGGCCCCATTATAATGGGATGATATTTTATAGTATTTTTTATAGAGTAAACACATGTATTTTATCACAGTTTTGATCTAACTTATTTGATCAAATACAAAGCCATGATGCTAATTTTTTATTAATTTATTTATTTTTGGGGTGGTTGTCGAGATTGTGTTTTAAAGTATTTTTTTATTCGAAAAATATATGAAAATGATATTTTTTTAAAAAAAAATTAAATTTTTAATATAGCATATCAAGATAGTATAAAACACAAAAAAATAAATTACATTTTCAGCAAACAAGGTTTTGGCAAGCACGAAATAGATAAAAAGTCAAATAATTAAGTATTTTATAAATAACTAAACAGAGTTGGTGAGATAAAAAAAAAAAAAAAAAGTTTACTTTGTTAGCTTATCTTCTTGATATTCATTAAATATAACACGAAACATGATCAAACTGTATTATTTTGCAAAAACAAAGATTTAAGCCGAAAAACATGCCTGTCATATGATCAATCGGCTAAGCAAGTTGTTGCTTATCATGTCTTGTTCGTCTGTTCTCACCCCTCCATTATCAAATCTATTTAATCTAAATTATTGAATGTGTTTGAGTGTTCTTGTATCGTATGCATTATTAGGGTTTGAAATATTAGGGTACGAAGTGGATGCCTGGCCAATACCGGCTCAGAACGTGCAATAAACAAAGGCTTGGTGGTAACGTCAAGGAATCGGTCCAGCATTTACTGCTATTCCCCCCGATATATGTTGATGTTGCCGAAGCATTCAAGGGCTAATTAGTAGTGGTGCCTGGCAAAATAGTCTTATTTAAACACCAAGGGGCTGGTTCATCCTGTAAATAATAATTGTTTGACTGTGTTTACTTACGTAAATTGGATTATGGATTCATAAATCTAATGTTCATTGAACCAGTCGAAATTGAGGGGGTCAAATCAGCTTCTCTTTAATTATTATTATTATTATATATATATATATATATATATATATATATATATATATATATATATATATATACATTTTCAGTGTCGTATCCGTGATAAAGGCTGACAATCAACCAAATAAAAATCATATGCTATTGTGAGAAAAGTTTACTCACTTACATTTTCAGCTTTCATGTGGTTACAATTATATATGTTTTTTTTTTAAAAAAAATAAAATATTTTTTACTAGTGTTTGTTTGAAAATGTATTTAAAGTTGTTTTTTAAAATATTTTTTATTAAAAAATATATCAAAATGATAATTTTTTATTTTAAAAAAATTATATTTAATATCAGCACATGAAAATGATCTAGAATTACAAAAAAAAAAATCAATTTTTTTTCAAAAACAATTTTGAAATACAAAGTCAAATAACGTCTAGAAAGAAACAAAACACTTCCGCTAATCTAGTCATGTTTTAGAATGTAAATAAATAAATGACAAAATTGAACATATCAAAGACAACATCAATTTGATTTAGTTTTCGATCTAAAAATAGTTGTAGCCTCGTTTTCAAGCTCGCCGCTCTTCACCATGTCAATTAGAATGACTATGAATGCATTAGTTTTCCGTACACAAACAACAACCAAATCCATGCAACTAAGATGTTCGATTTTCTTTTAATTTTAGATTTGATATTATTTGAGGTTAATTTAATAATTATTGGAGACTTTAAAAAAATTATTAATTTCAGAATCTATAAAATTAATTAATAATTACACAAGCTAACACGGAAAGCCAGGTCATGCAAGGCAACTGAGGGCCTCCCACTATTTACCATGATTCTTTAACTAGCCCGGCACCATGAGATGGCGGTCTTGATCTTCCACTCCAATACATGAGTCGGTCCACTCTTGTTTTCTTGGTCAAAAAGTAATTAATCATGCAAAGGAACAATCACTCCATGTTTCCTTTTTTAATTTATTTATTCCAAAAAAACAAATATTGCAGATTCAATATCTTCTAAAAAAAGTCATATAAATAAATATCGGGTCCATCCATCAATCCATTTGATGGTGCTGGCTGCGTGCACGGCTTGCATAAAATATTTCAATATCCTAATCTAATTCATAGGGAGAACAAACAAAACATAGTAATTTTCATCGTGAATGAGGTTTTTTGTTGTTTGGATAATGATTCATCATATGTTCATGTTCATATTGAACTCTATAAAGCTTAGGAAGTAGATGAGTAGTGAGAGGAGACTTAACACCTACAAAACAATTCTTTTTAGTGGGATTTAGAGATTATCGAACTATAAAGTCAATAATTTTTTTTAAGAAATTGCAATAAATGAGATAATTAGCTTTAAATTTCAAGAACAATAGTGTTTGCTCTTGTTTTAGTATGATAAATGCTGTGAGATTTAAAAGCATCAGTGTTTACAGAATAAAACTTGTGAACCTTTTACCAAAATGGTTCAGAAGATATTAACTTTATTATTTTACTGGGTGGAAGGGCTAGAAAATCATTTATTTTTTACAGCATTAATGAAAGATAAATACATTATACATAATATGAATGAGAAATATGAAGATTATATAAAGTAAAACATAATTAATTATGAAATTAAATTATCAATTAACCCAATATCTATAGATCAAATAAAATAAAGTTACAATCATCAAACCCGCGAACCATGTCAAACATGTTCATGGATTTTATAAAGTGTAATAACATGGCTTTTTACAAAATTGTTTTTTAACTATACAAGAAAAAAACATAAAATATAAAAAAAATCATATTCAATCACAAGGAAAAAAAAAAAAAACATATCATACAAAACCTGTAAACCAGGGCAACTAAGGTTACTTCGGCAAGCTCACAAACCCCTTTAACATTAAAAATAAGAAAAGATAAAACTATATAAATTACAAAATTAAACTCTTAATTATCCAATATTATAGAATATCCAGTATTTATAACACAAGGAAGACGAATTCATCTATATATATAAAATAACACTTAACCAAGGTCTCGAGTTCGAGCCTTGGGTATGCAGCTGCTTTAAAACTCGCTTGGGAGAGCTTTGCCGCCCTTAAGGGTCCTACCCGGCTGGAATCCGGATTAGTCGGCAGTGGCCGGATTACCGGATGGTTTATACCAAAAAAAAAAAATAACACAAGGAAGACGAATTCATCGACCACATGCATGAACAAACTCTATATTCATCGATCAATGTTTGACTCGAGGTTGTGGGATTTGTTGAAAAATTAAAGTTCATATCTGTATAAATAAATAAATAAAATTTGTCAGGTTGAAAATATGGATCACTTGCATCTGCTGTGAAGCACATTTTAACGATAGATGAATCCATGTTCTTAACATTCACGTTCGAGCTGGTTTGAAGAATATAGCGTAGATTAAATAGATTTGACAATGCAGTGCATGAGATTTTTGTACAATTAAAATAATATTTTTCTGACTTTTATTTGGTACATAAAAAAATCTAATTTGATATTTTAAAATTCAAAATATTTTTTTTTATAAATGAATTGAATTGCAAAACCGCACTACAAAGTCAGCGCCAGTGAAAATACGGTGTCCACCAGAGAGCAGCTGCGAGGCATGTGAAGGTATTTTATATTGCGTTTTAAAAAAAACAAATTGAACTTGAACTTGAATTTTATTTTTTGTTCTAAATTATTTTATTTTGATATTTTTATATTATTTTAATATGTTGATATAAAAAATAATTCTTACAAAATAAAAAAATATTATTTTAAAATATTTTGAAATAATTTTTAAAAAAAAAACAATCTCAACAACACTTACAAATAGATAACAATATTAGTTTAGTTTGTCCCTTGGAATGGACTTTGCAGTACCATTATTATTTATTTATTTTTATAAAATCTATTTTTTTATAAACACTCTTGTCGTTTGTACATGGATAATATGCTTGGAATCTGATTAATATAAATAACAAAAAAAAAAAAAAAACCTTAAGTATTACGTACCTCTTAAAATTATGCATGAACAAATAATGAAACAACCTATTTAGTAATATAATCAGATAATAATAATAATTTAAACGCAAAAATATCTTTTTAATCAAAAGGAGAGAAATTCATTTTATTTTTTTTATTATACATAAATAGCATCATCGCTGGTTATACAAGTCATCGGTCAATTATTTGGATAAATAAATATTTAGATAAATTTCTAAACATCTTAAATTCTTGGTAATAAAGCGGAAGAGATCAACTAACGCGTCAAAGCCGCAGCATCACAGCCGGGTTGTTTTAGTCTTCGAGTAGAAAGAGGCAACGCCCGACACCATTATATATAGCGGCCACCCTCTGCTCCATCTCCATAATCTCACCATTCATTCTAACACAGCTCTAACTTCCCACCCTAATCTTTGTGTTTCTCAATCTCCATCCTCCGCTCGCCCCTTCCCCCCCTCCATTTACCGACAACAACTCGCCGCCGCCACAATGGAGGGGACTCGCCGGCGATCGACCAAGTCCATTCATAGTGACAAGTTAGTCGATCACGACGAAAGAAGTACAGTGGCTGGCCAAAAAGCATCCGATGCTTTACCCCTTCCTCTATATATAACCAATGCTCTCTTCTTCACCGTGTTCTTCTCCGTTGTTTATTTCATGCTCGCTCGTTGGCGGGAGAAGATTCGCAATTCTACTCCTCTTCATATTCTCACTTTCCCTGAAATCGTTGCTATTTTTGCTTTTATTACTTCTTTCATTTATATGCTTGGTTTCTTCGGCATCGACTTCATTCAGTCCCTTATTCTCCGTCCTTCCCCTGATGTCTGGGGTACCCACGATGACGAGGAAGATGAAGAAGATCTTCTCATGGAAGATGCCCGTAAAGTTCCCTGTGGACAGGCTCTTGATTGCGCTGCACCGTCACCACCGCTAAAACTCGCAGTGGAACCGGTTGTTGTCGTTGTTCCTTCTCCTCTGCTCAAGCCCAAGGCTGTCGATGATGAAATCCCATTCCCAGCAACTTTAACCGAAGAAGATGAAGAAATTATCAGCTCCGTGGTGGCTGGAAGAACCCCATCTTATTCACTCGAGTCTAAATTGGGGGATTGCAAGCGTGCTGTGGCAATAAGGCGTGAGGCTTTGCAGAGGATCACTTCCAAGTCTTTGTCTGGGTTGCCCTTGGACGGATTGGATTACGAGTCGATTTTGGGGCAGTGCTGTGAGATGCCAATTGGGTACGTGCAGATTCCGGTAGGGGTTGCCGGGCCTTTGTTGCTTGATGGTAAGGAGTACTCCGTTCCGATGGCTACAACCGAAGGTTGCTTGGTGGCTAGCACAAATAGGGGTTGTAAGGCAATTCATCTCTCTGGTGGTGCTTCAAGTGTTTTGTTGAGGGATGCCATGACAAGAGCGCCTGTTGTGAGGTTCGGAACTGCTAAAAGAGCTGCTCAACTGAAGCTATACCTGGAGGATCCTGCTAATTTCGAGGTCGTTTCCACGGCTTTTAACAAGTCTAGCAGATTTGGCAGGCTTCAGAATATCAAGTGTGCTCTTGCTGGCAAGAATCTTTACATGAGATTCTCCTGCGGCACTGGTGATGCTATGGGCATGAACATGGTCTCTAAAGGTGTTCAGAATGTTTTGGACTTTCTCCAGAATGATTACCCTGATATGGATGTTCTTGGCATCTCTGGTAAGCTAGCTTCTTTGATTGATGAAACTCTGACCATGTTTTGTTCAGATGTTATTTGTATTGAAACTGATGAATTGATATGTATATTGCTCTCTATCAGGAAACTACTGTTCTGATAAGAAGCCTGCTGCTGTCAACTGGATTGAAGGGAGAGGCAAGTCAGTGGTGTGTGAGGCAATCATCAAGGGTGATGTGGTGAGGAAAGTCCTGAAGACTAAAGTGGAGACCTTGGTGGAGCTTAACATGCTCAAGAACCTCACTGGTTCTGCCATGGCTGGAGCTCTCGGCGGCTTCAACGCCCATGCCAGTAACATTGTTTCTGCTATCTTTATTGCCACTGGCCAAGATCCTGCACAGAACATTGAGAGCTCTCACTGCATTACTATGATGGAACCTCTTAACGGCGGAGAGGATCTTCATGTCTCGGTCACCATGCCTTCCATTGAGGTACTTCACGTTTGAATTAAACTATAATAGTTCTCTGGATGTTTTGGTTAATCAGTAATCTAATTAGGTTTACATGATGTTTCATCTCAGGTTGGTACTGTTGGAGGAGGAACCCAGCTGGCATCTCAATCAGCATGCTTGAACCTGCTTGGAGTGAAGGGTGCTTGCAGGGAGACACCGGGAGCCAACGCAAGGCTGCTAGCCACCATCGTTGCTGGTTCTGTTCTTGCCGGGGAGCTTTCCCTCATGTCCGCCATTGCAGCTGGACAGCTTGTCCAGAGCCACATGCAGTATAACCGGGCAAACAAGGATAATGTTGCCGCCAAGGTTTCTTCATAAAATATATTGACAGCTCGAGGCAAGGAAAAGCCTCGGACGGACGTGTAGAGATCCATCCATAGGACGACAGTCCTGAAGAATTTGTCAGTGAGGCTCCTCAGAAGACACCGAGAGAGAGAGAGAGAGAGAGAGAGGATCAGGAAAATTCCAAGGAAGAAAATAATGTGTATTCTCTTTCGTTCTTTCTGCTGTTATTTTTTTCTTTTTTTCTAAATTTTCTCAACGACAGCCATGTAAGAAGTATTCTGCAAACTGTGTAAAATCATCAAAACATTTGTTTTCTTTTTCTTCAAAGATTCCACACCCTGTTTCATACTCGAATCTCGAGAAGCACCATGCACCCTCGAACAGGAAAACTCTATAAATTATATGTAAACTCGTTGCAGTATGAGTGTCAGTAAGATTTCTTCACAGATTTTATATTATTAACATGATATAAAAAACACCAAAAAATAAATTTTTTTTTTTTAAAACACTTTCTAAATACATTATCAAATACCCCCATTAGATTCTTACCAAGAGTTTTTATTACAGAGCCTTAGAAGCTATGTGAATCGTCAAATCTTGAGATATAAAAAATCACACCTCAGGATCCTGATTTGGATCAATTTTGTTATTTTCCTTGTTTTATGCGTTGAATAGGATTTCATGATCATTTCCTTTGGATTTTAGTTTAGTTTTCTAGTTGAGATTGTGTTGTTTCGAACTTTATTAAGGTTTTGTATACCTCATGAAAAAATATACCTCATCAATATTACTTTCTAGAGACAATAAAGTTGTGAATTTTGGGTTCACATCTTCACCTAATATGTGTTTTGTATTTATTAGTTGTCTTTAGCTCTTGTTTTTCATGAAAATCTTTGATATAAATATTCTCTCTCTCTCTCTAATTTATTCTTTCTCACCACTCAACCTATTTTTTTTTTTATCTTTCTAAGTATCTGTTTGAATTGGAAGTGTGTTTGAAGTTATTTTTAAAAATATTTTTCATTCAGCAATGCATCAAAATAATTTTTATTTTAATTTTTAATTTTTTTTTGATATCAGCACATCAAAATGATCTAAAAATATTTTAAAAATAATATTTTAAAGTAAAAAATAAAAATATAAAATTGAAAAAAATCTTTTATTAGTTGTCTTTAGCTTTTCTTTACATCACCAACTCTATATTCTATAGAATCTTTTATATAAATACTCTCTCATTTATTCTTTCTCACCACTCAACCTAATATTTTCTTATCCTTTTATGCTGTTTATTTGATGATGCATTTAAAGTTATTTTTTAAAGTATTTTTTATTCATAAATACATCAAAATGATATTTTTTTATTTTTAAAAAAATATTTTTCACATAAATACATTAAAATGATCTAAAAATATAAATGTTACATGTTTTGTTCTATGTTTTTTTTTCCAATTGATTCTTTTATTGTATTAAGCCTAAATTATTTATTACAACTTATAACAAGTTTTGGACTAACTTGTTGAGCTCAAATCTTAGTTCTAATTAAACCCAACCTATAAAAATTAATAATATAAAACTCATAGATATATCTAATATCTACAAAAAAATATCTAGCTTGACGTGATATATCCACCTCACTTGGAAAGAAAAAAAATAAATGGACAAGATTTATAAAATACAAATGTATTATCAAACTCAATCTGACGGTGTTTATCCCATTGAAGGCGTGGATAATCTTCTCATACTCAAGTTATGCCCTATGAACATAGGAAGTGTTCTTCGTGGTGGTTGGGGTTTTTTTAAAATATTATTTTGGATAATTTTAAAATGATGATATATATAAAAAATAAAAATACTATTTTATTATTTTGGAATTAATACAGGCCAGCTGGTTTCCAATAAACAGAAGAAGTTGGCCAAGCATAGAAGTAGCCACCTGTTTTTGTTCTCGTTAAGGGTTTAGGCCACAGCCATGAGTGAATTGATTAATATAATACAGTGTCGTTTAGTAGAGGTCATGTATGAAGTTGACGCGACCTCATTGGCGGCCAGCCTGAAATTTCTGACTTCTGACTGAAACTTTGATTGTGTTTTTTACTGTGTCACGATTTTAAAAATTTAAATTTTTTTTTTTATGTTTTTAAATTATTTTATTTATTGTTATCAAAAATAATTTTAAAAAATAAAAAAAAACATCAAACACTTTAAAAAATAAACACACTCGTACAAAATATCATGCATATTTGAAAAACTCCAGAGTAAAACATTAATCAGAACTATTAAAATTATATATAAAAAATCAAAACTCCCATTAAAAAACAATCATCATGTTTTTTTTAATTAAAATAATATTTTTCTAACATGGAGAATTCAAATAATCTTAGAGCATTAATTTGATATTTTTTATATAAATAAAGCAATTTCTCCAATAAAAAAACCCCGCCGCCCTGCCAGAAATGGTCAGATTCGAAGTGCAGAAGAACAAAAAGGGAAAAACCTGGTACAGGAACAATGCAAGCTTTTTGTCAATGGTGGCAGCAGGCTAGGTTTAGGCCAAGCTAGTAAGGTGACTAATAAAAAACAAATCAAGCGACTACGACCACCTGACATTCTGTTCGTTTGCCTGTACTTTTTCCATGGTCAAGTAAGCACCTTTGACTCAGTTGCCCAAGTTGACCGCTCGTTTCTTTCCCTTCTCTTTCGCACCATTAACGTGCACGGAGCTTACCTCCGCCTCCATCTCTGCCATCAAACACCACCGCCACCGCCACTGCCGGCGGATATCGCCGCACACAGACGCACACTCTTGTTCTTATAAGGAAAATTACAGAAAATATTCTGCTCATAGCTTCTCCTGTAGATGCTTTCCCCTCATTTGCTTTTTCTTGATGGTGCTCAGTTTGGTAGGTACAATCTATAGAAATATTGTTAGATAATTTTTCTTTAATTCTTTAAGATAAACAGTCATGGATCTGGCAGTCCAGAGAAGCCCACGGCCTGGCCCATTATTCTGCTTCTCGATGCCTACCCAGCTGATTAGCCGTCTAGCACCCACAAGCTTTGGGCCATCAATCGTCATTTAACTTTTTTCTTCTTTATTTCTCGTTTGTGTGTGTGTGTCTATATATATAGACAAACACATATGCTGTCAGAATCTTTTTTCGAAAACGTTTTTCAAGTGATTTCCCTAACGAGGTTGATTGTTGAAAATTCTTAATGGATGTTCGGAAATCAATAGAAAAATGTTTTTGAAAAAAATAAAATATATTTCTTAAAAAAATAAAAATATTATTTTAATATATTTCTAAATAAAAATATTTTAAAAATCAATCACAGAATCAATTGTTGTGATTTCATTGAATAAATTTTCTACATGTTTATTGGTTGCGGTGGATCTTGTGTTATATACAAAGTTATTTGAAAGATTAGTATTAGGGGTGGACATTTTCGGTTTGGTTTGGTTTGGTTTTTATCAATAAAAACAACCTAATTGAAAAAAATGAAATCGGACCAGACCCAGTTTAAACCAACCATTATCATCTCGGTTCGGTTTTTTAACTAAAACATCAAACAATAGTTTTGGTTTTTTCAGGCTTTTATTTTTTATTTTTAACCAAGTTTTCGCTTCTCTCATTTAACAAAAATGGAAGCAAACCAAAAAATTCAAACTGAACCAAAAGCATAAAAAAAACAGTATTTTTTTAAACCTAACCACTTCGGGTCAGTTTATCGGTTTTTACTTAAAAACCCAAAACCAGAGCGGAAGATTTTTTAAAAAAAAAACTCTAATCAGTTTAATCGAGTTTTTTTCTCAATTCAATTTTTCTTGATTTTTCAATTTTTTTTGTAACCCCTAACTAGTATAGAAAACATGAAACGACCAGACTATAAAACTATGCGACTGTTACAATATAACATTAATGACATAATATTTGATATAATTTTAGGCTTTGTTTTGGTGTGAACTGTGAACAGGATATTCCCTTACAAACCCCACTCTTAAACGGTCATTAAATAAGGCACCACGCGAATTGATCTTCGCCAAAAAGCAGTATATTGCAAGAAGGGTATTGGTCTAGTAGTTGAAAGGACTTGTTTATTTTCTCTGTACCAGGGTCAAGTCCTATCATGACGCCTGTCACCCTCATGGTGTCTTATATATTTATTGAGTTTACAGGATGTTCAATGAATTCGAGAATTAATTGTGGTACGTATAAACCTGCTCGGACACCCCAGTTATAAAAAAAAAAAAGACAATAAACCTAAAGGAGCACTCCTGGTATCGGCCGATGTTTAAATCCCACAAGCCAGCATAGCTAGTTGTATTGAATAATTCTCCCACTGGCACTAATCAACTCAAAAGGTATTGTTTGTTCACATTTTGTATTCGTAATTTTTAATTATTTGGTGCTAACCTTTCCCGTGGCTCAAGAAAGGTATTTTATTTACATAATATATAATTTATTGGCGATTTTTTTTTTTAACTATCAAATGCATGGGCACCATGTGGATGATCTCTACTTTATAAGGGATTTAATTAACCTACCAACCAACCAACCAACCAACCAAAAGGAATTTTCTTTCTAATCACACACTCCATTTGTTCAAATCGGACAATAACAGTAATTGCAAACCATTTTGTCCCCGATAATTTTGAAAAAAATGAAATTTTTTTATTTTAAATTAATTTGAGATGTTTTTAAATTATTTTAATATGCTAATGTCAAAAATATTTTTTTTAAATAAAATATACTTTTAAAAACAACATTAATTATAATTACCAGAAATAGTCGGAGGAGTCAAGTAAAAAAAAAAAACTATTACCACCTGCAGGCTGTGAGCTGCCAGGGTTTAAAATATTAAGTAAAATGAAATCTCACGATATTGATCTAGCCATCTGGGAACTGGGCAGGGAGTGATTGGCTCGCTAAGGTGTTTTTTTTTTTTTTTTTCAAAAACATTTAAAAAAATTTATTTTTTTTATTAATTTTTTTTATAAAAAAAAAAAATTTAAATAAATTTTTTTAAAAAAAATAACTTTAACCCGAATTACCGATGGTAGTAAGAAGCCAGCTTTAATTGTCTTAATTAGTTCCCTGCACCCTTACACCTTGAATCGCACTAATTTAAAAAATGAGCCACCTCAAGAGATGGCGGTCCAGTACAAGAATATTCTTGTCGGCATGCGGCCGCTCGAAACTTCTCAGGCAATGCAAAAGGTATGCTGAGAAGCCGGCCATGTTTATTTAAAAAATATGAAAAAAAACATGTTGGTGGTAACATGATTACATGTGTTAAAAATTTGATATCACTCCATGATGAATATCACAGTCATAAAAAAAATAATTAAAAATTGATGAGAGTTTTCAAAATCAATTGTAAGATTCCGAACAGGGACATGAAAAAATAGCTGGAGCAAAGACTCGAAAAAAGCAAACTGAACAAACAAAATGAAGTAAATACTCGTCTATATTCAATAAATCATTTCTATTTAATTTAATAATAAATTTTATTTTAAAAAATAAATTCCATAGAGAATAACTAATAAAAAGAAATGGGGTAACCTAATAAATAAATAAAATCATAAAACCAAGGTCATAAAATACATGAAAAAACTATAGAGCTCAATCTTCAATAAAATAAATATTGAAAGATAAAATAAAAAAAATATTATTTTAGAATAATAATAATAATAATAAAAGAGATCATGGGAGAATCTCATGGAGTGAAATCGACAAAAAATACAACTAAGAGTTATTTTATATTAAAAATAAAATAAAATAATAAGGATCAAATTTGAGATAAGACAAAAAATTGAATGAGGATGAAATTAAAACCAAATTCTAGTTGGGTTATTTATTTAAAAAGAAACTACGAACAAAATGTATCAAAATACACTAAATACATCAAAATATTTTCTTTATTTTTAAAAATTATTTTTGATATTACCACATGAAAATGATCTAAAAATACTAATTTTTTTAATTTAAAATAATAAAAAAATCAAATTTTGTTTTTGAAAAGAAATGTCCAACAATGATGTAAAATTACAATACAATTAAAACACAAAATACTCATCCTACTCCCAATCAATTTTAAAACACCAAAATTCTTCATAAAAAAGTATTTAAAAAAAATATTAATTCATTTTTTTCACTTTATCTTATATTTTCATATCATTTTAATATACTTATATAAAAAATAATTTGAACCAACAAACACTTCGTAGTAGTTGCGTGTACAGGGAAATGTGAATGCTGAGATAAACTCGGATAAGATTAGGGAAATCAACAGGTCATAACTCTCTCCCGACACGTCTCATGTTTCTGACATGTTTGGCCACAAGTCCTGTCTATCTTCTCTCCGAGTGGCTCCGTCCCATCCTTAAATTACTGGGCACTGCCACACCGCCATGAGCAATCATGGAAGCCCCCCTCTTTCGTTTGTCCATTTTGTTATATTTTTTACTGTAAGTGTAATTATTTTTATTTTTTTTATACTAATTTATCCTTCTACCACTAACTTCTTAGTACCTGTTTAGCACTGCGGTACTTTTTTTTTTCATTTTAAATAATTTTTTTTGAATGTTTTTTAGATCATTTTGATTTTGATGTGTTGATATCAAAAATAATTTTTTAAAAATAATAATAAAATATTATTTGATGTATTACTAAACAAAAAAACATTTTCAAAAACAACCGCAACCGCACTCCCAAACAGGCATACATCTATTTTTTCTCTCTCTAAAATAACTTCTAAAAACAAAGCATTTCAGGTTAAAGGAATCCCATAAAAATAATTATAATTTTTTTAATTATAATTGAGAAAAATACAGAATTATGATCAAATTACTATATATCTAAATAGTGTGGGTGTTTCACTGTACACCCACGCACTGTGCACACAGACTCAGTGCACTGTGGATTGCAACAGTAGTTTTTTTTTTCTTTTTTTTTTCTTGCTTACGTTTTTTTCTCTTTTTTTCTTCTTTTTTTTTGGGTTTTTATTTTATGATTAGCGCCTTTTTTTATTTTTTATTTCGTTTTTTTGCTTTTATTTCCTAATTATTCTTTTTCTTTGTTTTTTTCCCTCCGTTTTTTGCTTCTTCTTTTTTAGCTTTTTTTTTGTATTTTTTTCTTATTATATTTTTTTTCATTTTTTCTTATTATATATATTTTTATCTTTTTCTACTTATATATTTTTTTTTGTTTTTTATTTTTTAATAATCGGGGTGTTCGAGCTCGCTTAAATGCACCACGATTAATCTCCATATCCAAATTTTTTCTGATAATCAGGGTGTCTAGGGCAACTTATGCATACCACGACAATCCCCAGACCCACATTTTTTTTCTAAAATGCTTTCCTGCTGGTACATTTTTTTTTCTTTTTTTTATACTTTTTTTTATTCACTTATACATTTTTTTTAATTGGTATCTCTGGCCAGCTTAAGTACACCACGACTAATTCTTGGACTGAATTTTTTTTAAAAACAATATGGATTGCTACGGTGCTTTCACGCTTATATTTTTTTTTGTTTTCTTTTGCATGTACATTTTTTGGTAACCATGGTCTCTCAACCAGCTTAAGCTCTTTTTTTCACTTATATTTTTTTTTTATAACCACGATCTCCGGGCTAGCTCAAGTGCACCACCACCACTCCTCGGACAAAATCTGTTTTTTGATAATCGGGGTGTCCAGGTCAGCGTGGACACACTATGACTAATCTCCGAACCAATTTATTATTATTTTTTATTTTTTTTTCCTTATACGTTTTTTTGTTCACTTTTATTTTTATTTGTTCTTTGGATTAGATGATTTTTATAATTTTATTATTTGCGCAATAATAATGATAATTTTAGTGATTATTTTTTTTATAAAAATCTTTTGATTTTTTTAAAGATTTTCCTGAAATTTTAATTTATATAGGTGATCATTTTAAAAGTAATATTACTCTATTTTTCCCTTTATTCATTTTTTTTATTTTCTATTTCTTTATTTGTTCTTTATATTATATGATTTTTATGATTTTATTATTTATGCAATAGTAATGATAATTTTAGTTATTGTTTATTTATTATTTTTTAATAAAAATCTTTTGCTTTTTTATTTTATTTTTCGTGACAATTTAATTATTTTAATTGTTTTGGCAGTAATGTTAGTAATAATTTTAGCTTTAATAACAATGATAATGACAATAACGTCAGGATGAATTTTCAATCTATATTTTCATCTTTTTGTTGATAGAAAATTAACAACTTATTTTTTTTATTTGATTATTGTAGGTATTTTCACAATTTATATTTTATTTTTGTTTGATTTAAATTGAATTATAAAATGAACTAATCTTAATACAGTTAACTTAATAATTCAGGAATATCCGAGTTTTCTTGCTTTTTTAATGATGATGATAAATTTATGCTGGTTATTTCGCTTAAAACTACTAAACAGACAAATTTATATCGATTTTTAATTCATATATTTTATAGAAAACTTGCACTTGACATGAATTCTGCACAGATTTATTATTTTAGCTAAATTTATATTATAATAAAAAAATACACACAATTAATATTTTTTACATTGAAAAAAATATTGTGCCGCCCGCGACGAAGCACGGGGGCATTGTCTAATATTATATAATTGAAAACACAAACATCAACAAGAATTTCCAAAATAAAAACATTGTGCAAAATAGGTGGCATCGTGAAAGGATATTTATGTAATCTACAGGAGTATTGCATCCATTTGTAACTTCAATCCAAGGCGATTATGGTCAATGCACGTGAAAATGCCCCGTGAAGTCATGATTACAAAAACATTTGATTCAATTTTTCCACATCGGATCTTGACTAGAAACATTAGAATATTTACCTACTTATTGAATATGAAAAGTGGCAGCAATTACACTTTTTTTTTTAATTATTGTGTAGCTTGACTAATTCTACATAATTTAAAGTTAATAATTATATAAATATTTAGTTGTTATTATATTAATATATACAAAGCTCAAAATTAAAATCACAAAAAAAGAACAAAACCCTTTTGTTACCACTAGTTCAGTGCTACATGGTTAACCTACCCTTTTTCTTTCATCTCATCATAGTTCTTGAACACGAAAAGTTGTTGCAATTACTTTTATTTCTCATTAATAATTCGAGTGTTCAGTTCAATTTACATATAATTTGATTAATTTTACAAATTTTAAAATTAATAATTATATAAATTTTTCATAATTATTATATTACTAACTACAAAACTCAAATTTGATAGTATATATAAAAAACAATTTTGCTCTTATTACAGCTAGATCACTCCTATATGGTTAACCTCCCCCTTTTCTTGCACCTCCCAGTCATAATCCTTGATACGATGGATGATGTAATAATGATCTCATAGGATGCTTAGAATACACTAATTAATAAATAAAAAAATTAGTGGATGGGGATCGGTAGTTATGGCGAGATCTTATTTTATAATTAGCCAAAGCCAAAGCCAAAGCCAAAGCCATGCTGGTGATCAGGTAAAAAAACAAATAAGGTATAATTTAGTTTTCAGCATCGAACTGCTCAGAGCTCCATCGCGAGAGCAGCTCTCTCTCTCTTAACTTGCTTTGCCATTTAAATATTTCTCTCTCTAAATCCTTCACGCAGCTGTTCACCTTTCGTCTCGTAAATCCCTCTCTTTTTGTGCCCAGTCAAAGATGGGTTTTTCTGTACGTTCATACTTAGCCATATACGATACGTCCCTCGAAGCTTGATGAAAAAAGGAATGGCCGAAATATTAAAATAATATAAAGCGGTGCAATATAATATAATATAATTTATAGTACTCCACCTCCTAATTATGCACAGCGTGCAGTATTATATATCTTATAGATATGTTAAATTAGTTTGCCTGTTAATTTGTGCAGTTTCTTAAGCAAGACCTGGATATCTTGGCATAGAATAGTTACAGAAAGCAGGTGAATAACTAGCTATAGATCGGCCGATGATCATACTATTATATATATATATATATATTCTCCATCAGTATATATTTGTCTACTGTTTCCTTTCTTTCTTTCATTAACTGATATTTTTATGCATGATCGCGGTCTCTTCTTGATTGCAGTGATCGATAAGGTTTGCTACGGGAGCACAGTGCAGTATTATTGTGTGATTTAATTACCAGCGATAAGTCAGCGCCGGCGAGCAAGGTTCGGGCCGGAGGTGCTGGGGATCGTTGATTTAATTATAATCAGGAGCAGAGCTGACAGCTAATTATAAATTAATGTCCGGCATGGAAGCAGGCCCAGGTGCTGGTGCAGGGTCTCGTTATGCTGCTCATCAACTCTTGGGACCGGAATTGCAACTTCAGAGAGATGCTAAGACTCCGCCACCAGATAATTATAAAGAGGACATCAATGATCCTGAATCTGCCACCACTAGTAGTTCAGGTGCCGCGGGTACTTCCTCCTCTGGACGGCGGCCTCGCGGCCGTCCTGCTGGTTCAAAGAACAAACCGAAGCCCCCAATAATCATTGCACGCGACACCCCAAATGCATTAAGATCTCAACTACTTGAAATATCCCCGGGGTCAGATATAGTTGAATCAATATCAAATTATGCCAGGCGCCGAGCCCATGGAGTTTGCATTCTCAGCGGTAGCGGAGCAGTCGCAAATGTTACTTTGAGGCAGCCTGGTGGCGGGGGTAGTGCTGCTGTGATGACGCTGCACGGAAGGTTTGAGATCTTGTCCCTGACTGGGACATCGCTTCCATCACCAGCACCACCTGAAGCAGGCGGCCTTTCGATATTTCTTGCCGGAGGACAGGGGCAGGTTGTGGGTGGACGTGTCGTGGGGCCTTTGATGGCTTCTAGTGTTGTGGTTTTGATGGCCGCATCCTTTGCAAATGCAATTTATGATCGGTTACAAACCGAGGAGGATCGGGAGTCGGTTCCGGCGGCAGTGGAGGAGCAGCAACAGCAGCAGCCAGCAGCCTCTCAATCGTCGGGTGTGACTGGATCAGGAAGAGGACAAGTTGGTGACGGTGGAAACGGCGGCAGCAATGGTGGTGGAGGTGTACCTTTCTATAACCTGGGAGTGAACAGTATGGGAAGCTACCCTTTTGCCAGCCATGGCCAAGGAGATCATATGTTTGCTTGGAGTGGTGCTAGCAGCTCAGCAAGTCTCCATTTTAAATGAGTATATACCGCTAGCTAGCTACTACTGATAAATATCCTATTTTAAAAACTGATTAATTGTTGTCTTCCGGTATTAATTTCAAGAATAAGATAAGGATATTGGTGCTAAACTGGTACTTCTTCAAGATCAAGAAGAAGAAGAGTGCAGGAAATTGCTATTTTTCAATATCTGGAAAGATTTCAATATATATATATATATTATGTTATCATAGTCTTAATATTCAATCCATAAATTTTAAATGTTAATAATTAAATTTTCCGCCCTAGGCATTCGCCTTGTCAAGCGTTGGCCCGGCATGCACATGGCGCTAAACCATTCCCCACAACCCAAAGTCGACCCTGATAGGGCCAAGCTTCTCTTTACCAGAACCTTAATTCCCTTACCTTAGCTTCGCTTATGCTACCCTAGCCAAGACCTTACTCCATGCCATGGCAAACGATCGAACGCATGATTCACATCGTAGATTTGGGCTCGGGTGACTCGAAATTGTGGGTCGCGCTTCTCCGTGGTTTTGCCAACTCGCCACATGGGCCTCCACATTTGAAGATCACTTATGTTAATGGCAACAGAGCTATTCTTGATCAGAAGCTAGGTCTAAGGCTTGTCAAGGAATCAGAGCTAGAGCGTGGGCATGCCCTTTCAACTTAATTCTATAAATGTGATCAGCTTGAGAGAGTTAACAAAAGACATGTTTAAGGTTAGATCAGGAGAAACACTTGCTTTCATTTTCACTTTTTTATTATCTGAAGATGACCAGGTTAGCAGGAGTGACAGCAATAAAGATTGCAAGCAAAATTGGTGATTTTCTAGCGATGATTCGGTCAATTTCACCCAAGTTATTGTTCGTGGTGGAGCAAGAAGCCGACCATAATCTGAACCGGTCGGTGGACCGATTTGTAGAGGGATTGAATTATTACAGTGCAGTGTTCGACTCGATAGAGTCCACTTTGGCTGGTGATGAAAGGATTATTTTAGAGGAAATGTTTGGAAGAGAGATTGAGAATATTGTAGCTTGTGAGGGACTGGAAAGGATTGAGAGACATGAGAGGTATGCGATCGAGGTGGGTAGTTAGGTTTGCACAGGCAGGGTTCAAGCCAGTTCGGTTTGTTGGAATTTTATGATCTGAACAGTAGTTGTTAGTAACAAGCACTGTTCAGATCAAAATCTGGAAAATTGCCGAGAATGAAGAACAGATGAAGAACTAAATTCTGGGCAGAAAAATCTGGAAAAATACTTAAAAAATATTGAAACTGGGATCGTAATCGCTTAATTTTATTGAATTCAAATAGCCTATATATAGGCTTACAATGCTAATGAATTGAAAAACATAAAACACTCAACAATTTGAGAGATTATTGGATAAACATCAAATTGAAAATTAAACCTGTTTTAATTAAACTAAAAGTCTACAGCTAATGATAAATCCTACAGCTAACTCTTCTTATCCAAAGCTAATCTCACATTAGAATTCTAACACTCCTCCTTGAGATTTGCTTTGGGCAATCCCAACTTCATCTTCAGAAATTCCCGACTTGCTACTAGAATTATCTTGGTCTTCAAGTCATGATGAACTGGACTTATATCAGCCCTATTTTGGCCTAAATCACCATCAGGATTTCCTTCAGATGTTACTCCTCCTGTCTTCATGTATCATTCTCTAACATAACTTTCCTCAGCATCAATTTCTTTCCCATTAAAACTCTTGACAGTTTCGGCAGCATCCTCAGATTTTTCAAAGTTCACAAATTCAAAGCATTTTGATTTTTCATCAGCAGCCCTCATCATCATAGCACTAGTAATTGCTCCATGTTCATTAAAAACATCTTTCATGTCTTCATGTGTTGTGGATTCAGCTGAATTCTTCACATAAACATTGTTGGATTCCATGCTAAACAGATCACCATCTCTGATTTTCCCATCTTTGTCACATATTTGCAGCCTTTTGCAAATTTGATCCCTAGTATGAATTTCAGGCATAACCTTTACAATATCACCATCATGCAACATGTTCAAAGACTCAAAGTTGTTGTGCCCAGGTTTCTTGTCCCAATCAACACTCATTTCAGATTTCACACTTAAAGCATTTCCTTCTACTACATTCAAATCTAAGCAGCTATTACCTTCCATTTTAATTTTTGCTATTGCTGAATCATTTGTGTCAGTAATAAAGCAGAAATTCTCCTTAAAGGCTACCTCATATCCATTCCTAAGCATTTGTGAAACACTCAATAAATTTTGATTCAATTCTGGAATGTACAGAACATCTTTGATAACTTTAGTACCTTTGGTTGTGCTGACTTTGACAGCACCTCTTCCCTTTGCTTGCACAATGTCTTCATTCCCCAACTTGATTTTAGGGCTTAATTGTATGATCAATTAAAGAGAAAATCGACAAGTACTTTGTCATGTGGCTGGTGCAGCCACTGTCAATCAGCCATGAATTCTTTTGGGAGTTGTTGCTGGTCTGCAAGGCCATAAACAAATGCTCCTCAGCTTCCTCATAATCCTTACCTTCTTCAGAAACGTTGGCTTGCTGTTGTAGCTGCGATTTGTTCTTCTTCAGCCTGTAAAATTTCTCATTGTGGCCAAACTTCTTGCAATAATCACAATGACTAAGAATCCTTTCTTTAAACCAGCACTCGCTCTCACCATGATTTGTTCTTTTGCAATAAGAACATGGTGGAAACATTTGACTGTTTGCAGGTACAATAGACTTATTTTTCGAGAAAAATTTCTTACCATTGTTGAAATCTTTCTTCTGGAAATTTCCAGTCTTTCTTCCTTTCCAGTTTGCTTGAAATGCATTTTCCATAACTTCATCATCCCTCATCTGCACTCTTTGCTCCTGGATGTGTAGCTTGCTGATTAACTCAGCAATGGGAAGGTTTTGCAAATCGCAAGACTCTTCTATTGCTGAGATTTTTGCTTCGAATTTTTCAGGGACGAACATCATAAGCTTTTCTATAATCTTATGATCTTCAAATGTCTCCCCAAGGAGTCTCATCTGGTTTACTACATTCATCAATCTGCCAGAGTACACTTTGACAGATTCATGGTCTTTCATCTTCATCAATTCGAACTCTCTCTTGAATGCTAGCAACTTTACAGTTTTGTCTCTGTTGCTGCCTTCAAATTTGACCTGGAGCTTGTCCCAAATCTGCTTTGGTGTTTCCAGGTTCATAATTTTGGTGAAAATGTGGTCTGAAATTCCAGAATGAAGACAGGTAATAGCCCTGTCCTTTTTCAATTTTTCTTCTTCAAAAACTTTCATCTGCGCAATTGTAGGGTCTTCATTTAATGGTGTGGGATCAACATCTGTCTCCACAACATTCCATAACCCTTGGGATCGCAGAAAAAACTTCATCTTGACAGCCTAGATGTGATAATTTTCTCCAGAAAAAACTGGAATTGCAGCAACATTATTGTTGGAGGTTGACATGATTTTTGAAAGTAAAAGGCTCACTAGTGTTTACACTCAATTAAACTCTAACTCTCTATGTTTGTCTCTCAAAAAAGAACCCCACAGATCCCGCAAGAAGATGAGCTCTGATACCACTTGTTAGAATTTTATGATCTGAATAGTAGTTGTTAGTAACAAGCACTGTTCAGATCAAAATCTGGAAAATTGCCGAGAATGAAGAACAGATGAAAAACTAAATTCTGGGTTGAAAAATCTGGAAAAATACTTAAAAAATATTGAAACTGGGATCGTAATCACTTAATTTTATTGAATTCAAATAGCCTATATATAGGCTTACAATGCTAATGAATTGAGAAACATAAAACACTCAACAATTTGAGAGATAATTGAATAAACATCAAATTGAAAATTAAACCTGTTTTAATTAAACTAAAAGTCTACAGCTAATGATAAACTCTTCTTATCCAAAGCTAATATCACATTAGAATTCTAACACGGTTCTGGCATAGTTCAGGCGAGGATGCTAAACATTTGCGTATTCTTTTTCATTGTCGGAGTATTTTCGTGATTGTATACATACTGTATAAATACATGTGTCTGCGTGGTGTGGGTATCTCTCCGGCCAGGCGGCCGCTCGAAATTTCTTGCTAGATGACAATCGCAGGTTGTGGGTGGACGTGCTGTGGGGCCTTCGATGGCAGCATTTTCTTGCAAATGCAGTCGGTTACCGATGGAGGAGGACCGGGAGTCGGTACCGGCGGCAGAGGGGAAGCAGCAGCCTGATCACAATCGTCGGGAGGAACTGGATCAGGTGGAGGACAGCCTCACAAGCGATGATGATGAACATTGCCTACAAATTGTGATTTTGTAGAGGAGAATTGTATCAGATCAGATCATCAGTAGATGCTGAAGTCCTTTGAAAAGCTAAATTAGTGAATTTCATTTTTTTTTTATCATAATAAAATTATAAATTTCACTTTAGAATGTCGAAAAAGAAACAATACTTTTTACTCATGATGTTTTGGTCTTTTTAATTCTTTCAAAATCATGTAATTATTTTGATTTTTTCAAGACAAAAACAACTTAACTCTCTCCCATGAGAGTTGTATTGTCATTTTACATTGGTTTTATTGTATATTTTAAGTTTGCACGTACACTTTTTTGTAATTTGTGTTGTGACAATATTTTTCACTCTTTGCACCCTGTTATTTTTAGAGTGGAGACAACGCGCGGTAAATAAGAATTTTATAGTTATAAAATTACAACTATAATTTTTGGGAGTCATCATCTAGTATTAAGATCATTAGAAAACTTCATGGTTTACGAGAGTTTGGATAAAGAGACTTGTTGTTCAAGGGAAAGATGCATTACTCCCAATGTATCCTACCTAAGACAAGTTACATTATTGTTTGAATGTTTTTTTTCTAAGTCAATTTTTATTCGTTGGTATTTTCTAAGACTCAAAATAGATTTCTCTTCATGAGAGAATATCTATCTCATTGGGAGTCGAAAACTCTACAGTTTGAAACATTTTACACTGCATTTTTTTTAAAATAAACCTTCTTACTATCTGAAGGTGTACTTTACAATGTAATTTTACACCACGATATCTGAAACAAAATAATTGTTAAATGTTTTTGATATTTTGGTCACATTCCAATGAATAATCATAAACTGATTACGATATCCAATTTTTGTCAAAATATGTGAAAAAGGCAAAATATAGTTTTATGAAAAATATATTTTGAAAAAAAACTTTGGAATTTAGTCGTATGCACGAAAACAATATATTTTTTTTAAATATGATTTTTTATATTATATTTTTTTACATAAAAAGGTGTGAATTTGAGACCTTTTTCGAGTTTTAAAGAGATTCACCTAAGTTTTTTTTAGGTTTTATTTTCATTTTTTTTAAATTGATATTTTTTTCTTAATTTTATCATTCAATATTTATATCATTAGGGACCAGGCTTTTTTTATTATTATTCTCTATGATCTTATTAATCATGAAAATTTGGTTGTTTTTTTTTCTTCCATAAATCAACTTTTTTTCTTGATTAAGTTTAAGCCTTGAGTCTCATATAAAAAACTAATAATCAATAGATAATTGCGTCATAAAATTACATTATGTTTTCAATTTTATCCTCCATTTTGTTATCTTTGAAATTTGGTCCCCATTCTTTTTATTACGATTTGTTTTGTGTGGGATTATTTTTTAGATTTTATCTTACAATTTCATCCTCCATGAGATTTTTTCTATAAAATTTAATCTCCATTCTTTTTAATGTTATCTTCTTTGCTTTTGCAAGTTCTTAAATTTGATATTTCTTTTCACGATTCCATCTTTCAAAATTAACTTGGTAGGGAATTAAGTTTCTCGATTCAACTTAAGTTTACAATTTTATGAGTTTTGAGTCCTAGTGATTCCACCAAGTTAGGATGTTTAATTGAGTTTGCTTTTTTTTTTTGTAAGCCAATGATTTTTCCCTTTATTTTAGAGTTTTGCTTTGTTATTTTCTTAATCTTTTTGAATTCTATAAGGTTAGTCTCAAATTCATGATCAAAATCATTGATTTTTAAGGTTAACACAAGTTGACTTTAGTTTTTTTTTTTTAAATATTTTTTTTAATTTTATCATTTAATATTTGATGTATTAAAAAATAATGTTCATGTTTTTTTCTTCTTCTTTCCTTTCAAGTGGTCATTTTTATGAGATTATCTCAATTTTATATTCATTGTCACAAAGTTTATGAGTTAACCTAGTTTGATTGAGTGTTTTTTCTTGTTTTTTTTTTTTTCAGTTTAATCTTTTTAAATTCATTTTTTTATACTTTGGATGAACTCATGTAGAATTGTTTGACCTTTTTTGTTATTGTTTTTTTTTTTTAATTTTATTTATTCTTGTTATATTTTTCTTATCCATATTATTTAAATTACCAATTGATTTGAGGACTTGGGTCTCATATTAAAAAAACTTTACTAGCATGCGTGAAATTCTAACCATAAATTTAGTTAATCAAAAAACTAAAAGAGGAGAGAATTTCATCGCAACCTTCCTCACAAAATACTATTTACTTGAATAATGTTTTGTTTTGCTTTTTTTTTTCAATTTCATCCTTTATAATTAGATTTATTAAGGGTTTTTGCTTTATATATATATATATATATATATATATATTAAACATTACTTATTATATGAGATTATTCAGGTCTCATGACCCGAACTACGAGTTCAACTGGTTGACTCAATTTCTTTTCTTTACCTACTTGATTTTTTTAATTTCATCAGTTGACATTAGATTTATTGAGAATTAAATTTTATATTTTGTTTCAATAAATTTTTAATTGGGTTATTCAGGTCGTATACCTTGGGTTGTAGATTTGAAAAGTTAACTTAGAATGACTCAAATTATCTTTTTGGTCCTCTTTTTAATTGATTTTTTTCAACTTTATTATTTAACATCGGATTTATGAAACATTAACTTTATATTTTATTTTATTTTTTTATATCAAGTTATTATAGTCTCGTAACTCAATATACAAAATGACAAGTTAACTTGAATCAACCAAAATATTCACATGATTTAAAACTTCTAGTACTAAAAACAATATTATCAATATTTAGAATTTTCTATAATGTTAAGAAAACTAGTGCTCCGATATACGTGGGATGTCATGCAAAAATAACTACTAATCAATTAAAATAAACTTTTTGGGAAATTATGTTAATGTTTCTTTAAAAAAATATTTTTTATTCAAAAATATATTAAAATAACTCATTTTTTATTTTTAAAAAATTAATTTTAATATCAGCACATTAAAATAATTTTAAAAAATAAAACTTTTTTAATTATTTTAAAAATACTTGTAAAACAAGAATAAGCATGGGATTTCATGCAAAAATCAATATATTAAGCGAAATGCATAGCCTGCCTGCTCTATTACAGCTCCCTCCCTCCACAAACAATCTCCTTAAATAGCGTACGTTAACATGCAGGAAAACGGGGAGCCATATAAATAATTAACACAAGACTTGGTCTCTCACCATAGATGATAGATCGATCCCATCTCCTCATCTTCCAATTATTTTCTCATGCATCAATCCGAAATGCCTCCCTCTTTCACCATGCATTAATCCTTCCGCCTTCTTCCTCGACCTCCCACCTTCCTTTGATATGATCCCAGTTCTTTCTTCTCTGTCTGCCTTGATCATCCTATACTACACAGGCACGTCCATTAACTGCTGTTTATACAGGCACGCATCTTCTTTTCGAATTCAACAAGGCAGCTCCATCGCTCAGCAATCCCATCCAGCCCGAGGCTGCTTTCTTTTCTGGTGAGTTTTTCTTAATCAAACACCGTTAATTATGATTCATACGATTGGCAAATGTATATATGGATAGGTATAATCCTGATAATGAGGTGCAAATGTTGTGGTATGTTCATTGTATCATCAAACAGAGCCCAGTTAATTGATTGATAATGGCTTCTCTATCTTCCCAACCATCTAAGAAGGGCATGCGTAGCCCAGCTGGGAACGCCGCCAATAACAACAGCTCCGGCCAGCAGGGAAATCGTGGCTCCACCGGCCAAACTGTCAAATTCGCCAGACGAACTTCAAGCGGGCGCTATGTTAGTCTATCGAGAGAAGACCTTGATATTTCCGGAGAATTATCGGGAGATTACATGAACTACACGGTGCAGATTCCGTCCACACCTGACAATCAGCCAATGGACACGTCCGTGGCGGTCAAGGCCGAAGAGCAATATGTTTCCAACTCTCTTTTTACAGGCGGGTTCAACAGCGTCACGCGTGCGCATCTCATGGACAAGGTGATAGATTCGGAGGTGTCTCATCCTCAGATGGCTGGCGCCAAGGGGTCTTCGTGTGCAATGCCTGCGTGCGATGGCAAGGTCATGAAGGACGAGAGAGGAAATGATGTCATACCTTGTGAATGCAGGTATGATCAAGCTCTGATCAGTTACGTACAGAAACATATTTTCTAATTTATTATAATTTTCTGCTCGCGTGCAGGTTCAAAATTTGCAGGGATTGCTATATGGACGCCCAAAAGGAATCTGGTTTGTGTCCAGGGTGCAAGGAGCCATACAAGGTGGGTGATTACGAGGATGAAATACCAAATTTTTCCGGTGGAGCGCTGCCATTGCCACCACCAGGTAAAGGAGGTGATCACAATAACATGACGATGATGAAGAGAAACCAAAATGGAGATTTCGATCACAACAGGTGGTTGTTTGAGACACAAGGCACTTACGGCTATGGGAATGCCTTTTGGCCCCAAGATGACATGTATGGCGATGATGGCGAGGAAGGGTTTCCCGGTGGCATCTTAGAAAATATGGATAAACCATGGAAGCCCCTCAGCCGTGAGCAGCCAATCTCCAATGCCATTATCAGCCCTTACAGGTGACACACACGTACATGTACATCTTAATTTGTCTTAGTTTTGGATAATTTATTATCAGAATCTGCTTTTATAATTAAGAGTGCAACATTTATTACAGACTAACATTGCCAGAATTAAAAATGCCAAGTTAATTTAGAGGAATTGATATGAATTGATACAAGAAAAAACCCCACAAATTCTCGAGTTTTCCTCAACCTTTCTCATGTGTATATATATATATATATATATATATATATATATATATCGGTGTTGACCTACATGTATGACTCCAGACAAAAATTAATGATAAAATGGTAAGCCTTCATAACATTTCTTATGCATGCATATTTGCAGGCTGCTGGTTGCAGTTCGACTGGTGGTGCTTAGTTTCTTCTTGCATTGGAGAATTATGAATCCAAATGATGACGCAAGATGGTTGTGGGGCATGTCAGTGGTTTGTGAAATATGGTTTGCTTTCTCATGGATCCTGGATATAATTCCCAAACTTTCTCCTATCAACCGGTCCACTGATCTGGAGGTCCTCCGTGACAAGTTTGACATGCCATCGCCTTCCAATCCCACCGGAAAATCTGATCTCCCTGGTATTGACCTCTTTGTGTCCACTGCAGATCCTGAGAAAGAGCCGCCACTTGTCACTGCCAACACTATCCTCTCCATACTCTCGGTGGATTATCCTGTGGAGAAGGTGGCGTGCTATATCTCCGATGATGGAGGCGCGCTTCTCACTTTTGAGGCAATGGCTGAGGCAGCAAGCTTTGCTGATTTGTGGGTTCCATTCTGTCGAAAACATAATATCGAGCCAAGGAACCCTGAAACCTACTTCAGCCTGAAAGTTGATCCAACTAAGAACAAGAGCAGGATTGATTTTGTGAAGGATAGAAGGAAGATGAAAAGGGAGTATGACGAATTCAAGGTGAGGATCAATGGGCTTCCAGATTCCATCAGGAGGAGATCGGATGCTTTCAATGCAAGGGAGGAGATGAAGATGTTAAAGCACATGAGGGAGAGCGCCGGCGGTGATCCTATGGAGCCAATTAAGGTCCCGAAAGCTACATGGATGGCTGATGGCACCCATTGGCCTGGAACTTGGTCCTTCCCTGCCGCCGAACATTCCAAAGGTGACCATGCTGGAATTCTTCAGGTATCGGAAAACTTCGTTCGTTTTGTATTTTCTTGGCCATAAACCTGTCCTGTAAACAATTTGATCAGGATTATATCAATTCATGATCATGTGGGCCGGCGCAGGTGATGCTGAAGCCTCCTAGCCATGACCCACTGATGGGAGGTGCGGATGATAAGATGATAGACTTTACAGATGTGGACATTCGTCTTCCCATGTTTGTGTATGTCTCACGAGAAAAGAGGCCAGGCTATGACCATAACAAGAAAGCTGGCGCCATGAATGCTCTTGTAAGAGCTTCTGCCGTTTTATCCAACGGTCCGTTCATTCTCAACCTGGATTGCGATCACTACTTCTACAACTGCAAAGCTATCAAGGAAGGAATGTGCTTCATGATGGACAGAGGTGGAGAAAATATCTGCTATATACAGTTCCCCCAGAGATTTGAAGGCATAGATCCTTCTGACAGATACGCTAATCGCAATACTGTGTTTTTCGATGGAAACATGCGTGCCCTTGATGGTGTTCAGGTACTTAGATAAATCAAAATTAAAAAAAAAAATACTTGGAGATATAATTAACAGTGACGAATGATCAATCTTACATGCGTTGCAGGGCCCGGTCTATGTTGGAACGGGTTGCATGTTTAGAAGATTTGCATTGTACGGATTTGATCCACCGGATTCAAATAACACCGAGCAGAAGAAAGAAGCGGAGACACTTCCCTTACGAGCTACGGATTTCGATCCTGATCTTGATTTCAATCTGCTACCCAAGCGGTTCGGGAATTCTACGATGCTGGCTGAATCCATTCCTATCGCCGAGTTCCAAGGCCGCCCTTTAGCTGATCATCCTGCCGTCAAGTATGGACGTCCTCCTGGTGCTTTGCGGGTCCCCCGTGAACCACTTGATGCCACTACAGTTGCTGAAGCTGTTTCTGTCATTTCTTGCTGGTAACGCCAACCTTTCCATTTCATTATTGATCAACTGTAGCCAGAAATTACATCATCTGGGACTTTTTTTTCTTCTTTTTTATTTAAAGAAAGAGATAGATAGAATGCAAGACATTCACCATCCATCTTGTTCTTCATGCATAGGTACGAGGACAAGACCGAGTGGGGGGACCGAGTGGGTTGGATTTATGGTTCAGTCACGGAAGATGTCGTGACCGGCTATCGGATGCACAACCGTGGCTGGCGCTCCGTCTATTGCATAACCAAGCGCGATGCTTTTCGTGGCTCAGCTCCTATTAACCTCACCGATCGTCTCCACCAGGTGCTGCGTTGGGCCACTGGCTCCGTTGAGATTTTCTTTTCCAGAAACAATGCCTTTTTGGGCACCAGGCGTCTCAAAATCCTCCAACGTTTAGCTTACCTTAATGTTGGAATCTACCCCTTCACCTCGATTTTCCTGATCGTCTATTGCTTTCTCCCTGCGCTCTCTCTTTTTTCCGGGTACTTCATCGTCCAAACTCTGGACATCGCGTTCTTAATCTACCTCCTCCTGATAACCATTTGCCTCGTCCTTCTTGCTATTCTAGAGGTGAAATGGTCCGGTATAGAGTTGGAGGAGTGGTGGAGGAACGAGCAGTTCTGGCTTATCTCCGGCACCAGCGCCCACTTTGCTGCGGTCATGCAAGGTCTTCTGAAGGTGATTGCAGGAATTGAGATATCCTTCACATTGACTTCCAAATCTGCAGGAGATGACGTTGACGATATATACGCTGACTTGTATCTTGTAAAGTGGACATCTTTGATGATTCCACCCATTGTGATTGCCATGACAAACATAATTGCCATGGCTTTTGCTTTCATAAGGACGATTTATAGCACAGTTCCGCAGTGGAGTAAGTTTGTCGGCGGAGCTTTCTTCAGCTTCTGGGTTCTGGCTCATTTATATCCTTTTGCTAAGGGCTTGATGGGGCGGAGGAGAAAAACGCCGACCATCGTGTTTGTTTGGTCCGGTCTCATTGCCATCACTATCTCTCTGCTATGGATTGCCATTAGCCCACCGAAGACAACCGGAACAGCCGATGGAGCTGGGGGAGGGTTTCAGTTCCCTTGACTGCCGCCGGCAGATGTAAGAATCTTAGATTGCTGAATTGTAAGATTTTCAGGATCCAAGACAATTCAAGAAAACAAGGTTTGGGATAGAACGAGATTTTGCACTTTAACATTTTCTTTCTGTAACTTTTCAAATGGCTTTCGGTCAGCAATTGGTAACCTTGAAGGAATGGTTGCAAGCTGAAAAATCTGTAAGCTGAAGGTCGAACAAATATCGATACCACTCCCATAATTTTTCGTGATAATTCAGTGCCTTTTTTTTTCCCATCTGCAATTCTGTCCCCATTTAAATGCATTCATCAAATTGCATCACAAGTACCAAGAACATAGACAGCAAAACGTTTTTTTCCCCTCCTCTGCCCAGATTGTTACATAGAATCACTTGGTATTTGATCATTCAATTCAAAAGTTTTAATCAAGCAGTAAAATGGCACATAAATTAATTCATTAGCCTTAAAAGTGACCTCCAACAGAAATAAATGAATCAATAGCCATCATCCTTTTCTCACTGAGAACTAACTACTAAATACAAGGATTTTATGATTCACCACACCCCCCTTCTTTCCCTTTAGTAAACCAAACAGGCCTTATATGCAGGGGGGGGGGGGGGGGGGGGAACCTGAAATATGTAAATAGTTCCTTAATGATCCAATTCTGATGATTTATGCTAACTAATTACAGAATAAAACAGGAGTAAATAAATATGCCCAATTTGAAGTGTGACTAGCAAATTACACTACAAAATCTGAGTCTTGACATGATCCTACATATTTCAACTCTTCAGAGCAAGATGACCACAGAATCTCCTCCGCATGTGCTCAACTCGAGTGACTGCCAAAATGCAGATCCTAAAGATCTGACATCTCAAACGGTACTCGCACGAACAACTGGCCATGCAGGGTGACGACAGCAGATGTCTGATGCGGATCAATTCTGGTAGGTAAACTCACGACCTGAAAGCAAAACCTTTTGTTAGTCTATCACTATTTACTTGGATGTGGTCCGTGCTGATTTTAAAAAGCTGACACCACAAAACACCCATCCACAACTTAAGGCAGATGCAAGGTCATCAAGGCTTTAGAATCAGTCTATAGGAATAGCAGTTTTATATTGAATAATAGAGGACATGGATTCGACAACAGAAAGTTACTGTTTTATTCTTTATATCTTCAACTGTAAGGGATTGAAATTCTGATGTTGGAAACTATTTATATAAATAATACAAGGCCAAAAAACTGTCTTAAACATCCTTTGAGTGATTTGAACATGCAGAAAAAGTCCAGCAAACCATGCAAATAACAAAAGCCCTGTTCATGCTTAACTAACCTTTTTAAAAGGTGTCACGCCCCAAGGATTATCCAGATGCTCTGGTTGGCCAGATATGATCAAACGCCCTGCTGGATCAGATTGAACATGCACCTGAAAGCAAAGGACAGAATAGACTTAGCAAACAAAGATTTATGGAATTATGGATTCAGTTAGAAAAGCAATCATCCATTTGTGTGTAATATATATATTTATATATAAAGGAGAAGGAACAAAAGAAAATTCAATTGAAGGCAATATTCAAACATCTTAAACAGACAACTGCGTCAGTGCCATGAAGTTACAGAACAGGCTAGCCACCCCTTGGACTGGACCTTCAAGTTGGATGGGGTTGATATATCATTCTAGGTACTTACTCCTAATATTGCTTCCTAATTGAAGGTTCTGTAATTTTCATTCTCATATGAAGAGACATCATCAGGCTCAATCTCCATGCTCAAATTAGAGAGTAGCCTAACTGGATGCAACTCCAAATGGAAAGAAAGAGAGCAACAGAACTTAAATGCATTGCTGGTGTACTTCTAAGCAAAAGCCAAAGCATTTGGAACCAGTCATCATTTGCATCTGACATTCATTTTGCTGCCCTGCAGCCTCCATAGTCAAACTTTACCTCTAAAAACTTGGAACTTCACTTAAAATACTAAATTAGTGTGTGTCATAGTTATTGAAATTGAGAAATTGGATGGATGTGTGAGTGTGAGTGTGAGTGTGAGTGTGTGTGAGAGAGAGCTTACCTCCTCACGTAGAAGCCCTGGAACTAAAGCATATATCTCAAAGCAGTCATTCTGTATGCAGTGAAAATTAAACCATATTAGGTAACTAGGAGAAGCTTAGGGAGAAATTTAACGAAGTACCACAAGAAAGAAGTTCTTACAGTTTTCTGCACATTGATTTTTACCCAGTCAGCTGGGGGTCCAACATCAATGACCATTGCATCCCCTCTGCCAAAACAAAACCCAATTCAGCAATTCAAATGTATGGGTACGATCATCAAATCAAATATCAAGGAAAGTCATGTGACGAAAGAACCACTGATCTTAACTGTGGTTTTATTGTCTTCTTGTGACCAAAGTGGACAGCACCCTCAACAGGTGATAGCCGTTTACGCTTCAGTAAACCTAAGTCAATAGGTCAAGTTAGAAAGAAAGGCCATTTTTGCAATTATAGTACTGAAGATGCTGAATCAGTTAATTAGTCATACCATTTGTTTTAAGCTGCTTGTCACCCTTTGGTGTAGAACTCAAGTTCTTATCCTATTTTAAAAAAAATAAAATAGGATAGATGAAACCAATCCACATTATGGCAAGGAGAACAGGTAAAAGAATCAATGAAAGGTGACAAACCTTAATGATTGGATGACAAACCTCACCATTGCCAAGAAGACGCTGGGAATGCCAGCCCTGCATTGCACGAGCTGCAGCATCCCTTCTTGCCCTACCTGATGCAAGAGCTTGACTTCCACCGGCCTGTAATTAAATTGAAAATTAAATAAAATAGCACTCAAGGCAGACACAAGATTGTATTTCAACTAACAAATCTTGCCAGATAGAACTTAGAGCATTAAAGTTCCAGCTCAATCATATAGAAGGAATAAAACAAGCCAATAGAAGAAATAATTTGAAAAGCATATACTCCATGAAATTTAAAAGGTGGGTAAAAATAAAGTGCACAACACGATAAAACACAATAAATAACATCAAAACGAAGTTGCAGAATTTAATTTTGCCTGTAAACTAGAATTTTAAGCCACTGCACATCTCCGCATTATCAAAGGCCTTAAGTCCTTTGAAATCAGTTCATGATGAGTACAAAAGAATGAACTCAGTTTTCTAACACATACCACCCATTGATATAACATCCAAATCTGACTTGCAGCAACTGATCCATGGTGAATGTAGCAATAGCCAGTCCAGTAAAACCCCAAACTAAAACTTATCTAAATTTCTTAAGAAAAACTACCTTCCTGTTTTCCAACACTTCATAATCACAATCCTGTAAAATTGTCTACTTACAACATACCATCTACATGCAGAATATCCCTCGTTGCTATGCATAGCAATTTTATCTCCAGAATCAAATCTCTATTGCACCCCTCATTGAATCACTAGAAGAGAGTCTGAGTTCACAGGATATATGGAAGAGCTTAAAATCCTTGATTTAATTAACCATACTTGATTATAATTATTCTCAAAGAAAAAAAATGTGATTGTCACAGTTTTCCACTCCATTATCTGCAAACCAATGTATAGTATGAACACCTAATTCTAATGCAACATTTCCATTCTTAAACCTCCAAAGGTACTATCTGCCTATAAAATGTCTTGAAGACCACTTACCTTATTGCATTAAGAATCTTGAAGACAGAGGTGATACATGCAAGCATCAATCACAATTAGCTATTAAAAGTTACCTGATTTTCAGTCCTCATAGATTCTGTCAAGGGGCCATCTGAAAAAGGTAGCTCACCGTTCTTTAATTTATTTTTTTCATATTCAAGTAGTGCCTGAAAAAAAGATGCTTTTGAACTCCAAGAACCAGGTAAGGAAACAAAGTGGAAATGCAAGATACAACATTTTGTAAGAGAAAAAGTTTGCGATTAAAGCATAACCTTCTCATAAAAGATTCGAAATGTCCAAGAGACAGTAGTGCAGGTTCTGTGCAATTAAAAGCATGATGAAAAACACAAAATTAGTATCCAGACGTACAATAGAAAAGTGATTATCATTGTCAAAGAAGAGCATAGGAGCCAAGTTTCATGTTAATCAACCTAACTTGTGGTGTCCCATCATAGGGACAATTCTATTTCTTTCCCTATATATTTACAACTCAAGAAAATCACTACCAATAGAAGCGCTACAAAAAACAAAAAGCTTTGGGACCTATTGCAAGTATTAAACAAGTAACCAGCAAATACTTCACACAAATTTGCTAGAGGAATATGAATCATTTCCTATAACCTTATCATAGAACTAACAATTGACACATATTAGATATAAACAAAAGAAAAAAGCAACTGTAGAGCAGAAGAAATTACTTTGGTGGTTTGAAAGATTCTCCCACTTGCCGCCATAGCTTGCATGACGTCACCTACACATGATCACATCCGAAAGGTAAATCTATGATACATTCTCCAGCAACAATATTCAGATAAATAATTTTCTAAACCTTCCTCATTTTTTTGTTCTTTTTTAAATGCCACATGGAACACAATCAAGAAATTGAGCAAAACAGACCCACAAAAAGAAGTCATTTAAGATCAAGCAATGTCTGAAATATTGTCAAGCACACATTGGAGTCATGTCACCAAGTTGTTGGAAACAATGCAAATGAAAAGTAAGGAGAAGAATGCTAAAACCCGGCGCATTATGCAAGATGTTCACAGGTTAGGCCGGATCAATGCAAGACAACATGAGAACTGATTTATGACGACCATTTGAAAGCACTTGTAACACATCACTAATTACATCTACAAGGCATCCAGCAGTACAGGGAAGTGCAAATAGAACCGATAGTTAGGTAAGTGAAAGGCTGCCTGCGTTGCAGGGGAAGAAAAATTCAGAAAAACCTGTTCATAGCCTCCCAACTTGATCACCAATCTCCATAACCTACATGGAATGAGTAAAAAAGACAAAAAAAAAAAAAAAACAATTATCACGTGCTACAAGGAAAATCAAGAGAAAGAAAGAAGAAGAAAAGGAAAGGAACGGACTTGAGCAAATTGAGCTCTTCTTTATAAAATTTGGGGGGTTTGAATTCCAAGTGGTTCTGTTTATGAAAAGATTCAACATCCTTCATAAAAGCAGCTTGCTCTTCCTCAGTTCCGGACTCGTAACCATCAGCAGAAGAATCCAAAAGGAAAGACTTGGTTAGTGGTGGTGGAGTGTGGAGAGCAGAAACATCCAATTTAGGTGGTTTAGGAGCTTCCTTCTTGTTAATTTCTGTAGGAACTACATCACTTTTCTCATCATCATCTTCTTCATCTTCAGCCTTGGGGCCCGAGTGACTCGAGGGAGGAGGAGGTGAGTGAGTGCCCTCGTCATCATTTTTGGTAGGCGGAGAAGAGAGCTGATCGGCACCAGCAACATTGGTCGCGGTGGTGGCTCCATCAGTGTTGGGTTCATCATGAGGATCGTTGTTGCTGTCAACTGTTTCGTCCCCCTTTCCCTCAGACTTGATGGAATCGGCGGCGGCGGCATTACTTGTATCATGATCATGAGGATGAGGAGTGGCAGGATTCGTATCGGTCAGGTCAACAGAAGATTGGGTATCACCCTTTTCCTCTAGAGCTGGATCATTAAGAGCGAGTGAAGGAGAAGTGAGAATCGGAGCAGCAGTTGCATCAACATCGTTACCTTTGGGGTCTTCGCTTGAGGGTTCGGGTTCGGGTTCGGCTCCCCCTTCCTGCTCCGCTTCACCTTCCGCTTCACCTTCCGGTTTGAGATAGTTGGGAGCGGGCTCCTTATCTTTGGCTGCTTCTTCTTCTTCTTCTTCTTCTTCTTCTTTGGTATCCAACATTTTTTCTTCAGTTTTATTATTACTATCACTTGCCATTTATTATTATTGCTTGAATGGTGAATATGAAATCCCCCCCTCTATACCAAAAGTTGCAGACTTTTCTTTATGATTAACAAAATAAATAAACGAGAAATTGCGGAAGAGGGAGAGATGCTAGAGAGAGAGGGGGGACTTTGAAACCCTAGCTTGATATAGGTTAGTTTAAACGACCAGGCCAGAAACAGAGGTCCACACGACACGTAGTTCATACAAATTTATATGTATTTATTATTATTTAATGCTTATATTAAAAATAAAAAAGATATTTTAATTTTTTGAAGTAAAAATTATTTTTAAAAAGGAGTGATCCTCTACAAGGCAGGGACAGGGAAGCGCAGAGATGCAATGATGCATTGAATTCATAATCAAAACGGCACGCGTGAGCTGATTTTGATTTATTGTAATTCATTGGCTGGGTTGGTTCGCTTCGGCTCGGCTCGGCTCAGCCAGTCCCTCCATCACCTGTCCTCTCCTCGTCGACCATACATGGTACCACTACCCAGTTTAATTGGGCCCAAGGCCTGATTAAAAGGCCCATCATCACCTGAATCTGATCAACTCAAAGACTTCAAGCTGCAGAAATGGAGAGCAGCACTATCTCTCCCCAGCGTGTCGTTTTCATCTGACCTCCCTCCTCGCCCTTCAGATATCAATTTACTAAGACAACAGCTCCCCACCTTTTTTTCCCCCATTGATCTAGTCGCTAGGGCTTCTTCTTCTTCTTCTTGAAACCCTAGGACACACTCACTCCTCCCCCTCACCGCTTAAATTTCGTATCCGAGGCAGAGCAGAAAAGACGCCGGGAAAGAAAGTGGGAGCTCTTTATCAGTAGCAGTTTCTAAGTGTGGGTCAGTGGAGTTGTATCCTTTATACCACTTATTCCGCATCTCCTTACATGTACTAATCTTACCACATCTTTTTAATTCAAGTGGAGCAGACAGACTCTACTTTAGGTTTATGTATATGTTAGTTTAATCTCATCACATAAATTGAATTTGAGATGGAAAACGAGGTGCTTGAATTCGATATAGGTTTAGGAAGTGGAGCTGATGATGAAGATGATGATGATGCTGATGCTGTTGACATTGATATTGATGACGATTTGCCTTCCACTCATCCCCTTCATCTTACCACTTCTCAAAATTCTGCTCCCATTTCCACTTCTGCTCCTCGAATTTACCTTCCTGAGGGTGACCTTTCGGATCTTGAACCTTATGAGGGCATGGAATTCGAGTCTGAAGAGGCTGCCAAGGCCTTCTACAATTCCTACGCTAGGCGTGTTGGCTTTAGCACCCGTGTCAGCTCTTCCCGCCGTTCCAGGCGTGATGGAGCTATTATTCAGAGACAATTTGTTTGTGCCAAAGAGGGCTTTAGGAATTTGAATGAGAAACGTACCAAGGATAGAGAGATCAAGCGCCCCCGTGTTATCACTAGAGTTGGCTGCAAAGCTTCCTTGTCTGTCAAAATGCAGGATTCTGGCAAATGGGTTGTCTCCAGTTTTGTTAAGGAACATAACCATGAGTTGGTCCCTCCTGATCAGGTGCACTGCCTCCGTTCACACAGGCAAATATCTGGCCCTGCTAAGACCTTGATCGATACGTTGCAGGCTGCTGGAATGGGCCCTCGTAGGATTATGTCTGCCTTAATTAAAGAGTATGGTGGAATTAGCAAGGTTGGATTTACAGAGGTCGATTGCAGGAACTACATGAGGAACAATCGCCAGAGAAGCATGGAAGGAGACATCCAGCTCCTTTTGGATTATTTGAGGCAAATGCACAGTGAGAACCCCGATTTCTTTTATGCCCTCCAGGAGGATGACGGTCAGTTTACGGGCAACGTGCTGTGGGCTGATCCAAGAGCCAGGGCAAACTACAGTTATTTTGGTGACACTGTTACTTTTGACACCACCTACAGGTCCAACAGGTACCGCTTGCCCTTTGCTCCCTTCACTGGAGTGAACCATCATGGACAGCCTGTTTTGTTTGGCTGTGCTTTCATATTGAATGAGACTGAAGCATCATTTGTTTGGCTGTTCCAGACGTGGCTTACAGCAATGTCTGGCCATCATCCCCTGTCGATCACCACGGATCATGATGCAGTGATAAGATTGGCCATCATGCAGGTCTTCCCTGAGACCCGCCATCGGTTTTGCAAATGGCATATATTCAAGAAATGCCAGGAGAAGTTGTCCCATGTGTTACTCAAACATCCAACTTTTGAGGCTGAGTTTCATAAATGTGTTAACTTGACAGAGTTGATCGAAGAATTTGAATCCTGTTGGTTGTCGCTTGTTGATAGATATGAACTTCGGGATCATGAGTGGCTTCAAACAATATATTCTGATCGCAGGCAGTGGGTCCCTGTGTATCTGCGGGATGCTTTTTTTGCAGAGATGTCAATAACCCAGCGAAGTGATAGTATGAACTCATACTTTGATGGTTACGTGAATGCTTCAACCAATCTGAACCATTTCTTTAAGCTGTATGAGAAAGCTATAGAGAGTCGGAATGAGAAAGAAGTTAAAGCGGATTATGATACGATGAACACGAACCCAGTTTTGAGGACCCCATCTCCAATGGAGAAACAAGCATCCGGGCTTTACACAAGAAAATTGTTCGTGAGATTTCAAGAGGAACTAGTTGGGACGCTAACTTTCATGGCATCTAAAGCAGAAGATGATGGGGAGAGCATTACATACCAAGTTTCTAAGTTTGGGGAAGATCATAAAGCTTACCATGTTAAATTCAATGTTTTGGAGATGAAGGCGACTTGTAGCTGCCAGATGTTTGAGTTCTCTGGTCTTCTATGCAGACATGTGTTGACAGTCTTTAGAGTGACCAATGTGCTTACTCTCCCATCTCGTTACATTTTGAAACGATGGACAAGAAATGCCAAGAGCAATGTCATATTGGAAGAACGCCCTACTGATATATATACTGGCTATCTTGAATCGCATACTGTTCGGTATAATACCCTACGCCATGAGGCCTTCAAATTTGTAGAGGAAGGATCCAAGTCCCTAGACACTTACAACGTGGCAATGGGTGTTCTGCAAGAGGCCACATCTAGAGTTGCACTAGCAAAAAAGAATGAGGGGAGAGCTAGCAATGTCGATGGCCGTAATAATGGGGACTCCGCAAGAAGTGGAATCAGGGCTAATTATACTAGCGGGGATCATCTGGGGATCTCTGACCAACCTTTGTCCGAGGTTAGAATCATTTTTCATTTACCATGCTTCGTGCTTCATCTATTTTCTTGCCGTCACATGATGTCAATTGATTTCAATATACTGTCTACTGCTTCATTTATCCATAGACCTACTTGTATACATCATTTTTCTACGTTCATTTTTCTGTTCTTTAAGCTCTCTTAATTAGTTGGTTTTCTGCTAATTGTTGAACTTTCTCACCTTCTCAACGATCCAAAATTTTGAATTTAAAATTCCCATGAGCAGCATCTATTTAGTGATCGAAGGATGCCCTCATTATGGTGATCACTAGAAAATTGACTATCTCGGGCCCTTGTCCATCCATGTACACACAAGCTCAAAACTCGGAAACCTCTGTTAACATGACTAGTAGTATTCTTCACCTATTTGAGGTTTTTGGAAGGGGTGTTTGTTAAAGAGCCCTTGGTATTCCTTTTAAACTTTTAATGTTAATAATAATAAAACATACAGATGATAATGTTCATTTAATTCAATATGAAAATTTCACTAGAACCATTAATTGATTGCATCCTAATTTTAGGAATTTCTCGAAGTTGTCCTGCACTCCTCAAGGGGTCTGTGTTGAGTTATTGTTCTGAATAGATGTGCTGAATAGAATACAAAGCTCAAATCCAATCTGGGAAATCTAAATCGCTTGATTGTAGTGATTTCATTATTGTATCCTAAATAAAATCACTTCATTTTATGGAATTGTTCGTAGATATTTGGCGGTGCAACAAGGTATCTATATTATGCTGCTCTTAGGCCTGTTTTTAACTTTCATTTTCATTTACTACTTTGCAGGAGGATATGGACAAGAAAATCCAAGAACTTAGGGATGAACTGGAGTACACAAATCGAAAGTGCGAAGTCTACCGAGCTAACCTGCTTTCAGTTTTGAAAGACATTGAGGATCATAAGCTACAATTGTCAATTAAAGTACAAAGCCTAAAGATTAGTATGAAGGACAGTATCTGAAGGTTCAGTAGAGTTTTACCATGTGGTTTCTTTTGTAATTCTTCCCCTTTTTATTTCTCCTTCCCAATCATATGGAAGTCTTAAGTACTTAAGCAGTGTGGTGGATGAGGTTTTTTTTTTTTTTCCTTACCTTCAGTGCTGTAGAGAATTTAGAGATTGTGAATAACTTTGAATTTATGTTCTCCTGCTGTACAGTGCACTTATTATTATCTTTAGATCTATACGAGGAAGCAATAATCTCTTCAATTTTAGGCAGATGCATGGCCAAATGTTCTGTAATATATCTACAGAGTTTGTTCTCAAAGGATGGGTTCTGCCACCGCATGAAATCACGTTCTGTCACGTACAGAATCGATCTTTGCTCTCTGAATCAAGTTGTCAATTCTGTTTCTATTAGGGCTTTATTTTTTTCTCATTGAAAAGGAATGTTTTGATTCAGATATATATATATATATATATATATATATAAGAAAAAAAGGAATGTTTTGATTCAGATATATATATATATATATATATATATATATATATATAAGAAAAAAAGGAATGTTTTGATTCAGATATATATATATATATATATATATATATATATATAAGAAAAAAAGGAATGTTTTGATTCAGATATATATATATTTAAAAAAAAAATCAAATCCAAGAATAAAATTATTTAGAATTGTACAATTTAATCTAAAAAAACAATGATTTTTCTGAACAAAATTATGAACATGTATAATATTACAAGAATATCATTATCAATCTCGCAAGTCATTACATTTTCTGATTGCTCTGAAATTTTAACATAATATATATAAATATATCAAAAACTCCTTGTAAAGTTTCATTTCAATCTAACGGTCATATTAAAAGATATGATTGATATTGTAAAATTATTCATTATTTAAAAAAATATTATTTAGCAAAACCGGAAAATTTCGATTGGTATTTGATCAAAAAATCCAGAATTTAAACCAGGTAAAACAACACTATTTTATCTCGTTTTTTTCACTAGTACGAAATGTTTCAGTAAAAAATGACAACCCTGCTCTAAATTACATTGTTCATTGGAGTTCAAGTGCCCTATATTTACAGGAGTGCATGTGACAAAAAGCATATGATCCGTTAGTTTTGCTTTGCTTGGATTGTAGGAAAGCTTAAAAAGCTTGCTCAGTCAAATGATAGAGCACTTCCATAGCTCGCTCCTTGGAAAACTTCTCTGCACTTGCCTTGTCATCAAAATACAACCTAACGATCTCGCACATTTTCTAAACTACAAAATGTTGAGAATTGTAACAAATAAAGGAGGAATAAAGGGTTATATTAGGAGGAATAAAGGGTTATATTGGTAATTAGGAATATGCTAGGGTTTAAAAGGTGTAAGGCTATATAAAGGCCAAATTATTATTCAATAAAGTACTTTTTGCTCAAGTAAAAATCTTTTTGGTATCAGAGCCACCAGAGATCTAGGGTTAGCCACACAACAACAACAACAAAAAAAAAAAAAAAAAAAAAAAAAAAAAAAAAAATATTACTGTAGCGCCGCCACTGTAGCAACGCTACTGTAGCACTGCTACTGTAGCGCCGCCACTGTAGCACCGCCGCCAGCCAGCGAGTGTTGCCTTCCTAGTCGCGTCGCCTCCCTCTTCCTAGGCCGAGTCTTCCCTTTCTAGGCCACCACCTCTCCGTTTTTGATCTTCTATTGAAGGGAGCCCGTGTGGGGGAGGGCGATACCCCACGGATCCCAAGGAAGGGTAGAGATGAAGGGATAGAGACCTAGACATTGATGTGAGGAGAATCAAGAGAAGGGTCAAGAAGAGGAAGAAGGGCAAGGTTGTGATCTAGACACCTGAATACGTGTCGGATTAATGGAGGCTAACAAGAATCCGATGGAGGAGATCGTGAAGAAGTTAGACCCTGCAGACCTTGCGACCTTGATGCAGTTTATGAGGATGTCAATGGGTGAAAATGCCACAAGGCCACCGTCTGTGAAGGTGGAGCTTCCACCTATTGATCTAAAACTCGATGGGCCAGCCACATACTTGAGCTGGTCACGTCGGGTAAGGTATACTCTGACAGGAAGAAATCTGGAGGGTTTTCTGACGGGTGATAGAGTAGAGCCGATTGAGGGTGCTACAGGGAGAGATGAGTGGAAGTCTACACACATGTTGGTGTACATCTGGCTTCTGAACTCGATGGTCCCATCTATTGCTGCCACCGTGGATGGTATTGAGAAGGTAAAGGATGTCTGGGAAAAGTTGAGGAGGACTTATGATGGGGTGGGGAATAATCTGAGGGTGTTCCAGATCAAGAGGGAAATCTATGCTGCAGTCCAGGGAGATAGGACGGTGCAGGAGTATTCCATAGAACTGGAGCGCTTGTGGTTAGAGCATGATCATTTCTCACCTCGAGCAAGCTGCAAAGATCCTGAGTGCAAAGAGAGAGAGGCATTGGTTCAGGAGCGGACTATGTTATTTCTCCAGGGGTTGGCCCCAGTGTTTGAGCAGAGGACTGCGATGTTGTTAGCCCAGACGAAGATTCCTTCACTTGAGGAGGCAGTATCAGCTATGATACAGGAAGAGAGCCGCATTAAGCTACAGGCGGGGACAGGTGGACCTCCGGGAGTAAAGTCTGCTTTGGCTGTCTCCAACTTGGGAAACACAGGAGCCAGGGTTGAAACTCGTGAGTGCTACAACTGCGGCGAGGTAGGCCACCTGAAGCAGACATGCACTAAGCCACCGAAGGAGAGGAACTCAGGTGGTCGTGGCCAGACTGGAGGTCGTGGTCGCGGGCGTGGAGGTCGCAGAGGTGGTGGAAGAGGAGGCTACCGGGCAAATCTGATGGTAGCAGATGACGAGGGAGAGGCAGATGTGGTCTTTACTGATGAAGATCACGAGTTGCTGGAGATGTTGAAGAGGAAGCAGAGAGTGACAGTCGATGGAGACAGGAAGGGTGCGAGTGAAGACGCATCCACATCATCCAGGGGTAACTTCGCTTCCTATGCTAACTCAGCCAAAGGTACTCACGATACACATGCTCTTGCCTCTATATCCACCTCAAGATCACCAGAATGGATAGTAGATTCTGGTGCATCTCGACATGTGACTGGTACTGCTAGTGAGTTCTCGTCTTATAATCATCTAGCGGTGCCAGAGAGCATCCAGACCGCTGATGGTACAGCACAGCCTGTGGTTGGTAAGGGTACTGTGAGATGTACCGATTTTATGACTTTGTCCAATGTTTTGCATGCTCCTTCTTTTCCAGTGAATCTGTTATCCATTAGTGCCATTATTCTCCACCTAAAATGTGTTGTTATTTTTGATATTCCCAAGGTGATCTTCCTGGAGAAGGGGAGTGGCCGGAGACTTGGGACTGGCACGTGGCATAACGGACTGTGGTACCTGGATAGAGAGGGGATGGACTCAGCCTTGACATCCATGGTTGAGAGTGCTGGAGTAGGAGGAGTTAGGCAGAGGGTGGAGGATGTGTTGCTGCTACATCACAGGCGCATGGGACATTCTTCTTTTAGTTTGTTGAGTCGTTTGTATCCGTCTTTGTATGAAAAAGCAAATAAACAGAAACTGGTGTGTGATGCTTGTGAGTTTGGCAAGCTTACTAGAAGCTCTTATGTTAGTTCTGGGAATAGGAGCTCTAGTGGTTTTGATTTAATACACTCGGATGTTTGGGGACCTTGTTCTGTTAGTTCTATGAATGGTTATCGTTATTTTGTGTCGTTTATTGATTGTTTCTCTCGTGTTACTTGGTTGTATTTGATGAGAAACAAGAGTGATGTATTGAATTGCTTCAAAGACTTTCACAGGGCTATTCAGACTCAATACGGGGCAGTAGTGAAGGTATTGAGGTCCGATAATGGGACGGAGTATACCAACAAGGTGTTTGGGGAATACTTGTCGGCTCAAGGGATACAGCACCAAACCACATGTCCATACACACCAGCACAGAACGGAGTAGCAGAGAGGAAGAATAGACACTTGCTCGAGGTAGCCCGTAGTATGATGATTTCAATGAATGTTCCAAAACACTTGTGGGGGCAGGCAGTGTTGACAGCCGCTCAATTGATCAACAGGATGCCCTCAAGAGTATTGGAGTGGAAGTCCCCTTGTGAGATGCTGAAAGGAGATAATGGTGGGATCCTTCCATTAAAGGTGTTTGGATGTGTATGCTTTGTGAAGGATAACAGACCGTCGGTAGGAAAGTTGGATCCCAGGGCGGTAAAGTGTGTTTTTGTGGGATATTCTGCTACCCAGAAAGGATACGTGTGCTGGAGCCCAGTTGAAAAGAGGTTATTTGTGAGTATGGATGTGACATTTAGAGAATTCGAGCCATACTACACGCTGGAGGTGAACTCACCCTTTGACGACTCGCCCGATACTTCAGGTATAAGGCGAGAGGGGGAGAGCAGGAGTAGCGATGGTGAGAGACAGGTACATGTACCCTGTACTGTTGTGGTGGAGGAATCGGTTGAGGAACCGGAAGATGAGGAGGAGATGGAAACCGAAGGGGGTGAGACTCAAGCTCAGGGGGAGTTAAGGGTGTATACGAGGAGGAGAAGGCATAATGATGTAGAGGTGCCAGTAGTGCCAGTTGTGCCCGCAAGTCCCTTGTCCCGGCCTACCCCGACTCCTGAGACACCTACACCATCCACCTCAAACTCAAATTGCACAGGTGATATGATTCCTCTGCCTTCTCCTGACCCCATGATTTTAAGGAGGACCTCTCGCAGCAATGCAGGACATCCTCCTGACCGTTTTGGTTTCCCACATGATATTGCTCAGTTTGTCTCATACTCTAACATTACATCACCTGTACATGGAGCATTCATTACATCATTGGACACTGTCTCTATACCCAAGTCTTGGCAGGTTGCTAAGGAAGATCCAAAGTGGAAGACAGCTATGCATGAAGAGCTTGGGGCCCTTGATAAGAACAAGACATGGGAGATAGTACCATTACCACCAGGCAAGAAGGCGGTTGGGTGCAAATGGGTCTTCACAGTGAAGCATACTCCAGAAGGGAAAATTGACCGCTATAAGGCACGATTGGTGGCAAAGGGGTACAGTCAAACATATGGCATCGACTATGATGAGACCTTTGCACCAGTGGCGAAGATGAGCACAGTCCGGACCCTCGTCTCCCTTGCTGTGAATGGGGGATGGAAGTTACACCAGCTGGATGTGAAGAATGCATTTCTCCATGGGGATTTACTGGAGGAGGTGTACATGGAGATACCCCCAGGCTTCGGCACAAAACAAACAGTAGGCAAGGTATGTAGGTTGAGGAAGTCACTGTATGGATTGAAACAGTCTCCTCGAGCTTGGTTTGACAGGTTCAGGAGAGCTATGATAGGTGTGGGCTATCAGCAGATCAACGCAGATCATACAGTATTCTTCCGACAACATGGAGGTCACACCACGATGCTCGCTGTGTATGTTGATGACATGATCATTACTGGGGATGATGAGGGAGAGATTGCTCAGCTGAAGGCGAGACTGGGCAAGGAGTTTGAGGTGAAAGATCTAGGGCAGCTAAGATACTTCCTTGGGATTGAGGTAGCTCGTGGAGAAGAGGGGGTGGTTCTATCCCAGAGAAAATATGTGTTAGACTTGCTCAAAGAGACGGGCATGCTGGGATGCAAACCGGCTACTTCTCCGATCGATCAGAAGTTCAAGCTGAGTGCAGAAGCGGGAGAGCCAGTTGATCGCGAACGGTACCAGAGGCTGGTAGGCCGGTTGATCTATCTGAGTCACACTCGTCCCGACATCTCATTTGCAGTAAGTGTGGTGAGTCGTTATATGCATGATCCAAGGAAAGGCCACATGGAAGTGGTGTACCGAATTCTGCGATATTTGAAGAGTGCACCAGGGAAGGGGCTAATCTTCAGGAAGAATGGACACTTGGGCATTGAGGGATATTGTGATGCTGACTGGGCAAGTTGTGCTGATGATAGGAGGTCTACATCGGGGTATTGCATGTTTGTAGGGGGCAACTTAGTCTCTTGGAAGAGCAAGAAGCAGTCGGTAGTTTCGAGATCGACTGCAGAGGCAGAGTACAGGGCCATGGCTTTAGGAGTTGCCGAGATGTTGTGGTTGAGAGCCCTATTGGTAGAGCTCAAGGTGGACCAAGGAGCCCAGATGAAGTTGTGGTGTGACAACGAGTCGGCAATTAGCATTGCTAATAATCCGGTACAGCACGACAGGACTAAGCATGTGGAGATTGATAGATTCTTCATCAAGGAAAAATTGAATGACGGACTACTGAAGCTAAGTCATGTGACTACTGGAGATCAAGTGGCTGACTGCCTCACCAAGGGACTTAATTCAGTAAATTTATCCAGGTTGTGTGACAAGATGGGCTTAGTGGATATCTTTTGCCCATCTTGAGGGGGAGTGTTGAGAATTGTAACAAATAAAGGAGGAATAAAGGGTTATATTAGGAGGAATAAAGGGTTATATTGGTAATTAGGAATATGCTAGGGTTTAAAAGGTGTAAGGCTATATAAAGGCCAAATTATTATTCAATAAAGTACTTTTTGCTCAAGTAAAAATCTTTTCAAAATGTAACGGAGGAGAATACCCTATTGCTGCCTACCAGCTATAACACGATGGCCTGATGGGTCCCTTCAATAGTGTGGTCACGGCCCGGAATTTGGTAGTTTGATACAAAGGTTGAAAAAATACAGACCTTGCACGCTATATTCATTCTTTCAAACTCAGCCTTGCGTTCTGCACCTTCACCGAAAGCTTCAACTTCTGTTCTTCCATGTCTTTTAAAACAGCTAGCAAGTTTGCTCGGTACACTTCACAGCGCTGGTTGGTACTCTCCAGCTCGGCGGTCAATTCGCGGATTTTCCTTTGTTTCTCATCCTGGGCAAGGAGATTAATAAATTAGAACAAATACTAAATGGAAACACTGGTTCATGCATACACAATTACAGAGAAAACAAAACAACAGATCAATCTTAAGCATCGATCATAACCATGATGTTGTTAGATACACGGTTGATGCTGCCTTAAAAGTAACGCTCCTTTATGATGATAATAAACTGTCTTTTAACTAAGCAGAAGCTTCTAATTTTTCAGTTACTAAAGTAGGAAAGGCAATATAACATTATTCATCCTTCAATAAAGGCAGTATTTTGACTTCTAAACTATTTATTCTGTACTTCGTATCTTCCTAAAGTCAACAGGTGAAATATTTTAGGGTTTAGCTAAAATCAAATGTAGCACAAATGTTGCCAAGGGATGTAACTAACTGGTGGTATAGGCTGAAAGAAAGCTTAACCACAGCAAGTTACAAGCAAGGAGAAACTAACCGTGGACTGAAATGTTGCCGATGTATTATCTTCAGCAACATGAAGCTCTTGACTACTTCCATTTGTCAGAGTTCCACCTTGTGCACCTCCAGAGCCTTGATTCTTCCTATCAGCAACTTTATTAGCAGCTTCTCGTAAAGCATCCATCGCCACATTATAAATGTGAATAGATTTTGCCCCCTCTTCAACATATTTGATGGCTTCCTGGCGCAAGTTGTTATAGCGAACAGTTAAAGACTCGCGAGAATCCTTTGGCGATTCAGAAGCACCTTCATCTAATACAGCTCTACTTTTGGCATTAGTTGTCCATCGTTTCAATACATATTGCGATGGAAGTGTAAGGACATTTTTTGCTCTAAAAACTGCTAATATGTGTCGACAAATGATCCCAGAATATTCAAACATCTGGCAACTGCAAGTAGCTTTCATCTCCAAAGAATTGAAACAAACAATGTGTGCTTTATTCTCTTCCCCAAATTTAGCCACGCGATAGGTGGTGATGGTTCCTGAATCGTCAGTTTTTGTTGCAGGATTAGCAAGGGTCTCAACTAATTCCTCTTGGAATTTCATGAATATTCTTCTAGTGTAGAGTCCAGCGGCTTGTTTTTCCATTGGAGAAGGTGTCTTTAGAACTGGTGTAGTGTTAGTAGTGTCATAGTCTGCTTTTAGTTCCTTTTCATGCCAACTTGCTAAAGCCTTTTCATATTGTTTGATCACCATTTGTATAGTGGTTGATGCACCCACATATCCATCAAAGAATGAGTTTAGTCCTCCACTTCCATCATTTACTGACAACTCTCCAAAAAAAGTGTCTCGCAAATAAACTTTGACCCATTGCTGTCGAGCATTGTACATCGACTGAAGCCATTCATTGTCCATGACATAGTATCTTTGCAGAAGGGATTGCCAAGATGATTCAAACTCATCAATTGTCTCAGTCTCATTAATGCACTTCTTAAATTCAGTTTCAAACATAGGATGAGAGCGATAAATATGAGCCAGTTTTTCTTGGGTTTCTCTTACTATGCCCTGCTTGGAATACCGATGGCGAGTCTCAGGAAGTACTCGTGATACAGCAGTCTGAATGAAGCGATCTGGATCCGTTGTGATAGAGAGCGGCCGTTGACCAGACATTGCACGAAGCCAAGTTTGGAAAAGCCAAATGAAAGTCGACTCAGAGTCATTGAGAATGAGAGCACAGCCGAACAAGACAGGCTGGCCATGATGATTGATTCCAGTGAAAGAGGCAAACGGAACCCTGTAACGGTGAGTCCTGTATGAAGTATCAAAAACAAGAGTATCTCCAAAGTAACTGTAATTCATCCTGGCAGTGGCATCAGCCCAGAAAATACTTGCTCCTCCAGTTGAGTGATCAGTATCGGGTTGAATTGCATAAAAGAAAGCAGGGTTCTCAGATTGCATTCTTTTTAAATAATCCAGGACATGATGCTGACCCCCACCCCCGAGGGACCTGGGTCTGCCACCACTCATCCTCTAACCAAGTAGAAGAAGAAAATAAACAAATTAGAGTGGATGTGGCTGTTGCTGTGGTTGTAGGCAGCAAATAATAAAAATAAAAAAATAAAGAGAGAGAGAGAGGGCGAGTGGAATGAAAACCTAACATAGCATTTCTTACAGGCCAGTTTCAGACAATAGAATTGTCACTACAAAATTAACAAAAAGACTATTCCTTTCCATTCTTCAGTAAACGAACAAATAATTAACTAAAAATAAGAAGAAGAAAACCATTCATTTATCCATTATTTTCAATTGAATTAATAGGGTGGGCAGAGAGAGAGCTAACCTGGGCAGAAGTGGGTTTCAGAATGAACTTGGAACTGGAAATTGAAACTGAAACTGAAGCGTCTTTTTTCGTTTTTTCCTTCTTCACTTCACTTTCTTGCTCAGAATTAGACTGCAAATTCAAAGGGAAACGCAGGAGGAGCAGATCACAACATATCACATCACACTTCTTAAATACTATTTCACTTCATGTTTCTTGCAGCGCAGACTCGTATCGTTGCTAAATAGGATGGGCTTGACAACGTTTCTCGCTGTCTGTCCACACGATAGATACTTCGCTCGGTTCTGTCTTCTTCCCATGTCAGGCTTGGGCTTGCAAAATATTATAGCTAGGCTAGCTCAGAGATACCAGGAATGTAAGCCCCGTAAATTAACTCTTAACTTCAGGCCTGGGTTCGTGCTGGAATCCGAGAAATGGCACTTCCACGTATCCCAATTTAATTTAATTAAAATATTTAATCTTTTTTTTCTTGTATGCTTCTCTAACACACCCCTCGAGTGAAAGTATTTTGGATTTTAAATTTATGTAGACTCATACTATTTTGTGTTTAATTTTTATCAAATAAAATGAGAGTGATGAGATCAAACTCGTGGTAGCTGAGTCAACCATACTCTGGTACTATATCAAGAAATCATCTCATCTAAAAATATACATTATTAATTGAGGTACTAAGAATATGATTTATATTATTCTCTAATATGTTATTTAATTTCATCAATTATTATTTGGACGTGTGAATATTTTAAAAGAATTCTAATCAAGTGTTATTTTTAGATTTTGGACGTTGATATGCCAGAATTTCATTTTATTTTGATTCGATGTATTTATATTTTTCTTTTACTTGCGTGTAGATATTTTTATTTATTTTATTTGACTTTTATAAATTTATTAATTATTTCTACTAATTTCTAAATCCACTGTATTTGACCAAATTAATTACAATTAAAATAGTAAAATAATTTATTTTAATTAAAAGAACAATAAAAGAGTAAGAAAATAAAAGAAGTATAGAAAATTTATCTGTCTTCTTCGGTACACAGAGCACAGCACAGCACTCCCCGTTAAACACGTGGCGAGCGATTTGCCACCAAATTCAGCATTTAAAATTTGCATGCCGATGCTCGACAGTGTGTAAGAGAAAGACATCAAAAAACACGTGAACAGATATGGCAATATAATCAGCCAGGCCTGGATGATCAGTAATCTTGATCTGTCTTCCGAGTTACGATTGTTTAGTTTAATTTGCTTTATTCTCTCTTGTCTTCAGAAAGCAACATTCAAGGGTCAAAAGAAAAAAATAAAAAAGAAAAGCTCAAGCTCAAATCCTGTCGATGCACCTCTGTGCATTCATATATATATATATATATATATATATATATACATATATATATATATATATATATATATGTATATATATATCCCTTAGTTTAGTTTAAGGGAGGTTTCTCATTGCATTTCAAAAGTGTTTTTGAAATTCTTTTATATTTATTTTGTATTTTAAATTTAAAAAATAGTATTTCTAGATCATTTTCATGTGCTGATATCAAAAATAATTTTAAAAGAATAAAAAAAATATTATTTTTGATGTATTTTTGAACAAAAAATACTTTAAAAAACCCTTCAATAACACTCTCAAACAGCCACTAACTAAAGAATAAAATGTGTGGTTATGTTTAGCTTTTGAGGTAATTTATTCTGGATTTCAATAGTGCGTAGACAAGTTTGGCCTTAATGATCTTGAGAATGTCTCGTGATAGCTAGGAGTGTTTTTGGCTAGGAATGTCTCGTGACTTCTCTTGCACATCGTGTCCATACATGTGGCAATTGCTGCTCTTTCTATCCAGAGTGAACAATCATAACAAAATCTGCATTGTGATTTTTTGCACTAAGGTTAAGTTTAACAGGGATCCAATTCACCTGCACAAAAATCTGGTCAAAACCTTAACAGAAAGAACTATAATCACCGGTACTTGCAAACCCTTACAAAAGTCAAAGAAAAACAGTTCGTAATAAGAAAAAAAAAACATAATTCAACATTTTTTTTTTAATAAAGATAGTAATTTTATACTGGTAATTTTGTTGAAAACTACTAACCACATAAATTTATATCAATTCAAAATTCATATAATTTATAGGACTCTCACTCCACAAGAATTCTGCACGGATTTATTATTTTATCCAAATTTATATTATAAAAAAAATTCACATAATTAATATTTTATGTTGAAAAAAATATAGTTCTTACCGCTACGAAACGAAACGCGGGTAATTGACTATCGTATATATAAAATCTGAAGGTGTGAAGGTGAAATCCTGTCCACGTATACCTCTGTGCATGCATGTATATATGTATATATATACATATATACCCCTTTGCATGCATGTATATGTATACACACACATACACACATACATACATTTTCTTTCCCATAAACGAAGTACTGATGAGGCTAGAGTGAGCTTGCAATCGATGATGTCATCAATCTCAATGGAATTCAGAACAGGGAAGGACAACGGCCATTGCACTGTGGCTATCTCTAGCTGCTGCTCATCTTGCTTTATTTGTTTTTTCATGAGATGAATTTGAATTAGCGAAGTGCTTAGGATGAGGGCCCCACAAAACCCCCTCTTTTCCTGCACCGCTTTATCTTTTCAATTACTTAGGACAGCATAGATTTTCTTTAGAATATAATCTCCAGGTGTACTTGGATATCACCTGACTCTGTCGGACAACCTTCTTTTCTCCCTCCTCACTGCACGGCGAGATCTCCGGCAGCCTACTTTTCTCTCTTTACTCGCTCCTCGCGCTACTGTACGGCGAGTTCTCCGGCAACCTTCTTTTCTTTTTTTCCACCCTCCTCGCTGTACGGAAAAATCTTTATGCTCGCTACTCGCGCTACTGTACGGGGAAATCTATATATACACATGCATGCTATATTTGTGCCTATGCTATGTTGCATGGCTGTCAAGTTTTTCTCATTGTTTATGGATAATGTACGAGTCTTACAGTTATTGCTTCGATTAATAAATAATTTATGTAATATAATTAAAAAATATAACAATAATAAATAAACATCGCCACCATAAATATAAGATTGAGATAATGTAGTTAAAAAAATACAAGAAAAAAAGATTCAAAAACCAATTATTAATAAATAAAATAAGAACATGATAACTCTATAAAATAAAAAATGAAAAGAAAAAAAATGAAACTCAATCTCTAAGAAATAAAATGTCAAAGGGTAAAGATTAAAAGAAAAAAACATGTAACTAATAAAAAGTTGAAAAAACTTGATCCAAACCCGCCGGATCAAGATGCAAAATCTTTGACCTGGTCATGATACCAGGGTGATTGTATTAAAGATTTTATTATAGAACAACACAATGTTAAAGAAAGAAAAAATATTATATTGTAAAATATATTGAAAGATAAAATTAAAATAAATTATTTTTAAAAAAGTCAATTCATGTTAATTTTTGTAAGTAATGACTCTGGCCATGAAACCAAGATGAACTCATAGTAACAGGGAAATGAAGCCAACCCGGGTTAACCTCCAACCCCTGCAATTATAGATATATGATTAAGATAATCAAATAGAAAATAAAGAAGGAAAAAAAGGGTAGGAAAATCATTTTTTAATAAACTAAATGTTGAAGGATATATATATTAATAAAATAATAGTTTTGATATATAACCATTGAACAAGAAAAGAATGTGTGATTGATATATTAAAGCATGTATTTATTAATATCGGTCGATTCCATATAGTTTATAACGATCAATCCTTAAGTTTGAAACTGATCATCAATCCAGTCAATAGCTTCACTGCCAAGGATTTCTTTCTATAAGTCATGAGTACACCATAGTATGATCCCTCCAGCTTTCTTGAGCTCCCCTCGTCATGAAAGCTTATATAATTTGCTGTACGTAAAACTACAGCACCCAGGTTATTCTCTACTTGTGAAAATTCAGCAAAGTATCAACCTTTGATCTATCTAGATATCAATTACTGTTGAAATTATTCCATTATTTTCATCTTTTTTAAAGTTAAAAGAAGCATCTGCACGTATTTAGCCTTCTAATATACAGTGTTAAGTGTTAAGGAATCATCTCATTTAAAAATTTAAATTATCATCCTCTTCAATATATACATGTGCGTGCCTGCATCTGCGTGTCTGTGTCTATATATATAGACAATCGTCACTTCTTCTTAGCAGAAGTTGAAGAACAGGGGATGCGATTGATTAAAGAAAACCATGAAGATTAGTGAAAAAGAAATCTCTCATCCCATCCACCCACACCACAAGCTAAAACTTGAATACACAGAAATCCCGTTCACTTGTGATGGGTGCAAGGAAGCTGGCATTGGTCTCAAATACAGTTGCCACCACGAATACTGTAATTCTGATCAGTTTGACCTGCACAAGGTATGCGCTGTGGCAACTCCTATCATCAATATCACCTTTTACAGAAAATGCATTTTCGAATTTCACCACCACCCTCCTGGCGAGGAGAAGAGGATCTGCGATGCGTGTAGAAATGAAGTTCTGGGCTTCGTCTACCACTGCAAGCGATGTGGGTTTGATCTCCATCCTTGCTGCGCAAACCTCCCTCAAGTTCTCGACGACGGCGAGCACAATCTCTACCTGTGTCACAAGCTCTCCGGCGCATGCCATCGATGTGGGGGCAAAGGACCAGGGTGGTCGTACAGGTCTCGCTGCGAGACGTATAATCTTCATCTGTCATGCGTCAAGGAGCTGCTGGTGGAGAGCTGGGAAGCCATGTATCTCAAAGTGGATAAAAACAAGGTCAGAGAGATACAGACGAGGATCCCGAGCCTCGAGGCGGCACTGGCAAACAATCATGGCGGAATTAGAGGTGGAAAGATTAGGAGGTGCTGCAAGATGGCTGGTGGTGCCATTCGGCTCATTGTCTCGGCTATCCTGGGAGATCCTACATCTATTATTGCTGCAGTCGTTGAAGGTTTCATATCCAAGTAACTCTAACATATGACTGAGCAGAACAAGCAGATCACCAATATAATACTTATATATATATATAGCTAGTTTAATTACTGTTTTTTGTTTATAGTCATAATAATTAATGCTCGTGTGCTTGGTTTGTTACCCTTAATTTCCTGTCTGTCTCTGTGTCTGGATGTAATTAACCTTATTTCTTGAAAGCTATCATGATATATATATATACACTTTCTGTGTGAAATTTGAATTTTCCTTTCTTCTTCTTGAAAAGTATACATATACGTGCATGCTTTTCAAGAGCAGAAAACGTATACTGCGCTTCCGTACCCATAATAAAAATAAAATATCATTTCCTCTTGTCCGAATGTATTCTTCTCAAAGGTTATAATGAGGGTAATGGTGGTTCTTGCATGTCTAAGCTGGTGTTTGGTACTTTATTTGTTAATTTTTTTTGATATATTTAGATTATTTTAATGTATTTTTTTTAAAAAAATTAACTTTAAAAAACAACCTCAATCACACTTAAAAAAACATTAAAATTGGAGACGGGGACCAGGCTATATATGCATTATCATGGAGATCAGTAAAAGTCAAACGGGACGACTCCTTCAAAATCTTAGCTATTGTCTTGTATACCCTGCACAGAAATTTCGATGAAAGGAACAGGATGATAGGATATGATCTTAATTTCTGTTTTTCTCTGCAAGCAATTTCATGCCAAATTGCTTAATTTCTGAAACTTGAACTGCTGCTCAACGGTCAAATGGGTTTGCCGGCCCCATTAATTCCTTGTATTGCTTGGAAAACAAACAAAAGAAGGGATGTGTATTTATGCGGACCGACTCAGAAAAGAAAAAAAACACGTAAAATCTTTCCTGTATAGCTCATGCTTTATTTGAGCAATCGATCTTCCAATTTCAAAGTGATGATCCTAAACGCAGGCAGACTTGAGCGACAAGTAACAGTCAAACATCCCCCGTCATAATCTCCCTGTGATTTCCCCATCTTCATTTCCAAACTGGCTTCTATATGTATATGTGTATATACAAGAGAGAAGATGGAAAAATTATCATCTCATCCCCGTCATTAACATTTTCAGACAAAAAGATAGGGAGGCTCGTACTGGCTTGGCTTTTCTTATAGCTCTTAGCATTCCCGAAGCAAGTCACGGGCCTGACCAATGCCTCCACTGATGGTAACACTGCAAACCACACTCTCTCCTGATCCACCAGGAGTTAGCTACACTGTTTGGGTTGATTATAACGGCACCTCCAAATTGATGCAGGTGTACATGGTGAAAGAGGGTAATCAAAAACCTGGAGAGCCTCTTTTGAACGAGACCATAGACCTCAAAGAGTATCTGAAACAAGAATCCTACTTTGGTTTTGCTGCTTCCACCGGTGATCCACGGATTGAATTAAACTGTGTGCTGAAATGAAGCTTACAGATAAATAATCAACCCGATGACGAAAATGACGAGAAATGGTGGAAGATTGGTGCTGGGGTTTGTGTCTCCGCTGGGTCTTCATTTTCTAACAATCACCCTACAGTCCTGTTGATCAATACTTGTAATAATTTGGGATCAAAACACTGTAAAGACGTCCGATTTCCGGGAACTGTTATTTGTCGTAGTTTAATTGCCGCCATTTCAAACATTATTGTAAGGAAAACAATAAGATTGCAGTACATCACGTCCATATCAGTTAGCAAGCATCTTGTGATCAATGTGCCAGAGTTGATTAACATTGATAACGCTGGATCAGATCATTAACAAATATATGTCCCGTTATAGTAAATTTCAAACAAATGAAAAAAAAAAAAAAAAACTCGAGTTCCCGTTGCTCTGCATCCTCATAAGAGTTGAATTGGGTCTAAAGATGAAGTTCACCTAGAGGTGCAAGAACAAACAAATATCTCAGGCAGATCCTTGAAGCAAGGCATACTTCATCAGGAACTTCTTTTGATTACATCCCAGCATATCACTCAAGCTACAATCTAGTTTCCTCTGTTTCAAAAGTTTGTGCCTTGACTCCAGGGTCTTCTTCAAACCATGCTGAAAGAAGGTGGGGTAATCAACAACTTCATCTATTTGCCTTCCCATTACTTCCACCAAGAACTTAATATGAGGTTCCAGTGAATTCCTGATACTCTTGATCAAAATAGGGGGGTAACCAGTCACCAAAGTTGCTATTTGTCTATCATTAAATCCACATCTACTTAGATATGCAAAATTGGGTTTCAGAATCTTGTCGACATCTCTACAAAGAACTTCAGGGAAGTTCAAGACCACCGTTCGAAGATCCAGCTCTGTCAGTCCAACTGACTTGAGAAACTCTGAAGTGGGGCGTAGCCTCTTTTCAACGCCATAGCCCATTATAAAGGGGTGCTTCACCAAGACTTTACCAATCATCCCATCTTTCGTAAGGCCAAGAGAAGCAAGGAAATCAACAAATTCGGTGAGCTTGGAATCAATGCTGTAGCTGACAAGCCTTGGGTTGAGCAATAAAATCCTGCCGAGTTGCTTTTCAGGGACCCCTAGTGCCTGAAAGAATGCCAAAAGGGGGCAGAGCTTCTCTTCAACACTATGAGACAGTATGTGAGGGAACTTGGTAATGGCGGAAGCAACTTCATATGGTTTAGAACCGAGGGTAGTCAGACACTCAACCATGGGGATGAGCTTCTCATTGAGATCAAGAGTAAGTATTTTGGGACACTTTGAAATAATTGAAGGGATTTTTCTCTCGTGAATGCCAACGGTTTTCAGGTAAGCCCAGTTTTCAGATGCCCTATCCCTCTGGGTGCCTTGTAGGCGCTTGCACTTTCGGAACATTTCATGGATGGCGCTGTCATCAAAACCTCTATCCCTGAAGAACCAGAGAAGGCTGCTGTTACCATTTTGAGAGGTGGCAATTTCCATATCGGCTGAGAAGAAAACAAGCGATTGTGATTATCACAAGAGTATAGTAGTGGGAGGAGAAAACAGAGAGAAGGGGAAATGAATTAGAACATCAAGGGATGAAGATAACGTTACTAGAAATGAGCAAAGAATTTGAATGGTGCAGTGTGGAAGGCGGCGGTCATCATATTAAGTAAGTGGGGATTGCAGATTAACTAAATAATTTGGATTGGGCTGGCCTCGCCGAGGCTGGTAGTTTTAGCATTGCAATGCATCAAACATGGCAAGTAATAATTTCTAAAAGTTTCAAGAATCTGACATGAAAATGGTGTATGAATTGGATGGCAAGATTATCCCTTTAGGTGTTGTGTGGTTTTACATTTACTTTACGCTATTTACTTTCATAACAGGTCAATTGCAGCTGAATTGAAACAAAGAGAAGGCAAATAAGCGATGTTCTAAGAGGAAAGAGCCCAAAAAAAAACAAGTAATTTATAGTGTCAAACAGCTCTCTGACTGTCAATGAGCACTGCAATATTGAAAGAATTTAAACCAGGGATGATAAAAAAAAAAAGTAATACAGAGAATCCCCATTCCAAATCCATTTCGCAGCACCACATCTGAAAAATAAATGTAATAAAAAGAAAAGACAGTAAGATGAAGATGAGAGAGAGGCCTGACCTAGAGAGCATGACATGAGCAGGTTTAACACTCAGACTGTGAGTGTGTGAGGGGAGGGGAGCGGCTTTTGATTTTAAATAATAGGAAGTTCTGAGTTTGCATTTGCCTTATCTTCTTCTTCTTCTTCTTCTTCTTACGACTGTTTCTGTCGTTTTTCTATTCCAGCCAATCCGTAGTCCGCTACTAGTAGCGGAACTAGCCCAGCCCATCCCATCCCAGCCCAGCCCAAGGATAAGGAAAGTACCGCGATTGCCCTTGCAATTCCTGTGGAAATACCAATTTGGCCTCCTCGCCTCTTATCTGGATCGTTTTGCAATGCTCGTTGCGTGTGTTGTCAAAAACCCTAAACATAAAATTAAAACCCCTCTTTCACTCTTTGTTTCTGTCGTTCTTCAAAATCAAATCAAATCAAATCAATCCATCCGGGCAATGGCATCATCATCTCAGTTTCGAGTCTTGAAGCTACATTCTCTGTCGCTCACTTCTCTGTCGCAAATTCTGCGTCGTTTCAGCAGCTCCATTAAAGGATCAAATGCTTCTGGTGGCTTCAATTTCGATGATGAAAAAGAAAGGAGACTGCAGAGTCAAAATCCTCCAGATCCCATACCAAACAGGCCTTTAAGAGGTGACAGACCTAACTTCAACAGTGATCGTAGCTCTAGCAATAGAGGAGGAGGAGGAGGAGGAGGAGGAGGAGGAGGAGGAGGAGGAGGAGGAGGTGGTAGAGGAGGAGGAGGATCTAGCTTTAACAGTAATCAAAACTCTAGCAATAGAGGAGGAAGAGGACCTAACTTTAACAACAGCACTAACAGTCCCCCCCGCCCTCAATCATCTCACCCTCCCTCAACAACCTCTCCTTTTAACCCCCAGCCCCAAACTCATGAATTTAATCATATCTCTGATGATGCTTTTCTCGATAAATTCAAGCTTCGTCCTGACAATGACAGCAACATCAACAAGGATGCCGCCGCCGCCGCCGATGATACTAATGCTGCTGCTGCCCCTAAAAATGAACAAGGAAGCAGCGCCTCCACTTCCGAGCCCTCACAAGATGCGGAACAAATCTTCAACAAAATGAAGGAAACTGGGCTCATCCCCAATGCTGTCTCCATGCTTGATGGCCTCTGCAAAGATGGCCTTGTACAAGAAGCCTTGAAACTCTTCGGCACTATGCGCGAGAAAGGCACCATCCCTGAAGTTGTTATCTACACCGCTGTTGTTGATGGCTTTTGCAAAGCCCACAAGTTGGATGATGCCAAGAGGGTTTTCAGGAAAATGCAGTCCAATGGCATCACTCCTAATGCTTTCAGCTACGCGGTATTGATTCAGGGACTCTCTAAATGTAACCTCCTTGATGATGCTATCGACTTCTGTTTTGAAATGCTGGAGCTTGGTCACTCTCCCAATGTTACCACCTTTGTTGGATTGATTGATGGCTTGTGTAGGGAAAAGGGAGTCGAAGAAGCCAGGACTGTTATTGGAACATTGCGCCAAAAGGGATTCCATGTTCATGACAAAGCCGTAAGAGACTTTTTGGACAAAAACAAGCCACTTTCTTCCACTGTTTGGGATGCTATTTTTGGGAAGAAACCTTCACAAAAACCATTTTGACTTTTCGCTTTGTAAGTTTTCTTTCTTCAATTTTCTTCCTCTACTCTGTATTGTTGGATCTTGTGCTAGGATAATGATTTGTAAGTTTTCTTTTTTAATTTTCTTCCTCTACTCTACTCTGTATTGTTGGCTTCCTCTTAATCCTGGCAGTCAACTTGTGCAGTGTTATCTAGCGGAGCTTGTCTAGGCATTTCGGTGAGGTCTTTTATTAGCCTCAGGCATTTAGTGTGTTAATTTTAGCAATTGATAATTATTATTTAGTTTGCCGGGTTTTTTTTATTTAAATATAATTTAAAAAAATAATTTTATTGTTGAGGGTTTTTTAAAATGAATTATTTAATTATATAATTTACTCCTATTAATTATATAATTAATTGCATAATTAAATTATATACAAATAATTGTACTATGTTTAAAATAATATAAAATGGTTCTTCTAAATTTCTTTTACCATTGGAGTACATATCAATAAAAAAACCATATATATACTATTCAAAAAGTTATTTTAGAGATTTAGCTCTCTAAAATGACTTTTACCATTGAACTTGTTTTGAGCAACTCTAATGAAAAAAAAAAAAAAAATTTTAGAGAGCTAATTTGATGAAATGGTTTTTTGAATAATGTAAATATAGCTTTTTTGTTTATGTGTATTCCAATGGTAAAAGTCATTTAAAAAAATCATTTTTTATATATTATTTATAAATATAGTGCAATTATTTTGTATATAATATAATTAATAAAAGTTAAATTTGAAATAAAAAATCACAACAATATTATAATTAATACAGATACAACATTAGTTTTCACCTACTGAGCAAAAAAAACTAATGGGTGTGCTATTAGAAGAGGAAAAAAAAGAGTGTATTCTTAGCATTTTTGTCTAATTTTCTTCTCTCCAACAGGAAAGTTATTTTGATAGTCAAAATAGTTTTTCCCTACATGAGTTGCTATTTGTAATAACTTCAAATAAAAAAGTTATAATACTGTTCATTGATTTTATAGGGCCTTTCTTTGTTGTGATGGTGCTTTTCAAGAAAAAGGTTTCTCTTTATTGTTATTGTGTTCCTTTTTTTTATAGTGTTTTTCTAAAAAAAATATATTGGAATATATATATATATATATTGTTTGTGCTGTTGCTTCTCTTATATTTCTAATCTCATTAGCTTTTGCTTGTGCTTTTCATCTTTTCAATACTATAAAAAACCTAACTTTTCATATTGTTTATTGTGTTAATTATGATAATGTTGTGAACTTTTATTTCAAATTTGTTTTTTTTATTTTAATAAAATTAATAATTATAATGTTGGAGGGTTTTTTAAAAGCAATTATTTAATTATATAAATTACTCATATTAATTGTATAATTATATTATATACAAAATAATTGCACTATATATAAATGATTTATAAAAAATAACTCTTCTAAATGGTTTTTACCATTGGAATATACATAAACAAATTTATACTATTCAAAAAGAAGTTTTATCAATATAGCTCTCCAAAATGACTTTTACTATTGAAGATGCACTAAGGCATTAAGGCTAGCATTGCTTGAAGTTTTTCTTGTTATGTTGGGTGTTTCCTTTTTTAACTTATTTATGTTTTTCCCTATATGTTTATTTTTTCTTATCTATATTTAATTTTGCTTTCTAATCTATTTAGTTACTTATTAATTTAATTTAAATTGTTTTCTTTTGTTTTGTTTTAAGAGTGAAAGATATAATGATTGACTATCAAAATAGTTTTTTTGTTGGAGAGAAGAAAATTAAATAAAAATACTAAAAATATTTTTTGTTGGAGAGTGAAAGATATAATGATTGACTATCAAAATAGTTTTTTTGTTGGAGAGAAGAAAATTAAATAAAAATACTAAAAATATATTTTTTTTATTTTTGCTTCTTCTGATGGCACACTCTTTGGATATGCTATAAGAGCAACTCCAACGGGTGTGCTATTTGAAGAGATAAAAATAAAAAAATAAAAGTATATTTTAAGCATTTTTGTCCAACAGATTTTATTGCATATGCAGAATTACATGGATAGGTAACTAGTAGCCTCACACCGCCCAAGGAATCTCTCCCATATTAGAAGCACACCAATTAAAGGTTTAACTTCACCACCACCCTCCCCTACTGGAACTACAATCTCTAATCTAACAAATAGTCTTACAGTTAATAGTTACTTGATAACTGAAAATTCTAACGGCTAGTAACTAACAAGATAACAAGGCTGACATCACTCATTGGAAATCTCTGCTTTGTGAAATGCTACATGTAAAGTTACCATCTTCAAACAATATGCACTTGCAATATCTTGCTTTTGTAATGTGAAAGGTATTCGAGGCATTATGAATTTGTAATCAATGCTGGCTTGTTTTTACTTCATAGGGTGGATAATATTAGTTCATGAACTTGTTATAAGCCATGAATTTTGACCATTTGGTATGGATTCATGATATAAATTTGCTGAACGACAAAGTCAAGAAACCATATGAGTCTGTACGTGCTTTGATAACTTGCAGGGCGTGAGGAAAGCCAATAGTTTTACATGAGATTCTTAATTTTGAAAGGACTTTTAATTGCAGGCAGGTACGGCCACTCCCTATTCCGAGTCGAGTCGACACCTCCCAACTCGTTACTCTGGAGAGGTAAGGTGAAAAAACAAGCGGAAAGAACATCTTGCAGGACTTGTAATTGTTTGTGTGTTGCTTTTGGGGTGGATCGCAGCCATTCCATCATAACTTGCAAGTGCTGGGATGAAAAGAAAAGAAAAGGGTTGAATAGATGAAAGCATGGAGTTGCAGAAAAAGATGGATCCTGAGGGCTGTAACGTGGACACAAGGTCGATCCCAATAAGAGTGATTTATGCTGCACAGAAGCAGAGCATGGAGTGCCGGGATGATTTATGCTTTGAAAAATACAAAGGCGTAGAGTTGCGGGGCCTACAGATGAGGATGAAATTTGGGCTTCAAAATTAAAAGTTTGTTCTAAAACTTAGTTAAAATTCTTATTTTTTAGAGTTTGCCTGATAAATTATAGCACAATTTTTTCGTCGAAGCACAAAATGAAGCGTTTTGGCTGAAAATGTTTTAGTGAATTTTTATTAATATTTACTTTCTTTAAATGGTTTTATTATATCAAAATATTTCAAAAATAAATAAAATAATAATTTAAAACTAAAAAACATTCGAAAATATTATTGGACTGAAATGCAAAATAGTAATTAATAATAATAATTAACAAAATCTAAAAAGCATAGGATAAATATTGTGTACACACACGCTTTTGTTCATCTTCTTATTTTATTGTGGGCCTATTGTTAATGAAAACAAATTTAATTAGATATGTTTGTAAGTTTTTAATTTATATTTAATATTTTTATGTATGAAAAATATTGAAAAAATGATAAAAGGTATCTATTTTCAGATAATACTTATTTAAACTTTTTATGTATGTAAACTTTTTCATTTACATGTAATATTTTTAATGTAAAAAAACATGTTATAAAGGGTTGCATGTTAAGGTATTTATTTTCATATGATATTTCTAATATATATAACCTTGCATAATTTTTTTGCATGTTTATTTTATTTAATGAATTCCATGTCTATCTATTTTTATTATAATTTAATTAAATAAAAAAATATTTTTGGTTAATAAAGTCGTCAAACACATTTTGTCAAACATATGAGTTGTGAAATTAAATATCTTTTTAACACACCTAGTTCTCAATTTTTTATAACGCACAATTTGTTTTTTATTTATTTATTAACACACCTAGTTCTCAATTTTTTTTATTATAGATATACATAAATTTTTCATTTTTTATTTTTGATTATCTTATTTAAAAAAACATGCTAAAAACCATATATATATATATATATATATATATATATATATATATATATATTAGAAAACAAAATTAAGCCAGTGGATTAAATAGGCAGTAATTGTATCCTATGCAAGCTGCAACTATTCTCAAGCAGACATGCAAGGAGATAGAAAAATTATGCAGAAAATTCATTTGGGGGCAGAATGAGGGTAAAAACAAGATTCATCTGGTGAATTGGAAGACGATGTGTCAACCTAAGGAGGAGGGTGAAATGAGATTAAGGAAAATAGAAATGATAAATAAGGCATTTATAATGAAGTTGACTTGGGGAATTCTTCATGAAAATAGTCTATGGATATAATTCCTAAAAGACAAATATATGAGCTCAGCTAGGGGAGAAAGTCATCTAGTGGCAACCTCAAGAGACTCGGTGTTGTGAAAATCCATATGTTGGGAATGGGGTGTAGTAAATTAGAATATCAGCTGAAATTTGGGGGACGGTAGACAAGTATTATTTTGGAAAGATAGGTGGTTAAAGAGCTCTGGTCCACTAATTCATCACTTACATCCGGGAGCTCAGGTAGATACTATAAACTATACAGTCGCGGAAATAATGGATAATAGGGGTAATTGGAAATGAGATGTGTTTGCTCACTTACTTTCGGTACAAACTTTGATGGGTATTGTTGGGTGCATTCCTCCTAGACAGGATGCGATTGTAGACTCAATGGTATGAGATCAATCTTCGGATGGGAGGTTTACAATTCATACAACTTATATGGTTCAAGAGGAAAGGGGGCTATGAATAGAGACCCTATATGGAAGATTATTTGGAAGTGGAAGGGAATGGAGCGTATCGAAGTGTTTTTATGGACTGTAACATCATAACTCTGTTATGACTAATGACATGAGATGAAGAAGAAGGATATCAGATAATAGATGATGTTGTCATTGTGTTAATGAAGTGGAAACTGTAATTCATGTGTTACGAGATTGCTTGAAAGCATGGAAAATTTGGGAGGTCTTTGTGAGGATAGAGGAAAGGGAGTTATTTTCAGCCAAAATTGGTATACATGGTTGATCTCAAACTTATCATCTAGGAAGAGATTTATGGGATACGAAGAGTGGCAACAAGTATTCAGCATAACATTATGGTATATTTGGAAGGAGAGATATAATAGAATATTTGGCAGGGACCAGGATAATTGGTTTGAGACTGCTCTTGCGATAAAAAGAATAATTGAAGATAGTAAGATGATGTGAGGGAGGGGATGTGGGGGGATGAATGATGGTAAAGAGTTTGAACACATAAGATGGAAGTACCCAGCAGATGAGTGGATCAAACTCAACGTGGATGGATGCAGTAAGGGTAACCCAGGTTTAGCGGGTGTGGGAGGAGTTATTCGAGACCATATGGGGTCTTGGATAGAGGGTTTTGTAAGAAATATTGGTATTTGTTCGTCTGTGACTGCAAAACTATGGGCTATCTATATTGGGCTTTAGTTTACATGGGCTAAACGGTTTAGGAAAATGGTGTTGGAATCGGATTTCACGGTTGTAGTTAGGCTAATTAATAGGGATAGTGTGAGGGTAGATAAAAATTATAATCTGATCATTTAAATTAAAGATATGTTGGGCAGAGACTGAGAAGTTGGATATTGTAATTGCCCCCGACTTGATTAGATTTATCGTTTCTCATTTAATTTAGAAGGATATATAACCTCGATTATTACAAAAAAAAAAAATAATAATAATAAAAGAGAGGGGGGTAGGAGACGTGGTCGGTTATTGAAATGCGTGTTGCAGATTGTAATAATGAGCAGCCTGATGCCTTATTTCATAAGTCAAATTAATAATTCTTATCAATTTTGTAAAAGATCTTTTCAGATTTGGTCGGCCTTATTTTTCTTTTTTCTATCTGCCTCAAGTCAACAGGTCCTTCGGCTCTGGCCTTCTCCCCTCTCCATATTATACTCGCTGTATAGACAAATAAAAATAAAAATAAAAATAAAAATCCATATTATAATGGTGACTGGGTGGAGTCCAGCTATTGACTCTCGAAACATTCATTCAAAATATTAAAAAAAAATCAGCAAATATTATTTAAAAAGGGCAAAAATAAAAAAATGAATTTGATTTCGAATAACAATGTTTCTAGGAATTTAAGGATGCCATTTTGCATGTTCTTTTATATTGACTTCTTCCTTTTTAAAAATAATTAAATTACAATGATCAAATTGTGAGTCTGACTTTTATACAAAACAGATGCAAACAAAATATTAGCTGTGCGAGTCTGGAGCCTATTGCCGAGCAATTTGGGTCTGAAATAGTGATGATTGTGTTTCCATTTATTTTTTAAAATATTTTATGTTCATAAATATATTAAAATAATATTTTTTTCAGCAAAATAATTTAAAAACACTATTTTTTTAATGTAAAGTGTAAAATAAAATAAAAATTAATTTTTTTTAAAATACTTTTGAAACACAGTGTCAAGCACTCACCAGTGTTTGCATGTAGTTTGGAAAAGTATATATACATTAAAACAAATTGAAATATATAAAAAATTGAAATGCAAAATGAAACCTTCTTGATAACAACTCAATCGTTAGGTGAGGGAAAGGATTGTTATGGGGTATTTTTCATTGTATTTGAAAAATATTTATAGAAAAAATTGAAATTTCAAAAGTATTTCAAAAATAATTGATTTTTTTTATTATTTTAAATTATTTTTTAGTATTTTTAAATCATTTTCAATATTAAAAATAAGTTTAAAAAATATAAAAATCATTTTAATATATTTATAAATATAAATTATTTTTAAAAATAACCACAACTACACAATCATAGCATAATAATACTTCTCGGCCTCAGTTTTCGCCACCTCAGCCACCACCCATGAATAGTTTTTAGGTTCCTGACTAGAATACATAAACTAATTAAACCGGAAGTGTGACACCTACACAAACACATTAGCATAATAATAATCAAAATCATGAGAAGCGCGGTGGCGTTAAATAATCATGCGAGAATCTGGGGTCGGCGCCGGCCCTTCAACTCCGCCGTTTTCAGGACATAAGTTGCAAGCTCTCTCTCTCTCTCTCTCTCTCTCTCTCTCGGGCTAATTCAGTGAAGGAATGCAGCCTGTTGTTCTCCCTATATATACTGAATGGACCTCGATCTTCCATTAAAGATATAAACTCTGATGATCAGCAACAACAACAATATGATTTCAATACTGATGCATTCTCAGCAGTCTTCAGGTATATGCATGGCTACAATTATATTTTACACCTGCATTCTTATCCCACTCCGTCAAATCAAACAGGCTCTTTTTAGTATCATAGCACTACTCATCGGTCGTAGTACTAGTAGCAGGCTTGAGCCGGTAGAAACTGGGTACTGCTGCAGCCGGAGGAGGTCCCGGCAGCAGCCTCTTCCGGTGGCCTGCAGGCTTGAAAAGGTGCAGAAGAAGGATGATTCCTGTTCCATTTGCCTTGTGGAAATGGAGGAAGAAGATGCGGTGAGCCAACTCTCGAGGTGTATGCACGTCTTCCATATGGATTGCATCGACAAATGGATACAGCGTGATCATTTTACCTGCCCACTTTGCAGGACCTCCATTGATGATGATGATGATTAACTTTTAGCTGTTCGTCGTTGTCCTTTCATCTGTTTGTCTAATTGATTTCTTACACAAATTTTTGGTCCATGTTATTCCCTCTTGTGCATCTAATTTGATCATGTGGGTTTGATCTCGATGGTGGGGGCTGTAAGAAAAGCAGCCCAGTTCAAGTGGATTGTAGGGACATATATACAAACTCAGAAAATAAAAGTAAGTAATAAATAGTAATTTTTTTTATGTTTGAGGTATTGTTTAGCATTTTGTCCAAAGTAATTTTGAAACATTTTTTAGTTTTAAATTAAAAAAATTTCATGTATTTGAATTGTTTTTATCATAGTTGTAGAACTCGACTCGGTCAAGCCTAACATGTCAACCCGATACGCAATTTACCCCCAAAACGATCAAGTTTTAAAAAAAAAAAAAAAAAAACAAGATGTAACCAAGTTAACCTGAAAAAATCAGATCACAAACTTGATTGTAACCCATTATTTATTTATATACAAAATAAAAAAATAATATGTCAGGTTAAAGATTATAGTTTTAATAATATGTCAAGTGTCAAAAATAAAATTTTAAAAATAAAAAACATATATTATTATAATATATTAGCATTTTACTGGGCTGGCTAGGCCCTTTTATTTTGGGTTATCTTCCAGCTACCAATATCCTTGCCCCGAATCCATGGGCCCCACAAGAAAATTGAGGTAGCTCCCTCGCAATTCATAATCTAGCAATCTTCCCTTCATAGTCCCTTGCTCCTAAGCTGAGGACTTGCTATCTTCAGTGGATAGTGAGGACCTCATCAAGAACATTGCGTACCACAAAATCTCATTTACAAGGCTTTAAAGAAGCAGTGCCCCTGCACAATGGACACACAAAAATAAAATAAAAAAAGTATGTGGGATAATTGCAGAAGAAAGCACTTTTGAAAACTGAATGGATGCATTGGATGGCAGAAAAAAAGAATCTAAGAATTAGCAGGGGAGAGAGTTACTGCTTCTCTGAATTGAAAACAATAGTTTGTTCGAACCTTTAAAAAATATCTATGTCCATAGACTGTACAAGCACGCCATCATCTTCCCACGTAACATCCTTGGCCTTGGGATCTTTTCCGATTAATTGCAGCGGCGCATCCAGGTGTGGTGGCTTCTGCACAGATACAGCATTCAAGAAATTTGCCAGGCTCAATCAATATTGCTATTTCCAAGAACCAAAAGCGAGCATTGCTATGGGAAAGAATTATTCCTCAAACATAGATGGGAGAACTACTACCATGCAGCGTATGAGAGGCCAATTGATTCCGCGGAAAAACGGATGTTGTTTGATTTCATTAGCACCAGTTTTTGATCCTAATCGGATGGAAGGGTCTCTGTTCAGCAACGCGTTAATCAATTGTCTGGCAGCTAGACTAACCTGGAACATCAAGATAGGTCAGTGAGAAAATTATTAGTCCAGAAGTCTTGAGATGGACAAGATGATAGAGAGATCTAATTTCAAATTTTACTAGGATAATCCCCGACCTAAAGTTCTTTTTTAGAGCAGTGAATGATTCAATGTTTTTTTCCAGGACCTCCCCTTATTGTGTTTTTAAAAAGTAAACTAGTACGTGCAACAAATTAAGTTATTAGATGCCACCCAGAAAAAGAAACCATCATCATATGTAGGGTGTTAGAACAGAAGTATATGTTTCTTTTTCAAATTGTGGGACAGCCAAAATCTCAAATATAGACTTCTTTTATAGGAGAAGAGAAGCACCAATTAAGAGCAAAAACCTTTCTTTCCATTTTTTTAAAGATATTTCGGGTTTAAGCGTAAAAGTTTCGGGTGATTACTGCTTCCTAGGAAACAGAAGTTCCAGGTGCCACCAACGTTGGCAATATGTAAGAAGAGCACCGTTCATCATTTTAATCACAAGAGATGATATAAAGTCATAATCTCAAGAACTAAATAGAAACATAAATACTTTCTCACTCATTTATGATAGCATATTGCAAGTTAAAGATCTTACAGGGATGCTACTTGGAAAGGTGAGATCTTTGTGCAAAATGTTGGCAAATGTCTTTTGCCTGTTCTTTCCCCTGAAAGGTGTACGGCCATATAGCATCTCATACAACAAAATACCTGAATTCCAGAGTAATAAACAAAACACAAAAATCATGAGAAAAGAGACAAGTCATATAATGCATGATATTCAAGAGGCACATTAAGCACGATCAGCACTTATCTTCAAAATGCAAATAATTTATCTTTTACTGCAGGCCAAAAAACCAAGGCAAAATTTCTCACGCTGCATAAATCATTCAGTGACAGAAAATGCAGCTTGCTAGCTATTTGTTTCAACCACCGAAAATGTAACATCTCACGTGACTTAGTTATAGAAATTCGACAGCGCGCAACGTGTTAAATGTTTAAAGAACCTTTCCAGGGAATGCAATTAGTAGCGTGCCATTTAGCCTATTAGGTATGCACGATTGCAAAAGAGGACATCATCATCAAGCTGTCAGGTATGCTTAAAGAACCTTGAGTAATATGCACAGGTGAAATCTAAGAAGAAAAACAGTATGATGCCATCAATCAAGAACAGGTTATGTTACATAAAACTGGCAGCTTCGGGGGCTTATATTTGCAAGAAAATGACAAGAAATAAAATGAGGAAAGAAACAGTGTCCCAATGAACCCAATTAAACCAGTAGTGAAGAAAATGGGATACATATAACACTTGTTTGTCATGTGTGCACGATATGCTTACCAAGAGCCCACCAGTCAATTGCACTGCTGTGGCCCATGCCTGTGATTATTTCCTGAAGTCAAGAAGCTCATAAGAAATCTTATATGAATCAAAAAGCAACGAGATGGTAGGCATAATTCCTAGCCATGTAATAAAACATGTTCTTTGATTGACTGACATTACATGAATGAGCACATGCAAAGCTTTGTTACAAGTTGTGTTGAGAAAAAATTGAATACATGCATGCATATTTCCTTGCAAAAGCAAAACATTCAATCTCAGAATATGGTAAAAATTTGAGTGCAGATTTGAATTTCCGAAGAAAGAAAAATATCAATTACAGTGTTAATAACAACGTTCTTACAAAAAAAATACTGTATTTCTTGAAGGAGGAAAGAGACGTGAACATAAAATTCTTTAGGAAAATCTAAAAGCTTAGCAGCCAATTAGAAACACTTGAATCCTCCAAATGGTGGTTTTAAACCCACCATAAATGGACATAAAACAACTCAAAAGTAGACTCAATATAGGAAAATTGCTCTGAAGAGCTTCCAGTCTTTCTAGAACATTGTGGAACATAACTTCATAGGTAGTACACACATTAGATTATTTCTAGTAAATAATTGAATAAAAGTTCAGAAAATGTTAAATTCACCATACCGGAGAAATATATTCTTCAGTTCCAACAAAAGAATTTGATTGAGTTATTGGTTCTGCGACAAATGTTGGTGGTGGATGACTCCTTGATCTTCTTCTTTTATTAGGCGGTGCATGCTTTATAATCTGCATAGCACATTGGAATTGAACATGTAAATGAGTCTTGATTCCCAAAATACAGCTTTAGAAAATCTGTAAACTTCTCAGTATTATCATGGCATACATGGCTAAAGAGGAAAAAAAATCAAACAGCTTTTTAGGGCGAGTGAGCGATATAAACATTTTCAATTTCAGTGCAAGAATTATATCCGGTTGAGTTACAGAAATGTATTGAGAAATGGTAAAAGTGTAAGAAGAATAGTGTCAAATACAAAGCATAAAAGACATTCAATTAATGTAACAATAAATGAAGACTTAAATAACTTCCAAAAACATAGATTAAAAATTTTGGAAAAGTATGAAGAAATTAAACATCTTTAAAGAAGATGGGATGTATTTGGTGTAATGAATAACAGTGATCCATAGGTAGGAAGCCAAAATGAAAACAAATATGTAAAAAACGAAATATGTGATTTTTTTAACAGGAAGGCAGTGTTATACTTGTGGTTTACAGGATGTCAAGAATGACAAATCAAAGTCACTCAAGACAATATGTCCATCCTTCTGAAGTAGAATATTTTCAGGCTTTAGGTCCCGATAAACTATTCCTGTATAGTGTCATAAGAAAATGATGTTAAAATAGGAACAAGAAAAAAAAATCCATACAATCGATGCAAAATATATATAATTATCATTAGAGAACATTGGTCTGTTTTAAGCATCTACAAGATGATTAAGCTTTTCTGGTTGGTAGACCAGCCTAGAAATTTAGGGTGTCTACTAAGATGGTTTCCCCAAAATAAACACCATATTGGCATAGAAGCATGACATAATGTCATCCAAATCATCTATTTAAAGAAACTTAGATAGAAACTACATATACTGTCTGGAAAATGTAGATAATGTATTTCTTCTTTTAATCATCCTTATGAACTCAATGGCGTATTTGATTGTGAAATCCCATCCAAGGAACTTGCATCCATTAGCACATTATTCAGCATCAAAAATCATTTCAAGTTTATTTTGGGAGAAATGGGAAAGGTAAAGACAAACAAAGATTTGCATCACATCATAGCATTTATACAAAATGTTCAGAAGCATCAGGTATGAATACATTTGCATTCATTCCTTTGTAGTTTGCCATACTACAAATCTTGACAACTTGAAGAAATGAGTTCACGTCATTTTTTTCTGGCATTGATGGTAACGCACAATATTGAGCTCCAATCAAACAAGATTTAGGAAGATATCATGCTACTAAGACATCTAACAATATTCTTGGAATTCTGAACAGCACTTGCATGCATTCATCTTCATGGTGTTCTTTTGATTTATGATTTGAAGAAACAACAATGAGATAATAAACTTAAACCAAAGCACAGAGAGTAAGGCATACAGTTTCTGTTCACAAAGTACCTAAACAATGAAGATATTCCAAGCCAATCACAACCTCCGCAGCATAGAACCTGGAGAGTAATAACAGTTGACAATTAACAAGAAGCTTGTTCATATAAGAGGTTGTGATGCAGAAGGAAGCAGCTGATATTGGCCAGGTCAAAATGGTGTGGGGGTGGGTTGTTTCAAAATTATATGACACGATTACTGTTTTTTTTTTTTTTGTAAGAGAGCTCAATATTAAGGAAAATATAGGGCTAAAAATTAGCTTGTGGGTAAAGCAAAAGAAAATCCCGCACCAGTAGGTTCATTAACCAAATCCAAATTCTTATTATAACTTACATTTAGTGCAAAGAAACTCTACCACAGGAAACAATTTTGGTTTCAAAAGTGTGAATCCTATAATTGGAAATGGTAAAAGAAGAAGTGGCTTTGGCGTTTTAAGACATTAAATGGAGAACTAGGAGTACCTTGAAGATTCCTCATTGAATAATTTCATGGGTTGCTTGTCAAGCAATGAAAATAACTCTCCACCAGGGAAAAAGTCTGTTATCAGACAAACGTGCGTAGAAGTCTGATAAGATAAAGACAGATCAGCGTATGCATTCAAGCATTTTTTTCACAGAAACTTCTCCAAAAATGCACTAAATGACGTGTGCACACTGCACATTTATGTATTTACATGTGAGAGCGTCCAGCAAAAACTTTTAAGCTATTTGTTGGAGTCATTCAATGGTTCTAAATTGTGAGCAAGGTAATGGTGCAGTTTCAAGCTTCATAGGTGGGAATCATTAAAAACAAAAACAAAATTAATTTACACAAACACAATGGTGTAAGGCTTTGTAGACCTGTGTTCAACATTAATCAAAAGCAGGGTAAATTACAACAACCCCTTTTGTGCCCAAACTAGATAAATAATCCAAAAGTTTAAAAGATACAATAGAAGCCTTTTTATAACCAGATTACAGATACTAAAGGGACATTTTAAAATTAGTAAGGGGTGGTTCTGTAATATTTGCTTAAATACAGAGGGGTTTCAATCATATTTTTAAATTTGTGGGTGGTTTGTGTAATTTTACAATAACTTAAAGGTGTTATCCAAATTACCCTTAAGAAAAAGACCACAAAGGATTTTATTTAACATCCATTACCATGACATAACCTCTGTTTTGGTCATAACGGGAGAGAATCTACACTAGTTGTAATGTAATGGAACCTTAAATATTAAGGATTGTTAAAACACTGCCTCGTTGTGAAAGTATGGCCATTTTCAATGTAACATTTACCAAACTTCACAACCACCAACAACGTGGGCTATAATTTAACTAAATTAAGGACCTCTAAGTCAACCTATTGTTGTTTTCTCCAAACCCTTTGTTGGCTCTATGAGTAACTGCAGAACCATAAGCAGGCAGCAAGTATAAAATTTCATCAAATATGTCACCTCAGTGGATGATGGCCCCAAGTATTTCCCAGCGACAGGATGTTTTTTTTACGAGCAACCATGTTTTGAATGAAATGATGGGGGGGGGGGGGGGGGGGGGGGGGGGGGGGGGAGCAACCAAAATTAAAGTGCCCTTGAAACTTCCAGCATTTCAGCCAAACAAAAATTTTCTACCATTTAGGCAACAGAAATAGTTAACTAGAAGGCACGATTGCAGCGCTAGACAACATAAGTATCTATTCATCAATTACAAAAACAATTCATAAATAAGAAAATAGGAATTTGGAAGCTTGCATGTTAAAATTTCTGAATGTAGGGAAAAAAGTAAATAGTATCTCAAATAAGAATACCTGAAAAGAAGAATACAATGTTGGAAGAAAAGGATGATCCAAGTGCGAAATGATTTCCCTCTCAATGCATGCTCGATGAACCTGTAAAATAATCATAATAAGCGATGATAATATACCTTTATGTTATCAGACATGAGTTTTTTTGGCAGAGAAAGATCTATGATGTTGTAGTTTCCATAACTTTCTGGGATATTGTGGTAACTAGATCGTGGTAGGTTTTGAAGTGCTCATGTAGGTTTGCTTTCTGTGAATCCAAGTTACTATTTGAAGTTTCTATTAGATAGTGTCATCTTTGTGGTTCTAAATTTTCAACCTTCAAGGGATAAGAAAATAAGTGTGTAGTTTTCATTCTCAGCCAAGTGCATGCTTATATTTTTACTTTATATGTTCCCCACATAAAGAATTTGATAAAGGTAATGGTACAGCTGTTAATAGAGATAAGGAAGGAGGAGTATGATCGCTGATTCATAGCAAGAGATAATGAAGGAGGAGCAATTTATGTTCAACTATGATTCTGTAATCCCTAGAAAATAGGCTTCAATTACTCATGTAATTCTAGTATAAATACATGTTAATAATATAACCACAGTGTGGGATTTTCCTGTATTTGTTTCTTTGCCTAAAACTCTACATGGTATCAGAGCCTGCAATGGATTCATCTACATCATCTGTCTCATCTATCGCTGCCCCCGAGCCATCCCCAGCCAAAACTCAACTACCTGATATCTCGACCAAACTTGCCTCAAACAACTACCTGTTATGGAAAGCTCAAGTCACACCAATTTTGAGGGGTCACGGTCTCCTTGGTTATGTCACCAACGAGATCACATGCCCAGATGCCAGTGTTGCAGATGCAGATGGCATCTTACAACCAAATTCAGCAGCAGCAACTTGGTTGCGCACGGACCAGTTGATCCTTGGATGGATCAACAGCTCTTTGTCTGATGGTCCTCTTTCCCAAGTCATCAATTGTGAATCCTGTCATGATGCTTGGATGGTGTTAGAAACTCTCTATGGAAGTCACACTAGAGATCGAATACAACACATGAAGGGAGAGTTGCAGACTCTCTGCAAAGGATCTTGTTCCTTGGAAGACTACTTACACAAAGCCAAATCCTTGGCTCTATCACTACGTGGTGCAGGCAAACCAATGGATGAGGATGACCTAATTGTTTGCATTTTGCGTGGTTTAGGATCAGAATTTGATCCAATTGTGGCAGCACTTAATGCGAGAGACATGTTCCCATCACTTGAAGGTGTAATCAGCAAATTACGTGATTTTGAACTCAGGATTCAAAATACTAAAACCACATCAAATGTGGCTTTTTATTCCAACAGAAACCGATCTCAGCAAAAGCCTCAAGGCTATGCCATGCGTGAACGTGATCGTTCTGGAGGCTACTTTAAAGGGCAATTTCAGGGGCGTGGCAGAGAAGCCTACAATACCCGATCACGTGAGAATTATCCCAGATCAAAGCAGTCACCACCCACTCGCACAACTCGCAACTATGGCCGTGGAAGAGGAGGAATCACGTGTTTCAGGTGTGGAGGACCAAACCATAAAGCTGATGGCTGTTTTGCTTCAGAAGATGATGCTGTCCAGTATAAGGCATTCGCAGCTATGCAAATATCAGAAAATGCAGATGACAGCTGGTACCCAGACACTGGTGCAAATCAGCATATGACATCAAATCCAAGTGAGGTGCAAGGTATTGATTCATACTCTGGTAATGATACTGTTATGGTAGGCAATGGTAATGGTCTCACTATAGTAGGCAGAGGACATACTACTCTACCCACTACTGCTCTTAAGCTCAATAATGTGCTGGTTGTGCCTGAAATCAAAAAGAAATTATTATCTGTCTCTCAATTTACACAAGATAATAATTGTTACTTTCTGTTTTATCCATGGGGGTTTCTCCTTAAGGACATGAAGACAAGGAAAGTTCTTCTTAAAGGGCTCATGACAGATGGTCTTTATCCCATTAACCTACGACAACTTCAACATCATGCATTCAGTTTTCTTGCAAACAAGGTTCCAGGCAGTCTGTGGCATGCGAGATTGGGCCATCCAAATCCTCAAATTATTGGCAGATTGGCTTTACCTTCTTTACATGGAAAAATAGGATTTTGTGAAAGTTGTATGCTTGGAAAATCTACAAGACTTCCATTTAGTTCTCGGCAGACTTATGCCACTGAATTTTTGCATACATTGCACACGGATGTTTGGGGTCCGGCTTCGGTCACCTCTTTTGATGGTTTTCGGTTTTATTTGATTATTATTGATGAATATTCGCGTTATGTATGGTTATTTCCTATGGCTCGCAAGTCTGAGGTAGCTACTATATTTCCTATGTTCATTAAACGCATGGAAAACCAGTTTGCTACAACTGTGAAAATCATTCAAAGTGATGGTGGGGGAGAATTCGTCAACATTGTTTTGCAAAGTTGCTTCGCAGCCCATGGCATCATTCATCAACGATCATGTCCTGGAACACCAGAACAAAACGGATTGGCTGAAAGACGTCATCGGCATGTGGTAGAAACTGGACTCACTCTAATGGCTCATGCATCTGTCCCAACCAAATACTGGACGACTGCATTTCAAACTGCTGTGTTCCTCATAAACTATCTTCCATCTTCGGCTCTACAGCATAAGTCCCCCCATGAAATGGTATTTGGCTCCTCACCTAGTCTTGAATTCTTACGGGTATTTGGTTGTGCGTGTTATCCCTTGCTGTCACCATTTGGCAGATCTAAGTTACAATACAAATCAGTCTGCTGCGTCTTTCTTGGATACTCAGCACATCATAAGGGCTACCATTGTCTTGAACAAAATTCTGGTCGCCTATATATCAGCAGACATGTTAAGTTCAATGAGCTACACTTCCCCTTCAAAACTGCTGCTTTCTCACCGCATGCAAACTCCTTATTTCAGTTGAGATCTCTGCCTAGAAATCTTGCACAACCTGATATATCATCCAATGAGAGGGGTGAACCGGTCGACCGGTTAGAAGACAACACTGCACCGGTCGACCGCTTGGAAACACCTGCCACTTATCCTGGTGAACCGGTCGACCGCTTGGAAGAACCGGTCGACCGCTTGGCAGAACCGGTCGACCGCTTGGAAACAGCCGCTACTTATCCTGATATGCATACTGCGGTGGAAGCATCCCAAGGAACTACACGATCAACCTTACCTGCCACTACTGCAACCTGTCCAACATCCATGTTACCTTCCCGTGTTCATCCAATGGTGACGCGTGCTCAGACAGGTAATCTTAAACCAAAAACATTTCTCACAACCAGGCATCCCATTCCCATGTGCTTTCTGGCAGACTATACAGCTCAGCCGTCTGAGCCCTCTTCTTATCGCCAAGCACTTCGCATTCCTCATTGGCAGCAAGCTATGCAAGATGAGATGGATGCCTTGCATGGCAATTCAACATGGACTCTAGTGCCGAAGACACCTGACATGAATGTGGTTAGCAGTAAATGGATTTTCAAAGTGAAAACACACTCTGATGGCACTATTGATAGGTACAAAGCCAGACTTGTGGCTCGTGGCTTTACTCAACTGCCAGGGTTAGATTTTGATGAAACATTTAGCCCGGTTGTCAAACCAGCAACTATTCGGCTAATTCTCAGTATGGGTTTCTCTCGTGGGTGGCTAATCAGGCAACTAGATGTGAGCAACGCATTTCTTCATGGTGACTTACAGGAACGTGTTTATTTGGCACAACCACCAGGATTTGAGGACTCTAATCACCCAAATCACGTCTGTCTTCTCCATAAAGCCTTGTATGGCTTGAAACAAGCACCCCGTGCTTGGTACCTGAAATTCAGCAATTACATCCAGACGTTGGGCTTCACTCGCTGTCCCTATGATCAATCATTATTTTACAAGCAACAAGGGTCTGATGTTCTACTTCTACTGATCTACGTGGACGACATCCTTCTTACTGGGTCCTCTCGAGCTCAAATCAATGACTTTATTACACATCTCTCATCTGTTTTCAGAATGAAAGACCTTGGGGATGTCCATTACTTCCTTGGACTACAGGTGACACGCAACAAAGCTGAACTCACAATTACCCAAACAAGGTATCTTCTGTCTCTTCTCCACAAGTTTGGCCTTGATGGTGCCAAACCTGTTGCTACACCTCTAGCATCCAGCACCAGCCTATCGGTCAATGAAGGAAACTTGTTACCAGATCCCATGCTATTTCGACAACTGGTGGGATCATTGCAATATCTCACGCTCACTCGTCCAGACATTTCGTATGCCGTTCATCTTGTTTGCCAGTACATGCATGCCCCAAGGGAACCACACCTCATAGCTGCTAAAAGAATTTTTCGCTATCTCAAAGGCACTCTCGACATTGGCCTTCGTTTTGTTCCTGTAAGCTTCACTGCCCTTCATGGCTTTTGCGACGCTGACTGGGCAGGATGTAAGGACGATCGACGATCAACCACTGGTTTCGCCATCTACATGGGTGCAAACTTATTGTCATGGGGTGCCAAGAAACAGGCCACAGTATCTCGTTCTACGGCTGAAGCGGAATATAGAGCCATAGCTTCCACCACTGCCGAACTAATGTGGTTCATGAATTTGTTAAAATCAATTGGCTGTTGTCTTCCACCTCCCAAGCTGTTCTGTGATAACGTAAGTGCAATCACTATGGCCAAGAATCCAGTCTTCCATCATCGCACAAAACACATAGAAATAGATGTGCACTTCGTCAGGGAACGTGTTGCCACTGGCTCTCTATTACTCGAACATGTTGCAGGAACTGCTCAAATTGCTGATATTCTGACGAAACCTCTATGTTTTGACAAATTCATTTCAAATCGTGACAAGCTCTTCGTTGGGTCCAGACCACCTTGAGCTTGAGGGGGAATGATAAAGGTAATGGTACAGCTGTTAATAGAGATAAGGAAGGAGGAGTATGATCGCTGATTCATAGCAAGAGATAATGAAGGAGGAGCAATTTATGTTCAACTATGATTCTGTAATCCCTAGAAAATAGGCTTCAATTACTCATGTAATTCTAGTATAAATACATGTTAATAATATAACCACAGTGTGGGATTTTCCTGTATTTGTTTCTTTGCCTAAAACTCTACAGAATTCACTTTTGTATATCTTATAAACAACGAAAAAATTTCTATTACTTGAACATGGAACAAAACACAACTGAAGGAGCATCAATATTCTACCACGAATGATGTATAGACCCTTGCACTTAGGAAACAAAGGTGATTGGACAAGAAAATTGTATGTTCTCAAAGTACTTTTCATACAGTGAAAATGTTAAACATGGAACATTTCAAAAACAACAGCAAGAAGATAAAAAAGAAAAGCTCAAGCCAGTATCAGGCATCATATATCAGCAGCACAAGTCATGTGCTGTCACATAAGATATTAAATAAAATGATAAAAGTTGCGAGGTATCACAGAAATAACTTCTGGTTTCACACCTTGTTACGGTTCAGCATCATAGATTTTTCCATTGCCTTCATGGCATACAACTCCCCTGCACCTTGCAGTTCTACTAAATGCACACTGAAATACATAAAAATGATTTAACGTAAACATGGGAAAACTCTATGCACATATGAAAAGCAATGATCCAGTCACAGTTCAAGCCAAAACGATCAGCAGAAAGGCAGCACAAGAAAAGGCACAGAGTTGTCATTAGAGTGGTCAAAAATAAAGAAAAACAACAGTTGTATGCTTTCTTCCACTACTTATTGTCAGTCTACATAAACACACTAAAATTTGATGGAAATAAGAAAAAAACTACAATTATAAATGAAAAAAGAACCTCTCATGACAACCCATCGACCTAAACTAATAACAGTTTTGAAGTTTACTAACTACGAGTTGCCTCATTCATTACTTTTGACAATCCTTCTTCACTTGAATTTTTACAGCAGAGACTAGAAAATTAATCAAACCAAAAACAGTTTCCAAGGTACAATCATGTTCCAAGCAATACCAATATAAATTCAAACAAATACAGCTTTGCAGGGTACCATCGTGATTCCAAGCAAAACCAACATTACCTCTGCAAATAATAATGGAAAAGGGGAGAAACAAAAACAATTGAAGTTGGAAATACAATAAAAGTTATAAATCATGACACATATCCATTCATAATGCACCTATTTCAACCAAAAACCTAAAAAGGACAAGTCAATACCTTCCAGTATCACCACAGCCCAAGGGTTTTATGGGCTTGAAATGATGTAGACCAATCTTTTCACCACGGGAAGTGATCTGATACCAAATGGATGGATTTTAATATGAAAAACAAGAAAAGTAAATGAAGAGACAAGCAATAAATAAACTGCTTCTGATTTCAGAGCAGTAAAGAAATATATGAATCTCTTACAAACCAAATACAAAGTGCAAAATCAGTTCAATTCAACATGCACTTCATCACACAATGAATAATAAATGCCAACAAAGCAACCAATATAATCCATCTAAATAATAGAGAACGAAAAGGAAGACTTATAGATATCCTTCATGATTTACGAGCATAACTATTCTCTATCTGTCTCCAAAAAGAAAATAGAGCCTAAGCAAGTTGGCTAGCATAGATTATTTCACATCTAGAAGCTGAAATCCTTATCATTATTTACTACTTTTGTTGCTTTGTAGTAAATTCCACATGGTGTGATTAATTAATTCATTCCTCCACTTAAGTAAATGAAATTGAGTTCATAATTAATTGAACTAAATCACGTGATAAGTATCTCTACTGCTTGGTCCTAGACATCAGATGGTACCACGCTACCAGCACACAATCTTTCTTTAGCATTTATTGCACTTGAATCCTGAAACTTATCACCTCCTCGTTTTATTTTTCCAAAGAGAAAGCAACATTAATTATCATGAAAAAAAGCAGTATTTGTAATACCAGGCATTAATACAAAACTGATCGTGATGTGTCACTGCATGAATTGCAGAGTTTCACTTTAGAAGTAGGTTTCACCCAAACAAATTGATGCACACTGTGCAATATGTAGAATTGAATATCATTGCAGTATGAGAATGGTAGGTTAACTTGATGGATCAGCACCTTCTGAATTGCAGTCCAGGAAGGACTATCCTTTTTGTGAGGCCGTGGAAAGACAGGCTGAGAATGAATTGCCCACAAATCTTCAGGTCTCTGGAAAATATTATAGGGCATAATGATTTGAACAATGACATAACTACAATTTCTCAAAAAGTAAATGACTTTCAGAAAGAACATAAAAAGTTGTTAGGGAGCATGAAAATGGAAGCCACAGAATAAATTAACTGTTGAAAAACTACGCCAGTCTAAACAGCACACACTATATAAATGAGCTGACTTTCTAATAGCATTGCAAAATGCAGTATCTAAATCAACCCAATTTGTGTACTAAGACTCTAAAATTGTACATATTAAGATGTTCATTTATGAACCCGAGACCTTAAGGAATTTCCATAATTTAAGCATAAATTAAGATTTCTACAGCTTTTGATTCAAGTGATTCCTAACACAAAATTCTGGATTTCATAAAATTCTGAAGCAGTGAACATGGTCCATTTCGTTTCATTTGTTTTGGAAGATTTAGATATTATCAGTAACCAAGCAATCTGTCACGCTGCGTATCATCATCCTCACAATTCATCCATGTGCTATTGAGAATTTAAAACACGGAAAGCTCAAAGAAAGCAGAGAATCTTTGGACGAAGGTAAATGACATCAGCTAGTTATCAGTCCTATCCTGAAGAGGAAAGAGTACCTTACCAAGTTGGCATCAGGAAGTTCTCGAACAGCTTCATTCACATTTTCTGCAGTAGCTTTAACCTGATAGAGAAGCACATGTAAGAGAATTAAAAGCTTGTGGCAGATTTCTACAAGCATTAGATCCACTATAAAATGTTTTTTCTAACATGTTCGAGAGCTAACCCAATTTCACATTTTCACGCAACAGTATTCAAATTCATAGTTTTATGCAACAAATATACAATAATCTGGTTAGTTTCTAACTCCTTATGATTTTCTTGTCACTGAGTCTAGATGAAGTATAAACTGGCAAACCTAAACATTAGTCGTTTATAAAACGATAAAGGGTGTGAGGTGGATGGTTTCAATTGTCATTAGAGAATACAAGAGGAGACAAGTGAAACAGCATAGTCTTAACTGTGAAGAGAACATAGAGGAAACTAGTGAATATCTAGAAGTAGTCCAAAGGCACAGTTTAACGCTATTCTGAGTGTCCTAATGACATATTAACAAATAGTATAAATATGGGGACTCTTATTTCTGTGTCCGGTCTATTTATCCAAATCACTAATTACGAATCCTGGTTTCAGCAAAGCTAGTTCAATTTTTTAGCTTATCTAAAATGAGTGGACACTATCAACTTATCAAGTATGAACTATGATGTCTATTGTCAAAGGATAAGCGACTGAAGAAACCGCATACCAACTTAGCACTTTGTTGTTCTGTTGCGTCTGACAGGCGGTTTTGCAGTGGTTCCACATGATCACTTCCATCCAGTTGAACACCAATAAAGTATTGAAGTTCACCCTACATAAAAACAAGGGACTCGTAGCTACAAATCAGACCACAAGATTCCACATAATTGCTTGCAAATGAGGGTAATTATTGTTGGATTAAGTTTCACATGAAGGAGGCAGGAAAAAGAACGAGATATGGAACAACTGTATAATGCCAAAGTGGTATTGGTCAAGGAAAAGGAAACAGAGATCTTGATTCACCAAGGACATCTATTTGGTAAGTGTGGACGTCCACTGATCAAATGTTCTAGATTGATTAAGGGAGTCCATTCAGATGGGTTTTCCTCGGTAAGATTATCATTACCTCCAAAAAAAATGATTGAGGTACATGGTATGTTACAGGGATCACGCATGAAAAAAAAGGGCAGGAGATGGTGAGAACACGAGCACAGTGTGCAGTAAGAGGATTGTCAGTTCACATGACAACCTCAGGAAAGGATAAATGGTTGCATGTGAAGTGTCGGTGCAAGTCTCAGAACTGGAAGAAAGAATGAAAAATGACAAGATTAGGCCAAGGGCCAAGACACCAACATGATTAATCAGTTTAGTTTAGAGTGCCAACCGCACAATAACTACAGACCAACAAGAATTACAGCCCAGGATCAACAAAGAAACTCAAAGAATTGTCTACAATAACAATTATATACCTTTTGGTCACGCATAGGCTGCAAGTGAAATAAGTTCCAGAATTTCTTTCCTGCATGTAATAAACATAAAAATTCATCATGGTGACTGAAAAAATATTGACTATGTCTTTAATAAAGGGCAATAACGTGTCCTCCCAAAGATTGTATCATAGAAAATTTGGAAACAAATGATGAATTGTATTTCTAATATTCAAGGATTAATAAGAAAACTGTGACATTCAGCTAAAAAAGGTGTGCATTTGCAACATCATGAAATTGAAATCACATACTTACCGCTCTTGGTGTAGTTGATCAACTGAACAGTGATTTCTCTTTGTTCTCTTATAGCATCTCTTACCTTTGAGACTGTTGATTGATCTGTTTCAGGTCCTTGAAGAAACCTGTATGATTGAAAAAGCAGAGTAGAACAGTGTGTCAATTGCTTACAAAGTACATGGTACAAAGAATAGAAGGGAGTTAAACTGATGCTGTTATGTTTATATAATTTGTGAAGAAAAGAATATTAAACACCAGTGATCAATTTGTAGCAGCAAGTGTCTCCACAAAAAATAATGAAATATAGGCATGATAGAATCATGGGAATCAGCATAGATCTATTATTGATATTATTCTTGACCAATAAACCAGTCAGCAGTAAATGAAGTCCTGTCATTTCTGGTGTTTTGAAAACATTGCAAGTAATAACATGTTATCTTAACTTTCTACCTGCCTCTTTCATTCTATGAACTATGATATTCAAAGTTTTAGCAGAAGTTAAAAATTTATAGCCTAAGAATTCAAAGTATATTAACACTAGAGGGTACTCTTTAAGTCATATGATTGACAGATAAACTGAAGAAATGGTAGATTTATGAGGAACACAAAGTAACATCGTGTTTATTTGGGAAAGACATGAGAAGAATTGGCTGGGCATAAGTACTATACGTAAGACATAGAGTACGACTTGAAGGTAAATTAAGTGGGAGGCAAGTGCAAAAAAGAGAAGAAAATAGCACTCAATGATGACACAAATGCACTGCATTTCATACCGACAGTTTCTTCCCAAAATTTCTTCTCGAGTGTATTCTGTTAGTTCAAGAAAGCTATCAGAAGCAAATATCTGCACAATAAAGCTGAATTAATATAACATGCTGGTGTAAGGCTGCAAACATGCAGATTAAGTTTGCTTGCAAGAAGTATAATGCTAACATGAAATAAGAGCAGATATTTTATTTCATGTATTTAAGAGAAAGGATACTAGGGTTGATAATTCAAATGCAAAAAAATATGTTAAAAAGCATGTATTGATTTCACAATCCAGCTAGTTAGGTGGTCAGTTTTCCAAAGAGGGATGAGCATGGGGGGGATTGTATCAGAAGAGGCCCATGATATATTGTACTTGTTCTGTTTACTTGTTGGATTAGCGCATCAAGGTTGTGGAGCAAAGCTGGAGCAGTACAACTAACTGGCTTGGATGAGACATCCCATGCGCATTCAATGTTTCCAACACGCCATATGCAAATTTGTATGCATACACACTGTGGGCTGTGGTGTACAGAGGTAGAGAGTGGATAAGTCTAACTAGCCGTTTCAGAGAGACTTGTATCTGGGACAGGGTTGTGGAGAAAGCACTACATGGTACTATTCAGTTCTTTAGTCAAATTTTCTTCTTTTTTGATGAATTATAGTCAAAATTCCATGCCTTCATTGACCTGGAGTAGACTAACTAATGTAAATCTTTGAGTTCTTGTCATTCATAACTGTTCTGCAAAACCTTTTATGCTCTTTCCTCACACATGAAATTTAGTATAGCAATCAGACATGTAAGAAAACATATACGAGACAGAGTTATCCATTTCTACATTACAAGCTCCTCCTCTTCCCCTCATTTAAAAGTTTATGAGCTGATGTGAAAAAAGCTTTTGAGTATAGTACTCTGGCGTGAAAGCAAGAAGGCTTTAGATAGCAGACTAGGTGGCCCATGTTAAGGAACCATCTCACCTAAAAGCTCAAGCTGTTAGGTGAGGCCCCATAATATGATTATATTATACTCTAACACACACCCTCAAGTGAAAGCCTTTTGGGCTTGAAACTTGCACAGGTCCACATTACCTTGTGCTTGATTTTTTTTATCAAATAGAATGGAGATAGTGAGATTCGAACTCGTGACCGCTGGGTCAACAAGGCTCTGATACCATGTTAAAGAACCATCTCACCTAAAAGCTTAAGCTTAAGCTTAAGCTTTTAGGTGAGATGGTTCCTTAACAGCCCATTCCTTTACTGGCATACTCAAAACAGACCCCTACATTCAAGATTGTATTGGACAATGTTGAGATAAATAGTAAGAAGAAAGCCTTAAAAGTGACTGGATGCCTTACAATAGGGTTATCAGGAAGCCTAGGATCTGAAATCACAAAATTCTTTTCAATGCGTTCCAATGTGGTAGCTAAATCAAACCCTTGGCGTGTATCCCTTTCCCATTCAGCACGGTCCCAGCTCTTAGAGCGTTCAATGTCTTTAGTCATCAAAATCTCAGGTTCAGTAGGTGGTGGTTCTTCATGCTTTGCTGCAGAACGTATAGACATAGATTTGAACCTGAGAAAGAAGGAAGGATGATATCGCACAAGTGATATTTCTATTTAAAGTTGTAGAGACTGATGTAGATGTAAAGCTTGGTGAGGCAAAACAGCGGGAAGTTGGAGCAGCCATACTAACCCCATCAAGGAAATACGAGATGATTTTCTCGAGTTTTTGGCAGCGTCAGGAAAGGTGGTGGGGGATTGAGAGACATTAACTGGAGTGAGTCTACCCGGTGCGGTGAGATTGTCAAAATCGATGGATTTAGGGAGACGATAATCGAGGTTGTCAGAAGTGTAATGGCTCACAGTGAGAGAGTGAGATTTGGGATGCTTGATAGTCTGGACAACTTCAGTCATGGAATCTAAAGCCTTAGCCTTCTGACGATCTGGCAAATCCAAGAAGAAGAAGAATCATGCATCATCAACCTTCATGGATATACGTATGAAATTGAATATTTGAAGGTAGAAATTATTTTAATAAAGAAAAAAAAAGCGGAAATAAGGAGAAATCAATCAACGGTAGATACCATCATAGCGGATTAAAGACTTAGGCAATCCATTTGGGCGCAAAGCCTTGTCGTTAACACCTTCCGTGTATTTGCTGACCTCCACCTGCATTCTGCGCTCAACAAAACCAAAATAACGATAATATTTTGCTGCTAATCTATACAATTTTATACAAACTCGTCCACTTAAATTTCTGACAGTTAAGAGATAGAAATTCAATACGAAGCGTACCCGATGAATTTGATAGTGTTGCCACCATCATCCTTGATAGGGGTGACGGTGAGAAGATTCCAGAAAGGAGTGCCATTCTTCTTATAGTTGAGAAGCCTCCCGCAGTAACTTGTTCCATTCCTGACGGCATCTCTTATCTTCTCCACTTCATTTTGGTCCGTATCTGCGCCTTGCAGGAACCGGCTGCATCGGCAACATCCACACACGACGAGACGAGACGAATATTCGATTAATTTGTTTCAAAAACCAAATCACAGTAACTAATTATTCGATTTAATCAACGATACCTAGCTACAGCCCTGCTCCTAGAGGCGGACTTTACTTTATCTTTTTAAGTGTAGAAGAAGAAGAAGAAGAAGAAGAAGAAGAAGAAGAAGAAGAAATATGTTGGTAGTGGATGGCTAGCTCACCAGTTCCTTCCAATAACTTCTTTCGAAGAATAGCCGGTCATGGTAAAAAAACCACTGCTTGCATACAGGATAGGGCAGTCTGGTTTGGTGGCATCAGAGACCACAAACGTTTGCTGCAATGTTGCCAGAGCGTTCTTCAGCTCCTTGGATACCCTCGGAATGATTCCTCCTGCTTCGCTTTCCTCTGATGTCCTCGCCGAATCCATTAAAAATGAGTTTTTTTTGCTTCTATTTCCTCCATCTTCCTCCTGTTCTGGTCCAATTGCCATAGCTTTGAAAGTACGGTCTGCTGCATCTGACCTCACAACCAATCCCCATTCTGCAGTCCTTTTTGCAATGCTAGCTTCGGTTAGTATCTTATTTGAAGAGGAGGGGGATTGTCCTGTAGAAGATGAGTTGTTATGATGAGATGAGCTGACTTGATCTTCATTCGGTTGATCTGTTATGGAATCATCATGATCAGAAGTGCTCTTGGATTTTTTCACAGCCTCTCCGCTGCTACCAGAAGTAGCATTAGCAGTTGGAGATGATCTGGATCCCTCCTCCACTACTTGGACATCTGTTGATCTAGTCCCAGCAACATTATTACGAGGATCAAAAACCTCTAATGATCTCCGCGGTTGATCGCCCGTAGAATAATTCACCTTTGGTTTGTCCATATTTAAATTCCTGATCTCTAGAAATCACCTATGTTCTGGAAAAAGACAAGTCAGAGAAAAATGTTACACATGTTAGTAACTTGGCACATACTCTATCAAAATAAATTGAAAACTAGCTAGCTAGCTAGATAGTGCTATGAACTAAGAACTGGAACAGAAAACATCGATCGGACTGAAAATTTTGAATTCAAAAGCAATTAACTTGAGGAAACATCGAGCAAGCAGTGCTGTAGAATTCACGGCGTGCTGTCCATGGATCAAAAATATCAAAAAAAATCTGGGAAAAAATGCTGCCAATAAAAAAATGGCAGTGAAAGGCACAGTAGAGATCAAAAGAGTACGTCACAAAACCGTAAACAATAAGATAAACTGGAAAGGTTTCGGTGGGTATCCTACAAAATTTTGCATTGATTCGTGAGCCTGCAAAGATTTGATCGACTACTTGAAGAACAAGGAACAGTGAGTGTGTATTTCATGCATCCCTTAAAACCCAGCCATATGTATTTTGCATAGAAAAGTTGAGCCGGAAATCAAAGAGAATGAGGTGGGAGCACCGTGTCATATGGACCTTGAAGAAAAATAAGAAAAAAAGGCATGGCATGAAAGAGCGTAGAGCGGGAAAATTAACTGAGAAAGTTCTCACGTAATTCAGATCACAGCAACAGTACAGAAATGAACTTCAGGTCGGCGAGCTAGCTAACTCCTCTTGCTGGCAGTGAATCAGCCATCGCAACTCGCTCGTGAATCAGTAATTCACAGAAACTTGACGTCCGTACTCCGCCGGAAGCTAGGATAAGGCTTTTGATTTTAGTAATCAAGCTGTTAGCTGGCAAATTGCAGCCTTTTTATCTCCGCCAACACTACAATGGTGCAGGACAGCGTGTGAGCAGTAAATGAAGTGATAGTTTCCTTCCTGGCCTCAATCAGGTGGCTGTGGTGGTGGAAATCAGATAACGTTCCATTTTCAACATAAATTAGAATGTCCCCAACTGCCTTGTCCCCTTGTACACGCAGTTCGTTTCTCATGTAAACAGTCCAATTAATTACGGACTGCCACAGCGAGTTTTAGTAACTTAGTTTTGAAATTGTTTTTTTTATAAATATATTAAAACGATTATTTTTATTTTTTAAAATTATTTTTTATATCCGCAATGAAAATAATATAATCTAAAAATACTAAAAAATATTTTTTTTGTCAAAAACAATTTTAAAGGAAATAAGATTAATTTCTATATGAATACTAAAATTTAAATTTTACACGTGTATTTTTCTATGAGGCCACAAATTTTCGATGTGGCTTTGTTTGAAGATAAGTTTCGCCATCATTAAATTTTATTTTTATCCTCTTTTTTTATGGCATATATTAACTACTGCGTTAGGAGCATCACTCTATTCTGCTTAAATTTCCTTTTTTCTGTAAATTTAGGGTATGTTGTTATTATATTTTAAAAATATTTTTGAAAAAAATTAAAAAATATATTTTTAATTTTTATTTTAAATTATGTTTTTATATATTTTTATATCATTTTCATATGATGATGTCAAAAAAATTTAAAAAATATTATTTTAATATATTTTTTAACAAAAAATAATTTCAACATGAACATACATGACATAATTTTTTAAATTAATTTTTTAATGTTTTTAAATCAATATTAATGTAAAAAATAATTTAAAAAAAAAACATAATTTTTTTTACAGAACTTATAAGGGAATTGCTGGGTTCATTTCTGTTATTTATTTGCAAACATTTCTTGATAGAAAAAAAAAAATCAAATATATAGGAATGTCCATATCAGCTAGGGTACGGTTGTGGATAGGAAAAAGAAATGCATGGTGGTCCAGTAGTCGTGGGCCTCGTGGCATCAGTTACAACCACGAAAGTCCTTGGCACTCACGTGGCTACGTGCCGATATGTGGCTCTCGGCTTTACCCAGAGTTGAGTGGTGACCGTGTCTCCTCCCCGGATGATTTTTGATAGTCAGACAAGCGGTCACTGTCCCCCCCCTCACGTACCGGCATCATCTGTACGTCAAACCTAGCTCTGCAGAAAAATGTAAACTTGATTGGGGTTTCTAGTACTCCAGCAAGATAAATTAATATTTTTATAAATAAATTTATAGTTTCCAATCAAAACTGGGTCAGGATAAATATGTTATTTATTATAAAAATAAATAATTATCTGTTTTAGTTTGAAACTAGTCCATGGATTCATAATCCTTTGAAACGACCGATTTTCTCGAAACATTCAAATCTAATTATTTATCCACCTTAAATTAAATCATTTGAAAGCTAATTTAAATTAAATTAACCAATTTCATGATTTAAATGCAATTTTAATAATCAGTAAAAATATTATTCTTTAAAAAAAAAGAGCAAGAAAGTATCTCGATATCAATTTTCAAGTGACTTTTATTGTGGATTCCAATGAATTTAATAACAGTTTTTTTCTAAACTAGTTTTTGAATTACATTCATATTATTTTTTAACTAATCAATGTTGAAGGATAAAATTAATAAAAAATAATTAAAGATGAATTCATCAAATCTATGAATTGAATACCTTGAGGAAGCATGCCAAACCCGTGAGACGAGTTGCTGGCTTCAATGAGATCATGTTTGTTTTTTTAAAAACTATTTTTTATTTAACTACATATTAATAAAAATAAACAATCATAAAATCAAATATTAATCTATTATTAAGCTGCTGAAAATAGTAATAAAAAACACAAAACAAAAAAACTAAACTTCTCAAACATTTTCTACGAAACTATTTTATTTTAGAATATAAGGGGAAAAGGTCAAGTTAGGTAAAGAAAAAAGAAACCCCTACAAGCTCATTTCGGGTCAATTATTTTATTAAGATAAAAAATAAAAATAAATCAAGAGACAAATATAAATTAAAATATCAAATCAAATTGCAATAGAAGTTGATAAACACGTAAGATTTACTTGATAAAAATATAATAAAAAAATCATGCAAGGTTATCCATGTTAAAAATATCATAATAAATAGATATTTTTTTATGTTTACAAATAAATTTAATATAAAAAATACAAATGAATAATATGAATCTCTTAAAAAAGAAAACAAATCTGATATAACTCAAAATTAATCAAGGATAAACAAGCAAAAAAATCACAGATAGCAAATATAAATTTTAAAAATATTTTTAAAAAATATATATATAAAAAAACCCTTCATAAAGTTGATCAACTCGTCCTTAACCTTAGAAAGCAAAAAAATCGATCCAAAAACAAGATTCAACCTATGACCCAATTTTCATTTATTTATTGCACTGCACTTTAGTCTCCTGTCTTGCAATTCAACCTTCATAAAAAAAAAAAATGCAATTAAACGATAATTTGGTTCCAATTATGCAAAATAAAAGATTGGGGATTAAATTAAAAAAAATATAAAAAAAAATCTCACTATTGTGATCTACAATAAAATATGAGAGAGTAAACAATAGTGTGGCTACAATGAAAAGGGCACACTGTTTTATCTTTTCTTGTAATTCAATCTTTAAAGTATTAATTGGTTTTAATAATAAAAAAAAAAGAACTCAACTGAATTTTATGAAACTAAACCATAATTGTTAAATAAAAAAAGAAAAAAAAAAGAAAAAAGAAAATTGAGTGCTTACTTTTTATATTCATATTAATAATATTTCCACCCTAACTTTTTGAATTCCATGTCAGCACAAGGACCAAGTTACTGCAGCCACAATACCCTAACTGATCGATTATTATATTAATATAATATACGCTACTAAAATTCCCACCTGTATTGTATTTTCTCGTGGAAATCTAAACGGGGCCGTCATTATGGGAGGCAGATTCAAATCTTTCAATAGACAAAGGCAGATACGGCCCATTACGGATCCCAGAATGAAGAGGCCAGGCCCATTTATGCCCGGTGAGGCTACCATGCCCGGTGAGGCATGGCCGTCCTCGATTCCAAACAAGCCTATAAAAGAAAGCAGAGACTGATATCAACAAAAACCAAAACACAACAGAAGGAAGGCACCTCGATTTAGTTTTTTCAAACACAGAGAAGAGAAAAGCAGTGTTACATTAGGTATATTTTAATTCCTCTTCCTCTTCATCACAACCACCACCGCCTGTTCTACTTATTTGTCTGCTGTTTAATCTCTGCGACTGCTCATTTAGTTTTTTCTGTTGTTTTTTAATATTTCGATTGTTATTATTTGATCTGCTTCGGTTTCTCTTCCTCGATTTGCCCCTTCAGGTAGCTTGTTAGTCTCACCACCATGCTTACTCTGGTTGCTAATGATACTTTGCCATGAGAATCGATATTCTTTCCTCCATTCTTCTCTTTCTTTTATTGAGGGTTTAGGGCTTAGTTTTTTGTTTTTTGGCTTCGGATTTCAATTTAAAACACCCCCTCTCTGTGTATTATCTAATAAACTAATGGAAAATTAAATAATTTATCGACTAATCTAATTTTAGCCCAGGGCTCTGCAGCTGCAAGTAGAGAGATCCGCCTGTCCATAATAATTAAGAACTAAAAATGGACACTGGTGGCAACTCTCTCCCGTCGGCTGCTACTGACGGGGTCAAGAGAAAGGTTTGCTATTTCTACGACCCAGAAGTCGGGAATTACTATTATGGACAGGGTCACCCCATGAAGCCCCACCGCATTAGAATGACCCATGCTCTTCTCGCACACTATGGTTTGCTTCAGCACATGCAGGTCCTCAAGCCCTTTCCTGCTCGCGACCGGGATCTTTGCCGCTTCCATGCCGATGATTATGTCGCTTTCCTCCGCGGCATTACTCCTGAGACCCAGCAGGACCAGCTCAGGCAGCTCAAGCGCTTTAATGTCGGTGAAGATTGCCCTGTTTTTGATGGCCTCTACTCCTTCTGCCAGACTTATGCAGGCGGATCTGTTGGTGGTGCCGTCAAGTTAAACCACAACCTCTGTGACATTGCTGTCAATTGGGCTGGTGGCCTCCACCATGCTAAGAAGTGTGAAGCTTCTGGCTTCTGTTATGTCAATGACATCGTGCTTGCAATCCTGGAGCTTCTTAAAATGCATGAGGTTTTTTTACCATCCCTCTCTCAGCTATAGACGCTTCTCAATTTCACAAAAAATGCCCGCCTTGGTTTAATTCAATTTCTTCTATCGTATTATTATTTTTTCACTTAGGTTTTCAGGTCTTCAAATCTTATAATCAGATTATTTCCTTTGCAGCGTGTTCTGTATGTGGATATTGACATTCATCACGGTGACGGTGTGGAAGAAGCATTTTACACCACTGATAGAGTCATGACCGTTTCGTTCCATAAATTTGGAGATTATTTTCCCGGCACTGGGGATGTACGTGATGTTGGGCATTCAAAAGGAAAATACTACTCTCTTAATGTTCCGTTGGATGATGGGATTGACGATGAGAGCTATCATTTATTGTTTAAACCACTAATTGGAAAAGTAATGCAAGTTTTTAAGCCGGGTGCCGTGGTTCTCCAATGTGGTGCTGACTCATTATCCGGGGATAGATTGGGATGCTTCAATCTTTCTATCAAAGGCCATGCAGAGTGTGTTAAATTTATGAGATCTTTTAATGTGCCACTATTGCTACTGGGTGGCGGTGGCTACACCATTCGAAATGTCGCTCGCTGCTGGTGCTACGAGGTATGATTTTCTTGGTAAATGATCCCTTTGTTGTTTTGCATTTGAAACGTTTCTCTCAATTATTTATGAATTTGATTTGAAATAATTCTTTTAATATCTTCTTTTAACCTACTAAGTTGCTGTCGCTTCTAATATTTGACAGACTGGAGTTGCACTTGGAATAGAAGTTGATGATAAGATGCCTCAGCATGAGTATTATGAGTACTTCGGTCCAGATTATACTCTTCATGTTGCCCCTAGTAACATGGAAAATAAGAATTCCCATCAGTTACTTGAGGAAATAAAGTGTAAGCTCCTTGATAATCTTTCAAAGCTTCAGCATGCACCCAGCGTCCAATTTCAGGAAAGAATGCCTGATACTGAGCTTCCGGAGGTATCCTTCGCTTATTTTTATAAAGAAAAAATAGGTGGCATTGATTCTAATTGTTCTCGCAATTCACAACTAAGATTTTACAGTTTATCTACTTGGGCATCTTCACATTAAAACTCTTTTTAATAGTCTAGGATTTACTTCTTTTATGGTTCACGAATAGAATTGTGTCTGCTAATTGATACTAAACAGTATGTCATGATTTATTGAGAATGATCAGGCAGATGAGGACCAGAATGATGCAGATGAGAGGTGGGATGCAGATTCCGACATGGATGTTGATGAAGAACGGTATCTTTCATTCTATCAATAAAAGGAAGAAGTTTTTATTGATTATTTTATGTCTGCTGTTTACTAATTTACATTTTTATACAGCAAGCCATTACCAAGCAGAGCAAAGAGAGAAATAGTTGAAGCTGAGCCAAAAGAGTCGGTATGAGGAACTACAATTACCTCTTGATCTTTTCACTATTTTAATTTCATGGTGCTGGCCTATGAATGGACTTTCCCTGATTACTCATCAACTGTCTTTACCCATAACCATAATAAGATATCCATTTTTTTCTGGTTCTGAGAGCGGAGAATGAATTTTGATATTTAACTTTTAAGAATTTATCCTAGGTTAATTGGAATTATTATTATCTTCCTTCAACATAAGATCTCTGTCTTTTTTTCCCAAAAGGATAGTGGATCATATACCTGAATGCAAAATTACAAAATATTCATCGGTACATCTTCCAGTTTTGATTTTTTTTTGGTGACAGTAATATTCATCTTCCTTTTCACAGGAGGTCCAGAAAGGAAGTTCTGACCATGCTAGAGGCTTTGATACAACAATAGACGAAAATGCAAGTGGAAAGGTGAGCTTAAAGTGCACTCATTCGAGAAAAAAAACTGTTTATAGATTCCTCAGTACAAAATTTCTCAAGGGGACTTGCATCTATTGATCAGAAGTTTTACTGATTGGCTTTAACTCATGCAGGCTTTGGATGCTGGTCCTATCCAAATTGACGAGGCCGGTGTGAGAGTTGAGCAGGAGAATGCGAACAAGCCATCTGATCAGATATTCAAATCATGAGTAAAAACTACCTTTCCACAAGACCCCATTTTTAGTTTCGTTTTGCTGTTCCAAGTTTGTGTATGGTTTCTCGAGGCCTGCATATACGAATACGAACTTGTAAAAGCCTTGAGAATCTGACTGGTTTCATCTCTAATTACGGGTTATTTAACTAAGGCAATGTGTACTGGATATTATGGAAAATAGAATTGAAATTCAAAATAGAGACAGATTATTAATGGAATTCTATGATTTTTTTTCTTAAATAGTTAGTGATGAAAATGGAAAATAGAATTCTATGATTGTATGAAGGGTTTATTTGGGCTCAACACCCCTGCAAAAGATTGAAGTCTTTGGAAGTGAATTTCACACCAGATTCATTGGTGACCCCTGCTACTGAGAACCCACCCGTACTTGGATTTCCCAGCATATATATTAAGTGAAGAGTGGTATACGCCTGAGTCCATGGAATCAAAATGTAGAGCCACCGGTCGACTACGGCCATACCATTTCTTACTCCCATTATCTTCTAGATTTTCTAACGTGTGCGTGTGCGCTAGAATGGCTATAATTCAAGTTTTAAGTACGGTTTTGGAAGGAAGGGCGTGTAGATTAGGGTGTCATGAAAAAAAATGTATATTTTAAATTAAAAATTAATATTTTTATATCATTTTTATGTCTAATGTCAAAGTCTAGCGCTAGTTTAATAGTTGATGGAAGTATGCTGCCTGCCATTGCAGCAAATAACATGAGACAAATGTCAGGAAACAAAGCTGATTTGAGGGGCATAGCCAGAGCAGAGCAACTCGCATCAAATATGTACTTGGATAGATTATAAACGCAAATGTCGATGAAAAATTCGACAAGGACCAAGAGAAAAAAATCACATAATAGATAAAAAGTCAACGAAAGATGAAGCACCCCAAAGGCCAACAATCAGCCGAGGGCACCATTGTTGAGCAACCAACAATCCAAAAGCAGGCACTTTCGTTTCAGGATCCTTACTGTATCCTTGAATAGGTTATGTTTTCATCCTATTCATGCTGTTACTCTCAACTCAGTGAATGGCATTTGGATTGCAGAGATGGTCCTTCCTCTCCCTATGCTGCTGGCCAGCTCCACTGTCACTTCAACGACAACACAGCCTCTGCTAGCTTCAAATTTCCCATCAAGGCAGACTGACTCCTCGTCCTCGTATAGAGGCCCGGTCTTTCTAACATGGGGTGCTATCTGAGGGATTCTCTGGTTGCTAGGGCTCTGTAAACATTCACCAAAATAAAAAAAATCGGTCAGAAAATATGGTGGGTGGTAATACACAAAAAACTTTAATTGACATTTAATTTCTCTCATTTTCTTCTCATACACAAGGAAAGAGAACACCAAGTGTTCTACTTCTATCCTTGTTTTGATTTCCCAATAATAGAACACAAAAACATGATTAATATAATTGAAACTGTAATAGCATTGATAGAGTCAATTGAATGTAATAAGAATGAAGAAAAGCATGGCATGAACATAATCGAATTGCATTGACGCTGCCAGCCAGGCTGTTGCGTATAGCAAGTGATGTTTAGTATAGCTACTGTTAAAGAATCATCTCACATAAAAACTTAAGTTATTAGATGAGACCCTAGAATATGATTTATATTATTCTCTAACACCCCCCCTCAAGTGAAAGTCTTTTGGGCTTGAAACTTGCACAGGCCTACATTATCTTATGCTTGATTTTTATCAAATAGAATAGGGATAGTGAGATTCGAACTCGTGGCTGCTAGGTCACAAGGTTCTGATATCATGTTAAGGAACCATCTCACCTAAAAGCTTAAGCTATTATGTGAGGCTCCAGAATATGATTTGTATTATTATGTAACAGTTACTAGCTAGTGGAATTGCTTTCTTTGTAGAAACCTGAAAGTCACACTGATACATTCTCTGTCCAAAAGGCCTACTGGTTGCCTGTTGTGATCTTCAATATGTTCTGAAACAACTGGAACCTGATTCACACCATGGCTATCCATGATGATCTGCACTGAGAGAAGATCCATACTAGGCTTTGCGATCCAGGGTACTTGGCATCCTTTTCCATCTAAGGAACACAATTCAGATACTAAAAGCTCCTGATACAGAAACAGCCAATCAATCCAGGTTAGTATACGCCTCGGATGTCTCTTAATCAAAGCATGCCTACTTGATGAACATAATGGAACCATTTACATTTTGTCTTCTGTCTTAGTTTGATTTTAGATTCCTTAACCAAGTGAATGTTTTGATTTTTTTTCTCACAGCTATGACATCTAAACCTTTTCAACACAGCAGAACAAACAATGAAAGTTATATGGGATGATGAAAATTTGTCAAAGGAAGGGTCCCATACCTTGGTTATCCTGTTTTCAGACTTCATAATTTTGCTAAAATCATCAATGTCAGCGAGAGTCAGCAAACCAATTAAAATATTATTGTCGTCAACAACCATTGCACAAGACTGCTTTTCTGCAAGCATAAGACTCACTGCCTCAGTGAGTAAAGTGCTCATGAGAACAGTTACATACCTTGTTCTCATGGCTTCTGAAACTAAAACCTTATTCTTGAAAACTTCAGTTTCATAACTAGAATAATCTATGCAGAGAGAACTTTCAACTTCACAAAGGTTAGTTTCATAAGGTGCCTTTTCGGTAAGTACATCACCAGAGGAGTGTTCACTTGTCTCGGAGGGAGACATTTCAGGTTCTTGAGTTGGACGCCTGTTTCCCTCATTGAGTTTTGTGGTACCTTTGTCATCCTTTCTTCTTTTCTGTCCAGATGTGACCCAAGAGGACAACCCTACAGCTCCGAGCAGCGGTAGAACTATTCGATAGTCTTGTGTCAATTCAAAGAGCAGCAAAACTGCAGTGAGAGGTACTTGACACACCCCTGCAAGAGTCGCCGCCATTCCAACCTGAAACGGGCATCTCCTAATGATCAATGGGATTATGCTTTTGGATGGTTTAGAGTATTCAATTGAAGAAGGTTTACATGTATAGATGACTAAATGTGCTCTAGAAAAAATCATTTCAACAATGGATGATGATTCCAAGCTATCTTGTGGTACGCATCTCTTTCCAAAGATGCTTCCGTGACTTAGTTTTCAACTATATTGGTAGCCTTAGATGAGAAATTAAGATGCCTTGTGAGAGAATCATCATGATAGCTTTCATTTATGTTGAAGGCATCGTGTAACTTAACAGAACCAACATCAATGAATTAATACTCAAGCAGTTAGTTCAAAGGAATAGCTTTGTTTTAGCTTCCGTCAGTTTACAGCCAATACATAGTTTTTTATCCTGTTTACATATATTTTTATTTGAATACAGTGAGAACATCCAAGCATTTACTGCAATATTTTTCTTCTGTTCCATCTTGAATCTTGTTATCTTCCAGAGATGAATCTTGTATAAATCTACTTAACTATAATTACACAAAGAACATAGCATCAAGGTTATGGTGTACTTGATTTCAGTAGAGATTTAACTTCACGGCGAGTCTGCTCTTGTTGAGACTAGTTATGTTCATTGAACAGCTAACAAAGGGAGCAAAGAATTTCAGTGGTGATCTACTCCCTGCCATTTTATTGATATAACAGGTGGCAAGAAACATGAAAGTCTTACATTCTCCTTTTCAGAAAACGAACTAATAAAGCCACATCAATGCACACTTCTTTGTCCTAAGCAGTGGCAATATATATGCTGACGAGGGATTATTGAGAAAGGGCCATGAAACAAGTAGATAAGAACTTGAATATAAGAAATTATGATGCTGTATAAATCATGCATTATAATAGTACCAGCCCATAAGCTTGTGGTGATGCCACTTCCAAGATGGATAGTTGAAGTGTCGGATTAGGCTGAGCAACTGCAATATTAATGAATTTCCCATATGCCATTCCAGTTGCAGCACCGATAAAGAGAGATGGGGCATAGTAGCCTCCTACTAATCCAGAGGCCCGGCATAAAGAGGTTGCAACTATCTTGACTCCTACAAGCTGAAGCAATACGTCAGCTGAGAGGCCCTGGACAAATGGCCGAGATTCCAACAAAATGTCAACATTCTCAAAACCCCAGTATAGGATTTCAGGATATGCCAGAGCTATGGTGCCAGTAGCTAAACTACCTAGTGCAGGAAACGCAGCACTTGGAATCCCAACAGTGCGGTGAAGATGATTGACAGCTGAGAGCATGAAGGATGTGCATCTAGATAAGGCCAATGAAACCAAGCCGCAGAGGACACCCAGCAAAAGATACAGTGGGAGTTCTGAAAATGAGATGAACAATAGCTAGCTTTTTCAGACTTCAATGGTAAATGACAAAAGCTTGGATGATTAATTAAATCGCAAGTAAAACTAATCAATCAACGAAGAAGAAATTACGTTGATAGCATGTGCTTCTAGTGATTGAATTTTTCTACTTACCACTCGGCGAGCGGAAGTCATAGTCGGGGACTTTAAAAGCAGGTTCAGAACCAAGACCAATTTCTGACACAACAGAAGCTATGACAGCGCTAAGTATAACCATAGAAGTGGTGTTTGTGAGCGATGTTGTCGAATCACTCGGAGATGGCCACAACACCGACTCCACAGCAAAAAAACAACCAGCAACAGCAGCATTGAATCCTGTTTTTCTTTTTTAAATTCTTTAGGAAATAGATAATAATCGACTCTCTTTTTTTTAACAAAGCGAGAGAAGCGAGAGATGGAGAGAGAAACAAACCAGACGATAATCCAGCAGCAGAGCCAGCAGCTAGGAGGGAAAGCTTTGTTTGATTGGAATTATGATTATTAAAGACAGGGAGAGAAGCAATTCCTCTGGCTATGGAAGCACCAATCTCGACACTAGGACCTTCGGGGCCAAGGGAATTACCAGTACCAAGAGTAAAACAAGCAGCTAACGTTTTCAAGAAACTAGGAGCGGCGGCGACGGCAGCCACCGGTAGTTGTAGCCATCCTTTTTTATCATTTTTATTATTACTAGTAGTGCTACTACTGTTAATAATGGTTGTTTGAAGGTGGTTCAAGATGCCGACGATCAAGCCACCGCAAGCAGGGACGGAGACAACTCTTATCCAGATAGAGCTGAGAGGCTCCTCTCTCAACCAGGAAGCACCCCTGTACGGAATTCCATCCCAGAAGAAGTCCCGTATCTCATGCACTGCGTTGTTGAACAGCACTACAGCTATCCCAGTCAAAAGACCCACCAAGCAAGATGATATTATTATACCAGAATTACCATCACCACCACCACCATTTATCTTTCTGATAAATTCTGGCTTTTGATTTTCTTCTTCTTCCTCGTCTTCATTGCTTGCAATTGCAGTAACACTAGCATTGGCAGTACTAGTATAATTTCTGTCAGCTGGGGTTAATGGGGCTGGGACGGCAGTGGGGATCCCAATCTTTTTGTAGTGGTGATAGCGATAATTTGAAGAAGAGAACAGTTGGTTTCTTCTAGAGAGGGAGATGGAGATGGAAGCAGAGATGAGCAGTCGAGGAGGCAAAGGCAATGCGCTCTCCATTGATATCCAATTTGTTGTTACCTTCTTCTACATCGTCTTCCTATCTTATCCATCCCAAAATAGTCATTATCTTTGTTAAGTTTTGCCAACGGATCTTCCCCAGTCCATTCATACTTTAGAAGTTTAGATAATTGTTTTTCTTTTCTTTTCATAAGCCTCTTCCGTATATTACTCAATTATTTCTATTGTATTTTTCTCTCTCGATTTTATAAAATTATTCGGAAAAAATAACTATTTATCAAATTAAAATGTATAATTTAAATTCTGTGATTTTTTTTTTAATTTTAAGTTTCTTTTCTTATTAATGCACTTTTTTATTTATATAATAAGAACCATCCACATTAAATATAAATTTGTAAGACATACGTATCATATATAATTATTTGATAAATAATGGCTAATGTTCTCATATTATTTGAAAACTATAACATAATTAGATAATTGTTTGATTATCATTTTAATAAATTTATTTGAAGAAATCTTACTATAAAATGCAAAAATAAATAAATAAATAAGGGTTAGGCACGCCCTCCTGGCCCACAATTAAACACCTGGGCATGCCTTGTTTTTTATCTGGAAGAGAGGGTGACACGTCAATGCCTAGGCTGACAATTGTTCATGCAACATTTTTCAATCACGTGAATGGGCTTTTGGGTTTACAAGTCCAAATTTCAACCTTTATTAACCCGGAATAAAATAATTAATTGGATCTCTAATATCTCATGTATAACCATAAAACTAAAAGCTTTAAATCAAATTAAAAAAATTCAACCTACAACTATTTTAATTTTATAGAGCTAAAAAAAAATTAGGTGTGAAAATAATTTTGTCACACTCTTACCTTGATTCCATAGTTTAATGTGTATAATCAAGGTAAGAGTGTGAAAAACATTAAACTATGGAATCAAGGTCCCTTGCTGCATTTAACAAACCCATCAGCACCTAAGATTATTGAGATCGATGCCTTAGACTTAGGATATAGGGGGTACTCAAACAAGTCCAAAATTCCAAAGAACAAATCATTTAATTTACATCTGTATATTGGAACGATTGCCAAAAGAATTATTCTACTATAAAAAAAGAAATTCTTTCAATTGTTTTGTGTATTAAAAAATTTCAAATTGATTTATTAATTCAAAATTTTCTTTTACGTGTTGATTGCAAATCAGCAAAAAATGTTTTATAAAAAGATGTTCAAAACCTTGCATCCAAATAAATCTTTGCCAGATGACAAACAATCTTGTCCATTTTTTATTTCAAAATTATATATATAAAGGGAGATACAAACTCAATCTCAAACTACTTCACACGTGAATTCTTACTGAATCGCACCTCGCTCCTCACAAAATACCTCCCAAGATGATAAGAGATAAGGGGAAAACTCCCGTGTTTATAGAGTTTTTGAAGTAAAATAACCATGAATGACTATGGGCTGAGTTTTATATGAGGAAGGATTAAACCAGGCTTGCTGGTAATCCCAATAGGTATATGAAGCAAAATAAAGGTATTGTACCTTTTGATCTCGTGGAAAGGAAATGGGTTTGTAAAGATCACTACCTCATTATGTTGGATGAATGATTTTTTGTATGGTGCAAGTGAAGTGTGCATGTTTGGTATGGGTACGATGGAGATGAAAGTGTTTGAAAGTTGTTGAAGCTGTAACTTCAAGGATTAGTTCATAAAATTTTTGGGGTTTGGTTATATCCCAGGTTTTGAAGTGCCATTTACAAGGGAAAATCTTTTGAATCGTCAAACGAATATCATCATGATAAAATCCATCTTTAATTGTCCAAATATTTTGAAAACTTGATTTGTCAAAATATTTAGATTTTGTTTTTGAAAAATTTGTAAAAACTTGTGTTGAGGTTTGTAAAGCAAGCAGAGATTTTGAAGAAGAAATAACTGCTTGAGTTTTGAGAATTGTACTTCAAAAAAGAAAAGGAAAGACTTCAATATATATATATATATATATATTATCGAGGGGAACTCTTCATAACCTATACTTTATAAAATATTTGCATATATGTTTCTATTTTATTGTTTACGAAGTAATAATATCCTACTTCTATCTTTAGTTTTTAATCAACATTCATATTTTTTTTATTCTTGAATTTACTATATTAAGCAAAATCATCATCATTTCATATTTCAATTAAGAGAATTATAATATAAAATAAAATATTTACAACGTCGATGCCATTTTCTCTCGAATTAAAAATTGACTTTGAATCTCTGTGGGAACATAACAGGATACGATAACTAGTATTGTCGATTTACAAGAGGTGTCGTCGCTTTTTAATATATAAAAAAGGAAGTCTTTCCAACCCATATGAAGGAAAATATTAGACTTCTCATGATATGGGAAGTCGCAGAGAGCAGGCGCCACCTCTTATCCACGCTTCTCCCTGCGGGAGGAGGAGGAGGAGGATCTATTCTTACTCGGGTTTTTTTTTTTTGAAGCACGAGTCTGCCACCATATATATCAGGTCTAACTTCTTCAGATTAGACTCATAAGAATTCTTCTTCTATGAGGCCGAGAGATCATGCAACTTAGGAGAATGAGAAGGTTCACAAGTTAATCTTGAATACTTCTAGGGTTTTTGATTCACCCGTGAGCATTAGGCATAATTATGAAACCTAAACCTAGTAGTCCAGCTTGACAAATCACCATGATGATTTGGAGGTTGATCAGAGCTAGTTTTTATTTCAAACCACCATTTTATATATTGATCTGACGGAAACCCAGATGGCCACTGGTTGACCCTTGACCAAAATGCTGGATAATCTGTTTTCGTACCAGCAGCACTGCCTCAGGAACACAAAATGAATGTTGGTAGTTGTTGATGTTAAAGCAAGGCATCAGAATCAAAACCATTTTGGAGATGTTTTCAGTTTTAGATAATGTATGGAGCATGGAAAACAACATTTCATCGCATGCCTATCTAATCCCAGATACAGAAGGCAGAATAATTATGCCACCAATTACAAAACTCAAGAAGTAGCGATCGGATGATAGTAAGTACATCGAATCGGTAAGCACGATGAGGTCATAAAACATGCCTTAGCCCAGCGTGCACGCGACAAGTTACAGGAAGGCATCCTTCTCGAGCAGCTTTAGCACGTCATTCTGGTTGTTGAGTTTGGCGACATCAATGGGCGTCTTGCCATCCATGTTCTGAAGTGTACTGCAGTTTAACCCAGAGAGAGATTCCATCAGGACAAGGAAAAATCATATGAAGCCATGAAGGGAGGGCATCCCTAACCTAGAGCTATGGACTTACACTGCAGCGCCATTTTCCAGTAAAAGGGCTACACACTCCTTCCTTCCATAACCAGCCGCGTAATGCAGTGCAGTGTTCTTGTTCTTATCCAGTGCATCAACAGTTGCCCCAGCCTCAAGAAGAATTTGGGCACACTTCACCTGAAACAAATTGAAGGCATGTGCTTATTGCTTACCATCATGCCAACAATAGAAATTTGAACAATTTGCATATATTTCCAATAGTCTGACAGCCCGGTGATTCTGCAACTAGAAGGGGCGCAAACCAAGAGGTCAGATAACATCTAGCGTTTATCATTGTAAACCAACTAGGCAGTACATTTTTAGCAAGGTTCCATGGGCAACTACCAAGTACCAGCGCAGGTATTCATGAACTCTGCAACCCTTTCTAGCAGCATACCATAATAGATTCCTGAAGTTACCTCAAAGATTACTTGTCTTTTGATAATAGCAAAATTACCAAGATTAACCACTGAAGAGGGGAGGGGCAAAAAGCAACAGTCCACACCACACATAAACAAAAGAGCAGCAGTTTAGAAAAAATGATACCTCCCCATATCCGCAGGAAAAATGCAATGCAGTTCTTCCCTCTGAATCTTCTTCATCCTTGTCAGCACCAGAGGCTAGAGCATTTTTCAAACCCTGATTGGAGAGTGCAGATAAAACTTTGAGGTAAATTTGCAAACAGTATCTCCAACTGATCTGACTTAAATAGATAGAACAGAGAAGCATCGAATATTTCCATGGAGGCAAAAAAATATTATATTGAACATCAAAAGAGAAAAAAATGATCCACCCTTGCAGACTTTAGGGAAATATTGAATTCTCTCAATGTAGTCAAAATGACCAAGTTAGCTGTCATTGGACTTCTCTAAAATGAACTAACTAGCATTGGGCTATGTTCAGATATTTACAACATAAATTCAAGAACAATGTGGACCATAATATCCAACAAACTATTTACAAGATTAATGTAAACATGAATAACATGTGTACATGTAAGTTTAATGAAAATTATACATAGCACACTACAGTCAAAGGCCACATAAATGCTCTGCATCAATGTCACTACAATCTATAGAGATGAAAGAACAAAATACCAACATAAAAAAGAAAATAAAGGTATATATTCAGTTTGCCATTCAGCATTCACCACGTGGTCTCAACATTTATACTAATCCAAAGATCAGGCTAAAAGTATTAAGGAGTTTCAACTAATTGCTATATCAATAAGAAAAACAAAAAAGATAAGAAATGTACAAGTCACGTATCTGCAGCTACCACTCAAAATGTCAAAAGATGTGCATGGGCATAAAAGAGAGTGATGAGAAGAAACCATCAAAGTCTAAGAAAGTTCCAGGGGGTCATTCATTGTCAAATAATGCTGCCATAACAGCAAGTCTTGTGGTGTATTGAAATAGAAATATGTGCCTATATCCTCTCTCATCATATCAAATTGGGCATGCTTAAGTTAAACATTTAGTCCACATAACATTTGCAAGACACTTCAGTTAACAGTAACTTGACAATTGTGAATACCTTCAGCCAGTCAGGCTGCAAACATTAAACAAGAGATAAGACGCCATGAATTTAATGGGAAAGAAAAGAAAAACAATTTATATGACGTAATTATAAATAAAGGGGGCATCCATCAGGGGAAACATAGATAAAGCTTAAGCTTGTCAACGCTGCAAACAAGGCAGCAAGCAATCAAACACGAATTGTACCCTACCTCAACATCACCGGCACTGGCACACTGATGGACAACTGACTCATCCTCATTTCCTGCTTCTTCTGCTTCCTCGTGCCCAGGATTTTCCACAGAAGTGGTTGCTTCCTCAGAAACCGCAAGACCCATTGCTTCACCCAACTTCTGGAGAACATCTTTATCATTCCAGTACCTAAGCAAGCATAATTTGGCTGATAGTAAGTTGAGGAAATAAAACCAACTTAAATTATCTGTCTTTGCTAATATCAAGGCAGGATAAACATAGCAACAATCTTCTAGTTTTCCCCCCGTTTTTATAGGCAAGTCAACAGTAAAATACTATATATCTAGATATTATGATCACCAACCTCATCATGGCAGCTGGACCACCGGACTCTATCTCTTCTAAAATAGGCTTTAAAGAAGGATCTTCTCTTATTCGTGTCACTCGCTCCTCAAGCTGATCCTTTTGTGATGGGTTTGTGAAACTCTCAAGCATTTGAGACATTGATGGATCCTGGGGATTGGCGGGGAAAAAATTTAACCTTTCATTAGGACTTGCAATTAAACAATGAAAAGAAACATGAGACAAGCCAGAAAAAAACAACAAAAAACACAGATATACCTGCATTAATGCACTGCCAAGGCGCTCAGCCATAGTCATAAATTGAGGATTCTGCATAACCTGCTGCATGGTTGAATAGTATTGCTGAGTATCAAAGTTAGGGATGGCATCTTCGGCTGCTGCACCTTGAAAAGTCTTCTGGAGCTGCTCTGCCATCTGATTGAATGAGGGATCTTTGGCTATCTGCTCGGCTAAGTCCTTGATGCTTGGGTCCTGCATATATCAAAGCATCGACATCTATAAACCCTCAAAGAGACATGTCAGAAAAATTCAATATTAGAGTAAGTGAAAACAAGTCACAAAATGAGCTTCAATGTGAAGAGTGGATTTAGCTTGGGACATGTCGGAAAATTAAAAGGCATGACCTTCACTGCCAAAAAGATAGTTTATCTAATGCTTTTACCCCGGGAACGAAATTGAAAACAAAGCAAGGAACTGAAGAGTAAAAATTAGTAAATGCAATGGAAATTGACAATCATACATTAAGCAGACCAGTCATAGCAGATAAATCAAAAGGATTAGGAGGGAATCCAGCAGCCGCAGCACCACCTCCCAGTCCAGGAAATAGAGGAGGAGCTCTTCCTTGTTCCCCGGAGGTAGAGGAGGCTACCGATGATTTAGATGTGGAGTCTTTACTGTTATTTTCTGCAGCCGACTCCGAGCCTGTTTTCTCCTCTACTAACAAAGCAATATGTGATGTGATGAGATGCGATTCGAGTGAGCGAGTCAGTCGCAAGCACAATAACAACAACAGCAACGGATCCATCCATGAAATTGAAAGGACGGGAGAAAGCTTACCAGATGGAGTAGTAGCATCCTTGTTCGTGGTCGCCATGACGAACAACAAGCTAAGCTCAATGAAAACTACGTAATCGAAGAAAGGAGAGGAGAGATTTTTATCTGGAGACGATAGACAGAAGAAGAAATCGAGTCGAATTGAATAATTACTTTTTATAAATGAATGGATAAATAAATAAATAAATAATATTCCTCTGCTAATTATAAAACTAAAAGTAGGCAGGGATAAGAGGATTACCGGCAGAGGCAGACAAGCAAGGCAGCGTGTATGAGTTGATGATGATTTCAAGCCAGGTATCGGCAACCTCACAGCACAAGAAACGAGGAAGAAAAGGAAGCGTACACGTGGACAAGGAAAGGATTTGATTGAACTGAACACAAACCAACAAGCTTATTGTTAGTGGGCCATCTCAATCCTCATCTCCTCATCGAGCCAGTGGCTTATGTGCTGGTTCATGCCACCTCTGTCTTCCTTTTTTTATTTATTTTTCCTTGCTATTGGGCCCCGGCCCGATAAACGGGCTCTTGAATATATGGGCCGACGATATTTGAGATTGGGCCTTTTTACATGTTTTGTTTACCCTTCACACGTATGATAATTAATTCCCGTGAACTGTTGCCTTATTTTGTCTCAATGTGAGTGTGAGATGAAACAATTTGAGTCTGCATCTTTTTATTTTACATCGCAAGATACTTTTGATTTTTTTCTCTAAGAAATTGATTTTATTTTCAAATAATTTATGATTTTTTTATTGGCTGAGTGGGTGGAGGTGTAGTAGCTTTTATTTCTTAATGTATTTTAAAAATATGTTACTTAGGAAAAACATTAAATGATTTTTTAAATGATATTAAAAATATAAAATATGAAATAACTTCCCAATATATTTAAATAAAAAATATTTAAAAATAAATGTTGTTGCCATGTCTTTTGACCATCAAAATAGTCAATGTTTATGTCACATCGTTTAATTTGATAATAAGAGTTCAAGCTAATTTTTTAAAATTATTTATTTACTTAGAAAGTGCATAAAAAAGACGAGCTAAATAATTTTTTTATTTCAAGTTGCTTTTGAGTTCCAGGGATGACTTTTGGGGGTTTTATAGGCCATCAATGGGTTTACGAAAGTTTCAAGGGTGTTTTTAAAGTAAAAATATAGATATAAAAATGATATTTGGGTTAAAGAAGTTTCTGTCTAATATTTTGGCTATCATAGTGGTCAAAAACTATATAAAACAGATAATATGTTATTTGATTTAATTTATTAAAAAAATAATTAGGGTCACCAACATATCATCCACCAAGGCGCACAAACATGCACTTTTCCTTCTTTTATATTTATTTTAAACTTGTTTTTTTTATAAAAAAAAAATGTTTTTTTTCTTATATGTTTTTTTCAAAATTATTTTTTATACAATTGTATTTTAAGTTAGGATAATTCTATTTTATTTTGTTTATATACTCTTGTAAGTGACAATTATGTTCTTAGTTATTTTATATGCATTTAATTCGTTGATAAATTGTTTTTTTCATATTTCTAATATATATACTTACATAATATTTTTTTATATTTAAAATTAATTTCACATGTATCTATTTGTATTATAGTTTGATCAAATAAAGAATATATTTTAAATGAATGCTATATGCATAACTTTTTAAAATTGCAAAGTTTTTCCACGACAACTACTACCATTAATACAATAATTCTGTATGCTTCAAGCTCTTTAATTAAATAAAATATATTTATATTACTTTATTAAATAAAAGGGGTGATTTTCATGGAGGAGAGAACAAATAAATAAAATGGGAAATTTGAGAGCTTGAAAGTGAAAAGCGGTCACATCCCAGCCAGCACATTCAGTCCTTAGTTTAACAAAGCCAGAGTGACCACCCAGACCATCTGCAATCACGTCGAGCAGTCTAAACCTGTCTTTTCAGGACATTTCTCACACACAATGGACTGACCAACATGAACATCATCTTTGACTTTTGAGTCCCTCGCAAGGCATCTAGTATAAAATACAAAAACAGGGACTTGCTACCCACCTATTCTTACAAGCATAAATATCCACATCGCAGAGATGAATATATGATTGTTTTAAAATTGTTTTTGAAAAACAAAAAATATTTTTTATTTTAAATTAAACTCTCTTTTTTTATGTTTTTAGATATTTTTATATGTTAATATCAAAAATTATTTTTTAAAAATAAAAAAATATCATCTTAATATATTTCTAAATAAAAATCCCTTTAAAAAATAACTTGAATCTTCAACCTCACTCACAAACACACTAATTAACAAATGCTGGATAATCTGTTGTTGTATCAGCAGTACGACCTCAGGAACACAAAATGAACGGTGGGAGTTGTTGACGTTAAAACAAGGCATCAGGAGCTAAAACAAGAAGAAGAAAAATACTGTATCCAATCAAAACCATTTTAGAGATGTTTTAGTTTTAAATATTTTATGGAGCATGGAAAAGAACATTTCACCGCATGCATGTTTAATCCCAGATAAAGAAGAAAGAGTAATTATGCCACCAATTACAAAACTTAATCAGATGATAGTAAAGACATCAAACCGGTCAGCACGCTGAAGTCCTGAAACATGCCTGAGCCCAGCGTGCACGTGACAAGTTACAGGAAGGCATCCTTCTCGAGCAGCTTTAGCACGTCGTTCTGGTTGTTGAGTTTGGCGACATCAATGGGCGTCTTGCCATCCATGTTCTGAAGTGTACTGCAGTTAAACCCAGAGAGAGATTCCATCAGGACAAGGAAAAATCATATGAAGCCATGAAGGGAGGGCATCCCTAACCTAGAGCTATGGACTTACACTGCAGCGCCATTTTCCAGTAAAAGGGCCACGCACTCCTTTCTTCCATAACCAGCCGCGTAATGCAGTGCAGTGTTCTTGTTCTTATCCAGTGAATCAACAGTTGCCCCAGCCTCAAGAAGAATTTGGGCACACTTCACCTGAAACAAATTGAAGGCATCTGCTTATTGCTTACCATCATGCCAACAATAGCAATTTGAACAATTTGCATATATTTCCAATATTGTCTGACAACCCCATGATTCTGCAACTAGAAGGGGCGCAAACCAAGAGGTCAGATATAGCTCACTGACCAATCTAACATCTAGCGTTTATCATTGTAAACCAACTAGGCAGTACATTTTTAGCAAGGTTCCATGGGCAACTACCAAGTACCAGCGCAGGTATTCATGAACTCTGCAACCCTTTCTAGCAGCATACCACAATAGATTCCTGAAGTTACCTCAAAGATTACTTGTCTTTTGATATTAACAAAAAAACCAAGATTGACCGCTGAAGAGGGGAGGGGCATAAAGCAACAGTCCACACCACACATAAACAAAAGAGCAGTAGTTTAGAAATAATGATACCTCCCCATATCCGCAGGCAAAATGCAAAGCAGTTCTTCCCTCTGAATCTTCTTCATCCTTGTCAGCACCAGAGGCTAGAGCAGTTTTCAAACCCTGATTGGAGAGTGCAGATAAAACTGAGTTAAATTTGCAAAAGGTACCTTAAATTGATCTGACTTAAATACAGATAACAGAGAAGCATTGGATATCTACATGGAAGCAAAAGAAAATTTTATTGCAAGTCAATTGAAGAAAAGCATTCGTGGTAGGTTCAAGATTACTGCACACCAACCATGCAACAGTAGTTCAAGAACAATGATTTTGATTTACCCTCAGAACACAATACACAAAACTAGAGTAGTGTTAACTTTGGTTCTTATGGTTCATTAAAGCAAACTGAAATTACATCCAAAAGAGGAAAAATATGATCACCTCCTGAATACTTCACTTAAAGATTGTCATCCAATAATGTTGCCATGTAAGTAAGTCTTGTGGTTTATTGAAACAGAAATATGTGCCTATATCCTCTATCATCATATCAAAAAGGGCGCTCTTAAGTTAAAAATCAAGTCCACATAACATTAGCAAAACACTTCCATTGACAGTAACTAGACAATTGTGAATACTTTCAGCCAGTCTAGGCTGGAAACGCTATTACTGACAGATAAGACACCATGCATTTAACGGGAAAGAAACCAAAAACAGTTTAAATGATGTAATTATAAATTCAGGTGGCATCCATGAGGGTAAAAATAGATAAAGCTTAAGCTTTTCAAGGCTGCGAACAAGGCAGCAGGCAATCAAACATGAACTGTACCCTACCTCAACATCACCGGCACTGGCACACTGATGGACAACTGAATCATCCTCATTTCCTGCTTCTTCTGCTTCCTCGTGCACAGGATTTTCCACAGAAGTGGTTGCTTCTTCAGAAACCGCAAGACCCATTGCTTCACCCAACTTCTGGAGAACGTCTTTATCATTCCAGTACCTAAGCAAGCATAATTTGGCTTATAGTATGTTGAGGAAATAAAACCAACTTAAATGATCTGTCTTTGCTAATATCAAGGCAGGAGAAACATAGCAACAATATTCTAGTTTTTTCCCCGTTTTTATAGGCAAGTAATAGTAAAATACTATATATCTAGATATTATGATCACCAACCTCATCATGGCAGCTGGACCACCGGACTCTATCTCTTCTAAAATAGGCTTTAAAGAAGGATCTTCTCTTATTCGTGTCACTCGCTCCTCAAGCTGATCCTTTTGTGATGGGTTTGTGAAACTCTCAAGCATTTGAGACATTGATGGATCCTGGGGATTGGCGGGGGGGAAAATTAACCTTTCATCAGGACTTGCAATTAAACAATGAATAGAAACATGAGACAAGCCGGGAAAAAACAACAAAAAACACAGATATACCTGCATTAATGCACTGCCAAGGCGCTCAGCCATAGTCATAAATTGAGGATTCTGCATAACCTGTTGCATGGTTGAATAGTATTGCTGAGAATCAAAGTTAGGGATGGCATCTTCGGCTGATGCACCTTGAAAAGTCTTCTGCAGCTGCTCTGCCATCTGATTGAATGAGGGATCTTTGGCTATCTGCTCGGCTAAGTCCTTGATGCTCGGGTCCTGCAGATATCAAAGCATCGACATCTATAAACCCTCAGAGAGAAATGTCAAAAAAAATCAATATTAGAGTGAAGGAAAAACAAGTTCACAAAATGAACTTCAATGTGAAGAGTGGATTTAGCTTAGGACGTGCGGGCAAATTAGAAGGCATGACCTTCACTGCCAAAAAGATAGTTTATCTAATGCTTTTACTCCGGCAACGAAAAACAAAGCAAGGAACTGAAGAGAGTAAAAATTAGTAAATGTAATGGAAATTGACAACCATACATTAAGCAGGCCAGTCATAGCAGAGAAATCAAAAGGATTAGGAGGGAATCCAGCAGCGGCAGCACCACCTCCCAGTCCAGGAAATTGAGGAGTTCTTCCTTGTTCCCCGGAGGTTGAGGAGGTTACCGATGATTTAGATGTGGAGTCTTTACTGTTATTTTCTGCAGCCGACTCCGAGCCTGTTTTCTCCTCTACTAACAAAGCAATATGTGATGTGATGAGATTGGATGAGATGCGATTCGATCGAGCGAGTCACTCGAGGTTATCGTAGGAACGGTAAGAAAAAAAAACAGCAACGGATCCTCCCAGTAAATGGAAAGGACGGGAGAAAGCTTACCAGATGGACTGGTAACATCCTTGTTCGTGGTCTCCATGACAGACAGCAAGCTGAGCTTAAAAAACAATTAAGCAATCGAAGAACGGAGAGCAGAGATTATTATCTGAAGACGACCGATTGAAGAAGAAATCGAATCGAACCGAATAATTACCTTTTATACATAAATAAATAACATTACTTTGCAAATTATAAAAGTAGAAGTAGGCATGACGAAGAAGATTACCAGGCAGAGGCAGACAAGAAAGGGTGAGTGTAAGAATTGATGATTTCTAGGCAAGTATCTGCCACCACACAGCACCAGTAAGAAGAAGGGTGCACAAGGAGGAGAGGTAAGGAAATCGAATGGAAGGAAGGGATTTGATTGACTTGAATACAAACAAACACGCTTAATGTAAGTGGGCCATCTCAATCCTCGTCTTCTGTTCAGATCAGCTAATATAACTAGCTCATTTTTGGCCCAGCCCAACGTCTCAGTTTTATTAATTTCCCGAGCAGGCCTAACGTCTTTTGGGATTGGGCTTTTGATTTTCATCACGCTTAATTTATTTGTCATATACTCATATGGTACGTAGGAACACTTCTCGATAAAATATAATTTTTTTTGGTGAGAGAACCTTCTCTCTTTTATTTAATTTTCTGTAATGGGAATAACAATATTTTTGTCTAGATTTATCAAAAAATGGAAAGACAATTGAAAGCTAAAAACTAAAACAAAGTAACTAAAATTCTAGGCAAATTTGAGATAACTCGGGCCTTTTTAGAACAAGTGATTTGTTTCGAAACGATTTTTCCCCGAGTTCCTCATATTTGTTCCCTCCTTGTCTTTTTATTTATTTTTTCCACCAATTATGTAGTAATTAGAGTTGTATTAGTATTGTATTAATTTATTCTTTAAAGTTCTGACTGCAATTTGCCAGCTAAACTATATGAAACGACACCGTTCCTTTCCTTCTTTTTACTCCCTGCCAGCTGCTGGCTCCCGACACCATTCAACTACAGCCGTCCACGTAAGTATACTTTACTCCATCTCCACCCTACACGCTAACCCATTTCCCTTTACCTTTGCAGATCAGCTTATTGGAGAAGCCATTCCACATTTCTTCCTCAATTCGTTCGTTGGGGTTAGCTGGGCGGCTACATACGTACATGATCTTTTCAAGTGTTTTTTTTATTGTTTTAAAAAACTAGTATAAAAAAATATAAAAAATCTATTTTAACTAATTCCTAGGGATACAAATAAAAAATGACCTGTCATTCCCCATAAATCTTTTTATTTAAGTTTACATCATTCAAATAAGGTTCGAGTATTAAGAATCCATACCCGGCCAGGTTTGGATAATTATTTTGATTTCGGATTATATAATACAAGACTCAACCCACAATATTCATTGTAATTCGTATTGCTATTCGTTTATCTCCACCATGCATAGGAACCAGACCCATCAACATTTTGCTTCGTAACAGCCTTGGTCCCATCAGAATTCAGGGGCACTGTATTTGGCATCATAGTAACTTTGACAGATGAGAGTTTTATATATTATTAGTTACCTCAATTCCAAACAAAAGCTACCACATCACAATACATGTGATTAAGTAAAAAACAGAAATTACCTCAATTCCAAACGGTATCTGCACGTCTCCTGCTACAGGTAAGCCAGCGGATTTCAAAAGGTGAAAAAGAAGAAATAAATCAGAAATTCACCAATTTGAAATTTTTTATAATTTCTATAAATAGCTGAATCTGTGCGATATTTACAGGTTATTTGGCTCTCATCATTAAGCATGGACCAAAAAAGATTTACTAAATGGGAAACCCCGATCATCCAAGGGTTTGAACCAACAGATTTGATTGAACTTTAAGATTCAATTGATTACTGTACAATTTACCAGCACCTTGAACAAAGCCTTGTTGAAAATTGGTAAGGAGCCTCTGCAAAATTAATCAAACATCAGAAACAACGGTGCGATGCACCAAATTGACAAGACACGGGAGCCACCAGTTCATCAATTGCGGAACATGTTGTGGAAGCTCTCCTGGAAACCTTTTTCTTTCCCCCTATATCTTCACCCCCACCCCAGCCCCCATTGTATGTGAGAATTCATTCATATACCGGCAGTCAATTCTTTTCAGGTTCTACATACAGGTCTTCAACTTGAAAAATCATATCATATCACCCCAGAAAATATCTCCTGTCCTAAAATAAACTTCAAATAAAAGCAGAGCAATTATCTCGGCAGAAAAGGATTCACCTCCCTTCATTCAGAGTCTGAGTCAATAGAAAGATAGAACCGCGATCTTACGGAACGTTTTTGGCGAGGAAATGAAAAGGGGCTGTCTGATCTCTGTCGACTTGCCTTTTCTGTTCTGCCATCATTCATACCAGGAAGCAAAGAAGCTGCAGAAGTGGGTACAATCAGAGTTGAAAAACTGTAAGAGGAAAATTTAAACTCAGAAAATGAACATGACTTGCACACTTTCCTACATAAGCATAAACTAATAAGATAAAGCTTAAAGAAAAAGGACATAAGCATAAACTAATAAGATAAAGCTTAAAGAAAAAGGAAACAAACCGGTGCCAGCCAAAGAATCCACGCCATCTTCTCTAGATGGCATCTGCTCTCTTGAATTCAGTCCATTAGTTGGAGGAACCAAATCACCATGATTGCTAGCAGCACTACCACCAAGCCTAAGAGAGATCCAATCTTCAGAACGGACACCATTTGACACATCAACTTGATCCCTCATATCAGAGTGCATTGATGCATCTGAAGGCCCTGTTGGAAGGAAGATTTGAAGACTGGGATCTCCACCAAAAGCCAAGGGATTATCAACCAAGCCATCATTCACATCCATGTCTGATCGACCAATAGATGAGTCTGGGATTAGACATGTAGAGCCCATGACAGTTTCCGGTGGTAATGTGTAGCCATTCATTGACAAGGGGCAGTTAACAGGACCATGTGGCAAATCAACTAAAGCACCAGAGACATCTGAATTAAATAATTGGAATCCTGGTCCTGCTTGGTTTCCTGAAGGCAGTGACCAGAGGGGCATCCCATATTCGTCATTAGCATTGAAAAGACCCAAGCATGAATTTCCACCAGTCACAAGTGTAGGATCTTCCGGAAAAGGATCTGCAATTCCAGGAGAGGGGACAGAAAAAGTAGCACTGCCATCATTTTGATTACTCTTGTAGACAGATCCATTGGAAATTAGTATATCATTATCGTCATCTGAATCGCTAAGAACAATGATTTCTGCATTCCCTAGTGGTACATCCAAATTTTGGTCAGTGAATCCATATGTCGAATATACATTCAAAGATAAAGAATCAAGCTCCATTCCACCATTTGTGAAATCATAATTTCCACCAGCATCTTGATTCACACTTTGATCTTCCCCATCACGACTACCGGTGGCACTGCTGCTCATAGGAATAACTTTCTGTTCATGGTGTTCAAAGTTTTCTTGTAATCTACCTGAAGAAAAGGTGTTCACATCTTCAGGTTTGCTAACTTCCCAAAAGCCATTGCGATTCTTTCTGATTCCAAGTTTCAAACCAGCACCAGCATTACCTTCTGAAATACCTTCCTGTCTGATCTGCTTCACTGTTTCTACTTTTGATTTGATTTCTCCACCATCGGAGACACAATGAGTACTATCTGGATTGTGCCATTGTGCAAGTTCTCCAACATCTCTACGCTCAGCTTCAGTTTTTGTTTTCACACGCCAGGAACCATCAGGCTTCACCTCAATCTCTGTTATATCTTCTGAGCAATGCCTCATCTATACCACAAGAAAATTATTTTTATTACATGAATACCCTAAACTAAGGATTCAGATTAACAGAAAAGGATAAGGAAGTGACACCTTAGATGTAATGCGATTGAAATATGGGTCAGTGATTATATTCTCCAAGGAGTAGTTCTTGAGACAGATGGGGCACTGCCACTGCAAAGAGAGCCATAGCAACTCAGATATATAAAATAGATATAATAGGAACCTTCAACCCCGTAAAAAAAGGTATATGTATTAAATTAAATTAATATATATATATATATATATATATATATATATATATATATATATATATATATATATATATATATATATATATATGATTAGCTGCTTGCTTGCCTTCTTAGAACGCTGGTTCAGCTCCACAAAAACTTCCAGGTCAAAACAGCCCAAGTGTGCACAAGGTTTGAATCTTCCTGCGACTTTCATTCTTGAACCACTCATCTACACATGGAAATCAATTTCAGCGACTAAGCTACTGAATTCATGACAGGACTAACCCAATCCTGGTTTCTTGAATCTCATTCAAAAAACAATATAGGCTATCCTCTTATGGGAAATTCATGAGCATTTAATTAAGCATTTTGAATAATGAGGAAACAATAAACATTGTTTAGAAAGAAAGCATTAAATATGTGCATCATTGATGCCATGAACATCTTCAAAAGTGGGACATCCCAAGAACATAATATCACTAGAGAGAGCACAGTGCTTAGATAAATGGTTGAACACAACCCATATAGAAGAGAAGTTCTGGAATCGATGTCACAAGCATAACAGCAAAACTCCACATTATAGGTATTTTACTTCCATGAAACAAATTGTTGGAACATACAAGAAATATTCTAGACTCTTCAAAACAAAACTCTGGGAACATTATTTTCTTGTCATCCCATTAACAATGATCATAAACAACAAGCTTAAGGAAAAGGACTGCATTATCCTTTCCACTGTAGTTTTTGTCACTCCTGCGCAGCCCTCCCAAATCCTACTTAAATGCCTTTATGGTAAATAATACCCTGCTTGGAGTATCCAAATACTCCATGAAAAAAAAAATGATACATGTTCCACACACCCAACCCCAACAAGCATTGCAACAAAAGGTGGCTGCATCCCCTAGTATCTAGATACAGACATCAGGCGATCAAGTTAGGATACATCAATTCCCAATTACAGCTGAAGGGGCCAATATTCAAGATGATGATTATCTGATATTCGCTCTGCATAGAACACAGTGCAGTGCAGCATGCATGCATGGAATTATGGACTTAAAACTTGCATTATATTGATGTAACATACCGGACAACGAAGATTGACACAAAAAGAATCTGCAACAACTTCCAGGTCACTGTCACTATCAGCATTGTCTGTTGCAGTTCCACCACCAACACAACGACAGACGCGAGCAAGTGCGTCTTCAAAACGCTCACCTTCCAAGTCCTTAGGGATCAAGTTGAGTATCTAAAACAAAAAACAGAATATGAAGCATGGAAAGATGAATCCTCAGGTAGAGCAAAAGATGACGCATGCTTTTATTGTAGCTCATTGTATACAAAAGTAAAAATATGTGAACCACAGCACAAAATTTAGTTATACTAAACTGACAAGTACTAAAATTGAAATATGCACACATGTACAGACATACATATGCTTATATGCATGTATTATATGTGTGGGTGGGTACATTTATATCTGAATGTATGTATTTATACATGTACGCAGCACAAGGAATGAAAGAAAAAATAGCATATATGCATAGGATGTCTAATCAGTGCAATACCTGTAGTGGTTTTTTGACACATTCCCAACAAGATAATAATGACTATTTGTGATCAAGCTTTCTGATACAACAAAAAATATCTTAAATTTTATACATATATAATGTTGAAGATTCTTGGATGAAAACCAATTTACCAAGCTTCAAATCAGTTTTTTTCTAGAGAGAGAGCTACCAGCAGACTTAATTCGTGTCATTTCAGGAAAAAAAATGCCTATCAGAATATCAAATTACAAAAGTCCATCTATCTTATAAAGTCCCTGACTGTAAATACAGCATTTCAAAATGCTTGAGCCACCTAATTATTTTCCCAATTAGGTGGGAAAATGTATGATTAAATTCACCTGTTGAACTGTAAGTAATGATACCAAATTCAAACTCAATTGCTTCAAAATATAAGATTAAAATTGATTAAATTCACCTGTTGAACTGTTCGCCGCTTTACAATTCTAACTCCCAAGCAGAAGATTCGAGCATCACATCCACTTAACGAAATCTTATTGATTCCATCTCTTACAAATGGTGTGATCTAGTTAAGGAACCCAAAACAAAAGAACAAAAATCAGAAAGCATTCTCAAAGTTGAAAACCAACAATACCAAATGTGAGTCTGCAGATGAGCAATAAAATGATTGAAAAAAGAGGGCGCCCCATCACAAAGAACAATGTCTATCTAGCAGATAAATTGCATCTGATAAAGGGCATTGATAACTAAAAAAAAATGGGTTGTATACTCAGAGACTCACAATTGGACCATCATCACGACCATTAGCGCCTAGCAATTGTGAGCCAGGTCTATTAATAGCACGAACAGCCAAGCCTGCACATTATGCATAATTTAAACACCATTGCCAGAAACCATGGACCAAAAGAAACTTCATAATACATGCTTCACAACAGTATAAAGGAGCTTTTTTAAAGAGGGGGTGGGTTGCATAAATGCTTCTAAACAGCTACTGATTTCAACTTCATACCATTAACCTGGAGATCTGCATGCTGTGGCCATTGCATCCTAAAGAGAACTTTGTCATTCAAAAGCATACACCATGCCTAGATCGTAACAACATTACCAACAGACCATTAGTACATCAATAACTTACTAAATATGAAATTTTATGCAGCCACCACCACCAACCTGAACATCATATTCTTGTTTTGCCAACAGATCCTTGTCTGCCCTTGTGAGTTGAAATGCCTTCTCCACACCCTGAACTGGGCTTGAACTGGAAAATGTTGGATGTTAAAATATCAAATAAGGCTCAATTATACAAGAATAAGGTCTTCATAACAGGTTGTCCTCCTTAATTCAAGAAAGTTAAGATTGGGTGATAAAAGAACAACCAACTGTAATACTAACTCCAACAAGTACAGTGCTATTATTATGGTGCATGTAGCATGCAGATAGTGTATCATCACATCATAAAGGTAGCAGCACTCAAAGGACCATTCATCTTGCTCTAAGAAAAAAAGGTCTGGCCCAGGTAACAGTCATAAGCACAGAACTTACTGCAACAACCAACTTTTTGTAGATACCAACTTTATCAACCAAACTTATTTTTAGCAGCATAATACACCAAATATCTCCTTTCTTCTGCGTAACTAAAACAGAAGCAAAAACTGTATCCTCCAGATATTTATATCCTCCCCAATTCCAAAATTAGAAGGTTGAAAACCACATCAAGTCATCTAAAATCTTTTTTCCCATGTAACCTGGTCACAAGATGTTCCTGTTATGTCGCATTCACATGCGAAGAGGTACTCAAGCTCTTAGAAGTTAGAAGGACATGAACCTAGTCTTTCCCTACAACCTGTATCATGGAAAGAACCAATGCTATCACCTGTTTGTCTCACAAGCAGGTGCCACAAGGAAGACCACAACTTTGCAATTTACACAAAACTGAATTGTATACAGATCATGATACAGAACATAACTTGTGTTTCAATAATATTCATTGCTGGGGATTCAGCAGCCCGACAGTTTAATGATCATATCAGACTCACAAAATAAATCATTACAACGTAATCTCCACATGTTAAATTTACCAAGATAAACAGTGATTGCAGTTCACATCATTCTATTGAATATATTTTCAAAGAATTATGTATACATTGGGTAGTAACTACCTCCAACCCAAACATAAGTGTTAGCATGTCAAATCATTAGTGAGATACTGGAAGACATGTATCATTGACTTACCCATCAGCTGGAACATTTGTAGCAAGCAGCTTCACAGGATAAAGAGGATGGGCAACTGAAACCCAAAAGCTGTGGATGGAGACAGACATTAAGAATGAATATATTTTAAACAATACCAAGATACATGAAAGCAAGAAACCTCATTAAGCTCAAGTTCTTGCAGGTCAACCTGCAGGCTGGAAGGTGAGACAAGTGCACACACAAGGTGCGCAAGCACACAGCATTAGGATAATAGTCCTGTTCTGCAAAGAACTATCATATCTCATGATAATAAAGGCAAACATATCCTATGTTTCACCAATGTCTTTTCTTCATCGAAATCTACATACAAGGTTCTCCGGACACAAATCTTATTTCTTTCTACTTCAATCTTTCTTAATTCTAGCCCCTCATTTCTGATTATATGCTATTTGCCTACTTTTCCCACACCACTTTAGCCCTCACCACCCCTTAAATATGATCAATTTATCCTCTCTAATAGCTCATAAGACCAAACAATATACAAAGTAGCTTGTTCTCCTATCCCAGGTTGATGACATCTCCAACTTGCTTGGAATATCACCATAATTCTTTCTTAAATGAAAGGCCCCACCACTCATCTATATAAACATATAAATTTCCCTACTAGCGCTTGACTAAGATTTTTATGCACCTGGATAGGGAAGCACAATTTGTTTTAAACCAAATTAAAGAATTACATAGACAACAAGAAGCATGGTGATAATAAACAAGTTCCGGAAAAATCATGAAAGCTATTAATGGTTTGATGTGTAAATCTCAAAGGTTAAATTGTATCTGAAATGTGATGTTACACTGAAAACAGGAAAGAAGCATAGCGTCAAAAAAGGGAATCCTGGAGAAGGAAGGGAAACCATTTCATTCCACACATAGAACAGCAAGCAAAAGTGGATAAAATATATATGATACATACGGGTCAGCCCTGCTTAGTCGACAAATCTCACAATAGAACACATCAGGAACTTGTGGAATGCCCTCCATGGGTTTTTCTGAAATTATAACACAACCAATGTGTTGCCAGACGTGACATTTTAAATCCTCACACTGTCAATTGCAAGAAAATAAAAATTAATAGGGGCAAGGCGGATTAGCAAATCATTTAGGATAGGATTAAGCGCAAGGGAGCAGTGTCGAAGGAAAAGGGGAAAAGAATACAGCTTATGTATCTATTCTTAATGCAAGCTTCTTCTTCAAAATGAAAAAAGCACAAAAGATAGTAACAAATCCTGTCATTGTCTACACATGCATAGATGAGAACTATTAAGGTTTCTGCATATGATCCCTTAACACTTCCTTTAAACAAAATATTTGCCGATAATTAATGTGATGCACTGAAAACATATATAACAGCACCATTGTGCCTCAGCAGTCAGCACTGATGTGAAAAATTATTGGAAAAGAATGGTGCAAATAAACTTTGGAGCTCAACATAATGCAACAACTCAGCAGAAAAATCACACAAAGCACTAAACATTCTTGAGAAACAATCAATTATCTTAGAATTTTGGTGAACAAAAAAAGTCAAAGGATCTAGCTATACTGTGATTATTAGTTTCCAGTAACTAGAAATGCAAACATAAAAATCCATGGAAATGGTATAGGTATAAGAATGAAGTATAGAGATTACGCTGCATAAAGGAGGACATCAATTTAGACCCCACAGTAGGACATCCAATTAAGCAAGAAAGCAATTCATAACATGGAACATGCAATCCATATGCTTAAAATGCAGAGCCTTAGTTTTAATCAAACGTAGACCATGCCTCAAATGCTTTAAGAAGTAAAAGAACTTCCAGTAAATCATCCATCTAGCATACACCACAGCTTAGAAGGAACAGAAATTTACTAGAGAGCAAGATCTTTTAACCTTAATCATTGACTCTGTCTCCAATGGGCTTCCACATGGACAGCGAACTTTTGTATCTGAGTGAGGTGGATCATCCATTTCACCATTACACTTCGAATTACTGCAATCGGAAGCACCTTGTCCCCGTGATGCTAAATCAGTGGCCCCTGACACCTGCATTTTCCTGGAGAAGATATCAGGTGTGAGTCAACAAACAGAATTAAAGCTGGACTTTCAAGAGCATAAATGGTTGTCCAAAGAGAAAAAGGTTAGCTAGAGGGCCCCATGAAGCATGCAACTACTATAACAAAATTAATAAGTTAAACAGAAAAGAGAAGACAATCTAACTGCCAACTCTAATAATGGAGTTGCAAGCAATGATGAACCTGTAAGTGTCATCCACAAGCTTTGCCACCTCTTCCTTTGCAATGGCAGTCTTCTTTGCCCATAACTTGGAACCTACAGATAAAATAAAAGCTCAGGTTTATTCTTCCAATAGTATCACAAAGTCAAAGCCATGCATGAGAAAGTGTTCGTACATGTTGATCATAAACTGGATGCTCAGCAACCCATTAGAAACTCTATGATTATCAACTATTCATATCCACACCCAATCATCAAGAACAAGAAAAGAGGGAGGGGGAGATGATACAATAAAATTGAAATTTGAGATTGACAATTGATGGGGATTTGGGATCACACCTCTCACATAAAAATGAAAGAAAATCATAGCTATGGATATTAAATCCACGCCATCAATAAAAACAAATACCTAAAATTGGGGGGATATTAATCGGAGAAATCTCACTTCTCAATCCCAAAAATTCAAATTAAGAGTCAATTGCACATTATTTCCATTTAACATATATCAATAAATTTCTAGAGTTTGCAAAACATCCACTAAAGCCTGCTGAATTAGAATATATGACACCAGAGCTACGAGCATTCCATTTAATTTAGCATTAAGAAGTTATTGGCAGAGATTGAATCCAAGAATCCCCAAGTGGTGGTATTACCTAGTTGGTAGGCCCCATTAATTATGCAAGCACATGTAAAAGATAACTATATGTGTATCACATAGATAGAGATAGTAAAAATTGCAAATTACAAAAACTGAGCATCAAACACTAAAATAAAAAACATTGACTTGATAGGAGGGGGAAAAGAAATGATGTGAAATAGACTACAACAAAAAATATATCTCAAATTGCCTTCAATAAAGGGTTATGTGTCTCTAGTAACCTGCGAGAGAGTCTGCATGTTCATAATTATAAAAACTGTCTCTATTACAAACAACAATATTGTAAGGTGGGAGCAATTTACCTGGTTCCTCGGATAGAATAGCTAATATCCGGTCAACAAGGTCCTGCACATTTTAAATCACAGCATAATCATATACATGAGACATATGCAATACAAGCCACATACAGTCAAAAGCATATACAGTTTATGAAGAAATCATTGTTTTGCAGGCAATGAGAGCAGAAAACCAGCACATGCATCAGAAGGCAAGGGATGGTCTTGTAAATCTTGAGACAGCATATTATTTTTATTTTTTTACGGTCCAATTTAATAAACTGATTGTCAATACAAAAAAAAATAAGCTTAATGTTTATCTACCATTATGTAATGGCAATTTCAAGCATCATATACAAGAAAATTAAGCCAAAAACAAGATGCACCATTTACCTGCTTCTTCCCTTGCTTTGAAAGACCTAAATGAGTCAGGACATCCTTGAGCTCTTTAATTCGAAAATATGCCAATTTATCCTAGAGAGAGAGAGAGAGAGAAAGTGTTTCATAATCTCTTGGCTAAAACAACACAGAAAAAGATAGAAGCTACTTGATTGCAGGAGATTCTGATGCCTAAACAGCATGAGAAGGGAGCAGAGCCACAAAGAAAGACCAATGACTCCAATTCTGAGTTCAATTAATTTACTCTTACTCCAATAAGAGGAAGGACATTGCATGGTGCAATGATAGAGTAGCAATATTTTTAGGCAAAAACAAAAATACAGAATTAATATTAGAGACTTTTTGAAATAGAGTAGCAATTTTTGGAATTGATATTTGAGAATTATAACATAGAGAAAGCCTCTTGCAAGTGGAGTGGTTTCCTTAAATTCTATAGGAAATATTATTTCATACACAGGCCACACAGTCATGGACTTGAAACCGCAAAAACACAGGTTCAAGTTGTGAGAGCTGCCACGTGATAACTTATCTCAAAATTCTCATCCAGTGAATGTATCAGTTGAGTTTTGGTTCCATAACCAAGAAAAATAGTATGAAAACAATTGGTGCATACAGCTGCAAAAGAAGGTAAAAATGACGACACTGATATTCAAAATGAGAAGCCACATGAGAGAGGTGATCTGAAGATGCAGCCCAATCAATAATTTTCAGTAAAATCATTTCAAAGCTTTTGTAGCAACGATGCGAGGAAATGATATATGAATAAAATACCCACAAGTATGATTTCCATTGTCACTAAAGTTATCAGATTGGCAAACAATTAGAACCATTTCAACATACCAGCAAAACTAGGAGTTGCACCATGTTTAGTAGTAGGCACATGGAAATAAATAAATAAATAAATAAAAACTAAGTTAATTCAACCAAGACTAATGGACAAATATCATTCTTCTAGTGCTGGTAGGAGAAACTAAATCAAAACCAACTACAGCACAGTAAAGGTCAATTTCAATAAAGCAAATGAATTTGTGGAGCTGCTTAATTACCTTGCAACCAGCAACTAAATCCATCGTTCAACGTAAAAAAAAAAAATAGACCGCGGATCAGTAGATAAGCAAAGCAAGCACGCCGCCTTGTACAGTCACCGAACGGCGATCGATCTGTTAAAAAGTAAACCTACCAGACAACTTGAATAATCGGAATTATCAATCTTAGATGCGCGATCATTTAATAACAAAAACGAACAGAGTAAAGAATAAAATAAAAGACACTTACGTATTTTGATGATAAAATCAAGGAAAAAGAAGGAAATTGGAGATGAACTAGGGTTCCAAACGCCTTTTGCTTGTTTAAAGAAGACAAATCAAGTCTTCTAATCACAAAAAGTCCCGGACCTATCGGCGATTATCAAATCCGATTTTTTAACGGAACGCGTCCGGGTTTCATTTCTCTACTTCTCGCGTTAGGCTCTGCCTGCGTGTCTTGCGATGATGCACGCCCTGACGTTGTCTCTCTCTCTCCCACGTGCGAATTCTAGAGGGAAATAATTAACATTAACAAAAAAACAAACCCTTATCATCTACGGACTCTTGCCATTTCACTCATTTCTTTATTCACGCTGTTGTTAAAAGTCAATTTTCCCCCTCCTACTTTCTATTTTTTACTGTTCATTCACTTAACTTTATTCTTTTTAATTTCATTATTGTAAATTATGTTGAAACGGTTCTGTATATTGATGTTTATTATAATTTGTATGATCTCGCTGCTTTATATATCATTAAATATTTACATGACAAATTGCATACTAGTTTTACAAAATTAAATTTTAAATTGTTTTTAAAATAAAATTGAAAGATTAAGGATAAAAAACTAATATTTACAAAACAGGGTTAGGTTGTTCAAAAAACATGATATTTTTTTATTATAAACTTAAATAGGAACAATAAGAAAATTGATTGTGGAACCAAAATATGAGCATAATGGATTAGTAATGAATTTGTAATTACGATGTTACAATAGAAGTTTTTAGAGTGAGACCTAGACTGAAAGGGGTGGAATCTTTGCAAGAAAAAGGTAGGTGAACTGCATTTTTTTCGTTAGGAGTGTTTCTTAAATTTTAATAATTGTGATTTTTTAAAATGTATTGTGCATCTATTTTAATTTTAATATGTGGCATGAAAGAAAAAGATAAGGATGAAGTTAGTTGCTCGACAATAGATATATTGCCCAGTGATAAGCTATGGTGTGAAACTAGTTGTCTGATAACAGGACTAGTACCTGATAATAAGTTATGTTATGAACTAGTTACTTGGTAATGACTAGTGACATCAATTTATTCAATGACCATAAGAAGTTATCAAATTCTTTATTGTCTAGATGACTAATTTATCGAATTTTTAATAAAATGTTTGTAATGAAAAGAACTAAATTATAAAATTGAAATGGAAGGATATATGCTATGGTTGAAATGAAAGAAAATGTTTTTAACTGTTAAAAGAGGAATTATTTACTTAGTTGGTTTGTAGACAAAATTAAAGCTATGAATTTTACTTAGTTGTTTAGACAGAACTAAAGTTTATAAATTGATTACTTAGATTGTGCAAACAAAACTAAGGTTATCAATTTCTACCTATTTAGATGATTGCTAAAGTGATTAATATAGATAGTAAATGGTCGGTTATGTGAAAATTATTGTGAATGAGATTATGATAAAGTCAGTTGTATAAACAATAACTTGTTTTAATAAATATGCAAATGATAAATATTAATATTGATAGCGCAATTCAAGATATTGTTACTGAGATAAATTAAATTATGTTAAGGAAACTGGTTAAAACATTATTATAAACATATTGATAACTTACATTCCTCTTGTAAAGAAATAGTTCCAAACATGAATTAAAAACATGAATCTTATTTTATCATACTGAGATGCAAATAAAATTTGGCCACTTGTGTTATAAGAGAAAAATAACTTGGACTAAGAAGGATAAACAATATTTTTATACAAAAAACATAAGAATGAGATTAAAAACAATTAAAAGTAGAGAAGCCTAAAAGATAATAAAAGTTTATAAGTTTATTTATTTTTGTGTTTTAAACATATTTTTTTAATTATCATATTAAAAATAAAAATTTTAAGAATAAAAATACTATTTTAATTAAAAAATATTTTGAAAACCAATAAAATAGATTTAGGGAGGATTTGATGCTGCATTTCATTGAATTTTTTTTATGTTTTATTTTATATTAAATATTTTTAAATTATTTTTATATATTAATATCAAAAAACTTTATTAAACGAAAATCACCACCACTTTCGAAATCAATTACCGCATTTACTATCGTCTCTAAAACCGTCACCTTAAACTTCCTTGCTCTATCAGATAGATCCACATTTACTACTGCACTTCATAGTTCATAGTTCATAAACGCGTACCAAAAGCAAGCCTCTCTCTCTCCGAGTTTCGCCATTTGGATTCAATTATGGCTACCACCACCATAAGAAGAATACCAATTGTTTACGCTCTTTTAGCCTTCTTCTTCTTCTTGCAAATCTCCTCCTCCACGGATATACCTCCTGAACAATCACCATCTCCATCTCCTCAACAATCCGATTTACCGTTTCTATCCCCTCCTCTTCTTCCACCCTCCTCTCCCTCACCAGGCACCGGATCTCCCTCACCAGACACCGGATCTCCCTCCCCGACGACATTGGCATCCCCACCATCCCCACCCCCTTCAGATCTGACGGTTCCTGTGCCCGCAGCGGACGAGGATGTTCCAGCTCCGGCACCGACGGAGGCGAGCGATATCAATGTGGATGGAGGAAGTGGGGGTGAAGAAGAAGAAGGAGAAGATTCTGGGGGAATGAGTGGAGGGAAGAAGGCGGGGATAGCAGTAGGAGTTATAATGGCGGCTTGTTTGGTTGGATTTGGAGGATTGGTTTATAAGAAGAGGCAGGATAACATTCGAAGGACTGCATATGGTCATGCTGCTAGAAGAGAGCTTCTTTGAATTTTATTTTATTTTTTCACTCAAGATTTCTGCATACGACGACGATTCCATTTGAATCATTATTTAGGCGATAAAAAATGTTAAATATTGTACGTTTAATTTCTTTCCCAAATCAAATACAGAATTCCCAGTGAAAAATGTAATGTTCCCCTCAAGTGATTATATTGGAGATTGTTTTTTTGCCCACCATTGTTTTAGATAGATGTTTTTTGAATTCAAGGAAATTCTACTTCCGGAAAATATATCGATTGATCTAAAGGCATGTTGAAAATACATTTTATAATTTCGGATAAACATATAAAACTCTGATTGTTTCATATTTTTATAAAAAATACATATCCTAAGTTTCTAACACTTTTTCTGTTTTGTTTAGATAGATTGCATCTGCATAATGATAATTAAAAAGTGCAGAAGAAAAATGAAAATTTCTGTTCGAATATATTAATTCAAACAACCAGAAAAAATAATGCATTTTTAAATATCCAACGATCAGAATTCCAACTTTCTTTTCTAGTCATGGAAGAATTAAGCATGGTCTCAAAATATACAATCTAGATTTACACTTTTTTTTTTTAACATAATTACGAATTCTTAAGACCATAAAATAAGGTGGAAAAATTTAAAAACTGATGATATACTTGCTATATTGAGGAATAATGCAACTGTCGAGAGAGAGTGCAGTACAGATTGAGGATAAGATAGAGCATAAATAAGTTCTTACATGGACAAGTATATTTTCCCATGTAGTGATGTACTGCTGTTTTGTCTCGCGGGTTTCAATCTATCAGTTCACTCTTCTGCAGGAGGATCTACCCAGCGGCCATTATCTTTAATGAGCTCGATCAAGGCTTCTGTGGCATGCTCCATTTCAATTCCACGCTTTACCACCGTCTGACAAAACATATAAATTCACCCCTCATTTCCAATATAAATCGGTTAAGGAATAATACAAATAGCCTAAACAGTCACTGAAACATAAACTAACGAGCAATATTAGTTCTTTTTTGTACATTTTTGAAAAAAATATATTCTTGTTTTTAATTTTTTCTTTGCTTTAATTTTTTTGCCGATCATTTTTGATGTGATGAACAAGCATTACAGCATCTAGCCTAAGTTTAGGCTCCCTTTAAAGGTTAATGATTTGGGTTACTCAACAACATAGCTTGGTAAAAGCGCATATGAAATCCTCATTACCTTCCCAACATAAAGATCAATCTTCCCAGGAGCACCACCGACATACCCGAAATCAGCATCAGCCATCTCCCCAGGGCCATTCACAATGCAACCCATGATTGCGATCTATGAAAAGAAATGTAAGGACAAACTACATTTTTTTATTGGAAAATGATAAGGATAAATAACATTAAATCAAAAGATAATGCAAAAGTATTAGAGGATCACCGAGACACCGGGCAAGTGTGATGTCTTTTCTCGTATTTCAGCACTTATCTCTTGAAGATCAAACAATGTTCTCCCGCATGAAGGGCAGGAGACATATTCCTGATGAGATTTAAGCAATTCTAGTAATTAATGAAGACGTTAATCTCTAAGGGCATCAACACTGTTTTTTTGTGGTTTTTTTTCTTTGAAAAAACAAACAAACTCCATACCGTCTTTGTATTTCTCATTCTGCAACCTTGTAATAAGTTGAAAGATGTATTCCTGAGAAAATCAAAATCCTGGTCTGGGGCTTCAATAAGGACACCATCTCCTAGACCATCTACTAAAAGAGCTCCAGCAAATGTACCAGAACCAATGACTAAGTCATCCCTGCAAAGAGGAAAAATAGTGTAAGCTAAAACAACTAATACATGCATCGCATTTAATGAATATTACTAGTTTCATGATTACCTGCAAACCCCTTTTGGAAACTGAATATGGTGAATCACAGGGACATTCAAAGCCTTGTCTGCAAGGTACTCAAATAATCTGCAGCCAAGATAGACTTCAAACTGTCAAGACTAAGAGAGTTTCACAAGACAGCGAAAAAACTGTGTTGCAGATAGGAAATAACACAAATGAACAATTAAAAGACGCCTAATTTTTTCATGTTGGGTCACTAGGTACACCCTAGGCATTCACATGGGTCTACTCAGCAATATAGTTGACACTCTTGACATAATTGCCTAACAGGCCATGGTAGTTGAAGCTTGAAACAATCAACAACAAAATGGTTTGAAAATGAAAGAATTTTCTCAGGCATACATTATCTGCATGTGGATGTACTGATGGTTTGGTATTATCTTTTCAATTAATGACCATAATATAAAAATTCAAGTGAGTAGCAGAAAAACCTCCTTGCTGCATGCACTCTGCCAATCTTATCCTCTGAAAGGGGTAGATCATGCAGAAGCATTGTGGCATCAACATGTTTGAGAATTTCTAATTCTTCAAAGGGCTCATCGCCACGTAAAGACACAACCAAGCGTGTACCTGATAAGTAAAAATTGAATGACTCAAAGTTCTCAATAAAACTCAGCACAGAAAATAGAAGAAACGAGGACATCGACCATAAGAACCCAGCAAAAAGACAATTTTTGAAAAGTGGTACCTTCTGGCAAAAGCTTGTATGCACCAGTAGACAACTCCTTAAGGTTGACAAGAACCATGGCACTGGGTAATGGCTTCGTTAGCTGCTCTGATAAAGGAGCTATTACTCCCATACTAACTTCTATCAACCTTTTGAGAGCTAGCCGCTAGTCATGATACAGAGTATAAACATCTAGTTATTCTGATTCTTTAGTTAATTTGTCTAATTCTAAAATGAGGCATAACAGAGATGAGAGGGCGAGGTGTGCTTTTCCCAATCAAATGAAGCAAGAGACAAACAGGGTTCTTACAGCATCCTTGTCATCCACTGGTGGGAGCTCTCGCAATAATATTGAGTCTACTGTTGCCAGATCCTAGATACAAATTTTTGCGTCAATAAAAACAATGATGGATTCAGAATTATCTCCAAGCCATTACTCTTTCAATGTAACAGTATTAGGTCAGAAGAGACCTTAAAAGGCATCCCAAGAACAATCTTTGCTGCAAGTGACTTATAGAGAAGTTCGGGTGCCTGGAAGAAGAAGTTTTTCAATAAAACCCATCAAATGCTTCCCTCCAAGTTAGAAAAGTGAAATCAGGGACAATAGTGAAAGGAAATACAAGGTAAGAGAACTGCTAAGTGGTTACCTTCAACTGATCTAAAGAGACTGACATGAGCACAGAGCCATCACGGTGCAGGACACCTCTATAATCCACCTCCTCACCCTGTAATTACGTGAACAATCAACTATCGATTTGTAAAATCATGATCAAAGAAATGAGCTAACAGATGCTCAAATATCCATAGAAGTTGAAGGATAACCTCCTTCTGCACTGGCAATTGACCAGATCGGCGCTGGAAATCAAAGTAATGCCTGTGCTTTTCCTCAAATGGTGCCTGGTTGAAAAAAATCCTCCAAAAGTCAAATAAAAAGATAGCACAAATTGCAGATTTTTTACAGAGCACATTTGTGTTAATTTGATAAAGTGCACCATAGAACCTACCACTCCTTGCTGAACTTCAGCTGCTCTCATACCAAGACTGGCCAACCTTCTGCAGGGATCTATCTCCTCTTCTGGTGGCTCTGTAAGTGAAACCCTAATTGTATCACCCAAACCATCCTGCACATCCAATAGAGTTCCTGACTTCCACAGTGACCACATTACATATAATTTTGTCCCAGTGATGATATTTAACTATGAAGAAATCAATTTTGATGGAAGATCAAGATCACACAAATGGAATGCACATTTCACCACATAAATTTCAATCTAAAAATAAGCTACAAACTGATGCATTTTAAACAATCTGAAAGTGAAAGTTCAAAACTGCAGGATTCATCAGAAAAACATATCATTAGGATTCTAAAGGATCGTCCATTTTCATAGAGCTTGCATTTTGTGTTCTAAGGTTACCTGAAGAAGAGTCCCAATGCCAATTGCAGATTTCATCCGCCCATCTTCACCTTCTCCAGCTTCAGTGACGCCCAAGTGTAAGGGATAATCCCAACCTTGAACATACATTTCTGCAACAAGTAGACGGTATGCCTGGACCATGACAACTGGGTTGCTTGCTTTCATCGAAAAGACAAAATTATGGAAGTCCAACTTCCGACATATCCTAGCAAACTCAAATGCTGATTCAACCTGTTAGATAAAAGTTATTTGATATGATGCTGCTGCGTCTAGAAGTACAACAGAAAGAAGAAATTGCTAAACATTATGGGAGGAAATAAATCTTTACCATTCCCCTGGGAGAATCTCCATAGTAGCTCATTATACGATCTGAAAGACTCCCATGGTTTGTTCCAATACGCATTGCCCTTCCGTACTTCTTACATTTCTCAACCAATGGAGTAAAAACCTGGCATTGTAAGAAAATACAAATCAAACTTTCAGGCCAATATATGTAACTAAAGGCAATTTTGTACAGCTTAATGTTCATGATTCAGTTAACACAGAGCTTTCTGCAGGATACAGCTTCACAATCTGTTCAATTTCCAATTTGTTAACCACTGCACTTTGACATACTTTCCGCACAACACTTCACTAGCTTATCACACTCTTCATGGCTAGACTTGGACGCATATTAGCCATTTAGTCCGGATAAATAAACTCAAAAAATGTTATTGAGAAATTTTCATGGGTGCCAATTTTGATAGAGGAGTGTTCTGACCTTCTCAATATGCTCAAGTTCTTTCTCATAGTCATCTTCTGTATACTCTAGCTTCTCAAATTGAGCCCGCCTATCAGCTGCAATGAACCATCTCATTGTACTCCAGCTTCATAAACTGAACCGCCTATCAGCGGCGTTCATTACCTAAAGAAGAATGGAACAAGGCCCTTGTGGCTTACCAAAATTTCCTGGGTTGACACGAATCTTGTCAAAGCATTCAGCTACTCGCAATGCAACTGATGGAGCAAAATGAATATCAGCAACCAGAGGTATATTGTAACTGCATAAATACAACAGTTAGAGACAGGGTTGGTTCACATAAAAAAAAAATCGATTGAAGGTTTCTTATAACAATCAGACCTACTTTTATTTATTAGAAAAGAAAAACGCCTACTTTTTCTGCACAAGGGAGTTTTTTATTTCAAAACAGGCATCGGCTTCTCTCTTCCCTTGAACTGTAATCCGAACTATATCTGCTCCCTTGTCTGCTATTCTCATCACCTACCCAAATAAACAACAGATAATGAAACTGCATAGAAAAGGAAAGTAGCTCTGACAGACAGGCTCAATCAACAAGAAGATTGAGGACTTTCATTAAATTGAGTTGTGAAGAGAAATCAATTACCAACTGCTTTTAACAGACTAGTAGTGAAACCAGACTTGATCGATACCAGATCCAGTCAACAAATCATCATCAAGATGGTTCTCTATACAAATGATTACAGTTATTTGCTTACTAAACCATGGGTTCACAAGAGACTCCAGTTATTTGTATATGAAGCCATGATTTTATAAGAGATTTCTTCTTCTTCTTCTCCTCTTTTTTTTTTTTTTTTTTACTGAACCACGGGTTTACAAAAGACTCCAGGTATTTGTATATTAAACCATGAGTTTACAAGAGATATATACTTTTAAAACAAAATCAGTCACGGAGAGAATCCAATGCCAGTCTTTTAAACAGATGTTGAAATAGGAAGAGTTACTACGGTTGGTCTAATCTCTTGATACTCTGGAAGAGAAATCAAACACCAATAGTTCAATTAGAAAGAGCTGAAATGCAAGAAAAGTCAAAAGAACCTGTCCAACTGTCGCATCAACATCCTTGGTGTCAGTTGTGGTCATTGTTTGAACCCTTAATGGATGCTCACTACCAAGAGGCACATTTCCCACCATTACAGTGCATGTTTTCCTTCTGACAGTCTTGTTTATAGATTCACAGTACTTTTGTCTTGGGACTGCATTCAAATTAACAATATGCTTCAGATACGTAATTTCATACTATTGCTTTACTCTCGAAAGTGAAGAAAAACATTAAATTTAGCCCAAATAAGTTTAGATTTTGCATCTATACTTGATTAAAGTTGCTAACAAAACAGGAGAACCACATGGACTTTTCTTTACTGTCAATAAAATACAAATAAATCTGCTCTTCGTGTTTTCCGTGCACATATATCTTTAGCACCGATCATATTTGATTAACAATGACATTAAAAACAAGCATATATGCCTCAACTCATCACTTCTGATCATAAGGTATGGTTTGTTGTATTACCTAATAGAGGGCTCCCTTCTGATACAGGTTGAACCTCAACAATCTCAGGACCATTATTAGAGTTTTGAATCATTGAAATTCTTTTTCTACCGGATTTGATCCTCTTTGTACCACAAATTCTCACAAAATCCACGCTTTTTCCAAACCCTAAGCTTGATTCCCTCATCTTTAACCCTGAAAATGATGCTGTTACAGCCCCGGTCGCCATTTCTACCAGGTACCTGGCAATCACGCGACAAAATCAAAACAAGAACCCATAACTTATTTATTTTCGCAGGAACACGAAAAGCTAAGAATATTTTTTAAAAAAAGTTAAAAAAAAAAACAGTAATAACAAGTGTTTCCTGTTTTTCTGCTGCCAGACAACTCGTATACAGCTTACCAGTTTCTTATCTTTCCTCTGGCTTAAAAAGCAAGAGAAATTGAATGCTATTTAATAATCAAACTGAAAATGACCTCAAAAAAAAAAACAGAAATTAAGGTTTGATCGAGAAGGATCTGGAGAAGAAGAAGAATGAACCTGTGGTGGTAGGTTGTTCAGGAGGACTTGACTCTCTCTGTCCGTGTCTGTGGCTTTGAGAATTTTAGTGAAAACAACAGAAGCACCATTTATGAGTGAAAACAATGAATAACATTTTTTTTTAGGAAAAGAATATACCTTTTCAAAAAACCCCAAGGAAATCCAGAATTTCTATTTAGGTTTTCCCGCAGCTGTAAAATTTTAGGAAATTATTAATTGCTTGCTGGTGATGTTGTAATCTAAGACATGATAACAAAAAAAAAAAGGATCTTGTATGCATGCAAAAACCAGACAAACCAGGAATCTTTCTGCTACCGTTTTACGTTTACCATATTCCGGGTGACGGGAGCACGACGCCCAAACTTAAATTTATTATTTATTTTCACGTCTTCATATCAAAATAATATTCTGGTTTTGGTGTAGCATGTTTTTTATTTTAAAATAATTTTTAAAAAATAAAAAATATCATTTTAATATATTTTTAAATAAAAAAATAAATAAAAATAACTTAAATTATACTTTTAAATAGATATTAAATAGTCTAATAATAATAAAAATAATAACAGTATAAAGCAAATGGATGATACACGTTTATGTATGTTATTTCTATCACATCATAGTCACCATTACCCAGCTTTTAAAATTTTTTAATTACAAATAAGCTAAAACAGAATGTATCGTTCATGTTCATGGTAACTCATGTCACTGTAGACATTTTTTTTCTGGCAATAAACAGTGTATTAACAAAAAAAAAAAATTCTCAAAAAACGCTAATTGACATTTTTCAGCCCAGTTCATCTGACCAATTTTATATATTTTTTAATATATCATGAAACAGTCACATAATCAAATTTTTTATGGTATTTTGCTCTTCTTATTGAGTTTCTTTTAGCAAATAATTCACATTGCATTACGCGCATACTTGCAAGGGTGCACACGCACAAACATGCACGTGCGTGCCCGCACAGATATCAAGGTTTTGAAGTGCAGGATGAATTACTTGTAACATAAAGAAAAAACAGAGATTGTGCTATTCACTAGACAAATAATAAAAACAGGCGCAGCACGCGGGCAAGCATGCTCGTTAACCACTAAGCCGACAATCTGTTCACTAAATCTTCCCGTTAAGAAGCGAGTTCTTAAGAAATATTTTACGAGGCACGGCAAGCTCACACGCCGGTGGATCCAAACCCTCCAGCACCTCTCACGGTTGCATCCAGATCCTCCACTTCCATAACATCAGGAGTCACGATCTTCTCAACAATCAACTGCGCAATTCTATCACCAACCTTGATCTCAAAATCAACATCAGAATGATTAAACAAGATAACCCCGACCGGGCCTCGGTAGTCAGCGTCTATAACACCAGCACCCACGTCGATTGAGTGCTTCAATGTCAGTCCCGATCTGGGTGCTAAATCAACAAAACCCAGTTTCAGAAACAAAATCAAACCATATGTAAAGGAGCATATACAATATTAAAATACGAAGGCTGGGATTTACCAACACGAGCATAAGTTCCTTCAGGTATTGCAATACTCAAATCTGTAGGGATAAGGGCTTTTCCTCTAGCTGGTACCTTTGCCACTGATGCGCTGCACAACATTAAAAAAAAAAATCATTAATTTGCTGATAATCCTGCGCTGACATTGTGAAAAATGAAAGGACTGGAAGAGGGTTTTGCTACGCACCTGGAGAGATCATAGCCAGCGGAAAGGCGGGAGCCTCTAGAGGGCAAAACAGCATTTTCAGAGAGCCTTTTCACTCTTAAGAGAGATGACGGGATGTTATTTTCTTGGAACTTGGGGATTTTAGGAGAAGGCTCTTTGATATCGGGGCTGTGGTTTTGCAGTTCTGTTGGAGGCATCTTGAGGAACTGATGGTTTCGACGGTGACAAAATAGGGAGTTGAGATGACAGAGGAAAAGAGGGAGGGATTTGGCTATTAAGTAGAGAGGGGCTCGCCAATGGCGGGAATTTCCAATTTATGGCGCTAAAGTTCCCGCCATGATTTTTCGGCGCATTATCGAAGCTCCTCCGCCATTTTGACTCGGGCTGCTAAATCCTTCCTTGTCTTCTTCGTGCTGTAAGTGGGCCTATGGCTTTAGGGTGTGTTTGGCATTGCGATTGCGATTGCGATTGCAAAAAAGCAGTTTCAAAAAAAGTGCTTTTACTGTGGTGCAAAATAAGCAGTGAAGTGTTTGGTTAAAACTGTGGTTGAGTTTGAGGTTGAAAAAAAAGCACTTTTGGGTGTTTGGTTACCAAACTTTTCATATTGCTTTTAACTTGTGAAATTACTTTAAAGGGTATACATATATCTATATATTGTAAATTTATTTTTTTATAATAATATAATGTAATTAATAATTAATAAAAAAACAATAAAATGACTAAAAGATTAATTAATTTTTAAATTTTGTCATATATAAATATTTTGTGTGTATATATATATATCAATGATGAAAAAAAAAGCAAACTAACATCGATAAGACCCAACATCCCGAAGCTTAGAATAAAAGAAAAGAAACAATTTAAACAGAAGGCCAATTTCAACAATGTAACAGGACAAAATCACAGCCATTACAACAATTTCACAGAAATTTCACATAATAAACTAACGGCAATTTCACCGAAGAATCCACAGAAAAAACTCACAGTAATTTCAACAGTTTCACAGAATAATCACATAAACAAATCACATCAATTTCAATAATTTCACAAAAATTTAACAGAAAATATCCACGGCAATGTCAACAATTTCACATAAATTTCACTGAACAAACTCACGGCAATGTCAACAATTTAACAGAAAATCGTAAGACAAATGCTGTGAGTAATTTCAACAATTTCACATAATAAGCACATTAAAAAATCACATCAATTTCCAACAATTTCACACAAATTTCACATAACACACTCACGGCAATTTCAAGATTTTAACAGAAAATTCACAGAAAAAATTAACAGGAAATTCAACAATTTCACACATATTTAACAACAAAAACCCACAGCAATTTCATAAATTTCACAGATATTTAACACAAATAACTCACAGCAAGTTCATCAAAAAAATCACGGCAATTTACACATTTTAACAGAAAATTCACAGAAAACAAACACAGCAAATTCAACAATTTCACTCATAATTCACAACAAAAAACCAACGTGAATTTCATAAATTTCACAGAAAATATAAACAAATAACTCACAGCAAGTTCATCAACAAAATCACGGCAATTTCAACATTTTAACAGCAAATATATAGTGAATTTAAATTGCTATTTTGAAATTGGAAGAAATTGAAAGTTAATTTAGAGAGAACAACTTGCAAACTCACCGATTTCAGCCAGATCGTTGCGAATCACAAGGAGGGTAGAAGAATCGGATGGTTGTGGTTAAGCTGCTTGGGTATGGACGGCGATGAAGGTGGTGGCGATGACGGTTGATACTGATGACCGAGACGTCGTCTTGAACTGGAAGAGAAGGCGAGTGTGGTGGTGGTGCCCAGATCGTCTTCTTCGGGTGTGTTTGGTAGAGAAGGAAAGTGGGTTTCTAGAGAGGGTTGCTGTGAGGGTTGCAGAGGAGAAGGGTGTTGTTTTTTGCGGAAGAGAAGGAAGAGAAGGCACCCGAAGGGTGTGGAGAAGAAGAGAAGCCAGAAGGGAGACGTCCACGACGTCGAGAGAAGAAGAGAAGGAAGTTGCTTGGTGCAGATGAGAGAAGAAGAGAAGAAGAAGTTGCTTGACGAGAGAAGAAGAGAAGGAAGTGCAGACGAGAGAAGAAGATAAGGCTCGGATGAGGGGTCAGATGAGAAGATAAGATTTTCAAGATTTCCAACGGTTATAATTTTAATCGCAGGTATACGCAGATCGTGGTTTTAGAAATCGGTAATAAATAAGCATGATAAATGAGCTTTTTTTGTAACGCCGATTGAAGTTAAAACTGGCGTGGGATCCACCGGTTTGACTGGTGTTTGGTTTTTACCAAACACCAGAGTTGTGGTGCGATCTGGCAAACGCAGATCGCACCACAACGCCAAACAGCACCTTAGCCTTTAGGTGGTGGTACAAGTTTCACGATTGCTTCTGACGTGGACTCATTATTCACGTCCGTCCTTGAAATCATAAAGTTTGATCCTTAAACTTCAATTCTGTCATGTTTAGTCCTTGGATTCTAAGAAAGGGGAAAACAATCACCGGAAAGTGGTGGTTTTTTATTTTCTTAGTTATTCTATGGTATTTTAGGGTTTGAGGTGAGGTAATTTTAATTTCCGAAATTCTTTATATGTTTTTTCTACTCAAAATGGGCTAAAATATTAGTTTTGATAGTAAAAAAAGCCTCTGACCCAATTTCAGGATCTCCTAGACCCATAAAATCTTTTTTGAATAATTCAAATAAATACTGGTATTACTACTACTACTAATAATAATAATAATAAAAGGAAATAAACAGATAATATACATGTATAATATATATACTTAGTTTGATCATTTTTGTGGTCGGAACATGCTCAATTAAAAAGAATGTTTTTTTATATTTCCCGATGATTTTTTTCTCATTTTTTTGGAATTCATAGACTAAAAGATAATAAAAAGTTTAAGGATCAAAATAAAATACTTTATTCCAAGGATAAAGTTGCTCAAAAACAAAAACAAAAAATTGTAAAAACAATTCATTTAATTTTTAATTACATGTTAACAATGTCTACACGTTTTTGTTGTCAATAACATGCTAAAAGTTCTTGGATCTATGCTCAACGATAATTTTGACAAAAGTATTTTAAGACTCAAAAAAGTAATCCGCGAAGGCCAAATCATCTAGAAAGTGACCGCTAAAGCTACATGATAATAATAAAATTCCCATTATTAATATTATTTATTTTATTTATTTATACCCTATATATCTTCATTATTTTAGAGTTTCAATGCTTGAAAATGGAGTAGTTTTAAATTTTGGATGCATTTTTATAGAAAAAATAACAAATAATGTGGACGCGCGTGTGTGTGAAAGAGTGGAGATTCGGAAATTCAATCTTAAATTCATAACGACAAACTCGAATCACAAAAACAACAATTATTGGACAGCTGTCACCATGCTGACGATCAGCACAAGCATTCGTTCAAGTTCAGACCAGCGATGTCTCCCTCTCACACACCATTAATTAACGTGTCACAAGGTAAACACTAGAGCAGCTATATATACGCCAACCCCAAAGAACACAAGATGATGATGCAGAACAATAATTGCCCCGACAGAAGCATCCCGGGGAACAACAGGAGACTCTTCAACAGGCTTTGCAGGTGCCGGAGCAGGAGGAGCCGGTGGAAAAAGATCCTTAGGAACCAGCACTTTGTCGACCTCGTAAATAGCAACCTGTTTGTCTGTGTATATAGTATTGGATATGCTTGTTTTGGTAAGCCCTGAACTTATTTTCACTGAATTATCACTGGTGGTTATAGTGAGTGGGAGCTTATTATCTGATCCGGCCAGTGTTTTCACCGGGTTACTTACAGTCTGGAAATCGGAAATTGAAAGAAATCTCGGTAGTATGTGAAACTGCACAAACTCGAGCTTTTCTCTGTCGTTTAAGGATCCGACAGCTCCTGCAACTCGGCTTGAAAATGCGTTATCATTTGGTGCAAAGATGGTTATGCCATCGGTTGAGCTGTTGAGCTGGGAGAATAGCTGGGTATCAACTTGGGTAGCTTTCATCAGGCGGACAAAGGATAAGAAGCGACCAGCTTTTAAGAGGATTTTGATGGTGTCTGTTGGGACAGCTAGGGATGGCGGTGGCACCGGTGCCTTTGTCGGAGTCGGTGACTGGACTGTTGACTGGCAAAATGTTCTGCTGCAATTATGGAGGAAGAGGAGCGACAATAATAAAATAAATTGCTGCATTTTCGGACAGCGGAGTGGCCTGTGCTGTATGAGAAAAAACAATATGAAAATGGAAGATTATATTATAATTCGACTCAAATGTTTGAATTGCAAAGAGCCAGGGAGGGTTCATATATATATATATATATGGTAGCAAGCTAGCTAGCCCGGTGGAAAACTAATCCCTGTCAGGAAAAGGTGAAAGGTATCCACTGCTAGAACCTTTGCTAGTTATACATTATCTAATTACTTTGAGAGGTGACGGATATTACTATCAAAAGATATTAATCATGATGATCAATCGTTATCCATTTACCTAATCTCTACTGGTTTGCTTGCCAAGGCAGCAAAACCATGATGGTATTTCTAGCTGGTGTGATGGGAAACAAAAAGGCCGCCGCCGCCTGACGGTGGAGCTGGTGGGGTCTGTCCGCATCAAACAGAAACTCTTCACTTTTTCACTCATGCTCTCGCATAGCCTTGCCTACTGGGTTTCGTCCAAAATTTTTAGAAGTTCCAAGTACCTCAATATACATATCTAGACGTTAGAGTTTATGCGAAGATATTTTAAACTTCAAATGTTGAGAACCGAGTTGTTGATCACTTAAGTTGTTTGCTTTTTATTGTTTCATCTATGGTATGTGGATCTGGTTAAATCTTTAGTCGCCAAAGATGTTAGGAAAGTTCTTTGTGGACGGTGTTTTACATTGTATTTTAAGAATATTTTTGAAAAAAAATGAATTTTTTTTTTATTTCAAATTAAAAGAAATAACGGTTTTAGATCATTTTCATGTGCTGATGTTAAAAATAATTTTTTTTTTTTAAATATTATTTTGATACATTTCAAACGAAAAATATTTTTAAAAGCAACCGCAACCACATTCTCAATTAAACATTTAGAGAACAAGCTCAAAATTGATGCAAGACATTATTTGAGGATGAGCCTTATTTGTGGAAGCTTTGTTTTGATCAAGTTATAAGAAAAAACTGCACTTGATAATGAGTTTCATTCTATTTTTATTGTTTTCCATTTTCATGTTTATGGTGGAGATTTCAGTGCAAAAATAATAGTCCATAAGGTATTAGATTGTGGTTTTAATTGGCCTATTTGTTTAAAGATGCCTAGAGCTTTTGTAAGATATAAGAATGTCGTCAAATAACAAGTGATATTACATTTCATGATGAAATGCCTTTAACCTCTTTACCTTATTTGAGGACTCTAACATGTTGTACCAATGTAAATAAGGTTATACAACTATTGTAAGCGATAACCAACCATATATGTGTAATTTCAATTCAATTTATCTTCTTTTTTTCAATATTCTATTAATTTTGTATAGTGCTTTTCCTCAATATCATTTCTAGCACCTTTTATATTTTCCACAATTTCTTTCTTTTCTTCTACATATGTTTTCTTCCATATGTAATGGTGAGGGGAGCAAATAACCTTTTTTAGGTTTGAAGTTTGGTGCTCTTATACTTTATTTGATTTTGCAAGACAACTACTTTTCTCTATTCAAAATTAAGTTTTAATTATAGTTTTTATCAAGGTTGTCAATATCGTTCTGTTCCGGTCGGAACATTCCGTATCATTAAAAAACCGAGAGTAGATTGTAATAAATTGATTATCAGTGATTTTAAATTACATGAGATTCAAAAATTTATTTTATAGTTTCTTTTTCTTTCCCTTTAAATGAATTTCAAATCTTCTAAAACTTCGCCATACCTCTTGTCTATCTTTATTTTCAATTTGAGATAAAAAAATAATAATAATAATACTCAAACTTCAAAAGTATAAATGCTGGGATCCATATCTTTGCTTGATGTTATTTGCCTTTGTAGCACACAACAGCGCATGAATTTCTTTATTCTTCTTCTTTTTAGCTTATTTTTTTGCAATCACCTCTCTACATATACGTCCGTAGTAAGATTATATTCCGATGAAGATATAATAATATTGATCAAACAGTTTTACACATAAAAAATTCTTTCCGATGGCCGGAGTAACACGAAATTCTCATAATGCTTATACTCATATAAAACATGAAAGTAAAATTAAGGGAGAATATAAGCAAAAATAAATCCATTCTTAATTAATTAATCGCAAGCTCGAATGGTACAAATGGATGTCAATTATTCAAAAGCAGTGCTGGTCACTTTAGATCTTTATCAGCAGCACCATTGCAGCTCCATAAAATCATATATAGTATAGTAATCAAAACAAGGAAAAGGGACCCATGTTACCCCACTCATGAGAAGATCGCAGCAACCATACAGCTGAGTACTGCAAGTGGCAAGGCATTATTATGGACCAGAATGAGTGGAGTTAGAGCACCGGAAATATCCTTGGGAGCGGTCGGACTTTCTGCACCGGGAGCTGCCTTCCCTGGCTTTCCCAGTTCGGGTGCAGGAGCGGGAGCAGGAGGTTTAGGAGTAAAAATGTCGACAGGAAATAGCACCTTATCAATTTGATAGATAGCAAGCTGGCTATCAGTGTATACAGTGCCGGAAATACTTGTATTTGTTAGTCCTGTACTTATATTCACGAAATTCCCTGTGGTGGTAACATTCAGTGCTACCCTCGGGCCTGTTCCGGCCTGTGTTCTTACAGGGTTACTGACAGTCTGGAACTGGGAAGATGATACAAGTGCTGGTAGTACATGAAACTTCACCAGCTCAGTCTTGTCTTCATCGCTTAAAGCGTTTAGAAAGCCTGATTTGAGGCTCGAAAATGCGTTGTCACTTGGCGCAAAGATTGTTATTCCATTGTTTGTGGTGTTCAGCTCCTTGTTTAGCTCTGCGTCTTCTGTCGTTGCTTGCATTAGTCGGACGAAGACCGTGAAGTGGCCAGCCTTTTGCAGGATCTTACCCACGTCAACGGGGCCAGGCGATGTCGCTACCTGTGCGGATGGTGCCTGTGAAGGGGCATTCGGCGGTGCCTTCACCGGGGTCGTAGGTGGTGGCATTGCCGGGGCTGCTGCCGGTGACTGACCTGACGTTTTTGTACAATATTGGAGAAAGAAAAGGATAAGAGAGAACAACACTAAGCTTACAGATCGTTGCCTCATCATGAAGTGCTATGTTCTGCTGTAGTGGCGGCGCCTACATTCCTTGGGAAGAATGCGAAAATGTTCCAAATCTTTTATGGATTGCTACTAGCAAAAATGCTTGATGCTGTAACATGAGGAGGACAGAGAGGGATGGTTTTAATATCGGCGCCGGAGAGAGAATCAAGTTAGGTGCAATGTACGCAGAAACTAGTTCCTTAGTTATCTTGTCGGGAAAGGTATTGGGCATCAATCGGAGAGAGAGTACTGGCAGCAGCTTGTAGTTAGCATGACAAATCAGGAAAACTAAGAGGGTATTTCAAGCAGCTACACGAGCTTCGATGGAGATGTCTTGTCGGTGTCAAACAGAAACCATAGCTATATTACTCATATAATGACTGTTTAGAGTATTAGGAGTTGTTTTTTTAAAAAACAATTGTTAAAAGAATAATTAAAATAATTTTTTTTTATTTTTAAAATTATTTTTTACATCAATATAAAAAAAAATCTAAAAATATATTAAAAAATTTAATTTAAAATAAAATTAATAAATTTTTTTCAAAAACGATTTTGAAATTCATTATCAAACATCCCATAATCTTATGCCCATAATTTAATATTGAAAAAAAATGAAAACATATTTTTATTTTAAAAAAATATATTATTTTAATATATTTTTAAATAAAATATATTTTCAAAAACAACTTCAATTAAACTTCAAAAAAAATCGCTTTATTTAATCAACAATTTGGGGTTTAAACTTTAAAGAGTAACGGTAACTGATGTTAGACATTGGAGTGTCAGTATAGACACTAGTATGGAAATATGTAACAATGGAAGAAAATGTAAACACTCTGATATCGGAGTGTGTCATGAATGGCTAGTATAAATGTGTAAACGCGGTGTTTTTAAAGAATTTGTAATTTTTTGTTTAAAGTTATTTTTTCATATATTTTTAAATTATTTTAATATATTGATATTAAATATAAATTTTAAAAAAATATATTATTTTAATATATTAAAAAAAAAACATTTTGATAAACATCCGATATCACATTTTCAAACACCTTTAAATCAAGCTACGTACATGTTAGTTGGTGTATTTCTTCAAGCCAATTCTCGACTAAATACTGTTTTTTTTTTTTTTTGTTAAAAGGTAATATATTGTATACTAATCATAACCAAGTAGATTGTTTGTCCACAGGAGTTTGGTGATTCACGAGAGTTGCTTGAGTCAATGACCTTCAAGACATTGTTAGTTTCTCATTTAACATAAAGCAAAATATGTGCCAAATAAATAGTTGTGGTATATAGGTATAAATCCATATATAATATAGAAAAAAATGTATGAAAAAAAATTTATTATTTAATAATATGATAACAAAAATAGATGCTTGAAAAACTTAGCATTAATCAAATATTGTGATGTTTATTTGAGACTGCAGTAATCTTATAGAAGGAAAACCAAAATTATTATGAAAGTCAGGTTATTAAATGATAAAATTATGAGAGGAAAAAAAGATTCAACTAAAAAAGTAAAAAAAATAGAAAATGGAATTTTAAAAAGAAAGGGAAAAAAAGAATTCAATGGACTCAAACTGTTCTATTTCGGCAATTCTTTTTAAACATGCTATTACACCAATATTATTCATTTATTTACAAAAAAACAAAAACTTAGGTGTCTTCCAGTAGAAGAAACTAAACTAAACAATAATGGGTCGGAACATGAGATAGTTATTGCATAATACAGACAGCTTGTCCCACCCACTTTTTTTTTTTTTTTACTTCAAGATCTCGGCAACCATTTCACATCCTTCATCTCATACAGAATTGAAAAAGATAAACCAAAATGAAAGGAGAAACTGGAGTTCCTACTATACATTACACAATTTTGTCAGTAAGAGTCGCGTTAGCATCGAAATCACTGCCATTTCATTCAGTAAGGTTTATACCTGTGCTGTCGTTGCTCCCATCAGATGGTTCCCTTCCCTTCTGCATGCTACTACGCTTGCACCAACACAGATACTGAGGAATTGGTCCATCATCCCCAATAACCCAGGTATGATTTGTGACAGCATCCAGGGTGATCCTCAGAGCTGGGTCTTAACAAGACAATTTTCAAGTCAAAACAATACATATGAGACAATTTTCAAGTCAAAACAATGCATATGAGGGATAAAAATAAAAGGAAACATGCTTGCCCAGTTGAATAGCCAATGCTGACAGAAAATAGATTTTACATACCTTTGCAAAGAAGTCCCTCAAGTAAGTCCTTCAGTTCTGCGTTCATTTCATCAGGGAGCACCAAGGGGTTGTTGACAATCTGGGAAAGAGGAAAACACAAACAGTATTTTAGAAATTTAGAAATTTAGAAATCATAGTCTTAAATAAGAAAACTCACACAAGGTAGATAAAAGGGAAATTTAAGTTTCATTTGTTTGCCTTGTCATATGTATCATGGAGCGTTTCTCCAAGAAATGGGTATTGCCCAAGTATCATACAGTACAAAGTTACTCCCACTGCCCATGTGTCCGCAGCTTTGCCATGGTAGATTACACCTGTTGGATCAGAAGTCAAATCCAGGCATGATTGCAAGCAGATCCCATGTCCTATTAGCTTAAGCATTACAGATTTCTCAGCTCATAAAAACACCTACCCAGACAGCACTCTGGTGCAGTGAAAACAGGAGTTCCAGGAGACCTGCGAAGCTCATCATTATCATCCTGCAGAACCATATCAGAAACTTATAAGAATAAAACAGCTTCCAATATGGAGAAAAAGACTGGAAAATGTTTTCATATCAAAATATGTATTTCTTGTCTGCACATCGCAAGCAAAACATTTACTACACTAAGGTGCTGGACCAGAGAAGATGCACAAACCAGATAGTACTCATTCTTTCTGCATGACCATAACTACTAGTGTGGGGCAAAGGTCAATAAAGGACCTTATCATAATTAGCTCAGATGTAAGGAGAAACTGCAGCTCCATAATACAGCCATCCAATGATAAAGCCAGCTGGAGCCCAACTTGCAGCACAACTTCCAAACTCAAACATACAAGATTAAAAACTTCAAATATGTATCTTTGTGCATGATGCATCCTTATTCCTTTCACAAGAGCATGAAATAGGTACCCAGATGAGTCCTGTGGTCTAATAGTAGTGATGCGTGTAATCTAATTCGCAAGCCAGTAGTTACAGGTTATATGTTAAAAGATCCCTGTAAGTGATAAATTTTACAGCTTTCTACTCTAGATACAAATAAAACTTCATATGATTTTAGTAAAGCACTATATACAAAGCAGCTGAAAAGCTAATCAACATCTTTAAAGGTTGAACTTCAAGAAGTGCCCCAGCAAGCAAGAAGAGGAAGGGAGGATGCAAACAAGCAAATGCGAACACAGACATCTGACGGTTCAGGATAGAAATGATATTTACAACATTCATTAAGGCCAACTATTTTAAATCTTTCCTTAATATATTTTGGAACATGGTTTGACATGATGGTTACACACTCATAATATAATGAATGTGAACTGTCAGATTTCCACCTTTTCATCTATCTTGTTTTTATTTGACAATTGCAATTTAGTTCTAATCTACAATACCAATTACAAAACAGTCCTCAAACTAATAATTATACATATAAACTGAATCAATTATAACCAACATGAAACAATACTGAAAATAAATCAAAGGACCTAGCTATAATTAAGTCTTGCAACATTCTTGAAAGACAGGACAAAAGATAATAAAAAAGAAATTTTAAATTTTAAGCTACTTTAGAACTTTTTCGCATATGCTTAGACTTTTGGGACCATTATGTACTTATACATGGTGTATGAATATGTTTTTCCCATGTGTAAGTGTCATTTTCCATATAATTATCAGTTTCACAAAAACATAATCCCCATTGCAGATAACATATAAAATTAACAACAAGAATAACATTAAAAGAGTTATAAAGTGAACTAAATCATAGAATTTTGTCACCAGCTCTTCTTCCATGAAAGTAACTAGCTGGAACTAAACCTGCCATGAAGCAATTTCATTACCTCAACTACCTGACTGATGCTGAAATCTCCTATCTTCACTGTACCAGAGCGAGTAACCAACACATTATCAGGTTTAATATCTCCATGCACTATATTCTGTTCTTTGGAAGAAAACACAACAGTTCATTATATGCAGCAATCCATATCTGTCTATGGGAGAGACATTTGTGTACGGAAAGGAAATGCAAACGCAGCTTCCACAAAACATCTTGATAAAAACAAATAAGCCTCTAAGCTAATTCACATAACTTCCATAAATACCCGTTCATATAACTGAGTTCAAGAATAACGTCTGCTTGGACTCCCCTCTCATTTTCAAGTCATTTTCTTTATTATTATTATTTTCTCAAGAAAGTTGCTATTTAATTACATCAGAGTTCCAGTGAAATGAAAACAGCTAATTGTGAATATCCAAATCAAAAGGAGATCAAGACTAGATCTAGAACCCAAATAGTGTGTTATTAAACAGGAACGATTGTTCAAAGGTTGGTCTTGGCTAAAATTATTATTGAAGTCACTATCTTCTAACTATTAGTGGTGAGCAAGTCAGATAACGTATACAGAAAAGCCAACAAGCAGCAGTTCAAGATTTCAAAAAAAAATATTCAAAACAATCTACTAAAATCCATATCAGATACAAATTAAAAAAAAAAATCATAAAGACTAGCAGGCAGCACATTTTTTTTTCTTTTTGTGATGGGTAGGACATTGACAAACAATTTTAGAGACCGGATCTTTAAATAACATCAAGCTTGTAGGACTAGCAACCACATTGTCATTCTAGCCTTCAAACATGTAGGGAGAGGGGGTTACAGAGATACCAGTGAGCTTTAAACCATTATTTTCAATTTTTTTGTGCCAATTGCTTTTATTCTAAATAGTGCTACATGAAAGATCACATATGTCTGTGTGCATGCTACTCCGTTTGGTAATGGACTACTTGATAAGAAAAGCTGAAAAGTGGAAGAGCAAAACACAAAAATGATTCTAATAGTCATGCACCAACAAAATAAAGTAGACCAGAGAATAATCAGTTAAACCAATATTGATAAAACTATCCAAAAAAAGTGAGCTATCGAGTTCATACATGAGCATGAAGATACATTAGCCCAGATACAATATCCCTCAGGTACATTCTAGCAGTATCTTCTCCAATTCCACCCGGAGGACCAGATCCTTCCCACACCCGTTTTCCATCCACATATTCCAGAACTGAGAAAAGAAAAGACGATTCCAGTCAATTAAAAAGCTATCATCCTACTTCTTCATAAACATGTATTTAATGCAAAATCAAGATTGTGAGAATGAGCACACTGGTAAAGAGGATAATCAAATGGAAACGATAACAAAAAAGAATGTGGTTATGTAATACCCATGTAGAAGTGATCTGTATTTGGGTCATCGATCACCTCGACGAGATTGACAATGTTAGGATGGTCCAACATTTTCATGATTAGAACCTGCAAGGAAAAAGGAAATAATTTATTTTACTTCATTTGACAGTGCTTCATGTCAAATAGCTAAGCAGATCAATTAATAGCACAGACATACGAAGGAACAACCAGGTATGTGTAGAAAATTGTATTTCAATCTCATTATCATCACTGCCTAGGACCTAGGATATATACAGCATCTATATTTCTAATTTAGGATAGTTATTAACTACACATAAATAGCTATCAATGCTAGATCCTAAATAATAAGGAAGTATTTGACTTCCCTTTTATACATCCTACGAATCTGCCATTCAATACTTCCCCTCAAGCTGGATGGAAGAGATCTTTCATTCCAAGCTTGTCTAGTGTGTTCTTGAATGTAGGATTCTGAACTCCTTTAGTGAGTATATCTGCCAGTTGCTCTCCTGTAGGCACATAGGGAGTGCATATCAGTCCACTCTCTAGTTTTTCCTTTATGAAGTGTCTGTCAACCTCCACATGCTTGGTTCTGTCATGCTGCACTGGATTGTGTGCTATTGCTATAGCAGATTTGTTGTCACAGTGGAGCTTCATTGGTCCTTCCCACTTGATTTTTAAGTCTTCCAGAATAATTTTCATCCATAATAACTCACAAATTCCAAGTGCCATTGATCGAAATTCAGCCTCTGCACTTGATCTTGAAACAACATTCTGTTTTTTGCTTCTCCACGTCACAAGGTTCCCCCCTAGAAGTGTACAATATCCTGAGGTTGACCTTCTATCTGTCACGGCTCCTGCATAGTCTGCATCTGTGTAGCATTCCAACTCTAGCTTGCCATGTCTTTTATATAAAACCCCCTTTCCAGGAGTAGTCTTCAAATACCTGAGGAGTCTATACACTGCCTGAAGGTGTGATTCCTTTGGATTGTGCATAAACTGGCTCACTACACTGACAGCATAAGCAATGTCAGGTCTAGTGTGAGCTAAGTAGATCAGCTTACCAACTAATCTTTGGTATTGGCCTTTGTCAGTCGTGGTCCCCTCTTCATCATTGTCAAGTCTGTGCTTTAGATCAATTGGTGTCTCACATGGTCTGCATTCCACCATTCCTGTTTCTTTTAGAAGATCCAGGATGTATTTCTGCTGGGAGATAAAAATCCCCTCATCTGAATGGGCCACTTCGATACCAAGAAAGTATTTTAACCTTCCCAGTTCTTTGATGTCAAATTCTGCAGACAGTCTCTTCCTTAGCTTGTCCCTTTCCATATGATCATCTCCTGTTATGATAATGTCATCAACATAGACAATTAAAATGGTTACTTCCCCTGAATTAGAGTGTTTGATGAACAAGGTATGATCTCCTTGACTCTGCCGATATCCCATAAGTATCATGGCTCTAGTAAACCTTCCAAACCATGCTCTAGGAGACTGCTTCAAGCCATAGAGTGCCTTCTTTAACCTGCAAACTTGATTAGGCAGTAAGGAATGATTGAATCCTGGTGGTGGATCCATATACACTTCTTCTTCCAACTCTCCATGTAAGAAAGCATTCTTAACATCATATTGCTGCATACACCATCCAAGATTAGCAGATAAAGAAAACAGAATTCGTATGGTATTCATCTTAGCAACAGGAGCAAATGTCTCCTCATAGTCTATCCCAAATGTTTGTGTAAACCCCTTAGCAACCAGCCTGGCTTTATACCTTTCTAGGTTGCCATCTGTTTTGTATTTCAAGGTGTACACCCATTTACACCCTACTGCCTTCTTTCCTTTAGGCAGTTCAACTATGTCCCATGTTTGATTCCTTTCTAGTGCATTCATCTCTTCTCTCATGGCAATTTTCCAATTCTCATTATTTAGGGCCTCATGTAGGGTTTTTGGGATAGAGATGGTATTTATTTTTGAAAGGAATGTTTTATGTGAAGGTGAGAATTTCTGGAATGACATATAGTTAGCCATAGGGTATAAGGGTTTCTTAGTGCACTCCCTTTTTCCTTTTCTAATAGCAATTGGCTGATAGATATTTGGAGAGAGGTCATCAAGAGTAGGAGAGATTTCATTACCTTGTTCAGGTTCAGATTCTTGGGCTTGCAGAGGGGTCAATTCAGGCTGCTGTACTCTTCTTTTATACACCTGCAGTGGTTTGTTAGCAGTAGTAGTTTCTCCTTGTGGATTTGTAGTGTTTAGGGACTCACATGTTTGTGAAATTGATGTTGGAGACTCATGTGTTTGTAACATAGAAGATGATGATTGCTGTCTAGATGAAATAGGAAATGAAAACATGTCATCCATAGAAAAAACAGTAGCCTTTTCTTCTATATTTTCCTCCCCCTGAAGAGAAGAGGTGCTGAAATAAGACTGATTTTCATTGAAACTAACATCTTTTGACACAAAGAATTTTTTTGAAGAAGGATGATAACATTTATAACCTTTTTGTGTTATAGAATATCCTATAAAAATGCATTTAAGAGCCCTAGCATCCAGTTTATCCCTTTGATGTTTGTGAATGTGGACATAGGAGACACATCCAAAGATTCTAGGAGGGAGTTTTGAATAAAACATATTTGTTGGAAAAAATTCTGACAAATACTTTAAAGGACTCTTAAAGCCAATCACTCTTGAAGGAATTCTATTTATTAAATAGGTGGCTGTTAACACGGCTTCTCCCCAGTAATTCTTTGGGACTTTATGTTGAAAAAGTAAAGCCCTAGCAGTTTCAAGTAAATGCCTATTCTTTCTCTCGGCCAAACCATTCTGTTGGGGAGTGTTTACACAAGATGATTGATGGATAATTCCTTCTTTGTCAAAGTATTGTGATAGATTTTGATTAAAGTAGTCTCTAGCATTATCAGTCCTAAATCCTTTAATGTCAACCCCAAACTGTTTCTTTATCATTGCTGTAAAGTTTAGCAAAATGTGGCTTACATCAGATTTCTTTTTAATTAGATAAACCCAAGTCACTCTAGTGCAATCATCAATAAATGTTACAAAACCTTTTGCTCCTGAAATATTTGGAATGTGATATGGTCCCCATATATCAGAATGGATTATGGAAAATGGAGACATGGATCTTGATTCACTTGAAGGAAAAGGCACTCTATGGTGCTTTGCAAACTCACAAATTTCACAATTAAAGTTTTGAACATCAAGGTTTTCAAATAGAGATGGAAACATGTTCCTAAGAGTCTTAAAAGGTACATGTCCTAGACGACGATGATGATTCCAAACATCAATTTTATTTGAATATATTGAAATAAATGATAGGAAAGGAGAGTTACTACTGCTGCCTTTGCCACTGCTGCCTTGCATTTCAAGCATGTACAGCCCATCCTTGACCCTAGCATGTCCAATCATCCTCCCCGTAGCTAGGTCCTGAAATATGCAGTAATCAAAGAAGAAAGTTACACTGCAATTTATGTCTTTAATGAGTTTTCGAATAGACAGTAGATTTGTAGTGAGTTTAGGAACATGAAGTACTCTTTTAAATGTAAAGGAGGGATTAAATGACAGTGTTCCTTGGCCTGCAACTGAGGTTGCAGACCCATCTGCCACTGTAATTTTCTTACTGTCATCACAGGGTTGGTAGGATGTGAGGGCATCTGCAGAGGGGGTCATGTGATCTGTTGCACCTGAGTCAATGACCCAGGTGCTGGAATGGCCCTGGTTTGAGGCACAAAATGCATGAGAAATTAGAATTTTACCATTTTGAGCAAGAGAGCATGACCCAGATGGTTTCTCCATGGTGTTGAGTAGGGATCTTAGGCTCTCAATCTCCTCCTTGTTAAGTCCTCTTACCTCTGGAGTGTTAGTTTCTGAGGCTGTCTCTTCACCATTAGCCAAGTGTGCATGTCCTCTTGGCTGATTCCACCTAAATCCTCCATTACGCCCCATCCTTGTTGGGGCTATCTGATTCCTTGATAGTGGTCTGCCATGCAATTTCCAGCATATCTCCTTTGTATGGCCTGTTTTCTTGCAGTAGTTACAAAACTGCTCTTCTTTTTGGATTTTTCTCCCTTCAGTTTTTATCCTCTCTGCATCATGTTTGATTTCATTTCTGCCATGAGTTATCATCATAGCAGACCCTTCCGTGTGAGTGGCCTCCATCATCACTGTCCTCCTTCCTTCTTCTGCCCTTATTACTGAAAATACTTCATTGAGTGAGGGCATAGATTCCTTTCCTAGTATTTGGACTCTTACTGGATCAAATTCCATGTTCAGTCCTGCAAGGAATTCAAAAATCCTTTCCCTCTCCACATAATTTTTTAAAATTGTTGCATCATCACTGCACTTCATTTTAAAATCTTGATAATAATCTAACTCCAACCAGAAACTTTTCATGATGTTGTAGTATTCAATAACCAACATATTACCTTGTTTGGTTGTTGACAACTTGGTCTTGATCTCATAGATTAAAGCAGCATCCTTGACCTTAGAGTAGGTCTGTTTTACTGCATCCCACACATCTTTTGCTGTGTTCAGGAACATGTAGGGCCCGCAGACTTCTGGCATTATGGAATTCCATAGCCATGACATAATCATGGAGTCTTCTTCATCCCATAGGGTGAACTTTGGGTCTTCTGGTTTTGGGGGATTGTCTGTTAAATGACTAATCTTTCCTCTTCCCTTGAGAAATGTTTTTACTATCTGTGACCACTTCAGATAGTTTTTTCCATTCAGTCTATAGGAGATCTGCAGGCTCTGAAACTCTCCAGCTGTTTGGGTTTCTTTGGTGGTGTTTTCTGACATGATTTTCTGGTGTTGGGGTGGAAGGGAAGGTTCTGGATCTAGGTTTTATGAGATAGGCTCTGATACCATGTAGAAAATTGTATTTCAATCTCATTATCATCACTGCCTAGGACCTAGGATATATACAGCATCTATATTTCTAATTTAGGATAGTTATTAACTACACATAAATAGCTATCAATGCTAGATCCTAAATAATAAGGAAGTATTTGACTTCCCTTTTATACATCCTACGAATCTGCCATTCAATAGTATGTGTTAAGGATCTTCCTTAACAAGTACAAGAATGGGGTTTGGGAAGATAGAAATAATAGGAGGTAAGGAGAGAAATACTTCTGCAATCACAGAAATAGCAATTCAATTACTACTCTCCTTCTAAGCTTTCACAATACAAACTGACTAACAGTTTAACTATCTTGATAATTGTCACTAACCAATCACTAACCAACTCTAGCTAATATTCAATCATGTGGATTTATTATATGGACATGCTGCAATTCTTCTTCTGCTAAATGTCTTGCCAATACTGCACTGTCAATGGCTAATACTAGGATTCCCCATTCCTGGTGTCCTAACAATATGATAACAACTAGGCTATTAGAAAAAAATAAAAATGGAATGTCAACTCAGATGGCTACATCTAGGACACAAACTAGATCAATTGCATTTATGCATGGAATAAATTCTGAAGAGAGAACAAAGTTGAATTGATTATGTGAGATCTAGTAGAATTTCCAAATTTCCCACCTTTATCAATTCTACAAAAAGAAATGAAGAGCAAGAACAAAAAATATCAAGGAACAAAACACAACATAGGTACACTGGTGTAAAGTTCGATGATTACTTAGAGAAAGGATTTCAATTTAATACTTTTCGAGGTTAAAAACAAAATAATTGGTCACATAGAATTCGATCTAATCAAGTTCCATGCTTTTAAACGTGTTTGAAAAAAGGTTGTTAGAATAGGTAACCAATTGAAGTTCTCTCTTTGTAAAGCAAGTGTTTGCCAGGAGTATATATAATAAGGTTAATCGAGGTGAAGTTAAATATGTTATCCCCACATCATAAGCTCAAACAACCTCTAAAATAGCATGGCCTTCATCATTCACATTCTTGAATCTATTGGGCATGCCATTGTTAATGATTCACATATGACCATCGAAGTCTGCACCAGTTAATATTTTTTCCTTATTAGGTATCTTGGTTAGGCATCCCTTGGAGTGTCAACTATCATGTAGTAATTGAATCATTGACCATTTTATTTGACACCGGTATATCCATTAATTTTATTTTAATACATGCTATAATGTGTTTGGATTAGGACTCTTTGTCTACATTTAACATCAAATCTCTATTGTTTTGACCACCAAATCATTCAAAAAAATCACCCAAATAATCCTTTCAACCTTGAAAACAATATTTAAAATCAAAACCATTTCTAAACTCCAATCAAACTCAAAAACTTGAGTTTTAAATTTTTTATAGAAATTTCCAGGTATCAAAACAGTCGAATCTGATGAAAAATAGGTTTAAGATTGGTAATGTACTATGATAAACCAAACTTTTCATTGGGTAGTGGTCTAGCTGCCAGTGGTGGTCGAAACATAACAGAAAGGTCCCAATCCAAATACCTCATGATCCAGGTATTAAAATCAAAGTATTAACAATTATGATTGCCAATTCAAATAGTCAATAGTCCAGGGGTCTTTATAAGTTTTAGCCCATGACTACAAGCAGAATAAAGAGCCTTATACAACCTATCGTGCAGATTACAATAACCACACCACTGTAAATACTATCATGAGTCTTGTAAGTTAGGTGATGCAGCATCAAGTATTAAAAAATTCAAATCCAATGAAAATTGTGTTTAAGATTGGTATACTGTACACTGGGTTCACGATTATAAACCAAACCTTTCATTTGTTAGTGATCTTGCTGCTAATGGTGTTTGGAAAATAATAGAGGGCCCCCAATCCAAACACCTCATGGTTCAGGTATTAAAATCAAATAAAAAATATAATGAGTGCCGATCCAAATAGTCGTTAGTTCAGGGGGTCTTCATACGTTTTAGCACATGACTACATGCAAAATAAAGAGCCTTTTGCAACCTCTTGTAAGAACTACAATAACCACCTCTGAAAATACGATTATGAGTTTGGTAACTAAGGTGATGCAAACCCCACCCACCCCCTATAATTTTGTTAGGATAAAACTAGAGTGTTTTCCCCAGAGGTTGAAATTTTGGTAGTGCAGATTCTAATAACACCAAAGACCACAAACCAAGAAGAGAGTAAGCAAATACCTCACGAAGTACATCAGTCATTGCAGTCTCTGAAGGAGCAACCCGCAGCTTCAACAAATGAGACTTGTGAAAGGCCTGCAATTAGCAGAAAAATACATATATCCATGAGAACTAAGAAGTGTTGCATGCCATCATTAACTGAGAGCTAGGCTCAGTTTCTTACTTAAAAAGAAATAAAGAACAGAAAAGAAAGTTTTCCACAATTTAACAAAAAAAAAAAGAACACTAATTTTCAAAATTTAACCAAAGAAAAGACGTGACTACTTCTCTTATAAATAGTTGTTACTACTTTATCCACCATAAAAAAAACAGGCATTCAGAATCAGACAAAAAACACTACCTTAATTGCATAATGCTTTCCATCTATACTGCTTTGATACAAAACCTGTTGCAAAAACAAGGTTAAAAAGCTAACAAACTAATTTATTAACCAATTTGAGAGAAAAGAATACCTCCCCACATTATGCTTACCACTTTTCCATAGCTACCAGCACCAATCTTAAACTGGCGAACATATTCATTGACCATCTTATTACCATTTTCATCCTGAAAAGCATTTAAGGAAGCAGTGAAACAAGAACCGTGCTCGGAAATGCAAGTCATAGGTCATATACACGGTAATAACACCAACAAGTTACACATGGATGCACAGCCACAGCCACAGGATTATAAGCAATTCCACATCAAGGAAGGTGGGGGGAGGAAATTGCTGCAAAATAAATTCAAATGAAATAATGATTACCTCAGAGCGAACAAGTAGATGGGTTTCCTTGACAGGATATTGCCTGCAAACCAATCCATTCAGCTCCCTAAGTCTCAAAATCTCTTCAGAGCGTTTGGCACGATTGAGCACCTCAGCGTTATCACAATAACTAGTGCCAGTAATATCACCATTAAAAGAAGCGCCATCCTCCCCATCACCATCATTTTCATCATCATCAATTTCACCATTTAACAAAAACTCCTGGGAGAGATTATTGTTGTTATTGTTGTTATAATTCCTCCCGCCGCTAGAAATGGCCATGGGTCTTTGCTTGGGCTTCCTGAGGAAACCAAAACAGCTACAACAACCCATTGCTCTAGCAAAGGAATAGCTCTCACGAAACATTGATTCTCAACAGAAAAACTAAATTTCAGAATCAAGAAGATAAGAATAGAAAAGCTGGGAATAAATTTCAGATCAGATTTGGTATTATTCCAAACGATGCCAAATGAAAATGAAGATAGCTTATACTAACATTATTCAATAACCAACCCAACATCCTCCTGGTTTTGCTTACACTCAACAAAGTTGACATTTTTCTCCAACAAAAACACAGACAAAACCTGTGTTGATTTCTCGGACGCTATTGAACACGGCATCACAAAGGAGTTTTTTTAATACAAAACCCTAATTTTGGATCGATAAAGAGGGGATTTGGGGTTTAAAACCCTGATTTGGTGAAGATTAATGATACTAATATTTAGTTCATTGTAAAAAGAGCTGAAAACGATGTTTTCGGCTCAAATATACAATGTTTCCTTTGTTTTTTTTAAATAATCATAGTTTATTTTTAAAAAAATATTTTTATTATTTTTCACATGACAATGATATAAATAAAAAAATATATAAAAATGAAAAAAATATTATTTTTTCAAAAATATTTTTAAAACACTAAAACAATCTTATAATATATTTATAATAATATATCAACTTCATTTTTTTTTTCAAAAACTAAAATTAAACTTTTTATTTAAACAACAAAATACATTTTTCATTATTTTTAAATAAATAAATACCTGGAATAAACATCATTAAATTTACACTCTCTGATTTTTCATTTTTTTCCTAACCGACTTTCGTATTCGCTCACCTATCTACATGGATATCAAAATCATAATTTTAACACCAATTGAAAGTTATTTTTGAATTTGAATCGTAAAATTATAATTAAAATTTATTGTAGAAAAATCTTAAAATTTTAACTAAAATCGTGTAGATAGAAAAATTATAAAATCGTAAGTAAAATATTTTTAAATACAATATAATATAATTATGGCCATAAAAATTTATTAGTTAAGGTTTATACATGATTTTAAAAACAAATACATAACAATTATATAATTTAAAAAATACTGATTTTTTTTATTTTTTTATTTTAAAACTAGGGGGGAATTTTTTTTAGTTTTACGAGACTCAATTTCTCTACATGATTTGACAAGTTTTTATGAATCAACTCACAAGTTTAATAATCATGTCTATTTGTATTCATGTTCAGTCTTTCATCAGGACACGTTCCCTCCCCAATCATGTATATTCCAAGCTGCCCACTAGCATGAGCGGCATGCTACGGACCGTTCTCTTTGATTTTGGTCAACGAAACGATACGTGTGCAAGTTTATTGTATGTTTATTATTCCGTTTTTTTTTTAATTATTTAAATTATTTTTTTAATATACTGATATTAAAAACTGTTTTTAAAAATAAAGAATAATCTAAACACAGTTATTTTATTTAATGTTAAAAAGAATTGATCTCACTGCGTAGCAATGCAGAATTGCAGACCAATAAAATCCAATAGTGAGTTAAAGAGTGGTTGAACTCATCCATTTGTCGAAAGTAGAAGTCACAAAAAAAAAAAAAAAAATTAAGCTTACAATTAGTTGTTTTAATTTAAAGCAGAAGGCTCGGACAATTAGGCACACATGTCTAGGCCATTGCTGTTTTTCAATGCCCATCAGTGTTAGGCCATGAGGCACACGCTATTAGCCTCCTTTTATTTGTTTTTTTATATTTTATATTTTAGTTAAAAATCATTTTACAAAAATCATTAAACCTAAATAAATACATAAGTCAGGTTGAGGTTTAACCGTCAATCACAACATTCAAGCTATTTTTTTTTTATTTTTTTCTACCACTTGAATTAAAAAAAAAACAATACAATTTCATTTTCTTGTTATTAATAATCTATTTTTTATTTTTCTCAAACCTAAAATAATACAATTTTACCATTTGTTATCAATTATTCACTTATATTATTTAGGCACCCGGTGTCTAGGTTTTTTTTTATCCTTTGTCTATTTTAATTTTTTATTTTAATTTTTTTTTAGTTAATTTTTAGTGAGGTTTTATAATTTGTTTTTGGTTGCTTGTTGTAGGTTTATTGAGGTCTCAAACAAACATCTCTATATATTATTTGGTGTTTTATTTTATAAGTATTTATTTTTATTATCATATAATTAAATAAAAAATATTTCAAAAAGAACAGAGTTATGATACCCGTTTAATTTCATGACTCAAACTATAAGTTTCACAAATTAATTGGATTGATCGAGAATTGAGTTTTATATTTTTTTCACGAGGTTATTCTCATTTCTAATAAATATCATGATATTGGGCTAACAATTGAATTTGCAAGTGTTTATTTTTTTCATCACATAATCAAATAAAAAATTTACAAGAACAAAGTTATTAAAATCAACGGAGTTTAATACCTAAGTTGCGGGTTTGAAGGATTAGACCATGAAATTCAAGTTAATCAAGTATGTTTATGACTCAATACATATATTAAAAAAAATATATCAACTTGATTATTTTTTAAAATCAAACGGTACTAATTATATGGTTAACTTTGAATTTGTCAAATCAACTAAATTATATTATCATATTTTTATATAATTTGATCTAAAATTAAAAAAAAAAATGAAAGGTTTTAAATCTTACGTATATTAATGATATTGCTAAAAAAATTATTTAATCTGAACATTTTTATTTTTACATTCTAAAACATTTTTATACAACCAGCAATTTGAAGCGTTTACATATTTGTGGAGACTAAAGGAGGTTGGGCCACTCAAAGCAAAAGAAGGCCCATAGTGCACATGACATTATTTACATATTCGTGGGAGACTAAAGAAGGCTGGGCCAAGGACCCAAAGCAAAAGAAGGCCCATAATGTACATTTCATTGGGAGAGGTGTAGTAGCTTTCGTGTAGACCTGAACAGGCAGAACAGGGCAGACAACCCATTTTTTCTTTCTGCAAAATCAAATAAATTATTACTACAGTGCAGCAGCGCCATGATCAGCATCCTTGCTCAAGTAATCACCCAATCTTTCTTTCTTCTAAATAAACAAATTATTATGATCATATAATAGTATATTGCTATTGTTGTTGGGAATCGGCAGGAGCGTCTGCTAGGCGCCGCATTGGGGGCTGCGTTTGCGGGTTTCATTGTTCATGAGCAACGAAAGCGCATCTATCAATCCATCTCGCCCGAACATCCTCAATTCCAGGTTATTTTTTAAATTATTTTCTTGAAAATGGAAACCCTAGTAGATTCTTTCGTCATTTGCTTGAATTTTATTTATCAATAATCTTGTTTATGAGAAATTGGATAGCCCGTTTCCTTATTCTTTCCATGCATGGGAGGGAGGGGCAATGTGTCTTTAAATTAGTTGCAAAATGAGAGAGTTGCCCGGATCAGGACATTCAAGTTCATCTGTTAAATTATTGATGAGATGGGTTTGTTTAATTGTCTAAAATACTTCCACATCTGGTCCTCCTCAATCATTCTCTTTAAGAGATACGTTAGTAGTTTACACACACAATAAGACCGTCTAGAATTGTCTGATGCATCACAAAGTTGCTTGGTAATACAAATGCCACAAGAGATTTTGTTTGTTTTCATTTTATCAGTTGGATTACAGAAGGTTTGATACTTCCATAAATGAGATCAAAATCGGTTGCAAGTGCATTTTTATTATGTTCTTATCGTCATCAAAATTTGGATTTTAGTTTTATGATGCATGAGACTTTTGGTTGCTAGAGTTGAAATATAGTCCTTATGATACTTTAGAATTACTACGGTGCATTTTGGACCTTCAAACACACTAACTAAGAACCCAAGATCAAGCTGTGCCAAGGAAGGCGTTTCAATGCTTAATAATCAAACAGAAATTATTAAGACCTACAGATCTTGTGTATCGTCGCACTTTGTAAATATAACGTGATTGGAATCTTAGTTTGGTTCTTTTGGAAGGGAATGTTGTTCATTACTAGAGTATTTTTGTTGCTTCTCAGGTTTTTGAGATGTTCAATCAACTCATGGAACCAATCAGATGTCTCTTTAAAATGCATTGCCCATATGACAAACTCAACATTTTCACTCACATCTCATTGTTGCTTTTATAATAAGTGGACTAGCTCATGGACAAATAACCTTTTTTTCGAGGCCAAAAAATGTCAATTTTTCTGTCATCTCCTTCTGTGAACTAAATGCAGGAAGAAATTTTATTAGATTTTAGAAATTGTGTTCCTTGGAACCATCATGAACCCAAAGCTCTATATCTGCAAGCTTAAATTTGTTAAGAGTTGACCTCCTGTCTCTGAGTATATTTCCTTTCTAGCATAGTTTGGAAAAAATATTGGATAAATAACATGAATAGAAAAGTTTTAAATAGCACAATTTGGTAAATATCATGGTTTGAGAATAACAATATTTTAAAAAGTTGCTTTTGGAAATAACAACATTTTAAAGAGATAGTTCAAATAGGCCGACATTAATTCCATGGAGGAGATAGAAAATAAGAAGGAAATAAAGAATGGATCTCGGATGCGTCGAAACTTTGACAACACCCCTAGTACTATTGAAAAAATCTCAACAAACAAATTTAATGATACCAAGAAGATCACCAATAGTGACTGAAGTGGTTTACAAGTGTCATTCTGCAGTTAGACAGTGCTTTTCCCAACCAACCACGAGCTTTTAAACTCTGTTATTCTGCCAAATAAACTTCTAACAGTAATATTTTTCAAAAAAAAAATCCCTGTCAACCCATCATGTTTAAGGAGATAATTATCTAGATGTGTGAAGTGTTTTGCTGATGTGAGCTCCTTGTCAAGTGAGATAAAAGGATAGCGGGGGACTCAAATGGCATTAGAGTCTAGTATTTCTGTTACATTTAGTGTTTAAAATGATTTACAGACCTCTTTCATCATCAATAGACAACAATTGTACCAACGCCATTGATTGAAGATGTTTTCTTCAACTGTCTGTCTTTAGTCATATGACACGCTCGTCTCTTAACAGATTTTTCTCAGAACTTCAGTGTTTGAAAATTTATCCACGAGAAGAGGTCTGAGCTTACATATGCTGTAACCTGCCATGCATACTTCTGTGCTTTCATATCTGGTTTGGTCTTCGTTCCTCTATGATAATGGAAACTATTGACCATTAACTATATTAGCTATCATAAAAGTTCAATTCAACCGTATTTCCTTTGAATAGTCAAACCTTTGTGTTCATGAATTTCTGATAGTCTAAACTTTGAATTTCTGACAGTTGAGAGAGCCCATATTTGGAAAGCAATTTCGGTCAGAGTTCGCACTTGCTTGGAACAAAGCTGTGGACCAGACATTTGGACCTGTGGTTGCCTCTCTGAATTCACGGAGGCGTTAAGACTTTGGATTAGTTTCATTGCTATTGATTGAACATTTATAACAAGTTTTGAGCCATGTACATGCAATGGTTCCAAATCATTTTATGGGACGTGTTCTGAGGCTGACTATGATTGAAACTCAAATAATATATTACCTCACTTGTAATGTTTTGGATTCTTAAACAAGTATGGCATGGCTTATTTTCTTGTAATATATTGGAATTTTAAATAAGCTGCATGACATGGCTTATTTTCTGTTTATCCTCGCTGCTATCTGAACCGTCTGATTTGCTCTAGGATCACAACCTAAGACTGTTATTATCCTTTTTGATATGAAGTGTATCCATGGCTTTTTGCTTAGACCTTGTCCGACACAGAATTTTTATATGGAGATAAATGTTTTCATGGGAGATCAAATTAGTGAATCATTCATTGTGATAAATGTTTCTAATTTGATAGAATATGTTCTTGGCTGCGGATTTACCTGTCCCTTGACATTGACTTGGAATCATATTTATTTTTAATAAAAGTTTGATTTATTTTTAATATTCATCAAATATTTGATTAATAAATATAATATTTAATTAAAAAATGTTAAATAATATTGATTGCAATATTGAATTATGAGATTTGAAAAGAGTTTCAAAATGTATTAAGAGATTAAAAATATGATTTGACATTGTAGACATACTCTATGCTATAACATCTAAATCAATATTTTTTGATAAAAAATAATAATTACACTGAGAATATTATTATCCTGATTCACCATTTATTTAGCTTCATGTGTTTTTATTGTTTTGCAAATTGTTAATGACTGCACTCTTGCATTCAACTGCACGCGATGTGTTTTGGGTTTCACCAGCTGGGTTTCCTGCCGAACCTCCTCTGTGCTGTCCTGTAATTACACCCAAATGGACCTTCATCTTCTGCAAGTAAATGAAGTGGAAGGTAATGAGATAACGGTTCTTCATTTTTAATACTGAATCCAATCTCATTATCACATATACATGAAAGAAATCAAATGTGTAATTCAGCCCCCAAAATGTGGTGTTCATCAGATCAGCTGTTACTCATCTATTCTAACTAGTTTATAGTAGTATATGGTCATGAAATTTAAAGTAATATAGTGAAAAAAGAAAATTGTTAGTGGATGCTTTTTTAAGAGCTTTGAACAGGGGGAAAAAGGTACAGAAACTGTTGAGTGTAAATGTGGGTTAACCTCATCTGTCCTAGAGGAATTATGGTCAGTAAGGAGATCTTTTAAAGATTTATTCATATATTTTCTCCCGATTGGATTAGTTCAGTCAACTCGTCGAACAACATGGGTAATTATTCCTATAGTTTTTCTTTTCTTTGCTATCCTTATGGTTGTGATGGCAGCATAACCTTTTTCAACGTCTTTTCATGGTTTCGTGCATGCTTGCCTCCGAATTACTTCTCTCCAACCCTACACTTTAAAATCCTGGGTCCTTTGGGTGGACTTTTTACGTCTTTGATTGGGTTTTATCTTCCGAACTTCACTCATATCCTCCGAGGTTCGAAACGAGCAACTTTACGCACAGACACTCAAAGGATTGAAAAAATGATTAACAACTTGATGACTATAGTTATAACTGTAAAACACCACGCAATAATCACTAATTAATGACATGATAGATACACTCAGAGCCCAAAATCAAGCCTCAGGTTGATCAGAATCGGCTCGATTAATTATGCTGGCTTTGCGTGTGATCGTTACATAGTAGACACCGAGAGTGAGAAGCACTGCAAATGCCACGCCGAGTATAACGCCGGCAACACCACCAGCCCCCAGTCGACCTCCTCCTCTCCGGGATGTCGATATTCTATCTTTCGTTTGATCAGAATCTTCAAATCGAGCTGCTAGAGGCAATGGTGAGCAGCTAGTCGCCGGTGCAGCACATGGGTTCTCGAGTTTCGGTTCTCGAGTTCTGGGATGGAAGAACTCCGCCGCTGATGGCGAGAAAGCCACCGGGTTCTCATAGACAAGGCCATGGGGAGCTCTTTCCTGGGCTCCTGCAACGAGTAGAATGGTGAAAGAGGAGAGGCGGAGGAGAAAGAGAGAAGCGACGGAGACCATGCTGTGTTAAGTGGCTGTAGCCTCTGGTTGAGTGAAAACTGCAGGGTGCATTGAGCAGGCATTTATAAGGTCATGTGGAGGGGGTGTTGCTTTGTATTGAATTTTCGGTGGCGAAGATTAGCCGGAGAAAGGAGGGAACAGAATGATTCGTGATGATTCCGATCCTAAAAATTGCCCGTTCCCCTGATTCTCCTTGTCGACGTCTACATGTAACATGTCAACAGCTTGTTCTATACACGAGTTAATGTTCTTGATGACGTGGCTTTCAAAATCATGCCCCTCACTTTGAGTGCCTTTTAATACAAGAACTTAGTACAGCAGGACCAGCGCCGGAAGTCATGATTTCTTTTGGGTTGTTTTCTCGTACTTTTTAAAAATATTTTTTAAAAAAATTAGTGGTTTCATATTATTTTCATATACTATTTTAAAAATAATTTAAAAAAAATAAAAAATATTATTTTGATATATTTTTTAACAAAATATACTTTAAAAAACAAGTTTAATTATATTTTTAAGCCGTTAATTTATTTAATAATAATAAACATTATATTTGAACATTATAAATGGTAAATATAAATTTTAAAGTTATTTCTCCCATCTCCTCTTTGTACTCAATTCCTTTTCTTTTCTAGAATCATCTTCTCTTCTAGAAAATGACATTCAACTCAAACATGAATTACCTTCCCTAGAAGAAAAATATTTTTTTATCATATCATTAATTTTAAAAATCTTCAGCATTTAATTAATTATTTGCCGACAAGAAGCTCGTTTAACATTAAAAAAAAAAAAAAAAGGTTTCCTCTGCTTTTTACCATGCACAGAGAGGACGCCATTGAACAGAAAGAAGAGAAACAGAGTTTGGCAGCACATAATGGCACCCACCAGTTTAAAATTCCACTCCAAAAGCCTCCACAGCACAAATAATTCAAGGAATAAATGAATTCTTGTTTCCTCATGGGAAGGGACATGAGTTTTCTGAAGCAGGAATTTCATGGTTTTTGCAGAGAAAACCGCGAGTACATGGGCTGCAAGCAGAAGAAAAAAACTTGTTCAAGTAACCATCTTATTTAAAAACTAAAATAATTAGGGGAAATTTTAGGATATTATTTATATTATTTGCTAACATAGCCTCTCAAGTAAAAATTTCTTGGATTTGAAACTTGCATTCAGATTCACATTACATTGTATCTGATTTTTATCAAATAAAATCAGGGTGGTAAGATTTGAACCTATCACCACTCGGTCAACAAGGCTCTGATATCATGTCAAGTAATCATCTCGCCTGAAAATTTAAACTATTAGATTTAGGTTTTAGGATATAATTTATATTATTTTCTAACACACACACTCAATGTGAAAACTCTTTGGACTTGAAACTTGCAAACTGATTCACACTACCCTGTGCGTGCTTAATTTTTATTAAATATAATAAAAGTATTGAGATTTGAACTCGTAACCGCTGTGTTAACAATACTCTAATATCATATTAAATAATCATTTCATCTAAAAACTTAAGTTATTAGCTAATATCCGTTCATATTATTTTATAATAAAAACACCTCTAAAACTGGCCGAAGCCATAAGAGAATAGCCGAAGCACCCGTTTGGCATTGTGGTGCGATCTGCGATTCGCAGATCGCACCACAATTTGGTGTTTGGTTATTTGGGAAACGCTAGTGCAAGCTATGGGTCCCACACCAATTTTGTTTTGAAACGCCGGTGCAAGAAAAGCAGCAATTTGCTGCTTTTCTTGCACCGACGTTTCAAGATTGCACCGGCGTTTAAAGCAGCAAAGCAGCAATTTACCGTTGAAATTTTAATTCCAAATCAACCCTCGTCCCTCTCGTCTGCAACCTCCCTTTTCTCTCCTCTGCAACTGCCAACCGACGAGAGAGATCGGGGTGAGTGCAGGTGGAGAAGAAGAGAGATCCTTTGTGCTTTTCTCCCTTTCTCCTCTGCACTCTTCTCCTCCTCATCTTCTCCCTTTCTCCTCATCTTCTATGGCAAATCATCTCCATCGCCATCACAGAGGAAGAACACAGACATCCCGCCATGACCAAAACCAGTGCCTACTGGGACCATTTTGAACTCGCCATTGACAAGCTTGAAAGATGGTGTAGCTGGGGGTTTGGGTGCCAACAGAAATGGAGAGCCAAGTATGGAAGAGATGGTTATGGCAGAGGCGGGGGGCTATCGTCTGCTCAAAACAAAAGCAATGGAGCTCTCTGGAACTACCCACTTTTTGATAACTTTTTATGCTTAAAGGCCAAACGGGCATTTAGATTGCTTGTTGGGCTAGCTAAATTCGGTTCTATCCAGATTTTCTTTTTATTACTTGATTTTATTTATTTATTAACTCTCAAACCACACAAATATCCTTCTCGGGTTAATATAAGTTTTTAGATTTTTATATTATTTTAATATTAAAATAATATAAAAATCTAAAAACTTAATTAAAATATAAATAAATATATTAAAAAATATCATAATATAATTTTGTCTCGCAATCCTAATTTTATATTCTAATTTTGTTTCAGATGATATTTTACCAGATGTTCTTCGATCAAATAGTCAGGGATCACAAAAGTTGTGAAATTATGAAATTATGTTGTTCCTCCTAATTTTACTTAAATTATTCATTTTTAGTAATATTTTAACAATAAACAGTCTCACTTTTGATTCCCAGACTACAATTATCAAGCTTTAGTGTGTTTAAACTTATTAGTTACTTGAAATATATTATTTAGTGTGTTAATTTTAGTAATTGATAATTATATTTTTAGTTTGATGGGAGAATAAAAAACTAATATTTGTTTTTTCATGAATTATTAATTATATTATATTATTATAACTATTAAATTTACAACATTTAAACAAATTATGTATATATATATATATACACACCCTTTAAAGTAATTTTACAAGTTAAAAGCAGTTTGTAAAGTTTAGAAATCAAACACTCAAAACTGTTTTTTATTCAACCTCCAACTCAGCCACAGTTTTAACCAAAAACTTAACTGCTTTATTTTGAATCACAGTAAAAAACGCTTTTTTTTTAAACTGTTTTTTTTCAACCTCAATCATAACCGCAATCACAATACCAAACAGGCCCGAAGTGTAAGAAGCACTGCAATTTAAATTTTCAGGGAATGCTCGCTTGAAATATCTACAAACGTTACAGAGGCTTGGTAAGGTTTTCATACAAGGGACATCTTCGGGGCCCATATGCAGCGGAAAAGGAATCCAAAATCTAGCAAGAATCAAGATATGATGCATAATCATCCCATTAAATCAGATTTTATCAGGGAACTAGAAAATCATTAGTCAACTTATGCATGAGGGGAGGCCGTGTGATAACAAAGTTATAATATTTAATTTGTAAAAGCTTTTTTAATAATAATAATAATAATAATAATGTTTTTTTTTACTGACTGAGTTTACATGCATCTAACTCTATATGTAGATACTATAAATATTTATATAGAATATATTTTTAAAATATATAAAAAATATCATCATATTTAAATTTTAAAAGAGTTGAGGTGATTTTATATAATAATAATAATAATAATAATAATAATTTTGAAACTGCCATTCACGCCCCACTTCTTACACGGTACGAGACGAAGCCACGTTTATATCGGAGAAATAATGGGACAGATGTCAAGAACATCAATCGTCCAAAGAAGCCACTTTTGTCCTCTTTCTCGGACCAGGTCGGTGAACCTCGCGACAAATTCTGAACTAGCAGTGCAAGTTAAGATGTTGGAGGTGTTTTTACACACGTTTAAAAAGCGTTTTTTGAAAGAAAAAAAATTAAAATATTTGTAGATCATGAAAATTGAATCAATAATATTTTTTTAAAAATGAAATTTTTTTTTTTTTTAAATCTACTAAACAGTAGCGTTATCGTAAAGAGAAGAATTTGTAATCCCCAAGATGCCCCTATTTTGTCGTCTAGGCGCCGTTGATTCTTCGTTCTTACGTTACGCTTTGAGGTTTTGGGCATGGGGTGACTCACATCCACGGCTCGAGGTTTCAGGCGTTTACTGAAACGTGGCAAAGAGTGGTGTTTACTGTTTTGGCATAGCAGTTGACGGCTCTCTGACGGACCTGTTAGATTCAAATAACTCATTTTCTTCCTTCTATTTAATAAACAGATAACTAGTTGTAAACTTTGAACTCGTAGATCATATGCGGATTGTTTCTGGAAACTCTCTGTTTTGCTGTTATTGCAAGCTCTGAACTCCTAGATTTGATTGTTTCTGCTGTTAAAACCTATGGATACATATTTTTCTCTTCTAAAATAGCCCATGTTTGATTCTCGAGAAAACTCAGCTTCTGTTATCTTGTTTGATCCTCGAGAGGCAAATATTAATTGACTGCTTGATATTATTTTTTAAAGTGTTTTTTGTTCAAAAATATAGTAAAAAAAAAATTTTTTTTTACCATCAATACATTAAATTATCTAAAAAAACTAATTTTTTTTAATTTAAAAAAAATATATATATATATATATATATATATATATATATATTTTTTTTTTTTTTCCCCGTGTTAAAGTTTCTAGAAGCCTCCAGGCTTCGATTAAATGTGTGTCAGCTGAAGATCAGTACCGTAACCTTCCGTCCTCGAACCCGCAACTAGAAGAAGAAACTTCAGGCAATGCCCTTGCAGTGTTAAGGCTTACGTCAACTAGCTGCAAGAAGTTCAGACAATAAAAAGTAGTTCAGAGATATATATGTTGGCTGCATTGAGTTCATCGTCAGGGTAAAATTAAAACCTGAAGTGGATGCAACCTGTTGTTAATCAGATTGAGTTTTTTCCGGGTACCAAATATAGTGACATGTGTCAAATGATGGAGGGCTAATGAACTCGTTACGACCAATGGATAATAGTGTATATCTAAATATATATTATTTTAATATATTTTTTAAAATAAATAATTTTAATTCTATTCATAAACAAACGGAGTGTTAAGAAAACTTCTTCTAACAAACAATAGATGATATAATCTTTAAAAATATATTAAAATAATTATTTATTTTTAAAAAATATTTTTAACACTAGCAAAAAAATCTAAGAACATCACATTTTATAATTTAAAATAAAAAAAATATTTTTTTCAAAAATATTTTTGAAATACAATGTCAAATAGGATTGTAGAATGACAGCATTGTATAAATATTGTATTTTATAATATTTTTGCTATCTAGTTTATATATTTTTTTTTATGATATCATTCTAAAAATCAAATCAAAGTACAAATCTAAATTCTAAATAATGAACGCAGTTTTCGGTGAAGCTTTTATTTCTCCTTGTGTTGATTTATTTTAGTTATATATATAAGAGATACATGCTGATTTTTATAGCAGAAAGCTAAAATTCAGAAATATTTTCTTATCTTAGTATGCACGAATTAAATCCAACTTCTAATAAAAGAAAAAAAAAACAGTTGAATTAAATGTTAAGTTTATTAGCGTAAAATTGTTTATTAAAAAGAGTGACATTAATTTGAAAACTTTGTGGCCTGAGTGAAGTCCATGGTGGTGACTGGTGAGTTTACGCGATTTCAAGGCCGATAGATGGTGGTTGTAGCGGGCTGTCGTGGGGTTTCGCGGTGGTCATGGTTTTGCAGCATCCATAAAGACATCAGCACAGCCCCGCGGCCATCACTTCGCCCTAACCAAGAAAGTTCGATATTTGCTTTGTTTTCTATATTTTGAATTGGAAAATGGTTGATTACGTAGTCTAGGGTTTATCTTGAATTAAAGATCTTGGTTGGAAACAGAAAAAAGAGACTTGATTTATAAATGTACACGAATACTTTTATTTTTTAATTAAAATTTAAAACTAATTTTGACTTGGTATGTAAAATATAGTTTTTTAAATATATATATATATATATAAAAGAAATAATATCAAGTTTATTCAAAGCTTAACAGGTTTAAGTTATTATTGTTGTTGATGATGTATTTGATTTTTAAAATTGCACGTTTAATGCAATCAAACTAACATTAGCATTTAACAAACTTGTTTTCGGTGGTTCTCTTGATTTAATTTTGCTCGTTTTTAACTTGAAATAATAATAATAAAAAAAAAGATTTTTATGATGCTCGGGGTTTAATTATTGACATTTATACTTAATACAAATACATACATACATACATACATGCATACATACATATATACATACATATTTGAGGTCCATAAAAAATTATAAAAATATTTTCATCCATATTTTTAACTATTCATTAATAAAACTCCCCTAATATATTAAATTAAATATTTTTTTGATTTTTTATATTATTTTTATATGATGATATTATCAATAATTTTTTTAAAATAAAAAATATTATTTTAATATATTTATAAACAAATTTATTTTTCAAAAATAATCTCAACCATAACTGCACCGCTAAACAAATTGCAGGTTAATACATTATTTGAAAAAACAGAGAATTGTCAATGCCTTATGGCGGTGGTGAGATGAATTTCAACGCGGTGATTTCAATTTGAAAAAGTCAAAGGGAAAAAAAATAAAATAAAAAAGGATTTTTATATATGTATAAAAAAATCAAGAACATTAAAATACATTATTTAAAAAATCAGTTAAACTTCTTTTTCAATGATTTTTTTATTGGAGCGAAAACAAAAACTATATATTTATATTGTTTAAAAAATCATATCAGTTGTTTTCAATGCTTTTGTATTGAAAATAATATAAGACTTTCTGGGGGTGTCCCTGTAATTTCAGAGAAAATATACAGTGAAGCATAGAAAACGAGAGAGAGAGGGACACGTGGCTTTATCCCTCCCTTCTTCACCCGAGCATTATTAAAGCAGATCACCATCCCCTAATCCCAAATTCCCAACTCCTCCATTATTTCGAAATGGCCACCAGCAATAGCTATTTTGCCAGACAAAACTACCGATTCCTTTCAACTACTGACTTCAACCACCACGCGCAACTCTCTCACGACTCACCCTTCGAACTCGACGAGTCCGACATCTACCACCACACCACCACTCTCTCGGTCTCGCCCGACTTCCGCAAGTCAGTCATCAGTTCGCGGCTCGTCAAGAAGTCAACCCCCGCCGCCGCTGCCTGCAGACCGACAGATCCCGGGAAAAAAACAGGCGGAACGCCGTCGTCGCTGCCGGTGAATATACCGGACTGGTCGAAGATATTGAAGGACGAGTACCGAAGGCGATCTGACGCTGGTGATGACGACGACGACGTGGACGGTGATGATTGTTTTGATGGCGGGGTGAGGGTCCCACCTCACGAGTTGTTGGGGAGGCAGATGGCTAGGACAAGGATCGCATCCTTCTCGCTTCATGAAGGGATAGGGAGGACTTTGAAAGGGAGGGATCTTAGTAGGGTCAGAAATTCAATTTGGGAAAAAACTGGCTTCCAAGACTGAAAAGAGAGAAAAATTTGAGTTCTTTTTGAGAAAAATGAGAAAATAACAACCGGAAAATTTTCATTTCTTACGTGATGCGATAGATGGAACTGCATCGTTTTGACCAGTCAACTATAGTGTTTTATTTTCGGACGTCATCGTTTTGGTAATTTCTTTTCGTGTCATGTGCTAGCTTCTTCGAGATTGTACACGAAACTGGAATGAAGAAATCGAGAAGTTTTTTTAAGTGTTTAATTTTTACCTGAACATTTTGATATATTTTCTTTTGGCCGGCGGGGTGTTTATTTTAATTGTCTCGTGAGTTGAAATTGCTGGAGGAGGGAGACGGGGACGTTATGGGAATATTTGGGGATGGTGACAAAGCAGAGGCCCTTGTCTTTGAATATTATATTATATTATTATACAATAAACTTGAAGAAAACACTCAAGCATTGGCCCCTCTCAATGTAGTTTTTAGCTTTTTAAAATACATTTAAATAATATTTTTTAACTTTATTTTTAAACAATTAAAAAAAAAAACTAACTTAATAAATAAATAAATTTTTGGCAACCTAAGTTTTCGCCGTCTTGCCCAAAACGCTCAAGGTGCGGTCCTTTTCTTCTTCTTTTTTTCTCAAAAAAATATTTTTTACGTTATTTGATTATTTTTTTAATTTGATTATTTTTTTTGTTTTTTTATCGGGTTTTTTAGTTCTCAAATAATTATTTGATTCAGTTATTCATAAAAACTTTTCAATTTCTTCATTTCACAATTATAATCCTTGTAATTTATCTTTTGGTTTGAACGGTACATCATATTTGTGATGTTAAAAGATATCTCGGTGTTGAGTTAATATTCAATTTTACAAACCAAGATTAAAAAAGTTAAAATAACATAAATCAATTTCAATACAAATAAAATAGTTCTCTCTTCATTTTTCTACTATTTATGTAACAAAAAAAACTACAATTTAAACCTTGAAGTCCTTACTTTTTTATTTTTGGTCCTTGTTTTTTTTAGAATTTCACATTTTAGTCTTAAAAATTATAAATTATTTTTCTAGTCCTTGAGATTTGAAGGAAAAAAAGACCATATGGAGAATAAAAGAAGGGAGAGAAATAGGTTGATCAACCTTAAAGATTGAGGTGGTGTTTCTCTTTCTAAATATTGTAAGAAATAGACTACGACCTGTAAGGATTTTTTATTTGGTATATAATTTTTTTTTTAAAAAAAGGAGTTTTCGTTCCTAACATGTTTTTGGGGTTTTCTCAAGTGAAAACAACTTGAAAATGAAGTTTCGAGTTTCCTAAAATCTTGGACGTTGATTTTCTTACCACTAATAAACTAAAACAACAAGAATCAAATTTAACACAAAATCAAAAACATTTTTTTTCTTTTATTGTTTATGGGATGTGAAAAATAAAATTGTATTATGGCCCATCATATTTTCATCTTTTCTTTCTAGTCCCTATTTTTTTAGGGTCTCATATTTCAATCTTAAACTTTATTTATTTTGCATTTCAATTCATTGAATTTAAGAGGAGGGAAAGAGTTGTTAAAAACTGGAAAAAAGAAGAAGAGAAAGTTATCGTCTGGCTACATTCCAACCATTAAAAAATAATTTTTTGTGTCGATGAATTCATCTTAAACAAAAAAAGTTCAATGCAAGCAGTGTTCTTCTTCGAGCATGTTGTAAAAAAAGCATATTGAAACCCATAATTTTTTTTTATTTGGTTAGAGTTTGATTTGTAAACTCATTATAAACTTTGTTTTTTGGTTTGAAAATAGTTTATCGAGGTTTTTTTGATTTGTAAATTATTTTTTGACTTGATATCACTGGAAAACATCTAAAAAATCTCATAGGAAACTCAACAACTCATTTAAACCCTAAAATATTCTAAAATCATTTCAAAAAAATCAAATGAATAAAAGAAAAACAAATGGAGATCTAATTTTTCTAGAATAGTTATTAGATAAACATAAGCTCTACTAAACTTCATTGCTATAAAGGAAAAATGAAAAGAAACTCCAGTGAAAAAGGGGACGAGGCAGATTGGGACTTGGAAGATTGGTCACGAGCTCTATTGATTCTCGAATCCATATTTATAATACCAAAAATGATTTGTTATCAAAAATTAGTAACAAGATTAGTCTCGAAGAAAAACTAAATTAAAATATTTAAATTAAAAAGGATAATGAGTGTAAAATATTTATTAGAAAGACAATTATTTTGAAATCCTTCATCATGGTGCATGTAAATGATTAATTAGTATTAAACCACAGATCAATGCTAAACTAATTTGCCCTTTTTGTCTTAAATGTGTAGATTTTGTGTTTACTTTTAACAATTTCGTCTAAAAATTTATATATGAACATTTCCAAATTAAAACCGGTATATTAAACTCAGCTTAGTGCATCAACTCAGTGACTTGTTGATAGAAGACTTAACTCAGATTATGTTTTGTGTTGAACCAGACATATGGTTGAAACCAAAAGGCAACCGGTGAACTAAATAGAGCTTGAGTTGAACATTGTTTAACTCTTTTTTTCCTTCAAAATAATATAGTTTTTTTTTTATATTTTTTGAATAAATAAATAAATCTTAAAATGATACCATTTTGAATTGACCTAGGTTAATTCAAGTTGATTTATTCAATTTGTGAGTTGAGCTTGCTGAGTTATGAACTGGACAAGGTCTTACAATTATAACCAAAATTCGTCTGCTATTTTATTTTATTAGATATCATCTATTAGATATATATTCATCCCATGATAAAGATGATCTTATATATGATTTATCGATGAATATGAAATGAGATAACCTTGATGTGGACTTCCTGATCAAGTGTTCACATATAATCTCTACTCGCTTCAGTCTTTAGTGATAAAAAACCATATAATAAATTTGGTTATTTTTATTTAATCGTGTACAAGGTTAATGTAGCCAAATCCCATTCATATAAAGATAGACAGACGGTTTGTAAATTTCATTATATTAAGGTGTCACCTTTTCGAGCTATTAATTTTTTATTGGCTGGTTTAATTATCAAAGCTTTTCTATGGTTACATAGTTTTTAAAATTACAACAATGCCCTTTTTTGTTTTTATCAGAGTATAATCATACCAGTTCAGGATGGAGAAGACCCGAGACAAATAATGGTGGATCCAGGTAATCCACCTACTGGTCAGAACCTCCTCTCTCGCGCATCGACGACACTAAATTGCAGAGACCAGGAAAAAAAAAACACTGACTGGTAGAGGAGCTCAGCTAACTAACAAACAATTCATACACCGAAAAGGAAGAAAATAAAAATCCCCCTCCATTCTCCTCCTCCTCTTTAGGCAAACAAATATCTTTCCTTGTCAAGGTCCCGAGTTTAACTAAAGCCAACTCGTAATTACTGAAATTCCAAATATGTCCTCGTCGGATCCCAGCTCTTACGCTGGCGATCCCAACCCTAAACCTTTTGATAGCCAATTCAAATCCCTAAAACTCGAACAAGGATCCGATAGCAACATCATCCAAAAGGACGGCGATGTAGCACAGGAAGAAGGAGAGCAAGAATCGCTGAATGAAAACAGCAATAATCAAGATGACAGAATTGACAGTGGCGACGTCAACAGTGTTGTGTGGACGCGGACGAACTCTGAGGTGGAAGTGGAGGGGCCTTCCAGCCCTAGCAGCAGTGGATACGCTGGCGAGAGAGGGAGCAGTGGCGCTAGTGACGATGATGAGATACACGAGGTTGCAAATAATGATGGTATCGACGGGGTTTTTGATTCACAAGCTGCCTGGTTGCCTGGCAAACGACATGTGAATGAGGTACTCCTTTTGTTTTTTTTTACTCTTTAATTAATATCTGATGATAATATGGATTTGAATTTATGATCGCTGAATGTTAACACATTGAACTTTGCTTCAGTTCCATGGCTTCAACTGCTAGAATTTCCAAAATATTGATTTGTGAATCTGTTTCAAAAAGAAAAATTAGTTATGGGAATTACCAGTTTGATATCGAGTATGAGTTTTGTTTTCTATGCCTAAATAATTATGCACTGGCTTTGTGGTTAACAGAGTCTCATAATTAAGACTGCGGGTCTGTTTCTGACCTCTGTGCACGGCCTGCGTGGATGTAAAAAAACTTAGTCTCCGTAAGGGATGGATATTTTTACTTAGGTATATCTGTCAGGCAATAGTGCTGGCTGCGTTGTGACCTTTGCTTTGCTTCTTTGGTTAGTTTTTACATTTTTAGTTATGGGAAAAAACATCATAGATACTTTTGAATTTTGGTTATGACATGTAGATCAAAAATCAGCTTTGCGGCCTTTTTTTATAAAAAAAAATCTCCTTCAAAGTATATGTTTTTGCTTGCTTTGCTTAAGATGATCTTAGATAACAGAAGATTCTATTCAGGAAAAAAAGAAGATGTGCAAAGTAGTTTTTGTTCAAGATGTTTGCCAAACTTGACTGAGTTTGTGTTTTAAAATAGTGGGAGAATGTTTTAATGGAAGAAGCTATTTGAATTTCACTCACCATTGTGATGCAAGACAGCCTAGGGGGCTATTCTGGATCTGAAATTTAGGGCTGCTGTTTAGATGCTGTGAATAGTGATCTTTTGATGTTTAATAACTATAGGATTGAATGGACCTCAACGTGCGGATGTTAAATGGAGGTTCTTTGATGATTGGAACATAGGACTTAAGGAAAATATTTTTGGAGATTAACTTATTTTCATTAATGGTAGTTAGATGGAAAAAGCTATGATGCTCGTTATAGAGATAGTGATGATAGTTGTGTTAGCTATGATGGTAACATTTGTTGTGGCGGTTGTCGAGTTAATATTATTGATGGTAGTGGTGATGGTTGTAGGATAATGGTTATTGTGGTAGTGGTTATATTAATAGGAATTTTAGTTGTCATGTGACATTATTAAGGTTTCACTAAAATAAATAGGCTGCTAGTTTATTAATCCATATATTCAAACTTCAGAGGTTTCTTAAGAACCTTAGCCCTGAATCAACTTGTTCCAACTTCAATTTTATTGTAGTTGCAGCCTTTATTATTAAGTAATTTATGTTTTCTACCATTTTTCACACTATTACAAATTATGTAATTTATGTTTTCTACCTTTTTTCACACTATAACAAATTAGTAATGAAGCAAAAAGATCCTCCAGTTGTGTTGGGATTTCAATCCTTTGACTATGATAGGGCATGTTAGAGGTTGTAGAAGGAGAAATAAGATCAGCGCGCTGCTCATTCTTTGCAGCCAACAATATGAACTTGTGGGAACCTTAATTGAGATTTCAAAAGGTGACCACGACCCCTTAGACATATTGGAAAATATTCATAAAAAAGAAACATTTTTCTAAAAGGTAGAGCCATAAACCATACACTACAAGGTGGATTGGAAGAATGGAAAGGCACTACTCTTTCATCGAGGAGAATCAAGAAGCAACAAGTAGCAAATAGTCTCGTTGTTGACAATAAAGTAGTAGTAGATTGGAATTCTTCACCAATGTACGATGAAATAGATGTGGATTGGGACTTTCCTCTTATCTATGATATTTATTACGATGAGATGGATTGGGACTTTCCTCCTATCTATTATATTTTAGTATAATGATAATTTTGACGGCAATAAAATTAGTAACGATAGAGATGATTTCAACAATGACGCCCTCATTCAAAAGCTAGATGCTAAGTGTAAAGAGAACACGAGTTGCTCAACAAAAGAAACTTCTTGATTTAGGCTTATTAGATCTTTTTTATTACAAGTTTGATATCATCGTAAAGGTAGAATTGTTCAAGGAGTATATGGATGCAACAAATGTTGATGATACAAGTTTAAGCCTGGCAATTCATTGCTCCAGAAATCAATGGAAGAAGTATGAGTTGCTGATAGATGCTTCTTATGCAACCTTTATTATAGAGGAGCTAATTCTAATATCTAGAATTGTTATTTGTTTGATGATAAGAAAGAAAAGAGGTTTTAGAATCTTGGTTGGACATCCACAAGATTGAGACAAGAGCAAGTTCAACTCAAGGACGAGTTTCTCTAACCCGAGGAGAATGAAGGAGGATTTATTTTTAATAATTTCCTTATTAGTTTTGGTTTTTTATTTGATTCAGGATTCTTTAAATTAGCAAGAGTTTTAGTTGTCTTGTGATTAGCATGTGACATATTATTAGGGTTTTACTAATATAAATAGCATGCTAAAGATCATTTATAGATGTTCTTTATTTAATTTAGAGGTTTCTTACGAACCCTAAATCCTAATTATCTTGTTCAAACTTCAATTTTATCCTTGTTTAGCCATTCTTCTGCTGTAATTTCTGTTTTCTGCTGTTTTCCTCTGCCTGTAGATCTTTCTTATGCAATCTTTATCATTGAGGAACCAATTCTTATATCTAAAATTATTATGCATCTGAAGCAAAGAAATAAAAAGGGGTTGGAGACTCTTCATTGATCACTTGTGAGGTTGAGGGAAGAATAGTTCAAACTTGAGGACGAGTTTATTTTCCAACCCAAGGAGAGATGTGGGAGCAAATCTTATAGTAGTAGTTTTCATATAATTGGGGTTTTACCTTTACTAGAATATTAGTTATTATGGTAGTTTGGATGGCTAGGATTTACAAGGGCTTGAGTTTCTTTTAGAGTTTTGTTTAGTATTTAAGGGCTATCTACACTACCTATTGCCTATTTTTCCTACATCAACTTGCCTATTTTTCAACTTCAACTTCAAATTGAAGTTCCAATATTATTTTAGCCTTATATGAGTCTATTTAAAAACCAGTCTTGTGCTTTGTGTCAATATGGCAATTATTTATGAAATTAAGGAGATACTATTTTTAGTATTATGGTACAAGCTCAAATAGCCAAATGATTTGCGAAACAAAAGTACTTATCATGTGACAAGTAGAAGTTAGAAAGTAGATAATAGGAGCCTTAGGGATGCATGCATGTATTGTGTGTTATTTGAATCTTGTGTATCAGATAACAGTGATCGACATTGGAATTGCTCAATGGTTAAGCTTATTTTGGAGTTTTCAACCACATGCTTACCCTTTTTACCTACCATTGTACATGATAAAAAGAGGACACATGCAATATTACATCCTGTTTGATTAATAAATGAAGTGCAGGATGATGCTTCCATATCATGGAGGAAAAAGAAGAAGCATTTTTTTATATTGAGTCATTCTGGAAAACCAATATATTCCAGGTTTGTTCCAAATATCCACATCAGGAAGTAGACAATTCTTATTCATAGAGACACAAACAATAGTGTAATCTATCACCTTTTGTTTTAATTTAATCTATCACCTTTTGTTTCAATGTTTGCTTTCTTGATCAAATTCTTTTATTTACCTCCAGATACGGAGATGAACACAAGCTAGCAGGATTTTCAGCTACACTGCAGGCCATAATTTCATTCGTGGAGAATGGGTGCATGGACGAACTTGTGAACCTTTTTTTTTCCATGAACATCCTTTGAATTGCTATTACTCTGAAGTCCATTCTATTGACTTTAATAGATTTTTTAATTATTTGCCTTTCAGGAGGGATCATATCAAATTGGTTAGGGCAGGAAAGCACCAGGTTTGTTTATCTTATTTCATATGGCCTTCAAAAATTATTCTTATCCTTCATGGTCTAATCAATCCTTTGTTCTTTGCGACCTGGATTATAAAGTAGCTCATTTATTTTCTCATGCTATTTTAATTTGGGTAAAAGCTCATTCAATTTTTTTTTCAATTATTAATAAAAGTAAAAGAATAGCCTCTTAATTTTAGGAGATGATACTAAATAGCTCCAAGGTTTTCATAGTAGTTTCTACAATCATGCTGGTGTTTTGTGGAAGTATCTTCTTGAAGCTCTTTGGTTAGTGAAAAAATGAAGAGGATCTAATGCAAACAAACCTACTGTTACTTTATCTTGATTTGGAGTAATAGGATTTCTAATTAGGAGCATGAGAGAGATCTACTGAATTGATTGACTTGCAAACTCTGAATGTTTCTTTTTGGGTTCAGGTGGTTTTTCTTGTAAAAGGACCAATTTACCTGGTTTGCATCAGCTGCACGGAAGAGCCATATGAATCGTTGATGGGACAATTAGAACTTATTTATGGTCAGGTAGCAATTAATTCCATCACTACACTTTTCTAAGTGTTACCTTTTCTATTATTTTCTGACATTTTCTTAAATAGATCGAAAACTCTCCTGATCTTCATATTTTTCTCATGTTTTCCTCTATATGGATGCAGATGATACTCATTTTAACAAAGTCAGTAAACAGATGTTTTGAGAAAAACCCAAAGTTTGATATGACGCCGTTGCTTGGAGGAACAGATGTTGTCTTCTCATCTCTCATCAATTCATTAAGTTGGTTTGTTCTCTGCTCTTTCCGCATGGTTCTTTTTGCTGATGCTGGGAGAAAAAAAATCTTTGCCTTTGCTGTGTCGATTTTGTGAGGGCCTATCTCGTAGATGCAAATTTATTAATTAAGACTTAGGTACTTTATTCCCCATAACCTAAAGAAAAACACATTGTTGTACATTTATATGAACAACATGATAAAAATGCAAATCATTCTCTTGTAATTTGTAATACAAGAAATGTGATCAAGATAAAAATATCAACTTTATAAAACCTGTATATATTATACCTATCCAAAAAACTTTTTTAATGAGAACTAAGTTTAAAGAACCTATACTCAAAAGGTATGATTTGTACTTGTTTTGCTCCTTATACTATATTGACAAATTCTAAAATCTATTATTTATTACCATCAAGTAGCTAGCAAGGAGATTCAGTGGCCAACTGGATGGATTGGTAAGTTCTAGGGATGACAATGGGTGCCTATGGGTGGAGTTTTTTTATAAATATATATCCACATCCGGAACCAAAATCATTAACAATACCCCGCCCATTACCCAACATGTGAGGAAATTAGATATCCATACCTGACTCATTGGATTTCAAATATCCATTACCCTAGCACTATTTATTATCGAATAAGAAAATAAAAAGTGTCTATCTATCTATCTATATTATGAGTGTTGTATGGTAAAACTGCAAATATTTTTTACTTATGTATGCCAATAAATTTCAGTTCAGATTTGGATTGGGTTTCAAGATAGTTTTTAGCAATATTCATACCCCTATCCATTACCTAACAAGTATGAATGTTTGGTATCCATGTCCAATATGAAACAAGTACTATCCTAAAAGAAAACACCCACTTAAGTCGGTTCAGGTGGATGGCTATCAGATGCGGTTGCCATCTCTGGTTACTAGCTAAGCAGCATTATTTGTTGAACTATTCTCTAAATTTTAGTTTGACATTTTTGCTAGATGTAAGCTGTTATAGAGGTTCTGTTCACCATTACTTTTCCTTGGTATATGCATGCTTATGGTCATATTTCTTGAGGCTCTTTGATTTCTCTTGTTATTGACCACCAATGAGTTGAAATTCTTATGTGATATTTCTTGCCCATTACAAGATTGTAATTGGCTGATATTTTTTTTTTATTGGTGAATTATTTAATCGATGTTTTCATTTCCTCTTCTTGTTAAATGAGATATGAAGTGCATGTCTTTATACCTCTATTTTAAATTGGATTGTGCTGATGGGATTTTTGTTTTTTTCTCTTGTCAGGAATCCAGCAACATTTCTTCATGCATACACTTGTCTTCCCCTCGCTTATGCAACGAGGCAAGCTGCAGGTGCTATATTGCAAGATGTTGCTGATTCTGGTGTCCTCTTTGCAATATTAATGTGCAAACACAAAGTTAATACCTTCCCTTTCCCCCATTGTTCTTATTTCCCCCTTTTTTTGGGATATAAAAACATCAATCTTAAAAAAACTGCATTTATTTTCCAGTTTGAAATTCCTTTAGTTGCTACAGCAGTTTATGACTAGGAGCTTAATTTCAGGTTGTAAGTCTTGTTGGTGCTCAAAAAGCTTCGCTTCATCCTGATGACATGCTGTTACTTTCCAACTTTATAATGTCTTCTGAATCATTTAGGCAAGTAAAATTGACTTTCAGTAGACTTTTTTCGCTTCACAGTCCTCTTTTTATTGAGAATTCCTTTAGTTAATACATGTCTTGCAAGTTACAACTTTGCTAGGTTATTGTGATTTTCAATGCCATTACAAATGTGCTCTAATTCCCGTTATTTGTTTGAGTAGAACTTAGAAAATGCAAGAGTCAACACAAAAAAGAAAAGAAAAAAGAAGCACAGTTATCTTCCCTGTTAATGCTTGTTATTATTGTCTTAACCTATTGATGGAATTTCCAAATTCTTTTGAAACTGTGGCATGACATTCTTTTGACTTTATGCAGGACATCTGAATCTTTCTCGCCAATTTGCATGCCAAGATATAATCCAATGGCATTTTTGTATGCTTATGTCCAATATCTTGATGTGAGTGAAACTTGGTTTAGCTGCATTTCTGTTTGAGCAGATTCATCATTCTCTTGTTTTCCCGGACAGTGATTATAGAAGACAATCAGTGACTGCAATTGTTTGATCCACATTAATAGTGTTTTTACAGTCCTAATTGTATAGGAATTGACATGAACTTAATTTTGTGGTAGGTTGACACATACTTGATGTTGCTTACCACTAGTTCGGGTGCCTTTTATCATCTTAAGGACTGCAGGTAAGATGATTGCCAATTTACTCAATGACTTGCTATTTTTATATTGAGAGAAGTTGAGGGAAATTGACCTTATTCTAGTATCTGAGTCATGAGAATTGCAGAGAATAAGAAAAAAATGAGTGTCCCTCTCCCAAAAAGAAAGTATATAGATAGGCGTGTTTGCTAACTTTTTGTTTTTTGTTTCACATGATCGAAATCTATTTGATATAGAATTAAAAAACATCTAAAACAGAGAGAGGAGTCATTGTCCCCCCCCACCTCACATTTTCCTATGCACAAGTACAATGTAATGACCGTTTTGTCATTCTAATAAAAAAAAAGCATTTCTTTGAACCAGGTTATTTTTATATTTTTACAAGGTACATTAGTCATTGCTGATTTATTTGGGGATCTTTTCATCTATTTAATGTTTTAAAGAACAATAAAATAACCAAAATACTCTAAATGTAAAAAAAAGGGTCTCAAGTAGGGGGTATTTAGGCATTTTTGTTTTTTCATACACATTAGAATTACACATGTTAAAGTATGGACACAATGGTTTGAAACCAACCTTCCCATCTTTGTTGAAAATGATAATGGTTGGTGATAGCTAAGTATTTCTTGGTGGCCAACTTGTTGACTAATGAAAGAAGATTGTCTCCCCATACTTGCTATAAATAGAGAGGCTTCTTAGAGCTTAAAAAGATAGAACAAACACAAGTGAATGTTTTGTGTTGAGAGAGCTAGAGAGAGTTGAGTAAAGTTGAGTTTTCCTCTTGTATTTGTATTATTGTTTGCTTAATACAAGGTAGTAGGTCTGTGGGGTAGGCAAGTTGCTGAACCAAGTAAATATGATGTGTTACATTGTTGTCATCCCTAACAACTAGTATCAAAGTGCTCAACGTGTTTTGATCATCCTATCTAGTGTCAAAATTGTATTGAATAAGAACTGAATGCCTTTCTTCTTGAGTGTCTTGTCTCTTAAATAGACAATAAACCTAGCTACAAATTAGGGCTAAGTATGAAAGCATAAGTGTTCTACTAAAACACTACTATCTATAACTCATAATTACTTTCCTAATTAATACATAATTGATTCCCTTGACATCCCCCCTCAAATTGATGCTAGTCGATCAAGAAGCATCAATTTGTCAACTAAATAGTAATATCAGTCCGGTTAAGATAGCCCAAAGGAAGCAAACCCAAAAAACAAAGGAGAGAGCCGAAGGTGTCACTGCAAACCAGAAACAGAGTAGTAAACCCCACTCATCTACCACGACAACCACCGAAACAGAAAACTCACGAAGTCGATGACTACCGACAGTGCCAACACACCAAAAAAATTGTCCTGCCACACAAGGATTAAAAAAAAAAATCTTCGTGTGTCAACAGACCCAGCCACAACCAAGAATCACGTCAGAACAGAAGAGAACCGACGCTACAACCACGCGAGAGCCTTGTTTCTAAAAAATACAGCCCAGAAACCAAGACGATGCCGAGGGGCTGTTCTCCGACCCAGCCACAACCAAGAATCACGCCAGAACAGAAGAGAACCGACGCTACAACCACGCGCTACAACCACGTGAGAGCCTTGTTTCTAAAAAATACAGCCCAGAAACCAAGACGATGCCGAGGGGCTGTTCTCCGACCCAGCCACAACCAAGAATCACGCCATAAGCGTTGAAACAAATGTATTTAGAAAAAATACAGTCAAAGATACCGAGAGCCATGGACAGCACGGGGAGGGGGCTACAGCTGCCAAGGGGGCTGGCTGCTGCAGCCCCTTAAACAAAAAAAAAAAGGGTTTCCTTTGTGTTTAGGATTTTGGCTCCGATACCATGTCAAAATTGTATTGAATAGGAACTGAATGCCTTTCTTCTTGAGTGTCTTGTCTCTTAAATAGACAATAAACCTAGCTACAAATTAGGGCTAAGTATGAAAGCATAAGTGTTCTACTAAAACACTACTATCTATAACTCATAATTACTTTCCTAATTAATACATAATTGATTCCCTTGACATCTAGTAGAGGTGGTCAAAAGGATTCCAATGGTGAAATTTTTCGCTTAAATTGGAGATAAAACGAAGTTATAACCGGTCAAAGTTTTGACCGAAAAGGTCAACTTCACCGGAGTCAATCAACCATGCCGGAGAAGATGACCAGAAAAACCAGTTTGGCAAGACACGTCACCACAACACATCAAAGTGGATCCACTCCACATCACCACTCCTGTCACCCGCCATGTCATCCTGTGAACCGTGTGCCTGACACGTCAGTGGTGCCACACCATTAATGGTATTTGATTTGGTGTAGCAATATCCATGTAAAAACAAATACGTGGATTGATCTAAGTCGTCTATTAGTTCAAACTTTGATTGATCAGATCTGGGCGATCCAAAGTCCGATTTCGGTCAGTCTTGAGTCATTTCCAGTTAATCACCTTTCCGAACGCATTTGTGGTGTCCAATTCATCAAATTCAGACTCGAAGTTAGTGTGTAAAGAAGCTATAGACACATACGAGATAAAAAGGACTGGGATAGAAAAATAAGGAAACAAATAATCTCACTAGTGTCCAGTCATTACTATTGTCATCACTTGATTTATTATTCTTATCATAGAAATTATGTTGAGATCAATAAAATCTTGCTTCTCATTCATAACTTCATATTTTCAACTATGTCAGGAAATTATTTTATGGGGCATGGAGGGAGGGGGTTGAGAATTCAAATTTATCTTGCATTTTCTATCTGAATTTTAGTATGCAATCGGTTTTTCTTCTCTATGCGCTTTTAATGAAATGAGTGAATGGTTCTTTTTATTTCTCTTCCATATTACTTGGGATTCAAAAATTTGACAAATTTTATAGGATTCGTATTGAAACGGTTCTTCTTAAGTCAAATGTTCTTAGCGAAGTTCGAAGATCCATGCTGGATGGTGGGATGCATGTTGAGGATTTGCCTTGTGACCCATTGCCTCGATCTGGATCTGTTTCTCCTCATTTAGGGCAGCATCAACAGCCAACCGATTCTCCTGGTAGATTCAGGGAACCATCTGTTGGGATTGGTGGCCCTGATGGACTTTGGCATTTTATATATCGCAGCATCTATCTGGATCAATACATATCTTCTGAGTTTTCAGCACCAATCAATAGTCCAGGACAGCAGAAAAGGTAAAGCTGCAGAAACTTGGGCTTTTAGAGGTGAGCACTGTTCGAAAATTCTGAGTTACCCAAATTAGTTTATTAAAGTCCTGTTTTGCAGATTGTACAGAGCTTACCAGAAACTTTATGCTTCGATGCACAATATTGGAAATGAGCCCCAAAAAACTCAGTTTAGAAGAGATGACAACTATGGTAAATTGTTTTTAAAAAATTATATTATATCAAATAATCACTAAGTTCAAAATTTCAATGTGTGCATTTAAGTGCTCCATAGTTTATGAAGCCATGGAAGATCCATTAGTAAGCATTTCTCTGTACTAAGCTCAGATGAAGAATATGTTTGCTCGTATTGTTAGACTTACTTTTGTATATGCATTTTGCATAGATATTCTATCAAGTTGACAGTCACTGTAGATTTATGGACCAAGCCATTTATTACAGGGCACATAACCTAGAATTGAAATAATAATGCTACATATACTGCAAAGTTAAGTTAGGTCAAGTTTTGTTGCTGATCTGTTTGTTTTTATGTTAAGCAAACCCCATTTTTCACAATCTGAAATTCTACCTTAATCATGCTCCTTGTGTTTGTTTCAATTTTTAGTACTTGTTTAAAATACTTTCGTGGTGAACTTGTGTCTACTTTGTGTGACAGTTCTTCTCTGTTGGGTCACCCCAGATTTTGAACTTTATGCGGCATTCGATCCACTTGCAGACAAGGTTTGACATTTTCTGAAGCTCTTGCCTTTTGCGTTCTAAAATTTAAGTGAATGAACCATCATGTTCATCGAGGCAAGAAACCTTAGGCCCATGCAGCCACATAGCTAAGCTTTATAGCTGCTATCAAACAAGATTTTTCTTGGGCATGTCCGATAACCTTCGGGGATCATTAATTGTGATAGGCTAAAGGCCGATTATTATTATTATTATTTTGACGTCTTCTTTTGATGTCCTCATAGTGTGGAGGGTGACCTATTCTCCAACTCCAAATAAATTGCGTATTCTCCATTTTCCACTAATATACATCGAAAATTTTCAATATACTATCTCAATTTTGTTGCCTTGTCATTTGATGGCTAGATCTTTTTGCTGGCTGCGCATCGTAAAATAACTATGCAAAAATGGCTAGATCTTTTTGCCTTGGTATCTTTTTGGGCTTATAGTTTAGATATGATGCTGAACTTCTTTTATTGTATTCAATTTGCAGGGTTTGGCAATAAAGACCTGCAACAGGGTCTGTCAATGGGTGAAAGATGTTGAAAATGAGATTTTTTTGCTGGGAGCAAGCCCCTTTTCATGGTGATATCGCAAAAATATTGTGGAACACAGCATGTATGCTAGGGTTTGTTCACCCTTTTCAATGGGTGAAAGATGTTGAAAATGAGGGTTTGTTTACCCACATTTAATTTTTCAACCTCGCTAATTCAAGCGTGCCAATAGTTTACCAATTTTTATTTTTTTTTAAAAGACTTTTTTTATAGGTTGCTTGCACCAGCCGTAGGCTAGTCATTTCAATATTTATTAGATTTTATTCACGGTAACTCGTGCAATATTGTTTTGGATTTATCATCAAACTGGGTGCCAGCTGGTAAGCCACGACCAACTCTTCTTCTTAGAGCGTAGGCTTCCAAGCATTGCTTTCCTTTTTCTTGTTTTTCGAAGGAGATTTGATTAATTGTGAACGCTTGGACGTGATTATAAACCTGCCATTTGATGCACAAAGTAATTTGGAATGTCTTTTATTGCTTGTTTTCCTTGACCTGCTTGTTAGAGAGGAGTGACTCCATCGTTTGCATCATCCGTTGTATCTGTGGCTTTCTGGTGATTGCTAGGGTTTGCAGAACATCCACGGATTGCAGCATAAAACTGCCATGATTGGGAGCCTTAAAAGGCCGAAGACGTCCGCCCGTCAATCTTCCCCCATGCTGTTGGCTTGGACATCTACCTTCTTTTTTCATAAATAATGCTAATTTATGATAAATGTGAGATCAAAATTAAATTAGAGTAATAAGATATTCTGACGTTTTCCTTAGTTTTATTTATCAATAATTAGAGCGATGCAACCTTTTAATATGTAATATCTGTACATACAAAGTTTGATATAATAAAACATATCAACAAATTTTTTTATAATAATAGCAACTTCGAAGATTTAATATCTAAAAATATCATTATTATTATTACAAAAACAATAAAAATTATTAAATTATCTTGAGGAGAAAAAAACTTGAAAACATTAATAAAAAAGAAAGTAAGAAAAAAAAATATTATTATTATTATTATATGCGTGAATAATGGAAAAATAAATTCAATAAAAGAAAAAAAAATCCAAAAACTTTAACAAAAGAACAAATAAAAAATAAATTATTAGAATAAAAAAAATCATTTGACGTGAAAATAAATAAAAAACTAATAAAGAACAACGGAAAAAAAAATATTTTGTTAATTGTGAGTTTGTAGTTAATCTTAGTTTAAAATTTTATTTTATTTAGGTTTGGGATAATTGGGTTTAGATTGAATTTTTTTTGAAATACTAGGATATTTGGAGTTTTATAATTTGAAATCAAAATCTTATAGGTCACCACGTGAATGAAGATGACATGATTATTTATCGAGTATAGTTTCAATTTGAAAATTGCTAGGTTCTTGAACCTACTAAGTGTCTTGAACCAAAATAAATGTGAGCTTAACCAATCAAATAATTATTGAGATTAAAGTGCAATTCACTTTAAATTCGCATAATATAAAAACACAAGATATAATTCTCCATAAATCTCATAAGACAACTTTAAATATGTTGAGAGAGATTTGACTACTAGAATTTTGTAGATTATGATCAAAGGCTATCAGAACTTTTTAGCCATCTTGTTAGTTGTCATGGTTTTAAAATTAAATATTTACTTGATTTTTGTGGTTTATAATCATGAGTATTTTTATATATTATAGTTTTCATTTGTGATTTTTTATTTGTCATTGTTTTGAAACATGATATGTATTTGATGTCGTATTTCTCAATTGCGAATTCTTTATATGTGCTTTCTAGAATGCAACAATCTCAAATTGTGCTATCTTACCAATTGTTTTTGCAATTATATTATTTTGTTAATTTTGTTTTTGATAAATTAATATTTTTAATGATTTAAATTTGTTAATATAAAAATTTTATTTATTACATTTTAATTAAAAAGCATCACATTCAAAAGGGAGGTCATCCTAATGGGAAATATATCAATTCAAAGAAAAAATACGAAAAAACCTGTAAATGTTTTGAAATTTTTTACTTTAAAATATATTTTTATTTTATTTTATTTTATTAATAATATCAGCATATAATTTTTCTTATAAACTATTAATTTAAATTCTATAAAAAAATAAAAAGTTTTTAAACATGTTTAAGTATAATGTCAAAAGAAAAAAACCACAATAACACTTAAACGCAGCAGAGATCACAACCTTATTTGGTATTATGGTGTTTTTTTTTAAATTTTTTTTTTTAGTTTCATATTATTTTAATATAATAATATTATTATAAGATGTTATTTTAAAATAAAATCTATATAAAAAATAAACTAGCATCCTCCACCTAAGTTGATTTGTGGGGATGTGTGTGTAGAATGAAACTGCTCTTTCTCTCCCTGTACTTTCCCTTTCTTTCCCTTGCTTTTTCTCCTTTACCGTTTCAAGCTCTGACTTAGATCATCCACTGCTAGACTCGCACTCACTAATAAAATCCCTTCAAGTCTCTCTCGCAAGTAGCTAGCAAGGTTTCGTTCCTGTTAGGGCTGCTTTGTTTGTCTTCATTTCTGTAATTTTCATAGCAGCAGCAGTTGCTCTCTAATGTCAAACTCACTGGGACTGGGAGAGCTCTCCTTCTCGAGACAGCCCTTTGTTCTTGATCTTTCTTATTGTCAAAAAATTCTTTGATATGTTCACTGTGACACTGATTTGAGATCGAATAATCTGAAGTTTGGGTTTTTGCTCTCTTTCAAAGCTGCTTTTTATTTTTTTATATAATTTTTATAAAATCAGGAGTTGAGGTCTTTTCTTGAAACTAAAAACAAACGCAGAGAGGATCCTCGCAAAATTACACACTCAGATTCTGTGCCTGTTCATAGGACTACATATTTATTGTTCATAATCTCTGTAAAAGAAGAAGAATTCCGTCTTTCTTTTTCTTTTTTCCTTGTTAAGTTTCAAGATTCTTCTTTGTTAAGCTCAAATCATACTGTTCTTTTCCTTTTTCCTTTCCCATGTCTTGCAAAGAGGAAGAGATGGACTTTACGAAGACCAAAGAATCTTAACTCCATAAAGAAAACAGACACCTCCCGAACCCTTTTTTCTCAGTGTTTGATTATTTATTTTGTGGTGAAATGGCCATGCAAGTGGCCCCTGTGCACCGAGAGAGCAGCAGTAGTGGGAGCATAACCAAGCATCTTACTGATAATGGGAAGTATGTTCGGTACACAGCAGAGCAAGTGGAGGCTCTCGAAAGAGTTTATGCAGAGTGCCCTAAGCCCAGCTCTTTGCGTAGGCAACAATTGATTAGAGAGTGCCCCATTTTAGCTGATATTGAGCCGAAGCAGATCAAAGTCTGGTTTCAAAATCGCAGGTTAAGATAAAAAGAAACTAAAATTACTTAAATCATTTACTTTTATGTTGATTCAATTTTTGGGGGATCAGGTCTTAGAGGGACTGGATTGGCAGCATTTAATACAGAAGAAGTCTTACACTTTGACATTAAATGCAATGATGCAAAATAATTAAGTTATATTAAGTGTCAGACTGGCAAGTTAAAGAGTACTACTAGGGTCGCTTTCTTTCTTTCTTTTTTTTAAAAATTGAGGTGGGAAAAAAACTAGATCTTTTCTGCAATTTGAATTTTGTTTGTTTTTCAAGCTTCTTCCTTTTTGCTATTAGCGTGAACTTTCCTCAATTGGGTCATGATTTCGCACTGGATTTATGTGCTTCCATTCATAGGATGCATTAGTTTGTATGGATTACTCCCAAGGTTTTTGATAAGTTGAAGTTGGGTGTATATAAAGAGATCACAGTGTTAAGCTCTTCTGGGAATGAAGGGGTTTCTCGGGACACTGAGAGAAGGTGGGTGCTGTTTGGATGTGCAGGTGTAGAGAGAAGCAGAGGAAAGAGTCCTCAAGACTCCAGATTGTGAACAGGAAATTGACAGCAATGAATAAGCTGTTGATGGAGGAGAATGATCGCCTTCAAAAACAGGTGTCACAGCTGGTGTGCGAAAATGGTTTCATGCAGCAACAACTGCAAACTGTAAGTCTCTGATCATGGTCTTCTATTCATAAATTGTTGTTTTCATTCATTCGTTCCATATTGAAAACTGGGTAGTGCTGGGGGTGATCTATGATGACGCAAAATAACTTTAATGATTATTCCAACTTTGATGGTTTTTCCATGTGCCACAGATTTTGCGGTGTAGAAGATGCATTTGATCTGTGTTAATTATGTTGTTCTAATCTATGTATGATTTTTGCTGCAGCCTGAGGCCCTAGCATTAATTCTAGTCTAAACAAAGCCAACTTTTAGGGGAAGGAAAAACTATAGTAAATACATATCATTATTAGCATTCTGTACTGTTCTTCATACCAGCAAGAAATCTTAAACTTATTATGTGCCTCTATTTTCTTGTCACACTCTTCCCATGTTTGGTCATGCTCCACTTGGTACTTAATTAGCTGTAGAGCCAATAGCATGTTTTGAAGTTTTGTAAATGTAGCTCTAATTGAGCTCCATGAATTAAGCATTTGATGTAATCTTATTTGCTTTCCTTCATTCTTGGACATTGATATTTGTACAGGCACCAACAGCAACTGATGCGAGATGTGAATCTGTAGTTGCCACTCCACAACATTCACTAAGAGATGCCAATAACCCTGCTGGGTAATCACAGTTACCTGGATTACTTTTCCATTTTGTTTGTTTGTGGTTAGCCGAATGCATGCTTGTTGGTGTGCCATAGAAATAATATCATTCTTTTCCTTTGCAGACTCCTCTCAATAGCTGAGGAGACCTTGTCAGAGTTCCTTTCAAAGGCCACAGGAACTGCTGTCGAGTGGGTCCAGATGCCTGGGATGAAGGTTTTTTTTTTTTTTTTTTATATATATATATATATATATTCCACTGGTCTTTCAGTTGATAAATTTTCTTTATACACCTTTTCACATTTGAATGAATCATTTAAATTTGTTGGCAGCCTGGTCCGGATTCAATTGGTATTTTTTCCATTTCACAAAGTTGCAGTGGAGTGGCAGCAAGAGCCTGCGGTCTTGTAAGTTTAGAGCCTAACAAGGTATCCACACTCATATCCGTAAACAATTTAAGTTGTTTCTTGTCTTTGATTACTGGCTGCTTGTTTTAATGTGGTATATGTACGCTATACGATTTTTTTTTCAAAATTGATGACAGATTGCAGAGATTCTTAAAGACCGTCCATCTTGGTTCCGTGATTGTCGGAACCTTGAAGTTTTCACAATGTTTCCTGCTGGAAATGGTGGAACAATTGAACTAGTGTACAGCCAGGTAATCAAGAATGGATAAAGGCTTGATTTTCTCTGCTACTCTTTATGAATTTCTATTCTATTTTCCAGAGCAGCTAAAAGTTGAAATTGGTTCAGATATATGCTCCGACGACTCTTGCTCCTGCACAGGATATGTGGACTCTGAGATACACTACAAGTTTAGATAATGGCAGCCTTGTGGTACACATGTTTTCTATGGTTCAACTCGTTCATATACACTAATTCTTGATTGACAATTCAACTTTAGTGTCAAGATCAACACTGTTTTCGGATTTAGATGTCTCATCTGTATATCTATTTTAAGGTCTGTGAGAGATCGCTCTCTGGTTCTGGTGCTGGCCCCAATGCAGCTGCCGCTGCCCAGTTTGTGAGGGCTGAAATGCTTCCTAGTGGCTATTTGATAAGGCCATGTGAAGAAGGAGGGTCAATTATCCACGTCGTGGATCACCTGAATCTTCAGGTACAGTTTTAGACAATTGGCTTTATATGTCTCTTCATAATTCAGAGGTAATTCTTTCATATTCTTTCCAGGCATGGAGTGTACCTGAGGTGCTTCGTCCACTTTATGAATCCTCAAAAGCATTGGCACATAAAATGACCATTGCAGTGAGTGGGCTCTTACTGCAACCATCTTTCATAAAGCAGTATCATAAGGATTCAACTATCTCTGCTTTTTATTTATCTACTACTCTTATAATAGGACCTACCCTTAATAAGATTTCTTATCTGATCAATTTTTTGCATGGGATGCAGGATGCAATAATTTGCATTTGTTTTATTTGTTGTTTGATTTGGTTGAGATGCCTTATATGCCTGTGAAATTGTTGTCTATTGCTCTACTACTTGAAAATTAGGAACCGTTTCTTCTCTTTCTTTTTCAAATGTGGGCATAGTTCCTCTCTTGCTAAGCGTTATTGTATTGATATGTAGACTGTTTATTTATTATTCTGCTGTGCATGGAGTTATGGCTTTCATGGATAAGACAGGTTTCAACTCCACTGTACTGATTATCTGGTTGCTTTCAAGACACTGCGTTATGTCAGGCAAATAGCTCATGAAACCAGTGGTGAGGCGGTGTATGGTTTGGGCAGGGAACCAGCTGTTCTGAGAATCTTTAACCAAAGATTAAGCAGGTGCTGTGACTGTCTCTTAATTTAAGTTGTTTTCTTGCAAAGACATTCATGTGGACCAAATCAATATGTATTGAGCATTTGAGGTGTGCATATGGATGATTTAGTTGTATATTTGTGTTTCATGTCAACTTCCTGTAGAGGCTTCAATGATGCCATTAATGGGTTTAATGATGATGGCTGGTCACTGATGAATGCTGATGGAGCTGAGGATGTAATGATTGCAGTTAACTCAACCAAGAATTTGATTGGTGCTAATAATCCTGCTCATTCCCATTCGTTCTTGGGAGGGATTATCTGTGCGAAAGCTTCCATGCTACTGCAAGTAAGTTTTTAAATGAATACAGTTTTTCTATTCCCTATTGAAACAATAAAGAAATCTTTTCAAGTATAATTGTTAACTACATCTGCATTTCCAGCAAACCCTGAATAAGCAAGCTTGTTTACATTTCCATTTTGAGTGCTAATTGCAACTGTTTATTAAAGTACATTTTCTGATCAATTTAATATTTTTCCATGACTCTGACGTAGCTTATAGTTTTCATCATATTTACTTTCAACTTTCTATTTGTTCTTTTGCTTCTGAAATCAAGATTTACAACTGAATTATCTTCAGGATTTTCACCTGATGCTCTGTGGCCTTTTAACTTTCTTGCTATATATGGACAGTCTAAGTTTGACATTTCCTTGTTTGAGTCTAGATTACATATAGCAACTGACAGTTGTTTCCCCCTTTTGGCGTCAAAAAATGCCAAATTTTGGTTTACTGGTTTTTGACAGAGAAAATCTTAGGTTGCCATATGGAGTTAAACATTTGGAGGGAAAATGTTACAAGAGAGAACATTTAAGGTTGAAGTTGTAAGTGTTTGGTAGGAATTGAAAAATTTAGGACTAATAGTGGGTCTCAATTTAAATCAAATCAGTATTACAACGAATTTTGATCTTAAAAAAATCAAATAATATTGTTTGTAGTTCGAAATTGGTAGTGAAATAAAAAAAAAAAAGAATAAATATTATATTCAAATAAGAGGAGAAAAGTCATGAAAACCAAAAAAAAATTCCCCCAAATTTCCTCACCACCTCCCACACCTTGAAATTTTCCTCTCCCCCAAATTTACACCAAACAAAGGTAAAGGGGGTGAATAGTTTGTGTGATTAAAAGTAAGAATTTAGTGCAACATGTCTTTGGACAGCACTGATTTCTTTGTTTTTATCTGCTAGAATGTGGTTCCTGCTGTGCTGATCTGTTTCCTAAGGGAGCATCGCGCTGAATGGGCTGATTTCAGTGTTGATGCCTATTCTGCTGCATTGTGGAAGGCTGGCTCATATGCATATCCAGGAATGAGGCCCATGAGGTTTACTGGGAGCCAAATCACCATGCCACTGGGCCACACAATTGAAAAAGAAGAGGTATGTTATCTGATGCAATCATTTCATAATCATCCTAGATTGCTGGTATATTGAATAAATAGGAATGTGCACTTGCTTAAAAAATGGGATAATGTGTTATCCTAATCATATTGCATTTTGGCCTTTTCCTTTTCATTGGTTTCTCCTTAACATATTCAGTGTTCAAATAGTCGTGATGGGTACTGAGCATTTGCCTTGTGTCTATGGTTGCTTCCTCTTTCATAACCTCCAACCCTAGTCCTCTGTGGGATTTCAAAAACATTGTCATGGTTTGATAGGCAAGTCTTCTGTTCATACAAAAATGCTGTGCCTGCTAAATATAGATCTTATCTTGCACAGAGTGCAATTATTTGTGCTGCGCAACAAACATTTTCAAGTAGTTTTGCCCCTAATTGAAACTTTTGTTCCAGTTGCTTGAAGTTATTCGACTTGAAGGCCATTCTCTTGCACAAGAAGATACTTTTGTTTCACAGGACATCCATCTCTTACAGGTGCTGCTTTTAGCATCTTTCTTATTTACCTTTTTCATCCTGCTATATAGCCCATAGTAGTTTGAATTTTTGGTTTAATTAAGTGTCAAGGATTTTTGGGGCTGCTATAGCTGCAAACTGCACCCCATTTTTGACATGGCTTGCCTCGACCTGTTCAACTTGGGCAAGGTAGCCAGGGTGATGGACCTACTTGGTTCATAGTTTTCCCGTGTCAATTTATACCATGTTCCATGGTCTGATCAGTTTCCTGTTTCCTCCCTATTTACTATGTTTTACAGAATTCAGAGAATTTCTTTTGCACCAAGGTTCTTTTATGCTGTACTTACAGCTGCAAAAGAGGCCTGATTATGCTCTTTAACCAGATGTGTATATACTAATAAGAACTGGCTGCATATGCTATAATGGGTTTCCCTTGTTTTGGGCAGATATGTAGTGGAATTGATGAGAGTGCTGTTGGAGCCTGTTCTGAATTAATTTTTGCTCCAATTGATGAAATGTTTCCAGATGATGCTCCACTGCTACCTTCTGGTTTCCGCATCATTCCTCTGGAATCAAAAACAGTTAAGTATGAGTGAATTTCACAATAAGTTCTCCTTTCCATTGGCTCAACTGGACAAGATACTCCACGAAATATGTTGCTTCTAAAGTAAACATATTTGTCTTACTTGTGTTTTACGTTGTGTTTACTCAAGGCTTTGCTGGAAGGTGAATGTCATTTTTTTAATAAGCCAGTGCTGTTATACAGAAGGATACACAGGAGGTATTGACTACAAATCGCACTCTGGATCTAACATCAAGTCTTGAAGTGGGGCCGGCGATAAATCATGCTGCAGTGGATGGTTCATCGTGTCATAGTTTGCGATCAGTGTTGACTATTGCCTTCCAGTTCCCTTTTGAGAGCAATATGCAGGATAGTGTTGCCACCATGGCACGTCAGTACATTCGTAGTGTGATTTCATCTGTCCAGAGGGTTGCCATGGCCATATCTCCATCAGGATTGAGCCCAGTTTTGGGACCAAAGCTATCTGCAGGCTCTCCTGAAGCTCTAACCTTGGCTCACTGGATCTGCCAAAGCTACAGGCAAGTTCTGCTTAATTTTTTACCATGGTTTATTGGCTATATTATATTAATATTAATGCTAATGAAGTGCTAATGACCGAGTTGCTCATTATTTTGCAATAGCATCTTGCAGTGCATCTTCTATGATAATTTGAGTTTGACAGAACTTCCTGATCTTTTCTTTTCTTGCTTAGTTACCATTTGGGAGCAGAATTGCTGAGATCTGATTCCGTGGGTGGAGATTCTGTCCTGAAAAATCTATGGCATCATCCAGATGCAATTTTATGCTGTTCATTAAAGGTACATTTACACCCAATTGGATAACACAGTATATCTGTCAAATATTTAGTCGAAGTGCTTCTGAAAATTGCATATGCTACACCAGTGCTCCACTACTAAGGAGATCATTCAATCTTCAGTGTCTGAGATAACATCAGAGATTTTTCATGTGTTTTTTTTTTTTTTGGTTTTGCAGTCGCTGCCAGTTTTCATATTTGCCAATCAGGCAGGGCTTGACATGCTGGAGACAACTCTAGTGGCTCTACAAGATATCACACTGGATAAGATATTCGATGAATCTGGACGGAAGGCATTGTATACAGAATTTGCAAAATTAATGCAACAGGCAAGTTTTACATGGAAATACGATTTGTTTGTTCTCCTGACCATATGTTTGTCTACATGTTGAGAAACATTGGATGTTTGCTGTCAAGTTAGGCTCTTCACTAGAACTTCCCTTCATTACAACGGCATTGTAATGATCTGCAAAATTATAGGTTCTCTGTCTTGTGGTTTCGAACTTAAATTCTATGGATTGATTTAAGGTAATGTGCGGTTTTGTTTCCGTGTATTCCCCAAATTTTCATTAGCAAAGAAAGCAGGGATTCATAAGATGTAGTTGAGCATCTTGGTTGGATTAATGAGGTCATTGCTACAGTAAATATGGATCATGTGCCTTTTGTCTTCCACTATATCCGTGTTACCTTCATTGGAAAAAATGGAAAATAAATTGTTTTCTTACAAATCCTAATTGTCACTTTTTTCCCTGATCAGGGATTTGCATGCCTGCCTGCTGGAATCTGCATGTCAACAATGGGGCGCAATGCTTCATATGAGCAAGCTGCTGCTTGGAAAGTGCTATCTGCAGAAGAGAATGCTGTTCATTGCATTGCTTTCTCTTTTGTAAACTGGTCTTTTTTGTGAAGAACACAGCTCATTTATCCAACCATGCAGTCGGATATACGTGAACAAAGGTATGGTAGAGACTTTTGGAAATGAAAAGAGAAGCTTTAGAGTAATATTTTAAACCCAGCTGCAGGCTTGCATTTATTAATTTTCTTCATTTTCATTTAGGACACCCATGTAAATAAATATAGCTTTCCTTTCCAGTATCACTGGAGCTTTTCTTGCACTTTCCAGGAATGTCTTAACGATGTCGTTTCAATGCTTTGCTATTTACTACCTCCACATTGACACTGCTTTCTGGGGGGTAAAACCTCGAAATTGCACTGCTGGTACTCGATTGGACTTTTCCTTGCTATCCAAATTGGGATTTTCGAGGGCTTTAAATTCTAGCTGTTCTTCTTCTGCTACTGAACCTGGTGCTTTTTTTAAGAGCCTGCTCGCACTCTTCTGTCTTCTTTGACCTCGTGGGACTCTATCCAAGTTCCACGTGTTGTCTTACCCACTAGCTCATTAAATGTAGGTCTTCGACCTTTGCGTGTTTATTCGCGCCCTGACATTTTATCTTTTTTCTTAAAATACCGACATAAAAAGGTACTTTTTTTTGAAGGGGCTCGTGTAAGATTTTATGGTGAATTATACAGTAACTATGTTTTTTTTTTTTAATTTGTTCTTATGACTAGCGAATAAATCTTATAATAAGAAATTCATATGAATTTAGGATGAATTGCATAGTGACGCCATTTCTTGTCTTGTTTTCATGTCTTGTAATTGAATCTTATAATAATAAATTCATATGAATTTATGGTGAATGGTATAAAAACTCTTTAACTATAGTTTTTAAAGGGGGGCTCTTGTAAGATTTTATGGTGAATTACACAGTAACTTGAATTTTTGTCCTATCTTGTAATTGAAAAAATGTCTGAATTTAAGGTGAATTGCATAATAACTTTAATTTCATTAGATATTTGGTTGTTAATATTACAATTATTTTGGTTCATGATGCTTGTCAATCCAATAATTCAACAACATTCAAATAAAAACTAAACTCAACAAACATTATGTTATCTTCATGCACGTATGATTCATCTTGTAAGATTTTGATTTTCAATTCTAACACTTCAAATATTATTGTAAATTATATGAAAAAACCTTTTCAATTCTAACTCAAACCACCTCAAACCAAATTTTTTTGTTTAAAAATTATACTATAAGTATACTAAAAAAACTAAAACTATTTGCAAACTTATAATTAACAAAAGAATACAGAATAAAACTTATAATTAACAAAATAACTTAACAAAATATATTTTCTATTTATTTATACCCAAAACATCTATTTAGTATGACTGCCTTTTGCAAGAGTAGTCTTGACCGTTACATCATCAAGAATAGAAACCACTTAGACTTTTAGATGCATACTTTAATTTTTTCATCAAGAATACAAGCCATAGAGGTGATCTCTTGACCCTCCTATAATACATATATTAAAGGTTCCATAAATAAAGTGTATAGTTGCACATGTTTTACCTTGACATTAACAAGAGTTGACCAATTATAAAAATCATTTTTATCCTGTAAAAATATGACATACTACACATTGTCAATGTTGATTGGACTAGAGTGATTTGGTTTTGGAGTGTTTTGACATGTTGTTTGGGGGTTGTATTATTTATGTGTGTGTGTATATAATTAAATATATTAATTCAAAAATAAAATTATTTAGAATTGTGCAATTTAATCTTAAAAAAACATAATAAAATGATTTTTATGAAGAAAATTATGAACATGTATAATACAAGAATATCATCATCAATCTCGCAAGGTTATTATATTATTTGATTGCTTTAAAATTTTAACATAATATATATAAATATGTTAAGATACTTCTTATAAAATTTCATTTCAATTTAACAGTCGATCAAAAAATATGATTAATATTGTAATATTCATTATTATTTAAAAAAATACTATTTAACTAAAATAAAACGGACAAAACAAAACAGAAATATTTTGGCTGATATTTGATCAAGAAATCCGAAATGTACTGAAAGTCTTTTTTTAATTAGAATGAATCGTTTCATTCCAATCGAAACGAAACTAACCACCCTACGCGTATCTCCTGGCGATTGTCTTCACCAAAGTCATCCGATCAAATCCATTTCCTAAATAAGCAAATATAAAATCACCCCATATATTTACGTTGTGTTCCGATTTACAACAAAATCGCATGCCAGGATAAATGAATTCATCATTCTTACAATACACACATGCAACAAACATTAAACAACGCTGTCTTGTATTTCATTTGGTGCCACAACATGGCCAGTGTCTTCAATTAAATTTTTAGTTCATTAAGTTATACTTTCCTCATCGTGATGCCAGTGACCAAAAGTTCAAGAGAAAAGATGTCAAGGCAGAGAAACAGCTGATGAATGCCATGGCTGTAGCAGTTTCGAACTGCAAACAATGGTTATCATCACAGCTGTTAAGATCATTGTCGATAAGGACTGTGATGCCAGCAGAAGCACAAGCTGCGGCAAATGTGAACGTGGAAGCTATCTGCATGGAAATGACTCAAAATTGAGAACATAATTTAAATGTAATAAAATAACTTGCAGGATGACAGTTTGACGTTGACTGAAGTGAAGTTGAGAAGGATAAAAAATGAACAGGATGTACAAATAACCAACAGCATCGATGGTGGAAAGGAGTATTATTGCAACCTTTCTGTTCTGCAGTTCAATGTTCATTTTTGGAATGATCATCATGAACACATTTCAGAAAAGGAAACCTGATGAAAATGTCTTATAAAACTTTTGAGACATCCCACCACAACTAAAAGTCAAAGGCCATAAAATATGGTGTTTATGCTCTCTGTACAAGATAAATGTTTTATTCAACAATCCTGGAGTAGCATGCACCCAAACGCTTGAGCAGACACCATAACGACTATAGTTACAGAACTTGATCTTGAAAAATATTATAATGAACAATATCTTCTTGCCATTTCACAAAGAGATTAGTCAAGAATATTTAAATTCAATTATGATTGCAGTCTGCATCCCAACAAGAAATGATTTGCTGAATTTTTCCTCAGATTATAACCCAATGCAGACTCCACTTCTTAATGCTAATACATTAGACTGGTGATAATGAAAATGTTAGTTTACATAGAGAAGGCAAGCAATGGTAACTGTAGCTTAAGCTCATACAAGCTGAAAATCAAAAAGGAAAAGGAAGAGGGAAAAAAAAGGGTGGTAGTGGAATAATCAACAAATACAGAAGATTGGATGGATGAATAGAAAAGGAAAAGGAAAGGAAAGCTTCAAATTACTTCCTGGATACCAAATCTTATGAATGCAGGCAGAAGACTGGCCACGGACACAAGCAAAATGCCTTTATCCTAGGGATTAGTATATTGCTGAGATAAAACTTGAAGTCATATATATCTATAGGAGTGTAAAGATATGTGCTCCCAACAACATGGGAGAACAAGAATGGCCCAGACATAGACTGTTAAGATTCAGTTTTGCATTAAGACATTGTCATCTTACCCCATCACCAACGGCAAAAGATATGACAATCCTGTAATTCTGCAACGAGCGCATCACCAAAAGGGCATAAATATCAACAATAGCCAAGCAAAGGCTCCACAAGCACTGCAAGCTAGTGGCCACAACCAGGTAACTGATATTGCACATCAGAAAACAAAAGAATTGATGTTATCAAAAAATTACGATGATGGTTCACCTAAAAATTTGGCATCCCATCATATTAGTGATAGTGTAGCAAAATTCAGCAAGCATGATTGCACAGAGAAGACATTCATTGCACAGTCAATTCAGTAGTTGGGCTAAAACAACTCATTCATCAACAATGAAATTTTATCCATAGTTAATCCAGAACATGTCAAAAAGACTTGCTTATTATTTCCAAACTGTTGATCACATTGAAATACAGACAATGAAAGCTAATGCAAAACAAGGAAGGGTACTCTAAGTCATAAGCTCTTTAGAGAGATTTGCCTCCTTATAATGTACCAATGCAACCACCCTGCATAAATTTCATCGACCTACGCAAATCAATCAAAATGCAAAATACAACATCCATAAATTTATCTTTTTCTTTTTTCTAGCATCATAATTACTTGCTACGGCCTTTGAAACATTCATCTTCCCTGCTTTAACATAGCAGCAACAATGGAATACAAAACTTAGGGTTTCGAATCTGAACTATTCCTATAATTCTCTTAAATAAAGATTAAAGCAGAATCAAGCAATATATAGGAATGAATAAGAAGAAGGCAAGCAATTTAATTACGTAAATGCAGTGACAGAAGCGAAGTCACTGGTGGAGGCCATGACAGAAAGAGCCGCAACAGCAAATATAAACTGAGAGAGACGCAAAGCAAGGCCGCCTTTGGTGCCTGGCATCCCTTGTATGTCTTTCATCCGCACTCTCGGCGCGTTATTGTTTCCGCCGTCCGTCGTCGTCGGATCTTCCACCGGATGGATCGATGCATGGCTCACACTCATCTCTCCTCCTCCTCCACCACCTCCACCACCTACCTGTTCAATTCATTGCTATAGTATCAACAACTGCTAGTTGTTAAATCTTACTAGTTTTCTTGCTATTAATAATAGTAATAATTAGCATCAAAAACAGAAAACAAATAGAAAAAATATTCCTATCTTCTATTCCAAATCCGATCACTGTTTCAGAGAATTTGTTTTGCTTTTACGACAAAAGTCAAATACTTTTTTTTCTCTCTCTTCTCCCATATAATTTGGTGCTTCTTCCCAACTTTTATTGCACCCCATTTACTTTACTTCAAGATTAAAATTACATTTATTTAAATAAAATAATAAATATATCAATTTTGCTAGTGAATTAAACGTTTCTTTGATTATGAATGCTCTTATGGAATTTTGATCCTATAAATATCTCTATTTTTAGCGATTCAAATCGCTCTATGCAAACATTTCCTCCGCCGCACTGTGGTTATATATATATATATATATAGGCCAGTGTATATATATATATATATATATATATATATATATATATATATATATATATATATATATATATATAAATGAAGTATGACTTCCTTATTTTACTTTTGTTATTTAATTTATGCCATAATTTATCTTTGACACTTGGCATGCATTTTTTTCATTGATTTATCTATTATTTTGCTTGGTTTACATCTCTTTACTCTAATTACTTATAATTGTCTTTATAACTTCATCTTGAAATGTATTAAATGGTATAATTCTTCTTCTAAAATTCAATAATTGAGTCCTTTTTTATTATATATATATATATATATATATATATATATATATATATATATATATAGATAGATAGATAGATAGATAGATAGATATAGATATAGATATAGATATAGATATGTATATGCCACCTATAAAATCAAGGGAAAAAAATGAATGGCAACATCTTTTAAATGAGAAAAGAGATGTAACTTGTAACCTTTTAGAAATTTATCATCTTCAAATAGTAATTGTCCTTTTGCTTTCAATGATAACATATAGATGACTTCTTGCTACATTAGCAAGAGTTGTGGATGTTGTGAAATAGTAGCATCAACTCTAGATGGCGCAATGGGTGCAAGAGTTGTTGCGTACAATATGAAGAAGCAATATTAAAGAATGATGGAGTTGTTGCATCAGCTAGTGTGACCTTCACAGCATGCAAGTTTGCTTCAACAGGCAGTTGTGGAACTTCGACAGCTACATTGTCATAAAAATAAAGCTTAAGTGATAATAATATCATAATGGTTGATGACTAACCAAAAAGCCCCAAACTGAAGTTAGAAAATCTTGATCTTATTTAATTTATCAATCACAAAAGGTGGAATGCAATCAACAAACCCTTTGTCATACATGTAATGATGGGCAGAAGAGCCAAAGAAATTTTAGCTAGGCAGTTTTCCCCACCATTATAAAGATCGCAAGATCAATTACTACATAATTAACTTTAAACTTAAACAAAATGTATAAATGTAAGATAGATCGACAAAACTAAACAGCACATATTCTTTTTAATTTAGAGCAAGATCTCGCTAGCAATTAAAGCAAATTCTGACCATGTAATGAGTGCTCTTCATTGTACATCAAAACATTGTCTTTTTAGACAATGATTTTATGCATTGAGGCATCTTTTATACCACTGACCTATATAAATATCATAATCAATTATTGAAGCATTGTAAGTAAATATTTCATTCTATATACAATTAAAACACATTATGGTTGTGTATTAATGTTGAAAGAAAAGATAATCAAAGAACACAAAAAAGAGGGTTAATTGTTGACATGTTTTATGACGATATAGATCCATGCAAAGAATTTCCTTAATTGTTTTTCTATTTTCATTTATATGTTGTTCGATGGATATAAAACTATTTATTGATGTGGTAAGCTGTTGAACTTCTACAAGCAAAGTGTGATAACTAAGAATAAAAAAAGTTCATTTTGACATAAAACATGAAGAATTACATTAGTTTAAAAAGTAAAGCAATAAGAGAAGAGCAGGAGCTGACATAATGATGCTTACATGGAAGAATTTCAAGGTTGAAATACCATAAAGACACAATAATTTCCAATAAGATTCGGTTCTCCTTGCAATTAAAAAAATCACAAAGTTATTAAAAAAATGAGCTTTACTATGACAAAAGAAAACATGAAAACTTGGTAGTAAAAACATCAAAATATTATTTAAAAAAAAGAGAGAAAAAAAGACTTAAATAACTACATTTAAAAGAATGTCAAATGGCAATAGGAAGAAGGCATAAATGTCAAGCACATAAAAACATTCAAAGAGCTCACATGAAAGCCAACGAAAACAACAATAATTGAATTTGATTGAATACAAAACATAATCATCAAAGCTTCTAGCAACGTCACTAGAAAGAGTAATTCTAAGCTCATCACCCCTTCATAAATAATGAAAAGAAGTAGGCAAAGATATTAAAATCACCATTTAGAAAAAAATAAACTAAACAACCTGATGTTTTCAAGGATAAATTTTATTATGTATGGTATGTCTTACCTTGAATTAAGACTTGTTCAAATGTATGAATTGCTTTTAATTGACCAAACACATCTAATGCATAAAAAACTATAAGCATCTTAGCAATCTTAACAAAGGTAAAGAAAATAAACAAAGTTACAAAGAAGCATGAACAAAGTTTTTTATTTTATTGAAACCAATAAGTATTGATTTTTCCCCTTAGCTATGACATGTGTGAAGTCGATGAACACTACTAGAATTAACTATTTTATTGATAAAAAAATTTATTAGTACTGTAATGTAATTTTTAACGGTATTTTTTCCTAACAAATTCATGAACATGAACCATCTATCGATAAAATAGTCATCGGTAATTTAATTTTCATTGGTGACTTCAATGGCAGCAGCTTCATTGACAAAAATTATACCAACAGAAACACTGACTATAATTATATCGACAGAAACACTGATTGTAATTCCATTGATAAGGCATTCAGAATGAAATATCGGTGATTTCATTGTTAACATTTGGACGACGATTCTATTGGTGTCTCTCCGTTGATATAATCATTAATAGTAGTGGCATTTTGAGTATATTTTGTTCAACTTTCTAGAAAATACCAATGGAACATTTTGTCGGTATAAACATCAATAATAATGATATTTTGAGTAAATTCTATCCAACTCTCTGGAAAATACTTTTGTTGGTAACTCTGTCAGTATTTTTGTCAAAAACAATGTTATGTCATCGTACGTCATAGGTTTTTGAATTTCACTATAATTCCCTTAGTGTTTACCACCAAGTATCGATGAAACTCTTACCATAAACAAAATGGAAGAGCACAAAAAAATACCCCTAAAAAAGCACCACCGAATATGCAATGTAATGAGATAGTGACAAAAAAAAACCCTGCCATAATGCTAACAAAAATAAAATAGAAAATAATGAACTTCGATTACACCAAAAGCATAACATAACCTAACATAGTAGTAAAGAAAAATATGACAATACAATTCCTCATCACATATGAATTCTATGTTAGTCCTCAAATAAATGCAATAAGTCTTTTAATGTTGCAAATAAAACTAAGAATAAGATAAGGGCAAAACGATATGTATAATGATGTCATTATCATGTTTATTTAATACATAATGATTCTCAATAGACAATAATAAGGTCATACCCAAAGATCAACTCTTTTACAACCCAACCTAACCATTACAAGCCCTCATACAAATTCCACAACCAAGCTAAAATTAGAAACCAATGCAACCTAACCTATATAAATTCCATAGCCAAGACGTACAAAGACACAATGAAGCCATACCCAACTATGAATAATAAAAAGAAACCAGATGAAACTAGACCAAAAGAAAATCAATCCATTAAAAAAACCCAAGACATGTTAGCATGTTGTGTGTGTGTGTGTGTGTTGAGGAATCGTTCCAGTCCATGATTCCTTATGTCTTGGTAAAAAAAGTTTATGCTAGTGTTTTAGCTTTTCTTTTAATATTTTCCTCGATTACAATCCTAACTCTTTAATCCTAAAATCCCAGCCAAGATCTGCATTTCATTCCTTAAATTAAATCTTAAAATTTATTCTTATGATCTTAACATCTTCTATTTATAAAACACTAATGATTGCCCAAAAAAGGAGAAAGTCAAGAGCATTTATAAATAAAAGACAAGTCATTCATTCTCCATCATGGAGACCAACACTAAAATTATTTTTCTAGTTTTCATTTGATTTAGCAATCTTCATAGAACAAACTAAAAACCCATATCGGTATTAACATTGCCACTACCTCTTTTTTCAATCTCGCCATTCAATTAAAACCACAATGACCTTGCCAACAACACGATAACAATGTCACTTAACTATAGTCACACTGTTCATTAACCTTACCATATTAAATAACCATCATATCCCCTCTATCAAATACTCACACCACAAAATAAGTCAATCTCCCACTCCAGCAAACTGCCATTATCAACACCACAAATAACAAAAAAACTTATTCTAAAAAAAACCATTTTATTTTTTGTTTTTAAAATAAAAAGTTCAGTTGATGTAGATCAATTTATAGTTAAACTCTTGATTCATAACCTAAGTTTTGAGTCAAATCAAGAGTTATTTTTAACAATTTTATTTCATTGATAAATTTAAAAATGGTAAGACTTTTTCAGTTTTATTTTTGAAAAAAAATAGTTTACGAACATCAAAAGACTAAGTAAGTTTTTTTAGCTTTGCGGTTTCTGTTGATGTTGAGATAAAACATAGAGATTTGGTGTTTGGTTGGATTGAACCATAATTTATGTAACTAAGGTTCAACCTTAGTTTCTCAAAAGCAACATTTTGTTGCTTTTACCCTTTCCACCGACAAAACAAAAAGCGAAAGAAAACAAATATTTTCCTTCTTGTAATAAAATTCATAAACAACCCGTCTCTCACCCTCAGCACTCTCCCATGGTTTAACCATGAAGGATGGAAAAATAAACACAGTTGTGGGTGAGACAAAAATTATTTCATAAACTATGGACAAGACAATAAGCATAATTGGTCTCAGGATTATAGGCTTGATAACAAGACTCAATGTAAATATGCAATGTTTGGAACCATACTACACCAAACTCATTTGCAATGGCGGTCATGTTGTCAGCAAGCATGGTTATGTTGTCAGCATTGATATACAGATGTCATTAACTCATCTATAAGCATGATCATGTTGTCAACAAATTAATCATCAATGAATCCATATGCTTGGTGTCTAGAAATAGGTGCGACAATCACTTGGCAAGCCTCAATTAGTACAAACCATATCAAGGTAGTGAACAACTTGGGGTTGGAATTGCACAGAGTCAACACCCACTTGAACTTTAAACATGTTAGATGTATTTCATGTTCCCAAAATAACCAAACCTTTTTGTTATCTTTAAAAATTGGCTCGTTATGTCATGTGTTGAGAAAATGTGGAAAAATAAAGTTGAAGACTAAAATGTAAAATTATAAGATGGTAGGGACTAAATAATGCAAAAATCAAAACTTTATTGGTCAAATTGAAGTATTTTTCACCTTTTGAGCTGTGAGAATGAAAAGCCTTTTTCACCCGTTAATTTTTGTCTTGGGTCTTCAAATTTATTTATTTTTGAAATATAACTTAAAACCAAGTGGTTGTGAAGAAGTTTTTAATCGTGCACACTTATCATTATATAATGTGATAGAACATTATTTTGGAGTATGAAAATAGAGATGTAGAATTTTACAAAACATATTTTCTTATCTATATAAAACACAAGTGAAGATTAGATTGTAGTTGCATTAGTGACACTACATAACTATGTTAGAAGAAAATCACAAGATGATATGACTTTTGCCGAATATGATCGTAATCTTAATTTTGTTACGGATGATATTTTACTAACCGTTGTTGCTCGCTCAAATAACCAAGGATCGTAGAGGCCTTCACATATAGATTTTGTATTGATGAAATTGTAAATTGTTTGACGAGACAATAAAAAGAATAATATAATTTACTTGAATTATTCATTACATTATGATTATCAAATCTACAATATTTAAAAAATATATAAGCATGTGTATGTGTGTGTGTATATGTTTATATCCTTTAATATAATTTCACAAGTTGACATCAATATGAAAAAAACATTAACCAATCATATGTAATTGCTTATTGTTTGACTTCAAACTCACCTATAGTTTTAAGAAAATACTTAAATTTAAGTTATGAATCTCAACTAAATATAATTTTTATAATTTTTTCGAACCTCAACCGCAAAAACAATCACATTACAAAACAAATCATAAAATCTATACTAGTACGGACTTTTTTTTCTACAGGGGAGCCCAAAATTTGATCATCAAACATGATATACCCATTCCATATCAGCATTCACATTTACACATCAACGCCCACATGCATGGGATGCAATGCAAATGCATAGGCACAGTAACATCATAAGATTTTGGTTTTGTGAAATTTGGAACCCCTCATTTGTACGTTTCCGTCTCCCTCTTCCACCCTTTCTCTCTCTAGAAAAATAAAATAAATAAAAAAATAAAAATTTTAAGTTGCTCGCCCGTAGCTACTCTCGCGATATTTCTCTCTCTCTCTCTCTCTCTCTCGATCTCCACGATCTGGCCCTTTTTCAATCGAAAATTAGGGTTTACTTTTCTCTCCATCTACTCCATATCGAATCTCGTGCTTAACCTAGATTTTACCGGTTCCTTTTCTTTTAGGGTTAACAGATCCACAGCGGCTCCTTTAGCTTTTTACGTCTGTTGATTTTCTTTCCACTCTTTTAAACATGTTTTGGAAGCTCACCACTCTCTCCACCTCCTCTCCTGTAAGTTTATTTTTTCATCTTTAGGGTTCGCAAAGATTGGTGGATTTAGCTTTAGAATCTTTGTTATTTGGATCTATAAACCCTAGGAATATGCGACTTGTAAATCGAAATGGATTTCATGGTTTTAACTGGCTTGAACTGATTGAGTTGAGATGGATGCTGTTTTTCATCGTGTAGATTTATGTGATTCCTTACAATTTATTTGTAATTCAGCGTCTAATTAGTGAATGTGTGCGTAAAAACTGTAGGGAACTGTCATGTTTTATTGTATGCAGTCTACAATGTCCTGTTTTTGCATTCGAACCTCTTATTTATCCGTGACATTTATTAGAAGAATTAATTAACTAATCAATTCTTCTAATAAATGGTTTAATTTTAATTGCAGTAGCAGTTAATTCAATCCACATCTAGGGGCGTGTGACGGCTTCTTAGTTATTGAAAGAAATGATTTGAAAATCTGTTTCAGTTTTATATTACTACTATATTTAGCTTTGAATTTTGAATGGGAGGGCCGCCTTGCTAAAAGTGATACAAGGGTTTATACTCGCCTAACCATGGTAATTCCTTTGCTGATTATATTAAGCTCTGTGTGCTTGGTATTGCATCTGTAGGTGGAGTCAGTATTGGACAAAGATAATTTCACGTTGGAAGAGCTTCTTGACGAAGAAGAAATAATCCAAGAATGCAAAGCTTTGAACACCCGACTTATCAATTTGTAATATTTCTTTTCTCCCTTCTTACCATCAATGCTGGAATGCTCTTATTTCTGCACAAGGCCATTCTCTATCATGCATAGTTTACTGTCTCTGTACTGTTTGGGAGCATATCAAAAAGTTGATCCCGGTGGATGCTAAACATAATTTATTGTATACAGTCTGCGAGATAGAACTCAAGTGGAGCAGTTGCTCAGATACATCATCGAGGAGCCTTCAGAGGATGCTGAAAGCAAACTAGCCTTCAAGTATGTCATTTTAACTAGAGAAAACTGTTTTCTCATGTTGAAATGTTTCTTACATGAACTTTTCTTTTCTTTTCTCTGACAAATTGCTTTCGATTTTTAGGTTCCCCTTCATTGCTTGTGAGATATTTACATGTGAAATTGATGTTATTCTTAAAACTTTAGTGGAAGAAGAGGAGGTAGACTTAATTTTTTCATTGCACCTTGTTTTAATCTGAAGGTTGTTGCGGTAAATGCTCTTTTACTGATGGTTGTCTTTACTTTCTTGCTATTTCAGTTGATGAACTTGCTCTTCTCTTTCTTGGAACCAAATCGGTCTCATAGTGCCTTGCTTGCTGGGTATTTCAGCAAAGTATGTTTTCAAAACATTGTATCCAGTTTTCACGAGAAGTGGTATCTTTAATATTTTGTTCGGCAAGGATCACATGATTGATGCTATTTGCCTTTTAATGTAGGTTGTTGTTTGCCTCATGCTACGCAAGACAATCCCACTTATGAACTATGTCCAAGTGAGCGTTTTTCTACCTATATCTATGCTTTGGTTTGTTGGAAATTTTACTTTGCTAAATTGTAAAAAATGTTTATTTCATTCAAGGGAAGCTGTGCCATTCAACACCCATCATTTAAATATTCACTATGGGCTGTGACCAGCTATGTGGATATATGTATTTTTGTGGTTTAGAATTTAGTTCAGTAATACAAAATACTGGAATACATAACATTTGTGCTAACTGGAGAAAGGATGCAGGTGCATATATACCCACGTAAACATTAATTGGGTCATAATAACAGTCGCTTCCTTGTGTAAATAACATACTAGACCTGTCATATCTGTGCTCTCTGCTGCCTGGACAGAGCATTTCATCCCAAAGTACAAATGCCAATGCAATATGATGAAGAAATCCATCTCTGACTCTTTAATTGGCATTTGGATGCGTTTCATCTACCATACCAAACTAATCAAGTGGCATCATTACTAACAATTGTAGTTTTTAGGAATTAAAACTGAAGACAAGCAAAAAAAAGATATAAATTGAAGAGAATTTTAGGAATTCAGATTTGGTGATTTGTAAAGTTGACTGTACTTTGTTTAAGGTTTTGAAACTTGTGCTGAGAAGAGAAGTAATAAAAGAAAACAGTGGAGAACAGATAGAGAATGAAGGAAAGAAGTAAACATGGGTATCACATGTTTGGTTATAATGTTCTAAAGAGTCTAGACAATAATCTTGTCAGCATAAGTAGTTCTATTGTTCATGTTCTTGGAGTTAAAGTAGCTTTAAGGCCTGGTTCTTTTAGATGGACCCCTTTTTATGCACACTTTTCAAACCATCTTATCCCAGTCAATCAATTAATAGAATTTACATGAAGCATAGGATTGCTTCTTTCTTGTACCCAAAATTTGCACACTGCATGAATCCCCACTCCTGATTAGTTTCTCATTATTCAACATGAAAATTTCCTTTACTCTGCAAGTAGTTATGTATATCATGTTAGGCAAGATGAGCATTTAAGTGAGGCTTATGATTTTCTCAGAGACGAACCTGTAAAACTTGTATTGCTTTGGTATTTCAGTTTTACACTTTTTCGTATGAGATTATTGTTAATAGCCTGTTAAAGAAAATATTCATTACTTGGTTTCTTACAGGCCCATCAGGATGTTTTTCGCCAACTTGTTGATTTAATTGGAATAACATCCATTATGGAGGTAATTGAGGTTTTTATCCTGTATTGGTTTGCATTTCGATATGTTCTTGCTTGTAATAAATTTTGTTGATTTTGAATGTTGTGCTTGTTTCATGTAGGTTTTGGTTAGGCTGGTAGGAGCTGATGACCATGTTTATCCTAATTTTACTGATGTGATGCAATGGTTGGCTGATAGCAATTTGCTAGAAATGATTGTGGACAAATTGAGTCCTTCTGTAAGTGCTGCAATTTTGTGAAGAAAACCTCTTTTTTCAATATGAACTAGAATGAAAATCTGAGAATGTAAAGTTAGTGTTGAGGTTTGGCAAGACAACTGAAAATGGAAGAAGAATCTGAAGTGATTAGCAAGAGACTCTTTACAAAGGATGTATTATATATTAAATAGTCTGATAATTTTCTTTTTTGTGTTCCAGAATCCACCTGAAGTTAATGCTAATGCAGCAGAAACATTATGTGCAATAACTCGAAATGCTCCATCGGCCTTGGCCACTAAACTCTCCAGTCCAAGGTTTGTTGGACCTTGTGTATTGGCTACCAAACTCTCCTCATCTTTGTTTACGTTTTAATTTATTTGTGGTTTTGATGTTTGGGGAAATGCAGTTTTGTGGCAAGGATATTTGATCATGCCTTGGAAGATTCACATTCAAAATCTGGTCTTGTCAATTCACTTTCTGTTTGTATATCTTTACTGGATCCAAAAAGATCGGCAATGTCTTCTCCTTTGATGCATTCTTTTCGAAGCCATCATATGTATGAGTCTCCAATCCCTGTAAATCCAGAGACTATTAGTGCAATGTTACCTAAACTTGGTGAGTAAATTTATATGGTTGTGAGAATGCTCCCCAAACCAAAAAAAGAGAAAGAAACAGCAGGAATACAGGGACAATTTTCCTGAGATTTTTTTCCTTCTTTCTTTGGGGTTTGGGGGTGCCCACAATCTTCTCAGTTGTCCCTTTGCATTTTCATTAACTGTATGTTTTGGATTCATCTAGTCAAACCAAGATTAGCATAACCATATTAAATAGTATAATTTATAATTTAAAAATAGATAGAAGAGGCATCTGACAAAGCTGCTTTTATATAATTTTTTCTATCTTTTCCTTGTCAACACTGTTATTTGTTAAGATTGCCCATTCCATTTTGCAGGTAACTTGCTTTTGCTATTGAATGTCCGGTCTGATGAGAAGATTTTACCTACAACATATGGAGTACTGAAGCCTCCTCTGGGGAAACATTGTCTTAAGGTGTGTCTCATGCTTTGGCTGTAGTCTTCATATGGAACACAATGCAAAACAGAAAATTTCAATAACATGGTTTTGGAAACTGTTGGGCAGCTTAAACTGTATGATTGGTGGAATGTATAAACCTTGAGTTCAAATTACACTGAAGTATAAACTTGTTTGGAAATTAACTGCTCTCAATTTAAATTTAGATTGTGGAATTCATTGCGGTGCTTCTAAGAACTGGAAATGAAGCTGCTGAGATGGAGTTAGTTAGCTCTGGAACCATCAAAAGAATTCTTAATCTGTTCTTCGAGTAAGTTTCTACATCATTTTTGAAATGGCAAACTGATGAATCAGTAGATTAATGAAGGCAGTAGCCAGGAACAATTGTTGTCTTTTTGAAGAAGTTGCTCCAATTATGGTGTGCTAGGTGATCATGCATGATACTGATGTTTTAACTGGTGCAGGTACCCTTACAATAATGCTTTGCATCATCATGTAGAGAGTATCATAATGTCTTGTTTGGAGACCAAGAGTGATGCTATGGTTGATCATCTCCTTCAAGAGTGTGATTTGATTGGAAAATTTCTCCAAACAGATAAAAACCCTTTAATATCTGGTGATAATAATAAGGTATATGGAATTTCTTATGATATTGGAATAATCTTGTATGATAAAATTTTTTTAGCAAAGGTAATGATAAGGACTTATTTTGCATGTTATCTGCTGAACCAAAGGGGAAAGAGCAGAAGACTGTATTCTATGCTACCCCCTCCACGTTAATTTGGTGGAATGGGAAATTAGATGCATGTAGTGTCATTTATATTCTGCAATGGCATGTTTATGTGTTGATAAACATTTGTCCTTATGCAGCCAACGGTTCCTGCTGATGGAAAACAAGCACCGCGTGCAGGAAACCTTGGACACATCACGCGAATTTCTAATAAGCTTGTTCAGCTGGGAAACATCAGTAGCCACATTCAGACTTATCTACAGGTGGGTGGTAAGCTGGATGTACATTGTTCAATTTTTTCTCCGAGTACAAAGTTCCTTAAAAAGCCCTAGAGTCCTACTGGCATGCGAAACCAGTGATAAAAGTTTGGTAGAAGGTTCTGAGTGCTTAAGAAATAGTCTGCCCTCTAAACTATTGTTGAAAGAAAAGTTTCGAGTGATTTTCATCATCTCTGATATAAATCACATCAAGTTTGTCTTGGCTAGAAGCATCCATAACTGGGTGCTATGCTGTGCTTTATGGCTGTTGCTACTTTTGATGATGACATTGTTTTCCACCTTGCTGTTCTTTCCTCCTGCAATTTCGAATAGTTTTTGTTCTCTCGGATGTGAACTGCAATTCCTAAATTTATTCTTCTTTTTTAGTTACCTTTCTAATTATCAGTGTATTTTCAAATATCACTTTTCATACTTATACTGGAGCAACAATGTTATGACTTTAATAGTTTCATTATTTGCTCTTTTCAACTCCTTGTTTCATTTGGTGCATCTTTGCATCCAATATCAATGTAGTAGTGTGATTGAACTGATGTGTCCCTTTAATCGAACTTTGGTTTACTGTCTTTTCTAACATTTTGTATTTGTATATGTCTCCAGGAAAATAGTGAGTGGATGGAGTGGCAAGCCACTGTTTTGCAAGAGCGTAATGTGGTTGAAAATGTCTACCGATGGGCTTGCGGGTATACACTTGCCTCATATCATTTATGCTTATGAACTCTTGAAAACAGTACGTGTAGCTGTGGTATGCTCATCGCTTGATGGGTACTCAAATATGTGATACCTATAGAAGTAGATGTTTGCTCAAAACATATTTAAATAATGAGGATATGGTGATGAGGATTTAAATTTACAGGCAATCTGGGTGTCATGCTTATCATTTTCTTCTCTCTCTCAAAATCTAACAGTATGGTGGTTATCATTTTTCAAAATGAATTGTATGTTGAGATTTGCTAATAACACTTTACCCAATAAGCATAATTATCTTCCATTTTTGTTTCTGCTGTAAATAACTGTCATTGGAGTTCTTCTCCCAGGAGAGGATAGATCGGTAATCTCACTTTATCCTCTTGTTTTTGTTTTTCCTTTTTTTGTACAGCCGCCCAACAGCATTGCATGATAGGACACGTGACAGTGACGAGGATGACCTTCATGACCGAGATTATGATGTAGCAGCTCTAGCCAATAATTTAAGTCAGGCTTTTAGATACAAAATATATGGGAACGAGGATAATGAAGAGGTACATAGTGGCTTCCCTTTCTGATGACTTTCATTCTCCCTTTTTTTTTTGTCCTGTTATTTATGTTTCTGGACATTGGCTCTCAACTTGCATCACTCATAAAACAGGGAGTAAAATTTCAATTAGCCCCTTCTAGGATCTGAAATTCAAATGAGTGCCTTATGAATGATTCATTGAAATTTCATCCCTCTAAGGTTATTGCATCTACACACTGGTCCAATTGATACCAGCAGTTTCCTCCATCACGTGACACGCTAGCCTGTTTCTCTGCTTCCAGTTGCCATCTCTATCCCCATCTTTGCACTATCTCCACCATTATTTCCCATGCATCTCTCTCTCGAGCCATCACATATTCCTCCTGACTCTCTAAACCCATTAGTTTCTCTTACTATCCAAAATAACACCAATTTCTCTGCTCTCCTCTCCATCTTCTCTCTAAAACAATACCTCCAAACTCCATCAATCATTTTACTCCCTATCCCTTACAAGAATCAATTCTCTATCTTTCAAAAAATCACCTCTCTAATAAAAAAACAGAGAATATGGAAGAGAAGATGTCAGGAGATGACTTGTGCCTTGGTTTATTAGTATTTATTTATTTCCAAACTTTATTTTTAACAGTGGCGATATACTCAATGTAGCATGTATATCAATTCTGGAATTTGTTCAGATAATAAAATCAAAAGAATGATATTTGAGCTAATGATTCTGAGCGGCTCATTTGAATTTTGTGATATACAAGAGGGATCCTTTATATATCAATCCTACAAGAAATGGTTCATATTTATTTTTTTATCATATTGGTTGCAGGACAATGGGAACCTTGATCGGGATGATGAGGTAACAGTTTAACTTTATAGTATAAGAATGTGTTTGTGTGTACGAATCTTTGTTTCTTTTTATCTTTTCATTTTCTTTTTTTTTTGGCGTGGGGGTTCATTGGCAGTGACTTTTCTTCATATTGCCTTTTGATATCAAACGTGTTGTTTGGTCTTTAATATCAGGATGTGTACTTTGATGACGAGTCTGCTGAAGTTGTTATATCATCCCTTAGGCTTGGTGATGACCAAGGGAGGTAAGGGTTTTAGCCATCATACTGTCTATATTGAAATATTGGAGATCTTCTATAAGTTGCAAGTGCACCATGCTATCAATATCTTGGATCTTGAATTATTAGCATGCATATTTGAGAAAAAAAATTTGGATGTTATTATCTCTGATTTTTAATTTTATTTAAAAAAAAAATTACAGAAGTCTGTTCACAAATTCAAACTGGTTTGCATTCCAAGAAGATAGAATTGGCGATTCACTTGTGAGCACCTCACCTGGAGAGATGATGGATCAGATTAACTTAAATGGAAATGCTAATGGTGGTAACAGCAGTAGTGATGATGAGGTGGTGGTGGGAGAGGAAGATGAGTTGACTGAAAGCAAGGATTCTTTCAATGGCACATCAACTTCCAACACAAACCTCATTGATCAATTTCCTGAGAGTGGTCTGGTTTCACAAAGCGATGATGCAAATGCTCCTGATTCAAGCTTTTTCAAATATGAAACATCAGACAAAGAAGAATTGTTTGGAGATAGGCCTTTACCTGAATGGGTAGGATGGGGAGAGTCATCAGATTTGCAAGTAGGGGGATCAACTGTGAATCCGTTTGAAGATCATGACGACTCTGACGTCTCTCTTTCCAGCCAAGCTAAAGCAGTAACACCTGGTGCCAGTTCCCCATCAAGCGGGGAATCCGTATTTCCAAATGGCTTATCACCCTCCAAGGACTCTAGTGATGCATCCGTTAGCAGTGATTCAATTAATAAATCTCCCACTGTGCCTTCTTTGTTCGAAGAGGATGTTGAATTTGTTGGTGTTGAATTAGAAGGCACTGAAAAGGCAATGGAACAAGCTCTCAAGGAGGGGATAGTTGGTGAAGCAGGGCCTCTGAAGAGGAATATTTCACCGAAGGTTCCGGAGAAGGAGAATTCCGATACTGCCGAGGTCGATAATAAAGAGTTCAATGATGCAAACTATTGGAGGATTGATCAATAGGGTTGCTGCTGTGGAAAGACGACGATCGATCCTGAAAACTTGGATCCTGAAGCCACAAACCCCATTTTTGGATGGCAAGGGATTACGCAGCAGATATATATGTACAGTATTTTTGTTTCCAAATGGGGATTGGATGTTAGAGGTCGTGTTATGGCTTCACTGTCTGCTTAGTTGTCATTATTGTTAGTCACTCTAATTGTTTATTATTCAACGTCTTTTCTGTTTCTTCCTGTTACAGACTTGTAGGTTTTTCCTCGTCTCTCAAATTTATGTTTTACTCTGGCGAGTCCCATTCAAGTCAGGTGGCACTGCTAGCAAATCCTGGAATTGCATGTATTTGACCAGTACCAGGAATTTATTTTCCCAGGAGTTTCCAGTTCCCACAGGGAAGATCAATTCTGTAAGTCAGCGAATGGTTATTTATATGAGGTGCTTGTGTGTTAAAAGATTATTTTTCAAGTTTAAAAATGTGCTAAATGTATTGCCTTCTTTTTTAAAATAAAAATCACATGTTTTTTTTTTTTTTTTTAAAAGATATTATATCCAATTTATGATTATACGTTAAATTTCAGTTAAAATATTAAAAACTCTTTACCAATCATTTTGTTCATTTCACATTTATGATATTAGGATTTAGCTATAACTTTTAATATTTATGGGTGTAAAGCTATATTGTAGAGTATACCTTCAAGTATTTAAGATATAATTTAAAATAATTCTAAAATTCAGGCTTTAAAATGGTTAGTTTTATACTCAGTGAGGTAGAAAAATCTTCCTTGAACCTTAGGAAAGAACAACAATTACAAATTTAAATTTGAAAACAACAATGTAACTTATATTAAGAGGGTGCACTAGAGGTGGTGTATCTTTTCGTGCATAGCAAGTCCCCTTATTTATATTCTAGCAGATCATTATGTTTTTCTAGTAATCTTAATACTAGGTGATTACTATCGAAAATTATAATTTTTATGATTTTCCTGCAATTCTTTTCAACATACATACTCACATGACTTTTTTCATAGACACAAATTATCTCTAAATATAAAATTTTCATGAGTGATTCAATATATGTCATTTGAAAAGTACTTATATATTAGTTCAAGATATTTTTTCATACCTTGGATTATGATAATAGTTGCTTCCTTTCATAAAACAAATGGTAAGTATCAGTCTAAACAATTAACAATTCTAGTTAATTCACAGTCTTTATAGAACATCGATTAAGAACAATGATTTGATGCAATAAAAGTCTCATAACTATATCAACTTATAATTTTTTTATAAAATATTTTTGCTCCAAAAACTTTATTATTACTCTAAATTCATGAATTAAAAAGAAATAAAAATTAAAGATAAAAAATCTTTATTAATAATAAATATATTTTGCATGAACAAAATGAATGTTAAGTGTAACCAATTGATTGACTATAAAACATATATACTAATTCCTTGTGAAATAGAACATGATCACTAAGTGCCCGTTTGGCATTGCGATCGAAACAGAGGTTTGATCAATAAGCAGTTGTGAGATGTTTGGTAATGACATAAGCAGAAGAAAATTGCAATGGGTCACACCATATAAATGATCGAAACTGCGTTTTGTAATAAGCAAAAAATTCTTGCTTTTCCTGCGATCGATTTGCATTGCTTGAGGCCACTACAGTGGTTGCTTCTTGCAGTCACGATAGACAACCATCTTATCTTCTTTCCCAAAAACTGGCACAATTACAGACAACCATGGATCCATGCGAGAAACCACAGCCACAGGACACAAGGGCACAAAGACATCCATGGATGGCACAACCAAGAAGACGATGGCACTACAATGATTGCTTCACAACCATATGGCCACGGGAAAGAAGACAGTCATACGCCACATAAAAGCTCTCTCTCTCTCTCTCTCTCTCTCCCTCTCCAAAACAGTCATGGAGGCAGCTACCTTCCATCGCCGCCGCCGGCCACCATAAACCACCATTTCCAACGTCACCACCACAGAAAGAACCTCTTCTACCCATCAGCATCGGTCGTTAAAGCTCTCGTCGTGGTCGGTCGGACGCTACTGTGCACGTGAATTAATTCACGTGCACAGTAGCGCTGCATTATCCATGTGAAGAAGACGTGAATAATACAGCGCCCCATTTCACGACCAACTTTTTACAGCTGGATTCGGGCTGGCCCAACCCCAGTCCAACAGAATTGGGCTTTGGCCTAATTTTGGTTGGGTCTACTTTCGGCCCAGTCTGATTTTGAAAAGAATATATACATTTAAAAATAAAAAAAAATAGATACAGACCAGTCCTGATAAAGGGAAATATATGTTCGTGATAAAATTGCAAGTAGTTTAATGAGAGAATAAAAATAAATATCTATTTTTTTCATGAATTATTATTTATATTTTATTGTTATGATTATCAATCTACAAAATTTTAAAAACAATTTTTAAATATATATACGTATATCATTTAAAGTAATTTCACAAGTTGACAACAATATGAAAAACATGATAACCAAACACACAAAACTGCTTTTTATTAACCTCAAACTCAACCACAGTTTTAACCAAACACTTCACTGCTTGTTTTGAACCGCAATAAAAGTGATTTTCATGAAACTGTTTTTTTTTTAAATCTTAACCACAAAAGCAAAAGCAATATAAAACACTAGAAGAATGTCTTTTTTTATCACTAAAAGGTGGGAACTAACCATTATCTCTCTCCTCCCTCATTTTTTGGTGACTTTATTTCTTAATTATCAAATTCATGGATTGAAACGTGATCAAAATAAAATTATAAAACATATATTAAAATTGTAAAACTACACATACCATAAATAAAAAATATAATAGATTAAAAGACCAAAATAATTTAAAGCACGCCGCATATACAATAAGAAATAAAAAATTCTTATATTTTTGCTTAAGTGTAAAATCTGGTCCCCAAAGTTTCAATTTTCTACATGCAATAAAATAAAATAAAATATTTTTCAAATTCAAATATCAACTTAATGTCATGACTCTTTTCTTACACCACGATGAGCTAATAAAAATTAAATCATAAAAGTCAATCCTCGGCCAGAATAACATGGAAGGATGAAACTAAGAAAAAAAACAGTGACCAAGGTAAAAAAAACCCTGAACATTACTCCAATCTATGATATTTTGTGTCTAGTTATACAATATTTGTACAGTAAATCCACTATGCCTTTTAATTTTTCTTATATACATAACTTTTAAAAGAAAACAATTTTGTTTTGTTATTAAAGTAAGGTGCTTTTAATCATAAACATAGTAGTATAGTGAAAATTAATCGTTTTAACAGCACAACAATCAATTAGAAACTATTATTAAAATAATATAAAAGGGATATGTGTTTACTACTATTCACTTGCATATACAACATTGTCAATTGGAACAATGTTTTTGTTTTTTAAATTTTGTTTTCATGATTTAGACATTTGAGCTCAAATTAACACTCGAATGCATAATTTTTTAGGAGAACGATTTAAATTGAACAAAAAAAAAAAAAATTGTTTTAAAAGTTCATTTTTATCCCCCATATTTTTAATTTATCAGGAAACTAGTCCTTATAATTTCAAAAAAATCAATCGTGGTCACAAACTTTTTTTTTTTTAATTTTCCAGTCCTTTTTTGGTGAGAGGAGAGAAAATGAGTCATTAGATTCTTATTTAAAAGATAAAATTATTGTGTGTGATTATTTTGGTCAACAAATTGTTGTTGTTTTATGTTAAATAGTTTCATATGATAAGAAAACTATTATAATATTTTTAATATTTGCAACCTTGAATAATATTTTATATTTTATTCAATATATTTTATACGTGTGTGAATTTATATATAAATTTATTTTGATAAATAAATTCATTATATATAATTTGATAAATTACTCATGTTATGATATTAAATATTTTGATATATAATCTTCTCTTTGTTTTTTCATTTTCATTTTTTTATTTTCTTATAACTTTTGTTTTAACATCTTTACAAAATAGTTATTGATTTATTTAGTTATATGCGTGCATAAGTTTTTCATTTACATTTAGAAATCTTTTTATGTAAAAAAAACACATTAAAAAATCTTTCATGTTCAATTTTCTTTTTATTATAAATTGATATTTTAGATTTGATCTTTATTATTAGGAATATTTTATTTTTTACTTAAAACTTTTATAAAAGTCTCATTATTTTTAATTTCACAATTTAATCCAAGTTTATAGTTTTTTTTTCTTTTCATTTTAGTCTTCATGTGTTTTTTGTGCTTTGGTTTGTATTTTTATTTTTTCTTTCGGTTTAACTCTCAAATTGTAAACTTATTGATTATTTTTATGATTTTAACCCTTATTGTTTTTATTTCTGTTTTTTATTTTTGGATTTGTTGTGTATTTTGTTTGTAATTTTATCTCTGAGAAAGTTTTCATGTATATTGCTTCTGGTCTGGTCTGGTCTGGTCTGATAAGTTAGGCTACATTTTGAGAAGTTGACAAAACTGAAATTTTCTTTGTTTTTTTTTCAACATTTTTTTTTTAACTTTTTGTTGTTGTTGGCTCAATATTTAACCTGATTGTCTAATTATTTTTCTTTTTTAAAAATATATGCATCCTGTGAACCTTTTTTTTTTACAAAAAAAAAACTTAATCCAGCTAGCAGCGTCCCACAGGATTGAAACAACTATTAAGGGGGTGTTTGGCAGGGCTTTTCAAAAGTATTTTTGAAAAAAATTGAAAATTTTTTATTTTTATTTTTAAGTTTAAATTAATAAAATTTGGTGTTTTTAGATCATTTTGATGTGTTGATGTCAAAAATGATTTATAAAAAATAAAAAAAACATAATTTTAATGTATTTTTGAGCAAAAAACACTTTAAAAAACAACCACACTCCCAAACAGTCACTAACAATTTCTGAATTCATTAAAAGAAGAATAATAAAACCATGATTGATGGCACGGGCTTTTTCACCATGCGCACATATATAATATAATATAATAGTATGTGAATGGATCTAATTAATTACAATTAAATCTGAATTAAAGAATTTTACTTTGTAAGATACCTTATCATCGATTAAATAAAAGAAAAGATATAATTAAATAAAAATTGGAAATGATGAAGGACACATTAAAGTTTCAACTTCGAACAATGGAGTGGAATGGTGGGTAGCAAGTGGGGAGGGTGGAGTCAAATCCAAGCCCCGAGGTGGACGAAAGGCCCGGCCACCAAAACGGCGACACAAATGGAAATCACACGTGGATGTAGGGAGTTGTGTTGGGTCGCACTTACACGTGGGTGTGTTAATTATTAGTAATGGTAGGAGAGCAGCATTAATCATGCCATGAGTTAATAAATGTTTTTTTATGTTCGTTATTTTTATTTAAATATTTATTATATTAAATTATCTAAGCACACAAAAAAAGGTTAGACTATAATATTAAACATCGTCTAAATTTGTTTTTACCTTTTTTTTTATGTTTATTGCTATAAGTATATTGATAATATAATTATAGAAAATAATTATTACTCTTTTAGAAACTTTAAGAAAAATACAAAAAAGAAGAACACCATTGCGTTGCCATATAATAATAAATTAAATTCTTTTGTGGGGATCCTATATAAAATAAAAATAAACAACAGCAGACCAGACCAGACCAGACCAGACCATGCCAGCCAGCGAGTCCGTGAAACTGCCGAAACAGTCAACACCATTTTCATGTTTTCAGGGTTTTGCAGATCCCAATTCGAGACCCACTGTCTTAACCTCTCCCCCCCTATCCTTTCCTTTGCGTGCAACGAGGTCAGGAAAACAAGGCCAAGACACGTCGTTGGACTCTATTCCAAAGGAAGTCCTGTTGGTCAACGGAAAATAATTAAAGCTCCCCCCCACCCCAGAAATATAACACAATTAAAAAAATAGCTCATTTTTAAGTGGTTGCACTTCTGGGATTTGTGTTTTGGGAGTGTGATGTTTTTTTTTTTTTTTTAAAAAATGATTTTTATTTAAATATACAATTAAATGATATATTTTTTATTTTTTAAAATATAATTTTAACATCAGCACACATGAAAATAATCTAAAAATATATTTTTTTCAAAAATATTTTTAAAATGCAGTTTCAAACACACGAAAGACAAATTCTTAAAATTTAATAGGTTGCTTCGATTCTAATACAGCGACCAGATACCATTATTTTTAAAAAATAAATTAAATGATTGCGCTACTCTCTTTAAAAATGTCAGAGAAAATTAAAAGGATTACATAATTGGGTGTCACGCAATCCTCCACAGCAGAAAATTTGTGGATATTACATTGCTAGATGTAGCGTAACCTTCAACATTAAAAAAAATAGCAATATTATGAAGGTTGCAGTACTTGGTATTGCTTATAGATGTAGCACAGCCTTCACTATTTTTACGAAATTATTTAAAAATTAAAAAAAACGTTGTGTTATTGGATATTGCGCACCCTATTAAAGGTTTCGTCACTCTAACGCAACCATTTAAGATATGCTTTATAAATTTTTATTTATTTATTATTTCTAACTATGATATGCTACTTTACAGAACAAAAATATCAAACAAACCTCTACGAAGTAAGACATCATGCTCCCGAGCTTGACAGTTTTGGTTTGTGTTTTTTATGGTTTTAGATTTGAGTTCTGTATTTGTTAATATGATAGTTACTGAAAGTTTATATGATCATTAACTTTAATACTCGTAAAATTAGTCGAGGCATGCACAAATTAGCTCGAGTACTCCCGTTAATAAAAAAACATCATCATGCTCTCTCTGCGGTAAGAGCTTGGGATTGAGAGGTTTACTTCTCTTGTGGTCTCAGATTAGAGTTATGTGGTTGCTAATATGATGGTTATTGAAAGCTCATATGATCGTTAATTTTAGGTCTCGTGAGATTAGTCGAGATATGCACCCCCTGACCCGAACACACACGTTAATAAAAAGATCCTCATGCATGCAACTTACATTACAGATAAACCATTTTACAGAGTACCTGCTCCAAATGATATAAACCCATTCAAATTCAAATCATCATGAACGTTTCTTTATCGTCCAGTTAATACCCTTTTTTCTGCTTAAAATTAATTTTATTTCAATATTTATGAATTGAATAAGTTTTAAACATTCTCGAGCAAATAACACTTTGATAAACGAGAAAAATAAATACCTGTGTTCACCACTCCTGGGTGTCAGTTCTTAAAATTGCGTTCCATTCATTTCCACGACAGAAAGCAACAATAGCCAGTAGTAGTAGAAGGGAAGTGCTGGCTGGCCATGTTTGAGCCATCAGCTTTCTCGACTCATTTACGGTGACAGATATGTTTATTTGCCTAGTGTTTTTCATGGGATCTGGGAATTCTATGAGCCTTCCTGTCATCCCTACCAAATGATTCAACCACCTCAATGCTGCCATCGGCTACTTTGCTGGCCATTTTGGCAGACTACTCTCTGTTTAATTGAGCAAGCTCGGCTATAATAATTGTCAGGAGGCCAACCATACTGGGCAATAAAATAAAATAAAAATATCCAGTACATAGACATAATTCGCGTTTAATATTCAGACAGCGGGGGAGCTATGTTCTGCTTCCCTAAATACATAACAGTAACCAGATAAAAACTCTTAAAACACATATTATGCTTTTACACCACTCAAATCTCACACTGTATTACGCAAATATGCTCAAGGGACCTGTTTTATTTGGAGGCTCCAGTCCATTCTCAGCATTTCGCATCCCTGTGATCCATGACCTCCTGCAACACAGATCATCAACTTTGATTAGTGTAAAATGTTCAACTGACTGATATATCTAACAAAGTGCAGAGATGGAAAATAAATCTTTATTAGTCCAAATATTCAAGAATTTCCTAAACCACTACCACTTCTTTTTCTCCTCTTAGTCTTACCTCCCAACGCTGTTGCTGCTGGCGCGGTTCCGCAGAATCGTCAATCTTTTTGCAGTTTTCATAAAAACACTGCATTTCCAACAAGAGAAATAGAAAAAAAATGATTTATTAAACACATGTCTGCATCCTAAAGTTGCAAAGTTTGGTTCAAGTAGTTCTTATCAAAGCCAAAATACTAGGTCTGCGGAATGGAAAAAAAAAATGATGAAAGAATTTTTATTTTTCCTTGCAACAGATACCTGAATGGTTCATCTCCAATCTGTTTGGCAGAACCTGTCACATCTTGATAGAGAACATGGCTCAACATTTCTGATCTATCTATTCCAAACATGTTGCCCAGCTTCCTCTGTAGCTCTTCATAAGAATAAAGTTCAGAGAGGTCCAGGGTCCGTCCCAAGTCTTCTGACTCCAAAAAAACCTTGCAGTGACCAGTACCCATTCCAATTTCACTGGCATTTTGAAGACTCTGGTGCCATGAAAACCCAGCAGTGCATGACTTTTCCTGTGAAATTTTCCCAGGTGCAGACCGTAAGAAATCAGAAATTTTTTCTCTGTTACTATCGTTAACAACTTGTGGGAATGCATCAGTGGAACAGCTATGAGATATCTGCTGCTCGACAAGTATTGGTTGACCAAAGAGTAGAAACTGGTGTTTCTTTGCATTATCAGATTTCTCCAAATTTGGACTGCTGCTCCCCATTGTTAACAAGCAAGATAAATTCTTTTTGCTGTCTGTGTTTTCTGTCAGGTAATTTTCAGAATTTTTTGAGGGTGGATTGAACCTCTGGAGACTGGACAGATACAGCCCAGATTGCAGTTTGTTTTTAAACTGGAAATCTGATAAAGATATTCCAAATTGAGCATGCCTGGCTCCCTGTATGCCTGCAGGAGTGTTATCGGATAGACAACACAAAGGGCTGCTGGGCCCAAGGGTGTTGCCTGAAAATGAAGGCAATTGAAATTGGCCGTCGAGCGGAAACTGTTGCGGGAATCGAAACTTCTTTCTTGGTGGTGAGAAGGGTGACATGTGAATGACTGGCATATTTGACACCAATTCAACCAGCCATGGGCTGACACACTTTACATTTTGCAGCAAATCTGGCTCATCCCATGTCACCTGCAACATCATTTGGCAAAAGAAGTAAGAAAATAAGATGCTAAAGCAGGATCGTGTGAGTTTAGACTTTAGCTAACAACTTTCAACACGTTCAATGCAATTTTCAAATGCTAGAGAACAATAGTTAATTCAAAGTTCCAAGACTTTTAACTGACTCTGATATCCACAATTATCAGCAGAGAATCCATGAGATGCCAAACTCACAAGCATCCACAGTGCAATATTTCTATGCTTAAAGCATGATTAGTTTTTTTTTAAAAAAAAAACTGAAGCCTTTTAGGTAATCATCTAGAATAGAAAGCTAAATTCAAGATTTATCCTAAATCAGCCTTTTCATTAAGAGATCCCCAATTGAATTGGTAAAAAAATAGTAATTCTGGAGACACCAGTTTTCATATCATTTATTGAAAGCCTGTAAAGTACAAACGTTAACTAAATATGCAAACTGTAAAGTATATGGGATAATGATGACGCCTCAGCAAGTAAATAATAGCAGTGTAAACTCCCTAATCAAAACCTTGAAGGAAAGTGAAATGCTGCGGACCTTGTCAATCAAGATGAGCACGTGCTCTAGATATAATGCGATCTGTTTCTACTCATCAAAAACTTGAATTATTATAATAAATTTCCACCATTGATTTACCCAAATCTGCCATGTACAGCTGTGTGACACTGCTTGTCATTGAGACATTTAACTGTGTAGAATACTCCTAATGTGGCTTCCACAATTATCCATAAACTTGTCTGGAACCAACAAATAGATTGGTGTTTTTTCAGCATCAAAGATAGCCATATCACAATATAGTTTACCCCAAAATGAAACAAGGACAAACTTGGGCAAATGAAATGTTTAAGAGTAAACATGAGGAGAATGGCGTCCACCAGCTTAAACCCTTGAAGAATTTAAAGGCATATGGAAGCATGTAATTTAGCAAGGAAGAGGCCTGGAAAAGCAACTGGCATGTGAATCCATCTCCAAACTCAAATCAGATCTTAAGGAACCTCATTCATGGTTTAAAATTGAAGAAAAGAGGGGGGGGGGACAAACTGATATAATATGGGGAATACTTGTTGTTAAACCACTTAAATTGGTAATGGAGAAGAAAGAGGTTACTAAATGCTAATTGAGCAACAGGCATAATCCAACAATCTTACCCAAGGAACAACAAAAAAGGTCGATAATTACAAACAAGACAGGACAAGTAGAGAACCTGGAGTAGACGCCATGGAGAATTAGGCCATCGGACAGGATCAGTAACCTGAACAGAGGCAACAGTCCCCATAAACCAGCTAATCCGTGAAGAGTCCTCTGTTTCAAAAGCCATCTTGAACCTCATCCCAGAGCACCAATTGGTCCTCATTGCCGCCCTTACTGAAGAGGCCTTGACACAAAACTCTGGCGTGCTTGCTCGTGGATAATAAACGACTTGAAAAGGATTTCCATTAGCAGCAAGACCAGCAGCTTCCAAAACCTCTTCAGAGTTCACCCTTCCACTTCCCTTCAACCCCCCATTTCGCATCTCCTCCTCCTTCACAAAAAATGAAAAACCACCATATGGGTTAGCACATGTAGCATTGTTCGAATTCCACCCAGTGTGTGATGATGATGATTCAGGTCCGCTCCCAATTCCAATCCCTCTCTTGGCACGGCGAATTCCAACACAAAGATCGCCATTTTCAGCTCTCAAGAACACAATTGAATCCCCAGCAACCAATTTCTTCTGGTTAACAAAGGTGCTCCATCCAGTGGTCAACAAATGCCTCCTTGGTGTCCCTCTATAAATATGCCTAAACTTCCACACCTCACCGTGCACATCTTTAGCAATCACAGTCTGCACGGGAGGATCCGCGGAGTAATCCAGCCTTGGAAAAATCGTCTCTGCACAGTATCTAGGCACAGAGAAGCCCCCACCATTGTTAGCATCAGATTGAGTTAGAGTCTTTGCAAAAGAGGCCGGCTTCTCTGCGTTGTTACTGTCGTTCCCGTCAGCACAAACGCCCACGTGTTGAGAGAAATCAAGGTCAGTGTCTGGTAAAGGAACAAGGCTGATCTTGGCGAATACCTCATCAGTACCAGGGTCGGCAAGGAATTTGACAGAGGCAACGCGGCAGAGGACGAGAGAAGGGATTCCTTGGGGGAAAACGACGGGGGACTGAGAGTGCTCGGCGTGGCCTTGTGGAAAGTAGAAGACTTTAGTGTTTAGTGGAGGGATTTGTACCATGCTTCCTGCACAGGCTTCCCATAGCTGTGGATCCAAGCTCTTGTTATCTGTCTTTTTCATAGCTGTTTGCTTTACAAAATGAAAAGCAACAATATTCCAGTTAAAAAATAAAAATTGAAGAAAATCCCAGTTCATTCCTTAAATTTAAATTGAAGACGCCATCTTTACCGGTTTTTGAAGACCGAAAAGGAGAGCACTGTGCCTAGCTTCTTCTTCTTCTCCTTCTCCTTCTCTCTTGAGAAAGATAAACAACGGAAACTCGAAACTTAGATTGGAGTATTAACAAAGAGCAAGAACTCGTTTTGGATGGAATAGTGTCCACGTTTAATTCTACTTATTTGGGTGGGGATAAAAAGACCAATTCCTCAATTCTTGAAGGGCTGAGTTGGGTTGCTTCAGAGAATTTTCGAAGAAGGTGACAATATACTTCACCTGGGCACAAAGAGAGAGGGGGGGAGACAGACAGAAAAACAGACAGACAGAGAGATGCAGGGCAAGTGAGACAGACACTAAAATCGTCGATGGGATGGTAATTGCTCTGCTCCTACTGCTTAGCATAGCAACAGGTGCCACCACTCTCTCTCTCTCTCTCTCTCTCTCTCTCTACTTCCTCCTTCTAATAAAGGATTATCAGACAATGGACACAAGCACTTAACGTAGATGATGTTTTGCGTTCCGACTGCAATTTCAAGGTTTTTTAATTTAAAATTATTTTTTAAAAGTAAATATAAATTTTAAAAAATAAAAAATATCATTTTTATATATATTTCAAATAAGAATATTTTATCAAGTTTTATAATATTTTGATATCAAAAATAAATAAAATCATTAACACGGGCAATTAGCTTCTATGCTAAACTCCAAAAACAAGACGACTTCTTCTTCATGCTCTAATTAATTACGCGCATCACCCATCTCTCTCCCCCACCCGCGCCACCCCCCCCCCCCCCCCCCCCCTGTTCTTACAAGCACATGAATTTTCCTTTTTGTTTTAATGTCAAGCATCTTCGAACAGCTTTCCCTGCCGTTTCTTTGGATCCTTTCAAGCTTATTTGTGCTTTGAACTACTCTAGTTCGATTATATTAAGTAAATATATTATTTAAAAACTTAAGTTTTTAAATGAGAATTAGAATATGATTTATATTATTTTTTTATAACCATATTATTTAAAAATTTAAGTTTTTAGATGATAATTCAGAATATGATTTATATTATTTTTTTATATATCTTCTCAAGTGAAAGCCATTTGAGCTTGAAACTTGCACAAATTCACACTACCTTGTACTTGATTTTAATTAAATAAAATGGGGTAATGAGATTCGAGTTCGTGATCACTAGGTCAACAAGGTTATGATACCATGTTAGGGAACTATATCATCTAAAAACTTAATATAAATCATATTCTATGGTCTCATTTAAAAACTTAAGCTTTTAGATAAAATAGTTCCTTAATAGATTCCATGCTCTAAGTTGCTGCTTAGATGATTTATTTTTAACCTGGAATATTATAAATATTATTAAAGGTTTTATTGTTAATTTTTTAAATTAAAACTTGTATTTTTTAAAAATTTAGAACTACATGTGTTAATAAATAATAGGCAATTTATTATTGCAACTAAATATTGAGTTGAAGAGATAAAATATAGATGTTATTATTGGTTTGAAATTAAATTCATAAAGTTTTTATTGGTTTTATTTTATCAAATTGAGTCTTAATTTAATGTCAAAATTTATTTTTAATATCATGAGAGTCACAAACATGAGTTTTAATTTCAAGTCAACTAGGTGTAAAATAATTAAATTAGATGTAAGGAAATCAAGTGCCAAGAAAAAAAAAATGAGAAAAAAAGAAGAAGAAAACATTATGGATACTATCACAATCTACATTAAATTTTATATTACATTTTAATTATTTTTATCTTCTTGCATTGACTTATACATTTACGATTTCAAATATTATTTTATAATTCATCAAGTATCGATTTTGTAAAACCAAGCTATAATTTTAAATATTTTCTTGTGAAAGTAATCTTGTGTTAATTATTAACCATCGCCATCAAAGCAATGATTTGTTTTTATTCGACAGTAACAAATAATTTAGACTAGTTTTTTAAGATAATTTTAATGATGCTTTAAAAACATTTCTCATACCCGCACGATCGTACAAGGATACATTATGAATCTTATTGAATACAAATCAAATACATAGGTATATGAAAAACAAATTAATAAAAAAAAATAAGTTTAATTTCAGACATGTGGAGGATATGATAGCATATCAAATAATAATAAGAATACATACACATTAAATTAAAGTAATGGAGTAAAATCGAAAGAAAAAAAAAACATTATGTAAGGTTGCATGTACTGTAAATATTATCTAAAAATAAAAGTTTTATGTTATTTTAAAAGACTTATTTATACAAAAAAAATACTTATAGTTGAGTTAGATAATCTTTTCAAAAATTAAATTCATACAAAATAATAAAAACAATAACCAATATTTAAAAAAAGTTAAATAAAAAAATAAAAAAGATAAGAGACAAACGATATTAACATGGATATAAATTATAAAATTATTTTTAAAAGTACATGTTAAGAAAAAAAATAATTTTTTTAAAAAAAACCTTTGCTTATGCCCCTTGTTTTTTTGAAATTGTGATGAGGTGAATGACATGTTTAACCTATAACTGGGATCATTGACATAAAACATTATATATGAAAAAAATTATGAAACTTAATTCTTAGCAAATCAAATGCTAAACTATGAAATTAAAAAAATATATATCAATCACAAAAATGATATATATATATATATATATCATTTTATGAGATTAAGAATAAAAATAAATTCAAGAGAAACCATAAATTTGACTGGAGGGTTAAATTGAAAAGAAAAATGATTTTAATAAAAGGGGAAAAATCAAAAGAATAAACTATAATTTTTTTAGGCTATAAACTATAATTAGAAATAAACTTTTTTAGGCTTTTAAAAATGAGTGGGCAACTCATTAAAAGAACTAGGCATTAGCTTGGCCATCCAAGCAAGGTGCACTTAGAATTATTTTTCTATAAACCTATGTGTGTGGGGTGCTTTTTTTTAATGGTCCTTTAATTTTTATTTTAGAATAAAATTCTCTTAAAATAAAATTATATTATAGTTTTCAAATAAGATCAGAGCTCTTCACGGTAATACTAACAATTCTATTATAAAATTATAAGCATACATAGTTTTTTTTTTTTAAAATAACTTAATCATGAACATTAGTCACGATAAAATATATTTTTATTTTTATATATAATTTATCAAATTAATTATGTCCTAGAACATAGCTTAAATAAGAATGTTTTTTTTTATATAAATTAAATAGTTACTACTAAGAAACTATGAAACTTGAAACTTGTAGCATCTTAACAACATCGATGGTTAAAAAGCTAAATTATGGTTTCTATTAAGAAATTTTCTCGTCTAAAAATTTAAACCATTAGGTGAGGTATTAAGATATGATTTATATTATTATCTAACACACACTCTCAAGTGATAACTTTTTGTGCTTGAAATTTGCACATAAATCTACACTACATTGTGCTTATTTTTTTATCAAATAAAATGACGGTAGTGAGATTTGAACTCGTGACTGTTGGGTCAACAAGGATTTAATACCATATCAACGAACCATCTCATCTAAAAGTTTAATATGTTAGGTGAGACCCTAAGATATGATTTGTATTATTCTTTAACACACTCTCAAATGAAATATATTTGGGTTTGAAACTTGTATACAGGTCCACACCAAATTCCTTAACATGTGGTGTGGACATGTATGCAAGTTTCAAACCTAAAGAACTTTCACTTGAGGAGTGTGTCGAGGGGGCATTTACTGTAAAGTCTCACTTAACAACTTATGATTTAAAGTGAGATGATTAAATGATAGTTTATAAAACCATAAAAATTAAGTATAAATATATCAAATGTATGTAATTTTTTTCTTAAAAAATGATGACATCAATGAAGAGGTTTAAATGGAACAACCTAAATATTTTTTTTTTTTATGTTAAAGAGAGAAAATAATGTCTACAAACATATCAAGTCATGATATGATTTAGAAAAAGGACTTAAACCAATAACATAAAAAAATTAACAAGGTTGATATGTAAAATAAATTTTAAATATTTTTTTTTTGATAAATGTGTTTATATAAAACAAACACAGATAAAGGTTACATCATTGTATATTTTTATAGGCACGATATTCTAATTTTAGATACCAATGATTAAATGATTAAGTCTACTTGAAAAATATTTACTTATCAGTTTGATATCACATACTTGGGTGTTGCAAATATCATACTAAGAATAAAAATCATTAGGATATCAAATGAGTTAGTATTGTCCCAATATTGGATGAGTTTTATTGTCCCAGTAGTTTTATTATTTTGAGAGAATTTTTGATAATTTTTTAAAGATACAAATAATATTGTTAAAACACCAATAAACATAAATGTAAATCTATATAAAAATAAAGGTTATGGAATACACCAATTAGAATATTCTTGGATAATTAAGTGTTTGAGATATGTTATGACTACACAAACCAAAAATTGCATCTATAGTCAACAAAATAAATATCTTTACTAGTAATTAGAGTATGGGACATTGAAAAGCAATAACTATACTCATACTCTTAAAACGTGTTGATGTCAAAATTTTCTAAAATGACATTAATTTGATAAAAAAAATTTGTTAAAGGGATCGTCATCAAAAAACATTTATGATCAAATCAATAAGTCCCTCATCTTTAGGGACCAAAAACAAAACAAAAAAACATTTTTATTTTTATTTTTTAAAATTATTTTAATAAATGGATGTTAAAAAATTAATAAATAAAAATAATATTATTTTAATATATTTTTAAATAAAATATTTATTGAAAAAAAAAGTTATGATAATATCAAATAAATACTTAAACATTAAGTTTGTTGGGAGTTTAATTTTATAATTTTTCTAAATATATTTTTTATAAAGTTATTACAATCTCATGACCAGAATTGTAAGTTCCACAACTTAACTCACTTGACTCAAGTTTTTCTTTTTCTACTTGAGATTTTTTTTTTAATTTCATCAATCAACTTTAGATTGATGAAGAATTGAGCTCCATGATCTGTTAAATTATTTATCAAATAACCTAAAAGGAAGTTGAAGCAGTATTTCACTACAATGTAAGTATGCTGTTGAAGAATTAAAATAAAAAAACAGATACATATGTAATGATATATATCGAAAAACATATTTAAAAATTTATCAATAAGACCACATTGAGCTATTCACACAACTATATGATCAATAACATCAAATTGAACTGAAATCATAACCTAAAAATTAAAATTAAGAAACTAACAAAGAGAAAAAGTCACGGGAAAAAAAATCTTAAGCAACAATAAAGAGATAAATTTAATTTATTTTTGAATAAATCATGATTGTTACTAGGTTTCGGTAAGAGTTGTTGGTATGAGTTTAGATAATAAAGATTGAGAGATTAGGTTTTGATTAGGGCAATGAATGAGATTTAGAAGAGAGGGGGCGGTAGAGGGTTTGCGAAGTTAATTTTAGATTTTTTTTATACATGTTAACCTTTTATAGTTGGGTTAAATGTTGGTTGAATCAGTTTGGTTTAATCCGGTCAATCGGTTTTAAACTTTTTAATTGAAACCGAACCAAAGTATTAGATTTTTTAATAGGTTCATTTAGTTTTTTAATCTCGTCTATGGTTTTCTCAACTTAGTCACCCCTATATTTTAGTTAAAAAGTTTTTGCTAGTGAGTTATAGAAGAATTGTCCTTAAGAGATGTGGCGTGGTGATAAATGGATTAAGATCTGCACAATAGATCTTGAGTTCGAGTCAGAATGTGCACTTCTTGTAAGAATATGTGACAACTAAAATTTTATTCACTCATTTTGTCCCATAAAATGTGTTTTTCAGATAAAGAATTGAGCAGCAACAAGTAACATGAAGCTTCCGCTGTAAAATAGCAAGGTACAAAAACGAAAGATCTTGACGGAAATCTGAAATTTCAGATGGTCACAAAGGACGGAGACTGGTCTGGCTGGAGAAAGCTGGCTTAAGCTCAGCAGAATCATTGTCGACAGCAACGATGCCAAAATCTGAATCTAAAGCAGCCTAATCATGAACGAGAAATCACAAAAGAATATATAACAAGTAGTGGTCTTGTCTAATTAGTAATTAGTGCACGTTAGACTGTATTGGATAATTATTATGCTTTGCAATTAACAATTATTATAGTACATCATTAGACAACGTGCTATGATACCCTTAATTATATTCTTATTTATATAAATTATAATCTAATTATTTCATAATTGTGATCAAGTTTATAAATAAGTAATTTATTATTTTAACATGAATTGACGAGTAAAACCACTCAGTTTTAAATATCCCGTGTCAATTCAAGCCTGCAGCTAAATTGTCGCCCCCCTGACAGTGTCTTTTTTTATTTATTTTTCAACGGGAAAAAAATTGTTTTCTCGAGGGAGAGGAGTTCACCATGGAGACGGTATTTTTACTTTATGCGAGTAACGGCAGGTGGGATTTGTTTCTTAGGTTTTATGCCTCCGGTTGGATGTATTTTGGGGGGCTAGCGGTCAAAATTGCTCAATTTAGGGCTTCAATATTTTGCTAATGCTCGAGCAAAATCATCCAATATCAGAACAAACACTGCCTATGCATGCGTGTGTTTTAGGGTTGATAATTCCTTTCGAAAGCCACCTGTCCACATACGGATGGAGATGCATGTGTTAAGCCATTGCTGATGAGTGATTGTTTTTTGGGCAGAAAGCAAATCACTGAGTTCCGAGCACCTGAGCTACGCTTCTCCGCCTCATACGGATGTTCTCTACTTCCGCTGCTACTAAACATCCGATCATCTAGGGTTCCTAGCTCTTATTCCATCAATATACAAGAAGAAGAAATTAACTAGCGTGAAAAGAACAGAAAATTGAGAACAAGGCAGCTCCCGCTGCAAAGCTACCTAGCAGTAATCCAACAAAACTAATGTTCTGGTACCAACTAACCATCCAATGCTTTCACAGGGGTCACCTGCTCCGCCTGCTTTCTCATCTCTAACACCTTCCTGTGAGAGTTGGAGTGCATAAATGGAACAAAGGTAGGGCTGACAGCTGGTCGATACTCTGGAAGGAGGCGGCCTGATCTGTACCGAACCCCACAAGCATTGCAAAGGGTTTTTGGCCCCAATGGTCCTTCTCTCCATTGTGGAGTCTTTGTCACCTGACAATGAGTGCATCTCCTAGTTTCAACTGGCTTCATCTTTGGCGCCATCTCTACTGCAGAAGATAGCAGCATCGTATTCCTTTTCTTCTGTCTTTTCCTGGCAGAATCCAATATTTCCTCATCATTATAGTATTCAAATTCTGGATCTGGAGATGCCAAACGATAAAACTTTTTAGAGGCACAGGCAATGGGGATGAAAGGGAATGTACGTCGCCGGGGGCGTGGCTGCTTGCTTCGAGGGCGCCTTACTGGTGCGACAAATTTGGGGTAATATGCTGTCGCATTTCCAGTGGAACACGAACTGCCAACGCTTTCCAGGACAGAAACTGGGCTGGTGGCCTGGAAACGATGAGAATATTTGCTGTCTGAAGACCGACTAAGGATGGGTTTGCTTCTGCTTGAGGATGCTTCAGCAGAGCTTGGACACTGTTTTAACTGTGAAGACCCATCAAGCTGGGAATTATATCAAAGGTCAGTTGATAAAAGATAGAAAAATCTTCGCTTCGTTTATCAAGAGAATAATCAGATAAAAGACAGCCTATCTTGTTTCATGGAGAACAAACTGAGAGATACATTAACAAAAGCATAATTAATTTAATGACAAAAAATGAAAAGCAAGCCACAATGGAACAAGATATCATCCAAAAACCTAATGCTGCAATGTTAATATCAATCACTTCTCAATAAAGGAAAGTGCCGCATGAAAGACCATAATGGAAGCATAACATCCTAGCAGGATGAAGCAGAAAACAAACAGCAAATTAAGTAAAAGCGTGCAAAGAGATAAATAGTCAAATTCTTTTTTCAAAATAATAATTCTGATACCATAATACCAACAAACTTTTTCCAGACACATGATCTGCTAATATTGTCTCAAGAAATAACTTATCAGCTGAATGCTATAGTTGCTAAGAAACTGGATTTCCTTGATTTTTTTCACTGGATGCTCATCTAGATTTAACCAGCATTCCATAGCACTTGAAGTACGAGATCCTCTACGATGTGATTATTCAAGTTGTTCCACCCAGCAATGTTTGTTTGGTTCACATATTGCATCAAAATTGTAAGTCTGCCTCAGAATAATAAGAACACCTACCTTTGAAATATGCTATGTAACTTGCAGCAGCTGCTATGCAATAAAACAAATGCTTTAGTAAAGTAGCAGTGACTCAAGCTCTCCATTTTAAGCACTAACCATATGAAAACATGAAAAGACATTAACAATTTGCACTTATGTGCGGTGGAATTCCAAGAAGAAAATGCTAGTCAACACATGCTAAGGAAACCAAGAGGAGAATCGACCAGATGATTTAGTTAGCAGATAGAGAACCTACACCAAATTTTAAAGAAGCAACGTAGAGAATAAGGGGAAAAACCAAGTTCCTCAATTCAGAACACATAGCAGACGGGTGCATACCCACACTCACGAAGGAAAACAATGGTGCACAAGATTCAAGGAAAAAGGCCTCAAAACTGAGAAGAGAAGAGATAAGAAAATCCCCAGATGCCCAACTTCTAACAAGATATCAGTCATTAAAACAAGCCCCGGCCACCAATGTGTGTGCAATTGACATCAACATAGAGGAAGGATCATAGCAAGAGTATGGATTGAGTCTGTAAAAAATACATTATGTTTTGCAGAGATAAGATAGTAAACAAGAAAGAGCAGCAGCAACTACTTCAAGATACAGGCATGGGGTGTGAAAGAAATAGTAAATAAAACTCACCAAGACCGAACAAGAGCTATTGTTGGGCTCCAGGGAGGAGGCATCTTCAGCACATAGAGCGGTTGAAAAAGTGGTTAAGAGATTAGAGGGAGGAGGCTCAAGGTGTCGAAATTTAGACTCCCAGTCTTCTCCATCATCATCATTTGGTTCAACATCTTCCATTGGGAAATCAACGCACCCCAAAGCATACTCGAAAAAATTATCCGGAACCCCACTGAAATCCTTGTCGAAAAACCAAGATTTACTCATCCCTGCAAATTAATTTTTATGAGGAAAAAATAACGGTCAAGAACACTCTATTCACTGTTTATTTATTTAATTTAATCTATCCTATTTAAGGTCATTTTCAACTAGGATACACCGTCGTTTTCTTCAAACTTTTTTCGAATCAATGCACAAACACAAAATTCAGAGAGAGAGAGAAAATGCAAGCCCTAAAATGAATTATGAACAAAATAAAAAAGAGGTAAAAATATAGAATCAATGAGAAGGGAAAATAATTTGAAATTTGAAACAAAGTAAATGAAAATGGATGGAGGAGGAGACAATGCAAGTGAAATAGGAGCAGACAAACCTTCCTTCCTTGCTTCCCTGGAAGAAATCAGGTCATGAGAGTAAAAAACAACGCAGTATTTGAGTTTAGTGGAAGAAACACTATGTGTTGTGGACAGGAGAGAGCGGAAAGGGAAAATGGAGGAGACAGACAGAAATGGTGGATTAATTAATTGGATGGATAGAAAGAAAGAAAAGGAGAGAAATGATGTACGGTGTGGTGTGGCTTCTTACTTTTTGAACATGGGGTTTAGGATTTTTAGGTTTTGAAAATATTTAGTTTTATTTTTTATATTTTTAAATTATTTTATATACAAAGGTTGAAAAATAAAAATAAATTTTAATCAATAAAAAATATTATTTTAATATATTTTTAAATAAACAACAACAATTATCACCATATCAATAAATACTTGGCACAACAATATATTAAATCAACTAAGTTTAATTTAAGTTAATATATCAAATTGATAATCTAAGTTATACTAACCAGATAAAAATAAATTATTTATTATAATTATTTTTCTAATTCCTATTTTTAATTAATAATGAAATGTAATATAATAAAAATAAGTAAAATATATTTTCCTTTTCTTAAGAAATTCTGCCACATTATTGGAAAAGGCAAGCTCGACTTTATTCAATTTTGTTAGATAATAAATCTTTATTATTATATAAATATTTAGAACCTTTCTAAGAATAAATGATTAAAAACAATTAAAAAACATTTCTCACCCCGTAAGTTATTTTGTGTTAAGCAAGTACATCAATTTAATTAGACTAAAATCAAGTAATTAACACTATAATAAAAAAAAAGTAATTGATGGAAAATCTTTTACTAGAAAGAGGCTCCATGGTATAAATACAATTATATTAATCTTTATTAAATAAATATATGTTAATTAGGATTTAAAAAAAAAATCAAACACAAAGATTTAAGAAAAAAAATTACTGGAAGGAAAACGAGATTTCATTTAACAAAAAAAATAAAAAATAAAATAGTTTTTTTAATTCCTTTCTCAAACAACACTATTCAATGTTTTTTTTTACATTCTAAGTTTTTTTTTTTCAATTTCAATTACTTCCTTAAGTTTAACTTTATAATTTTTCTAAATATTTTTTTATAAAGTTATCACAATCTCATTATCCAAATCGCAAGTTCAACGACTTAACTCACTTGACTCAAGTTTTTTTTTTCCTTTCCCTACTTGAGATATTTTTGTTCTCAATTTCTTCATTCAACATTAAATTGATGAAGAATTGAGCTCCATGATTTGTTTTTGATATGATTTTTATGAGATTATCTTTATCTAATAACTTTTGTCATAGGGTTGGTGGGTTGACTTTAGTCATTTTGTTATGCCTTTTCTAATCAATTTTTAAATTTCAATTTCATTCTTGAACATTAGATTTATTTGTGAGTGAGCTTCATATTTATTTTCAATTTACTATTTTATGAAGTTATCTCACTCTCATGACCTGGATTCCAGATTTGATAGTTAACTTGATTTATTTGAGTTTTTTCTTTCTAATTATCTTTTTTCTCTTAATTTTATCCTTTAGTATTGGATTGACTTAGAATTAAACTTCATGATTTTATTTTGGTTTGTTTTTTTATGAGATCATCTTTGCCTCATGACATAGATCACAAGTTTGGTGAGTTAAACCGAGTTAACTTGAATTATTTTTTGTTATTTTTTAATTATTTTTTATCTTTCAAAACTATGTTGACTGAGAATTAAACTTCATATTTTATTTCAATTTATTTTTTATTGGGTTATTCTAGTTTCATAATCCAGGTCACTAGTTTAACATGTAGAAATGATTCTAGGATACAATTTTAAGGGAAACATAAGTATATAACTAAATTAATTAAGATCTAAAAATTCCAAAATCATAAGAGTATAATATAAAGTCCAAAAATTTACATATATTATAAAAACATGCTTTATAAAAATCTATTTTTCTTTTCTTATAATTCACAATTACTCTCGACGAGACTTTATATGTTGAAAACACTGTAGGATCTTCTCATTATTAGTACTTTCAAATATCTCATTTTCAATATACCTAATCAAATAATCATTCCACTAATCATTCTTGATTCGATTGTGTAACTAGATTTTAACCAATTTCATCGTTGAAAATATTCTCTCTACTGGTGTAGTGGCCACCGGTAAAATTAATGCTAATTTTCCATATAAAAAAAACTAAAGAATATACCATAAACTTCTTTGTCTTCACCAATATTTGATCATGATCATTGATTTCTTTTAGCTTTGAATTTTTTTCACAAGATCGCATATCAAGAATGAAAGTTTCAAGTTGATTATCAAGTGTTATAAGTTTAACCATGAAGAAGCCAAATGAATAAAATTGAGCAAAACAAATCAACTTTCGCTTATCAAAAGCATAAAAAGATTCTATTGGATTCAAACATACAATACAAAGAAGCAACTTCATGTTTACCTCAGTAAAATGATTATTAAACTCTTGAAGTTGCATGTCAATTATTGTATAAAACAACTTAGCTTGCTAATGATACACGTTTATTAATTATTGAGTAGTATGTCTTAATCGACCATGAATGACAAACATATCATGTATTTTTTAAATTATGTCTTTCATAAAAAGAAGAAATCTCATCAACTAATGATTCACATCTTTCATCCCTTATCATTTGAAGTTGTTGTTTCAAAATTTTAACCAAAGTCATTGCATTTATGATGTCTTGATCTTTTCTTTACAATGTTTGAGTAATTCATAGTATATTCTTCATCAAATGCAAATTGAAAACAAATTCATAGGATTGTATAGAGTCAAAAAGTGCAGAAGCTTCTCCTTTTTACCTTGAATTTATACTTTCTTCAATAATAACCTCAAACACATCAATAACATATGAAAATGACTTAATTAGATTCATCTTAAACCCATTATATGAGTCATAATGTGTATCATTGGCTCTTCAAAATATAGTTTCTTGATGCAAACTTTAATTACTTAAAATATCATCATTATTAAGTGTTTCAACCATCTTGCTATGTTGCTTCTCGCGAAGAAGATCTATTCTCTTACATGAGTCTCCCATAATATTTGTCAAACTATAAACTACATAGAGTAATAAAGTAATTTGAATAAAAATGGTTTTTTCCACCCTAATAAATGTCAATTACAATTAATGAGCAAAACAATGAATATAATATGCAAATATATTCTCTTTCATTATCATAGTTTTCAAGATATTGAATTTGTTTTGTATGTTACTAGCTTCATCATAGCTCCGTCCACATAGATGTGATATATTAAGCCCATGTTTAAAAAATATTGTCTCAATTGCCTTCTTAAACGATTCAACGATTGTGCTCTTAACATGTATACTACCAATAAAAAATTCAATAACACATTCCTTCATATCTACATAACATAGAACAACAATCATTTCCTAACTAACTGGTATGTCATGAGACTTATCAGTTCGAATAGCAAAGAACTGACCACCAAGATCATTCAAGATGATATTGGTGGTTTCTAATACAGCAAGTACAATATGTTTTTGAATATCATGGACTAAAAAATTTAGATAACCAAGAGATTTGTCTAAAACAACATCTTTTATTCCTTGATTATGATTTACAAAAACCATAGAAGCTCAAAAAAGTTTTCTTGATTATTTGATTCCTTAGGTTCATCACGACTATGAGAAACTAGTCCTTCACGCCAAAGAAAACAAATACAATCTATAATTGCAGTCAATCAAGCTCGATAATTCTAATATAAGCAACTTTATTGCATTAAATCTTGGCATTTCCTCCTCCAAGTTTGCTTATAAGTACCATTAGGTCCTCCAACATGAATTCTAAATGTATTTTTACCCTTCAAATTCTTAAATCCCATGCCAATAAAATAATCACCACTTGATTGATTTCCCATATGCGGCCTACAGAGATAACAACATTAGCAAAATCTTGAATCATCATCCTTACGACACTCTAGCCAATAACCATGTTCTTTCAATCACATCGAGTCAGATTATTTCTAATATGATTTATTATTATTTTTTCGAACATGACAAAATATGTTAGGGTAGGGTGTGATGCAGCAACAGCAAGATTAACTAATGTCCAAATAAATAAATTAATTATGGTAAGACTTGATTTGAGAGAGCACCGACGAGTAGATTAGACTAAGCAAGGGAAGGGTGGGCTGTCAGTGGCATCGTCATGTCGTTTGCTGTTGGCAGGAAGGCCCACCAACACAATGTTAGTAGTTGTATTTGTCTGGAGTGTTGCTTAAAATAAATTTTTTTTTTTTAAATATTTTTGAGAAATTAATGTAAAAAATATATTCACGAGAAAAAAATATTTTAAAAAATAATGCCTATCACACTTATAAATACCTTATCTTACATTTTCTGAACATGTTAAACATTATTATGAATTTGTTTGATTATTTTCTTTTTAAAATAAAATAATTAAACTATATTTAGAATTGAAGTTGAAAATACGTTTCATTAAAAAAAATATATTTTTTTTAAATATTTTTATTTTTATTTTTTTTGTATCATTTAATATGTTAAATATAAAAAATAAAAATTTTAAAATAAATAAAATTTATTTTAAAAAATATGTTTTTTTTAAAATAATTATAATTATAATTATACTTTAATATTTCTCACTTAAATAAAACACAACACTCCCGACAATTTCATTGCCATTACCAGATTTCACTCAATTTACACGGGAAATGTTGAATTGTTCCATATTGGAATGTCGATGGTGGCATTTTCGCAGGAAAAAAAAGAATTAGAAAACTAATAAGTGTGTGTTGACTTGAGTTTCTCCAGTCAGGTGTGCCATGATTCATAGTTTTTTTCCCCGGCCCATTGATCTCTTCTATTTCTGAACAAGTAGGGATGTTCATATCTTAACTTTCGAGTTTGTCACTTTGTTTTAAATATATTTTTAAAAAATAATTGATTTTTTTTATTTCAAATTAATTTGTTTTGGTATTTTAGATATTTTTCTAAATAAAAACACTTTTAAAAAAAACACACCAAAAGAAACCCGGTCTTCTTCGTGCATTTACAAATAGGAAAAGGAGTAGAATGAGAAAGACAACGCAAATGGCTGATGAAAAGATTTTCCTCATCGTGATGCCAACTGGATTGTAGAAAATGGTCTCCAACCGGCCCCTCCTATAGTAGGAAAAAGAAAACGCAAGACAAATTTCTCGAGGCACCACACCCTCATCCCGTTGGCGATTGAAAGAGGGCCAGGAAAAACGAAGAAGAAGTAGTCAGATCAGCAACAGGAGACAAACAAAAAATTAAACAGCTTGAGCCTGTTTGGAGGTGTTTTTCATGCATGGGATATTTGGATAGTACTGTTCTCAAGCACTCCTCTTTATTGAGAACAGGTGATGATAATCTATATATAGAGACCAAGGTAGTCAAAATCGCGAGTTGGCTCTGAAAACCTGGTTGGACCGGAAAGAAAAATCGAAACCGGTCAAACTCGGTCAAAAATCATTCAAAATCGTAGAAAAATCGTAGAAAAATAATAATAATAAAAAATAATAATATTTAATTATATTTAAATTCATTTTTTAAATTTAAATATAATTAAAAATAATAATTTTTGTACGGACATTTTACAATCTTTCTACGATTTTACGATCCGATCTTACGATCCGATTTTTCAGAGCCCTTTCCGATCCGTGTCAAAATCTCGATTTTGACTGCCTTGATAGAGACTTGAGTTTGGTGTTTTTCCCTGAATTTTGTTTTTATTCGAGTAAATCTCATTCTCTGAAAAACATATTTTGTGAGTTTAGGTGAGTAAGTAAAACCTCTAGCTGTCACATACTCTTACAAGAAATGCACGCTCTAACTCAAACTTAAAATATGGTGTGAAGATCTTAAACCCTTTGCTATCACGATACAAACATGAAACTTTGATCTCAAACCCTTTACATATACACCACATGCCAGCATAAAATTGAAAAGGGAGCAATTTGTGTCCGTCAAAAAAGAAAAGATTCTGTAGTTTTTAAGCACCAAAGGGATGAGAAAAACGAACAACTAAAGAGGAGTGACCATATCTTGATCAATCAACACACACACAGTTCTTTCTAGACACGGACACTGTTTTTTCTTTAGGAAAGTAGGGTTTCTGTTTCTATAACCCGCGGGTTTTAGTCTGATTTTCTCTTATTCCACTCTTTTTTTTCCGTATAATTTATACTATTCTTTAACATGTATCCTCAAGTGAAAATTTTTTGGACTTGAAACTTGCATATACTAACACTGCTCTTTGTTTAATTTTTATCAAATAGAATAAAGTTGATGTGATTCGAACTGTGATTTAGGTTTATAAAGTTTTGATACCATGTCAAAGAATCATCTTACTTAAAAACTTAAGCTGTTAGATAAGATTTCAAAATATAATTTATATTATTCTCCTACATAAATGTGGCTAAAGATTTTGGAGAGATCTTTGATAGTGATGACGGGAAGGAGATCAGAAATTCAGATGAACTGCGAGGTTCTCCGGTTAAAAGAGAGAGTGTAGTTCGGGAATGTCCTAAGAAAAGTCAGACAGAGACGAGGGGAGTGGCAGCAAAGCTACTGGTTCAAATTGCAGTTCCCCAGGTTCGGATAGTATCAGAAGAAAGCTGCAGGTTGAAGATGGTGGCGTGGCGGTGGCCATTGATGAGAAAATCACGCAGGCTTTGAAGATGACAGGAATTAATTCCAAGTCAAAACCAGCTGTGGATATAGCTAGAATCAAAGCTGTATGCGTAGTGAAAGGATTCCTGTGCTATACCTAATTTATGTGACGTGATTTTAGCAAATTCAGAGCCGTGGAAGGAAACCAACTTATGTAGAGTGCAGGATAAGGAAAGTAGCCAGACGGGTGAGCTAAGAAGGGGGTGTTTTACAATACGTTTTTGAAAAAAATATTTTTTTTATTTAAAATTAATTTTTTTAATATTTTTAAATCATTTTCATTTGCTGATATCAAAAATAATTTTTTAAAAATAAATAAAATATTATTTTAATATATTTATAAAAAAAAACACTTAAAAAAATAATCACATCCAGAACAGTCTAGACTAAAAGTGGGTGGGGGTGGTGCAATCGCATGTTATGGGTATATTGTTAATGAAACTTCAATCTAATCAGTCGTTTCATCTACTATTTCATTAGTAAGTAGAAGCCACAAGCAACATCAATAACCAAAATTAATTATGGTTATAAACTAGATTTTTTGTTTTTGAATTACAAAAGAACTAGTCTATTGGTTAAAAGAAATTGATATATTGGTTGTGTTGACAAAATTAATTTCCTAATTAGAATAGGTTCTTGTTTAGTTTAATTTCTTACTTGTCTAGTACTCTAGGAGGATAAATAAACTTATAAGAATAAAACATAGTATGTGTAGAAAATAAAAACTTAGAGAAAAACACTTAATAATGTATGTCTTACTCTCCAATTTTTTATTGTTCTTTATCTTTACAATTCATCATTATTGTTCATAAAAGTTTCCGCATTGACTTCTTTCAATAAGATATATCAGAGCCTGATTTTAGCTGTTTAACATGACCAATTCAAACTTTTTAATTCACTATCATCGTTTGACAACAAATAATTTTAAAATTTGATGTATTCATGTGAAAACTTGACTATGTTCCCAAGAAGTGTGGAATGATAGACTTTGAAGAATTTATGGGAGGAGTGATGTTGAAATTTGCCTAAAGAGAAGTTATGCAGAAAGCACGAAAGAAGGATTAACAAACACACAATTATCTACCAAATTTCTAGATGACACTGTTAAGGAACCATCTCACCTAAAAACTTAAACTATTAGGTGAGATCTCAGAATATGATTAATATTATTCTCTAACAGACATCACGTTTAAGATATTTGACATGCATTCATTCAAATATGTCCGAGTGTGTAGGCATGAGACATGTCTAATGCATTTGGCTTCTTTTATTTTTTTTCTTTTCTAAATTCTTTATGATATAAAAAAATAGCAAACCATGTGTTGATTGTTGAAACCACTAAAATCCACTTTTCAACCAATTTTTACCAAAAAAAAAACTTATCAATCAATACTATATAAACCACCTTAAACCATTTAACAACCAAAATCATATAAAAAAAATTTAATTGAACTAAGAAACTCAAACTAGAACTCAATATCTTTTTTTAGACATGTTTATAAACAAAAAAAAAATAAAATCATAATGCTCTTAAATCCTTTGACATCAAGATCAATGAGTTTAGTCGTTGAAAAGTGATAAAATCAACTATTTTCTTTCTCTTCATTGTTTTCATGTGAGTTTGTGTATTCCCTATCTAACTTAGGAAATGAAAAAAAAGGAAAATATATATTTTTCATTTTAGTTATTTATTTTTCAATTTTATATTTTATCATAATTTCAAGCCTATTTTTTTAATTAGTCCTTAGAGGGATTTGATTGAAAAAAAAACAAAATTTATAAATAAAAAAGAAGTTATTTTACTGGTTTTATGAATAATCAATAAAATCGACCTCATCTATTTTTTTTGTTTGGTTGATAAGCATAAGAAGTTCCACCAGCTTCTAATTCCTATAAAAAGGTTTCCACATCTCTCCCCCAAGCTTCTCTTGTGTTGAAAATCAGTTCTATCATTGATACTTGAACATGAGCCTGAATCACTCTTTATTTTAGATTAACGGTGAATGATATTCTTAAGTGACTGATTGAGTATTTGGTTATGATTATTTTTTAAAATGATTTTTATTTAAAAATATATTAATATTAGTACATGAAAATGATCTAAAAATACATTTTTTTAATTTAAAATAAAAATAAAAATAAAAATTTTCAATTTTTTTCAAAAACTATTTTAAAATGTAGTATCAAACTGGAACCTTGCTCATCAATAAAGTTAAAGTCTTTTTTAGGCTATTTTAGAAGCATATCTCAGGTCAGTGATATTGTATTTTTAAGACACCTTGCTTATCAATTTTAATACATTGTTTTTTAATTTGTTTTTTTATATTAACGCATCAAAACAATATCTGTGAATTTTTTTTTCACAAATATTTTAAAAAAACACACTGGATTGCACAACAAGTGACGAGATTCAAGTTCAATTAATTGTTTATGCGAGAAGGGCGTTTGTGAATCGTGTGTTGGCGATGGTGAGGTAGTCATGCATTGTTTTTGGAGTGAGATTCAAGTTCTCTCACCGAACACTAATTGATTTTGAAGGCAAACTTTTTGCTTGCGTTGGCAGACATCTCTCCCTATCTAGCATATAAGATATGTTTATCTCACCTTCCTTCCTTGTGTTCAAAGACTCGATTTGCATCCTCATAATTGTTAAGAGTTGTAGGTATAGCTGGTGAAAGATTAGCTAGATTATTGCCATCGGAAGGACCTGTTCTCACTGTAAATTCCACTTTTAGATAGTTTGCATGGGAAACTTCCATGAAAAATGGAGTAAAAAAGAGGGGGAATCAGCTGAAAACAGTGTTTTAATCATTTGAAACTGGAAATTTAACATGTTTGACTGTAATCTTGCCTCAACCTACTCCCTTCTGGAAGAAAGTGAAATCATTTGAGATCAAAATAAAACCCAAAATCAAAGAATCCCACATAATAATAAACATAAAAGGGGCCCTGCATTCTCATACAAGCTCCCCACCATATAACCAAACTCCACCCCCAAACACACAGACACATTTCAAGCCCGTTTCATCTCCAGAATCTTTCTTTGAGTTTAGCTGCCGGATTCTGGTGACTGCATGGAGTTGTAGGGGCCTGCATTTATTGTAGGTAGAGAGGCAGATAAAGAATTCCAAGGTTTGAATACTTTGATTCCACATGTACACTTGTTTTAACAATGTGATGGTGATGTTTTCTTTGTGATTTTCCAGGGCTGCTTACAACTCCCATACACAACATTTCTGTTTTCTCTGAGTTTCCAGGGATCCTTACAACTCCCGACAGATTTATCATCGTTCAAGGTACTCTCATTGTCTGTAGCCTCAGAATTGTTGAGAGTTGCTTAGCTATGGCCAATCAATTATAAAAGCATATAAATAAATCAAGGTTTTGTTCTTATATATCTAATCAACCATGTACAAGAATCTTACGTTAAATTGGGACAGAGCCACCTGCGCCTGCCAATCAAAAATTTAATGTCTAACAATGCAGGCGTCAAATGTGAATTCTACACTTCATTAACAATGGAGCACTACGTACAAAACTCAATCAACATATTCCTCATCATCGCCAACCGCAGTTGTTTTATCATTTCACAGAGCTAAAACTACTTCGATGAAGCTTGCCTATCCTTAATCTTGAAATAGTTTTCTTGTTATCTAGTGTTTCTCTTGCAATATACACTAATTAGCCAATTTAAGTAAAGAATCTGTGTTATTATATCGTAGAATTATTTTCGCAGACCTTATCTTTTCGCAGGTATAATTCGCAGTAAGATGGGAGAAATGCCGAGATTCCAATTGGGTGTTATTGGGGCCCTGTTTCTTTCAGTTGCATCATCTGTCTCCATTGTCATTTGCAACAAAGCTTTGATGAGCAATCTCGGATTCCCATTCGGTAAGAACTTGTTAACTTCACAAATTAAGCGGGCATGCATTCTTTGAAGATCTGTTTTCATTTTGTCACTGTCACTAAGAACCGAGAGTCGCGAATTTAAGCCTTTGATTGAGTTTCTCACCATAAGAAATCAATGATTTTTCACCTTTCTTTTTTCCCTGGATCTGCAGCTACAACTCTCACTAGTTGGCACCTCATGGTAACATTCTGCACACTTCATGCGGCCCAGCGTCTAAATTTGTTTGAATCCAAATCCATTGACATGAAGACTGTGATTCTCTTTGGAATTCTAAATGGGGTTTCTATCGGACTTCTCAACTTGAGTCTTGGATTCAATTCTATTGGATTCTACCAGGTACACCTCAATTCTACTTTCACTTCCATAAACATTCCCCCCCTTTCACTCACTCTTGATCATGGAGATGTTTTTTTGTTCTTCTTTATGTTGCAGATGACCAAACTTGCAATCATACCATTCACTGTCCTATTGGAAACTCTGTTCCTGAAAAAGCAATTCAGGTTCTTACATATTTTTTTTATATAAATATCAGATCAGAAATCGATATACAGCTTGTATTACTTCAATGTCTTATGTTTTTTCTCCGAGCATTCCATTATACTTTCTACTTTCGCAGCCAGAAGATAAAGCTTTCACTCTTTGTATTGCTTGCTGGAGTTGGCATTGCCTCTGTGACTGATCTCCAGCTCAACTTCGTCGGAACAGTGCTCTCTCTCCTAGCCATTATAACAACCTGCGTTGGGCAAATTGTATCCTTTCTTTGCATGCACCATTAATTGTTTTCACTTCAATTTGGCGTTACACTATCATACTTCAGCTAGTAATCTGACTTTGAAAATGAAAAAAAACTTGTTCTTCAACTTCATAAACTAAAACTATTTTCAAGAAAATCACTGGCCTGCCCACCCTATAGCACTTTTCTAATGACATCTTTTGCAGGTATAATCAATGGTCAAAGACTAAATCCATTCCATTTTTGAGTTTAAATGCTTAAGCTCACCACTCATCCTACTGGGACAAGTCCATTCTTAACTTGATTAATTCTTGGCCAGCTGACAAGTACGATACAAAAGAAGCTAAATGTGTCTTCCACACAGCTGCTTTACCAGTCAGCCCCATTTCAAGCAGCGATTCTCTTTGTCTCGGGCCCAGTAGTAGACCAATTCCTCACCAGAAAGAACGTCTTTGCACACAAATATTCTTCAGTAGTCCTGGTAAATGTCGTATTCCCATCTCCCACGAGTTCATGTTTTCATGCTCAGATCGACCACGCACACACACAAACGAAAGATTGATAGAAAACATTTATCAGTGAGAATTTCTGGCAGGCGTTCATCATCCTTTCATGCATCATATCTGTGTCCGTGAACTTCAGCACTTTCATGGTTATCGGCAAGACCTCACCAGTTACTTATCAAGTTCTTGGACACCTCAAAACTTGCCTTGTCCTTGGCTTTGGTTATACTCTGTTACATGATCCTTTCACAGTGAGAAACATCATTGGAATTCTAGTTGCTATTTTTGGCATGGGCCTATATTCATATTTCTGCGTCCAAGAGAATAAAAAGAAACAATCAGTCGACCTCTCACTAGCTTCCCAGGTACTATATATATATATATATATATATATATATTGCTAATCTTTTGACATGAATATCTACTCATCATTTAGGAGTTGAAATAATTTGCTACTCTTTGTTTGTTTCAGATGAAAGATAGGGATAGCACTCCGATTTTGAGCATGCAAGATAAGGAAATCAGTCATGAGGCAAGGAAATCAACAAAGAGCTCTCTTGTTTAATTAGAATATTAGGTTTAATTTGTCATAAAAAAAGTTCATGCATGCATCGGGTGTTTGCTCTACGAGAAACAATTTATTTGTTGAGTTGAGTATAGTTTGTGTTTTTTGTTCTTTTAATAGACAATGCCCATTCACTTTTTACCAGGCTCAAATATTATCCATTTTATTAATTTTTGCACGAAATAAATCATCACACAGATCGATTGTTGTTTCTGTTTCCTATAAAAACCTTTAAAAACTAAGACCACCATTACTACGGGGGAGAATCCATATTTTTTATTGTTTCTAAATGTCACTTGCTATAAAGGCTATTACAATGTTTTAAAAAGAAAAATATAAAAAATTATCTAATAGGTGACCTAGTGGTATAAGTTTAAGAATAAAGAGTTTGATTTTCCTGTGGTCTCAGGCTCGAGCCCTATGGTTGCTAATATAATGAGCACTGGAGGCTTACAAGGTCGTTAATTTCAAGACCCATGAGATTAATTGAGGTGTGTGTAAGCTGACCTAAACATCCACGTTAATAAAAAAACCTCGGTGATACTTAATAAAAAAAATAAAAACTATTCATTTTAAATAGGAAAAACCATAAATGAATAATAATATAGAATAAAAAGTATAAAAAATAAAAAAAAATATTTTTTAAAACTCCGCATCATCTTTTCTTAAGCAAGATTATGCATTGGATTAATTAATTTTGTTGTTTCTTCCTCTCTTTTTTTTCCTTCTTTTGATTGGTAAAATAATTAGATTTTGCTGATTTAGCTGGGTTCATGAGCGGTGAGGTATTGATCACATATTTTGCTAACGACAGCAAGCATTCATAAACACTATCAAAATATATTTCATGACACAAAAAAAAAACATTATCCTAATATGAAATACTTTATCTAAACAAAATTATCGCTCGAGCATCCTTTTGTAACCCTAAAAGTACGTAAAAAGGTTGAATTGTGGAAGACAAAGGGATCAATGATCATGGCAAAAGGTTTGGTGAAAGCTGTCTGGTGGGTGTGATGATAGCAACGGATGGGCAACATGCATCTAAATTCTAGCGAAATAGAACAAGATCATTGCTGCTTTAAAAGGCCATTAATGCTAAGTTTGACATCTTGATAATATATGAGTTTAATTCAGTGACAATTAAGGGTTTTTTTGAGAAATAAAAAAAAAGATTTTTTAAAACAAATAATATATTGTTTTTTTTTGCTTTAAATTATTGTTTTTGTTGTTTTTAGATCATTTTAATGTGCTGATACCAAAAATAAAAAAAAAAATATCATTTTAATGTATTTTTAAACAAAAAACACTTTAAAAAACAATTTAAGTTATACGATCAAATGGACACCAAGTCCTATTTGACAGACTAAGGCTATACCAGTTATATAACTAAAAGTCAAGTCTAGAAAGGGGTGAATAGGTCCTTAACAAATAAAAATAATATTTACATAGATTAAACCAACAATTACAAGTTAAGTAAAAATAAAGCTAATGAAATATATAAGCAAATGAGTATAAAATGAAAAGGGTATGAAGAGAAAGATCAAATATAAATATTTATAGTTATTCTTCCTCATTTATATTTAACTTGACCTTTCCCAATCAGCTATACATTACTATTTATACGGTAGAGGAATACGTATTTTAGAGAACCAATTCTTTTGTATACTAAAAAATCAAACCAAACAAAATTTATAAAATAGTGGCATAATATGCAATAATAAAACCAATAAAGTTTGAAGAAAGATGCTAATGATATGCAAGTATTTTCATAAATTACTTCCTCACTCTTATTCATAGTTTTTTATAAAAGCTTTCTAAAATGGACTAAGAGCCTATTTGTGAGGGTTGTTGAGATTGTTTTTTAAATTATTTTTTATTTAAAAATACATCAAAATGATATTTTTTATTTTTTAAAAATTATTTTTGACATCAGCACATCAAAATGATTTAAAAATATAAAAAATCATTTAAAATAATTTGTTTTTCAAATTTTTAGGAAACAACGGTATAACTGCCAATACAAACAGCCTCTAAATAATCGCAATTTAAACTTGGTCATTTTTTTAGGGGCTATTTGGTAGGTCTTAGGCTCTACTATTTGGTCAACTCTAGGATTTGCTAGTCAATTTTTCTTTTTCGGCTCTCATTTGATTTTTCTCAAGGTTTCTCTGCCTAACTATGTTTATATGATCATGAATACGCATGCATGATCCTTCAAAGATATTATTATACAAAGATTATTATGAGATAATGAATAAAAGTTTTTTATAGTTTGTAACTTAAAATTACTGTAATTATAATAATTTTAAATAACTGTAGAAATGGTCACAGTTGATGACTTGGACTTTACTGAATGCTGTAGATGAATATAAGATGTAAACTCGTATCAGTAGAGTCCATGTCCATGGCAAACTCGTCGTCTTCAATTGTTTTATATCGGTCTGCTAGACTGTTTTCTAGTTCTCGTCCATGCTTTTATGTGTTTGCACGTTGCAGAAGGTGAAACTAGTCTTGAAAAGATATGACGTGATGACAGAAAACTTATGATGTATCGGTCTTTAAACTAGTCTCTGACAGTAGGTTTCGAGTTCGAGTCAGGGCGTACACCTCTAGTAAAAGCCTGGAATAACTAGGATTTTACTCGTTCATCTAGGTCTACAAAATATACTTTTCAGAAATGGGTTTCATCGCATAAAAAAAAAGAAAAGAGGCGAAACTAGTTGGCTTTAGAAGCTCGGTCCAATCCCAGAGGCTTATTTCTTCCATGTTTGGAAAGAAATTTAAGATATCATAACCCATCAAAATCAAGGCCGGCAACAAGGGCTATTGAAATTGAACCATTGATTGGGAAATCCAATACAGGAAGAAACTGCAGTCCTCCTAGCTACTGTTTCCTCCACTGTATGGCTCGAATAATCGTGGATGGACTATAGACAAACTATAAAGCTAAGAAATATATTACAAGGGTTTCAAAAAGAACAAAAAATTTCAATCAATCTCATAAATCTTCAGTCATCAGAATTTTGCGCAATGCGTAGGCAGACCTGTTTGATGATCCACACTCACAATTTCTGTGGCGTTGTCGCATCTGAGGACGTCTTGACCCAACCTAGCTCCAGCTGCTTTTAGACCCTTCAGCGAAACAGGTTGGTTGAACAGGTTGAGTGATGGCAATCTGCTCGCTGGAGGCAGCTTGCCATTCGGCAGAAAGGATTTAAAGTCTTCCTTCAATAAAGGCACCTCAAAATCTGTCTTGTCATGCTTAACAACGTTGTCCTTCGCACTAATGTGCGCCCCTGGTTCCATGTGATTAGTTGAAAAGCTTGCCTGGTTCGGAAAGTTGGGATAGAGACTAACATATCCTCTGAGGTACATCATGTCGATGAGGAACTTTTTCCAGGAAGCTTGCCATCCATTTGTTCTCGATTTGGGAATCTGAACTGGGTTTGCCTTGGCGTCTTCAGTGAATCTCATGTTCATGTAAACATAGAATTCTCTCCATTGTTTAGGGAAGAACACTGCACCCCAGCTGCAGGGAAGTTGGTGGAGATAAGGTGTGTTAGGATGGATTCCCTTGAAGAACTCAGTTGCATTCCAGACAGGCCTTTCTTTCACCACCTCCACCAATCTAGGTGTGTAAAGTGAGATGGAGGAGAGCTCAGGCAGTAAGACTTGAGGATCATAGTGATAGGCTAGAAGTGCATATTTGATCCACAGATAATAGAATGGAGATACCTCAGTATCATCCTCGAGCAGGAGGCCGTAATCATCGTCAGAAGAAGGGTACCAGCTTTCACTGACTGCTCGAATCAGCCCTCCCTGGATGATTCTTCTTCTGAGGGTTTTACGACCATGAGGCCAATCAAAAGAGTTCACTAATCTTATAGTTTCCTCGTCAACTCTGCTGTCAATGTTAAAGCTGATGGGGATTTCATCCCCCAGATAATAAGCATTGCTGAGAGATTCAAGAAGTCTTGTTAAAGAAGGAGCACGGTTTTGGGTGATTATGCTGACAGAAATCCGCATTTTATTCCAATCTGCACAGACAAATTGTGTTTATGGTCAGTCATATCCGATATGGATCGGAATTTCAAGGGCAGAAAAGTTAGGATGCGTCCTTACTTGGCAAAGCAGTTGATCTTAGATCAGCCATCCAAAGAACCTTTGAAATAGAGGGCCTTGGAAGAAGAACCATCGTTGTGCCATTAACAATATTAGTCTCTGTCGCCATTTTCAAGGCTTTCTTCACATTCGGATCGATGTCATTCACTGTGATCACCACACTGGGATTGTGAACTTTGATCAATCCTTTCATACTCGAGTACACTGCCTGCATCACTGGCACCTCCGAGTCTGATATATCTGACTGCGTCCCAACCGCCAAATCAAATATCTTGAATCTTCTCTCTTTGCAAACCATTTTAGGCCAGTTAAGAGCAGATGCAGCGTCTTCACAGGGGCAAAAGTTTCCTCCAGGGATGGCAATGTATGCCTTCTTGCCAACAGTTGACCTGAACTTTTCCAGAAGTGGAGCAAGTGCTCTAACTTCGTCGACCGAGTGGGCGTAAAAGATTGCATCTATTTTTTGAGGGTGCATTACCGCCCACTGCGTCACATACCCAGCAGACAGTGCCTTCCACCATTGATCATCTCGGACTTGAACAATGTCCTTGAAAATTACAGTGGTTTCAGAAACATAAGCAAGCCTGTGCTCGCTATCACCCCATGTTTCCTTATCGTTTGGATCAACAGGAAGCACAAATGAACCGGCATTCCTGTACTTCTGAAGCTGGTAGCTGCATATGTTGGATACAAATTAGAAGCTCAGTCAGGAAGACAAGAGAATCGTAAAAAAAAAGGGAAAAAAATAAATAAGAGAAGAAGATGGATATTTTGAAAACTTGCCCTTCTTCCACAATCAACTATCATGTTACCATTTCTACCATCACTTGTTATTTTGTTAATGGTTATAGCAGTTAAATGACTGAAAAATCACATGGATAACCACAGCTTCAGCTTCGGAAACCATTTGCACATTTCCAAGAGCTAAAAGTATAATAAACCATAACTGGTGTATTGAACACTTGAACCTATTCCCAAGTCCTAACCAAACCTGAAACTCCATAATGTGCAGATAGTGCTACAGAGAATCTCAAAAGGGAAGTGCTAATTCCAACACAGTTATTTTCATTTCATTTACCAGATTAAACATGTATATAATGCAGAACAGCCAGATTAATGGATACAGAAATATCAGTGGTGGAAACAGGATACAGAGTATCATCTTGAAGTGGGGAATTTTGTATTAACAAAGCTCAGGATAGTGTCTAACAGAGTAAAAGTTGCCTGTCAGTTTTACTATTATTCTAGTACATTCTGTCAAACCTATATATGATAGAGCCTTTTTATATAATCAACTTATATTACAAATTTGTTCTCCATCACTTCTGCACAAAATTTATAATTAAGTTGGGTGCACAATATACTATTGAACAGTTTACCAACTCAATAAAAGTTCAATAATACTTGCATAAATGCTTTATAAAAAAATTACAGTAAACCATCACATTTTTAATTTTAACAACTGGATAAAAGTGATCAAATTAAACAAATTGAAATGTAGTAAGAATGGCCATACCTAAGATGCAGATCTTCTCCTGTCATGAAGGTCATAGGTGCCTCAATGAACAGTGTCTTAACAAGCTCTGCAGATAAAAACCATGAACTGGAAAGAAAATCCACCTGCACAATTTTATCAACTGTTATATCATAAGCAGGATCAGGCAAATAGAGCCCTGCCTCTTTGGACCGGAACTTTCTGTAGCTAGGGAATGTGAAGTCCTTTTGCCTGAACGGCAAAATCCTTCCTATGCTGCCCAGAACTGAGTTCTTGTATTTTTCTGTCCCTGCTACGTGCGATAATATCTGTAGCATTTTCCTGCCTGGAATCATGTCATCATCAACGATATATACAAGATCTGCTTCGGTTTGTAAAGCCATTTGGAACCTTCCATAATACTTGAAATCGTAGCTAGAACTAACGAAACTGATTCTTGAATCATTATAGCTGTCTACAATTCGCTTCAGTGAGAGCTCATTCGGGCTCCCAAATGAAAGTACCCAAACATGGTGGAAAGGAAGTGTCTGGTGGAGAAGGGAGTCAATCTGTGCGCAAAGTGTCTTTCTCTTGAAATGGTTTAAGATCACTGTGACCTTTGCCTTATTGGGACCTCGCAAATCCCACCTGGAATTCATTGCCATTAGCTCGGACAGAGTTTCTGTGCCAATGGACTTGCTTTGAAAATCCAATACCTCATCATTCAGCTCTCTCTTCAACTTAATCATTTGAGCATCGTTTGACTTCTTCTGCTGGAAATCAATCTTTTCATGCTCGCAAACTTGTGGTGGATTGATAGGTTGGATTTCTGCTCTGACAAGAGAAGCAGCTTCTTGGTATCGACCAAGAACATGGGATGGGATAATAAGCTGCTGCCATTGCTGTGCGATTCTGGTAGCCCAGGTAAAGTCTGGTTTGGTTCTTAAATCTATTGTAGGGCTCATGTAGTATAGCAAGAAAGTTGCATAAATTGCAAAAGCAAATTGCAGACAGGTAAGAGCAGTAACAAGCCTAGCCGAGGGATTCCTATGTAGCTTGGACTTGGCCTTCCCTCCAACATAATCACTAAGCATCCCTTCCAAGTCATCCCCACTTTTCATAGTCGAATTCTGGATGAAGCCAATATCTTGATTTCAATTAAAATGAATGTTTACCTGCAAAAGCAATCAGATTAACATACATAGAACTTAAACCATTAATCATACTTAACGTCCAAGCATCTAAACTCGACTGCATTAACCATATATTATATGTTGAAAAAATGCTTCAAATTAACACCAGACTTAATTTTCTGCCAACCAAATTATACTTATAAGAATGAATGGAAAAGTAGTAAGAAAGTGCAAGATGAAGCACCCCATGAGAAAGGCATCCATGATCACACGGTCAAAACGTTTATATTAATAAAGTATCAATATTACATAAATTTAATAACATTCATATTCCCTAGCTACGCTCTCTTATTTTTAAATATCTCTCTGACGTTCAGCAGGATCCCTATCAAACTGGAAATGGGATTTGTATTTTCTAAAAGAAGAAAACAACTCAGATCCCAAGAGATTAGTTCATGAAAAAATAGACAAAGAAGAGACTTGTACTATAATTAATGTCAAACTCAAGCCCCTGGATCACAGGTATCTGTCCAAACTCCAGACAAGATGATTGCAGGAAAAAATATGTAGTACATTCAGGACAGGAAACAGCTTGAGAATGTTAAGATAGCAATACCTTGTCTACAAACAAAGAAAATGAACCCCGGAAGAGACCTGTTCTTCACCAGCAAATGAAGAACCTCAGATTTACACCAAAAATAAATAAATCAAATCAATGGCTAATATGAGACCACGTAAAGTTGCAGAGAATGAAGGTGTTCGACATTGAAGATTTGAGTGCAATATATAACTGGATTAATACCTAAGTAGGGTAGCAGAGATGATACTTTATGTGTGCGTATTTATACATAATGCCAAGTTTGACTTAGCCTGTAGATGCGTGGATGAACATGACAGCAGACTCTGTTAATGGGTTTTTGCCCAACTTTCTCAATTTGTAAGCAGCAAATCATAGAATAGATTCAATTTGCTTGAAGGACGGAGAATTTGACAAGTTTGGTCGCTTTCTCGACAAAGAAATTAGGACAAGATCGAATTAATTTGATCGTTAATTCTTTTTTTTATTATTATTTCTTTTTCTTCCGTGACAATTAGTCAACTCCTGTTCTTGCAGGTGAGTGGCCATTCCAGTGGCAGAAGATGGTCACTGTAGAAGAGGAACCCTCCCTGATTTTAAGAAAATAATTCTGGGAGTAACTATTTCAAGGAGATATATTAAGCTATATTTAAGAATCGGGCTTCCAAGAAAACAATCAATTTGAGTTAAGAAGATGACGAAACCAACCACAATCCTTATAATAAAATAATTATTTTGTTCTTGGATGGAAAACATATGAGGCTATGTGATGAAGATGGTTTGATCTTGCTAGAGGTTCATTAGTCATTACAAAGATTATTCTGGATATATTATTCTTTTCTAATTTGTTTTTGCAGTCAGATTATGATTTTACCTATTGATAATATTTCAAGAGAGCTATGGTTATGAAATTTTTGACTGTCATTTTAATTTTTTAGCTAATGCTCGTGCCATGCAAGCATGATCTCATCAGTGGCTAGCTACAATCATGACGAAACCTTCCACTGCTCTTCCCCCCTATCGATTTCGCTAACCGACATCCAAAGTCAAACCGGTACAAACCCCAAGAACGGTCAACCATCTTTGCTGCCAAAAGAAAGAAGTCAAAGCTGGAAGATCGAGCACTAAGACGTTTTGACTCGAGCCAACTGGCAAGATTTGACAGGCCAACTCTGGGGCTTTGACAGAGCCTATTAAACACTCGAGTGGAATCCACACAGGCTAAGATCGATGCAATTTGCTAAATATAATTTCAATGGCCTAACAATTAAGAATATTATGCCCACACATCAAAGATTTCAAGATGCGTTTCTCCCTGCATTATTTCAAAAAAGTGTTTTTGAAAAAAAAAAAAAATTATTTTTTATTTGAAATTAATTTTTTTAATAGTTTTAGATTATTTTCATGTGTTAATATCAAAAATTTTTTTTTTTTATTTTTAATATATTTTTAAGTAAATAATATTTTTAAAAATAATTTCTATCCCATTTTCAAGCACACACGTCGTAGGGTAAATTTGTGCTGCCCTCCATCGGTCAATACCTGTGTGAAGGTGTGGTCTTAATTAGTGTGCGTTAATAGATACGCAAGTGGAGTGATACCTAATTGTACTCGAGGCATTTCTCATGGGTTTCTGCTTCGAAACCCTATCTGTGGACTTCTCTGATGGTGTGTTTGGCTGGTTAGAAAAAGGGTATAACTAAAAACTTCCAAACCTTTTAGGGCTATAACATGCCTCAAGTCATCGACCAATCTTGAGTTTTGGCTAATCAGACTCTTCTAGCAGTGCTATTAAGAGGGTGTTTGGGAGAGCTGTTGCTGTAACTTTTTAAAGTGTTTTTTTGTGTCGAAATACATCAAAATGATATTTTTTTTAAAAAAAAAATATTTTTAACATTAGCACATCAAAATGATCTAAAAACACCAAACTATATTCATTTAAAATGAAAAAAAAAAACGCAAACCGGCATTTGAAACGCCATCCAAACAGGTTCTAAGAGCAAACTGGAGTAACATTTACTATTTAATTTCTTACAAATCATTATAAATTGAAACAATACTTTTCTTTTAATTTTCAATTTGGTCACTTTTTCCTTGCACAATTTAGGTATACTGAGACCAAATTAGCACTTAGTTGCATATTGTTTTGAAAGAAAGAGAATCAAAGTGCAAAGAGCAGATAAAATGGATGACGTCTTAGAATTTTAATTGAAAAGTTCATTTTAATCTCTCATCTTTTTTACCTATGAAGTAGACAGTTCCTTTAGTTTTTCTGAATTCAATTTTGGTGTCAAAGATCATCTCTCTTGTCTTTTTTTGCTAGAATCTACAAAAAGCAAACGATGCGTCATTTGATATCTTTTTTTAACTCTTATTAGATTTAATAACATTGTTTTTTGGAATCTAGTTTTTGTTTTATTGAATAATAAGCAATCTAAAAAAAAAATAAGAGGGAGAATCTAAATCAAAAAACACATAAAAAATTTACATTAAAAAAGTATATTATAAACTAAAAAATTACATAAAAAGGATGTTTGAGCTTTATTTTTTAAAAAAAAATTAACGTGCCACATGTTGCATGTTACCATAGACAATGAGTCATTTTGAAACACTATTTCTAAAATTAATTCTGCCACATGTTGCATGATCCTGAAACATGGTTGTCTTTTTTTATTTCTTTTCAATTTTGATCCTTTAACTTCTAATCATCAATCATGTGCAAATAGTAAAATCAAATAGTTTTTTGCAAATTCAAAAACCAATCCAAAAGATGTTTTGTTGGGACTCCTTATAGTCTCGTAGAAAGCAGTGAGACAATAAACACAATGTTAAAGACCAAATAAGAAATAAAATAAAGTACTGGAAAATAAAAAAAAAAGAAAAAAAAAGCACTGTTTCCGTGAATACGGTGTAAACTGTAAACACCAAATCGTTTTTGGTTATTTTTGATTGATTCAATTATCATACTCTCTGGACACAAACTCTCAATCAAGATAATCCACTCCACTTATCAAGATAATTCTACGTTCGAGTGGTGCCGGTCATCCAATTGCTTTGCTCAGGAAAGGGTAATCTGTGTACCCGACGACAGGATCGTGGGTGTAGAAAGTCTTCCTGATATACTCATTCAGGGGTGCATTAAGCTTCAATCTCAGGACTAAGTCTGGGTTTGAGATGAAAACTCTACCGTAGGATACCAAATCTGCGTCACCTTCAGCTACAGCTTGTATTCCCAGCTCCCTGGTGAACCCACCACTGCATATGAAGCTACCCTGATATGCCCTTCTCCAAGTCCTGGTCATCTGAGCCACCGCATCTTCTGTGCCAGGTCTGCCTGAATCTTTCTGGACATGGAGGTAGGTGAGTTTTGCGCCCACCTGTAGCTGGAGCTTGTTAAGTCTTCCAATCACTGAAAGGCCTAAGTTGAGCGGATCAGAGTCTGTGGCATCATTGTGATCAATCGCAGGGGACATTCGGAAAGCTACTCTTTCTGCGCCGACAGCTGAAACTACTGCCTGAATCACCTGCATTAAGAATCTGCAACGGTTTTCCATTGATCCACCATACTCGTCTGTTCTGTCATTGATCCCGTCCTTTAAGAATTGATCAATGAGGTAACCATAACCCCCATGGATCTCAACCCCATCAAAACCTGTAGACCATGTTTTCATTATGAGAGTTATTAATCGTTGATATAACACGGTACCGGGTGAGCTTAAGAAGCTTCCACTCCAAAGATGATTTCAGTATCTCCCAAGTGAAGCTTTAGTCTGAACAAAAAATCCACCCGCAGACCTTCATTGAAACACTAGAAAGTTTATTACACTAACCCGCTTCAATGGCATTCAAGGCTGCCTGCCTATAATGCTCCACCACCTCGAGTATTTCAGAGGTTTCCAGGGCAACAGGTGCTGTGCATGTGCCATAGGTCCCATCTGGCATGAGAATTCTCCACCTGTTTGAGATGGCCTTGTCTGTTGATGAAATTGGTGCAGCACCACCAGGTTGATAAACTGATGTAATGCCCAAATTCAAAAGGTAGATACTCAGTGCTTCAATAACTATTATTGTAGCCAACAGTGACAATAAAAAATAGTGCAAGGAAAATGCCGGTTGAGCTAAAATGCCACCAGGTTGATTTCGAGTTTCGTAATAGAGTAAGTAAATTTACCTTGATGAGATGCACGGCCAACGTGCCACAGTTGACAGAATATGATGCTCCCTCTGTCATGAACCGCATTCACTACCTTTTTCCATGCCTCCACTTGAGCATCTGAGTAAATTCCAGGCACATGGGGAAACCTGGTTCCTCCATTAAGACACCAGAAAAATTCTATAAAACATGCATGCCATTAACAATACAATGTGGATATAGGAGAAACCATTTTTCATGATTGCTAAACATTAAGTAACAATGAAAAGAAAAAACCTTCAAGGATAAACATAGATGAATGGATTAGTGGGTCTACCCATTAAGATCATATGATCCAATACATAAACTTCTTAATGTTTAGCTTTTTTATTACCATTAATTCCATAATATCTTGCTAGGTGATGATGAGATAAGAGGTCACAATCCTTTTTTTTTTTCCTGAGAAATCCTCACCTCCTGAAAAGGGCATTTTTTAGATCCAAGTGAGCAAGTAAAATCCTGGCTATCCCAGACTCTTACAAGAGATGCACGCCCTAACTGAAACTCGAGATATGCTATGTAAATCTCAAGCTTTTTGTCATCTCGTCACGTCCCTCTAGAACAGGTCATAATCCCTTCTGCCAAATTAAGGAAAAAAAGATATACGCTATCATCTTAACGTGTACATAATCCCATCATCCTATTCCTTAGAGAGGGATGAGAATTCCTATTGTTTTCAATCTAAAGAGTACACAATAACATCATTCTATTGGTAATGGTTTGTTAGAAAGCACTATGATTGATTTTTATAATCAAAAGTAGACGTTGAAAATGTTTTCTAGAGAACTTCAATCACACACACACGCAAACTCTACGAAGATATAAAATGTATATCTATAATAACATGATATTTTTAATTGACATGTTTTACGTATCTACACGACACGGAATGTAAAGTTCTATGAATATATAAACTCTAAGAAGTGTCGGCCCTGATTCCAGTAGTAATTTAGTGATGGATAGAAGACGGGCTCCATGATAGCGAGCACCCAGTTTTCGTTTTCTGTCTCGAGCGTATTATTCCATGTGGAAAACTACGAGTATCATCTTTAGACAATGACGATCACCATCACGCCAATAAAAAAAGCTTAAACATGACAAAGAACAATTGAATGAGAGATATGAAAACTAATTGCCACTGACTGATTATCAATTTAACGATGGGATAAAATAAGATTTTCTTGCTGGTCAAAACATAAGGTCCAAGTCCAAAGTCCAAACTATCAAAGCAACAGTAGCCAGTCCCTTCATCCCGAAAAAAGCCGGTATGATATATATATATATATATATTCCAAAAAGAGGAAAGGTCAATTGTAATGGTTACTAGAAAATTGTTGGGCACACCAACCATAAACAAAGGTAGGATGAAATTACCCAGCAGCTGTTGGAGAGATGAGAGTGCCTTCAGAGATGAGAAATCCGCCAGGAGTTGACCTCTGCGTGTAGTACTCCACCAGAGCATCCCCTGGTATCCCAGCTAACGCCCTGCATCTTGTCATGGGCGCTAGCACCACCCTGTATCCAAGGAAAATTTCGTTACTTGATAACAAAAATCAGATCACAAAAATGCCTTCCGCATCTCTCTCTCTCTAGATTTTGGGAGCACCGTACTGCTCTTTCTTGTTTTGTAATGTCTGAAATGGAAACTAACAACTGCATCAATCCGGCAGAGAGAAAGTGGGATGAACTGACCTGTGAGAGAGGCTGAACTTGCCCATCTTGCAAGGAGAAAACAGAGAGGTCCCCTTTTCAGCCATTATTCTTGCCCGGCACTTCCTCTCTCTCTCTCTCTCTCTCTCTTCAAATAGCGGCCGTGGTTTTTCAGTTATCTCTACCTGTCTCCGTCTTTTTTTCTCGGTCTCGCTATCTACACAGGATTGATTCTATCCCTGCGATGAAGGAGTTTTTTTTGTCCCCTTCTAGATTTTTGTCTCTTGCTCTCTAATTATTTGTGGTTTTTTTATTTGGTTTTGTGAGATAGAAATTACCTGGTTCGATTTTATTTGGGTTTTGATTCTTTCCTTGCTTTTTTATTTTAGTTATATTTGTTTTTTCATTCAGAGCATTCACTAATCAAGCTTCAGTGTAAAGCATGTAACTCTTTGTTTTTTGATCTTCTCCAATTCGGATTGCAAGCAACACATCTAAATAGCAAATACAGTATTTGTTTTGAAATTGAAATGGAGTTCGGTCAGGTGAGGGAACTGCCATTGTTGAATAGCTTAAGCTTTCATAAATCCAGCCAAGTCCAAGACAAATACAGTCCTATGATTATTTTCTAATCAGCTCTGAGAAGATTATAATATCTAGGTTTCGATCGGGTTCAGGTTGGGTTATAGACCCTCGAAACCTAAACCTGATCAGGTTAGGGTCGAGTACCAAGAATTCATACCTGATAGGATGAGGTTGGGTTTGGGTAGTTGTTTTGAGTTCGGATTCGGACATAGATGGTACAAAGCTAGGCACAACCACAGTGAAAAATATTATAGTAATATATTTGGAAATTCAGACAATAATTTAACTCGAACTAAATGGATATCTATCTAATTCAGTTAATTATTTAGAAAACTATTTTATGTGATACATAATTGCTAGGGTATGTATATCACAAACTTAATCCAAAATTCAATACAAATATCATCTCAGATATATCAATTAGTATCGTATGCATATATATATATATATATATATAGAATATATGTTCCTTTTTTATTTTTTATTGAATAATAAATAACAAATACAAAAATTTCCTATAAATATTTAAGTTTTTTTATATACTAAATAATAATTAAAAAAATAAATATAATAAAAATTGATCTGTCAAGGAACATCAAGTGGTAAAGTGGGTGAATATATGTATAACCTGATAATTTTGTGATTTCAAGTCTAAACATCATTTATATAATTTTTTTATTAGTAATTTCATAAACACAAGTAATATTTTTATATAAAATTCTTTTGCAGGTTAGTTTAATGTATATTAGTTTTAGGTATCCCTTATACATCAACTTATAATAATATTTGCTTTCATTACACACACACACACACACACATTTTGATGTAATAAGAGTTCTCATAATTATAACCACTTCATAATTTTCTTTCCCAAATATTTTTTTTAAAAAATATTTTTACTCTAGACTCATTGTCGCACCCTCCCCGAGAGCACGACGTCGGGCAAACCTCACCGTGAGCGGGGAATTCATGTTGGGGTTTTATCTTTATTTTGTGAAAAATAGGAGTCGTCACCTGGTATTATGATTATTAGGAAACCTAAATTGATCTTTCACAGATTTTAAGGCAAGAGACTGGTTGTGTAAATGGAAGGTTTTAGAACCCCTAGTACGCCCTACCTAAGGTAAGTTGCTTGATGTTTTGGCTTACCTTATGATTACTATGGTATTGGTCTTTCAAAGATATGTTGATTAAATGATGATGACATATTATTCATGCAAAAAATATTTTAGATATTTACCACTTTAAAGTTTTTTTATCCAAATATTAACAGTGAATAATCACGAATTATATATCTCAGCTAATATTTTGGATATTAATCCTTTTAGAATTTCTTTACCCAACAGATATAAAATGTAGTTTTTTAAATAACCAAGGCAAAATAAATAACGGCCTCCATGATAGCGAGCGCCCAGTTTTCGTTTTCTGTCTTCCTCTTCCATGTGGAAAACTATGAGTATCATCTTTAGACAATGACGATCACCATCACGCCAATAAAAAAAAGCTTAAAACATGACAATGAACAATTAAACGAGGGATAAGAAACTCTTCCTGGTCGAAACATAAGGTCCAAAGTCCAAACTATCAAAGCAGCAGTAGGCAGTCCCCTTCATCCCGATAAAAGCCAGTATATATATATATATAAAAAAAGAGGAAAGGTCATCTGTAATGGCTACTAGAAAATTGGTGGGCACGCCAACCAACAACAAAGGAAATCCGGCAGGAGTTGACCTCTGCGTGTAGCACTCCACCAGAGCATCCGCTGGTATCCCAGCTAACGCCCTGGATCTTGTCATCGGCGCTAGCGCCACCCTGTATCCACAAAAATGCCCTTCCGCATCTCTCTCTCTCTAGATTTTGGGAGCACCGTACTACTCTTTCTTGTTTTTTAATTGTTAGGCTCCCGCTATTTTGTCAATTGAAGATTGCATTCTGATTAGTTTTTCCTGCACTAATTAGAAGAAGAAACAGGGAACAAAAAAGGATGATATTGAGAGAAAAGAAGTTCTTTCATGATTTATTCTTACGTGGGAATTTACGAAAGATCAAAACGAAGTTTCGAATCATCTAGTTTTTCCAAGGATGCAATTTGTTTTGTCGAACCAGATATGAAACATCCGAAGCCATATCTGCATTTGTCTCTATTTCTCAAAGAATACTGCTAGCAGCAAAGCCAAGCATTTGCGCAAGGAGCATATATTAATCAAGCTTCAGGGTAAAGCATCCTTCTTATTAGTGAATAAACTTTGTAGGCAATTAGTTGGTTAAGCGTAAAACTGATTTTATTTATGTAAAATTTATTTTTATTAATAAATAGTTTTTTTTTATCTTTAATATTCATTTATATTTAATTAATGAATCTAATGTTTCAATGTTAAATCTAGTGTAAAGATAGTGTTCATACAATAAAAATATTTTGCAAAGAAAATTACAAAGCTGTTACAATTATGAAATTCATATTTTCTAAATGTTCATAGTTAATGTTCTATTAACATTGGATATTAACTAGAGAGCTATTGAGATTGAAGCATATTATGTTTATTGCTTTATGAAAGAAAACAAATGTTTTTATTCTCTGATGTATATAAGATATTTGAAATTAATATATAGATGTTTTATTAGATAATAAGTATATTAAATTGACTTGCTAGATAATTTCATATAAAGACATTACTTCTTTTTATATATATATAGAAAATGTCTCGTGATAGTTATTTAAATGATAATTAGATTTGAAATCACTAAGTTATTATATAGAGAGTGTTTTATTTTATTCTTGACCACATGTTGCTCTAATCAAGGGTAAAAAATAGATATATATTAAGCATAACATAAATTATATGAAAATATTTAAACAATCAAGTGAGGATTTAATTACCACCCTAGTTGAATTAGAGAAAACATTTCATCTTTTCTAAGGTATAACGGTCATTTGTTTATGATATTTTTCATTGGTAATTCGTGCTGATTACTATTAGAGATGAAATGCTTTGACAACTTGTGATTTTCGACAACATATCATTGAATCAAATATTCAAAGTCGAAAAGAACAGATGTTGATCTTTGGATAATCTTGGCATGAAAACTCGAGTTATGTTTAACGAACGGGATCCTTGAAACTTTATATTTTTTTTGAATTTGTTGTTTCTATTGTGTGTATGTATTTCAGGAAACTCTCGATATTCTTCTAACTGAAGCTAGCTTAAGTCATCCAAAAAACAAGCTGCTTGATCGACGCATTCTTAGATTCTTCGATGACAATGGCAACTGGAATAACAACACAGCATATATAGCTCGGATTGCAGTTGATTATTGATCTGGTATCTTCTCTTCACCGAAATGCCCTTAATATTGATAAGGTATTCGCTGGTTTATCTCCTCGTGTCACTTGAAGAATGATTGAATCAATCTCTCACCCTCGTAGCAGCGAAAGTAGAAATAATGGAGGTTGTGTTCTCCATTCTCCCAGCAGAGTCTCCTGGCTCTGATGGAATGACTGGTCAATTCTTTCAGACTTAATGAAATTCAATTTAGTATGATGTCTATAATGTCGGTTTTTTTTTTTAATTGGGTCATTTTTGTTAAAAAGGATTCAATCATACAATTATCTCTCTAGTTGCTCAAGTTTTTTTTTTTTTTTTTGTATAAACCACGCGGTGTCTCAGTCGTTGGCCCAGACTAGTCCACGTTCACTCCGGGTGGGCTTTGAAGAGGTGAAAGTGCTCCCCAAATAGCCGGCTCCATACAAGGGAGGGGTTGAACCCCTGACTTCTCTTAAGGGATGAGAGCGCCCTCACCACTAACGCCAGGACCTCTTGGGTGGTTGCTCAAGTTAAACACGTATAGAATATGAAACAGCTGAGGCCTTTTTAACCTTTGTTTAGTAGTTTACAAGAGGATTGCTAAAGTTTTACGTAAAAGAATTAGTAGAGTGATAGCTACAATAATTAGCATTAATCAGAGCTCTTTTATTCGCAATACATTAATCTCTGTGGCTCACGAAATTCTCCATCACTTGAAAAACAAAAGTAGAGGAAGAGAGTACGAGATGGCTATGAAGTGGGGTATGAGCAGGGTTTTTGATAGATTAGAATGTTCGTTCTTGAGAAAAGTATGATGGAAAGATTAGGGTTTGATCCAATATGGTTTGGGCGGATAATGAATTGCGCACCACTGTTTCCTATTCGATGCTTATCAATGGAGAATCTCATGGCTATATTCCGTCTACACGTTGTGTCCGACAAGATGATCCACTTTCAGCTCTTCCCTGTCCTGAATGTTTATCCCTTTTGCTGCCCGAAGCTAAAATGAATGGATAGAATTAAAATTGCCAGACATTGTCTTTTAGTGTCGCATTTACTTTTCTCATGCCATTGATGCTCAGCTCATGGTGGCTCTCAATCTTCAAGAGGCAATATTCATGGCTTTACGTACGGTTTATAATATAAACTTTATATAGAATTGCCATTCTTATCATAATTCTATGTATTTATTGGTTGGGTTCAAGATCATCCAAGCCATGTTGACAAAGGTGGTAAAAATGTATTATATATATAAAAAAGTTCAATTTTTTTTGATGACCCTCTCTCGTCAGCATCGGCAAAGAAAAATAAACCATCTCCCAACTGAAAACTTTGATTTATATAATTGCTGTAATTCCATTGCAAAACACACACACACACACACACAATTAAAGTGTTTAAAAAGATTACTTGAATGAAGAAAAGACCACTATCTTCAAACCAACAAGTCGATCACAGAACACCATTGCCGATAAAAATAATGGCCATCCTAACATTTCCTCCCTTCCCTTCATTTACTGGCAATAATAAAAGAGCAGCAAATTCTCGTTGGGGAGAAGAATTTTAAGGTTTGTTGACTATATAGAATTTAACGAGGTTCCTACTGGAGGATATGCTGGTCATCTAAAATTAGTCCATTGCATTGGCAAAGGCCTCGTGCTCTTCGGCTCTCTTCCATGCTTCAATCTCTCACCTTGATATATCACATTGTGGAGGGTACCCAAACTGTTCAATCTCCCAGCTTAGCTTCGACGCCACTATTTCATGTCGTGGAAAATACTCCTGAAACAATAAGTGCGTAAGTACTAAATTAGCTATCACTAAAGGAATATTTAACCCTATTAGGTGCGCACCAAGCATCTCCTACAAGAAAATTAGATTAAAAAAAAAAAAGAGTACCTCCATTTTCTTGACCAGCTCTATTGGGGTTGGGGCAGATACAATTATATGGCGTGCACTTGGATTAATGAAGCCTTCCTCTACTGCTTTGTCGATAAATGATAACAAAGAATTGTAATATCCATCCACATTCAGCAATCCCACCTGCAAAATGCAACACCTGCTGTGACTCTCTGTTTCGAAGAAGAAGAAGAAGATAATGGATATTGCAGATAAGGATTGTTAAAACTAAAAAACTAAAAGCAGAGAGTGGTTGGATACAAGGGAAAGGTGTTTTACCGGTTTGTCATGAATCCCAAGCTGGGCCCAAGTTATGACTTCAAGAAGTTCTTCAAGGGTCCCATAACCACCTACATTCACACCCCATGAAAAATCATCGATCCGGTACTCCATGGATGTAGTTTTTTTAACACGAGTAGTCCATATTAGTTCAATACAAATAACTTTTTTCTTATAATCGGGGTGCCTGATGTACTACAACTAATCCCTGAACTCATTAAATACATTACAAGCTTAGTAGACAGGTAAAGTATTGCGAGAATGAGCTCAAACCCGGGGCGCAAAAGTAACATGTTTTTTAGTATATCAGAAGGCAAGTGTTAGATACTAGTTTTTCACAGCACTTGAAAAAATCTCATAGGTTTGAATACGCACACTTCCATCCATGTGGTCCTGAAATCATCAGGATAAGGATTCTCTGGCAGAAATTAGGACATTGCATTCCTCCTTAGTATTCTTGAATCGTCAGGACACTTTGAATGTATTTTGTGAAAATAGTTTCTTAAACTAGGAGTGTATTGGGATCATGGATTAGCCCTTGAAGGGCCAGCTCCAGTCTTGCATTATGACACAAGGCCCAATACAAGGCTATATATACTGATTGGGGCCCGTCCTTTTTCCGGTGCCAAACAGGGCCTATCTAGAGAGCTACTATCTCAAGCTGGTCAGCAGATTCCATAGAGAGTAACATGAGGGATTCGTATCACAGACTGGCATAAAGTTTGAACTACAGGATGATTCCCAAAACATTTATTAAACGTGGTAAAATTTATCTTCAAAAAAAAATATGTTGGAAATATTTATCATACTGGGAAGAAAGTAAATATGATGTTAGAAACTCTGGTTCATACTTTCTCAATAGGAACAATTGACCTTGTTTTATCTGCATTTTTATCTCTTTATGAATGAATTTATATTTAGAGGTAGTTTATTTCTTCTTAAGATTTTGGACCGTGTATATATATATGTATATGACAGCAATCGTAGTATTTTCAAGGTATTAAGCTTGTACCAACCAGGTAAGGCAATGAAGGCATCTGAATTTCTAGCCATTTCAGCCTTCCTTTGGTGCATATCAGCAACAGCCTTCACTTCTCCGACTGTTTCTCCGGTGATCTGCACAAGATGCAGGCAGTGCCCGTGTCACCATAAGAAAAAATGAAGACAGAGAGTTATCGAAAGAGAAGCAATGATGAGTGGCAGAGGTGGTGGGGCCAAACAGAAGGGAAACGCAAGAAAAAACATAGAAACCCTATATTACGAAGCCTCATTTTCAGTCTTGTGCTTTATCGAACAAGAAAATGAAAAGAAAATCCTCGAGTATTGGTGGACCTGTCATAAAAATCTAGCAAGTTGTCAAATAAAACGTTTTAGAGAAGATCAAAATGGCGAAGACCCGGATCCCACCAGTTGGATTGACAGGCAAGTTCATGGGGAAACACAAAAAGTCTCCCCCTGAGTTTGAAGAGACAAATATGAAATTCCCTTTCTTGATAAAAAAAAAAAAAAAAGAGATAACAAAAGAGAGGTAGAAATTCATGTGAAAGTAGCTGCCACAGAAGATTTTTAAGGAAAAAACAAAATCATTAAAGAGAAATTTAGAAAAGAAGAAGAAGAAGATGCCCTATTCAGAAAGAGAAGAGATACCTCTCTAGGCATGAGTGTCTTGGGGATGACTCTGCACACAATCAAATGAGAACAGTTAGTAAGAAAATAAAAAATAAAAAAAACATTTTTCAATCAATGAATATTTCTTCACCTTCTTGGATATACGAGGAAGAAGATAGCTGGAAAGAAAAATATACAAGCGAGGGAGGAACAAGAATGGTAAGACTTTACCCAATCACATGGCGGCCTCCATTAAAAACAGCTTGAGAAATCAACCCCATTAAACCAATACTTCCTCCTCCATAAACCAGGTCAATATTTCTTGATACCTTTAAAAATAAAAAAAGAAAAGAACATCAACCAGACTGTAGTGAAGTTGCCATGGCTGTAAAATGTAGATAGCTCAGAGAAAGAAGATGAAGTCTTTGAAACCAGCTTAGGTGCATGCAATATCAGGAAGAGAAACTCATCAGCTGTCCAAGAAACAGAGCGATTGAAACCCAGGAAAACAATGCTAGAGAAAGTAATGATCAAAACTGATTACAATACAAGGAAATGATTTAACCCGGAGAGCCATAACTGAGGAATCAGAATGGAAAACTTTAACAATAAACAAGTTGTGGTGACATAAGAAAATAATTCAATAAAACGAGATTTAATTTGAAAAAAAAGAAAAGAAAACAGAGGGACAAGAATTTGTTTCTCTTCTTACCAACTCTTTTGCAAGCTCAATAGCAGCATCCTTGTAGCTGCTTTTCTTCCCTGGACTGCTACCACAAAACACACAAATCCTCTTAAATTTTGAATGCTTCATTTCTATTTCCATCTTCCTCTCCCTCTGTTTCTCTCTCAGAAAGCTGAAAAACACAGCTCTTATGAAGAAATATCCTCTCTGTCTCAAACCCACCAGTACCAGTACCGCACAAGCTTGGCAAACTTTGAGAATGGGCTGGAGCATATATATAGCGGTGGCTCAGGCGTCGGTTAGCACCCATCAATGTCCGTATTTTTATTTTTCTTTCTAAGAACGCGTGAATTCTAAATTAAAAATATATATTATTGTACTGTGCATTAAAAAACTTACAGTAAAACACTTTTCTTCACTTTTTTTTTTTTTTTTTTTGTGATTGGATTCTTTTAAGCCTTTTTTAATGGATTCTGCAAACTTTTTTATCACCTCAATTGTTTATATTGGTCCTCCAAACTTTTCATTTGAATCTTTTCATTGGATCATTTTTCTTTTGGTTTTGTAAAATTCACCCTTAATACACCTTTTTTTATCACCTCAATTGTTTATATATATATATAGAAAATAAGCTTTTTTAGATATTAGTGGGAGGACTTAAACTCAAGAAATTAAAAAGGAAAATACACCTTTTTAATCAACTAACAACACTTTGAAGTTTGAGTTTTAGGGTTGCGAGTCATGAAATTAAATCATTAGCTCTCAAACCATAGAAAGCGTCGACGTATTGCTTTTGTGAGCAAGAGGTGTATTTTTTTTTTTATTTTTTTTTTTGAGTTTAAACATTATGGGCAATATTTATGGAATTGTTTTTCTTGATGTATCAGAGAAGAATGAAAAGTAGTTTTAAAAACATCTAAAAGTAAATATAATCTCCAATAATGTTAAATTAGTTTTTAAATATATTTTATCTAACAATGGAAAAATAAAGTAAAAACCATAAGAAACCGAGACTTTGCAATTGGCACATCCTATATTTGTAGATATTCACCTATAACTTTGACCATCAAATTTCAGGATCAAAAACCCGATTCCATGTTATAATAAAGTTAAATTTTGAAATTATTAGTTTATACTTTTTTGGATGTAGGGAAACACCACCTCTCGAAAACGCACTTTGTAGATCTAGGTGAGCGAGTAAAACTTTAGCTATCCCAGACTCTTACAAGGGGTACACGTCTTGACTCGAACTCGACACCTGTTGTGCAGATCGCAAGTTCTCTTTCATCACGTCACGCTCCTTTGGGATTTATTTAATTTATACGTTATTGCATAAAATTGTTTAGTTGCTCTTCCATTAGTTTTCCACTATTTCTGTTTTAATCCACTTTTCCCTACTGACATTTACATAACACTAAGAGATTTGAGATAGAAATATTGTTTATATGAATAGTGAATCATCTTAATTTTGGTGTTACTCACACCTATTCTTTTCCTTTTCGATTGGGAATTTTTCTCTTCATTTGCTTCTTCTATTTTGGATTGAATCATTTTGTTTTTCATTAAGAATTATAGTTTGGTTTTGCAAAATATTTGAATTATAAATAATGAATCACCTCAAATACTTTTTTTTTTTTTTTAATTTTGTGGCTAAGACTATTCTCCGATGGTAAAATATGAACCATTCATTAACGTCTATACTCTTCCTTTGAATAATCGAAAAGAAATGATGCTTCATCTCGCAGTACAGTGCAAGGAATCAGAGCAATAATTAATATGATGATTTGAACCGAATGAAAAGGAATTTAATTAGCCACACCTTGAATTTCCACGAAGGAGAAAGCTACCTCCGATTCACAATTAGCAGAAACTGTGCGTATATACACGATATCGCAAGGTCGGCTGCTTATCCTTCTACTAGCTAGTACTATTTGCATGCCCACGTTGAAAATTGATGTATCTGCACAAAACTTTATTCACCTTTCACATTTATTCTTTTTCAATAAATCGTATCATCTAAAAATTTAAGCTATCACGTGAAACTCTATACTATAATTTATATTATTCTTTAAAACATCCCGTCAAGTGAAAACTCTTTGACCTTGAAACTTGCACACATGCCGATATTACCTTGTGCTTGATATTTATCAAATAGAATAAAACAGGTAAAATTTGAACTCGTGACCGCTTGATCAACAAAGTTTTGATACCATATTATATAGTCATCTCACTTAGAAACTTAAAAATTTATTAGATGAGACCCCGGAATATAATTTATACTATTCTATGACATGTTCTCAACAAAATAAATTCTTTACTTTAGAGACGTCATGTAACTACTAAAATTCCAATAAATAATCGTCGGTTGATCCCCTTATTCCACAACTTGACGTCTCAGCTGGTATTCGCACCAAACCTTACGTTAATTCTTCACCTGTGTTATAAGCTATGTTTCAAACCCTGCACGTAGAATGCCGGTGGGCTATTCTCTTCACTTTCTGTCTCCCTCTTTTCGTCGAATAACTTCGATTCACTGCTCTTTAATCTGCCATGGCAACGGTCCTGTATCCTAATTACAAATTAAGGGCATCGACCACTTTCATGAGTTTATGTTATATGCTATGTTCCTCACAAGTGTATATTCTAAGGATTAGATGTATAATTATGTTTAGGGATTAATTTAGGATCCAATTGAAGGATTTAATTAAGTACAAAGACTTAATTATACTTAAATTGATCAAGTTAATTTTATTAAGGGTTCAATTGATAAGAAATCTAGTTCAGGAGGCAAACCTCATATAAAGGGTAAATTATACTTTTAATATGAAACAGGATTTTTTAAACCAAAATAAATTATACTTCTATAAATTATACTTTTTTTAAAAATCCTGTGGTTTCAAACCTTTTAATATGAAACAATTTAGTGTAATTACTCTCGATTCTCAAAGTCAAACCTCTTATAAAGGGTAAATTATAATAATCCTCTCGATATATTATAAAATTATATAGATACCACTAGAAAGTTATAAAATCCGACAAAAAACTCCCTCTATTTTTATTAAATATCATAGATACCCTCTTTTGTATTCAAATTTCATTAAATTTCTATTTGAAAAAGGTAATTTAATTTAAAAATAGGGTAAGAATATAAGCTCGGTTAAATTGACTTGTTTCGAATTCGGTCCACTTGACATCTCCTTCTGAATTCACAAGCGTGACGTTGTTGGAATTTATGATAAAACCGAAGAATGCTAGGCTCCACCGTGCAAGAAAAATATTCTTCAGTTTTAAGATATTTTTTTAAAATCATTATTATTTTTTCTTTATTTCAAATTAAAAAAAAAATGGTTTTCAGATTATTTTAATTTTAATGTACTCATGTCAAAAATATTTTTTAAAAAAAAAACATTATTTCAATTCATTTCCTACCGAAAATTACTTTAAACACAGTTACTGAATTTTAATTTAACATTTTTAATATATAAAAAGATTAAGTCTGAGTTGTAATTAAATGAATTTATTGGTATCGTGACTTTTTTTAATTGAAAAGTATATAAATATTATATATGTTTAATAAAGTAGATTTAAAAAATATAAACTAGTAAATTAATATTTTTTTGTTAATCTTAATTAAATCTAAATTAAAAAGTTGATCTTTCTAATAAGAAGTAAATTATCTATGTACATACAACTATTTTACTGTGTTTGACCTTTTTATTTTATATAGTTTGTTTTGTTTTATTTTGAGGTTAATTATGGTCACTAAATTCAAATTAACTTTTATTTTTTATTAATATACCATGCAAATACAACTTATTTGTGTCAAGTTTTAAATAAAAATTTTAAAGACAAACTACAATAGTCGCTTTGAAATATTATGAATGTATAAAATTAATTTTTAAAAATTAATTACTATTTAAAAATTTCAAACTAAACAATTTAAAAAATAATAAACAGGGTATTAATTAATTTTTTTTTAAATAGTTAATAAAGAGTGAAAAATAAAGATATTTCAAATTTACCATGCAAATATAACTTATCTATGTCAAATTTTAAAAATAAGTTTAAAAATTAAGTACTATTTAAAAAATATAAACTAAATAGTTTAGAAGATTATAAAGAGTGTATTAATTAAAATTTTACCAAAAAAACCTAATAAAAACAAAGAAGTTAGGCGTTGTTAAACTTGAAAACTAAATCCACGTGTTTGGCTATGAATGAAAAAACGTCAACACACCTAGGCCTAGAAAACCAAGCCCTTGCTCCTAGGCCTAGAAGGGTACATGCCTAGTTTATATGTCTGTTCGGGAGTGTTGTTGTGGTTGTTTTTAAAACTTTTTTTTGTTTAAAAATACATTAAAATTATTTTATTTTTTATTTTTTTAAAATTATTTTTGACATCAGCACATCAAAATGATCTAAAAACACCAAATTTTATTAATTTAAACTTAAAAATAAAAAATTTTAATTTTTTTCAAAAACATTTTTGAAAATTTCTCCCAAACACCCCCTATATATATATATATATATATAAAGAGAAAATAACTTGTCATCTATTTTATCAAAAAAAAAAACATCATTTGCTGCGATAAATAACCTATCATCACTTCTAGCGACAAAAAAATCATGGTCTATGTTTTGGTTTCTCAATTTTGTTTTTCAATTTAATATATTCATTTTCAACACTAAAACACCATCTAATCATTCTTTAAAAAAAATATATATATGTATATATATATGATTTATAGATCTCGAACTAATTTTATTAGCATGACTGAATGACAATTATACCCTTATTGAACTCTTACAAAAATAAACTCTTCACAAATAAATTTATTGAAAAGATGCTGTTGTGAATTGATTTAATTGTACCTAAGATGCATCGTGCAATCCATGACGTGAGACTTAGGCTAAGTCATTGCTTAGGCCATGTTTAAGAATTTGCATAAAATCTTGCTAGTATATTTTACAAGGATAAAACTACAAACAAATAAAGTTTGATGATGTAGTTAGAAACAAATCTGGAAAGAAAACAGAAGAAGAAGAAGGAGAAATAGTTGGCTAAGTTTGCATGATGCGAAAATCTTAACTCCTTTTATCTCTTCCTCTTCTTCTTCTTCTTGCTTTAACAGTTAAGTTAGTTATTTGAATCAGCTGTTAAATTAATCGCAAAAACGACAGGTTGGGCACGAAACTGTGTGTTACTTATTGATGTGCTTGGAATTCCACATCAATGGAGGACAGGTGAAATTGGCTGTCCAAAATTGCCACGACTTCCCGGACAAAATCATGATTCGTTCATGTGGATGGTTGGATAACATTCTTCAGAGTTGCTTGACCTAATTCATGTTGTCGTAACATCCAATCAACTTTTGAATGAAAAACATTACCCCTCTCGTCTCTAAAAATGACAGATATCATTACAGCATTCTGTGAATATCGATTGATCATTCAAATTAGTCGTTTCGAAAATCACACTTTCTCTTTTGAAAAAGACATTTAGCAACGTGCCGGTCTTTATGAAGGCCCCCCATGCATCTTTTTTTTTTTTTTTTTCCCGTAGAAACATAATTTGTAAGTTGAGATGAATGAGTAAAATCTTGGTTGTTTCAAGTTTTTATAAGAGATACATGTTCTGATTTGAACTCAAGGTCTATTATACAGATTTTAAGCTCTCTGATATCTCGTCACGTCTCTCGAGAACTATCTTTTTCCCTTCGAGAGGAGAAAAGTCTTGTTTAGAATAAAATTATCTACCGTTGTTGATATGCAAGAGAGCGATGTCTCATGCCAACATGCATCTGATCTAGCAAGGGATTCATGCGACTTTATAAACTGTTACTTCATCATATATTTCAATGACCACTCCGTGTAAATATCATTCTCTTGAAAAAAGACGTCATTGGTAATTGATCATGAGTGGCATTTACAAGCTAATATTTGAAAATTATAAGCTAATATGATAGAAAATTATATGAAGGTAAATGTTATTTTTACTAAATAGTATGGTAATAAGTTATAAAACTCTTTTGAGAATTTTATATAGAATACACTAAACAATATTTGACAATTTCCGTCACTACAATAGAGAAGAGTCAAATTGACAATAATGGCTCGACAGAAAATGAAGCCTCGAAACCACCGTATGGACCAGTGGCTCTTGCCTTGTATTAGAAAACTGAGTTCTTGTACTCCGCCACCTTTAAAGGATATACGACCACCGATTTTTCCCTGAAAGAAAAAAGAATGAGTAAGAATGCTACGTTATTATATTTTCATGTGCCAGGTCACTTTCCGGCCTCAAGTAGCATGAAGGTTCCATTCATTGCACGGTAGAGATTTTTTTTTGGATAAGCCGAACCTAACAACGGGTATCCAGGCCGCTGGGTCTGACTAATCCCGGGGTGCACAAGGCCTCGGCAAGCATGTTTCCCACAAGTGCACCACGGTTAAGTCAAGGGCTTCGCCCAAGTCCGATGGCCCCAAGGAATTGTTTGCACCTGAGCGGATTCGAACCTGAGACCTCATGGGGAGCACACCCACGAGCCCCAGGCCTCCACCGCCAGGCCAACCCCCTGGGGTTGCACGGTAGAAGATGGCTAAACCTTACAAGTAACTGGGAATATATATATATATATATATATGTCTTTGCATGTGAGTCTCCAGTTTCAAACATGGTTATGTTGGCATTACTTTTGGCGATCTGCACGGTGCACACCTTTGATCATCAAGACACTTTAACTGCATTAGGTAGACAATCTTTGTCTTAAGGTCGTATTTGACTAATTTTTATGTATTAAATTTGATATTTGATCATTTATAATATTTATTTATTGAATGTAAGTTTAATTTTCTAACACACCTCACTTTTCTAAAGTTATTGGATGATCGATGTAGGCTCAAAGATCATCATTCTCGTGGACTATCCTTGTTTTTTGTAGGTTTTTGTTATAGAAATAATAAAAGTTAATTATCTCATGTACAATTGATCTATAATTTAATCTCGCAACATTCGCTGACAACTTGAACACACGATAATATGCAAAGTCTAGGAAAACCGCAACAAAACTTTGAAGACTAAATCGAAAAAAAAAAATAGATTTTAATGTTTAAATAAAAGTATTCTCTCTCAATCTCACCGCACGGTGCTTCTTGGAACTCAGGGATTGAAAGAGCCATCTCATCGTGAATGAGAGAACAATTCGACTATTATTTTGGAGTAGAGAAAAATCTGAAGAGCATGGTAGCATGTGATGCTATGGTCTGCTACCTTTAAGACTTGCAGGAGCACTTGTCTCCCACACCCTTTGCCGCACCAATTAAAAACCCTGCAACGAAGGACCTGTCTTTCCCCATATCTTGACTTCAATGCCAGATATCCCAGTGGAAGTCATGGTCATCATCTTTTTTTTTCTTTTTTTTTTTTATACCAGAAAATCTCATATCCCATAAAATGTATTTTATGGATTTAGGTGAATGAGTAAAATTATGATTGTTCTATCCTTTTACAAGGGCTGCACGCTCTGACTCGAACTCGAGACATGTTGTATATATTGCAAATCTTTATCATCACGTCACGCCCCTTAGGGACGATCACCATCTTTATGTTCACTCTTAATTTTTGTTTATTAACGTAGGTGTCCGGGTCAGCTTGCGCACATCTCGATTATTCTCGTAGGTCTTGAAGTTAACAGCCATATAAGCTTTTAGTAGCGCAACCACATAATTCAAACTTGAAACTACAAGAAAAACAAACCTCTCAATCTCAAGTTCTTACCATCAAACCACCTACTATAAGTTTTTTGCCCTTAGTTATTGAATGAAAATGAAGTCATCTTGCTCATGCTCACATGCCTTGCTACTGTTTTTTAAACCCCCCCTCAGGAAAAAGATATGGTAAAAACTCTGTTACACATTGTATGATGAGTAGGAGCAATGTTGACTATCTTACCCTTCCCAAAAAAAATCATATGCTAATGATTGAGGTTGCAATTGTCCTTGCAATATGACTATTTCGGTATTTTAAAATTGAACGAGGACAAGAAATGTATTTTGCTAGTAAGAAATTATAATGATGACATAGAGGTATTTTTTAAACGACTGTAAATTAAAACTTATAGAAAATATAGGATAAGAATACTGAATATTGATGACATTTTGAAATATTGAAGAATCTATATGGATAAGAATACACTTCCCCTCTATTCTTACATATCCTCTTGCATCCCAAGCGATCAAGCATGCCAACTTGAGTGCCCCTTTGACATTGCTGAAAGGAAGAATGTTAGCAACTTTATGAATTTGGATGATCAATACTGCCTCAAAGTGTAATCCTATATATCGAGCATTGCAGTGAATGTTGGAAGTCATGACAAGTGGACTCCACGTCAGCTTGCTGAGTCAGAATCCCATGAAGCCGACATTGCGGTGTAGAATCTTCGAGGGATGGGAGGGTGTGGCCACTTGAACGAGCTAGAGGTGGGTTCGTTGGTCACCGGGACAAAAACATTGAGAGCCCAAATGGCATATCAATCATTCTTCTTTTTTGAATTGAAAATATATATATATATATATATATATATATATATATATAGATGATTTTAATGTATTTCTGAACCGAAAATATTTTTAAAAACAATATCTAATACGCTTCTAAACGGTCACGAAATTTCGGTGTAAGTATTCCATTGAAGCTAGAAAGGAAATTAAAAGATATAGGGTGGATCGGTCAGTCAAACATTTTTGAGTCTATATGAACAGGAGTTGAGGCAAGGGATCGTTTGAAATTACGATGGAGGAGCAAGAAATTTCAACATTGTTAAAGGAGTGTCAACTTACTCCCAACACAATCATAAGACCACGTTCTAACACATGCGACAAACTTGAAACTAATGATGCATTTTCAAGATGTAAAATTCTCCAAGTCATGTTTTGAGTTTAGACCATTGCCCAGGTTTACACACTTTTTAATCTTGTTTAGTCGACGATTTGGCCATCGAAACCTCTTTATATATATATATATATATAACATGAGCGTGGTGCGTGAGAGATTTGGTCCAATGACCATGGTTTTTTTTATTAAACCAAACATACCTGGCTGACCTAATGCTAATATGATTGCTTATGGAAGGAAACACCAATCTAAAAGTACTTACTTTCAATCACTGTTTTCAACTTTTCAAGAGATTTATCGAATGCTTAACATCTAATTACGATTTAACAAAGTGATCTGTTAGATTCTTACCAATAATAATAATATATTAGCTCATGATTACTTATTTACCACTACACTTGCCGCCGGTGTTTCAATATTTTCCTTAAACCCTAGCAACCAAACTAAGATCAGTCCACTGTGATCTCACGTAAGAGCTCAGGGCGAAAGAATATCTTGTTTTTGAACTTTTAAATTTATATAATTATTAACTTCAGTATCCATAATATTAGTCGAGATATATTCATACTGATCCGAATACCCGCCAATGTTTTAATATTTTCCTGAAATCCTGGAACCCAAACTAAAACCAGCCACCGTGGTCTTAGGTAAGAGCTGGGGATTAAAGGGTTTTCTTTTTCTATAGTTTTAGATTCAAGTTCTATGGTTGCTCATAAGATGGTCATTGTAGATTTTCATGATCGTTAATTTCAGGATCCATAAAAATAATCGAGATATGCTCAAGCTGATCCGGACACCAACATTAATAATAATAATAATAATAATATATATAAAAAAAACAGGCCACTAGTCAAAGCGGGTCCATCCATCTCAAGTGACCAAGACCACACTAATAGAAAGAGAACCAATGGCATGACAAGGGCGTCGCGACTTGGGGTCCAATTTTGTTTTCCCTTTAACGGTGCTGTCCCTCTTTTGGAGGTAATTTCATGCATTCTACCCATCAATGGTGTCAACCGCCCTTTCCTTTCTAATATCAAGCACCATCCTTTCCCTCTTTCAAGCTCCGGCCCATACCAGAAACCTTTTTAGACTCTGCTTTTACTTTATCTACTTACTCTCATTTCATGTTTTCCTCTGCATATACAATATGATGCACAGTAATCATTCAGCAGTGCTCCAGTAAAAAAAAAAAAATTGTCAAAGAATCATATCATCTAAAAGCTTAAGTTGTAAGGTGAGACTTCAGGATATGATTTATATTATTCTATAACACACCTCCTCAAGTGAAAATCTTTTGGACTTGAAACTTACACATAGATCCACACTACTTTGTACTTGATTTTTATTAAATAAAATGAGGGTGGTGAAATTCAAATTTGTGACTGCTAAGTTAATAAAGTTCTGATACTATGTCAAAAAATCATCTCATCTGAAAGCTTAAACTGTTAGGTGAGCCTCCAAGATATAATTTATATTATTCTCTAGCAAACATATATTAAGAATTTTACCACTCATCCTCATGTGAAAACTACTGAATTTGAGGAGTTACCCATGAGGGAACGATAAGCCAAATATGCAAGGATAGATATGAATCAATTTATCTTAATTTTCTGCTGGCCAAGAAAATAGGCTTGGTTGAGAGGCTGAGAACATGGATTGCTTTAATGTCATTTCATGGGAAACGACATTGCTGTTCTTCAAGTTGGAGGTGTCAGCAAAGACATTGGACAAATTACAGACAAAAGCGATGTAGGATTGTCCCCGGAAAATTACAACAGCGAAACATACAAACAAAACTTGTTTGTTCAAATTTTACATTTCTGGTCAAAAATTATGGGCTCCGAAAGTTTGCCTTCAGCTCATCTTTTTCCCCCATGTTCTTGGTTTATCAGAACCACTTTTACACTCTCATAATCTTGAAAGTTACAAGTATGAAATTTTATTAATCGTCATGAGAACTAGTAAACTTTAAGATTGAGAAGCATCGGCATGGCTTTAATTTTGTCGAAGGTGTCAACCCTTTTAGCGTTTCTGTTTGAATGAGCACCGTTTTCGACTTTGATTTTGATGTCCCTCAGTTTCACGACATGGCCACATTCATTTTTCCCATGCCGGGTTTCGAAGGATTAGGTTTGACAATATGGACATGAATTATGATTGACCATTACCCATTTATTATAGATATAAATAAATAAATAAATGAATATAAAGTTCCGAATCCATATACTAGTGTGAAAGTTGTGAATTGGGCCTTTCATTTCAGATTCAAAACCAGGCCATATCAAATACTTGGATCCATGTTTTCCTGGACGTGATGTGATTGGTTTTCTAAGCTGTAACCAACGATCCATGTTTCATACTTGGATCAGATTTTAAAGCAATATGTATATACAAATGTCAATTTATATATATATATATATATATATATATAATTATCTACACATACATCTTCGCTAAATAGGGCAACCTCAAGTATGGTTGAACATATACATCTTCTCTAGCTCAAAAGGATGATAAGTTATTCTATGGACTTTATGTGAAAGGAGTCTTTGATAAAACAAGAAAACGGGGGCAGCCCCTTGTGCACCTTCAAATATTGGTGCATATAGGGGGACTAAGGCAAAAAAAATTAGGAGAAGTAGAGCTGCATGCAAGAGCGGAGGCAAGATATTTCATCTGGGCGGCTAAATTAAATAAATAAATAAATAAATTCTAAGAGAACCGAAAGTTAAATTTACTAATTTTAGTAAAAAATATTCAAAGAGAGACAAGGAAAAACAAAATTGCAGGGACGGCCCCCTTCATGAGGGATGGATGAAAAGTATTATTAAACAAATGGATTCCTTTTCTTTTTCTCCGACCATTTAACGACATGGCTGTAGATAAGGAGATTAGAATGTAGATTATCTGAGGTTCCTCAAGCCCCACAGGAGACAGGGAGAGGTGCTTTTCAAAAAGAATGATACAATTGTAACTAGGGATGTTCATTATCCGGTTCGGTTTGATTTGGGCTAGACAAATTCGATCAACTGAATCAGGAGTTGTAATTTCTGGAAAATTTAACCAGGATCAAACCGAAAACTTGCTCAAATCAAAATGGTTCGGTTCAGTCTAGGTTAGTTCATTCACTTTGAGAAGTGGAAAAATTGATAGCTCCACTAAAGTTACACCTACTTGATCTAATACATGGAATGGATGCAGAGGGAGAAGATACTATCTATCTATCTATCTATCTATATATATATATAACTTTAGTCTGAAGAAACACCAACACTAGGGTTTGGATTTCTCAAGTTATTGAGAGGAGAAACTCAAAGAATCAACACTTTATACTATGAAATCCAATACGATATTATTAAATAGTCAAAAGTAAACAAAAATACTTTTATAAAAGAAAAGGAACAAAACAACAAAGCCAATAAAATACAAGATTTCAAATTAGTTTATTACTTTGAAATTTTAAAATCAGGATGTAGGGCCTTGACATATAAATCGTGCAGTGAGAACTACTCCAATTTTTTTTTTTTTTTTTGGATTCAAAGAAAACCATATTTTTTGGAAAGCATAATTTATGGGTCCAGGTGAACGATTAAACCCTGGTTGTCTTCTTACAAGAGATGCACGTCCTGACTCGAACTCGAAATCTACTATGCAGATTTTAAATCTTTTATCATCACAACACGCCACCGGGGACAATTACTCCAACTTGTTTTGTTATGAAAACACAAAATGTAAACAAACAAGAACACCTTTTGACTTTGTAATGCAGAGGCACAATATCTAACTTTGCAAGATAACGAAGAGGAGAGAACAAGAGAGAAGGTGACAAAAGGGAGGGGTGGCAGAAACTCAAATCAAAAGGGAAAAAAATATAGTGTGGTTAGGTTAAGTCTCTGTCTATACTCTTTTTCTAGTGGATTTGAATGTGGTTCAATCGGCTTCAGCTTTTTGAAACCAAATCAGAATCGAATCAAGTGATTTTACATCATCCTATACACCATCCATTCCATTTTGTTGTTTCTGTTTGGTCTTTTTGCTAACGCATGTTTTCAGTTCCATGTAGCACTTTTTACAACTTTTACACCTTAGATTGAGTGTTATTGCCTATAAGAATTCCTACATTTTTCTTTTGATCAAGTTTACTCTTATTAACTTAAAGTTTCAAAACGTAAAAAAAATTGATTTTACTCTTATTAACTTCAAGTTTCAAGTTTAATCTTATTACTCTTATTAGCATCAAGTTTAATCTTTTGATGCTACACACTATTAGAGAATAATATAAATCATATTATGGGGCTTATAAGGTGAGATGGTTCCTTAACATGGTATCAGAGCCTTGTTGACCCAGCGGTCACGAGTTCGAATCTCACCACCCCCATTCTATTTGATAAAAACCAAGCACAAGGTGATGTGGGCCTGTGCAAGTTTCAAGCCCAAAGGGCTTTCACTTGAGGGGGTGTATTAGAGAATAATATAAATCATATTATGGGGCCTCACTTATAAGCTTATAAGTGAGGCCCCATAATATGATTTATATTATTCTCTAATACACACAACAATACAATAGAAGTTATATAAGAAAATTGTCTCTAGTCAGATCCACTAAAACATGACGTAGCAGTCAACTGCCTCATAACTTCCCTAGTTTGTCACCCCACAAACCAACTACCCAAACTGATTTTTCATGCTATCAATCTTCATGTGCAACCCAAACAATCATAGAGAATCCATCGTTTAAGCCAAGCGCGCTTCGAAGCATGAACTTATTGTTCGCATGCACCTGTAATGTTCGTTGTCAAAAACTACCCTGCTCACACATGTTGCCTTTGCATCTGCGTGCTGCCACTACCTAGCAATGACTTGTTGGCGTGCCCTCGCGCCTAAGGCTGTGACAAACCTCCCCCACCACAAGGAGTCGACGCCCTCGTCGGGTCAGATCTAAGACCATCCTAAATCAAGTCTTCAAATTGTCACAAATCAGTGTCTTTCTCCCATCAAACTTCCTAACTTTCTGTCCATTTTACAAGAAATTATGTTTGTCTATTTTTCTTGTGCTGACCAAGTCTCTATGGTCTATAATTTTTACGATTCTCTGCTCAAATTGCTTTTTAATCGTAGGTGGAACCCTTAATGATTTCTTACCTAATAATCAAAGCCCAAATGAATGTATGACTGAAATTTGAACCCGTTTCACATCTTGGGGGTGTTTCTTTTGTTTCTTCTACATTAAGCATATATGCATAGATTCTGATACAATCTCCTCGTCTGTCAACAATGGTTGCTAGTGGGGTTTTATCCTAACGGTAAATGAAGGAAGCCCCCCTCCACGACATCCCAATTCGAGCCCTGTCAGACACGTTTGTCATCCCATGCGGTGCCTTATATGTTCATTGGGCTTGTAGAATGTTCAGTGGACCCGGAGATTAGTTGAGGTGCGCGCAAACTGGCCCGGACACCCTGGTTATCAAAAAACAAAACAAAAAAAAACAATGGTGGCCATGGCTATATATGAGCATGTATAATATACATTGTAATATTGTTTGTACTTTAAGAATCTGATAATACAAAGAAAATGACAGGGAAGCTACTCAAAATTGAAACACATATAAAATGGATTTTTATGATTAAATTGTTGGAAATTAAAGAGGCAGAAGAAAGGGATAATTATGCACTAACATATGAAGAAGTGACTATTAAAAAATAATATAAATTATATTTTAAAATTTTACCTAACAACTTAACATGTCTCAAAAGTGGTTTCGGCAATGTTTTTCCAAATATAATTTTTTTTTTTCAGTTTCAGAATTTTTTTTCCCTTTCTTCTACTCCTTCCTCTCCATCCCTTCTCTTTCCACCATGCGTCGCCTGCCTCTAGAAGGTAGTAAACCAGGATAGGTCATGGATCTTTTTGTTTTCATATTGCCTTGCAATGATTTCACCAATGCCTTCATCTCAATTTTACTGCAGAAGGTTCCTTTTGCTGTTAATGTGTTTTTTTTTTTTTTCAGATATTCTTACAACTCATCTAGGATAGAAATTCTACTAGGAAGTAGCAAATCGTGTTTGAAGGTTTCTTTTTTTCCCCTGCTAGTTAGAAATTCTAGTAGAATCTGGATCTATCATAAATAATAAAAAAAGCAGCCCAAATGATATTTTGCTAACACAAGAAAAAATGCAACGATTACACCATAATAGACAGAATATTACACAGGAATCCAACATCACTCTGCAGTCTGATTTGTAGTGTAAGAAGCTGGATAGATAGAGAATATACTGGTAGCTGCGAAAAGAAGGAAAATGCAGAGACAGTCAAGCATTAATAAGGAAAATTGAAAGTTCTTAACAAATTGTATAAATTATTTGTTGTTTGAAGAGGGAAAGGAAGAGGGGGTAAAAACAGCTATAAGGTGATCTGTATTATGCTAGCAAAATTACTACAAGGAGGTTCTTTCTAATCCTTTGAAGCTGAAGCAGCCTCTTTCAAGCAGGACCTCATTATCTTTGCCAGCTTTGAGCAAGCATCCAAGCAAAGCTGCATTGCCTGTATTTGAAAAGCAGAATCAGTCCAGCAAAACTTCACACACCTTAGATTGCTTACTTATATGTATAGGATATAGTTTCTCCTGTAGTTTATCAAATTACATTAGCAGTTTAGATGGCGCACCTCATTCAGATTTGCAGTTGACCATTTCCCTGTAATGGTAAGCTGCGTGACCTCATAATGAGAAGGCATGCAAGTAATCATCACGCTTCCGTCTTGAAAACTTTCCTCTTCCAAAATTGGATCAATGATGAGGTTTCTACCAAGACAAGACTGCGAAACGAAGAAGCCAATTTACAAAACATGGAAGAAACAAATGTTAATTAAACAAATGAGTTGAAGTCATTAAAGCAGCTGGATATATCTCGAATGAAGTAAGGAACTGCACAATATTTTAAAGACATGAAAGCTTGTTGAGCAAATCATTACACTAACATGTTTTTTACTGAATCACAATCAACTTGGCTAGAAACTGCCTCAAAATGATTTCTACAGAGTCAGAGCAAAGCAATACCAGGCAAAGGAAAAACAGTCCAATATGGCAACAAATATTAATGAGACCACCTAAATTTCCTGATCTCCCTCTATTCATAAAGAGCCGTGTCATAGCACAATCACCATCAAATGAATAGTTATTTAGCAAAGTGCAATAATTCAGATGCCTCCAATTTTCTCTCCCACTATCAGGTTCAATGTGAGTAACTACAAGATGGCCTTTTAAGAGAGAACAAATTCTGTAGTGAACAAAGGAACAGGCCAGGATGAACAAATGGCAGAAAAAGACAGTTCAGTCAATTTCTGTTTCTAGTTCAAACTTTGGGAAAACTAGCCATTGCAAAGTATTTTGTCCCCAAATACAGTTTCTACAGTTAAGATATTAAACACATCTTTCTTCAATCAGTTATCAGTAATAACAAATATATGGTAAGGGGTATTTAGAATTCAATTCAACAAAATTTATCACACATTGAACAAAGGCTATATAGAAACTCAATCAGTAAATATTTTTGGTGAAGGAGAATGCATATAAACAAAGGGGAGAAAAAGAAAGGAAGGAAGAAACCAAAATAAATTACTTGAATGAGAGACCACAATTGAATAAAGAATTCAACTCATAAAGGGTGGATTTAAGATTCCCAAGCATTCTCATCCCTAAGTGATCAGCAAAAGAAGTTGAAAGGTCATAATCTTAGCAATAGAATAATGATCAATAATTACATTGAGCGTAACTCTTTGTAAGCTCTGAAATTTGCAGTTGTGTTCAATGATTAGAGTTGGTTTATACACATCAACAACAATCAAGCAGACTAATTAAAATTAAAATAAATACTAGAAGATATTAAACTAATTTGCAATGGATAATTGTGTAGACATAATGTATAAACTTCATGTCAGATAACAGCTAGAGCAGTGTCAGGAAACCTCAAGTCTATACATGAAGCATACCACAGAAGCTCCAGCAACAAGGTCATACATCGTAATCCCAGCATCTGCCAAGGCAAGGCTTGCACAAGATATTACAACAGGAAGATCACCTGCAAAGATATGATCTCATTAATGAGTTTAAAGAAAATATTTCTTGATAGCCACTAAAATTTTATCGGAAAACCAGGCTGCAGAAAGAAGAAAACTTCAGAGCATTACAGTTTTTTATAGTAAACAGAAAAACAATATTCCCAGTACAAGTTTTGCATAGTAGTCAATGCTATCCAGCAAGCTAGACATAACATTCTTTTCCCAAGGAGCACCCATGCTAAGCATAAGCTTCCTTAAAACTGTCTTTATTTTCATTCTTCACCCCTTTATTTCCCCAAAATAGACCAAAATTTAGAGGTTAGTATAAAGCTGTGACTCACTGCCACCAGATTCTAACACTAATGCAAACACATCTACAGTTGTTTTGGGTAAACTTTCCAGCACTATTGCGCCTTCCAAGGCCTTATGAAGCATGGTGGAAAACTTTTTGCTTTCTGATCCCTGACAAAAAGGGGCATCACATATTAGCTACAATAGCATTGAAAGTATAATAGGTGTTTGAGGATAAGTATCATAAAATAGTTGTTTCACATACATGTCCACGAACAGTGGTGGCGAAAGTGGTATAGCTAACATTGCAATTATGCCTGCCCGTGTCACTATACATCATTGCTTTCTTACTCTCTTTGGGCCCAAAACTGCAAAGGGAAGTACGATGTAAAACTGAATACATATTATGATGGTTGCTGCAACAAATACAAACTATCATGGTTCCATCGTGCCAGTACACCTATAAATTTAAACCCAAAACGAAAAATTACAAATAGTTTTTATGATGTAAAACCAAGTATATATTATGATGGTTGCTGTAACAATTACATCTCCCATCATGGTTCCATCATGCCAATACACCTATAAATTTAAACCCAAAACAAAAAACTAGTGAGAATGTGATACAAATGAACAACACGCAATACTCACACAGAAACAATGACCTTCGTTTTTCCAGACTCAGCATAAGCAGATCCTGCAGCAGAGTTGACAGCACCAGTCCGAAAAACTGCAAATGAAAAACATTTCAGTTCAAGTAAATTAAACGAAAAAATATCATACCTGCATAATCCCTTGATAATAATAGATTACTTGTGTGAATGGTACATACAAACAGGTACAAAAAAAAGAAATATGAGCCACATGCTCTCTATTAACAATCAAAATTTAAAAAGTCATAAAATTTTCATTTCAGTGGTAACGAATCACTTTCATATTTAAGATGGGGGCAATCCATATAAAGTAGAAATTGGTGGGATTTAGCATCTAAGACAAAAAGACTCTGCTAATATAACATGAGAATCACTTCCATCCATGGATGTGCTCAACCCAACAACAAAAAGTTGGTAAATTGGATTTCAATAACAAAAGGAGACAGAGACTGACAGGCAGTTAAAAGGAATGGCCACACCACGAGAATCCTTAGAGAGGATGTTGATATATCATTCCATGCAAAGTAAACTAGATATCTAAACACAGAGACAGAAAACTCAAATTTCCGAAATTTCATGCCCCTAGTAAGAGAATTCGAATCATCGAGAAAATAAATGAAGAACCAGCAACAAGGAAAGTAATGCATTCATTTATTTATTTATTTTCTTAGCTTAACACCATCACACAATCAAAATGCAGCATCTTTTAAAGAGCATAAAGATGTAAGATAATAAATCAACGATAGTTAATGGAAATCATTTCGATTGACAACAGAAAGAAACAAAAAAAAATGAAATTTACAGATTTTCATTATCATTGACACCCTAAAGCACATATTACTCTTACAGTGAAATGTTGATAGGAAGGAAAAAAGAAGAGAAAGAAGAACAAGAATGCCTAAAACATGTCAGCATAAGTTAAAGAAGTCAGAACCCAAGTTAAGAAAATAAAATAAACCCACCTGCAAAAACTGATCATTCCTTCAGTGTAATCATAGACGATTATTAAAGGCTAATTACTATCAAGCAAGTTTTTCTTTTTTTAGAAAAGAAAAAATAATGATAAACAGTAAAAGGGAAAGATATGTTTACTGTACAGGCAGGTCGGCACTGGTGGAAACCACGGCCATCGGAACGTAGCCAGTCGACGTCAGAGTCAGGGAAGAATGGAGGTCGTCGGGTTTTGTTGGTGGGAGCGGGAGTGTAAGTGCTTGGCGCGGCACCACCTTTGGAGGCCATTGTGAGGGAGAGAGAAGCGAGGGAAGTTGAGCTTATTTTTCTCTACCGTGGTTTTTCCTTGCTTTTATTATTAATAGGATAAAAAATAAACTTATATAATATGAATTTTTTATGTATAGTTTGAGATATTCTTGGACCAGTAATAATATTTTTCATGTATTATCTAGTTTTTTTGGAAAAAAAACAATAGGATATGATTATTTCTTATTACATGAATAACTTTAATTTATTTGAATAATAATTAAGGGCAATTTGGATATGTCGAATATTCAGAATTTATAATTCTTTTGTATGTAATTTCATGATAATGATTATTTTATTTTATCCTAAATTCACCTTTATATTTTTAAAAATATGATTTATTTTTTAATATATCTTAATCTACTAAAATTATTTAAAATAAACCACACTATATTTTCTGCTATGAAATTATATTAAAGAGAAATTTTATAATGCATTGATTAAGTAGTGGTATCTTATTAATTATTGCCATGAATTTATTTAAGAAAAAAATAAAAACAGACACAAAAGAAAAAATAAAACTTACAATCTACCAAAAATGATAAAATATCTTAGGATTCCTTTCTCATGGTATGCTAGCTTTCAAATTAGCAAAGATATAAAAACATTTATGTAATAATAATTTAGTATTTTAAGTTTAATGAAACAAATTAAATAACCTTCATAGTTTAGGAACACATTTAAATTTTATTCCTTCCATCAATTCCCTTTTCTTCTTCTTCAATTTATTTGTTTTTCTTTTTACAAAAAATAGAATAAATAAAAGAAAAAAAGAAAAAAAGAAAAATTTAATCAGAGAAAAAATAATTTTTTATTTAAACAAAAAGAAAAAAATAAATAAAAATGATTAGTGGTGGTTAATGAACTATTTAATGTGGTCAATGTACTACTCTTAATAGAATTCTATTATTATACATATACTAAATGTAGAAATGGTAAAATTGTAGATTTTACCATTAGTCTTTGCAATAACAGAACAGTGGTAAAATCATAATTTCAGGGTTTTTTATATTTGTTTTCTTTATACTTGGTGTTTTTATCATTTTATACTTGACAATTTTTTTTTTCTTATCTCTATTTTTTATAGCAGTTTTTTAGTTTTTTTTTTTTTTACTTTACATCTTTTTTTGAAAAACAAATTGTATTTTCTTGTAACCAAAATGGCATATTTGCGAATATTTTTTACTTTAGCAATATTGTAGCGATGGAAAATTGTAATTTTTTTGGTATTTCTTATGTTTTTTTATAATGTTTTTCTTTATACTAGAAATATTTGTTTATTTTACACTTGATTTATTTATCACTATTTTTTGTAATATTATTTTTTAGTTTTTCTGATTTTTTTTCCCTTTACACTTTGTTTTTATCACTTTCTACTTGTCCTATTTATACCTTTTTTCTTCTTATCCATATTTTTTTGTATTTTTTTTCCATTTTTTTTTTTTGAAAAATTATTATACAAAGACTACAAAAATTGTGTTTCACTATAGCAATTGCAACTTTATTTCATTCTTTTGGTATGCTAAAAATTCTTATATATTTTTAATAACGGATATGATCTTTATTATATTTTATATGTAAGCATTGACTTTTTAATTAACGAATGTATTTTATTATTCAATGTCAAAACAATACGCTAATAACACCTACACATTAATTCTCTTGTGTTAGAAGCACATAATTATTTGACTTGCAACGAGACGAGTTTAATAAACACATTAGCACTTTGTTTTTGCATTTATTACAAAAAATAATTATCGATGTATTTGATGAAATATATTCATAGGCTTCTTGATTTATAATTAGAATTTAGGAAAAACATTTTCGGAAAGCTTGCATATTTACCCGTTTTTTACTAAAAAGTATTATTTAATAGTGAAGCGTGGGTCAAGTAACTCTTTTAAAAAAACTAAACAGCATAGGCAATTTTTTGTCTGTATACTCTATTCGATAGTGAATTCACACGATACAATATTTATTTTTATTTTTATTTTTATTTTTATTTTATATTTAGTTTCCCATCTTGTTTTTTATTTAATCCTTTTGTGTTAAGATTTCACGATTGTTCGTGGTAGCTCAATCCTATTTTCTTATAACCTTCTTGAATAGTAAAAAAAAAAAACCCACATTGTATTTGTGCTCAATCATGCCGAAAAATAGGTAAAGTTTTCCATCTTAAAAAATTTAAACTAAAGGGACTAAAATTGATAAAAAAAAAATATATGAAAAGTTGTAAAACAAGAAGAAACAAATTAGGTTTTAAAATATAAGGGAAAAAAGAGAAAAATTGAAGAAAAATACATCAGTGACATTGTGTCATCTAGAAAAAATGGAAATACATGGTTCTATAAAAACCAAGAAATCACTTTCCAAGGCAGAAAGAGACCCTGTGTTGGTGCTTGCTTTGCACATGTCAACTTTTTTTGACTTTGATATTTAATTTGATAATAGCTTTTAAATTAATCTCTAAATCTTGTTTTGCCGGTTCAATTTAATCTCTAATCCACTAATAACTCTTCAATTGGGATTGATTTTCATTCGATTTAATTTTTAGTTCGATAATAACTGTAATTATGTCATGAATCTCATCCCACCTAAGTCCGAGTCATCTTCTTTCAATTTAACCTTATTTTTCTATTAAATCTCTAATTTAATACATATTTTCATTTGATTAAAACTCAAATAAGGTCCAATTAGTGCTAGAATAAAGTAAGGTCCAATTAGTGCTAGAATAGAGTTAGCGCATTATGGTCATGTCCATGATTTGAGTTGCATATTTGATGTTTATCCCAATTGATTGTATATAATTAAATATATCATCGTCTCAATATTAAAACGATAAAAAAATATCATATTTTTAGATCGATCCATGTTTTCTCGATTGTTCTAGCTGGCTCTAGATCATTCTAAATTATTACAACTCCTACATGTTTAATTTGCCTTTTGACCTGGGAGTTTTCAAGGTTAGGTCATTGGCTGTAGTTTAATGGCATTATCAATGAGTGTCACTGCGAGTTTGACTATTATTGACTTATTTAATCATATTGGATTTTGAGTTTGCAACATTTATTTAGAAAAAAAAATACTCGGGAGTCTGTTTATTATACCTCGAGTTAATAACCACATAAAAATATGGGCAACATAACTAATATATATTAAGATGTTGTTTGTTTTTGTGTTTCAAAGACATTTTCTTAAAAAAAACAAAAATTCTTTTCTTTCAATTAAATGTTTTAGTTGTCTTCACGGCATTTTATGTTTTGATATTAAAAATAATTTTTTAAAAAACAAAAAAATATAATGTATTTTTAAATGAAAAACACATTCACAACATCTTATATTTCGATGTTAAAAATATTTTTTTTTAAAATAAAAAATAGTTAATATATTTTTAAATGAAAAACACATTCACAACATCTTATGTTTTGATGTTAAAAATATTTAAAAAAAAAAATTAATATATTTTTAAACAAAAAACAGATAGACAACACATACATAAAGTGTTAATGAACACAACAAATATTATTCCCACAATTTATAGCAAATACAAATTCCAGAAGCTACTTGTGTTGAAACTCAAAATTCAGCACTAAACACAGACATCGAACCACACAGCAGCCGGGGGGGAAGAAGAAGTTCGAATCAACACACAAGAAAACATTTCTCGGCAAAAAACCAGAAGATAAAAGTGTCAATGAACTATATAATCTAGTTTCTTCTGACTAGCCAAAGAATTCTATCTAAGGAAACGCAGCTTCAGAGAGGAGGCGGCACAGGCTCAAACAGTGGAGGGCAGCAGCATGAAAAGAGGCCACAGCAGCACAGAAACCATAAACTGCAGAAGGTTAATTCTATTCCCAGTCAGCGATACATGAAATAGTATAATTAGGTCAAGTTCTAGCTACCGATGCTGCAAATTTACAAGGAAAAGGAACAGCTTACCATGAATCCAAGCATCCTCCACCATGGCGTTCTGGACCGAGCAGCGGAGCTGTGGCTGGTGGCGGCGGCGGTGGATCCATTGGTGACCTGAGATGGAAGGAGAATAGTACTTCTGAGAGGGTGATGGTATCCTCTCTGTGGAAGTTAGATGGCTGATATTAATCGGCAGGGCTCTGCAACATCATTTCTTCAACTACCATTCAAAGTTGACGCAATATTTATAGGATTTTCAAAATCGACGACCCACCTAATTATCACGCGTGAACAACTCCCCGGCATGGCTACCTCTACCTCTGCATATGAACAACTGCTGCGACTTACCACCAAAAGGTTTACGTACCTAAGAATTCAGAACTAAGTTCAGAGATTTTATAAGATAGTGAAGATTTGTCAGAAATTTCTGCATTTCATGGCAAATTAAAGTAGGATCTACTTATTTTAAGGGTTAAGATTTTGTTAAAAATTATTCTCCAACACAAGTGGTTAAATTTGGAGAGAAAAAAAATCTTAAAAAATCATGTATTGATATTTTTAGTAAATAAATAAACGTCGTGCTTTAAAATATTATATAATTTTATTTTTATTAGTATTTGTTTTATTTGAAATAATTTATAAAATTACAAATGTTTTTAATTCATCCCTCATTATTTTTTTTCATTTGTCATACTTAAACCTCTATTATTTTAATTGTTATTTATATTATTTAAGATGATTTCTAAAATTTGTTTTCTTATATATAATTTCATCCTCCTTAACTTTTTTATTATCAAAATCGATATGTTTTTTTATCTTGCTTTTTTTAAAATTTTATCATTGAATATCAAATTTGTTCAGTTTTAAGCTTCTTATTTGAACACAAGTCTAGAGCTTAATGGGTTTCATGTCGGAAAAAATTAATTCAGTTTTAGGAGGTTTACCCAAGTTTTCTATGGTTTTTTTTGTTTTGTTTTTAATTTTCTATTTTTTTCTATGGGTTGCCTTGACTCTTTTTTTTATCAATCTTTATTACAACCAGCTTTTTTAAAATCAATTTTGTTTGTTAATTAAATTATATATAGATAAAGCATTCGTTTCACTGCAATTGAATTTTAACATTAACAATTAAATACAAATAAATAAAGATATGAACAAGATTCCTTTTTCATTTTCAAACTAAATGAATAATAAATCAAATGAAAAAAAAAAACAAAAAAAAACATTAGAAAGGGTAACTCCTCTACGTAGGAAGTCAAAAGAGTTTGGTACTGCCAAACTGCATGATACCGGTTCAATGGGAGCATCTTTCAAGCAGATTCAACAACATTTTCCACGCAGAAAGATTCTAACCGAGGCTCAGTTAAATCCACGGCCTCATCATCTGAGGCGCCCCAAATGTGAGTTTTTGAAGTCGAGAGGATTAACCTTTCCATATACTTGGTTGAAATATTATCTGCCCCTTCAATGTACAGCCTGTCTCGTTTCAGTACTTCCTCTGCATCAACAGGATCTTCAGCTCGGCTGTCAGGTTTTTCTTTGTATGGATCAGTTGTCACGCTCTGGATTGAAGACATCTGCGTCAGATATAATCGGAGACATTTATACCATGAATCAAAAGGATAGATGTGCGTGTCAGTGGAGGGATTTCAGGAAATTTCAGACAATAAAATTGTTGATTGGGGACGACTTCACTCAATCACTGACATACTGCATAAGCATGATTTGCCTGCATCTATGTTATCAGAATCTATTAATGCAACACGAGGCAACCAGATTTGATACATAAGCAAGAAATATAGAATTTAATAAGAACTAGTTTCCCAGCAATTCCAGTTCCAAAAGGCAGACAAAATTCAAGCATTTAAACACAGAATTTACATCAAAATTGTTCTCATTGTTTACCAAAATAGAAGAAAAAACCATCATAGATAGATGTAGCCATGAAAGAGAGAGTAATTTAAAAAGCTTGACTTGCTATTATTACATTACCTGAAAAAGATTCACTGGAATGTTTATCCTTTTGGATTTTTCTGGTGCTATAGTTGAGAGGATTTGTACAACCTCACTCATGCTTGGACGAGAATCAGGATCCAACAGCAGGCACTCCTTTGCCAAGTAAGCCATTATTTGCAACTCTTCTTCTGGGAAATTCCCTTTCAAGCGTGGGTCAGGCAACTCTGATATTACACGCCTGCTATCCTGGAGACGAGGGGTAGCCTACAAAAACGAAAAAAGAGGATTATAATCTACATATGAGTAATATTACTCTGCAGGCACAATTTTCTTCTTAGTAAATTACTCGAGACATTTTTCTATGTTTCCATAACATCAATGATGATTCATCTGCTAAAAAACTCATCTTTAGTATAATCATGGAATACCCCAATTAGGGATACTCAGCAGAAGTAATTACTTGGGACAAGATTTAGTTTTGTGGGCTACTCAAAACAGAGGATATAAAATATAAATACATGCAACAAAATCAAAATGCTTTTTACCCATAAGACAAGGCTTTCTTCTACTTTGTTAGTTGTTTTATGGATTGGTTGCCGACCAGTGATAACTTCAAGTAGAACTACACCAAAACTGAAAACATCTGACATAAGAGAGGCTCTTCCAATCATTGCATACTCTGGTGCAAAGTAGCCAAATGTGCCCTGCATTCTTGCCGGAGAACTGGAACTGCTTGGAACTCCATCAGCTCTTAAACGTTTAGCCATACCAAGATCTGTAATCTGCATATTTTAGCTGTCATTGTAAGATTATAAATGTTTGATTGCATTTATAGTTTCGTTGTTCAACTTAGTTACTTTGAATAATAACCTGCCCATTCCAATGAATATTCGACAGTTGTTTCAAATAAAGTTGCATTAGGAAAAAATTTCTCCTTGAAAAAGGGGAAAGGGGCTAGGATTGAAGTTTGAGTCTGCCCTTTCCAAAATAAATTCTTTCTATTTGGAGTCAATAGTTTTAATAGAGACCCAAAGAAAGAAAAAGATTATTACTTTTGCCCTCCATAATTCATCCATAAGGATATTGGTTGATTTGACATCTCTATGCAAAATTCTTGGAGCAGCTGCTTCATGGAGATATTCTAAGCCCCTTGCAGCTCCTATAGCAATGGCAACACGAGTTTTCCAGTTCATGTTTTCCCCTGTAATTCCATCCAAACAATCCCTCAGGTTACCGTTAGACATGTATTCAAACACCAGCAACCTCTCAGAAAGCTTCCCATGGAACTCCATGCAGTAGCCAAGCAAAGGCACAACATGACAGTGGTGGAGTTTTGCTAACAGCTCAACCTGTGCATAACAACACAACAAGATTCTTTGTGATTTGTGAGGCACAAACAGTTTGTTTACACTTCAAGAAATAACTAAATACAGGTGCTGTTGTTTAGCAAAAACGGAAAAAGTGGCATCAAGCTGAGGCGGTACCTCTGTTGAAAAAAGGAGGTCTGCATCAGGTCCACCTTGAGCTTTCAGTCGCTTAACTGCTACAGTTGTACCATCCTTGAGCTGACCACGATATACATAACTACTTCCCCCAAGTCCTATAAGATTTGAATGGGAGAACTTATTGGTGGCATGTTCCAGTTCAGAGTATGCAAAACAGATTAAAGTTCCATGTATAATCTTTGTTTTGCTCCTACACGAAAAAGAAGCCTTGCGAAAATACCCTGAGAAAATGGAAGATGTTTGTATGATGAATCATGACAATCAAAAGACAACTGATAGGATTGATAGGGGAATAACAAACACCATCTACCTGATAGAGGATTAGTTGGTGAATCAACACAGATTTTAGCTTCCGAAACTGAAGATGCCCTATGACTAATCAAGTTAGTAGCACTATTGCAACTTGTTTCCCTGTCTGACAAGAATGATGGTGATTGGATAGGGAACTTATCCTTTCTGCAGAGATACCATGTTATTGAAGTAAGAAATGCAAGAATTGTGAGTATGACACATAATAGGATGACCACAACTATTGTGCTAGAAATATGTTTTCTTGTAGCTTGAGCATCAGTAAGAGATCCTGTTAAGAAACAAGCATATGTGAACAGGTCAGGATATGGATGATTCATTCACCACTGGCCAGTGGCTTTAAACACTCTTAAGCATCTACAAAATTATAGCTAAAAACATATAAATATGTCATTGGGATAAATACAAAAAAAGAGAATATTATTTTGTTCTTATTATATCATATCTGGGTATCCTAGTTGATTGTTCTATATGCTTATTGTTATTCCAGTTTCAATCAAAACTCGAGAAAGAACAAGGTTTTTTAGTGTTGGATCAGTATGATATTCATCAAATTTGTCCCAGTTACTAAAACATGGAGAGAGAAAAGAAATAAAATACTATGATAATGTATAACGTAAGGTGTGGCCCATCTCACTTAACCTCTGTTCCTATAATCCACAGTTGAGATGAACAAAATAAATCAAATCATAAAGATGTGAATTGTCCATCAATGATAGATTTTCTTACAGAGCAAACTTTCTTTGTATCTTCCTGCATTAAAATTATTGATTATTGTAAAACTTGTGTTGATGTTATGAGGAAGAAAGTATGTGAAGCATAGTTTAACATCTAACTAAATGATCTCTCCAAATACCCGTATTAGCTTCGAAGCATGTTTCTGTCTCAATCATGAGTCTAGCCAGTTTTACTATAGTCTATGTTTCTGTTTCAACTTTCAACATTAGATTTCGCATCAATTAAATGGGATAATAAAGCTGAATAGGCCAAAAATCTTATCCAAAGGAAACTAGAGGACATATACCACAAAAAATCAAATTTTTAAATATTAACTGAGCAGCATCCAAGGGAATGAATTATGCAGAAGAATACCTGAGGTACAGTTGCAAGCTGTAAAACAGGTAGTATCTTGACTGCCAGCAGCAACTTTTGGTAACCCATCAGAAGAACATGAACATGTCCAAGTACCTCTGCTTTGTCCACTGGCTTCTTCATTCGAGGTTTCATGCATCAGAAGACAATTATCATGGATACCAACTATAAGACAATATAACCAATAATTTTCATGCAGGAAATCATAACATACACGGAAGTGCATGGTTAAAAGTGAACATGTTTTTAGAGTGAGTGGATCCAAATAAAATTAGTCTTTCACTTATCATAAAACCGCTCATTTTGAGAGCAATTAGTTGGGGCATATTTGAGCAATACAGTGCCTTGTGAATGTGCCAGTGAGGTTCCACAGTAAATAACTTGAACAAACCAGCTATTATATATGAGAAAAACTTTGTGTTTCTTTTATTTGCTGACCACTATCACCAGGAAAAAGAAACTGAAGTTATTTATATTTCAATAGTTGCATATCAGCTTTGGATAGAGTTTGATAAATACAACATTTATTAATTTTTTCTTTGCATCCAAGGTTAATATAATGTTCTAATTAAGAATCAGAATGAAACAGTCATGAAACATTTGGTATGCACACAAGTTACGTTTTGTGTTTTCGTTCTTTGTTTTTTGGGAGATGATAGGGAAATTAGCCTAAGATATAAAAGGAGAGATTTCTAATGGCTAATATTTATTAGTGTAAAAATGACAGTCAGCAGTATGCTTTGTCAACTGTTGAGCAACAACTATTACAGATCAAGAAAGTTGTAGAGCTCCTGGATGATTATAGCATAATGAAGTGGCATACCTGGACTACAATCGCAGGATGTAGAACAATTAGATTTAATATAGCTCTGATTTCCTTGATATGATGCTGCACAAGTACATGTCCAGTTGTTGATGCCTGATCTAGTGGAAAGTTCTTCTGCACCATCCAATTAACTAGAAATAAAACATACTGCATTTATGTAGATGAAGAAAAAGCATGTGCAGTTCCATCCATCGGGCATTTTGAAATTAACAAATGCGGTAAATTGCAACCAAATAAACATCTTATGTAGCCTTCATATGTTTCAACATGTTGCCTGGTTGGAGAATAATAGAGGGAGCCTTGAGTGCCTAGGCATCTTTGTGCAAACACCTTCAAGCAATGGGTTCCACTGTTGATACAAATGTAGTAGCAATGGTTGTTGCACCTAATGCAATGTAACCTTAACCCAAACATGTTTGACGAGAGATGCCTAGACTTCCCAGGATTACAGTTTCAATTGAAGTAGAAGGTAGAGAATCAAATGCTACAGATGAAACAGATTTTATTACTGACCACAAAAGCCTTGCTGGATCCAGACTAAGCCAACGAGACAAGCAAGAGCAACTTTCAGTTGAAGCTTCATCTACCCAGACACTAGCATAAAACAAAATTGCCAGTCAACTCAATGTCCCAATTTAGAACGAAGATTATCTACTTGTTCGGCATACTAACAGTTAGCTTTAGCAATGCTAATATTTAGTGGCCTTCCGAAATATATATATATATATATATGTTTATGAAGAAAAATTGGCAAATACTTGCTGAATAGGAGAGAACAAGCTCAAAGACTAAAACATCAGATTACAAAGTTTAGTTTCTAGAATGTCGCAGAGCATCTGAAACATTTTAACTAACAGAAGACTGATCTTGCAAACTTTGAAGGAAATTATTCTGCTTATCAGTAACAATAGGAATACCATAGTATTAAAAAATGTATCAGTATTTCAGTTGAATTTTATTAACGAAACAATGTATCATATTAAAATTATACAGCGCCGGGGTGTGTTTGTGCTGGTTGAGGCTAAAAGTCTGACTGGTAAATAAAATAGAGAGAGAGAGAGAGACTCATGGTGGAAAATAGAAACCTTCATTTGATCATCTAACTTCCATAATCATAACAGGTCCAATCTGCACCAAACAAGAGATTGCAAAAGCTCAAGAGTACTTACGAGTGGAGAAGAAAAATCAAAACATGAATTATAAAACTCCATGGTAAACGAGAGTGATTGGAACTTCTATAGAATGAGTAAACAAAAACTTAAAACCTATGGTTAGACTGCTTTATACATACAACTTCACACATTCCAAGATGATCTGGATAACAATACAGACCCCAGGGTTCTCAAATGTATTATTGCATATATAGCACAGCAACGACAGTAACTAGAAATTGGTAGATAGGAATTGGTAAATTCATAGTTGGTCAACAAACACTTGGGGGTTCCAATAATTTTACACACATAATGCTAATCATTAAAGCAAGATACTGGTTACACTACGCTAGATTGCACTCCATCATGGCGGTAACAGCAAAATATAGTGATAACTGGTCCACGGAAATTATTAATTAAGCAGTCATCTACAGTTAGTTCTAAGATAAATTTCCAGCAAGATGAGGAAAAATGTCACTACATCGAGAAACGAAGACGTGAAGACCATTCATTAAAAGAGGAGCCCTGGTACGGTACGCATCAAAAGCATAACATAAGCACTTATAGAGTTGAGGCAGCACGGAGTTAACCAAAGGAAGAGAAAAAAAGAGCCCAACTTGGCCAGCCAAAAATGCATTAAATGAATACAATCCAAACTGATCCTCAAATTCCAAACATTAGTCGGCAATGAATGAAAGCTAAGTAAAAGCGGAAACAAACCTATAAGAAGTTGAAAGAAGGAGAAGGGATAGTTCTAAAGTAGAGGGCATAATAATCACAATTTATGAAGAGCAAGTGGGAATACAAAATCCAAAAAAGGAGCAAGAGACAAACATTTGACAGAAAGATGGATGCTTTGATTGGTAATGAAAGAGACTACTGATCAGTAGCAGTATTTCAACTGGTCAAATACTAATCAGGATTTTATTATATTGCATAAAAAATAGAGAAAATGGGATGGAATAAGCGAGCTACCGCTTTGAAAGCTACTTAATTGCCAGCATGAAAGTGACTCTTCAACCATTTTATTTAGTTACAAAATTCTACTAATTAATTTTAAACAGAAACCAATCATGTTCTTGTGCTGTGGGTTTTGTCTAAAAGTAGAAACTTTATATATTTTGTTTTATATATAATTATTACAGAACATCTCATAAGATCATCTGAATTTGTAAGACCTTAGATAGCACCATTGTTTTAAAGCCTGTAATATCTGCTTGGGTCAACCCAGGACCACGCAGACTAGGAACACAGACCTTGAAAGAAAAAGGAAAAAAAAAAACCCGTTATTAATCGACTTGGTCGATATAATTTAATTTTGACAAAATTCAACCATTTTTTTTAGAAAGAAAAAAAATTAGTCGTCCTATGGTGTAATGATTTTCCTTAAGAGTCATCCTTATGGTATATTTAATTCGTTGCTTAATTAATTCAAATTTTACGAGATCAATTTATTAAGAAAAAAATATTAAATCATCGGGAAAAATAATTTAGTCTCAATTAAAGTAGTCAATGTAACGGTTACAATTTCTAAATTAAATAATAATAAAAAAGACTTGCCTTCAAAGCCAAATTTGTCATATTATTATATTTCCTAATATATACATATATATATAATGCATGACGAGGCCCCGCATAGATGCTGACCGTTTGATCAAATTATAATCACTCGTAATGCATTCAATTTTTCAATCAATCAAACGGCCTAATTAAAAAAAGAAATGAGAGGGAGAATGTAGTTAAGCACAGAAACACACACACAGCCAATGGAATTCTATAAAACAGTCATGGTGCCGACAAGATAGCAAGAGATTTTCGATAAGATTCACAAATATTGTTGGTACTTGTAATTCATACAGAATAAAAAAAACTCGACTTAAAGTAAAAGGAAAAGAAGGTGCGAGAGGATAGGATTTTGTCTACCTCTCGTTTTCAGAAAGGAAGAAGCAAGGTGGAGACAGACCTTTGTTCATCGTTTCTGCTGCTGCGTCTGCGTTCAAAATAAACCTAAGAAATCCAAATGCGGATCGGATCGGATCGGATCGGATCGGTATGGATTTATGAAGGTTTGGTGTCTTGGCAAGTGAGGAGCAGCGGCGGGAGGGAAGTGAAGGGAAGAAGAGAGGGATTGTTTTTGTATTTAAAAATTTTACTTTTTTTTTTAATCAATATTTTATTATTATTTCATGGTGTTAATTTCAAACATCGATGAACACTCAAAACGAGGTGGCGCCATCTTTCAATATTTGCAGGATATCACGTGCCACTCAGGTGCCCCAGCAACGCTCATCATCAATATCAAACCTGGCTACCATACCGGGTTAACATGGAAACTTTAGAATATGTTTGAAATAATATTTTTAAAGATTCAGTTGCTAATTTTAGAAATGATTTTTATACATATTATTTTAATATTTTTAAACAAAAATATTTAAAAAATAGATTTTATTATACTCTCATTTATTTTTAAAGTACCTTTCAACCATTTTACAAGTTTACCCGATTACCTCGATATTCTTTGGAGGATAAATCATGATTTTTTTTACTCTAAAGTTTAAATATCGAGACAAAAGTAGATTCTGATAATAAAAAATAAATAAAAAAAGGAAGAGAGAGATAGAGAGAAAGCCAGAAATTGCTGGATTCGAGACTTCTTAAATACATTCCCACTGAGCCATCTTTATTAGTTTGACCATTTCTTGTTAAACATTACCTTTTTACTGTCAAATTAACAGGAACTAAAGTTTTTGGTGGGGATTTTAAGTGTTCATCCTTTAACAAGTCATCGAGTATTATTGTTGTTGTTGTTTTTCAGAATTTTCTTATTAGTTCATGAATTATTTTTCTACAATTAAGCTTTTTTGAGTCTAAATAAGCACTCAATCACATGTTTTCGAAGAGTTAAATTGAAAGATATTAAACCGACAATTTAAATCATGATATTAAAATAATAATATAAGAAAATAAATAATTCATTCACAACATATTCAAGGTTGAATGTTGAATTCGAGAAAAGAAAAGCTAAATCAGTGAGGCAAGATAACCTCTTAGGAAGAAAGTTGAAAGAAAAAAACTCATTTTCCGAATAATCTAATATTAGATGATAAAATTAAACAATAACAATAATAACAGCATTGTTGTTGAAGGGTGAAATTGATGGGGAAAAAATCAATTAAAAATGAACAAAAATAAATAAAACGAGTCAACCTGTTAACCCGTAATTTGGGTCATGATATAAGGATAATCACATAGAAAAAAAATTAAAATAAATCAAGAAACTAGATTAAAATAATAATCACTAAAAAAATGATTAGATTCATCTCGCGACTAAGGTGATGAGATCGAGGTAATCTCATAAAAAAAATGCAAAGCTCAATTCCCAACAAATCTAATATTAAAGGATAAAATAAAAAAAAATCAATTAGAAAGAGTGGCCTAAAAAATGACATGAGTTTACTTGGTTGAACTTGAGTCATGAGATAGGAATAAATGAAAAATAAATGAATGAAAAAAAATAACAACTTCTCACCAATAAATCTAATATCCAACAAACTCAATATTAAAGGATGAAATAAAAAAAAATCAATTAGAAAGAGTAGCCTAAAAAATGACATGAGTTTACTCGGTTGAACTTGAGTCATGAGATCAGAATAAATTAAAAAAAATCAAAAACTCTCACCAATAAATCTAATGTTGAAAGTTGAAAATAAAAAAAAAATCCAAGAAATCGATATATATCACAATAAGTTGTCTTTTTTAAATCATGAAACATAATTTCCACGACAATTTTATATTGAAGGATAAGATAAAAAAAAATGTTGAATGATGAAAAAAACTAAAAAAACAAAACCATAAAACAATATTATAATAAATAATGTTTTGTAGATATGATTATGATGATTTAACTATATCTTTAGTGTTTTGTTATTTTCCAAGTAAAATTTCTAATACAACCTAGATAAAATTAAAAAAATAAATAAAGCTAGAAAAAAAGAAGTTAATTAAGCTGTTGAAGGATGAAAGAAACTAAACAAAAAAAAAACACGAAAAATTATTCTGATAAATAGTATTTTATGATTGTTTATAAGCCACAACTTTGATCATGTTTTGTTGATTTTAATTGTTATAGCAGCGGTATTATCTTTCCTTCTAAAGTCATTGGAAGAGTGGTAGATAGAAAATAACACCTAATGGTGACTTTCGTAGTAGCAGTTTGTGGGGATAACTATATTCATATTTACGAGAGAGAAGCAAAATTGTAGGGTGGACTCGTTTAACCTACTTCCGGGTCCTCTTCGTATCCGTAGACAATGGCACGACTTTGTGGCCTGGTTAGCTATTTTTAGCTAACGTCTAAAGAAGAGCAGGTGAGAATGGGGAGGGCAATTACTCCTTCGAACATGTCAATTTTGACTTGTTGAAAGCGAAAGCATGGATCGTCTCTATTCTTTTTTTCCTGAAACATGGATGTGCTGGTAAGTTTATGTGCATCTCGGCTAATATCACGAGCTCTAAAATTAATAATCAGTAAAAACCTCTAGTGATTATGACCGATATAGAACTCAAACTGTTCCTCTCTAGAAAGCAAACCCAAGATCTTGACCAGTGAGTTACTCATCATCTTTTCTTTTACATGCTTCTTAAAAGATATATGCAGAGATCGATGTTTTTTGCTCCTTGGCAATATCAGTAGACATATTCATGATTGAATTTGGTTATGCCTCACAATTTCTGCAGATCAAAATGACATTTAATTAATGGTGATCACTTCAAGAGAGCTCGCAAGGCTCTCGAAGATGAACCATTTTTTGCTCCAAGAAGCTCTACAAGATTTTAAGTATTCTGATTAATATCTGTTGATCCGGAAACTCTGTTGATAATTAGCTTTTCAAAGGTAGTAGGATGAGCTCCGTTCGGCATGTAGCTTTTGATAAATAACTTGCATCACATTGAGATTCTCTCTCTCCCTCCCTCCCTCCCTCTCTCTCTCTCTCTCTCTCTCTCTCTCTCTCTCTCTCTCTCTTTCTCTCTCTCTCTCTCTCTCTTTCTCTCTCTCTCTCTCTCTCTATATATATATATATATATATATATATATATATATAAAGATCCAGAAAATTGAAATTTATGAAGATAAATGAGTAAATTTCATGTATAATACAAAATCATTGGGAATATAATTTCTATATATATGTGCGTGTATGGCTATATATGAATATATATTCTATCCTGTAATCAGTGATGCCGGGACAAATAATTTATTTAGTCATCTTTGTCTTCTGGTCTAAAAAGTTTCACCGATCGACTATTTATTGCCTGTAGAGGTCTCGCATTTGTGTCCGAATCCTGCAAAATGTTTATCAAATGATATCAGCATATACAACAACAATAGTATATGAACAAACAAAGGTTACATTAAGGAATTGAAACTTGAAACAATCGATAATCAATAATCACGGGATTGATCTAGTTTCCCATTTATTATGTATAGGAAATAATGGGTTCTCGAGTGCATGACGTGATAACAAATAATTTGCAATCTGCATAGCAGATTTCAAGTTTGAATCAAGATATATATCTTTTATAAAAATCTAGGATAATCAAAATTTTAATTGTTAATTTAAACTCACAAAATATATTTTTCAAAATATGATTTTCTCGTATAAAAAAAAATACAGTTTCCTCGTATAAAAAAAAGAAATAATTGCTCGGGAACTCACATCATGAACAGCTACACGAAGCAATCTGACTTGGTCTCTTGTGGCAGTCCTCACCTGTCAGGGTAGATTGTAATATTAAGAACAAAATATAGTTACGCCATGAATGAAACCATATATTTTTTTTTTTTTCAATTAGGGCATCAGATCAAAACCTTTTTCACCATGGTCCACAGAACATTTTCAGTGCAAGGAGGAATTGTAAGGGAGCCAATGTATCTGTAGTATTTTCTGCTGCCGATCTTAATGTTCCTTGGATCGACCACACCGACCACTGTATCTCGTTCATATGAGCCGGCGACGGATTGTAATTGTTTTGTCAGCTGATTAATGAAACACAGAACGTGATTAGAGAAGATTAACGACAGAGATTTGCAGATGGACATCGAAAAATACTACTTACAGATGACAGGAAAGAGTCTGGTCTTCCTATCTTGTACATAATCCCAACAACAGCAACCTTTCCATCGAGGCTCTCATGAACCATGTGCGCCTCTAAAGCAAACCTATGTTCATAGAAAGAGAGAGAGTTATGGAGGTGAAAGATTTTGTTTCAGTCAAAGATGGCTATAAATATATTTATACATAGCGATGGAGAGAAACAGAGGGATGGGAAAATTGATGTCAGATATATACTTCTTGCCATTGATTGTATGTTCAGAAGGTGAATGCCAGTGACACTGGTTGAGTATGTATTCAGTTCCATTTATTTGAATCGTTCCTGCACCTCTTTCCCATTTCAGCTGCATCAAAAAACAATAATATTAAATTTAAAAGGCAGCAATTTTTTATATAGATTTGTGTATTTCAATATTGCTACCTAGCTATTGCTTGTACATAGGTGAACGAACACATCTCACCAGACATTTTTTCAAGTTCCCCCTTATGACAAGTTTTCTGAAAACAATCATGCAACTAATAAGGTAGCAGCAAGCCAAAATGCCTTTTGTCTTAATTTCATCTGGATAAACTGGAATACGTTATTCGTGTTAAGGATTCATTTCACCTAAAAAGTTAAGCTATTAGGTAAAATCCTAAAATATTATTTATGTTATTTTTTAATACTCCCTCTCAAGTGAAAGTTTTTTGGACTTGAAACTTGCGCAGACTCGTACTATTTTGTGCTTGATTGTTATCAAATAGAATGAGAGCGGTGAGATTCAAACTCGTGATTATTGGGTCAACAAAGCTCTGATACTATATTAAATAATCATCTCACTTAAAAACCTAAGTTATTAGGTAATTTCCTGGAGTATGATTTATATTCTCTAATAATAATCCATAGAGTTATGTAGTAATTCTACCTAGTCATGTTCTAATATTATAGGTTCAATCTTCCTTTTCTTACCATCATATCATGTCCCCTATTCCTGAGAGTGGCATTGCCAGGCCTGTAGCTTCTATTGAGTCTCCCCAAATGCGAGACTACATCAACTCTTTCGTCCAACAGATCAATGGGAGACTGCATAGATCCATTGCTACACGCACCCCATTCATCAGGGTGAATTCTTCCCCATTGAGCCGGTCCCTTCTCGCCATTTGGGTTGTAGTCAAACTCCTTTTCATCCTCTGCACCATAACAAATGGAAATCAACCAACTTGAAAATATAACTTATTCGCATGTTTGGTACGTACGTAGTAACAAATACAACTACAAATCGCTTCACAAAATAGTTGGGGGGGGAAAGAGTTGCAAAACTATAGTTTTCAAGAATTACTCTACAAAAGTCAATAAATAAATGAAGACCAAGAAAACGAAATACTTAGTATGATACTAATTTAGAATGCAGTAGCTCGCTCGCTAAGAAACGATATGCTAGTTCATGTATGGAGAAGTTGAACAAAAATGCTTTAAAATTGATCAAGGCCGTGCATGTCTGTAGCCCATTCCATGTTTCGTGTCATCGATCTCACAATAATGTGTGTGGTAAACAAAATTAACATGAACAAGTGATGCCATGATAATAACAGCAGCCTGCTCACCAACTTCCTGAGATGTTGCCGGGAGAATACGAGAAACAAGAACGAGGAAGAAAGTGATCGAAAAAAGGATCCGGGCTGCTAGCTTTCCCATGATTCAGATACCGAATTACTTCGCAGTGATCTGTTTCTTGCTCGACTTCGAATCTGTTGCTCGACGATGAATGTAGAGGCATGTGTGCTGATTTATAGCTTCCAAGTGCAATATGAACACAGGAAAAGCTAGCTGGAACGCGTTGACAAACGTTCTAAATTTGTTCCAAGAACTGGTGCCCAGGCGTCTGTACTTGACAAGTTTGAGCTTTGCACAGGACAGACAATGAGAAAGTTGCAAGTCAACGATAGAATTATTTTTAGGAGTCATGTAATAAATTCTAGTGTACGTAGTTGGCAATCAAACGTCTAAGATGACGGATCATGGTTTGAAAAAATAAGGTTACTTGCTTATTTATTTTGTTTATAAAATTGATAATTTATTGCCGTCTGGTGCCTGGTGGCTACGGTGGTGGGTGGGAGTCGGTGGTTTGGAGCTCGTACAGGAAGAAAAACTAGCTTGGCCTAATTATTTTTGTCTTGACTGAAGACTCGTTAATATTCTTTTCTTAATTTATTACAATCATTTTTCTATACCACTTTCTTACTTTACATTTCTTGAACTCGGCCCTAATTGACTAATTAAGCTGAAAAAAATAGAAGTATATAATATTTACATGAATCTTCCTCATATGTTTTCTTAATTATTATGCTTGGATTTTGAAAATTTTCAGTGAAAAACTAAATTTTAACTGTTGGACTGTCTCCTAAATAAATAAATAAAGTGTTTTCAATGGAAAATCTTTCTATAATTCCCTGATATCTTCTCCATTGATTCTTGATTTAGGGCCTGTTTGGTTCTGTGGTTGTACCGCAGTTTGCTCAAAATTAGATTTTTTTTTCATTTTAAATGAAATTTTTTTGGTGTTTTTAAATCATTTTGATGTGCTGATGTCAAAAATAATTTTAAAAAAATCAAAAAATATCATTTTGATGTATTTCTAAATAAAAAATATTTTCAAAAGCAACTACAACTGCCCTCCCAAACATGCCCTAACTATTGAAACTCGTCTCTATGTTTGGTGAACCACTCATTTATTTCCTTCCTTCTTTACTGTTTTATGGAAGGGACCAGATTCATTTCCAACATGTGAAAGGGAGACTAGAAAAAACAACTTACTCAAGAAGTTCCACATGCATTCTAAATAAGAATATATTATTATTATTATTATTATTATTATTTTGCAACAAGCATGACTCTAGTCCCCTCTCCTGAATGATTAACAAGCTCGATCAAGGTAGTCAAAATCGCGAGCCAACTCGCAAAATCGTACGATTTTGCGAGTTGGCTCTGAAAACCTGGTTGGACCGGAAAGAAAAATCGAAACCGGTCAAACTCGGTCAAACTCGTAGAAAAATCATTCAAAATCGTAGAAAAATCGTAAAAAATCGTAGAAAAATAATAATAATAATAAAAAATAATAATATTTAATTATATTTAAATTCATTTTTTAAATTTAAATATAATTAAAAATAATAATTTTTGTACGGACATTTTACGATCTTTCTACGATTTTACGATCCAATCTTACGATCCGATTTTTCGGAGCCCTTTCCGATCCGTGTTAAAATCTCGATTTTAACTACCTTGAGCTCGATCGATACAATGTTTCTTTATAAGAGAACCGTAGAACGTACCTTCAAGGTTGATAAGCAAACCTCTTCAAATAATTTGAAAAAATCAATATTTGCATCATATTTTAGGCTGTACCATTGGATGGCGTGCGTAGCTCAGAACAAGCTATCAATTTTCAAATCACCAAATGTCTTTTTCCTGACTGAACTCTTTGAATTATGTGATTAATAAAGGCAGACGTAGAGAAGCCAATATCGTCAAATGGAACTTCAGCTACAAAATCTTGAATACGATTCTTTGTCATCGATCGTTGGATCTTAATTCAAATATAGATGCTAATTGCAAGTATCCGGAAAGTGCAAGGGTCATTAACGAAAGCATTTCAAACTTGTACGTATTAAAAATACGATAATTACTGGAGATTTATATAATTTTGTTTTTCTGATTTTGTTTTTATTTATAGTCAAAGCTATCAAGTAAAATATGAATATCGAAAGAAAAACGTTGTATTGATTTCATGTTGAAAGTATTTTTGTATAAAATCACGATAAACATATTAGAGAAAACAATCAATGCAAAGGATTCATGGTCCAAAGCAAGCGTCATGCTTTTCGTGAAAAGTCGCGAGCGACTGTGAGTGAGGTATGCCATGAGACAACAATGTTTCCAAAATCAAATAAATAAAAAAGATGTCAACATTTTCAGATAGTTTTCGATGCCAACATTTCCGTGCATGATGATAGCGTATGGCGACCTCTTCCTTCTCATGAATGGCATGTTTCTCACTGCATTTTAAAACTGGTTTTGAAAAAATTTAAATTTTTTATTTTTTATTTTTTATTTGAAATTATTCACCATTGAATTTTTTATTTTTTATTTGAAATTATTCACCATTGATGGCCCATGCTTACGCATCAACAATAATAATTTTTTTATTTTTTATTTGAAATTATTCATCATTGATGGGCCGTTTTCTATATTAACATATATCTAAAAGATTACGGAAAACACTATTCATTACTGTTCATTCACTATGCTTTCATTGTGGACGCGAGCTTTCTCCTCCGTGCGTCGCGGGTGCACGTCCACTCTTTTTTTTTCCCCGCCTATGAACAGTGTTTTACCGATTTCGTCCCCGATAATAAGACAAAAAAACGATTTACGCTGAGGGGCACGGGCGTCATTGACCACGTACGGACCGGTCCGGTCCGCCGCGATTTTTTTTTGAATTTTTAAATGGCTAAAGACGGTTATAGCCCCTAATAAGACAAAATCTATTAATTAAGAGCAGGGACATAATGGTAACTGACCATTATTATTTATCAATTCGAAAATCTGTGCACGCGCTCGACGATGTCCGCCCCGACGCCCCGTTCAAGAGGCGCGTGCGGTGTGATACGGTGGCCGGAAATGGTCTACCGGCGTCCAATCCGGTGCGCCGCCTCTTGGTCTTCCTCCCGGTGCGGCGCGTTTCTTCACACGGTGGTCGTGGATGCGGCGGTGGCCGGTTAAAGCCGGTTGGTCTGTTTCTCTCTCTCCTGCACGTAAAAGTGCAGAAGAGCCCCCCGAGTTGTGGATAAATTCATTTCGGTCCCTTGACTTTTAATTGTGTATATGGCCCTGATTTAAGTTATATAAGTTTTGTTTTTGTTCAATTGGGTCCTTCAATTGAAATTAATGAAATGTTAACTTTTCACTTCGGTCCTTCATCTTTTAATTTTCGGATTAGGTTGCAAAAACTGAATATATTGGGTACAGAAGTTTCAATTTTTGCAAATATGTCCTTGAATTGAAAATGTTAATAAATCGAACTTTCATTTCAGCCCTTAAACTTTTAATTGTTATTTTCATCCCTTTATATTTTATTTTGATTTCAGCCCTTATACTTTTATTTTTTATAATTTCTAATATAACACAATAATAATAATAATAATAATAATAATAATAATAATAATAATAATAGTCTGATACTAATACTAATACTAATAATAATAATAATAATAATAATAATAATAATAATAATACTAATACTAATACTAATACTAATAGTAATAATAATTATAATAATAATAATAATATAATTCTTTTTCTTACTTGCTTCTTTGATAAAAAAAATTTCCTTTGGATAATTTGTTATGTTTTTATTTTTTTTTCAGTAATAACAATGATAATTTTTATTTTTATTTTTATATTATGTCTTTGTTTTATCTTTTGTTCAAGTTTCTAGCATTTTTTTAGTCTTTCTTTTATTTTTGTTTCTTTCATAATAATAAAAATAATAATAATTTAATTGTTTCTCTTCCTTACTCTTTTGTTAATGCTTTTTTTTCTCCGTGTAATTTAATAATTATTATTGTTTTGACAATAATGACAATGATATTTTATTTTTTTCCTTTTGTTAAAGTTTGTAGAATATTTTTAGTCTTTCAGTAATTATATATTCTAATATTTATTGAATATTATCTCATAGGAATATATATAGGGATAAGAAAACATGACCGAAGATTTTTTAAATAATAAAAATTAATATCAGTATTCATAAATACATTTAATATAATGATATAATTAGTAAATCGGATAACATAAACAAAAAATTGTCTTCAGATTTTAATTTTGTACTTAACACAATAATAATAATAATAATAATAATAATAATAATAATAATAATAATAATTTAATTGTTTTCCTGCTTACTCTATTGTTAATGTTTTTTTTCTCCGTATAATTTAATAATTTTTATTGTTTTGGCAGTAATGACAATGATATTTTTTTTCTTTTGTTAAAGTTTCTAGGATATTAAAAAAAAATTAATATCAGTATTCTTAAACACATTTAATATAATCATATAATGAATAAATCGGATAACAAAAAAACAATAATACCAGTATCTTAAACACATTTAATATAATCATATAATGAATAAATCGAATAACATAAAAAAAATTGTTTTCGAATTTTCATTTTGTGCTTAACACAATAATAATAATAATAATAATAATAATAATAATAATAATAATAATAATAATAATAATAATAATAATAATAATAATAATTTAATTCTTTTTCTTGCTTACTCTTTTATTAATGTTTTTTTGTTCTCCGTATAATTTAATAATTTTTATTGTTTTTACAGTAATGGCAATGATATTTGTTTTTTTCTTTTCTTAAAGTTTCTAGGATATTTTTAGTCTTTCATTAATTATATGTTCTAATATTTATTGAATATTATCTCATAGGAATGTATATAGGGAGAAGAAAACATGACCTACAATTTTTTATTAGATCCCTTAATTTGTTTAGTACAACAAGTTATATTGTTTTCAATTTTGTCCCTCATTTTAAATAATTAATAATAATAATAATAATAATAACAACAATTATTTCAATAATAATAATAATAACAATAATAATAACAACAACAACAACAACAACAATAATAATAATAACAATTATTTCAATAATAATAATAATAATAATAATAATAATAATAATAATAATAATAATAATAATAATAATAATAATAATGATAATGATAACAATGAGAATAACAATAATAATAACAATAATAATAATAATAATAATAACAATTATTTTTGTTAGTAACTCTTTTGTTAATATTTTTTTGCTCTTCATAATTTAATAATTTCTATTATTTTGACAATAATGGTGTTAATTTTTTATATATATTTTTAATCTTTAGCCTAAGAATATATATAGGGAAAAAAAAACATGACCTAAGATTTTTTTAATATAAAAAATTAATATAAGTATTCTGAGATACATTTAATATAGTTATATAAAAGTAGATGATCGGTCACACAATTACAAATAACCGATTAAAAAACATTCACAAATTTAATTTTTTTTATATGTAGAATAATGTCCCTTTTTGTCCATGTATATATAAGTGTACTTAACACAATAATAATAATAATAATAATAATAATAATAATAATAATAATAATAATAATAATAATAATAATAATAATAATAATAATAATAATAATAATAATAATAACAATTATTTCAATAATAATAATAATAACAATAATAATAACAATAATAATAATAACAATAATAATACCAATAATAATAATAATAATAATAATAATAATAATAATAATAATAACAATTATTTTTGTTAGTAACTCTTTTGTTAATATTTTTTTTGCTCTTCATAATTTAATAATTTCTATTGTTTTGATAGTAATGGTGTTAATTTTTTTTATATATATTTTTAGTCTGTCGCCTAAGAATATATATAGGGAAAAGAAAACATGACCTAGTATTTTTTTAATATAAAAAATTAATATAAGTATTCTGAGATACATTTAATATAGTTATATAATAATAGATGATCGGTCACACAATTACAAATAACCGATTAAAACACATTCACAAATTGATCAATAAACTACAATGAAAAAATATCACACCAAACAATCAAATAATTCACCGTACAAATAGATACAAAAAATATTTCCATAACCAGTAAACACAACTGAATAAAGAAAAATTAAATGTCTTCGAATTATATACATAAAAAAAATTTGTCTTCGAATTATAATTTTGTACTTAACACAATAATAATATTAATAATAATAATTTAATTTTTTTTATTGCTTACTCTTTTGTTAATGTTTTTTTAATAATAATAATAATAATATAATCATATAATGAATAAATCGGATAACATAAAATAAATTTGTTTTCGAATTGTAATTTTGTACTTAGCACAATAATAATAATAATAATAATAATAATAATAATAATAATAATAATAATAATAATAATAATAATAATAATAATAATTTAATTGTTTTTCTTGCTTACTCTTTTGTTAATGTTTTTTTTCCTCAATATAATTTAGTAATTTTTATTGTTTTTACAATAATGGCAATGATATTTATTTTTATATTTTTTTAATTTTTTTATGGTATTTGTAGTCTTTCATTAATTATATGTTCTAATATTTATTGAATAATATCTCATAGGAATATATATAGGGAAAAGAAAACATGACCTAGAATTTTTTGAATGAAAAAAATTAATATCGGTATTCTTAAATACATTTAATATAATCATATAATGAATAAATCAGATAACATAAAAAAAAAATTTGTCTTCGCATTTTAATTTTGTATTTAACACAATAATAATAATAATATATTAATAATAAATTTAATAATAATTAATATTATTATAATAATAATAATTTAATTGTTTTTCTTGCTTACTCTTCTGTTAAAAAATTTTCCCCTCTGGATAATTTTTTTTTTGACAGTAATAGCAATGCTAATTTTTATTTTTATTTTATTTTTTGTTTTATCTTTTGTTAAAGTTTCTTAAATATTTTTACTCTATCATTAATTATATGTTCTAATATTTATTAAATATTATCGCATAGGAATATATAGAGAGAGAAGAAAACATGACCTAGCATTTTTTGAATAAAAAAAATTAATATCAGTATTCTTAAATACATTTTATATAATATTGTTAACAACCAACCAGATCAATGCAAACAAAAAATAATCTATCTTTAATAGATTTCAGCGATTCCAATATTGCTATCAACCAGTTAAATGCTTTAGTAACTGTTAAAAAATATTTAGCCATCAACACATTCAGTTCAAGACAACAAAAAATCATATTTCATTCATTTTATTGATTACAGATTTACATCAACCAATTAAATAACCATCAAAACAATTAGTACATGTTAAACAATTACTCAATTATGGTCTTGCAATACTCAAATTACAATTCGCTGATCTTTCATAAATTTTTTCGCTAATAATTTTTAAATTTCACAATTGAATTATTATCTGAGTATTTAAGCTTATAGCAATAATCAACTAATTCAATACATAAAAAATTATTATAGCATGATTTAAAATTTACAATTCTCTATCTATCAACTAAAAAATTCTTTGCTTACCACATATATAATCAGTTTGCTACATATAAAAAACCCGGCGCAACGCGCGGGCTACCCAACTCGTTCCCTCTATCGACGGTGGTGAAAATCATTTTTGGTATTCTAATATTAAAAAAGAAAAGGTAAAATAAATAAAAAAAATCATGATTTATTACGTTTCCCAAATGCACTCAAAAGTTAGCTATTCGGAGATTATAAAAGCCACTATCCACTTGTGCTGATCGAAAAAGTAAATAATTACATAATGCCAAAAAACAAATTGCAAATCATAATTACCGGGTGAATGATATCTTTAAAGCGTGATTAAAGTGAGCACCAGCAATTTCCAATCATTAATTTTCTAGAGAGATAAGAACATAAACCCTACAGTGTATAATGTCAAGATCATATATATATATATATATATATATATATATATATATATATATCACCAATTTCGTTTGTATTGATTATGCGAGAATAGATTTAATCCACTTAGAGATGTAATGAGGTTCCTGTTTTTGTTTTTGGTCACCACTTGTCACACGAGTAAGATAATCCAGAAAAAGGGTGGCCATTTCCACATCTCTCCCTCCCCCACTCTCCTTCTCTGTATATATATATACTCTTGTTTTCCTGTTGAAGGTATTTCTTTAGAAGAGTTGCCAAGTTATTCTTAGCAGATAGAATTTATCGTAACTCATTTATGGATTATTTTCTATAAAAAAAAAATCAAGTTAGAAATTCTGAACGGATTCAAGAGCTCGATCGTAAATCTATTGTACCCAAAAATAAAAAATAAAATACAGATTCAAGGCTAAAATAATTTATTATTGGATAAATCTACATAAAAATTAAGTTGAAAGGTATAATCATACTATTTATAGGCCAATTTGATTTCATTGTGGGCCATTTTGAAGTATACTTACGTTTAGAAATTAATTTAGGGTCCAATTGAAGGATTTAATTAAATGCAATGACTTAATTATACTTTAAACTGGTCAAATTAATTTTATTAGGAGCATTATTGATGAGAAATCAAGTTTGAGATCCTAATTCGGGTTTTATTGAGAAGATTGAGATTTTCATAGACCAAATCTAATTTTTACCAAGTTAATTGGATGAGATTAGGGGTGAAATCAAGACTGTTAAAATCGCTTTTTTGACAGACATGGAAATGTAATATGATCTCAAATCGTAAAACCATAAGTAAAATATTTTTTTTCGTTTATGTATGACAATTCTAGTCAAGTATTAAATAGCAATATAACACAATTAAAATAAAAGTGAACTAAACATTTAAAAAAATAAAAACACCTTAAATAACTTAAAAATACAATATAATACAATTATATCCATAGAATTTCATTAATCAAGATTTAAAATGATTTAAAATAAATTAAAAATACAATAGAATGATGTCTTCGCAAACAAGAAAAAGCTGAGCATTCACCCTATAAGTTTGAATTGATAAAGAAGCCAAATCTTTAGACAAAGAAGCGAGGAAATCAGATCCGCAGTAGCGGCTGCTTTTAGCCTAGTTGTTGCTTCGTTCTTCTCCTAGCTTCATAATTATTTACTTTCCTCTCACGATAAGATATCATGTTTTGTAACTTTTCTATATATATTTTTTAACATTACTCGGTAATATCCATTAAAATACATAAATTATATCGTGATTTTAATGCTTATTGCTTACTATATACTCTTTTATAAATAAACTATTTTGAGGGCAGATCGCTTCTAGCCAAGTTACTGTTGCAGAAAGTCTGTGTAAAATTAGGGCAAGTGTCACCAAGGCAATCACTTGACTATGAATTAAATCCTTAAAAAACTCTATGAAGCATTAGTAACTTCACTCGATCCATAAGGATTTCCAAATGTCTCATCTAAATTACACCACCTCAATTAGGTTTAATTAGTGGCGATCAAGATATATACTTGACCTATATATATATATATATGCTTTTGACATCACAAGGCAACAGAACAGGTACCCCATTGTGCTTCATTGACTTTTGTTTAACCTAAATCCACCACTAGGGTCAAGCTCTCCTATTTATTTTATAGTGCTATATACTGTGGAGAAAAAAGAATTTCACAACCCCATCATTTTGATTGGTTTTGAGAAAAATAAAATAAACGAGATAGTATAATCATCCCACTTCATTTTGCCTCATTTGGTGGAGATCCCAACACATAATTTATTATAAAATATTACACGCAAACCCTAGCCTACCTCTCTATATAAAAGAGGCTAAACTTCTCCTTCCTTGGAAACAAAAATAAAATAAAAACAAAAGGTCAGTTTTTGCGATCTCTATCTAATTTGGTTAGATATACAATCTATTTTGATTATGTATCCAATCTTTTGCTACCAATTCATATTTAATATTTATTTCTCGTTCATATCTCATGACCATAAATATATATATATATGTATACCTATATTCACATTTTGTTTGTTTTGATCTGTTAAAAGCAGAAACGATCGCGATCAAAGGAGCGGAAGAATGAGATTCTTAGTGCTTGCCCTTGCGTTTGCACTGCTGAGCAGCTCTTGCTTGGCTGCAAATAGGAAAGCTTTGCATGTTGAAATAATCCATGGACCAAAGCAGAGGCAGCTTGCTGCGGAGAAGGACTTGAATGCTGGGTATCCGGGAAGCAGCGTGAGCAACCACCATTACATTCCTAGGCAGGATTTCAACAACTTTGGTGGAGATGGTGGCAGTGGTGGTGGCAGTGGTTAAAACCAAATATTGCATATGCTTGCTGATGATTGATTGTGCGTGAAATATATATATATATATATATATATATATATATATATATATATAAAATTGAGTGTGGTCTACGTTATACTGGCTTTTATATCTATATATATTGTATTTTCACCTAATTAATTAGTAATTACTTTGTATAATTGAGTGTGGTCTTCTTTTTTTTATCTTTTTGTATCGTAATGTTTATATCAAGTTCACATATCATAGTAATGGAATATATATTATATGATCTCTTCTCTAATATGAATTATGATTCCACTTTACAGATTATGCATGTTTGTCTGCATGACTACTTCATGAACTGAAGAGCTAATTAACTGTTATGAAAAATTATTATACAAAAGTTTGCATAGAGTTTTTATTCTTCCATTAAGAGTAATTAGAGTTTGTTCAGAACCTCACTTTCTAGGTTTTTGTCACATAAACGAAGTATTTTTCTGCATTGCAAGATTGTAGTAAGCAACAACACAATTCCAGTACTAAGTTTAATCCAGTTTATTACAAGTAATATCTCAATTATTGTAATTTTAAATGACCAAATTTAATTTTTACAGGCTTCATAAGATGAAATCAGAGGTGAAATTGCAAGAAAATAAAAGTTTAGAGAGTCATTTACAAACTAAATTGAAGAAATTCAATATCAAAGACCTCTCTGTAAAACTTGTGCAACATTGAGGGGATGCACCGAGCTTTTACAGGGACTAAATTGAAGAAAAATAACATTTAAGGCTTAATTGGGGATTAAATTGAAAAAATTAAAAACTAAGAACTACTTTGAAAAAGGTACCAAACTTAAGGGGTCTTAATTTATTTTCAAGAGGGGCCTAATTGCATAAAGTTAATCAATTTTATCTTTATTAAGGACATTTAAGCTTAAAATAAAACAATAGGAATCATATTGAAATTTATCAAATTTCCAATTAGAAAACTAGATTTTTAGGGTTTAAGGACAAGACATGTCACTCGTCTTAAATGAAGAGATATTTTGGCTTGTAATAATAACCCCTCCTCTACAAGTTCTATCGTTTGTTTGGCTTCAATGAACTTGTATTTTCAGCGTTTAATTCATAGAAGGTGCACAATTAGTTAGCCATTTTTGGTTAGGTTTTAGTTACGAGGTTCCTAACTTTTCCTACAAGTTCAAGAGTTTATTAGACATCCATGGAGAAGAACAAAAGAAGAAGAAGAGAAGAATCCCCTATTATCTGGTTTTAAAATACCATTTTCAAACACACAAATGGCTTCACATCCATGCACTAACACTCAATTAAACCTTTTTCAATAAAGCTAAGTTTAGGCTTGTAATTAACCTCAGCACAACAATAGCGTATACCGAAAAACATGTTTATTGATATCATATTTACAATAAGAGTTCTTTAGAATTCCTATTCTACTAAAACAATTCCTATATCTAAACAAAGATCATGCGACTGCTTAATGTTAAGGAACCATCTCACCTACAAGCTTAAGCTAATAGGTGAGGCCCCAGAATATGATTTATATTATTCTCTAACACACCCCCTCAACTGAAAGCCCTTTGGGCTTGAAACTTGCATAGGCCCACATCACCTTGTGCTTAATTTTTATCAAATAGAATGGGGGTGGTGAGATTCGAACTCGTGACCACTGGGTCAACAAGGCTCTGATACCATGTTAAGGAACCATCTCATTCTCACCTACAAGCTTAAGCTAATAGGTGAGGCCCCAGAATATGATTTATATTATTCTCTAACACTTAAGACCTAGGAATAAGAAATAAACTAAATTTAAACATGTAACTGTAATAATCATCCTAGTTAACAAGAACTCTCCTCAAGAAAACTTGGGAAGCAAGCTACTCTAAATCCATGTATTTTGGGTGTAAAGGATGATCATTTACTCACAATTAAATTACAACCATAGCGAAGAGGGAGAGTTGTCTTCTGACCTCACAAAACATCATCTTACAGATCGAGAGGATTTTAAATTAACTTATTAAGTCTTAACCCTAGAAGAAAGGCTGGATTTCTAGAGACAATCTCGCTTGCCTCCTCACAGCTCTTTATACAAATTGGAATGGTAGCACCATCTTCTTTCATGCACACTGGCATGCATGTTCTTACTAAGAATTCATCTAGCGCTTCATTGGCTCCTGCCCCATCAAAACCTATTTCCACCAGCAATGTGATTATTAAGAGCGAGGAAGTAACCTTCTTGGCGTCCATCGGCTCGCAGAGCTTTGCCAAGTTGAGAAGAACAATGATTTGACTAGATGAGATGGTTGAAGATTAAAGATGTGTTCATATATGTGAGCGCATTGAAGAGCACGCCAACCCCACATTTTTGTGGTTTAGAGCAAACCATGGAGAAACATAATGAGAGCCGTAGATATGAATTTGTACAGAATAAGAAGTGAATTAACTAGTTACTAATTTTAGAATTAAATTAAAATTCAATACTATCTTTAACTTTATTTCAAGTCTATTCTATTGGCTTATATATATACACACACACACTAAGACCTGCAACTGATTAAAAAAAGTGAAGAAACCATTTCTTTCTGCTGATGATATTGCTTGAAACTCTTGTAAATCTTTTAATAAACAGCGCACAAGAGTCACAAAAAACCAATTTATTTCAGCAGAATGCAAGCTGGGCCCGCCCCAGCATCGCTCAGTTTACAGAATATAGAATCTCCTACCCCTTAAAAAAATATTTGACATGGAACCTAAATTTGATAGTGATTCTAGCAGCTGATGAATAGTTATAGAATCAAAATCATCATCCTATTGTATATATCCCAGGACATCTGGAGTAATAAGACAAGGAAACCTGCAGTATAATGCTTGAACATGGGTTCAGAATTAATAGGACTGTAGGTGTGTGAACATGGACGCGTATGCAAGCGCGTGTCTGAGTAGAATATGAAGCAGCCAGCATTACCAGATCAAATGACTAACAGGACTTCCAAATTCAGGATTGAATTAACATAGTTGAATAGACCAAACCAAAAAAATCTGAATGCAGAGGATTACAAGTTCATCATACAAAGGAAGTTCAGATTTGACGTTGAAATTCTTGGAAAGGAAAATGCCTCACAGGAAACTTTCCCAGATTTCCAGCGCATGGTAACACAAAATTATGCCTTAAGTCCCTATCCCCAGTTCTATTCCTCTATTCCCAGAAATTTGTGCCTTGCTTATCATTGTTCACTAATCTTAAGGTTTTCCAATTAACAGGTTTATTTTTCTGCGGAGATTTGTTTGTGTTCCTTACCGTTTAATACATCTTGTGACTAATCTTCAACCTGCGGGTTTTGATCTGCGAAAGTTAAACAATGAGGCACCTAAATTATTGTCACCGTTAGCTTAATCCCCTGTGTTAGTTTCATTGACAGTATCACTCAAACGTGGAAGCATAGCTTCTCCACCTAGCCTCTTGAGCAACTCACGTGTTCTTGAGCTGGCTTTAAGAATCTAGAACTATTTAGAGCAGTTGAATATCCTTTGAAAGGCCCAAGACGGCCAGTATTTTGAACATTTGTAGCATTTCCTGGCGATGATTTTCCGCAAGTTTTACTTAGAATTGATGGTATTGGCAATGGACACAGGTAACTTGCCCTGGAAACTTTTGAATCATGATGAGGCTCTTTGGAAAATCTATTCTTTGATTCCAAACACTCAGATTCATATGCTTCTGCAAACTGCGCATCGTTGAGTTTAGATTGCCGATTAGATGAAAGAAACACAGAAAAACCCTGAGTATAATTAGCATCACTGGGACTAAGAACCAACTCATCACTCCCCTGATGGGAGTTCCTAGTCGGCTTTCTTATCCAAGCATTGAAATTATTAAACTGTAAACGGGTCGAATGATTTCCACTCGGTAGATGGAGAATACATTCATAGCACAGCCAATCAATCCTGATGCAAAGACATCTTGCAGTGTATTTTGTTAAAGTGAATGAATGTAAACTGTTTTTGATTATCTTTACTAGAAAACTCATATGAGGGATTGACTAAAGATGATTGAAGCTCCGTATCTCGTTGCTCAATGTAATCAGCCTTCAAATGTTGTTGTTTATTAGAAACGTCGGTTACCGTTGCCTTATTTGACAGGAATTTCCTTGCAGACATCAGTTTCTGATTCCTCTCCCCAGTTAGTTACCGAACCATTTTACTTAAGAGTTTAAGTTGTTAAGTAAGGTCTTAGAATATTATTTATATTATTTTTTAGCATCCTGTTAGGTGAAAGTTCTTTGGGTTTGAAATTTGCATAGACACACAATACCTTGTCCTTGATTTTTTTATCAAATAGAATAGAGGTGGTAGGATTCGAACTCGTGACCACCGGATCAACAAAACTCTAATATCATGTTAAAGAATCATCTTACTTTAAAACTTAAACTATTAAATAACGTACCAGAATATAATTTATATTATTATCTAACTCCAGCTTAATCAACATTCAAATCATAGCTTTGCTGTGAACCAAGCTTTGTCCAGTTGCTACATTCCTGTGCATCACCATTACTGGCTGTAGGTGAAGCGTTCAAGTTTGACGAAATTGGGAAGAAGTATTGGTGAACAAAGAATCATCAGCTGCAACGGGGCTATTCAGTTGTTCTGGACACAGTTCTTGTCCAACCATTGCACCCCTTTGAGCTGATAAGACATTAGAAATTTCAAACCTGGACAAAATCTGAGGTTAGCCCCGGAGCAACATCCAACTGATCCAAATCATTAGAGAAGTCCTCTAGTTGCTGTATTGAAGTTAAACTTTCAGGCACAAAACTTTTTGTTTCCATCCATTCCAAAGAAGCTACCCTACAGGTTTGATTTGCCTTACCTTAGACTAGAATCACTTAATTAGTAATCTCGTTAAACAGCTAAATGTCTTGAATTTCCATCTACTTCCTGCATTACAACAACATTAAACAATGTTATGGGCAAGCAGGGTATTGGCCAAGCAGTCAAGAAGAGACTTGTCCTTTTTTATCACTCGAGATTCATGTATACCTGTCACTCCCACGATATTTTACTTGTTCACCGAAATTGTAGGATGTTTAGTGAATTGGGAATTAGTTATGGTTAACGCAAACTGACCCAAACATCCAGTTATAAAAAGAAAATATTATGGGCTCGATTTACTGATGTATTTGCCACCTTGTTAGCTTATAAGATTACATTCTTCTAGAAAAAACACGGTGCAGGAGAAACCGTACTGACATTGATAACACAAGTAAAAAAGAAAGAGAAGACAGTGATGAAGGTAGAGTAAAGGAAACAAGAACAGATAAAAAAAATTACTGGAAGCAATCTACTGAAGGAGTTTCAGATGAGTTCACCTCTTAGTACAAAATGGGTTCAGTACTTTTAACTTTTCTCGTTGTTTTCTTCTTTTTCTTTTTATTCTTTCTCATCCATGTTGTTACAGTACAAGACTGTGGAGCTTTCCTCACGTCGTCAGTATTTTACATAAAACAATAAGGTAGGTTAATACAGACATAAAATATTTAAAAAAAAAATACACTTTTTACTCTTCTAGTTTATTATTGTGGCCTCATTGTAATTTTCTAATTGATTGTTTTTTATTTCATCTTTAATAATGACTTATTGAAAATTAGGCTTTATATTTTTATTTGTATTGCTTTCTATGATATTATGTTGATCTCATACCCGAGTTACGAGTTTGACAGGTTAATCATGATTAATATATTTTTTTAATTTCTTTATTCAACATTAGCTTGGCTAAGAATTGACCTTCATAATTTTTTTTAATTTGATTTTTATATGATTATCATTGTCTTACAACTTGGTTCATAGTCTTAACAGGTTAACCAGAGTTAATCCAATATATTATTGTCTCAATATTATTTTTAAAAATAACATAAAGTATATTTTCTTATCAATATTTTTTAAAAGAAATTATTAGATAACAAACCAGCAATGCTTGAATAGTTTATATATATATATAAAACTATCCAACCACCATTAGAATTTGAGTTAATGATCCTAATGATATAGTAACTTAAAAATAATTTTTTAAAAAACATATTTTTAAAATACAGTTTAAAACAGTGAGTTGGGGCCATCATTGAGCCACTCTTTATAGTCCAGAGCAATCAGGATACTTCCCATATCAAAATAGAGACCTCGTTCAAAGCCGCCTTCTTTATTTCCTTTCAAAATGTTGGAAAAGAGAGAGAGAGATATTTGAAGAAAGAGAAAATTCTACTGTAGTCATCACCAAGTTGTCAATAGCATTTTGTTTTGGCTGGAACGTTCCATGCCATTAAAAAAACTAAGACAAAACACCGTTTTGTCTCGGTTTTAATTCTGGTCCGTTCCGGAAATACCGGTCAAATTCCAGTCGGAACGTCTCGGTACCGTTCCGGGTGTGCTGTTCCGACCTTAAAATCCTCCTTATTTTGATTAACTTGTGATTGTGTTTCTAATTTTGAGATTATGTTTGTTTGACTTTGTGTTTATATTGTATAATTTAAAGTTAATTTATCTTGAATTTTAATTATGCTTGTTAAATTAATATTTTAAATTTTTTCATATATATATAAACAGTACAATTCCGAAATAGCACGCCAAAATACTCCGAAACTGAAACGTTTCGTACCAATAAAAAAACCGAAACGATATTAACAATCTTGATCATGACAGCATCCATGTTTTTACTATCAATGATTTACTAAGACAAGTCATAAAAAGCCACATAAAAACATATAAACTAAAAAAAAAATTAATAGAAATATATTTTAAACTTTATTTTTTATATACACAATCTTAACACTCCATTCCTAAATATCGTCTCTTTAATATTTTTAAAAATTTTCATTTCAAATGCAACTTAATACATGATTATCAATCCGATGTTTACGGAAGTTAAATTTAATCTTGAAACAATGGAGATAAACTTCTGTTTTTTTCCTTTCCTCTTTATTTTCTTTTTGTTTGTTTTTTTAAAAAAAAAATCCCGACAAGTTTCTTTTAATCCCATTTTTCTGATATTTTTATTGTTTTAATGAGTAGTTTGAGATTATGAAAAAAGCTATTTTTTAAATGTATTAAAATTATAGTTTTTATTATTTTTAAAAAACATTTTTAATATCTACCTATTAAAATAATTTTAAAACATAAAAAAAAAATATTTTTGAAAGAAAAAAAAAAGAGACTTAAAAAGTAAAAAACGTCGATTCACTAGACGACAAGCATCATTTAAAAGCAGTAGGTAAGAGGACAGGAGATTTATAAACTGAAACATTAAAAGTTCTACAATTGTAACTAGTACTGATTCAATGCAACGTGAGAAGACAGGACATTTATTGGACACAGAAGAAAGTAGGGAATAGGAGCACCTAGGTAGCTATTATTTTCCATATTTACCTCTCACCTGCACCTGCCGTCACTTCGTATCTGACTTCTTCCTTAATTCGCCGCCGACTGTTCATTCCGACCGCCATATCTTTCGTTTCTCAGCTGGTTTTCTTACAAAAAAACGAAGGCTGTCCCGTCCCTGTGCATGGTGCTTGCTTTCACGATCTCTTATGGGTGAAGGAGGTGGTAGACAGTTATACCTCCTCAAGATTTATTAATTATTTGGTTGATTTAATCGAGTTAATTTTTCAGTCGGGAATACACTCCCACAGAAACTTCTGTTCAGTTTATTAATTGCATATTCATTAAAACTATTATCTTTCCTTCTTGAAAATTTGCTTAGAATAATAGTTACAGATTGAGTTGAGCCCTGAATAACCCTATACAGTTTATCGTTGACCCCAATAGTGTTTGTAATTACAAATTCCAAAGCTTTTTCATGATGTTTTTTATCTGTTAACCCCGCAGCAGACATGGTTGCCCGCCCGGCCAAGGCCTACTATCTTCGGCCGAATAAGATTTTTGGCTGTTCTCAGGTCTCTCATCCTCTTTGATTTCTTCAACACATTAGACACAGCTAAGGGCTAGCTTTGATCGGGGTAGGGAACTTCTGGGTTTGCATAATTTTATGTTACAACATGGTGTTGAGTAAAATGTTCATAAAACATTTGCCGTCAAGCATCAGCAAAGATTTATGTTCAATTTAAAGCCTCGAGAAGGTCCGAGTATATAACCCAACCAATTTTCCCTGGTAATTTGAGATATATGGTGGCAAAAAGAGTCATTTATCTGTAGCAAATATTATTCACTTTCAACTTCCATTTGAAGATGAAATGGATATATAGACACATATCAACCCACAAAATCATGAATCATCTGACCTCCGAAAGGCTGCTTAAAATGACCCTTGTGTTGTTGCAATTGTATTTGATGCTGTGCACTTTCAATACCTTGCCTGAGACCCAAAGTAAGTGACACAGCACCAAGCCCGCCATTATCAGTCCCACTTCTCTGATAAGGTAGAAAATTCATCGGAGATCCATCCATGGTGGTAGGAACCTGAAATTCTACTTTTGACCTCTTCTCTCTACTAAACTGCTCTGCATCCTGTTGTTCATCACTGCCTCCAGATGAGCCAATCCCTGAGCATTCCATTTGTTTATTTAGCACAGAATTTGTACCAAACTTGTTTGAGCCCTCCTCATCATTTGACTGGCTATTACCCTCTGCAGAGTCTCCGTCGTTCTTCCCAGCTTTTTCTCCCAGACCTTTTGATTCAAGCAGATGTATTTCCTCAACCATAGGTTTCCACAACCGCACCCGGGCATTAATGAACCAATTTGAAACCTGCAGTAATCCCTCAACTTAATTATCGAGCATAATAATTGCGTCTACATCTAGTGGGAGTAAATTAGTCTCTAGAAGCCAATGTATTAAACAACCCAAACAGGAGGCACGAAAATTGTATCTTCTTATGTAATGCTTCCAAACTGCTATGGTTAAAACACAGTATATTTTAATTTAGTTTCATTCAACTTCAAGAGCTCCGAGAAAGAGCATCATGGTCCCGAACACGAAGACAGCAAACGAGGAACAGTAATCTTGGCCAATTCATATACTAACAACTCCAATCAAATCAACGTGTATAACGGTCCCAATTGATCCCATCGCCCAAATTGAATTGAGACCCTTGGAAATAAATGATTAAAAAGACAAGCAAGCAGCTGGCTTACCTGGTTTCGAGATAGACCCGTCTGAGTGGCTAACATGTGCTTATCAGCGTCTGTGGGGTACCTACAAGGAGAAAAGTCGATACAGTAAAATATTCTAACCAAATTGCAGATTTGAATGGTGGTGAAAAACTCACGGGTGAAGAAAATGCTCAAACAGCCAAGCTCTAAGAACTGCAACTGAACGTTCTGGCAGGCCTCTTTGGGGCCTCCAAATGTGCTGTTGGGGTTCATGGTACCCCACATTAACCCCGGCAGATTTGCTCGTTTGAATGCTTTGATCCATGTATCTTAACCTTGATGTGCTTGTATCAGCTTTACTGCCCGCTGCAGCTGCATTCCTGTAGAAAAGATTATCTCCGACGGCTTTTGTCACCTGCTTGAGATGGTCTGAAATGGCATGTTTCAGACTCTTGAAATTCCCGGAGACTGTCTTGAGAGCCAAGGTGACGTAAGGGGTGGCAGCACTAAGACCAGCCACTGATTCAAAAGAAGCGGCTACCGTTTGCATCTGTTGATGGTACTGCTTGTACCTTCTGCAAACCTTTTGGCAAACCATGCAGAGCAGAAAAGTCACCAAATATGTTTGTTTTAAGTGATAATACAGGAAAAGATGGTGAAAATCAATGCGTTAATAACCTTGAAAGATAGATAAAGATTACAGGCATGCATATTCTAAGAAATATCCGCAAAGATAATTGGTGGAGGTAATTAATGAATGAGTAGGGGGGTTAGCAAAGTTTGACGAGATTGGAATGGACATAGGAACATGTATCGATGTATAATGATGGGAGAAACAGCAATTCCGCTGTGCGTTTTTCTGGCGCGCCAGACTTCAGCGAAGTTGGGAAAATCAACAGTAAGAAAACTAGGTACGTTGAGATGCTGCTGGCTACACTTTCGTTTTCATGGCAATAATTTCGCCATTACAGGAAAACAACTTGCTGGGTTTTGAACATGTGAACAGATACTTGGAAAGTGAAGTGCACTAATTCAATTATGAAATTGACACGATGTTCTATAGCTAAGAGGACAAGGTGGGCCATCAAGGTCCCACCACTAATTTCGAAGCAAGCATCTAAATTACTAATCAGGAACAGAATCTCAACATTACATTGTAGAAATAAAAATAATATATACCAGAAAAAGGTACCAGACACTGAATGCATTGCATATTAGAAAACTTCTTTAGGAATTGAAATCCCTAAATGCCCATATAAATAGTCCTAAAACATGTAAAATAAAAAAGTCCTGTCAAACTTCAGAACTGACTGGGGACAAGGCAAAGAAAGGGAAATATTCCATGCCAGGTTAAAGTGGACGAAACAATAATGTTTTTTTTTTCAAGCTTTTAATCAAATAAAATATATAAATAAAAGCATTCTATTTAGTCCCATGTAGGTATCATCCTGTAATCAAAAGTCCTGCAAACTCAAGTTCTCTCGACTGATTCAGAAGCAATGAAGTACGGGAAAGTGCTCAAATTCAACAAGATAGTTTCCTACGTGACATTTGTTCTTCAAAACAATTACAAAACCTAATTTGATCTTCCTAGTCATCTTTCCTTGTGAGGTTTTAAAACAATTACAAAACCTAATTTGATCTTCCTAGTCATCTTTCCTAACGAGGTTTTTATATCATGCATGAAAAAGGAAACATGAGGAAAGTATTCGAGCCTCTGGGAAACCTATATTTGGATGAGATAACCCTATTCACAGACTGGAACTCTCCGGCAGGACCACCACAATAGCATCAGAGTTTTAAGGACATGAATGGCATTCCATGAATCCCTAGTGATTGCTGAATTCATGAGGCCTTTTTTTTTTCTTGTTCAAGTTTCCACTTCGTGGCATTTTAGCAAAAAAAATCACTTTAATTGCGTTGGCGTCCAACATTGCCAACCAAGTACAGTCCAGGATCTAATATGGAAGCTGCATGAGTGACTGCTGACTTTTATCGATATTTTTCTAAATGATTGAGTCATGTTGCATCAATAACCAAGCACTCATTTTAATAAATAGCATGGGAGCACGGGTGCAGGAAGAAAGTATGAGCTGAAAATGGAATAAAGTCGATAAAAGAGGCTCCATTTTGAAAAAGTGGGACTCTGATTCTATTTCATATGTTGATCTCTTTTGGCACTTAGAATATGACTACTGATCTAAATGTATGACACCTTATCTATATTGTTAAGAAATCATCTCACCTAAAAGCTTAACCTGTTAGATGAAGTCCCGCAATATGATTTATATTATTCTCTAACACTCTCTCGAGTGAAAATTCTCTGGGCTTGAAACTTTATCAAATAGAATGAGTGATTTATATTATTTTCTAACATATACATCTTAATAAAAAGAATTCGATGATCTTTATGCTAAGCCTGAAGTCTACCAGGTAGATGGCCAAAAGATGCCAGAAAAACCTCTACCAGGTGCCGAGTTCAAACCATCAGAGTCCATGCATGTTCTTAATAATAGTCAGAGAGTGAGAACAAAATTCAAAACAACAATCATTAATTTACCACAATCTCAACTTGAGACTCAATTAATATGAGAAAATATTTTTGCGTATAGTTATTTCAAATTATTTCCCGCATTAAGTCTTTATTGTGAACTATAAGAAATTAATTTCAGTGAACAGGGGCTTGTATATAATCTTCCACTGTCAGTTTTCTATAGCCCCTCGCCCCTTATCTAAAGGCTAACAGTACTGTTTATCTTCGTCCTTGAATTGTAAGGATTTTTTTTTTCTCCAGCGTGAAGGACTCCACAGAAGAATATACTTTCCATACCATCTCATTTTGTTTAAAGCATTTCCTCATGCTAGGTTTAAAACTCTCAATGTTCGCTTACATCATCATATTCGTTTTAAAAAATAAAATGAATGAATAAATATGCAGTTTTCTTTCGCGTAATCAGTTTTATTTCATAATTTCTTTTTGTCTTACAGGTACATTTAAAAGTTTCGAAAATACTTAAGCTAGTTGTCTCTTGGCAGAGATGATTTGTTGTTCTGTGGTGTTGGGGACATTAAATAATAGATGATCAATTAATCCATCTAAAATCTATGATCAAGAGTCGACAAGAAATTTGATAAAAACGATGATCTTACCCCCCAAGAGAGAGAATAAATAAAAAGTCGACAGAGATGAAGAGTAGACAAACCTCGTCTTCCAAGAATAGGAGCTTTGCCTTCATTTGTTGGTGTTCTGGACCATAAGAGCCACAAGAGCTGCCGCTTCCACCTACACCAGCACTGCCACTTCGCTTGTTCAAACTGTAAAATGTAGAGGATGAGATGCCTGGGAAATCGTTGCCTTTAGTCCCACCCTCTTCGTCAACAGGATTAACAGCGTCCGCCATAGCTAGAGCATTAACTTGATCTCCGGATATCCTGTCAAACATCTCAGACGTTCTCATGAGTTTTGGGCCTGTTAAACTAGAGAATTCTTCCAGTAGCTCCTGAGCTGGCTTCAAGAATCCTGAACTCTTTAGAATAGCTGCATATCCAGTAAAAGGTCCAAGAGGACCAGTGTTTCGAAAAGCATGTGTAGAAGTCCCCACGATGTCATGAAGTGATTTCCCACCACCTTTACTTATGATTGACGGCTTAGGCATAGCACAGAAAGAGCTTGACTTGGAAATTTTTGAATCTTGATGAGATTCTTGAGAAACCCGAGCCTCCTTCAATTGCAGATGTTCAGATGCACATCCCTCTCCAAAATGGGTAACTTCGACTTTAGATGGTGGATTGATTGATGAAAGAGACAAAGATAGACCCTGCGTATTAGCATCACTTCCAATAGTCCTCAAATCTTGGTCGCTTGTCCTTGCAATAAGACCCAACTCGCCACTCCAGTGATGGTGGTTCTCAAGAGATCTGCTCATCCATGTACCGGTATTATTATCAAGATCTGAAGGAGTTGATTCAGTTGCATATGATGGATGAACAATGCGTTCATTAATTCTTGGCCTAAAACAACCAGAAGGAATAACATCTAGGAGTGTATTTTGGTAAGGTGGAAGAGAAGTAATTTGCATCTCCCTCGCCTCCTTCAGGCTATGATCATCACTTAAAATTTCACCAGATGAATTCCTTAAAGTAGATGGAAGCTGAACATCTTGGTTCTCGACATAACTAGGCATCCAATATTGTCTAGATGTTGAAATGTTGCTTGATCTTGCGTTATTTGACAAGACTTCCCCTACAAACATAGGTTTCTGATTCCTTTCCCCACCTACTGAACCACCTGCATAATTCACCATCAAATCATAACTTTGCTGCGGGTCAAGGCTTCTCCAATTAACGCATTCTTGTGGGTCACAGGTAGTGGGTTTTGGTGAGGCATTGAAGTTGGATAGAACTGGGTGAGAGATGCTGGTGAATGAAGAATTCTCAGCAGGTATGGGGCCTAGTTCTTGACCAACAATTGCATCTTTAGAAGCTGATACAGCATGAGAACTCGTTGCGAAATTGAGCATTTCCGAGGAAAACATAGGAGAATCATAAAGCATACTGCCATTCCTAAAATTTCGAACGTGAACAAGATCTGGGCTTAGCCCCGGACGGATAGAATAATGTTCCAAACAGCCAGGGAATTCATCTATATGTTGGACTGAGCTCAGACCTTGTTGAACTCTCAACTTGTCTCTCCGGCTTTGCTGTGCTACATGTGAATCAGGCCTTAAATTTCTTGTGTCCATCGAGTGATAGGATGCCACCGTCGGGTTTGCGTTACTTTGACTGGAACCTCTCTGGTAAGCTCATTGCGCAACTTAAGGCCAAGCTTGTCATCTTCATCAAGACATTGAAAGTAAAAACCAATTGAAAGAACCCATCGTTTCCAACATCCACCAAGCTGGTCCTGTCACTCTACGAACTTAAAATTCCGGCAATACCACCCTGTTACAGAGATTAAATGGTATATTAATGCTCTAAATTTTACACCTGTGACTTACATAAAATGTAACAGGATGAAAAAATAAATAAAAAATGTGGCAGGATATGATGCACGAATCTAGAAGAACGAAAACATGTTCGTCAAGGAAAAAAGAAAAGCAATAACAGTAGAGCCTACTGTAGGTTCGTCATCACTCAGAGATAAGTCTCTGCTCTCAAATCTGTACAAGACTTTTTCTACCATTTTCATCGTCATCATTATTTTAAACTTTTGAACATGTTACAGCCAAACTGTAGGGCTTTCTTTCCCCACCAAAGGAACAGTGAAAAAATCTTGCAGAGTTAATACTCCACAACACAAACGAACTCAGTCTTGGACTCAATAAAAACTGTCTGTAAACTTTTATATGCATGTGTATATTCTGTAGTACAGGTATATCATAATTATACTACACGTAAACCACTGTAACCCTAATTCAATAAGAAACCAGCATAAACCATCGTGCATGTCAGCAGTCTTAAACAGATAAAGAAAAAACAAGAATGAGAGACTGAGTTGGAAGAGATCCAATTGTTGAAGAACATGTATAATGAAAATATCTTGTTTCACTTTGACCCCTGCAGCTTTAGTTGCTCCTTGATAACCCTCATAGGTTACGAAGAAGAACACATATTGATATCAAACAGAGATTTCCAAATATATGAAAAGGAAAAGGGAAAAAAAAGAAAAGGATATGCAAAGAACAAAAAAGAAAAGAAAAGGAAGAAGATAAAGATAAATCTTTGAGCAAAATTTTGATGATCAAAATTCAAAGGAAAAGCTCATATGGAGTACTCTAATCTTGTATCAAGAAAATTAGCAATTACCTTAAGAACCACTGAAACCAGTCCATAAAAACACGAGAAGGTTACAGTTTCCGGCTAGTTTCCGGTGAAGTTTTTCTTGGTTGTGTTATGGTGGGAGAAGAAAGCGTACACGAAGGAGGTGAAGGACAATAATTGCGAGGTTTTGGTATTTGCCGTTAGCTTTAACGCCTAACCCGCGCTTTAGCTTTTCAAGCGATGTTTTAACGTGGTTTGGACGTTAACTCGGACGGCAAAGAAAATGGCACGCTCGTGAATTGAATTCTTGTCTCCCCGATGGGTCCCTTGAACGAATTTCACTCTTTTTCTTTTTGATGCATAGGATTGGACCATGTACAAGGCAAAGACGTTGTAGTTATAGGAAACACCCCTAATTAATGAGTTTATTAGCTTAATTTACTGCTATATAACTACTTTCACAGTACAATTATGAGAAATTAATCATAAAAAAAGTCTCAATCTCAACGTTTAAAAAAACCTCAACAGCAACAACAATGGTGGAAACTGGTCTTACAGATGATAATCAACTCTATTACTAACACATTAAACTGTTTAAACTCTCTAATCTTGTCTTTCCTTAAACTTTATCATTCCGCTTAGTCGTAGTTGAGTTCAAGGTATTTTGCATTGACGAGGAAGGTGATCCAGGCTTCACCGATAATATATATATATATATATATATATATATATATATAGCCATCAAGCTTATTATTACACCGCATATGCTTAAAATGAGTTTAAGGCTCCATTCATCAATGAGGAGTGGATTGCACTATTCAGCTTTAATGATGAAAAATCAACATCCACCAAGTATCAAAACCTACGAACCTAGTTACTCGAACATTAAATATTTACTCAAATTCTAAATTTGAAAAAAAAAAAAAAAAAAAAAAACAGAGAGAGAGAGTTATTGTTGCCAATCATGTACTAGAAATATATTTTTATTTAGAAGAGGACGCTTTTGCTGGAGAAAAAGATGAGTGTTTTGTTGGGTTTTTATTTTTATTTAGAAATTTATAATAATTAATCAGTTTATTGCAGAAAATAAATAATTCATTTTTAGTTGATTTTATCAATTGAAATTTTATTATCTGTGAATTAAATATTGAGCCAAATAATGAAATATACTCAATAATCAATCAGTTTATTTCAGAAAATAAATAATTTATCTTTAATAGATTTTATCAATTATCTACTCATAAATCTGCTAATAAAGTTGTCTTTGATTTTTTATCTTATTTCTGCTAAATTATCTTACTTTACATTATTATTAAACACAAAAAATTGTTTGATGAATATTTTTTTTATATTGCTTCACAAAAATTATGTTTAGGCTAATTATTTTGGCCAAATATATAACATTATTAAAAAAAAATCTTGCTATTTGTTTTTTACATTTAAAAAGTTTGATTCTCTCTACAGCGGAGTGCAGAGCAAATATCTCGTAAAGAGTTAAAAAAAACTATAAAATTAGAGCATACATTTTGTAAGTCTCCAAAATAAGTCATCATAACAATTATAATGCTAAAAAAAACTTCAATATTAATCTAACCATTTCATCGTCATCATTATCTATGTTTCAAATAAATTCAAAACACATTTATTTTTATTATCAGCAGGTTTGAGTGATTTTTATCTATATTGCTAGCATCATTAAAAACATTCATGGCTTGACCAATGCTTCTCGCTATAATATCCTCAGTTGTCCACGAAAATGGGATGCTTATCTGTGTTATTAAAGAGGATGTTTGCAATGAGTTTAAAAACTATTTTTATTTTTTATTTTAAATTAAATATTTTTAGTATATTTAAATCATTTTTATAGATTGATATCAAAAATAATTTTTAAAAATTAAAAAAAATATTTTAATATATTTTTAAATAAAAACTAATTTCAAAAATAATAATAGCAACACCGTCAAACAATTTCTGAGCAATTATAGGCACCACGACAATGGCGTCATCATGCTTCGTATTGGAGAAAGCTTCTCTGTTTAGTTCCACTATCAGCACACAACCATAATATGTTGGTCCACTTCGGACACACACAATTCTATCATAATGCTAAAACTCTGACATGCAATCATTATGATACAATATTAATGTTTCCTCACAAAACATATCATATAATATAAGCTTTAATTTCATTATAATTTAGCTCAAGGTATTCAGAGATAACTTGTTTAATATCTATAACGTGCATTTAATTATCATTATAAGTGATAATAATTTTAGAAAATATATTTTATGAACTCAAGTGAATGAGTAAAATTCTCATTGTCTCAAACTCTTACAGGAAATGCATGTTTTTGCTTGAATTCAAACTTTATTATGCAGATCGCAAACTATTTATCATCATGTCATGCTTCTTAAAAACGATGATGATGTTATTGCTTGTTTTAGAAATCAAAGTGTTACTGTAATAACATAATATATACAAGCTGAAAGATATATTTTATAAAAGAAGAATATTCATTTCAGTAAATTCTATTTTAAAAAAAATGATAACATGCATCAATTAAAACTTGAAATATATCGATTCAAATATAGTGTTCACTTATGATGATTTATCCCAAAAATCTACACAAAGTAAAAGAAAATTAGATGGACTAAACATAATTGTTTTCTTTATAAAACTCTGCAGTTTAAAAAAGTAGTTTGAGGATGACAATAAAATATTGCTACAGTGTTTAGCAATGTATTTTAATAAAGATTAATTATAATCATAGTGGTATTTTTGAATTGCTATTATTTATAATCTCTAGTACACATTTTTCTTAAATAATTGCATTTATTATTTATACCAGCAGGTGTTTATAATTGCATTTATTTTAAATAATATTTAATTTCATGACATGTGAAACAAGTGACTTAAATTCTATTTAAAGTTATATCATAATTTTTTTTAAGCTAAACAAGTGTGGTCAATATGAATTGATAAAAAATTATGTAGTTTAAAGAAAAAATAATTAAAATAAAATGATGTCATTTTATTTTTAAAAAAATAAGTTAAGCTTGATAAATTTAAAAATTGAGCAGTTAGATTAAACCAATCAACTCCAATCTGACTTAGTTTAAAATTCAATTTGGACTAGATTTTAGATTAGATTTTAAATAGACGGCTATCAAGTTGAGGTTAGTGATTTTAATAACATTTCTTAATATACTATAATCTTAAAATGGATTTTTTCTAAATGGATGTAAATTTAGATAAAGAATATGAAAAACTTGTACGCTTTCTCCAGCTAGTAATGTCACGATCCTCTAGAAGAACGGCATGGTTAGGATATGATCTCCAGCTAGACACATCTCATTTTGGATAAATACCAACATATATGATGAATAATTAAATTTAATCTCTAGATATCTTTTTTTGTAATCATATAGCAGCTATCTAGAAGACATTAAAAACCATCTAAAGCAAGGGTGTTTTAGATGAAGAATAACCATCTACAGTCAATTAATGTGGCGGTGAATTAACTAGCGGCAAGAGTTTGGGATTAAGAAATGTACTCTCTTTGTGATTTCAGATTTAAGTCATATGATTATCAATATGATGATTACTGGAAATTTACATGGTTTTTAACTTCAAGATCCATAAGATTAATCGAGGTATATGTATGCTGATCCAAAACACAACTATTTTTGTGTTTTATTTAGGAAATGCAGCTTTAACTTGATCATCGAACAAATAATTAATTGTTCATTATTAACTTGTGAAACAGAATGCATTGTTGTAGCCTTTTATGATTGATTTAGAGTTTATTTGGGAGTGTGATTGAAGTTGTTTTTTTAAAAAAAAAATGTTTAGAAATGTTTCAAAGTAATATTTTTATTTTATTTTTATTTTTTTTAAATGATTTTAAAACACTAAAAAATATTAATTTAAAATAATTTTTTTTTTCAAAAACGTTTCCAAACGTGTTCCCAAAGACTCCTTAAACTGATTAAATCAAAAGTCTATATATTCATAAAAATCCTGTTAATAAAGGTGTGAGAATGACAATATCCACCTTCTTATATTCCAACAAAACCACTTGCGCTTTTGCGAGTGTCCTTGTATGTTCTCGAGTGAAGTCTTCCACCAATAAAAAAAATCATATCTTTCGCTTTTTGTGGGAAACTTTTTCCAGCTCAATTTACCAAAAGAAAATTTCAAGTAAATTCTCGTGCAAGTTGGTTGTAAGAACCTCGCAATTTTTTCTCTCCATCTCTTCAACATATAAAGAAGTTCTATTATAACTATCTAGCAGGTGATATAATGATAAAAGTTGGAGACTGATTAGTTTTTATTTTTATTTCAGGAGTTTTCTTATTTAAGAGTGTTGTTGAGATTATTTTTAAAAGTGTTTTTTGTTTATAAATATATTAAAATAATATTTTTTTTATTTTTTAAAAATTAATTTTGATATCAACACTTGTAAATAATCTTAAAATATCAATTTTTTAATTTAAAATAAAATAAAATATGAAACTCATGGATTTGCTCCCTTGTCGTCTTAGGGCCTGTTTGGGAGTGTGGTTGCAGTAGCTTTTCAAAGTGCTTATCGTGCAGAAATACATCAAAATAATGTTTTTTATTTTTTAAAAAATATTTTTAAAATCAGCACATCAAAATGATCTAAAACACACAAAAATATATTCATTTAAAATAATTTTTTTTCTCTTCAAATTTCAGTTAAAAACCGGTGGGATCGCAATGCCACATGATCACTTAAATTCAAGTCATGGATCTGCTCCCCTGATCATCTTAAATTACAAGTCTTGTGATCATCCGTTTCAGGAATCAGAATTATTCGAGCCGCGAGAAATCTGACCGGAAAAAGAAGCTGTATCGCAGAACATCGGCAATGCATGAATTAAAGGGGTGGACAGGACGTTCATTGGACAGTGGTCTCACACAAAATTTTACGTACGGGCATATGAGATTACGTCACCTGGCGATCAAGTGCCCTACCCTGCTAGCTAGCTACCTAGCTAGGTTTAGACACCTGACTCCTTCTGTCCCGAGCGGCAGATGATCTTTTGCTTGGAGTCAGTGGTTTTGCCACCGAGAATCGATGAAAAAGGAAAAGAGACTCGTCGCTTTGCTGTGCTCGTGCATGCCGTCGACGGGAAAACCACCACTCCAGTTCGAGCTCTGCTAGACTGCTCCCATGGCGAGACAAGGATGATGATAGGTGCTGGGTTTAATTATTCCGGGGGGTCCACCAATGATTATTGGCAGCCGTTGGATAGAGATGATCATGAGGTTAAATTGAATCAAATCTATCAAAGCGGTGTCGTATATAATGAGGCCTGCAAAAGAGAGTGAAAAAACGGGTAGCCGTCCTGTCATCTGGAGATGGTGTGATCAATGGAGATTAGGGTTTCTGTGGGCTACTCGCTCTGTGTGTAGGGTGCTGTCATCATTCACTGTTTGTAGCCAGGCCACTGGGTCACCCACGTGGCTCAGGGGATTATGGGAAAAGATGCGAACCATTTTATAGACTGCAGATTTTGACTGCTGCTTGTCGCTTCTCGCTGCCTTTTTTTAGAGCTTTTAGCTGGGTGGTGAATTGATTTCATTTCTCACCATTTCTTTTTTTCTTTTTAAGATTTTATTCCTTCTTATATATATATATATAGTGTAAGATTTTTATTTAATCTCTAAGACTTATTTCAAGTTTTATTTTATATTAATTATAGTAAGATCATCTATATTATATGACAGTCCTTCGGATCGGTCTTACAATCAAATTATGATGAGCATATATAAGCAAAAAATTATTTAGAGAAATCAAATTGATAATATAATTTTTTTAACAGTATAAATATGATAATTTTATATTTATATTCCAATGAAAAAAACAATTAGAGAAGCCAATTTTATTTTAATATATATAATATTGATATAACTAGACGTTAATAATAAATAACTAATACAAGTACCATTAAATAATTTTAAGCTGTTTTATTGTATATGTAAAAATACTTTTTCAACTTAGAAATACTATTTAAACTTATCCAAACTATAAAAATAAAGAATAAAATATATGATATTTTGTTTTTTCCCTTTTAACTTTTTTTTTAACTCTTACATTGGAGTTACTATTTTATTCCAACACATGATAGATTCGTAAAATCAAGAGCCTGTATGGCCCTCTGGTGTGTGTGTGTGTGTCAGTCATGGGTACTTGTTATATTATGTTATGAAATTAAATACTTTAAATTTTTTATAATGAATTGTTTGCAATGTTACAGCTACATTTTTTATTGTAATTTATTGTTGCGTTGTTTGAATTAAAATTTGTTTTGTAATATATTGCTGTGCTGTTTGAATTAAAATTATCATTGATAACATAACTACTTAAATTAAATATATTCTTAAAAAACTAAATGTATTGCTTAAGAAATGAGTTATTTGTTTTTATGAAAAACACATAAATATCATATAAAAAACAGAAGTAAAAGAGAAAAAATAATCAAAACATTACATAAATTATTGTCAGTAGAAAAAAATTATTAACTAAGATACAAATGAGTTGAGAGCTAAAAAAATTAAATAATTCAGATTAGCTCATTCTAAAATATTTAAAATTTACCTTGTCAAGCATTTGATTCTTACTCTTTATTTGACATTGTGTTTTAAAAGTATTTTTTATAAAACAAAATATTTTTTATTTTAATTTAATATTTTTTTGGTGTTTTTACATCATTTTTATGTGTTAATATCAAAAATAATTTTAAAAAAATAAAAAACTATCATTTTAATCTATTTCTAAACAAAAATTACTTTCAAAATTATTATCACACTTTTTACTGTCTTTTAAAGCAAAAAAAAAAAAAAGTTTGAAACTCCTTTTATAAGAATTACCTTGCACTTTCAACAGCTATTCACTGGAATTTTAAAATCTGTAATACACTTTCTATTTTTTTGACTTTCAAAGAAAAACAGCGAAAGCTTGATAAATGATGGGCCAGACAAAGTATGTTTGATCATTACTATGTTGTACAATATTTAATGTATTATGTTTATTTCGAAGTAAAATATGTTATTTTAATTAAAATGACAGTAAAATACATAAATTCACTATAGGATTTTTAGTAGCTAAATTAATAAAAATATTAATTTTCATTTTAAATTTTAGAATTTATAATAATTAATATAAATTATTCTTATATTTGTTACGATTTAAAAGTTTTATAAAATTATTTCATATATATATATGTATGTATGTATATATATATGTATGTATATATATATATGTATGTATTATATCATATAACTTTACCTATTTCATATCCGACTTGTAATTTTATAAGCCGATGTAAATTCCATGAAGATCAAGTAAATTCCGATGGAAGGAGATAGGCTATTTATCGCTTTAAAATTATTTTTGATATCAATATATAAAAATAATTTAAAAATATTAAAAAAATAATTTAAAATAAAAATAATTTTTTTTAATTTTTTTCAAAAATATTTTTAAAACGTAGTGTCAAACACCCATATAAACTACCACTAATAGGTATAAAGTTATGTGCCAAGTTAAGAGTAGAATCATTTAATTGTTTGGTGATTTATTATAATGTTTTTTAAATTAAAATTACCATCAAAAGCATAACTTGAATCAATTTGTTTAAGAGAACTTATAACTGAAGGCCATTAGATATGCCCATATGTGTTTCCTAGCCCATCAAAAGTTCAAACATGCTCTTCTTGTGGGCCTTGCTTTGTATTTTGTATTATGGGGTATCCTAGCCCATCAAACTTCATATTTATTTAATGTTAAAAGCAGATTGAGGTTCTAATTTTAATATCAACAGGAAACTATATATAATAATAAAAATTAAAGATAAATATAGATCATTACTTGACAAATAATCTTAAATTCTAAAATGTACTTAGTAAAGTAAAATAATAAATTATGCATATAATCTTGTTTTTTTAATCTTTCAAATTAGGTTTGCGCTTATACGAGCACTTCCATCTAGGTCATTCCCTAATATTGATGGAAACATATAATTGAAAGAAAATTATTTTTTTGCAAAAAAAAAGAAAAAAAAGAAGTGTTTGTAGAAGAGATTTTTATATTTTCTCACGTACCTTTACAACCATACAACAAGATTTTTATAAGTCAATTTTTTTTATTTGTTGGTCTTTTTTAAGCCTCGAAGTAAATCTCTCTTCGTGATGGAGTCTTTACCTCATTGATTCGAGAACCTAACCGTTCTAAAGTTCGAATTTTAGCATTGAACTTGTTATCTTTTTAATACCTATAAATATACTTTACAATGTAATTTTACAGCCCGATAATTAAAATTTATGAAAAAAAGAACAAAATAATTGTTGAAAGATTTTTGATATTTTGGCCGAACCCTAACGGATAATCATAAATTAAAATATAACCTTTTAATTTTGGATAATAAATAAATATCAATGATAAATCTAAGGCTACCATTTTTTAGGAAATTAAAATGTTTCCCTTTAAATTTGAACTTTTGATAGGTATCCAAAAGAAACATTTCATTTCATTTTATCATCAAATTCTTTTTTTTTCACACATTTGATTGCTCGCTCTATTATCAATGTACCACAAACTTATGCCATTTTTCTCCTCATTCTTGTATACTAACAACAAGTTGACTTGTCTTCTTGTTGCTTGTCATTAATAAGATTTGGCTTCTCATCAACATCATTAGTTGCATTACAACATTCCCTGTAACAATGGCTAGATATGTAACAACATTTGACATTAGAATTGTCATTCCTTTTTTTGCTCTTTAATTAAGACATTTTCCTCTTTCTTTTGATCTTTTGTGACCTCGAGTTGATTGATGACTTTTCTTACCATTATTGCAATTATCATAATTACCTTTTCATTTCTATTCTTGGCCATAACCATATCTAATTCCGCTTTCTTGTTTAATATTTTCCTCACCATCTATATTCAAGAAAACTTGACTTTAAGGACTTGTTATAATGACTCATCCAACCTGTTTCTAAACCTGTAGCTCACTTGTTACTTATTTAGTTATCAATAACTCAAAATCTTGTGACTTAATAACATAAACTACATGCTCAAGTTTTGAAAGTAAAGAAAGAAGAAAACTTTTAAAGGCACAAATGTCTTTTATCTCCATTCCATACTTCTTTATTTGATTCACAATACTCAAAATCCTTGAATAATAACTCAAAACTAACTTGAATTTTATCTTTAACAAAGCTTGAATTCATTTATAAGTACGTGGAACCACTTCACTTGCTTTGTCAACCCCTTAAGAAGAACTTTGCAAAATCACCTAAACATTTTAACAACAATTGCACTAGCCACCTCGAATATCGACTCATCCAAACATTAATAAATAAAAGTGAAAACTCATTGCACCTTATTCCTTGTATTTTTCAAAATGTCTTTTTAAGTTTAAGATTGATCATAACTATTATCTATAATTTTCCACATATATTTTGAGTCAAATAAAGCTCTTATTTAAAGACACCAATTATCTTCTTCTTTTTTTTTTTTAAATCCACACATAGAAAAATTAAATGAATACATTTCATCACATGTCATCACTCCAACACTTTGAAAATTCTCTATTACCACTTTGTTTGAAAGGAAATGATGTTTTGCTAGAGATAAAGGAAATGCTCGTAGGAATATAATTTTGTAATTTCTACTCACAATCATCAAACAAGAGGAATTCATTATAGTCACGACAGTAACTCATAATATCTAGATTCATGATCTTCATTGAATATCTCATGTACATGAATTATCACATTCAAAGTACATACACAAACACTAAACCCTCTCAAAGATACATGTACTTGGAAACTTAAAAAATATTAAATTATTTATTTCAACAGAAATTCCCTGTCAAAATTCGTTCCTAGATAATCAAAACCAGGAGGGAATACTAGCGGATCATTCTCAGGAACCTCACAGTTCTTGTCCTTGATATTCAATCCTCGGGCTTGAATTGGCTCGGTAGATCTTGCCTCACAAGCATAAATATTGGAACTCGAAAGCCCAGCAGAACCTGCAGATGGGTGGAGACCAGGGGGTTGTGGAACCATTGTTGTGTTGACAGAAGTAGCAGCAGCACCATTTCCTGTGACTGCAATGATGGTTGGCTCAGCCACACGAAGAAGCCACTCGATGGTCTCGCCATCGGTCTTGCTGCCAAGCTCGCGGGTCAACTGAAATATCCTGGCAGCGCAGTTCATCGGCAGGCGGATACGGCGGTCTCTCCCATTCACCTTTAAACGACGATCTTTTCTGGATCTGGGATCATCAACCTTTATTTTTGAGGTGCTTTTGGTGTTCATAAAAGTGGCTTTTGGTTTTTCTTTTGCGGTGGAGTTAGGGAGAGTCATGTTATCTGCTTCGCTACAATTCTCTCAGGACATGATCTCGACAAAGGTGGAGGTGCATATATATACATACAATGGAGCATATAAACAACTATTTGGATGGTTTTACGTTCAAATGTGTTTTGCAATCCAGTATGTGCGTTATCCCGACAAGTCTTGACACAGCACTCTGTAACGCCAGTCGCGATGAAATCTGAGTGTTTTTTTCTTCCTAATACCGTTGGATTTAAGGAAGGTAGCTAGCTTTGTAAGGAAAGGTTGGGGGGGGGGGGGGTGCGATTTTCCATTTTTACTATTTTTACTGAAAATATATATCTTTTCAGTAAATTTTAATTATTTTTATTGTCTTAATCATTTTTATGTGGTAAGAAATAATCATAAAAAATACAAAAGTGCAAAAAACTTTAAGACAAAATAAATGCATAGTTGGGGTTGAAATTGAACCAATAATTGAGTATCACATACAAAAACTAATTTCGAAAAATCTTGGGTCGTAGTTGAGGGTTGAATTGAAGAATGAATTGGAAATAAGGACTTAATTTGACTGAAATTTCAAAAAAGGAAGTTCAAGGACGAGTTTGAAACAAATAGCCAAGCTAAGAAATAATAATAAGGGCTTAATTAAAATAAATAAAACTTGAGATTGAGAGTCAATTTGGCTTAAAAATAAAAATAAATAAAAGTTGAAGAAAAAATATATTCTTAGTTAATATATTTTTTGTTTTTGTTTTTTTTAAGAAAAACAACTGCTATATTGATTTGGATAGTCGCTATAGGTCCGAAACTGAAGGCAAGAGCAGAACTGCAGAAGAAAACAAAGTGGGTAAGCTGAGTATCAGACACAACCCAACCAAACCTCAACGGTTCTAGGAAGTGGAAGAATGTTCTGGAACTTCAATTTTTCACGATAAAGCTAAACCCTGGATATCTTCCTTTGTTCTGCTTCTCTTGGTCTCCTTTCCTTATCCACACCCAAACTCACTCACTGAACAAACAACAATAAAATGGCATCATCTAATGCTCTCTCTTCAGCTTCTGTTCTTTGCTCTCCTAAACAGGTACTATACTATACTATACTGTTCTACGGACCCTTTTCCTTTCCTTGGCTGCTCTGCTTTTTTTTTGGAAGATTTATTGATGGGTTTGTGTGATTGTGTTTGTAGGGAGGGTTGAGGAGGAAAGGCAATCAGCAAAACAACTCAAGGCTGAATTATGGGCTATCAAGCAGAAGGTTTTCCGTGCGAGCAAATGCCAAGGATATTGCATTTGATCAGAACTCCAGGGCTGCCCTCCAATCCGGAATTGATAAGCTTGCCGATGCCGTTGGCCTTACTCTTGGTCCCCGGGGTAACTTTCATCATATTATATTCTAATTTACAACTCGAATTATTTAAAAGATTTTAGGTTCTTATTGTTATTTTCATTGCTTATTTGTGAACACAACTAGTATGTGCTGGTGTTTAGAAATTGAGGTTAAATGGCAGTGGATAGAGTTTGGATGGTATTATGGAGGATCAGTGCCAAGTTTGTCTGGTGAAAATTGCAGGTAGAAATGTTGTCTTAGATGAATTTGGAAGTCCAAAGGTAGTTAATGACGGGGTAACAATTGCGCGAGCTATTGAGCTACCTGATCCCATGGAAAATGCTGGTGCAGCTCTCATCAGAGAGGTTAGACCTTGCTCACTCCTTTTTTGCCCAATTGAAAATTTAGAATTACTCCTGGTCATACCATATCATTAGTACTTTCCTTAAGCGAGATTCTATGTTTGAATTTATGGTTGAAGGTTGCAAGTAAAACTAATGACTCATCTGGTGATGGAACAACAACTGCATCAGTTCTTGCACGGGAAATAATCAAACTAGGACTTTTGCGTGTCACCTCTGGAGCAAATCCAGTTTCTATAAAAAAGGGAATTGATAAAACTGTGCAGGGCTTGGTGGAAGAGCTAGAGAAGAAGGCCAGACCTGTCAAAGGTCGTGATGACATTAAAGGTATGTGCTGCTACTAAGCCTTTGTTGTTGTCATTTTCTCAACTAAGTGTACTTGTTCAGTTATTTTCCACATCCTTGATTTAGTGATTTGTTTCTTTTTCTGTTTCTAGCTGTTGCGTCAATTTCTGCTGGGAATGATGAACTCATTGGCACAATGATTGCTGATGCAATTGACAAGGTTGGGCCTGATGGTGTTTTGTCAATTGAGTCTTCATCTTCCTTTGAGACCACAGTTGAAGTCGAAGAAGGAATGGAGGTGTGAATTCCTTTATCTGGTTGCCATTATAGTTTCAACCAGTGTATTTGTTATCCATGGCTCTTAACAATTGGGTTCTTGTACGTTATTCTCATTAATTATTTTGATTTCAGATAGATAGAGGTTACATCTCTCCTCAATTTGTTACAAATCCAGAGAAGTTAATTTGTGAATTTGAGAATGCTAGAGTGTTGATTACTGATCAAAAGATCACTGCAATCAAAGATATAGTTCCCTTGCTAGAAAAGACTACTCAATTGAGAGCTCCTTTGCTTATAATTGCTGAGGATGTAACTGGTGAGGCTTTGGCTACCCTTGTGGTGAACAAGCTACGTGGTGTACTCAATGTTGCTGCTATCAAGGCTCCTGGTTTTGGCGAAAGGAGGAAAGCTATGCTTCAAGATATTGCCATTTTAACAGGTACTCTGTATTTTATGGAATGGTTATGTTTTCTTCATTGTTGCTGAAGTATTATGTCTACTAAACCATTCCCACTCATGTTTCCTGCTATTCCATAACTGTTCAATTGCTGTACAAATTTGCTTGCACTAGCTATTTCGTATCCTTGGAAAAAGTGTTGCAGATGAGGCAAGAACAAGAGAAAAAGTTCACTTGCCGCACTAGTTTCAATTTACTAATTTTTTTCACAACACAGACACTGTAGCACATGTATCTATTGAAAACCGTTAAGATATTACTAATTGTGAATAGCATGCACTTGTGATTGTGTGACATAGTGATGCTGGACATTTTGACTCTTAATGTTTGGGTTTGAAATTCTGGGTGTGGATTTTTTTGTTCCATGTTGGCATCGGGTAATCTCCTCAAGCTGTGAAAGTTGTAAATTAACTGATACAATTTCTTTGCATTTGAACTATATGTGAATTATTTGTCGGTGCTCATCTTCTATCTGCTTTCCTGACATTTTAGGAGCTGAGTTTCAAGCGAGTGATCTTGGTTTGAGCATTGAAAACACATCAATCGAGCAGCTTGGTTTGGCCAGGAAGATTACGATCAGCAAGGATTCCACCACCATCATTGCTGATGCCGCGTCAAAAGATGAATTGCAAGCTCGGATTGCACAACTGAAAAAAGAGCTGTCTGAGACTGATTCTGTTTATGACTCAGAGAAACTGGCTGAAAGAATTGCCAAATTGTCTGGTGGTGTTGCGGTTATCAAAGTGGGTGCTGCAACAGAGACTGAGCTTGAGGATCGAAAACTACGCATTGAGGATGCCAAGAATGCAACTTTCGCTGCCATAGAGGAAGGGATTGTACCTGGTGGTGGGGCTGCTTTGGTTCATCTCTCAACTTATGTTCCTGCAATCAAGGACAAAATTGAAGACGCGGATGAGCAGCTAGGTGCTGACATCGTGCAGAAGGTAATATTTTGCTGTCACTTCGCAGCAGACATATACTAATGAAATGAGGCTTCTAACACTTCCAAAGTAGTTAAATAGAATTAAAATGCTAGAAGTTACTGATGTGACCAAGTTCTTTGCATCTAGGCTCTGGTATCACCAGCATCATTGATTGCTCAAAATGCTGGAATTGAAGGTGAGGTGGTTGTGGAGAAGCTAAAGGCTAGTGAGTGGGAGATTGGCTACAATGCCATGACAGACAAGTATGAGAATCTGGTGGAGGCTGGAGTCATTGACCCGGCGAAGGTGACAAGATGTGCCCTGCAGAATTCTGCATCTGTTGCTGGAATGGTCTTGACCACCCAGGCCATTGTTGTAGAAAAGCCCAAGACACCTGCTGCTACACAAGCTCAACTTGCTGTGTAAGCGTAGGAATCCTAGCCCATGTTAGGGTTTCAAATATGAGTTTTTCTGCGGCATATTAGGAAGCATATCCGTGCCTTCTCTCTTCGGAAAAGTCACATTTTCATTGATAGTTCCTGTGATTTTTCTCTCCAGACGTGCATGGCAGGTGTAACACCTGAGGGACTTGAGCTGTTGACAGATATTGCATAAAAAAACTAATGCACTGTAATCTCTTCAATCCCTGTTGCTCGTCGTCTTCTGGTCCAAGAAGCCACGCCAGTCTCGACCTGATCTCACGCATCATCCCCTCAATGGGTTTATCTTTGACCAAACAAAACATCGGCCAAGTCAATCTCATCGGTCCAGAGATTTACTTCAGCAGTACAAGTGGGCTCGTAATGAATTTAGTATTGCTCCTCAACTTGCTTTTTAAATTAATTAATTAATTAAACATCATTTTTTAATGCCTTTCAACCTTCTTTGTTGGGATGCAATATCAGTTTGGAACTTCAACGAGCTCCATATTTTATTTTTTTTCACATTTTGTTTGTTTTCAGAGAAAACCTAGTTCAAATTCTATGGGGGCGTTGAATGGTCAAAAAGTCTTCTCTCTTGTTTTGAGATTGAAATGGTCGTAATCAATTGATAATAATACAACATCCGGTGAAGTAGCTAAGGGTTTTAAATGGCTCTTTTGTTGTTTGCCCTAACGAGTGGGTTTCAATTTATTTTTTTATAAATTCTATCTTTTAGAGATAGATATACAGATCCAATTACATTTTTAACCTTAAAATAGGCTCAACAAGTTTATAAAATAATTAGGTCAACGAGTATCGTAGTTGTAAAGATTTATGTATGCCTCACACCATGTTTTTTTAGCATAAAATGAGCTCAAGGTTTCATTAAAAATATTTTGGCTAAACTTGGTCAGACCATCGCATAATTGTAGATGATGATGTAGTCCTAGTGGGAAATTTTCCTTCTTCTAAAATCGATTTAAAAATGGATGCTAACCTAGACATCAACCATTAAGAAATGACTTGCGAGACATCAACTATTAAGAAATGACTTGCGAATGAGCATAGAAATGATACGGTAAGAATAATTGCGAATGAGCATGTATATATATATATAGGTGTTTGTAAAGTGTTTTTAAATTTAAAATATATTATTTATGATTATTTATATTTTTTATTTTTTAATGTATTTTAAAAGATATAAAATAAATAATTTAATATTTTTTAAAATATTAAAAAAAAAACAGCAACTAACTTATGGCTAAACCGCAAATGTGAACCATAGAATAAAAATATGAATTATATCAGCACCTGCCCCTTTAAATGCATGATATGCGACAAAGGAGATTCCGCTTTCTTTCATTTTCAGCAATAAAATTTGCGACATGACAAAATTGATTCCACTAAAATCCCTTTTGGGAAGTTTATATTTAAATGTAAATATATTAAATCTCATGTGTTTGGAAGTTCTTATCCCTTTTTTCACAGCATTTTTCTTGATTCTAGAGCTATTTTGAGATTTATCTTAATTATGATGATGGTGTCCTATACCATCATAACATGTTGTTTTTCTTCTTTTTAATTTGTTAGTAATTATCACTTAAAAACGTTTTATAAACAAAATAAAATAGAGAAGAGATATTAATTTAAATATAAAAAAACACATAATAAAAGTGTTTATTTTTTTAAAAAATAAAAATTAAAAACAAAAGGGTCAAACAATGTAAGGCCTAACAAACAAGGTTAGTCCGCTTGATCATTTTATTAGGGTTTACACGAGCATCTACTTGGTAGAACTATGTGACATAACTCTTTTTTATATATATATATATATGAGGAGGATGACATCTCATTAGCCCTAAAAAAAATTAGACGATTCGTTTGATTTTACTTAGAATTTGTCTATTATCTATTGTGATGGTTGAAAAATTAAAACTTTAATTTTTTGACTTAAAATACCGCAAAAACCGTGATAAACCTATTCATGGTCTCAAAGAAACCAAAAAATCATTTCAAATATCAAAACCAATTTGAAATAAAAATATAATTAATTTTTAAATGAAATAAAATTATACAGAATAAAATTTCAAAAATCAAAATAGAATATTAATAAAAAAAAAAACGTGTACTCCACAATGTTTCAAGAACATAGCCCGCCCCCAACTGAACACCCTCCGCGTTTTAAACTCAATCCAATGTGTCAATAGGAAAAGCGCGAACTAGATACACGGCGGTAAGTGCTCTATCTTTACACGTGTAAGAAAACAATCATTGTCAATGATGCTTCCGCGTTGACTTTTTCACATCGAAGCTTCCAAGTTAAAAATCCCCATTTGCCAATTTATATATACAAATTGCATGGCAGGTTTTAGGGATGTTTGTAGTTACGGGCTTACGGCTGCACTGTGCTTTATTAAAAAAAATTAATAATTTTCAAACATTTTAATGTGATAATATTAAAAATAAACTTTTAAAATAAAAAAAATGCTTGAAAAACAATCTAGCAATAGAAGAATCTCAATCTATTGCTGACTTTAGGTACCCATCCTTTTTAAGAGAAATATATCTGATTTTTAAAATTTGCAGACAATCATGATCTGATTGTCAGTAAAGTTTTTTTTTTTTTTTTAATTCCCCATTATGCCAATATAATAATCAATATAAACCGTGAAACATCATGCCAATCAGAATTTCGCTTTAAAAAGCCGATGGATGCTTTTCAATTGTGTTCACATATTCAAGTTTTAATTGTACAATTGATTACAAAAAAAAGATATCACATTCAAGGGACGTTATTCATCAGGACAAGGCCCTGTTTGGCAAATGCAATGATTCGTGTCTTTTGAATCAGGAAAAAAAAAAAGCGTGGCTCCACTAGTTGATTTACTTTTTTGTCCTTGAACCTTGGGGCATCGAGACCTATATTATTTCCCAAATAAAGAAAAAAAAGGGCTACTAATTATTTCCAATATCTTTTCAATATGGCTTTTCTTCTCTTCTAGGAGAACGTTCACATTTGAAATCGGGGGGTCGTGTTTTTCAAAAGAAAATAAAATTAATATATATATATATATATTATTGTTATTATTATTATTATTATTATTATTTCAGTGGTATGAATTTGAAATTGTTACTTCGCTATATATATTCTTTTCAAAATTGAGGTTCTTGAATGGGTTTTCTCAACGAGCACGTATGGATTCTTGAATGCGCTGTAGATGCTTAATTATTTTTTATAATTATTTGATTTTGTCAACTCTTTTTTTATTTCTTCTTCTCATTTTTGCAGCCGTTCTAAAATGGCTGCACTGCCTACCGTTGCTACTTATACACACAAAAACAACTGGTGATTTTGATTTTTGATTGCTGCCGATGCACGGATCTAATGCTGGCTGGCTGCCTGCTTTTTCTTATTCTTTGTTGATTGATGCCTTGTGGCTTTTCCAGATCGCAACGCATGCAAGCTATATACGACGTCGTTGAAAGCTCACCGGAGGTCTTTTCTTGATAGATAGCAGCAGCTCTTGCTGTGTCGTGCGGCACCGTGAATGAACCGCAAGCTGCAGCACACATGATCATCTTTTTAGGAGATGATGTTCTATTTCTTATTTGAATAAAAACATCTTAAATTTCGAGTTTAATGTATCTGCGATAATGAAGTTACTTAAAATAATAATTATTATTAAAATAAAAAAAACTCTTGAGAGATTTATATGGTGACTGAAAGAAAATTCATTTGGACTTAAATTCTTAGATTTTAATATCATTAGGTTATCAGAAAAATTGGATATCTAGATTTGAGGAGTTTTAATAATAAGTTTGCATACTCTTTACTTCGTATATAAATGCGATGAAAATCCATCAAAAACAAATTTGGAAGTAAAATTCTGGCTGTTACAGGCTCTTATACGGAATGTTCGTCCTGACTCGAACTCGAAACCTACTGTGCAGATTACAAGCTTGTTGTCATCACGTCACGTTCATCGAGGATATAATCGACTATTATTACTTAGATAGATCAAAATATCTCTAATTATATTTTTCATAAAAGGTGATATTTACATGCTGAAAATATGCTAAAAATATATTTTTTTTCTTAGATATTCAAATTGTTACCTCTTTTATCACTACCTATTATCAAAATGGATCTAATGAAAAAAAAAAGGGCATACTACTATTTTTCCTTCTAGATTTTATCCACCAATAAAAAAATTATTTTCAAAAAATTATCACAGCAATTAAGATTATAATTACTTTAATGTGGATGTGTTTCTATTTTTAATGTTTTATAAAAATACTCTCGTCTTGAAGGATTATTAAATTATTTCGTTTTAGTATTATGATGATTTAAGTAGTTCAATAATAAAAAATAAAAAAAAAATATTTTAAAAAAGTACCTAACACTACAATCCCGAACACCAGCTAATGATTGACGGGCTGTGGAGGTTGAAGAGGAAAATTATATTTGAAAAAGCAAAAGAAGGAGACGACTCGTCGAATATAAAAAATGACCTGCGAAAGTTTAAAGTTAGCTTGTTTGCTTGATCTGTGTGCCGAAACCGTGTCGTCGTCTGCCATTTGCCGGTGAGTCGTCCTCTTCTTTAATATGATTCCACGGTTCCTTAATTTACGTGCTGGATTGTCCAAGGGTGGGTACAAAATATTTAGGACATGTTTAGGAGGGTAGTTGTGGTAGTTTTTTAAAATATTTTTTGTGCTGAAATATATTAAAATAATGTTTTTGTAAAAAAAATATTTTTGACATCAGCATATTAAAATAATCTAAAAACATTAAAATATATTCATTTAAAATGAATTTTATTTTTTAAATTTATAAGGCATGGCGTTTGGACGGGCACTTACACGTGCGTTCTATTCTATCATAAGATAAAGATAGACAAGGGTTTAATTACATACCTTCCAGTAATTTGGATGATTATAGTTTTGAAATTTAAACAAGAAAAAAAATATCATTTTAATTATAAAAAAATAATGAGTCCTTTTTAATTCATCTAGGCACGTGTCAATCTTAGCTTCTTTAATCGGGTCATTTAATTATTATTTTTATTTATCCAAACCAAATTAAATCTCATTAAATTCTAGATCGATTTGTTCGGCTAGTTTAGATTTTAAAACAATGATTTCATTGGTTAATCATAGTTAGAGTTCAAGGATACTCATAACTACAAATTAGATAAAAATTAATAACTATAACTATGAGTCATAATTATCCATTTAGTTAATTATTAAAATCCATTCCCCGTTTGATCTATCGATTCTAACAAAAAACTTACATGTTTACATATACTTTTTTTAATCAATCTTATTTTTACTAATCCTGGTTAAGAAAATTCATGTTTCACCTTTGTTGTAAATGATTTAGTTGTATATAATATATCTATTTTCTTGTAACTTGTTTTGATTTTCAAGCGATGTAAACATACATGTTTATTTTATATTAATAAAATTATCATGTTTCTAAGAAGAAAAAAAATTGATGCCACTTCTTTATATTCTTGCACAAATTTGATTTTTTTTTTAAAAAAAAGCTGCACTGTATTTCTAAACATAAAAAGTCTCTCCATTAAAATATTTAATGAGATAATATAATAATAAAAAAATAGATTAAACTATACATTCATCTCTTTTACCATCATCACAAAATTATTATTACTCTTTTTATAAATTGTGTGAAGTAATTGTTTCAAATTGTTTTTTAAAATATTTTTTGTTTAAAATATATCAAAATGATATTTTTTTTAAATTATTTTTGACATTAATATATCAAAATAAAAAAAAAATATATTTTTTTTGAAATACAGTCCAAACCAACCTAAACCTAAACATGTACATGTCTCTCTACAAGCATGTTTTTAACGTTAACACAAAGTACCAATGAATATTTCACCAAAAAAGGATACAAGTCCTTTTCCATGTCTTCCTCCTCTTTTCCCATAAAAAAACATCCCAAACAAAAAGCACCTCTACTAAACGAAATAATTACTCTTCTTGACATTCGTTGAAACCCGAGCCTGGTCCCCACCTACAGAGCATAAAAATGATAGACTCAGCGGGTCGCAATTTCCAAGTAAACAGAAACCCAAATCCGTAATTTGCAAAAACATCCTTATTTTTTTTGTCCCATATCTCATAGAGGAAGTGGGTATTAAAGAAGACTCGTGGAGGCTTCAACGTAGCGATGCGTGGACGGAGGGCCGGACAGGTGACGAAGATATATAGACATTCACGCCTACAACATACATACAGATCCTTTCTTCTTCTTCACATGGCCGATCGTAACGCTTTCTTTCTTGTTTTGCGGTCTTGATTCTCTTTTACACACTCACAGGTCTGGAAACCTGCATTGCCCTTTCCATTTTCTTCTCTCCCTTTTTTAGATTTCGTTTTTAGGAAGAGAGAAAGAAAACAAGGCTTGAGTTGGGTTGCTCAAAGGTTTTTTTTTGTGTTTTTTGTTGGTTGCAGAGAAGAGAGGGAGGGAGGAGACATGACGACGATGGAGGTTGGAAAAGTGCTGTACATAGTGGTGGTGGATGAGGAAGAAAAAAGAGATAGAGGAAGAGGAAAAGGAAAAGACTCTTTTAGATATACGCGTCCGGTTTTGCAGAGCACTCTGCAACTCATGGGATGTAAAGCACGTCATGCTTTTAAGGTAACACAAATACCCTTTTCTTTTCTCGTCGAATTTATCATGGAAATTTGCCACGATATTTGATTTTCTTTTCGAAAGATTTGTGATTCATAGCTATGATTATTAGTAATCATGATGATTACCTGTAGATTACAATCGATCGTGGGGAAAGAGGGAGGGTGATAGATCTGCATTTCTTCTCTTCTCTTTACTCTTTTCTATTTTTTTATTATATATTATGTTTGTTTGAATGGAAATGGAAATGGAAGTCATTTTTATTGATTATATCTATTTTGACTTTCCTTGAAATTGATTGTTTATGTTAACTTAACTGTGTTGGGGATTAGCATGGTAATTTATGTTTCTTGTGCCGTGTTTTTTACCCTCGGTGAAAACACAATCTGGTAATTACCTTTCCAGTATTCTTCAGTTTCTTCCTATTTACTGCATGTTTGAGGTCTGTTTTTTCTTCTTCTTGAGAAGCATCTTCACATTTAAGAATTTAAAATTCTGTGCCTACTCTGCTCATTGCATTTATAAATTCTGATATATATTTTTGGAGTTCTGGTATGGTTCTTCGTTGACTGATCTACTTTATATTTGCTAATTTATTTTCCACCTCTATGCGCATAATTATTTGACTAATTATTGGTTTTGACTAAAGACTTGATTCTTGTTTTTGTCTTAAAGTGGACACCTTGCTGAGTACGTTACTCCTCTTTTCAGATTAGCAAAAGGGTTTTTGAGCTCATGAGAAGTGTTTCACATTCGAAAGAAGTTGAGATAACAGGAATGGATGCTTCAAAAGGAAATAATGAAAAGGAAGATGGTTTGTCCAGTGGAGTTTTCTCGGGTAAAACAGGGGATGGTGATAGTTTGGTCTCCGAGGAAGATAGAAATAAGAACATACCATTTGAATTGTACAAAAGGCGAACCACTGTAGTGGTTAGAAGAGAGACTTTCTTGAATTTTGTTTGTGATGCTCTGACCGAGTACAAGTATGTGGGGCCTAACCAGAGGGAAGACTTGGTTTTGGCTTGCAGGTAATAGTGTAATCTTCTTATTCCTTTTCATATACGTTATTTGTATCCATGATAGGTAGATCACTGCTTGCTTATCTGAATTTATTCCTTTACAAGGTCTTTACGTTGCTAATTGTCATTATTTGCAGTTCTTGGAATCTTTGATTATTCTTTAATGGACGTCTACCTGACATTTGCTGCCACATGTAGCTTGAGATTTTGTGTATCAAGGAATAATACCACACGTTGAGATTTGTACCACTGGATGAAATTAAATAAAATCTGTTCATTTCATTGCTGAAATGCTCTGGGCACTCGCTTAAAAAAACTGTTTTAAATGTAGTTGATGACTATTGTTGGAGTTCCACTCTCCCTTCTGTAATTTGTTCTTGTGGACTATTTCTTGAACCTGTTCTGTTATGCAAGCTCCATCACAAGTCGTTATTGTTAGATAGCCCTGTTTTTCAGATTTGTATTGGTAAGGCAGTGTTGTCCAAGTATGCATGTCGAAATTTGATCTCTGTATTCTATAAGGTGCCATCTTTTTATTGCAGAATCCGTGAAAGGAAGGAATCCGTAACAGTGCTGTTGTGTGGTACTAGTGGCTGTGGAAAATCTACTTTGTCTGCATTGCTGGTATTCGTTTCACCGTATAATCCTGTTCGAGTTTGAATCTGTAACTTGAAATGATAATGGTTTATGTCTTTTATCATTGTTTCTTGCAATGGTGTTTTTTTTTTTTTTTGATATCTCTGTGCGTGTTTTTTATGAAAGAGTTGGATTTCTCTGTGTATCTTCAGAATTCTTAGTGTTTTCCATGGTTAATACAGGGCAGCAGGCTAGGAGTGACAACAGTGATATCTACGGACTCTATCAGACACATGATGAGGAGTTTTGTAGATGAGAAGGAAAATCCTCTGCTTTGGGCCTCAACATACCATGCCGGGGAGTTTTTAGATCCCATGGCTGTTGCGGAAGCAAAGATTAACAGACAGGCAATGAAATTGGCAGGCACTGGAACTTTGCGTTCAAAGGATGAAGCATCTGATGGCTATACAGCTGGGAAATCTGGTGGCAGAGCACCAAAGGTGAGTTCTGGTGCTACTGAGGTTATTAGTCCAAAACAAATGGCAGTTGAGGGTTTCAAGGCACAAAGTGAGATGGTGATTGACAGTCTTGATCGTCTCATTACTGCATGGGAAGAGAGGAAAGAATCAGTAGTGGTCGAGGGTGTTCACTTGAGCCTTAATTTTGTGGTAATAAATTCCTTCTTATCAGATGTCCTGCCAAACTTTGCTTCTTCTTCTGTATATTGCCATAATTTTTTTTTCTTAATTTTGATTTTCATACGCAGATGGGGCTTATGAAGAAACATCCTTCAATTATACCATTCATGATATACATTGCAAATGAGGACAAACACTTGGAGCGATTTGCAGTTCGTGCGAAGTACATGACATTGGACCCAGCTAAAAACAAATATGTAAAATACATTCGAAACATCAGAACAATCCAAGATTATCTTTGCAAACGGGCTGACAAACATCTTGTCCCAAAAATCAACAACACAAATGTCGATAAGAGTGTGGCAGCTATTCATGCAACAGTCTTCAGCTGCCTTCGAAGGTGCGAGGCAGGAGAACAGCTTTATGATCCTATCACAAACACTGTTGCTCTCGTTGATGAGGAGTATAGGAACCAGTGCGCTGCAAACTCTTTGAGCTCCAAAGGGATGTTTCAGCTTATTCAGAGAAAAGGTTCTTCAAGGCATTTGATGGCTCTTCTTAATACTGACGGGTCTGTTGCGAAGGCTTGGCCTGTTGATTCCATAGATGGTAATGGGAAGCTTGGAACAGGCCATGGGATGGACAGTGGAATATGGACTCCAATGTATGGACCATTGCAGATAGGCAAGGCTGAACCGGTTAATCTTCAGTTTGGTAACTTTGGAATCAGTGCTTGGCCTAGTGATGGTGGCACAAGTCATGCTGGAAGTGTTGATGAGTCCAGGGCTGATGGGACTGATACAGGGAGCAGATATTACTCCTCAAGTTGCAGCTCGCCAAGGAAGCCTGATGGGGCTGCCAAGGAGGTATTTTTGAATGCTTGCTATTATTCTCTTCTTGTTTGACTATCTTTGCTGAGAAGTAGATAGATAATATGAAATTGAAGAGATCTGCTGTTGATTTTTCTGTTTACTGCTTTTTCCTGACTGGGCGTTTATACTTTTAATTGTTCAGCTGAAGGAGGAGCATTCAGTGCATGGCAGTGATGAGGAAGGTGATGATCCACCCGAGGTGGACAGTGATGAGGATCTTAGTGATGATGATGCCAAGCATGACCATGAAGAGGTATGCGTTTGTATGTTTTATTATAGTAGCTACATTTTAACATTATTCATAAAAACAATACCATATATCAAAATTTCCAGGAGAAAAAAAATACTCACGCTCATGAACTTATACTCTGGTGTGAGTTCTGCTCCCTAATTGTTCATTATGTTGTAAACTGTGAAAGGATCTAGTTACTTGCAATGTTCCTCAGGATAGTACAGTTAATAAACCTCTGAAATATGCCTAAAAAAAACAAATTGCATATTTTCTCATGTTTTAATATGCAAAATAGGAAATCGTGATCAATTTATGATTATCCGTTAGAGTTTGACCAAAATATAAAAAATCTTTCAACAATCACCAAAAGCAAGACAGGCATTTGTCGTTTTGATCATTTTAATTTTTATCTGTCCTCATATGCATGTTTTCCCCTGCTGCACAGATTGGCTCAGTTGATGAGGAATACACAAAATCAGATGAAGAATATGATGATCTGGCGATGCAGGATGTGCAGGAGAATGGTTACTGGTCAGACGATGATGAGGAGCCTAAAGATAGGCTGCCCCCTTTTTCTGGGGGCCATTTAAGCCCCAGAAAAATAGAGAAGTACAAGCAGAATTTAGAGCTCTTCCTTGGAACTAGAAGTGAGCAGCTGGCTGAGCCACTGTGCTCCTACTCGTCCCTGCTCGTGGAGCAGGGTGAGAGGAGAATGCTGAGTTCAGGCAGCCTGAAAACGAGAAAACGTTCACTCAGCATTCCTGCCATTAGAAAGCACGGGTCAGTAGTTGGTGATCCCATTCTCTCCGGAGCTCCCTGGAGGTAACCAAATGATTTCTCGCCGACCCTTTCCTTCTTTTGTGTCTCTTAGTGAGAGTAACGTAGGCATTTCACCATTGTCGTGTGCAGTAGTGCATAGTAGAGTTGCATGACTGGGAACCTGTTATGTGCCTTTCCTTTTTTCTTTTCCTGCAAAAACAATCAAGCAAATGAAAATGACTGCAGTTTTTTGAAGGCTGGACGGATGGATGTATGTTTTCAGTGATAGTTGTGTTTATACCTGCAAGTCTGCGAGACAGATGAGGGCAGGGCTCCAAAATAAGATTAGGTGTAATGGTGCAAATGAGACAAGAAGCTTGGTGGCATGATGTTACAGGTTTTGATCATCTCAAAACTCTAATCTGCGAATTTTTAAAAAAATATATCGCATGGATTTCATATCTTCTAACATTAGCAATTATAATATTGAAGAGCAAACTATTTAATTCGATTATAAAAAAAAAAAAATATATATATATATATATAATATATTAACTCAAAAAATAAACAAATTACTTATAAATAATTTAAGATGTTCCTCTTATTGTAGCTGTTTTTAAAAGTATTTTTTTGTTCAGAAATATATTAAAAAAAATATTTTTTATTTTTTAAAAATTATTTTTAACATTATCATATTAAAATGATCAAAAACATTAATTTTTTTAATTTAAAATAAAAAATAAAATTTAATTTTTTTAAAATACAATGTAAACACCCATTTAACCTCGCCATCGGTGAAGAAGAAAGAGCATGGCCATGATCAAGAGAGCTTTCCTATTGCCATGCCACCCTTTCATCAAAATCATTATACCTTCTGTGCATCATCCAATCCTAGATTGACTGCAGACATTTCAACAATTTATATCTTGCTTATGTTAAATGCTATTGAATACCCATAAACCTTGCTAATTGCACCGAACAATTTCATCCTTATAGGGAAAAAAAATCATGAAGCTTGGTCAATTTCATATACGTTGCTAAAACTAGAAATTGATTAAACTATTCTTTCTACAATGATATTATAAGGAACATATGGTTCTCTATGTGCATACCAACACAAGTATTTCTTTATGAACATCTAGATTGAAAAACTTTTTATTTTTACACCTCTTCCGTATACATTTAATACCACATCAACTAATATTTAATGGATTAAATAATATATAATTAATAAAACTTTGAACCCCATTACAATAATTAATCATTTACAACCCTTAGGGTGCATCTCAATACATCTAAAAACGACTATCCATTAATTATATCAAACTTATATAAAATAATGATGATAACATGTATTAATTAACTATATTAACTAAATAAATTTGCAAAAATATTATTTTACCTTAAACTTATTCAATATGTTTTAACATGTATGGATGCTAACAAACCGAGTGTTGTAGTGGGTGGATTTGCTATGAAAGGTTAAAGTGTGTTAAAATGAGGGGGGAGGGGGTGATTGTTTGTTGCAAAAAAAATATAGAAGAAAGAAGGAGGAATGGGGGAGGGGAGGGGAGAGTCGATCGTGGATCATAAATGAAATATAATCGATAAATATAAGAGAATTTTACAATAAATATATTTAAAAAAAAATACTTTATTATTGAGTTAATTTTGTCAATAATGTTGTTTGTACAAGTTACATGGCATCATACTATTTAGTTTTTTCTTATTTTTATTTTTCCAATGCAATTCTCTCATTATAATATATCAATAAAAAAATTTCATTAGTGTTTTCATTTATATTTTCCCCCGGTAATGTATTGCATAACATTTTTTTTAGAATCTGACCGGAGAAATCTGACCCGCATCACCAAAAAAAAAACATTTTGCAAAGTTCTGAAGCTCGCTAGTCCTCGACTCCATTTGATTTTATACTCTTTTATATATATATATTATCATATTTTGATGTCCAAAAAAGGCCTTTGTCTTGTTATAAAGTTTTGAGTTAAACACAGTTGTAGGATTCTTTCTCGGGCAATCCCCTTCACGTATTCACTTTTGGTCTTAACCAGTGGTAACAGACCACATCAGCTCGCGCTCGTGGGCTTGTTGGTATGCTATGCATATGCGTTGTCCAATATTTGTTCTTACATTGGTTAGATATATATATATATATATCTGTATCTGTTTCTCCTTAGCTTCAGCTGAATCTGAGTTTTGAAAGATATATAATGAATCTGAGTTTTTGTGCATGGAATAGATATTGACAGTCGTTGTTTGCGGGTGCTGCATCACCAAGATTCACATGCATATGCTCGGCCGATGATATATTTTAGAATCAAAAACAAAATTTTCTCTCTTTCTCTCTTTCTTTTCCGATCATCTGCATATATAAGCTCTTTTGAAGTGAGAATCTTGATGATGCTGCAGCGGCAATAAACGACTACACAAAACGCAAAAGGATTCACAGAAACAGTGGCGATTCATTCTTTTCCCCTTCAACTCCTTCTATCATCCTCCATGTTACAGTCAGGTGAGACCTTTTCTATTTCATGGCGGATTTCCCCCACTTCGGATTTGTGTAAAACTCTCTGGTTTGCTGACTTTAGCAGATCTATGATATATTTACGAAGAAAATATTCATAGATGCACATGGTATCTTTTCTGCTAGATTCTCTGGACGATGATGCATGAGCTTAATTAGTAGATATTGGAGGTTAGAGGTGAATCTACTCGATCCCTTTTAGCTGTTTGATTTCCTTTTTCTGGGCGTTTGATTTCAGATCCTTCTCAAGATCATCGATTTGTTTCCAAGACCAGCAATGTTTTGAGTGGTTTTCAATTCTCATTTGTTCACAGACAGAGGCAAAGCGTCAATCGTGTATGTTGATGATAGTGATTTTCCAACTCTGGAGTCTGATAGGACAGGAGATAGAGCGTTCAAGCAGAAGCTGATAACATGGGTTTTGTTCTTTATGGGGTTTGATTTTAGCCGCTAAAATAGCTTTACTGGAGTTTGAAAGTGTTCTCCATCTTTTTGTCTTTACTAGAGACGGTTCAAAATACTCTTTGATTATCTTATGGACATTCTTCCAAATGGTTTTTGTCTGTGTACTCCTTCATGAAATCCGAAACAAGGCAGTGCAGGCCCATTGTTTTCCAATCTGCTGTTCTGTGTATACGACTTTTACTTTCCGTTTTGTGAATCAAAATGATCTTTCAAGTAAGTTTCTACAATAATCTGTAAATAATTGTAACAGCTCCTGTTCTCCCACCGGCTTCGACAGTTCTTAAACGTAAGATTTTCCCAGAAACTTATTACTCCTCTTTTACAGGATCCTGGTTTTAATATTATTAATGAACATCTCATCTAAAAACTCAAACTATTAATTGAGGTTTCAGAATATGATTTATATTATTCTTTAACACACCTCTCAAGTAAAAGTCTTTTGGACTTGAAACTAATACATAGACTTGTACTATCTATTGCTTAATTTTTATCAAATAGAATAAGGATGGTAAAATTCGAACTCGTGACCGTTGGGTCAACAAGGCTCTGATACCATGTTAAGGTATCATCTCACCTCAAAGCTTAAAGAATCATCTTACCTGAAAACTTAAGTTATTATATGAGGTTCCAGAATATTATTTATATTATTTTATAACAAATATTTCATATCCAAAAAATCAGAGATAGATGGTTTGCCTTGCGATTTTCCAAATTTTTCTTGCTCTTGATACATGCTCAGAACTCGGGAGCCATCTCCCAGAAGTTCCTTTGATCGAGTTCTATCAGCAACGATTGTTGGTTTCAGCTTCATATCTCAGACAACATGAATGCGACCTCGTTTTAATTTGATTTATATATATATATATAAAAAAAAAAATGGATGATGTACGAAAGTGACAACGCTGTGAATACATTGCATGTTCACGGAGGACTCCTTGTTTAGCTGCATAATCTCCTGCCCTCTTTATGTCTGCTAAATGGATTTTCGTATATGTTTAAAGTTATTTTTATTTAAAAAATTTAATATTAGTATATGAATATAATTTAAAAACATAAAAAAAATTAATTTAAAAAAAAAATTAATTTTTTTGAAACACGATGACAAACTCCAAATTAGTTTGTTTACCATCATAATAATTATTTTATTATTATCGCTACCTGATGCTCCCTTTTGCTTTTACTGTGGAGTAAAGAAAAAGGCTAAAAATAAAGCTTTTGAATCCTGGAAATGCAATGAAAATGAAAGGCATAAACATGATAAACGCTTTATCAAATTTACTATCTACGCCATCTCCCTTGTCAGCAGAGATAATAATAAATTTGAAAATAATAAAAAAATAATGGATTTGTGGCATGCATGCAAATTTATTTTTTATTAATAAAAAATTATTTCTCACAACAACATATTAAAATAATTTAAAAATACTAATAAAATAAAATTGAAATTTATTTTTTTTCCAGAAAAAAAAAAAAAAACGCACCCTACTCTTTTCATGGGCCACACACCTCAAGAACTTTGGCAGCCTCGATTATCATCTGGAATTCGAACTGGATATATTTCAAAATTATTTTAAAAAACATTAAAAATTAATTTTTTATTTTCAATTAAAACATATTATTTTTAAATTATTTTAATATTTCCAAATAAAATATATTTTAATAAATACTCGCTAGCAGCCATCAGCAGCTGCTTCTACACATGCCATTATTCCTGTCTTTTTCAGCTAAAGAAAGATTTTCCTGGGGATATTCTGTTTGGTAGTTTGCGCAGATGTTCTTAGAGGCATGACGTGTCTTCTTCTTCTCCATACACCTGTGACAAACGAAAGCACTCAAGAGTTGAACACTGAAAGCAATCGATAAAATAGAATCCACAATTACATTTCGTATCTAATTATTCGAAAAAGGTTAGTGGGCCTTCATCCCATGGGGGCCCGATTTGACATCACCATAGGGCTTTTCACGTGGCAAGCATGCAACTTAAGATCTCATGCATTCGTGGGATTTTCTGTGATTTTCTTTTCTTTCTCGGGCAGCAAATAAAATTAAGAGAATATTGTTTACGGTATAAATTAAGTTAATTACCAAATATTCCAAAGCTCCCATAATAAGGATTGTGACCAATTAGTTTTGGCTTTTGTATCACCAATAGTCTTTTTAAAAAATCAAAATAATTTTTTTTTAAAAATAATAATTTTGAAATGCAATATCAAACAAGACAAGAAACTGATTTTGAACAAGAATATTATTTAAACTATATATTTAATAATAATATTAAACAAAACATTCTTTGTAAGTGTGTAACAATGATGACAACTTCTCCTAAAGTTTTTCTCATATGTTTGCACTTATAAAGATTGGCCTAATGTTATTTTTAATTTCTAAATTAATTTCAATTAACATATCTTGAGCATTAGCCATTATTGAATTAAACATGAATGATTCATCATATACTTTAATTATTTTAATTAATCTATCTAATAATGTTATTATGCATCTAATCTCACCTGAGAATTGAGGCTTATCTTTGTTTCTACCATATAAGACCATTAAAAATATCTCTAATACCTCATTAAAATTAGATATAATTAATTCTGATAGGATCATGTCATCTTTATTGCAACCAACCTTAATAATAAATGTAAAAAACATAACATTGAGTGATGCATCATTATTAACTAAAACCTTATGTACTGGTATATAAAATTTATTATGGTGTATAAAGTCTTTGAATGAGTATTTTTATCCAATGTTAGCTTAGAAAATATGACTTTTTATCCGGTGGCTTTTCTAAGTGGTTGTTTAGAAGCGTGGTTGAAATTATTTTTTATTTAGAATTGTATCAAAATAATATTTTTTATTTTATTTTTTAAAAATTATTTTTGATATCAACACATGAAAATAATCTAAGAATATAAAAAAATTCAAATTCAAATTCAATTTTTTCAAGAACATTTTTAAAATATAATAGCTAACGGTTCATAAAAATAAACAGAATCATGTACAAGTTTTGTGTATGCTTAAAAATTGTAAGAACAAATATAGAAACGATATTATTAATTTAATTAAAGAAGATGATTAGGACAAGCCTGATGTTACAATTTTACCCAGACAAAATAATTTGGTTCAGATGGGGGCATTCCGTCTTTTCCAACTTCAGTCTGTGTACCTTCACAGCAGCAGCGGCAAGAACAACGTTTCCTTGTCGTCTCGAACACCTTAGGGTTCTTCTACTTTCTAAATTTGTTGTAAAAAAATTGAAGGCCGACGACAACTCAGGCAGCTGTCATCCACTCACTTCTGCTTCTTTGATTTCAAATTCCTCCAACTATCAGATCCAAGATTGCTTCTCTTCATCAGCTTTATCAGGGTACCTTGTTTTCTTTCTTTCTTTGTTAACAAAATCAATATTTCTTTGTGTTAAAGCATTGTTCACAATTGAGACTTTTCCCTGTAATTCTTGACATGGGTTTTTTATTTTATTTTTCGGGTTTATTTAGTGTTAGCTCAATCTTTTATGGCATGTAAAAGGATGTAATTACATTTGTTCAAAAGGGTTAGTAAGCAGACTCTTTGTTGATTGAATTGACATAAAATTATGGGTTATTTTGTTTTGTGCAGTTTTTTAAAAAAAATTGGGTTGTGGGCCGTGTATAGCTATGATTCTTTTTTGGATCGTATTTTTGTGCACAACGCTAATAGAGGGTGGTTTCATAGTTGTATGTATATTGGCATCTGTGCTAAAGAACAGAAAAATGTGTTTGGGCTTCTCTGTGGAATGCTGAGAACTTTTTTTGTGGGAACGTTTTTAAGTGGATCAAAGAGTATTAGGTCAAGAGGTTAGGGGGAAGGCCGTTACTAAGACCCCATCCAAGGATGAATCCTGAGAAAGAATGGAAATGAGTTTGTGCTTAGTGAATTTCTGGTTGTTGACGTAAATTAAGGCTTTACTTCTGTAAAACTCACCAGCACGAAATAATTACTTTTTTTTTATGCTGCCATTACAGTTTTGAGATGCTTATGTGGGAATTGTTGTGCTTTTAGGATTGGGAGCGTTGCAAACTTGATGAGTTTGTGCTGTTAACTCTCCGCTTTGCCATTTTCAACATGAGCAACCAATATAGCGAAGATCCTGTAAGTAGAAAACATGGTGCTATGGGTTTTGATATTATTTTGGAACTTGAAGGTCATGTAAGTAGAAAACTTTAATAATTCAATTGTGGTGCAGGAAGAAGCAACTGTTGTGGGATTTGAAGTTCCTAGATCACCTGATTCGAGTTACAACAATGTCTACCCTGGGAATGAAGATGAGGTACGGGACCCACCTTCAGTGCCTCCACACCTGCAACACTCCTTGCTTAGCTACCCAGCAAGTGCAGACACTTCTGAAACCCTTCCACTGCCACAGAATGTGATTCTCAACCATCTTTACATTGAGAACCGGGAGGCCCCACGCTCTGTGGTGGCTCTAGGATTCACTCATCGCTTCCATTCAAAATTTGTCACTGTTGTGCTATACAAACCTGTTCAAAGGAGGGGAAGTACCAGCACTTAGTATGCGTATATAATAAATCTTTGCTAGATTTTGTTTGCCCTTGCTGTGATGGAATTGGCTGCAGTAGGCTCTGTTAAGAGATTAGCCAAAACGAGAATATTTATTGCCTCGCATCACAGCAGCTGATGGAATTAGGTTTGTTCGATTGAACCCTGAAGTCCTCTCCACTTGAATTGTCTCATGTGCCATGAGGTTAGATTTGCTATACTTGTAAAGTATACATTCATATTCTTATGAACACTAATATGGTGGAATGGAGCTTATGTGTACTATGAAACTTGAAAATTTGCTTTATCCCCTGGATATGTGCATTTTGGTTTTCAGATTTATACAAATGGCTCTGTTTTGCAAACAGTTTCATGCAGTCTAGCTTTGTTGTACCACCAGAAGGTTATCTGGCAGCCAAGTGTTCCTCAGTCACTCATGGGTTTTATGAATAGAATGAGTTGAAAGTTGAAACTCACAAGATTATATTTATAATAAGTTTCTTTAATTGATAGAATTATCTAAATATGCAGAAATAGCATGCCTACAATTCGAAAGAATACTTTGAGATAATCTGACCTATCTGTCCATACTGAATGCACCCGATGTTTCTTTGCAATTCAGTGTGTACATAGTCTATCCTCTGCAGATAACGTTGAGCTGTATTGTTACGGGTTCTTCAATGGTGGATAGATAAGGCCATAAGCTGTGATTGCATCACCTGATTCCTAAATTGTTTCACTGTTTTGGGGTTGGATTATATGGATCAATGTCGTATTATCAGTGATTATGATGCCACTATGACGGGTTAAACCATTGAATATGGTTTCACCTTTTTAAGCGGCTTATGAAACTCTAGAAAAAAAAATACTAACAAAAACTAATACCCACTTGACTGAACTTGAAGGTGTAGACGAATGAGTCCCTTTTCATGAGTAAGAACTCTCTTGAGAAGCATCTCGACGTGCCCAATACTGCATCTGATCTTTTCTTGATGTCACCTGCACTTTTTCCATTCCATTGTTCATACAGATGAAATGCAACAGGGCTCGAAATCACAAGCAGACTTGTTAAATCAACCAAGTTTGATTAAATCAACCCCTATCCGATTTAACATGATAAAAGCCAGCAGGTTATAAAATTAATGCATTAATAAAGCAACATGCTTCATAGCTCTTCAATTTTGAGGAAGATTAACAATCCAATACAATGAAAACAAGCTCAGTTTCTCTAATACTGAAGATATTGGCATCCTTCTAAACTCTAGCTTTTCCGGAGTTCATCTTTAACGACCGGAAAGTACTGAAATCATGATTTCCATGGCTACTTGGACTACCTTTTCATTTAACTTTGAAGTGAACCATGGAGTTTACTCGATCAAAATAGATAAAATTTGGGATTCCTACCAAGCAATTTGATCGATAGAAGGTCTTATAATGGAGCTCTTATACACGGATATACATTTATTACCATGAAAATAATACAGCAAAGAACTCTTAAGAACTTCTGAAAGGGTAATGCAAGCTTATAGGATATTTTCCCACTTCACTCCGTTAAACTGGCAAAAGGGTACGCGAGGAGGGGAGAGAATAGCATGCACTTGTGTTATTTAAGATGTTTCCTTCGACGAGAAAAGTTGGGGGAGGCCATGGCTAGGTGCACACCAAATATTATAATGAGCAGTTTAATAAGTGAATAAAAAGTTAAACAAAAATAGAATAACTGCTTGGAAGGGAAATTAAACAAGTGGTCATAATTACGGTAATAAAAATTAGGAGGTTCAGTTTACCTCTTGGAGATGAGTTGCCAAATGAAGAACTGGTGGATCCTATGGGATATAGCATGAGACCTTTTCTTTTCATAACCAGATGCGGCGAAGTGGATTCCATGGATATCTGTTTCCTTGAATTTTTATCAACCAATGGAATCTCATTTGCCCCTTGCAGATAATTATAATTAACGTCAACCTTGACACGGTATTAGTGATCTGCATTTTTCTCTCTCTTTTGTAGCATCAAAACAGCTTTCATTTGCAGTTCATCAGGTCACTTCCTTCTCAATTCCCAAAGAGAAATTCAGCAAGAAAAAGAGGGAAAGTTAAAAATGGGTGGTGCTGAAGGATCCCCGGGTAGCTCCATCCATGGAGTGACAGGCAAAGAACAAACCTTTGCCTTCTCTGTTGCTTCTCCCATGGTTCCAACAGATACAGCAGTAAAACTTGCTTTGCCAGTTCATTCTGACAACAAGGCCAAAGTTCTTTCCTGCATCAAAAGATGTAGTGAGATTGACTGAAGAATCCTATTATGCATCAGGGTGGGAGGAGGAGGAGAAGCAGAAGAGCATGCACCAGCTAGATCCAATGGGAATAATTTTAACAATAGAAGAGAGGATATTAATTAAAATTTATATATAAATATAAACCAATGGGAACCCAAAGCATATAATATTTGGCAGGACTCTTGTAAAAGGAAATGATCACTAAACATATGATGAACTCACAAGTCAATTAACTTCAAAATGGCTTTTCTTGTATTTGATAAAGAAAAAGATCGGTCTGGCTATTAGCTGTTGCTTGCAGAGTAGGCACCAAATGCCAATTCAAATTACCTTTTTATAATCTCGGAGAAGTGCATTGCACGATCGATGTGGGGTGTAGGGTATGAAGCAGAATCATGAATATTCAAGGTTCCATGCCATTCAACGGGGAGAAGATAACAAATCTAGGTGATTCCATTCCCAGATATGGGCTGGAATTGTATAATTGGTAAGATCATTTCGCCTTGTCTCAAGAATAGTTTGATCAAACTCTATTCACATTTAAAACAACCGAATTAAATGAGAGGAGAGTTGCAAAATTGTTAGCTCAACCAAAATTGCTATTGAGTTGCTCTGCTTCTATATAATATACAGAGAATAATATAAATTATATCATAGAATCTTATCTAATTGCTTGAGATTATAGGTGGGATGATTCTATCATATAGTATTGAAGTCTTGTTGATTAGACGGTCATGGGTTCAAATCTTATTTTATTTGATAAAAATTAAGCATAAAATAATATAGAAATATACAAGTTTTACTAGAATAATATAAATTATATCTCGAAGTATCGTCCATCAGCTTAAGCTACATACAATTTACATAGCCAACAGAATTTAAAACTCAGCAATCAACGTGATCATTCGCAGGAAGCCAAGCTAACCCAATATTGAATTTAAATTTGAACCTTTTGCTATAGAAGGGTAAAGGCAGATGAAAAACAATATAGGCCTGAGAAACAAATGTAGGAGATGATCCAAGAACAGTACTTGTAACTGATTTCTGCCATCACTGATATCCAAGAAGAGATCTTTGTAGTTCAGGAGAAACAAAAACAGTAAATCACTCCATAAAGTTATCACTGCACCAGAAATCCAGAAAAAAAAAACGTATTGAATCCTATTTACTTTGTAGAACTAATACTGACAGGGTTCTGCTGATACATGGAATCAGTTAGCTTTGGGAAATCGAGCCCTGCAGACAATATTTTAGCTGAAAAGGATGAAGAGTTTATTACAATGCTGGTATAAAACATAAATGAAAAACATAAGTACGAAGCCACAACTAGAATAAAATCTTTATTCCCCCCTGTCTGTATTTATTTGATTTCATAATTGAAGTATCAACTCAGGCCACCAATAAGAGGTCCTTCGCCTTCCAAATTAACCCTAGATGACAGATTACAGACCTCATCAAAGCGCAAACCTCCACTGGCAACAACCCATATGTCCAGAAAATGGGCCTCGAAGCATGTGGGGTCTTGGCCTACCGGGAGAAGAGACTTGCTCTCTTCTTCTGCACCCGAGTTCACGTTTCATTATGCACGTCTTTTTGTAGTGCTTTATTTGCCCACCGGACTTGTAGGTTGTTCAGTGGATCCGGGAATTAGTTATGGTGTGTATAAGCTGACCCGGACACCCAGTTATCAAAAAGAAAATGGGACTAGAAACCCCATTGGATCACTCATCTTGGATCAACATAAATGCAACCCCACAACAACTTTCAGCAATCTAAGAAGCAATTCATGGTCTGTATTTTACGAAACCTAATACCTAACCAAGAATTCATGTTCTGTATAATTACTAAACAGAACCAAGAAATCAAATGCCATCATTCTACGCATCAAAATTATAGAAACCTTTTCAAGCACTCAACATTAACTCCAGCTCGCCCCCCTTCTGGAGGTTCTTCATAAAAGCAACAGCTATTCTAATTAGCTTCATGCATCAAAGACAAGCAGTTAATGGTCCTTATCTCAATTTGGAAACCATTATAGCTAAGACCTTCCTCCATAAAGTTTCACATAAATGGAGTTTGTTTGTTCGAATTACTTACTCTTGGAGAAGAAGGAGGCAACTGATAAAGTGTGCACTGCCAGCTCCATCTCCAGATTTAGATACGAAAAGGCTTGTTTTTGTGCTGTGCTTCTTCTCTTGTAATTAACTGAAACAACTGAAGAGTTCTCTTGTCTTGCATCATTTATGCCAACCCAAGCAACTAACTAATCTCACAATTGCCATATTTTATTTTATTTTTTACCAAAATTATGTATTTTTTAGTGATTGCTAGCTATTCCTGTAACCAGTATGGATTCAAAGTTCGTTTTTACCAAAATTATCCATGAGTGTGCATTGTGGATGTATTTTCATGTTTTACAAGATAAATAAAAAAAAAAAAAAAAAAAGAGTTATTAAAATTATTTAACAAGAACATAAAACGTGTAGTGTTTTCTATATATTTGCTTTGTAGCGTGGAAGTGGAAACAAGGTGGCTTATAATAGTAATTATCTTTTTTTTGGTTCTTTATTTTCTACTCTAATCATTTAAGTTTTTTTTTATGTCCAACTAACTAGTTAAATACTAAAATAGAAAGTTAATCTTAAGGTCCGTTGAGATTATTATTTTATTTATTTTTATTCGTTGAGATTATTATTTACTTTAAGGTTTTTTTTTTTTTTGCATATTAATGTCGGTAGTTAAGAACAGCTACTAGCGCGTAAAATTAACACTTCTTCAATGTTAATTACACAATTTAATTACAGATGGTAGTTGAATCTCCCCCACCTTCCTTGCTGCCTTCAAATCTGATTATCCAGCTGCTTCAAAACGCAAGACCTCCAACACTTCCGACCCATTTTTTTTTATTGTTTGAACCTACTTCATCGGTGGTCCAGTCAGAAGACCCCACCTGTATCCCCAGGGAGAGTGGATTTATGTGTTTAGAAACTGCATTTAATGATTATTTTTTGAAAAATAATAATAATAATATCTCTAGTATTTGGACATGGTAAATAAAAGGGTATACTGCTGTTTATAATCTGACAAATATTTCATGAAATAAGATGATTTTGGAGAATCAATAGTGAGAATCACGTGGCTTGGAATCAATGCTGACACGTCTCGAAATCACCGCCAGCAAAGTTGATGACCCTTTTTTTTTTTTTTTTGAATAAATCATACTGCTGTATTTACTATTGAGAGCTTGATTTATAATCGATGAATGTCATCAGTATCGGTGTGTAATTCTGAATTTTAGGGTTCTTGGTGTGTAATTAAGGACACATGCATGCATGCATTAATCCATATCAAATACCCAATTAAGGATAATTGTCATTAATTAACTCTTTTCCTTAATGAATCTACTGGTGGGGGTTCACCAAAAGTCTTAAAATGCGATGAAGTGGTGCAACCCCTCGATTTCTTGTTTAAGGAAGGCTAGAATTTTATTGTGATCCCGGACAAGTGGTGGGCAAAAATAGTGTCCGTTGATTTCTATTGTTAGAAAAAGGAAAAGAAAAAGTTAGTGGGTAAAATTAAATTTATCCTGAATTGCCTTAGAAACAATTATATTATTCATTTATGAAGGTTTCTTAGCGCGCACATATAATTTATATATGACAACTAACCTACTTAATCAATCAAATTTATTGCTTGCATGATCAATAGTTAATTTCCCATGAATGTGATCAGGGAAAATATCGAAGTTAGATATGGAGATTAAAAAGTATAGATTGCAAAATAAATAAATAAAAATAAATAAAAATCACGGGTATCATCACCTCCTCGGCAGTGAAAGAAAAGAGCTGCCGCACCCACCGTAGTAATGAATTCACCTCCACCACATTCTCAAAAGTAATGCTAGCAGTGAGCTGTGCCATGTCTGCTTTCTCCAGCAGCTGATCACGAGCCTATTTAAAGCCCTCCCCCTGGTCTCTCCACTTAGGTCTCCCATAAAAACCCCTTCCAGTTTAACAAAGGCACAAGCAGAAGATCAAAACCTTGTAAATGAGTTGCCCTAGCACCATGTTTTACGTTTTTTTCATCTATTTCCTGCTGTCATCTAATTCTCGAGGTACCGCCATGGCCGGACGTGACATCCCCATGCTCCACTCCAGTGTTCCGAGCACGATGATGGCACCTTTAGATTCATCACACGGTGAGGATTATGTCAAGATGAAGCCTCGCTCGGATCAGAACCGTCCTTTTTTTGGTGGGCGTGACGTGAAAGGCTGCTTGCCAAAAGGTTATCGGCACTCATCGGCTCCGAGCAGATTCGTTAACAATCTGCCTCTGGTCGTGTGCTCTAAGCTGTACAAGAAGCCATGAATATTGTGTACGGACGTGGTGCAATTGATGAAGAATATATGCATGAGGTATAATATATATATATTACAGCCATATGCATGTAATTAGTTTTTAAACATGGTTCATGTGTGCTTATTGCTTGTAAGCTATGGGGCCGAGAAGGACATGTATATGGGATATGTCCATGATGAATATTTTTTGGGGAAATTAATGATGTACGTTTGTTCTTGTGTGTATGTTCCAACGATGATAAAATTTTGTTTTGTTTTTCATATTGTCGCTTTCTCTATTAATTACATAAATTTGGCTTATATCCGAATATATGAAAGCAGCGGATTTGTGTTGTAAGGCTCTTGCTTAATCAATAATGCTCGATGAAAAAAAAAATTGTGATCTGTATAACATATCTTGAGTTTGAGTTGAAAACTTTATTTTTATAAGAACCTGTAACAATTAATTAGAATAAAAGTTTGAATGTTGTCACCAATTTTTATTTTTATTATAATATTTCTAGAGGTGATTGTTAGACCTCTCCTCCAACTAGATAAATTTCTCAGCACGTAAATCTTGCTACATGCTGTAACTAGCCTTCTGTGCTGTGAAATATAATTGATTGGTTTCTATAATATCAAAAAATTTCATCAAACCCAAGTCTCTTTTCTATATTTCGAAAGAGAAAGAAGAGGAGAGAAAATCGGAAAAAAAATATATGTAATTGATTGTGAACAGATTTGAAAGCATAGGGACTGAAAAAATAATTTTTGAAATAATGAGGACAGATATATTAGTTTTATTATACTACATGGACTCAATAATTATTACTCGTATATTTTCCGACCATCACTGGACGTTTGGAAAACAAGCGACACCACCAATCATTGGTTTGAAATTTGAATCAATTCAACGGGTGATATCGAATTGGAACTCGTTGACTTTTTCTCTATTTATTTTTTAAAATGATCATTTTTTTTTAAATAAATAACAATAATCTAGCTCCGAGATTTACCCCAATTCAGGTTTAAAAACTTTAATAATTCAATTCAAACATATTTTTAACCTTTAAAGCATGTATATTTGTCAAAAACTGAAAACTGCTTGTTACCCCTTACTGATAAATAAAAAGAAAAACAAATTTTGTATAAATCACTCGCTTCTTCATCAAGATTTTAACAGTCGGATGCCCACCATCCACCGTAATAAATACTGAGGTTGAGCTGCTGCTTCTGAATAGTGGGCCTAAATGGGGCCTTAGCCCACCTTTTTTTTTTTTTCATATCATCCGTTCACGGCTCACCTGCCTTCTCCATCTATTAAGATCATTTGGGCTTGAATTTGCACCCCTACTCCACCTTGGTCTTACCTTTACTAACATTGATGGGCTTCTCCTGGAAATTCCAAAACAGAGCATTAATTATTATTATTATTATTATTATTACTATTTTAAAAAACAATTAAAATAAGACCCATCAATGTTTTCCTGACTGCGAGGGTCATAGCTACGGATTTTATAGTGATTTTCTTTTTTAATCGCTGTTTTTATATATATATATATATATATATTTTGGTATCTTAATTTTCTTGTATTTTAATTTGGTTTTTCATATTGTGATTTTTAATGGAATTGGTCATAATGATTTGTTTTTATGCGTACGGGGCCTTGCATGTCGGGATAATATTTTGTCGGTTAGTATGGCCAAAATAAAATTTATTTTTATTGATTTAAAAGAATTAGAATTTCAAAGAACAGTTTCAACAATTAAGTCCATTATATTTGCTAATATCAATGATTGATTTGCACGGTTAAGAGTTTTTTTTTTTTTTTTTCTAATTTCAGAACTGACTTGATATTTTATCTTGGTTCTCTAGATATTGGGTTGTCGTAATGTCGAGAAAACTTCTAGTACTTAGTTAATGTTTAGTTTGACAAAATAAAATTACATATATATATAAAATAATTATAAGTTAAAGCACCAAAGTTAAAATTGAAATAAATATAACGAACAAGGGTAAATTATTTATGTTTCTGTATTAACTTCATCAATAACAATTGAGTCATCGAAAAAGAATTAAGGTTTGATGAAAGAATTAAGGGTTTTAGAGAAAACAAACTGAAAAATATTAAAAAGTAGGTATCAACTCATAAGAAGGGTTTTTAACAAGGAATATGAGTTGGGTCTAACGAACACCGTGAGCCAACTCCCTTTTTTTTTTTTTTTTTTTTTTTTGTTATGGAAAAAAGATAGTTATATATATATATATTGATTATTTCCATTTTCTTGGTATCGTAAATTTGCCACTATTCATGTTTGTTTAGAGCGTAATTAAGGTTGTTTTTAAAAATATTATTTATTTAGAAATATACTAAAATAATATTATTTTTTAAAAATCATTTCTGACATTAGCACATGAAAATGATATAAAAATAAAAATATATAATTTAAAATAAAAAAAAAACAAATTTTTTTCCCATTGAGTTTGACCGCCCACGATGTAACCGTGACATCATTTCATTCAAATTGAAGCTTATCAAGATAATTGCCAAGAACATCTCCTATCAATGCCCATTCTTTGCCAAAAAAAAAGGGTCTTTTTTTTTGTCAGCAAAGCTTGGCACTTAGTGTGATTTGCACACCAACAAGACATCATCTTCTTCTTCTGTGACCCACACGGTTTTGGGTTTACGGGTCAAAAAGGAAATATTTTTAGCAATCATTCCAAAGGGTACTCTCTGTATTTCCAAAATTATTGAAAGAAACAATTGTAAAAAATAAGCAAAATCATGACCATATGCTTTCACATAAATAAATTAACAAGTGTTGGTTTCGCTCATGGGCATTCCGATTTTGCATTTTGATAGTGATTGGCCCTTCCTCCTTTCCCTTTATAAATAAACATTGCTTTTATTATAATTATAATTATTATTTTAATTAATATGAATATTCAAACCATAACAATATCTTATACTAGCTCTATTTTGGTTGAATGACACACCCTTTATTTCGAACAAAACTTTAGACTTTACAAGTGTTGTATTGGCAATATCAAGCCATCATTACAACAAATCTTAGAGAAACAAAAAAAAAAATATAGTTAAGAATGAAAAAGACAAAAAAGAAACCCGTCCGAAAAAGAGATAAAGCAAAGATGCCGACCAGACCGGAGCAGCCGGGTCAGATGCAAAGTTTTTTTTTTTTTTTTTAATGTATCCTACCTCACGACTAAACCAATAATTAATTGAGGGTAAAAATTAAAAAATAATGAATTAATTAATTATTATATGGTGAATTAAATCTTAAGTTAAAGTTATTATTAATATAATTTCTATGTATCCTATCAGAACCAGTAACTAATTGAGGGTAAAAATGAAAATAAAATCAATGAATTAATTATTATATGGTGAATTATATATTAAGTTAATGTCATTATTAAAAACACTGACACACTCACTCCACCTTCACTCCTGCTGTCTCTTTCTCTCTAAGGAGTAAGGTTTAAGTCAGGCTCCTACACTCCTGTTCACATCTAGATCCAGGCTCGTCTCGTATACGTTCTTCTCTTCTTTATCCATTGAAGTTTTCGTGATTAATGGGCTCTACTCTACTTGCTCACTGACTGAGGGTAGAAAGTAGAAGAAGAATACTTCAAGCATCTACCTGCTTTTCTGTTTCTTGGGTACTCCACTGGCCTGCTCTTCACAGTTGTTAGGTCTGCAAAATTTTAATTTTTTTTTCCAGACTTTTATTGCCATTTTCTTATCTTGGCTACAAAACAGAGTACTAGTACTAGATACATCAAGTTTATCAAGTTTGAGATACATGAATACTATTTGACATGAAGGAAGTGTGTGTGTGTGTGTGTGGGGGGGGGGGGGGGGGGGTTACTTTTATATATATAATTATTATTGTATCAAAATGAGGTTAATTTTTGGTCTGATTGGTGGTTTCTTCGTTTAGTTCAGCATTTGGGTTTTTGGGGTCTCTTCTTCTTCTTCTTCTGCCATTTTGCTGTCATTTTCTGTTCTATGAACATAAGGTATATGAAAAAAAGCTGGTTGCTGCTTATCATTATGCTACGTTAATTTTATTTTCTCCTTAAGAAAAAGCTTCCAAGCAAAATTGGCAATGGGGTTTCTATTTGTTTTTGTTTCATTTCAAAAGTACCTTGGGATCATATTATTGTCTCACTTGATTGGCGGCCTTTGATTTAACAGTTCCCAAATGTAAAAAAAAATTACTTGCCTTTTCTTTTTGTACAGTTTCTCCTATACTTGCCTGTCAATGTTCAGTGCATAAACATGACATGTTGGAATCTGATTCTTCAATTTACTATTTGATGCTTGAAACTTTCGATTTCTTGAATTGCTGATGAAGGACCTTTTATTTTGAAATGAACGCGGGGAGTTGTCGAGAACTGTGATTAGCAGTATGCACAGATGCTATTATGTTTCTGTGAAAGTGTAGACGTTTTCTGATATTTTGTGTTTGAAAAAAGTGGAATTAGGAAATGGAAGAGATACAATCCCAATCGGATAATTACAGATCATCTTCGTCTTCAGCAAGTAGTCCTGCAAGTAGGGTGCCATCAAGTAACTTCTTCTACTTGCGGAAGCCTGGTTCAGTTAGACAACCTATCTCATTTGAGGATTCACCGGAGTGGGAGGATACCGACAATGATGTTAGGGTGGAGGAAGGAGGTGACTCTATCAATGTTGCTATTACACCAACATCTCCATCTTTGTCGAAGCTTAATAGTGGGTCATTGCCGTCCCCACCATTACCAGAGCGAGCAGTTGTTGCAAGAAAAATTGCAGGGGCTTCTGTTGTTTGGAAAGACTTGACTGTTACAATCAAAGGGAAAAGGAAGTACTCAGACAAAGTTGTCAAGAGCTCAAGTGGTTATGCATTGCCTGGGACAATGACAGTCATCATGGGTCCTGCAAAATCAGGGAAATCCATGTTGCTACGGGCTATTGCAGGTTAGTTAGCTTGCCATTCATTTTTATCACCAATTTGAAATATTTTCTTTTAAATCATCTCCATGGATGCTTGAAACTAAGGAAGTGAATCTCAACACTGCAGGGAGGTTGCATCATTCAGATAGAATGTATGGTGAAATTTTTGTCAATGGTGCAAAATCACGCATGCGTTATGGCACATATGTAAGTTATGAGTATATTCTCTAGCTATTAGATAGTTATTTTTCTCAAGCAATTTTTTTTTTTTCATTGTTTTTTCTCTCAACTCTGCTGTCATGATATTCATCCTTTTATGATCTTTTCATCTTGTTCTTTAAATATGCAAGATAGATAGATTCTCTGTTGCTCTTTTGATATAGATAGATTCTCTGCTGCAGTTTTGAGAATCTTCCTTCTATGATTAATATCTTCTTTCTCTTTTAATGTGTAAGATCAAAAGGTTCCTGGCCACTCTCCCCAAAAGGTTCTTGGCCAATCTCCCTTTAGTATATATACTATCATCAATTTCTTAGCACATTACTTTGTCTCAAGGAGCTGAGCGATATAGGTATATATATGTTTTGGCATTGCATATTATCCTGTTTGTAATCAATTGTTCTGTTGGCAAGGCTGTCTTGTTGTCCATGCAATTAGATTTTGTTTTATTGATTCTGTAACCATCATAAAACTGTCAACAGAATTGTTGGCTGAATTTGCTCTTGTCATCACTGAGCCAAATGCTGTACTAAGAATCGCTATACATTCATTGTCTTAGAGATTGTTATGTTAATCAATGAGGTCATTCCCACTTCCGATGGTCATGGTGTCAACTTTAGCTTACATCATAATTTGGAATACATAGAGTTTTCCCCTCGAACCAAGGTTGGACACTTTAATTTTTCACATCCTTATCATAACTGGACAAGATGCTTCTTCATCTTGGAAATATCAAATGGTAAAGCATAGCTGTCTTATCTTGTTAATCAAGCTCTGTAACTTTTAATGAAGAAACTTATCTTCAAACAGAAATTTAAAGTTGCAATTCCATGATGGAACTAAAAGCTGTTTTCTGTTAATGAGGAAATTTGTCTACAAACAGAAAGTTAAAGTTGTTATCTGTAGAAAGTTGGGGCTTTTGACCTTGAATTATCTTCCAATTTGTAGGGTTTTGTTGAGAGGGAAACTACTCTTATAGGATCTCTCACTGTCAGAGAATACCTGTACTACTCCGCACTGCTTCAACTTCCTGGCTTCTTCTGCCAGAAAAAGAGCGTGGTAGAGGATGCCATCCATGCCATGTCTTTGAGTGATTATGCAAACAAACTGATTGGAGGACATTGTTATTTTAAGGGCCTTCCAAGTGGCGAGCGAAGGCGTATAAGCATTGCCCGGGAGCTTGTGATGAGGCCACACGTGTTATTTATAGATGAACCTCTTTATCATCTTGACAGGTAATTGCATATTTCTCCATCCAACCCCATTTAGGTTTTCAAGGATCTTATTATTTTCTTACATTCATCCTGCATAGGAACAGGCATGTTAGGTTTATTTATTTGAAAGTACCTATATTAGATGCTATGAGTGAATGAGAGCATCTTAAAATGTAATGCTAACTCTCCAAACAATCAGAACTGGAGAACCAAAGCACTTGGAATGACTGGAAATATGACTTCATCATCAAAGAAAGTTTAACTGACTTCATATGAATTTTGTATCAACAAATTATTTGGCATTTTATTTGGGATTCAATATTATTAATGGCCAAACTTTTTCCATATGGGTCATGGCTCTGCATGCTCATAATGATTTATGTCTTTCTTCCTGGGAGTATTGATTGATTGCCATGCTCTATCTAATTTCATGACTTTGCCTCAATCAGTGTGTCGACCCTTCTGATGATGGTTACATTAAAGAAACTTGCCAGCACCGGGTGCACTCTAATCTTTACCATTTACCAGAGCAGCACGGAAGTGTTTGGTCTCTTTGATCGGATCTGCTTGCTTTCCAATGGAAATACCTTATTTTTTGGAGAAACATTGGCCTGCTTGCAAGTAAGGGATGCTGGGAACTTTATTTCAGTTTCTAATCAAGAACACAGTGTCAAAATCAGTGAGACCCATATCAAATGACCATTTTATAGTTTAGTATCAAATTTATTCAACAAGTACTGTGGTCTTTATTTTGTGCTTCATTTGGCTGCCATAAAATATGGTATCAAAATTACATTAGTTATGCACAAAACTCCATGAATTTTTTCTTTATTGGAATTAAAGATTGGGTTACATTGATACTGACTGACATATTTACATTGATGAAGCACTTCTCGAATGCTGGATTTCCTTGCCCAATTATGCAAAGTCCTTCTGATCACTTCTTACGTGCAATAAACACGGATTTTGACAGGATAATTGCAATGTGCAAAAATTGGCAGGTACTTGAGTAATTTATGTTGTTTTAGTGATTTTTTTATTTTTGACGGCAGCAAAAAGATGCTCTTAAAACAAAGAAACAGTGAGACTGATGGTTGCAGTTGTAACACTCATATTGAGGCTGTTGTTTGAAGTTGTAACACTTATATTCTAATAATTTCAACCTGAGGTTGAACAAATTGTTGTAGAAGTATTGGCTTCTGTGCACTTAATATTGAGGCTGATGTTTGAAGTTGTGACACTCATACTGCTTATATTTTCGACCTGAAGTTGAATGAAATGCTGCACAACTGTTGACTTCTGCGCACTTATTATTATTCTGTCGATTTAGCACACTTTTATTTAGTACCCATTTTGACATTTGCTACAGGATGACCATGGAGATTTTTCATCAGTGAACATGGACACTGCTGTTGCCATACATACCCTAGAAGCAACCTATAAATCATCAACTGATGCTGCTGCAGTTGAAACCATGATATTGAGACTCACTGAAAGGGTATTGTCGTTATCTTCTTGTATTAAACCGTGTTTATTGGTTGCCTATATACTATGCCTTCACTGCAAGTAATTATTGATTGTCACGTGACACTTAGAGACTTGTATGAATCTTGTTAGTTCCTACTTTTATAGGTTGTGGATAATGAATGAAATAATCGTTTTGTTTTCCTGCTTGGATTTCTGTGTCAATGCCATGACAGGCTGGATAAAGTTTTCTGGATTAATCCAGTGACACTTTAGTTCTGACTTTAGGATTTAGATCGAATGGTAAAGGGGACTGGTGTATGCTGGATTTTTAAGTCAAAATTTTACCAGTCATATATATATGTGAAAAGGGGGCTTGATTTTCTTTTTGGAACATAGACCACAGAGGGTGACACAGAAATAAACAAACTTGTCCACGTATCATTCTGCGAAGAAGAGGGCAGCTTGCTGTAAATGTAGGCATAGAAATTCAGGCTATGCAGCCATGCAGATGTGCTTGTTCATGTGTTGATATTCCCTATGGGCATGTGTGTGAGTGTGTCCATGTGTACATGATTGTGTCTGCATGCAAATACCAGTTTCGGTGTGGTAGTGGCTTTTTCCATATATTTTTTTAATCCCAACTTTTTAATTTGAGAAACTCCCTCAACTCTTGTAATACCCACACTACACTTCCATCCAATCAACTGCCCCTTCTTTTCTTTGAAGCAAAAACTCCCATTTTGCTTTGAATAATGAAAGCATTGCTCTTTTATAGCTTTAACCAAATCTTGTCATATGTGATTCAACTCTGCAGGAAGGTCCACTTCTTAAAAGTAAGGGAAAAGCTGGCAATGCTACAAGGGTTGCTGTTTTGACTTGGAGATCTTTGCTAGTTATGTCAAGGGAATGGAAATACTACTGGCTTCGCCTTATTCTCTACATGCTCCTTACTCTCTGTATTGGCACAGTATTCTCAGGCTTGAGGCATTCTTTGTCTTCAGTTGTGGTGAGTTCCTTAAAAACAAGATCATTATTGCATCTGGATTTGCACCCTTAAGTACCCAAAGGAAGAACATAATAACTATGAGTCTTTTAGAATCTGGTCATATCTGTATTTTATATCAAGTTGTCGTAATTAAACACATGATTTGAGTAAAGACAGTCTGGATTGACATGCACATCATGTTGTCTGATTCATTATGGAAGCAGCTATTACTGTGACTATTCCTCTAACTAACCTCAGTGCAACGGATCTTTCCTCTTCTGGGAAAAATAAAATTAAATAAAAATCATCTTGATATTCAGCAGGTGAAGGTTACCTCTGCTATTACTTGGACTTCCTAGGACATAGTTCAGATGTATAACTTAAAGAGATTCTCCCTCAATAATTTCCATCTATCATTCAGTTGGCCAGTGGTAAATGTTCATTTTTTAGCTAGATAACAATTTCTTGTTCATCACTGCTTTTTGACCTTGTTTTTCATAGTTTTTTTGTCTTCATTCATGCAAATGTATTATTTCTCTTGCTCTGATGCATCCGGATTTCTTATGCCCTCTCCCATTTTGCAGACAAGGGTTGCTGCTATATTTGTATTTGTCTCATTTACTTCACTTCTAAGCATAGCAGGTGTACCTGCGCTGTTGAAGGAAATCAAGGTATTCTGTTGCTGTTTTGTTGGGTGTTATTATGTAAAATTTATTGTTATATATGGTTACATATGATATAGAAAAGTAAGATTTGGCTTGAGAATATATTGTACTTGATTTTTAATTGAAATCATACAGAGGCTCTGTGCGGGCACTTTCATATCCCAATTGAACCAAAGACAATAAAACATTATTTATTAACTTCATTGATTATACATCATATGAACTAAGTAGAAAATAAATAAACTAAAGAAGGTTAAAACTCATCTATGTTAATAGAAAGTCCAATGTGGGAAAATTATATTAAAATGTAATGAATTCTTTTTAATCATTATTTGATTGCCCAAGGTTCATCTTTCTCTTGCTTGATTTGGTTGACCGGGTTGCCTGTTTTGCAGATATATGCATGTGAAGAATCAAATATGCATTCAGGAGCACTTGTCTTTTTACTTGGGCAACTTCTATCCAGCATACCATTCCTCTTTCTCATCTCCATTTCGTCAAGTCTTGTGTTCTATTTCCTCGTAGGCTTGCAAGATGGATTTAGCTTTTTGATGTACTTTGTTTTGAATTTCTTCGTGTGCCTCTTAGTAAATGAAGGGCTAATGCTGCTTATCACCTCCCTTTGGCAACATGTTTTCTGGAGTGTTTTAACAATGGTGTTCATACATGTGAGTTTCATTATCAGTACTTCATGTTATTATCTTTGGATCCAGTAACTTCGCAAAGTTAATGGAAGAGAATATGTTCATGGTACACACGTGCACTTGCAACTACTTTTGCTGTTGGTGTTAAACTGTACCTCTCTCTCATTTAACTGGTGGGATATTCTAGTGTAGATAAGTTCTATGGTATTTGAGTACTAAAGCTAATTGCAAAAACAAGAATAAAAATCCATCACATATGTTCACTCAGAGCATCTTGTATGGTGTTTGATGACCTTTCTGTTGCATGTATGCAAGTTATTGCCCCATTGGACATAAGCATTTTAAACAGATCATTAAGTTGCAGTGATCAATGTTTTACTGATGTATATGCATATTCATATTGATTTATGAGTTGGCATTTTGTAATTCAATTGTTTATATGCGTGTCATTCAGGTCATAATGATGCTTTCTGCGGGGTATTTTAGAATTCGAAGTGCTTTGCCAGGACCAGTGTGGACATACCCAGTATCCTATATTGCTTTTCACACTTACTCTATTCAGGCAAGTCTGCTTGTAATTGCATTCTGTTGTATCCTCCATATGAGTAGCTGTGTTTCTTTTTCGACATTATGATTAACACATTTGTTATTGCTCAATCAACTCAATATGAAAATCCTGACCGTTAGACACATTCAAACTTTCCATTTTCCCTTTTAATTTTTATTTATTGGAAGCTGATCATATGTCTAAAAAGATCTTAGATGCCTCATGATCTTGATGTTGCAGGGGCTTTTGGAGAACGAGTACCTGAGAACTTCGTTTGCTGTTGGGCAAGTAAGGACTATTTCAGGACTGCAGGCCCTCCGTAGTGCATATGACATCTCTCCTGATAGTAATTCAAAATGGGAGAATTTGTTGGTGTTGTTTCTCATGGCAATGGGCTATCGCATTCTTGTGTTTCTTGTACTGCATTTTTGTGTAGGGAAACATGTATCCGTACTAAAGTTTTGCCGGGATACAAACAATCCAAGATGAATGGAAATTGTACTGCCACTTTTGTGCAACTAATCTGTGTTTTTGTCTCCCATTTTCAGTTTTACTATTAGAAACAAAAGAACGAATTCAATTAAAGAAAGAAAGGATTGGTCACAATAATGTTCTCCCCTGTAAGTTTCTCAGATCCTTCTATTTGCCTGGATGGCCTGCTCTATTTAGCGTTTCATGCCTTGCTAAGGCAGTTTATTGTTCTTTTGATTCCTTTTACCTGTTCTTATGAATATTTATCAAGGTCATCCTCGAACACCTAGTTAGGTTTTATATCATTATGAACTACTTCATCTTTCTCGACATGCATGGTGTGATGACAAGGGATTTAGATCTGCACAGCACGTCTCGAGTTCGAGTCAAGACATGTATCTCTTGTAAAAGTCTGGGGCAACTGAGATTTTACTCGCTCATCTAGACTAATATTTTTTCGATGGAGTGAGTTTCCTTGAATAAAAAAAAAAAAAAAAACTACATCCATCATGTCTCGATCTCGATTTGCAACTATATCATTTGGTTTCAAGTGATGTTTACTTAACTGCTTTCCTTTAACCGAACACATTCTTATCTCTAACAGTTGTAGCATGAGAGTGATTCCACATGTCTTGGGATCCATGTAGGGCTCCATATCGCTATGTGGAGCTCCATATAGAAGAAATGAACTACCACCGGACAAACACGAACCACCATGCGTATAACCCACTTGTGGTTCTTCCATATAATGCAACATCCGTATAAATCTTTTCCTCCAAATTCGTAATATTTTAAAAGCATTTATGCTATTCAATGCTTTTTAACAATGTTTCTATGCCTAAAGGCACTGTGAATTCAAGCATTGATCTCAAAAGAAAGTGACAAATGAAAAAAAGAAAAGAAAAGAAAGAAAGAAAATGTCTATTTACTGCAAACATGGCAGCAAGCTTTTCAGCATTCACTTCACAATTCGACCCCATGCGAAACCAAATGTAACATTTGGGCCAGTACCCTAGCAACAATGCATCATGCAAGTCCTCTGCCTCCTCTGGCATATTATTTTCTGAGAAGCTCACCGTCAACTTGTGCAACTAGACATGGCAGTTTCTGCCACTTGCTTGCAAATGTTGCCTGAATATGTGGCCATGGAATTTGTTACTGTAAATAACTGTGTGATTGACAGACGTTGGTTTGCTTCTAGCCCTGGCTGCAATTGTAACTAGTTATGGATAGAAAAGAATGTGTTTGGTAAAGCTATTAGTGGAGCGCATAGACATAAAACTACAAAAAGAATATCAATTATTTTGATCTTTGACATAAAATGTGTTTTAGTACACTTATGATTAACAATATTTTTTAAATTAGAATGAAATATAACTAATAAAATAACTTATAATTAACTTATAGTATTCATAAGGCTATTCAGTTTTAACTCTCTCTCTCTCTCTCATCAAAGTATTAATAACCACATGTGAACATCCTTACCATTAAAAGTAGAAAAATCTCTTTTGGGTTTATATACCTTCTAGGTATTGTAAAGACCTTCACTGAAATAGTCAGACCTAGTCACAAACTCCTTTTAAGTAAAATGGTCGAGAATCATTTTTTTGTACTAGCTTCTTTAGTGCTGGATGTAGCTTCTATAGAAAACAAAACTTTGCAGGTATGGGATTTCACTGATGAGTTCTTCAATCTCAACATCTGAAATAGATTTGGTTGCTTACACTTATTGCAAGTGCTATTGGAAAGGTTCCTACTAACAAATAATTCAGGAGAGCTTGGTATTGCAAAAGATAATGGAAAAATACCGGGTATATCATAGCACAGCAGGTCTCGAGTTCGAGTCAAGATGTTTATTTTTTGTAAGAGCCTGAAATAACTGAGATTTTACTCATTTATCTGGACTACAAAATATACTTTCTAGTAGGTATTTCATCGAATAAAAAAAAAAGGTATTAGAGCAGGGAAGGAGGAGGAGAAAAACGAGAGAGAAGGAGATCTCATTATTTTGCATCATGCCAAATTCATTTACAATCTTACAAATAAAAAAAAGACGAGGAGTAATAGAAATAACAAATGTAAAATCGAATGGTTTTAGCTGTCGGTGCATACAGATCTGTCTCCTGGCTTCATCTTTTCACTTATCTTGGCCTCTAGGTCTTTGATGAACAGAGCCATGTTTTTCTCAGACGATCCGTCGCACGACAAAGCATTTTCTAACGTTTTCTTCATCTCCTTGATATTGTTCCTGAATTCGTCCTCTGATTTTCCACTCATCAAACGTTTGACATTTTTAGAAACTTCCTCTTTAGTGACAACCCTTCCATCACTCAAATTAATCCCTATCTTCCAGTCGTCAACCACTAATTTCCTGTTTGTGAATTGATCTGTCAGTAAAGGGAGGGCCAGTACTGGAACTTGACACCATATACTTTCTAGTATAGAGTTCCATCCACAATGTGTTAAAAACCCTCCGATGGCAGGGTGGGCCAACACCGCTCTTTGACTGCACCAAGGTATGATCATCGCACGGTCCGCAACCTCTTCCTCAAACCCATCAGGCAGGGGATCAGCGTCATCAGAGCTCACAATATCAGGTCGAAGCACCCAAACAAAACTCACTTTGCTAAGGGAAAGCCCGTTTGCAATCTCAACGAGGTCCCTCTTTGCAACATGCGCGTAGCTACCAAATGAGACATACAGGACTGAGCCGTGAGCCTTTTTGTCGAGCCACTGGGTGCAGTCGGACTCCGACCACAGGCTAGTGGCGACAAAGCTCTTGGTGAAGCCATTAGGGAAAATGGGTCCGACTGCATAGCAGGGTATTTTGGCTTGTAAAGCTGACAGAGTTTCGACCTCAAGCTCTTGCACCGTGTTGCATATAAGAAAATCTGCATTTTTAGTGTCTTTGAACATCTTGAAAATAATTTGATGGGTAATGGATGTTGTATCTGTTTCTTGAAGATAGGATGCCATGTCCTTCGGTTCTATTGCCTTGACTCCTGGTATGTAATCTATGGTGTCCTCCCGGCAATCTAGTCACACAGAATTTACCAAAAACTGATCATATATATATACCACCATGAAAGTTTCTGAAATATCTAACATATATTTGTTTTAGTAAATTGGATTAATGCTAAATTTACCGAAAGTTTATTGCTGAATTCAGTTTTCAAAAAGTTCCAACAATTCGGGAAGAATATGCAGTAAAGTTAGTATGAATCCATAATTAATGCAAAAGACAACTCAATCTAGCAAGAACTTGAAATAATAATATAGTTTTGATTGGCATGATTAAACATGGACATGAACAAGTTACCTTGACAAGCAAAATGACCATTTATCATTAGAAGATCCATATGATAATACAAGGAAAACACCAGAGCCGGTTCTGTCCAGAAGGAAACATATACCAGACCAAACTTCTTTGCAATCTTCGATGGCCATACAAAAAATGTATCAGCAATCATACATCGAACACTGTCATCGGACTTTACAATCTGACCGACCACCTCATCCACATGGGCCGAGAACACATGAATTAGAGCCGCCATGAATTGGTCATGGTTCAACGACCGGTCGAACCCAACAGGAAGCCCGTCGGAAACAGTTGTGTACCGAATATCAAGGCCTGATTCCCGGCCCCTGGCGAAGATGTCAGGCTCACCATTTGGCTGAGCCTTGGAGGTTTGGTGATGGATGGCCTGGGTGTTGATGAAGGTGACGGTGAGCCCTTGAGATGCAAGCTTGATGGCAAGGTGAACTGCTGGGATGACGTGGCCTTGAAGAGGATAGGGTACGAAGATGACATGGGGTTTCTTGCGTGTCCCTACCATATTGCTATGAGGTTTCTGTTGCAAGGAGGAAGAGGGATGGAGAAGGAATTGTTACAAGAAAGAGAGCTGGAGATTTTGGCTTGCCATCGGTTTGATCATCTGAGAATTCCTATTATATATATATATATATATATATATATATATATATATATATATGGCACTGAGATAGACACGCATCCAATATTTTTGCCGAAACCACTTGCTGGAAAATCTCGACGTCATCCATGCATCACACAAAATGGGATATTTTAATGATAAAAGAAATATTATTATCATCGAAGTTATTATGTCTCCACCATCTATTTTCTGCTCCTACTTTCTTCTTCTTTATTGTTCTTTCATACCATATCATCTCTCCTTCTAGTTACTTGATTTTTTTCATAATTATTGGATATAATATGTATGTAAGGTAATGAAATTTAAAAAATTCAAGCAGTCTAGAAACAAGACTAGGATAAATAATTTATTAATCAATCGGTAATAGTAATTTTGTTCATTATTCCTGGCTAAGGAGAATGATAGCTTATTCTTGGAGTTTAGTATGTCAAGGTGGCTTTGACTAGTACTACAAAAGGATTTTCTTAGTAGAGAGGTGGGTGGCTTTGACTAGTACTACAAAAGGATTTTCTTAGTTACAAAAGGATTTTCTTAGTAGAGAGGTGAACTATCCTATGCTTAAATATGTATTTTTTAGAGAGAAATGCTCTGGAAATACATATATAGAAGAGAATAAAGATTGCGCATCTTTGTTATGAATGTCATCTGATGTATTTATAACTCATGAGTTTTGTCTTTTTAAGAAGAAAAGAAGAGCTGAAAAACTCTTTACTTTTAGCGATATTAATAAAAAACAAATATCTTTTATATATCATCAATAAAATAACAAGTAAGGTAGGTCCTTTAAGAGACTTTGTAGAGAAATTATTATTTAAATATGAACAATAATTTAAATGGACATCTTTCTCCAAAAGGTGGGGGCATGTTTCCATTAGTGATATTTATGCCACCAGAATTAGCGTGTTTACACCAATGTGATGATATTATGTGGATGTTTTTCTATTTTCTAGCTGTGTTTGAGTGAGATGTTTAGATCTTTAATGCTATTTTATAATTGATTGAAGCTTTGAAATATCTTGTTTAGAACAAATTAATGAGCAAAAAACTAAAAATGTGTCTTTAATATATAAATCATTATAGATAGTTTGATTCATGGCAAAAAAATGATGTTAAAGGAACCGAATTATTTTCTATTTTATAAAAAAAAAAAATCAAATTTTCACCAAAAACAATAAACCACATTTTGGTTTGAAATTAAAAAGATATATTCAATTGATCAAAATAAAAAATAAAAAACCAAATATTCACTCTAAATATAGAAAAAGATTATTTTCCATGGAGCTAGGTATAGAGGAAACTTTGTACTCAAGCGTGAATTTTTATTGAGATAAGAACATTATCCTCTTCATCTATAAACATTCATAAATATTTAGGTTGAAAATATTTTTTAACAAGATAATATCAGTAATCAAACAATCACAAGTTTGATTTTTTTTAATTAAAAATAATTAAAAATTCAGAGTGGTGTAGGTGTTAGGAATATTTAGTTAACCTTCTTCCAATAACATAAATTTTTAGATTAAAGTAATTTTTTTACACCACAGCCACTCTCTCTCACACAATCTCTAATATGTCAAAGAAATTATTATAAATATTTTATAAATATAAAAAATCAAAATAATATCAGAGTAAAAAACTGAATTATCTGTGTTATAATTGGAGTCCTATTTTTATAACTGTGAAGGTTAGAATATTTCCATGGCTGTTTTTGCGCCATCAGATTATTTAGTAATTGGAGACAAATGTGTCATCTAGCTCACTTTTTTGCGGGCAATGTGCCGAGACAGCGTGACTTGCTCCCAGGGGTTGTCTTTTTATATATATATATATAGACAAGTCAAGGCTCGTGTTTCAGGGGACTATATTATAAGATGTTGGATGACTTCTAGAAGGATCCAAGGGAGATCCAACTCTTCTGTTTGTAGGGAATACTAGATTAAGTTTGGTATCTGCTGATATGTATGTAAAGTGGCTGTACCCTGTCTTTCGGGTTTCCTGGAGAAGCACTTCAAGGAGAACATTTCATTATGGAGGTGCGCTACAGACCGATGAGAAGCACTTGTAAGATTGAGATTTAAGAAACAAGGTGCCATATAATTATAAGCAGTTTCTCAATATAACAAAGGCAAAGACAGGAGGATCCCATTACCACTTCCTCGTCTGACCTGTGTGAATATCTTCTTGGTAAGCAACCAAGTCTACTAGTGCGCCAATCGGAAAACAAATATACTCCATAGTAATGAGCAGAGGATAAGATGATCATTGGCTCAAAACAATAACCAGGCCTTGTCACCTAAGCTTTCATCACGATTCTGCCTGGGATGTGTGTCATCATCCGGAAGACCGACACTGCGAATATGCAGCTGCCGGGACAGACAACGTGATACACAACCACAGGCCAAAGCATGCAGAGAATATGATAACATCTCCAAACACATCCTGTGTTCTAACCCCTCAATCAGACAAACCAGCCTTCATCTTGAGATGCTTCTTGAAGTCCATAATGTCACCCTCCCACCGGGTAACAGCTTGATTTTCACATACCCAAATCTCCTCTGCTACCTGGTTTATGAGCCTGAAATCATGGCTAACAAGAACAAGACCCCCGTCCCACTCGTTCAATGCCTCGGCCAGAGAATCAATCGTCTCAATATCCAAATGGTTTGTTGGTTCATCCAGCAGTAGCAAATGGGGCTGCCTATAGGCCAGCCAAGCAAATATCACCCTGCTCCTCTGCCCATCTGACAAGTTCTTCATCGGCATCACCTGGGCCTTGCCTGTCAACCCAAACTTCCCAATAGCTGCCCTCATTCTTTCCTCCTCATTCCCTGGATACTCCTTAATCATATACTGGAGGGCAGACAATTCTAAGTCAAGTTCCTCAGCCAAGTGCTGGTGAAATTGTGCAATCCTCAAGTGATTATGCCGCCGAACCATGCCATCTAAAGGAACCAAAGCACCTGACATAAGCTTCAGTAGGGTGCTCTTTCCAGCACCATTTGGCCCAACCAGCGCAATCCTAGAGTCCAGATCAACACCAAAGTCAATACTCTTATAGATGAGATTGTCAGGTGTATAGCCAAAGGCTACTTCCACAAACTGAAGTACTGGTGGTGGGAGCTTTCCAACATCGACAAAGCGAAAGACCAGAATCTTATCTCTTGCAACCTTTTCTGTTAGTCCGCCCCGCTCCATTTTTGCAAGAGTCTTCTCCTTGCTCTGTGCCTGGCGAGCTAATTTTGCTGACCCATGCCCAAATCGAGCTATATACTCCTTCATGGAAGAAATTTGATCCTGCTCCCACTTGTATTGTTTCATCTGATTTTCTTCCAGTTCAGAACGGGTCTGAATATACTGATCGAAGTTACCAGTGTAAATTTTCAGTTTCTTGCTTTGCATATGTATAATGTTTGTGCAGACACCATTCAAGAAATCCTGGGAATGTGAGACCACAACTAGAATGCGATCAAACTTCTTCAAAGTTTCCTCCAACCAGACACAGGCTTCCAGATCTGTCACAACAAAAGAAGATTAATCATTGAAATGAAACCAAAAAACCTCCCAAGACATTCTTTTCTCAAATCTATGACTGGACTTTAAAGAGTTAAATACACTCATATGCCAACCAACAAGAAATACAGACTTCAACAGAAAACAATACCATCCAATAGTTATAAGGCCATAATTTTCAATATTTGATTTGGTAATAGTACAAGAACTCAGATTAGTATAGTGGTTGCCACAAGCTAATAAACAAAGTCCCCATGCTAACGAGCATCTGCAAATGAGAATTCCAAAAAGGCTTTTTATTATCTTAGAACGAAGGAAATTTCTTCTTTTTCTAGGCAAGGTAAATATTCAAATATTTGTTGAAAATAAATTGTTCAGCTTGGTGTTCAAATTTCCCTTCTTTTTTTTCCCTTTAGTGTTGGAAGCAAAGGGACAAAACTTGCAAACAAAACACTAGGTTTCGTAAATATATGACCACTGCATGGTGCAGGACCCATCCAGCAACACATGTGATGTTAGAAAACATTATTAGCAATAAGAGTGCAAGTACAACTTACCAAGATGATTGGTTGGCTCATCAAGTAAGAGGATAGTTGGGTTCATGAACAAAGCCCGAGCTAATGCAATTCTCATTCTCCAGCCACCAGAAAAATCTCGAGTTTTCTTTGCTTGCATTTGCTTGTTAAATCCAAGACCATACAAAATTTCAGCAGCACGTTTCTCTGCAGTTGCTGCATCCATGGCCTCTAAACGCTCATAAATACGATCAAGAGCTTCTCCACCTCCATCATCCTACATTAAATCCAAACCAAAAACTAAATTATCAATTATAGATGCGAAGTCACAGAAACATCCATCAAGCACAGGCTATGAAAAACAATTTAGTCGCAAGGATATACCTTTGCTGCCAGAACTTCTACTTCCTTCTCCAATTTCAACCTCTCCTCATCACAGCTAATCACAGCCTCAAGTGAAGACATGTCAGAGGCTTCGATCTCCCTGGTGAGGTGATATATGTCCATGTGGTCTGGAATTGGAAGTTCTCTACACCCTATGGCAGCTAGTAGGGTTGATTTCCCGCATCCATTTAAACCAAGTAATCCATATCGTCTGAAGTACAAAACAATGAGCAGAGGAAAAAAAGAGCAGGATGAATTTCATTTTCAAAATGAATTACTTTAATACCAAAATCAAATAGGTATGAGTATCAAACCTGCCATAATTAAGCTCCAGATCAGAATCTACAATGAGATCATGCCCATGAAAAGTGACTGACAATGACTCAATCTGCAACGAACAGCTAAGTTGGTTAATTACTAATATCGCTCCCATTGCACCAAGATACAACTCTACACATCCCAGAAGAATGAGATGAACAATTGCTTATATTCATTCAGAAATGAAATTTTTTAGTTTAAACATTGCATGTTCACAGTTGTCAGAATGCCCTGGTGACGGACCCAGCCACTCGCCTAGGCACTTGTCAAGTAGTGGGAGCACCAAGCTAGCAACAATAAGCTAGTAGTGAGACTAATTTATAACTTTTATATGATGTGTGCAAGACTAGCACACATATAACACGGTGCGGTCCTAGATTATGTGAATTAATTCCAACTTAGCAAAAGATAGCCCAGATGAAAATAATCATCATCAAATTTCGACAGCAAGTAATTAAAAACTCTTAGAATCTAAAACTCTAATGGAAGTCAAATTTATTAATTAAGGATTAATTAAAAAATAAGAAAAATAAATCTATATTATTTGAAAATAAAATACAGAAAGATCGAGAGAGTTACGCGAATATCTCTGGAAAGAGGATGGGAGCAGAGGACGCCTGTACAAGTCCGATCAGATATCTGAAGGGCTCCAACTCCATTCGACAACTTATCAACACCTCCATTCTGAGAATCAGACGCCTCCGTCGCCGCTGCCGTTTTTGAGGAGGTTGCTGCTGCTTTGCCGCCTCGCTTGGCCGCGGCGGCAGCCTTCTTTTGAGCAGCCTTCTTCTTGCTGGCGTCCGAAACCATCTTTACATTAAACAATTAGAGAGATCGTAGGAGAAAAGGTGGAGGTGTCTGGGGTTTGATGTAGCTTGACGTATGGTTGTATCTGTGGTGTGAAGGAACCCGCAAATGAGGATCACGCTGAGAGAAGGTTCGAGAAATGCTGGGATCGAGTATTTATAAGCCATTGGAGTGACACGTGTACGGATATAGTTAGCCAAACGGCGTGTCGTTTGTTATTCTCAAATTTATAAATGAATAAATAGCAATGTCACTGTCTGTATAGTGTATACTTGGACTCAAACTCTCGGCTTACTTCATCTCACGAGATCATTTCGTGCAACGAAACTGAATGAGCAAGGTGTTTATTCTATTTGAGAGAGTTTGGTGTCGTGGGAAAAACAAAATGCAGAAAAAAAAAAATAGGAAAACTATATATATGTTTTTAAAAAAAAAAACAATTATTATTTACAGTGTACCATAAAGATCTTAGAAAAAACAGAAGCTAAGACACCCAAAACAGCCGAACTTGAAAGCCTATCCAGCTGAATCGGATCAGGCCCAAAGAAGAGAACCCACTGCACTTCTCTGCTCTTCCCCTCCCTTCCCTCACTCCTCTGGAAGTGCAACCTTAAATAAAGCAGAGGACATGGTTTATCCTGTTTTCAACCGTATTTACAATTAGAGTTTTAGGAAAAGAGAGATTCTGGGTATCGGGCATAGCTCTTAACGGAGAAGCACCTGAGAACTTGAGGTAAGCTAATAATTTACCCATGTTTCTTAGATGTATTAATAAAAAAAAAGTCTTGATTTATTAATTTTGATGTTAAAAACTGCTACTTTCTTTGTTTTGATTGAAGCAGTGCTGGTTACATTTTGATTTTTGATTTTTGATTTTTGTTTTGTTCAAATATAGCATTTGAATGTTCTGTTGAGCCCTCCAATTAGCAATATTATAGTAGTTTAAGAGTTTTGTTATCATTTGGATATAAAAACTCATGGGGTTCTTGCAAGTGCTGGCCCAGTTTATGTTCCACTTAGAAAGGGCATTGATAATTGGTGATGTGATGCTTAATTTGACATCAGTTCAAGGTGTTGCTTTTCATTGCTCCGACAGTTTGCTTTGCTGCCCTCTAAAATAATTACTTTCATTTTTTTTAATCTTTTTTGACTGAGATTTTCCTTAGTTTTTATCTGAAATTAAGGTAGCTATTTCCAAAATAAGATTCTCTAATTAGATCCTGAGTTAGAGATCAGTCCATGCTCCTCTTATGTTATATGCTGTTTTTTCTATGATGCATCACTGTCTCCATTCTTGAGGGGGGGAAATGTTGAAGGTTGATTTGAGATAATCTGGTCCGTATGGAGGGAGAGTTGATTCAGATTATTTTCTTTTCTAGTCTATCTGTCTGAACATAGGACTTCATTTGTTAGTTTTAATTTTGGACATCAATTTTGGCACGTGATTATTATTAGAAGACTTAATTTTGTTAGTATGAAAAGCATTTCTTCCATTGCTTCACGAGACTCCTCCCAATCTCCCATATTCCTTGAGAAACTAATGTGATACTTAGCATACCAGATACATGACAGTTCTCAGGTTCTCAAAGATACTTAGGTATCCTATATCACTGTCAAGAAGCCTGGCAAATTGCTGACTACTCCTTCCCTCATTCTGATAACTTGAAGGAATTGATTCAATTGGAAAATACACTTTGTTGCTCCTGGTTTCTGGCTTCTAGTGATATTTTTTGTTTCTCCTGCTTCTGCATTATGATTTCTCATTTTTTTTATTTGACAACAAATTTTGAATTTAAATACGCTGTTGCAACTGCGAAAAGTCTAGATGTACAGAGTTGGAAAACTTGTCAAATTATCTAATTGATCCGATTTTGAAGCTTCATGTCTTACCGTCTTATGTAGTTGAGCTATATCTCATACAGTTGTATTTATTACCAGGACTAAGTATTTTTGGTACATGTATGCTATGCTTGCTTGTTGTAATTGCAGTCAATGACTATTTGCATCTGGAATGGATATTTTCATTGAAGTCTGACTTCAATCATGTCCTGATCGTGAAGGTCAACAGTTGAATAGCGCATAAACAGGAAAAAAGGGACCTTGCATGAATTTTACACAAGTTACATTACCTCCTTGCATCAGTAGTGCCATCTACATGACTTGTTTCTCACAATTCAATAATACTAAGTATTTGACCATTATGGAACTTCATAATTAAGAACTACATATTTCAAAAGATGCATTGAAGTTTCTCTTGTGCTTAATGTATAAAGGGAAGTCTGCTGCTACAATACTCGATGCACTATATAGCTGTGCATAACAATCATAGAAATCCATTAAAAGCCACCTTAGTTCTTTATCTTCTGTTTATTGACATATAGGCTGCCATTTGTAGTTAGCATGTTCTGCTTGAGCATGTTTCTGTCGGTTGTTTCATGTTTCTTTTTGTTTGGATTTCTTAGAAATGTCTGTTGCCTATCCAGTAGGAGCATAAAACAGATTTGTTATATTTACCACTATTAAATTAGAAAATATATATATGTCTGCAATTGGTATGTTTTTTACTCTATCGGGCTAAGTCGAACTCGAAAACTGTAAAGTGTGAATTTGAAAGATAGTAGGGATACAACTTTCTGCTAGTTGGCAGGGCTGAAGAAATAGACAAAGTGCTGCAAAAACAATACCTATATAGAAGAGGTATTAAATTGCTCAAGTTAAAATTTTGTTCCTCGACTTCCCTCCAAATCAAGTTGGAGATCTAAGAAAATGCTGAAATAAGAATGCTAGTGTTAGTGTAGCTTAGTTAGGCTAATGCTTAGCTTCTTTGATGATATGGGTTGTGTTTGGTTGTCTCTATGTCATTTGACAATTACTATTCCAAAGCTTATTAAGTCTTTTTGTTAACCAAAATTGCAGGATAGTCAAAGAATGACGGTGTTGAAGAGATATGTTCTTAGGCTGTTTATATCATTGAAATATGTCACAGCAAATGTTGTGGACAGAAACAATGGGAGAATTGTCGCAACAGCATCATCGGTTGAACATTCCATCAAGAACACCCTTGAGTGTGGTCGATCTTGCAACGCGAAAGCAGCTACAGTTGTCGGAGAGGTGCTGGCTATGCGGCTCAAGGTGGAGGGCATAGAACAGGGACAAGGAGGAGGGATTCATGTCGATATGGAGAAGGAGGTTGAGAAAAAAGGTTTCAAGAACCGCACCAAGATCTGGGCTATTGTTAATGCCCTGAAAAACAATGGAGTAAAAATAATTCTTGATGAGGATAATGTGAACACTTCCCGTCCGGATTTCTGATGAATAGTTTTTCCGATTTCTAGTGTTTTGTTTTAATTTGTTGTGTGTAGAAGATAGTTTTCAGGCATTTTACAAGGGAAACGACAGAAATGGCTCCTGGCTAATACATGACAACAATGCTGATTAATTCAAATGAAAATCTGATGATCATCAGCCATGTGTTCCTGTTGAGAAGGACGAACATGAATGCTCTGAAAATGAGGTTCGCCGTGAAAGAATGGAGGGACGCTATTCGGACAAATATTTCGAAGGTTTTTCTCCATGCTCCCCGTCTCCTGGCATCAATGGAGCTACATGAGGGTTGCCTTCCAACTACAAAGCAAGATAAAATTTGAAAGGTTAAAGATTATAGGGAGTGAAATTAAAAAAATATTTATATTATATATTAAAAAATAGCATGGGTGGAATTGAAAAAAAAAAACACAGAGGATCAGCCCAATAAAATCAAAATTGCAGGAAACAAATAGAGAAAAAAAAAACAAGAAAAGATCAGTGTAAAAAGAGGGGGAATAAACGAAGTAAACCTGAACGAACCTCTTAAACTTGATTTAGTTTTTAAAACCTGCAATTTCTGAGATCCTAGACTTGAGATTAATCAAAAAGCCTAACTCTCAATAAATTTAATTTTAAAGTATGAAATCATAGAAAAATATTAATAAAAAAACTTGTAGAAGAAAAAGGAAAGCAACAAAAACAATGGAGATAAGCTTTAATAGAAAGAAAAAAATCTAAGAAGGATGAAATTTGTAGAAAAAACATTAAAAAAAACAATTCCAAACAAAATAAATAACAGTTAAAAGAATGATTATCAAATTTATAAGATGAAAAAAACCATCAAGGGTAAAATTAAAAAAACATATACGATATGATAGATGGTTTATAGATTAAAAGATTTTAAAGAGTGAGATTGAAAAGCATTTGTAATTTGATATATTAGTTATAGATTAAAACTTAGTAGGGGTGAAATTGAGAAATATTTGTAATTTTATAGATTAAAAATGATAGGGAGTGAAACCGGATTTTTTTTTTTTATTTCATAGCTTATTTAAAAATTAAAAAATAATAATTACAAGAATAACAACCAAATAAAATATTTTTATTAAAAGGGTTGCTTTGAAATTCTGCATAGGTGATTAAATTTCAAGGTGGCTAAAGAGAAGAATAAGGAAAAAAAAAGGGTTGATTTTCAAGAAACTTATAGTCTAATGATGAAACCTTGTACTATTTAGATGACACTTAGTATTAGGGTTACTCATGGTTGGTTGATGCATCAAATTGATGTTTATAATACCTTTGTTAATAACTATCTTGGTATAGATATTTTATGATTTAATCTCTAAACTTTGTTGACTTTTAGTTTCCCGATAATGTTTATGAATTTTTATGGGTAATCTTCATAGAACTTCTACCTGTGGACTATGTTTAATTGGTCATAAATCTCTAAATAGGTTTAATAATTTTGATTGGGCAGATAGTTTTGATGTTTGAAAATCTATGAACAATCATGTCATTTTTCATGATCGCAACTTGACTTTTTTCAAAATCTAGCTAGTAAGCAACATATCATAGCTCTCGCAGCTGCACACGAAAATAAGTTGGATATAAAGTTAGCACTAATGCTTTTATCGAATTATAATGGGTTCAATCACTTCCTTATGATCTTGGTATTTTGATGTGTTAACCTAAGAGCCACTTCTTTCATTGCAATTGCAAGTCCGATATTTCATGCTCACATACGAGTGACTCTCGCAAAAATCTTTACGTGTTATAGAGAACATACCCATCAAACCTCTCTCATGGCCACCATGGTTTATGTTTTTATAATCCAAGATGAATGTGGTGTCTTCTCTCATTAAACTTATTGGGATGTGTTGATGCTATATGATCCAAGTTCAATTATCTATTGTGTTAGAATGATTGTATTTGTTATATTAGGGACTATATACTATACTAATGCCATTAAGGCCAGCTAGCTAGAATGACTCCTATATTAAAATATATGTGCACATAATTTCATAACCACGGCTGGTTGACAATCGAAGGTCTCGACTTCGTCATGCTTGCACACAAAAATAAATAAGAAAGGGGCACGGGAGATTTATTGAGGAGACAAAAAAGAAGGAATTAGATGGAATAATGTTTCATTTCCATGCAAAAATACCCCTCAATTATTGTCAACAAAACTTGTGTAGGGTGGGTTGCCTTTCATAATTATGTCTGCTAGCTATCCACGTTGAAGGAGAAATTCTTGCCCTAGGTCTCAATCAACTAAATACCACCTTAGGGCTTTTCTATAAAGTGATTATCAACTTTGAAAATTTTACCTTTTAATAAAGACCCATTTCTTTGTTTCGCTTTTAGCTAGTCTTTATATATATATATATATATATATATATATATATATATATATATATATATATATAATGCGAATATTAAAAAAATGAATAAAGCTAAATATATTACTGAAAATCAGTGATATCAATTATAAATATTAAAATAACCATTATTATGTATGCCGATATTTTTAATTATTCACATTGATTTTTTTTAACAAAAGAAGAAACTATGAATTTATAGCATTAAATAACTTTTTAAGGACTAATTAACTTATTCTCTTAAAAATACTTCAATGGTCTTAAATAATTAGTTTTTCATACCATGAATATTATTGTCCTTAATATTTAGCAAATCCTTAACCTCGTTCAACTCTTTTATGTCGTCCCGTATTCACATTAATGATTTTTTTAGCTTTAATACATATTAATTCTTTTTTATTTTGTCAATTAATCATGAAATCTAAATAAACCCAAATAAATTGTCACATTTTCGGGATGTTTGCCCTTTTAAAAAAGTTTTTTGAGAATTCATGAAATTATAATGTATAACTCTAACTTGCTTGAGATGGTAAACTTTTTAAATAATCTATAGGAACCAATTTCTAACTTCATTTTCATTTCTCGTGTAAAATTCAAAGGTCTCCATTTTAAAGGTTTGTGTTCATGTGAGTCTTTTCCCCCGTCGTCGACTCAGGAGTTAAAGTAGAGTTAGTATGGAGAAAAGCAAATTACGGCCACCAAAATCATCTGTACCACCACCACCACCACCACCGCCCGGCATTATCGACTCCAGAATCCAAAATCTTTCATGTCCATGCAAAGAGTAATGATTTCAGTCTTCATTCAACATTTTGTCCTGCCATGAAGTCTGTGCCTTGCTTTCTAACAATCATTACAAAGAAGTAAAAAAAACGAAGAAGAAGAAGAAGAAGCATGCATGGCATGATGGCTCGGTCTCTTTTACATAAATAGTGTCATTAGAAGAATCACAAGAGTTGTGTTTCTTTATACATCTACCCGTATAACTGTGCAATTATTTTTATTTCGAGTTTTGTTTTTTAAATATATTTTTTTTGGAAAAAAAATGTTTTTCAGTGATTTTTTATGATTTCAATAGGTTGATATAAAAAATAAAAAAAAATCTAATAAAAAATTAATTTTAATACATTTTTAAATAAAAATTACTTTACTTAGATGAATGAGAGAGAGAGAGATTGGACATTAGGTGTTTGGGAATACCTTTAAAAAGTGCTTTTGAAAAAAATTAAAAATTTTTATTTTTATTTTAAATTCATTTTTTTGATAGTCTTATATCATTTTGATATGCTGATGTCGAAATTGATTAAAAAATAAATAAAAAATATTATTTTAATATATTTCTGAACAAAACACATTTTCAAAAACAATTCTAACCAAACTCTCAATAATTGTTGTAAGAAATAATTGTACCCGGTGTAATTGTCCAGGACTAATTGAGAAAAATAAAATAAAAAAGTAAATGTCCGAGCTAAACCAGTTCTTAATTTGTTGTTATTTTTTGAATTTTTGTTATTAAAATAATATTATTTTAATTTCTAAAAAAAAATAGAATCAGCTTGAGTCAAATATACCATACTTTTTTTTAAATCAATTTGCAGATATACGATAAAGTTTAAAGTCCTCTTTGGACTTATCCATCAAAATAAGCCTTTTCCCTTTTGATTTATTTTTCTTTTTAACACTCTTTTTTTTTTTTCAAAGCCTGTATCTACACTCACATGGAATGGAACTCAAGCAATCATCACGGTTAAAGGAAAAAGAAGTCCTCGATCACATGGGTATGGGAATCTACTTTTGTAATTTCTTTCAGTATAATATAATGCAAATACACAAAAACATACTTTCATAGTGTGTAGATGTAGATCATTTCCCATGCGACTTGATTAATTAACTAAAAAAACTATTATTTTTCTTTTTATACAATTTTTTCTGTTAAGATTTCTTAATTAGTGACCGTTTCGGAGCGTGGTTAAAATTGTTTTTTAAAGTGATTTTCATTCAGAAATATATTAAAATAAAATTTTTATTTTGTAAAAAATTATTTTTGACAATAACACATGAAAATATCTAAAAATACCAAAAAAATCTAATTTAAAATAAAAAATTCAACTTTTTTCAAAATACAATGCAAAACAGAAGGTTATAAAAAGTAAAATTAATCTAGATTAACTCAAAAAATAAAAATAAAAATGTATTTATAAAAGTGTTTTATACATCTTTTCCCCATCTTTATGGAGGTTTGCTTTATCATTCACAAAGGCACACAGTGAGCGCGTGCAATTCTCAATGGGATAAAATGAAAAAATAAAAGAATAAAAAAGAAACATGCAGTGGTACATCATCATCATACATACCACATCACCATGTAGATGATTGCTGCACGTCCTCTGTTTTCATAGGGTGATGCACGTGTAAGCCATAGACTAGTTAATGATGGTGGTGGGCCACCCCTTTCTCTCCCTATTTTCTTTTCCACACCAAAAAAATATGTATCCTTATAAAATATTATTTATAATACATAGTTTTGATGAGATATTCAGCCCCACATTTCAAAGTAAAAACAGAGCAAGTTCTGGGTATTCACTGCCCCGTCCAGTACCGGAGGAGGCACAGAAATTGCCCTGCCCCCACCTTCGCTTTTGCTCGATCCAGTACACACTCTGCACAGGTTAGCACTTGATCATCACCTATTCGTATAGCACTCCTGCCCTACTATGGCTATGGTGATCTGAGAAATATATATATAATTTAGAAATTAATTTAATCATATAAATTTTCAGATGAGAGGTTTTTTTTAATATGGTATTAAAATTGTTATGAGTTTGAATTTTATCACTCTCATTTTATTTAATAAAAATCAAGCACAAGACAATATAAATATATACAAGTTCAAGCTCAAAGGACTTTCACTTAAGAAAATATGTTAAAGAATAATATAAATTATATTCAAACCTTCAATTTATTTAATAAAAATCAAGCACAATACATTATAAATTAAGAAAAGAAAATATATATCTGCAAGGTCGTGGCTCAGTGGTGTTAGGCAAGGCAGTCAAAATCGAGATTTTGACACGGATCGGAAAGGGCTCCGAAAAAACGGATCGTAAAATGTCCGTACAAAAATTATTATTTTTAATTATATTTAAAATTAAAAAATGAATTTAAATATAATTAAATATTATTATTTTTTTATTATTATTATTCTACGATTTTTCTACGATTTTTTACGATTTTTCTACGATTTTTCTACGATTTTGAACGATTTTTCTACGAGTTTGACCGAGTTTGACCGGTTTCGATTTTTCTTTCCGGTCCAACCAGGTTTTCGGAGCCAACTCGCAAAATCGTACGATTTTGCGAGTTGACTCGCGATTTTGACTACCTTGGTGTTAGGGAGCGCCCTCCTTCTTTCGAACTGAAGGCTCCTCCCCTCATGTCCTCCAGGGTCCTTCCTTGCGTGGTACGCCTGTCATCCCCGTGGTGCTTTGCATGCTTACCGAGCTTGAAGGATGTTCAGTAGACCTAGAGAATAGCCGAGGTTCGCGTAAGCTGACCCGAACATCCCGGTTAACCAAAAAAATAAAAAAATGAAGAATAATATAAATTATATTATATATTCTAAAATATTTACTTAATAGTATATACCGTGGCATACAAGGAAGAGAGTCTACCTTAGGGGTATGCAATTGCGCAGGAAGATGCTCCTGCTCAATGCCCAGGGCAACAAGACAAATTACACACCAGCTTAGCTACCCTCTCTCTCTCTCTCTCTCTCTCCGCGCAGCGCACGCGCGAATATATTTTTTCTGTTTGATAACCAGTCGGACTATTCTCTGTTTGCACCTTGCAGTACTCTGGCGAGCCCTTCTTCCATGGCTGGCTCGCTCCAATTGGTAGGGCCCGAGCCTGGGGTTCAAGAGACAGAGTTCTTCTGCATAGAAATGGCTGGCTGGCTGGCATGGGACCCCTGCCAGCCCCCTCCAATGGCTGGTGCGAGGAATCTGTTTTTGGGTTCGTGTTCCATAAATACACAGTTTTTTTCAGGAATTTTCCAGAAACAGGCGAGGTGAAAGCATCCAAATTTGTGTTCAATGGAAATTAGGTGTGAATGGTAGGTGCTGCGCGATTCCTTCCTCCTGGGAACCTTCCATTTTGTTAGTCGCCATTTGTTTTTTCTACTCTCAAGTCCACCAGCATGAATTGCTTGTCCACATCTTGGTGGCAAGGCATCACCAAGACTATAAACCCCGTACCGTATATATAATTTATTTATTTATTTTTAATATCAGAATCAATAATACAAAACTATTCCTAAATTCGTAGAGACGAACAAGGACAGCGCATATGCACGGATAACAAAACACATAAAAGAGAAAGTAAAAGTAGTGGTCACCTCAAAATTAACACTATCATCCCAACATTCATCCGAAACCTTACACCAGCTAGATTTTCATCAAACCCTAAATTTCCCAGCCCCCACTCCTTCTATTCATTATTTACATTTTCACTCTTTTTTTTTTTTTCAGCGAATGACTGCTCACAATATAGAGCAGGCATTCGGGTTCTCGTCGTTGAACTGCATATGATCCGGGTAACCCTGAACCGGTCCGTGCCCGTATCCATACCCGTACCTGTAGTCCGGTCCATATGGAGCATAAACAGGCTGACCCACGTAACCATTTCCATGGATTGGCTGACCCACGTAACCATTTCCATGGATTGGCTGACCCATGTACCCATATCCATGGATTGGCTGACCCACGTACCCATATCCAGGTCCAAACCCAGGTTGCACCATGTACTCCATCCGGTTCTCTTCTACTTTTGTAGCGGCGGCGGCGGCGGCTGCGTCTTGCCCACCATTTCCACCGCCACCTTTCTTCTTCCCCCCACCGCCTCCCGCAGCATTTTCCCCATCCTTGCCACCCTCCTTCTCCTTCTCCTTCTTAGGCGGCACGATGTCCACTGCTCTCTTAAGCCTGGACTTCAAAGTCTCTGCCAAAGCCTTCACATCCATTGTACCTTTGACCGTCACCAATTCCTTCTGCTTGTCCAATACCCTCTCATGCACCCCTATAAAAATCAATCGTAATAACAAAGTTATTTAATCACCCAACACTAAAAAGAAAAGAAATTAACGCCGCTACTTCAACGGAAGGGAAGGTTTTGAAAACATGTATACCTTTGGTTTTGTGGACTATCTTGTCAATCTTCTCGATGCAACCCTGGCAGTGAAATTCTAGCTTGAGTACCGCCGTTATCACCGGAGCCTGTTACCATTTAAATAATAACGGCAAGTCATTAATTAATTAATCACCAATCATTAAAATTAATAACAAAAGAATCCCCACCATTAGCCCCCCAAAAAACAAAGCTCAGGCCCCGTGTTCTTTAAACAATACCTCTTTTGGCTTGGCATCAGTGTCTGGTTTTTTGTCGTTGGACTTTTTGTCCTCTTTGTTGTTGTTGTTTTTGCTGGTGTCTTGTTTTTGGGGTTGTGGAGAGATGAGTTCGACTTTCTTCTTGGTTTTATGGTTGAGATAATCTCGGATTTTCAAGGGATCCACCTTCCCTGTAACAGTAAGTTTGTTTGAGGTTGCCTCTGCCTCCACTGACTCCACGCCTAAACAAAGAAACATCCAGCAGAACCCAGAAAAAACCCAGTATCAAAACGGGAATAACAGGGAATTTTTCACTCAAATGGGGGGGGGGGGGGGGGGGGGGAAGCCATTAATATCAAAGAAAATGGGTACCTTCAAAAGAGCGAACAGATTTGAGGATCGTAGAAACACAACCATCGCAATGCATTTCGACTTTCAAAACCACAGGGACTGGGCTGTTCTCTTGTTTCTTTTCAACCCCATTACCACCTTTCTTGTTTTCTCCCCCCTCTTTCTTCTCTACTACGTTGCTGGTATTGTTGTTGCTGCTGCTGCTGCTGTTTTTCTTCTGCAGAATAGAAAAGCAATTACTCATGATAACTGAACTTTAATTGGATTAGAGTGAAAATGAAAGGCAAGCAAATAAAGACACATTTTATTTCTAGATTGGAGTAACTCACCTTAGCCATTGTGAGTCAGGGAGCGGTTTCTGAGTTGAAATCTGAGAGACGGAGGGAGTTACAGGGAGAAAGTGGAGTAGAATTTATAGGAAGAGAATGGAGATGGCATTTGTGATGTATGTTGATGATGATAAATCAACCACATGCATGTTATGCTAGCATACCATATAGTATGGATGTGGACGGACTATGATGGATTTATGTGGTTTTTAAGGTTTTGGGTATTTGGCTTGGTGGGCATGAAGAAACATCTGTGTAATTTCGTGGGAGGTGGCAGGAAATGTTAGTGCTGTAAGATGTAAATTCCTTCGATTTGTTGGGTTGTGTCTCTCTCTCTCTCTCTCTGATTGGCTTCAACACGACTGTGTAGTGGAATATTGAGCGGATTTTAAAATGTTTTTATATTTGATAATTTACTAAAAGAACATTTTTAATATTAGTATATTAAAATCTAAGAGTATTAATTTAAAACTAAAAAAATAAAAAAATATTCAAAAACACTATTGGGATACAATACCAATCAGATCGTATAGGGTAAAATTATTTGGTAAAATATAATTGTTTTTTTAAAGTATTTTTCATCCATTTATAGTTATATTTTATTTTCTTAACTATAAATATATTAAATTACTATTTTTAATATAACATTTCATTTTTTTCTAAAACAATATTAAAATACCACCTGTTGTTAATTAATACTCCGGGGACATTGATATTTGATACTAATAATTCTACAAAACTACCATGTATTGAATTTACTCCTACAACAAATTTCTCCTCGAAAAAAGAAAAGAAAAATTGATTACCTTTGAGATCTCTACATCTTTCTGGATGATTCAAATAAATGTAGGCCCACTTGGGTGGATGGCATTGGCCACCCCAAGTCAGGTCATGAATTCGAAAACAATTACTCCATCTGTACAAAGTAATGTTAATTATTGAAAAAATAAAATAAGATAAAAATATTTAATGCTAGATCATGCTAGTTAGGGGCTGTTTGGCATTGTGATCGGAAAGTATTTATGAAAAAATTTAAAAGTTTTTTTATTTTTTATTTTAAATTAAAAAAAATTAGTGTTTTTAGATTATTTTGATGTGCTGATGTCAAAAATAATTTTACAAAAAATAAAAAAAATTATCTTTTTGATGCATTTCTAAACGAAAAGCACTTTCAAAAGCAACCGCGACCGCACTCCCAAACAGGCACTTACAGGCCTCACAAGTTTAATAATTAATAATCAATAGTGCATTTGTAGGGTATTGTTTTTTAATATTTACCATGACACTAAAATAAATATAATTTTAACATCAAATTCCCTTTGAATGAAAATTTTGATTTGGATTTAAAGAGGAAAAGGAGAGGCTAAAAAAAGTAATAATCTCTAAGCAAATACTCCGAGTATCTATAGTTAATTTAATTTCACAATTTGTCCTTATAATCTTGAAAATTACAGAAAACATTATATGTTTAGAATAAAAAATATATAATTAGCCATAAAAGTATCGTAATGACTAAAAAATCAAAATAACAGGAAAAAAAACCCACTGAATAATCTAGCAATTATATGATGCTGAACTTATGTGCAAACACTGTAATTATCTTTAGCAATTTGATGATTTTTTCGTAATTATTTGGAAGTGTTGTTGAGATTGTTTTTTAAAGTATTTTTTATTCAAAAATATATTAAAATGATATTTTTTTATTTTTAAAAAATTATTTTTGATATCATCACATAAAAATGATCTAAAAATACCATTTTTTTAAATTTAAAATAAAAAACAAAAACATTTTATTTTAAAAAAATAATAAATTTAACACAATGTTTCATTTAGTTTAGAGAAGCCCATCCCCAACATTCCTGCTGTGAGCCGGCCTCGATACATTTATATACAGTGTAGCAGGACGGGCTAGGTGCAGGTTTACATAGACCAGATTTCTCTTGAAATTCATTTATATGTTTTTTTTTTTAATTTTAGGTAAATATTTTGAACTATCAGTGGTTGTACGGTTTCGAAACTAGATCAATTATTTCATTCCAGTTAGTGTTGTCAATACCGTTTTCTTTCGGCCGGAACGGTCCGTGTCATTAAAAAATCCGAGATAAAATAACGTTGTTTTTGTCTTGGTTTTAATTCTGGCCCGTTCTGGAAATTCCGATCGGAACGTCTCGGTACCGTTTCGGGTGTGCCGCTCCGGCCTTAAAATCCTCCTTATTTTGATTAACTTGTGATTGTGTTTCTAATTTTGAGATTATGTTTGTTAGACTTTGTATTTATATTGTATAATTTAAAGTTAATTTATTTTGAATTTTAATTATGCTTGTTAAATTAATATTTTATTTTATTTCATATATATATATATATATATATATATATATATATATATATAATTAATTATATATAAACAGTACAACCCAAAATAGCACGCCGAAATACTTCGAAACCAAAACGTTCTGTATCAATAGAAAAATCGGAACGGTGACCAGAATGGTATTGACAACCTTGCCAATTACAGATACACTATCATACTTGGGTTAATAAATTTATAAGATTTTATTTTTCGTATTATAATGTTTAAATTAAGTAACAATAGCCCCTTAATCAGGAAGTCAATCAATGAAAATAATGTACATACGAAGTGAGCCGTTTCCTATTAGACTCTGAAGCCCATATTTCCATGTCGAAACTTCCACTGACCATTCAACTTTATTGCAGTTATGAATCTTGGTTGTGTCTTGTCAAATGATTATGATTTTAATTTTTATTGTTTTAAATTATTTATTTTATCCGATTGCTAAGTACAAATAATTCTCAATTTATAAATGTGAATGAAGTTAATCTATTTAAAATTTAATAGGAAAAAAATTAAAGATAAATTATAATAATCTATGTGAAATTATAAAAAGCCTCAAGAGAATAAATACTATGTAAATAAAAGTTAAAAAAAATAGAAAAGAAATTCGTTAGAGTTTAAATAAAAATACCATCATTAGGGTCGAAATGCTAGATTAATGCTCTTGTTTTAAGAGAAAAAACCCAAATGCAATGTGTTTGGATTTCTTGTTTTGTTCTTCAAAAACAATGGATGGATGATATGTCGTTCACTCAATTTTTTTATTTTTTAATAGATTGAATGACATGTCATCCACTTTGGTAGATCACTCATCATCTAATATTTTTTTTTTTTATCACTTTTGATGATAAAAAAATATGAGTTTTTAAATCTCAAAAATTTAATTTTCAACTTGTTTTCAATTATAAACACTTTAAAACATATATTCTTGGAACCTTAATAAATCTATTTTCGACCCAAAAACACTTTTTAATCGCTCTACAAAAAAGTCAAGCCGAATAACTTCTTACAAGTCTCGGTAATATTTTAGAAAGCAAATGGTACCAGGACAATGATCTTGACATTACAGAGTGTTAAGTGATTGAATTTATAATAATGATACCTAAATTTATGACAAATTAGATACGAGGGCATGCTATTTTGATTTGCAAATCAAGAGAAAAGGAAGGCAAAACAAAAAAATAAGAAACAAAAAAATAAGGGCATCGTGACCATGATTTTTTCGTGTTTAGTGCCCCGCCATTCCCTGATTGGTGAGACAACGATGCGTGGTGGCATGAGGTGTATTTTATAGTTGTAAAATTATGACTATAATTATCAGGAATCGTCACCTAGTATTAGGGTCACTAAGAATTTAGTGGTCTGTGAGAGTCTGGGTAAGGAGACTTGTTGTGCGAGGGAAGACGCATCACCCCCAGTGCACCTTGCCTAAGACAAGTTGTATTGTTGTTTATTTGTTTTTCCTAAGTTTGATTTTTTTCTTTGTCTTTTCTAAAGTTTGATATAGATATCTCTTCGTGAGAGAATCTCTATCTCGTTAGGAGTTGAAAGACTAACCAAAAGAATTTTACACTACATTTAAAAAAAAAACATTTTCTTAACTATCTGTGAGTATGCTTTACAATATAATTTTACACTGCTATAGCTAAAATAAAATAATTGTTAAATTATTTTGATATTTTGGCCAAATTCCAACGGATGATCATAAACTGGTTATGATATCCAATTTTTGTTTCAAAATATGAGAAAGATGCAACATATTTTTTTTACGAAAAATATACATTGGAAAACCTTAGAATTTGGCCGTATGCATAAAAATAACATATATTTTTTAAAATATATTTTTTTTAAAAAATAAAAATTTTGGTCTAGGCCTGCCCCTATCAAATGGGCCGCCCCAGCCAAATTGGGGCAAGGGCCTAACTATGCTAGACATGGGTTGCTGGGCTGGGGCGAGAGCAGTTCAGCCCACCCAAACAAACAGGATACACACACACATACACACACACACGTTGCATGAATTAATTCATGCACGTGAACAGTAAAATGGTGGGCACCCAACCACCACGAGAGGCTCACCTGCCATAGTTGCCGGGTAGAGGAGGGCGAGGTGGTTGTCCCTGTGGTGGTGGCGTCAAAGATGGTGGCTTGTGGTGGCCGGGAGAAGCTCAGTTGTGATAAAAAAGAGTTTTTTGATGGGAAAAAAAAGCGAGAATGATGCTTTTATCTTTAATTTTGGCTTCCGATTACACCCAAAAAGTTTCGATACCGAAAATTCTGATCGTCTCAATATAACCCAGATTAGGCTTCCAAATTTAATTTATCACTAATTAAGCCCTTAGTAAAATTAATTTGACCCATTTAAAGTATAATTAAGCTCTTGCCTTAATTAAATCCTTAAATTGGGCCTGCATCTCTTGTAAAAGTCTGGGACAATTGGGGTTTTATTCGCTTACTTGGACCCACAAAATACGTTTTCCGAGGGGTGGAGTTTTCTCGAATCCAAAAAATAAGTAGTCAATTAGGTAGTTACATGTGACACTAACTTTATTCATGCAATATATATATATATTGTTTATAATTTTATATGTGTATTATTTATCTTTAATATTCATTTAAGTTTAATTAATTAGTTTAAAGTAAAGCTAAAGCCTTTGGAATAAAATTCTTTACAAATTAAATTATAAAATGGTTATAATTATAAGAATTGTAATTGCGTCAAAGCATTATTTCTAAATATATTTTTGTCATTCTCTATTAAAATCATATATTAATTAGATTTGTTGAGACCAATACATATTAAAACTTTTTCTTTATGAAAGAAATCAATTATTTCCATAAGTTAATGTATAAGAGATACTTTGAACTAATATGTAGGTTCTTGTTACATAACAAATAGACAAAATTGACCTATACGAGGATTTCATATCATTAAGAGATGATTCATCACCTTAGATAAATTAGAAAAAATATATTTAATATGTATTCAAATAATAATGATTATAAAGTTCTTGCTCAATATGGATTGGAATTTGAAAACGGTTTCTAATCTTATTCATATATATAATACTTATCATAATGAGAAAAAATATGATTTGATAATAGATATATTCCTTGCTCAAATTTATAAATTGAAACATTCAAAATGAAATATAATAGTTACATTGAGAAACTAGTAATTAAAATCAATTAAATTGTTGAATTCATAATAAACCAAACTATTTAATTTATCTAATCCTATTGTAATTAGGATTATGAATTATATTTTTGTCCACTTATTGAGAACATAATGAGTTACACATCAAGCATCATTGGTAAGAAATTAAATGGTGATGATTAATCAAGCATGTAAATAAGTTTTAAAAATTAAAACTAGAGTGTAACTAATATAGATATTACAATTCTCTACCTAGAAAAATCAAGCATAGACTTGATTACATAAATTATCAATAATTATCCTAGAATAAAATATATGACATTTTTCAAATGACAAAGTGATATCGTATCACTAACATGGATATTAGGTTTTCTATATATTTATAACGGTATGTCTAGTATTTTTTTAGAATGATGTTATATAGAGTATTACTATATGTAATAGAAAGCAAAAAAAAAAAAAAAAAAAAAGGAGAGAAAGATATAACATTAGTTATAACAAATCATTATTTTTTAAAGAATTTTAAAAAATTATAATAAGATGATTAATGTGAATGAATATTAAAGATCAAATAATTAAATGACTTATAATTTATTACAATTTATCTTTGAAGAGGTAATTGAACTTTTGAAAAGTTAATAAAATTTATATATGTAAAAAATCTTTTGATTATCTTTCTCAAAAGACTTAATAATCATGATTTGTCTAATAATATTCATAAAAATCCCAAATCGAATAATTTCCAGAAACAATTTTTTTTTAAAATATAATTATAATTTTAGCTGCATTAAATTTCTTTGAAAAACCCAATGGGCCCATAAATATATACCATATAATTTCTTTCTCTTTTATTTTAGTTGTTGTATCTATTTGAGAGTATAATTGAAATTATTTTTTTAAAATATTTTTTTATTAAAATAATATTTTAAAAACAAAACTATTTTAACATCAAAATACTAAAATAACAATAATTTAAAATATATATTTTTAATTTTTCTCGATAATAATATTAAAACTGACAAACAGGCATCAACCGACCCCTACTAATATCGTTCTCCTTTTCGCATGGGATCACGAGGTTAGCAGTCAATTCAAGTAGACTGTCAGATGAATATCACCACATGGCAGTCTTTGATTAGTGCACACATCAAGTCCCACGTGCTTGGGGGGTTTCCATCACGTGGCCTTGTAGCCATCAAAGATTTTTCCCCATGTTTTGTGCTAATTGGATAGATATATATCAGCAAAGGTTCCTTCCTCCTGAATCACTTTTACACTGTTGGATGCTCTGATGGGTGGCTGTCAAATCGGCGTATAATGGCTTTCTACTTGCCAAAATCCATACCCTCTTGCCTCTGTGCTGTGAATCTCTCTCCCGACCTCTATAAATATCTCATGGAAGATTGTCAGATGAAGAACAAGAGATGCCATTCTCGCTGTTCATAGTACAGAGAGTGAGCGACAAGCAGTAGCTGCAGGCTGATTATCCATGCCAATATGTTGCCTTTATCTGCATTTGCACCTGCATCTTGTTTTTTTAACTCCACAACCAAAATCAAGTTCATACAGTTCGTCAGATATGGAGATTAATAAGCTTAGTTGAGGTGCAGGTGCAGGTGCAGGTGAATGCCATTTTGGTGCTGCCTCTTTTCTTTTCATCTGTCTGTGATTAATCTACAGTTTCATGGTGGCATGCAGAAACGAACTGGTAATCATCAAGGAGAAGGGGCGATAAATTATTGTGCTTATTAATTAACTATGAGAGAAAGTTAATGCGTTTTCAACGACGACAGGCCATATGTAAAATGATTTATGTAGGTGCTTGGTGTTCATAGAGGCGATGATGAATTGAAGTGATTCTGCAGCCACAATTCCATGGATGTGGAAGAATATTTCACGGGTTTTCCAGTAATCTATGAATTAAGTGGAGGACAGATCCATGATCAATATTCAAGCCGCCTCTGCTAGATATGTAGATCTTGATCTTCCATTTGAGGCTAGGGTTTTCAAGGTAATATATATATATATATATATATATATATATATATATATATATATATATATATATAGAGAGAGAGAGAGAGAGAGAGAGAGAGAGAGAGAGAGAGAGTACATTCCATCTCTGCATCATCGACTCAACAAGGTCGATCGAATTAAGCACAAAAAGCTAATAAATTTCATCTAGAATCTAATTAATGCATCTTCTTTCTGCCTTAATCTGTTAGATTTATTAAATTAGAGTCACGAAATAACTTAATTATATAAAATAAACTAGTTAAATAATAAAGTCGCATTAACTAGCATATAATTTCTAATTAATGATTGAATAAAAAGTCTACTCGACCAATCGTAGTGAGGGTTATGGACATTCATATTTAGAGTATTTATTATGAAAATATATTATTCATTACTTTATAGAAAATAAATTTAGCTTACTCATCATATTTATCAAGTTTTGAATATTCATTATTAAAGCGTGTGTGTATATATATATTTAAAGTTAAGTTTAGATATGATTTTTAATAATATATATATATCTTGTTAATTATCCATCAAGTAAGATAATTATTAAAAAAACATTATAAATAGAAGTTGGTATAAATGATATATATACATTGAGTTTGAATTAAATTGTTATTGCTAATCTCCATCTACTTATTTTGTCTATATCTTGTTAGTTACCCATCTTTTTTTCAGTTACTTTTTTTTTTTATCTTTTAAAATTGAAATAATTAGAAATTATTCGAGTTATCTTTAGACTTGATAAATCAATTGGTTCATGTTAGGTTATTAAAATACTTATGTATCAAATATATTAAAATATAATAAGTTATGTAAATGATTTTCTACTATTAAAGTACACATAAATAATAATAATAGAATCATAAAACAATGAAACCAATTTAATTTTAATGAGTAGCAATCTCTTATTGGATAAGTCCTTACACATCTTCATGAACAGCAAGCAATGAATGATTGGATGATCTACAATAATTTAAGAAAATCTATGAAGTGATTGCATAACCGAAAATCACGGATGAAATTTAAGACCTTAAAAGGAGGGCAAGGTACAAATATTAGTCAGCAATGGCGAGCTTTGAATAATATAGGTTTACAAATAAGAACAGAAAAGGATTAGACATAAATTATGGAAATTAATTACCCCCAATTAATATTTCAAGATGTTGATAGAATTCGGTTGACAAGCAAGTCTGAAAATATCTACCATCGTGGAATTAAAAAAATCTAATTTTTTTTTCGCAAATACTTTATATTATTGTTTTAAAACAGCAGCACTGCTGCTTAATTTGTAGTTTGCTGGTGATAAAAGTGGATTTTGAGGGTGTTGATGTTGTGTTTTAAAAATATTTTTGATTTTTGATTTTATTTTAAATTAAAAGTATTTTTAGATCATTTTTATGTGTTGATATAAAAAATAATTTTAAAAAAAAATAAAAAAAATATTATTTTGATATTTTTTTGAACGAAAAATACTTTAAAAAACAACTGCAACCATACTCTCTAACAAAAACTTATTTTGAGAGGAAAAAAAACCCGCAACCGCAACCATTTTCAGGACGTGATCATCTTGTAAGAACCTGTAACAGTTAGAGTTTCACTCGCTTAACTTGGATTCGTAAAAAATACCTAAAAAAAGATGGAGTTTCTTGGAATCCAAAAAAAAGAACCCAACAGCACCCACTACCCTTTTCCTATCTCCCAATAATTAAGCAAATATAAAGGAAAAAGAAAAAAAGAAAATATATTTTACAGTGGTATGGCATGACTGCCTGTTTCACTCCCTAAATGAAAAGCTTGAGCTTCTATTATCACACACAACCTCCTACATCTAAACAATCTTTTTCGCAAGAAAAAGACCGCCCGTCCCTTTTCATGGACTCGAAGATGATGAAGTCTAACATTTTCTTTTTCATGTCACAAAGATTGAAACCTACACGATTTTTTTCGTGATTTCAAGGTCAAAACCAATCAATTTGTTTTTTAGGATACCATTATTGAAACCTAGATGACCTTTTTCACAAACTCAATGCTAAAATCTTTATATATATATTGTAACTTTAACTAAGATTCTCACCCCAAAGGATTGAAAACAACATTCACTAATAAGAATTGATTACAATAAGAATCTTGAGCCTTTTTGTAGGATGTCGGGTGTGTTTAAGAGTGTAATTGATGTTGTTTTTTAAAATGTTTTTCTTTTATAAATGCATTAAAACAATGTATTTTTAAAAAATAATAATTTTGACATCAATATATCACAATGATCTAAAAAACATCATAAGCAAATTTTTATTTTTTTTAAACAAAAAACAGTGTTAAAACGTGATGTCAAACAATCACATAATCTAACTCTTTTAAGTAAAGTGTAAGGGGTAATTAGTATTAAAAAATAATAATAATCAAAGATGTGTTAAGATAATAATAATTGTTCAATTATTGTATCAAATTATAAAGGTGAGAGTAAAAACACACACCTGTGTATGTTCTGTATGTAGCAAAGTAGCCATTTAGAAATAAAGTGAGGAGGTTATGGTTTTAAATTGTTTGAAGTTGTATACTAGATGATTCAAATCATAATAAAAAAAGGATCAAATATGAAGAATCAAAAACTTAAAGTGTTGCGAGTCTTAGCCTTAGGTTACATTAATCTCTTCTTCTTAGTTTTTTCCTAATATATGACAATCAAAGAATTACACTGTCCAATGACAAATAATTTAAATCTTGGACTATAATAATCTCCCCTTCACCTCTATTTTTTTTAATAAAAAAATAAATTTATAATTATACTATCATTCCCCCACCTCTCAGTTGTGTTAGGGGTGTGTTAAAGCAGGACCAAGAAAATATACCTAAATTTTATATGGTTTTAGTTACGATATTCGTTAATGATTTTCTATATTATTCGATAAAAATTAACTAAATGTATGTTAATGGTTTTCTTATATAAGGTGATTTTGCAATTAACTTAATTGTTAAATAATTTGATTTAAAACCTCTAATTATATTAATATTTTTAACGAGGATTATCCGTTATTTAAGGAAAAAAACATTTTCTTAAAAAAAGAGTAGATGTTAAGTCCATCCATACATAACTATACTTCACCCATCCATTAACATGTATGCTCTCTTTTTTTTTCCTGTTTTTTTAGCAATTTAAAACCTCTAATTATATTAATATTAAAATAATTTAATTTAAAATAAAAAAAATATTTTTTTTTGTTTTTCAAAAACAAGCAACTCGCTCTTCTCAACTTCACACCTCGTTCATCATCCTCTTCACATCGATAACCGGAACCCTTTATTTTTCCATTCAAGAACTAATGTTTTGCTGTCTAGTTACTTGTGACTCTCAACCAGAAGACAAGATTCACTCACATCATCCTTCCTTTTATTTATTTTTCATGTGAAATGTGTTTAATTTAATAGTAATGATTATTTGTGCCGAACCCAAACCAATTGAAGAGTGTTTTCAATGGCATCGGAATGGAAGATATCAGCTTTTAACAATCCAGGTCCTCACACTACCCCTGATGAAGCCACTCGAGGATACATCATGCGTCAGACTGTAACCCCTTTTCCTTCTCTTCTTCTTTAATTTAGTATTCATGGGAGGGGTTTGATTGTTTTCTGCAGATGTTTCGAAATAAGGATCCTGAAGTCAGTTGAGCCTTAAAAGCTTACTGACAATGTGGGATATGGGGCATTACAATTCCAAATTAGAACAACACCCTCAACCTCAAGCAACAACATCTTGTGCTTTAAACAGCAATCCCATATCCTTAACCTTTAATTCTCCTGAAACATAGTAAGAATGTTTGATGCTGATCATTTTCTTTCCTTTCCTTGAAACGTATTAGTTCTCGTTTTTCCATATTAGCGCCTGTTGTTTCTTATCTATTCTGACAATTAAATGCTTCTAACAGTGTTTGGGGCACTGAAAGTGATCCTGAGTTCAAATATCACAACTGAGATTCAGAGCCTCGTGGCTTTGGTATGTAAGATCTTATGATTTAGGTGGAATTTCTCAATATATATTATTCATGTAATTTCCAACTTCAATACTGTTTTCATCCATGCTATTTTTTGAAATCCAATGCGCTGTGACTTTGGATACACCTTTATTGTACGAGACCAGTGAGAAAAGGATATATTTTGAAAGCAAAATTCTTTTGAGTTGGATGAATATGTTTGACAAAAGTGCTATATGCTTTGAAATTCCTATTCTTCATGTCTCTTTGATTATTGATTCCATTAAATTTGAGTCATCGATAACCCAAAGTTTAAAGCTTTCCAATTTTCCTTGAAGAAATGTTAAAACATAAACTGATAAACTTGAATGGAGAGTAGGTGAATGCAATCCTGGCACCCTAAATCACCATAATGAAGCCCTGGAACAGAAAGGATTACTTTCCCGTCAATCCAGGTCTTGGCAAGAGTTTTTGATTGCTTCAAGTAAACATTGCTCAAATTAAGCAGTGATATTCTTATAGTTAGTCTCTAACTGATATAAAGAGGGTGCAAATCCTCAAAACACACTGCTCTTTGTGTAAATATTTATTTCACTCTCCTAATTAGATATCATACAAGATTATTTTTTTTTTGTTTTCCTTAGATGTATGTTACTTTATTTGCAAAGGATGGTTATCCCAAGCAAGAAGTCATGTATACAGTTTCTGTTCACTTTTCAGGACATATTGGTGCTACTGTTGATGATATGTACAAGGCATGTGAGGGATTTGAACGCCTAGTAGTGGGGTTTGTGAAAAAAACTAACGATGGTAAGACACCACTTTTAGAAAATAAAATAGTTTAGCACTTAATTAACACTGGCATCTTATTTGCACATTGTTGGTGGTAGTTAATGTTCAATGGAGTGAAATTGTTTGCTATTTGGCTGGATGAAATCAATGTTAATGTTAGGCATGGGTTATGTCCTATACATGACATCAGTCAATGGTTTAACCTGCAAGTTATTCTACGCAAATTTTCTCTGTATTAATTTGAAATAAAAGGTAACATTCTGGACAGTGCACCCATCAGCTTCTTGTGCAGACACACTGGTGGCTGTTACTTCATACCTCCACAGCTGTCTTTGTATGTATCTCTTGACTAATCCTTACTCCAAGGATGGGAATTGATATAAATATTCTCTTTAATGTGAATTTCACTGGCAAGTGCTATGATTGCTTGGCTGGAGCAGGACCTTCTCCAAAATACTACCTTTGTTTAGTAATGTGGTTGGAAGCCCTTTTTGGTTGGGTGTTTTTCAATGGTTTTGACATCCTCAACTTAAACCATCTGAAAGGTACCCAAAAAGCATTAATATGGTGCCTTTTCAACTGATAAGAATTTCCAATGGCATCACCAAACGCAAATTTACTGATGTTTAACCAAATTTATCTTTGCTTGTCCAGTTGTATTTTATTTCCTCTATTCCTTATCTTAGGCCAAAAACTTTATTGTGTCAGTGGCTTAATATGATTATAGGAAATTAGTTTTTTTCTTTGGGTTTATATATGGTTCAGCATAGGCATTTATATTACTATTGGTTCATTATTTATTTTATATGCTATAGTTACTTGCCTCAGATCTGTGAGTCTAGTTGCAGGAAAAATGAAAGGGGTAGCATTCATCAAGGATCTTGACAGCTATTGGATTGAAATTTTGATCTCAAGACTATTGGAAAAGTAACTGAAACCGCTGCTTGAAATCATGTGAGTCACTATAGCTTTTATTGTTGCTGTTGTTATTGAGTTATTCTTATTTGTCTTCCATCTTCATTAGGTTGACAACATAATCAAATTTTTACTGCTACTGTTCAGGATGCAAAATTGCGTTCATATATACTTACAGACATCGATTTTTATCTAGACATTAGATCAGGGAAAGACATCATCATAGCTAGTACATAAGTCTCAGTTCAAGACCGTATCACCTCTGACTTATTTTGACTTGAAAAGACTTGAGCGTGTACTGGTTAGTAGTTTGTGGGATGGAAGAAGTGGTGAAATGTTCTCTGGGTAATTGTCAAATGCAATATAAATTTTCTGAAATATTACTGTGATGTTGGGTGGCCATTGCTGTATTCATTTTAACCTCCATATAATCTTACCCTGCTAGGCAACATTGAACCCCTTTAGGGAATCAAGTGTCAACCTCCTTAACAAATGGAATGTCTCACAGGGATAAAAAGTTATGTGGCTTGCGTGATCACGCTGACCATCCTTTACCATCCAAGCATGCCTCCTCTGCTTCTTCCATACCTCATTATTCTTGCAGATATATGTTTAGTGTTGCTTACACATTATTGTGAGTCCCTTTTTGATGCTCCATAGATTTTGAGACGCTTCAACACCGGTGCATGTTATATCCATCTTGTTTCTTGTATTAATGTATAATCGAGGGGGAGCCCCCACGAGCGTATGATGATTGTGCAGTCACATATCTGGTCTCCAACAATTTATACTCCCTGCGGTATCAAGTCTTGTATCTAGGTAATGTGTGAAGCAATACACTCTGAACTGCCTTCTCAATGCACACCTTGGTCCTAGCCTCCCGAGCGGTGAGATCCTCGCTGGATCTATAACCGGTACCTCTGCTGCGTGATCCAACTATTTTTTTCCCTTTTGTTTTCTCTTTTGAGTGATGGGTGTAAGGGTGGCTAACAGCAGCTCATTTTGTTATCCATGTTGGTTATCGGCGGTGATAATTTTGTGCAGGAAAGGGGGCGTTTTGCAGTCTTCAAATTTTCTTTCTTCAAAAGATGCTGCAGAGTAGACTCAAGTTTTGTTTTCAATGCACGAATTTCATGACCTGTATTTTTTTCCAGTATTTTTTATTTATTTTCCTCTCTTTATGCAGTTGAATTTCACAACCCCTTCAATCTTTCTTCTTCAGTTCAGTCTTTACAATCCGCTGTTTTGGAGACTCGAGTGTTGATCCTGGCAGTAACAACCGCCTTTCAACGACTACGAAGGGCAACTTTCCTCCGTCGCTCCACCGGAAAGGTTCAGCAATGGAAGAGCAATGGAAGACTTGCCACAGATTTCATAGGTGAGTTTTTCTCATTACGCTACAGAAATTTGTATGTCACCTTCATTTGATTAATATATAGTTCACGCTTCTTCCCCCAGCTGAGGCATTTGGTTATACGAAGATAATTCTGGCCTTTCTTGATCCTAATTTGAAGCCAGCAGATTTGCCTCATGGTGTTAGTTTTGCTTCTGCTGCTTCTGGTTATGGTGAAGCACTATAAGCTCCATTTGTCTCGGTTGGTAGGTGGAAAGAAGGCACAAAACATCGTTGCTATTTTTGTTTTGAGTATGGGCACCAATGACTTTCTCCAGAACTACTACTTGGAACCACCTTTTAAATACTTTAAAGTTATTTTTTTTTAATTTAAATTATGTTTGTTAAATTAATATTTTAATATATATATATATATATATATAATTAATTGTGAATAATATAACTCCGAGACTGCGCGCCGAAATGCTTTGAAACTAAAATATTCCATTTCAATTGAAAAAACAAAACACCAACTGAAACGGAATTGATAATCTTGGTTATTGTTGAAGTCTGAAAAGATAGATTTAAAAAGCTATATATATATATATATATATATAAATAATAGCCTATTTATTATTGTGGTAATGGTTGTTTAAAAAAAAAATGTTTACAAATACATTGAAATAATATTATTTTAAAAAAAATTATTTTGACATCAACATTTTAAAATGATTTGAAAATACTAAGAAAGTAATTCAAAGCAAAGAAAAAATAAAATAAAAAGTATTTTTAAAACGCTTGGCTCCAAGATTCTAAGATTTCAAAAGAGATTTTAGTGTTTTATTGATTAATTAAATATTTTCAAGATTATAATTAGGGCAAAGTGCAATTTTATATCATACGGTGGAGTAGGAGATTTATAGCATGTTCGTTTTTTCTTTTTGAAACTGCTTATGAAAAAATAAATAAATTATTTGCTTTAAATTGAAAAAAAAAAGAGGGTATTTTCAGATAGTTTAGATGTACATATATCAAAAATGAAAGTTTTTTTTTTTTTTTTTTAAATAATCGCTATTATAGTACCAAGAATATTTTAATTATTATTATTGTTTGAATGGAACTCTTCCATCCCACTACTATTTCTTCTATCCAGTTTCCATGGCTGCCACCTTTCTCTCTATTTTTAGACCAGGTAATTTCGGAGGATGACCCGCCACCAGCACATAGGTAGGTGTATGTTTACTCATTCTCTGAGCTCTAGATATAGGGTTCCTCTGTTTGCTGGTACAATAAATTCTGAGATTGATGACTCATCTTCTAATATTTATGCAAGGGTTCGTGAAATCTCACTTAAAAACTGCCATGAGAAAGAGGATAGGTATCCATTTTCAGTAGCTTCAAGAATGTGGTCAATTCTCTGCCGCTTGATCAAACTCATCACCATGATGTGTATATATAGATTGGGTAGCTTGATGAATATGGCCGATTCTCTACAATTTGTTTTGGTCTTATGGAGCTATATCTATTTGTTTTGAGTTTTTGTTCTTTGTAAATTTCCAGCGATTAATGAAATTCTACCCATTGTTGGATACTAAGATTTGCATTTCACGGTTTCCTTCATAGTTTTGGTCCTTTTTTTCTGTCAATTCTCTTCGAGTTCTCATTTGTGAGCCAAAAATGCTGCCTCCCAATACTTGCAAGGTTGTGTCCACGCCATATACAATCGAGATGACGGTTACTGAGGTTGTTTTTAAAAATATATTAAAATAATTTTTTATTTTATTTTTTAAAAATTATTTTTGACATCGGCAATGAAGATGATCTAAAAATACAAAAAAAAATTAATTTCAAGTAAAAAATAAAATAAATTTTTTTTCTTCAAAATACTTTTGAAACGCAGTATTAAACACCTTCTTGATATATGAAGGGTAATGTTATTATAAGTGTGACCATTCTCAAATCTTAGGCTTCAAAGTTTGGTGGACGAAGAATAGACTTTGTTAATATTTTATTATGATGCGGTTGAGATTTGTGAAGTCATTATAAGATCAGTTTACGTGCACCTCAACTAATTCTATGAATTTTAAAATTAACTATCAATTAAAATCTATGATTCAATCTGGTGACCTGTGAAGAGCAAACTCAGGACTAGAATAGTGAGACGCATCACTCATGCCATTAATCCTATGTGGGGATGGTCTAGGGTTTCAAATAGAGAAATCATTTTTGGGGTTTTGAAATACAAAGAGACAACCCTATACGTACGTACCCAATTTCTATTGAATAATCTCATACTAGCTAGACCTAATTAAGTAGTAGTGGACTTTACTCTTCTTCTATTCTAGTAACCCTTAACACCTCTTGACAATGATATGATGATGGAAGTGTGAGTCCTGTGTTCCATTGACGTTGCCCTCCTGCACAAAATCTCTTCAACACCTTGCATGGTTGAAGTGCCTCGGCCCTAGGGCACCCACCCTCTGGAAAGACCCGTGAACAAGAAGCTACAAATTAGTCAAATTAGGGCACTTTTCATCCCTAAAGTCCAACCTACCATTTACCCTCCAATTTCACATCTTGTAGATTGTTTTTTGTTCGTTGTCAAAATAAGAATGGCTTGCCAACTTTGAATGATACACATCAAATCGACCTAATGATTTGTTCATTTACAACCCGATGAATGCATGCTTGCTGGATTTCACTTTCATATAAATTATATTTATTAAAATAATATCATTCTAATTTGTGATTCAACTTGGTTTCATAAATATATACATATATTTTTAAAACAATTATAGGTCAAACCTTATCCTGTGGCTCGAGTTTTGAAATGAGTTGACTCTATCTTTGTTTACACAACAATGTTTAAGCTCAGGGATTGCATTATTACCAATTTAATCTGCTGTATGTCCTATGTGATTAAGTGGTTGATTATGTTCACAAAAAAGTCAACCAAAGTACCAATTAAGACTTTTGAGGCTCACACCGATGTCATACGCAAGTGCTTGTAAAGGTCTAATTGCTGGATGCACATAATTCCTTGCTGGAAAAATAAAATATATTAAAACCTTATGCTACATTTATTTGCGCAAACTTCCAAAATTTATCATAGCACTCGAAAACATTGGTTAAAAACTATGAGCATAAAATACTCGTTTCAGATTTTTTTAAGCTTGAATTTCGTTACTAACTCTTTTATTACTGGATATATAATTAAAAATAATAAAAAATTATTATAATATATTTTAAATAAAAAATATCTGCAATTCAGTGTTGACATCAAATCACATAATTAAAATAAGAAGAGAAAGAAAAACTGACTGTTTGTAATGAGTAAATTTTGAAATGTGACAGAAATGTCAGTAGGTGCCACACCTTTTGACCTTAACAATTCGCCAGAGAAAGGCATTCTAGCAAAACAAACAAATTTTCAGGGGCATGTCCATCTGCTTTCTAGCAATCCAACATGGAAAAATTACTTGCTCTGATTAAAAATTCACAGGAGAGATAGATTTTTTAATATTTTTTTTAGGATTTAGATTCTTTTTTTTTTTCCATATTTAATATATTTAAGTTCATGTTTGACTTTGCCTTTTCAAATTTCTTTTTATCTAAAACAAATATCAAGTTGTTGTTTTTTTTATATATAATGTCAATATTAATATTAAAACAAATATTAAAAAATGCCAAGAATAATTGAGAGATGGAGCCCCTAATTTTCTTACTTACATGAGCATTATGTATAGAGCTTATACTATTGTTAATTATAAAATTAATAAATAAAATACCAAGAATAATTCTTATCTCATTTGAGGGCCTATAAAAAAAAAATCTTCCTTCATATCCATTTATTATCTTATTCCAATTAAATCATTAAAAAAATAACCTTCTTATAGGACCAAGTCATTATTTTTATAAAATAATTGCAATTAAGCTATATACTTTATGAGCGCATAAATTTAATAAATCTTAATATGATCATCAATATAACTTAAGGTGTTATCGCTACTCCCAAGTTAGTCAACTTCATAATCTCAAACTCTAGAACACACACACACACACACACACACACACACACACACACACATATATATTATAACTTAAGATCATGAATATGCTTGAAGCCTTAATTATCAGAATAAATACATAAAGGTGGTAATTGCTGGTATTACTTAAACTATACGTAAAAACTACTGGAAAGTAAGTATCAGATAGAAAATGTCCTTGCCACGAATCTTAATTTTGTGGGGAGTAAATTCCTTTCAGAACTATAGTAGCTAAAACTGCATGCTCAAGTACCGATTCTTACAATTGATGATCATTCGCTGCTTCTTCTACCTTTTCCTTTTAAATTATTACAAAATCTCTAACCCATGCTTCCTATTATGATCGTATCCTATGGAACAACAGCAGCCAGAATATATTCTGCAAGAACCTCAACAACTATTCCTCAATATATATATATATATAAACAAGAGCTACAACATATTCTATAAGAAACTCTCAACAACTATTCCTCGACATATATATATATATATAAAACCACTAGGTCCAAATCCTGGCACATCTGCTATATGCATTAGAATATTAAGTAAGATCGATCAATTGTCAGAATGCTTTCCTTCAACTAAAACAAGCTGTGCATATTAGCATTGGGAGTGTGCTTAACTTGCGTTCATGTAGAGTAAATATTAAAATGACATAGAAGCGGTTATTCAACTGTGTAGTCTAAAACTCGTCAGATTTTCAATTAAATTAAATTATAATAAATAATACACACATTATTATATGTACCGATGAGTGTATTGAAAAGAGATATGATTGATCTGTAATGTATTTGTATAAATAAAGAGACGGGACCATGCGAGGATAAATAAAAGGATACTGCATGGGTATAATAAAGAATGGAGTGGTGTGTAAGGAGAGACTGAGATTATGCTAATTTATTACTCCACTGAAAGCCTTTGCCTCCACAAAAATCCAAAATTTCCACCATCATCTTCCCTGTTTTAAAAATTTATAGGAGGCCAGTGACTTCCGACCTTCAGTCAGACCTAGCTAGCTAGCTTTTTTATACTAAAAGATTCTGGGCTCTGCGATCAAAATCCCTGGCAAACAAGGGAGCAAATCTGTATTGGCCACAATTTCCCCTTCATACAGCATCGAATGAACATCCAAATTTGAAGGATGGGATAACCTGTTCATGAGGTGCTTGATGATCCGCTCAAAAGCACTGTCGATATTCTTTGAGGTTGGAATATAAAAGGTTTCGAAAAGGGAGAAGAATAATGCATGGTTGGATTCAGGGTTTGTTCATAATTTCTTATATATGGATCCTATACTGCACTTATACGCATCAGATTCTTGTTTTTTTTCCTGGTTTTTGCAAGTTCTTATCGTGATTGGGGGGGTGGCGAGGGGGTGAGGACCGTACATACACATACTGCATCATCATCTATACCTAGATCTATCACCTATCCCAAAAAAGAATGCACGGAACAAGGAAAGAAAAAAAGAAAATAAAAGAAAGGTGAGGTCTTTACGAACCCATGTACTGTCAAAAGAAGAAATGTTTCATATATTTCATCAGATAAAACAGCACAATCCCCCAGGAATTCGAAGTCTTGTCTGAAATCTCTCCGCCTTACCCCATCAAATCTTTCTTGATTTTACTTCTAGTCAGTCCATATATATCATTTCATTCAGTAGTAGTGGTACATGACCGTCTCCTGCGTCTTGTTTTCATCAATGAGTAGGGTGTCAATGTTATAGCTATTACTCACATCGTTACGATTAGCGTTACTGCTAACCAGTTGCTTAACGTTTTCAATGAAATCATAGTCTGATGGGGTTTCTCCAATACTCCCATTGGCCTTCTCTACCCATTGGTTCATAATCTCAACTCCATTGTCGCCATTACCAAGCATCACCTTCTGGTTCTGGTCTCCATACCCATTTGATGACATGAAGCCGTGAAACCCCATGTATTCTTGTTTGATCTCTCTTCCATGGCCTATCAGGCCGCAACTCCCATCAGAGTTAGAACTACAGCTTGATTCACTACCGAACACCAAGTAATTATCTTTCACTGGATGATAGTATTGCATGGGACTGAACAAGCCCTCTTGGTTGGTTTGGAAAAGTAAAGAGTTTGTGGCTACAGAAAAACTGTTGTTGCTCAAAAGACTGGACGGATTCTGAGAGCTGGGCTCAAAGCCGGTGAAAGATCTGTTTTGGGGGTAATAAGAGAAAGAACCACCGGAGTCTTTATACATGGACGGCGGTGAGTGAGATGGTAATGGTGGAGTATGATGAGGAGAATGGAATGGTGGGGGGTTTCTATGAGATTGAGGAGCCATGGCCATGAGTTTCTTCTTGAGCTTGGTGTTCCAGTAATTCTTAATATCATTGTCAGTCCTTCCTGGTAGCTGAGCTGCTATTATTGACCATCTGCAAATTTGCATTTTAAGGAAAATAGGTTGCATAAGAAGGAAACTCTAAGTACGCATTTAACATCTGTAAGAAGGAATTGATGTTGGTTCCTAACTTGGCATGCATGCGTAGAAATTATCCAAAAAATAGGCCGATTATTGATCTGTGCAAGATGGTTTTCTCAAGTTTAAAGGAAAAACAGCCTCGAATTTTCTGTCTTTCAACCCTTTTCTTCCCCAGCTGTTTTTAGATAAATTGCCTCGATATAATTTCACAGATGATACTTGCGAAAAGGAAAAGAAACCAGAAAACAAATACAATAAGAGATAAAGCAACGAAATTTGTGCAATCTGAGTAGAGATTATGGGTCAAATTAAACGAAAGACACAAAATAAGGGTCAAGAGAAGTTCTTTAAAGTGAAAATCACTGCACCTGCTTCCAATGCTTGCAAATAGGCTGCAGATTACCCTATCCTCCTCATCAGAGAATTCACCATGTTTAATATTGGGTCTCAGATAGTTCAGCCATCTCAGTCTACAACTCTTGCCACATCTCTTCAGCCCTGATCATCAAAAACCATGTAAAAACAACCATTAGAAAGAGAGGGAAAGAGGAAATATATGGTTTGATCCTAATTGTGAGTGGTGATCTTACCAGCTTTTTGAGGTAGAGCAATCCAATTCCCACCAGTCCCATATTTCTCTATGTACTCTCTGAGCTTCGAGTCTTCTTCCGGCGACCATGGCCCCTTCTTCACATTTGCCTTGTCACAGCAAGGAGCCCTTCCCATCTCTCTCTCTCTCTCTCTCTCTCTCTACAACACTGTGAGGAACCCCTATAGGTCTTAATTCCTACAAAAACTGGTGGAGGTCTGCCTGTGCCTTTTAATAATGGACCTGAGTTGGGTATGGACAAGTAAAAAAAAAGAAGAAAAAGAAGAAGCAGTACTTCTTCTCTTTTGGAGCATGTACACACAAGTCAAAATGACAGACAAGTTCAACCAGTTTCTAACTAGTGCTCTAAAATATAAGCAAGGCTATGTAGAGAACTTTCCATCTTCAATTTTTTTGGTACCCTAAATAAAACCTCTCTCTCTCTCTCTCTAGATTTTTCAAAGGCATCCTAGCCAAGTCTTACTGCGAAGAGATTCAACAGGAAATGAATTGATAGCTACAGGCCTTTGAATGGTGACATTTTCCAAACCCTAGACTAATTATTGGTGGATAAATATAACTACCTGGCTTCAACTTGCTATCTAATAGCCCAATTAATTAGCAGTAGGATCCCTCTTTGCGAAGAGATCTTGTGTTCGAGCCTCTTCTTCGAAACGAAAACAAAACTTTCTAGCTAACAAGTCATCCATACATGCATATATATTTTGATAAGAAATTAAATTAATGTGTGCTAATTAGTACTTCCTGCAATAGTAAACACGGTGCGTGCTAGTAAACTAATGGAATCATATATGCATGCATAAGACTCTGTGGAAAATAATTAATTAGCCAATGCACCCTTTTTAATATTTTCAGTAATCTTGATGCCAACCATCTCAGCTGGTTCTGTACAGTAACTCTACATAGTTACCTTAAAATTTGGAGATTAAGAATGTATGCTTCAACTATTTTGTATGTATCGTGTATTACTAAGATTATTGCCAACAAGGTCTTGGCCTAGTGGTTAGAGAGTGGGTTTGCAGGATGTTTAGTGAGCCCGGAGATTTAGTTGTGATGCGCGCAAGCTGGCCCGGACACCCCGGTTATAAAAAAAAATTATTTGAAGAAAAAAATATTCTCCGTTGATAGCAAAAAAAAATAATTTCTTACAATTGAATGGCTGTGTTTTTGGCCCATCCTAGCATGATATTCAATTTATCTGGTCAGGTTTTTGGGGCTCATCAATGCCATTCTCTTGACTCGATGACTCATTAAGTCATTATAGCTATCGCCACAGTTTGCCATGAATGCGAAAATAGGCAACCAATTGTCACAGAGTTTGCTATAGTAAATTGCAACATTTCTTTACAGGGATGGATGAAAACTAGTGGCCCGGAAACCAGTTTGGAGGGACACTTCCCAATTTTGTAGGACATAAAAATGAAAAAGTAAAAATAAAAATAAACCCTGCTAAAAGTCCTAGTTTTCCTGAGCTTTCTTGGAAGAGATACCAGAAGACAAACGCTACATGTTTCTAGTTAGCAATAGAGCTAAGCAATATTTTGTTGGTCGATGCTAGCTAGCTAGCTAGCTAGCTAAGTTCAATTCAGGCAAGGGCATGCAAATCCACAAATAGAGGATGGAATAATCAAAACCGACCTATATAAGATAATGTTTTTATCCATGTAAGAAGAGTAAGCTGGGCAACTACAGTATGTATTTCATGATAGAGAGCTTGGAGTCTTTCCAGCTCAAAAATTGAGATGAATTAATTACATTTTGCTCTAATATTTCCTTCTTTTTCCATCACTATTTTTTATTATGCATATAATAAAGGGGTGACATTTTTTAGACTGGATTTCTTGGATCTTTTTGAGGATCGAGGCTAGCTAGCTCCTCATGAAGTCAAGCTCCCTGCAATATATTTCTTAAAGTGGTGATGTTTGTTCTATTTTATATATGAGCCAAACTCTATCTAAACGTCATATATATAATTTCTTTGCAATATTTTGCGTTTAAATCTCTTCCAACAACTCCTTGGAGAAGAAGTCCTTGGCATTCCTTCGCAGAATATTGAACATGGAAATCGAGGATAATAGATGGTTTAGGGTTTAGGGATTAAATCTTCTTGGAAGCATCAGACTTTTAGGAACAATAATTTTCTTTAGTATAGTGATGAGGGAGGGATAGGCACAGATGATTTTGAGATGATTAAATACAATTAAACAGAGACTAGTGTGGCAAAGCCCACGACTCTAGTTTTTTTAGTGTTCTGTCTTTCATATTGTTGATGATGATGGAAACACTGGATTAATTAATGGCATTATTTATATATATGTTGCAATTTCTGACTAGCGACACCAAAAGGGATGAATATAAATAGTTGATTTATACATATACATACACGTACGTGGTCCCATTTGCCCATCTGCTTTGTCTATGAAATTGATTTTAGTCATCGCAAACGTTAAACAACATTTTTTTTTTGAAATCGTCAACTTGTCATTAATATTTCTGGTAGCCCTTGGACATTTTAATTACAAACGTTTTCAAAAAGATTTCATAGATAAGATCATAAACCCACAATCATTTGTTATATATGGTCAGAGGATTAATTTTAGTAGTTTAATAGTTAGAAAGAAATAAGAATGTTATTACTACAACAAAAGGTCAATTGGCCACCATTATAAATAGATGAATCTATTTGAGAATTTAAATAAATTGAAGATTATGACCAATTGATTTTTAATGGTAGTGTAATGTATAAAGATATATCCTTCTCAAATATTTTAATTTCCTATTTTTCTATGCTTGATAATGTTAAGCTCTTTTCGAAATAAATGGCTTAAGTTTAATGCGATTTAAAGAAAGTTTTGAGCAAAGTTAAGAATCCTTCTTCTATCAATTCTTCAACTTATGATATCAATGATTTGAAAGGGATAGAGGCTATACGTTTACTTCTTTATAATTAAAACTACAGTAAAAATATAATTAATTAATTAATTTTTAATGTTATAGAACCTAAAAGACAAGTGTCATCATCAACATGCATTGACTCTTTTACAAGAAAGATTCTTGCTAGTGCTCTTCTCTATTTTCTCAACGGTTGGCAAGCCAAGGAAGAAAAACGTTGTGGCTCTAGTTTTATATTATTAAAGCATATAAGTATATTATTATTTCCATGCAATTAAAATGTAAACGATGTCCTTAATAGCCACTAATTTATTTACAGGATGCAGTGCTTGGCTCTAGTGTTTGGACCTGTTCTTTCGTGCTTGTTAGTCACTATATTAAATTAATTAATTTTTGAGATTGCAAAAGAATTATAAGAGTTAAATTCAATTATAAGCAAGCTAGTTTTAATCATAGTTAATGCTATTTTAGATATTAATGAATTTTAACTTAATCGGTATTAATGTTTTTACCATTTTTCAAACAAAAATATGTAATGTATTTCCCCCCTTCTCGAAATAAATAAAATTATACAACATCTCATATTGGCTATTCATTTCATCCATAAGTACATCCAATATCATTTCTATATTTTCTTCTTTTATTTTCAAAAATTTTGAGTCGTTAAATTCTTTCTTTAAAAAATAAATAAATAAGTATATCCAATGTCATTTCTATATTTTCTTCTTCAAGGTAAACATATGTAAGAGATCAAAGGAGTGGATTATTATACAAGGTGTTAGAGAATAATATAAATCATATTATGGGGCTTCACTTACAAGCTTAAGCTTTTAGGTGAGATAGTTCCTTAACATGGTATTAGAGCCTTGATGACCTAACGGTCACGAGTTCGAATCTCACCACCCCCATTCTATTTGATAAAAATCAAACAAAAGGTAGAATGAACCTATGTGCAAGTTTCAAGCCCAAATGACTTTCACTTGAGGGAGTGTGTTATAGAATAATATAAATCATATTATGGGGCTTCACCTAACAGCTTGAGCTTTTAAGTGAGATGATTCATTAACATAAGGCGACCGATTGATATCATGCCACATGATGGAACAAAAAAAATTATGTTAAACATTTTAAAATTCGTTTTAGATTACATTTATCCTCAAATATTTGAAAACATAAAGTTGACATATTAATATAGTGAATAACAATTTAATTTACATATTAGTTCATTGACCGATTAATGAAAAACTCTAAAATATTATAGGTTTGTCATTATAATTTTACATCTCCTTCTTTTTTTCTTTCTTTCTTCTTCTGCATTTCTTCTTCGCCTGTCTGTTTCTCCTCTCTCCACCTTGTCTAACAAAACCTAATAAATAAAACCCCACCTTGCCTCTTTCTTTTGTCTTTTTAGGGGAGCTTAACTGTTAACGTTGTTAGGGATTTAGATAATTGTAGTGGATGATGAAAGAAAATGAGTCCCCCCCTCAAATGATTTCAAGACCAAACATTTGCATCAACTTTGTCTCTATTTTGTTCAATCCAACGGGAGATTCCATGTAATTATTATCGTTTTCATCGATCTATTTTAGAATAAATTGTCTTAAAATCATATCCAGCCAGGTGAATATGAAGTCATTTCTCTGCTGAAAAATCCGCACCAACCTTACAAGATTTGGCTGATAGAAACCCACGCCATGAAACCCAAAATCACAAAAGTGATCCATGATCAACTGAATCACTCATTATCCCCATCTCAAAACCTGTACCCTCCAGCTTCTCAATCCAGACATCAATTTTCCTGAGAAAATTATTGATATTCTTGGAAAATCTTCGTCGACGTTACAAGATTCAATGTGGTTGGGTTTAGGTGGGCTGAATTTTTTATGGATATGTGCTTGTTTGGCTTATGGCTAGGCTGTGTTGGTGCATGGCTGGGTTGATTTGCTGGTATTGCTGCTTGGTGGGGTGGCTGGTGATGGTGATGGTGATTGGTCGTTTGACTAGTGATGGTCGAACACGTGGCGTGGCTCAGGTATTTAGGTGTGGTTCAATCTTGAGGCTGTTATGGGTAGCTTGTAGTGATTTTTTTTAAGCCATTAAGATTAAAGAAAAGCGGTGGTTAGGGATTGATGATTTATAGAGATCGTGAAATAGGGATTTGAGGGGAGAGGATAAGGATTTGAATTATTGATATATGAAGATATTTTTCTATTCTTTTTTATCAAAATTTAAAGTTGATTTTGACTTGGTTTTTAAATATTTTAAATGTGAAGGAAAAGGTGCCTTTTATTGCAATTTTCTCAAAAAGTTAACACTTCTTCCTACCTTTTATAATTTATATATTTTATGGAGCTTCTAGAAATATTTTCCTGCTCTAAGTTTTAATTCAACGATTAATAAAAGTCATCAATGATGATCAAAATTAGTATAATCAAAAAGATTTTAATAAGATAAATTCAACGATTAATAAAAGTCATCAATGATGATCAAAATGAGTCATACTCTCCATCAAAAGACTAGCAATTACAATGAGAGAAGAAAAGAGAGAAAAGAAAGAAAGAGACCCTACGATACCAATTGTACCTCCATAAAATAAATTTAATGACATCAAGAAAGGTAGCCAACGGTAATCAGAGTTGGCACACTCTTTTGTTGAAGGCAAGATAGTCATATGTCTTCCACATGTGACTTACTCTAATCACCATTGGTGAACTTTTTTAATGTCATTGGGTTTATCTCGTTGAGATCCTCGTTGTAATTGTTCATTTGCCTTTGGACACAAAATATGACCTACTTTGATCACCGTTAACGATCTTTCATGGTGGTGTTGGATTTATCTCGTCAAGGTATTTTCAATAGTGTTGATTATTTTATAATTGGAGCATCGATGCTCTTCTAGAATCTATTTTTTATTTACTTTCTCTCTCTCTTCTCTCTTTTTATAGTAGTCTATTCCATTTTATTTAATGTTTTTGAGCATTTTTCTATTCCTATAAGCAACATCTTAGCATGTTGTATTCTCAATGGCGACATGTATCAATTATGTTATTCACTATTTTTATTAAAAAAATCTTTTTTATTTTATCATTTTGTTTAAAAACAATATGAATTTTTTTTTTTAAATCTGAATTTTGTAGGCTAAACATGGTAAAAATCATCATCGCATCATATCAAATGATCACCAAAAACATATTTTACTCTTTGTCAACAAATTAATCATATGATTTAGTTAGAGTTAGCTTCAAATCTCATTTTTCGGATTCAATCTTTTCATTTTCCCTTCTGATGAATTTCCAAAATCAAAACCTAAATTAATAGAGTACATGTCAAACTCAAACCAAAAATAAACAGACAACTTTAAAGCACAAGTTAATTATGTTAATATATATATATATATATATATATATATATATATATATATATATATATGGTAACTTCAATTTATAGCTTGGTGAAGTATTCAGATCATATTGATGGACAGTAACTGGAACCTCTTCCACTCATCATTATCGAATAAATATTAAAAAAAAAATAGGAAAGAAAATCTTTGGAGAAGGTCGTCGCTAGCCAGAGTTGAGGACCAAAAGGCAATTTCAGAAAACAAAGAGGGGCTTCTCGATGTAACAAACAAGAACAAAAGTCAAACAAGTCTGAACTAGGATTCGAGGAGGGACACAACCATCAGTCTCGCTGCTGCTGTCATGATGATGTGCAACAGTCGGCATTAGTGTATCAGACAAAATAAGAGCAGGACAACCTTCGGATGATTCCTGCTTTATTTATTTATCATGTTAATTAATCAATAAAACAAATGGATGACACCTACGAAATATTATTGTTTAAAATTTTCTTATTAGACTTTCTCGTTAATTGACTTATAAATTTCACATGTTAACTTAGAAGGATCATATATATTATAGTCCGAAACAACTAGAAATTATTGGCAAACATAAAAATTCATAAAAGGTTCCCAAACATAGGGTTTAAATGGCCTAACACGATGATTGGGCTTGTTACAAAAGCCTAGTCAATAAGTCCAAGGCATGTTTGCCTGCATTGAAAATAGTTTTTTTATTTATCAAATTATATATGTTTAATCAAGTACAAAAATTATCTTACTATTCATACTCAACATTGATATATTCTTCTTTTATATTATAAATTAATTTAAAATCGAGGCTGTTCTATACCTAGTCAGCAAAACCTTTTATTTTATTTTTAAAAAAGTCAACTTGGATCCATTTGATTATAGAGAGGTGGTTGTTGGTTCCGATGCACACCTTGTAGAAGATACAAAGGGTAGTGTTTATGGAGAAGCTTTGTTTAAAGAGCTTTTCTTAGTCCTGTGGTTTTCTTACTGAGCTATTTCTTGCGCTATATCATGAGTATAATTAAACTTTTTTAATATAATATGATAGAGTTGATTTGACAAGTCTAAAAATAATCTATATAATTAATAAAAATATAGGTTGATTCAAATAAAATCAAGATAATATTTTTTTAAGTGTTGAAACAACAACATATTAGATTGACTCAAATCAGCTCGGGTTATACTGTTAAATACAATATCCAAGTCAAGAAACTCTAATAACATTATAGAAAACAAATAATTTTTTTTATTAAACTCAACTTCAATCAACTTAATGGTGAATGGTGAAAATTTTAAAAATATCTACTAAAAAAGGAGTCGAATGAGCCTAGATTAGCCTACAAAACGTAAATCATAAGATAAGCCTAGTCCTATAAAAAGCATGTAAAAAAAAATAATGAAACTCAATTAATAATCAACTCAATATTAAGAAATAAAATGAAAAAAAAATCAATTAAAATAGGATGCAAAAACCACTCAAATCAATAGAACAAACTCGTAAATTGAATCATGAGATTAATATAACCTCACAGAATGTATACCAAAATAAATTATACATGTTAATTCTTAATCAACTCACCATTAAAGAATTATATTAAAAAAGGACAAGAAAATCCAAGTCTAACTGACGTAACTCACAACTTAGATCATAGAGGTTATGATAACCGCATATAAAATAAATAAAAAAATATGGCTCTATTTAACCCAATATTGAGGGATTAAATTGGAAAAAAATAATAGCCCTAGTCAACATGGATTTATATGTCAAATACAGATGAGAAGATCAAATATCCCAGCTGAAAAATAAAATAAAAAATCAATTCTCAATCATTTGAAAGATGATTTAAAAAAAAAAATCAAATTAGCTAAATCGAAATACTTATGAACTAAATAATAAGAACATGATAACCTAATAGAAAACAAATCAAAAATAATTATAATAATAAAACCTTAATTGATTAAATTGGATGTCAAAATATAAAATTAAAAAAAATAAAATACTTGAATCAACATGGCTAACTCACAAAACTCAAGACTGAGATAATAAAGCTAAGATACTTCCATAAAATAAAAAATTGTAAAATCCAGTAAGTAGTAAATTTAATGTTAATAGATGAAAAATAATTTGGTATTTCACTATTTACCGCTACAGTAAAACACAAAAAGCCACAACCTCTAAACAAAACTCAAATTAATCTTCATCGAAGCCACCGCTGAGGTAGAAACAGTGGTTCTGGTAATGGTGGGCTCTATACGTGTGTAGGTGATGAACAAACATGAAACATTGCGCACGAGAGAAGAACAGGCCAATCAATCTATCAACTCACACTACTTTTATTCTTATCTCTGTCTCATGGGATCTGTTTGGTAGGATTTTTTTTATTTTTTATTTGGAGGGGGGGAGGGGGGGGGGGGGGGGGGGTCAACAAGTTTTTTTTATTAGTTGTTAAAGAGAGGGCCTTTTTCCAAGTAAAAGAAAAGATTTTTTTAATCTGGGTGCTTGTGTTATCTGGGAAATAACTTGTCTTTGCATACTTCTATGTTTTCTGGCAATTAACTTCTATTTGTGTTATGCTCTGTTTTTCGCAGCTATGGAGAGATGAAGGACGTGTTTTTGGATGGAGTGTTTTTTTGATACTTGGTTTAGTCTCATTCATCAACTTCATCTGAATCTAGTCTTAGGTAATGTTCTGGAATATAATTTATATTATTTTTTAATACACTCTTTCAACTGAAAGCTCTTTGAACTTAAAACTTGGTTTAGTCTCATTCATCACGTTTCTGTTCATTACTAGGTAGAGAATTCAGACCTGTATCTCTAGTCTGAATGTTAATTTCCTGCATTTCATATTTAGAGGACCTCATAGCAAGCTGAAATGATTGCCACATTTAATTTGTGATATTTGACATGTTGGTTATTAAGGATTGATCTGGTTCGCCCATGAGGGATGAACCCGGTCTACATATCTAGAGGTGCGATTTGGTATTGGTTCACCCATAAGGAGTGAACCTAGTCTATTTATCTAGGGGTGTTACTTATTGGTAACTGCAAGGTAACCGCTAAGTAACTTCTCCCCTCTAGTGTAAATAGGGACCTCCCTCTACATAATTCACAACAAGTTATTTCACACAAGTGAAGATAATTATCTCTCTCAATACTCTTGCTACGATTTGTTAAGACGTTCGTGCCGTGAAACACAACTTTGGTTCTAGTAATCAAAGTGGTCTTGAAGCTAAGATCTAGGAACAAGGAAACGGAATATCACAAGTAAGTTTTCCGTATTGAATCTACATGACGAATAAAAAAAAACCATTTTAACTTAATATACTTTAAAGAAATGGAAGTTTTTTTGGGTTTAAACCTGTACAGGTTTATCAATCATTGTCTTGTGATTATTTTATCAAATAAAATAAAATAATAGAATATAAAACTTTGTTATCATATTAAAAAAATTATAAAGTGTAAACTATTTTATAATGGCTATGAATTTTCCATCTAGAGAGTTTTAGTGAATAATATAAATCATATTCTAGGACCTTACCTAACAACTTAAGCTTTTAGGTGAGATGGTTTTTTAATATGGTATTAGAGTCTTGTTGACCCAGCGATCATGGGTTCAAATCTCACCACCCCCATTCTATTTGACAAAAATCAAACACAGGGTAGTATGGGCCTATGCAAGTTTTAAGCCCAAACGACTTTCACTTGAAGGTGTATGTTAGAGAATAATATAAATTATATTCTAGGACATCAACTAACAATTTAAATTCTTAGGTGAGATGATTTCTTAACACAGAGTACTAGCAGAACAATATGCTTTTTGCCTTTCCGCAGGACTGCAACAATTATTTTCCCCTGCGTTTTCTGCTAGTTTTTTTGCATTCAAATCAAATATCATTACTGGTTATTGTCTGTTCAACGGATACTTTCAGGGAGGAGACCCGGCGGGTCATGACTTGGTGCCAGCTGAGTTTGATGTCTCCATTAGACCGAGTTGGCTTTGGCATGCATCGGAAGTTCCAAAGTCTGCAAAATCTGCTGTCAGAAACTGTCCCATGTTACTAAATGTGGCGCAAAACACTTGATCAGGTCTTATATCAGCTGAAGACATACAAGTTTTTCAAGAATCTTCTGAACTCTGAAGATCCATACTTTCTGGAACAGCCGCTGTTTAATGTAAATGTCTACTACATCGTGCAGGTATATCTTCATGTTCCAAATCACTGCAAGAGCATTTCTTGCACACGGTTACTAATTCATTCTCATTCGCTAGACAAGTTGCAACTCCATCTCCAGGCAAGGAGAAGCCCAGTATATGTTATGCGATTTGCTTTTCATTTTGAAAGATCAAATTATCTTTGGACAGCATTTCAATAATATTTATTGCAGACTGTCATATGTTTATCTCATGGATGCACAGCTCAATTCTAGCTGAGGACAGCTGAATTTGGTTTCTGTCAGAGTATCATCCATTCTGCTATGAATTCTTGTTTTCACCAGCTTCATTGTAGAAAAAACTTGTTCTGTAATTGCTGTAGATTCATGAAGAGTTACAGATTAGTTGAATTAATCTATTATTTAAATGGTTTTTTTTTCTTTCAAAAACTGTAATTACTCTACACTACTCAGTGCAGCCTTGACAATTTTAGTGAATCCATTTAGTAGCCAAAAACATTAAAACCTAACGCAGAAAGGATGTCACAGACATCAATCCAATCTCGCCCAAGCAAGATATTATACCTTGTTTTTGCTTCAACTACTAGGAAAGTTGTATTAAAATTCCTAAATCTAATTGTTAAATCCAGTTGCAGCATTTTCGCTTTATTCTTGACTCTTCTTGTAAAATATAACATTAACTTTGCTATGAACATTATTCTTGATAAATACCAAGAGCATTATATTTAGTGTATTGGGTTTTTCCAAATATTATATACACAACGGAAATAATAAAACAAAATTAAAGGTTTTTCCATTACGTTTATGGGATCTTGTTAGACAAATCTAGAGTTGTTTTGGGATTTATTATATGAAAATATGTCTTCTTATCTTTCTTCATCTTTGAATGATTTTTTAAAAGTTAAGTTGTCACAAACCATAAATCGTGTAATTGTCCAGCTTCTAACAGTAATCCACATGAATCACTGATGAGAAATATCATAAATCTTTGTTTAAAGATCTAAAAAATCCTATTAATTAGTAAAATATCAATTGCAATCCTAAATAATATCCATATATTAACTCAAGATAATTTTAGAAATTAACTCAATCAAGTACTTGATTGATTTTTCAAGAATAACTACTTTCCGATAAATAAATAGAACTTGATAAATTTATTTATTTTTAAAAATAGTTCCCCAATACCTAGCATTAATCTCCTCCAATATTAAAATGGGCTGGACTAAGTAAGCACGTCCATCTGTCCTGGGCCATCGCATTAAAAAATAAAGGCTAAGACCAACTGAATATCGGCCCAAAAGCGAAGTCCGCAGTCCCTCCTATATAGCATGTAGAATTAAAGCATTCAAGCAGAGCAGTCTGAGTGTGTCGTCAAGTGAAGAAGAAGATTGAAGTCATCTCTCAAAGCAAACAGTAGCTGATACAAATCAATGGTAAACGATCAACTGCTATTATTTTAATAGTTGAGAATTTAATTGATTAACGTCGATGTTCCGCTTCTTGTTTTCTTTAAAAAAAAAAATTGAATTGATGGTTCAAAGGCAGCAGCAATAACGAGTCCAGTCCCGGTGGCGTGGTACCCAACCCTAGCGATCTTCATGCTGGCCATCGGCCTTGTTGTCACTGCTTCCTTCTTCATGTAAGCTAAGCTATGCTGAAATGAATTATTGCTAGAATTATTGCTGTGCTTTTCCCGCATTAGCTGTTCCTTTCCTCCACTAGATCAGATCTACATGTAATGTGATTTGCAAAAAAAATAAAGATTAATTATGTTTAATCTTCAAATTTGATTGATTTGTTCATCAAATCTTAATCTTCTGTTTAGGTTCTCCATGAGATATTATCACACCACCAAAATTTGCTGCAGATTAATTATTACAAACATCCTCGGCCGGTCCTCGTAAATGCTTGATATAGTGTAATAATAAAGATTAACATTCTATGGAGCAGGCATTTTGGTTTCTTTTCTAGAACAAAGAGTATTTTATTTAAATTTAAACGTGTTCTTGATTAATTATGAAAAGATCTGTTATTTTGTTTAATCATGTTGTTGATGAACTATGAGAAAATCTGTTTGTGTGCAAATATGTGCCATCTCGTTTCCGATGTTATACAAGCATGGTTTATGCAGTTACGAAGCGACCTCTTCTAGGAGAAATCGCAGTTTAGCAAAGGAGCTTACAACAGGAGCACTGGCCTCTTTCTTTCTGGTATGATCTGTTATGTTTGTTACTCCCCCCATCACCTTCAGATTTGTATCTGCTAATTTTGGTTCATTGCTCTATCTGATCTCTGATGTTTCTGGTGCCAGGGTTTTGGGACCTTGTTCCTGTTACTTGCTTCTGGTGTTTATGTATAAGTTGGTCATTTTGAACCAAAATTATGTTAAGCAGGATTGGCTGCATATGGTGAGATGTTTAACTCTGCTAATTTAGTTGAGAATTTTTGTGATCAATGAGTTATGGACTACGATGTTTTACTTCATTATAATCATTTTGAGTGATCTATGGATTCTGGTGGCTGTCCTCTTCATTTTCGCTGCACTAATTTTCTAGGTTGCTACTACTCATCGGCTAGGATGCTCCAAGCTTCCTTTCCTCTTCCCCATTTAATATCCATTTACAATTGATAATCAGCCGTTTAATTAAGGATATCTTGATGGATAGATAGAATAACGAGTATTACTTCTACATTGTGTTGGAGCGATGGATGGCAGCTTGAGATTTATCTTTAGTTTTAGTTGTTCACATCTTTTCCATCTTGGTCCCATGGGACTTGGTGTGATGGCAAATAGCTTGAGATGGCAAATAGCTTGAGATCTGTACAGTAGATCTCGAGTTCGAGTCAGGGTATACATCTCTTGTAAGAGCCTATGACAGCTTGGGCTTTACTCTCTCACTTGGATTCACAAAATACGTTTTCTAGAGATTGAAGTTTTCTCTAATCCAAAAAAAAAATCATTTTCATCTTGTGTCTTAGGGATGGCCTTCCAAGTTCCCCTTCCCATGAACTTCAGGTTTCAAAAAATGGCATGCACCATTTAAATCAATGCACAAAGAAATCCTATAGAACCCTATATTACCATATCAATGGTATATCTCACAAATCAAAAGACAAACATGCCCCAAGGGCTGATTTTCTTAGGATTCAAGGCATTTCTCTCACCAAAATACGCCACCCTACTTTTCATACTCAAACATTGTTTGTAAAAATAATAATAAAAATAATAATGATAAGACAGATAAATTTTCTGTCATTGCGCTATTTCCCTTGTAGACAAATGATGAGAAATGATAGTTAGGGAATCACATATGCCCTAACTTTTACCAGATGGTCTCCAGTATTGTAGCCATTCATTAGCAGCATCCCATTAAACCTTAAAGTATTTATTAGCATCAAGAAAATACCACAGATTTTAGAATAGTTTCACCTCAGTTTCAAGCATTTGCTCATGGACTTTGTTAGAACGGAACTCGTGTCAGACTCACAACTACATGAAAGAAAAAAGAAGTTACAAATAAGTGCATCTTAGTTACGTTTCCAAAGATGAATAAAACCACAAAATTTCAAGCTTTAAGGCAGCACACCAAAATAGTGGTTTTCTGTCGTGATAAAGCAAGTATTGTCGGCAGAAGTGGTTCCAAGAGATGCTCTGCATAAGCCGGCAAAGAAGGTGAGAATCAAACAGAATTTAAGGAATTCATAATAAACAGTTAGCAATACCGTTCCGGTCGCTGTTCTGGTTTTTTTATTGGTACAAAATATTTTGGTTTCGGAGCATTTTGACGTGTTGTTTTGGGGTTGTACTATTCATATATAATTAATTATATATATAAAAAAATTAAAATATGAATTTAACAAGTATAATTAAAATTCAAGATAAATTAACTTTAAATTATACAATATAAACACAAAGTCAAACAAATATAATCTCAAAATTAGAAACACAATCACAAGTTAATCAAAATAAAGAGGATTTTAAGGCCGGAACAGTACCGAGACGTTCGGGCTGGAATGGGCCGGAATTAAAACCGAGACGAAAATGACGTCGTTTTATCTCGGTTTTTTTAATGGCACGGAACGTTCCGGCCAAAACGGAATGGTATTGACAACCCTGTATTATCTTTTAACTTTACATCATTAATAAAGATAATTTCATTGAGTAAATTATATTACATTCTTTTATCTTCTATAAATGTGTCAAGGGTTATACATATTGTTTTATGCCTCATCAATTGTAGATTGGCTATCACAATGAATATAAATTGTTGGCACAATTTTTAACGAGCTTGAAATATCCAGAAAAGTTTAAAAGCCACCCTCTCTTTTTTAGCTTTCTTCAAGGCTATAAATCTAGACTCTATCATGGATCTAGTTGTGCATTTTTATTTAAATAATATGAAGATTTTATTGAAAGAGTCAAATTGATAACTATCTATACTTTTGGAAGAAACAGTAGGTTAAATTTTTTAAAAATAATTGAACAGGCTCGATAAAATCCATAAATAAATTGAGGGGATAAAATGAAAGTTTCCTTCTTTCGCTTCAGAGGACGGCACAACCAAACGAGGGAGAACGGAAGACAAAAGGAAGGAAGAAAATAGCTATCTTTGAGGAAGTGAAACAATGGAGGAGTATGAGAAGGCAACAACAGTAATGTGTACAGTGATAGGCATGGACTACGCCAACAATCTCTCTTACAGAGCCTGCTCACTATGCGAGAGAACTCTTCCTGATACTCTCAATGATACCCTTTGCAAATTCTGCCACAGCAATGCCGCCGCCGCCGCCTCCTCCTCCTCCAAGCGCCTCTTTCGTATCCTTGTAAGTTTCTACTGCCCCGCCATTTAGTTTGCCAAATTTTCATAGTGGAATAAAGGGTCGCTAGAGTCTGTTTATGATTTCTGTTTTCTGGGTAGGTTTCCATTGCCACGGATACCAAGGTGCTTAATGTCATGTGCTTTGATAGGGCTGCTAGAGTCTTGTTTGGCTGCTCTGCTGATGACTTCTTTCACTTTTCCAAACTTCACCCTTTCGCTGGTAAAAAGAAAAATAAGTTTTCTTTTATAAAAAAATTGTCTTTTTTTTTTATAATGCAAATTCCAATGATGGGATGTATGCCTGGCTTTATTCAGCTTCCAATGCTGCTAAAATTTTGGAAGGAGAGATGTTTCGAATGACTTTGTCCAGACCAAAAAATGGTAATGCACAACACTTGCGAGCTGTCTCTATTGTACCTTTGCGGTCTGGTTTCAAGCCAGCAATTGAATCATTGAAGGAGTTCTATGGAGTAAAACCAGCAACTTCTTGATTCTTTTATCCGTTCCATCATTGGATTGACAATGCCATCTGCTTTGCTGTAAACATTATAGCTAATTTTTCCTTAAAAAAGAGTAGTTTGTGGCAAGGAGGTCTCGTGGGTTGGATACATGGTACAAAATGATAATTTGTTTGGCTTCTGAGTTATGTTTACGACACGTGAGAAATCAAAGGCACTGAGGCTCCCTTCTATTGAAGAAAATCATTGCCTGACATTATCTGTTGTTAGTGGTATATTGGTTGCGGGGTATGTATCAAGAGATACTACAGTCATTCAGGGATATCTTTTTCGGGTATCAATTGTTTGAGTTATAAACTGGGTAGAGCTCAGCCTAACTTACTTGAAATCATTTATGTAACAGACTTTATTTCTCTTTTATATACAGTAATGCTTAGATTTCCCAGTCTCGTAAATGGGTGATATCAATGCTGTCAAGATGTTCAAATTGGTTTTGATATAATTTATGGTCTACAAATGATTTCAAGTACCAAATCCATTGAGCTCACAGTGAAGACATGTGAAAATTGTATGTGTCTTTTATTTTGTATCTGTTTAGGAGTTGAGAACATGAATATTGAGATTAGCAGAATCTATCATTGGAGAAATGCAGAAAACAGCATTGCTGAAAACCATGGGCGTGAGACAAAGGCTTGAGAATGCTAAGACAGTGGAGGCAAATTACTGGGGAGAAATCCAATCTCTAGTGCCGGTCGCGGCAAGCTTTCCTTGCATCCAGCTCTTCAGCATTTCTAATGCAGCTTTTGGCTGATCCATTGGAACCATGTGACCAGCATTGTGAACCTGGTAGTTACAGTTGATCAAAGGTTCTTGAGTAATAATTAAATATTATCACAGCATTCAAAGAATCAATGGGGGAGAGAATACCTTTAGGAAACTGAGAGGGCCATGACTTTTCAGCTGTCCTGCTTCTCTGCCTTCAACAATGAATGGAACTGTTGGAGCTGCTCCGAAGTCTTTCTGGCCAGACCATGCCAGTTGATTTACCCACCTTGAATTTCCTGTCAAAATACGAGCACGATACTGCTGTCACTGATAAAAAAAAAAACAGGGTTAATTAGTTTGTAATACCATGTAGACTTACCCAGCCAGTTGCATATCAAATCCTCCTCTCCAGCATAAATAAGCACCTTGATACCATCCTCCAGGAGAGCTGGAATTCCTACTGCGAGATTTCTCATCCAGTCCCTTGTCATGGCATCATACACCACGCTGCTGCAGGAAACAAATTCAATATCTCCTACCCCTAGAGCATCCCTTACTGTTTTCTGGTTCAGGAATGTCTCCATCTTCGAGAAATCGTAGCAGAGACTGCCCTCGCATGTCTTTCTAATATCATAGTACTGCAGACAACAGAGTTCACAAACTCGCGTTTAAATCAAAAATGCATTTGTGTTCTCTTGATCTACCATTGGTGTTCCCAAGTTGTTTGTTTAGAGAATAAAAAAGAAGAAGATGTAATGGAGGTTGTGCTTCCTTACGTTAATATCGCCAGCAATTTGCAGGATGCTCTGAAATATGTTGTTGCAAACCCCAAATGCATCCTCACAAGTAGATACACCATCATTTCCTGAAAAGGGAGTTTTCAGTGCTATATATAATAAGCCGAGAGAGTAAAACCAAGTACTGGTAATTCGGGTGCCACTTCGGTTTTAAAAAAAAAATTAGTACTAGGTGGAATGAAATCAAAGTATGAATAGATACCGCAAGATTTGATTGCCCGTTCGCAGTCTGGGATCATCTCGTTAATGCTATCGTAATCAGTTTTTTCGATCAACTTGTTGTCCAGAGCATAATCAGTGTATGCTTTATACTGAATTTCAGGTTGAGTTAGACCATTGCCAATGGCAAAACCCTATTGAACAAGTTTTAGTGGTTAGAAACAGTAGAAACCAATTAAGCAACGATGAAAAAGATTTGAGGGCAATGGGTGTGTGCATACCTTGAGATTTATATGAATTCCTTCTTTCTTTTTGTTTCCCTGGTGAACCCGAGAAGCAAATGCTGGGATGTAGTGCCCAGCATAAGATTCTCCAGTTATGTAAAATTCATTTTTCGCCAGCTGAGGATGCTCTTTGAAAAATGCCTGCAGAATCACAGAGAGAGCGAGCGGGAGAGAGATCACGTGAATATCAAATCATAAATGTAAGACTTTATATGTTGACAAATAATGAAATGAAAAGGAGGACAGAAAATGAAAGTAATCTGACCTGCAAGAAGTCATACAAGTCATTGCTGACTCCAGTTTCGTCGTGGCGAATGTCAGTCTCCGCTGTTGTATAACTAAAGCCAGTTCCAGTAGGCTGGTCGACGAATATAATATTTGATGCCTGCCAGAGATCAATGGTTACAGAAAACTTGTTCATGCTGGAGGCATAATTATGATATATCAGAGGAAGTTTGAGAGCTTTATATATATATATAGGAGATGAAGGTTATCAGAAAAGTAAAAGCAGCACTGCAATTACCTTGTCCCAGCCGTAGTCATTCCATGAAAGAGACAGATTGTTTGCAATATTGAAAGGACCATTTTCATAAAACAATGCCAATTCACTGCTGCATCCTGGCCCTCCTGTCAGCCATATGACAACAGGATCATTCTTGTTACTCCTCGATTCGAAGAAGTAGTAGAACATCCTGCAACATAATTACATAACTTGGCTGAAAATCTGTGTGCTTATGCAACAAGTCTCCATTAATTTACTGCATCAGACATAACAACGAATCAAAAAACACATTCAGCCCTGAATTACCTTGCAGCTTTAGTATGGGAAAGGCGGTAGTACCCAGCATAATGGCCAAACTCTTTAACAGAAGGCCCCGGGTTACCTAGAAGATGGAATTGGAATTGTTTCTCAGCAATTCTAGGAGAAGAACTGCCTGAAAGTTCATCTTCATCAAAGGCAGGTCTGTTGATGGCGTGCTTAGGGAACAAATTGAGCCCTCTTATTTGCCTTTCTGCTTGTGTTCTTGGCAGGAATCTGGCAGACAGGTCGAGTTGGCCCTTAGGATTTCTAGCATACGAGAATTGTGAAGTGATGAAGAGAATAAGGAACAAAGAGAAAAACATGTAAGAATATGCTGATGCCATGGCTAACGAGAACAATGGAATATGAATGAATTTGGTATCAAACCTCGAGGATTTAAATAGTTAATTTGGACCAAACTGTAAGGGGTTGTGTGGGAAAGATCAGAGAGTTAATTTCATACATTTTTGTTCATTTCCTAGTTGTATTTACAGAATCTTGTATTGTTGGCACGCCTCCTCTTTTCCTCTTTTTTTTTTTTTTTTTTTTTTTTTTTATCTTGCCCTTTCCTTTTCTTGAAGCATCGTATATCTTATGGGATACGTGCATAGTATGTATCAAGTAATTAATGATGTAATTTATCATACAGAATTCATATATTAATCTTAGTACACACACACACACACACATTTTAACAATTAATCTTAATACGTAATTCATATCCCAAGTTCGTTCGTGTAGAGTAATGTATCTTAATTAATAGCATTAGTACCATAATTTTCGCTGACATGCACCAAAGTTAATGCGATCTGCTACTTGAATCCAGTTTGTCTATTGTTAAGTTTTCAATGTTCATATATTAAAGTAAATTGCTTAAACGAACTGCACAAGATATCTTCATCATTTCCCAATTAACTTTTCATCTGCTAATATATAATAAATAAAAAATCACATCTAGATCCGTTACATGCTTACTTATCCAAACACATATTCAATAGAATATTCTTTAATTTTATATTTTTTTTCTATTTTTATTTTTCTATTATGTGTTATTATGTTTTTCTACTTTTTTCTATTATTGTGTGTGTGTGTGTGTGTGTGTGTCATTTTATTTGTGTTAATTTTTGTTATTGAAAATCATAGTGGTGAAACCCTAAATAGAGCATCCTATAAAAAAAATATTATGTTAAGGATGTTAACCTTATGGAAAGTGTAAGTGACACTTTAAACACTTGCACTCATGAAGGAACAATAGTTAATTTCATGTTTTCCTATTTTTATTTTTTTCTCTATATTATTATGCTCTCTAGATTTTCTCTATTGAATAATAGTTTTCTATTTTATTTTTCTTTATTCAGAATTATTAAGGTTTTTTAGTTTTTTTCATATAAAGGGTTGTAATTAATAGCATTTTAGCGCTAAGACATGGATGAATAAAATTAAGTATTTTTGAAAGTCTTTTTCATAGTTATGGTGTTCTTGTTCTTTGAGGTTTAGACTTGTAGCAAAGTTGATTATCCTTTGTTATCATTTACATTAGTTTTCTCCTAGGTTACAAATAAACCCCATTTTTTTAGGGATCAGGCTGGGTTAATTCCTTAGCTCATTTATTTTTCAACTCAAACAAATCCAAAACCCAAGCCGTTCAGGTCCCAGGTCAACCAACGACATCAATTCAAATTTGATGTTTGTGTTTACGTTAAGAGTATTCTCAGGCTCATTATTGCATACCGAAACCATGCTCCTCCCATGTAGTGTTTTAAGTAGGCTATATGTGAAATTGGATGCGTGTATTTCACGTGTAGAGTTTGTGAAAACATATGTCTTGCCTTGCAAGGTAGGCCACAACCCTAGTGGTTTATCAAGATCATGTCTGTCAGCCGAACCAGGAGTTCATGTCTTAACCTTAAAATGCATTTTTAACTTCATCGTGCCAAAAACAGAGGAAGGAAGCAAGAAAGTTATTGTCCTTATTCCGAGGAGCACGTTGCACCTCAAGCAATTGTTCCTTTTGCGGTTAAGTTGCTTTGCTAGAAAGAAAGTGGCGGTGGTTACAGGAGAGTGGTGAGAGGAGATAGAGGGATTATCTTGCGTGCAAGATATCATCACTAACTTGGAAAGTTAATTGAGTTGGCGTCAGGGTCCTGGTCTTTGCATAAGACAAGATGCTTAGGTGCACAAAGTTGTCGCGACGGTGTTTTTTTAAACGTATTTTTTTGTCGATATCAACTTCTTTTATTTTATTTTTGTTTTATTTTAGGTAGATTTTGAAAATAATCCAGAATTGGGTTATGACAAAAGTAATGAAAAGCATTAGACTTCACTCAACGTCCAAGATTTTATCATTTTTATAAGGACTGTTGTGACCTGAAAGAGTCGGGAGTGACATCTTCTCGTAGAGTTTTGAACCTATTTTAATACCAATATATGTATGCGTAACTGTAAAGAGAAGAAAGATATGTGAAGAGTTTATAGGACATCGGGTCAAATGATTCGAGCCCCTCTTTCAGTCTGGTGAGCTCCATCTTTTATATTCAATCAATCGATGCCGCAAGAGTTCTGCAGTTAACAGATGGCTGGAGCCTAAATTCCATTACAAAATAGTGTAGATGTGAAAATTTGGCAAACCTCACCCACTTGTAAGAACATGCAGGCGTGAGATGAGTGTTCCATTCAAGGCAGCATGAGAATCTATGGCTTTCACTGGGAAAAGCAGTCTTCTGGTGACTAAAAATTTCAGAACCATGGATGTAACAGCAAAAATATTAAATGGGTCCTCAGCAAACAACGATGACAAAAACGAAAGGTAGTTGTGCAGATTAGGTAACAAAAGGTTCTTTGCTTTCTTATGGAATTTCTGGGAGTGACTTCGCTTCTTTTCCTAAGTGTTTATCACAAACAAGAGAAAAGTGACAGAAAGCACCGTGCTTGCGTTTGCAAAACTGTGGACAATTTTGAAAGCTCGCATGGGTTGCAGATTGGCTTCTTTCACGCAAGTGACTAATATTTTCAATGCACATCAATTAGGCAGCCACATGCGTACACATATAGAGACCCATTACAAACAGTTTGACTGTAGATCATGTAAACTGAAAATATGAAGTGGCAAACAAACCACATGAAATTGCAGAAATAAAAATCATAGGTACATTGTGGGCACATGGAATGATGGAAGGTAGCACTCTGGCATCTTTACTGAAGAAAACAGGTGCCAAGTATATGACAATTGCAAAAATTTGACATCATACAAGTTCAAATACCGATTCTTATCTATTGTAAGCTTTGAATCTAAAAGATGGTGTTGGCTAATTCCTCCATAACATGATTTATTATTTCCATCCCACAGCAGAACTCTTTTATCTTCTGTACAAGTAAGGCGTATGAACGGCACTACAAACATTGCCTTCAGTAAAATATGGTACAAATACATTTGATAGCTTAAGTAGATAGAAAGGCTGCTTTTAAGATAAAAACATGCATTTTATCCCATGTTCTATTTTCAAAGTAAAACTGCGTTGCACCAACTGCAATTCCATTCTGACTTGAGGCAGCCTTCAAGTTAATGGGTTCACCATCCTTCTCTAATAACACCTGGGAAAGAAGAAGGGGTGTAACACTCGGATTTATGATCTAACCTTGGCGAGTCGCGCCCTTATTTCTTCAAGTTCACCCTCATCATCAACACCCTCAGCTATAGCTTCTTCCTAAAAACAATCCAGAAGGATATGTTATCTTCTTGTACTTCAAGGCATCAAAGAAAAGAAAGCAAAGTAAATGTTAATATGCCACACAAACCTCTTCCATCTGAACAGATTGCTTCACACTCTCCTTCCTGACTGTGGCTGGTAGCTCTGCAGCAGTCTCGCCAGCTATAGCAGTCAATACCTTGTCAACTTCTTCTTCAATCTCCTCTTCTAAATCCTCTGAGTCCAGTGCACTGTCAAGTGCATCGTTCACAAACTCCTCAATCACCCCTGCCTGCAAACCACAAACATGAACAAGAGCTCTTATTTTAAAAGTATAGCACAAAATACAAATATCTATTAGTTGTTAAGTAGTTTAGTTTGTATGCAGACAACCACTGATGAAATCAATAAATTAATAATAAGCTCAAGTGCATAAAGAAGCCACAACATATTAAAAGAAGATTATCCCAATTTTCCGGCCATACTAGATCAAAAATGCCTAGAATGAAGGGAAGAAATGATGATGCACTCCTTGAAGATCTGCAATAAATGCAATGCATGATAAATCTCCACTTTCTTCCAAGGTTCACATTTCTTAGATTATCAATTCATATAGCAGAACAATCAAAATCAAATGAACCTTTATCATTTCTTTGCTGAACTCTTGCATTGTAACAGCCACATCTGGAGCCTTCATGAGATTATTGACAAGCTTCATAACCTCAGCACTCTTTGACAAATGGCCCACTGTACGGGCAATCGCTGCAAAATCAACCAAAAAAGAATGATACCAGGAAATTCAAATAAACTACCAAAGCTCATTCCATCTGAAACAAAGGTAATGAAAGAGTAAATAAATCAGAACATAGACAATATACACACACGTTTATCCTACTCAACATGGCAATCAGCACACATTTTTCCAAGTATTATATAACTTGCTTCAGTAACACAATTGATGAACAGCTACATGATGAAAATCATTTTCTTCTTACTTAAAATTAAAGTGTTAATAAAATTATTTAGGACCTTGCAAATCCTTCAATCTATAAATCAATGAAATATGTACTACTTTATTCTCATGGATAACATTTTGGGAAATGCCATACTTTACTCCCCAAAGATAAATAACAGGATTACATGTAAAAGAACTATTTCACCTAAAAACTTATATTGTTAGGTGAGGTTCCAAGAATAGTTTTATATTACTCTCTAGCACATTTTCTCAGGTGAAAGTTTTTTAAACTTGCGCATGCTTATACTACCCTGTACGTAATTTATATCAAATAAAATGAGGTAGTGAGATTCGAACAAGACTTCGATATCATATCAAAGATCCAATTCAACCCAATAGCTAAAGCTTTGAGATAAGGTCCAAATCACATTACTTGGCATGACCATTGTCACATATATTTACCAATGAATACATTCAACTTTTCTTCAGGTATTCGTTTCTTCACATTTATGATTTGTCTGCCTTAACATCCAAATAAAAGCCAGATTATCCAAAGAAAAGGATTGATTGTTCATTGTCCCTAAAATTTTGCAACAAAAGGTATGAAATTTTTCTTCAAGTTGAGATTTCTAAGGAATTCTAAACCTAGAAGTACAAATTTTGTTCCCGATTATGAACTCTAAGTTAACATGAACTATCCTCACTTAAACATCCTACTTGCGCAACCAAATGCATTATATTCTCTCTCATCAACTGTGTATGAATCTGTGTCAAAGTTGTTCCTATAATCGAGATTACTTGTAATAATAAATATAAGTAATGACGCTGCCTAAATTCAGAGATTATGACGGTATATAAACAACACAAAGCAATGGTTCTCCACATTTGCAAAGTGCAAAGTAACAAAAAAAAGAAGTAAATAATGAATAATCATACCGAGACTTTCTCCAAGATGCATTGATATTGAATTCATCTGTGCCTTATTTTCATAAAGACGGTTTACTGTTCTTCTAGACGTCACAATTTCCTTAGCAAGTGCCTGGGTAGAATAAAACACAAAACATGATATCATTCATAACAACAATTCTTAATTACAATAACAGCTGAAGAATAGCGATTAAAGTGAAAAGGTAACATCAAGTTATATACTTGATCAATCAGATATGAAAATTCCAATAAACATTCTACCTTTGTCAATATATATATATATATATTGAAAATTCTAGAGAGTGCTTAGCAATTGAATTGATCAATAAAAATAATCTATTTGATAAGAAAAGTAATACCTTGGCTGAGACCATATCATTTCTTTTAGCAGCATCTCTAATTGCTTTCTGTACAGTTTTCTCTTCTCTCTGTATATCTAAAAAAAATCATCAAGAAAAAAAAAACATTAACATAAAAATAAAAACCCAGATTCATCGGAAGAAAATCAAAACAGAAATCTTAAATAAATAAAAAATGACCAAAAAAATAGAAGAAGAGAAAAGATTGCCTCGGATTTGACGCTCGGTGTTGCGGCTCTCTTGGCGTAGCCTGCGCTGCCAATCTCTGAGTTGTTGCTGTGGATTTGGTTTTGGCTTTATTATGTTCATTACTTTCTCCATTTTTTTCCCTCTGTTTCTTCACCGTTGATCAACTCAACTGCTTAATGTTCCTCTCTTCTCCTGTTCTTGACTTTGTTTTCTTTTTTGTTAATTCGCTGGATGTTTTTGGAGTTCATTGGTACTTAATTTCTTCCCGAACTTCTAACTCAGTCCTTCATTATTAAAAGCCTTTCTGTTAGGACCTTGATTAAAGGAGCGAGGGATTTTCATAGGTTTCATAATAATATAGTTTTGTTCACGTACTGTGAAAACGATATAATTTTAGTTATTTCATTATTTATATTATCATCATCATTATAATTATGTGTATCTGATTAAACATATTTCTTACTTGTAAAATATTTAATCTATTTTATTTATTTTATTTTTCCCACCTTTTTATCAAGTTATAAAAAAATTTCAATCATTGAAATTAAATTTAGAAAATTTTAATCCTAGAACTAAAATAAAATATAATAATTTTCAATGCGAAAAATTATTTAATGTATATTATTTTCTCGATGAGTATCGAGTTTAAGCTTTTAAATGTTCTTGGTCTTTTAAATAAATACTATTTTATCATTTGGTTTTATAATTTTTTAGCAAAATAAACTTAATTGAGAAATAATAATAAAAAATCAAATAATTTTTTGAGAAATTTGAAAGACTTTGATATGGATTGATCTAGCACAAAGGACGAGTATAATTTTGTGATATGATTTTAAATTTTAAATTTTATAAAATGACAGGCACATAAATATGTCTTTTCAGATCAGTTTTCTCAATCAAGATTAATTTTTGTATATAAGTGATATCAAGTGACTGTTTAAAAGTGTGGTTGAGGTTTTTTTAAAAATGTTTTCTATTTAGAAATACATAAAAAATTATTTTTATTTTTAAGAAAATATTTTTATTTTTAAGAAAATATTTTTAATATGAACACATCAAAATAATCTAAGAATACTAAAAAAATTAATTTAAAATAAAAAATAAAATATTGTTTTTAAATATATTTTTTTTAAATACAACAATAAACACCCACCATTACTTGTCTTCCAGTTATTTGACTTAGCTAGGCCCAAATACGAGACCCAATTAAGTCGTGCAACAAGAAACCTTTGGAGCTAGTTCTCTATATTATGAGGACTTGGGAGATCAGAGAGTTAGCTTTATATGTTGCGTGACTATTGTGAGATATTTACGATAATTTTAAAAAATATATTTTTTTAAAAAAATATATTTTTATTTTAAATTAATTTTTTGATTTTTTTAAATATTTTAATGTGCTAATATTAAAAATAATTTTTAAAAAATATATATTATTTTAATATATTTCTGAACAAAAATTATTTAAAAAAACAAATTTAACAACTCTCAAACAGCACTTAATTTATGCAAGACTTTAGACCGATCGATGCCTTTTGATGTCGTGCGACTTCGCACGATTCTTTAAAATTTGTTAGACACTAGTTTTTTTTAATATTTTTTGGGTTAATAAATTAAGCGTAATAATTTATTTTATTATGATAAATATTTTTAAGTTTAGTGGTCTTTTAATACAGCTTAATAATTTAGTATATGTGTTATTCTATTCTTTTTATTAAAATCATTTAACAGGCAATGATTTCTTGTCAAGTGGAAAATAAAAATGTGCATTTAATCAAATACTTTTAGAATTATATATACATATTGAACTCTAATTTTAAATTAAATTATTTGATCCACTCATCTCTCCATGTTTTCCATGTCTTCATCTTCCTCGTAAAATCAAATCCAATGGTTGTGAATCTCCCTGCACACTGTCTCTGCCATTTAGCATTAATATTTATTGCTAAAAAAATAATTAATATAGTGAGATCTCAACATGGATGGTTGAAATCATAGTGGGAGGAGGGTTCATGGCATCAGTCCTTCATCCTCAACTATGGCCTCCAATACATTTATGGATGAGACGACAGCCAAACAATCACTAATACTATTGTGGAGTGGCTGTCGTTTTTGCATTGACAAGACATGGCCTACGATTCCACAATCCACATGGTTGTGTACATAAATATGGACACTAGATAAGGTTCTAGCTCTAATTTTTAATATAATAATTATTGAAAATTTATATAATTCATAAATTTTAGAATATGTGTATTAGAGGTGTGTAAAAAAATTATATTTACATTATCAATAAACTATTTTATCAATTTAACTTTTCAAAGTTCAATTTAACTTTTCAAAGTAGTGTTTTGCATTAGAGTTGCTGTTGGCAGCACAAACACAAAGCTATATACATACAGGTATCGATCTTTTTGTTATTTAAAAGATAGATTTTGTCGTTGGATCATAGTGGTTTGAAAAAGGAAGGACGATATTATTTTAATAATCAACTCCTTCATAACTTATCATCTTTTGAATAATTATATTATATATAATACTTGATTTTCGGATATCAATGAGTCCATCAACAGGTCGCGTCAAATAATAATAAATAAATAAATAATATATAGCGTGCCTCTGCTTTTGAGCCATGCGGCACAAGAGTGTGAATTGCTCAATCTTCAACTAACCCGTAAATGAAGGATGAAAAAAAGAGCAAAAAAAATAATTTAAGTCAATTTTGGCTAACATGTTAAAATTGTGATAGGAGTCATGAGGCCAGAATAAATTCATAAAAAAATATTAAGAGCTTCATTCCAATAAATTTAGTGTTGGATGTTGAAATTAAAAAAAAAAAATTATGAGACTAGGATAACTCCATTAAAGCAAATAAAAAATATAAAACTCAATTCTCAAACAATTTAATTTTAAAAGATGAATTTACAAAAAAAAAAGTCTAAAAATATAATTGAGTTCTTGGACGGTGAAATTTGAAAAAAAAAAAAAAGGTTATTCAATTAAAAAAGACATAAGAAATTAATTGAGTCAATTTCGATCAATCTACCAAATCTATGACACGGGTCATGAAATCGGAATAACCATATATAAAACAAATAAAAAAACAAATTTCAATTAAAAAATTGAATATAGTCAATCGAGATCAACTTATCAACACATGTGACATGGGTTATAGATCGAGATAACTTCATATACAATAAATACAAAAATTATACAGCTTAAACTCTATCAAACTCAATATCAAAAGATAAAATAAAAAAAACTACAAAAAGTAGAAGAAGAAAAAACTCGACCCGAGTTAACCCAAATTAATATACATGAGGGTTATTGCAAAATGAGGGTTATGAGCTTTGGATGTCTTCTGGATGAGTTTGTTTCATCTTTTATTTCATATTTATATTTTTCAATATGGGCAGTGCTTGGACCTGTTTACTTCTCTTAGAGACAGGGGAGTTCGAGTTCATCAATGGTGGTGATTGCCTGATTGGTGACAATCCATCCTACTCCTCTCTTGTTTTCTTATTATTATTTTTTTATTTTTTGAACAAGTTTGTCGTTTTAGGACACCCTGCCCGTTGAGCAATGTTGTAAGACTATATACCTTGTATGATTATTGTATTCCACTTTGCTTTTATGCAATTGAGTTTGCCCTCTTCAAGTGTCCAAAACCTTGTTCTAGTCTGTTCGTCCACATATTGAATTGATTCTAATAACATTGATTTTATTAATCTGACTCATCATCGGGAAGTTTCTTATACTAAAAAAATATTTTTAAAACACAAAATCAAACAAGGTTTAGTTCAGTAAAGTACATTTAGACACCATTGGATCTCCGACACCGTTACGCAAATGCATTGTATTGTTTCCATAAATAGCAGTTTAGTTCACTAAAGTACCAATTGTGTGAAATTTAATGTTGTCCTCGTTTTTTTGTATTGAATGAACATTCATAATCACTTTTTTCCAATGTTTTCATAAATAATCTTTTCGATAGTAATGATATTGATGAATGTCTTAGAAATAACAAGAGAGATGATTGTTTGTTTTAAATTTATTATTTTTTATCTAATAAAATTATGTGGACATAATTGTTTTGTATTGTATTTTTAAATTATTTTATATCATTTATGAACCTTAACCAATGAAGTTTTATGGCCAAATTATATTATATTGTATTCGAAAATATTTTACTTACAATTTTACGAGTTTTCTACCAAAATGGAGTGTGTACATTTTATTTTAATTTGTGCTATCAACAAAGTATAAAAATTTATATTTTGAGCACTAAAATGAATATTTAAACCAAATTTTTACTTTGCTTCCCTTTTTTTATTAAAATGATCGTGTCCGAGTCAGCTTACGTGTATCTCGACTAATCTCACATGTCCTAAAATTGACGATCATATAAGCCTCTAATAATCATTATATTAGCAACCACAAGGCTCGAATATGAGATTACAGGAGGAGTAAACCACTTAGTTTCAAACTATTAGTATAGGACCACCATATGGTTTTTACTTTTCTTCCTTCTTAAACTTCATCGATGCCTGTGACACGTGAACTTGTTTAAGATTTATTTTCGACCAATCATATCATTATTGGTTCAATTTTTTTTAATTTTATTTTCGTTATAAAAATATAAATGTATAAAACTCAACAAGGTTAGTTGAAATGATAAAATAACTGGTTTGTAAAATATTAAATTCAGTGCACCCGCGCCTAACAAGGAGATCTGCTTTGCCTGTACATGACAAAATAGAGTTCCATCTTCAACGATCCGCTGTCTCTTAGTCATCTCTTCTCTTAAACTATCATACCAAATCAACGGGGCTGACAAAGAAAGCCTTAAGATTTGAACCCATTGATTTGCCCTTTGCGAAATTACTTTTCCATGGAAAAATAGTGTATACGAATTAATTAAGCATAGTAAAATACAATATAAATGCATCTAAAATTACTCTCTTTTGTCAAAGTAAGAAATTATTTTGCCTAATTAGGCATTACATTCTTAAAATAAATAAATAAAATCACCAGTTAATAATAAAAATAAGAGTTCACCTTATCCTAAAGGATGACAAGTTTTTAGATGACGTTTTAGAAGACCTTACCCTGAAAAAAAGATGAAAAAGGCAATCAAAAGTTGTGGGCTTCGAAAGCAGCAAAACCAGTTGAAATATTACCTTCAGAGTAGTTGTCTTCTTTACTTGTTTCCTCCATTGATTCTTCATGAATTGGGACCTCCAAAGTTTACTCTATAGTGCTTAAGTTCTATTTCCTTTGTAAGAAAAACATAAAATTACAAAATAAATAGCCCCATCCAAGATCAACAAAGCAAATTAGTATAAACACCATCCTGACATCTCCGAGTATTTTAATTTTCTCTTCTCGTTTCTTTCCTTCTCTCCCTCTTTCCATGCTCCTTGCTTGTCACTTCAGAATGTAAAAACAATCTCTTAGATTCCACTAATTTGTGTATTTGAGTGCTTATCATCATCATTACCATCCTTCATTTCTTGCAGAGCTGCCCCTTGTTGTTGTTTTTAGGAAGAATCCAAGATCAATCCTTTCTGTCTTCTTGCCTGCAAAATACTTGCAGGGGAGGAAAAATGGGAGACCCATGGGAGTTTGCTGTTCATGCGATAAATGGGAGGTGGTTCTCTGTTTTTGCCTCCTTTTTAATCATGGCTGGAGCTGGTGCTACATATCTGTTTGGCACCTACTCCAAAGACATAAAAGCCACACTTGGTTATGACCAAACCACTCTCAATCTCTTAGGATTCTTTAAGGATCTTGGTGCTAATGTCGGGGTCTTTTCTGGGCTTCTAGCTGAAGTGACACCGACATGGTTTGTGCTTCTGGTAGGTTCTGCCATGAACTTTGCAGGGTACTTCATGATTTGGCTAGCTGTGACTCAGAAGATAGCCAGGCCCGCTGTTTGGCAGATGTGTTTGTATATTTGTATAGGAGCCAATTCCCAAAATTTTGCAAACACAGGAGCTCTTGTCACTTGTGTGAAGAATTTCCCGGAAAGTAGAGGGGTGATGCTGGGTCTGCTGAAGGGTTTTGTTGGGCTAAGTGGAGCTATCCTGACACAATTTTACTTGGCCATCTATGGAACTGATTCAAAGTCTCTCATTCTTCTCATTGCGTGGCTCCCTGCTGCTTTATCTGTGGTTTTTGTGTATACAATTCGGGAAAGGAAGCCCGAGAGGCAACCCAACGAGCTCAGGGTCTTCTACCATTTTCTCTATGTTTCGATTGTGCTAGCTCTGTTTCTCATGGCCATGAACATAGTTGAAAAACAGGTTGATTTCTCTAAAGCAGCCTATGCTGGAAGTGCCGCTGTAGTCTGTGCCATGCTTTTCATCCCTCTCATCATCGCCATGAGAGAGGATTGGATCCAATGGAACCTCATGAATCAAGATGGAATGAAGCCTGCTGCAGAGACACCCGTTGACAGGGCACTAGATATTGCACGAGAAGTGAAGTCTGAAGTCTCAAAAGAGAAGGAGGAGAAGACGATGAAATCTTGTTTCCTCAGCATATGGAACAAGCCAGAGAGAGGCGAAGACTACACAATCTTACAAGCACTCACGAGCATGGACATGCTGATCTTATTCGCTGCTACATTCTGTGGCCTTGGTGGGAGCTTGACAGCAGTGGACAACCTGGGCCAAATCGGTGAATCCCTGGGATATCCAACAAAAACCATCAAATCCTTCGTTTCACTGGTGAGCATATGGAATTATTTCGGAAGGGTTTTTTCTGGATTTGTTTCTGAAAGCTTGTTAGTGAAGTACAAGATGCCTCGTCCCCTGATGATGACATTCGTTCTCCTCCTGGCATGCGTGGGCCACCTCCTCGTCGCCTTCCCCTTCTCAGGCTCAGTCTACGTAGCATCAGTGATTATGGGGTTCGCGTTTGGCGCGCAGCTGCCATTGCTGTTCGCTATAATCTCCGAGCTTTTTGGCCTGAAGTACTACTCTACATTGTTCAACTGTGGACAATTAGCGAGCCCTCTTGGATCATATATACTTAATGTGAAGATCACTGGACTTTTATATGATCACGAAGCACTGAAAGAGCTAGCCAAGAAGGGTATGAAAAGATCATCAGTGAAGGAGCTGATCTGCATGGGGGTCCAGTGTTACAGGGTTCCCTTCATAATTTTGTCTTCTGTGACATTTTTTGGTGCTCTTATTTCACTGGTTTTGGTGATGAGGACAAGGAAATTTTACAGCAGCGATATATACAAAAAGTTCAGAGAGATTCATGGAGTGAGCTGAGATTGAGAACAAGCTCAGATAAGATTGAGGGGAGATGGATGAAACAAGGCCATTGTACTTGCCAGATTGATTGTATTGGCATAATTTATCTATTCGGGAACTTTCATGTTCATTGTCTCAACAAATTGTGTTTTTTTTTTGCTTTTAGAAGTTTAAAACAATGAAAATACCTTTTAAAATGGCAAGTTTGTCACCAACGTATCTTTTGTACCCAATAAACGTGACGCAATGATAAGGGGTTTGAGATCTTCACATCAGGTCTCGAGTTCGAGTCAGGATATGTATTTATTGTAATAACTTGGAATAACTGAGATTTTATTCATTTATCTAAACTCATAAAATACACTTCTAGGAAGTAAAATTTTCTCAAATAAAAAGAAAAATATCAAACTTCAACGAAAGAGGAGACTGACTAACTCCATAATGATAATCCTTGAGATAAAAACAGGTGACCGTTCTAAGAATGATTGCCTGGAAAAAAGAACATAAGAGATTGATGCTTTCATTATCAAAATTTGAGAAATAATGGCGTGTTCTCATGTGGGGTTCACGGGTGGATTGGATTGTAATGGCATCCTATCAGCCTGTGGTTGTCTGCGAGTAGGTTTCCATGTCTTACAAAAATATAAACAGCTAATTCAATCATTTCAATAATGGTTCACATGTCTCCACACGGGAGCAATCAAGCACAACAGTAATATTCCCTTTTTTCTTTTCTTTTCTTTTTGGTATAGTATGGTCCATTGAATCTTAAGCTAGATGAGGAGATATGATTCTTCTATGTTACATGATAATCAAAATTCAAATATATTTACCATACAAATATTGAGTAAATATAGGCCACATATGTTATTATTATGTTTTTTGGATGAAAGGAAATATCATTCCCTGAAAAACGTATTTATAGACCTAATGAGCGAATAAAACTCTGATTGTTTTAGGCTCTTACAAGAAGTGTACGGCCCGACTCGAGCTTGAAATCTGCTGTGCAGATCGCAAACTCTCTATTATCACATCACATCCCTTGAGAACATTTGTGCTGTTATTGTTACTAGATTGTTTGTACACTTTATATTGCAAGTTATATTAAAAGGCTATTCAAGAAATCTTATTAAAATTGAATAAGAAAAATAAACATGAAAAATTATTCTTTCAAATAGGAAAAAAAATACTGGAAAGCATAATAATAGAAAATAGAAAAATAGAAAATTAATGAAGGAAAATATTTAATTTCCTAAAAAATATTATATATCTATCATCCCATGTTTGAGGGGACTTATCTTCAAGTTCAAATTGCTCTCACCTTGATCTTTTGTATATCCAATCAAGATTTTTTATCCTTTTTAGAATATACACACACACGCACAATAATTTTAGACATCAACTTTAGTTCTTTCATCCTAACTTGTATCCATTTAACCCTTGAACACATATATATTTTATGATATCAATAAACTTGTAATTAAAAGCACCAACATATTTTAAATCAATAATTTTTTTTTTGTCAAGTACTTTCGGTGTTTTATTTTTACTCAACCTCTAACTTAAAAATATTATTATTAATAATATTATCACTGCTATTACTATAATGTTTTTATGATATCATCATCAACATTATCACAATCAAAATAAAACATCTCAACTTGGTGAAGGATTTCAATTCTCATAAAAAACAAGATCATTAAATTCTCCACAATACTCATCCTAATCAAGAAGTTGTCTTATTTGCTTATACTTCTAAAATAGATTTTCAAAAATAGTTGTGGATCCATGATCACTCATAATCTCCCAGACTCTTTGCTTTTTCAATTTACAAGTTAATTTTGCAATATATTTTACATGCCTTCTTTAACTAGTTCTAGACATCTCTTTTCAATTTCGTAATATGTCTCTCCATATCCTCTATCATCAACTCATAACACATTTCTCTCATAAGAAAAAACCTCGTTATTCTTTTATGTTTTGATGTGCAATCTTTTTTAGCTAAGGTTATTCTATCAAATAGCTTTAACCATTAGGAATTATAGGTTTCAATAGTAATTAACGCACACAACAAAGACAACAATACATTTTCAACACAAAATTCTAACAAATGACCCCACCCCCATCCAATTAATTACAAAAATAACAACAGCAAAATAACTCAAATATCCATTTAACCTGAGAGTTAAAAGCTAAAATATTTGACAACAGAGGAGTAGGGTACTTTTATTGTGCAAGAACATTGAAAATAACAAAAAAAAAAAACTCTTTGATTTAATGCATTTTTAATTGAAAAAAAAGCTCCTCAAAGAATCCCAATTTTTTTAGTACAAAACGTAATTTTATATAAATTCATTTACATCAAATGTTAGTGTGCAATTGCTAAGGATTAAGATTAATTACTTCTTTGGTTCTATTCAAACCAAAGCAAACCATCCATATTTGAATAAATTTGTATTTTTCATAACTTGATATCCTATATTATAATTTCAAGACTTTGAATATATATAATAACCAAGAAGCCTTTTACAAAAAAAGATCTTCAAAGAAACTAAAGAAGTCTTAAGACCTATTTTTATTGTTTGTTTTGAATAAAGAGGAACACATTGTAATTACATGTAATTTGAATTCATTAAAGAAAAAAGGATTAAAGTTAAATGAAGTGTAATAAATATAAACGATAGTGTTAGTATATCAAATAGTAAAACAATTATAATAATGATTAGAAAAGAAAAAAAAAATGTTGTCAAATTGAAAAAAAAATCTAGGAAAAATCTATGAAAAAAAGAAAAAGGAAAAGGAAAAAAAGAAAAAGAAAAAAGAAAAAGAAGAGGTTCTGTAAAAAGTTCGGAAATTCGAAAAAAAGGTTCGGATAGGTATTGGCGCTTAGCTTCGGGAAGCCGTTAGAGCTCCAAACTTGCTGCACATATACCGTAATGTTTTCCTTCCCGTAGCCCTCTCTTCTTCTCTTTCGTTTTCTTTGAACCAAACCAAAACTTGATTCCACTTCCAAATTAAATATTTTCCCTTTCATTGATCCAATCCCTTATCTTTTTATCTCTTTCTTTAATACTTTGAAACCATTAGATTCTTGTATCAGGTCTGTCTTGAAGATATTTGGTGTCTTTTTCTTTTGCTCTAGAAACCAGTGTTGGACACAAAAACACCATCCGCTTCACTTGATTTTGATTTCTATAGAAATCGCATTTTCTTCCATACCCTTTTATTGGGGTGTCAAGGAGGAGTTAGAAAAGCATGAAAGGAGAGAGAATGGGAAAAAGATCATCATTTGGTAACATAATGAGGAGAAGGCTCTCTGATATTACCAACACCCAGTCACAATTCAAAGTGGTTGGCCTCATAGAAGAACATCCAAGGATTAGTGAATCTACTCAAGACTTCCTTAATCAGCTTCTTCTGGTTCGCATATCATTTTCTTTTTTTCTATTGGGTCATTTACTTTGAATGCACATGCTTATATGGGGATATGTCCTTGAGATTGTACGGGAAGAATTTGTCAGGTTGATTCGCAACATAGTACTGGAATGTCCCTTGTCGTCGAGAAAACGAAGGAAATGAGATGGGCTGATATGTTCTAATGGTGCGGTAATCCTGTTGGTGGAATGAACCTTGCATTGATTTGGCTTTTGTGTCTTCATTTTTTGTAGGTGAAACAGGAAAAGGCAATGCTGCAGAAGCTGGTAGAAGAGAGAAAGTATCCTTTTATTGGTTTGTTAATTCCTCTCTTTGTTTGGCTGTTAAGAAAGTAATTATGGGAAATTGGACAAGTAAGAAACCTTACACATTTCACTATTTGGGATTTGGGATCTAAGAAAAAGATTTCACTTCCAACACAAACAACCATATTTTGTTGGATTTGGATTTTTCTTAACTATGATTGAACAGTAAAATTATAGAATTGAGTGGAAATAAACTGCGAGATCTGCGAATGAATTATCAGAATTTACAGTTGCAGAACTGGAATCTTGCTCAATCAAACAGCCAGATGTTAGCGGTATGTTTCTTCCATGCATTAATATTTAAAGCTAATCTCATTTGCGGTGGTATAATTTTGAGTGGTATTTGATTGTATACTTTCTTATTTAACAGGAACTTAATTTAGGAAGAGAAAAGGCGAGTTTGTTTGAAACACCACCTGCTTGCCTTAAATTCTAGTCTTTCTGTCCTTTGGTTTGACTGATTCATGAATTGGTATTGTCATTTCAGCTTAAGGCACTGCAGCATGAACTTGTATGCAAGGATGCCTTACATAAAGCTAGAAATCTAGAACCTCAGGTTAGTTTCACTTGTCATTTTGCTATTCATCGTCAGAATCCATTAAAATGGTTGAGTTTGAGATGCAGCAGAACACACAAAACTCTGCATATTCTGTATTATCGAGTGATACAGAAAGTGAAAACTTTGGCTTCTTTGAGGAGTTTAATCTTTTTCAGCCACACGCTTCTTTGTCTGGTATGATAAACTTTGGCTGTATAGAAAATTAAGTTCTTCCTCCAATCGTAGTAGCGTTGAACGGTTTTAAAAACATGGACAAGCGCATTTCATATTTTAGGTCTCATTTAACTGTTTAACCTCTTAGTTGAGATACTTCTTTGACATGGTATCATAGTCTTGTTGACTCAGCGGTTATGAATTTGAATCTCAGCATCCTCTTCTATTTGATAAATATCAAGCACAGGGCAGTTTGAGTTTGTGCAAGTTTTAAGATCAAACGGTTTTCACTTGAGATTGTGTGTTAAAAAATAATATAAATCATATTCTAGGCCTCTAACAGCTTAAGATTTTAGTTGAGATAGTTTTTTTTAAAAAAAAAACATAAGAAAAGGGATCAAGGGAACATATTTTAGTGCCAGACCTTAACAGGTTTTAATTGGATGAAAGTGTCCCTTAATGTTATTGACAACGAACGTTGTTGTTATGCAGGGAAAAGCAGACATGAACTGCCAAAATGCTGTCTCCCAGGTGAGTCTCTTCAACTTCATGTGTGTCAGCAAAATTGTTAAAATCATTCATACCTTCTTACTTTTTCTCACTTGACCACATTATACATTGTTGGTTCAAGGAAGTGGAAAAGATAGGAGAGGCGGAATGCTTGCCAGAAGCTAGCAATGATATCAAACCCTGTGGTCGCAGCGGAAGGCGCACGGCAAGAAGTCGATGTGAGCATTTTGACCTAAAATTCCTTCTGAATGCCATGCAGTTTCTTTTGTTTCACAGTTGTTAACGCAAGGTACTCAACTCTCAATTGACCTGCTGCAGCCATGGGCCCTCCCACAACAAATCGAAAAACTGCAGAAAAAGAGAAGATTGAAACCAAAAGGTTAGGTCACTTCCACCAGTTTCTCAGCAATCAAGTCTTAAATACTGATTTAACGCGCGGTATTCCATTTTCCATGGGGCCAAAACTTTTCAAGTTTATGTAGAAACCATTTTGCTAGGGTGATATTCTACCTATATTAGAATATCTCACTCCACAATCGTTGTAATTGTTATTTTCAAAAGTACACTAACCTTGAAGGCCTGCAATTTCCCTGTGCTGCAGGCGTTGTGCGCAAAGGCAGTCTGCTAGGTTTAAATCCCAAGAGCGGGAACCTGCGGAGAAGTTGTTTGAGATTGAGGATGCGAGGTTTCCAGTTTCAAGAAACAAGTCAAGGAGAGAAAATGGTCAAACTCCATCATCTATCACGAAGGAAGAAACTTGTGGAGCAGGTAATGAAGAACAGGTGTCGCTCAGATCTTCTATCGGAAGGCCATTGCGAAGAGCAGCAGCTGAGAAGGTGCAATCCTACAAAGAAGTCCCACTTCATGTCAAAATGCGAAGAGCAGAACTCACGGGTGTACAGCAACATTGAGTTATTATTATAAGAGTTGTTTTTATATTCCATGTTTTCGAAGAACAACATCGTATTCCATGGATGAGTGCGGTCCATGTTTTCGAAGAACAACATCGTAATCCATGGATGATTGTGGTTGTGTTGTTGTCAGTTGTTCATGATCTTATTTAATCGCAAAAGGTTTCAATGATGAACGAACTTAACTGGTATATTCTTGTTTAAATACTGTGTTAGTTTCTGCGCCAATTTTTTAAGAAGAAAAACAATTATAGTTTGTTCTAAGCAAGATTGAAGAGAATTTTCAGTAGATTAATCAGCGCATTACATAAATAAAGAGCCTTTGTAAAAAATGGAAAAAAAAATCAACAATATCCTAAGCATTAATGAAGCAAAATTCTTTGAAACTCATGGATATGCAGCGCGCGCACCATGGATGAATCGGGCCGTCATTTGAGTTTTAGGACATGATTTTTCAAGTCCCAAGTTGTAGCGATGAAGACCAGATCAGAGGACAACAAGCCCATCCAATGAAATTAGACAGCTACAGCCACACTGAATTTTTTTTATTTTTTTTGGGGAAATCATGAAAATGATGTTTTTTTATAAAAAAATATTTTTTATATTAGTATATGATTTAAAAACATTAAATTTTTTTAATTTAAAATAAAAATAAAAAAATAAAATTTTTATTTTTTAAAAAAACATTTTTGAAACACAATATCGAACATATAATTGAGTCATCTATTCCCTATGTGAATTTGTCCATAGGTATACTAATATTAACCTTTTTTTATATCTAAAACAAATATGGATTATTATATTTAATATTAGGGATAATTACAATAGTGGTAATCCAATTTTACAACTTTTTTCAATCAAATACGTAGACTTCAGTTTTTATTTTTATTTTTATTTTATTGGGTTTAAGCACCAACTTTTTTAAAACTTCCACAAAAGAATAATATGTTGATGCTACACTAAATTTTAGTTTATCTTAATTGCATGCAGGGCTTTAATATTTCTCAATTTGGTATGCCAGCCTTTTCAATTATTTCAATTAAGTAGTTTCTTTAATTTTTCATTTTCTAATATGGTTTTATTTTTTAGTAAATGTTCCCTCCAAACTAATATTATAATTAATAAGAAAAAATATCTTAAGTTAAAATAATATTTTCTCATACTTTTGGTTAATACATGCTACCTACTTGCCACAACGAGATTATAAAATATATCCTGATTAATCAAGATTAATCAATAAACTAGTTATTTATTTATTTATTACCATTTTCCTACAAGAAATGGAGAAACACATGGTGGGAAATAAAATAAAAATGGGTTTTTATAGAAGCGCGTGATTGGAACAATCAAAGAGTTCGTGTACTAAAATAGAAAAAGATTATAGTTCCGTATATTGGATTGAGAAAATAAGATGATATACTAAAATGTAACTATCCATTTTGCAATGAGTTGGTCTATACAACATTAATTAATTTCGTTTTGTTTTGCTATTCATCTTTTTTCATAATGACCATGGTATATATAAACTAGATTATGAGCTATTTGAAAATATGATTGAGATTGTTTTTTAAAATATTTTTCATTCAGAAATACATCAAAATAATATTTTTATTTTATTTTTTACATTAGCACGTGAAAATAATCTAAAAACACTAAAAATATTTAATTTAAAGTAAAAAACAGAAATAATTTTTTTTAATTTTTTTTCAAAAACATTTTTTAAACACAATTTCAAGGTATTAATATTTTAGGTCTAATTAAAAATATATATATATGGGGGGTGAGAAAAAATGTGAGATTCTCACCATAAAAGTAATTTGTAATACATTTTTTTCTTAGAAAGTTAAAAAGAATTAAAAATGATATAAAAGACGCGCTTTTGTCTTCGTGTACTTGAGAAAATAAGTTAGAAGAATTAATTTTTTAATTGCTAATTAATTTTATTTAAATATTAATAGCTGACAGCAAGATAGCTGGAAACCATTCTAGCAATGACCGCAAGTCATCAGTAGTCTCTACATTCTTCCCTTTAATCACCAAAATTCTTCGGAGTAACTAACTGGATTAGATTGGACTGTCACTTACCAAATTCTTCCCTGTAAATTAAACCGTGTGGGTCCCATATTTTTTAATAGGTTAATTAAGTTTTTTTTTTCTTAAATAATCTAAACCCGTTCAAATCCTGATTGACTTGCTGGTGATGCTTTAAAATAATGAATATTTTTTTTTGTTGAGTGGTCTTAGTTTGTCAAATTGGTATAATAGAGTTAGAAAAAGCTAAAAAAATATATATATTTATATAAGCTAGAACTCATGCTATTGAATAAAGATATTGACTTATTAACTTGTAATTAATTACCAAATATTCGTTTCTTGCGACTGAAAATAACTTCTATTCACTTGACATAAAAACCATGGCATGTTAATGCGATGCATGCCACCACCATAGCCCACCGTACCACACCCTTGCCAGTTGCTAGCCCATTTAACAAAAGATTGTACCCCAGCAAATAAATTAATATAAAGTTGGATTTCGCCACGTGTCATTCTCTTTATCGTTTACCGAATGCTGCCTCCGAATCCCCTATTATTGTCCTTTAAAAAAATAAATTTTATTTTATTCTTTTTAGTTTTTAGATATTTTCATTTGTAATATCAAAAATAATTTTTAAAAACTAAAAAAAAAATAATAAAAATATTTTCAACTATATTTACAAACAGTCACGGAGACTATATAAAGAGTGATATCTGTTTTTTTAAGAAAATAATAAAAATAATATCTGCTTTGCAACGCAGTAAAATTTCTTGATTTTATCTAAAAAGTAAATTGCGAGAAATGAATGAATAATTAATTTAATTGCGAGAAAAGTAAGAAATCAAGGGTCGTTTTCATTACAAAGTGGTTGTATTTAGAGAAATAAGAAGAGGGACGTGGCAGAGCCTAAATAATATAATTAAGTAGTAGAACCCAAGTAATCAACCATCCTCACATGCTCGGAAGGAATAAAAGATGAAACGGACAAACTAGTGCGTCGTTTTATCAGACTTCGAGACCCCAAAACCGCGTCAAGTCATAATCACGGGTTGTTAACCAGGACTTTTTCTTAAGAAAAAAAACTTTTCATTTTAAATTTTAAATCCAATCCGGAGGAGGAAGTCTATTACTTTGTTCTAGGATTGAGTTTCTTATTAATGTGTAAGCCTAGATTACATTGAGAAGCCTTGTTTGGGAGTGCGGCGCAAACAATAGTTGGCTTTTTTTTTTAGATTGTTTTGTTATATTAATGTTAAATATATATTTTTAAATAAAAAATATTTTGAAAAATAATCACAACGAATTCTAGAATAATAATAATAATAATTAAGTATTTTAAATTGATACGGAAGATGTGTTTTAAATAGTATTTTAAGAAATAATTTAGGCTTGAATGACGGTAAAGCTCGTAGTGTATTTTCAAGAGCATAGTTTAAAAGAAAAGACAAGATTTTTTTTATTTTATTTTTTATTTTAATAGCTTCAAGAAAATAGGTATATTAGAGAGTGAAAATAATATTTTTAAGCTGAAGAATTATTTCTATATGGGTCAAAAGACCTAAAAGTTTATTTAATACTATCAATAAATAATTATATCAATATCAAATATATTAAAATACGACCAGCTTTTCTAAACAACATTTTTCTATTTGAATTTCTACATGAAAAAATACTATATTATTTAAAAAATTATATCATCAATCCGGCTCTTCTAAATAGGTTTTTTTCTTGGAGAACTCTTACAATGATTTTATTTAATATAATGATTTTCATAATAAAAGCTACTACAATATATATATATATATATATATATATATAGGGGATTAAAATAGAAAAATGGGGTCGGAGAAAGCTTTAACTTTAGTGGAGCGACCGATTGGTGCTTGGGATTCCAGAGATCTGCAAGAACATGATATGATTACGACGGAATTGACGACTCACCTATACACTCAAAAGAGAGAGCCTCTGCATTTGATTCTCTTTTCTCATTTTATTTGTTCTCCTGGCCCCACGCGCTTAAACAAAGTTGGCATCGGTCGTTAGTTTGAGGGCAAAAAAAAAAGAGTTGGCATCCATGATTCTCTTACAGGTCCCTCCCGACAGTTATTAGCCGTTAAGACCCCACTTTAATTTACCTGTATCCAAGGGAATATATTATTATTTTCGTTTCTGTAATTTTAAGTAAAGCAATCAGTAAATATTAAATTACTTACCTATCCACCAATATTACTGCCTTGATGTGACCTCTAGTGACTATTAAATCGTGTTCATCCCAAATTGTTTTTATGTTATGAGCAATCAATTTGATTTTATATATGAGATGTGTGCGTGTGTTTGCAAGTTAAATTTATTTATTTGTAGTGATTGTTTGAGAGTACAATTAAAGTTATTTTTTATATCAGCGCATGAAAATGATCTAAAAATACCGAAAATTTATAATTTAAAGTGACAAATAAAAATAATATATTTTTTTAAAACGTTTTTAAAACGCAATGTCAAACACCCTCATAATCTCTCTTGCCAACCCTAGAATGTAATCTAAATAATGACTTCCATTACTAACATGAGAATATTTGTTTTTACATTTAGAAAATTAATATTTCTTGAATTTTTATATTGTTTTGATGAGTTTTTATGTCGAAAATAAATCTTAAAAAAAATATTTTAAAATATAAAATATTTTAAAAAATAACTGCTATAAACAATATTATATAAATCAACACTTCATGTGTGTGTGTGTTAGGGAAGACTAGCTTGCCATCATCTTTCCAACTAAAAGAGTGTATATATATATATATAGCTTTTGAAAGAATCAATTGTATCAACTGTCCCAAAAGAAATTCGTTATTTCTTTTGAGAAAACTCCATTGTTTCTTTACTAAGTTGGTTATAACTTTAAGACTCCCCTGAGATCTAAACATGAGTGTGTTCTATCCAAGATTCTTAACATCAAACCTTTTTACCACAATTAACCAACATATCTCAAGGGCCATCTTTCATTATTATTTTTCTAGCCACGAAATAAGTAGTAGAGTCGCTAAACATTTGATAAATCAAAACCATCGAGTGACCCACTCATATGCTTACTTGTATAATCATGGAAGCGACCATGTATGTCTCGACATTTTTTTTTTATCCATTTAATGCAGAACCAGGAAAATTCGTGTTTTTTTTTTCTTTATTGTTAACCTAGTTTTGGCCGACCAGATATTGCAGGAGCACTCTTCATCTCCAACCTTAATGGAGAACCATATTCATTTTAGTTCTCACAGTTGCGTACACATGGAGGCTTGTGTTGGGTTCAGCTTATAATTAGTAGTATATCTCAAGATTGAGTTTTGCTGTCTATGTTGCCAACCAGATTATCATGGTCTCTTTTGTGAACGTTTAACGTTGGACTACATTATATATATATATATATATATATATCGCTAACAAAAGGATAATGTGTCCCCAAAAATGCCAACACTTCATTACATATTAGTAAAAAAGAAAAAATAAAGAAATAAAGAAATATATAATAAAAAATATTTACATTGTAGAATGCTGGGTTAAAAAGAAAAATCACTGTGTATACGACAGTGAAGCTCCGTGATCATTCTTAATTATTTTTTTAATTTTTTTAAATAAAGAGGTAATCGCCCTTGAATATATTCATTAGTATAGTAGATGGAATGCTTAGATAAAGATGATATCCTATAATGATGTATCCTGTCTCCTCTTTTGTTATGTCAAGGTTACTTTCTTGTACAATATTTATTTATTAAAGTAATAATTATAATAATTATCAAGTATCATGGCATGTTCAATATCATTATGACCATCATCATGATTATAATTATAATTATAATAATTATTATTATAATCATCATCATCTTATAACATGCATGAGACACCGCACTGCCATGGTGCCACATATTCTAAGCTTGGATTCTTAAGAGATAAACATCTAAATCTCACCATCGTTTTTGAATTTAACGATATAGCTAGACGCGATTAAAATAATGTTAAGCAATTGTATTTCCACCATTTTAATATATGTTAAGTACAGGATGGAGTTGGGAAAAAAAACAATTAATTAAAAAAAATCTAGTTAAGACAATTAAACTGTAAGACTTATGAGAATGAAATAGATTTATTAAAGCAAATTAGAATAAATGATATCCAATACCAGTAAACCTAATGTAAGAGGATGGATTTAAAAAATAAAAAATAAAAAAAATACCAAAATATTTGTTTTAACACGAGTGTAAGAAACTCTGGCATTTCAATGTTTATTACTATAATGAAATGTCATGGTATTTTAATATATATTAATATATCTTGAGTTTTTCATGACTATTAGAAATATAAATCATTAATTTATTAAATTTTATATAATAGCTTAAAATTTTAAGTTGATATGATTTTTATATATGATATTATAAATTGGATAAACAAATGGATATGAGTTTAAATTTCATTCTCTCTCGTTAAATTAAATAAACCAAGTAAAGGGTAGTAGACATTCGATGTAAATTTAATTTTAAAAGGTTTTTACTTGAAAGAATATATTAGAAAATGATATAAATTTATTCATCGAGTTTCGCTTAATACTTTAAATTTTTAAATTGAAATAATTATTTAGTAATAACCAAAGAATCTTAGTTTTTATTTTAGTGTAAGAAATATATATATAAGTTTTTGCATATTTATAAGAAATCCTTTAAATATATCAGAAAAATATATCTTTATAATCAATTAAAGAAGGATTTGATATTGATAGATGTACTAAGTGACTAGAGAAAAATACTATATATTACATATAGAAGGAATTTTTTAAGAAGAGAGATTGGGTAGCAAGTGATTAATGGGTTGATTTTTAGTTGGTTTGATGTCATTAACCTAGGACAACTTGCATGTATTCGGGTTAACCTTATTTGTTAAAGCTACATTTAGGTAGTGCTCTAAAATATAAATAATTTGCATGGAAAAGATAAAATATGCTTGATTGAATGATAAAATAGAAAATAAATATATTCTTATATATTTTTAAAATAGAAAACATGACAAAATCTATGTTCTCTCCGTCACTACTATCTTTATCTTGTCTCGAAACATAAACTAAATGCTAGGTGTGGGAAAGCTTGGAAAAAAGAACATGGCATTATCCTTTAAGAGGGCGAGTCTTACATTAGTCAAACCAGCCTTCTTTCCCCCAACGAAGACTTCCTTGTTCAGACGGGGTCCATAGCCTTTCTTTGGACAAATATTTTGGTGGGAAAGTTTGGTCACCACCCCCTTTTTCTGACCAATTAAACTATAATATATATATATATATATATATATATATATATATATATATTATAGTTTAATTGTGGATTGACTTCCTAAATCACATGCAAGATGAGGAAGGGGGGAGGGTTAGGTTTTTGTGCAAATTATGAATATCTATCGCAATGTGCATTCATTTATTGTCATTGGCGATTGCGAACGGCACATCTCAAGTCAAAAATGAGAAGTGTAATGAATAATTTATTTGTCATCATGTGTTGTTAATATATATATATATATATATGTATATATATATATATATATATATATATATATGTATATATGTATGTATATATATTTGATTCCTAAATCCAGCAGAAATTACTTCGATTTAAGTTCATCCAAACATGCAATAATTAACTCATTATTAATTATGTAAGCTCGAAGGCAAGAAAATAAGGTAACACTGCAATTAATCCATAGTTCAGCCATGGTTTGACTTAAAATACCCGATCATAATTAATCGAGGAATTATTCTACGGACAGCAGAGAGATGTGAAACTCCAGAAGACCAGGTAATTATTTTTATTAAATTCAATAAACCCATTGAAAAGAAACAATTCTTTCGAGTTTCCTCGTGAAAGTTAAAGAATCCTACCTAAAAGTAACTTCCAATTAATTAATTGTTGTACCATCGCATTAAAATATTCCTGTTCAACGAGTTCTTTCATAAAGCACCCAACTTCAGTCCAAGACTGTTTCGACATCCCTCTAAATTCTTGATCCATATGATTAGGGTTAAGCATATATTTCATAAATCCTTCTTTATTTATTTATTTTATATTTTGGTAATGGTGTAAAATCCATGTAAGTTTAATATGTGTTGTAATGATAAAAAATTTAAATGGCGTAACGTGATATCAGAGAACTTGTGATCTGCATAATAAATTTTAAACTCGAGTCAGAGATTGCATTCTTTATAAAGTTGTAAAAGACTAGGATAGAGCTGAAGTTTACTCGCTCATTTGTGTTCACTAAATATTTTTTTCCAGATAATAAGGTTTTCTTGTATAAAAAAAAAAATTACAATAATTCTGATTGCATTCTCTTATTTTTAATCAGTGATCATGCTTCTATAACTTTTCATTTTCCAGGGAAAAGTCTAAATATTTCTTAAAAAAACTCTTTATAGGTAAAAACAAAAACAGCTATGTTTCTATGCTGTTTATTTTTCAAAAAATAAAGGAGTGAACATAAGACAATGTTTTATATTTCACAAGGAAAGAATAACCAGACTCGTAATTCAGAGCATGTCAAAAAATGTTATTTCAGTTTTAATAAATAATTGTTTGTATATTTGACACAGTAATAATTTTAATCCCACATTTTTTTAAGTCCATTCCTGTATGTAAATTGATTGCACTTATTTTATAAAAATGAATAAATATATATATAAGTATTTTAAAATAATATTGGTTAATGTATCAGGATAAAAAATAAAATTAAGTAAAACATAATATATAGATAAAAATAAATAAATTATTTAAGTAAATCTTTGTAATTTCAAAAAAAATAAGAATAGGAATACATATTAGCTCTGCTCCTGTTATTTTCATATTTTAAATTTTAAGATAGTAATCAAGTTCTATTTGAGTACCACAGGATTTATGTCAAGAGGGCAAAAAAATTCAACGAAAAAAAAAAGAGAGAAATCAAAGAGCAGACATGTTTTGGACTATGGAGTGTTGTATGGACGAGGCAGCCCTCGTGGGAGAAATTTCTGCCGTTTTGTTTGATGAAAGTAATCATTCGACAGAGAATATTCAAAGCTTGTAAATTAAGAAATTGTAGCTACATTTACTCTGGATTAAACAAACATATTTTCCCGTCATTTATAAATTACATTATATATATATATATATATATATATATATATATATATATATATATATATATATATTAAGTTAAAAATCTCGATGAGAAAATAAAAATGTCTTTTATATTATTAACACAATCATTCTTCTTCTCTCCAATCAAAATCCATTTTGATGGTGAGTTTGATTTGGGATTTGGAAGATTTTAAATTTGGGTTCGTTGTTACTTAATTATTTTCATATGTTGATGTCAAAAATAATTTTGTTATAAAAAAAACATTATTTTTATGTATTTTTGAACTAAAAATATTTTCAAAAACTCTTAACCACACTCCGAATAGACATTCGATCCTGTATTAAAACATTCAATCTTTAAAACATTTTCTCTGAGCTCTTAATTAAACTTGAAAGAGCAATAAATTTTTTTATTCTCTCTTATTCACTATATCATTGACTCTCATTGTCGGAAATTATTTATTGATTTTCTGGTTAGTTCAATAATTTTTCCCAATCTCTCTAGAAATGAAGCAGAAGTCCACTTGTTAGCAGCTAACAAAGAAAGGAAACAGGTTGGTGGCTGCAGACAAGGAGAGGACTTTGTGCAAACCAAATTCTTAGATAGTTGTCGATTGTTTTCAATTTCCTAAGTATTTTTTATTATTATTAATAATAAACCAAAGCTGAAACCTAAAAATTGATTTTTATATTGACTACAACTTGTCGGAGTTGTAGGTGGCTGGCTGGGATGGAAGTGAAAATGATGGAAGATGGTGGGTTGTGAGTAGATTTGTTTTGAAATTTCCAGATTGTTTTTATTTCAATATTCATATTTGTCTATTGTGTTTGTAGTCAAAAAGAAAATTCAACCCTGCTTTCAATTTAATTTATTTAGATTTTTATGTTGAAAAAAAATCAAATGTATATAAGAAAAGGAAAAAAAATAACTAGGTTTTGATATGTGAAAACAACAGCTGGAATAAGAAGATAAAATAAACAAATTAGAAGAGCACTTTGGATATTAAAATAATTATAATTACAAACTTATAATATCTTAGGATTGAACTGCAAAGCCCATATCGATCTAATGCGTTGTTATCTCAATAGTATTTTTTTTCAAAAATATTTATCATAAGATCAGAATAATCCAATAAAATATATATATATATTTTAAAGACAATGTCACTCTGTATTGACTCTTCAAACTCGTACCTTGAACTATTAGACCAAAGGCATGATATCTAGAAAACAATGAAACTTAATTTTCAATCAATTAAATATTAAAGTATAAAATCAATGACATAAAAGATTAAAAACAAGAAATAACAATTAAGAGAATGAGGATGAAAATTGAAATAATTTATATAAGGGTGAAATTGATTTTAGGATGAAACTTAATTTTCAATCAATTAAATATTAAATGATAAAATCAATTATACAAAACGATTAAAAACAAGAAATAACAACTAAGAGAATGAGAATGAAATTTGAAATAATTTATATAGGGGTGAAATTGAATTTAGTTTTTAAAAAGAACCAATAAAAACAATCAAAAGAACGAGGATTAAAATTTAAATAGGAAATACAATCAAGATTTTGGTTTAAAGGTGAAATTAAAAGGAAAAATCAATTTAACAAAGAGCTCATAAAAGAAAAATAATTAAAAAAAATGAGGAACAAATTGAAAAAATATCACAAATTAGTATTCAAGGATTATATTGGAAAGAACATTGAAGTCTTTTAAAAAGAGCTAAGAAATGTTTTTTGAAAGAACAAGATCCTTGATGAAAATTCATATAAATAAGATGATAACCTTGAAATTTTGGCACGAGCAATTATGACTTTGAGAGAAGAGAAAAAAAAGTGTTGTCGATGACAAACTATGTCACCACCGATCATGCACCCTCCCCCACCCCCCACCCCCCCAAAAAAAAAAAAAAATCGACGATGCTTCCAATAACCTTTATAAAACTTATTTGTTCATGATTTGTTTAATAATTACTAATAAACTTTATAAAATAAATTTCAGTGCTTTCAATAACCGATTCAAAATGTCCATATTATTCCAATGAAAAATATAAACATGTTTATGTGTAGTGTTTTTCCAAATCTCATTAGATTTTGTTAATATTCGCAGTATTTTGTAGCTTAAATTACTAACGTATTGTGAAATCAACGAGATACCTCAAGTGTTTGAATGTTTGATTTCTTCTTAAGTACATCATGGGTATAAAAAAGGGTTTCTATCAAAACTTTAAATTCTTGGATAATCATTGTAATTCCATAATATTCTAGATAAGTTATTGTAATTTACCCAATTTTATATAAAAATTATAAAAGAGAAAAAGTTAAATAAAAGGTAACATGATCGATCCAAAGAACTGTTTACAAAAAAAACTAATAGGGATGGCAAAAACACTGTGGATCCCCTCACAACGCACTGTTTTCCAGAAAAATGCCTTTTTTTTCCAGTCCATTTATGCATTTTTATTTTATTTTATTTTATTTTGGTAACCTAAATTTTATCTTTTGAAAAATAAATCATCCTCGTGAGCTAGGTTGTTTAGAATTGGGACCTTAGAAATTGCTTGTCGACCTGTTAATGGATGCTTGAGGTATCGGGGAAAAAGTCCTATTTTTTATGATAAATTTGGAAAAAGTAAAATTTAATTTTTCTACCTGAAAAATGAGAATTCAGGGATCAAATTTGACTTTAGATGTAAAATCAAGGTCTTTTTTTAACTATTTATGTTTCACTTTCCCCCCCTCTAAAATCTCATCCTTTCATTTTCATTTTTTGATTTTTATTTTGGTTCAAAACTATATTTTATTTATTTTCCAGCTCTTGAATTTAAGGGGTGGTGGAAAAAGTACGAGAAGAACAATGAAGAAGAGAGAAAATTGATAATTGACTAATTTCTAGCCATGAAATAAAATTGTTTTTTTGTTGTTGATGAGTTTTATTTGAATGAGAGGGTTCATTTTGGTAATTTCCTATCCTTTATCTTGCTGAAAACTCTATATCGAAGTCGACATAGATCTTTTTTCCTATTTTTTTAATGTTTTTGAATTATTTTAAAAGTGCTTTGCATTGAGAAATTATTTTTTAGATTTTATAAGAGTGTTTATTAGATTGTTTTAGATGAAAATAAGTTAAAAAAAAAAAACTTGTTTTTTAATTTTAAATATCACTAGCTTAAATACCCCGACCACCTCTACTAAAATTAAGCTTCAAGATGACGTGTTATTTAATTTGTTTTTATTTACAGTAAAGAAAAAATAGAAAAGTATAGGCCCGAAGGCCTAATCCTTTCCCCTTTTAGTTTTTTTCTCCAATTAAATTTATATTTAAATTCTCTGTTTATATTAAATTTAAGTGGATCAAACACTTGATTTCAAAATACAAACTAATTAAATCTAACCAAGTTAATGATGTATATGATAGATTAATCATGTTGCTAAAATACTTTGTAATTACAAATATCTTTAAAAAAAAATAAAAACAATGACAACTTGAAAAAGAAGAAGAGAGTCGAATCAAATTTAAAAAAGAACAATCAGATTATATTCGGACCCGATAAGGTGAACAAGTGTATTACACCGGATCAACCCACTGTAGCGGCATGATTTAATTTCGCACATATATTTATTTGGGAGTGTAGTTGTGGTTGTTTTTGAAAGTATTTTTTATTTAAAAATATATTAAAAATATATTTTTTTATTTTTAAATTTTTTTTTGACATAGTACATCAAAATAATATAAGAACACCAAATTTTATTAATTTAAACTTAAACTTAAAAATAAAAATTTTTCAATTTTTTTCAAAAACGCTTTTAAAAAACCCTCCCAAACACCCCCATATAACTATCAAATAGTTTTATTAAAATCATGACTCGGGTTTTGAATCCACATTTAAAAAAAAAATATATAATTCAAGCAAAATAATTAACAAATCTGGCAAATTTCTTTTTACATTAAAATTAACTTTTAGCACAGCTCGCAAGACAAGTGAAACTAATGGCATGGATGTAATTACGTTTCAAAAATATTTAAAAAAATATATTTTTTAGTATTTTTAGATATTTTATATTAAAATATATTTTTAATCAAAACACATTTTAAAAAACGAACACAATTAGCTGATAGTGAATAGAGTATCAACTAGAACTCCAAATGGATACATCTTGGCCACAGAGACTTAAACAGGTGTTCGAGGGAGAAAATCTACACCGTCCATGTGTGTTAAAAAGTCACCCTAAGATTTTAAGAATGGCCATGCTTCGACTTTCGAGCAGAAAGAAAAGAAAATCAACAATTTTTAAGTTCCAAGTACGAGGAAATAAACCAGATTAAACTGTGCTCCTCTCCAACCCAGCTTGCCTGGTCACATGGAATTTCCCGGAGAGTTTTAAGGTAACAACAAATATTTCGACAGAAAATTTTCACAGGTAATATACGCAAGTAGATAAAAAAGTACACCGATCTCTCTCCCCTGCCTCCTCCACAACTGTACACTGGGGACTAGTCTTTTCCCACTTTCACCGCTCCATCTCATAATTGTCATGTTATGGAGAATGGAACAGCCAAACAGAACCTTCCCTCGGTGTAAAATACTGACTTTACTCAATCTCCTCGAGAGAAAGAGACAGAAAAAGCAGAGGTAGGATATTAGAAAATTTGCATCAGGAGCCTTTGGCTTTTTGTGCTTTTGTTCAACCCTCTCCCAGTGAGAAAAGCTACAGATACATACCGTCGTGGAAAACAGAGGAGGCTAGAGCTTGATAGCATTAGCAACTTCTTATAAAGAGCAATTGGGTACCCAAACCACTCAAACCTCCCCCCCACCTCTCCCTCTCTCTCCCTTGAAAAAAAAAAAGAAGAAGCTTTGCTTCAGTCCACCAATCGAGTGAAGAAAAGCATGGACAGCCAGAGAAGCTCTGTTCTGGGCTGGGGTTACTACTGCCAAGGAAAGGTAATGCATTTCTTGAGTTTATTGGCTTTTTTAGGATTGATTTTGTTTCGTGTCTTCCATGTTCTCTGGTGCTAGGAGTGGAATGGGGTTTTCTGCTTAAGTGTAATGAATTAGTTTTCTGTTCCTGGATATTACGGAGCTAATTTGTGACGGGACCTCTGTTTTTTGACTAATGCAGACTATGGATGACCTTAGGAGTTCCCTTTGGTACACAAATCTAGAGCTTGAGCAGACAAGGCTGGCAGTCCAAGATGAGCTGAGAAAGAAAGATGACCAGCTGTTTCATCTCAAGGATCTATTGAGCGAAGCCATCAGAGAAAGAGACGAGGCACAGGAGAAATGGAAAAGACTTGCCATTGAGAAGGTCCTGCTCCAGCAACATCACCAAAATGCTCCTCTCTCTGGGATTTCCAGTATTGAAGATGAACCCAGAAGAGGAATTGACTCCAGCAATGGCTTCTCATCATCAGATTGCGAGGAGAGCATTGTTTCATCTCCTGTTATTGACCCAACTCCACAACCATCCCAAGTGTCCCAACCAGCAGCAGTTGAGTTGGTTCCTGAAAAGCCATTGCCTGAAAAGGGAAAGCTTTTACAGGCAGTGATGAAAGCTGGCCCGCTCTTACAGACTCTCCTCCTAGCTGGGCCACTTCCTCAGTGGAGACACCCACCACCACCACTTGAGTCCTTTGAGATCCCACCTGTCACCATACCTTCACCCCCGCCCCCTGCAGCACCTCAGCTCATCCACCAAGACTCGTTAACCAACACTCACGGTTGCAATAGAAAAAGGGTTCTCTCGGATGGCTTTGATTCTCCCACAGAGACCAAGTATCAAAGGATAGTCCTCCACTGACAACTGCAGAACCCACTAAGTTATGGTTTACAGCTTTTATATATTTATTTATATCATTTTAATATACCACTAATTAAAAAAATTAGTGAGGAGATGGAATTGCAAGACGGGCAGGAGACTGATCTAGCATTTTTGTACAGAAGAAGTTTGTTTTAGAGAAGCTATTCCAGGTTGACTGAAGTGAAAGGGGAGACAGAAGAGTAGTCGATGGTCTTGTTCTTGGCCAATGTTTTTGGGTGGAGATTTTGGTCTCTTTTTTCCTCTTTTTTTTTCTTTCTTTCTTTCACTTCTTCACATTTTAGTTTTTGTTCCATGATGTGAAAGGGGGCTTGATGATTTTCACTGCTGTTCATGTAACTTGTAACTTAGATACAGTACTTGTGCTAGTAGTCAAGCAATGGTGTGCAAGTTTGAGAAAAAAGAGTGTGAATTTGAAAGGGAGAGGTAGGATCACAAAACCTCAACCAAAAACATTGGTTGATGGTTGTGAAGTTGTTAGGATTGGAAGATGAGTATGGCCACCAGCCACAGGGTTTGAGAGACCTACTTGTCGGGTTGAGTGGATCCCACAAATCAGAATCAGGATCTACTTCTGGTGTGATATATGATTATATTACTCTTTCTTTTTTTAATTCTTATTATTGAAGGAAAAAGTATTTGATTATATGAGTCTAGTTTTCTTGTGCTTTCAAGTCTCCGACGATGTATCCTCCTCCCATTTTAGCCATGTATTTTGCTCCAGTTTAGTTAATCGATATACACTACATAATGTTTTGTATACCTTCCCTAAAAATTATATCATCAATTCTTTTAAGAAAAATTCATAAAAAATTTCTACCAAGCAAAGCTAGTCTTTTGCTCTCATCTGGTTTATGTTTATTTTAGCATGAACTTCTACCTTCCTAGAGAGCTAAAACGATGGCAGGGTTTTTAAGTTTTGCCAATCTCAACAGGCTGATTGGCTTCAGAATAATTAAATCAACGCAGGAAAGCCCTAACAACGAAAACCTGAGCAAAAAACGTTGATAAAAAAACTTATTTTCTTTCTTCTTGGATTACCCAATTAGGGTTGGTTTCGCAGGTAGATAACCATTTAAAGTGTTGTGTGGGTGCTACTCCACTACCCATCTTTGCATGTATTTTTATCGTAAGAACGACGATCATGAAAGTCAACCCACACCATCTTCCTGTTCATCAGATCAGCATGATCATTGGAATTGTTAGTTCTGATACCACACCATCTAGCATTATCATTGTTATGATTGATTTGAACAGAGAGTTTTAGGGTTCCCATTCTAGTTAGGCAGGCAAGCAGGGAAATGGTAGACGTTTAACAGTTGCCCACACACATTAGAAGATCATGTGTAGTCACTACGGTGGTGATAGATATGATTAAATCAGTTGAAATTTGGGGTTTTTATTAGAAAGTTCACCTCAAACATCAGAAGAGGTGGCATGGAGATTTGGAATTTTGAAGACTACGTACCCTATTATATAATATAGTATCACCCCTCGAACCTTCTTCTGGAAAAGAAAATCTATATAAATATATTTTCTTACGAAAATTTAAACAAGATTTTGCTAGAAACGAAGTCTGAAGCCGAGTATCAACAGAAAAAAATCAGCAATGTCCAGCTTTTTTCATAAGCGAAGAAGATGGCTAGCTTGCTGTTGATAGGACCTCTCGGAGAAGGTTGAAAATGTTAGGCTGCTAAACCAGAAGCCGCCATGGATTGTCTGGTCTACACGGCAAAGCCATGGAAACAGGGGGGAAAAGAGAGAAAACTTGACCGGAAGACCTGTAATTTTTCAAAAGATTAGACAAGACAGGACTGCTTGCTCGAACATTCACTTTGGAAGGGAAAGGTCACCATCATGATTATTTCTTGCACTCGGCTGATCAGGCGGGCACCCCTTTCAACACCCTTTCGTCTCAAAACTTCTTGCGGAGAAGTACCAGGCAATTCCATGATGGGAGTTAAGCAATTAAATTAAAAGTAGTGGAAAGCTGCATTTGCCCGTAGTTGTCATGATAGCTATGAAATGAAGATAATTTTAGCTACACACACTTCCATTAAAATAAAAATAAAAAACATAAACTCACGAAGTGAATTATCATTTTCCTCGTAAGAAAAAACATAAACTCACGAGGTGAAGAAGGTTTTGCTCCCACCTTAAACATAATGACGGGTAGAACTCGCTGAAACCCATTACCCTGCCCCTGCCCCTGCCAGTGAAGAAAGTAAAAAATAGCACTTGAGGTCTTACAATCCATTCATATGACCGTTTAAGATTTTAGATATTTTAGGATCTCATCTGTCAACTAAAATTTTTAGCTGAGTTGGTTCATTAATATGATATCAGAATCTTGTTGATCTAGTGGTCACGAGTTAGAATCTCATTACCCTCATTCTATTTGATAAAAATCAAACACAAAATAATATAAGTCCATGCAAGTTTCAAGCCCAAAAAATTTTTAATTGAAAAAATATTTTAGAGAATAATATAAATCATATTATAGGGTCTCACCTAATAGCTTAAGCTTTTAAGTGAGATGATTCCTTAACAGGAATGTTATTTAGGATTTTATATAGTGTATAAATAGGTATTTTGAAGAAGAGAAAAGTGATCAGCCTCCATTTTGATAACAATGAGGATAGTAACTCAACGAAATTCACTTATCGGTTAGTCTCCTGAAAGATTTGGAGCATTGGATGAGAGAGTTTAATGCATGTAAAACAGAATATGATGATAGTCATTGGTGAATATTTATATGGGCCAATTATAGTTATTCACCAAAATTTGTAGAGAACTTGTTTCTTTTATATTGATAACCTGGATTTCCTTTTGTTGTAGAGGATCCCACCGAAGTTTGCAAAGCATCTTGTTAATTTACCTGGAATTCTGCGAGGGAATGCTGGTCTATTAGCATCAAAAGGGTTCAGAACATTCTGTATTTTGAAGAAGGTTGGAGGGAATTTGTGCAAAATAATGCTCTAGAACCTGGAGACTTTCTAGTTTTTTCATACTCTGGGATTCCAGAGTTTGATGTCACCATATATGGAAAAGATGGCTGTGAAAAGAATGTGGTTGCTGCAACTGAAAAGAAAACCGAACCTCCTTCCTGTGTTGGGAAACAAAATGAAGTTCATCAACCAGTCGGAAAGGATCAGAAGCATGGCACAAACATTGAAACGACTGACAATGAATCTGATATTAGCATGACTAAATTGAATGATCAGCAGCAGCCTCAGTGTCAAAAAGTATGTAAGGAAAAATATAGGGATCTTGGAGCCAGAAAATTCATCTCGAAGCATCCATCGTTTTACATCTGTATGAAGAAATCTTACGTGCAACATGGGTTTTTGGTAAGCTCCTGAACCTAACCTGATATCTCCGTTGAAATTGTTTGATAAACTGGAATACGTAGTTTTTTATAAACTTATTATGTAGAACGTGTGGTTAACCTGAGGTGGGATCTTTGACTTGAGGCAAGAACTTGGATGTTAAGCTCATTGTTGCTTTCATTATTTCACCTTTGATAGATTTTCTTAATGATAACATAAAAGCATTTACCACATTGCATGTGCAGAATCTACCAAAAAGGTTCTTGATGCAGCACATTAAAGTGAAACAACAGAAGATTACACTTAGGATTTCAAAAAACACCTGGTCAGTGAAATTGGTCTCCTCAGGATACCATCCAAGGCTTCGCGAAGGGTGGACGGCATTTGTGAAAAGCAATTCTCTGAAGATTGGGATATTTGCACCTTTCAAGTGTTAAGGGGGACTCCAAATGAGCTACAAGTTTCTATTTTAAGAGAATAATTTGATTATCTGCCCCCTCCACCCTCCTCTGTTTTATCAATGGGAGTGCTTATGCTAAATTGTTCAAAAAAAAGAGACTGAAATCTTGTAGGTAGCTATTATTGGGCAGTCATTCTCTGACTAGGGAAGCTCAAACACAACTAGCAGTCAATGGGATATTGAACATAATTATTTTGATTTCCCTGACATTGCTGATCTTTACAAGGAAACTTGCCTGGAAATGACAAGACATCAGAATTCTGTCCCGTATTCTTCTTCACTGTCATCTTCATTAAGCTTTGAAAGGCATGACTAGAAGTTCTTACAGATCACATTTTAACCTGTTTCGGTATGACAAATTTTGTATTAGTCGCATGAATAAAAATTCACTTGCATCCGACATGGGGGCTATGGAGAAAGAAAAACTTAAGCTAATGGCTCCCCATTGGGAATCCTAATGCAATACCCTGCAAATGCTAGCACACAACATTTTGTTCATCATAGAGCAAGAAAAAAAAAACATATGTAGAAACTAATCTACTTACTGTCCATCATACAGGAAACTGATCACCCCTTGTAGGGTGTTCACAGGACTAAGAGAATGAAGAAGACCTAAAGCTTCAAATTTATTAAACCATTCCAAACCAACACAGCAAATACAATACAGTGCAGCAACCCATGCAAATAAAGAGAACGCCTAAAATATCATTAAAACCCCTTCAGGCATAGTTTAATTTACAGGCCGGGTTATCCTTCGTCATCTCCGACCATACATGTGTGTTATATGCGAAGCGATCCCCACCTCTGTTTTTGAAAAGATTTCTGCAATGCTGTCCACCTCTGTTTTTGAAAAGATTTCTGCAATGCTGTTATTTCAAAATCTGAAGTTCTTTTTAGGAAGCTCAGTTTTCTGATTTAGCCTTAGCTGCATGGGATCTGTGGGTACATAGTTGGAGTTTACCAATGCTTTTGGCTCTGATTTATGAATGGCTAGTAGTTCTATCATAATTTGATGGAGAGCATTGTTCTGTATGAATTCAAGCCAAAAACTTCCATCAGCTTTGAGCTCAGTATCTTTTAACTTCTTCCACACATTTTTGCACTTTTCCTACCGATCAAAGTAAATTAAACGAACATTTACAGTGTGGTTCATGAGTCAGAATAAAGGGAGATGTACATACTAATATCAATATTGCTAGTTCAACATGTGAATACCTAATAGTCCAGTTTTGATAATTAACCTTCATAGTAAGCAATCACAGTGACAATCCGAAATGATCCAAATGTTGACTTGATTGGGTTTCTCACTATAAAGCTCTGGTGTATGGCTGTTTTTTTTTATCAGAAAAAGAGCAGGGATGAGAATCAAGTAACAAGAAAGACAGAGATGCAATGTTCGAAACTAAGAAAGCAAAACTAATTTCTGTAGCATTGTTCCCCACTTCATTATCTTGTTCTTGAAACATCTTTCACTCTTCAATCTCTACAACCTCCTTACCTCGTGTTTCAATCTGCATATCAGTGGTTCTTATTTGTGTTCTATCTATTTAAGAATATTCCTCAGCGTACAAATATTGTGAAACTTGAGGTTATCCTCAACATTATGGAGGTCTTCAGTTACTTGGATTTCTTGTAGTTGTAATTGACTTCGTTCTTCATTTGCCTCATTTTCAATCATATGAACCTCCTTGCCAGGTCTTCCCTCATCTACTCCTTCAGCGGGCTGCCTATATTTTCCTTCTTCAATCAATTTGGACTGTCCTTGAACAACTTGAGAAATGTTTTCAGCAGTCATCTCAATCCTCTCTTCCTTAGATACCCTAATCTGTTCTTCTAGAAAAATGGCCATTGTTTTTGACGACTTCTCTTCGAAGTGCTCATAGTTCATTTGTTCTATCACTTTCAGGCTGATCTTCTATTCCCATCATTCCATTCCGGTGTTCCTGCACTTCAATTCTTTCTTTGACCTTTTGCAATCTATTACTTCTCCTAACCTGAAAAACATCATACTTTGTCATGATAAACTGTGATATCACATCCTTGGTCGATCCCCCTTCTTCATTTAAATCCATAGTAGCCTCCTGTATCATATCTATGAATGAAATCAAATCAAATCACATAGGAAACTAAACAGTGACAATTTCATTCTTCCTTCGTCTTTCCAAAATCCAAGTAGAACAAGGTAAGACTCAAACCAGAGACCTACACTGCTACACGTGCCCTTGCTTTTTTAAGGAAGAGTGCTGCTAGACTAAAGACCCATTAGCACAAAAACTGAAATTTCTAGAGAAGCAGACATGAAACAAAAGAGAGAGAAACAAAAGGGTATACTGGGTGGTTGTCTGTTATGGTGGCCAGACGCTGTTTGATGTGCAGTATTTTTGTTTGGTCTTGGCTTGCCATTTTCACGATCATGTCATCTTCATTGAATTTCAGTCCCTGTGCATGGCATTACAGATCAAAACAAATATAGCAAATGCTAAGCAACCACCTGATATACAAAAATACCATGAATTTCTTTTCCCGAACATCAGTCGCACAGCTTGACAGCTAAAACTGGTTATTCTACGGGGGGGGGGGGGGGGGGGGATTTCCATAATTGTGGACAGGAGTGTAATCTTCATCTATCTAACTCAAAAGACTCTGAATCCCAATACTTGGTGGGATATCTAGATTTATTCTTATACAACATTCACAGGAGAGAAAAAAAAGTCAAACAGCTGACGGATTTGGCTATAGAATAAGGAAATTCATTTTCATTTTCTATTTTTCAGCTATGCAAGTTTAGAATACAACAAACACCATGGATGATTGATCATATTTGATGCTAGATATATGCTCCCAAGATGATCACAAGGAGATATTTGTGCACCACAAAATCTACAACATGCGGACTAGTTTCCCTAAATCCTTCACAGCTTCGTTGATTATGGAGCTATAATTGTGGACAGGAGTGTAAGGGATTCTTTTAGTTCAAAAAAGTACGTCAGAAATGAAATGTTAACAAATTAAAAAATACGCCGAATCATTAAGTAAGCTGGATTACAAGCCTGACTCAAGTGGACATATCCCACATCGACGAGACATAAAGTAGAGGAACAAATGGCGCAATATAAAAATGAGACCGTGTAGGCCGGAAAACTCATCTTTGCGCTTGGGGCAATGACGCAGCTAGTGAGGTTCTAACCGAGGCGCGTCAATTGCTGGTTGAAAACTATTTCCAAACCCCCTCTTAGGCCTGGGTTTGGCCCAGTGCCTTCGAGAATTTCTGGAAGGGCTCCCTTCGGGGTAAAGTCCTGCATTTCATAGTTTAAATATTAATTTTCTAGGATATGGCCTTTGGTGTTTGTGTCCATGGTCAAAAAACTATCCGACGGGTTAACTGGTTTGTTGATCAAATTTCTGATCTATAAATTAATAGACTATTTAATGATAAATTTAAAAAATATTAATTTAAAAAAATCTAAAAATGTCCAGAAGTAATTAATCTACTCTTATTTAGTGAAACGATGAATTATAAAATCTAATTTTTAATCAATTAAATATTAAATTATTAACATGATAAAAAATTCAATAAATCTAAAATCCGGAATAGGATATAAGGAACCTGATAGAAAAAAATTCAAATAAATTCTGAAATTCAATCTCTAATAAATCATGTGTCAAAATAATGATTTGAAAAAAAACAGAAAAAAAATCATATAAATATTTTTATGGGCTCGTTAATTAACTAAACCATATTTTTTCATAATGTTAAATAATATGGATTTCATTTTCAGGAAAAAATGAGAGGCTAATGTAACTTATTTACGCCACAAAATAAATGTGTAAAAATTAAAAGTATTTTCATTTAAAAATATATGAAAATAATTTTATTTATTTATAATTATTTTTAATATTAACATATCAAAATAATATAGAAACCTTTGATTTAGAATAAAAAAATTACTTTTTTCAAAAATAATCTAAAAACACAAATACAAAAACTAGTTTTATTTTGATAGGTAGGTTAATGGATCTTTCATTTACATTTATCTTTTATTAAGAAAAAAACAAAACAAAATAAAGTAGGTAATGATAAATCTTGACCATGGAAAAAAGTCAATGATTAACTTTGACTAAGAACCCATAATTATGTTTCTCAAAACACAAGTGAACGTGCATCTATTTTAAGCCACAAAATTAAAATTAAAGTCCATAATTCCTCAACCCATAATGATCCCTCTTTAGCCTTTGAAGTTAGACATCGTATTCTTTGCAGATGCTCCCGCTCCCCTCACCGAGCCGAATATCTATATTAATAATAATAAAAAAGACTTTACAATAGGATGTCAATAAGTATTTGAATTGACTGAATATTTGTTTTATTCGATTTGAATCAATAGGGTTTTCAGGTAAAAAATAATTTTAGCTTCAATTTGAATAAAGTTTTAAAAAATATTTCTTGTTATGGAAAGATTGTGGGATTTTTTACCAACGAACTAGAACTCAAATTATATCAACTCAGTGCTTGTTTGATAATGTGTTTTAAAAAAATATTTTTTTTAGATTATTTTGATGTATTAATATAAAAAATAATATTTTAAAAATGAAAAAGTTATTTAATATGTTTTTAAACAAATAAATATATTAAAAAATAATTTATTGACAAGTCCAATTGCATTACTTGTGATGCAGATTGATAGGAAATGATCGATAGCATATGCAAAGGACCATAATTATAAAATTGAAAGCAACTCTCACTTCACCTATGAAAAAGGGCGTCTTAAATGCAATTTGATGATCATTCTTTTTCAAACCCACAAGCATTAAAACAAGTCGGAGTAAACAATTTATCTCCTAATATTACTTTCTCAATAATTGAAAATATATAATTGATTTATAAATATTTAGCCTTACATATTTTTTTTTAATATTTTTTGACGCGGGATAGTATATAATCTATTTCTATATGGAATGTAAGGCTAAATTACAAAAAAAGAGTGGAATAAATTGAAGAAAAAAATAAATATAGTAAGGTACTGATGGTTCATGGAGTGTTTCTTTTTGTGATTCAACATTGTTTTTTCTAAAAACAAGAAAATACTGATTTGGTGCTTTTTATATAGAAATAAAAATTTAAGAATATATTATTTTAATTGGAAAATATTCCTAGAAAACAATATGCTACAAATTACCTTGAACACAGTTAAGGGTGCAGTAAATTATGGTCCTTTGTTTCAATGCTGCTTCTTAAGTGGCAGAAAAGACGGGGCAAAGCATCCGTAAGGGTAAAGTATAAGTTAGTCCCTATGTTTCAAGAAGGAAATTGTTTAGTACTTTTAATTTGGTAAATTACATAAATAGTCCTTATATATTTATATTTTAATATCATTATCAAATCATTTTTACTACCGATAAAAACCACAATTATAAAAGCTATCACAGTATCAAAAATACACAGAATATCACAAATCAATATTTTATATTCAAGGTATCTTTATTTTTTATTCAAAATATTCAGTTTCATTGAAAATATAAAATCATATTTTAAATTTTGTAATCTTTAAAATATCTTGCTTCCTTCTCTCTCTACTCAGCCAGCATCACGATCATCACTTCCCCGCACCTGGGCCCTTTCTCTCTCTTCTTTTTCCTCTCCCCTCTCCTTATTTTCCGACCGACCTCAATAGATTTGATTAGAATTTAAAGATTTAGGATTAATTAGTAATTTATAGAACTAAAGAAACTATTTAACTCAATTTATAAAACTGTAAGGACAGAAAAAAGCAAGCAAAAGGAAAAGCATAAGCAGAAACAAAATCCAAAACAAAACAAAAACCAGTCTCTGGTCGGACTGAGCTCACCCACTAACTCCGCCTCTCTCACGCCCTTCCTTTATCAGCCTCTATCGAACCAGCCAAAAAAATAGAAGAGAGATAAAAGTTTGAGCAGATAATAAGAACCCAAAACCACATTTCCTCTCTTGTCGTTTGCTCTTCATACAGAAAAAGCAATACTTTATAGTTTATAGATTTTGGATCTCCTTGACTGTTACACCCTCAAGTCGTGGTATTTTCTTGGTTAGGGTTTTTCATGTGATTATGGAGACGACGAGAATGAAGAAGTACAACAGGCAACTGAGTCCAGAGAGAGCAAAAGTGTGGACAGAGAGGTCACCAAAGTATCAACAACAGAACCGTAAAGTTGCTGTTGTTTATTACCTCTGTAAAAATCGCCAGCTTGAGCACCCTCATTTCATTGAAGTCCCTCTTTCTTCACCTGATGGTCTCTACCTTAGAGGTATTTTTTTGTGATTTCTTTATTGGGTTTCGGTTTCGAGAATGAATGTAATTTGATGTGTTGTTGCAGATGTGATTGCGAGGCTTAATGTTTTGAGAGGGAGAGGGATGGCTTCCTTGTATTCTTGGTCTTCTAAGAGGTCAAAGTTACTTTCTTTCTTTCTTCTGGTTTTAGTTTATTGGACTGTTTTGATTTGAAAAACCTGAAAGAATTGAAAAATCTTTGATAAATTTTTTTTGAAAAAAGTTGTGGGTCTCTTTTAGTTTATTCTGTTTGTGCTTATTTGTTCATTTTTGATTGTGTTATGTATCGCAGAAGCTATAAGAATGGATTTGTATGGCATGATCTTTGTGAGGATGATTTAATTCTTCCTGCTCATGGAAATGAATATGTTCTCAAAGGTTCTGAACTCTTTGAAGAATCTAATTCAGGTGGGCCATGGATGAATTTCAGCTTGATTCATGGTTTATTGTTCTGTAACATGGATATGTTTCAAGGCCTGAGTGCTTTTTAATCTCTACAGATAATTTCTCTCCTGTTGGAATCATAAAAATGCAAAATCTGAAACTATTGCCAGAACCAGCCTCTTCTAGAAGTCAAGATGACTCCTCGTCAGCTTCAAGTTTGAATGGAAAGGAAACAAAGCATTCTCAGGAAGATGAAATCTCCCCTCCACTGCAACATCCTGGCTCCTCTGGCGTGTCTCCAGAGTCTACTGCTGGAAAGAACTCTACGTGGAATGGCTCTCTTAGCCTGACAGAATACAAGGTTTACAAGAGTGATGGATTCACAAATGCTTCGACTCAGACCGAGGATAATGTAAGCAGATATAAATCCCGCGAAACCTGTACAAGGGGTGTATCGACTGATGATGCTTCTCTGGAACAGGAATGCAAAGAGGATTATCATAATCGGCTTCCATGCGTGAAGGAAAATTCTGAGATATGTGAGAATTCAGTTTCCTCTAGCCCATCATCATCAGGCGGGAAGACTGAAACTTTAGAGTCTCTTATTAGAGCTGATGTTAATAAAATCAACAGTTTTAGAATTATTGAAGAGGAAGACATTCGAATGCCAAACAATGCAAGACTCAAGGCCACTAATATGTTGATGCAAATGATCTCCTGTGGGTCAATTTCAGTGAAAGATCACAGTTTTGGATTAGTTCCAACCTACAGGCCGAGATTTTCTCATTCAAAATTTCCCTCTCCGTTTTACTCTACTTCAATAATGTTAGGAGAGCTTGATTGCTTGTCAGAGAATCCAAGGGTGATGGGTCTCAGATTGGAAGAAAAAGAGCATTTCAGTGGGAGCCTGATCGACACGAAAATGGTAGATGGAGATGGGCTTTCTAGTCTGAAGCGTTCTTCTTCCTACAATGCAAACAGGTTAACCTTGCTTCGACCCCTGCTTCTCTTTGGTGTTAAATTCTTTGCATATCATTTAAATGTGCTAGCTTCTCCCCCCTCCCCCAAGTATCTATGGATGCAAGCTGGTTGTAGTAGTACTAAAACCTAATAAGCTAATACATGACGTTTTTTCATATTTTGCATTAAAATCAACAGCTGGCTTGTTGAATGATGGCTTGAATTGAGTTATTTTAACTTAACAACTAGGCCTGTTAACCAGTTTGCGGATAGTTGGCAAATTTTACCAGATAGGTGTTCTGAAGAATTTGTACACTTCAGAATTTGTTGCACCGCCTGGAGACAGGCTAAAGAGACAACTTTCATGGCTGGTTACTGAATGTTTTATTTGGTTAGTTAACCTGGCTGGCTTAGGCTCTCAACCAGGTATTCTTGAGGAAACATCTAAGTCAAGCTTGAGTTTTCAATTTGGCCATTTGGCTTGGTGAAGAGAGTTCACAATGTCAACCAGTGGAGTTATCTCCTATCATTTCAGTTTTTAATGTGGTTTGTAGGGTTCCTATAATGTTGGCAAGGACAATAACATGATGTTGTTTTCTTGTTGGAGCAAAAATCTTTTCCCTCATGTGGACTTGTAAGATTGTTGCCCCACCCTCTTCAACCTACTACTTTCCCTGCACTGCACTGTAGTTGTTAATAGTGAGGTCACATGCATTGTCCCGTCAACCTATAGTGTTGGTATTCAAAAGCTCCAAACTTTTACTGAGCAAAGCTCAAAGAAACTTTATAGGTTATTATTGGTCTGCTAAAAAAAAGGTCATGCCTCGAATTGAGTCCTCATGGTTGGGTTTGGAATAATGCACAGTGCGAGAGGAACAAGAAAGCAGAAAGTATGAGACGAGACAAATTTGTGTTTGTTTTGGTAGACAAGATATAATTTTTTATCCGTCTCTGTTTGACTGATGGTATAGGAATGAAAAAAGAATCTATTATTTAGAAATGTGATAGTATTGGAATAAAAGTTATAAAATTACATCAAAAAAATTCTTCTATGTTTTATCAAGGACTTATTTTTTTATGAGAATACTTAAAGGTATTATTCAAAGAGGAAATAGTCCTGCTTTCTTTCCTTGTTATTTATCAATCCACCTTAATTACAAACACAGATTAAATTTCAGGATGTGTAAACAACCAGATTCAGTTGAAGACAATGGCGAGTCACCCTCTGGACACTCAAAATGCATCTCGCGATCACTAAAAGCCTCCCTAAGCAAGCAACCGCACAGCGAATCTTTGCGGTCACCGGTTTCTGATAAACCTCGGAACACCTCTGACAGGGCTGATGGCTCTCAAGGAATGCATTATAGCTCATCGAATGGTAGCGGTGACGGTGGCGGTGGCGGTGGCAGTAAAAGAATCACAGAGCCTGTTCCAGGTAAGAAACAATCAAAGAAGCTCGGTTCTTTCAGAGAGGAGAGGGTGATCCAAATCGAAGAAAGTTAAGTGTTGACTCCAATCTGTTTTAAAAGTTGCTGCTAAGTTTCATCCTTTTGTTGTCACATTTTGACACTATTCTAATCTCCTTGAACAGGCTTGCTTCAGGAGCTCGGGTTATAATCCACTCCAAAGCCCCCTGTAACCCTGCTGTTTGCCGCTCGTAGGGCAAAATTTGGAGGCTGGTCAATGTTAACAAACAGTCAGTTCCATTTGAAAAGGCTTGTTGATTGTATAAATAGTCAAAATTAATTGGCGGGTCCATGGAATGATTCTGTAAATAAAATTCAAAAGTTTAGAGCGGAAAGAGGGATAAAAAAACCCTTAGCAGCTCAGGCATTGTCTACTGAGGGCCAGGTTTTTTTTTTTTAAATAATAATTATAATAATTGAATTGTACCTTTTCGTGTAGACTATAGTCGCAAAATCATCCCTGTGCTACAGTAATGTTTTGCTACAATAAACTGTCACAGCAATGGCAACCATATATTATTTTTCAAAAACTTCTTCGCCTGCGCTATTTTGTCAACACTAAACACCAGTATAAATTGCCAGGGTCTTGTGTTTTCTCCCCTCTTCCTTTCCGACAAGTTAAAGCCCAGCTACTGGAATGGCATTCAACGTCACGGGCCATAAGTTATTATTTTCAAGTTTTCTTTCATTATTATTATTAATATCTCCACCCTCTCATCCCTTTCTATTAAATCTTACTCCATTCGAGAATATAAATGTTAAATTGATTGAATCGATGATGATATAGGAAAATAAAAGGGTTTTTCTTTTTCCTTTTCTTTTTCTTGAGTAGAGTTTACTTAAAGCATGACGAGTTAATCAATCCCTCCGAGGCATTTTTCAGTCTAGAAACAGCCAGAGCAACCCACTTGGATTGTCCTTTCTTTGTTTTTTTTCCCTTTCCTAGAAGACATCGACCGCGAAGGTGAAGAAAACAACGGTAATATTGTGATAGTTTATGTAATTGCGATTTAAAATGGTAGATTTTTTTTAAAAAAATACATAAATTATAGTTTTTTAGTAAAATCTATGGAAAATTATAATACGTGCTCACTCACTTAAATCTGTGAGTGGAGATTCTGTCCCCATTCTTACAGCGAATCTGAGGTGTCTCTGCTGTATAGTTATAGTCTAGGGTTATGTGCTCTTCACTGCAGGCTTGGCTAGAAGAAAAAACCAACGTGGCCTTGTCATTATTCACTAGCTTCTGTGCAGGTGAACCTGTATCCAGTCCACCGAGAAGAAACCAGACAGTCCAATCACGGTGCACTTTTCTTTTCTCTCTCTCTCCTTCACCTTGATTTGTGAGTTGCCATTTGAAAAAATCATATAATCCTTTCAATTTATTTCCCCTTCAGATTTAGTCCCTTTTCTCTTGAATGTAATTTATTTTGGAAAAATTATTTCAAATTTTCAATCTCATCATTCTTTAATTTTTCTCATCTCTCATTTTGGGTCCTTGTTCTTTTGATTACTATTTTTTATGTGAGGTTATTTATAAAATTGATGTCTTTTATGACTTCATCCTCCTTTATTTTTTTTTCTAAAAGGTTTGATTCTATATTTTTTTATTGTTATTGTTATGATTCAACAAGTTTTTTTTTTCTTTTTATTAATTTCATGATTTTATCAATTCTCATGTTTCATACCAGATTTGCTAGTAACACAAACTATAGATTTTGTTAGATCATTGAACAATGTGATGTTGCGGGTTGAATTATTTTTTTAATATAAAAAATATTTAGACATTGCTAATATTTTTTAATTAAAAAAATTAAATTGTGTGAGAATTGATCTGATGTGACTTGGTCATCTTGACGAGTAAAAACAACAACTCAGATGACCAGTAAAAACATAGTTTGAGTCGAAATAAATACTTAAAAATGATATCTTGTTTAATAAATGATGAGATCATAACATATTAGATCAATATGGATTAACTCGAGTTACTTTATCAATCCATATATCAAGTCATCAGATTATATCAAGTCATCAGATTATGATAACTCCTAAACAAAATAAATTAAAATAAATTATTAATTTTATTTTTCAATAAACTCAATGTTGAAAGATGAAATTGAAAAAAAGATCAATTATAAAACACAATCTAGAAAAATAAATTGCATTAACCTACCAAACCTGTGATCTATATATATCATAAGACCAACATAACCCAATAAAAAGAAATTTTGAAACTCAAACCAATAACTTAAGTTATAAGATAAGGATAACTTTATAGAAAATAAACTAAAATAAATCAAATAACTTAATTCGCAATCAACCTAATATTCAATAATAAATTTTAAAAAAACTGAATTAAAAAAATATTATTCTAATAATTAAAGTTTTAAAACTATACTCACAAGTCCAACAACCTCGAAAATTCCCTTAACGGGTCGATATCTCTTTTAAGTTTGGGCCCAGTTTCGAAGTATGTTCCACTCAACCTTGTCTGAAGACACTCGGAAGGGATAACAAAAGCCAATAAATACACCAGTAAATTCATGAATAAAACACACGAAGTCCAGAGAGGCCCAAGACAACTATCATGACTCCATGGAATCTTCTCGCCTGAACTCCTCCTCCTCCTCCTCTTCTCTTTCTCCATGGTCTCTCGCAACCCGAACACACCTTCCATGCGGGTCCTTACCCGCCCCCCAGCACCCTCACCCATCCCCATTCCCACTTCGTCTCCTGATCCCCAACCATCCTCCCAGTCGCATCCTCGCTCCCTAGAAGGGGTGGTAGTAGTTGGAATCCTTTCCCGGAACCCCAACCACTCCACACACCTTATCAATCGGGTCCTTGACTCCAACGCATTCGGGTCGGGTCATCTCGACAAAGCATTGGTTGCTGATAAAGACGAAGTTAAGGATTGGTTGAAGAAGAGGAGAATCAGTTATTACCATGAAGAAGAAAAAGGGTTCTTGTTCTTGCAGTTTTGTTCGACCCCCGTTATTCATGGGTTCTCAAATTCGGGTTCGGGTTTGGAAGAGCTGGAGTTTGAAGAACTTCAGGGTCTGCTCTTCATGTTCTCTGTAAGCCCCCTTTTATAACCTGCGAATTTTTCATTACAAATTTCAAGCTTAGTTTTTGTTGATGATTTTTCTTAACTTTATATGATTCCTTATAATGGGATTGTTCTTTTTTTTTTGTTGTTAATTCTGTTAAAAAATAAGTTTTTTTAGTTAAAATTTAAATATATTTAGGTGGTTCATAGCATTGTGAAAACAAAAAAATCTAAGACTAAGTTGGTACTCATGGTTAGTGTGCTTCAATGATCATTGTGTGTGATTTATCTAATATAAAATTCAATTAGCAATGCAGGTTTGCCATGTGATTCTATATATACAGGAGGGCACGCATTTCGACACTCATGTTTTGCAAAAGTTGAGGATTTTACAAGCATCTAAGCATGCACTATCTCCTTATGTGAGATCGAGAATTATCTCGTCGCTGTCATCTAGGCCCCAGTCTTTGTCATCTTCATCTAGACTGGCTTCTTCGACTGGTTCTTCTCCTGGAAGAAGTGGCTTCATAAGTCGCGATTCTTCCTCTGTTTCTATTATGTCTGGCTTAGGTTCCTACGCTTCGTTGTTTCCTGGGTATTGTACTCCAGTGATGCTCTTTGTATTTGTTGATGATTTTTTGGAGGGAATGAATTCTGGTTCTAATGTAGAGTCAACTGATAGTTCCTCACTCAATCAGTCGTCTGGTTTGAGTAGTGTGGCTAGGCCAAATGCACCTGCAAAAGGTTCTGGTTCAGTTGTTGTGCTAGCTCGCCCTTTAAGTAAATCAGAAGGTGGTTTCAAGAAGAAACTGCAGTCATCTCTTGAGGCACAGATTCGTTTTCTAATAAAGAAATGCCGAACACTATCAGGTTTTGAAAGCAGTCATAATGGTTCAAGAACTGGGGCTGTTTCAAGTACTGCACCTTTGTTTTCACTAGATGCATCAAGATCTGTTGTACTGCTTGACAGGTCTGCTAATCTGAGAGGTGAGTCTTTGGAGTTTGCTACTAACCTCGTGGAAGATGTTTTGAATGGGAAAATAACCTCAGATTCTCTTTTGCTTGAAAGTCATGGTCAAAATGCAAACAAAGATGACATTTTATCCATAAAGGAGTTCATTTACAGGCAGTCTGATATTCTGAGAGGAAAAGGAGGGTTGGCTACTGGAACGAACAGTGGCTCCGCAGCTGGTGTTGGGATGGTTGCTGTTGCTGCAGCTGCAGCTGCAGCCTCAGCTTCTGCTGGGTCAGGAAAGACTTTGACTACTTCTGAACTTCCAAGTTTGGAAATATGGTTGTCATCCAGTCAACTTATTCTATATGGAATTCTTTCAGCAAAACATGTATGTATTGATGAAACTGAAGTTGGTAAAAGGAAACCTCGTCAACGAAACACAGGTTCAGCTCAAATTGATGGAGCTTCAAGAGTTATAGACCCTCCAGACATTGCAGTATCTTTGCTGGAAAATAGCAGAGGACTTAACAGAAAATTTTCGACTTCGTGGTGCGTGAAAGCTCTTCCAACTGCCAAAGATGAGTATTTGAAGGGTTTGCCTGTTTGTTATCCCACCGCACAGCATGAGGCCCATTTAGAAAAAGCAATGCGTGTTTTCTTGTCAATGGTCAGGGGACCTGCAGTTCCGGTGTTTGCTAAAAAGCTGGAGGATGAATGCTCATCTGTCTGGAGATCTGGGAGGCAACTATGTGATGCTGTTAGTTTGACAGGGAAACCATGCATGCAAGTGCGACACAGTGTTGATAATGGTGTGATGCTTACTGGAGCTCCAGTCAAGCCTCATTCAAGTGGATATTTTTTCCTTCATGCCTGTGCCTGTGGTCGTTCACGTCAACTACTATCTGACCCTTTTGATTTTGAATCGGCAAATATATCTTCTAATTGCTTCACAGATTGTGACAAACTCCTTCCTGCTATCCAGTTACCTGAGGGAAGCAACATAGGACCGATCCAGTCATCTTCATGGAGTTTGATTCGTGTTGCGGGTGCAAGGTACTATGAATCTTCTAAGGGCCTGCTGCAAAGTGGGTTTTCTTCTACGCACAAATTTCTTTCAAAATGGTCAATATTTCTTGAAAAACCAACAAACCTAAATGGTCGACCAGCTACAAATGTGCAGCAAGGTTCTGCAATTAGGTCAAGTACAGATCCCCAGGTTGACTTTAATGGTGATTTAGATAGAAAGAAAACTGTGTTTTTCTCAGGAGATATGGATACAGTGGTGGAAAATAAAAGAAAATTGTCTGTAAATAGCAAATTATATGAAAAAGAACTCAGTTCTGATAGAATTATTCCAAATCTTACAATGAGAAAGCCTTTTTCTGAGGTTGTAGCTGGATCATCAGCTGCAGATTCAGGATTCCCTCCTCTGCAGCACAGGAAACAGCACCTGTCAAATTCTGAGAAAGGTTCCAAGAAAAACTGGGGGAGAGATATTATTGAACGGGGTCGTCCTAAAGTTGGTCAAGCATCTCACAAATCTGAAGATATTTCATTTGTCCAAGAAATTTTACATGGAAAGGCTTCTAATGGTGGCCTAGATGGTGATCCTTTCCTACAAATAGGAAGTAATGTAGTCCCTATGAATTCTATTGGCGGTGAAGTGGTGAAATCTTCTAAAGATGCAGTAATTTATGTTGGTTTTGAGCACGAGTGCCCCCATGGCCACCGTTTCTTATTAAGCCTAGATCATCTCAATGAACTAGGATCTTTGTATTCTTTGCCTGAAGAGTCTCATTTACCTTCTGTGGAAACTTCTGACAACAGCCTAGCTAATCCTTCAAACTTGGGTAGAAACAATGGCACTGGTAAAGGTCGTCGAAGCTCAAAGGACAAGGCTGTTGCTACTGCAAATAAGCTGAGAAATACAGACAAGTCAAAGGAGATGGGGGTAAATGGTAATGTATCTGTTAATGAGCTGACAATGTTCTCTGGGTCAGGGAAGGAACAGAAACTGACATCTCTCAATGTTCCAACACACTCCAATTTTACGAAATATCTTGATGCAGACTTTGTTTTTACAAGCCTTGATGATGGTGGAAGTGCTTTCTCCATGTTGAATAGAAATTTACCAATGTATATGAATTGCCCATACTGCCAGCTCTCCAAGAATAAGAAGGATCCACAAAAAGTCAAGTTTGCAGGGACAGTATCACAGATGCAGAGAATTTTTCTGGTACATGATGTTGCTAGTCTTTTCATACATTTTCCTGATTTCTATGGAACTGCAGAATTATGTTGTTAACATTTTCGTTTTATATGGTTGCAGTAAAAAGAAAAATATTCTTTAGTTTGATTGATAATATGATTTGGATGGTTCCAAGTTGTGCAATTCAGTTTTTTCTACAGTTTGTTTGACCACGCAGACACTGTTAATGCTGGCTCTTCTCAAGTGTGCTTGTTATTAGATGAGAAAGTGAAGTGGTATTAAACAATCAATAACCTCAAATTAGGCTACCTTTTTTCAGAGGACTACTTTGGTGTTTCAAATGGAGGAGGACAGAAACATACCATATCCACCAACATTTTTTTCAACAGTGAAATATAATAATATTGTCTGCATTTATCAAAAACCTAATGTTTAAAATCTGCTTGCAGGTAACACCTCCATTTCCAGTGGTGTTGGCCACATGCCCAGTTATACAATTTGCGGTATACCAGCCTTTCTCTTTAGAGCATATACATCAACATGGTATTTATACATCTGTAGAAGTGCATTCAGTATTCACTTGGAGTACTTTACCTTCATGAACAGGACTTCACCAATGTGGTCTTGGAATACTGTCGTGGTTTACATTGTTTCTTTGCCTGACAACTCCTTTCCTTTTATTGCAAATCTCAAATATTTATTGTTAGTACTGTTCATTTTGTCATGGGATGATGTTGGTGAGCTCGTGTGTGTGTGTTATTCATGTTCTAGCAACGTGTTGTTTTCAGGCATCGTGCCTCCCACCATCAGTTTCAGACCGTGATCAAAAGTTGCAGTTCAGCCTTGGATGTCAAGTGGTCCTACCACCAGAGAGTTTCCTTACACTTAGACTTCCATTTGTGTATGGTGTGCAAGTAGAAGATGGAAATCCAGTTCCTCTTAATGCTTTTGAAAGTCAACCAGAAATGACAGCCTGGATCATGAAGGGCACAACTCTGCAAGTTGTTTCCAAGGCAAGTAAACTCGGTGAGGAACACCAGCGAAGTCAGAATACCTGAACCTTGTAAATTGGACAGCACATTGACCTATGGCTTTAGCGAGTTCATGGAAGCAGATTTGATCGAACTGTTTTACCTATACTAAGGTGCGCTTTAAGCAATTTAAATAATTCTCTGAATTTTTGTGTTTATGTTTAATTTCTGCTAAATATATTCCGGAGCTGGTTGTTATCTTTTGTTTATTTGTTTGTAAATTTTTTTCTTTTCCTTTCTGAAACTTCTTATGTTAAATTTCTTGCCACACAATGTGGTCATAGCCCCTAGTTAACTGGGAAAAATGCCCCTATGGATTTACTAGGAAAATATATGAATCCATGCAGAGAGTTTGGAGTTACAGCCGACATGACTATTATTGGAGCTGGGAGACAAGAATTTTTTGTAGCTGCACCCGTACGGCTAGGATTATGACTTTCCCCATTGAAGTTGAAGCTTAGAAACTTGACTTGGAGATGCATTTGCAGTGCAAGGATTTGAATGACTTTTCAAGCTGTATGTGGTGATTGGTGAGCTCCAACCTGAAAACCGAGTTTACACAATTTAATCATTGCAATATATTTTGCTTTAGCCTCACTCAAGCATTCTTTTTTTTTTTTTTTGTCATTCAACGGGGTTCTTTTTATTTACGCAGGATTTAGAACTGAAGCTGGCTGGTGCCGCCAAGAAGTCATTCACGTTGCCATGGTATGCCTCTGTGTGCACACACGCTTGCCAGTTAATTCAAGTTATTGTCAGTGCAATCATTATTTTTCTGTAAGTCTCATAAAAGCCTCCCCCCTTGGGCTGAATTGGGTTCTTAACTTTCCTGGAAAAAAATTAGGATGCTTAAACCAGTCAAATAGAAAGTTGCCATCTCTTTCAAGTTTATTTATTTATTTATTCAATTTCATCCTTTTCTCCTTGGCCTTTTCAGCTGTAAACTGTCTGTTAAGTATTGCTGCAACATGGAGGCAAGGTTCCTGCTCATGTGTACACCAAATATAGATCTGTGGTATTATAACCTCTAGCGGACTCTAGCACAGAAGTGATTCCGTCTGTGGGAGTTGGATTTCATTCTGACATGCTAAGTTGACAAAATCGAAAGGAGAAACAAATATGGGAGACATTGCAGACAGCAGCTGGTGGTTTTGCTCTGCCAAAAATGGAAATACGAGGATGACTTAAGAACTACCAGAGTAGAAGCAGTTATCCTGTTCTTGTTTTTGTTCTGCCATTTCATGTCAGTGTACTTGTGCAGAAAGGGTATACGAATGGAAATCCTGAGGTCCTGTTTCCTAATTGGGAAGTTGCACCACTATTTCGACCGAAGTTTGACAATTACGTTTCTGTAGATGTTTTGTTTTTTTTTAATTGAAATAGAATGTTTTTGTTTTATGGCCTGTTTGGGAGTGCGGTTGCGGTAACTTTTCAAAATGCTTTTCGTGCTGAATTATATCAAAATGATGTTTTTTTTTTTTTTAAAAATTATTTTTGACATCAGCACATCAAAATGATTAAAATGTATTAAAAAAATTTCATTTAAAATGCAAATAAAATAAAATAAAATAAAATTTGGCAAAACGCTGTTTGCACCGCTCATCCAAACAGAGGCTTAAAGTGTTTCGGTGTTATCCTGATATATATATATATATATAATTAAAGATATTAATTCAACAAACAATATTAGTTCGAATTCAAAACTAAAATTATATGAAATTGTGTAATTTAAATTTCAAACATAAATAAAAAAATAAAGTTAAACTGATATAATTTGATTAATCTATGAATTTAAAGATAACATTAAAAATAAAAATTAACTAAAAAATTAAGTTAGATATTTTTAAAAATATTAAAATAATGATATATTAAATCAATTGAGTTCATTTTCAAGTTATACAAGTCAACTCATTAACCTTTAACTTGGATCTTGTCCTTGTCAACCAGGTTGAGAATTTTAAGAACTACGGGAGGCAGTCTGGTCGAGGGAAAAGAAAAAAAGGAGCCGAAAGCCCATCTCCACATAGCAACAAAAGACCGACACTGGCCTTATATGTTTCTACAGAGTACAAACTCCACCCACCAGAAGAAGCTCGCCGAACATTATCATTTTATCTGAAAAAAAGAGAAATGCCAGCAGCTGCAATGACAGCCAACGCCATCCTCACGGCAGCTCCACCAACTCTTCACCCTCTTCTCTCCCCACTCCCCCCAAATCATTCCTCATTCCATGGCGTCTCTCTTAAGCTCCCACGTCAGTCTTTTTCCTTCTCTCTGGCTGCCAAGAAGCAGCAACCGCTTTTTGTTGTTTCTGCTGCCAAGAAAGCTGTTGCTGTCCTTAAAGGCACTTCCAGTGTTGAAGGCGTCGTCACTTTGTCCCAGGAAGACGGTGGTCTGTCACTCTTCTCTCTCTTTAAGGTTTTGTTGTGAATGTTTTTGTTGGTTGAGGTTGACCTTTTGATTCTTTGTTGGATGATGAGAAATTAGAGAAAAGAGTGATGGTTTTTGTTGTTGGGAGATGTGTTTTCTTTTTTGGATCAGTTGAAGTTGTTTCTTGATGGCTGCGCTAACCGCATGGTGACTTTATCCTTGTCGAGTTTATGTTTGATTTTGCCTGTCTTTCAGATTGTAACTGAAGTTGCTGATTTTGAAATAAGCTGGCAAGTAGAGAAAATGAGGTTGGAACTAGATAATCAGTGTTTTTGTACTTGTTTCAGACAGGCTGATACTTGATTTCTGATGTTTAAAATATAAAATTTGAAAAAAAATAATTTCAGGCTATTTGTATGGAAATGATTTCAAGTAGTTTACTTTTTGTTTCTCACATACTTTCTGATTTACGGTTTGATATTGTTTACCTAATTTGAGGTTTAGTTTTCGATTCTTTGTTGTTTTCGAAAGGCAGTTTCCAAAAGGAATACTGTCATGTGGAAATTTTTGTATTTAAAATCTGGAATTAGGAGAAGCAAGCATTACTGAGACTTGATTTAGATGATATGGTTTTTGTTCTTTCCATCACTGAGAGCTTGAATATCCAACCATCCAAAGTCAGATGACCATAATGGTTTCAGTTCAGTGGAGGTTAATGTCAAGAGTCGTAAACATTGGACTTGGAGCTTTGATGGTCATTCACAAATTACTTGCATTTTTCTTTCAATAGGTCCTACAACTGTGAATGTTCGCATTACTGGGCTTACTCCAGGGCCTCATGGGTTCCACCTGGTGAGTATTCCTGGTTTCAGTTTTTATCACCTTTGGACTTGATAGAGTATACTTTCCAAATTGTAATTCTTTTTTTTTCTCTTTCAAATCATGGCTTTTTGTAGCATGAATATGGTGACACAACAAATGGATGCATGTCAACAGGTAGGACATGAAAACTTGTCAGCAAACTGTTTTGGCTTTGGTTCTTATGTTTTTTTAATTAATGCTGAGATGCTTTTAGTGCTTGATTGGTGCTTATAATTTCCCTTTTCAAATTCAAATAATAGGGGCGCATTTTAATCCTAACAAGTTGACACATGGTGCTCCTGAGGATGAAATCCGTCATGCGGGTGACCTGGGAAACATAGTTGCTAATGCCGATGGTAATGTCTTTCTGGATTTTCATTTGGATTTTATGGGCTTCTCTGAACGAATTAACATATTCTTGTAATTTTGATAGTACAGGAGTGGCAGAGGTAACAATAGTGGATAGCCAGGTGATGTTTCTGAACTGAAGCATGATGTTTATTTTTTATTTTTCAACAGCCATGAAATGTTTTTTTTTTCTTTGCTTGGCAAGAACTTTGGGTTGATACATGGTTTATATTCTCATTTCACTTTTCCTTAATTTCTGTGCATTTACTCATTTTTGGAGTTTTGATCAAAGTAATAATAGTAATATTGATAATAATAATGTAAATAAATTGTGCAGATACCACTGACTGGTCCTAATGCAGTGATTGGAAGAGCACTTGTGGTCCATGAGCTCGAGGATGACCTTGGAAAGGGTAGGTTCTTGTTCAGATTATTTTACTATCCATTGAGGTATGCCTGCGGTTGACACTCTTTGCTTTGTGGAGGCATCCTTGTTACAAACCTTTGCAACATCAACTTTGTTACCTGTCAAACTTAGCTTCCAATTATAAATTATTACTTGTGCTTGTTTACAAACTTTTTTCTAATACCTTTATGTTCAATGCAACCATGAGAAAAATCTGTCTCTCGTGTCAGGAGGGAGGGACACGGGAGACAGGGGTTGAAACTAACTTTATAAGGCTTGAAACTTGTGTTTTGCTATTTTGTTAGTGTTCTGAGGTAATGAATATAAAGTATGAACTTCTTTAGGAATGAAGGCACAGAATGGTGTTCCAGTCTCACTTAGTAGGAAATTATGGTTGCAATTTAGTGTGAATTACTTTGATGAACTTTGCTTTATGGATGTTCTTAACATTTCCTCTCCATCCTGGTTGTTTTTTGCATCTATAGGCGGGCATGAGCTAAGCTTAACCACTGGGAATGCAGGCGGTAGATTGGCATGTGGTATGTATGAATAATGTGTTTTTTTTGTCTCCAGCTGTTACATTTATCTGGTAGCTAGATGGTCATGACTTGGCTGATCCATTCTTTGATTCAAATTTTGAAAGCAATGAGCATTTGATAACTTGCTAGTTTATATTTTGAAAACTATGGCTTTTGGTTTTTATTGAAGAACTAAAAACTTCCAACGAAATTCTTAACTCTATGGATGTGCATGCAATCTTCACAGCTGTGTATGGGCTTACGCATACAGGCGTAACGTGTAACTTCCTTATTGTTTTCCTGTGTTGTATATTATTGTGTGATAAGGTTATTATTGATAGGGTGCATTTGATACCTCGGTACTTCTGGCAATGATTTGACTGAAGATTTCACATGGTACAGTAGCACTTGATATGGTAGATGCATCATGTGATTGTGATCATATTGGAATGCCAGATATAAAAACTAGCTTGAAACCATAAAGCAAGGCATCTATCCCACCATCAAACAACTTCTAAGTTTTGCAGTCTTTGTGAGGGTTCAATTTAATATTAATTTTGGTACTAGGATTTCACTGCATGCAGGAGCTAGATTCTTTTTGACCGACTGTATAGAAGAATTTTTTTTTTGACTAAATTTCTCGATGGAACTCCTGTATTGAGTGGAATATTCATATCACCAACATGATTGCTTGCAAGCTCACAATTACTGTGCTGTGCATACTTCACTCCAACTAAGGAAGGCATATCACCTAAGACTAAGAGGAATACGTTCCTTATTTCTTGCATTTTCCTTTCATGGTTGCGTGTGCAGCAAATGTTTTTAACACCAGCTTTATGATAGATTTTCATGAAGTCATATTAGGATTGATACTTGCACCTCTCAAATAAAATCAAATTTAAATAGCTTGCAACTTCACCCAACAAGAAAATGCATTGGAGAACCAAAGTCATACACAATGATCATCCTCACCCTATGTCTATAAAAGATGCGAACAAGTAATATAAAATCATAACGAAGTTGATTAATCATTCAAAGAGTTTGTAAGTTTAATCAAGAATTTAGTATGAGAATCACTTAACCACACAATAAGTAGCAAGAATAGTACGTATATATGTATATATGACTGCTAACTCTGTACAGTGAGCAGAACACACTTCCATGTGGGCTATTGAACATTTTCAGATTTTTCTTCCATATTATTTGGGGCCTTATCCTCCAAGTTCTTATTGACATTAAAGCATGCAGTTCATCTCAGTAAAATTTTAATTGAATACTTGAATTCTTATTCGCCTCTCTTGCCATGTATGTGCAGGAGTTGTTGGTTTGACTCCAATATAATGGCAGCTGTTCAAATTCAGTCTGGTGTCACCATTTGCTGCTTGCTTTCACCACTTTCTCATATAGAGCCTAGTGTTGATGTTAATTTTCCCAGTGTGTATCGTAAAATTGTGACAGCAAGTATCAAGTCATGATCTTAGACAAGTTTCCTACCTGAATAAAGTTTGGTGCAATGCATGCCTTGTCAATGCCAGATTCTGATATCTCAGCTTTTGATTTCACCAAATTTGGATTGGTAATTTCTTTATATTCCTCTAGAACTACAAAATGTTTCTGTGATGTAACTTTTTGAGCTTCTCTGGTATTTGAGGTCGTGTTTTGTTAGCTACTCTGGAGGGTCCAATCATTCTCTTAACAATCCATGTTGTTGCAAAGAATTCGGTTGACTAATTTAGGTTCTGTTTGGTATGATACCATGTGATGATAGAAACTTTCTTGTTTCAAGTCCATAAAATTTTATCTGCATGGAAAGGTATCACAGTGTCACACTTGGCAATGCTTGAAGAGGCCAAGCATTGCAACAATAGATTAAGAATTGTGTTAAAATCATGAAAGTATTTCTAGTAGGTTTGGCAACCTAATCAAGTTAACCCCACGACAAAAACAACAAATTGGCAAGAAACAGAAACAAGATGACGACTAATGACTACAGCTCACTGTCATCCTGATGAAGATTACAAAATAATTAATTTAGGTGTGGATGGCTAACAGACCATCAGAAATAGATTTATAGTCTCCTACTTATCGATATGTAAGAGTTGATCCAAGAACATGTTTATTGTTAAGATCTAAAAGTTGAGATTTACCGGTCACTCTGTCTCCATGTGCCCTGAAATTGACTAGCCAGAGTAATGAAAAGAGATGTTTTTTCTAATAAATCTGATGCCTAATCAAAATTGACATGGTCTCCATCACACAGGACATCAGTGACGTGCATGTTCTTAGAATAATCTACACATTAGAGCCTAATTTAAGGTTGGATTTGACATTTCGTGTCTGTTTGAGAGTGTAGTTAAAGTTATTTTTAAAAGTGTTTTTTATTTAGAAATTTATTGAAATAATATTTTTATTTTTTCAAATATTTTTAATAATACTTTTGAAACGCAGTGTCAAACATCCTCTTCGAGTCGTTGTCAACATTGAAAGGTGAGGGTTGGATAACCACCTTAATTTGTCTTCAAATTTCTATTGTGTTGGATAACCACCTTCATTTGTCTTCAAATTTCTACTGTGTGATTAGTTGCAACTTCCAAAGTGGCTCTCCAACACCATGAAATTGAAACCACTGCTCTTAGAATTCAACTATGAACTGTATATCCACACAACAAGTATATTATAGCCTTTCAAGTCAGCCTGAAGATACTCCTAGGTGATGAATCCTGCACTTGGATTTAGATGGGTAAAGAAAGTCATATTTCATTTTTCTTGGAACTTATCTTTATTTTTTTTAACAATCTCTGCAACTTTGTCATTTAATTTGATAACTATAACACACTTTCCTAGTTGAAACAAACTTAGAGATACAGACTTTTGCATCATGATCATGTTTTAGTTTTCCAAGAACTTTTCTTCAATTCTTAACAAATCTTTGTAGCTTAGGGGGTGTTTGGAGTACGTTTGAAAAAAATGATTATTTTATTTTATTTTAAATTAAAAATCTTGGTGTTTTTAGATCATTCTGATGTGCTGGTGTCAAAAATATTTTTTTAAAAATAAAAATAAAATCATTTTGATGCATTTCTGAACGAAAAATACTTTCAAAATCAACCGTAACAACACTTCCGAACAGAGACTAATTGGCAGCTATAACACACTTCTCTTGTTGAAAAAAAACTTAGGGATAAGTAGTTTGGCATCAAAGTCATCTTTAATTCTTCAAGGAACTTATCTATAATCCTTAATAAATCCTTGCAAGTTCATCTTTTGATTTGACAACTATATCTCACTTTTCTAATTGAAACAGACTCAGGATAGGACAGAGAAAAGAAATCTCAGCTACACTAAACTTGGTTGATGGAGAGCCAAGCAATCTGTGTTGTTTGGGGACAACCTTCTATTTGGGCTGCCAAAAACAATCTGTGTTGTTTGTATTACAACTTTCTAATCTAAACTTGTTAAGATGGAGAATGTTGTTCCAACAGATGATTTCTGAATATAGTTTCATGCATGGAAATGTTATTACTAAAACAGGAGGCAGCAGTCGAGAGAAAAAACTGTTTCTGCTATCCAAAAGACCAGACATTCATCCACCTCTCAGCACCAAATTCATTGACAGAAACTGCAGCTGTCAATAATATGGGATCATAAGAAAAAAAAACAGCTTCTGGAGCTGTCATCTATGGAATTCAACAGTAGATGGGTTATATTTTAAGCATATTATATGATACTGTTATTTCAGTTCCGGAATGCTTAGGATTTCTTCTAGTTTTAATTTCTGCAATTATTTCAGTTTTGTTAATTTTGATAATTTTTAGTAATTAATCTCGTTTTCTTGTCCAACAAGGATTAGAGCTAGGTTTTTTGCTTTAAATATAATTGTAAGCTTTTTGGCCGAAATCAATCAATTATTCAATAAATTCTTGAATTTTCTTGAGAGTTTCTCTTCTTCTAGGAATCCCAAAGTATTTTACAGAATATTAACATTGATCGTATTCTCTATGTTTTCCGCTGCGTCAAGCACAAATATCATAAGTACAGGGGGATCGATAAAACTAATCCATTCTAGCTTTTCCTTTTTCTTTCGTGGTGGCGAGTTAGTGACCGAACCTCCATTGCTGGGGTGCTAAATGAACAACAAATAGGATAATTAATTAATATCCAAATCTCGCTTTCAAAGACAACCAGTTCATTCACTGACAACCAAGAAAATAAATGAGACCAGCAGTGATAAGCTAGCTAGTTCATGGTAGTTCAATGCCAACCAAGAAAAGTAAGAAAAACAAAACGGGTGGTTTGTTTGCTAGTTAAATATTATTATTACGTGAGGTGCTTGGTTGCAGCTAACATGGTTTCTGTGGCCCATGAAAAGTCGCAGTGATTGAGTTTGTTTTTAGCGACTGTGTGAAGTGGAGTGAGTAGTAAGCTCACTACTGCAGTGTTGTGTGGTGTGTTAGGGCAAGCAATGCCGCTCGTCTTGTAGTGATGACAAGAGCTGGAGACCTTGCTTGTTGAACCAACCTCCCATCGCAAGTTGGTGACCAGAATGAGATTTCATGGGTTAGTTAACCCTAATTAGAGAATAAAAAATACATGGTTTCTCTGTAACCATTCATCAGAATTTATTGCTCAATTTGTTTTTCCTCAAGTATTTTGAACTGATTTGTCTCTCAAACCCATCCATTGAAATTGAGTTGATTGGGGATTCTTCTTCATAATTTTTTAATTTGCTTTTTATGAGCTACGAAGGTTTCATGACCCAGGTTAGTTTTTTTTTTTATTAAGAATTAAACTTTTTAATTTATTTTGTTTTCTCTCTATAAAGTTATCTTTGCCTCATGACTCGGTCACGGGTCTGGTCGGTTAACTCGTGTTGACTAAGGTAATTTTTTTTGTGTTTTTTTTTTAATTTTATCATGTAACATTGTGCTGATTAAAAGTTGACTTTCACTATTTATTTCAAATTTCTTTCCATGTGGTTATCTCAGTCTCATGTCTAAGTTTTCACAGGTTAATTTGAGTTGACTCGACTAATTTTTTAATTGAATTTTATTTTCAACCTCATCCTTTATTATTGGATTGATTGAGAATTGAGCTATTGATTTTTTTTTTATCTGCTTTCTAAAGGGTTATCAAGGTCTCATGATTTGGGTTAGAGATTTAACAGGTTAACTTAAGTTGATCGGGGTGAATACGAGTAAATTCAAGTACATCCAATATATTATCATCTTAATATTTAAATAGTCAATAATATTATCTTTATTAAAAAAAAAGAATTAAATCAAGAGGTTATATTTACTCAAGTCAACTTCCGGTATTAGATTTAATAACTATGATAAGAAGAGACTAAATTAACATGTATTTTATGGCAAGTGTTTTGTTTTCGTCCACCTTTTACTTTTTTGTTTCCACATGCCAACTGTTCTTTATTCGAGCTACGTACAAGAGATCTGAAACGAAATAATAATTAAATTAGAGTAATGAAAACAAATATTTTCAATTGATCAATTGAAAGAGATCGATAGATCAACGGGCTAGGAAAGTAAATGCTTTCCTTTTGTAATCCATCAATTAGTAGCAGCTAGCTTGAAACAAAAGCAGCACAACAGCAAGATCATAGCGGCATCCCACCACCATTGCCTTACGTGCCTCTCACAACTCACTGACCAGATCAATTTTCTACGCTAAGAATCTTCCCTACCCCTTCTCTTAGCACCACCCACTACTACATTTTCAGGGCCTAATATTCATTAATTCAAACGTAATAATTAATATTAGAAAAAAAACTAGACAACTTCGTAAAGAAATGGTTAATTAAAAAGCTAGTGCTGACCCATCTGACATTATTTGATTAACAACTAATTGTCTGCGGGTTTAAACATCCATGGCTGCCCTCCCATCCCCTCTCCTCTACCCCCTAAAATAACACACACACTCTGTTGAATTAGTATAAACTGTTCTTGGTGCTCTTCTACAGGTACTATTTTCACATGTATTTCAACTATATATTATAATGGTATGGCCTTTTAAGTCCCCAAAGGGTATGACGTGATGACAAAGAACTTGAGATCTGCACAGCAGGTCTCGAGTTCGAGTCAGAATGTATGTCTCTTGTAAGAGTATGGGACAATCGGGGTTTTACTCGTTTACCTGAGCACACAAAATACGTTTTCTGGAGATAAGGTTTCCTCGAATCCAAAAAGCAAAATAATGTATGACCTTTTAAACTGTTTTATAATCAAGCAAGGGAGTGATGTGGTTAATTTGAGGTGTCACAGATTTTATATTTTATGATTTGTAACCAAACATTTATCAGCTGATCTACTCAATCCATCGCCCATTATTGCTCGCAGGAATATGTGACAGCCATGCACCTCAATTAATAAGCGAAAAGATTCTTATAGCACATATTCACAGGCCAACATGATCATGAAGAGCAAGTTCAATAATTTTGTTGACTTGCATCCATGGTTTGAGTACATGACCTCCGATGATAATTGGCTCCTCTGTATATTTCCCCTCCCCTTCCCGATAATGGCGCCTCTAATTATTGAGTGAACTAGCACAGTACTATAGTTTTATGTCTAATCTCTTTGTTATGCTGTAAAATTTCACTTTTCAGCTGATGGTTTGATAATTGGTGTTCTTTCTTTCTATCTTTCTATATATATATAATTTCAATCTTTTTAAAAGCTCGCAACAACCCTCTTTCTATATATATACAATCTTCACAGATTAGATAGTTTTAGGTTCGATTCGGCAACATTACAATATGATTTAGGAAGTCAATGGTGCGATATATATAAAGAAGCACTCAAAATCAATTGTACTTTTACTAGCTATTTTTTTTATAACTTGTGTGTTTGGATCAGTTTACACATACTACAACTAATTCACAGATTCATTAAAAATTCTGCAAGCCTAGTGAGCAAGTAAAATACTGCGAGGATGATGAATATGCACAAAAAAAAATCAAATCTGGATATAAAAAAAAGAAATAAGTCTCGTCCTCTGTTAGGCCATGATCTCAAGTGCACTTTTACTAGCTACTTGATGCTTACGATGGTTGCTTCAAAAACATTACGTTAGAGATTAAAATATCTCTAACAAATGCTACCCTATGAGCGAAAATTATTTGCATCTCAAGTACTTTGAGCAATAATTATGTCATAAGGTTGCATCCAATGCATCTAACCACGAAATTGTGTTATATCTATTTCCATAAATTACAGATGAAATGAGGAGGATCAAACTGAGGAGGTAGTCAACCTTAATGATGCATGAGCCATTGGGAAAATGATAGCCGTTGATGCATGCCTTGATCACAAACATGAAGTCGATCGCAGGTTAAGATTCCAACAAAATAATACATACCTGTCGCATACTTGTAAGGTAAACATGCCCTTCCTGGAACAGAAAGACAACTACTTGACACATAGTCACTAATAAAATAATGTCCCTTTCTTTTCTTGCTGGCTCAGTCACTTGGTTTACTTGTTAGAGAATAATATCAATTATATTCTGGTATCTCATTTAATAATTTAAACTATTAGCTTAAATATTATTTTTCTATCAGAGTATTATTAACCCAACGATCATCACGACTTCGAATCTTACTACTTTCATTCTATTTAATGAAAAAACAAACACAAAGTAGTGTAAATTTGTGCAAATTTGAAACCCAAAGAGCTTTCACTTGAGAGAACATGTTAAAAAATAATATAAATTATATTCTTGAACCTCAACTAACAACTTAAATTCTTAGATGAGATAATTCTCTGTCACCGCTTAACTCTAAGCCCTATTCCATTAAACTTCACACATGAGAGACAGAATAACACAAGTTGACGAGGGGAAAAAAAGGTTTTGCTTAAAAGGTGACCGAATCTCTCAAATACACTCAAATAGTGGTGGTGGCGGTACCTTACTTTAACAAGACATGGAGTGAAAGAAGCAAGCTCTCATGCTTTTGACGTGCAAAACTGCCCTTTGCTTTTAATGGGTTTGAGTTTAATTATTCGTGACTTGGTTGGCATAAGAGAGTGAGTGTGTGTGAAATTCATCTCTCAATGCTAACACCAACCAACCCTTCAATCTCTCGATCCCTAATTGAGATATCTAACCAAGTTCTTATTTAAAAATCTGTTTTCCCTTTTAAAAAATCTATAATATTTGCTTAATTAATAATGTATGAATCTTCTTAAATTGTTATAACCTCGATAAATTAATAATTTTGATCAAACTTGGGTCGGAGAAAGCTTCCTTTTTTTTCCTTACATACACTGTGCAGTCAATTTTCAAATCTGTACAGTTTTATTCAATGAATTAAAATAAAAAACTTATAATTTTAATTGAAGCATATAAGGGAATATATTTATAACTCTTGAAAAGTAAAAAACTTTCCTTGGTAGCAACACTTCGAAGGTTGGAAACGCAAGAAAAGATTTTGGTTCCTTGTGTGGTGTTGCTGTAGACTAAAATTTGTGGCAACTCCATACAACTTTGTAAACATCTTCTCTCTCTCTCTCTCTCTCTCTCTCTCTCTCTCTCTCTCTCTCTCTCTCTCTCTCTCTCTCTATATATATATATATATATATATATATATATATATATATATATATATATAACAAGCAACGAACACCATGTTACCCTTCACTATTGTATAAATATAACAAACCCCACCTCAACTTCGCTCATTACTCTCCATTTCAGTACTCTCTCTTCTATTTTTCCCTTTTTTTTCATTCTCTACAAGCCCTTCTTTAGGTCACTTGTGCTTATCACATCTCTCATACTATATTTCACTTAAGGTAATTGGGGATGGATATGGAAGCTCAAGATGATTTCATGGGGTCTAATGATCTTGCTCAGATCATTAAAGGAAAACGCACCAAGCGCGAAAGGTCATCGTCCCCGTACATGGTGATGACCTCTAGCTCATCAAGTGGTTATGGTGGCGGTGATGGTGGAGGAGAAAGAGGAGTGCTTAAAGAGGAGTATGGCTCGACTTCGTCCCCGACAGCTTCCAGTGAGGTCTGTGAGAGCACAGAGGAAGAAGAAGACATGGCTAACTGTTTGATTCTACTAGCTCAAGGTGACGACCGTCCAAAGCAAACTCACGAAAACAAAAGTGGCAAAGTGGAGAAATTTAGAGCTCGAAAATCGTCAGATATGTCCGCAACAACTGTTAACAAGGCAGGTTTCTTTGTATACGAGTGCAAAACTTGTAACCGAAATTTCCCATCATTCCAAGCCTTAGGTGGCCACAGAGCCAGCCACAAAAAACCTAAAGCCACAGTGGAAGAGAGAAAAGGTCTTGCGGTGGCGTCAATGGAGGATCTTAGCGTTTGTCAATTGATTAAAAGGAGTAATCCTGATCCTTCTCTTTCCCTCCAAACAGGCCACAACAACAATAACGTCAACAAGGGTTTTCAGGGTAACAAGGCGGCTAAGATTCATGAGTGCTCAATTTGTGGCTCGGAGTTCATGTCCGGCCAAGCTCTCGGCGGTCACATGAGAAGGCACAGGGCTAACACAGGCAACCAAGTGGGCATGATCATTACAGAATCATCCGGTGCTACCGCCGAGTCTAATATTCACGGTGGTCATCATCAGATCAAGCCAAGAAATATCTTGGCCTTGGATCTTAATCTACCAGCTCCTGAGGATGATCATCTTCTTCGTGAAACCAAGTTCCAATTCACGTCAACTCGGCAAGCACTAGTGATCTCCGCCCCAGCCTTGGTGGATTGCCATTACTAGAGAAATACTGAGAAGATCCACAGGGATCAATTATGTGAATTATTTTAATTTTACCATTGCTATACTATAATTCTTTACCATCCAAATTCTTCCAATTCTTTCCTAGTTTAGCTTCAAGTGTCAGCATTAACTAAGTTTAACTTTGAAGTATGAATACTTTGAGTGAGTAAGCGGTTAGCGTTCATGGTTGCCTTTCATTCACGAAAAGTGAGTGATGATGGGAGGCATCTTTATCCTTCTTTTTTTTCTCCTTACAAATCTTTAAAATAAAATTTTGAGTTGTTTATAAGTGGGATAGCTATGTGCTGCACGAGAGAGAGAGAGAGAGAGAGAGAGAGAGAGATGGAAGGACTTGGCTATGGTTCGGCATACCACAACCAAAACTCTTGGATTAGGTTCTCCGAATACGTGTTTTTTTTTTTTTTTTTAGTTTTTGCAATAAAGCAAAAGAAATAAGAGGACAAGAAATTGTTTTGTTTTATGAGATTAATCCATCTCTATGATATCATGATTCAAAAGAGTTCGAAAAAAATAAAAGTTCTTTTGAATACGCCAACCTTTTTCTTACAAGCCAAAATATATTATGAATAGCTAGCATCAGCGGGCAAAACCCTTAATTACATCTTCAATGAATGTGTATCTCCTATTGAATAAATACAGAAAATATAAATTAAAATAAAATATCACTTGCATAAAACTTATGTTTTTTCAGAAGGAATCTAAGCTCATTTGTTTATTTTTTTTGGATGCGAAAAAACCTATTTTCTAAAAATTATATTTTAATTTGAGATATATTATACAGATTAATTTTTTTATCACATCATGCTTGAGAACTCATTAGTATTACAACCTTAAAAAGTCTTAGCAGCTCGACCGGAGAAGATTACGAAGGCCAGACCACAAGACAGAACTCCTAATTAAAGATGCAAAAAATGAGGAGTGTTGATTTGTTTTCTAACAAAAATACAAAATTTGTCCTGGCGTGAGTGGTGAGGGCGCTCTCGTCCCTTAAGAGAGGTCAGGGGTTCAATCCCTACTCTTGTATGGAGCTGGCCATTTGGGGAGCACTTTCACCTCTTCGGGGCCCACCCAGTGCGAACGTGGATTAGTCTGGACCAGTGTCTAGGACACCGCGTGGTTTATACAAAAAAAATAATACAAAATAATGTAAAATATTGAGAGTCGGCCACCCTCATAAAACTCGATAAATTTTGTATTCATAAATTGGGCGAAGCAACAAATCAACAGCTAAAAATACAATGAATGCATGTGAATCACAGAAGCAACAAACAATTTAATGCTCCATGTCAATCCAAATCATTAAGCTTAAACTTATAGGAGACTATATATTAGGGAATAATTGCAATCTAGAACGGCTACTCGTTGCCGACCATCCCACCATCACCACTCAAAGACTATACCCTATCCAGCCAACACCACTTAGCATGTCGCCTAATGATAATGCTCGAAGGAGCCGAGCCACTCGTAGGTAGCTCGGAGCTCGGCTCTTTAAGAGCTAGGTTCGAACTTATTTGCTAACTAATCAATCATGCGCTTATACAACCTTATTTTTAGAGCTCTAAGCTAAACTTGGCTCATTGAAGTTTATGAGCCGATCGACTGAATTAGGTTCTTTAAGGTTCATGAGTTGGCTTAAACTTGTAAGAAAATTCGTTTAAAAGCTAGCAATGAAGATCATGTATTAAGATTTCATAAAATAAATTAACTTAATACATAATCAAAAGCATTCTTTTTATAAAATAATATTTAATAAGAAACTTAGCAATTATATACGTGTTATATGAAGGAGTTCAAAAAAAAGTACAATTAATTTGAAAGTCGTGTTTACAAGACTCTTTTATGATATCGCAATTGTATGATATTTTCATAAATATATCAAGTTTAGGTTTAGTTTGTTCACAAGTTTTTCTGGCAACTAAACCAAGTCATGTTCAAGATGAGTCTAATTCCAGCCTGAACCTAGTAAGTTTTAGGAGGTATTTGACATTGCGTTTCAAAAATATTTTTTTAAAAAATATTAATTTTTATTTTGTTTTATATTTTAAATTAAATTTTTTGGTGTTTTTATATCATTTTCAAGTGATGATGTGAAAAATAATTTTTTTAAAATAAAATAACATTGTTTTGATGCATTTTTAAACGAAAAACACTTTTAAAAACAATATCAATCATACTCTCAAACAGACGCTTAATCAAGTTGAGCTTGAACACAATATTTTAGATATAACATATATCATGAGCATAATCTGACCTTGAGCCTTACTAAAAGTAGACAAGTCGAGCTATAAAATATAAAAGTTTGGTTCAACCTAACTCAACGAAAACCATGAAAACGAAAAGGCTTCTTACCTAAAACTCATTAACTAGCCTAATCATTCTCTATTCCACGAATATAACCATCCCCCCCATCTGCAACAAAGCACCAATTCAAAACAACGATGAACTCCTGAAACCAAAACTATAATGACCACTGAACATTTCCAACCATGCTCATCAACACCACCACCACCACCACCTCTCTTACCACGGTTGAAATGTAGATAGCTTGCTAAAGATTCTATTGGGAGAACGACAGTTTTTTTTTTTTTTCTTTTTTAAATGTGAACGTTTATCCAAGTATAGTATACTCTTGTTAATCAGTAAAGGAAAAAACAAGAAAAAACTTATGGCTTGTTTCAATAAATGACGGAACAAATGGCTAGCAAAGCTGAGTTGGTGGCTACCACATAAATCCATCTGTATTATATATATATATATAGATATAGATATATAGATATATACACACACATGTTAGTGGTCCACCTCTTACTCTTGGTTATTTGCCTGCTCGTTACACCTAATAAACCAACTGCTTCGATCATCCCTTACTTTTGAAGTCACTTAATTGAGATAATTCCATGGGCCATGCTGTCCACGCCACTGTATTTGGTGTTTCCAAGAAAGATACACTAGGTCCGTAGTGTATGCCACAGCTTGTGGATGTGCTTTTACACGAGTTCCATAGCTACCATGTATATTGCGACCCACCATTTTTTTTTAATTCATGTCATAGTTGTTAATTTTGTTCTTATATTTTGTACTAGTTAAAAAAATATTATTTTTTTCTTGGTTTAAATTTTGATTTATTTTGGATTTTTTGTCCAAATACCATCCAAAACATATTTGTTTGGTTCTGACCGTTCCGTTTAGGTCAAATAATATTTTTTAAAAAATAATAAATAATTTTACAATATCAATCATATCTCTTAATCCGACCATTAGATTAAGATAAAATTTTACGAGGAGTCTCTTGATATATTTATATATATTATATTAAAAATTTAGAGCAATCAGTAAATGTAATGACCTTGCGAGATTGATGATGACATTCTTATAATATTATACATATTCATAATTTTGTTCAGAAAAATCATTTTATTGTGTCTTTTTTAGATTAAATTGCACAATTCTAAAAAAATTGTTTTTGGATTTGAACTAATTTTTTTATTTAATATATATATACATAAACAGTACAACTCCAAAACGGCACACTGAAACGCTCTGAAACCAAAACATTCCATTTCAATTGGAAAAAAAAGCACCAACCGAATCGGTATTGACAGCTTTGATTCATATACGTGTCCGGACCCTCTTGTGTGTATTTTGGCTAATCTCACGGGTTTTAAATCTAACGACCATGTAAGTTTTTGGTGATCATTATTTAACATAATCACAAGACTCGAATCTGAGAATACATGAGTAGTAAATTTTTTAATCTCAAATTCTTATCACCGAACCAGTTAGTAGATGGTTGCCGCACACCATTCTTCATGGCTGTCATTATGTGCCAAGCTTGTTCTATATACCATATATAAAAACAGAGGGGGTTTTTCCACTTTATTTTCCAAACTAGTACAGCTAGAATTATAATTTTATTTTATCCAAAAAAAAAGTGATCATGCATGCAGCACACGCACAGCCTCTGGATTATTATTTATATACTAAATGCACGATGTAGAAGTGGCGCAAAATGCACTACAAGTAATCGCATGAAATGTGCGACCTCTTCAAATGTAAAGTGTTTGTTGACTCGCTACATGAGGAGTAGCTTTGCGTGTCATCAACACTAAGGCTATTTCATGACCCTATCTAAGCTTCGAGGAAGAATTCAATCAAGTTAACCAACCTAAATTTAATATTTTGTGTCATTTAAATTTCAAAATAATTCTGTTTTGAAAAGTCATTCAATTCTATTTTAATTTAATAGTGAATTGACTTTTAAAGTAAATCAATTTTTTTTAATTTAATTTAAAATTTGACTTGGATGAAATTCCGGGCTCATAGGTTTAATTCGAGTTTAATAACTGAAGACTCAAAAAAAATTATAGAAATAAAAATCAATATTTTTTTCAAGATTAGTTTGAAGAGGAAAAAACAAACTGGATTTATCAAGTTTTTTTTTAAGGATGAGACGAAAATTTAAATCCAAATGTGAGTGAATTCATTGAAAAGACAAGTTTTCAAGGGGAAAAGGGTAAGAATGAAAATTTTAAAACTTCAATAAAAAAAAAAGGCTAAAGAATAAATTATTTGGAAGTACTAGAAAGAATAGTCAATAATCAACAAACAATACAAATAGTCCACCAACACCAGCCAAAATCACAGAGGCCCCGAGAAATCCAATTAAAAAATCCATTAAAACTTTCTAGCCAAATAATCAACACTATCAACTCCACATGAAAAATAGAAAACGTATGTAATTATTTGGGAGTTTTGTTAATATTGTTTTTTAAAATATTTTTTATTTTTCAAAAATTATTTTTGATATTGTCACAATAAAATAATTTAAAAGCATTATATTTTTTTAATTTAAAATATTTTATATATATATAAAAAAAACAAAGTCAAACATAAATCAAAAGACAGAAACTCTATTACCACAACAATAATTCCCGATCTAACACAGAAATAGAGGTAGCATATGTAATAAATGTGCGATGTGCGACCACTGTTTATTTACTAAATCGCGAATTATTTTTCTGAATATGTTAGTTTAAATAATTAATTTGTCAACTATATTATTGTGGAAAAAAAAAAGTATCTCGTTGATCCAATCACAAATGACAGAGATGAGTCTTAAAGCTCATTTTCAAATTAGAGACCCCTACCAAATAAAATAAAATTTAAAATGAAACTTTTGGTCCAAATCAACTTGCCAACCCATAGAAATTAAATATACAAGTTCGAATTCAATCATAATAAATTTAATATAAAAAAAAGGAGCTTTGAAACCATATAATCCTACTACTCTACCACTAAAATGATGAAAAGTATGAGTTAGATTAATTTTTTTAAAAATATAAAAAAATATTGATATTTCTAATATATTTTTCTAGTTGGAAAAAAAATTCTAATTATTTAAGGTTGACTCGATATAATTCGATTGATTTTATTGGTTCAAAAACAACTCACAATCCTGTAAAATATAATTTGACTAAAAATACTTTGATAATCTGGGTTAACATTAAGGTAGCAATATATTAGATTGAATTGGATCGACCTAAATTAATATATCAAATTCACAATTCAAGTTATAAAAATATAGTAAACTCGTGAAAATAAATTATATTGTAATCCCTTCTTTTATTATCACTAATGTTTCTCTTAAATATAACTTTTGAGGTATGTTGTTTGCTTCATAAAAAAAAAAAAAAGAATATATATTCGGACAGATTCCTTGTCGGAGCTGCAGGCTGCCTCTGACTTGTCCTGTCGGTGTGCACAGTGACTAAAACTGGCACTGATTTGTTAGTCTTCGTTAGAAGGAGCTTCGACAAAAATAGGCGTTTAATGAAATCCACTAATTGAGCAAGAAAATCAGGCTGGATTAACATGAACTAACCTATAATTAATGAACCGACGGAGCTATATACGTTTTCCATGGTGGGTGGGGTCTTTATTTATTGATATATTTATTAATTGAGATGTGTATAAATTAATTTATTCATGTCAATAAAAAAATTTAGGGCATAAATTATTAAGAAGCCAAGAGCAAAAAATAAAAATCGAAACAACGAATAACCTCCACCAGCAAGTTATTTAATTTTAAAAATTTATTTATTCTACTATTTTGAATTCTATTTTGAAATAATAAAATTTAACCTCAAAAATATTTATTTTTATCCTTCCAACCAAAATATATTTCTATCATTTTTGTATTTATCTCTCTTTTATATCTTGAATCATTAACCATACGAGACCACAGGGAGTGCTTATCTATGAGTCCACAGTGAGAAGACCAAATTCCTCTAATGTCCTTTACAATAGTTTTGTTTTTATTACTGATACCTCTACTGAGATCATCGGGGTTGCTGTGGTGTAGTGGTTATCACGTTAGTCTTACACACTAAAGGTCCCCAGTTCGATCCTGGGCAGCAACATTTTGTCTGCGAGTATATATATATATATTTACACATTAATTTTTTTGAAGTTTAATTTTTCTCCCTCCCTTATTCTTTATCATGGATTCGTGGGGTACTGGGTAACTTTAGTTACAATATTGCAGGCTTAAATTGTAAGCATTAAAAAAAGAAATCTTTTTTTCCCCATGGAAAAAGAATTCCATCATTTAGCTTTTGTTCCCTCTATTCAATTCCTGTCTTAGAATGATTACAGAAAACGACGCCGAAATTGCAAGCTATGCTTACTAAGGCTATAAATACCAAAACCAAATTAGCAAACACTAATGTATATATACATATCATACATGTAAGATTGAGACTAATCCCTTGAAATCAAAGAAAAGCATTCCAATAGTAGACTTGAAATTCCCAGAATGGTAATGTTAAAGTGAAAGATTTAACATTAGAGAACTTCCCGATAGAAAGCTACAAGTGAAAAAGAGAGAATGAACATGCAGCAACAAAAGCATGGCTGCAAGGTAAAATGAAAATTATACAGCTCCACTGTCCAGACAAGTAACTAATTTGCACTTTCCAACCAATCTATCTTGTATTTGATCTTGCATTATCCAATGCTCCTGCAATAAAATTTTAGCAAATTCATTAATATCATCGGCAGACAGAACGTGTGTATAAACTGTCGAAAGCCTCAACAAATGAGATCTAATGGTTTCTTTTTTAACCATCCTATGGTAGTATAGAGCTTGTCAATTTAACTCAAGGGGAGGGGAATCTTGGTATCCTATTTTGTAAGGCTCCATGTCAGTAATTAGGCCATCCTCGTTTGATTGAAGAAAGATATGTCACGGTATCCTCAAATATTTGTTATATGAGTATCTTACGAAGCAATTCTGCAACTTGGTCACTGAATCTGAATGGCATAGAATATTTTGACCCTAGAATTGTAGAGTAGTCTTGATCAGGCTAAATAAGTTTGAAACTAAGTTTGAAACTCTAAAGGTGACATAAAGACAGCCTGGCTTATTACAATATGAGAGGAACCAGGTTGCTAAAAAAAATTCAACTACTTTTGTCTTACATTTTGGCAATACCTTTCTTTTTTCTTTTGTCTTACATTTTGGCAATACCTTTCTTTTTTCTTCTTTGGCTGCTGAACAAAGGAACTGCTATTTATCTAATGACTTGTTTTTTGAAATTACATCGACAAAAAGTAAAATGAAATATAGAGCAACCAAATTCCTCATCTAAGGTAGAAATTTAAAAGCCTGAATATCTTCTATTTGACATGTGGGCTCGAACCGAGTCCTAAGAGGCAGGAGCTCGAATCTAAAGGAATCAATAATTTCACAATACAATTAATAAGAAATTGTGGAATTTAGACACCAAATATTGTTAGGTATTCAGATTGCAGGGATCCATAGCAAGGAGGCTTAAAGATACAGTTACGAAACTATTTCCTCTCTTCAAATGATTTTAACAAGGAGATGATGCTCACATACCTTACTGATGCTAGTAGCTCACATGTATATTCCATTCAAAGATTGGCTCCAAACGTTGTTTGCACTTAGTTAGCATAGACATTCAACCTCAGTTGAGCAGTAACTTCTGGGTGAAGCTTAAGTTCAGCAATGTATTCTCCTGTTTCCCTGATTTCTGGAAGAGAAACAATTCGCTTGTCCACATCCCTATGGTTCAATGAAGAAATCAATAAGCACAAAACAGGGACATGGAAGGGAAAGATTTGTATATGTGTACATGTATGTGTGTGCATGCCATCCCACTGATAAAGACACCTGCCTGGTGCGAACTGTACTGTCATTGGGTTAAGAACACTCTATTTGTATCTTGATAGCTAAACTATTGGCCAAATACTACCAGAGGATTAAAAAAGATACGGATTACCTGCATAACATGAAAAAAATACATCCCGTATCTTACACCTCGATACTATTATGAGCTCATATGGTGTATATTTGCAAGGTAAGGCTGTTTTTCTGGATTACATTTCAAAGTGTTATTTCCTCTAACCTTTGGTTTCAGGACATCATATTTCTTAATAATATCTTCTCTCATAATGGAATCAAACTGAATATAGTGCGGACTTGTTCACATGTTTGCACTTTCTAAAAGACATACAGACATTTAGAATTCAACCCTTGAAATAACATGTAAGAAGTAGTTTTTTTGGCTGAAAGAAGGGCAACGGCTGTAGTGTCCTCAATTACAAAATAGCACATTATTATAATCAGTATTAATTACAAAATAGCACATATTATTATAATCAATATTCTAAGGTTCATGGAAAATTCGCATAAACCAGTCTTAAGAATTTTAACGAAAGAAATGCATAAGTTTCCTGAGTTACTAATAAATTCCCAGGCTCAATTTTCAATGTTCATGATATTGGCAAGTGTCTGCATGGTTGTAAATCTGCATAGAGTCGAAAACAGTACCTCTGAATCTGTGCCTTGATTATATCAACAAGATCTTGAGCAGTTACACTGCCAAAATACATTCATTTAGACACCATACGCAGAAAATGAACCACGCATAAAATAAGAAAAAAATGCTGGTCTGGATTCAACTCACGTCCCAAATATCTGTCTTCCCTTTCCCCCTTTGCGCTTGACCTTGAATGCTCCAACAGTTTCAAATATGAGTGCCAGCTGCTGTGCCTCTTCTTTTACCTGCAGAATGATAGCAATTAAAAGAAAAAGGCGCATTTCCCAAATAGTGACAGATACGTGCAGCATTTCATTACCCGTTTTTTCTCAGCCTCAATTCTTTCTTCTTCCATCTGCATTTCCCTGGAAATCAAGAAAGTGCAATCATATTAATATTGGACCAGGAAAGAAATAGTTTTAAAACAAACAAAATTTAACATATATACTTGTCATCAGGAAATCTCATTGACCACAAACTTCACGCAAAGCTTGAATGCTTATGACGTGCAAGCTGAATCTAAAGCTCTTGCACATAGGCTCAAAAGCTCAATCTGTACATTCACCTTCCTGGATAATACTTTTGACCTCTCAACTACAAACGTTTCCACAAGGCTCCAATTAAACTTCCAAGGTAATTTACTAGTGGATGTAATCAAGAAAGAAAAAAAAGATCCAAGCATGACAATGATGCTCTTCCACAATGCCTGCTGAACTCAATGATGCTTACAGGGAAATAAATCACTAGTCCTCTAAGAAGTGTCAGAGAAGGGTTAATGAAACTAAGTGCAGTTCATTTGAGGGAATGATCATGTCCCCCCCCCCCCCCCCCCCCAACAGTAATTGAAGTCAACAAAATTGGTCTTCCTCCACCAACTCAATCATGAAAATCGCAAATTCTAATATGATTTCTCAAGTTATTATATCATCGATATGGGGAATCAGGTTAGCCAAAAACAATGACTCTCCCTGTCAAGTATAGAAGAATGAGAAGTACTATCAAGTATAGAAGAATGAGAAGTAATACAATGAATTATTATAAATTCTATATTTTGAGAAACACCATCTCATTTTCAGAGGGATATTCCAGCTTAAACATCTGCGTAGGCCACCCACTGCATAGCATGTTCATGGGTTGTATACTTTTAGCAGGTATATTTCATCCATCAATATCTCATTCAAATTGAGAAAATGGGCAATTATTTTCTCCATCAAATGGATGATAAGTTTCCCTCAACGCACAAATATAATCAGCACAAAAACTAAGACATAAAAAAAATCAACGTATATTGGTCAAGTTAAACCTTACTTGAATAAACCAGGAGTGACAATCTGAGCCTTGCCTGTAGGCAGCAGAAAATTCCTGTAATAACCAGCCTTGACATCAACTAGTTGCCCTCTCTTTCCCAAATCTATCACATCCTCTTTCAATATTATCTAGCACAACAACAATGCACTAAACCCCATTAATTAAAAAGACTAAAACCAAAGAGACTCTCTCTTTGGTAGCCATAAAAAAAGTGCCCAGATTGAATTTTCTTTCAAGAAAACAGTGTGAGAGAAATTACAAGAACCCAATTCAGGTTATGCAATTTGATCGTTACCTTTCTTGTCTTTTTGGCTTTCTTCTGAGCTAAAACCTGCATAGGTATTCTTTTGTCTGGGAATTTGGAGATTTCATTTGTTGGTCCGGCAAAACCATGAAGCCAAGAAGAAGAGCTGCATGAAAGAGTTGATGCCACTGTAGATGGTGATGCCATTTCCCTACACGCAAAAACACCAGCTGTTCTCTTCGTTTCCCTGGTCTTATCCGTTGGGCTCTTGTGCTCTACTCGTGTACTGTGACAAACTCACAAAGAACCTGCTTTCCAAGTTTGTGTTTTTTGTTGCTGTTTTAGTCCTCTTTGTGTGGATATAAACTAAAATGGTACAGTTATGATTTATAATTGTAATGGGACCCTTGATTAGATTTTGCACCGTTCATCCCTCTTGACCTTTAGTTAACTTGGTCCCTATACATAATTTTGATTTAAATTGATCCCTATTCATAATTTTGCGAGGAGTCAAATCATGACAAGGGCAAACTAGATATTTTTTTCATTTTATTCTGTTTTGTCCTCCACAATTAAAAAAAAAAAGATATGTCTGTGTGTGTGCGTGTGTGTGTGTGTGTGTAATAAAATTAAATACAGATGAATCTTGTCCCTTGCGTCTTATCTTATACTGTCTGATCCCCCAGCTTCTTTCCTCCCGATTTTATGATTCATCATACTTGACAATATTCATTGAAGCTCCCCATTAAATTCATGATACTTATTATTTTATTAATTTTAACCATAAATCTAAGACTCGGTAATCTTCAAAATAAATTAAAATTACATTTTAATAATAAAAAAAGGAGTTTGTTAGAAATTTAATTTAAGAATATCGTTAATGTATGTATTTAACTTAAATGTTTACTTATTTTTAGAATTAAATTTTTATTGGAAATTATTCTTTAACATAAATATTTTAATATGAAGCATCAACACGATTAACATTATGGGTAAATAAAAAATTAATCCAAAGAAAATTATTTGGCATGTTTTGTAAAATTTAAAACCTTCTATTTTATATTTAAAAAAATACAGGATTTTCTTATAACTTATATAATAAATAAATAAAATTAAACTCGTAAGGTAACAAATTTTTCTAAAGAAAGATATCATATGAAAGTAGGCTTTGCATTGCATACACGCTCAAGCCCTATGCCTGTGTTAAAGCTTGTCGGAAAATACTTTTTGTTGCCATAAATAATTATTTTTTGTCAATATATTTTATTTCGTCACCCATGTATGAACAATCTAAACAATAACTTTCCACTTCCATAGCATTTTTATTTTTTAAGTAAAGATGTTTGAATTTTAAAAAATTATCATATTTTTTATTTGTTTATGGTGGATAATAAAAGCAAAATGATGAATATTAATTATAATATCAATATAAAAAGAGGTTGAATACGTAAATTTTTATTTCCTCATATTCTTTTTCCTATAGTTTTACTTAGTTTTTTTTCCCTTATACCAAAGATTTAGTGATCTTTTTCGAGAGATTTTAATTTCATAAATTTTATTTTAAAAGTAAAACTAAACAAGATGCATGGTTGTATTAGGATTATGAAATGTTGATTGCAATTATTTATTTTCACTAAAAGACAAATAATAAAATTTTGAGAACAAATACTTAATATTTAAGTGTGTAAGCATGCTAATAGCTTTCTTTAAAAAAAATCAACTTTTTTTTCTACTTGCTTGAGTTTTATTTAAAAATCATATTTTACACATTGTAATAATTTATAAATTTCTCAATAATTAGTTCAACAAAATTGAACCTAAGCAATTGCAAATGGAGTTTTTGATAACAGGGTTATCTTCAACCTTACCTACCTATGTTTTAATTAAAAAATAAATTAATTAAATATATAAATTCATATTTTATTGAATTTCTACTCCTCATCTCAATTGGCCAACACTATTAGAAGGATTTATTTATATTTGAAGTAAATATAAAGCTTAATTAATCCCCGTGGTTTTAGCAACATAATAATTTGGTTTCTCTAGTTATACAAACCATAAGTTAGTTCTTTGTTTTTTCCAAAGTTTTTTTTTCCAATTAATATACAATATTCAAAACGATATTCTATGTAGAGAAATGGTTGACTTGGTGACAGATAGACAACGTATTAATTGATGACACATAACATATCAACTAAGTCGTAAATAAACATAAAAACACAGGAATGCAAAATTGTACTTTTACATCATAGACACTAATATACAAATAAACATATAAATTCTAAATATATATTTTTTTTCTTAATTACTAATACACATATTTTTAAATTATTTTTATATATTGATATCAAAAATAATTTTTTAAAATAAAAAAAAATCATTTTAATAAATTTTTAAACAAAAAACACTTTCTATACTTACAAACAGACAATTATTCCCATACTAGTTCCAGCTGGGACAGTAACGTTCTTGATCATTTCAGGTGAGTGGCGGCTATAATGATATTATTGGCGGCATGGCGACGTTGTATTTCTCTACGTTGTGAATTTAGGAAGGAAACGTCTGTTAAAATTTGCCATTGCTGATTTGATCAAAGAAATTGAAGAAGGTAGTTCCGGAGCTCACCTTATGCATCTATAAATCTAAATTATATTGTTATTTTATCAATATTGCAAGCTCTATTTTGATGTATATATATAGATGAAGTAATATAAATTATATTTTAAAGCTTCACTTAAACTATAAAGTTGAATTAATTTTTTGACATGATATAAGAATCGTATTGATTAAACAATTACAGCTTCAAATATTATTATCTTAGAAATTAAATATAAAATAGTATGAGCTCATATAAATTTAAAATCTAAAAAAAAATCACTTGAAAAACTTTATTATAAAATAATATAAATTATATGATGTGTCTCATAACCCAACACTAAAAATAATCATGGCTGTAATTAAGAAACAACCAAGCAACCAACACAAAATAAAAATTGCAAACCCTATTTTCGAGTGCATGGTTAAAGGGAGACAAAATGCGGCCACTTGCGTTGCTGGCTAATCGGTGATTTTGCCGTCAAATAAACGTTGTTAATTACTAGTAAATTTTCATTTGCATGTGGGATGGGATGGGATGACGTGAGATGGCACAACGTTGTAAATGAAGGAGAAATGGTCTAGCTAGCCAGTTAAGATATTCATAACCCGCGCGTGCACCCCATTTTAATTTGAACATTTCAACTCATGCGTGAAGGTTGACGCCAAGAAAATGACTTTTTTAATCAGTTAATTTCAGTCTTTGAAAAAAACAAATCGATTATATATGAGATAACGCAATATTCTAATATGATATCTAGCAAAGCAAAGAATTAGTAAGAGAAAATGGAAATACATATAAAGTCAACACGTGACGTATTTATATTTATATATATACATATATATAAATAGAATGTTAATGCACCAAGTAAGTAGTTTTTTTTATTTCTACTATATATTTTAATACAAAGCACAAGCCAACTTCTCTTAACCTCTTTCTTAGGTTGTCTCCACGTGAGATTGGTAGGATATGAGGGAGGTCGTACGTGGGGATGAATCTGGTGCTCGAGTTGACTTCAGCTCGAGTAGCTAGCCCTTCCTCCTAATATAATCCCTCTTGCTCATTAACAAACATTTTCCTACAGGGATCATGATCCAATCTAGAAAGGATAGATACTAGAGAGGAAGATTGGAGAAGAACAGCAATTAGGGTTTCTTGAAAATGATTTTGGGGGACTCGTCGTGCTTCCCTGGTGCCTTCTCACAAGGCTCGCAACTGTACCAAGCTGTGACCGAAGATGTTGTTTCTTCAACTCTTGAAGCAAGTTCCAGCTCAGAGATCCATTCAAATTCTCTTCTCTACAATCTCTCCATTCTCAAAGAGAAGGTCCATCAGGTGGAGTCGCTGGTCATCGTCCTCATCGCACCTGATCATAGCCTGCAGCCTGGTGATAAGTCAGCTCCGGTAGCTTTAGCCAGCATGAGCACCATGATCCAGGAAGTAATTGTTGCCGCGTCTTCAATCATGTACACATGCCAGCAGATGGGAATTGGTAACGATATTTCAGGCAACAATATCAGCACAAGTGAGTTGCACAAGCCACACCGCCGCAAGGCTGAAGAAATCTCCTTGTTATCGCAACCAGATTTCGGCGGCAGCCATGCTGCTGGTAACATCGGCCAAGAAAGAGGGCAAAGCTTCTTCACTCCCGAATCTTTTGACCGGTACAGTAATAGCTACAATAATAACTGTTATACTAACGACAGTATTCGAGGAATCCAGGTTAGCAGCAATAATAGGGTTGATATTAGGAGAGAGATATTGTTTCAAGGGGGTGAAAACATTGGTGAAGGCAATTTACAAGGGCAATCACCAAAGAATTATGATATCGTCGAGCTGGATGCAGCCGATTTACTAGCCAAGTACACTCATTACTGCCAAGTTTGTGGCAAAGGGTTCAAGCGAGATGCTAATTTGAGGATGCACATGAGAGCCCATGGCGATGAATACAAGACTACTGCTGCTCTGAGCAATCCGATGAAGAACAATCCAGGTGCAACGTCGGAAAATAAAGAAACTTCAACGAGAATTCCCAGAAAATATTCATGCCCACATGAAGGGTGTAGGTGGAACAAGAAGCACGCCAAGTTCCAGCCATTGAAATCCATGATTTGTGTGAAAAATCATTACAAGAGGAGCCACTGCCCCAAGATGTATGTTTGCAAGCGTTGCAATAAGAAGCAATTCTCGGTGCTGTCTGATCTGCGGACTCATGAGAAGCACTGTGGGGATCTCAAGTGGCTATGCTCGTGTGGGACAACATTTTCGAGGAAAGATAAGCTTATGGGTCATGTTGCCTTGTTCGTTGGACACTCTCCAGCTATAGGTGGTTTGACAAAACCTTCAAAAGTTGAGAACCAGGCAATGCAGATGCATCTATATCATGATAGGTAAATAATAGGCTTTTCTTACTTTCTTCTGGTTATCCATTACCTTAATTATGTACGTAATAAACGTAAAAGTACGAATTACTCTGAAATTTCCACATATATATATATATATATATATATATCACTTTGTATATCCATATATATTAATTTTGCTGAAAATTCATGTTTAGAAAGGGTTTAAAGTAGGATGATGACATAACACCCTTTAATATAGCTATGTGTTGGGTCTAAGCATACGAGGGTTTTGCAAGTTATCAAACTCAATATCTTTGAGCTTGATTATGCATTGAAGCTAAGCACATAGTCTCTCCCTAGAATATATTTGTTTTTTTATGTAGAACCAACTTTTATTATAGTTTTTAGAGGTCTATGTGTTAAACTTGTATCTATTCTGAGCATTAGTATACTACCTAAGAAAATCTCCACAAAGCTAAAAGATCACCATCATGAGGATAGTGCATTCTTATGACCTCGTTGATGATCTTGATAAAGTTCATTAGTATAAGAAACTACTTTAATGATAAAGAATGTTCCAAATCAGTTTGGAAGATATGATCTACCATGAAAATTGGATGCTCCTCAGCTAAATATTCCTTATAATGGATAACAACAAATATAACAACATATCTGTAAAATCAAGCACCTGGATGAAAGGTAACACTAATTACTAATTTCTATAAACAATCTTTTTTTATTGATTAAATAAATACATAATCGATATAGCAAAAAAGATGTTAGAACTCCTCATGAGAATACCAACCAAAATCACATTCTTTTTTTCTCTCACTTTATTTCTGAGTTGAAAATCACATTTTTTCTGCCTCAATATCATTAGAATACCAACCAAAATATTTGTTTTTCTATTTCGCTTTATCTAATTGTAGAAAAAATATGATTTTGCATTCTAGATTAAATGCACTAAATCTTACACAAATAGAACTATGTATAGGCTATATATATACACCTCCTCTTCTTACCTAGAGGTGAGGAGAAAAAAGAGAATAAAAGATGAGAGAAATGAAAGGAAAAAAAGAGGGCAAAAGCTAAAAGGACGAGAGAGAGGCAACCAACAAAACTAAATAAAACAGAGGAAAAACCTTCTTTTAACCAACTTTACCCCCTTCCCCCTTTCCTTACAATCCCTCCCTCTTAGCCAATGACTTCGAGTATCCCCTCCCCCAATCAAACTTCCTCCCATTCGCCACCACCAGCTTCGCCAACGTCCATCTACGTCCCTAGAAGCAACGATCATCGGTTGTGCAGAAGCTCAACGTCATCATCTCCAATTGTCAGTCGCTAGGTAAGTTTCCATGCATTCCTCTTCACTTTGCATTTTAATTACATACTCACTATGCATGTCTTTGTTTTTACTGTTTAAGTAAATTATAAATCATTTGAATAGTAATTAAGGAGGCATGCATGAGGTAGCTTTAAGGTCTGTTTTTTATATATTGCAAAAAAATACCAATCTAGTATTTAGAATACCTTGTTTTTTTTGGTTCGTCACGGCGAAAAAACACCGTAACATATCTTGAACATTTTTAAAAAATATATATTTTAAGTTTAAAAGAAAATGTGCTTTAGCATGAATTTTGTAAACACAAAAATTATCTTCTCACCTTTTAGGATTTTACAACATGTTAGTAAATTCTAAAGGGTGGTGGCCAATTTTCCAAAAATATAAAAATCTTATTTTAGGAGGGTTCATATATTATTCACTGGTAATATTTGGATAAAAAAAAATCCCAAAGAGATTATTATCCAAAATATTATTGGGGATAATTCGTTATTAGTAATTGTTAATATTTGGTTAAAGAAACCCTAAGCGGTAAATATCCAAAATATTTTTTAGGAATAATAAGTCATTCTTATATATTTAATCAACACATTTTTGAAAGAAGCCCTGATTATAATTGGAGACATTTTGATTTTTGACTCCACAGTTTACGAGTCATGAAAGCATGAAACACTAAGACAAAAAAAGACTTTTAAAGCATTTTTAATTTTCTTAGATTTCTAAATTTTTGTTTCTCTTTCTTGCGATTTACGAGTCGTGAACACTTGTAATACTAAAGGAAAAAATGAGCACCTTGAATCTCCATAGATTTCTATCCTAATTGTCTCTTAATTCATAGATTGTAAATTTATCAAACACGGATATGAGAGACATTGCATTCTAATACCAATCATAGACATCTTTTTGTACTAATTGCAAGTTAGGGGTTTATCTCTTTGTACACCAATGATTTAAATGTATTGTGAGTGTGGATTGAAAAGGTGTTGGTGATTTTTAAAAGAGATAAATTCATCATTTATTTATGTTTTTGGTATAAAGTGTATGAGGGTATCTTTTTTATCTAAGTTGAAAACTGAATTAACTCATGATGTAAGGTGCAATTTATAAAAATATAAAGAGAAAAAAAAAAGTTATAAGACGCTTAGATGTAATTATACAAAATAAAATAAAAACAAAAAATCCAGCAAACTTAAAAAAAAAAAAAAAAAAAAAAAAAAAAAAACTCTTCCTTAACGCTTGAAGAAGCCAAACAACCCTCGCAACTCTGGATTTTTCTCTCTTTTCCTAGCCAATCTAACTACGAAACAAACCAGGAAATCAAACCCAAGGATCAAGCTATTTCTCTCTCTCTCTCTCTCTCTCTCTCTCTCTCTGCTATTTTTTTGAAGGGGAGTGAGAGACACGTGTCATCATGCCACACACGGCATATGTGCAGATGTTCTGGCCACCATATCCCAGTTTTGTTCCGGCAGTTTTCGGTCAATTACAGTTTTGTCTTGGTATGATAATTGTGTTACTTTGTTTATTGATTTTAGTTATTTTCATGTCCTCAATTTTTTTTTAATATGATGTAATTTATAATTTTTTTTATAATTCGGAATTTATATTTTTCAGATGTCGAATTAAGAATTAGTAGACCTTCACCTTCAATTACTAGTGAACATATATTAATTTAGGTAAATTCTTAACATATAAGTGTAATAAGTATATATAAGTTACTATATATAAAACTATATAGCATTTTTTTCTTCTTCTTATTTTACCTCTAACTATTCTAATCCACCCACTGACATGTCTCTAGTGACATAAAATATGAATAAAAATTATATATTTTTCTATAAGTTATTCAGTAAAGGGAAAAAAATAAAATTTTAAAAAAAAATCATTAAGGTAACATTTGAAATTTTCACAGCTTAAAAATTGGGAATTATTTCATGAAGATTAAAATATTCCCCAACCATTATTTTAATTTCATTTTTTTTAATCAATTTGAAGTTAGATCCGGAGGTTTTTTCCCTATCAATTCCATTGTTTTTTTTTCTCGATTGCATCATCAAGACTTTTTCTATAAGTCGGTCAACTGCCTTTAAATTATTTATTTTTTTATTTTATTTTATTTTGATAATCAAGGTGTCCGGGTCAGCTTGCGCGCACCTCGATTATTCCCCGGACTCACTAAATATCCTGCAAGACCAATGAGCATGTAAGATATTGCAGGGGTGATAGAAGTACCGAGCAGGGATCGAATCAGGGTGTCATGAAGGGGGCACCCTTTAGATACCGCTAGGACACTCGAACCACGGTCCCATGAAAAGGGGCGCCCTCCATCTACCACTAAGACAGACCCTGCTGGTTCTGCCTTTAAATTATTAAATTGATTGAGTAACGTCAAGTCAAGTTTCACTCGGTTTAATTTTTAACTCGGGTTAAACAATGACCCGGATGGAAGGTGTTAAATTTGATTTTCTAGGCTAAGTTTAATAACAATGCTAAATAATTCTCTACAATTTAGATTTTTTTTATTATTATTATACTTGGAAAAATATTTATCAACATGCATAACGCACATTTAGCAGCGAGACAATGATCCAATCAGATAACGCACATCTAGCAGCTCATTCTCGACGCACATTTCGTATCAGACGCTCGTCAGAACGCACATTAGCAGTGAGACGATGAGCTGAATGAAATTCATGATGTTCACACTTGAATAATAGCTTCAACTAATATAAACACCTTTCAGAAAAAGATTATGACTTCCGAGTGATATATCTAATTTGTAGCAGCATTCCTCGGTTTCGATGATCCAAAAAAACATTGATATCAGACAAAGATCATTTGCACAGATTAAGGATACATCACAGAACCGAGTTATTAAATAATTACTAGAAAAAACCTTCTTTTTTTAATTAACGTGGGTGTCCTGGTCAGCTTGCGCGCACCTTGACTAATCTCACGAGCGCTGAAGTTAACGACCATGTAAACCTTCAATAATCATTATATTAATAACCATAGAATTCAAACCTAAAACCACATGAAAGCAAAATACTTAATTTCAAGCTCTTACCACTGTTTCAGCAGCCGAATTCATACCAGTCCAATATTTTAATACCTCCCTGTCAAGAACACTCCACTAGCCTGATGGTGTCTGTCTATCAAATTTGCGTTGTTGTAGATAACTCAAAGGTACGGGATCACTTGCAGCACTAACCAGAGATCTCTTGTGGCAGGCCCTATCAATTAATATTACAATCAGTTATTTTTACTCGTATTCATGCGGATTCTCGTTCAAATCTTGAGATAATATCTGAGAAAAATTGTTTTGTTCCTGTGTTCCATCAAGCTGATGTCGGAAAAAAGAGTTGCATCGACATACTATTCAGAACTTGATTCAGAATCTTGACATACAATTCAGAACTTTTGCATCTGTGTGCAAAGTTTCTATACAGCTTTATATATACTTCCTCCTATAAGGTAAAAATAGTTGCAATCCATCAGAACTTTACAGAACCTATATTTCAGCATGCACGGAGTCACAAAAACTATCTTCTCTCTAATCAATTTCAGCATGTACATAATCAACAAACACAAAGTTCTTTTCAAGTTGATTCAATGCGTAAGCCAAGCCGGCACTGGCAAGTGCAAGGGCAGCCAAAACAACTCGAAGATGAACATCCGAAGGAATTCCGACCGTTGCACAGAAAGCAATAGTTGCACCTATTGAAAACTTTTGCAGTGTCTGGAATGATGTATAAGCCTTTTTACACGATGAGCACTTTTGCGTGTGTTGTTCAAATCTATCCAGCATCTGCATGATGAAATAGGAGAAGAGAATTAAAAGTGTCAGGAATACAATCAACCTCCTTTACCTATACTCATTTCTTCGAAGAAGCCAACAGTTTGGTGAAAAGCACCACTTGTGAAAACATTCCAACAGTATAGGAGAGCAAGAGAAGTTTCCAAGTAAGAATTCATTATTGTATCACTGCTATCTCACTAACATTGTTGCTCTGATACTGTCAATTTTAATGAAAATCCTCTTCATGGTTGCTTTTGGAGTTCATACGACAAAATCATTTGTCCTAACAAATCAGAACAGCTCCTGCAAGGGAGAGGAGAACGAGAAAGGAGGATGTGAGTTTCATACCTCCCGTTTTGATAAAACTGTTGATGGCAAAGGTTGTTTGCCAGTGAGCCCAAACCACTCAGGTTTGCTGTTGCCATGTCGCCTCAGCCAACTACGAAATTCCAAAACAAACCGATCTGATTGAGTGGGTGTGAATGTGAGTTTTGTGTACTGCTTATTAATATCATCAGAACCTCCCATGGATTGCGAAAGAAATGTCTTCTCTTGACCCTGAAGGACGATCATGTCTCCATCATATACCTTATTTGAAGTCCAATGCTCATGCCATCTTGGAATCACCTGACACAATTGATATGAATGATTTTAAGCTGCTGGTGAGGATGGCACCCCTTTGGGACAAATATGACTTGTGAAAAGCAATAGCATTCAAGATTACCAATAGGGTCGACAAAGAACATATTCAAGTAGGAAGCAAACCTATTTTGGTGAAAAAAAATGTGCATCCATAATAAGAAATGATCCAAGTATGATAATGTTGTAGCACATATAGCCAGGTCATGATTTAGGAATGACCCATCCCTCCATGTATTTTCTCATACAAGTATCAAAAGCCATATGGTCCAAGCCACTGAAATTCTGAGATGGAGCGAACTCCACGGTACAATGAAAGCCACTGTAATTTTGTGATTTTGAATTACACTACCAACATACAGTAAAGCCTGTTGTTAGCAGAATTGATGCAATTGACCTCCAACCTTTATCATACCATTTACAATAGAAGTATTTTTTTTTTTCCTTCTTTTAAATTCAAAACAAAGAATGATACTCCTGATTAACTTGAACAGATGCATGGGAAACATTGACATTTTTTTCCATTGGTTAGGGTAGCCATGCTTCAATAGCTTATAATTTGTTGTTAAAACCCATCAGCATAGGACATGACATTCTATCTCTACATAATAACACATTTCAACAAAATATCATTCCATATCAGACAGGATAGAATCAACCAGTACAATCAAAACATAGGATATGAAGCACCGAAACACAAAGGAATCTGAAATGATGAGAACCAAGACTATAACTGGGCAATTGGACAATCTGCGATTTAAATCACGATTTTACAAGCATGGAAAATGCCAACTACCAATGAGTTGCAAGGGCATATTTATAATTCCAAATGTAGCGATATGATGGATGAAATACATGCGGCTGGTTTTAAACAGCCACTATGTGTAATTGTAAATACCACTATCATAATCTCTTTTAGATGTGGAAAAGCATTGGAGAGAGTACAGAAATTGACATCAGAATGAGCCTCCTAATTTGTAATAATCTGTCAGATAATGTAGGTCGTTTCATCAAAACAAAGATCGAAGGGAATTAACACAATTGTTATCACACTAGATCATGAAGACAATTTACCCTCTCAGTAAGATGAGAAAACATAAAATATAAAATTATAATAGGTAGAAAGCAGTATTTGCATGAAAAAAGACAGGGCTATAACGTGGTAAAATTACTAGAAAGAACCACACGTCAACATACTTGCCACGAGATAAAGAGCACATAAGAAGCCCGATCAAAAAAAAATTACCTGCCACCATGCAGGCCCTGGCATTGTGAACTGGAAGAAGTTTCGAGCACTGCAAACAATTGAACGGGTCTTCCCAGGTGCCATTGGCACATTGAAGGAACAAATCCATATTATCCATTTCTGATCACCAACGATGGGAAGTTTTGTGTCTATCTCCACTCTGGAAAGAAACAAGCATCTCTAAGTTCTGTAAACAACGGTTCCTTGGAGAGGAAAGAGACAGATTAAAAGAGTTCTGGACAATTCAGGACAAGAAAGAACACATAATTTCTAACTTTGAACAAAGAGTTGACATCAGAACAACCACTATGCACTTTTCATTTGTTTTTCATCAATTGCAAGCAGTTGAATAAAGTAGAACATATTGAAGCACATTTAGCTTCATACTCCAAAATCTAAGCTTCTCTGGATAGCCTGAAGCATGGACAGTGCCAAAGCTTCCATGATCAGTAACATAAGCTGGTGTGAAGAGCTGCATTCACCTTACAAAAGCCCACAACAAAGTTTATATAAACAACAAATGGAGGGTATCTTTACCAGACCTCAAGATATGAAATGAGGAGGTTCTTGAAGCATAAAATCCAGATATTCTTATTGAATTTTGAATTAGAGTTTCTTATAATTTTTATATTAAAACAGAAAACCTACTAAAGGTCTCCCGATAACAAACAAAAGAGCACAGAAGTGACTGTTTTGTCAAAATGAAACCTTCGAAGCAAGTGACAAAAACGTTCATTAAAGAAGTTCACAATTCTTTCTCCTGAATTTACTTACTTATTAATATAGTAACAAGGTGCAACAAACTCAGCAGTGATCCTTGGGTTCCCATCGTTGGCTCCACCAAAGCCCCAGGGGCCACTAGAATCCAACTTAAATTGCAAAGGTTTGGCTCTATCTCTCCTTCCTGTAACCTGTGGATTCATTTATCCCAATTAGTAATGCGATAAGGGCAAAAGTTTTGAAGTACTATTATATACCAGGAGCCCTGAAAACAAAATTTCCCATGTTAAACAATGCATTGAAGATTAGAGCAGCAGACAGTGCAATGTATACGAGCGAATCTTAGAGTTCATGCTACCAGAATTGCTAGTAAGAAAAGCTGAATATGATTCAATTTATAAACAAATTACCAACAACATGGACAAATTTCACCGACAGATCTGCAGTAGGATACATAATAACATTGCCCCAGGCATAAACTGTATGGAAACATTTAGTTTTCTCCTTGTAAATAGCCAAGACTTACACGCAGTCAGGTTTCCAAGTTGAAAAGGATAGAAGAAAATGCTGCTTTTTCAGCAGGAACAGAGAGAAACATCCTACAGTTACCAATCTGACCTCAGCTAAACCTTTATCAGTCTTTAATAAAAAGGATTCTTGACATATCAGAAACTAGTGCATTCTTGACACATCAGAAACTAGTTTGCATAAATGATCCAGATACCAGAAGCAGCATGAAAATCACGACTCTTCTTCTTCTGTTCAAGAATGACTATTTACAATGACATTTAGAGGATCATTCAAGAACTCAGTTGATCCTTGTCAAGAAATGATAAGTAAAGATACATTTATGTTTCAACACAGCAATATACTTACACATATGGTAACTACTGTGAATTGATGTCTTTTATATTTGTAAGAAAACTGCTTTAACCCAGCCAGTATATAAATGATAGTGATTCCTGGCATTGAGTACTGCCCTTGATTAAACTTCGCGGCATTGAGACTCGGCATTTCCTACTGTGGTGAATTCTTCAAATTCTATGAATTTACTGAGAACTAAAAGGACAAATCTTCAACCAAGATGATTAGACACATCTTTATACCTTGTGGTGTGCAAAGTCAATGTGTGAAGGATCAGAAACATTCTCCATGAGGGTATCATAACCATAGAACAAATCACGCTGAATTGTCACCGTTGAGAACTCAGGTTTATTGAAGTCATCAGGTAACCTAAACAATCAACGTTGAAACAGGCACAACAATTACTAACTGCATGACATTGTCAGATAAGGTAACCCAATCATTACATAAAAGCTAAATCAAATATGGAAACAAGAAAGGATCAATCACATTGGGGGTTTGGTGGCTTGAGCTCTTTCCCAACCATTCTCGTCTGGCCAAACAAAGAGCAGACCTTGGGACACCATTGTAGGAAATCTGGTAGCACAAGCTCTTGGAGACTTGATTGCACGAGCTTCAGGGCCTTCAGGTAAAGCCTGAGGGATTCGCGTGCAAGATCCACACCCATCAAATGACCATCCATGGTACGAGCATTGCAGGTGCCCATTTTCATCGATCCTTCCTTCCTACCAAATAAAAGTGAACATACTTTTCAGTTTTAGTTACTAAAACAACATAGAAAACACAACTTTCAAATATGTATCTCTAAATCTCTAACTCAGCTAGTACCCAACCAAACATTCTCAGCACTCAAATTTAGCTTTTTGCACAAACAGGAAGGCATAGTTAGCTTTAAAACATGAATCAATCTCAAGCAAATGGAACCTGATCCGACTATCTCACTCAAGTAAGATACTTTTCCGACTCCAATAAACCACGAAAGGGACCTAATCATAGTGTAGCTTCCAAGTTCTTTATATCATGAACTAAGCAAACGGGGAACAACTCCAATTGTAAAGGGTATGGGGGAAAGAAGAAGCATAAATTTGCAAACTTACAGATAAAGGGGCAAGTCTGTGAGGACATTTATCATCAAAAGCAACCCATTCTTGGTTAACTTTATCAAACCAAAGAACCAAGTCACGACCCAGAAGCTGAAATGGGGTTGGCAAGAGAGGGTCCAAATCCTCAAGTAAGGAAACAGGGTACCAATGATCCCTCCAAGTGAATTTAGAATCACTAACCTCCTCTCCACTCTCATCATCAACCCCAAACCCTTCTTCTTCTTTCCGTACAGATGGTTGTGACTGTGAGGGAGGTGCTGCTACATGTAAAGGAGAGATCTTTCGAGCTCTTTTAGTCGGTAGTTTTGCGCTAAAGGTTTTGGTGAGTGAAGAAGGAGAGGATTTGAAGTGGGTTTTGGGGTTAGTTTGTGTTACAGATTTGGAGATGCAAGTGGTAGATAGAAGTAGAGCCATTTTTAATGATCTTTATTACTTTAGTTTATTAAAGTCCAGTGCTTTCTTTATTCAGTTTGAGACTTCTGAGTTTGAGTTTGTGGATCTTTCTTGTGTGTATCCAGTCAAAGATAAAACAAGATGTGTTTGCGTACAAGTTTCCATCTGCTTCTGGACTTTAAATCTGAAAGTGATCGATTATTTTCAATATTTTTAATTTGTTTTTATTATTTATTTCAAAATAGCAGACTGCAAAAACTGAATTAGAAGATACCATAAAATTAAAAACTCGTCATAAACTGTAAAGCAATTTTCAACCAAAAAAATAATGTCTCAATTATTTTTATATGATGACTGTGGAAAATAAAAGTAATTGAAGTTTTATCCATCAAACAATTGTTGATATAGTAATAAAAATAAAGTTTTAAATTAAAACATAAAAATAAAGGGCAAAGGATGGAGAGAGAGAAAATCTTAGGGATCGAATTGTACTTATTTATTTTGTTTTTCATCTCTCTTCAGATTACTTGTTTAAGCTCAGCTATATACTACTCGTGATATTTTTAATTTACAATGAAATTAAAATAAAATAGTTATTTTTATTTATCACATCATGTTGTTATGAGGTTGAAGGAAGCTGTACCTTGTGACCAATCCCTCAAATAATCGTCTTTTAGTTTTCTCGTAAAATATATTTCGAATGCTACAAAATGTTTGGATCAAATTTCCTGCCACGTGTGAATACGTGTTAGGTGGACATTTTGCATTGGACGGCAGCCAGAATTTTTTTTAAGTGTTTGACTCAACTTGTAACTCATAAATTTAAAATTAATAATTATATAAATTTCCAATAAAACCACAACACTCGAACTGTGACCATATAAATGCCTGAGCAATAAGGGAAATTGAAACTTAAAACTCCTGGTTAATTCATTAACGAAATTCAAACTTTTTTATATTAAGAAATAATTTAATAAAGAGAAGAGGTTGTTCGGTAGATTAATAGTTAATTCATATAATAAGAGAAAAGGCAAAGATTATAGATTCGTAATATTTAATAGCATATAATTCTAAAACTATAAATTACCTGCCCTCGAATCCCTCCATTCCAGATTTCAATATTGAGTCGGTCTCCCTTGCAGGAACTGCTATAGGTTGCCATTACTAAGTTGGGGGGGTGGTTCGTTTGAAAAATGTTTTTAAAAAAAATTGATTTTTTTACTTTTTATTTTTTATTTTAAATTATAAAAATTTAGTGTTTTTAGATCATTTTGATGTGTTGATGTCAAAAATAATTTTTAAAAAAATAAAAAAAACATCATTTTAATTCATTTCTAAATAAAAAATACTTTCAAAAACAACCTCAACCACAACTCGCAAACTGACACTAAATTACAAATACAGTAAGAAAGGTTACTAATCCCGTGCTAGAAACAGCAAGAAGAAAGCTAAAGCTCCCCTCTTCCAGTTAAAAACTACCCTCTTCTTCTAGTTAAGAACTAGCCTTGCTATCTATTGAGTTTTCCCCTGGCGAGCAACCAGACAAAAGTTGTACATTCTTAATGTTCAATAGTAAATACTGCTCATTTAGAAACCAAATGTTGCAATCTCAGATGACAAATTACTATTGGCTGCATGTATAAATTGCTCATACACTATTGTGTCATTTATCAATCATATAGTCACCACACTCAACAATTTTTCAATGTATGAAATAGATGTATATGCAGATATCTCATTTTTTGGATCACAAAGAATCTACTATATTAAGTTCTTACATTATAAAGAAGAAAGAAAGAAAAGAAAAGAAAAGCCGAAACCATGTTTTTAAGCAATTCCATTTCCCAGAAATTTTCATTCTCATTGTAATTCTCGACATGTTGCTTATCCGTTTGTGATGATGATCAGTAGATTTCTAGGTACAGAATCCACAAAGATGCCCATTGGCACAAAAGAAGATATTGCGAGCAAATGTCTCAATTTGCAGGAAATGGGCACGGTTGTGTATGCAATTTACTTCCCCACCCCAACACTTTTCTCGCAAAGCACATTACTTCTTTGGGTAAGGCCCCGGATCAGGTCCAATGTCACGTGAACCTGTGTTTATGTAAGGCCCTCGGAAAGTCGCCTGTGGAGGCAACGGTTTTGATGGGTCAATCACTGGTTTACCCCTAGATGATCTGTAGATGACAACTCATGTCTTTAGCTACAAAGAATCAAAGAAAGACAAGTTCCCAGCACTATTAATGAGAATTCAATTACTTACGCCATGTAGAAGGGAAATGCCAAGCCTGCAGAAGCAAAAGCCAGTAATCCAGTGGCAACAATGACATTACGTGTCCGGGTCATTGGGCTCAGCAACTCAGGTTAAAGTGATCTAAATGGAGACACAAAGATGAAACAAAAAAATGCCAGTCCCTCTTCATCAGTATGAAAATACAGTAACATGTTTATATATGAATGGTTTAACATTCGAACCACTAGCAGAATCCATGCCAGGAACATATGTAACTTTTTCAAGCTTACATCATATCCTAAAAAACTTACAGCTAAAGTCCAAGCTAGATGATTTTCTTTTTTGGTAAATAACCTAAAATGAATTTGCAATCTCCAGGTTGCATATTTTTAGAAATGCAATGCACTATTTGTTCTTTCTTTTTTTGTCAAGTCCAATGTACACAACAATTAATCCCATTATCAGTACAAGTTCAAAACACACACACACACAAGCAAACATAGTCTAGCAGTTGTGTATTCTGAAACAGGTTTGAATCCAGTTTATTTGGTTCTTGTGCATTGTGTAGTCCAAGACCCAACAGCCTCCCAATGAATCATACACATACACACACATACGTAAAAGGTTTGGCCCTTGTCCCTAAAACCAATTCATATGAGCTCAATACAGAGGAGAATTGGAGAGCCAGAGCACCTTGAATAATGGACAGTATCAATCAGGAAATAACTAGTAATAATTCAATTAACATAACCAACATCAGAGAACTATAAGGATTAATAACACAGGTAACAGTCATCAACCACTCCAAAATTGGCATTCCATCGTTTTAATGCACAAAATAAATCAGCCCCACAACATATTTTTGCAAATCCTTTTCTACTTCTTAGGGCTCATTACTTGAGAAAGGGGGGAAAGGAAAGAGGGCCAAATAACCCTAACTAACATGAGTAAAATATCCATTGCGGGTCAAGTGAACTGAGGTTACCTGATTCGATATCAACTCTAAGTTTCGAGTCACCGTAAGGAAAAGTATGCCTCGGTGAGTTGGAGCGGTTTGTCAGAGGACCGGGAGCCGGTTAGCTAGCTTGGCATTACACCGACAAGAAAGGAGATGGAAGAATACGAGGGCTGATTGTTTTGTTTTGTTTTTCTTAAATCTAAGAGTTTCCAAGTTGAGTTGGGCTGCGTTGGCATGTAGAGATCCTGTTTGGTAAAAGAGCTGCGTTTTTGCGATTATTTAAAAAAAAAAAACATTATTTATTTTTATTTTAAATTTTATAAATATATATTATTTTAATATATCTTTAAATGAAAAATATTTATATATATATATATATATATAAAAAAAATATATATATATATATATATATATATATATATATATACCTGTAACAAGCATTTCAGCGTCGAACTGCATTAAATTTTTGAAACTCCATTCTAAAAATATTTAAATAAAAAATTACTTTTATTTTTATTTTTTATTTTAAATTAAAAAATCTTAGTATTTTTAAATCATCTTTATATAATAATGTTAAAAAGTAAACTTTGAAAAATAAAAATATTATTTTTAAAGAGTTTCAGTTGGGTTCACTACCGGGTCACATGAAGTAAATGGATTTGAGTTTGAAAGCGAAACGAAGGCACTGCGATTTTCTTTCATTAAAAAAAAAAGGAAGGGAAGGGAAGAAAAAACAATAAATGGCTTTCATGCTCCCCACATGACATCTATATTAATTAGTTTATAATTTAAATCCAGAAAAAATAATTAATCCTCCATCCAGTATTTATGAAATATGTTAAATATGTAACGAAAGTCTGTTGGATTATTGGAAATGTGGTAAATTTAACACATCCACAGCAGCAATGCATAAAGCAATAGCTAAAAACCTGAGTCAAAAAAAAAAAAAAAAAAAAATTCAGCATCGCATAAATGCTGGCCCCCATGCAAAATGTACAAGCAATTTACACCCCTGATTATTTGATGAAACCAGCACCCAAAATTAGCATGAAAAATCTATAATTAATCCCACTGCCCTCAGGAACCTGGTCACCATTGATTTGTGCTTACATGACTTGCTAAAAATCACAACAGAAACATAGATCGCTAAATGCTGCTGGCTACCAGCACCCAAAGAAAAAAAACAATTTCCCCTTGATAGAATTCCCAGGGCCTCTGGAAGCTGCAAAAGTGCAAGCTTCATGCAGTTGTTGTCGCAGCTTCAGTGTCATTTTTACTAGCATTTGATTGAGAGGAAACAGGTGACTTCTCTGGACTCAAAAAACGTCCAGTCATTGGATCGACTGGTCGTGTGTCACGAGGACCACCCTTCCGTCCCATTACCATCATTGGCGGTGGAGGTAGGAGCCCTGCTCTGAAAAGAATGCGTTGGACAGGTTCTGATGGCTGAGCACCAACTGACAGCCAATACCTGCAGTAAACAGCAGGAAAAAATAACTGGAGAGAAAATAACAATGGGATGTTTCTTAGTTTCTTATCGCTTCATTTTTCAGCTTGGGCAGCATTTAGTCACATAATTCTGTGAACTTGTATACCATAATTAAACTAAACTCCGAAATTCTCAATAATACAAACATGCAGAGGTAAATTAAAGGACTTGGATCCATAATAAATCAACCATGTACCCCAGGGTAGAAATACATGATGGTACTATCATAAGTGACCACCAGGATACGCAAATCAATGACCAAACACATCTATGGGATACAAAGATCTAAAGGAAGAAAATCCACCACCGCAATTGCCCTGAAAGAAAAGGATTGTTTCTGAAAAATTTTCTTCCCAAGAATTGCATTTCTTCTTCTTTATATAACATCACACCACACCACAATATACATGTGGAATGAGGTTTAGGTGAGAAAAATCATGATGTGGGACAGGGTAATTATGATACTTGATTATTCAACTATGTTGGTAACCCTATATAAGACAACATGAGAAGTCAAATTGGACTACATTAAACAGATAAAGGGAGGCATGTGGTATAGGCTGTGAAAGGGAACTCTGAGATGATACAGGAATGGAAGTTACGTGACTGAAACTCTTACATGGTAAGAAACTGAGTAGAGATGGACCAATTAAATCCATATCAAGAGTATAGTGGCTTGTGAATTTGCTATGCTAAACCATTATATTCCAGCACTAGGTTTAGCATTGAAAGAACAGTCATTTAAAAGTCAAGCTATGAAAGATGTTTAACACTACACCACAATGCAAAACCTACATTCATCCTATCAGTACAGCTGGCGCAGGATTTTATAGATCTAAAAGCCCCCCTGAACTAGTAAGGAATAGAATAAAAGTACTATATATCCAAGATCCTTATGATTATTTTCATCTTACTCTGAGACCCAGTTTCATCTCCTGTTCAGAAGCCTAGACCTAGTTCCACTTCCATTTATCCCCAAACCTCACTAAAACCTTAAAATTCTATATATACACATATATTCACCTAGACAATAGCATTACAGGAAAATGTAGTGAAAACCAGGAAATATTATTGGGATCTCCCAATCACTCTGTTGCAAGCTTGAACAGCCAAATGGCAGCGGCAGTTAAAACTTTTAGGAACAAAATAGTTTACAGCTTCTGGCAGGTTATTAAAACAAGATAAATTGGATCCATGTATGCAAGGACATCAAAAACACTGATTGTCTCTTTGACTCTGCCTAAATAAATCATCTAAGTGTAGAAGCGAAACTCCCAAAACTAACCCTGATATTGATATTTTGAAGAAAAAAAAATTGAAAAATAAAAAGTTCTGCGTTAAGAATTAACAGAAGCAACAAGAAAATGTACTCCTCCACTAGCAACTATTAAAGGATATGAGAAACCAACTGCACAAAGCATGTCAGGTTAAGACACACAAATACATTAGAAAGAGTTAAAAGCACTTCAAGACCAATTGGACAAAGTTCCAAGCACTCAAATAGGGCATGTAACAAGAGATTTGTACATAAGGGGAAAACAGGGACAGTAAAATATAGCTTACTTCACTCTCTCAAAATTAAGACCCATTCGTTTGCCTCCATCTTGACCTGTGAAAAAGCAGTATTTTTTTATAAATAAATAGCTACTTGTGGATCAATATGCCTCGACTGGCAGTTGATAAAGCTAAGAAAAATGTCATAAAAAATAGTTACATCGTCATTCGAGTGACTGTTCAAATTTCGAAAGACTGACAAAACATAACTGAATTTGCTTAAATCTAGAGTTCGACATTTAACTTTCAAATAGCAATTTTCAGTTCTGCCCTTTCTTTTCCCTACAATATCTCAGGCTCTAAAAACTAAAAACTTGCTTAAATTAATCCCAACAAATTGGTTCCTATCTCTTGGATCCATAAAAATAATATTAGGGAGATTGTGATAATATAAATTTTCACACAATATCTTAGTAATAAAAAAAAAAACAAATAATATTATTTGCTTGCCAATAAAACCGAATAAACAAAAGCTTGAAAACTCATTCCTAGATACCTAAATCAGGTATATCAAGAGTTGCAATCCTCCCCATAGTAATAACATAGGAACACCATGAGAAAAAATCATGGGTTACACCTATCATATGCGAGAAAAGGAGTAAGACTCCGATCATACTGAATTATTAATCCACATTTCAGATATTAGACTAAACACTGTTATCTTCGATTAACATAGACATAACCTTTTATAAGACATTTTCTATATTTGCGCTCAAGCTAACAGTAAAGGACAACAAGATGTAAGAAATATAGCAAGGAAACTTGATAAAAACAATGTGGAAATTTGAGTTCAAGGAAAAGGGGACAAACCAGGAAGCGGATTGTAGTAACCAAGGACCTCAAGATGTTTGCCATCTCTCGGGGACCTGCTGTCAGCAGCCATGACCCGATAAAATGGCTTGTTATTGCACCCGAATCTCGACAACCGGATCCTCACCACCATTTTGGGTTTAATATTCTATGGATGAATCCCAAGTCACAAACTCAGCGAGTTGTAGGTTGAGGGAAGAAGAGGGGAGAGTATCTTGAGCTAGGGTTTTTGTTTTTGTGGTCTTAGAGCTGGATTTTTAGATTATTGCTTAATAAATCGGGCTGGGCTAACCTGTCTGGCTTAAATAGGCCCCATATAATAGCCCAGACACAATAATCTTATAGTACTTTAATTTATTTATTTTTTAAAATGAATTTTCTTATTGAACTCCAGAATCGATATGTCCACATAAAAAAAAAAAAAAAAAAGTAGAGCCCATTATATATTCATGATTCCATCATGCTAGTTATAAAACATCGTGGATCAATTCAAAAATATACGAACCAGAAGTCTTGTTTACGGTAGACTGCACTTCAAATCAATAATGATGACCAGATGGAATTTACCCTATTTTTGTTTATTGAATGAATCTTGATGAGTTTATTGAGATTAATTACAATTATATCTCTATCCGTAGTCTTAGAATTACGTTGATCGTTGTTATTGCAGTTAAGAATTCATTTGGAAAAATATAGTTCAGATTGTTTTTTAAAATATATTTTATTTAAAAATATATTAACATAATATATTTTTTATTTAAAAAAAATCATCTTTAACATTATCATATCAAAATAATTGAGAAACACTCAAAAAAATAAAACAAAAAATAAAAATTTTCTAAGTTTTTTTAAAAATATTTTTAAAGCACAATGTCAAGCACTCACTTGTATATAAAAAGACTCGGACATTCAAGTTAGGGTTCATATATCTCAGATGTTAATGTCCATGCATCAAATCAAATGATTTATGAGCATCATTTATCGTAGTAAACGTTATGGTATTCCACCCGAGTAACAATGTATGGTATGACCAGTGTGAAGGGATGGAGATACACTCGCATCAAATATCATAACTCTCGAGTATAGTTCATCCCTGTTGTGCCCGTGGTTCTTGAGGAAAACGTCTGATATCACCCAGTGCTTATTTGATGGTGAGATCAAGGGTGTTTTTTAAAAAAAAAAAAATTTAGAAATATATTAAAATAAAATAAAAAATTGCTTTTAAAAGTATTTTTTGCTCAGAAATGTATTAAAATAATATATTTTTTTCTATTTTTTATAATTATTTTTGACATTAGCACATGAATATGATATAAAAATTTAAATTTAAAAAAAAAAAAAAACTTTTGAAACACAAAGACAAACACCTCAAAAGATGAGTTAAAACATGTCACTCAAGATCTAGCAGCTACAATTAATTTTTTGCAATAATAATAATAATAATCCAACACTGCAGCGAAATGCAAGCAGAAAAGCTAGTGTATTCAATACTTGAATCAAATGCTACTTCTAACTTCTAAGTATTATTGATGATGGCCATTTTGCCATTGGATTTGAATCAGTATCGCTAGCTTTCAGTATTCACTAATCAATAACTCACATGAAAAAGACTATTTAAATCATCACATGAAAACACAAACACTTGGTGAGCCCTCTCGAGCAGATTTAAAAAGGCACAACAACAATGCCAACTTGCTTGCCCATTAGTGCTTTTTGTCTACACAGTACTGTCACGTTTCAAACTATTATATTTGGCTTGAAAAAAACATCATTTTTATGATTTTTCAAGCCAAACACAATTTGAAACGTGTTAACAAGCATTGCCTTACTCTAGTGGATACAGCAAGCAAAGGATATGAAAAACACCCAAGTGGGCGATAATGAGAGAGAGCAAAGCATCCTTATTAAACACAACCACGAAATTATCGACCATGAAATCGACCATGAAATCGCCGATCTAGTTCCATGGAAAAGCAATAATTAACCAGGTTACCCAACTAGATGCAAGAAATATGAGAAAACTCGAACAGAGAGAATGATGTGTCAGGGCTGAATTCATTCCTTTGATCTACTCTGTTCCGGTTGAACCAGAGTTATATTTGAGGCAAATCAGACTGAGGTAAAGATCAAGCATTGCATTAAGCATTGTCAAGGGTCATCAGTAAACCTAGACTAATGAAGAAGCTTATAGGGAGCTAATAAACAATAAACACCACTATCACAGTGATACAGGGCAAAGCAAAATTAGCTCCACAATATTCAGATTTTGAACAAACACTTGGTGACTACCAATATATGCTAAAGACCGATCAAATCCATCACCCAAAATCAATAGTGAAGGAGTGTCAAGATGAGTCCTACCATATACGTTCCTAGTCCACAGTAGCTAGGATTGACAAAAACCAGAATCCGATCAGCAATAACAAGCTAAACTAAATTTACCACTACTCATGCCAATCTTCAAGACTTCAACTAGCCACCCCAAGATTTATCATACTAAAATTTCCCAATACACATCGCTGGAAAAAAAAACAAGATTTTAAACTGCATCACGTTTCATAAGAAATACCCACAAACAAAAACGAAAGCAAATATCCAAACTAAGTGCATGTTTCTTTGGGCGTTGCACCACACAAACAAACAAACAAAGCCTATGAACTCTGGTGTAGCAACCACAAAAACAGAAGAATATCTGCAACAACTGAGCATTAGTTTTTCATTGACATCTAATTAAGCCACGCTGATAATGTCATCAAACAACACGTGAAAGAAGCAAACAACCCCTAACACGAAATTCTCCACAGTGGAGAATTTCAACACAATACTAAAAATCCATAACCGTTTACGCAGGGCATAAACCAAAGCATTTCCTTCCTGTTCAGCATTTCAGTCATCATAATAAGGTAATAAAAACTTATCACTTGACAAGAGATTGATCCTGCTGCTGCTGCTGCTGCTGATAGTTCAAAGGCCTCCTGAACAGCATGATGTGTGGCTCCGGGCGATGAATCGCATAATGAACCCACCCTCTGCTCTGCTGAACTCCAATCGCTCGCCACTCATTCTACCCAAAAAAAATATCATGATCTCAGCCGTAATTCTTTCAGTTAACTTACAGCATCCATTATCAAGCACCAATTAATAAAACAATAGCAATTATTTTATTTTTATTTTAATAGTGATTCGATTACAAGATTAATAAATAAATCCGGGGGAAGAACTTACTTCAGAGAGAAGGCGATTCTTAGGGAGAAGTTTGGCGACTTCAGGTGGAAGCACCACATGCCTGTACGATTTAAAAATAAAGAAATAATTAAAATCTGCCAATCCAAACAGGACTTAACAATAACAATAATAATTATCAATCAATCAGAAGAAGAAGAAGAAGAAATACCTGTACTCAAAAGTTTCATCTAAATACTTCTCGGAGTACTGGATCTGACCCATTTTTGTTTGCTTCAAGAAATTTCTTCACCGTTTTCACGATCTATAAAAAAAAAGAGATCAAAATAGTTTCAGAAGGATTTAAAAAAAAAAAAAAAGCTGTGTGATGTTGTCTGGTAGTACCAGGAAGGAAGTGAAACTAGAGGAAGCAGGGGAAGTGACAAAAATGATGATTTATTTTAATTTTAATTTTAATTTTAATTTATTTATTATCTAGGGTTATTACCGGAAATTAAATATCATGGCTTAAAATATTCTTTGCTTTTTTGGTTAAATGGTGTTTTTAAAAATTTTATTTTTATTTTAAATTGATTTTTTTAATGTTTTTAAATTACTTTAATGTTTCAATATTAACAATAAATTTTAAAAAATAAAGATATTATTGTAATAAAAATCTAAATAAAAACACTTTTAAAAACAACTACTTGTTTTTGAATTTTGAAATTTTATTTTCTCCCGCTTTTTTCTATAAAGTTTTTTTATATATACAATTCCTATTCCTGTTTTTAAATTAAGTTAAAAGTAAAGTGAATTTTAAAAAATAAACAAAAGAATCACTCGTACGAGCGGCCCACCGCATTCCTCCATCCACAGAGGCACAGACAGCAAGAACTCTCTCAGGTTTTTTATTAATTTCTTTTGACCTTAATTAATTTATGCCGAAGTTGCACTTTTATGTCTTTTAGAGGTGTTTAATAGTTAAACCCATGGTTCTGACAGAGTGGTTAGGCGCACTCTCGTCGCTTACGAGGTTTGGGGTTCGACCCCTCTCTTCGTCTACAGCAGGCTCCTTGGAGAGCACTTGTCACCCAGTACAAAAGGGATTAGTCTGGGCTAGCGCTCAGGATATCCTTGGTTATACCAAAAAAAGAAGTGTTTAATAGTTTGTTTTTTTAAAATCAAATTTTAGATGTATTAAAATGATTTTTTTAAAAATATTTTTAATATAGTGTATTAAAAAAATTAAATTAAATAATTTAAAACAAAGAAAAAAAGAAAAAAATCATTTTATAAAAAACAAAATAAAAAACAAACACCTTTTCCAATTTTATCTTCTGATTTTAGGTTGATTTTAAATTGTGTTTTTAGTCATATAAAAATTAAAATAAAAATTAATTGGACAGGGTGAAGTCCCGAATCCGCGACCCTGACTAAGGTCCATATGACTGGCCACTCGGGTCCAACCCTAACCAAGTCCATATGCCATTTGGGTCGCATTCATGGACTTCAATGTTTTTTAGTTTTTATTTATTTTTAAATCTCATCATATAATATGAAGTTTTCACTTGGTTTTTTTTTTTTTAATTTTATCTTCTGATTTTAAATTGTGTGTTTAATCATATAGAAAAATAAAATAAAAATTAATTGGACATGGATTTAAAGGTTCAACATGGGTTTGCCTAGACATGCGATGTTTGAGCATGTGCTCCCTACTTCAATTCTACAGTATGTATATATAATCAACAGTCTAAAATCCTCCTCTCTTTCCTTTTAATTCTACAAGAACAGTCATAACAGCCAGTGGCCTCCCAGCTATTGATTAACATGAAAAGGATGTTTCACTGTACACAATGCCTAATAAAGATTCTGTACACCAAGACAAAGTTTGTCCGAAAAATTGCTTCAACTAAAAGTATCTGGCATTCGGCCTCCTGATTTACCTACAATTCGGCATTTGGGAACTGGCTTTTGCAGCATCAATGCCCCTTGAAACACCATTATCTGATACCTTCTCCTGTATTCCATCAGCTGCGACACGACATCATAATTGTTTGTCAACAATATTAACGGGGCGGCGCAAGCACCGGCGCGCCCAAAAGAATGCATGCATAAACTGTTTATGCTCCGCACTAACATACACGTACCTCATCTTGAGTTATCGTGCTAAAGCCGAATTTGTTTTTCCAAATAGATTCGACTTCTTCAGCTGCGGGGAGTATAAGATTCTTCACATTGAGAAACCCAAGTAGCTTCTCAATGCAAGTAAACAAGGTCTGGAAATAACCCTGCAGATAGAAACAGGATATAAATATACATGTGGGTGAAAGGTGGAAGGGGAGTTTCAGCAACAGCTGTGGTAAAGAGGACTGGAAATTATAGGAGTGAAAGAAATGTGGATGGTGGTGGAACATATAAAAGGAGATAAAATAGTTATTTAGGGTGGCATTTTCTATTTTGCTTTTGGATTCTTTTTTTTTGAAAAAAAAAAAGTTCAATCAATTATTTGCTACAGATTTTTGAACTTTTTGATATTATATCTTTTCTCATGTCATGTTTTACCTGACACATCAGGCCACCAGCCAAACTAAAAATAAAATTGACAGAGAGGAGCACATTTAAGTATATTTTCTTGAGTACAAGGACCATATAAATTCAACAAAGAATAGGGGGGCCACACAAAGAAAATGACAAGAGTAATCCACGCATCTATGGTAAAATAAAGTGTCAATAATGCAGTTTATTACCTGTCCTTGCCACCTGGTACTAGTTGCAACTATAGGCAGCTCAGCCAATTCCTGGCCAAAAACTCTAACAACTGCCACTGACACTACCACATGACTACATGAAAAGTAAAAATTATCAGTGTAAAATTAGATATTCTACAAAATAACATGAGATGGTCATCAAAGATTCTTACTTAACCAGCAATACAGCACAATGCATGCCTCCTAGATCCTGCCCTTTCATGTTCCCGCTGCCAAGACAATTAACTCTAGTCAGTCACAAGCGAATGGTTTGGTTTGGCACAAACAGAAATAACCGCACAGAAAAACACTGGAGTTCCAACATTTAAAATAATAACCAAAAAGCGCATAATATATGTACCCACAAAGTACACAGAACTGCTTACCCCTTAACCATGGACGGGATGAAGTCATGGTCATCACGTTTACGTTTGGATTTATCCACAGTTATTGGATCAAAGCACTCCTAAAGTCCAGAAAAAAAAAATTGGTTGCTGCTTAATATTGGTGAAGCTTTCATGACAGAATGAACAGGAGTGTTTCAAATTGTACAGAACCAAAAAAAGCAATTGGAGTTGTAGACCTCCTTAAGCAGTATTCGACAGAAATTAAAGTTATGTGCAATGTGAAAGTTAACAAAACGAAGAGCAAAATGTTTCTTGCAAAATTATGAACAGCCAGCAATATTCTTAACACAGAACTCACATGGAAAATGGCAACAGCGTCGGACAGTAGGGCTTCAGAAACATCAGAAGAATCTGTTTTCTTACTAAGAAGTCTCCATCTAACATCATCACTGCACCCACTCTCTGGGGCACTTTCTTCATGCTTCTTTATGAAATTCAGGGAAGAATCTGGAAGCTTCTCTTCCCCACGAATAACCAATTTCTGCAACGCAGAATGAATTCTTTCGCACCCTGCACAACAGAACCACTTTCCCTTCGGCAACTCCTGTTGCACAAATCAAGTCAGCAATTCTTTTAATTAACACTGTATTTTTTGCGAGATACAAGCATGGCATTACCTTCAGATCTTGCATCTCATGTTCCTTTAAACAGCCAACATGGAACTCCTTCTCACACTGCAGAAATCAAGCACATATCAGCACAATGCTGAAATAAAAACGCTTATGAAAAATACAGAAGTAGCAGCAAGTTGTTTTCAAGCACATATACAATTTGATTTTCAGAATAACCTGATCACAAATAATCACAGTGCGAGGACCAAACGTTCTTTCAAAATCATGACCTCTGCAAAGGTAGAGAATATGTTAAGAAATTACAATAGGAAAAGGTGAGAGAGAGAACTGCACATCAGCTCTAAACATATTATTCAAACACCAAAAACTCCTACAGAACAAGATAAATAAACAGATCCTATTCATATTCTGGAAAGTAGGACCAGTCAACTCAACCTGCAGAAAACACATCCACCAGCTTCAGCCTCAAAAGTTTTAACAATACGAATGCATCGCCTGGTTATCTGTTCTATGGGATCAACTCCTGCAATCCTTCCTGCCGCTATAGCATTGGCATTATGCTCCACAAATTTTTCTTTCTCAAAAGTATTCAGGCAATATTTGCAGTACCATTTACCCCTAGGAATTGAAGGTAGAGAAAGACATTCTGCAAGGCATAATAAAATATTATAAGCAAACAAAGGATGACAATCAACCAAATTATCTGTAGATTGCTGATGGTGACCAAATGAAGTAAGCTGCAATCCATATCTACAATCCTAGATTTTATTTACATTTCAAGCTACAGCCCAAACCAGCGGTTGGTTTAAGATGGAAGCTAGATGAAAACAAGCATGCACACATGCTTGCCTGATACACTAAATGAGAAAGGCCCATAGTACCATTGCCTTTGAGGATACCACCTAGGCCACTTCTCCTTCATACTTAACAACAAATCTCCAATATCACAGTGCTGAAAGAGGGCAAGAGAATCTCTTCTTTTTTATGTAGTAATAGTATAAAGTAATGATGATTGACATTGAGTAATTGTTGAAAGTGACGGTAGTTGAAAATCAAGAATTCAATGTCAATGTTAGTCATATCAATCATGTGAGGCAAGTTATAGTGGGTATATATTGATCTGTAGTGCTGGATGTGTGAATGAAATACACATGAAATCATTTGTTATGTTTGATTGACCTGGATTAAGGGGAAAAGTTTCACACAAAAAAACAAATGATCATTTTGGTATATGAAAGATGGTGATATCAAGAGATGTAAAAGTTGAGTCTAATCTAATATTATCCATAATGGTAAGATTGCAATGGACAGATGTCCATTCATCTTTTATTTTGATTAAACAACATTTTACAGTGGCAAGCTTCCAAAATGTGGAGCTTAATGCAAGGCACCTTAAGAAGCATTGCATAGGTTAACCAGTAATGGTTGAGGTGGCTATGGGAACAAGACAGCCTACTGAAAATGCAAACCAGAGATCAGTATTCAGAACCAATTAGCATAATTTATAATGTTTCAGAAACAAAAAAACAGGCATACTTACCACACCACGCAAGAGTTAGAGGATGTTTGGGATTGTGGTGCAACTAGAGGTTGCAAAAAAGTGGAGGGTTTAGGTGTTTGGTTAATTTTAAGAAGCTAAAATTTGACTATGGGACCCACCTAATTTACTATTAAAACAAAGTTTCACGGGAAGCAGCAAATTACTGCTAATTTTGTTTCAGATGATATTTTACTATATGTTGTTCCGGGATAGCAAAGGTCATCACATATGGATTTATAGTTCGTGATGATTACAAGTAGTTTGATGAGAAAATAAAAACAAGTGTCTAATTTACTTGAATTATTAATTACATTTTATTATTTTAATTATTAAATATTTAAAAAACAATATATATATATACACACACTTTAAAGTAATTTCACAAGTTGAAAGCAATATGAAAAGCTTGGTAACCAAACACTTGAAACTGTTTTTCATTAACCTCAAACTCAACCATAGTTTTAACCAAACACTTTAAAAATTATTTTGAACCGCAGCTAAAGTGCTTTTCATGAAACTTTTTTTTTAAAACCTCAACCATAAAAACAAAAGAAATACCAAACACACTCTTAGTAAGGAACCGATCTCCTTTTATTTCAATGTACCTTAAATAAATCAAGTACCATGATAGTAATTTAAATAATGCAGTGCAACCATCTGGGAGTCTATAGAGTAAACAAAAATTGAAGCTAAATCCTTCTAACTTCTTCTCAATAAAGAGCCAAAAAAGTAAACCATACATCTAACTATCAATGCACTGCCATAAGATTTTATCCAACCCAGTGTGTAAGAGCGAGCTAGACACCCTACTTGTGAAAAAATTCGACACTCCTCGACAAATATTACCAGTTTTATACTATTTCATGATAATTAAATCTGCCATGTATCTGCTCTGTTGACTATTTTTTTCTCAGGCTGTAACTTCTCTCTTTTCTAAGAATCTAATCTCATCTCTCCTTTCTTAGGGACTTTGTTTTTGAGGTTGCAGCACAGCAAACACGCTCTTATTCTAGATATATCACTAAGGACTTCCAGATCAAAACAGAGCAGTCCATCTTTATTATTTGAATCAAAATGATAATAGCAATATCCAAAGTAAAGTCAAAGGTCACCTTGGTGAAAAGCTCTTGGGCATACATCACAACACAAAAGCTTCCCACCATCTCTACAGATCTGGCATAGGTCATCATTCTCCTTGATAGAGTGCCTTCGACATTTCGATAGAGATATTGCTAATTCATGAAGAGACACCCCATTGGATGTGTAAATGTTTAGGTAACTGTTCAAAAAAGTTAAAGTTAAAAGTACATATTGAAATACAAAAAAGACAAGCGTAAAAGAGAAAGTCAGTTGCTAGTCTAATTCCCTCTAAGCCTCCAACAAGAGATCATACATTAAAATCATACCATGCAAAATAAAATAATCAAAGTTTGGACTTCTAAAATCAACCAACATTGCAAAGCAGTAAAATCATGTCACGTGGAATAAAAAACTTGAATCTTGGACTTCTATATCAATCATCATTGCAAGAAATAACACAAAGACAAGAGGTTTGAGACCACCTAAGTCTGAACATATAAATACTCACGGCTTTCGACGCGATGCCCAACCAGCATGAGCTTCAAATTGAGATGCGCTAACCTGCTCATTAAATGTCAAAAAGATTAAATCTATGACCATATAAATACCCTGGGTAACAAGACATCAGCAGGATAAAATTTACCTCAGAGTTGCAGCATGAGCAGAAAATGCCAAATCCCTTCTTGTAGCCTACCAGCAATTTCTGCCCAACACATTTATACTTGTAAAATAAAAAATACAGATCAAATCTATAAATTTTTGGCATGACATCATATTAGCACAACCTTTCCCTGGCAGTAATATCCAACTTCGGTTCCATCTGGCAAGACCTCTTCTTCAAAAACCAGCTTATGTGTTCGAATATCTCTATTAAATAGTACATGATAATAAAACAAATTAAACTAGTTAAACTTAGAACACCCCCACCCCCCGGAAAAAAACAACAACAAATGAAACGGAAGTAGAGTACTGACTTTTTTGTAACTCTCCCTTGACTCTTGCTTCCTGACAGGCTAGAAGAGGACTTCAGAACTGAATGTGGTTCTGCTGTTCTGAAATAATACCAGGTAAAAACATATCAAAACTTGAAGAATTTATGATGAAAGAATGGACACAAAAAGGAGGAGTCTGTAATCTATCTATCATTCACCAAAATATTTTTTATTAACATCGATAGTAGAATATCCTAGCAATACAGGTATCTAAAATGCACACGTGTATTTCTCCTTGCATGTGTATATTGAATGATGTCAAATTACAGATTATATCACTTTACAGATTGCACAAACGGCGAAACTTTTGGGTTTAAATCCAGCTAAAGAGCTTGTTCTTGAAATGGAAAGGCAAAACAAAATTGATACTTTATGATCTGCCAACATGAAGAATCCACAAAAGCATTTGCTAATAATTAATTAAATAAAATGTGGATTCATCTTTATCTTTGTTGGCAGAACAAGTTCCACCTCACAACAAGGACCAAACAATACATGAATAAATGTATTGCAACAATTCTTGATGGGTTCATATCTGGTAAAATGCTACCACCAAATACAAAAATTTGGAGCACACACAACGACTGTTGGTAACCAGACAGATAATTTATCCAATAGAAGCAGGGAGGTTTGTGAGGCACATCATATTTCATTGATCACCTCCTCCACTATCCATGCTGGAAAATAAGCAACCAGCAGGTATCAGACCTAGATAAATAGATGGTGACAGCAGAACAAGCAGATAATTTATTAATTTTAAAGGTGTTCTAAATATCATATTGATATCATTTATAGAAAAGCATACCGTTCTTTTTTAACTGTTTTCGGTGCTGAGCTAGCTTGAAAATCTTTCAATCTCATGCATTGACCACACAATACCTTTGATTTCCTAGTGCCAGCCCCTGTAGTTGACCCTGTAATCCATAAAAATGTCCAAACCAACACTGTCAAGAATATCTATACAAAATATATCCAAGGATATCCAAAATGATGAGAAAGAAACCTCTGCAGTTCAAACAGAAATTAGATTTCTTTGAAGGTGAAGACCCGATAGAAAGTTGAATAGCTTCATTCAAAGTATCCAACGAAGAATTCTTGCATGCGTTCATTACATCACAGAGTGTATTTCCATTCTCCAGGCAAATATACTCTGGTGGACGCTTATTTGCAATGCCCGCATGCAGCACAAAAATAGCAGGAGTGACAACCTATGTTGACAATTAAAAACAAAATGCAATAGATAATTCAAACAAAGAACCAAGCTTGGGCTCATAAAATTGAATAAATGATATTTGACATTTCAAAAATATCACAATACTCACTTCTTTTCCCTTGCAATCATCACAGAAACACAAAATTCCCGATTCCCTGACCACCCCGTGCAACCCTTTCTCTCCAGGTCCTCTTACCTACGATTAAAATTTATCCTAACTGAAGGCTACACCAATAGCAACGCCACTACTATTCATGAAAATTATTGTGGCATGTGAATTCATACCTTGGCACCCCGCAAATACTTCACTTTCTGTCCCTCAAGTATACCTGAATCGAGAAGATCCTGCAACTTTGTTGGAAACTTCTTTGATCCATCAATGCTAAACACCTTCGTAGGTGTGGTGGTGGCGGCAGCAGCAATAGCAGATGAGCTGCCTCTTTCATCAACTTTAACCCCATCAGAGGAAGATATATCCACAGTCTCTATCTTCGGCTTCAATGCTGACCTGGTAAACCTCCTAAAAGGTTTTTCCACTTCAACCTTACATTTACTATCACCATCAACTACAACTGGCTGCAATGAGCGATTAACATCTCCTCCCTCGCCGTTTTTAGCCAAAACAGAGGATAACCCAGTTGTCCCTTCCTCGCATGCATCATCCTTCTTCAATTCACAATCATTATTTCTCTCAAAAGCCCTATTCACTATCCCATTTGAATCTTCATCCATCAAAAGTAATCCACCAGTCCCTTCCTCACATGGATGATCCTTGTCACCCTCCTTTACTTCAACACCACTCTTGCTTCCTAAAACCTCATTTTCTTCCATCTCCTCATCCATCAAAACTGCCACTGGCCCATTATTCCTCTCCTCACACGAATCACCCTCCTCTTTCAAATCCTTGTCCAGAATCGGCAGCGACCCTTTATTCCTTTCTTCACACTCAACCACCTTCTCCTTCGCTTCTTCGATTTCCTCCACTTCCACCGTCCCCGCATCGCCATTCTTGCTCAACAGAGGAGTCGCAGAATCAATCTTAGCCTCCTCCAAATCAGCAACATCAACCTTTTCAGCTTTCTCTAACTGGCAAACCTTTTGCATTCCATACCCCTTCAACTTCTTTCCATTATAACTGTTACTTCCATTGTTACCTGGAGACGAGAAGACCCGAGATGACCGTGTCCGACCCAGATACCCACAGATCTCAGAGCGGGCTCTGAAAGCAAACTCAAACTCTCGTTTGTGACCTGGCCGGACCTTTGCCACAGCCGCATCCTTGGCTTCCGAACCGTTTGCCATGTTGATTGAGAGATCAAAAACCAAAGCCAGTCTATTTTCGGGTTTCTTAAGATTTCAATAACATCAACAAAAATGCATCTTTTATTTCTATTTTTATCTGATTCACTGAAAAATGAAATGAAAGTTGGGTTTTTTCTTGAAAAGAAGGAGCGGAGGATTAGAGAAAGAAAAGAGAAACATGGAAAGGATAGAAATGACAACAACCGTGAGAGAGAGAGAGAGAGAGAGGTAGTAGCTACGACCACCTTGAATATTTTTTTAATGACAGAACTAGCCTTGCCGGTGGCTGGTTGGGTTCCTCGCCATTAAAAAATGGTGCTTTTTGTCTTGAAGTTTTTGCGGGTATTTTTTTCTATGTTAAGGTTTGTTCTTGGATTTTTGAATTTTAAAGTTCTTAAAGTAAAATTGTAATTTACATCTATGAAATAACTTGAATGAAAATGAATGGCGTGAAAGAAAGACATTGAATTATTTTGATTGTGAGTAAATGCCCGCTCGTGTTTTGTATGATATTTTAATGGTTCTGATTTAAAAAGATTAGTTTATAGAAAATCTATAAATTATATTTTTTTAATTAGAATTTCATAAACTATTTTAGTAGGATTCATGTTAGATTATATCTTGATTAGAGAATTATTTAATATTATATTTTTACAATTTATATTATTCTGGAATAGCTGCTAATGTCGTGCATGATAGCCTTCGTCCAAACAATTCTGTGCGTGCGCTAAGGCTTTTACACTTCTCAGTGAAAGTGAAAATGTCTAGCTTTGAGAGTTTGGAGACGACTGGTGCTCGTGAGTTGGATTGGTAATTACTTGGTGTCAATGTTATACACGGAATATTCCAAACCTCGGCCAAGTTTTTTCTTTACCTTCTTCTTCATGGATAATTCACTGTACTTTTTCTTTATTTTCCTGGATTTGTGTGGAATTTTTATTTTATTTTTGTATTTAAAGGCTTGATGTATATTGTTTTGCATTTTCAAAATGCATAATTGATACCAATAATAATGACTGCTTGCATTTTTCATATACATTACACAGAAAAAACTCAAAGAGAGACAAGACTGTTGACTTTTTTTATATATTTATATATATAGTGTCTGTTTGGAAATTTAATTGGGATTGTTTTTCATTTAAAATATATTAAAATAATATTTTTTTTTATTTTTAAAAAATTATTTTTGCTATAAGCACATTAAAATGATCTAAAAACATAAAAAAAAATTAAAATTAAAATTATCTTCAAATGCAAAACGCAATGACAACTACTCCTATATTATTCAAGAGAGAGAATTAGAACATCCATTTACACCTCTCTTTTTTTCTTCTTGTTTTCACTGTTGAAATTAATTTTCACAAAAAAATAAAATAAAATAAAAACCTCTAATTATACCTCGCTCTAGTCAAGCCGAAGCTGAACTTATTTCCCACTTTTTTGGTCAGAATCTATGGAGTTGATCCATATATAATAAAAATAAAACAAAAATCGCAACTAAAGTCTGGGCCACAAAATCACAACAACTGAGATCTGGGCCTATACTCTGAACATACAGCAGCTTTAGGCCTATTTTTAAATGGGCCATGACCAGGAAGGGAGACCGGAGAGAGGCCTTTCATGCAGGATTGAGCACAGGTGTCTAATTCTATCTTGAATTTGTTTTTTTTCTCTCTCTCTAGAAAATATGACGCGTGGCAGGTGACAAAGGTGCCCAGAAATGGAACGAAGAGAAGGAGTTACATAATTTTAAATCATAATTATATAATTTTAAAATATGGACACCACATTTAAATCATAATCAGTGTTTTCAATTTATCTTAAAAGGTAGATAAGATGTAAAGATTGAGACAATTTAATTATATTAATATTATGAAGAATAATTAACTAATTAATGCTGTGAGCATTAATTAACTCCAAAATGTAAAAGGAAAGGAAAGGGGATATTGACATGGAGAAATGTGATGATTTTCTGGGGATGGCTTTCACGCCAAGAGAAACAATTACTGCAACTCAGTTAATGTGACACCTAATAAATAGTTTAGTACTTAAGTATAGAAGACCCCACTAATTTATACCATACATATATATATATATATATATATATATATATATATATATATATATATATATATATATATTACAGATGATGTGTTGTTGCGCCTAATTTGCGAAGAGTGTAGAGAACGTCTATGTTGGGGTGTTTCTTTCGAGCAATTTTTTAAAAAACTTAAATTTGGTGGCGATAATATTACTTTTTTTTTTTTTTTTTGATAGAAACCATCCGGTAATCCGGCCACTGCCGACTAATCCGGATTCGAGCCGGGTAGGACCCTTAAGGGCGGCAAAGCTCTCCCAAGCGAGTTTTAAAGCAGCTGCATACCCAAGGCTCGAACTCGAGACCTTGGTTAAGCTGGGAGGACCCCCTACCAGTTCTTGGGCGATAATATTACTTGTTAAGGAAATTTAAGCTCACGAGATTCAAACAAGGCCAATCGATTTGTGACTCATTGATTGTTAATTATTAATTAGCATTAGAAACGATTATTGACAGGTCATTAATCAATTAGTTAACATTAGTAACTTTATATATTTTTAAATTAAGTTATCTCGGTCTCCTAATTCTAGTTTGATAAGTTAATCTTAGTTGATTCAGGTTATTTTTTTTATATATTTCTCGATTTATTTCCTTGATATTGGGTTAATTGAGGATTTGACATCATTTTTTATTTATTTGCATTCTATGAGAGTATTATGATTTTATGACCCGGGTTGTAGGTTAAGCCAGCTGACTTAAGTTTTTTTATTTTATCCTTCGATATTAGTTTCATTGCTAGTTAGGTTTTATAACTTAGTTTGATTTATATTTTATGAGGTTATTTTGGTCTTGTAAACTGAGTTATAGGTTCCGTCAACTGACTCGTGTGATTATTTGTGTTATTTTTAATTGATTTTTAAAAATTTAATCTTTCAACATTAGATTGATTGATAATTGAGCTTTATAAGTTGTTTTGATTTTCTTTATATGATGTTATATCACTCTCATTATTCAATTTTGACAGGTTAACTTAAGTTGACTAAATTTAGTTTCTTAGTTGAATTTTATGTTTAATTTCTTTGTTTAATTCTGAGTTGAATGAAAATGAGAGTTAATGATTTTTTTTTATTTGTTTTCAATAGGTTTTCAAACCTGAGTGACAAATTTGATAGGTTAACTCGAATTCATTCTAACTAATATAATATTTTATCATTTTAATATTTAAAAAATGATGTTTACCTTATTTTTTTACCTAAATTATTATTTTTATATATCATTCAAATTATCTTAGAACTTATTAAAGTTTATCCGGTCATATTATATAAATTCTTATATACTTTAAATTTTCTTCTATTAAAAAAATACATTGGCAATACTTTGTATATTTTTTTTTATGTCTAGAAAAAATATTTTAACCTATACCATAGCAAGATCAATAATCTAGTAAAATTAAAATTAAAAAAGATAGAAAAACATTGTGTGGTGATCTTTGGTGTGTGCGATAAAACTATATGACCGACCGTGTTTGAGGTAGATTTAACATGATTAATTTAGTAAACTCAGCCGGGTTAATATTTTTACTTGTTTAACTTGAAACCTAGACAATGTCAGCTCCACGTCATGTATTTTTTGGATTAATTTGTCGCATGAAGATAGATCTAAGTTTCTAAAAATTATCAAAAGTTCTCATTGTATTTCAAAAATATTTTAGAAAAAAAAATAAAATTTTTTAAAAATAATTTTAAAACAAAATTCCAAACACGTACTTAAAACATGTATTAATTTCGGACACATAACTCAGAAGTTAATGCATCTTTATGACCAGTAAATGTGGGGCTTTTCTCCTCAAAATCATGATGGGTTCTCATCACCCAAGGAGTCTTGGCGTGAGTGGTGAGGGCGTTCTCGTCCCTTAAAAGAGGTCAGGGGTTCAATCCTTACTCTTGCATGGAGCTGACCATTTGGGGAGTATTTTCACCACTTCGGAGGCCCACCCGGTACGAATGTGGATTAGTCTGGACCAGTGTCTAGGATATCGCGTAGTTTATACAAAAAAAAAAAAAATGATGGGTTCTCATCCCACCTCTTCTTACCAATGCTGGCATGACTCAGCATAGCTAGTTCTAACTCTTAAGCGCCGGAGATGTGAAATATCACACACACAAAAAAAAAAAAAAAATACAGCAGTGTAGTCAATGTCATGATTGGGTTTAATAAGAGATGTTTGGAAATAAAATTTATAAAAAAATTAAAATTTTATTATTTTCAATGTAATATTTTATTATTTTTAGATAATTCTAACATATTAATATTAAAAAATATATATATTTTTAAAAAAGTATTATTTTAATACACCTCTAAATAAAAAACAATTTAAAATGTTTTTCAATAATGTTTGATGAAGTTTTAATATATGATCGTACCCATAGCCGTGTTTTGTGGCCCTTACCCTCTTTTTGGAAATATAATGAAGTTGTTTTTGAAAATATTTTTAATTTAAAAATATATTTTATTTTTTAAAATTTATTTTTAATATTGATATAGTAAAATATTAAATAATTTTAATTAAAAATGTGAGGTGGAGGAGCCATGGCTGGTGAAAATTTATGGACAGGAGAGAGGTGAAAGACGGGCAACCTAACTCAGTTAACATTTTCTTTCTATCAACATACTATTAGCCATCCAACTTTACCTTTTATATGTTTATGACAAAACAATTTACCTCAATATATGCATCTGGCTCTTTTTTCTTTCTTTCTTTTTATTTCTTTCGTTTTCGCTGTCCTTTTCCCTGGTGATTGTTTTTTGTTTAATTATATAATACTCAAATTATATATTTGTAGAAAAGATAATGAATTTTTTTTATATACATAAAAATGTATTTCCTTATTCATGTGTTTTTTTATTGAATAAAAGTAATAAAATACTATATATACATATTAACAAAAACATTTTTGATACTGCATTACTGAACACTATCTGAATTTATCTAGTGACTGTTTAAAAGTGTAATTAAGTTTATTTTTAAAAGTATTTTTTGTTCTAAAATGCATCAAAATGATATTTTTTATTTTTTAAAAAATATTTTTGACATCAGTACGTGACAATGATATAAGAACACCAAAAATTTTAATTCAAAATATAGAATATAAATAAAATTCAATTTTTTTTAAAGAATTTTTGAAATGCAAGACAGTGACTTAATAATAAGTTGGATATACAGAGGGTGTTTGGAAGCACTTCAAAAATATTTTATAAAAAAAAAATTTGCTTTAAGTGATTGTTTTTTAGTAATTTGGATTATTCTGATAAACTGAAGTAAAAAATAATTAAAAAACAGACCTCTAACTAAACGACAAAACACCAGCATAATCGATCACGTGTTAAGTTTTATACAACCATGGAGTGGTAGGCTTCTTACAAGCAAATGTGGGGTTTAGGGTCTTTAGACAGGAGTGATAGTCTGAGGGCCGATGCCCCCTTTTCTTTTCCTTTTCAGTTTTTTTTTTTTTTTCTTTTTTCAGGGCCATGTCCTTATATGATCGACATGCTGGCCGACTTTAGCTCAATTAAATTAATGCCTCCTCACAGTACCACCAGAAAAATTATTACACTACAAATAAAAGGCGTGGAGAAAACCCTGTAGTGCCCCTCATAGTCCACTGTGGACTCGAGCAGTGCAGGGGTGTTTTTGGCTCTCGGTCGCGCGGGTAAGGGACGCTGGCAGGCGGGGCTAAATCCAGTTTTTCCATTCGATTTTTTTTTTAAATATTCATTTGTGAACAGTGTATTGACGATTTCGTCCCCGGTAATAGGACAAAATAAGGCTTCCGGCTGAGGGACACCGGCGTAATTGCGCGCGGCCGGACCGGCCCGGTCCGGTCCGGTCCGCCGCAACTTTTTATTTATTTATTATTTTCTGAAATGGCTAAATACGGTTTTAGCCCCTAATAAGACAAAAACACTTCATTCGATCAAGGGACAGGACGGTAATTGTCCCTATTTTTACAATTAAATAATCGGGTCTGGAAAGGCGTCCGCCGCACGCGCCAGGCGGTTTTTCGCCTCACGCCCTCTTCGGGAGGCGCGTGCGGATTCATCCGGTGTCCGGAAATTATCTACTGGATGCCAGAACGATGCGCCTCCGCGTGGTCTTCCTCCCGCGGTGGTGCGTGTAGCCACCAGATGTCCGTGGACGCGTAGGAGGCCGGTGAAAGCCGCCGGCCACGTTTCTCTCTCTCCGGAGTGTCAAAGTTGCACTTTGGTCCTTCTACTTTCAATTTTCGGGTTGGCTGTATATAACTCAATCAATTCGGTACAAAATTTCCGATTTTTTCAATTTTGTCCTCTGATTTCAATTGACAATAAATGTAAGTTGCATTTCAGCCCTTTAACTTTTACGTTTTTAATTTAAGCCCTTTATATATCATTTTCAATTCAGCCCTTATATTTTGATTTTTTTTTATCCCTACTTTTGTCCATATATATATAAGTGTATTTAACACAATAATAATAATAATAATAATAATAATAATAATAATAATAATAATAATAATAATAATAATAATCATGATTTAATGATTTAATGATTTTTCATTCTTACTCTTTTGTTAGTTTTTTTTTCCCTCCCGATAATTTGATAAAAAAAAATTTTTTGCCAGTAATAGCCATGGTAATTTTTTTTTTTATCTTTTGTTAAAGTTTCTAGGATATTTTTAATCTTTCATTTACTTTTGTTTCTTTCATTATTAACATAATAATAATAATTATCATAAGAATAATAATAATAGTGATTATTATTATTATTATAAGAATAGTGCTTATGTATTCTATTCTCTACTTTTGTCCATATATATATAAGTGTATTTAACACAATAATAATAATAATAATAATAATAATCATGATTTAATGATTTTTCATTCTTACTCTTTTGTTAGTTTTTTTCCCTCCCGATAATTTGATAATTTTTTTTTTTGCCAGTAATAGCCATGGTAAATTTTTTTTTAATCTTTTGTTAAAGTTTCTAGGATATTTTTAATCTTTCATTTACTTTTGTTTCTTTCATTATTAACATAATAATAATAATTATCATAAGAATAATAATAATAGTTATTTTTATTATTATTATTATAAGAATAGTGCTTATGTATTTTATTATTATAATAGTAGTGATTATCTATTCTTTCATAATAAAAATAATAATAATAATAATTTTTAATTGGTTTTTCTTGCTTGCTGTTTTGTTCATGCTTTTTATTTTTTCTCTCGGTATAATTTAATAATTTGTGTTGTTTTATTCTAGCAGCAATAATAATTTTATATATTAAGACTCCGATGTTGCTATGATTATAATATTTTAAATGAATATTGCTTCCTTTTCCCTGTTTTTTTTGTTCTTTCTATTAATTGATTGTAATAATTTTATTATCTGCACAATAATGATTTCAGTAAGTTTTTTTTCTTATTCGAATATTTTGCTCTTTTTTCTAATGTTAGTGCACGCTCTTTTGTGATCGTTTATAACGCAATTCCTATATTTTAGAAGATGTAATCTATACTTACGTGAGAAACTCAACTCAAAATTTTAAACATTTTATCTTTTAATCTATAATTTTTATTTGCTTATATCATATAAATTGATCGTTGTAGATTTAATTGTGTTAAATTATATACAAAAAAATACCCGCGGCAACGCGCGGGCAATTATCTAGTATATAATAAGCACTGTTAACTTCTTTTTAGTTCAATAAATCGTATAGATGATTGCCTCATAATTTCTTAATTAACAAAAATAAATAAACCTCAGCAAATGTAGTTCTTGAAGGTAGAATTCGTAAAGTTTATATATATATATAAAGACACAATCCATTTTTTTTACATGTAAAATAGTTATTAATCTTACGAAAATAAGGAAATTACAAAGAAATAAGATATAAATAAACAAGTCAGCTCAAATTCTAAGCACATGCTTGTAATAGATTTTCTCTCTCTGGAGTTTTGAGAGTTTTTTTTATTACATGGGTACTCGAGATATACTTATTACTATTCAAGTCTTCATTTTGATTTATGTGTGTCTCGTATTGTAGTAACTTTTATGATCATGAATTAAAAAAATAGGTTTTAAAAAACATAAATTATTGTTTTTTTTAATTAAGATTTTAAAAGAGAATTTTTAATAGAATTCATGCAAGATTATAGTATGTATTAATTAACTATAGTTGAAATAAAATGTAGTTTTAATCACTTCTCATCACATTATTAAACAAACCCTTTAAATCATAATTGTTTCTTCATAATATACAATAATTTACTATATCATACTAAGAACTTTTCTTTTGCGAATTTTTTTTTTTTTAATCTATGATAGCTAATATAGATAGTATGCAAAACCAACTACCGAAACTATTAGATAAAAAATGTAATTTTGCATTCAATTCCCAATTTATTTAACAAAATTATTTAAACTAATAAAATATATTTTTGAAAAGTACGGTGTATTATGGATGTTATAGCCTAATTTTTTTGAGAATATTTGAAAGTGCATTAATAAATATTTTTTAAATTATTTTTTATTTACATATCAAAATTATATGAAAACACAAAAAACTAGTTTTAAAACAGCAAAAATAATATTTTTTTAAAATACTTTTAAAACAACATAACAAATAGAATTTTTATATTTGAATCCTGATTTTCAAAATTTGAGTTTAACAGAGCTTTAACTAGAAAGAAGTACAATTTTGTTGGACATAATGATGTGGTTAATTATCCACTTGCTTTTCTTCTCGATTTTTTTTGACAAAAACACGTGCCCATCAAATCTCCCACGGAAATTATCTAAAAATCTCCTAATGGAGACAAAATATATGCTCCACTCAGGTTCCATCCGAACTTTTCTTTGAAAAATAAAAAATAAAAAAAGCCAATATGACGTCACTATTTTGAATTGCCGTTCAAACGGTTATTTGGCGGCACGTGTAACTCAACGAGACCAAAGAAAGCCCTCCCATTTGTTTCAGATTCCATTCTTACCCTTCCACAACTACCAGACGGGAAAACATGGAAACGGCGCCGTTAATGCGGTAGGTAAAAAGCGAACCCTGAATCCGGTGTCGTTTATTTCCCGTGTCCCTGTTTTCACCTCACTTCCCGTTACATTTAAGATTTGGAGTTTTCCGCCAACACCCTCGCGAGAAAGTTGTTTTGCAACGTGTCGCGTCGTGATTGCTCAAATATCTAAAGACGTTAATGCCACGGCAAGAATTATGGGCTCGAAATGTGAAACCCGTGACGTGTCCACTACCCATTATTAGGGTAAACTATAATTTTGTGCTTATAGTTGTATTAATGGCTCCATTTAGTCTCCCATAAATTAAAACCCACCATGTATCCCTTATTGTTTTTATAAATTCCGTTTCCCCCCCTTCCCTACTAGACAACTAACAAAACAACAATTCTAAAAAAATAACATAACCTAAAATCTCAACCTCTTGTTTTATCTTTCTTTATTTTATTCCGATCATAAACTACCGTAAAAATTCTGATAAAAACACTTGAAACAAGCAAAATAAATGCATAATAAAAAATAAAATTTCTTTACAAAAAACTTCATAAAACAGAAATAGAAAATGATGGGAGAAATATAAGCAACAAAGTATGTATTGCATGAATAATAGTAAATAATTTTTTTTGTTTTTATAAAATAGCTACCACATGTAAATTTGTATTGTTGGTAATATATGGATTACTTTCTTAAGAGTAAGATATTTAATTTAATTTTATTATGATAAAGAATATAATTGATTTACAAGACTTGTTTTTTTATCCCGATAAATTCTATGAGCTAGAGTACTCTAAATGCTAGCTTCATATTGCTATAACCACTAAACTTAACTAACATCGTGAGTTAAGTGGACCATGAAATTAATAATAAAGCGTGCCACCTTTCAAGAAACTACAGAGAAAGGTAGAAACTTCGAATGTAGGAATAGAAGTGAAACTTGGATGAATTTATAAGGACTGAAATGAAATTTACCCCATCTATTATTACGACTTGTTGTCTACAATTAAAATGAACCTTCCTTCCTCTGCCCTGTCTAAAAAACAAAACTAACAGTCTCGTTTCTCTCTCCTCAACCCGCTCTCAGTCCGAGTCATTCTTTCTCCAAAATTTCGTTTCCTTTACTTCGAAATTAACAGAGCTTCCTTATTACGCTTATTGGAATCGGGCCTTGTCTATAAACGGTGCGTCGTTTCGACCATCTCCGGCGTTTTTTTCTGGATTTTTTGGTTTTTGATTTGATTTGAAACGGTAACGGTGTTTTATCTAAAGAATGGAAAAGAAGAGTAATTTTTTTTGAATTTGTTGCTTTTTGTATTTTATTTTTCAAATAATGAAAAATGTGGAGGTGTGGATTTTCAATTCCTTGTATTTTCTTGCGTTTTCTCGGCCACCAATCGGAGTAATTAGAAAGCTAATAGATTTATAGGAATCTGCTCTTGGTTGGATTCAGTTGACTGAGGATTACTGTAATCATTTTCTTATGGATTTTGACTTTTTCTTGAGGTATTAAATTTGATTTACATATTTATGTGGTTATTTGTGATGGGCATAATTTACTTAATTTTTTTTTATTCAATTTGATGCAGAGGAAGGGTTGCGCGCGCCTGTGATGAGTTGAAGGGAGAAAATCGGGTGGTTTAATGTGGAAGTCACTTGATGTTTACATTAATTACATTGTTTTCATTTGGTTTCTCAGTGAAGATTGACGATGGTGACGAGGGAGAGGGTGGATTTGAGGGTTGTTGATAGAATTTTAATTTGTATGGTGATCTGATTTTATTGTAAATAGGTGGGATTTTTCCCAAGCATATTAAGCGGATGGCTTGAGAAGTTTTTTTTTTTTTTGGTTTTGAGTTTGAATTAATGGCTATTGCTAGCCTACAGAATGTTTCTGTGCTTGATTCTTCCTTCCTCAGGGAATCTCAATCAGAAGTAGTGAGAAGTCAGGGTGATGACGGGAGGAGAAGCACCCGGACATCGTCCCACCTGCAAATACGGCAGGAGCTTGAGGATGAGCATGTGGTGAGTCATGTCCAAGGGAGGGTTAGTGATAGATTGGTCCAACGTCAGAGTGACGGATCGAGTACTGATCTATTGAGGGTGGATGCATCTGATAGCCATAGTAATGGTCAAAGTGGTTCTTCGGAGGGTGGGAGTGCTGGGGAGAGTGAGTTTGGACAATGGTCCCCTGGTCCAATTGGATCAGAGAATGGACAAGAGGATTCTTCTGATCTAGGAGAGGTTGGAAGGGAGAGGGTGAGGCAGATTTTTCGGGAATGGATGAACAGTGGTGCAAGGGAATGCACATCCAGTATTTCCCGAAGGAACAGTGGTTCTAGAGCAGAATGGCTTGGTGAAACTGAGCAGGAAAGAGTAAGGATTATAAGGGAGTGGGTGCAAATGAACAGCCAGCAGAGAGGTGCCTGTGTTGATCGTAGAGAAGAACAAGGTTCTGAAGTTGCTGGTCAAATCGAACAAGTTCTTGATGGAATGGCTGTTAACCACAATGATGGCCAAGCTGAGAATACTAGGAGAGGTATTCGTCGATTGTGTGGCAGACAAGCTTTGCTTGATATGCTTAAGAAGCACGAGAGAGAAAGGCAAAGAGAGCTGCAAGGTCTGTTGGAGCATCACGTTGTAACACAATTCGCTCATCGAAACCGCATTCAGGTTAGCTGCTATTAAATGTTGATATTTTCAATATGCATGAATCTTTTTTGTTTATTGTTTGATTGCATACTATCCATTAATAACAATAAAATATCTAATCTGTAATGGTGTAGAATGGACTGGGATGATAGAGATATGAGGTTTAATTATTCAATGGTTCCACATGAGGATTGATCATAGGAGATTCTGGGTTTTGAAGAGTTATTTAACAGAGGCTGATTGAATGCTTGCATTTATGATTTATATTTTCTCCACTTTTGATCATTTGTTCTTGGTAAAGTCAATTACTTATGGTAAATGTATGGATACTTAGTAATTGATATACCTGCTTGTGAATTATTCGAGACATTTTCTTTTGTTTCTAATATGGTTGCTGTGAACTTTTTGTCTTGCAGTCATTGCTTCGAGGTAGGTTTCTGCGAAATGACAGAATCATTGAAGATGAGAGGCCCACTTCCTCAGCAGCAAGTGAATTGGGTTTATTGAGGCAAAGACATACCGTTTCTGATCTGAGGTATTGGATCTGTATGCCGTAGCTTACCCCCCGAAGAATAAAAAAAAAGCAGGCATTTATATGTTTCTGAATTTTTCTTCAATAATGTGGCTGTGAACTTACTGTTGACTGCTACTGGGGGGATCTTTCATGTTTCATTAAATTGGGGTTTCTCCAGATTATTTTGGGTTTAACCATTCTAAGTGCTGATTGTGAGTGTCATCATGTTATTGCATTTGTTATTTCTGCTGTGTAATTCTGGACAGTTTATAATCTAGTAAATTTGGGCATTTGTTAACAATGCCGGGTAAACTGTTGTTTCCATGCAGGGAAGGTTTTTTCTCAAGATTGGACCATTGTGTTTGTGGACAAGTAAGCAGCAATGTCTCTGATACCTCATCTAACACTGACATGAATGGTAATAGAAGTGAACAAATTGAAGCAAATAACTCGCAACAGGTCATAGATGAATTGTATGAACCAACCGGGTCAAATACTGAGGAAAATGGTAGCCTTGGGTTGTTGGACAGTAGAACTGATATAGAAGATAACATTATTGATGAAACAAGTGGGCAAAATGTTACTGCTCATTTAGTAGAGGGGCCAAGGCTAGTTTCAGACTCTGAGGTGAGAGGCGGGCAAAGGTTAGCCAACATTGCATTTTCTGAGAGGAGGGATGGTACTGGAGAAGAGGCTAGTAGCCACTGGTGCGAAGGTACTGATAACGAATCATCCCAAGAAACTGTGGGAAATGAAGCTGAGGAAGACATGCAGCTTCTATCAATGACGGAAGTATTTTCTCAACAATCTGAGACAGATAGGGGGGAAAGTGCCATCCCTTTATTATCCAATCAATTGATTGATTTGGAAGCCACTGCAAATGAAGGTGTAAATTGGCATGAATCTGCTGCACCACTGGAACAGTGGCAGAATCAACTCCTGGAAAATGAAAGGCAGCACTCATTTGAAGCTAGTCTAGCATCTGGAGAATGGGGAGATGGGATTCAAGATAACATTGATGGACATCAACATGAAACTGCTGCTAATGAATGGTTGGAAAATGAAGATAGAGAAGGGCCCTCTGAAGTGTGGCACGAGGATGATGGTTTTCAAGAGGCTGTGCAAAGTTGGCTAACAGAGCCTTCTGATCAAGAAGCTGCACCAGCTGGTAGGATGGATCCATTTTATTTTCCTGATGATGATAATGTGTACAGCATGGAACTCAGGGAACTCTTGAGCAGGCATGAAGCTCGACACTGAATTGCTTATTGTTTCTGTCATTTTGAGTCATCAAATTTTTTATAGAAGTTATTTATTTATTTATGTGGCAGGAGAAGCGTCTCAACACTTCTTCGCAGTGGTTTCCGTGATAGTCTTGACCAATTGATACGCTCATATGTTGAAAGGCAAAGCCATGCTCCCCTTGAATGGGAACAGCAAACATCACCTACTCCTGCATCAACAGAACAAGATCTGGAGCAGCAGACTGTGGATCAGAATGAGAGTGAGGGGAATATTGTTCAAAGTCCTCCACTTGATCCACCCACCCGGCCTATACGCCCTGCAGAGCACCTCTGGGATCAAGAGTCACGCGATTATGCTTGGCCACGGCATGACATGCATCCACGCTTTGGAATTGTGAGTCCACTTAATCCAAGTGATTCTTGGAACTGGACTTCTGTTTACGCAATGCACTAAACAATACTTTTGAATGTGTGTGTTTTCGGTGAAATGTTTTATATAACTTATTTGGGGAAGGCGAATGTCGTGTGCTAGCTTCTAATAATTAATGTGGTTGGACAAATAACTGAAACGATGATTTGATTTCATACAGGAATGGGACATTGTTAGTGATCTAAGGATTGACATGGCTAGACTACAACAAAGAATGAATAACATGCAGAGGATGCTGGAAGCCTGCATGGACATGCAACTTGAGCTGCAACGGTCAATACAACAAGAAGTTTCAGCTGCTTTGCATCGCTCTGCTGGTTCACCAGGTGTGGTCCCTTTATTTGAATTCCTCAATTCTGCCCCTTTTTTCTTTTATGTCAATCATGGTATCGTTAGAGGTAAATTCTTTGGAAGCAGCTTAAGTTTGCGGTCCAGGCTGTATAGATATTTTTCCTTCAAGTGTGGCCCACACAAATCATTTCTGTTAAGTTACTTCAGAAAGAAAATAGTTCCTGCATTCCATTACTTTCTCATTGAAAATGTCCTATTTGGACTTGTTTTACTACCAATGCTGAGGGAAAAATGTTATTCTTAGTATATGCATGTATTGTTTTTTACTGTTTCGTGTATGCATGTAATTTTTTTATTGGATATGTTTCTTGGAAATTGTACGTATGGGACAATAACATTAAAATTGTGCGTATCATTTTATTTGTTTTTTTTCCAGAGTTGACCATAAAAAACACCATTACTTTATTGTAGGGATGGGTGAGGACCGTGTTCCCGAGGATAGAACTAAATGGGATCATGTCAGGAAAGGAATTTGCTGTATATGTTGCGATGGAAGTATTGATTCCCTACTGTACAGGTAAATTACCGCAAAACCATACAAATCTGTGACATTGATTCGAGGCATGGATGGGCCAGATAAGAATGGAAATTATTGCATATTCACCTAATGCTGCATCATTTTCCCTTTCTTTTGGCTATCTTCATCTTACAGGTGTGGGCACATGTGCACATGCTCTAAATGTGCTCATGAGTTGGTCCAAAGTGGGGAGAAGTGTCCAATGTGCAGAGCACCTGTAATTGAGGTTATCCGTGCCTACGCCGTCTTATAATTTGATGGTTGAGAAAACTACGAGGACAAATGAGAAAGAAACAAATTATATGTTTGGTTTAACAATGCATGATTCTTGTCAGGCTTGCCTCTTGATCCCACCAGGTATTTATTATTTCCTGGTTTTATCCCCATTGATTTTGATAATATTGATTGTATGATTGAGGGAACAATTTGGCTTCTTTGATTCATTATTTAAACGTGAATAAAAAAAAAAATATGTTGAGTGGAAGAATATCTTACTGTCAATGTTACTACCTGGTGGATGCTGAGTGGGTTCTTACTGTCCGTAGTCCCAAAAAAACACTCGAAAATTGATGTTACTACCTGAATAACATTCTTTTTGCTCACTTTCCAGTTAGGCTATCTGGTACCCCCCACCCCCCACCCTTTCTTCTGAATAATGCATATGATTGATTAGTATCTTGCATCTTTTATAAATTGTACCTTCCCCACCTTATGGCTCAATGATTGACAAGAGTACGATGGAAATGCAATGTTTGATAGGGATATTAATCTTTGATTGGGATTTTTCAACTGGAATTGAATGTGGGCATTCCTTGAAATTCGGAAATTATCTTTAAGCTGAATAAGCTAACATCCTCGCTAAGGCATGGTTATAAAATCTGGACTTAATCCAAGATCATAGTCATGGGTTGGGTAGACCAATTGGAAACGAGTCATTTAAATATATTCTTTTTAAAAACAATATGATATTAAAGTCAAATTGGATCTCATCTTAGTTTTGACTGTATCATAAGTCAGGCTGACCCTAGTGATTGAGCTAAACGAGTACAAAGGTACTTGTTTAATAAACGAGTACATAGGTTACTGATCTCTGGTTGTAGTTTACTTGATTTTGGACATTCTCTGTTTTCTGAGTTGCTAGTCATTCACCACATGCTAACCATTCAGAATATATTTTTAGGATTGGAAGAAAAGTAAAAGATATTACAATATTAGTCCAAGTATTATTGGAATTGGAATTGGAATTTGAATTGAACTTTATGTTGTCACTAAGATTACGTTTGGTGCAACTATTATTTTCTTAAATTCTGAATTTTTTGCTTCAATTTTTTTTTTGTTTTTGAAAATATTAATAAGGAAAATATTATTTTAATATATTTTTAATTAAACAACAGTTTACCTCTCTAGTTAAGATTTAATGTGTTAATTTTTTATACAATTTTTTTAATCAAAATGACATTTTAATGTGTTTTAAAAGTAAATTTTACTTGGAAAAATTGAATTGATATTTTTTAGTATTTCTTGAAGATTTTAATATTTTAATATTAAAAATATTTAATATATTTTTATCTAAAAAATATTTTTTAGAAACATCCTATAATAAACATTACCAAGGACTCCAGTTGTCTGCTTGCGCCAATTATACGTGGCCGTCTCCCGCTTGATTGTTATCATGCGATGATGATTATAATACGAGAGAGAAATTTGCTGGGATAATTCAAGGGAGTAGTTAAACGTGAAAAGTGTTAAAAAGATAAAAAAAAAATATAAAATAAAAATAAAGATATTTAATAGGAATTATCAAAACAAATTTTGAAAATGATAGAGTTATTAAAAAAAATAAGTACTATATTTGATAGCAAAATAAAAAATAAAAAATATCATAAAAAAATAAAAAATCTCAAGCTCAATAAATCAAATCAAGCAATGAACAAGACAATTCAAACCTCAATTTAAAATGCTATATGATGACATCAAAAGAAGATGTATAAGTCTCTAGAGCAACTACCTAAGAAGCAAATTGAACAAAATATCATGAAGTGAGCAACATATATCTATATTCAATCAATGAATTCTATTTAATTTAAGGATAAAATCTAAACTTGACAAAAATTAATAAATAAAAGGACCTGAGATAACCTAACTAAATAAAGATAAAAAGGTAAAACAAATGACGTAGAAAACAAATAAAAAAAGAGTTGAATCTCTAATTAAATAAATATTGAAGGATAAAATTGAAAAACAATATTAAAAAATGATAAAAAAAAAACCCTAAGGAGACTTGGATAAATCTTTTAAAATTGACTTAATCTTTCAAATTTGCAATCCTTGAAATCCTAGACACGAGCCCAGCCAAGAAGATCAAATCCAAATCATTTTAATGTTGAAAGTTAAAATCACAAAAAAAGCAATTAAAAAAAATCTAAAAAACGCAATAATCAAAAGGATGAAGATAAAATCTAAGAAAAAAGATGAGGGATGAAATCGTATAAAAAATTAGATAAATAACAATTAAAAGGATGAAGACCAAATATAAAAATAAAAAATTAAATAAGAATAAAATTTTAAAAATCAAATTTTAAAAATAAAATAAATAGAGATAAAGCACAAAATTCGAGGTTGATAAATAAAAGAAGAGTCCTTTAAATGCTCACACCATGAACTTATAGAGAAACTACCAAGCTGAATTATTACCATGTGTAATGCAAAATGAAAAGTAGAAAACATGACAATTATTTATTTATTTATTTAATATAATGCTACCGGATAAAACACATGGCCAAAAGCCATCCTCATGGATCCACTGCCGGAACTGACGAATCGTACTATTCACCGTGCAGATCTTCGGCCAGACAACTTCTGGAAGACGACAACTCTTTTCCGATTATGACCACACACCCGGGTGATTAGCGGTCCGGTCAGGGAACAAACACCCTGCGCTTCCCGGCACAGGGACACCGGATTAGCGTGGGCTCCCCAAATCCACATGGTCTCCACTGCAACACCCAAGCATTCGATCTCTTGTCAGTAAATATAGACCAGAAAATGGAGGTATTAGCAACGAAAAAATCTGCTGCAGGTTTTGTGAATCGACAATTGATTCTCTTGCTGCTGATTTATGAATTGTTTACAATAAAAATCCGTCGCTGATTATATGATTTTTCTTTATATTTCTTTTATCCGAATGGCTTTTAAGTTTTTTAATTAATTATTTATGGATTTGTAGAGCATATATAAACAGCATAGTTAATATTTAAAATTACTCATCAACAATAATGAATGGATAAAAAAAAATCATAATGCAATTAAAAATTAGTTAAATTTACATTATTGCAAATAAATAAAAATATAATAAAAGATACAATCATGATGCTTGTTGTGGAGACAAACCATTATATTACATAATCAGTGTAAGATGAATGATTATGTAAGATGAATCAAGATATGATGGTTAAGGTCTATATCGATAAATATATTGGTGATGATGCGAGGTCCATAGATGTCATTACATAGAGAGCTATATATGGCGACAATGATGTGGCGTGTTGACGTACCTTGACCAATATTTGATGTCTCACCATAGTATTCTAGATTGTTCATAAGATATTACGTCATGGAATATATCTTCCATTTCATTTCAAAAATAAAATCATTTTTTTTAACTTCATCACCTATTCTTTTTTTCTTTATCTCCTTTTGCAATATCCGATAAGATAAACTTGTATATGATGACTCCATCGAGTAGAAATAGGATGAAGAACTTCTATAAACTATAGACTTTAGCATGCGAGGTTCACCATATACCATACATTTTGTAACTCCTTATGGAGCCACACATCAAGTTGCTCCATCAAATGAAAGATGATTTTCTCGATCAGTTCCATACTTTAAAATGATCTGATTCTTATAATTTTTCTATAAAAAATGTATATGCAATAATAAATTCATATGAATGTTAGATAATATTTAAGTTATATAAATAAATATATTAAAAAAACACATAAAACCACTTTTTAGACTTTTTGTCTATGAAATGTCAAATTGCTTAGTACTCTGATGCAAAACTGAAAAGACATCATCCTATGAAGGTGTTTTCCCACCGGTTAACTCTTGATTTCAACATTAAAAATATTATAAAAGATAAATATAATTTTTTAATTAATTGTCTTAAGCAAAATAAAATAAAAATCATTACCATATTAGCTCAATATGATGTAAATGACATTGTTTCTTCAGAAAAAGTGCTTATTTCGCCATACATTTTGGTTAACCGATTCCTCCTTGCAGATTCCGATCTCCTTTTAAATTTAGGGGTGGATCAAAAATCTTTGATCATTTGATTTCAATCATTCATTGGTTATCTAAGCAAGACCTTTATCAAGACAATCTATAGTACTTGTAGAGTTTCCATTTGACATGACTCTCTTGCGAGCTTGTGTCAATTGTTGATTTAAAGCAATTATAGCCTTAAATTTTCAAATATTAAGAACAATCGATTCATTTTCCTAAAGAAAGGTAAATTTGTTTCTACCACATAATATATAATAAGTAAAAAGAGTGTTAATCTTATTGTGTTATCTTCTTATTGTGTTATCTTGTTGAGAATTTGCAAGATTATGTGTTGGGACCAAATAAGAGACATCATGATTGTAATAACTAAAGAAATTAAATGAAGTAATTGACAAAGATCTCGTTCACTTTTATTAAACAACAATGCTTATCAACATCAAACTTATTATAGTTAACAACTTGCAAAATTGATATCATTAATTAATTTGTAAAACACAAATAAAAAAGTGCCTATAAATTTTCATAATGCTACATTAAATTAATGAAAATTGAAAAAGAATATGGCAAATTGTGTTGGTTCATACCTTAAACTCTTTAAGGAGTTCATACCTACACATTGAATCTATTTTTTTCCCCAAGAGTGTCATTCTCCTTTAAAATTGGACCTCAAAATATCTCCAATTGCATGTCCACAAGATGCGTTATTGAACCTAAAAAAATGTAATAACAGAATTTTATTAAACAAATAATAAGTAATAATAACAATTTTTTTATACCAAAAAATATAACCTTAATAAGTTAGTTTTTCAAAGTCTTAACTTACTGTGTTGTTCCATACAAACTAAAATTTTGTTTCCTTTGTAATTGGATCCATTAAAGGTGTCAATACCTTTTGTTTTAAACCTTCATCATGTTTGTATGGAGAAGAGGTTGAACAATGGTTTGATGGGATGCCATCTTGATCCTCTATGCCTCTCACATTGTAATCACCCCCCTCATCTCATACACCTTTTTAATTACTACTATCTCCCTCATCACATACAATTATCTCAATACTCTAAATAAGGCTTCAATTATTGGCAATTGAATATTACATAGTTATGCACCATTTGTATTTCAACATGTGACAATTCTCTTCTATAAAATCTTTTGGATAATTTTTTTCCTAGATAAGAAAAAATGGAAAATTGTATATTTAGACTTTAAGGCCACCATTATCATTTCTTGGAACTCAATTCCTAATTGTTTTCACATCATCACCAAAATAATAAGATGCAAAATTGGTTTTGTGATATAAGGCTCCTTATGTACAATCCAATTTTTATAACAAGGAAAAAAACCTTTTATTGATAAGTGATTATAAACATCATCTTCCTTTAAAATCTCTTGATTTTAAAGAATTGAACCTCACATTCCACACAAGCAATATGAGGAAAGAAAAAACACAATTCTACGCCCATAAAAGATATTATCATACAATGAATAGTAACCCTATAAATTAAATTGGGTTTTTTTGTGCTAAATTTTTAATTAAACATGTATAATTAGGGTATATAAATACTTCTTAGTGATTTTATCGAATGAACAATCTAAAACCATTATTCAAAGTATCGAGCAATTTTTTATTATTATATGAGTTCTTGGCGAGTGAGATGAAATTTACACAAGAAAAGAACACTTGAGATTGAGAAAGTTAGGTAAAAACCTTTTAGCGGAAGCTAAATTGCAATATAGAAAACAATAAATCCTAAAATAACTTGAATTATGGAAGAGAAAAGTGCAAAACCCAACCCATGTACAAAGAGAGGGGGTAAATCAAGGATGTTTGGTGGTGATAATGATTGTCATGACTTTGTTTTTTTATGGCTTACAAAATAAGATCGAATCTGTTGAGATGAAAGAAAAGAAGATGAAGATAAAAGCTAGGGATGTTAGAGACGAATGAGAAGAAGATGAAGAGAAAATTTAGAGATAAAGGAAAATACAATGGATGAATAAATAGAGAAGGTTAATTATTTTTCTACAGTTATGGATGCTAGGGATGAAGGAGATGAAAAGACTACATGTTAATGAAAAGCTAGTTATTTTTTCTTTGTTGTGTTTACGTTTACGAGGGAAAGAGAGTGCAAGTTTAAATTTTTTCAAGCTGAGATCTCATAATGTCAAAGCTAATCAAAATAATTTATATATATATATATATAGCAACTAAATTATTCTGATACTAAAATCGGAGGCTAATAGCATCATTTTTAGGTAAAGTAATCCAACTTCCTCCACCTCCACGTCCACATTTGATCATCTCCCTCTTCTTCTTCTCTCTTTTAACATTCATATAATGCTTGCTGACTTAAGATTATAGGATTCTGGAAAGTGATCCACTCCATCCCAAAGCAGCAAGCTAATATTATTGAAGAAATCACGATGTCTTCAAAAATAGACGACTTATCTTAGGCGCCATTCGATGAATTGAGCAGAAAGAGTTAAGGCCTCGTTTGTTTATGAGGTGTGGTGTGGTATGTGCTTAGCTCTGATCATAAATTTAAATTTATTTTTTCTAATTAACCACAACTGTAACCACAGAAAAGCCACCACACAACGCAAAATACACACCGGAGCTCCTTTCTCTCGGCTGGCGGCATGAACTCCGATCATCATGGACAATACATAACGTCCATAATGCAGTTTTTAGTTCTCGTTGCCGACTTCCATCTTGCTGTCTCGTTCCCACTTGTCCGGGGGAAAACAAATTATCCATAAATTTATGGCGCAATTTTGTTCTGAAAGAAACATGAAGATCGTACTGCTCCCTAAAGAAGAAAATTACTATTTTAATTACAAGATGATCATTAATTAAACAGTGACTGATATTTTATTTGTATCACATCATGGGCGATCCATTCTTATCTCTATATATCATGAGATCCCATGTATATAGTTAATTAGGTATTGTTTTTGATAGATACACAGTACTTCGAATTCATTCATGAAAAAACTGGAAAATCTGGCATAATATATACACATATATGAAGAGATTTAAGACTAAAACTGAAATCTTAATCAGTAGCTCCTGCATCTTCTTCTCACCGGACGAGACCGATTGACAGAACTAGGTATCTCAAAACTTGATCGGAAAAACGACTCTACCTCATCTTTATTTGTAGTTTCGAAAAACTCTGGAAGTTTTCTCTTCTGGGCAAAAACCTGCACCTTCTTTCTTGGTGTTGGCGGGCAGCTTTGAATGGTTGGTATCTTGTGCTCACTAGACGTTGGCGTTCTGCACTGCTCTTGATCATCATCATCAGCCCGGAGCCCTAGCTCCCCCCCTCCCTGTTCATGGTCTTGCGGTGCAGATTGTAGAGGTTCCGGCAGATCTCTCTGGTTCATGTGATCTTTTGACATGGAAGTGAATATGTATCGAAACTTGAGAAGGAAGAAGCTCAGAGAAAGAGAGAGAGAGAGAGAGTTTTCACAAGTGTTTTGATAATTTGTATTGTTGTAGGAATATTTTCCCTTCTTATCTTTGAAAATCAATTATATATTACTTGTCTGCTGCAATTTGCACCCTCTTCTTTTGTATTTACTCACTGTTTCTTACAGTACTCTCTGTCGCGGTTTTTTTACTGGCTATCTATCTTTACCGGGCATGGAAAAGCACGTGCAGCTCCATTTGTTTGTCCGAAACGGATTCTCTTATAAATGAATCTCATAGAAAACGTCTTCTACGAAAATATCCAGCATTTAATTATCAAAATATATATATATTTTTTTATGATATTTGATATACAGTGAAAAATTAATAACTAAAACATTCTATAAAACTCTCACAAGGGTTTATTTGATGTAGTATGATATAACATGTTTTCTATGAATATTATATAAATTAAAACATTTTAAATATAAATTATATACATTAATATATTAAATTCTTGACCTATTTTCCATTGAAAATTCCATCGACAATGACATTGCTGATACATGTTTTCGCTGTCAATTTTATCACTATTTCTCTTGTTAGTTGATATATCCCCCAACCTACAATTCTTATTTAAACAAACAACAACAACAACCGATCAATGCCACAACTATAATTCATAATAAACCAGAAAAAAAACACATATTGAGAACAAAATATATTTATATATCTATTTAAATAGTTCATAGCAATATCTTACACACAATCAATTTTTTCACACATATGTATGTATACCACATTAAAATTTCTAGGAACAAGAAGGTCAGTCATTTGATCCCAACACATCCTCTTGTTTCTTGTTCGAGTTCTATTTTTTATTTTTGCTCTCATTTATTCCACGAGATCTTTTATTATTATAACAGGTCCCTTCCCTCTCTCTCTCTCTCTCTAGATATCTATATATATATTCTTGTTTTTTTTCTTATAAAACTATGCTGGCACAGGAAAATCAAGAGACAATCCACATGATATAAATATATACAATATGGGTATAAATGGTTAGCCAAGCTCCATGAAGCTGCCTCAAGAGAATCCCATGAAACACAATGTCTCCTACTCCTCTCTCTCCTCACCTGTCTTGTCAGCTCCTATCTCCATTAATTTGTCTGCATGCACACTACGAGCATCGGATACCCTCATGGACGTGAACCCTTATTTGACATTTGAAGACGACGTCGAGTTCCCGGCCACCGCTCCATATTCCCCCATTTATATTCGTTGAAATTCATTACAGTACGGGCATGCATTAATCACAATATTTATTACAGCTACTGTAGAACAGGTCTATGCCATGAAATTTCTTGAAGCAGACGAAAGGTGTCCTATGTATGATACCAGTTTGGAGTTTACGACGGTGTTTCACACTGTGTTTTAAAAATATTTTTAAAAAGAGTTGAAAATTTTTATATTTGTTTTTTACTTGAAATTAAATTTTTTAATATTTTTATATCATTTTCATCTATTATTGTTAAAAATAATTTTTAATATATTTCTAAAAATAACCTCAACCAAACAGATCAAACAGGCACTAAAAACGAAAGGGCAAGAGGCAGAGGGGCTCAGCGGTTTCCTCCTCTTTGTTTACTTCATAGATCAAGAGAATCCAAAAATGTACGTCTAGCTAGGTTACAAGTATCCAATATGTTGTCATGAACTCAAGTTTTGGATTGAGAATCCAGGGATTGAAATATCTTTCAATTTAATATTGTGTTTGAAACAAGGAAGAAATTAGAATGGAATTGAAGAATTTTCAACAACAGCTCTAAAATAAAATAAGAAAACTAATTTTAAAAAAATGAATTTGTCAACTGCCATTTTCGGGTGGGTGTCGTGGTGATTTGGAGGAAAAAGTGGTGGTAACACTGTTAATATTGATAATAGTACAGCAATAAAAGTAATATTTTTTTTATTTTTTAAAATTATTTTTAATATTGGCACAACAAAACAATTTAAAATATAAAAATAATTTTAAACAAAAGAGTTTCAAATTTTAGAGAAACAACGTTTGGAACATGGTTACAAACAACCTTATATGTATGCCCGATGAGGATAGAAGTAGTAAAATTATGAAAAGAAAATTGCACCATCATCATTGACATAAAAAACAATGACAGTGGAGAAGGAGGAGTGTGGGCCGCTATTTGTTTTTCAACATAAAGGCCCGTTTGTATTTGTGATGGCAAAACGTTTATTACAAAAAAAAAAGATTTTTGCTTGTTTTAAATTATTTATTATTATTATTACTATTATTTTAGATCATTTTGATATGCTAATATAAAAAATAAATCTTAAAACATTGAAGAAATTATTTTGATGCATTTCAAAGCAAAATACACTTTAAAAAACCCGTTATCATAATGACAAACAGGATAAAAAATAAGTAAAGAAAAAAAATTGAGACTTGAGTTATTGGTTCAATTCATAATATAAATAGTAAGAAATGTAGAATTTGAAGTTTTATAAGAAAACAATATTATAATTCATTTCTTAAAAGGTTTCTAAATTATGAGACACAAGGGTTTATATCAATATCATAATAAATCTACAAAAAAAAAAATAATAATTGTAGGAGTTAAATTCCTAAGTATATAGATTCAGTACATAAATTAATAAAACAAATATATCATTACTCACTACAAATGACCCACCTGTTCCTCTAATTAACATATTTTTATTCATTCAATTAAGACTTTAGTGATATTAAATTAAATAGCGATCAATCAAGTCATATCAAAATTTATTTTTTCAAGAAACTTTTAAAGAAGGCACCATGTCCCTTTCTCCTTAGAAATTATATGATGTTCATGAAACTCAAGCTTGTTAATTTCTCAAGTTTCACTCATAAAATGAAATTATATGATGCATGAATGAAAACAATTAAGATTAGCCAAGTTAGGTTATGTTGAATTGAGACATCAAAATTCAATGATTTCGAACCATTTTCCACATTTTATAAGCCATGCAAATACCCCCTTCCATTATAGTTAAATATATTTCCTGGCTCATATACATCGTCTTAAGTTCAACTCATCATCCAAACTCTTTGTTTATATGTAAGCAATATAAAATTGTCATGATATCAATAATGATCTCCACAAATTTATTACTTTATAATGTTTTCATATCTTCAATCTAATTTTCATAATGTTTTTATGCATTTATTGATAAAAAAAATCAATTAAGTAGTTGGGGGGTTACAATAAACAGCAGTACTCTTTGTGACACGAATAATTTGAAGTTTTAATGCTCTATTTCCGCTGTTTTATGTACACGAATAATTCAATGACATTTTTGTTAAATTCTTTCACTTGCTTGTGGCTTTGGCTTGATGTGATATGGAAGCACTCAATGTCAAAACGTCTATCTATTGGCTCCCAATTTGGACAAATATCGGGAATAAACTCAAGAAAGGAATACTTTTTTTTTCAAATAAAGTATTCGTTATCAAAAATTCCTTTCTCTGGCATCGTGTGTTCTTGCAAGTTTCATGAACTTGTAATAAAAAAGGATGAGCTGTTGTGTGTGTGTGTGTGTGTGTATAAATAAATAAATAATAAAATAACCCCGTTCATGTGTGTATACATAACATTTACACCTTTGCATATCCCCAAGCATTAATCCTACCATCATTATTGATCCTTAAATGTAAACTACAGCTATATTTCTGTGTTAAGACTTTAAAACGCACCGCATAAGATACACCTTTTGTTGACCAAATTTGATCTTCCCCCATGTGTTGGCTTGTGAAGAATGAATGAGCTTCGATATACATAAAAAAAAATAAAAAAAATTAAGGAGTCTGGTCAGTAATTAGGACCCAAAAGGTGCCCTATGGGGGGTGCCTTTTCTCCTTCTTGAATTGGAATTTGGTGGAGTTAGCGTGCTTGTGTACATTTCTTGCTGGCCTCGTTCACGCAATTCTTCTTCTTCCTTCGATGCCAATCTTCCTTCTCTCATTTCCCCTACTTCATCGTCCTTGCTGCCTAAGTTACACGTGGCATCGCCATTGTTCTTTATTCTTGCAAGCTGAGTTAAATATATACCAAGTTAACCTATGGTTAAGCCATTATCTAAGCATATATATTAACCAACCCATCATATAATTTCCTTTTCTTTAAGGGTACGAGAGCATCTACGCCCTGACAACTTTATAAATTAAGCAAGCTCGCTCGGATGACTGCCAATAATCGATCATCATAATTACTATCAAATCGAGTCTGAAATCTTGATGCAACCACAATGTAGCAGTAATTGATAATAATTTTGTGTGCAGAGGGCAGAAATCATGCAAGGGACGCCACTTTTTTGGCATAATAAACTATTATGGCGAGTGATCAATCGCGAGTCCTGCTCAACCTAATGACAATGTGGTGCATTTTTTTAATGGAGGGAGCAAATGAGAAGAAATTTAACTGACCTTACATCCTAGAGAACAGAAACGAAAGGGATCCAAGAGACTTCTCCCACAAATTTCGCATAAATGAGGGACTCCTTTACTTGTGCTACTCTTAGGTTGTGGTCTCTCATTAAGGAAAAGAACTCTAGCACTGTTTATAACGTAAGTTTGAACTCCAGTAATGTCCAAAACCTTTTGAATCTCAGCAACCCTAACAACGTCGTGATACGACGATCTTCTGATCTGTTTTTACACAACCCCATTTGTTTCAGAGATGCCATGTTCATCAGATGCGTGTTTTCAAAACAATAATGACTCTCCGGAAAAGAAAAGATAGATTACTTGAATAGCAGAGTGATCTTTGTGTCGAGTTGATCGGCAATAGAAGCAGAAGGCATCGGAATTGCAATCAAGGCAGAACATGTTGGATTCGCTACGCGGGGCATCTCGGTGGCTGGGGCAAACGGTGAAGAATGTAGTCGATAAGAGTGATTCAAGCCACGGCGGTGCCAGCATTTCCTGTATAGTTTGGCACCCAAAAAATCAAAACCATCAACTGGGCTACAGAATGAAAACTAAACAAGAAATGTCTGCCATTATCGATCGTTACCATTCTCAGGAGGGAGCAATGTAGCAGCGACGGAGGCACCGAAAGAAAAAAACGTGTATGCCAATGAGGGAAGGTGGCGTGGAGTTCTCACAGAAAATAAAAAGATGCTTAAGATATATCGACGAATTAAACAAAGAAATGGCAGGAGGACAGGGGTGTGTGTAGCTTGCTAAAACTCGATGCTAATGTAACGGCTGAGATCACCAGGGGTAGGTTGAGTGGGCTATCCTACCGTTGGATTAAAAAGGAAAGAATATAAGGGGGAGTGTTGAAAAATAAATAAAAGAAAGATTATAGGAGAGAATGAGAGAGGGAGAGAGAGGAAAGGAGTGTGTTTGGACCTTACGCAAAACTTTGGTTCTTGTTTTGCGTCTATATATTTGCAAGGTACACAAAGTTCGGCAAAATGTCAGGTTACTTAATTATGGGCAGATTAATTGTACTTTAATGAATTAGAAAAGAAAAGAAAAGAAAAAGGTGAAAGTATCCACGAACTATAGGTTATAAATTAATTATAATATTTATTACAAAATGGTTAATGGGATGCGTGATTTTTCAACTATTGTATGGTTTTGAGGAAACCTATTGCGTACTAAAAATTCTAATTTGATCTTTTAAAAATATATATTATATTGATCAAGATATATAGATGGTTTTGTTGAAAGATAAAGATTGAACTCCTATAAATTCTGCAAAATCCAAGAGAAAATTCATATTGTAATTCGAATCATCGAAAGAATATAAGGAATGACATCAATGACTGATAGAGCATCACTCTCGAAAGATCATCTCTGGTTATCGTCCTATCAAGATCTATCTGAGCAGCTGTTGAGATTATTTTTAAAAATATTTTTTTATTTAAAATTATATTAAAATAATATATTTTTTATTTTTTAAAAATTATTTTAATATTAGCACATGAAAAATATAAAAAAAATCATTTTTTTTAATTTTTTTTTTGAAATGTAATGTCAAATACCTTTTAAATTAGAAATGTTGTGGTGGGAATGTAATGAAGGCCTTGTGCCTGAATAACGAACGGTACCGGAATGATTCTTCATGACAATACCAGCACCACCTTGTTGCCGACTGGAGGAGGAGACCATTGCAGAGCAGAGGCAAATCGATCATCGTTGGATTGTGTAGATCAATGAGGCAAAGCTTCATCAAATTCCTTTTTATTATTTAGCTGCCATAAAATAATGGATTGAAAAAAAGAAGAGCATTTCTTGGTTTTCAAACCCTCAAACGTAAGAAGCCAACGAGCTCTATCAAACATGATTATTAGATTGATTACAGAATATTTCACAATCCGTTTTAAAAATATTTTTGAAAAATAATAATTTTTTTATTTAAAATTATTTTTTTAGTATTTTTAAATTATTTTTATATGTTAATATTAAAAATAATTTTAAAAAATAAAATAAAATCATTTTAATACATTTAACAAAAACTTTTAAAAATAACCTAACTCATAATCAGTAATAATAATAATAAAAAAAAACCTCCCTCGAAAAGTCAAGAATTCGCTTTTTAGAATTGACTTCAGCAGCCAGGCTTTGACGTGGATTTTTTTTTTCTTATGAAAACATACTGTCAAATTGATCCCCGAACTGAAGAGTATCTGTGGAGCTGTACGGTGAAGAAGTCGGGTTAATAATTTTAAAATGAATTGGAACTTTCCGCTGCTGGTGAAATGATTTTTGAAGAGAAATAGAGATGTTTGGTTCTCGAGCTCCTGCAAAAAAAATTTGGTCTTTAAAAACATCGAATGCCAAACAATATTATTGTCTTTGTCTTAAGTGAACTATTTATGGCAATGTGGCGAGTCTTGTCATCATAGTTTTAGTAGCGCTATGATTACTTTTACTTGTCCTTCCCTTTCTCTTGTTTTTACCGTTTGTCCCCATTAGTTTGCCTTCATTTTTTTTTTTCTATCTAGTATTTCTTTTCTTTTTTTCTTATTTCTTGCTCGGACTCTATTTTTTTAAGTATGGGGGTAGTTTAGGCCTTGGGCCCAAGTTTTTGACCTGACAGCGAGTTGGCTGGTATAGTCTTTCATAAAATATACCGTCATCTAGGATAAAGACTTCTTGTCATGCCTTGATAACTCCAATGTGACTTTATAGCCTAACTTGATCGAGTACCTTACATTCTATGAGTAATACAAGCACAAATTATCACAAGTATGACAAAAACTCAAAGAAATACCTAGAATGGCCCTTACATAAGGTCCTAAAGATATTTGTTGTTAGAAAATGTCATTACATGAATTTGAAATATCATGAAAAAACTGGGAAACTCAACGAAAAAGGAAGCAAGAAAAGGTAATCTTGATTTCAGACAATAACAAATGAAAGATCATTAACTACAGATATGCATCGCGTGAGAAAGATGAAAATTTAAATATAATAAAATCAGCAAAATGCAAACCAGAAGAGACTCCAAAAAAAAAAATGGTTTAGCGAATCTTTAGTTTTCGAACTTCTTTTTTTTTGTACTTGATCAGTTACAAAAGAGCACCTCGATCAGAATACTTGCAGCCATGAGTACTTGGAATAAAATCTACCAACAAGCTCATTATTGGACGTATAATGTGATCCAAAATTACATTTGATTTTCCCACGTCGGGAAAACCATGTATTACAGGATATACAACCTAACATAATCAAGAAACATGGTAATACTATGCAATACACATGATTCATGTTACAAAAAACAAAAACAAAATAAAATAGTGGAGTGCAAGATTTTATATACCCAAAAATCTAACATGACTGTCTTCAGTCCCAGCTCACTCAATTTTCTCGATCACTTCCAGCCTGGTTTTTCTCTTCCAGCCTTTCATTGCAGCAACGAGATTGATCAACCCAACAACTTGGGTTTTAGTGTATTCCTGGAAGAAAAATGTGTAGTTGCATTGTTAAGAGATAGATTGAAACAGGTGAAAGTATGTTTAAAATAATACAGTGCAGAGTTTTCTTACCGGGTGAGCGCGAGCCCAGTGTACATACTCGGTTTCTGGAAGATAGTAAGCCTGTATGGGTTGAGAGATTGACAAATCCGATTAATAATCTTGGCAGTGAAAATGTTCACCAGGCATTTCTAACTGAAACATGTATCCAATAAACCAAGGAAAGTGGGTTGACCAATCATGCCTCAAGGCTCAAACATCACTACTAAACATTTCTCCTCCAATATCTATACATGTATTTAAGAAGTTGTCTCATTGAACATGCTAATTCTTACCTTTATGAAAGTTTCAACCATTTGTAATTTTGGCTTAACATTTACGGGGACAAAATGCTGGAGGCCATTGATCAAAACCTGAAAGGAATTTATATAGCACTTCTTGAGAGGTGCGAAAGGAGGTAGAGGCAAAATGGAAATCATGAAAAATACATATTCTTGTATGGGTTATGAAAGAACCTGAAGATCTAATGACATAAGCGCTCGTCCTTCATCACCACACCTCTTCACCCGTGATAGACCTTCTATGAGGGTTTCGGCGACAATTTCAACACCATATTCCAAAAGACGGTCTTGTACCTATGAAGATAGAGATAAAGTTTACACTAGTTTGGTATTCAAGTTTTGGGACATGAGGAACATTTCTATTAGTACAGAATTAGAACAGAATCATAACCAGGCGGGCAGAAGCTATTAGCAAAATAATATAAATGAAGATATTTTTAGGTTATGAGAAGAAAATAATGCAAAAACAAAGATAATGAATCCTCCATGACAAGATGTGGAAAAGTATAGAGGAAGAAAGCAAAACCACAAAAAAAAAAGGTACTGTAGTCCCACAAAATAATTGACCTAAAGACACCCCTCTAACTGCCCCTAAAGTAGAAGACTGAAGACACAAGTAGATTATTCTATCCCACATCTGCTGCTTTGGAAAGAGTAATTAATATTGAATGTTTTTTGAACTGCTCTTCATCCAAACATTTCAACTCACACCAAACATACATTAAGTGCACATTAAACATCCATCATTTACATGCATTTCATTTTAGATATTTGCTTCCTCCTTAATATCATCGCAGGATTTTTAAGCATAATAACACAGCGGAATTATGCCAATTATGATCAGGTAAGGCCAATGATGGGGAGTATAGTTAACCAAGTGGTTACTACAAGCAAATTAGCCAGCCTAAGAAACCCATTTATTTATCAGCATAGGTGCACACACGAAATTATTCAAAGTGCTCTTGTATCCATGATGTAAAGCATCAAAATCTTTTGGATGTTAAGCTACCAATTATTGAGTTAGCAAACAAAAAATAAATGATGAGCATCAAACTGTAAATTCTGAATTCAAAAAAATAACCAAATGCTTCCCCTCCTGAGATGCGAACCAGCCATTACCTCTTTGTGAATTCCACCATGTGCAAGCCTCGTTTTATAGTGCTTAAACTCTCCCAAAAGTAAATCAACATACCTGTCAATATAACTCGTATGAGAGGAATTATACAGTGATAGTAGTATATTCTGATGGATAATTATTGTAAAAATAAGCTCGGTACCTATTAAGGAATTGTAAGAGATACCATGTAGTCCACAGATATAAAAAATTGAACGCTAAAATAATCAACATACAGGACTAATTCCATTGACTAACATGGATCGAGCTAAAGCAGAGGGAGGGGTGTCATAAAGGACAAGGCACAAGAGGCAAAGACCAATGTCATGACCAAAACAAGCCCCAAAGCAAAGGGTTATTATCAAACAAAAACTCCACCCTAAACCAAACAGTAAATGAGCTGGCCAGTGAATCAAAAACTTCAACTGATAGCACAGAATGAAGTACAAAAGTTACAAATAAATAAATAATGGAAAACGGCTGGTTTATTTTTTAACATGACTAGAAAATGTTGCAAGCTAGCTTACCTTTGATTTATGAAATTACCACACTCAACACACAGTTTTAGTGGAAAAATTACAAAAGAGAGATGATATTGTTACAGGCTGTAAATATCACATAATTAGAAAGTAATATAGGGCCCTAATTGTAGGGATCCTGATCTACTTTCTTATATATGGTTCCTATCTTGTATATGAGGGATAGATTGATGAATGTAAAAGAGAGAATATTTGTTTCTTCTTCTATGTTTTCATCAAGGTCATTAAAAGCATAGAAGTTACAATATCATATGATCGAACAATATAAATAAGCATATAATTACAGAAAAAGGGAAAGAATTAAACATACCCATTATGCTCTAGACCAAGCTCTTTTACTTCCCACTTGGCATTAGCAATCCGATCAACATACCTGCTAAAAAAGTTCTTTGCATCAAAGACGGAATCAATGACCAAGATAAAAACTTTGACTACAGAAATACTAAATGTTCTTTGGAGAATTGTTTGGCTAAAAGGTAACAAAGAATCCAGTGGAATCTTGAGTTTTGATTTTATTTTGCTTGGGAAACCTGTCATCTAGTATACAAGCAGGGATAGAAAACCAGCAAGTTGAAGGCTTCTTAAGGATGCAGTGAAATCAAGATTTTCTTTGCACATAATCCTGCATCATACTTCACTTGTCTCCCAAATTTGACTCATGATTCATTCACAAGCTGTGGTTTTTATTTAAGTGGCAGCAGGCTGTTTCCATTATTTATTATTTTCAAATTGCATAGGCTAGTAAGGTTGCTCATATTATTGTTATTTGGCTTTATTTGATAGAGGAATTGACTTGCCATTCAAAAGGCTGCTTTAAAGAACCTTTGAACAGTTGACACAAATTAGCAGTTCCATCAAATGTATCTTAACCAAGATAAGTCATAAGTTACCATCCGCAATGAAAAATGCCATTAGAAATGGCATTGGGCATCCAACAAGGCTTCATTAAAATTATTCAGCTCATTAATCCAGAAGAGCATCCAATGATTTAATTAATATTGATGGGATTGATTAACATTATTCAGTTCTGGACTTACCCATTAATATGAAGAAGTGATCTTGCAGTGGTCCTGTGTAAGTGCTCTATAACATCTGGTACAGAGTCCACCTGATAAAAAAAAAATAACCTACTTGTCAATAGAAAAGGAAAGATTACCCCTGAAGTTTAGCTAACAGGTATATATGATTGGCCAAACTTTGTTGTTGGACAACTTCACACGTAAGAAGGTTGAATAGATAAAAGGAGAATAAAAGGAGCATGCCTATTCAAGTAATTGGCAAGTCTTATGGTAAGAAATGTACGTTAATGAGGCCTATCAAGTCCTTCTCTCTCTTAACCAACAACAATCTCAAAATTTTGATGCTTCCACTCCACCATTGCTCAATTCCTTTTCATTGACCTAACCCTACACAACCTAGCAACGGGAACAACTGAACATGATGTGCACACATGGATAGATAAGTAAACTCCCAGGCTCTAGTATTCAATTGCATAATTAATTTACTTTCTGAGATTTAGATGGTTTTCCAGCTAAATTAGAACATGGAATAATACCAAGACAAACATATTTCATTCTAGTGTCCTTTTCTCCTACAGCATATAATAATGTCAAAATATATGATACCAAATTTAACTTCTCATTAATACAGTATCAAAATAATTTTTGAAAGATTTGAAACAATTATGGCTAATAAAAATGCTCCAAAATACAGTAACAAGGTAATATACCAGGAGGACAAAAAAGTCTTCCACTATAGCTGGATTATTTTGAAGAAGCATCGACTGAAGATGGGTTTTAGATCTGTGTAATATTTGAGCAACAAGAGATATGGTATCAGCAGCAGCACATCTTTCCTGCAACACAATGGTCTATTACTGTAGGCATCCTGATTACAGAACAGTTCTTTTGTAAATTCAAACAAAAAAAATTAGCTGTAGCAATTAAGAGTCTAATAATCAAGAAGCCACCACACATTCATTGTAGCTATATATGTGTCAGGACACATGCATCATATGACGACCCATTGCTATGCGAGATCTGCTTTTTTAAGTTTTGCTTTACAAGACTGAATCATAATGTGATAAGTTTCATTGTACAGGATTGAATTATAATGTATGTGACAATAATGGCCATGAGACATCCAAGAGAGTCAAAACTACAATAAAGTTGCCAAACATTTTACAGCACTAATTTCCTAATATATGAGCTTGACCTTCTCTGAAGGGCACTGTGCTGCCAGTGTCAAGGCCAGAACAAAAGATCCTTTTTCTTAGAGAAAATAAATGTGTCCATGTAACAGAGGTGGATGATTCTCCATAAGTACAAACAGGAAAAGAAAAATGCACTATTTGTCACATTAATTGGGTTTTTGTGAGTCACACCTAAAGGATAGAAATACCTAAGCTTCACACCTATGGTTCTTAAAAGGTGAGAGAGATTGAGTCACAATCAAAAGCAAATTCCTAGAATTTTATTCATCAAATGTTATTAGAATATTGAAATTCATTATATAGAGTTAATGTAGTACTCAAAGGCCAGCAAGGACTTATTTTCTTACAAGAAAATATTTATATCTATTTAGAATGGAAAAACCTAATAAAGCTAATTACTTTAGAGCTAGTGGAATACAACGTAGTAAACAAAAACTGAACTAAGATAATTTCCCAGATTTCCCAGCAGATCAGGATGTTACAGAAATAACTGTGCCACAAAGAAACATTACTTTTGCTTCTTTTGATATCTCCAACTGGGAAAACCAACTCGAGAAGTATGGGGGAGGAAATCTATCTATCTATCTATTGTCAACCCCATGATCATCAAAAAATGGCTCTTGAAACTTAAGAAATAGAAGCTATTATATAAAACAACCATAATTGAATTATTAAATAAACAAAGCCCAAACCGAACACTACTAAAAAAGATACAGCATGCTTTTGATAAAAACTACTCGACAGAAAATAAATAAGGAACCCAAACCCAACACCACTAAATAAGAAACAGGATGCTTTTGATAAAAACAACTTGACAGAAAATAACACAAAAAAGACCCGAAACAGTAAAATTTATAATATGGTAAGGGGAAAAAAATTGAAATAAATCCTAAAAGTCTTTCTTGGTTCTCCATCATCATTGCTTAGTGAAACAAAATTTTGATTAATTCAAGTACACTCTCATCTTGAGTAGGTGGCACACAATGGATTGAAAATATTTCTCTCTATTCAGAAAAACTTTACTTCTGCAAAATTATTCTTGTATAAATACCTTGAGACCAAAGGATGTGGCTAGCGAATGATTTGGAGGACTAGCCGGTGTCACATCTCCATGCATATAAGTACTCAAAGATGTAGGTGAAGAGGATGAAACAGGGGTCAGCTGGGGCTTTATCCATTGGTCACAATCTTGTGTTATTCTGGATATAGCAGTCTTCAGCCGATCTGGGTACCACAGACATGAATTAGGAGTACTTAAATCAAAATAGTAGCAGCTGAGTAGGGGTGAAGGAGCATATCAGAATTGATCAACATGGGACAGGATGGAATATTGGAGGGAAAAAAAGAAGCCTTACAATTGAGAGAGTCAGATTTTCCATTTGAATTGGAGTTCTGCTGACCAAATGTTTCAAACACAAAATAGAAGAAAATCTCAAACAACTGGCATATACCCTGCAAAACTATACTGAATCAGGAAAAACATTTTAGAGGGAAAAAAATACCATAGATTTTTAAATTTAAATAAATAGAAGACAAGGAAACAAGAAATGTAGACAGTATAGCATACCTTAAAAAACTCAACATTTACTATTTCTAGTTTCTGCATGAACCTTGCATATTTGTCCATTGATCTAACATCCACAAATGAACACAGCCAGCTCAATAAAGCACATTTGTATAGTTGCACATTATAATATCTATGTACAAATAGTTATCAGTTAACAGCACAGAATGGCTTTGCACCTGAGAAGACAAAGAGATGAGCCTGTCTGTGAAGATATCTCATCATCTTTACAATATGAAAAGTTACTTTTAGGAACTTTTGGTCTTGAAATTCGACTTGGGAGTTGACTGTCCTCATCAATGAAGTCTGCAAGTAGATCTTCATTTTCATCTTCTGAAACAGGAGTTCCATTTTTATGACTTGCACCACTACTATGGGGAGACGCCTGATCACCATGATAACTATCATTAGCATGTCCATCATACTCACCAGCAGTTGCACCATTAAGCAGTGAACTCTGGCCTTCCACTGAAGTGGAGATTAATTTTGGCAAAAATGGATTTCCACTTTTAATCCAAGAGGTAAATCCACTCTTTTTTATAGTGGCATCAATGGAATTCACTGGTTTGGTAGAATGATGCAATTTTGCTTTCGAAGAGCTACCATGAGATGGAACTATCAGGGCTGCCCCATTGCCAACAAGCCCAGCAAAACTAATTGCTTGGACTGTATCTGGTGGCAATTTCAGCCAATTTTCCTTTTCCAAAACCATCTTGAGTGCCTGAAAAAGTTTTAAGAAAAAATAAATTATAATGTTTTTCCAAGAATTAGATATTCAAAATTTAGATAAGAAATTTTATTAGTCACATAAAAGCAAGTTACGTTAATGTGACAGGAAAATAAATAAGAAACAGAGTGAATTTATTGACTAAGAAAACTTTTCTTTGAAGGGGGGGTAATAAAGCTCTGAAGGTAAATTTATTATGCACCTAAAAGAGCAGGGATACAAGCAAAGAAAACTGGAATTGTAAAACAAACTAACCCTGGCAACAACTTACATGAATATTTTGCCGATGAAATGCAAGAAAATAGTTCTCACATACAGCCTTCAACTTCTGTCTGAACTCAACTGCTTCAATTCCACAGAAGGCTTCCCCAGCCAAGATGAATACATTCAAATCTTCATAATTTTTCAAGAATTGGTGTGTGCTCATGGAGCTAATAACTGCAGAAGAAAGCAATACTGATACTCGGCTTGTTGTAAGCTGCCAAAGAATCTTTCGCCCTCGCTGAAGAGTTTGTGAAACAAATGCTGTCGCATCTTTTCGCAGATGATACCATGGAGATTCACTGCTTGATGCTTCACTGCCATTACTTCTAGTTTCATCTGCATTAAAATTGGAATCTAAATACATGGAAGTTGTTGTAGATTCCACAGTAGGAGATGAACCAAGCATTCTATCTACAGATTCACAGGAAGATTCATTGCTTCCTAAGGAATCCTGCTTCATGTCAGATGTTTGGTATGCTGAACCCTGTAAACCAATGAACAAGTTTTGAGGCTAAATGTGAGAAACAAACACGTGAACAGAAGAAACAACTGATGTTGCAGAACTAATGTTATTTATAACACTACATAAGAGATACAAAAAATACATTCTAACTAAAATAGATTTTCAAGGGTAGAAAAAGTTGTCTCTGGTAATCATGGAAGGTTTCCAACTCATACTGCTTTTATAATCCCCGCGATTTCAATTAACAGAAAAAATAAAAATTGTTGGTTTATGAGGCTATGGGTTGGTGTAAGAAATCTACATTTAAATTGTTTAGCTTTGTTTCATGTAAGAGTTCTAGGTTTTCCAGAATTAATGTGCCTCAATATGATTGGTAATAATGTCACCATAAAATGTGTAGTCAAAATGAGAAAACAAAAACGAAATTTACTATTACTAAAAAAAACTAAAAAGCAAGGTTGTAGATGCAGAAACAACACAAATGATTAACAACACAAATGATTAAGAGTCGAATATGATCCATTAAATTAGATGACAACCAACAACCGTTCCACTGCTAGTTATGGACTGGTCATTCAAAGTTTACAAACAAAAAAATGGATAAAACATAGATAGGGAAATTTAAGGTATTCAATTTATCCATCAAATGTTTGCAAGCCCTGACCTTTTTATGGAGAGGACTGAAAACATCCCATAAAAGTGAGCAAAAGGAAAACAAACAGGGTATATAAAGAATAGTCTTACCTTGTTCTCCAACTGGAAGCTCATTATTTCATGATAGGAACTAATCAACCTAAATAAGACAGCTAATGTTCTCAACAAACACTGCCTGAACTTAGATTCAGGTATCTGAAGGCATAGATCACTGTAGGTAAGTCTGGAATGAAATTCACAACAAAAATTATGTAACATAAAAACAATTGAGTTATGAAGGATTCAATACAGGAATAGTTCAAGTGAAAAGAAAGTACCTGCTGTTCTGCATCTGTATTTCCAGATCCTGCATAAGTTAATCAGTTGTCTGAGTAAAGATTACCTTAGGAAGATAGTGGACATTAATTTTCATGAACTAAAAAAGCAAAGAAATTTTGAAGGGGAAAATCCTGTGAAGAAGTTGAGATTTTAAACAGCCTCAACACATGCATCAATAAGCATGTGGGTTTAGAGATTTTATACATGAAATTCATAACTGAGCTATCTATATCTTGCCCACTCCTGATTATCAAAAACTAATTTCACTTGTAAAATCATGCTCCGTCTAACCTAGAGAGATTGTCTAATTTGACCTTTCACATATTAATAATGTTATTAATTGATATTCCATATCATCAATTTTACCCATGATTTCTAAACACCCCTTTCCAATTGTAGGTCTCCTGTAAAATGAGCTTTAATTAGGAGCACTGTAGGAAAATTCGTGACTTAATATTTCAATCAAACAATCATTTTGGGACATACAAAAATAGAAAGGCAGACAATTTCATTGGAACAGAGGAAGTAATTAGTTGTACGCACCTCCTGCACAGTATCCTTCAACACAGAGTGGGTTTCTGATAAAACTTCCTGCATATAGAAGCTTTGCAACTTTTCAGCAAGACCAGAGATATCTCCAATTAAAGCATATGCATCAACTACCTGTACAAATTGTAACAATCTATCATTTGAATCTTCAATTTTGCACATTGCAAGTAGTTCTACTGATTCTTCAAGTTAAATTTGCCAAGATGAGTCTCTGACTACTCGTGTCTTCATAAAATAAGGAGGATTGTGAGAAAATGTAAAACAACACAAAGCTAATACGAGGGCGGGGGGAGAAAAGAGAGGGTTTTTTTAATACTATCAATCCACAATTTTGCTGTAAAAGTGTTGCTTATTTAGGTCCGCCTGAGCTGATTCAAAACTCAAATACCCAACATCTGATAACAAGAGAATGAAATGTTAACCAAAAAAGAGGAGGAATAGAACATGGTTAGATAAGACCAAGAGCTCTCATGTTTTCTCTCTCACTGGTCTGATAGTTATGCAAAAGATAGAGCTAGCCCCCGCTCCCACCTCCGCCGAGCTTTGCTAAAGGAGCAAACATGTTTAGATAAGATCTAGAGAAAGCTATCATTTTTATCTCTCAATGGTCTAATAGTTATGCAAGAGATGGACCTAATCCCCTCCAGAAACCCCCAGCTGAGCTAGAGGAGCAAAATCCATTACTCAGTTTCTGATACATCACCCAGATTATTATTTTTTTTTGGGAAATTGTAAATTGCCAAAGCCCCAGAGATGTTAACAGTTAAACAATCACTTTCAGTTGATAAAGGAAACGATGTCCCAAATCCAGAATGATAGTTACATTAAGTATACACATAACATTCTATAATAATCATCTTGTGGGAAAAAAAAAAACTCATTAACAGTCAAAATACCACTTTACAGTTAATAGAGGAGAAGATGTCCCAAATACAGAATGGTACCACTATTCATATACATGAGATTTTATTAAAAAAAAAATATAGCACTGAATAAAACAAATCAGCTTGTATGAATATAGTTACATGGAAAAACAAATAGCAATTTTGACAGTTATATGAGATTTGAATAAGATAAATATCCTTTTCACAACAATGGATCAATATACTTACTGTTATATAACTCTCCTCCTTGAACTCCTGGCACACTCCCAGCAAAAGGGCGTCCAGCTTTTGAAGAGTTCTTCCCAACCAAACCTGTATGAAAATCAAAACCAGTTACAAGAATAGGGAAACGTTGCTCAAGTATAACTGTCTATCGCCGATGTGAGCTTCAAGTCACAATAAAAGGGCAAGACATATAATCAAATGGCAAAATAATAAAGCATGAACAAAAAACAGTGAAACAACAACTGTGAACTTGGATTTCTTGATATATGCAATTATTAAACATCAGACAGAAAACAAAATAAAACTAATTTGGTTTGAATAGTAGATGTGCTTTTTTGTTTAACCAAGAGAAAAATGTATTAAATAAAAATGAATCACAAAAGCTTGATAAAGAATAATAGTTGTATGTTTAATTCTTATTTATATTCACCTCAACCCCACGGCTCATCTCCTGTATTGCTGAAAGCTCTGAGAAACTATCTAATAGCTGTAAATATTCAGATAGGACTTGGAATGCCTGGGAGAAAAACACAATTTAGTGAAATTCTCTGACACAACAGACAAGAAAGTAGACCATGTTTTGTTAGCACAGAAGGAAGGTTGAGAACTAAAGTCCATAACACCATAGGACACCACTAGCAAAAAAGATGCATTGACCAACCTTACAATAACTTCCTTCTTCAACCAGGGATTCAAGTGCCACTTGCATTTCCAATGTGCGATGAAGCTCAGTTAATACTGCAAGCATACCCTGAAAATGGAAAAGATGATTATACTTATCAAATGCAGCTCAAAACATCAATATATTCTTGATTGAAAAAATAATCCACAAAAGAATGAATTGTTCAGATGTTATTTCTAAGATATCCAGGAAGATGAGCATACCAGGAGAGTTTGTTTTCTTTTGGAATTAGTATTCACTACAAGATCCCTAGAAACTTCATTCATTGACGAAGTCAGGTGCCTTCGACCATTCTGCAAAACAAAATGGTGGATACCCAGATCCGGAAAGAGAAGCAGTTGTGACAATAACATCCCCAAAAACACACACCCAGATCATGAATTTAGAAAGAAAAAAATGCATTCCTTACAATTATCCTACTCGACTAAGGCCCTTTAACCATTAAGGAAAACACTTGAGGAATGCTTACCATGCAGATGACATTTGCAACCTTTAAATCTTTCTCTACTTCCCTCACCAAATTCATCCCCTTCACTGGCCAGAAGCAAGTATAAACATCTCATTCAAAAGTAGGACTACACAGACTTTTTTCTATAATTAAAATTTTATAATTTCACTCCAAGCTTTCTTTACTTGATCAATATAAATGCATGGACAGGGGAAATAACTAAATGACGAAACTTAACTATAATATATAAGTTAATGTCAAGGTACATGTACAACAGCATCACATCAACTCATAGAAGCGCCGAAAGCATTTAATGCACAAATGGGAAAGGAGGTTAGCAAAGATTAAGAGCACAAACCTTCTCAAGATAACTTTGAATTAGATATGTGACAATTATAAATGTACATGCAAAAACTTTGGTTGATCAAAAGAAATATTAACAAGATTTTCATGTCTAAATGAAATCTAATAACACCTTACCCATTACTTCGTGATGCTCCATGACATGATGAGATAAACGCTCTGCTACTCTGTCTAGTTGTGCTAATCTAAGAGTGGCCTACAAAAAAAAGAATCCACGTTGAATTGCAGTCAATTAATTGCAGAAAAATATTTGAAAAAACAATTCTGTGTAAAGACAAAGTGCAACAACATATTCTATATGGTAGTTTAGACCGGTTATGAGCTTTAAACATGAACAAACAACTATGGAATCTGCAAATGCATGGAATTCTGTGATTTAAAAGGGGCATGCACTGGCAGTACAATATAAAAATATAAGCCATAATAGTAACAAATAAAGGCATAAACTCCATCATCACTCTCAACAAATATTATACTTGCCCTTGAGTTGTATATATCTATTTACTATTCACACACACAGACAAAGAAAGAGTGATCATGGAAAACTCCTATCAAAAGAACTAATTCATAGAATGGAATTCAGACTAATGTCGTGCTTGTGCAGGTTGAACTCTCCTTAAATGTGCATGCTTTCAACCACATTCTTTTAGGTAAAGATCAAAGTATTGAGAGTCACATTATTTATCTCTATCACCCTAAGGATTTGAATGAGCTATAACTTGAGAGTATTTGCAGTAGTTTAACTGAACTGAAATTAGTTCAGTTCAATTTCAGTAGTTTATATGATGTGGAATAAGCAACCTCAAGCAGTGATAGTGGTTGCAAAAGGCAGCGGTGACAGCAGTGTTGGTATCAAATTTAACAACAAGAAGCTGGTATTTGCTAATAGTGTTTGACTCCTTCATCACCATTTTGTCACCGGTTACCATCCCTAGTGCGACCACATTACATCTTATTGTGGTGTCATCGCTGACACCATGAAAATCAAGATGACTTTTGGCAAAAGCATTGGCAATAATAGTGGCAGTGACAGGCACAGAACAAATGTGGTGAAGCGTCAACTTTGATAAGAATAGTGGTAGTAATTGATGGAATGGCTATAGAGGAGAATACGACTCTGATACATATATCTCAATTGTTTGCAGGGATTTTTTTTGTGTGTGCTTAAAGATTTTGAATTTCATGAGAAGTGAAAGTCAAAATTATTTAGATAAGCTGATGAATTCCCAGAAATCTGAAATGTGGCTGTTGTTTCCAATACGAAATCCCAATTTAGGTTCCATGCACTAGAAATCAAACTAATGTAAAATCAATTAATGTATTTAACATGGAAGGTTGTGGTTACAATGCATCGCACGCGAAGCATCCACAAAGCATTGTAATGTGGCAAGGCATGCCTCTGGTATCATCCGTTGAACGAACCAATCCACTTTAGGTTCCTAAATACTAGATATAATCCCACAGAAATGCAGGCAATGTGTTGGACATTACCATCACTATGAGGTCACCATCATATTCTTAGCAAGTACAAAATAGAGCAATGCGCATAGGAAACTAGCTGAAGATAACCAAAGAACACTTATAATTTTAGGATTGTTTATAAGTAGGTTGCATAATGTACGTGCATTAGAATATCAATAAACATAATGAACATAGGAAAATCCCAACCAATATTCACCAATCAGGTATAGGCATATTATTTTCCCCGAAGAATATCGACCAATCATCAAAATTCAGTTATGAAAAATACATAAATTTTGGGCCAAACTGAACACAAAGTTAACACATCATATTTTACACATACAGTCTCAAATATTTCCTCTTTTAGACAAATAACAGTAGATACTAGTTACAAAAGAATGTAGGAGAGATCCTCCAAACTTGCAAGAATCATCAGTAAAAGGGCAATGGAGTTGGTCTGCGTACTCCAAAAGTATAAGCCCTTCCGTTTGCATATTTATGGGGTCCATGGATATTTATAATAAGCAAACCCCACATATATGTGGTAGGAACATACTCACAGAGTACTGGATATTTCTCTTCCAATTATGTAAGTGATGATACCTCACCAATTATCTACATGGATACAACATGACAGGCACAACATTACTTGGTATAATTTACATGCAACTTTTAGACCACTTTGTTTTTTGACTATTCATGATTCATTAAAAAAATCATTTCTCTACGTGTAGAGCATACAATAATGACATTATGATCCTACATACCATCAGATAACATAAGAAAGAGCATCCAACTACCATGCAATATCCAGCCCACATCCTGTGAATACATCCAAAGAGATTAAAATATCAATGATATTTGCTAGAAGTACCTGTTCCTCAAAATATGTTAACTCATTTTCTTCAGATGGAACATGCTCCAGAATATGCCTAACCGGATCAAAATCCTGCACATGATGATGCCCAACAACCTTTTAATAAATCAGCTCAACATTAGCTCGGTGCTTACGCATTCAGCCATATTCTAAGAAAAGGAAATGAAATTGAAAAGCTCTATAAGGGTGTAGAGGGAAACAATTTTTAAAAGCGAACATTATATCAACCAACAGAAAAGTACAGCAAAATCATGTTGTATGGTGGCTCATCCACCAAATCAGGAAAGCAAAGAAAAGAAGAAAAATCATAAACAAGCAGCCCGAACAAGCTGAATATCATTATCAGTCAAGGAAATTCCCCCAAAAGTACCAAGCATGCAACTGAAAAGTAGAGAGAAAAGCTACCCATCCCAGAAGAATTTTCTCCAGGTTAACTGATTCTTGAAAGTAATAGCATTAATCTCCAACCAAGTTCTGAATAAGACAGCAGAAATGGCACATACCCAAAAAAGTCTTAAAAAATATTTCTTTTCCACAAAACCCATAAAAAAGATATTTGTAAAATCTTTATGCTCTAACATTCTCATAGTTCGAGACAAATACAAGTGGTATTGTCCTAAAAAATTAAATGATCAGAGTTGCATGTAATCCTTCTTAAGTTGCAGAATCAGCACCTACAAAGCAACTTGCCCAGAATAATAAGAAAACATCTTTTGCTCACTAATGTCAGCATGTGTAGCTTGGTCTTATGTAGGATTATACAAAAGCATACATTGCATTACCTCCTCAAATGGTTGCCTTTCAAATAAAGAGCTATCATAAAGGCCATGCTATTCTCAACGTGAGCAGTCATTAGCAAGGTAATTTTACGGTCACACAAGTTTGGATAAATACTCCCATTTATGACACCTTATTTAATATCTTCTTTCTTACTTGCTAATAGAAAGAACTTGTTGGAACTGATCTATAAAGAGCATCACTTATAGCTCTCCAAAGTACCCCTTCCCCCTGAATTTCATAATATCAGAACCACTGTAACTGGAAAAGACTGAGACAGACATCTCTCATGTGGCTAGACAATGAGTGATTCAGAGACAACACTATATTTAAACATACAAGGCTATGCCCACAGGATTTATATGTGTCCAAAAAAACATAAATTAGCTCATTTCTCTCAATTAGTCAATTGTGAGCCTTTTATATTTGTTTCACCCACAATTTGATGAATAACAGCCAACATCAAAGGCTACTCAACCAGTTAAGAGGCTGCATATTGTGCCAGTGTGTCAACATTTGACCTTTATTATCTATTAGGTTTTTCTCTCTTGATGTTATCAAATATTGAAAGCAAAAGGTTGAGATTCTCTCTTCATCAGTATTATCAATGAGCCAACTTCACCATTAACCACTCATGTCTACTGATTGCAAATTGAGCCAACAAGAACATCAAAGCTAGATATAAAACACTAAACCAATATCCAGTTGGTTCAAGAGCAAAGGACCATGAAATAATCATGGCATTTCAGTACCATGTTGATGGTGTCATATGGGAAACTTTTTTTATCTCAAAAAGAGTTATCCAATTTTACGATCCTTAAGACCTCACCATTTGATTTGAAAAATTGATTAACTCTACAAATATCTGCTAGTGCGCGTGGGTGTGTGTGGAAGGAGAGAGAGAGATTTTAAATGAGAAAGTTATTGCAGTTTACTCTGTGCATAAAATACTCTACAAGTTTGCTTTAAAAAGTGATAGACAAGGAAAGGGAAAGAAAACAAACAATTAATGTGCTTGTCAATGGTTGGAGAAGTTAAAAATTTTGAAGCTTAGGAATTCACAAGTGAAGCTCTTTTGTATGATTTTTTTTTTTAGCTTTTCAATTCTTTAAGCAGTTTAATGGTGTAACATGAATCTTCTAGAAGTGAAGTTGCCACTGCTGCAAGAAATTCACCTTTTTTTCTTCCAAATGTGCTTTTCTCAATTAAAGTCATTTAATTATTTACTTGCAATTATCTTGGGACTTTAGACTAATAGAAAAGAGACAGATGATAGTTATATGGAAAAAATTCCAAAAGGAGCCAAAGGTCCGAACATTTGATACCATGATTAATTAAACTCTCACGCAAATTAAAAAAAAAATGAAGGCACGTCATGAAGAAGTGGAGTAAAGTGGGGAAATAGCTAGTGAAGTTCTACCAATAAGTCTTGCTACAAATAGACTAGCAGCAGTTTCTGACAAATAAACCATGTTCATAAAAACATTATTGACATGCTACATAGAAAAAGAAAAAAAATTAAAGCATGTAGGAACCTCTTCATAGAAGTCTTCTTCCAGCTCCTCCACCATGTGACCTTGTGGTATGCTTCCATATATTGATCGTAGTTCTTCAGAGCTTGAAGGAAGACTAAACCGCTGATACGGAGGCATTCCTGCAAGCACACGAGCAACAGCAGCTGCTGCTGCGGCTCGAGCTGGAACCTGAAAGGGAAATAAGAATCAAAATCTGCCTAACTAATCTCCACGACACTGTGTATGATAGTCACACCAACAAAGAGTTAAAAACATCCTTAAGCATGAACTTGTACGACTTTAAGAACTTGAATGAAAGATCTCCTCATAAACAGTGAGGATGAGTTAGTTCCAGAGACTGCTATTAAATTTGTTCTGTAAAAATTATAGTCTGTGTAAATAGTTCAAGGGATGGTGAGCCAATCACCCACAGGAGTAATATTTTACAGCTAGGTCAAGAATGAACCAAAGAAACCTCTTGCTGGCTGTGGCACTAAAGCTCAGAAACTGAACACATTCATGTTTCAGAGATTCAACTCTTGATAATATTTTCAATTATATTTTTGAATGAAAACAGAGTTTTCAATGCATAGCTTACGATGAGAGCTACTGGATGGGTGTTTGCATCATATGTTGAACAACTGTTGATGAAAAAAATTCAGTTTTTATCAATTTGCCACCGGAGTTCTGTGAGAAAGTTGGTTACGGAGAATTTGAAAGACATGGAGAGAGCTAGAAAAAGAAATAGGTCTTTACAAAACTCTACTAAAGAGAACCTATAAAGAAAAACAAGAAACCAATAAGCTTGAAAGAATAAATAACCAGAGTATTATCAACAAATTATTGCTCATTGTTCCAAAGATCTGAAGACTTTATATTAAGCTCCTTAAATTAGTCAAAAATTAGCTAGACGAATTAAAGCAACCCTACAGCTGTAATCAGTGCACAAGTGAGTACATCTCCATGTTCATACTTTGACAAAATATATATGCATCCAACCAATCCCCTTCATTGTAGATATGCTCCCACAACATTAAAGTAAAAATGGTAAAAGTGCCAATCCATTCAGCTTCCCTTTTATGAAGGAAAATCCTACTGATCAACCTTTTTTCTGAAATTGTCAATAGTTAAAATACTCCCACACACCAGTTCCTAAAAGAAAAAAAGAGAAGGGGAAAGAATCAACCTTAGAAGGAACAACCACCTTCCAAATAGGTTCAACAAAAGATAGTGCTATCAACTACACCTTCCCCAGAAAAAGAAAAAGAAAAAACTCCTCCAATAACAGAATGATTAATGCAACCCTTTCAAGACTACCTCCAATAAAAACAATCTTTCTTCAGGAATCTCCAATGCATCACAAAGCATGTCAAGAAAACAAGTTCCATATTCCAATCTTGGCATTTCGAATAAATAGAACTCCCGCAAACAGCACTAACACCTTTAGGGGGTGTTTTAAAAATGCTTTTGAAAAAATTTGAACATTTTTTATTTTTATTTTTTACTTTGAATAAAAAATATTTGGTGTTTTTAAATCATCTTCATGTGCTGCTGTCAAAAATGATTTGTAAAAAAAAAAAAAAAAAAAAAAAAAACATCATTTTGATGCATTTTTTAACGAAAATCACTTTCAAAAGCAACCACAACCACACTCCCAAACAAGCACATGAAGATTACTCCCTAACCAAAATTAACTAACGCATTCACATCCCTAACTAGCAAGAAGACCTGAAAACTGCTCCGATCCTAACTAACAAGAAAACCGCAGAATTACTCCTATACTAGCGACATGTCCCACCAAGAATCAAGTTAAAAAGAGCAGCACTCCCACTAAAAGCGGCACAAAATCTTTCAGCCATTTCTGATAAATCTCTGTTACGCACACCATCACCCTTCCTCACCTCATTCGAGTTCCAACCACCCAAAAAAGAAATGGAAGTTCAAGAGTTTCATTGCATTGTTACGGTTCACAAATCACTATTAAATAAATAATAAAAAAAAAAAACATTGAATTCAAATTACAAATAGTAATGATCAAAATAATAAATACAAAAGGCATCAATTTCAAAAACAAAATGGATACCTCAGGTCGATCAATAGTGTGAGGCAAGAGACCGAGAGATCTAGCAGAGCGAACAGAGCTCAAAATCCTCTCACCAACTTTAGACAAATCCATTCCGCCACTGCTTCCTCCTCCTCCTACTCCTTGTAACAATAAAAACGGAACCAAAAAGAATAATCTGGAGCGCTCAAATCCAAAACCGACACCGTCTTCTCCTAAATCAGCATTTAGCAGAAAAGGATTCCCGAATACGCTACCGAATGGGAAGAGATGCGGCTGCATTTCAACTCCAAACTCTGAGATCTAACCTCACTGCTGCTAATGATACAGCAACAATACAACATTTTAATTAAACACTGTGTGTGTGTTTATTTATTTTTCTTATTTCGATCGAGATCTGATACTTCCTTGTTTGGATCGGAGGATGTGAGTTTGTTTGGGATTGAATTTGGATATCATGTTCTCTTTTTTATTTTTTTACTATTGTTATATGCTGTTATCATCTATTTTTCTTTTGAAGACTTTTCGCAGGTGTGAATGCCTAACTGACTGGCTTTTGAAAAATCTCAGTACAGCTCTTCATATTTGTTTTTTTGAGGTATATAAATATTTTTTAAATTTTATTTTAATATTATTAAATCAAAATAATCTAAATCAATAAAAAAAATCTTCAAATATTTTTAAAACGTAAAAATAAACAAGCCTTTAATCTTGTTTTTTTACATATTTAAATGGTGAGTATGCTATTTAAAAGGTTTTGTAAATAAAATATATATTGAAATTTTATTTTTAATATTATAATATTAAAACTTTTAAAAAATATTTATTTATCTAGCATGTAATAGGATAACTTTTCAACTACCCTGTATAATTGCACTAGTAAATATAATTTAAGATATATTTAGCATTTCAATATAAGGTATCAACTATTGATATAAAAATGCAACCACAAATTAATGAAAAATATAGAAAACAAGATCATCACCTAGTTTTTAAGTAAACTATAAATCATAAAATATACATTAGCTACATGCATTTAAATAAAGGTTTGGTATATTTAAGGAAAAATAAAAACTACTCTCGTTGTATCTTTTTAATGTTGTTATGGCTATGTATTTTTTTTCTAAAGCAAAATTTATGTATGTAATTAATTAATTTTCTAAATTATTCCTAATTTATGCACAAGTTATTTAGTATTGATTGACCTTTATCAAAGTTGACATCAAATCTTAAATCAGAAGTCTCGTAACTCGATAAGTTATTTATTTTTAATTTTTAGTAAAAAAAACCAAACATCATGCTAGTTATGTCATTCTCTAGAACTATAAGACTTATCGACCTAGCCATTAAAATCAAGTTTAACAAAAACATTATCAATGAACAAAAACTCTTTAACACATTTATGAACTCATTTAACGATAATAATAATTAGAAAAAAGATTATATTGGGTATATGTCAATCCATAAAACTATAAGACTTGTTGACCCGGTCATCTAAGAAAGCTTAAATGAAACTTGATGAAAACTAGTTGATGTGTTTCTGAACTCATTTTAAAGTTAAAATAATCATGTTCCCTAAAATTGGGAAACTCGTTTATCTAATAGTTTAAAAAAACTTCATTAAAAATGACAATATCTTGATGAAAACTCATTGATGAATTTTTTAACTTGTTTTGGAGTTAAAAAAAAATGTGTTAAGTCTACGCTAGTCCTTAAAACTAGAAGACTGGTCAACCATACTATTAAAAAAAATTAAACAAATAATGTTAAAGGGTAAAACCAAAACACAAATCAAAAAGAGAAAATAATTTAGGCTTAAACAAGACTCTCAATATTTTAAAATCATGGTATTGTGTTGCATATCAAAATCTAGGCATAATATAAAGCAAAAGAAACACGAAATGATTGAAATGAATGACCAAACATGAACCAAAATAATTATTCCATATAGGGTATAAGTTTATACCTTAATGAATGTTATTGTTAATATGGTGAAACAAATATTGTTGTTTCGGGATTTAAAGCCTCAAAATGCATAGTTTGGTGTTATGCTTTTTACAAAAAAAATTAAATTTTATTATGAGCTTCCCAAACTCATATAAAACCTTTTTTATTCTAACTTCTATAATTTTAGAAATAGGCTGGAAAACAAAATATGGTGTAGGTTGCAGTGAACTTTTGGATAAATTCAAACTTTTTATTTTATGCTATGTTTTGAACTTCAAAATGACATAACTTGATTTTGGTCTCTTTATAAAAGTTTACAGCTTATGTTTTAACTTTTGAGCAAAAACAAATAGCATTCGAGGACAAAGTTGTTAGCTTTAGTTTGAATCCAAAAATTAAACAATGTTTTGGTTTGATTACATCAATTTATCTCTTTCAGATTAAACATCTTTTGATATATATCTTTTTTCCTTAGGTTGTCTCCTAGGCTAGGTTTTGAAACTGTTGTTTTTTATTGCTCAATTTTGAAGTAAATAATAAAGAGATGAAAAAAAATGTATTTTGACTTAATTTACACTAGGTTATGCAAACTTTTAGGTTAATTTGATGATTGCAATTAGACATACAACAACAAGGAGAGAGAGATTGAGTTTTGGTTTGTGCTAATGAGCAGAGAAAAAAATACGAGAGGAGCAAAAATAAGGGTTTTTCATTGTTTGTTATCGATGTGAGAAAAAAAAAAGAATGTTGTCATTTGTGTTTTTTATTCCTTTGAAATATTTTCGTGGGAGTTTTATATTTTTGCATTTTTTTACTTTAAAAACAAAGTAGAAATAATGATCAAAATAGGACGTTTATATCAAGTTGCTTCAAAAGGAATCAAAGATGAGGGATAAAAACACAAGATCACCAAAATTAAAAATGATGAGGATTGTTAGACCAAAGATTCTATTGGGTGAGAGTTTGTTCTTGAAACATACTAACTCATCACAAACACAATAACATATCGATTAACTAATAAAAGAGATAACATTAGATGACAATATAACAAAAAATAGTAATTAATCATGCATTAAGAGGATTGCGTTTATAGTTGGTAAAAAAAGAGTGGGAAAAAATCCTAAACAAATATACTCTTTATATTAACATAAACTAAAAAAACAAGATTATTTTATTGTTCACCTTCTCATATGACATTGTTCACTTAAAAAATTCCATGCTTTTTATTTTTTATTTTTTTGCACCAAACAATAAGGTAAGAATGAAGGTGCTACAATAAAATCTTTACTTACTACAAATAATTTCATTGTTGAAAATAATTGAAGTATTTCAATATAAAAGATCAAAGATGAGGGATAAAAACCTAAAATTACTAAAAATAAAAATGATGTGGATCATTAAATAAAAAAATTGAATCCAATTGAAAATTTGTTTTTTGAAGAAATTAATCCATTACGAAATAGCAACACGTTCACTAGATGATAGAATAAAAAACATTGGGAGAGAGAATAAAAAGGTTTGTGTTTAAAGATGGTAAAAGAAAAAAAATAAAGAGGTGGTGTTGATGAGAGAAGACAAGGAATGAAATTGGGCGAAGAAGAACCCTAAACAAATATACTTTCTACATTATTAACATAAAATAAAAAGGAGGTGGATTTACTATATACCCTTTTATGTGGCATTACTTACCTCTTTACATGTCATCACTCACTTGAATAACTTTATTTTTTTTTTAATTTGTTAATTTCATTCTTAAACATTATGATTATTGAGAATTAGTCAACATTATGATTATTTGGAATTAGTCAACATTATTTTTTTATTTGATTTCTATGTGGTTATCTTAGTCTTATGATCTAAAACACAAGTTTGATGAGTTAATACAACTCATCTTTTTTTTTTTTAATTTTATCATTTAATATTATAATAATTTTAAATTGAGATTTATATTAATTTTTTATTTGTTTTTTGTCAGGTTATCCTAGCTTTATAACCATGGTCACAGGTTGGGTAGGTTAACCTAGGTTATCAATGTTGATCTAATGTCTCATCATTTTGATATTGAATCCAACCTTTATCCATGATAATATTGTAAAAAATATGTCATCTTTAGGTTTTTATAGTCAAACTATGTTTATAACGATTATTTTGGTTGTCTCTGGACCCATTAAGCTAATCAAGTCAACCCCATATGGTTTAATTTGATAAAATGGTTTCATGATTTGTTTATACAAAGCTATTACGGTGTCAAAAAAATATTATAAAATTGAGTTCATCCTCAATTTTGTCAAAAAAAGTGAATTACCTTGCTTATTCCATAGTTTTTTTTTTTTATTATCTTGCAACCATGTTTTGATTTGTTCTCTATTTCATCTCATAATTGAATGTTTAGGTTTTAATTACACTCTGCAACATTGATTAAATAAGATATTTGTTTTCTTAAAACAACAACAACAACAACATTTAATATAAACATGGATGATAACCATTACCACACAACTTTATTATCACACAACTTATCCGCTCTCTTTTTGTTAGCCTTCTTCTCTCTCATGCTGAATTTATCAAGCACAAATCTAGAAGAAAAACTTGAATAGTTTTCCTTGTGAACCAAATCATATCCAATTAGAGAATTAATGTTATTTTTATCAGGATCACAACACTAGCTATTTGATCACAATTTTGCCACGGGATATATATGTTTTTTCTTCAAAAACAATTATTCAAGCAAGATTTTCCTATGTATTCCTGTATATAAAAAAGTTTTAAGTGTAAATTGAAAAGTAATCAAATAAATTAAGAATTTCATGTGTTAATAAGCAAGAAAAAAATTATTAGAGATAACCGGATATAAAGCTAGAAAAAAAAAATAGAGAGCAAAATATTTTAAAAAATTCATAGGAGAAGTGTATTAATAAGATTCCCAAGTGTTAATTTTGTGGTTGATATTCAACTGTTTTTGTTCTTGTAATAAGATACTCGTATCTCGACTATCATATGAGCTATAATATTAAATAATTATGTAATTTTTTTTATACTTATTATATTATTAATAATAAAGCTCGAACTTGAGAATATTGAGAAAACAAATTCCTTAATTTTAAACTGATACCATTGAATTATTTAATAGATGATGGTATGATATTAGACTGTTTTTGTTCTTGTAATAGGATGACTTCCTTTAACTGAAATAAAGTCTTGATTTATAATATCGGCGAATCACTGTATCTGTTTTGGGTATGATTCTTTAGCGGTACGGTATCGTATTATCTTGAAGCTTCACTCGAATATTTTAGTTGCTACTGTTTAAATAAGTGTAAGATCGCGTGGAATGTTGCTGCCTCTATCGACATCGTTTTGTGGGCCTTCACGTTAGAGAAAAAGACAAAAGGCTATGGGTGCTGGCAGTTTTGTAGGAGATAGAGGAAAAGAAGATGGAAAATATCGGGGGCCAAGTGTTTTTCTTTTCTTTTCCCGTTTATACGATATTGAATTGCATTTTGAAAAGAAAAGTCCTTTTAGTTATCTTTAAATTTTATAAATATAATATTTTTTTTGTCAACTTTTAAGGATGTAAAATGTTATTTATCTTTAAATTTCAGTTTTAAAAAATATAATATTAAAAAACTAAGTTGTAAACATACTAGGATGATGCTTAATTTTATAATTTTTTAAGGGTTTTTTTTAGATCCTTATTTTTTTTTTTAACATCGTGTCAATTAATAATTAGATTTCATAATTTATTTTAATTTATTATATATATATACTCGTTACCTAAACATAAAACTAATTGCAAGACTGTTGATGAGTTAATTCACAGGATAAAAATAATAATAATTCCAATCTAAACATAAAAGTAAATGCTACAGCAATTCAATTATAAAGATTAGAGATAACAGAGAACACTAAAATTGCACAAAGCTATGAATGGACATGTGAGTTTATCAAGTCACTGCCTACGTAAGCCTTTCTCTGCCTTTTCCTGTGAGGCCCTAGCGTCTCTGCACACCTAAAAGTCAATAACATATTTTTTTAAAAGATGTGATACGGGATAAGAAAATAATAATTTGATAACCTTTTTTAAAAAAGCATATAAAATCAGAAGCAATCTCACTCTCAAACAGAATATTAATCTACACTCAACTTAAAATTTTAAAATATTTTCAAACATAAACTTATAACCATGTGATAGTGATTTTTATTAAAAATTATATATTAAAAAAATATTTTTTATTTTTAAAATTTGTTTTTGACATCACTATATTAAAAAATATAAAAAATCAATTTAAAATAAGAAAAAAATAAAAAAAGTTTTATTTAAGAAAACAGTTTTAAAATGCAAAAACAATCAACTTGAATTACTTGATTTGAAAGATAGATTAGACATTTAGGGATGGTTTGGCATTATATTTTAATTTTTGTTTGAAAAATAACTTTCCAAAAAAATTAAATTAATTTTATTTTTGCTTATTTCTTTAAATTTTAGCACATCCAATCAAATCAAGAGGAAAACCCCCAAATAGAAGGAACAATTTTATTCCAAACAGAAACGACCGTAGACAGGTGGCATCCATAAATCGTCACCACTATTTTGTTGCCTTGTCAATTAATGCTTAATAATTAAACTAGAACAAATTACAGCCTAGTCTTCTTACTTTTATTTAACTAACAACTTGATCCTTCTAGTTATAAAATTATTGACTAATCATTTGACTATCTTTGATTTCAAGCTATGAAGCAAGGAACAGAATCCAGAAGAAAAACGGTGCCAAACTCTGTATTTCCTTTGCAAGAACTAAGTAAGGAGCCATTTGTTTTCAAAATAGTCAATATAATATATATATATATATATATGTGTGTGTGTGTGTGTATGTATGTATGTATGTATGTTATAGCCATCATGCTCTAACATTCAACCAGGATCACATCAATAAAAAAAACATAGCTTTCTATATCCAAAAAAAACATAGCAAAATGTATATTCAAATCCAAGGTATATTTATCACATAATTATAACTATTATACCTTGAAATACCTAATACATTTTGGTGTTGATTTTTATTTTTATTTTTTTGTATTTTATTTCAAAAAAGTATTATATATTAAATAGATAACTTCCATTTTATAAGAAAATATTTTTCAAATATAGATTAATTAATCAGGTGATATGAAAATATAGGGATATAGTAATTATAAAGGGACTGGTTATTTGTGTTTCAAAAGTGTGGTGACTACTTTGAATTATCTTCTCAAAGTCCTACTGGTTTAACCAAAAAGAGAAACAGCACCACCATTATCGACACAACCCGAACACACAGATCTCCATCTCAATCATTGCTTCTTTCCTTTCTTTTCTCTTCAACACCAACCCTAAAATCCTCCAAATGACTCCAATTCCGTCGGAGAATGGCGTCGATGGAGATGACGAGCGAGAAGAAGACGAAGATGATGATGAAGAAGAAGAAGAGGAAGATGATGAAGAAGAAGAAGAGGAGGAGGAGGAACCAAGACTCAAGTACCAAAGAATGGGAGGTAGCATACCTAGTCTTTTATCCAATGATGCGGCGTCGTGTATTGCTGTTGCCGAACGCATGATCGCTCTCGGCACTCTAGACGGCACCGTTCACATCCTTGATTTCCTCGGCAACCAGGTTAGACCTCCCTCCCTCCCTCCCTCACTCTCTCCTTCCCTCCCTTCCTCTCGATTATTCATTATTTTATTTTTTTTGCGTTTCAGGTTAAGGAATTTGCGGCACATACAGCGGCGGTTAATGATCTTAGCTTTGATATAGAAGGAGAATATATAGGAAGTTGTTCAGACGATGGCACTGTTGTAATTAATAGTCTTTTCACTGACGAGAAGGTTTTGAAGTTTGAATATCATCGGCCGATGAAGGCAATTGCTTTAGACCCTGAATATTCTAGAAAAATGTCAAAAAGATTTGTTGCTGGTGGTTTAGCTGGTCAATTGTATCTTAACTCCAAGAAATGGCTGGGCTACCGTGACCAGGTATGTACTAGTATGGGTGTGGTGTAGGTGCTTGAGGGTTCGGATTTTGCTATTGAATGCCGTGAATTATTTCGTTTGATTAGGTTTTGCACTCTGGGGAAGGTCCGATACATGCTGTGAGGTGGAGAACGAGTCTCATTGCGTGGGCTAATGATGCGGGTGTAAAAGTTTATGATGCTGCTAATGATCAAAGAATAACTTTTATTGAAAGACCACGAGGGAGTCCGCGTCCGGAGCTTTTGCTCCCGCATTTAGTTTGGCAGGTTAGTTAAATAGTTGATCCCATCAATTGATTGAATAGTTTCAACTGTCGTTTTTGTCACTGTTAATAGATTTTTGAATGTTGTTGTCTTTGAAATCTATGGCTTTGTGGCATTCCATCACGTTCAGGATGATACTCTCTTGGTTATTGGTTGGGGAATGTCTGTAAAAATAGCATCAATAAGATCAAATCAGCAAAAAGGAGCAAATGGGACATACAGGGATGTTCCGGTGTCTAGTATGAACCAGGTGGATATTGTGGCTTCTTTTCAAACCAGCTATTATATTTCAGGAATTGCTCCATTTGGTGATTCTTTGGTTGTTCTAGCTTATATTCCCGTGGAAGAAGATGGGGAGAAGGAGTTCAGTAGCACCATTTCATCAAGACAGGTACCTTCTCTTTCATACTATCTGGACTTTGTTGAAATATAAACTTTTGACCTACCTCATGCTACTTTTGAAGTTAATCTGATGTGAATTGAAAATGAATTTTTATATCTATTTATTATGAAATTAGGTGTCCACCTGTTCAGTTCCATGATAGCAGTAAAACATTTATTAGAGGAGTAAATTCAAAGTTAGTATTCTACTTATTGAAAATGCCAGCAATCTGAGCCCTTTTTTATGTCATAAAACTCTTTTCTTCCATGGGCTCAAGGGTTATGCTCTTTTTGGCTCCTTCCTTTTTTCTTCTGAAAATTATTTGTTTTCAGGAAGAAACATATTATGTTTTCTATAGATATTGTATCACTTGAACAAGTTTTTTTTTTTTTTTGCTCTTGTTCTCCTCTGTTCCCAATCTTTGCTTTTCTGTGCCTATCTCCATATTTGTTGTATTTCATTTATGTTTTCAGCATGCTTATGATTGGATGCTGATTAAAACTTGATTCTTCTCAGTCTGATTGAGCTCCTTTCTGCTAATATTTTTATTTTTAAGAGATGGAAATGAGTAGATACTGTAGTTGCTGAACTATCTATTTTAATCAGGGCAACGCACAGAGACCAGAAGTACGAGTAGTTACATGGAATAATGATGAACTTGCAACAGATGCCCTACCTGTACATGGTTTTGAGCATTACAAGGCGAAGGACTATTCCCTTGCTCATGCTCCTTTCTCAGGTTAACATATTGGGTCATTTGAAATTCATGGTCTTGTACTTGAGGACTGCCTTTAAATAGCTTGATACTTTTTCCATGTGCATACAGGTAGCAGCTACGCTGGTGGTCAATGGGCTGCTGGTGATGAACCATTATACTATATTGTTTCCCCAAAGGATATGGTGATTGCAAAGCCTAGGTTATTATTGATTCTTTCACATATTTTAGCTTTTAAATAGTCATTTTATTTCTTTGCTTCAATTATGAACTCGCAGATATTGGTGGTTCAGATGGTGTTCTGAATTAATTTTAAAACACCTTCTAGTTTGAAGAATAGGCTGCTTGAAGAATAATTCTCTTCTCTAGTGTCTCAACACTGTTTTAAGTGCCTACTTCGTTCATTGAACACCGCAAACTCACAATCACCCCTCCAAGTTGAAACCTCATGGAATGAGAACTTCAAAAGCACGAACTTATCATGGACATTATGTATTAAGTATTGGAGTTTGCATTTATCAAAACAATTAAAGTTTTACACCTCTCCCCTATTCACCAGCCTGCACATGCATTTGTTTATGTACTCTCTATTGGTTTTCCAGAGAAACTAATGTATTTATCTCTGTTAGGGATGCTGAAGATCATATTGCATGGCTTCTAGAACATGGTTGGCATGAAAAAGCGTTAGCAGCAGTTGAAGCCGGCCAGGGTAGGAGTGAACTTGTTGATGAGGTATTTTGGTTTGTTTATCTGGTATACAGCATTAAATGATGCAGAGGTGTGCCAAGTCATGTATAACATCTGCCACAGAAAACTTCTGTTATACTCAAATAATGACAGTATTCTTTCAGTTTATGGCTATGAAATTTCATGCTGCAGTTGCGTTGCATGTAATGATCATTTTCCATTTTAGCAAAAAAAAAGAAAAAAAGAAAAAAGAAGAAGAAAAAGAGAGAGAAAGAAAAAAGAATAAATAAATAAAAAGAAAAGAAAAAGAAAAAGTATGCTCCTCTGAGATCCATGTTATTTTAAATTAACAGCTTAACTTTTTATGCTATAACCACAGGTGGGATCCAGATATCTTGATCATTTGATTGTGGAAAGGAAATATGCTGAAGCTGCATCTTTGTGTTCCAAATTGCTGCGAGGGTCTGCTCCAGCATGGGAAAGGTAAGAAAAGCAACTATTTTGATATCTTCTCTGCATTCCTTGTTGGTACTGACCAGAGGTTTTCTTTTGCAGATGGGTTTTCCATTTTGCTCATTTGCGTCAGCTTCCTGTGTTGGTCCCTTACATGCCAACCGAAAACCCTAGACTTCGTGATACTGCTTATGAGGTTAGCGGAATGAAAATGTCTTCATGCAATTCCTGTCATGACTTCTCTATTGTAGTGGCCCATGATCTAGGATTCTTGCTTGTTTTTGATTCACAGGTTGCTCTTGTAGCTCTGGCAACAAATCCATCTTTTCATAAAGATCTCTTGTCAACTGTTAAATCTTGGCCACCTTTGATTTTTTCTGCATTGCCTGTTATATCTGCTATTGAACCTCAGCTAAATACCTCTTCTATGACAGATGCACTCAAGGAGGTTAGTCAGAGCTGGTGTGTGCTGTTTGATTTCTGAAATTTGATGGCACATGTCACTAAACAGAACTCCTTTCTATATCAGGCACTAGCAGAGTTATATGTAATTGATGGGCAGTATGAGAAGGCCTTTTCACTTTTTGCTGACGTGAGTATTTTCTGGTACACCATTTTCATGTGAATCTGCACACAAAGAAAAACACTGTTTGTCTGTTTAAAATGATTCAGGAAACAAGGTGTTGTGTTAATTTAATTTGACATATTGTTCTTATTTGTATTCTTTGTTGGCTTTTACCTTTCAGCTCATGAAGCCAGAAATATTTGATTTCATTGAAAAACACAACTTACATGATACCGTACGTGAAAAGGTATGCCTGCAAGATATGGTGAAATAGTTGTATGTTAGTTGCCTTTTTGTGGCTTTCTTTCTCTTTTGCCATTGTTACCTAAGATCAGATTTGTATCCTCCATTTTAAAGCATCATAAGTTGGTCACAAATTTAAGGTGAAATAGCTTTCTCTTGCGCTTGTTCAAATTACAGGTTGTCCAACTGATGATGCTTGATTGCAAACGCACAGTTCCTCTCTTGATCCAGAACAAAGACTTAATTTCTCCACCTGAAGTTGTGTCACAACTGTTGACTGCCAGCAATAATTGTGATTCAAGATATTTCTTGCATTTATATCTTCATGCATTATTTGAAGCAAATCCACATGCAGGAAAGGATTTTCATGATATGCAGGTATGGACAAGGCTGACTGTATATTTCTTTTTCTTCTTTTCTTTATCTATCTACAATTTGTTAAATTCAGGGGCAGTTCCTTCTGTTAAGGTTTAGGTTTCTTTCACTAGTAGTAGTGGACAAGGACATAATAATACTGTGACCTGTTGTGTCAAAATTGAAATGACATGAACATAGATATACATTTACTCTCATTAAAGTGATTTTACATCCAAACATGCCATGAAAATGTATTTTAGATGCCATGGATGCATGTAAGCTGCACACACCCATTTTCACAATATCATTGTTGTCTTAGCTGTTCTGTCTGCTAATTTGAATTACCCTGCCATCATGATCAAGTCACTCGTCTAAAAGGAGCCACTTGTTATGCCTTTTGCCCTTAAGCTTCAGTTAAGTACATGTTATATTTAATTCTTTCTTACACTATAAGATCCATTTTTAATTGCTGAGAGGAACCGTGACAGGGTTTTCTCCTGAATGATCCATCCTGTTCACCTTGCTGACAATTATTTTGGTCACAACATTTGATTTTTAGCTGCTCAATAGCTCATGTCTGGTTATTGCTTGCGTGCGTGTCTCTCTAGTCTTCAATATATAATGATTGTTGGGAGCTTTATTTTCATTGTGACAGGTCGAGCTCTATGCAGATTATGATCTGAAAATGCTACTTCCTTTTCTCCGGAGCAGCCAACATTACACCCTTGAGAAGGTTTGAACAGTTAATAAATGGTCAATTATGATGTTTTAAGTCAATGTAGGTCAACTCTTCCTTCAGTTATTCACTAATGAATTGATCGGTTGAGCTCTTGAATCTCAGGCTTACGACATTTGTGTCAAAAGAGATCTTTTAAGAGAGCAAGTCTTCATACTTGGAAGAATGGGAAACTCAAAAAAGGCGCTAGCCATCATCATAAATAAATTAGGGGACATTGAAGAGGTATTTATCATATTTGGTTGAAACCGTCAGATTTTTATATTTTATTTATTTTTCTGTTGGGAGTATTGGTAGAAATAAGAAAAGTATTATTGTGGGTGCAGGCTGTAGAATTTGTTACCATGCAGCACAATGATGAGCTTTGGGAAGAATTAATTAAGCAATGTCTTCACAAACCTGAAATGGTACATTTAAGATTCGATCTGCTGGTTGCTGGTGTTCTTCAAACATCCTGTGATTCAACATGTCAATATATTCATTGAGTTTCTTTGTCTTTTCTGCAACTTGGCAGGTGGGGGTATTGTTGGAGCACACTGTTGGCAATCTTGATCCTTTATACATTGTGAATATGGTGCCCAATGGCTTGGAAATACCTCGGTTAGCATGCCTGATAACTTGTTTTGTTTAATTCCTCATTGAATCCTCCCCTGTTCTTAAATGAAAGTTTTGCATTCTAGTTTTTTTGAAAAGCACAATGACAACGTTTAATAATCCCAAGGTATTTGAAAGTAAATTAGCCATGGCTTAGAATCCATGAGATTAGTTTGCAAATAACCTTTATTAGGAAGATAGTAGGAAGATATAAGAAGTGGTATAATTGAAATCTGAGTTTTATTTGTCTGAAGTTGGTCACCAAAACATACTTGACAGCATGTGAGATACATGACTAAACTGCTAATACATTATTACTGTATCCTAGCGAACAGCGATTCTAATAGACCCTCCTAATAAAATCCAATGTGAAACAGCCCACCCCAAGCTCGCCAGTTCTCTAAGTAGAACTTAAGGAACCAAAGTCCTAATCAAATTAGAATACTATCTATTCTCCTTTGTTGGATGCAAAATTATAATTTAATCAGCATTCATATGAAGTGGCCTAGATACATTTTAGACTGCAATGGTTCTTATTTAGCATTAACCACCAAGCTCTGAGTCAACTACCAATAAGTAAGCTGTATTTTTGCCCATGATGTTTGATGATATACTACTTCCTGGCTTCCTTGTAGTCTGTCCTGGTATGGTGATGCTACTTTTGCTGCAAATCCTAACTAGATTATGCTTGATGACATTTTCCCCGAGTTGCAGAAAAGTTGCAAACATAACTTATGAATTGGTGGTTGCTTGTTGCGTAATTTCTTATCTTTATACCATGTTATTTCAGGCTTAGGGATCGACTAGTCAAAATTATCACCGATTACAGAACTGAAACATCTCTGAGACATGGGTGCAATGATATTCTTAAGGTACCATGTTATCTGTGCCCTTTCTTTTCATCTGAATAGAAACAATACATGCTAGTTGTTAACATTGTGATGCTGTTTTGAGACCCACAGGCTGATAGTGTAAATCTCTTGGTCAAATACTACAAAGAAGCGAGAAGGGCACTTTGCTTAAGCAACGAAGAAGAAGATGCTCGAGCGAAAAGGGGTGGCAGTAGGGATTCACAAGCAGTTGGGAGAATATCAAGTGGAAGAACCATGGAGGTTAAGTCAAAAACTAGGGGAGACACAAGATGTTGCATGTGTTTCGACCCCTTCTCTATACGAGACGTGTCAGTTATCGCATTCTTTTGCTGTCATGCTTATCACATGTCTTGTCTTATGGATTCTATGCACACTGTTAGTGGCAGAGAAGGGAGTGGAGCAACTTCTGGGATGCCGGAATACGATAGCAGTGACAAGGATGATGAAAATGAGGAAACCGTCACTGGTGCTCCTCGGCTGAGATGTATCTTATGCACTACTGCTGCTAGTTGAGGTAGTGATTTTTCCTTCTCTCATTTTTTTTTTCTCTGGGTGGGGGGTGGTGGTGGTGGTGGTGGGGCTGGGGAGTTGTGGTGATATTTTGCGAGTCTTAGTTTTCTTTCTCGAGGCGGTTGTTTCTTGTTTTGTTTTCCCCTACATATAAATCATATATTGTGGCTGTTCATCAAGTTTTCATTTTTGGCTGAGTTTCGTTTGTCAATAGATGTACCATATGGATCACAAATATATTCGAAAAGGTTAAATAATTTTTGGCCGTTTTGTGGAGATTTGCTTCTTCCTTTTCCAAGTACATTATTATTATACAAAAATGAAATTGGATAATTCATGTTTTTTAATTAGTGTTTTTTTTCACCTATTGGATTATTAACTAAAAAACAAATAAAATGCACTGCGGATTCCTCACATGTGAATAGACGGTTACAATGTATATTTTTTTTCATTTTTTTTCATTTGGCTTTTAATATACAAAATTGCAAGTTAATTTATTAGGAGAGGGTGAAATTGAAAGATCAAGAATTAAATTAAAAAATTAAAAAAAACTAAAGTAAAATATCTATTGTAGTTCTTATATTATACAAATCATAGATATTAGATTATTTTAGTTTTCAAAAATTAAAATAAAAAAAAATCATAAATTTTATTTTTATTTTATTTTTGGCTCTTGGTGATTGCATCAAGTCGCCAAAATCCTATGCTAGAGAGAGAATTTTGTCGGCACCAATTTTGGATACTAAAACTATGGAAGTTGGTGCCAGTTTTTTTTTAAAAGAGGAGAGCATTAGGGTTGTTTTTATTTGTTTTTTACCTTGTATTTGCCAAGAAAAACAAATCTCATCTTGGTAAGATTTTTTGTTTTGGGTTTTGAGATTTTTGTTTTGGTTTTTCAAGGCTATGAATGAGTTTATCAAGTTTTCTATAATGTTTTGTACATGTTAAGGGTAAAAAATAAATTGAAAATTTAGTTTTTGAATTGAAAGCCATCAACCTTGTTTTCCCGGCCACCACAGTAGCTAAAAACAAGGCAGTATAAATGACCCCTCGTCTGTTTTATTTTTTATTTTTTTTTAAAAAGGGGCAAACAACACCACAAAAACAGAAAAAAAAGGGTTAGTTGCGCGGGCTGGCCATGTAATCTTTTTTTCTTTCTATATTTTTATAAATTTGTACTTTTCTTATATTTTTTTTCTTTATATTAATATGCCTTCTCTCTTTCATTTTGTTTAGAGAGTCTCTTTTAAATGACTATTATTTCTTGGTTATTTTGCTTGCATTTAATTTTGGAAGAGATTTTCCTGATTCATTTATAGTTTTTTTTTTAAATCTTTTGTATAGAGGAACACTTTTTAAAATAAAAATTTATATTTTCATATAATATTTCTAATATGTATAACCTTACATATTTTTTTTTTGTTTTATCTAATTTAATCAATTCAATGTGTATTTTTATTTTTATTATCGTTTTGATTGAATGAAAAATCATTCCAATAAACAAATTTCGCAAATAAAACCAAATAAATATCTCGTCCTGCAAAATTAAATATTCTGATCTACACTTTTCTTTTGATTTTTTCAATTTTATTTTTTGTTATTATTTATTTACTAACACAAAGATTTCTTAATTTATTTGATTACATGTATGCATAAACTTTTGATCTTGTCTTATAATTGTTTTACCTACAAAAATATGTTAAAAAAGCCTACGAATATAATTTTTTTTATTAGAAAAACATTTGACCCTCTGTAAGAGCGACTCAAGTTTTAAAGAAAGTGAGATTTATTTGTAGATTCTACTAATATGTTTCAAAAACTTTAAGATGTTTTAATATTTTTTTTAATCAGCCTAAAAACTATTTTAAACCCTAACCAAGGCTTTGTGCCTAGCCGCTGTCGTCTAAGTTCAAATACAACTTAGCTTAGTTTCTCTGCTCCCTAAAAAACCTTTGATGCACTTTGAACCCAGATTATTTAAAAATTAATTTTTTATTCATTCATAATTTATTTTAAACAAAAATATGTTTAATGTTAAATAACTTTCGTCGGAGAATAATTGCTAACAAAATTTGAACTGTAAAACTAAATGAAACTCACTTTTCATCTCGCCTCGATTGTATCTACTAACCATGTATTTAAAACAAATATCTAACAAAAGTTTGTAATCAGATATAATAAGCAAACGGATGAGATAGAGTGTATAATTAACATTGAATGAGGGTCGTAAGAAATTCTTCAACAACAGCTGCTAAAGTTCGGTGTCATTTAGAAGTTCATCAGGATGTGTTTCCTGATCAGAATTGAAAGATTCGGCAACAACTGTTAGACTGGCATAGATTTCACAAGTTTATAAGCAGCAACTTGTTTACTGATATTCTGAGATTGAAAAAGGAAAATGAAGAGAGTATTCATCATGTTCCTGACAGAGCGGTGGTGTTTATCACCTGTAGAACTTATTTGTTTTTGTGTTTTAGAATCCTTTTTGACAATAAGATTGATTTTTTTTTTTAAAATTGCTTCATATTAAATCTTTTTTGGTGTTTTTAGATCGTTTTGACATGCTGAAATCAAAAATAAATTTAAAAAAATAAAAAATATATTATTTTAATATAATTCTAAACAAAAAACACTTTGAAAAACAACTTTCGATAACAAGGCCCCACCATTTGCTATTCTATATTTTTTTTTGGATGCAATGAAACCTCACTTCTCAGAAAATATATTTTATGAATTCAGGTGAGTGAGTAATATCATGACTATCTTATGCTCTTACAAGAGATACACGTCATGACTCATAACCCGATATTTATTGTGCAGATCATAAACTCTCTATCATCACAACAGACTACTTGGGAACATTTAAAGTCTTAATGCTTAATTCGTGTGTTAATTTCCACAAGAGTTTTTCTTACGACCACCAATGTCCAAACAAGAAGAAAAAACCTAGGAGCAGTGCATCTATCTACAGATGAATGTAACACTATATTTTTTTTTGCATTTGGGAGATTCTAACTAGTCTATATTTATTCTGCCTCCGAGTTGTGGAATCTGCTGAAAGCTACTTATTCTCCAGAATCACCCTAGGGAAGAGAACAAAGACATGCAAAAATCTATTTGTTATGAATTGCTTTGGAAAATACATTGTCTCTTGAAAATATATTAAAAAAGATATTAGTTAAAAAAATAATATTAGAAAAAAAATCTAAATATTATGATTTAATTCGTCAAACCCGTGAACTGGACTATAAATCCAATTGACTTGCGGTCTCTTTTCTTTTAATCTCACTATTAATTAAAAAACACTAAACATTTGATATTCGATTGTAAACAAATCACACAAAATAAAACTATTATTAACCAAAAAAAATTATTATAAAAAACAATAAATCCTTGTGTGAACATTGCAAATCTATTACCAGTATGCCACGTCTATTAGTATATTCTGTAATCATCCATTGTATACAAATGGTTCTCTTTTAATCAGCAGCTAAATTATTGAATATCTATTATGTATAATTTGTCGTCCAGCAGAACACGAATTGGGTCCTTAGCTCAGTGGTAGAGCATTTGACTGCAGATCAAGAGGTCACCGGTTCGAACCCGGTAGGGCCCTAATATATTTACGTCCTTTTCATTTTACGAAAATGTTTTGAACCCCAACGTCGACATTGTATTTGTGTCAATATGTCAAATCACTCCCTGTAAAATAAATTTGTCAAATTCACCCCATATTACTCATATAGCCCTTCGATTACCAGAGAAATTGATTTTCATCACTTTTTTTTTCTTCTTGTAATTTTAATCTCTAGAATTCATGATAATTACTGTACAGTGGTGACATGTTTGAACAAGAATTATTTGCTGTACATGTGGTCCTCAATAAATTTTTTAAAAAGGGTATTAATAATATGGTGGAAGAATATTAATTAGCCATAGCTTATCCTCAAAGCTGGGCAAGAGACTGTTTTTGATTATGTTTGCGTCTTTGGAATGGAATAAATAGAATTATTTCACATTATGTTTCAAAAGTATTTTTAAAATATTTTTTTATTTTAAGTTTTAAATTTTTTATTTTAAATTTATTTTTTAAATTTTTTTATGCGCATATATCAAAAATAATTTTAAAAAATAAATAAAAAAACATCATTCTAATATATTTTTGACTGAAAAATACTTTCAAAAACAACGTTAATCATACTCTCAAACAGATATTTATATTAGGGTTGTTTAAGAGTGTAATTGAGATTGTTTTTTAAAATATTTTTCATTCATAAATATGTTGAAATGATGTTTTATTTTTAAAAAATATATTTTTCATATCATCATATTAAAATGATATAAAAACACCAATTTTTTTAATTTAAAACAAAAAATTAAAACAAAAGATTTTTAATTTTTTTTTGATATTTTTAAAACACAATGTCAATATCAATCAAACATAAACTTTTATTTTGAACCACTTTTATTAAGTGTGTATATTGTGTGATAGGTTTTCCATGAGAATTTGTAGTGCACACAATCAAATGATTTCGGACGCTATCATAATTTATGTGACTAATGAGTCCGAACATTATCGTAGGGTCCAAAATTGCTATCATAGTTAAGAAGTTTATTTTTTGGATGAATTCTTCATATGTACTAATTGATATTAAATAATTTATAAAAAAAAAACTACCAAATATTTTATTGAAGCTGTTGGTACTCGGAATTTCAATTTAAGCTGCACAATATCTTGATTAATTAATAATTCTTTATAATTTCAGAATTATTAATTTTAAAGGGTTTAACTATTAGACTTGTATTACTACTATGTGAATCGTTCTCATAGTTAAATGGCCTATTCACAGTACGAAAAGCTTTCTCTTTTTTGTTTGTTTTCATTTTATGGTGATTAACTCTGATGTATTTGCTAATTGGTTTTAAGATCATTTGGAGGACTCCCACTTTGATTAATTTTAAAGCTATAAAAAATATAGATTTCGAAACTAAAATAGTGCAAAAGAGAGTAATTGAGAGGGGGAGATAAAATTAATTGTAATTTGTTAATGCGAAAGAAAACAATTTTGGGGATGTTTTTACTTTTTTTTTTTTTAATGTATCTTTAGATATTCTTACAAAAGCATTTAAAATTATCTTTCGTAAAAGTTGCATGTTTTAACTTAAACTCAAGATCTGCTATATAAATTACAAGTTTTTTAACATCATGTCATATCTTCTAGAAACAACTAGAATTTTATTAATTTAGCTGAATTTATAAATTACGCTTTCTGATGCATTTATAGAATTATGTCGAGGAATATATATCATGTGAGTGTGACACAATATACTTGGAGGCTTCATGATAGAACCCAGTATATGCTGTATCACGTGACACTGACACTACTCTTGACTATTCGGTGCACTCTGAAAAAGATTCCCATGATTGTTCTTCGGGCATGCTAGTTCTATCACCATTTGTTTTTTCTTGTGTAGTCAATTACTTCCATACCTTCTTTCTTTTTATTTTAGAATTGTATGGATAGTAGAAGTTATTTTTAAAAAAAAAATTATTTAAAAATATATTAAAATAATATTTTTTATTTTTTATATCAGTATATAAAATGATGTAAGAAGTTTAATTGAAAATAAAAAATAAAAATAAAATTATTTTTAAAAAATAAAATTAAAACTTAGTATCAAACACTACCTAAGTGGGATTCATTAAGGTATGTAAACCATTCTAATTTATACGAAATCCATATTTTCTTAACAGAGAGTCAGAGTATTAAACATTATATATTATTAATTAAAACATATCATTTCCCTTGTACATATCGAAATTTAAACGCTGCCCTATTATATATATATATATATATATATATATATATATATATATATATATATATATATATATATATATATATATATAACAAAAGAATACTAGTTATTTTGCACTCTATAGCTTATAATATTTCAAGTAATCTCATTTATAATTGTTAATTTAATAAATTAGCATTTTAATTATGTGGGATAATATATAAACCTCCCACAGTCCCACTCCTTTTACTTTCTCCACTCCCTTCAAACATATGATGTAATCAAAGTCACGATTGTAACCTATCAATTAATTCTCTCCCCCGCGAGGTTAGTATTTATTTATATTCTATAGTTTGTGATATATCAAGCTTAGCTATATACTAGCCCATGTGCCCGCGTTTTATTGAGAGGATAATTTTTTAAAAAAATAAATATTTAAGCACTAAAAATAAATAAATAAATAAATATATAAAAAAATTCTCATAAAAAATATATAAAAATACTAATTGAATCTAAGCCAATATGAAATATTTTGTCAAACTCACTATTATGTGATTGAAATAATTTAATAAAAAAATTATAAACTTTTTAGTTTTTAAACTTGTGATCCCAATCAATCATTTTAATTGACTGGAATAATTCCGGGTAATCTTGATTAACCTATAACCCAAGCTTGTATTAAACCAGGCTTCAACATTATAGTTTTAGACGATGACATTCAGGCTAGTGTATTAAATGTATCAAATAAATTCAATGATGTAGATAGATAACAATACAACAATGACGTCTAAATATAGATATTCGATTGGTTTGGAACATTAATGTTCTATCTATTTTTATCTTATTTTTGAAAAATAATTTTGAAAAATAATAACAAAAAAATATTTGGACAAAAAGATCAAAAATAATTATGAGTAGTTTTTCACCTTGACACAAGAGTTGTTAAAACTCATCCACTTTCCAGTATAGATGAACCATGTTAGGACACCGGCATGGATCATTTAAAAAAAAATGTTTGGATACACGAGCTCATAATAAACTCAAAAGGTTATATTTATTCGCACAAATAAATCTTTATACAAAACCATAGATAAACTATCAGTTAAGAACCCATCAAAATTTATAAACCACACAATACAACTTATCTTAGGTAGAGTCCATTAGGAGTGCTAATACTTATCCTAGTTACAATTAGTATCTTACCCTATAATTTCTAATAAAACTAGTACACTCGAGTGTTCTAGCAATCTTAAACCAAACAATTAAATAACGAGTTCATCTCCGATATCGTGTGTCCACATGCAACAATTAAATATTAATAAAAATAAATTTTAAAAATAGATATATATCACTGGATTGGATGAATGAGAGGGGTTTGTAGATCCATTTATAATCTAATAATATATTGTTGATGATAATTAATTATTAAGACTCATAAACAAAACTTTCATTAAGATATGGTGCCACTTCCCTGAGGTTAAATCATTGCAATTATTGTGCCACCTCCCTGAGGTCAAAGTCTTCTCAAAGTAAAGGGGATCTTATTATATAAGTATGGCTCTGATACAAGCTTTGAATCACCTGAGAAACACATCTTGCCATGATGTTTCAGAGGCTATTTCTTCTCCAATTTTTCTTACTGCTGTCCTTAACCACTGCAACTGCTAAACTTCTTCATACTATTCCAAGGCTCAGTCCAACAGGACCGAGAGTTTGGCGAGACCACCCTGATCAAATCTCTGGTGAATTTGTCGGAGAAGATTTCGAAACCTTTTTTTACAACCAAACGCTCGATCACTTCAACTACAGACCTGAAAGCTACGACACCTTCTCGCAACGATATTTGATCAATTCTAAGTATTGGGGCGGTGCGAATGTCAGCGCACCAGTCTTAGTATATCTTGGCGCAGAAGAACCAATCGATGGAGATCTTGCTGCCGTTGGATTTCTAGCTGATAACGCTGTTCAGTTTAGTTCTCTCTTGGTATTTATTGAGGTATGGATATAATTAGTTCTCTTAATATGCTGTCTCTGGTACGTTGAAATAGAACTTGATGATATGTATATGTATATATTTATATCAGCACAGATATTATGGAAAATCAATCCCATTTGGATCAAGAGAGGAAGCATTGAGGGATGCAAGCAAGCTAGGGTATTTCAACTCAGCCCAAGCTATAGCAGACTATGCCGCCATTATAATTCACATAAAGGAAAAACTGAAGGCAAAATATTCTCCAGTTATCGTCATTGGAGGATCATACGGTGGAAGTAGGTGGATACTTACTGTGTTTTCTCCAAGAATATTATCATTGAAGAAGACTTAGTTTTCTCTCTCTCCATATTTGACAGTGCTGGCTTCATGGTTTCGGCTCAAGTACCCTCATATTGCCCTTGGAGCCTTGGCTTCCTCAGCACCAATTCTTTACTTCGATGATATTACACCACCGGATGCATACTATTCTATAGTGTCCAGGGTTTTTAGGGTAATATATTTTGAGTTTTCACCTTTAGTTTTCTCATTTTAATTTACTTTTCTTAACCGATCCAAAGTGTATAATTAAGATAAATAATATTGTTTGTCTGTGGGAATTTTGTGAGTGCAGGAAGCTAGTGGGACCTGCTACCAGACTATAAAAAATTCATGGGCAGAAATTGATGAACTCGCTTCAAAATCCAATGGCCTCTCAATGCTTAGCGAGAAATTTAAGACTTGCAAGTAATAATTTATCTATATATAAATACACACACACACACATACAAGAAATTTTATCTATATACACACACACACACACACACACACACAAGAAATTTAAGACTTGTAAGCAATAATATATCTATATCTATATATATATACAAGAAATTTAAGACTTGCAAGTAATATATCTATATCTATATCTATATATATATATAAAGGTTGCTTGTTCAACTGATATATTCAATATAACTTTACATGCTAATTTTCCCTGCTGCAGTCCCTTGACAGATGCCAGTAAGCTCAAGGATCAGTTGAACACCATGTACGCCAGTGCTGCTCAGTACAATAAGCCACCAACTTATCCGGTGAACAAGGTCTGTGCGGGCATAGATGGAGGTGGTTTCGGGGATGATATCCTGAGCAGAATATTTGGTGGTCTCGTTGCTTATAATGGAAACCTGTCGTGCTATGTCAATGCGCACACTGCCGAATCTGAAACAACTGTGGGGTGGAGATGGCAGGTAAAGTATTTACACTTTCTGTAAAATAATCTTCATGACAGATATGTTTTAGGTCAAATCTTTTTTTTTTCCATATCATTTAGGATGAAGACAGGGATGTAGTTTGCACTCATTAGACATACCTTTCGGCCAACATAAACCAGCTTTCATATGGTAATTGGCTCGATTGTTATGAAGCACTCATAAAAAAAAAAAAAGGGTCAAAATTTTCATGATGAAGAACATCCCACTAGCAACCTTTGCAAATGCAATTATTCATCAGACCCCAATTTTTATTCGCTCCTTATTTTTTCGAATTTACACCATATTTTTTCATTCTTGCTTGCATTTAGATACCCTATTTTCGTTTATTATAATTCATTTATATTTTCTATGATCATTTCCTTTCCAAACACATTTTCTCTTCACCCACCTCTTTCACTCTAACTCAATCCCTTTCTCTTCAACTGATATTTTTAACCAGTAGTACTCTATCACTACCATCACCACCACACCTTACAAAAACCATTGAAACCACGACCTTGCCATTATCACCACTTATCTACATCATTATCATGCAATCACCACCACTCAACATAATATCATTATGTCCGCAAATACCACCACTAATATCTCCATCTCAATCATGATTATAACCATTATTACTCTTATTTTATTATTCATATCACTCCTATTCTCCTAGTTTCTCAGTGTATCTATATTTATTCCATGATTAATTATATAATAATATTTAGAGTTGAAGTAATATATATATATATATATATATATATATATATATATATATATATATATAGAATGTTTTGATGGGACTCTCTTAATTTATATACTCTTACAAGTTTAATCTTAAAAATTGAATGTTGTGTGTTCAGACATGCAGTGAGCTAGCAATACCCATCGGTATTGGGAATAATTCCATGTTCCCACCAGATCCTTTCGATTTGGAAGACTATATAGAGCACTGCAAGAGTTTGTATGGTGTGCCGACTCGTCCTCATTGGGTCACTACCTATTATGGGGGCCATGTATGTTTTTCCATTTAGTTTCTCGATCTTTTCACTCCTTTCATCTTTCATTAATTCATGCATTTTCTCACCCTTTTTTTTATTATTATTTTGATGATCTTGATCGGGAGGCCATACGACCCCAAAAACTCAAATTTCTTTACGTTTTATGTAGAGTATAAAACTGATTCTTCAAAGGTTTGCTAGCAATATCATTTTCTCCAACGGGCTAAGAGATCCTTATAGCAGTGGAGGGTAAGTAACTGGCTAGCAGCATTGGAAAAGACTGGATAAATCTAATGAGTTTGTGAATTCTGATTGTTACGTTCACAAGTAAGTATAACAAAAAAGGCCTAACCAAATTGAATCATCTGTATTTCTAGGGTACTGGAGAACATTTCAGACACCATTGTAGCTGTCAGTACCGTCAATGGTAAGCACGCCCTTTCCATTCAACCATGCTTACTTGAAACAAGAAAATAGAATTAGAGGCTGGGAAGCCCTGTCGATGCTATAACCAAACAGAGAGATTTATAATTCTGTGGAAGTATAGGGAAATTAATTAACAGTACTGCAATATTCACTGCGTTAACTTCAGGGTCTCATTGCTTGGATATACTTTTTGCGAAGGAAACTGATCCAGAATGGCTGGTCGCACAGCGAAAGATAGAGATCAAGATTATGAAAGAATGGATTGATAAGTACTATGCTGATCTAAGCATGTTTTAGATTCATGTACTCTCAATTTAATACAGCTGTAATATGAGATGTCATGTAGTGTCTTTCATTATTAGCGTGATGAAAAAGGCATTATATATATATATATATATACTATTCACTTTCTTGAATTTCGTGGTGTTCGGAACCATATTTTTTTTAATATAAAAATATTAATTATATAAGAATTTTTGTATTACAATATAAATTTGGATAAAATAATAAATATGTGCAGAGTTTCTATAGAGTGTGAGTTTCCTATAAAAGCAAGAAAAATCGGATACTTGAATTATTGAATTCATTGTATTATAATTAGTTCATTTTATAATCCAATTTAAATTAAACACAACAAACAAAATATAAATTGTGAAAACTCCTACAATAATCAAATAACAAAAATAAATAGTTAATTTTCTATCTGTAAAAAGAAGAAAATATCATTGAAAATTCAACCCTGCATTGGCATCATTATCATGACTATAACAATTAAAATTATTATCAACATTACTGTCCAAACAATTAAAATCATTAAATTACCTCAAAGAATGAAAAAACGATAAACATTTTTACAAAAAAAATAAAAACAAATAATAATAATAATAATTAAAATTAGTATTATTATTATGCGAATGAAATCATAAAACTATCTTATATAAAAAAACATAAAAAAATAAAAAAAAATATTAATTTTAAAATAATCATCAATATATATGTTTATGTATCTGTGTGTCTGAGAGAGAGAGAAATTTATAATGATATTATGAATGTGAAAGCATAAAACTTTTAGGAAGATGATGCAATGATGAGTGCCTCAAAGTTTGACGAAGAATAATGATGGCTCTATTCATATTTAAAGAGGTTTGGTTGGCCATCATTATTTTTAAATATTTTTGGAACCTTCTTCCTTCTTTCGAGTAAATGGATCCATGATTTTCACAAGGCAATGTCGAGGATCATCATCATTTCAAGAAACATGAGTTTCAAAAGCAAGAATTGGCCCCTTTTTTGTTAGTTTATAATCAAATGACTCTTAACCAAATTTCTACGTCCCGGGTCTGGTTGAACACTCAACAATGAATCAATTAATTGCATAAACAAATTAAATTAAATTATTTTTTTATAAGAAAAAAAGAAGTAGAAGTAAAGGAAAGGAGAAGTTATTGTACGCCTAAGAGACGTTTCAATATTCCTATAAAATAATATAATTTCTCTTGATCCAAAAATTAAAACTATGAAACGGGTATTAGGGGCAAGGTTTGTCTTCTCACTATGATACAATTATTTTCTTATAAATTTTACGTAGACATTTTAGTTTTTACTTATTAAAAAATGAATTGGCCAACTGCGTTACATATCTATAATTGCGTTACGATATTGATTATATTACGGTCAAGGAAGTAGCTACGAACTTGAGATTGAAGGAGCTAAGAAACATAGAGAGATGAGAAGAGAGATTGCAAAACTATATATATATATATATATATATATATTGTTAGAGAATAATATAAATCATATTATGGGGCCTCACTTACAAGCTTAAGCTTTTAGGTGAGATGGTTCCTTAACATGGTATCAGAGCTTTGTTGACCCAGCGGTCACGAGTTCGAATCTCACCACCTCCATTTTATTTGATAAAAATCAAGCACAAGGTGATGTGGGCCTGTGCAAGTTTCAAGCCCAAAGGGCTTTCACTTGAGGGGGTGTGTTAGAGAATAATATAAATCATATTATGGGGCCTCACTTACAAGCTTAAGCTTTTAGGTGAGATGGTTCCTTAACATATATATATATATATTGCTTTGAAAGGTACAAAAATAATAAGTTACATTTTTTAAATTACTATTTATAGCCAAATAACTTTTGAAATTATAGTCATAGCGGAAGTTTCTTCAACCGCAATTGACCACAGTCTTTGTGATTGTTTGATATTGTGTTTTAAAAATATTTTTATATTTATTTTAAAAATAAATAAAAATATTTGATATTTACATATCATGTTGATGTGATAATATTAAAAATAATTTTTAAAAAATAATAAAATATAATTATGATACTTTTCTTAATAAAAAATAATTCGAAAAGCAGCCTCAATCTCAACCATTTTGTGCGAGATGTCTGGTTTCTTTAGCATGAATCATTAATGCAATTTGGTCACATTGTCTTATTATGATCCCCTTATACTCCTCTTTATTTATTTAGTCCCTCTATTCAAAAGAATTTCTTAATGCAGTCCCGTCATCTAATTTCTATCAGAATTATCATTTATTCTTTACTTATTATTATCTTATATGGGCTGGGCTGTAGACATGTATCCACTTTTTTTCTAACATGTTAGGAATCGACAAAAAATATAATATCTTTCACTTTCTCATGATGTATATAAATATTTATGGATAATTCATAATAGCATTGTAGAAGTGTTGGATCTACGTAAATAAATAATGTTAATCATTAAAAAATATAGAAAATAAAAAATATCGAAAATAGGAGTTTTATTTGGAAATTCCAGTTTAGATAATTGGATTCATCTAATTTCACGTTTACAGAGGCAGAAATGGTGGAGACAAGATTGGCAATCGGAGACTGAAGAATCTGTAATTGGGCAGCAGTCACCATCGTGAATGGCTTCAGTTGAAATCAATGAAGAGTAGACTGTTTAATTGAGTAGAGTAATGAGAAAGGGAGTTGTAAATCAGTGATAATTTTGTAACTAATTAAATTGCTAAGAGCTCAACTGAGTCAATTTCTGGGTAAATTTGAGAAGAAGAACAGTAGTTTCGTGAACAGTAAATTTAAGTGTTTGGATTTGCAGAAGCATAAAAACTGGATCAATCAATATGCGTGAGCATTAATAAGCTCTGCTACCATGTTGAGACTGTGGGTTTTGTATTTAATCAAGCAATTTCAAGGAAGAAGAAGATGATTTGAGCTGGAATAAAAGAGAGAGAGAGACGAGAGAAGAAGAGGAAAATAAAACTTTAATAAACTGAATACTGTTCACAAAATAAATTGCATACTATTCCCGTGTCCTGCTCTACTTTATATAATAGTATTGCTAACAAACTTCTGATATTCTAGAACATACTAACATATTCTAAAATACATACATGTATTATTATACTGTATTTATACTTCATCACACCTTACAGGTCAGTTGGTACTTAGCCTCGGCTGGGTTAATATCTTATAATTATTAGTGTTTTTTTATTTAAATAAAATAAAATGCAGCTGTCTTCATCATAAATTTATAGGCTTATCTATAATACTGGTGGTTATATGAATTGGATAATAGTGGTGGAGGGTGGGATAATAATTGTTTTTTAAAATATGTTTTTGCTGGAAAATGAATGAAAATAATATTATTTTTTTAAAAAAATAATTTTAATATGAACGCATCAAAATAATTTAAAAATATTAAAAAAAAAATCATAAAACATAATTTGTATCGCAAAAAAACTGTCTTTGAATGAGAGGATCTGTCTTCGCTGTCATCTTTTCTATGTAAATGGACAGGAAGCTTCCCTGTATGTCTCATTGGGGGATCCAGGAATTATATGGGCCACAAGACAGATATAAATATATAAACATTAAACTAGTGGCTGTGCATTTTATTTATATCTTCAAATTTTACAATAGTTCAGGGTCCATATTGTCATTGTCCCTGGCATAATATATATTAAAAGTGAATAAGTGATGAAAAGAAATTAAAAAAAAACAGTTAAATATGTAATTATAGTAATCATCTCAAGATATATATATATATATATCAAAATCAGTATCAAATTATAAAATTAGAATAATCCAAAAAAATAATATAAAACCTATTTTTTAAATAAAAAATATCATGTAAAATTTTCAAAGTTGTAATTTGAGTCATTACACTTAAAGTATCCCATTTTTTTTTAAAAAAAACTGCAAGTTTAATTCTCAATTAAATATTGAAAGATAAAATTAAAAAAAATGAAGTACACAAAACATTGAAAAAATAACAATTAAAATAATATGAATCAAAATTAAAAAATAAATTAAACTAAATATTTGATTAAATGATGAAAAAAGAAAATTTAATTTAGTAAAAGGACTGAAAAAAATCAAAATAATAAAGATACAAATTGACCATAAGAGTAAAAAATAATATTTTAATCGAAGATTAAAATTATAAAAATACACCAAAAAAAAAGTTTAATAAAAAAAAGCTAAAAATCAAAACATATAGGAGAAGATGTAGGCAAAGTGATTGTAGTCATGTGTTAAAGGTGTGTGGTTGGGGTAGGAAGCCAACCATTTAACTGTCGGGGCTTGTACTAGGAATTAGAATAATTGGATTGTTGTCGGGGCTGTGGGCCAGTGCTGATCGTCCCTGATCTTGCCGTCTCATCTTTTCAGTGATCCAACGGTGGGTTTTACTCTAACGTTTTTCAACAATTTTTTTTTACTGGAGTGTCCAGCTCAGCTTGCGTGCACCTTGACTATTTCCTGGACCCATTGAATATTCTGCAAGTCCAATGAGCATATAAGACACCGCGGAGGCGTACCGAGCAGGATCGAACCAGAGTGTCATAAAAGGTGTACCCTCCAAATACCGTTGGGACACTCAAACCACAGTCCCTTAAAGGAGGCGTCCTCCAACTACTGTTGGGACAGATCCTGCTGGTGTTTTTCAACAATTTTTTCTTTAATGAGTGATTGTATACCCTAGTAAATTTAGTAATAATTAATATAAAATAAGAAATATTATGAAATATGCTAGCATTTGTTACGAAAACTTGTGTAACGATCCAATTAATGAGTAATTGTACCCCAAAAGCCAAGTAAATTGCAATGCCACGATTAATTATAACAATTACTAGAAGGCATTTTAAAGCTTTTGGCTGCTGGGCCAGAAAGTGGATGAGGCGTCCGTTACAAGGATGGTACTTGCCCGCTTCTTCTTTTTGACCCGAGGCCACTGGTCAAACCCATTCTTTCGAGAAATGAACCGTATTTTTGCAGTGACAAATCTACCCCCCATTCGGAAGACTTGGCCAAAATGCTAACCTTTTTCTTTCCATTTTCGGGTCGTTTAGGCTATCAGTATCGGGTCATTTAGGTTGATTCGAGTTAAAATCAAGAAAGAAATGAAAAAAAAAATGAGATTTTAATATTACACATGAAAAGTTTTTTGAAATAATACATGTGTAGGTAAACTATTAAACAAATATGAGGAAATTACAAAAAAAATAATTTATGTGAATATAGACTATATATAGTTATCTCATATTGAGTAGTTAAGAAACAACTCATTCGAATCTCAACTATATTAAAGAAAATGAGGCTAAGTATGCATAAATTACTTTTATATTTTTAGAGTTTTTTTAAATAAAAAAACATATAAAAAAGTTGGGTCTCACTAGGATTATGCTAATTCACTCAGGTTTTGGGACTATCCAGCTAGTCTTTCAAATTTAACTAGACCAATTGAATCTTTAAGTTTTTATAGTCTAAAATTTAATTAAGATTTCGGATCAACCTGCCAAGTCAGGTCAAGTTTTATAATGATGAGTGAAAGCACTATTATTGGTAATCTCAATAGGTTACTTGTCACCCTTCTAGATCATATGTTGAAAAAAAAAATAATTTTAATTTTTACTTTATCAACGGTAAATAAACAATCTAAGATATCTTAAAAAAATATATAGTATTTTAATGTTTTAGATAAAAAAAAAAATGAGTTCATCCAAGACTATTTAACATGGTTCATAACTCAAATTTTATACTAGATCAATTATCATATCAAGTTTAGTAATTAAGTATAATGTCTACAGTATTAGGTTTTAATTCCATAATTGGCTTACTAGAGCTATAACATATTTATGTTAAATTCATCTATAGAAGGTGTTCTAGTATTAAGACGGGTCAAGATCGACTTTGGCTTCCTCAAAGTTTTTAATTATTATTTGTTCTTGAAAATTTCTGAAACATTCATGTGAAAAATGACTCCCTAAAATGAAAATATTGCAATTTCACCATTTAAAAATCAAAGTCTCCCATTATCATAACACAAGGATAGTAAAATCACATCAAAATATATTGAAACAATCCACTTCGAGCAACTATGGTCTGTGCGCTAGAGTTTGGTTTTGTTAGGATTGGAATTAACCATAGTTTTTATTATGTGTTTGCTTCTCATTTTACCCGAACTTGTGTGGAGCAGTGTGAGAAAACTGGGTGTGGGGGGGAAAATGCTCCCAACACTGTAAATTCTCATCTGATGGGAAGCCAAAGGGTGGACCATGGTATCTACAAGAGCCACTATTTTAAATATAGTGCAATTATTTTGTATATAATATAATTATACAATTAATTATTCACCGCATGTTCTCAAACACATTATTGATATTCTTGATGGCAACTTTCTCATTAGTTTCGATCAAACAACATTATATGCTCCTTTACCTATAGGCTTAACTGGAACATACTTTGAATCAAGCTCAAACATAGTGTGCCGCATTGAGTAATATTACTTCCCTGTTGGCCTAGTTCCATTTGGAGGCTCCACTAAAATTGCCATTTCCTTGCAAATAGTCATTAAAAACTCTTAAAACTCCACAAAATCTCATCAACATTCACATAAATGGAAAATAGATTTACCAACTTACCAATTAAAGCAAGACATCTAATCAAATAAACAACTTGAAAAAAACAAAGGCAGAAGAGCCTGAAAATGATCCAAAATAAGCCATAACAAATTTATAAACAAAAGCTTAAGAAATGGATCTATTATGTTTTGAGATCACCAGGTTGCTCGTAATGTTATTGTCTGTGTCAACATTGCTTGCTAATAATTCAATAACTTTTAAATGATTCCTCCAAGAAAAACAAAACAAGGAAAGCATATTCTAAAAGTAGCAAAGTCTTGAAACTTTCACCTCCAATTCTTGCTTAACCCCTCGAATAAACAAAACCTACCAACTTCTCCAAAATCAAGCCAAGAATCACATATCACAATCTAACCAAAACCCTAGAATCCTTCCTTTTTGCTCTACACACAACCAGGTCTAAAAACCCAGAAACCAATTTTTCTTCAAATAAGAACTTTTAAAGCAAAGTAAAATATTTTCCATAATTCATCAAGAATGGAGCTTGAGAGTTTATCTACATAGTGAAAGTGATAAAAACTGCTCTGATATAACAGGGTTTTGTTGGATACTTTATCTTGTCAGAATTAGAACAAGGGGAGGGATCAAGGCAGTGGTGGGAGACATGATTACAACATGACACACACAAAAAAGACAGTTATAACATAACTTGCTTTAGGTTTTAGGAAACTTCACGTCGATCACTTCATGTAACAAAAGGGATGCACTCTAATGCAGTTAATTACGAATTGAAGGCAACAAAATGGATGAATTAAAGAAAATGCAGTTAATCCCATGGCAATCACCATTCCTAAATCTGCTATCATAACTTCACCATCGTTTATTTCTCGTCGTCATCCTCCCCTCAATGTATCATCAACAAGAATTGAAGAAAAACCCAAAACTCAGCCTCACCTTTGCATCAATGTATCATCAAATATATATACTTTTTCAACTTTTATATTTTTTGGTTTGCTCTGAAAATATATAGAGATAGTTAGTCAATAGAAAGAAAGTCATTTTAGCTATCAATATAGTTATTTTGTTGGAAACATAAAAAGGACAATTATTTAGCTTTGTCAACGCATATCAATTTTTTTTTTCTTTTTTTGGGAGGGGGGAAGAAAAGAACATGCATTTTTATATGCAAGGAGAAATTAGTCATTTAAGAAAAAGGCAATGCAAGCTTTGTCATTAAGAAAACCTTTATTAATCACATTCGGTAGTAGTAGTAATAAAGTAGTAAAGGATGAAGCCTTCATTTTTCAAGTAGCAGACAAGGAAAAAAGTGAAATTTTCAAATAATTGTGCATTGGGCTGTGCGAAAGATGTGTTAGGAGTCGAACTTGGAGGACAGTATATGTAGCTGCTTTACCACTTTATTTCGAATGGTGGAATGAATTTTGCTTCTTTTTTTGCTATATACCACAGGATATAGGCCCGCACGACGTCACCAAAAAAAAAAAAAAAAGAGTTTGGTAGGGTCAATTTTAGCATGGTTCCAAACTTTCTTCTTCAATTTACTGACAGTTTTTTTTTTAAAAAAATTAAATTCAATTAAATTAATAAATATATTGATCCAAAGTAAGCTAGGTCATACCAAGAATATTACGTGTGTGTGTGTATTATTTCAAGGCCATGTTAAGGACAGTTTCAACGGTCAAGAATATGATAGTAATTTATGATGTAAATGAATTTAATTATAGTTAAGAATTGATTAGAAAAAGTATATGTTATTGATCCAAAGAAGCTAGGTCATTTCAAGAGTAGTGTTATATAGAGTAGTGTTATATATATATATATATATATATATATATATATATATATATATATTAAGGGGACAATTTCAATGGCCAAGATGATGATGTAAATTTATGAGAATTATGCACCATGAGAATGTCAGGATGAACATTTGACTATTTCTAGAAGATGATTTTATGTGAAATTATGAATGAATGTGGTGCAGGTGATTTGATGATCACAACTGGGGGCGACTCCATATATATATATATATATATAACATTCATCTTTTTTTAAAAAAAAAATAGAATTATTTTAAAAACAATAACATAAAATAAAAACACTCGTAAGATGTTCATCATGCTCCAAAAAAGGAAATTATTGTTTCTCAAATTATTACTAGAAGTAGTTTTTTTCAAATTAAAACCAATAATATTAATTGCTTATACAACATGACTCCAAAGTGAAATCTGACATTTTAATTATGTACAATTTAATTAAACAAGTTTATAAAAAATAAGTGGATGTTTACTGCACAATCATAAAGAATAATTCATCAGAGAATAAGAAAAAAATAATTATTAAATGTAGGGACTAAACTTTTAATGCATCTTCTTCCTTCGTTTGCAACGACTTATTGTAAATAAACCTCATCAAAAGGAAGTTTTCAAACCTACTAATCTCAAAATAAATATACTTTAATATTATTAAATTAAATCTCAAAGCCACCCACCAAGATTCCAATAAGAAACGTTTGAACACGATCATGATTGGTCAGCCTAAACCATCTTTTTTTATTAGATCTAATAAATAATATTTTTAAAACTAGTTTACCTAATAATCGAAATTAGATTTATTTTTAGAATGATCCTTTCACATCGATAAGCTGAAAAGTCATTGTACTAAGTTAATAAATTGAGTGTGTTTGGTGATATAATGCATTATGGCATTTAAAAATATATTATAATAGTATTTTCTATTTTTATATTAATATTTTTAAATCATAAAAAAACATTTAAGCAAATAGAATCTTGGAGTTTTTTTTTTTTTTTTTATCTTAATAGAAAAGAAAATTGGACCAAGGTTACAATTTCCAAGTTTCTCCATTAAAAAAAAGAAAAAGATGGCAGTCGTCTTGGAAACTTCAAATGATTTCCTACCAGCTGGGAAAAAATATACTTGCGTGCTGATAATTTTCTAGTGTTTTTTTAATAATTATGATGCACTAATATTAAAAAAAAAAATTAGTTATATATATATATATTTTTTTTTTAAATAAAAAATAATTTTAAAAGCATTGTCCGTCAAAATATCAAATAAACAGTGGCATGTGGGAGAACAACGAGAGTTTCATTTATTTATTTATTTTCAAACTTCTGTTATCAGAATGAAGTTTGTTGGCTTCTCGCTCTCAATCTGCATTACCACCTTCCTGTTCTTATATATACCATAATATTATCCTCACAAATACTAAACTATTTCTCTTTTCCAGATTTCTGAAATCTAAAATTTAACAACATTCTGTTCTTTTCATGCTTTAAAGCCTTTCAAGAAAAACGAACTGAGCGGACAACGCCAGGAAAAGAAAGGTCGATATGGGACCTCTTTTTTCCGCGGGAATTCTGATCGCCGTTGTATTGTTTCATGCTACGGTGGTTTTGTCTTCTTTTCCGGCAACTTTGCATCTGGAGAGAGGTATTCCGGCGAGCCATAAACTGAGACTGAGCCAACTCAAACAGCGAGACAGAGTGAGGCATAGCAGAATGTTGCAGTCTTCAGGAGGTGGTGTTGTTGATTTCCCTGTCCAAGGAACCTTTGACCCTTTCCTCGTTGGGTAATTCTATCTTTTGAACCATATTTGAATCATGGTTTTTTCTTAGTTTTCGGATTTCTTTTCTTGTTTTGCATATTGCTGTTGATGAAGATTGGATTTTTTGGATTATGGGGTTTGAAATTATGGCTTTTTAGACTCTTAAATGAAATATTATTATATGTGTTTTTAGTCTCATATTGGTTCTTTTTGTAGGCTTTATTATACAAGATTACAACTGGGTTCTCCTCCAAGAGATTTCTATGTACAAATAGACACTGGAAGTGATGTTTTGTGGGTTAGTTGTGGCTCCTGCAATGGCTGTCCTGTTAGCAGTGGACTTCACGTAAAGCTCGCTTTTTTCGCTTTTATTATGACCATCTTGTTTCATATTTCGATTTCGAGTTTCATGAATTTTATCAAATGAAAAGGAGAAAGAGGAGTAATTCGGTGGTAAACTGTTTTCAACATTGCTCCTCTGGTTCTCTCATTACAGATTCCACTCAATTTATTTGATCCTGGAAGCTCAACAACAGCTTCATTGGTATATTGTTCGGACCAAAGATGTAGTCTTGGGCTTCAATCCTCAGATTCTGTCTGTGCTTCACAAAACAATCAATGTGGATACACCTTCCAGTACGGTGATGGCAGTGGCACATCAGGATATTATGTGTCGGATTTGTTTCATTTCAATTCAATTCTTGGCGGGTCAGTGATGAATAATTCTTCAGCTCCTATCGTATTTGGGTGAGCTATTACGGATCTGTCAAGATTAAGATGGTAGTTGTGTGATATTCCTTTCCTAGAGCTCTGGAATTCATGGATTCTGATGTTGGATCATGAAACAGGTGTAGCACGTTACAAACCGGGGACTTGACAAAGCCAGACAGAGCAGTTGACGGGATATTTGGGTTCGGACAACAGTCCATGTCTGTTATCTCCCAGCTAGCTTCACAAGGAATAACACCAAAAGTGTTCTCTCACTGCTTGAAAGGGGATGATTCTGGTGGTGGTATATTGGTTCTTGGAGAAATCGTGGAGCCGAACATAGTTTATACTCCACTTGTCCCATCACAGTATGCTTTCCTCCCTGTTTAACATCTTTAGATTTCCCTCACAGAGTGGCAGTCATTGTTTTATTCTTCTGAAGCCCTACTCAATTGCCAGTTGTGTCTATGTACTTATTTTAATACTCTCTATCATGTCACTAATTACAAGCTTAGCTAGGGCCATACCTGTAGTAATAGATACCATTGTGACTTGGCTTTGGGGTGGTTTCTCCGTAGACAATGCCACCTTAAATCGTTTTTATAGTCTTCATTATTTACTCCCCTTTATTTTTTTGTATGCGCCAGGCTTCTTCAACTGGCTGCATAGCATCAAATAATCCATTGTGTACATTCAGAGATGGATACAATTCACTTTTACCCTTATTTTTATGTAAAGTATCTAGTAGGTTGGGTAGCTTTTGCTATTTATTTTTTCCATTTTGGATTTTTATGTAGTTCAGAATCATTAGTGTTTTTCTCTCGTTAGTCTGGCATGTAGCTTCTTTACTAAATTATTGCAATTGTTCATTTGGTTGTGATTCTCTTGTATTTCGTATTTGACTCACTGTTTCTATTGGTGCATCTCATAAAATATTTATTTAATATTTTAATGTCAATCATTTAAGGATTTGGAAGTCATTGCTGTTTCTGGATTCAAGTGGTTTTTGTTAATAAAACACTATGCACTTGGTATTGTCTTGAAAGCTATGAGCAGATAAGCTCAAACTTCGCTTGTCTCTTATAATCTGTTGCAGAATTATGTTTAAGCTTGTCCCATCCTATTGAGTTTGATAATCTAGGCAATCTTTTCCTCTATGGTGATGCTTTTTAGCCTTTTCTACTACCATGGAACTGAAAGTGATAAATTTTTCAGTTTGGCTCAATGTGGTGATAACGTATAATTTTGGACCTCATTTTCTGTTTCGAAGGATAATTATTCTGCCTTTAACTAATATATTTTAAGTTTGCAATAAGCGAAGAATGTTAATTTTTAAATACTAAAATGCAACAACATGGTTGATATTTTAATCTATTGGTTCATATGGAAATATGAACAGGGTTGAAGAAATATGCTTGTCATGAAATAATCTAGATCAGCAGCTTCTTCATTGACATGCCTTTAAGTGGAACGTAGTGAAGCTTAAACCAGTATTCTTGCTACCACAAGAATGTTTATCTTGCATGTCAAAAAGTCATTTCGAGCATGATACCATAATTGTGTAATAACTTGATGGTTTAGCTTTATTGATTGGTAAGATAACCTTGCCCCTCCTTGGTTGTTAATCAATTCTCATAGCTTTGGAGCATACAATTCCTTACCACATCAAAAGTTTTCCCTGAACACCTTTATATGTGAAATTTCAGGCCTCATTATAATTTGAACCTGCAGAGCATCTCTGTCAATGGACAAACTTTAGCAATTGATCCATCAGTTTTTGCATCATCAAGCAGTCAAGGAACTATCATTGATTCTGGAACAACCTTGGCATATCTAGCAGAAGCAGCCTATGATCCTTTTATGAGTGCTGTAAGTACTCAAAAGAAATTTATTCAGCTAATAGATTGAGCATTGTTAAGGATCTTCATTAGCCATTTCTTTAGAATGATGTCCTTGTCATGTTTTTCTTGCAAAATTATTGGGAATTTTGTACAACTTCAGCAATGTTTGAATTATTTAGTTACTCTCTTGTGCAGATAACATCTAATGTTTCACCATCTGTAAGCCCATATCTTTCCAAGGGAAATCAATGTTATTTAACCTCTGCCAGGTTGATTTTCTAACTCCATTATCTTAGTTCAATTTCCATGTGTATGTGGTGTATTAACCCATTACCATATGTTCGCTTTGTGCTCAGTATCAATGACGTATTTCCTCAAGTTAGTTTGAACTTTGCTGGTGGTACTTCCATGATTTTAAGTCCCCAGGACTATCTTATTCAGCAAAGCTCTATTGTGAGTACCTTAAGCTTGATATTAGTAACTTTCTATTTTATCCTGTTAAAAATATGTCCAGATCCTCTTAATTTGCTTAGAAGTTGCTGGTCAGTTTATTGATCATGGTTTTCCTTTAATTGAACATTCCCTTGATTTATAAATGGATACCTAGTCTTGATCATTTTCTGTTCCTGGGTTCTTTGTTTGCTTTCCTTCTGATTTTGATGCACCATAATGAACAAGGTTTAGTTGTTATTGAGCTCGCATTTTCTTTTATATATTTTCCATCCATTTGAATACAACTTCAATGCCAACTTTTATCTCTTGTTCTTCGATGGCTATGCTGCCCTGTTTGCAGTCCCAACTTCCAGCTATTAGCCTTGGTTTCTGTTGGGAACTGAAAATACATCCAGAGATTCTATAAGGATTCTCGATGATTGAATGTGGTTCCTTTTCATATTGGTCCAGTACTTTGGAATTTTGGTCTGGCATCCCTAGACTCTAACAAGTACAATTGAATTGGTGTTGCAGAATGGTGCTGCGCTGTGGTGCATTGGCTTCCAGAAAATTCAGGGTCAAACGATAACAATCTTGGGAGGTATTGACACCGAACAATCTTCTTTTTTTCTCTTAACTCCCTGGATTTTTTTGCTTGTAAGGACCATATCAGGTTATATATCGATTATCCAAAGATATAGAAATCTTCACAAATTTATCAGGGAAAGAAATCCCAAATTTTCATTTTACTTTGTGGTTTAACTTTTATAGAGCAATTGTGCTTCTGCTTTGGTCCAAGCAACACAGCCCTGTGCAAATGCGCCGGAGGCCGTAGTTTCTATTATCTGCTGATGTTTAACTGTGATTATCCCTTTCTTCTTTGTGACATGTTTTATAATCATGCCAATTATCATAAATTTTAGCTTATCATTCAGTGTTATTTTTATTTTTACCAAAGCAGTGAGTTTATGCTCCTGGTCTGCCCTTTCTCATTCATATCTCACCAGAAATTGTGTTTATGCTCCTCTGCTGATGTTTTTCGAAACATAATCTGTTTAACCCTTACTTCAAAACTACATGCATGGTTCTTAATGAAACACTTAATACTCTGCTCTGAGTAGCACTCATTAACCTGTTAGAGAATAATATAAATCATATTTTGGGGTCTTATCTAAAAGCTTAAGCTTTTAGGAGAGATGGTTCCTTAACATAGTGTCAGAATATTGCTGACTCAATGGTCACGAGTTCAAATCTCACCACCCCCATTCTATTTGATAAAAATTAAGCACAGGGTAGTGAGGGTTTGTACAAGTTTCAAGTCCAAAGAGCTTTCACTTGAGGGTGTATGTTAGAGAATAATATAATTATATTTTCTGGAACCTTAGCTAAAAACTTAAGCTTTGAGGTGAGATAGTTCCTTAACACAACTTACATTTATTTTCATGTCCTAGATAATTTCCGCTACCAAGTCCATGTACAAGTTGCCATAGTCTAGCCAGCAGCCACCTTCCCTGTTTCTTTTCTTATGCTAATTTGTTTGACCTTATTTTTTATCTCTCTCTCTCTCTCTCTCTCTCTCTCCCTCTCCCTCTCCCTTTATTTGAGCAACAAGTAATCTTTTGCTTACGGACAACATTTGCTGTTGTCTTGTTTTTGCAGATCTTGTTCTAAAAGACAAAATCTTTGTTTATGATATTGCTGGTCAACGGATTGGATGGGCTAATTATGACTGTAAGTTGCAATTTTCTGTAATCGGCATTAGCATTGCGTGTTATTTAAACCATTTAGTTATTTAAATCTAGAGTATAAACACAGAAGAGATTCTTGCAGATGGGTTATTTATGAAGCAACTGCTGACAAAATAAATCGATTTAAAGTTGTTTTAATATAAACAAAGAACTCATTCAATATGCTACAACAACGAAATAGGATATGATTCTCTTAAGTTTGCAAATTTATTTAAGAATAGACCTGCTCCTAATCTCCATTCCTTGTCTGAATTATCATGCTAGGCTCAATGTCAGTAAATGTGTCAACTGCCATGAATACCGGCAAAAGCGAAAATGTCAATCCGGGGACTCTGATGAACAACGGTTCACCAAAGAACATGCCTCACAAACTGATACCATTCCTTCTGCGCGCTCTATTGCTCAGCTGTTACTTGTTTTTGTAGCACACCATGGAACACATCTGGAACCTTGCTTCACTGTAATGAGCTCTTTCTGGTCGATATTTGAAGCAGCCGGCAGGGCCATGTAGTATACTTCTTTGGTTGCATCCAGTTGATGTCTGGTGTGCGACTGATTTGTGAGTCCCTTTTCTTCTGAACATACTTCGTCGTCGGCCGCCGCCGCCGCGTACACCGATACTTTCATGATTCATCCATTACGGCTCCAGCAGCTCCATTGCAAGCGCTGTAAATTTCATCATGTAGGATTTTTAATCTAACAGGAGAACTAATATATACAAAATGTTTCAGTTTGGTTATTCTCTCAATGTTTTCTGTAGTTTGTATCCATAAACAACTTATGAGCTAAAAGTAACACCTTAGTGGCTTGTGACATGATTTACTTGTATTTTTCTTTTGGTCCAAGCATTTTAATAGAGTAATGTGTGTCATTCGCTTCTGCTAGGTAGTGTTAGGTATAATAGAAAAAGATGTACTAATTAAATAAAAAAATAAATTGTGAAGCTGTTTGGTTGTGTACCTTTAAACACTACAAAAATTAGTTTCTATCATGTTCATAGCTATTCTATTAAAGAAATGTTTGTTCCACTAAAAAAGCAAGACAAACTTATTCATTCTCTACCTAAGCGTTGTTGTTTATGAAATGACTATACAATGCTTCATATAGAGTAATTTTTAAAAAATATCATGCCATTGAAGATCAAGAAGAGCTCTGTAATCGCAGATTTTCGGTGAAGAATGTGATCAGGTGGGTCGTCCAGGGTTTTTATCAATTTATCAAAGAGGTGGTTGTCAATTCACACAGTAGTCGACCAAATTGAAATCTTCGCATCAATTCATATAAAAACCCTAAGCTAAAAGCTTTTACGGCGATTACAGGGATGGAGATTGATTTGAGTAGAAAGGGAGCTACAAAATTAATCATACTTGCTACATGGGAGTAACGGGAAAAAAAGGGTGTACGATGCCGTTTCTGCACAGCCACAAAGGTAACCTGCTAGGGTGCCACCTGCCTAGAAATATTTAAAATTATGCGTATTAAACTATTAATGAAAAAGTTTTACTTTTGACCGCATCACAGAAAATAAGAGATTGACACACGTGTTAGAATCCAATTCTAAGACTAACTAACTTATTAAGAAACTGGTTAATCTGAGTTAATTTATATTAATTTTAAATAATTAAGTCAATCAAGTTAAATTATGGAAAGTGTTGGCCTTTTTTCTTTTTTGACACACCACGTAGTGATAGTTGGAAATATGATAATTATTATTATTAAATATTTTTTAAAAGTGTATTTCATTTTAAAAAATAAATTTTTTTTTTTCAATCAGTGTTAATATTAAATATAGAAAATATATATTTTCAAGAAAAAATATTAAAAAAAAACGTTTTTTTTCTTATTACAATACCTATACAGACTAACTTAACCCATCTAGCATCTTAAAATACGCATGGCAGACACAACATCAATCAAAGAGGTAAGAACGCGTGTCATTTCCTTATCTGATTATTTAGCTGTGAACTCCGTTTTTTTCGGTACTGATATATTTATTTTATTTTTGATAAAGACCTCAATAATTTCCTTATCCAATATCAAGCATTCAAATTTCAGTAATTCCTCATTATAAAATAATGCATGGTTAATTAAGTGAATAAAAAATTATTTCATATATAATTCTTAGCAATCAATAATAAAGAATTACGAATCCGGTAAAACAATTCAGTTTACCTAATATTTAAAACACCTATAAGTTTTTTTAAAATAAACAATAAAATCCCTTTAAAATTGCAAAAGAGAAAAGAAGAGTTTGATACTCACTCAAACACCATATCTAATTATGTGATTCAAAATTTGGATAGAGTTAGGATGAAACAGTGTTTCTAATAGTAAATTTTGCAATTAGGAAAAGTTATTAGAGAAGAATGGAATTTGTATTGTGATAGAATTCTTCATAACTATAACTATATCTATATATATATATATTCACATTGATGAAATTCAACGCACAGAATATCACATACATCAATCAATGGAAGAACAATGTTCATTGTACGTTGGGGATCTTGACCCATCCGTGACCGAGGAGCAGCTCATTCAAAGTTTTTCAAAAATCCAGGGCTATATCTCCGCTGTGCTTTGTCCTGATACCATCACAGGACGCTCTCTTTGCTATGGCTATGTCAATTTTTTCGGCTACCAACATGGTACTTCATTAACATTATTAATCTACTAGCTACCACTCTCTCTTTCTATATATATATATATATATATATATATATGTATATATATATATAGCTAGTTTGCATGGAGATTGATATTAGGGTTCTATTACATTAGAAAAAAGAGAAAACAATTAATACAGGAGTCTTAATAAAGAGCTACGAAGATGTACGAGAATATTTAAAATTGTAACTCTAGGGTTTTTGTTGTAAGTTTTGATTACCAGTATCGTACTGATCCATACAATATGTGAAAAGCACCTGGATATTGTCTAATTTAATGATCATTAATATCTGTGTAAACAATAAGATTGTGTAAATTCTTAATTATCTAACAAGTATATTGCTTTACTTTATGTAAAAGATTATAAATCTTTTATGAATTAGATAATTCCTCTTGCTCTTAATTATTTATGTTGTTGATCAATTTTCTTCTTTTTTTTCTATAAATTATTCTGGGCAGCAATGCATGCTATAGAGATCATGAATCATAAGTTCATCAATGGAAAATCAATTAGAGTAGCATTGTCACTGCCGAATTCAGAAGCTAGAAAAAGTGGAATCGGAAACCTTTTCGTCAAGGTGATATGCCGGTTTCTATTTTGTTCTAACAAATATTTCCTTTAATATTTTCCAGTATTTCCACTCATTTTCTTATTCTGAAAAACTTCACAGAATCTGGATATTTCTGTTGATAACTCCAAGCTTCAACACATCTTTTCCAAGTATGGAAAGATAGTATCATGCAAGGTAGCCGTGACACCAGAAGGAAAGAGTAAAGGATATGGTTACGTTCAATTTGAATCCAAAGAATCTTCAAACGACGCTATTCAAAAAGTTAATGGCACCATTGTTGAAGGGAAAGAAATGTATGTGAAGGGATTGATTAGTTAACTAAGTTTCTTAAGCTTTGTAGTTTGGTAGAGTGCGGCGGTCAGCCGCCCCGGATGGTGGCACTGACTGCCGCACAACCAAACGGGACCTTAATTAACTTCTATGTTTGTCACTTGTGATTACTAACAATGTATTTTCTTTTTCATGTGCATGCTACAGTTATGTTTCCCCCTTTATCTCAAGGAGCGAGCGGTTTCAGGCTAATTCTGGAGCTATATACACGAATTTATACGTTAAAAATTTGGACAGTGAAGTGACCGAGGATATATTACGTGACAAGTTTTCTCAATTTGGAGAAATAACCAGCCTTCTTATTTCAAAGGATGAAAATGGGGTATCCAAAGGGTTTGGATTCGTGAATTTTGAGCATTCGAACGATGCAAAACGAGCAGAAGAATCCATTCATGGAACGCAACTTGGTAAAAACTCTAGCAAGCCTCACATATATATATATATATATTTGCTCAACTGGTTCTGATGATTTTAGTGCTTTGAATTAGAAATTTAGCCCACCATTATAACTTTTGATGCGTAGAATCCAAAGCTATATATGTAGCAAGAGCTCAAACGAAAGCTGAACGTCAAGGAATATTGAGTGCTCAATTTGAGCAAAGACGGAAGGAGAGACTCCAGAAATACAAGGTTATTGTATTTCTTATGCACTATGGTTATTCTATTTCTAGTTTTTATTAAAAATATTTGAGTTTTAAATCAGTTTTGGTGTTGAATGTAGGGTTTGAACGTGTATGTCAAGCAAATAGATGAGAATGTCGATGACAGCCAACTGAACGATTATTTCAGTCAATGTGGTGTTATCAGTTCTGCTAAGATCATGAGAGACCAGAAAGGCGCAAGTAAAGGGTTTGGATTTGTATGTTTTTCCACTCCTGAGGAAGCAAACATGGCCATAAAAACTTTGAATGGTATATGCTGGTTTTTCTTTTCATGTTCATCAGTTTACATCAAGAAAAAGCTATGCCAGCATCCCTTTTGAATCACAGATGCTTGATTGGAGATATTGCCAGCCATCATTTTTTTTTTCTGTCATTACTTTTTCTTACAGGGGTCAAATTTCATGGCAAGCCTTTATATTTGGCAATCGCGCAGAGCAAAGCTGAGAGGAGAGCCTTTCTCCAGAGTCTTTACGCAAGACATAATTCTGGGTTTTTAAGACCTTTTATTGCTAATATTACTACTCCCAGTCCCATATATCATAAGTTTGGGTATCAGCCACCATGGAGACCCAATGGATTCTCACCTCCTGTAGGCCCTGCTGGTTTACAGCCCCCTCCTCTCCGAGTGGTAAGTTTTTGATTTCTTGAATTCATTTTCAAACTGATTATTAACCCATGATTACATCTATGCAGATTCCTGGTACTCCCCCAATGCAGAATCGGCAAAGCCTGTACAGTCCCTTTCCTCGATTTGCTGGTGCTTATCCGATGCCATATCCGCAAGGACAAAGCCAGTCTGTGCGCTTCAATAAACACACTGGCTATCAGCAGGTACTTTGTTCATTTTCATGGAATCGTGTTTTCAAAATCATGGATCCGAGTGTTGGGAATTTGAAGTACTTTACCATTTACATCACAGAGGGCTGGGAATGTTAAGAACTTGTGCAATGGGCACCCAAGGCCAAGGAGCAATGGTAACCATGTTCCATTAGCTGATTCTTCCAGTTCTTCAGCGAAAGCACCAAATGAATTTAAAGATCTGAGCAGCAAGCTTGCAGCAGCGTCAGCAGAAGAAAGGAAAGATATCCTCGGCCGACTGTTATACCCTCTTGTTGAGAAGCTTCATGTAAGTAAATATTATCGATTCAGGTCTCGTAGAACCAGCCTGATGTCTCGGAAATTCTGGTTGGATTTGAGTTCAGATTTTTCACCAGCTGACTGGGTTTTCTGCCCTTTTTCGTCTCCTGGTTTTCAGAGTGATATCGCTTCAAAAATAACAGGGATGCTTTTGGAGATGGACAATGCAGAGCTGCTTCTGCTGTTAGAGTCTCACGAGTCATTAGCTGCAAAAGTGGAAGAGGCAGTCCAGGTGCTGGAGCTCTATCAGACTCGGAGTAAAGCTTCTAAAGGAGAGATTCAGGCTACTGCTGGTCAGCTTGAGCCACTTTCTTCCGAGGCCTCTTGCAATTAACAATACCTATGGAGACGATAAGATTTGAGAATTGCAAACCTTGGTGCTATGAAGAGGGGATTTACTCTCTTTTTTCTTTCTTTCTTTCTTTCCTTTTTGAGAATACTAGATCGTTCTCTCTACTTGTAACCTGACAGAATCTATGGTGTTTTTCAGACAAGAAACATGTTAAGAGAATTATTTGTTATAGTTATGGTTTGCAATTAAGGCTAATCAGTCCAAACACGCCTCAATTTCCTGACAAGTATAACCAGTAGCATAAACAGCAGGATCCTTTTCAACCAGTCCGAGTTCAATCTCGAAACCTGAAAATTTGTAATAGATGGAGACAATAATAAAACGGGTTGGCCCCTCATATGAACATGAACCATCCCAGCAATTGTGGAAATAAATCTTTGCTATTACATGATCTTATCATTTGAGGCAACACAATGCCCCTCTCAATTAATGTTTTCCTCGGATATGGAAATCTTGCTCAAATTCTGCAATTTACGATTCTGTCTAATGATTCTTGATAGATGGTAAATCCACACTAATATGGTTAAGTAATAAGGATGCGCTGCAGCACCCTGCAAAATCTTTACATATAAATATTGACCCTGCTCAACACCAAGACCAGGAATCATAACAGTAGACATCTCTTGCTTATTAGAAATGAAGAACCTCTCTCTCTTCACAGTCTTCTCCATGCTTTTCTTGGTCTTCTCGCATGGTAAATCTCTTCTCACCCCTCCATTAATTTTGATTCTGTATTCCTTGTGAATACGTGGTTTCTGGGCTGCCAATCTTGGCGCTATTGAGCAATCTTTTTCTTATAAAAAATACATATATTTCCTTGCGATTAGTATTCCATACCTTTTGTTCTACTGATTCTTGATTTTTTTTTTTGTTTTTTTGTTTCAATGGATGGTTATTATTAGGACCTGTTGGAGGAGAGGCGGTGAGTTGTGGTTCCACTCCTATTACAATTATGAATTGCTCAAAGCTGGCTTGTGTTCAGATGTGCGTCGAGCAATACGGTGGCTCTATCAATGGTGCTTGCATCGGTGTTGACAGTTGCTGTTGCAGAGTTATTTCACCATGAGAAGCTCCTGTTGTTTGATTTTAATTTGAGCTCAAGCTCCATTGAATTTGGAATAAATTATTTCTATACATTATCACACATTTATTCGAATAAAAATAGATTTTTCCAGGTTTAAAGGATTGTGTAGTTGATGTTTTTGTAGTCAATTTTACACATGTTGATGATTTGCAACAATTTATTTGATAGATTGGGATTTCTACTTTGAATTTCCCTAGATTGTGTGGTGACGAAACTACTAATAATGATTTCACTAGGGTTATGGGTTAAATGAATTAACCTGGGTTGATCTAAAATGATATCGTTTAAAGATTTTTTTAAAATTAAAATTAAAATTATGTTGTTTTGAAAAAATAGAATAAAAAACAAATCTAGTTTTAACTAGATTTAAACTTCCAATTTAATTTAATTTAAAATCTATCCTAAACTATAAGTGAAATTGAAGCAAGAATTCCTTTCTTTAAGCAATTAAATCCTTCTTAATTGATGCAGTCCCTCCCCAAACCTTAATAGCAAGACCTTCCCTTGAGTAATTAATTGTATCGAACCACGATAATATTAATAGAAAAATGCACGGGAAAATAGCAAAATCTCAAGCTTCTTGTATTTCCAAGACAAAAAAATATAATTTTAATTATATATATAATGCAATTTCCATTAATTCTCAAAAATGTAATTTCCATCAATTTTCTAATTACATGTATTAACTACACCTATGGAGACAATAAGGTTTTAGAATTCCAAAAACAGGTGCTATGGAGAGGGAATTTACCTTTTCTTTCCTCTGAGAATATTAGATCATTCACTCTACTGAATTATTTATTTATTTATTTATTTATTTGGGAACTTTGAACCCTTCTTTTTTATATATACTTGGAAGGCTTTTCGATACTATATGGTAGGAGAATTATTTAGGGTAATTATGGTTTGCAATCAAGGCTAATTAGTCAAAAATCCCCTGAAAAAATTGTTCAACTAAAAACAAATCCTTCACCTTTCAATCTCCTGGTACGATCCCATCTACTTAAGATATGAATCAAATTAGGGGAGACACCAGACAGTGGCTGGCAGAGCCTAATTACAGCAACGCCATTGTATCCTATCCTGTCATGCACGAAAGCTTACTCTGGCCAAATATTTCACCAGATTCAACGCTGTTTACGGCACCGTTTACATTCATTTGTGATAAATTTTATTTTTTCATGTTATTTATTTAGATCTTTAATTAATTATGATATTGATAGCTCTCCTCATCAGATTTTAATCTAATTTAATTTATTAGCTGAAATTGTTAATATATAGTTAAAAAAATACTACTACTACTACTACTACTACTACTAATAATAATAATAATAATAAGAGATCGAATTAAGACAGCGGCCTTTTAAACGTTTTAAGGTTAACGAGTCCAAATTTGCAACCGCGAGTAGCAGGCGCGGGCATGTTAAAATAAATTAATGATAATGAATAAAAATACAGAAAATTTTAGCAGAGGCACAGGTTAAACATCATGTACATTAAACAGAGAAGCCAAGCATCTCTATGAGCATCCGGTACTTCGTCGTTTTAAACCACTGGTTCAGAAGCATTATCTACAGAAAAAGAGGCCTTGTATATTACCATTTGCTACAGAAGGAGGTAAGTATTGTATATGCCTTTTTCTTTCTAATCTTTCCGCATTCACAGCAGCGATGCATGCCACCAATTGGATTTTGCAGAAGTCTCAGATGGCCCACTCAAAAGAAAGGCTGGCTATATCAGTCAGCAGGAAAACATAACATCTTTGACATTTTCAAGGCTGGCTTGGCTATATCAGTCAGCAGTAAAACATAACATCTTTGACATTTTCTTTGATCGCTGGAAGAGAACGGGCCTCCGTACTCCTCCCAGTCCCACTGGTAGAGCCGCTGTCTGATGTTTCACCCTCAATGTAATACCGAGCCCTAAAAGCTGCCAAATGAGCGTAGTATGCAGGGGGCACTGCGTCATTTCACACATGCAATGTATTAACATTCTGGTGGAAAATAACTAAATTACATGTAAAAATTGAAAATAGGAAGAGAAAACAAAAACTGGGGGGGTGGAGGTGACGGGCTGACCTATGGAAACAGACCGAGTGCATCTTGCATACCTGGAAGGGAAAAAAAACAAGTTAAAAAGACTACCAAATTGTACAATGCTACACAAACTGATTCGTCAAAAAGGGATATGCCAAAACATTACGTGTAGCACAAATTGTTAGTGAGGGTTTGTAAGCCATCAGCAGTGAAGTCGTTTTCATCAAACAACACATGGTAGTGTGTAGGTCTGCTAGTTCCCTGCAAAAGTATAGACACCGAAAACAATTGTCTTAATGTTTTATTTTTATTCTATCCTAAGCAGGATCACTTAATCATTTATTTCAACGTGTTGGGTGTTGGCTGAATCTTTTACCTGAATTCCAGCGTGACTATTAAGGTAGAAGTCAAACTCTGTAGGGTGGCAAATTTTAGTGTCCACAACCGTGCCTAAAACAATTCAAAAAAAAATTAAACTCAGTTCACAAAAAAAAAAGACACCAAAACTGTCAGGGGAAGCAAAATTCAAAACCTGGTTGGATATTGCCACTCCTGTCAGTCTGATCACGCTTGCTGTGGTCAAAAGGAAAGAAGCGTGTGTGATGCCGTTTCTGCACTACAACAAAGGTAACCGGAGGACAATATCCGTCTTCCAGGGTGCCACATGCCTAGAAAGATTTTCAATCATGCGTTATAGAAGAAACAAAAGTCTTACAGTTGACTACATTGAAGGAAATAAAAAAAAATGACTAGCTCCTACACTTGGTAAAATTGAATGCAGTAACCATGCAAGTAGTAGCAAGACTTGCTGGCATTGCTTCCTGGCATTGAACCACATCCAGGAAAAACACCACAATCCACATAAATGAGAAAAGTTGTGGGTAGTGTGATCTGTACAATGCAGTTAGCCTTCACTTTGGACACACCACAAAATAGCAAACACCATTAAATCTAACTTAAACCACCTAGCACCTTCAAACAAGTATGGCCGACACAGTATCAAAAGACCACAGCTATGCTATCCTTAAAAAGTAACACAGCATTATCAATAGACCACAGCTATGATATCCTTAACCAGTAACACAATACCTCTCTTATCGCCTGCATCTCATGTAGCAGAACTTGGCTGAATTGGCCTTCACTTACACCATCTCTGTCAAATGAATTCATATGGCCTCAGCAATCTAACACAAAGGGTTATGACTTTTCTATTATCCAATGTTAAAATTACCTATAGAATATAATTCTATGAGGCTTTTGGCCAGTTGATCTTCTGAATGCAATAAACAGTTCCCTGCAAATAGAATCAAAATGATGGCATGAATCTTCCACAAATTTCGCATTGGGGGAAGTTCGCATGTCAATTCCTTACCTGATCATTCCACTATGAACTATACCCTTTATTGGATCCTGATATTTTTTGTAAAGATCCTGAATAATTTCCTCACGATGAGCCTGTGCAGAGACAAGTCCTCTATATTTGGTTACCTCAGGCCAGTCCATAGAGGCCACTACCTGTACCCCAACAAACTATTTAATACAATAAAAAGGAAGCATAATAGACAACCTAACATGAAAATGATAATTAAATGATAGAATCCAGCTCAACATACTGCTGCAATTGACGGGCTAGAGTCTTCTCCTGGCTGAGGATGGGTCACATCAGCACCAAAAATAATAGTTGGCAGATCAGTAACACGAGGAATTCTTCTTTGAATAGCATCATTTAACACAGTGTTTCGTCCACCAGCCTATAAAGTTTCAATCCTCTATTTAATACTTCAAATGACCAAAGAGTGAAGTGCGAAAAAAAATAACAGGGAAAATCAACAAACCTTCACGTTAATTTTGAGGGAAACATTTTCCAGGTATTGCTTGCTAAGCTTCTTTGCCTGATGGGGCTGACAGCATTGTGAAACTATTCCCAGTTCAGTTTCACAGACACGCTTGATTTTCCCTACAAGCAAGTGAAAGCTTGGTTACAAGACAAACAACCCAGATTATGAATTTCAAATCATATTCTGTAACTAACCATAGGATCCACTGATATCAGGTAGAATAATGATCAGCAGTTGAAGCTGTTTCCCCTTCTGATCTGCAAGTTTTGCGGTACATTGCTTGTGAACATCAAGAAGAGCCTTCTCAATTTGCCTGGAATTAGCTGAATGGATTGGAATAATGGGATTTGGGTTGATTTCCTAGCATTACATTTAATCAACTTAAGAGTCAATCTACCAAAAAAGCAACAAAAACCCATGGGAATAAAAATGGAAGAAAAAGAGTGAGAGATAAAGCCAAACCATTCCTTTGCTGTTGCACATATCCATTAATTGAAAACAAAATTCAGGTGGCAAGTCCCTATGCACTTTCGTAGAAAAGTTCACACAGGTCCAGAAATCAATTTTGCCTCCATTTACCATTTTCTGCAAAACCATTATTATAGAAAGTCATTTCACCATTTAGATCACAACATTTTTCACACTACAAACATGCACATCAACAGTACATGAGAAACACAATTTCACAAAGGCTCCAGCAAGTTGGGGAAAAAAAACTTAAATAGATGAACTTATAATATAAATCATTATGATGCAAGCTGGTTTCTGATTTTGAAGCACGTTCACCATTTTTTTTCTATGCTAGAACTACATCTATTTTCAAGCAGTAAAATCGATTTCCAAGCCGTCTATGGTAAAAGTGGAATAAACAGTGAAACATTAACACTCAGACTCAAGCTTCATCTTAGGAAAGCCTGTATCACAAATGATCTTGTTAACCATCACTTCACCTTGTTAATCATATTCCATTGTCCTAATTGTGGATCCACTCTAGCTTCTCGCCCTGTATCATGATATTTAAGCTGCAAGACCATAGTAAAAATGATGTTAATAATTAATTCATTAGATATGAAGTGAATCCAAAGCAGAATGCATGATTACCATGGGAGGGGGTAAAACTCGGGCATCAACCACCGCCAGTTCTTCTTTCACTTGAATACCAAATTCATTCCTTACAAGCACATTCCTACTAAAATCGTTTTGCCTGACCATCTACATGAGGATGGAGTGTGACAGGTTATAACTTATAAAGCCAGACATGGGGGGTGGGCCACATAAACCACCAAAATCAAGTTTAGGAATGATAGAAATAAAGATGTAGATGAGAGATTATTTGCCTGCTTAATGTTATTTTCCCTAGCTGCAGGGCGTTGACAGGTTGCTCTTAAAAGGGCAGTGACTTGTCTTTCATTGAGTTTCTTTGTGTATCGTTGTCCTCCAGCAATCTTACACAGCTGCAATAAAAGGAAAACCAAAATAAGCAACCTACTTCATAGCCATATGCAGGTACAATAATCTTGGGGACCTCATCTAAAACAACTAACCTCCATGGGCAAATAGATAGGTTTCGCATCAGTTCCAGCTTGAAGGGGAGGCAAAGATGTATATTCCAGCCCGATATTGTATCTCTCCCAGAAATACTGTTCGACAGACACCTTTTTATTCTTATCATCCAGAGTAAACCTACATACCAAAACCGGTGGAAAGTTCAAAATGATAAGAGACTGAGAATCACAAACATAGTCTAAAAACATTATTTATATCTAGCACCACAGATGTGAATAACATTCTTTTTCATGAGGTTTAGTATGTGTTCTAATTATTTTTGTTTCTTAAGATTAAGCTAGCTTCTGGAACAGACAATAGAGACTAAGCTAGATAGACACAATAAATCAGCACCACCACCATAAAAGTTCCTAAATACTTTCAAATAGAGTTTTTTTCCTTACTTCTAAGGATTCTTAGGAATCTCAAAAATACAAAAACCCTTTCAACAGTGTCCACAAAAGTATTTACAAGCTTCAAAACCCCAAGAACATCCGCATCCTTGTGACGTGAAGCCAGGAAACTTACATTGTCTTGTTTACTGGTAGATTAGATATGCCAGTAACCTTGAAGCTTTTGGCATAGTCCCTGTAAGAAATTTCCACTTTGATTCCTCTTAAGGCCCTTTTCACCTGAAAGTTGCACCCGAAGATATATACAAGATACTTGAACTTCAATTTGGCTATACTTGAACTGAACTTCAATTTGGTAAATTAGAAAAAATGTTGGTAATTCACAAGAATGACTTCATGCAATACAGTAAGCAATGAAGTTACCTTAACACGATCCTGATCAGAAAGAGGCCTTGTCAAGTCTCTAAGATTGAAGTGCTTGGCCACAAACTCTGTCACCCAAATTGGCTCATAAAAGGATCTGGCTGACACGTCTACAATACAAAAGTAATATATTAGAGGGGCGAAGTTCTCAGCAGAATTATAGTTAAAAACGTGTATCAATGCATCAAAATTAGACAATCAAAATAAATGCAGGTAAACAAAGCTATACCAGTATTTAAAGAGAGTCCCATTTGGGTTGGCCGAAGACTTTGATAATAACCTCTCCAATATTCTACTCCATTACCAAGCTCGCCTTTTGGGCCCAAATCAAGTGAGAAGAACGACCTCCCAGCAGTAACGTACCTAGTCAAACACGCAGAAAGTTGAGATGAAAAGAAAAGGGAATTTACATGTTCTAAACAATTGAGGTGAATTACTTTTCTGATGGTGATGCTCGGAGAACAATGTCAAGGATTTGTATGGTTTCCTGTGGAACATCCTTTTGTCTGCCACTTAGGAATTCCTTCAAATGATGCGTATCAACTTTGGATGCATATTTGATTGCCACATTAAATTGACGTTCCTTTCTGCGTATCAAACGACGTCATGAGCAAGTTTGTTTTCAAACAAATACAGTAATGATAATCTTTTCAAACAAACAACAACCCAAAATCACATAGCCACGGTAGAATAGGAATTACATGACAGAACTGGATGAGGTAGCAGGATCATTCTTCTCAGCCAACTTCACTACAAATTCCTTTGCTTCAAAAGGCAATGCCCCGGCAGTGTATAGACTTTTCCTGCCATCATAAGCTGGCATCCGATTACCCAGGTGGGACTCACGATAAGATCGAACAAGCTGAGACATTACATCTCTATTTACTTTCTTCGATGTAACTTCAGGAGTTATTGCCACCTAATCCAAAAACCAGGCCATCAGTCAAAATTCTCATTGTCAAATTACTTTTTAACTACAAAGAAATAAATGAGACTTGTATAAAATAAACTAAAAGGTTTGTAATTGCTGCAACATGTTATCCACAAAATCTGAACATAATAAAATAAATGGAAAAAACACCCCCTCTGATAATTATAATTAACAATATGTATATAAACCATTTCATTGTGAGAAAAAATACGACAAGTTCCAAAAAGAAAACAAAAGATATTATAAAAAATATCTAAGAAAATAAGAAAATAAGAACATAAAAAAATCGAAACTAGCTATAGGATCAATGCTAAGAAAAAGCTTCATTTAAAAAGTTACTTTATTAGTAGAAAACAAATAAAGGAGATAATACTCTTAAACAAGCACAAAACGGAACGGAAACCCAACACAAAAGGCACGTATGCATATGCACAATACGTATATTATACGTTCATATACGTAATGAAAGGGAGGGAGGGAGAGGGACGTACATCGTACTGAAAGAGATCTCTATCAGAGACCTCAACCATAAAATGATTCGCTCGAATCACACATTTCCTTCCTTTACTTCCATATTGTGGCCTGGGAGGAGGCACAATGGCCTTTGACGATACAGGCACAGACCCTCCCGTGGCAGTGATACTTCTAAGTGACAACTTTTTTGCCACCTCCTGACTCATTTCCTCCACTGAAGCTGAACTCGAAGCTGAAGCCGGAGGCGGAGTCGAAGATGAAGCCGGAGGCGGAGGCGGAGTCGAAGATGAAGCCGTTCCTCGGGGAGTTAATGAAGTGGAAGGACCTGCGGTTACAGAAAGGTAGCCGGATGCGGCAGGGTGGGGAGCACGAACAGGTATTTGAGACGGAGCAGTAGTGAAGCCGCCTCTTCCACCACGGCCTCTACCACGGCCTCCATCGCCACCTCGCTGAAACGAAGGTGACGGATTTGAGGAGTCCTGATCACGGCGAGGTTCTGACGATCTCCGGCCACCACCACGGCGAGACATTGTTACTTAGCAGTCACGGTTTTGTAAAAAGAGTTGGAGAGGAAAGAGAGTGAGGAGAGCGTTTTTTTTACGAGGGACGAGGAGAGTGGTCGTGTTATTACGTGGCTATATAAAAGGAAGGGACGAGGAAGAGGAGGGACGTCTGCTGATGACGTGTGAGAGAGAGAGCGAGAAGGGGGGAGTGGGGCAACCAGAAGAATTAAAGTGTTAGTGATTGGCGGTTATTTGTATGACTACTATGCCCTCCGTTTACGCGCATTAATTTCAGATGTGCCACAGCGTGGGAGTAGGGGGGTTTGGTTGGTATGGGGCTGAGAGTAGTTTTTCTTATTTATAAAAATAATTTTCAATCTAGCTAAATTAAAAAAAATAATACATTTTAAAAAAAACATATTTCCTGTAAAACACATTAATCATGTGCATATCAAACTTATTTTGAATAATTAGTGAAAGAATTTTAAATTAATAAAAAAAATTAATGTTAGGGTGATAATTATTTTTCAAAGTATTGTCTTTTTTTTAAAATTAAATAATATATTTTTTATTCTTTTTAAATTTATTCTTGATATTAAAATATTAAAAAATATAAAAATCAATTTTAATCATGGTGATTATGTTTCAAAAATCAATAAAACAATTAAAAATTTTGTTTAAGAAAATATTTTTAATATTAAAATATGATGGTGATGATTGTTTTTTGAAATTGCCGTTTTTAAACACAAAATGAAAGAACAAAATAAGTTTGATAAGGAAGACATCCCATCATCAACATGGATGCGTGCCTCTCTGAAATTGCATGCCCGTTTTTTAAAAATACTCATGCACAGTTTTTTAAATGCTGCCCGTCAGAGTGGTTCCGGGGCAAGTATTTTCTAGATTTCTATTACTATTCTGTCAGAACTTTTTGACACGTATTCAAATGGAAAAACATCCTTGTTTCCAAGGTTTCTTCAGGAGTATGATTTAGAGGACCCCACGTTAGAGGAGACTTTGACCATTCGATTTTGATATGGAGATGACAAGGAAAGGCCGTGAGAAATAAAAAACAAAAAAAAAAAAATACCAAACTTCATCTGTAACTCTGTATCCATACATATTACTCTTTAAAGTCCACTTCTCCCTTCACATCTTAAGGCTCTTTTTTAAAAATTATCATAAGAAATTATTTATTTTATATTTTTATTACACCATTTAATTAAATAAATATATTCTATTTATTTATTTTATTTTAAAACACTAATCAAACAGAGCTATTATCTTTAAGCAATTATCATTTGAATTATCCAATTCTATTTTCCAAGGTTCTTATTTGAAAGTAAAAAATAAAGAGATAGGAGAAAAAATCAAACCTTAACCTCTTGTCTAGTAGAAAAATGGAAACTTCTGAAAACTGTAGAAGATTGTTGAAATTATAAGGGAAAATATATTTACAATTAAGAAAAGAAAAGAAAAGAAAAGGTGGAAGAGGATAAAAGATTTTTTAATATTATAAAATAAAAGTTGCCGCGTTCCGTACAGTTATCAGGACTCCAGCGAGGTCTTTCAAGATGATCTTGGAAAAGGAGAGTGCAGGAATTTGACTTGGTGTAAAGAGCAAAGTGCCGACACCATGAACTAGTCATGTGGGTGTCATTTTCGCATCCGCGACATGCTTTGCCTAGAGAGGTTTCCCAAGCAACCCGAATGAAAGAAAGAAAAACTTATCTCAATTGTCCTTTGTTAGAAAGGAAAGAAAAGGAAAGAAAAGAAGACGATTCTTCATGGGATCGATAAAGTTATTCAGAAAAGAAGACGATTCTTCGTGCGATCGTTGTTAACGTTATTCTTTTTTTATGGGATAAGGTATTTTACAAATATTTTTTGTTTTTAAATATATTTAATTTTTTTTAATTTTTAAAAATTATTTTTGATATAATAATCAAAAAAATAAATTTCAAATAGAATTAAAAAATTTCAAATTTGTTAAAATGCATTATCTAATAAGGCTAGATCTAGTTCATACTTCCTTTCTACCAAGTTGTATAACATTACAAATTTAGAAGTTTTCAGGATTGTGATTGAAGTTATTTTTTTAAAGTATTTTTTATTAAAAAAATATTAGAATAATGTTATTTTATTTTTTATATTAGTGCATTAAAATGATCTAAAAACACTTGAAAAACATTATTAAAAACAGGCACTTACAAGGAAAAAAAAAACTTAAGAGTTCACGAGCTAGGTATTGCCATCACAGCTATAAAACTCGATTTGATACATTACTCTAGATTTAAAATTTAAATTGTAAACTAGGTGAATCAATTCAAAATAATAATTTTTTAAAAAAATGGTTTGTCAATATTAATCGAGTGGATTACGTCGGAAGTTAACTCTTTGAATCAACAGTGTCTACTCGACAACATTCCACATGAAACTTCTACTCCCGCTTTTAGAATCCTATATTTTATTTTATTGTTCGGAGCCGCGGGCTCAAGAATGAATATCTTCGCGCCCAAGAGCAGAAGCTCCTTCGCATAGGATGCTAAGGAAAATGGGTGGCCCACATTGCCTTTCCGTCGCTTAATGTTGAAGGATTCGTTTAATTGAGAGATTTTTCAAGTATCAATTAATATAATAAAATTCCCTTGTCAAACTCTGTTCTCTTACGAGCGAATCTGATTCAATTCAAAGTCATTCGATCACATCAAATCAATCAACTTGGCCATTACCACTCATGCGGGTTTGGCTTTGTATTTCAAATCGCTTTTCAAATAAATTAAAATAAAATAATTTTTTTATTATTTTTTTTGTTTTTAGATTATTTTCATTTGTTGATATTAAAAAATATTTTAAAAAATATATTTTGATATATTTTTAAATGAAAAATATTTTAAAAAATAACGGTTTTGAAGTTTAAGTTAAATAAAATTTTGAGAAATAATTTATTATTAAATATTATCAACTCTCTTTCTTGTGTGCAAGTTTTATAGGTTGATGAGAGTTAAAATATTATCTTAACTTGAAAACATGAAATAATAAAAAAATGTTTTGATATTAATTATTATTTATTGATTTAATATATTATATTAAAAAAATAAGTGAAAAATGGTTTTCTATGGGTTACAAGGAGAACGGAAGGATGATGCACAGTCCCCGACGTTGGGGTTTGGAAGGGTTGGAGATTCAAGGAAAACCAGTGGAATGATATCGTTGTTATTTCGTCAAAACTAGCCAATGCATCCATTGTTTTCTCTGTCTCCCTCTTCTTGAAAAAAATTATAAACATTTTTTATTTGTAAAACCTGGATTCATGGTGTACAATTATGTGCACGGTGCATCAATTTGGATGCTTCACGCCATCCATTTTCAGGGTTTTTTTTAGCACAGGAGGATGCACTCATGAAGATATTTGACAGGTCTTGAGACTAAAAGATTGAAATTGCATTCATGGTCTGTGCACACGTCAACTTCATCAAATATTTATTTTAAGAAAATTAAATACTTATAAAGTCAGCAAACTCACGCTGCAACAGAGGATTAATCAACACCTGCCCTTGCTGAAACAGAATCTACGGTCGGGACCTCATGCTAATTAATTAGCAGTTACAAAAGAAAGCAAATGAGTTGTGAAATCAACTATTCAAATCCACAGTAAATTTAGTGTGGGTGAACAGTGATTTCGCGATATGGTTTAGCTGTATGTATAATAATATCTCTCTCTCTGCTAAAACCAGTTTTTTAAATAATATTGAAATTTTTTTATTTTAAATTAAAAAAATTGATGTAAAAATAATTTTTATAAAGTAAAAAAATATTATTTTAATGCCTGCATGAACGATTATTTTTGGAAAAATGAATGCAACCAATGACTAGTTGACAGCTGTCACGCACTTGCTCGTCCTCATCCTGCAGGGTTTTTTTTTTTCCTTAGTCTATTGCGGAGGATCTCAAACCACTCATGACAAGACACTGGGCTGATATGGGGACTTTGTTTTAAGAGGGTAGACTGGATCGATCTCAAATTTGTTTTAAGAACTTAAGTAAAATACTATTATTTTAATAAAATAAATAAACTGGTCGTGGTAGGGGGTGTTTGGATAAGAAAAAAACTTTTTTTAAAATGAATTTTTTTTTAAATAATTTGTTTTTAAATAAAAAATATAAACATAATTTTAATCTATTTCTTAATGAAATACGTTTTAAAAAACAACATCAACTATATTTTTAAGTGTCAGTTTGTAAATATAGTTAAAACTATTTTTAAAAGTATTTTTATTTAGAATTATATTAAAATAATATATTTTTTTATTTTTTAAAAAATATTTTTAATATAAATATAGTACATGAAAATGATTTGAAAATATAAAAAAATATTTTAATATAAAAAAATGATTTTTTTATAGAATAAATTAAAATATTTTCTTTTCTAATTTTTAGTACATTAGACAAGAATGACCAATCAGCAGGTTTTACACTGTAATCATTACTACTTGAATTATGGACAAGCTGCTTATTAAATGCTCTTGCATTAATAATTATTTATGATATGGATCACATAGATGGTCTTTTTATATATTAAAGATATTATTAAATTAGTTTATATATCAATAAAAAATATTTTTTCCCCATCAAGTTTAAGAACACACGTCTCAAACAAGTCTAGCCTGAAAAATGAGGAAAAGTTATTCTATGTATCTATGTATATTTATTTAAAAACTATTACACGTCCATTGTCCATCGCTTTAGAGTATTAACAGATGCTAAAAGGATTTGATATCTGGATATGAATAGTAATTTTTTTTTTTAATTTGATCCTTGAATCTTTTTAGTACTATTTTTATTGATTTTTTTTAATAATAAATATATATTTATTTTTAGTTTTATCTTTCAATACTAAATATTGAATTTTATTATTTTTCTCATGAAACTATCATAAATTCATATTTCAATAGTGAGTTTTACAAGTTAAACGTGTTAACTTGGATAATTTTTTTCATTTTTGAACCAGTTTTTTAATTAATATTCATTCAAGGCCTAACGAGAAAGAGAATAAAAGAAAAAAAGAACGAAAAAGAAAGACATAAATTGTTCGACCGAATTAGTTCATTGTGATTGTGTTCATTATCGGGGTTGTGGATTTCACGGATTTACTCAAGTCAATATTTCATGTTACTTTCTTTTTGTCTCACTCCTTTATTTTTTTATTTTTAACAATTTAGTCCTTTGACATTCTATTATTTAACATTTAAGCAGGAACTAAGTGGAGAATAAAACGACAATAATGCAATTTCTTTTTAACCATATTGTAATTTGAATAAGGCAAACAGTTCGCTCTTGCTTCACTAGGTTGAATAAATATTATTTTTTTATATTTATTAATATATATGATGATCGATTGATATATAGTCAGATATTTTATTTTCATTTTAAATATTTTATCCCATGCCAAAAAATAATGATATTTATATATTTTTTTAATTTAATAATTGACATTTTATTGTCCCACAAGACACCAGGCCTAGTAGTCATCTAAGCTTCATAGAGAAAACCAATGATCTTGACCGCCTTTCCTACATTTCCTCCCCATCTCATCTTTTAATTTATAAACAACAAACGGATCTGGGCCATTAGGAAATGTGAGAGACGACATTGGGTAAGGCCCAGATCCACCATTCTAAAACTCCCAACAGGTTAGTGTACGATTTCATCATCAATAAATTTTCATTAATTAATTTATTTAAAAAAAAAACAGTAGCTGTTTTAAAACAATAATTTTTTTATATCAACTTAATATTTTTTATATTAAAATAATATATATTTAAAATTTTATTTTTTATATTATTAAAAAAATTATAGCTGGACAGCACTTCCAAGTGAAAATCTGCCGTGTTTAATAACTTCACAAATTCCTATGATAAAAACATCTTTTAAATTTGATAATAATAATTTTAATAATAATCCTATCACTGTCACTCTCGTCCTCTATCTTCGCCTTATCAAATAATTATCAATAACAAAATCTAATATAGATTATTTATTTATTTATTTCCTCTAAATAATTCGCTTCTGGAGCTCGATCTGCGTCAGCGAAGTAAATAATTACTTCGAAAAAACCATCAAGATTTCATGGAGGTTTTTTTTTTTTTTTTTTTTCTTGGTTGATTATGCATTCACAGTGAATAAAATAAATTTATTTTGTGCAAATCTGCGAATATGCAGTTTTGGTTTTGTCAATTTTTAGATATTATTTTTTTGGGGTTTGTAGGAAATGGAAGAGAGGAAGAAGAGTAGTGAAGCACATTTAACAGTATCTGCTGCAGCTTTCGTCGAAGGAGGGATACAGGAAGCGTGTGATGATGCTTGCAGTATTTGCCTTGAAAACTTCTGCGACAGTGATCCCTCAACTGTATGTAGTAATTAATTTATAAATGGTTGTATTTATTAATTCATTTGATTATTTATAGGTAAATAATTGACTCAATAAAATAAAATTAATTTAATTTAAATGAAACCGCATAAATAATTTCCTTTTTTCACAAAATCCACACGGTGTTTTTGTTTTTTTGCAGGTGACCAGTTGCAAGCATGAGTTCCACCTCCAGTGCATTCTTGAATGGTATTTTCATTGTATTTATATATTTTCACTTAAATTGCTGCATTTATAGGTGTCAGGGTAGTTGTAGGGTTGGATGGATGGCCATGTGCTGACAGGGGACTTTACCTGGTTATTGGCCAAGTAGACTGACTCTGATTGATCAGGGAGCGTAGCAATGAACATAGCTGCACTGGACAATTTTGGATAGCCTCATTATGTACAAATTGCTCTTTTAGGTTCAATTTGTTTGGGAGATATGGGGGGAAGATGGATGGGAAAAATTCCCATAATTTAGCATGGTATATGAGGACTAAGTGAAGGATCCCTGTATCCTTCTCAACTTGTAATATGCAATCCCTCCAATTTGTACAAATGGAAACTATCCTCCTTTCTCTCCCTTGTAACATGCAATCTTTGAAGCTCGTTGGCTAGGAGTGAAGGGACTTCTGCTGTTATAGGAACCTGATGAGAAATGCAAGGGCACTTTTGACTATAAAGGACAGTATCATATGACTAGGACAGGAGGGCCCTACCTTCTCCAGTCACTCCTTTCTTTTTATCTACATGTGTATAAGGAAACCTATATTTAAATCGTACATATAACACATGAAGCTTGCCAGAAAAAAAGAAAAGGTGAAGCTGAGATAGAAATCCTATTTTCAGTCTAAATAGATGAGTTTAGGTTGACATGAGTGCTAATTTGGCTTTAATGTTCCAGGTGTCAAAGGAGTTCCCAGTGCCCTATGTGCTGGCAACCCATCAGTTTGAAGGATCCCACGAGGTTCAATTGTTTTTGCTGCCCTCATATTTTCCTGTTATTTTTCCTTGCCAATAGTTTGAAAAATGATTTTCTTGTTTTCCTTACTCTGGCAGTCAGGGATTACTTGAGGCTGTAGAACAGGAGAGGAGTTTCAGGTTTAATCGATCAAGAAATGCCACCATATTTAATCATCCAGCCCTTGGGGACTTTGAATTACAGCATGTCTGTAACCTACCTCTGCTAGTTGCAAGCATTTCTTTTCGACAAACCTGCATTAGCTTAATTGTGATCAAATGCAATCGTGTGTCAGATGCAGTTGCCAGCGGGTGAAAATGATGCTGAACTTGAAGAGCGTATAATACAGCACTTAGCTGCGGCGGCGGCAATGGGGCGGCGGCGTATTGCTAGGAGGGAAGGACAGAGGAACAGGTCATCAGCTCAAGGTCGTCCACAGTTCATAGTATTCTCAAGTCAACCAAATGGATCCCCTGATGGTTCAATTTCTTCCTCCCCAACTCAGAGAGAAGGTGAACCTGTTTCTGCAATCACAATAGCAACATCATCTTTCCAACCACACGAATGTTCTCTACAACCAATCACACCACTGTCTTCTCATGCCCTTGCTGATCCATGTTCTGCTTCAGCTTCTGGATCCAGTTTTACCAATCAACAAGTAAATTCCATGGACAATAGGTGCGGGAACATTTCAATTTTCATTTTTTTTAACTGCTGGTCACTGTCATAGTTGTAAATGATCATTCTTCATCAATTTCTGTCTGTCTAACTGGAGTTTTGTTATATGAAGGTATCCTAATCAGTCCTCTCCAAGTAGTCAAGACAAAGCAGGACCATCAGACCTTCAGTCATTTTCAGAGTCTATCAAATCTAAATTCAATGCAGTGTCAATGAGGTATCAATTTGTTGGAAACATTTGACAGCTTGATAATATTGACATGTTCGATGAATTTCTGCTTCTCTATGCCCAAGAATTGATTTTTATTTGTTTTTCCTTTCCAGATATAAAGAGTCGATTTCAAATAGTACTAGGGGATGGAAAGAGAGATTTTTCACTCGCAATACTATGATGGCAGATCAAGGTTCTGACGTTACAAGAGAGGTCAATGCTGGAATTGCGACAGTATCTTGCATGATGGAGCATCTAGAAACCAGAGACGATAGCAAAACTGGCACCTCTTCTGTATCAAACAGTGTAGATGGTTCAGTTGCAGAATCTAATAGTCAGCAAGTACCAGAGGTTGGTGGCGTCAGTGCAACAAATGATCCCAATACTAAAGTGCAAGCTTCACGTGCTGAAAGTTCTGGCTCAGTTTAAGTACAATTTCACATTCTTATCATTGGCATTTAATAGGAAGGTATGTTTCTACATGGATTTTCTTTTTATAGCATGTGGTGATGCATTTGTGAAAATCTTTTTAACTATTGAACACATAAACTAATGTATTATTTTAAAACCAGTGCAAACAGACTCCTTTTTGTTTATAGCATTTGGTTGTGTGCACCTCATACTCTTATACAACTGATGCATTTTTTTTGTTTGTTTTCTCCAAATATGCATTGATTCATTCCTCATCTGTATTTTTTTTTCAATTATCCAAGCATATTGTTACATTCTTCTTTCTGGTTTTATCAGTTAATCCCTAGTCCTACATTGTATTGAATATCATCTGATAGAATTTCAAGCATCAGTAACATTGTGTTTTGGAGATCAGTACAGCCACTTGGTGACACTTTCCATTTCAGAGATGATAATTCACTATTATCCTAGTGAATGGCTATATTAGATCTCATTGATTTTCCTTCAATTTGGAGCTATAATTTGAAAAATAAGACAGAACTTAAGAACTATGAAGTTTATAGGGGAAAACAGTCTGAATATTATTAAGACTTGTCATATTTCATGGGAGAAACATTTAGCAGTCCAGATAACCTTCAAAAATCCAATCAAATAATGCTACATTTTACTGCGACTTGTTTCTATTCAGCGCACTGAATCATTATGCATTAATGGAAGATAAGTAAAAACAGTAGGCATGTGTGCGGTCTGGTGTTTTTGGTGGATTCTTGAGCAAACTGATATGTGATTAAAGTAAGGGATGGATATTTAGCAGTCCACGTAACCTATATAAGTCTAATTAAATAAGCATATTCCTTTGTTACCCATTCCCACCTAATCTGCATTAAGACGACAGAAGCCACAACAGAAGGCAGGTCGTTCTTGGGTGTTTTTGGAGGATTCTCAAGTGAAATTTATTTTAGATCAAGCCAACCTTGAACTTTTCCTTTTGTCATACAACTATTGTTATTGCTGTAGTTGAATTATGCACTTTCACACCTTTTTCTACAAAGATAAGAGGAAAGGAAGACCAGGCTGTTGCCTTGAGCAAATCATTCATTGTGTTGTAGAGGATTCATTTGGTGAAGATACTCAAGTTCCAGTTTTTTTGTTTTCTTTCAACCTTTTTGAACTTCAGCAGAAGTGGTTGGTTACAAGACAGATCCTTCCTGGAGGGTAGCTCTACAAAGCAAATGACACCTGGGTGATTCAACATCTGTGTCTGAAATTGGTAGCACAAACAGGTGGTCCTTGCTATGTTTATAGGGCCAAATTCTAAGATAACTACAGCCAGCAGTCTTTGGTGGTGGATCCATGGTGTAATAGTCGGTGCCCTTTTTAATGGACTGTCTAGTTCAACTTGTGATAGTTGTGTAAAGACTTGATGGTTGGACTGAGCATTTTCAGGGTACGAACAGTTAATTAGGCATGAAAAAGTGATAATTTGACTTGTGCGACCTATCCCATTAATTGAAAAGGATGATAAATGTTGATTACTATCTAAATTGAGAGAGTTTCTTGCCTTGTGGTTTCAAGAATCGCAAAAAATCCCGGTCAAGGACAAGGAGCACACTTTTGAGCAGCTGATCCGAAGTGGTTTGGTTGAATCAAATATATAGCTCTTTTCCTAGTTGAAATCTGAACTCTCTAGCTTTTAGACTTTTGCTGATCTATATTTCTTAATCCTGGTTCAGTAAATGTGTGAACGTGTAGGCAAACATCGCACTGTGAGGTGAATGAGCCCCCTGGGTATTTTGTTTGGAAGTCCCTCTTCTTAATAAATGCAAGGGATTTAAGAAAATGGTGCAAGGATATGTTAATTGAGCCAAGTGCAATCAGAATGAAATGCCATAACTAGGATGTAATAGCATATACATGAAAATTACACCTGCATATCATTCTAAATTTCCTGCCAAAGCCTGGTTTCGGTGGCATATTATTTTTATTACAGATGCTGTTGCCTTTTCCTCTTTCTTTCATAGTGATGTGCCATTTCCTAGTCAGAATTATGACTTCATTAAGGATGCCCTTTTGCTTACAAAATGTGTGTTTTGCAGATATAGAACGCTGTGGATGAGATGCTTGGCCCCTCTTCAAACAAATTGTCAAGCGAAGTGAGTCAGAATAAAGTAGACCAAACGCTCTTCAATCCGGACAGGCTCCAGTAGATGCTTGTAAATCAGTTTATAAGGAGGACCTTACATATAATTATAATCCACAAGGTACTTCACGAGTACTGTACTGTACTGTACTGTACTGTACTGTATGTATGTATGTATGTATGTATGTATGTATGTATGTCACAATCACTTAAAACTTTATTTGAAGCGGTGGCCGAGAGTTTTTTTTTTATTAGTTATCAATAAACAGTCAAAAACTAAAATTCATTGTGTTTATTTTTGCATCCTCTCTCAAATCACTATTTAAGTATTTATTGCAATAACATTACCCCCTTCCTATGTTTTTTTTTCCGTCCTTCCATTTGGTTTGTTGATTTGTTGGAGATTTGTGTTTCATGATTTGTGATAATTTATTTTCTATATAGTTATCTTGGTCTCATGAGTGAGTTTAGCGAGTTAAATTAATTGAAGTTTTTTTTAATTGATATATATATATATATATATATATATATATATATATATATATATATTCATTTTTTTTCTTTTCCTACTCTTCTCTCTTTGACCTTGAAAAACATGTTACCCTTGTAAGAAAAAACAAGAAGTGTGCTATTTATTAACTTAATCACATTTTGATTGCATTCTTTTAATTGTATCAACTATCAAGTTTCATTCATTTATTTTGTAATTTAATTTTTATATTTATCCTTCTATTTTATGAGGTTTTAGATTTGACTCTTAATGTTTTGATTTGTAATTTAGATTCTTGTTTTTTTTTTTTTTTTTTTTTAATATCATCCTTGGATCCATGATCTTAATTTCGATTTTCTCATTATTCATGAGTTTTGACAACCTCACATGGTTTTTACTCAATGCTTTTTTTTAAGATTTTCGTAGCTGATTGTTTTTCTGATTTTATCATTCTATATTTTTATTCTTAAAAATCAACAATCATTATTTTTCTTATATTTTTTTCTATGATGTTTTAAGTCATGAATTTCTTCTCTCTTTAAAAATACTAGCACAGTCAACAATCCAGTAACTATTATTTTATATCCACCTTTTTTCACTATCCAACATAACACTAATAACACTACAACCACCATACCATAACAATTTTAATTATCAATTTAATTATTATTTTATAATTGTTATCACTTGCTTTTATGGCATACCACAATTATCACCACTACCAACAGTGTTACTACCATTATAAATATAATCCCCATATCCATCATCACTCCACAACACCATTACAGCCTTATCACTAACATCACATCTCATTTCATTATTTATCATTTTAAAACCACCAGGGGAAAACAATTTATTGTGCGTAGAATATTTTCTTAATGCATGCATACAATGATAATAAAAAAATGAGTTATTTTTTTAAAACATATTTCCATAAAAAAGTTATCCTTAAAAAATATTGTTCACACGTCGGATATTCAACAGCCAAATGGACCCACATCTCTTCACTGCATCCAGGGGAGCAAAAGCAGCACTGTATACAAGGCGTTCACAGTTTCCATTTCATCACGGTTTGGTTAGTGAAGCTAAACCCATATATTAATGCAAAGTAAGATGAAAAGAACTCCATTAAACATTATCCAAAAACGGATCTACAAAATCTTTGGTACTGAAAAAGAAAGCGGTACCATAGTGTAATATTTGCTGCCAACAGTCGCCAGGCAACCTACAAAAGGAAGTTTCACAGCTCACAGAAGGAAGCGTACCTCCATTTGTCATAACTTTACAGCTGCAGGGGTTTTTACAGTTATAAACTACTCATCTCCTTCTCTTAGCTCCAGGTTTCTCCGAGGAACCGGAACCACCTCTACCTCTGCCTGCTGGTTTTTTTTCCGTGGATGCAGACCCACCTTTTCCTCTTCCTGTAGGAGTCTTCTTAGCCTTTGATTTTTCCTTTCCAGACTTCAGTTCCACCTCTACTTGAATTCCTGTTCGGCATCGGCATAGTTTATATGAACTCATCAATCTGATTTTTAATCTATACACAATTTAATAGAGCACTCCTTTCACAGTTCACTGGATTTTGGATTTAATCAATTGTAGATTCAAAAACCAACTTGAGTATTAAGATAGCAAATTGAATTTCAGATTAGCTTTCCAACATCATATTAGAATGCATGAGAAAATATCAGACCTTTTGAATTCAAACTGAGAAGCTCAGACTGCAGCTTTTCGCCATTACCAGTTCCTTCTGCCACATGAAAGGAAAAACTAAATCCAGGAACTAAGACCAAATATCTATGCATTCTTAGTATCCCTAATTCTACCAGGCTTAATTGCCGTCCATCATTGGATGGTCTGTGATAATTTCCAAAAAAGACAAACACTTACCCGTATCCTCTGTGTCAGATGAGTTTTCTTCTTCACTTTCAGCCAATGCGTCACCATTTTCCTCTCTCAGACCATCATCAGAAGGCTCGAGTATTGCTGCAACACGCTTCTTGAGGGCCTTCTTCTTTCCAGGAAGTGCAACTAAATCTGCAGCTCGTACCATCCTTGATTTGTTTTCATCTTTATATGCTCTTGTCAGAGCCGCTTTGACAGTTGATGGTATGCCATCCAATGGATTCCCATGGCCCTGATAGACAAAGCAACAATAAGATAATCTGAGTATGAAAAGAGAGGAGAAACCAATGATGTTTACAAAATAGGGCCACCTGAAATTTTGATAACTCCACAATAGTATCCATATCCTCCTGATTTATTGAGTATACATTCATAAACTCCACAACCTTCTCAACAGCTTCATCCTGGTTAACAGTTCATGCAAAAAAAGAAAATGTCAACATACATAAAACATCTCTCTTCAAATTAATCTTCATAAATAAAAGGTCAAAGGAACTCTCAGTGAAATTTGACACCTGGGACAATAAGGCACTCGCTCAAGTGAATTGATGAAGTGAGAATCAACTTCTAAAATCATACAACCAGACAATTCAAAGAAAATATGTATCTCATGAATTCAATACTAATATGTGTAGAAATTACTGATTATTCTCCAATTTAAATAAATAACAGAATAGGAGGAGAATATATTGGTTTATTATTGCACATGTAGATCCTCTAGGTAGCAAAGAAGCACCGTCAAACAAGTCTTCAAAACAAAGAAAAAGGCAAAGAAGAAGAAACAGGAAATAATTTAAGATAGATTACAGGTAAGGTGAATGGGAGAAAAGAGAGTTTGGAAGACTTGCAGGAGCTACATGCAAGAAAAACTCGAAGAAGAAAAGACAACTGAAGAAATTACAAAAATATGGTAGCTTTTTTTTAACGAAGGGAGAATGAGTGAAGGGGAGCTGGTGAGCATACAAAAAAAAAACACATAAAATTATGTCGCGTGTTTTCTCTATGGAAAGAGCCATCTATAAACATTTAAAAGAGAAGTGATTGTTATCAGGTCATGATGCTGCAAACTCTTTGGCTTTCCTAAATGGGTCTTTTGCAGCTATATGGTGTAAATAGCACACAACAACGGCACGCGAACACACATTAGAGAGGAACTAAAAAGAAGAGGTAAAAGACCTCGTCCAAGGCCCTGCACAATTACACAGTAATCCAAGGAACATAATTTAACCAGCATTCTTCCAAGCCCCCTGTCCCTTAGCTTCAGTGCCAAGTCAATACCCTCATTGTTTTGACTTTGAATAGGGCAAGTCAATTAAGTACCTGGAAGAACTTAAAAGAAGGCCTTTGTTTTTTGCACCCTGCTTTAGTCCTTGCAGCTATTCAAATACCATATTATGAATTCTCTCTTCCATTTTCTTTACTAGAAAATCAGAACTAAGGCATGTACCCCTACCAGTTTGTTTTAAGAAATTGGACAAGTGAATCTGGTCTTAGACCCAGGCAAGCACGCCGCTTGCCTTTGGCTATGCTGACCAGCTCCACACACAAAATAAATAGTAATAAAGTCAGACCTTGGGCAACATGCGAAGGGGATCTGTCAATTGTTTCAGAAGAACTGTAAGGTAGTCAAGTCGAAGAGTGTCCCTGTAGGAATGAAAATGAAAGAATGATCAAGCAGCTTCAAAAGAGAATGAATTATTCTAAAAGTGATTAAATTTTCACTGAGGTTCAATCAAGCACGTGCATTCATATACGTGCACATGCATAGGAAATAAATTGCTAGATCAGAATCAGCAATGTATTAATTTGAAACAAATGAATGCTAAAAGCAGGTCTAGAAACAGTTACCTCCCCAAATTAGATTCACGAGAGGCAAGGAGATGAACATGTAGATCCTCCAAAAGCCTCAAATTTTTGCCCACTGTTGAATTCTTTCCCAGCCACCCACCAAATCTATTAAAATTCCGTTCACCCTGAAAATGAGAGTCCATAAAACAAATAACTGAGGTACTGAGAATATAAACATTTTATATACAGCTAATTTATCCACTCCAACTAACAAGCATGGGGATGGTAGGCTCTCCAGAACCTTCACCAGACAGAAAAATCCATATAGCATATCCTCAAATATGAGGATACTATCACCAAAAAGAAAAAAGTGGTAGATGTACACAGTGAAACATAAAAGAAATGGAAACAAGTCCACAAAAGTTTAGTCCAACTTAAATCAAGTGACAAGCTCACCAAACTAAGCTCATTATTACAAAGCATAAACGAGAAATGATTATTACCAACAAGATTTATTTTTCATCATACTTCTAGACAACATGGAGTTAATAATTGACCCGTTCAAATAAAAATAAATAAACATGAAGACTAATTGGATTCTGTGCACAACAAAAATCCCATAAAGACAAAAGTGAAAGCAAATGAAGAAGGAAAATTAAAAAGAAAACAAAAATGATCCTCTGATCTGATAATAGATGTGAATTGGCTAATAATGAGAGTGAAGACCTATAACCAGCTGCTTTTGGAAAGCAAGAATAAAGTTATATTGATACCAGATCAGGTTCCCAACATAATCTCTGCTTGGCAGTTTGAATCTTTAACGGCGATGAGCCACAATGGAGAGGGATTTTAGATTCTTAGACAGTTTGTCGCATAGCACAACTTAAGAATCTATTCATCTAAATTTGTCGCAAAATAAGCATACATCAATACTAACTACTAACTAAAAATCTTTCCATTTGATTTAACTTCACCAGAGATGGCATAGCATGTCAAGATTCAAGAGATATTCATTACCTGCTCAAGTGTCTCCCTTGATCCATGCAACAATGCCGCACTGGTTACAAACCAAAATAGAGAATCCCAATTAGAGAGCGAGAAAAACACATGAAGAACTCTTGATGTTTCCAGAGCAATATGGTGATACATACGGAATGATACAGGATGAAAGAGAACCAGCTTGTGAGAGCTGCCACTGTCGATATCTTCGAATCTGCACATTTATTATATCTCCATCGGCAATAGACTCAGCAGCACGTGCAATCAAGCGCATACGTTTCATCCCATTGTCATCTTTACCAATTGAAGATGGCCTATAATTAATGTAGTTTTCCTGCCAAATTACAGAATCAGCTTCCTGCAGATAATTTATGATTCATGGACTGTTTTTTTGCAATGGTGAAAAACTCTTGAGCTTTCTACACAGAAGACAAGTTTCTCCATTGAACCTGTTTTGCTTTCTTTCAATATGATTAAATTGAGGTTTGGGCCATGTTACATAACAATGCCCTCCATTCGAGTAAATTGAAAAGTTATCATGTACATCCCTTCATCTTTTTTCTTTTTTTTAATGTCATCAGATGCAGAAATGGGTGATAGCGAATATAGATGCAGAAATGGGTGATTTTGAGTAAAGTGAGAATTTTTAATTTTTGCACCTGTATTTTTAGATAGAGATCGTTGATGTCCAATAAGTGACATTCAACAAAAAAAAAGAGACTAACAGCAATTTTCCATTTTTCACAAGCTCAAGTAACCTTCAATATTGTCATATAATTCTTCGTATTCAACTTAGGTTTCAAAACATAATATGAAAAGTATTTATCAAGCTGCATAGAAAAATTATTAAATTTTGCAGTGGTATCTTAGGAAATAATTAAGAATTACAACACGCTAGCTAGAAAATTTTCTACCTACTATACTATCAGCAGACAACTTGGTGTTTTTCTCATAAAAACCAATGGCTAAATTTTGAAAAGAAACTACTCGGCCATTTGAAGCATAATTTCAGTTAAAACTACTAGCTCAGCGGGATTCTGCTGACTACAGGAAGGCTAAATCTGTGTATGGTATTATGGTAAAAGATGCTTTACAAAAGTGTTTTTTCTTTAAAATGTATTAAAATAATTTTATATTTCAAGATTTGTTTTTGATGTCAGCACATCAAAATCATTGGAGAGAACTAAAACAAAATCAATTTAATGTTTTTTCAAGCCAAACACATTTCCAAACACAAACAAATGGTAGTAAGATCCATGCCACCCTAACAACATTATCATAGGGCTTTCATCACAAGTAAAATTTGGGGTAAAGAAAGCACTCCTTATTTTGAAGTTGGCATGCTCTGTGGTTTAGAGCAAACCCAGAAATGTTCAGCAACCACCTTCAGAATCTAAATTCTCATGGAATTTAATAAAAATAAAATGAGAAAAAAACCTGGATAAGAAGAGGGACCAAGTCAGGATCACTCATACTGAGGCCAATCCGCTCATCCATTCTCAGCTTTCCTCCACTAAAGCCAAACAGCCTAAAACCAAAGATGACAATGAGAAGCATACAGGAAGAATAAAATGATGGAATAAAAGATCAGCATTCATCAAGCATGTTTTTTCATTCTTATTCTAAGAGGAAGAAGAAGAAAAGGAAAGCTTGGCTGCAGGTGCTATCATCCAATCACTTGAGTCGGGAGAAAGAAACAAGAAGAAAAATTAAAAAGGGAAAGATTGGAGTGGAGAACAGATCATGCAACGTAAAGAACTCATCTATAAAAGTCTAGTCACAGATTTCAAATCTAGGTTTACCTTTCTTTTATTGATAAATAGTTCATTATCTTTTGCATTAGAAAACAATAACCTATTCTATGCATACAGGACTGATTGAAACAATGTTTGATCATCTTTTACACAAGAACCAACCCAGCACACGTAGAAGCTGGGAACCTCAAATATTATGAATTACAATATAATTGTTTCCACAATATTAAAAAAAATATCCCAAAGGTCACAGTATGATTTCTTTTTCCTAGAATCCAGTTTAGAGTTGTTCCAAGTTAAGACATGACTTTAAATAGTAAGCATCTAAAACAGCATTAAAGAGATAAGAATCGGACCATCAAAACATACTTATCCACAGCAGTGAATGGAGAAATATCTTCATCTTTTGCACTTCCTTGAAGGCGCTGTCTCACATCATCATAATTAATGACTGACATTGAGAGACTCATATATTGCAATTGGTTTAATGCCATGCGCATATCTCCATTCACCCTTTCTGCAAGCTCCTCAAGTGCAATCTGCAAGGTTATTAGCCAACATTTAGTGCCCGCCAAAATGCAAGTGTAAGAAACAGGTGACTAACCAAGCATGGGACCTGTACCAAAGATGTGGCTTGTACGGGTATGCATTCCAGTACAGAAGAGAACTATTGCAATAATCTCTTAAAACACTTTTCTGGCTACTGTGGAGGGAGCATGATACGGTAGCTTTTAAGGAGGTGGTCTTACCTCCATATTTTAGAATTTAATTAAACCTTCACTTTTGGTACAGAAAGAGATTATTTTTGTTAATGTGCTTTCTGTTACAGATTTGTAGATGCCCTGGGATACTTGCAACTGCATGATGCCTTTCATTAAACATGTGCCCGCACACACATATATAGAACCAGCTTTAGGATTCTCAGTATGTGCAACATCCAAAATAAATAATTTGGAAGCTTCAAACTAAGCGAGAAGAGCACGACACAGATGAAATACCAAGATGTTCACACCAGCCCAATTTAAGAGAGCAAAATTTTTGAACAAGACAATCATCTACCTCATTAACTTGAAGGCCTTCTGCATTTGCAACTTGAATTAACCTCTTTGACATCTACAAAACACCAAAATCACTATTAATAACAAATTATTCCATTGCAATTGTCCCAAAGATTAAATTAAAACCCTACAGTCACCACATAGTTGAGAGTACAAAAAAAATATATTGTGCTAAGCACATTAGGGGCAAAATTTACCACATCACAGTCATGCAGAAGAGCGCACACCATGCACAAATGCATAAACTAATTCTTGTAGCACAGAGTGGAAATGCATGATTTAGCACTGTCGTTCCCCTCTCTCACTAAATTATAACACATTCCATCATGTTTCAAAGGAATATTGTTGCTTTTTAAAAACATTTGAACAAATGCATAGGTGCTAATATACATGCACAACACACAAACAAGCAGAAAATTGTGACTAGGGAAATCAGAGGCACAGTGTGTTGGAATTAGTGCTCACTTGAAGACCAGATTATGCTAAACATATTTATGAAAAAAATTGAATTTTCACTTACAGAATATGAGTTGTTTGCCAAGCAACAGTCTCCATTGCATAACCATATATGTAGCATATGATACCATCAACTATAATATCTAGCATTGTGCGAAACTAGGGGGCATTGTCTTGAGGAATGATCAAACCATTGGAGCGCAGTGTGCAGTTTAAAGTTGTCGTAAAGCCCACTTTTATGTAAATGCCATAAGATAAGAACATGAACATCTCCACAAAAATCCTCCTATAACACTGCTCAGACACAAATGGAGCTGAGTAGTGTTTTATGATAAATGGTTTTTGACTGTCGTGAAAACCTTATTTTAAGTATTGACCAGCTAAAAGAGAAAGTATTGGCATCTAGTACAACTTTATCATGGGAAACAGGTGACACTAGCATATAAGCTTGAACACAAAAGTAAGCCCGTCCTAGATGTATTTACATTGAAATTGAAAGATATGAACAAAAAAATTTATAAACTGAAACCAAGAGTCACAGAAAGAACAAAAAAGAAGACCTGTTGCTTTGTAGGCTTCCGGAAACTGAGAAGCAAGCAATAGTTCACAAGACTTTTTAGCTTCTGACTATAACGGTCATTACAGATGCAGATGATAGGAATTTTGGAAATCTTTATACTAGCAATAAGATCAGCAACTCCACCTCTATCTCCAGCAGACATTCCATCTACCTCATCCATGATCAAAACTGTTTTCAGATGCTTCGACCTGCAATTGATGATCAATCAATGGGTAAAAGTTTATCTGCATTTTTCACAATGTTAAGTAAACAATAATAATTAATCAACCTATCCATGTCAAAACCCAGAGCTTCATTGCTGATAAGTTCCTTTATGCAATTTGCATTGCTTCCACTAATTCCTTTAAAAATCTTGGAATCTGCCTTCCCACGATTGTCACTGGCATTTACCTGAATGGTAAATATTAAGCAAATAAGTGGGAAACAAACAATAGAAAACCATAAGCAATAAGCTCCAATTAGTATGGACACTTTCATAGTTCAACAAATTTGTATAGAAAGTATGTCACCTCGATTGCCTGAAAACCAAGCATTTTGGAGACCAGGTTTGCTGATGTTGTTTTCCCTATACCAGGTGGTCCACTCAATAGAACAGCTTTTTTTGCAGTAGAATCGTTTTGTTTTTTTCCCTTTCCCTTGTTTCCAGCATCATGGAATTGCTCATTCCAATTCTTCAACCAATTATGGAGTTGAGTAACCTGAAGTGGATCACATTGTAAAATTTTAATTCCTTTTCTTCTAAGGAATAAATAAAGATAGCATCAAATTTGATCAGCAGCAAAAGTCACTGGAAGAAAACAACAAATGCACGTACCAGTGACTGATTTCCTATCATCTCATTTGGAACCTTTGGCCTATATTTTTCTGTCCATGTTAGGGATGAGGGTTTTATAGCTTGATTTTTCTGCTTTGCTAGCGGGGAACCTGCAGCCAAATCTTTGTGGGCTGCATTTGACATAAATGAGTTACCAGCAGAATAACAACTTTTTTACATTTAAAAAATAAATAAATTTCAAAACAAATGATGCAACAATGAAACAAACTCACAGCGTAATACATTATTTTAACACTGAAGAATAAAGCCATGATATAAAATAATTATTACAGACATATAGATACTGGGAGCGTACTCTTCAAGTCTGCTTTCTGAGGACTTTTCTTCGGTAGAGATGTGACTTTCTCCACAGGCACCTTTGAGTCTTCTCGTGCCGGGGCTTTTATATTCTTTGAGGAGCGGATCTTATCAAACAGCCCATCCTCGGTAAGAAAAGGTGTGCTGCACGAAGAAATAGAAATAATAAAATAAAAGCAATAAGGAACACTCAAATAGAAATACATGCATGCATCTGAGGTAACCTACCCAAGTTCTTTGGCTTTTGAAGATTTCCGTCCCTCAATGTCCTCGTCACATAAAAGATAACTCTGCAAACAGACATTGTATTAATCAAATACCAACACTGCCACATGAATCCAAGAAACAACAGGATAGAAATATGGATGACCGTTTTCTTGCTGACTGATCCAGTAATACGACCTCCATGTCTTTTAATCAAGTCTTCTGCTTCTTCTCTTTCCAAGCTGTAAGCATGGTCCAAATTCAAAACATGGTTAGTTTGACCACATGGAAATGACATGCAACAGGAATAGTCAAAGTAGCAAACAAGTGCAACATATAAGACAGCCTAGAAATTATCTTAACATGCACAAACAGAAACCACATCAATCTTCTTATATATAACTGGGTAGAATACACTTATGTGAAAGCAGAAATACCTGTCAAGCGTTCCACTAATCACAAAAGTTAAACCAGCTAAACAGTTAGGAGCACCTTCAGGGACTTCCTGATGCCAACAATTTAGATTCGATGTTAACATAAAATATCTACCAATTGGTATAACCAATTGAATCAGACAAATCCCATTTTCCATTTACCTTTTCTCCTTTGTGTGGAGGATCTTTCCTCTCACCAAAATTCATAAATCCTCCCCGTCCACTACCTCTGCCCCTTCCACCACTTGGTGCCCCAGACACACCCCTACCACCACGACCTCTGCCACCAGATTTCAGAGGAGATTCAATATTCTTCACATCATCTTCATCACTTTCATTAACATCTACAGGTTTCTGGGCAATTCCCCTGCCTGAACTGCTCTTCAATTTCTTACTAGGAGAAGCACCATTCTTCTTCTTGGGCACGGAAAAGTCATCATCTTCTTCATCATCCTCAACTTTGCGAACCTTTTTAGAAGGTGGGGCTTTCACAGATTGGACACCATCATTTTGAGCTTTTCTCTTTGCAGGAAGATCCTCTACTTCTTCATCCCCTTTTTGCTTTTGTTTATTTGCCGCAAAATACTTGCTAGTTTTCCTCCTGCCTGAACCTTCTTGACCTTCACGCACCTAATTATACCCAAACAAAATAAATAAACTACATGTCAACAACTCCCCTTTCTTATTAGAGAAACAACGAAAAAATAGAAGTTAAGAAAATTTACTATTTCAAAATATACAATATTCTAGTTCAAAATACTTTCTCAAGAAAACATAACCTAACACAACCATTCAGCTTAATCACTCTCTATTAGACAATAGTAACAATAAAAGAAAATCACAGCGACAAAACACCCTTATAACCAAGTCTGAAATACTGTTTTCATCAACTTCCCAAAGTTAAATTCTACGCTTTTCTTTTCTTTTCTTTGCAAAACAAATGAGGCCCATTAGCCATCAGCATGCCAGATCTTTTTATTCCAATCTTAAATCTTTATACCCTAAACCAATGACATGAAGCATGCATCCAGTAAGATATTAAGGTACAGTCAATCAACCAAGCAAGCATTTATCAAAACATAACATCCAGGTGGTATATAGCCTACATGTGTTTCGGTCTTCGGCTCAATTGGAGGAGGTTTCTTCTCAGCATTGGTAGAAGCATTGTCATTGCCTTTATCGTGTGCCTTCATGAACCATTTTCGAATATCTCGTTGCTACAGAAAAAGAACAAATTCAAAAATAATAATTTATTAAACCTAATAATCTTAAATAATAACGAAAGAAAGCCCTAACTCACCATTTTAAGACTGAAATCTGTACAAAATTCACGACGTGATTAATTGACGCAATCTGGATAGAAAGATTAAAATCAGTAAGTAAACTTGTGATTTAAATAATTCGAGAACAGCTTGGGTTTAGGGTTTGTCAGTGGAAGTTAGAAAGACAGAAAGGAAGGCAGAAGATTAAACCTTTAAAGGGCTCTGTTTTTGGGGTCGGAGACCTCAACGTTTCGGCCCTCAGAGGTCGACTGCGTGAGCGGGGGGAGGTGGAGGAATCACTTTTGTTTCCAAGTGTTGGTAGCAGGGGTGTGTTTAATTGTACGGTTGAATATGTTTTTTTTTTTTAAAATATATATATATATATATATATATATATATATATATATATATATATATATATATTTATGTATATATATATATATATATATATATATTTATGTATTTTCAAATCATTTGTTAACTTAAGAAATTGATTTAAAAAATATAAAAATAGTACTTTAATGTATTTATAAGTAAAATATATTTTCAAAAAAAAAAACAAGTGCTAACACTCTCTCAAATATTTTTTTAGTTACGTGATCGCTCTGCCGGAAGATATTTTTTTCATAAGAAAATTGTATTTATAAATATTTACTATATTTTTATAGTTATTTTTTTAATTCAAATCAAAACTTTATGTATACATAAGCTATGAATTTTATGTATTATTAAGATTTTTTTATAAATAATAACTAAAAACAAAATTAAAAAAAAAATCAAGAGACACATATAAATCAAAATATTTAATCTTATAAAACTGAATATTTACCCCATTGTATTTGCTTAATTTATTTATTACAGTAATTTTAAACTTAAATTTGATTATGAAATTATTTATCAAATAATAATAGAAATATATAAATACATTAAATTCATTGAATAAAAAACAATTACCATGCAGAGGTACACATAATAGAAATATTATTTTAAAATAAATATTTTTTATATTAAAAAATTTAAAACTCATCTATACAAAAGTAAAAAAAAAATCTCTTTAAAGACTAAATTCATAATAAAAAAAATCATCATCATTTAAAATAAGTTATCTAAATAAATAAAAGGAGAAGGGGTACTAATCTAAGAATTAAAATAACATATAAAAATAAGAATATGACTATAAAAAAAAAAAAAAAAAAAAAAAAAAACAACAAGAGTTTTAGGGTCTACAAAGCCAGGCCATTTTAAAAAAATTAAGATGACATGTTATCTATATATATAAAAAAAAATGTCATTTTTAGTTTAAAAAACAAAATTTTAACTCGTTGTATATTCAAAACACTAAAAAAAATCATGGAAAACATGATTTATCCATTAATGACCTGAAAAAACCTAAGGACCATCATAAAACCCGATGTGAAGGTATTTATTTGCGAGAGGAAGAAAATGATTGTACTTGTTACGAGCATGATTAACTTTATTTATAGTAATTTTAATTTTGTTACATGATTTTATAAATCATGATTACATGTTACCCTTTTTTTATTTCAAAAATCAATAATCATATTCTCGGGAAAAATCATAATGCATATTATATAATTGAGGTACCTCAATTATATAATATGTATTATTTTTAAGTTTGAGGATCAAAGTATATCTTTCTCAAAACTTCTAACATGCCACTTATGTTTGACACCTTTCTAACTTTGATTTATATTTTTTCAATTTTACCATTGAATAAGAAACCCAAATCAATTGTTTTTTAACTAGGATCAAATCGCTTAAAATAAAAGATTGAGAATCAAAACAAATTATCAAAAAATACATTGTGTCATCCACAATGTTTTTTTATGTGTATACACAGTATCAACTTCATAATATTCAGTCCACTCAGTTTATTTATTTTTATCTGATTTAGTGTTAAAATAATCATGTGTTTAAACCAATCTATTTAGCATAAATAAATGTACCGTGACTTTTTTCTATAACCCTGTTTGGGAAGTGTTTTTGAAGAAAAATAAAAAATATTTTTATTTTTTACTTGTTTTTATTTTTATTTTTAAATTTTTTTAATGTACTGATAACAAAAATATTTAAAAAAAATAAAAAATATTATTTAAATATTTTAAAAAAAAACATTTTTTATCTGATTTAGTGTTAAAATAATCATGTGTTTAAACCAATCTATTTAGCATAAATAAATGTACCGTGACTTTTTTCTATAACCCTGTTTGGGAAGTGTTTTTGAAGAAAAATAAAAAATATTTTTATTTTTTACTTGTTTTTATTTTTATTTTTAATTTTTTTTTTAATGTACTGATAAAAAAAATATTTTTAAAAAAATAAAAAATATTATTTAAATATTTAAAAAAAAAAACATTTTTAAAAAATAATATTTACAACACCCTTATCTTATATCCAGTTTCTACGTGCAGCGGAAAGCCGGAAACATCAAAGGTAAATATGGGTGAATCGGTAAAAAATATTTAGATCCATTTGTCACATTAAAAAGGTGTAAAAAATATTTAGATCCATTTGTCACATTAAAAAGGTGTTTAGATTGGGGTTTTTTTCAAATTACTTTTAATTTAGAAATATATTAAAATAATATATTTTTAAAAAAATATATTTTTGACAATTATATATCAAAATGATCTAAAAATACTAAAAAAAATAATTTAGAGTAAAAAAATGAATTTGTTTTCGAAAATCACTTTTAAAGTGATTCCCAAACACCCCGTAAGTATTTAATTTTCTTACGGACTCTTTATTATAAAAGATGACGTGCAATAGTGTAAAACAGAAGGATGCATTACAACATAATAATAATAATAATAATAATAATAATAATAATGGAAACTCAAATCATTTTTTTTCTTTCAAAAAGTTATGAAGTGATTCTTGTAAACTGAAAGTTCACGCTTTTTTTTCACCTACTAGCCTTGATGAGCCCGCAAGAGGAGGTGGTCAATTCCATTAGCGGCTTGCCGTATTATTCAGAACTAATTAAGTTTATTACAAATAGTGTATTTATCTGGACAATAACAATTTTTTTTTGTCAACATTTTATTTTTCTCGCTGTTTAAATTTTTATATATTTTTTCAGATTGTTTTAATATTTAAAAATAATTTTTAAAAAATAAATATTATTTACTATAATTCTTAATAAATAATACTTTAAAAAACAATCACAACAACACTCTCAAACACCTACCATGCCTATTTAATTCCAGCCTCATACTCTAACAGAGGCATGCAGAATTTTAAGTAGCTAAAGAAGTATTTATAACTCCTAATATAAACACTTGCGGGATATATATATATATATATATCTTCGCAACCTATTTTAAGGAATGTAATATCTTTTTAATGATGTTTCAAAAATGTTTTTTTTTAAATATATTTTTTATTTTTATTTTATTTTATATTTTTTTATTATTTTTATGTGCCAAGTCAAAAATAATTTTTAAAAAGTAGAAAAAATCATTGATAAATTATTATTATATTTTTTTAATCAAATCAGATTTCACCTGGTTTTGATTATATGTAACTCTATCAACTAACTCATATTTTGATATGAAACTCAACCTGGACTTAAGTCTTAAATCACTAAATTGACCTCCCAGGAATTCTGGTTGCAAATACAAATCAAAAGAATGCTGCTACATTGCAGGAGTTTCATGCAATAAACTTGTCACGAATCAATGGTTAGCTAAAATTTTGTGTGATATCCATAAATTCGTGCCCCGTATCATTTCCCAAATCAGAATAAATGAAAAAGCTTCCTCCAAAAAGTCCTTGTTGTTCTAGTCAGGGCACATCAAGAAAAATGATCAGAAACGAACACAGCTTATTGAATCTCAGCAACTACTTATGAGGATCATCTGAAATTTCAAATTCCATTAAAAATTTATTCTATATGAAAATCTGGGATCTCAAATTGCACTACACTGACGGTGAAGACTTCTAGTCTGGTTGCTGACTGAATGACTTCAGAGCTCTCAGAAAAATGCATCCCTAGCTACAGATTAGTAATCAGAAGTGCACATCAGAGTGATAGCATACCTAATTCACTTGGGAAGAGAGAAGAAGCATGTCCATAGAAGTAAATAGCTTGAAATACTAAGTGGTGGTGTTCCGGGAGAGATCCTACAGCAGGTAAAGCATGTTTATTGCCAACATCTCCAACACATTACAACGCATAAATAGAAGAAAAGGGGGCATTTAAAATGATTGATAACCTTCTGTGGCGAACAACATTCTTCCTTAAGCCAAGTTGTAAACCATGACAAAAGGCATCAAAACACTCCCCATCCACAGTTTCCCATCTTTCTCTTCCACTTCACTGATTGCTTTAACAACCTTTCCCTGACTGTCCTCCAATATCCGCAAGAGCTTACCTTCTGGGCTGTATTTGACAACTAAACCATGGGGCCAGCCCCCTATTTGAAGCAGGAAATGAATCTTCGCTGGAATTGGGAGCTTCAGCAGGAATGTCCTTAGCTTCGGGTATTGTGAGTTTATGTGAGCGTAAAAGCTCCGACGACAATGGACTGCTACCCAAAAGTTTCCTTCTTCATTTGTTCTGACATTGTCAGGAAATCCAGGTACGATGGCTAAAACTTCTGAAGTTCCTGCTTTCTCACCTTTCAGCCAGTACTTGCGTAATCTGCATTCACAATTCAAAAGTAAGAAACAAGAAACAGCAGAAAAGTGGAACAAAAATCCACACTTGCTCCTGTCTGATTACGGACTTCACAGATGGCCATGAACATTTCATAATGACCTGGCACATAGCAGAAGATTTTTTATTTTTAATTTTCACCCTGGAATCCTAGAATACTGTTTTGCTGAAAGTATATTTCCATAAAAAATGACTCCCTCTCTTTACTTTTAACCTGGGAAGACACTCATTTCAAACGAACAACTTTGATGAAAAAGTACAGCAAATCAAGATGTAATTTCTTCGAAAAACTACTGCACTGACCATTGAGGTTAAATATTATTCAAACATCGCAAAATAGGGTGCCTTCTTTCTAGAAGTTAATAGCAATACGAAACAGGTTTCAGCCACAATGGTTCTCAGATGTTTTTCTTGATTGCGTGTCTCTTTGTTTAACCTTCATTGTATGCAAGTCGAAATCAACAAGTGCGATTTTTGCTCTGTCTACTATACTTAAGGCTCAGGTCATGAGTGATGGGCATATATAGCATCCTGGTAAAGGCAAAGGCAGAACTAAACACTTTTGTTTTCAGAAGGGCACAACGTAGTATTTGATGTTTCTACTGAACCAAATCCATAGAGAAGATGCATGTTAGTACACATTTTTATGTTGATAAATAGTGAAAAAATCGACATTGACGCATGCATGTATGCAAACATGATGAATGTATCATGATGTAGGTAATAGTTGTTATGGTTGAAAGACTTAACGGATTTCAAGCAAACATGATTTCTGTTCAGTTAGTTACTTTATAATTCAACCATAGTTTAAGTGTATAATATAAATCTCAAAATTGGCATAGCATTGATCCATCAGTCCAAATGATTCTTTCATTCATTTTCCAGTGACAAGTTTTAGAGGTCACCTCTAGAAGCTTTATATAGTGTAACAATTTTCTATCAGTAAGTTTGGATAATCCAACGATGGATACCAGACACTATTCTAACACGTAGTTTGGATATGATAATAATGATACCAAACAAAGGTTTTAGTATTTTATAATGACAAGGATAAAAGAGAAGCAAGACTCACCTGCCTATGGATCCTTCACAGAACACAAAGAAGGACCCATCCTTGCTTAGGGACACACCATTTGGAAATTGAAGATTCCTCACAAGGACAGTGGTTTCTTTTGTAGCTGGACTGTACTTTAGAACCCTCCCACTGTTCTCCCCAGAGAAAACCAACTGCATGAAGTTCCTGAAAGATAATACTGTTAAAATCCATGCACATAAACCTCATAGGGATGTTTAGCAAAAGAGAACATAAAACTGCTTCAAGAGAAAGCATTGCTGGAAATAGAGTGTCCCCATTTGCTAATCTTTCTACTGTTTCTTCTAGTGATCCTAGCTCTGGTAGTTCATATGCTCAATGTTTTCATTGTCATCAGAACAAAGTTCTATTCTTTTACAGTATATAATTGCATTCTTTTTTTCCTTTGAGAGCTTTAGGGGAGGAGTTTGCATCTCTGCAGGTTCAAGTTCAACAGTTTGTGCTAAGGAACCATAGTACAATTAGTAGGCATGCTGAATGCACTAGCGTGAAAAGCAAAAGACTACACAAGTAAACCTTGGGAAGAACTCAAATTTCCCAGTGCTTTTGAAAGGCCAACACAAGAAATTCAATTTGGAAGCTTTTATAGCAAGTTACTTTGTATAGTACTAGAAATTGAAGCAATTTTCTCAACCAACAGAAATCAGGTTCTACTGATAGTTTATAATATTTTAGCCATGCATTTAGTTAGTTAAAAATTCACCACACAACAATTTGACTGCGGAGAAAACATAAAACAGGATATTACAGTTTCAAAATCCTTACAAGTACCACTTTTTTCACTTGTCAAAGCCTGACCGGTCAATTAATCAATCAATAAATGGATGTCTCGACTTGTGTTTGAGCATGCATTTGCAAGTACATAACTATATATCAACACACAATCACATAATACAACCGCTCTTGACAATGACTTCCAGTTGATTGCCAACATGGTCACAGAAGAGAACTGAATTGAACCTCGAGTTGCTCATGGAAAAACAGCAGGAAGTTTCGGTTAGGCACATGTACAGGAAAGGCAACTCATTCATTGACTGACTTTCCAACTTGGGTGTGAACATGGAGCAGGTAAATCACCCATCTTGCCCACCCTCAGCAGGGCTTTGGCCTACTTTATTGAGATAGCCACCCCTAGAGCTTGTATAGTTTAGTTTGTTGTGTTTCTGGTTCTTTTTCCCCTTATATCACCACCAACCAAAAAGAAAGAAGGAACGAAGAGGAAGAAGGAAGAAAAACACACAATCACAGATATGGACATGCTCTACTTTCAACAAATCAGACACTCCTCTTTTGAGAAGATGATATATTCTCCTCAACTAAATTGTTCTCTCTGCATTCCAGCTCAAATGATATTTTCAATGTCTATTCAAGAGAAACATTTTAATGCATTTGTAAAGGCAACAAGAGAAATCCTGAATATCACATTTCATGTGCTACAGGATGGATACAATAAAATGCTCCTAAAATTGTTTAATATATTTCCTCGGCATTCTGTTCCACGCAAAGGGGGGGAAAGGAAACATTTCTCTAAATAAATGGTTAGAAAAATTTAAATGCTATCAGCAACCTACCTCCTCTGATATGTTGTACTGCTATCTGTGAAGTAAATGTTTCCTTCATCATCAATATCTAGATCATTGGTAAACCCCAGAGGGATCCCTTCTGCCTCATTTGCAAGTAATGTTGCTAACCCACCTTCTGGCCCCACTTTCATCAGCCCGAAATATGCATCTGCTATGTATAAATCGCCAGTTTTCTTGTCAAATCGGAGCCCCAAAGGTCTGCCACAAATGTGCTCATTCTTCAAATAACTCAAAGGCGACGGTTGAGGATTACATATTTCTGATCTGAATCCCACATGAAACATTAAAAAAAATCCGAGTTAAAAGTAAAATTCAAAAGATAACTAGGCGGAACCTGAATCATGAGCGAAAACTAAAAACTGGATAATAGTTAAATAGATGGTTGATGAGAACAGATTCAGGCATCATATGAAGAGTTTCAGGTCTATATTTGCATCGCTTGAACACACTGCTAGTTAGTCCAATAACGGACAATAGATTGACTTTGAGGGACATGAAATTCGCAAGAGCTTAAATAGATCAGACACGCAATTCATTGACTCTAATTGTGTATGTATATTATTTTTCATTCTTTCTCTAACTGCACCTTCCGTATGTTTGAAGGAAGCAAAAAATTATATCAAATAACACTGGCAAAAGCTCAACAATCTCTAGCTGGATGGCATTTCACATTTTTATCTGTCAAATTTAAGGTCATTTAAAACTATCATGATACTCCTATTATTCCAAGCAAAACTCAAGATTCTGCAAGAACAGTGAAAAAGAACACCCCAAGCCCCAATCACAACACTCACCATCCTTGAGGTACTCAAGCTCAAAATTCAACAACAGAACAAGAATATAGCAAAAACACATTAAGAAAACTAGCTCGTCACCTTTTCCAAGCAGAATAATAACAGAAAACAGAAAGTAAAAGGCTGAAAAAGCTGACCTATTACTTGAAGTGTAAGCAAAATCAGTCCATTTTTGGCCATCATAGAAGAGAACTCTGCCATCGGCAACACCAGTGTAAGGACCACGACCCAGAGGGTCAAAAGCCATGCTTTCAGGGCCTTGAATTTGATTCAAGAACTTGATTTCTGATCTTTGGAGTAAGTTTTCTTCATCCTTCTCTTTAGGGATCAGTGACCAAGGAGGCATTTCAACTTTGTATGACTTGAAGTCTGGGAATCCTGAGATTGCACTCTGCTTCCATGGGTCTATGCCACAGTACAGAGCTAGAACGAGAAATAGTCCAGCCAGAATCCCGGTTGGCGTCATTGCCGAATGCTTGACTTTCCGGTTGGGTGTACGGCGCGTTGGGTGTATAATGGAGTCGAGGAGGGAGTGGGAGGGTGTTAAGTGGCTCACGAGCTTGCTTCTGTCTAGTTTTTTGTTTTTTAAATTACAAAGTGACTATTGAAGTTTGTACATTTGGTCAGTCTGGTCCCTAAGTTAATTTTAAGTTTATGAAATCACAATCTTAAATTAACTTAATATAAGAACTCCCTCCCTCTTCTAGATTTTGAGGGCTTAGATTTGATTATGTATAGTCAGCATACTTATGAGACTTTAATTGATTGTTGGTCCCCCCACCCAGGTTGGTGGCGATCCTTTGTTAGGTGAAGGGGATTTCCCATGGTTTGGTGAACAAGGATTTCCCATCACATGATATTCGGATTCGATCGAGTTTCAATTTACATGGTCAAACTTCGATGACGTAATCAACAATTACTTTTTAAAAAAATACATGATTTAATTGTATTTTTTTTAAGAAATTGAGTTTCTTATTTTAAATTATTATACATATATATTTATTATCATTTTAATATGTTGATATTAAAAATAAAATAATCTTTTTGAAATAAATAAAAAACATGTAAAAAACAAACATTACTATAGCATTAAACATCATCTTAATTGAGGGTAGCAGCCCAGCAGGCCCTAGTGGACAAACATTAATTAAGGCTTCTAGAAGTTTTGTAGGGTGTCGCCAGCGCACGGCACAGTGACAGTTATATCTTTAAAGATACAGATGTTTTTCATCATATTTTTTATAAATTAAAACATATGTACATGCATATAATTAAATATTTGACCAATCTTCTTAAAACAAAACTGATCTAAATGATCTGTTTTTCTTTTCTTTTTTACTTGAAATGAATTGTAATATATTTTTATTTTTTAAAAAAGTTTATTTTAGAATATGTATATGAATATAATTTAAAAATACTAACAAAAATATTATTTTTCAAAAAATATGATGTTTTGTACATAGTTGCTATTGGTTTTTAAAATGATGTTAAATATCTCATTTGTCGTGTTTGAAATCGTTGACATTAGATTTAAATAAAGAAGGTACTTTCAAAGTGTTTTTTTTTATTTTGAAATATATTAAAAATATATATTTTAGAAAAAATATTTTTGATATTACACATCAAAATATTTAAAAACACTTAAAAATTAATTTAAAATAAAAAATATCCTAAACATGTCTAAAGAAAAAAAGAATCTCCTTCCTGATTGTTTTTATGGGCCATATGCCTATATTATAAGATGTCGGCATGGAGAGAAAAAGGCGTACAGAAATGAAAAGGGGGTAGTGATGATTTCTCAATAAAAAATCCTAACGTGTTAGGTAATTTTTGGTCCTGTTTTCTAGTGAATTTATTTCGTTAGGAGATGAAGACGTTGTAGAACATGATGATTTTTTATGCACCTAATATATATTTATGTGTAACCGACTATATAATATATTAAAATTAGTATATTTAATCCAAATTATATGTATTTCCATGAATATAATAATATCATCTGGTCGACTATAAAACACATTAAACTAAAAACATTTATTCCAATTTGCCTATTGATTTTTTAGTTTGATTAGAATTTAAAACATGTCCAAGAAATATTATAAAACTTAACAAGCACCGTATATTTTCACTTTATTTCATACACAACATATATTTTACATTAGCAAAAAGCAAGAAGATACACAAAACAAGTTTTATTAAACTTGAGAATTTCTCTCGTAATATGATAAAAGTTGTGTTTAATCTTCCTCGTTGCGATCTGCGTTGATCTCATCGAGAATTACCACAAGAGCTATTTTAAATGCATAATCGACATTAGGATATGCGTTCACTCCAAAATTGTTTGTTTCCAAAACCTTACTTTTGAGAGAATGTTTTCTATGCATCTGCATTTACACGATAGAAATAATGTTAGCACAAGCTCTTATAAATATAGAATTTTTTTGATTAATCTAGGATATATTAATTAGTTAGAAACTTTAAAATTTAAAATATAACTAAGAGAAATTTTAAAATTTAGTACATGGTTGCTATTGGTTTTTAAAATGATGTACATCTCTTAGTTGTCGTGTTTGAAATCGTTGACATTAGCTTTAAATAAAGATGTTTTCAAACTGTTTTTTATATAAAATATATTAAAATAATATATATATTTAAAAATATTTTTGATATTAACAAATCAAAACATTTAAAATCAATAATATTTTTTTAAAAATATCCTAAACATGCCTAAAGAAAAAAAGAATCTCCTTCCTGATTGTGTTTTATGGGCCATATGCCTATATCATAACCTATATCATAAGATGTCGGCATGGGAGAGAAAAAGGCGTGCAGAAATGAAAAAGGGGTAGTGATGATTTCTCAATAAAAAATCCTAATGTGCTCGGTAATTTTTGGTCCTGTTTTCTAGTGAATTTATTGAATTAAGAAATGAAGACGTTGTAGACCATGATGAATTTTTATGCACCAAAATATATATTTAAGTGGATCCAAAAATATAATATCATGTGTAACCGACTATATAATATATTAAACTAATATATTGAATCCAAATTATATATATTTCCATGAATATAATAATATTATTTGATTGACTGTAAAACACATTAAACTAAAACATTTATTCCAATTTCCCTATTGATCTTTTTAGTTTTATTAGAATTCAAAACATGTCCAAGAAATGATTATGATTAGAATTCAAGACATGTCCAAGAAATATTATAAAACTTAACAAGCACAATATATTTTCACTTTATTTCATACACAACATATATTTTACATTAGGAAAAAGCAATAAGATATACAATACAGGTTTTATTAAACTTGAGAATTTCTCTCGTAATAAGATAAAGTTGTATTTAATCTTCCCCGCTGCGATCTGCGTTGATCTCGTCCAGAATTACCACGAGAGCTATTATAAATGCATAATCGACATTAGGATACACGGTCACTCCAAAATTGTCGGTTTCCAAGACCTTACTTTTGAGAGAATGTTTTCTATGCATCTGCATTTACATGATAAAAACAATGTTAGCACAATCTCTTATGAATATATAATTTTTTATTAATGTAGGATATATTAATTAGTTAGAAGCCATTCATAATTTGTTTATTGCAAATGCGGTCACCCTTATATCACAACTAGGTTAAGAGATTTTGCATCTTGACTTTTGTGAGCTCAAAAAAATGTTCTTTTACCTTTTTCAAAATTCTTATTTTTTTTGTCCTTCATCATTTTATTTACTACAGATTGAGCTTCACTTTTTTTTTTTTGTGGTGTTATCATGTTCCCATTTAATTCATTAGGAATTTGTCTTCAAACTTTTTTTTATATATGTTTTATCATTCGATAATTGCAATCTTATATTATTATTATTATTATTATTATTATTATTATTATTATTATTATTATTATTATTATTAAATAATCTAAACTAAATTAATGGGAGCATCAAACTTACCTGTGCAAGCATGGTATTGGAATTTCCAAGAAGTATAGAGCAGGAGCTCTCGCCGTACCCTCCTTTGACCTTGAAATCAGGGCCCCCTCCTTTGCTGTTAGGCAAGAATATATCTAAACCAGTCTTGTACTGTAACAGCTTTGATTTCTTGGCTGTGAAAAGCAGATCTTTATCCTCCTTGCTTTCTCCTCTGAAAGCTTCCCACCTGCGATGCACGCTCACTACCTGGAGAAAACGATGAACACGCAGTGAGCCATCTCATTGAAAAAGAAGAAGAAAACAAATGAAACGCTCAATGAAGCATACCTTCTGCCTGAGATTGACAAGGGTGTTACCGGATGCATCTTTCATAAAACGACGATCATGCAGGGTTAAGAGCTTACTCTTGACATGGAAGATGACGGTGCCGTTAATGTCAGCCACCTTGAAATCATTTTCTCCAAGAGTCAATAGCTTTGTGGAGACGACGAGTTCAACAGGGTACTGTGCCAGGTACTGTGGCCCTACCACCACCACCGCATGCTCCACCGGCGGATGTGCTCTCATAGCAGGAACGGGGTTGCTTGATGCTTGCCCGGTAGCCATAATCACAATATTACTTGAAGAATTAAAATGGATGAAGAACAGTTAAATTTCTAGATCGTGCAGGTCTTGATGGTTTTAGAAGAAGTTTTTGAGAGGAATGATGCCTATAGCAGTGGGGGACTGGGTGTGCAGAGGTGGTTTTCGAGTTCTTTTTCCTGTGAACAAATACCTGGGATAAAAAGTTTTTTCCATCCCTGTTTTGTGGTTTCATATAGCTTCAATCCTTAAATATTACTTCATTTCTATTTCATCCTTTAATTCTTTAAATTATCTCTTTTAAAACTGGGGTAACAATTGATTTTCAAAACTATTTTTATATTTTTATTTGAAAATAAATCAAACCAATACTTTTTGATATCAACACATCAAAATATTTTAAAAAATAAAAAAAATCTAAATCTTGGTCTACCAATGGATCTCAATACTAAACAGATTTATGTGCTGTACCGCTCATACAATAACATCCCACTTAAAATTAAAATTATAATTAGAGGTTATGATGGCGAATCAAACTTTTGTGTTTTTAGAAAGGACCAATATTACCGTGTGAAACAATGAATTTAGATATTATTTTACATGGATATAAGATATTCCCTAAAGCCAATAGATTATACTTCCGAGGCCTGATTGAAAAAAGACGAGCGTTATCGAAAGGAGACCAATTATGGTGTTGCACATTAGGTTTTCTGGGTGGAGCATTTTATTGCCTTTTGTCTTCTTGCTTTTAGATTTTTTTGTCTTGGAAAAATGAGTTTGGCTTTTCAATTTAGTAGCAGGGAAATCTTACCTGCAAATGGATTATATATTTCAGTTTTATTTCGTTTTTTTTTATTTTGTTTTAAAATATTTATTTTATCGACATCAATATTTAGATTTATTTTAATTTTGCCCTTCAAGTTAAATTTATTATATATTTATTTTTTATTTTGATCCTTATACTTTTAATATTTGATTTTATTTTAATTCTTTTATTTTTTATATTTTTTTATATAGTTTCTATTTTTGTCCATGTTTATATGTACATGCTTTTAGTTTTTGTTTCCATTTTTTTCCCACTGTTATTAAGATTTTTTTTGTTTAATGTTCAAATTTTAATTTGGGTTGGTGATTATTTGAAAATAATATTTATTATTATTTTTCTATTTTTTTAATTCTTCAAGTCAAATTATTTCTTCAAATCTAATAAAATTTATTTTTATTTGTCATCTATTTTGTTTTTTAATTGCTTTTTGTTAATATTGTTAGACCTTGAATTTTCTAATTATTATAGATAATACATTCAAAACAATGATAATTATTATTTTTAAGTTTGTTTTAATTTAAATATGTCAGACTAATTATATATTTTGATATTTATTTAACTTAATGTCTTATATATATATATATATATATATATATATAATTTTTGGGACTTTTTCCTTCAAAAATAGGAGAGACTAATTATATATTGTGATACTGTTTTGATATTAATATCTTAAAATATATATAAAAAATTAAACTGACTTTTCTTTATATATGTCACATATATTTAATCTCAATATTCTATTTTTTTAATATAATAATATGAAGAAAAAACCTGAAAAAAATATTTTTTGATAAATTTTAGCAATTATATTTTTGCTATCTGTCAAATAAATTATTCGTCAAATAGTTAAAATGTATCCAACAAATAATTAGTATGTTATAGAAAACAAATAATATACGTTTAATCAATTTGATCAATTATGAGTTTACTATCTACCAATTAAATTATTACTAAAATAGTTAAAACAAAATCACCAGTCAAATTATTTATTGCATAAAACAAATAACTCATTTGTGCTACAATTCAATGATTGTAATTTTACTATTAGCTAATGAAAGAATTCATGAAACAAATAAAATATACACAACAATCAATCAATATGTTACACAAAACACATGACTCATTTTAATAGAATTTCTTTTATTTCAATTGTACAATCTATTGATGAAATAATTATCAAAACAGTTTTAACAGTAGCAACATTCAATCACTTTTAGACGGGAAAAAAAAACTCGTTTCTAACAGATTCTATCAATTACAATTTTACTAATTAAATATTAAAATAACCAATTATAACGAGCACAAAATCAATCAGTTTTTACATAGAAAAAAAACTCAGCACATCACGCGGGCAAGTTAGCTCGTATTAACTATAGAACACATTAAACTAATACATTTATTCCAAATTGCCTATTGATTTTTTAGTTTGATTAAAATTCAAAATATAAATAAATGATAATAAAACTTAACAAACATAATATATTTTCACTTTATTTCATACAAAACATACATTATACATTAGAAAATAGCAACAAGATATAAAATGCAACAATACAAGTTTTATTAAACTTGAGAATTTCTCTAGTAATAATAAGATAAAAGTTGCATTTAATCTTCCCCACTACGATCAGCATTGATCTCATCGAGAATTACCACAAGAGCTATTATAAATGCATAGTCAATATTAGGATACACAGTCACTCCAAAATTGTCGGTTCCCAAAATACTACTTTTGAGAGAATGTTTTCTATGCATCTGCATTTACATGATAAAAACAATATTAGCACAAGCTCTTATAAAGATAGAATTTCTGATTAATATAGGATATATTAATTAGTTAGAAGCCTTTCAATTTGCTCTAAAACAAGTTCCAAATTAACTTGAATAAAGGTGAAATCTAATTAAATATTACTTAGCTATTAAATAATAGTCGTTGACTTAGGCTCAGAAATGAATGAGAGCATCGAACTTACTTGTGCAAGCATGGTGTTGGAATTTCCAAGAAGTATAGAGCATGAGCTCTCGGCGTACCCTCCTTTGATCTTGAAATCAGGGACCTCTCCTTTGTTGTTAGCCAAGAATACGTCTAAATCAGTTTTGAACTGGAACAGCTTTGATTTCTTGGCCGTGAAAAGCAGATCTTTCTCCTCATTGCTTTCTCCTCTGAAAGCTTCCCACCTGCGATGCATGGTCATTATCTGGAGAAAACGATGAGCACGCAGTAAGCAATCTCATTGAAAAAGAAGAATAAAAGAAATGAAACGCTGAATTAAGCATACCTTCTGCCTGAGATTGACAAGGGTGTTACCAGTTGCATCTTTCAGAAAACGACGATCATGTAAGCTTAAGAGCTTACTCTTGACCTGGAAGATGAGGGTGCCGTTAATGTCAGCCACCTTGAAATCGTTTTCTCCAAGAGTCCGTAGCTTTGTGGAGACGGCGAGTTCAACAGGGTACTGTGCCAGGTACTGTGGCCCTACCACCACCACCGCATGCTCCACCGGCGGGTATGTTCTCATAGCAGGAACGGGGTTGCTTGATGCTTGCCCAGTAGCCATAATCACAATGTTACTTGAAGAATTAAACAGAGAAAAATAGCTAAATTTCTATATCATGCAGGTCTTGATGGTTTTCGAAGTAGTTTTTGAGAGGAATGATGCATGTGTTATATAGTGCCAATTAACATATGCCATGTCGTTTCTTTAAAAAAGAAGAAAAAAAAGAAGTCGTCCTTTCTTAGTTACTAAAGTAAAAAAAAAAAAACATCTTTTAGCAGTGGGGAACTGGGGTTTGCACTTTGCAGAGGTTGTTTTTGAGTTCTTTTTCTTGTGAACAAATGATGGTATCTGGGATAGTTTTTTTTTTTTTTCCATCCCTAAATATTTCTTCATTTTCTATTTCATCCATTAATTCTTCAAATTATCCTTAAACCGGGTAACAATTGATTTTCAAAGCTATTTTTATTTAGAAATGAATCAAAATAATACTTTTTAATATCAACATATCAAATCAATTTAAAAACATTAAAAAAATTAATTTTAAGAAAAAAAATCCAATTTTGGATCTACCCATGGATCTCAATACTAAACAGATTTATGCGCTTCACCGCTCATACAATAACATCCCACATAAAATTATAATTAGAGATTATGATGGCGAATTACACTTTTGAAGACAATTTTTTTTTTAAAAGGACCAATATTAACGTGTGAAGCAATGAAAGAATGAATTTAGATTTTATTTTACATGGAGATAAGGTAATCCCAGAAGCCAATAGCTTGTCGCCATGTCTGCAACCTTATCTCCACACACAGACGGTGCTATAAAGTGGGGGAGAGTGATTGTTTGATAAGGTAATTTCAAGGCCTGATTGAAAAGACGAGCGTTATCGAAAGGACAGCAATTATGGTGTTGCACATTATTAGGTTTTCTGGGTGGAGCATTTTATTGTCCTTGTGTTCTTGCTTTTAGATTTTCTTTTTCTTTTTCTTTTTTTGTTTAGGAAAAATGAGTTTGGCTTTTCAATTTAGGAGTAGAGAAATCTTACCTGCTCTCGAAATTTACTGATGAAAGATTCCATCCTGTTCACGATCTCACCATCGGTGTTGACTTCGGAGCTCGCAAAGTCACCATCCATGGCCGCCTTATTAAGCTTCAAAATTGGGACACCGTATGTGCTTTTTTCCCCTCTCCAATTCCCATACTCTCAATTTCGTGTGTTTTGGATTTCTGAATATTATTTTCCACTCGATCATGCTGTTTGTTGATTTGTGAAGTACCCACCCGATCTGTTCTCTCAATTCAGCGCAAAAAATGAAGGAGATAGAAGACTGCATGCCTTTGTTTATCGATGGCAAAATGATCTGTTTTTCTTTTTCTTTTTTTATTTGAAATGCGTTGCAATATTTTTATTATTATTTTTTGAAGTTTATTAAAATAATTAAAAAAATACTATATTTTTGTATAAAACATGGCTTTTGAAAAAACAACGGTGGCGAGGTCAAATTTACAGTAAAAAATCAACTTTAAAAATTAAAAAACATGTCTAAAAGAAACTTTAAAATTTATTATGAGTTTTTTTCTTTTTCTTTCAAGTGATGTTTTTGAAAAAAAAAATTTTAAAAAAATTATTTTTTATTTTAAATTACTTTTTATGTGTTTTTAAATTATTTTTATGTGTTTTTAAATCATTTTTATGTACTAATACCAAAAATAATTTTTTTTAAAATAAAAAAAATATTATTTTAATATATTTTTAAATAAAAAATATTTTCAAAATCAACTACTTTGCTAAAATATATAATATAAAGTCTCGTATGAATGTAATTGTAACCCATAAGAGAATCCCAACCTAAATGTTATTTCTGCACCAACAAACATTGATATTGTCATCACGTCATGCCTTTTTTTTTTCCCTTCCTATAAAGAACGTTCTCAGATGAACATGTGATCTTTAGAAGAGGAGAGCATGGACACCAAGCTGACCTCATTAATCATGATCGTGATATCATGTAATTAATTGATAGTACAATATATAGTATTTATAATTTTTAAATATAATATAATACATACATGACCCAATATTAACATAACACAGATATAATATCTTATGTCTCCAAGATCTAAATATTGTTAAACATTGAATAAAATTAAAAAATTATAACTAAACCAGCTATATATTACATGTGCATTTATTAGTAGAGAAAATCTACCTTTAGATAATTGATTTTAAAAGCTTGAATTATCAATATATACAAAAAAACTTTTTAAACTAATTTTATTAATTTAATTAGACACAATAGAATGGTGAGATAATACGGACTTCTTGAATAACTTTTTAAGGTTGATATTTTGTCAATGATTCTATTAGCAATTTATAATACCAAATGATTTTTTTATAAATGCTGATGGAATATTCCATTAAAATTCAAAATATATAAGATAATTTTATTTCCTTCATTTTTCCTATTTAATATCAAATCAAATTCAGTTGGTGTGCTCGTCAAATTGTAATTCTTTATTTGAAACTTGTATAATATTTCCCAAACATATTTCTTTCGAGAAATAAATATTCTGGCACTTGATTGAGCCCTTCAACGACAATAAATTAATATAACTTTTCAAGATCAAATATTTCAAACTTAATCATGATATGTCTTTTCAAATTTCCAAATATGGACCCACCACACCATTGTAAATCAAATCATCTACAAGCATACAACAAAATATTTCCCCTCCATCTTCGGTTTTAATAAAAGTGTATGTTAATATGGACATCTTTTTATAAAAAAGCATTTACTATACAATGGAGCTTTCTTAAGCTTGTATAGAACCTTTTCCAACTTATATACTTATTACCAAATTCCACATAACCATGAAGTTGATAAAAAAATAAAAATACATGTTTTCAATAGGGGTGAGCAAAAAAACCTTGATGAGTGATTATGAAAAAAATGTTGAATCAGGTTATTTTTCTTCTACATTTGTATTTTTATTTTATTATTTATTAATCAACTTATTTTTAATCTAACATTTCAGTTATTTTTTTTTGTAGAATTTGATGGAAAGTTAAATCTAGCAACGGATGATAATTAATTCAAAATAGGGTGTATTTCTTGAAGTATTTTATGTTAATGTTGCTTGTTAATTTGACGCCCTTTGAAGTCATTTTCTGTAATTTAAATTTTAATTTGTTCACTTGTGTAGTTTTAATTATTTCACCTCATGCTAAATTAAACAAAACAAAAGTAAAGTATTATAAGAAAATTTAAAAAAAGCCCATAAGATTTATTGCAAGCCCATTAGAAACCCATCACAAAGCCCATAAGATGGCCCATCAGTGGGCCCAAAAACTGAAATAGGATTTTTCAATTTTTTTTATCATAAAAACCGAACCAAACCGAACCGAAAGTGGTCGGTTTTTAATAGGTCCAGTTCGGTTTCATTTTTTTTTTTAAATACAATTTTTGGTTTGGTTACATTTTTGGCTAAAAACCGAACCGAACCGAAAATGTTCACCCCTAGTTTTCAATAGTCTTTATGTAGAATTGTTGGATGTGATGATTTGACCTCCAAAATTTAAAAGATCGACTACAGATACTTCTCCTCTAATGATCTCATCGAGAATTATCACAAGAGCTATTATAAATGCATAATCAACATTAGGATACACCTCCAAAATAATACTTTTGGGAGAATGTTTTCCATGCATCTGCATTTACATTATAAAAACAATGTTAGCACAAGCTCTTCTCTTTGGATAAAAACATTGTTAGCTATTATATTTATTTTTAACTTTACTATTTGGTAAGTTTTTTCATCTTTTAAAATTAAATTGGTTGGAGATTAATTGTCCTAATCGAACTTAGTGTATGAATTTCACAAGTTGAGTCTTATATATTACACCATGAAGATTTTTCTGTATTGACATGTTTGTCTCTTTTTTAAAAAAAAAAATCTAACGTGTGTGTGTATATATCCTTGACTTTTTCTTAGAGTTTTGCTTTATTATTTTTTACAGTTTCCTATAAGATTAATCTTTATCAATTTAAAAGATTAACTTTTGTTTTTTTAGATATTTTTAAAATTAATTTATTTATTTTAATCATTTAATATTTAATTTATTTAACATTTTTTCCTACCTCTCTTATTTCATCTTTCCCCCCCCCCATTAAGTTATCTCGATCCTAATCATTTGATCATGGGTTTTGGGGTTAACTTGGGTTTTCGGACTCTTCCCTCTTTTTTCTATTGGGCTCCAATCATTTTTTGAGCCCCCCACCCCACCACAATTTATCCGTTTTTTTTTTTCTTATCAAATTTGATCTCTATTTTTTTTTATTATCATTTGTTTATTTGGAAAGTTTTTAAAATTCATAAATTATTTATGATTTCAATCTTTAAAATTAAATTGATTGATAATTAGCTCTTCTTAGTTGACTTTGGTTAAAAGATTTCATGATTTTTATAATCACGAGATTTGTAGGTTAACCCGATTGACTCATATTTTTTTCATTTATTATTTTTCGCTTCAACATTAAATTAACCCGAGTTAACTCATTTTTTTTTTAATTGCTCATTTATTTATTTATTATTTTTTTCACCCTTCAACATTAAGTTAACCCGAGTTGATATACATATTTTTTATTGCTTATTCATTTATTATTTTTTTGCCTTTAAAATGTTCGATAATGAACGTCATGATTTTTTTTTTAAATGAGGTCACCCTTATATCACAACTAGGTTAGAGATTTTACACCTTGACTTGGGTGAGCTCAAAAAAGGTTTTTCTTTTACCTTTTTCAAAATTTATTTTTTCTTAATTTTGTTCCGTCATCGTAGATTGAGCATAACTTTTTTTTTTTTTGTGTGTGTTGTTGCTGTCATGTTCCCATTTAATTCAGTGGGAATTTGTCTTCATTTTTTATGTATGTTTTATCATTAGATTATTGCAATCTTATGTCCATGTTAGTGAAGTTTGAGAGTTATCCCAATTATTATTATTATTATTATTATTATTATTATTATTATTATTTTCACCTTTCAGCATCAAGTGGTTTTATAATATTAGTTGGATAAATCAGATTTTTTTTCTTTTTTTCGTTGTTATTTTCTTTATTTATTATTGTTATATTTTTTTAATTATTAATTAAACCTATAACTCGATTGTTGATTTTTTTTTATCATTTCTGTTGAAAACTTTGTGTTAAATACTACTTAGCTATTAAATAATAGTCGTTGACTTCAGGTTCAAAAATGAACGAGAGCGTCAAACTTACTTGAGCAATCACGGTATTGGTATCTCCAAGAAGTACAGAGTAGGAGCACTCGCTGTACCCTCCTTTGACCTTGAAATCAGGGACCTCTCCTTTGTTGTTAGCCAAGAACACGTCTAGCTCAGTCTTGAACTGGATCAACTTTGATTTCTTGATCGTGAAAAGCAGATCTTTCTCCTCATTGCTTTCTCCTCTGAAAGCTTCCCAGCTGCCATGCATGGTCATTATCTGGAGAAAACGATGAGCACGCAGTGAGCCATCTCATTAAAAAAGAAGAAGAAAACAAAAGAAACGCTCAATTAAGCATACCTTCTTCCCGAGATTGACAAGGGTGTTCCCAGCTGCATCTTTTATGAAACGACGATCATGCATGGTTAAGAGCTTTCTCTTGCCCTGGAAGATGACGGTGCCGTTAATGTCAGCCACCTTGAATTTATTTTCTCCAAGAGTCCATGCCTTTGTGGAGACGGCGAGTCCAACTGCGTACTGTGATTTTATTGAAACAGTTTTTTTTAAACTTCAACCACAAAAATAAAAGTAATACAGAATACATCTAAATGTTACGGGTATACCTAATAATTTCGGTCCAAACGCACCTTAGAATCATTTGCGGAGACGGCGAGTTCAACATAGTACTGTGCCAGGTACTGTTGTCCTATCACCACCACCGGATGCTCCACCGGCTGGTATGTTCTCATAGCAGGAACGGGGTTGCTTGGTGCTTGCCCAGTAGCCATAATCACAATATTAAACAGAAAGAAAAATAGTTAAATCTCTATATCATGAAGGTCTTGATGGTTTTCGAAGTAGTTTTTGAGAGGAATGATGCCTGTGTTATATAGTGCCGATTAACATATGGCATGTCGTGTCTTTAAAAAAGAAAGAGGAAAAAAATACAGTTTTTCTGGTTGCAAAATGTTTTTTAAAAAATTTAAAATTATTGTTAAACTGGGGTAACAAACTAACAATTGATTTTCAAAACTATTTTTATTTAGAAATAAATCAAAGTAATACTTTTTAATATCAACCCCATCAAAACAATCTAAAAAAAAATTAATTTTAAGAAAAAAATTCAAATTTTGTTCTACCTATTGATCTCAATACTAAACAGATTTATGTGCTTTACCGCTCATACAATAACATCCTACATAAAATTATAATTAGAGATTATGATGGCGAATTAAAATTATAATTAGAGATTAACGTGTGAAACAGTGAGAGAATGAATTTAGATTTTATTTCACATGGAGATAAGGCAATCCCAAAAGCCAATAGATTGTCGCCATGTCTGCAACCTTATCTCTACACACAGACGGGGATACAAAGTGGGGGAGAGCGAGTGTTTGGAAGACTTGGAAAGAAAAGAAGACAGTAAGGAGGGGGGAAGGTCGTAGAGATTATAATTTCGAGGCCTGATTGAAAAGACGAGCATTATCGAAAGGAGACCAATTATTAGGTTTTCTGGGTGGAGCATTTTATTGTCCTTGTCTTCTTGCTTTTAGATTTTTTTTTTCTTTTTCTTTTTTTCTTTTGGAAAAATGAGTTTGGCTTTTCAATTTAGGAGTAGAGAAATCTTGCCCGCTCTCGAAATTTACTGGTAAAAGATTCCATCCTGTTCACGATCTCACCATCGGCGTTGACTTCGGAGCTCGCAAAGTCACCATCCATGGCCGCCTTATTAAGCTTCAAAATTGGGACACCGTACCTCCGATTCCCATACTCTCATTCTCTTGTGTTTTGGATTTCTGAATATTATTTCCCACTCAATCATGTTGTTTGTTGATTTGTGAAGTACCCCCCCCCCCCCCCCCCCCCGATCTGTTCTCTCAATTCAGCGCAAAAAATGAAGGAGATTGAAGACTGCATGCCTTTGTTTATCGATGGCAAAATGATCTGTTTTTCGTTTTCGTTTTTATTTGAAATGCGTTGCAATATTTTTTATTATTTTTTGAAGTTTATTAAAATAATTAAAAAATACTATATTTTTGTATAAAACATGGCTTTTGAAAAAACAACGGTGGCGAGGACAAATTTACACTAAAAAGTCAACTTTTAAAATTAAAAATATGTCTAAAAGAACTTTAAAATTTAGTATGAGTTTTTTTCTATTTCTTTCAAGTGATGTTAAATATCTCGGATGCACTGTTTGAAATCGTTGACTACTAAAAAAAGACAAATCCATCTCCTTCTTCACTGTTTTTATGGGCCATATGCGTCTGTCTTACTCAAGTTTGTCAATGTCTTAATTAATATTGTCAATTTTGTTTTGGTTATTTCAAGTTTTAATTAGAATAAAATATTTTAGTTTTAAAATGTTTTGGTGTTTTGTTTTAAGATGGTACTGACTATGTTTTTTTTATATGTATATATATTAATTTTTTTAAAAAAACTTTATTTTAAATACAAAAATAAAATTATTTGAAATTTTGTAATTTAAATTTCAAACATAAGAAAAAATAAGAGTTGAATTGATGTAACTTGATCGACTTGATGAGTTCAAAGATGATATGAAAAATTGATAAAAATATAATTTAACTATAAAAAAATCAAGTTGATATCTTACAAAAATATTGAAACGATGATATATTAGATCAACCCGGTTAACTTAAGTTAATTTGTGACCTGAGTTATAAGAACATGATAATTTTAAATAAAGAAAATTAAAGCAAATTATAAAGTTCAACTCCTAAGAAACTCGTTGTTGGATGATGAAACTAAGAAAAAATAATCTAAATAAAACACAATAAAATAATTTTTCTGAACGAAGTTATGAACATAGATAATATTACGAGAATATCATCATCAATCTCATAAGAATGTTATATTATGTGATTGCTCTGAAATTTAACCTGATATATCACAATCAAGAGACTTCTCGTAAAATTTTATCTCAATCCAACGGTCAGATTAAGAGATATGATTGATATTGTAAAACTATATATTATTTAAAAAATATATTATTTGACCAAAACAAAAGGGTGAAATGAAACAGAAACGTTCTGGATAGAATTTTCAAAATAGGATGAGATTCCGAGGAAGATAAAATTTATTCTAATTTGTTTCGCTTTTTAAATTGAAACAAGATATACCGTCTATTCTGGACAGAATAGAACATAATTTACAACCTTGATATTAATAGGTTAGCATGGGAGAGAAAAAGATGTGTGGAGAGATGAAAAACGGGTACTGTGATGATTTCTCAAGAAAAAATCCTAATTAAAAATACTATATTTTTGTATAAAACATGGCTTTCGAAAAAAACAACGGTGGCGAGGACAAATTATACAATAAACTAAAAGAGTAGCTTGTGAGTGAAAACACTGTGGATTTCAATAGTTTTTTTTTTCGTTTTTCGTTTTTGAACAGTGACCATTGTCTGATTCGCTATTGTTATGATACTTATATATTGTTTCACAGCAAGTAACAAAGAAATGCCAGTGGCTTACTGGAAAACATGACTGAGCACATGGAAGAGGTAAGAGGTTCGAATCCCAGTTCCACCTTTACCGTTTCTTGCCTTTTTTTTCTTTTTTTTTCAGGCTGAGGTAAGAGGCTAAACGGGCATAACAAGTTTTTAATAAAAGAAACAACGCTTCCCATAAAAGAAATATTATATTCATTAAAATAAAGAAAATGCATGGATAAAAAAAAATATTTTTTGATTAAAAGTAAATTTGTTTTCTTTTTAATTCAAATCACTACGTTTTTTATGAATCTTCTCCCCTTACTATTATTGTTTTTTATTCAATGAATATGCTGGTAATAAATAAATGGTTTTGTTGTCAAGATTAATAAAAAAATATTTTTGATTAAAAGTAAATTTGTTTTCTTTTTAATTCAAATCACTACGTTTTTTATGAATCTTTTCCCCTTACTATTATTGTTTTTTATTAAATGAATATGCTGGTAATAAATAAATGGTTTTGTTGTCAAGATTAATAAAAAATACACTTATCTTCCATAATCATTAGTTGTATTTTATACTAAATTTTTTTTATTATCATATAACTAAATAAAAATTGATTTAAAAAAATTATCCTGGACAACGTATGGGAATAATCCAGTTGGTTTTCATTTCGGCCCTTATACTTTTAATTTTGGATTTTAATCCCTTTATATTTAATGTAAATTTCAGCCCTATTACTTTTAATTTTTTATTTTAATCCCTTTATTTCTTTTAATTTCAAGAATAATCCTTACTTTTGTCCATATATATATATATATAAGTGTGCTTAGCTTTGATTTTTAATTTTTTTTATTTTCTTATTTGTTGGGCTGGTATATTTTTTTTCAAAACAAATAGTACTTAAATTTTATTTTATATCTATGATCATTTGGAAATTGATATTTGTATTTTTTATGTTATTTCTTTTAGTTTTTTTTTTCCTTTTTTATTTTTTTATTTTTACGTCATGTGACTTTTTTTACCTGATAATTTTTATTTTATTTTTTTGTTTGATCTTTTGTTAACGTTTTTATGATTTTTTTAGTCTTTTATTTTTTTTCATTATTAGCATAATAATAATAATAATAATAATAATAATAATAATAATAATAATAATAATAATAATAATAATAATAATTTAATGTTTTTCTCTTACTTACTCTTTTGTTAATGTTTTTTAGGTTTTTTTTTCTCTCGGGATAATTTGATAATTTTTATTTTTTTAACAGTTATACAAACTTTTTATTCAGCCTGCAAAGTAGTGTAATATTTTTTTATAAATTTTGAGGTCAAGTAATTTTTTTTCCAGTCAATAATTTTTATTGTTTTTTTCATTTATTTTATTTTTTTCATTTGCTCTTTTGTTAATGTTTTTAGGTTTTTTTTAAGCCTTTGATTTAATTTTGTTTTCTTCCCGTTATTAAAACAATAATAATATGAATATTAAGAATAATAATAATATTTTTTTTTGTTTGATCTTTTGTTAAAGTTTTTATGATTTTTTTAGTCTTTAATTTTTTTTTCATTATTAGCATAATAATAATAATAATAATAATAATAATAATTTAATGTTTTTCTCTTGCTTACTCTTTTGTTAATATTTTTTAGGTTTTTTTTTCTCTCGGGATAATTTGATAATTTTTATTCTTTTAACAGTTATACAAACTTTTTACTCAGCCCGCAAAGTAGTGTAATAGTTTTTTTATAAATTTTGAGGTCAAATAATTTTTTTTTCCAGTCAATGATTTTTATTATTTTTTTCATTTATTTTATTTTTTCATTTGCTCTTTTGTTAATATTTTTAGGTTTTTTTTAAGCCTTTGATTTAATTTTGTTTTCTTCCCGTTATTAAAACAATAATAATATGAATATTAAGAATAATAATAATAATTTTAGAATTTTCGTGAATACATTATCTTAACAATCTAATTTTGTTTTTTTGCTTATTACCGAATAATAATATTAATAATAATAATAATAATAATAATAATAATAATAATAATAATAATAATTCAAGTTTTGTTCTTACTTGCTTTTTTTTTCTCTCGAGGTATTTTGATAATTGTTATTGTTTTGACAGTAAGAGTGATGATAATTTTAGAAGTTAACACTTCGATGTTACTGTTGTTATAACAGGGTATTTTGATTTGTTTCTTTATATCAAACTTTACATGTAAAAATATTATATTTTAATCTGAACAATTGTAAAAATTATTTGCTCTGCCCGCAACGAAGTGCGGGCCATTAAACTAGTTTACACTAAAAAATCAACTATAAAAATTAAAAATATGTCTAAAAGAACTTTAAAATTTAGTATGAGTTTTTTTTTTCTCAATTTCATCTTCAATAGCCTTTTGTCACTTTGTTTATTCAACAACATCTTTGAAGCAAGGTTGTCAATTCCGTTCCATTTCGGCTGGAATGTTCCGTTAAGAAATCCAAGACAAAACGGCGTCGTTTTCGTCTCGGTTTTAATTCCGGCTGGAATGTCTCGGTACCGTTCCGGGTGTGCCTTTCCAGCCTTAAAATCCTCTTTATTTTGATTGACTTGTGATTTTGTTTCTAATTTTGAGATTATGTTTGTGTGACTTTGTGTTTGTATTGTATAATTTAAAGTTAGTTTATCTTAAATTTTAATTACACTTATTAAATTAATATTTTTTTATATATAATTAATTATATATGAATAATATATACCCGAAAAAATATACCAAAATACTCTGAAACCAAAACATTCCGTATTAATAAAAAAAACCAGAACAGTATTGAGAACCGAGAAAGTTGCTTTGAAGATCAAAGGATGAGAATTGAGCAAAACGAGTGCTGGAACAGTGATGACACGTATATCCACGCACCACCATCATTATCAACGCATGATCTCCACACATCGTATCCTGGGAACTGTAAAAACAGTTCCCTCCCTATGCCGATAGTGTAAGTCACCCAACCTCTAAGACAAAGAAAATAAAAACACAACAAAATAGCTTTTATTGCTATTTCCCTTTCAGATATGATTTTCCCTTTTCTTATATTTTTTCATATTTTTTTTGGGGTGGCTGCAATAAGGAATGAGAGGAACTATAGAGATCATGAAAGGGATGGACCAGGAGTTGGTAAAAGATGGTCTATAAGCTTTGGTTACGAGGTGTTATGGGTTGTTGAAGATGATGGAGTTCAGGTCCAACTTTTACTGTGGCAGGCTGCTAATCTATATAACAATATTTCGTTGTAAAAATCATCACTTGACTCTTCGTGATTTTACAAGTTAGTATGTATTTATATGTTAAATTGGATTAAACTTGAAAACTAATAAAATTAAATTTGATTTGTGCAAAATCAATAAAATTGATCTGATTTTACGAGTTTAGTAAATTTATGGTAGGAAGCAAGTTAATTTTGAATTTGACCTTAAAATATTTGTTGATGATTTTGTGAGATTAAACATATCTTTCAAACTATATATTGGATCTAGTTGAAATTTTATAGGAGAATATTAGATATATGAAAATATATTTTGGTCAATTATTATATTAAACAAAGTTTAGAAACAAATTATTTCAGAGATTCAAAGTTACTAGATGAATCTTGTCAAATATATCAAGCTAGACATTCATGTATTGTTTTGGATACATCTAGAGTTACAAATGAAATTTTGTTGCGATTCTAGATGGAAGAGAAACTAAACATCTCAAATTTTTTAAATACATATGATAAACTCAGTAACTTATTCATATGAGAGAGAACTGTGTGTTTAAAATCATGACTGAATCTACTAGAAATTTATGAAAATTAGAGATTTGGACTACATGAAAAATTTTAGAATGAAGATTTTGTTTTTATAATCATATTTTATTTATTTATTTATTTAATATTAAATGATTATTTCTAATTAATTTTTTTATGGCATATTAAACATTATTTAATAGTTTATTTTAATTATTAGTCTTATTTTATTTAATTATTAATTTAGATTCATTAGCTTGCAACTTAAAAGAGGTTCATCATGACTTGCTATGATAAGAACAATCAAGTTATCACGATGTTTTTGTGTATTTGCTATCATTTAGTAATTTGCCTGTATTGGAAAGTTTGATTTTGAGATATTTTATTTTATCATGTAATTGATTTCTTGATTTATATTATTTATCTTTTTTATTTATTTAAATCACTAATTGATTATACTATTATTGACTTTTTTTTTATTAAATTTTAATATAATTTAATTTATTGACTTAAATTGTCAATATATAGTTAAAAAATATACTTATGATTTTATGATTTGATTTTACATTATTTTTTTATGTTGTGTCAAAAAAATAATTTTCACAACTTTGGTTCTAGGGTTTTTTGTGTTTTGTGGGGAGAGGGTGGGTTAGTGAGTTTATGATTTTTTTTTTATTTTCTTGTCCCCTTTCTTTGTGAGGATCGCTCACTATTTTACACATAATTTTTTTATCCATTTCCCTCTAATTGTTTACTCCAACAAGCAACCTTAACTCAACTTACTACCTTCTTTTCTTTCTTTTTATTTTTAGTCCATTTGTCCAAATATGTTTTTAATTTTTATTTTATTCAAATTGTTTTTAACACGGCTCAAAAAGTGTATTGATAACAAAACACGATGAATGAGACGCTGAAATTAAGGCAAATACATCACGAATGCAATTTGTGGGGTTTTTAAAATTATTTTTTTTGCAATTTTTGGTTTTTTTGGGATAACTTTAAAAAATACTGTTCGAAATTGGACAGCAATATTATTAATGTTAATTATTTTGGTTGCATGCCCATAATGCAACTAGATCGGTTGCCTTATCTGAAACCATAGACATTGGCTGCTTAAAAGAAAAGTCCACCTCTTTGATAAGGTCAACATGGAAGAGAAAATAATATGGAGAAGGGATAGCTTAATAATTAATTAAGCTACAGGAAGTGGAGCCATGGGAAACGGAAAGGATAAGACACGATAGGCAATATACTGTCATCATCTTTCTTTAAACACGTGGTGAAACGGACAAGGGATCAGATGAGACGCGTTTCACCATTCTGAAATGCAAATTTAGAAGAGAAAAAGTGTTGCCATTGTTGATTATTTTCTTGAAATGATTTACAGTTGACTCTTTTGTTTATTTATTATTATTTGCTTAGCAAACAAGCAAATGGGTTTTACAGAGATGGCATCCGCCACCAAAGGAGCAATGCCATTATTTAACAAATCCAGCGAAAGCTCTCCTGAGTTTAACTTTTATAGATAAATACCCATCCACCCACAAACGCCGCCCGCCACCCTCGTTTATCGAACTTTCGAGGAAAGACAGAGCCATGTTATTTTATTTAGGGCATGATATGCCACGGGTTATTTGGCACTATAAAATGCACACGCTATTCCTCTCAAAGACTACTTCTGTAACCACAATCAAGACCTGCATAATTTAGAAATCTTGCCATTTTTCTCTGTTTATTTCTTCAAGTAATTTTGTGATTATGGCTACCGGGCAAGCACCAGGCAACCCCATTCCAGCAATGAGAACATACCAGCCGGTGGAGCATCCGGTGGTGGTAATAGGGCCACAGTACCTGGCCCAGTACCCTGTTGAGCTCGTCGTCTACTCAAAGCTATAGACTCTCGGAGAAAATGATTTTAAGGTGTCTGACATCAATGGCACCAACATTTTCCAAGTCAAGAGTAAACTCTTAACCCTGCATGATCGTCGTTTTATGAAAGATGCATCTGGGAACTCCCTTGTCAATCTCAGGCAGAAGGTATATATATATATTTGTTGCTCTTCCTTTGAAATCTAACCTTCACAGCAATGATGAATTCTAAATTTGGTTGCCTCTTACACGAGATTCGGTATGATTCAACCAATATAAACACCGAGGATAATTTGTTTATTTTTAAAATTGATGAAAATTGAATACAATCAATCAACTTTATATGTTATCATTACTGTCCATAGATGAATGAGATTGCTCACTGCGTGCTCATCGTTTTCTGCAGATAAGGACCATGCATCGCAGGTGGGAAGCTTTTAGAGGAGAAAGCAAGGAGGAGAGATATCTGCTTTTCACAGCCAAGAAATCAAAGCTGTTCCAGTTCAAAACTCAGCTAGACGTATTCTTGCCTAACAACAAAGGAGAGGTCCCTGATTTCAAGGTCAAAGGAGGGTACGGCGAGAGCTCCTGCTCTATACTTCTCGGAGACTCCAATACCATGCTTGCACAAGTAAGTTGGATGCTCTCATTAATTTGATTTAGAGTCCTAATTTTATAGGTAATTAGTATTAAATATACTTTTATTTTTTTTAACTTTTATGATATAACATCTACCAAAACGGTAATAACATCAACCAAAACAGTATTCGTATTTAAAAAAAAATTCAAGTTCCAACCCGTGTTTTATAATAAAAGAAGATGTATATTTTGTCCTATTTATAAAATTATGAAATCTAAGTTATATTTTTGGTTAATTTGGAACTTGTTCCTTAAGTCTTTTAAATAATTAATATCCTATATAGTTATTTTAACTTAAACAAAATGTTATCCTTTTAAGTGATCCTACTAATATTTTTCATTTTGTATAAACACAGATGCATAGATTACACTCTCTCACAACTATGATCTTGGATTCAGATAGTTTTGGAGTGACCGTGTATCCTAATGTTGATTATGCCTTCATAGTAGCTCTTGTGGTGATTCTAGATGAGATCAATGCGGATCGTAGTGACGAAGATTAAATATAATTTTATTATTATTATTATTATTATTATTATTTCAAGAAAAGTCTTCAAGTTCTATTGTTTTTTATTGTAATTCCAAGAGAAACCAATCATGGTTTTCAAGATTGAATGATCAAATCGTTTCCCTTCTACCTTCTATCTTCACTTTTTTCGTATGTTTTTGTATGGTGATTTCATCACGTGTTTTAGAGTTATGGTAATATTCTTAATCATCGCACGACATGGTATCAAAGGGTCATGGAAATCGCCACTTTGTTGGAATATTGTTTTATCATATCAGATATGCGAGAGCATGCAAATAAAAAAATCCCAACATATATAATCATACTTATAAAAATTATAATGATAAAATTAAAATGAAATAAAGTTTAATGATTGAATTGTTAAACGGGCCTAAAAGGAAAGAAAATGGGTGTGAAAAGTTTGGTAACAGTTTACTATGGGGGGATGAAGAGTGTTACTGCAATGTTTTCATGATATTTTTTCAGTTTATAGGGTTAATTCATAAAATCAATATCATATATACAATAGCACATAAATTAAAGCAGAATTCTACCCCTTAGATCAAACTGAACTAACTTGTAATGATGAAATTAAATAAATTATAATTCATTGCATGTTTAACAATGTATTTCAAAAATATTTTTATTTTTTGTTATCAATTAAGTTTTTTTAAAATAATTTAAAAACAACTCTATCCATATTCTTAAACCGGAACTCATTGGTTACAAAGTGTTAAGGATAAAAAAAAGATCTAATAATTTTTTTATTTTTAATTTTTGCAAGAACTCGGGTGAACAGAGTTGATTAAATCTTCTTGATATCTAGATAGATAAACTTGATTTGGTTACTGGATAGAAATACCATCTCCTTGATCATGCTTACGGACCATATGCCTCTATATATCTTTCTTTATATATGTAAAAGATGCTTCCAAGTTGCAGTCTTTACGAATAAAAATAAAATTAATTGTGATGTCATTGTTGATTTGTTTCTTTAAATTATTTTACAGTTGACTTTTTTCTTTTCCCTATAATCTTTTTTTAGAAAAAAAAGAAAAGAAATGTATTTAGTAGCTGTATTTGGTTATCTTTTTGGATAAAAAATGAAAATAGAAAGAAATAACTCTTGTATATCTCAATATGTTTTGAAACGAGAAAAACATAATCGAAAGATATTTTTAATATTTATTGTTTTTATTTTCAATACTTGTTCCTTGAGAAAACAGATTGCGTGCTCGATACCCCTCCACCCACAGACTCTCCCCCTCCCTCGCACGTGATATGCCATAGGTTGATTGGCACTATAAAATGCGAACACCATTCTTCTGAAACACTACTTTTATAAACATCATCAAGACCTGCACAATATAGAAATTTAACTATTTTTCTTTCTGTTTCTTTCTCCGAGTAATATTGTCTTAATTTCTGTGATTATGGCTACTGGGCATGCACCAAGCAACCCCGTTCCTGCTATGAGAACGTACCCGCCGGTGGAGCATGCGGTGGTGGTAGTAGGGCCACAGTACCTGGCACAGTACCCTGTTGAACTCGCCGTCTCCACAAAGCTATGGACTCTTGGAGAAAATGATTTTAAGGTGTCTGACATTAACGGCGCCCTCATCTTCCAAGTCACGAAGAAACTCTTAAGCCTGAATGATCGTCGTTTTCTGAAAGATGCAGCCGGGAACACCCTTGTCAATCTCAAGCGGAAGGTATGTTCATCTGCTCTTTGTCATTTGTTTTCATTTATTTAATGAAAATAAATATCTGGGGATAATGTTTTATAATGGTAGCATATTATTATCACAAAATCTTATAAAACTCAAACAAAAACAACAATGATTCAAACTGAATATGATGAGATGGCTTATCGCTTGTTTAATTTATCGTCTTCTCCAGATAATGAGCTTGCACCAAACGTGGGAAGTTTATAGAGGAGAAAGCGATGAGGAGAAAGACAAGCTTTTCACAGTCGAGAAATCAAAGCTGTTCCAACTAAAGACTGAGCTAGACGTATTCTTGGCTAATCACAACGAAGGAGAGCTCCCAGATTTCAAGGTCAAAGGAGAGTTCGGCGAGAGCGCCTGCTCTGTACTTCTTGGAGATTCCAATACCATGCTTGCTCAAGTGAGTTCGATGCTCTCATTAATTTAATAAACAGCAACCATTCCTAATTAAGAAACATTAATTATAGTTGTTAGGATCTGATGCTCTTTTAATTTCAATGATTGTTCACTTTTTTTCAGTTTAATAAGAACAATAATAATTTTTTTTGAGAGACCAAACCTATATTTTATAATAAATATACATTGTTAAACCTATTTGAAGACTCATTAACAGAACTAATTATTTCTAAAATATGACAATATTAAGGAACTGTTTTTTTTTTTTCGAGAGAGAGATCTTGAGGTCATATTTAATAATAATAAAAAAAACATCTAATAATTTTGGGGTTTATTTATTTCAAACACAAAGAATTCTGATTAATTAATATATCCTATGTTATTATTTTAATCAAGAAATACTCTTCATGGCTCATACTAATATTTTTTTATTATGCGAACGCAGATGCATAAAAGACACTCTCTCGCAAGTGCTATTTTGAATCCAAATAGTCTTGGAGTGGTTGTGTATCCTAATGTTGACTATGCATTCATTGTGGCTCTTGTGGTGATTCTCGGTCGAATCAATGCAGATCAAAATGGAGGAAATTAAATACAACTTTTATGGTGGTTCTTGATGACATTAATGCAGATCGCAATGGTGAAGATTGAATATATCTTATGAGAGAAGTTTTCGAGTTTAATAATTCTCTTATTGTAAAATTAAATACAATGCATGTTTTATTGCTTTTCCTTAATGTAAAAATGTTTGCCTTGTGGATGACATAAAGATTAAAATACATTACTTTTGTTAAGTTTTATAATATTTTTTGAATGTGTTTTGAATTATGATCAAACTTAAAAATTAAAAGATAATTTGGAATAAATGATCATTCAATAAACTTAGTTGAATAACTTAAGTAAACTTGGTAAAGAACTAAAATTTGCGATCAACAACCTTGATTCAATTAACTTAGAAAAAACATACCGATACTTTTAGTTCTTCCATTCCTTTTTCTCTTATATTATAGATGTTGCCGCTTCTATAAACGTTGATGAAGCAACTACGATATCCATTGTATAGGTCTAATCTTTGTTTAGAGCGTTTGATATTGTGTTCACGATTTATTTTCAAGGTATTCTATATCTAAAAATATATTAAAATAATATTTTTTAAATTTTTAATTTTTAATATCAGCATATTATAACTATACAAAAATATTTTAAAAAATAATTTTAGCCAATTTTTGTTTGGACCGCATAGGCCCAGTTTGGATTTTATTGAAAACTATATGAACATTAATTTGATTAACTCCAGGGGATTTGATAAAAGATATATTGAATCATAATATCAACATTTTTCTTTCTATTTATTTCTTCAAGATAAATCACGAGAGCGCGACATTACGATGACTTTCCCGGGAGCGGGTATTCATGTCGTGGTTTTTTATTTTGAAACGGAGAGTCGTCACCTAGTTTTATGGTCACTAGGAAACCTAGCTAGTCTTTTAGATATTTTAAGGCAATGAACTGGTTGCATAAAAGGAAGGTTTAGCACCCCTAGTATGCCCTTCATAAGGTAAGTTGCTTGGCAAGGTTGTTCAAATCGCGAGCTGAGTATTAAAATCTTACAAGTTTATGAGTCAAAATGTATTTACAAGCTAAATCAAACTACAACTCAAAAAAATCATATTTGACTTGTGCAAAATCGGTAAAATCAGTTCGATTTTACGAGTTTCCTAAAATTGTGATATGAGCCAAGTTATTTTTGAATTTGATCTTAAAATATTTATTGATGATTTTGTGAGATCAAATATATCTTTCAAACTATATATTGGATCTAGTTAAAATTTTATAGGAAAATATTAGATACATGAAAATATATTTTAGTGAATTGTTAGATTAAACAAAGTAAGAAAACATATTATTTCAGAAAGTCAAGTTTCTATATGAATCTTATTAAATCATCTATATGTACTATACTACATCTTTCATGAAAGATCCAAAGTGAGAAAAAATCATTTTGAAGAAAAGAATAATATTAGATAAAATTTGGTATTAGAACATAATTGTGACAATAACAAAATTACTGCAAATACCGAGGGATTTATCTAACCTTAAAGATTAGATAAAGAAAGTATGAGTTTAAATTTATGAAAACTCCTAATTAATCTAAAAATCATGATGAATTTGGAAGTAAATGAGAAGGATAAGAAAAGCAGAAGGCAGCAGAGACAAGGTTTAGAAAACATTTTTTATTCTCTATTTTTATTAATCGCTAGTAACCATGAGATAGACACTTGCAATTGGTTCAAACAGGATAGACTCCATTTCCATCAACGTGGAGCCTAAAAATAAGTAACAACAATAAGAATGGCTTGTAGTGTGTAAAGGAAGGTTAGTTGTTGAGAAAAGAGAGATCGAGTGGTTTTGCGACAGTGGTTCGAAAGGGCACGACGAGGATGAAGGAAATTGCCTTTTGTTTTAAGGCTTGTCTCACTGCTTTCAAAGCATGTAAAGGCTTGAAGTGGAAATGGGACTTCATGCTTTGGTTACGGGGTGCTACGAGTTGTTGAAGATTATGGAGTCTTGGTCCTCTTTTTTGTTTGGGGAGGCTCCTCCTCCTTAGAATAATGGTTCTAAGGATTTTTGTGTTTGTGTAGACAGAGGGCTATTTTTTTATTATTTTGTTTGCTATTTTTTCAGGGAAAACTTTAAAAAATAAAGTTGGAAATTGGACAGCAGCGTCATTAATGCTAATTATTTTGGGTGCATGCCCATAATGCAACTAGATCGGTTGCCTTGTTTGAAGCCATAGACACTGGCTGCCAAAAAAGAAAAGTCCACCTCTTTGATAAGGTCAACATGGAAGAGAAAATGGCATGTGTAGACTTGAAAAAGGGATAGCTTAATAATTAATTAACGCCCTGTAGCAACAGGAAGTGGAGCCATGGGAGATGGAAAGGATAAGACACGATATATACTGCCATCAACTTTCTTTAAACGCGTGTTGAAACGGACAAGGGATCAGATGAGACGCGTTTCACCATTCTGAAATGCATAACGATGCTCCAAGTTGCCTTTTTTAAGAAGAGAAAAGTGTTGCCATTGTTGATTATTTTCTTGAAATGATTTACATTTGACTGTTTTGTTTATTTGTTTTTATTTTCTTAGCAAAAGAGCAAATGGGTTTTACAGAGATGTGCATCCGCCGGCAAAGGAGTAACCACACCAAAATATAAAAAAGGAGCAATGCCATTATTTAACAAATCCAGCGAAAGCACACTTTGAGTTTAACGTTTAGAAATAAATACCCGTCCACCCACAAACGCCGCCCGCCGCCTGCCGCCCTTGTTGATCGAACTTTTGAAGAAAGAGAGAGCCATATTATTTTATTTAACGACATGATATGCCACAGGTTAATTGGCACTATAAAATTCACAGGCCATTCCTCTCGAAGACTACTTCTGTAACCACAATCAAGACCTGTATAATATAGAAATCTAGCCATTTTTCTTTCTGTTTATTTCTTCAAGTAATATTGTGATTATGGCTACCGGGCAAGCACCAAGCAACCCCATTCCAGCTATGAGAACATACCAGCCGGTGGAGCATCCGGTGATGGTAATAGGGCCACAGTACCTGGCCCAGTATCCTGTTGAGCTCGTCGTCTCCTCGAAGCTATGGACTCTCGGAGAAAATGATTTTAAGGTGTCCGACATCAATGGCACCAACATTTTCCAAGTCAAGAGTAAACTCTTAACCCTACATGATCGTCGTTTTATGAAAGACGCAGCTGGCAACTCCCTTGTCAATCTCAGGCAGAAGGTATCTTCGTTTTCTTCTTTTGAAATTTAGCCTACACAACAATGATGGATTCTAAATTTGGTTACCTCTTACACGAGATTGAATACAATCAAACAACTTTATATATTATCATTACTGTCCATAAATGAATGAGATTGCTCACTGCGTGCTCATCGTTTTCTACAGATAAGGACCATGCATCGCAGGTGGGAAGCTTTTAGAGGAGAAAGCAAGGAGGAGAAGGATCTGCTCTTCACAGCCAAGAAATCAAAGCTGTTCCAGTTCAAGACTCAGTTAGACGTATTCTTGCCTAACAACAAGGGAGAGGTCCCTGATTTCAAGGTCAAAGGAGGGTACGGCGAGAGCTCCTGCTCTATACTTCTCGGAGATTCCAACACCATGCTTGCACAAGTAAGATGGATGCTCTCATTAATTTAATTTAGACTCCTAATTTAATAGGTAATTAGTATTAAATATACTTTTATGTTTAACTTTATGATATAGTAGTTATAACATCAACCAAAACGGTATTCGTATTTCTTTTTTAAAAGTCCAAGTTCCAACCTGTGTTCTATAATAAAAGAAGATGTATATTTTGTCAAACTTGTTCATACTAATTTTTTCATCTTGTTTACACGCAGATGCATAGATTACACTCTCTCAAGACAATGATCTTGGATTCAGATAGTTTTGGAGTGACCGTGTATCCTAATGTTGATTATGCCTTCATCGTAGCTCTTGTGGTGATTCTTGATGAGATCAATGCGGATCGCAGTGGAGAAGATTAAATACAATTTATTTATTTATTATTATTTGAAAAAAAATCTTCAATTTTTATTGTAATTTCAAGAGAAACCAGTCATGGTTTTCAAGATTGAACGATCAACTCGATTGAAAAATGTAATTGTTTGCCTTCATTGCCGTCAATTGTTTCCCTTTTATCTTCACTTTTTTCATATGTTTCTGTATGGTGATATCATCACGTGTTTTAGAGTTATGGTAATATTCTTAATCATCGCACGACATGGTATCAAAGGGTCAAGGAAATAGCCACCTAATTGTTTGACTTGATAACTTTCAATTATTTCCCTTTTTTTTTTAAAAAAGGGCACGAGCTGGAAAGATGGCCTGCACATCGGACCTAATGTTTTTTTTTTTCTTAAATAAAATGATAAAATGAAAATGAAATAAAGCCCAATGATTGAATTGTTAAAGGGCCTAAAAGGAAAGAAAATGGGTGTGAACAGTTTGGTAAACACTTTTATATGGGGGGGGGGGGGGGGGGTGAAGAGTGTTACTGCAATGTTTTCATGATATTTTTTTTTATTTTATAGCATTAATTCATAAAATCAATCTTTAACTTTTGTGATATACCATATATACAATAGCATGCAAATTAAAGCAGACTAAACTAACTTGTAAAGATGAAATAAAAATAAAATATAATTAAGTGCATGTTTGATACTGCGTTTTAAAAATGTTTTTAAGAAACTTTTTATTTTTATTTTTTGTTATAAATTAGTTTTTTTACAATAGCATGCAAATTAAAGTAGACTAAACTAACTTGTAAAGATGAAATTTACATAAAAATATAATTAAGTGCATGTTTCATATTGTGTTTTAAAAAAAAATTTAAAAAAAATTTATTTTTATTTTTTGTTATAAATTAGTTTTTTGGTATTTTAAAAAAAAATATTTTTTTAATATATTTATAAATAAAAATCATATTAAAAAACAACTCTAATCCCATTCTTAAACCGGAACTCAGTGGTTACAAAGTGTTAATGATAAAAAAAAAAGATCTAATAAATTTTCTTGATTTATAAAAACTTGATTTGGTTACTGGATAGAAAAACTTATCTCCTTGATCATGACCATATGCCCATATCTTTATTTATATATACGTAAAAGGGACCGGGTCAGGCACGGTTCACCATTGTGAAATTAATGCAAAAGATGCTCCAAGTTGCAGTCTTTACGAATAAAAATAAAATTAATTGTGATGTCATTGTTGATTTGTTTCTTTAAATTATTTTACAGCTGACTTTTTTGTTTAGCCTATTTTCTTTTTAAAAAAATAAAAACAAATGGATTTAGTTGCTGTATTTGGTTATTTTTTTAGATAAAAAATGAAAATAGAAAGAATAATTCTTGTATATCTCAATATGTTTTGACATGAGAAAAACATAGCGTATAGATATTTTTAATATTTTTGTTTTTATTCATTCAACGAAACATATTTATGTTATTTTCTATAATTGTTCCTTTAGAAAACAGATTGCGCTCGATACCCATCCACCCACAGACTCCACCCGTAAGCGCAAAGAAACCTTCGAAGAAGAACAGAGCCTTTTTATTTACGTATGTATTTATTTATTTAAGGACATGATATGCAATAGGTTGATTGGCACTATAAAATACGGACACCATTCTTCTCAAGACCTGCATGAAGTAGAAATTTAGCTAATTTTCTTTCTGTTTATTTCTTCGAGTAATCTTGTCTTTCTTCGATCATGGCTACTGGGCAAGCACCAAGCAACCCCGTTCCTGCTATGAGAACGTACCCGCCGGTGGAGCATCCGGTGGTGGTGATAGGGCCACAGTACCTGGCACAGTACCCTGTTGAGCTCGCCGTCTCCACAAAGCTATATATGGACTCTTGGAGAAAATGATTTTAAGGTGTCTGACATTAACGGCACCGTCATCTTCCAAGTCACGAAGAAACTCTTCAGCCTGACTGATCGTTGTTTTCTGAAAGATGCAGCCGGTAACACCACTGTCAATCTCAAGCGGAAGGTATGTTCAATTGCTCACAAAATCTTATAAAACTCAAAGAAAAACAACAATGATTCAAACTGAATTTGATGAGATGGCTTATCGCCTGTTTAATTTATCGTCTTCTCCAGATAATGAGCTTGCACCAAACGTGGGAAGTTTATAGAGGAGAAAGCGATGAGGAGAAAGACAAGCTTTTCACAGTCGAGAAATCAAAGTTGTTCCAATTAAAGACTGAGCTAGACATATTCTTGGCTAATCACAACGAAGGAGAGCTCCCAGATTTCAAGGTCAAAGGAGAGTACGGCGAGAGCGCCTGCTCTGTACTTCTTGGAGATTCCAACACCATGCTTGCTCAAGTGAGTTCGATGCTCTCATTAATTTAATAAACATCAACCATTCCTAATTAAGAAACATTAATTATAGTTGTTAGGATGTGATGTTCTTTTAATTTCAATGATTGTTCTTTCAATATTCATTGTTTTCCATTTTTTCCACATTATTTATTTTATATTTTTCAATTTACCTTCTTCTTCTTGTTTTTCTTTCTACTTTCAAAACATAGTTAAACGTTTAATAAGAGCAATACTATTTTTTTTGAGAGACCAAATCTATATTTTATAATAAAAATACATTGTTAAACCTATTGAAGACTCATGAACAAAACTAATTATTTCTAAAATATGACAATATTAAGCAATTGTTTTTGTAGAGAGAGAGAGAGAGAGTGGCCATCTTTATTAATAATAATAAAAAAAAACATCTAATAAATTTGGGGTTTATTTATTTCAAACATTAAGAGTACTTCTGAATAATTAATATATCCAAAGTTATTATTTTATTTAAGAATTGTCTTCATGATAGCTCATGCTAATATTTTCTTATTATATGAACACAGATGCATAAAAGACACTCTCTCGCAAGTACTATTTTGAATCCAGATAGTCTTGGAGTGAATGTGTATCCTAACGTTGATTATGCTTTCATTGTGGCTCTTGTGGTGATTCTCGGCCAGATCAATGCAGATCAAAATGGCAAACACTGAATACAACTCTTATGGTGGTTCTTGATGACATTAATGTAGATTAATGGTGAAGATTGAATATATCTTATGAGAGAAGTTTTCAATTTTAATAGTTCTTTTATTGTAAAATTAAATACAATGCATGTTTTATTGTTTTTCCTTAATGTAAAAATGTTTGCCTCATGGATGATATAAAGAGTAAATACATTACTTTTTGTTAAGTTTTATAATATTTTTCGAATGTGAGTTGAATTATGATCAAACTTAAAAATTGATAGATAATTTGGAATGAATGATCACTCAACAAACTTCGTTGAATAGCTTAAGTAAAGTTTGTTTGAGTATTTTCCAAAAGGATAGATGAATTGGATCATATAATTTTCATGATGAAAAGCTCAATAATAGCTTAATTATTTCAAAATGAGATTTTTATTTTTATTATTGTTTTTTAGGTAGCCAACTTTGTAAATAGAAAATCGTTAACCATATATTAATACCTCAACTTTAACGTCATAGAATAAACAATAGTCATTTGAAATGAAAATGATTTTTGTTTTTTTTATTTCTATACAAAGCATTTCTCAACTTGTAAGTTTTTTTTTTCTATTTAGCCTTTAACTTATCTAGCATTATAATTTAACGTTAACCCTTGATTTCAACACATCTTCCTGGAGTATTAACATTTTAAATATAAAATAATTGAGCCTCATCAATGTGTTACTGAAAGGCAAGGCTCGTTGCAGTATAGATTGCTTCAATGTAATAATATCATCGCTACCATGCAATGATGTCTTAGCACTTCATGACAAAGAAATAAATGATTTGTCTTCAGAATTGATTGGTTTTTTCTGAGGATTCATTTTTCATTTTGAAATTAACTTGGGTTATAATTATCTATCAACTTTTTTATATAGATAAATGAAATGAATGTCCATGAAAAGCAAAAAAAAAAAAAAAAAAGGTTAAAAGTTAATAGGGTTTTTTTTTGTCATTTCCTTTTTTTTAAAATAGTAAATTTGTCGCATTGCTCTTTAAGTAAAAAAAGTTAATCGTTATGCAATTGTAGCATGCCGTTGTAAAAAGCAACCCATCACTGCATGTAATGTGTAGCTGAAGGGTTACTCCTTCGCTAGAGAAAATAATGCAGCGGTACAATGAATAGCAAGAGAAAATAATGCAGCGGGTACAATGACGACGAGAGGGAGGGAAATTAAAAAAAAAAACATACTCAACCATAACCACCTGCAACCGCCATCATTCCTTTTCTTCAAGTAATATTGTCTTTCTGTGATTATGGCTACTGGGCAAGCACCAAGCAACCCCGTTCCTGCTATGAGAACGTACCCGCCGGTGGAGCATCCGGTGGTGGTGATAGGGCCACAGTACCTGGCACAGTACCCTGTTGAGCTCGCCGTCTCCACAAAGCTATGGACTCTTGGAGAAAATGATTTTAAGGTGGCTGACATTAACGACACCGTCATCTTCAAGGTCAAGAAGAAACTCTTCAGCCTGCATGATCGTCATTTTCTGAAAGATGCAGCCGGTAACACCCTTGTCGATCTCAAGCGGAAGGCATGTTCAATTGCTCTTTGTCATTTGTTTTCATTTATTTATTGACAATAAATATCTGAGATAATTTTTTATAAGAAAAAAATGTAATTTCACTGATATTAACGGTAGCATATTATTATCACAAATTTTACCGTTTTCTTCAGATAATCAGCATTCGCCAAAGGTGGAAAGGTTTATAGAGGAGAAAGCGATGAGGAGAAAGACAAGCTTTTCACAGTCGAGAAATCAAAGCTGTTCCAACTAAAGACTGGGTTAGACGTATTCTTGGCTAATCACAACGAAGGAGAGGTCCCAGATTTCAAGGTCAGAGGAGAGTACAGCGAGAGCGCCTGCTCTTTACTGAAGAATTATTAAACTTGCTTTTAATAGGCATTACACATCAAATCTTACATTTACAATGAGTTAATTCTAACGTCTACTTGCTATATATATATATATTCATGATTTATGTGCAGAGATTATGGAATATATATTAATAATTTGTAACAGCAAATCTCTTAGCTGCTGCCCTGCATAATCGTAGCTGCTACCCTGCATTTCCATTTCCATATATCTGCATTTCCATATATGTATTCACATGTACTTCTTGGAGATTCCAACACCATGCTTGCTCAAATGAGTTCGATGCTCTCATTAATTCAATAAACAGCAACCATTCCTAATTAAGAAACATTAAATATAGTTGTTAGGATCTGATGTTCTTTTAATTTCATTGATTGTTCTTTCAATATTCATTGTTTTCCATTTTTTCCACATTATTTATTTTATATTTTTCAATTTACCTTCTTCTTTTTTTTTACTTTCCTAACATTGTTAAACGTTTTATAAACAAAATACTAATATTTTTTCTGAGAGATCAAAACTATATTTTATAATGAAAATACATTGTTAAACCTATTTAAAGACTCATTAACAAAACTAATTATTTCTAAAATATGACAATATTAAGTGAATGTTTTTTTTTTTAGAGAGAGAGAGAGATCTCGAGGTCATCTTTAATAATTATATATAAAAAAACATTGTTGGGCCAATTTGAAGACTCATTAACAAATCCTATTTCTAAAAATCTTATTGACATGTCAAAATCTTATTGGTCAATCCTTGATATCTAATAACAATAACTGTGGAGGGATGTTATCAAATAAAATTTATTATATAAGAATACAATATAAGACCAATAAAACATTTTCTATGAGCACAGGGATGAACTATGTCGAAATTCATTTTTATTCGAGGACAAGATGTCCTCCCATTAGAGTATGCATCGAGTTAATTTAAACCTTACTTAATCTAGACTACTTCAATTTTATTTATCACGGAATTAATGATAATATCGATGGCATGATAGGTTTAACACCATTTTTTTTAATGTGAGGATATCTGAAAAGTGTATTTTATGAATCCAAGTAAGTGAATAAAATTCTAATTGTTATAGACTCCTATGAAAGGTGCACACCCTGACTTGAACTTGAAATTTGTTATGCAAATTACAAGTTTTTTGTCATCACATCACATCGCTTGTGAGCATCTTTGTGTTTTAGGGTTCTTAGTAATAACAAATTCTTTTACCATTCATTCACATATGCATTAGCTGCGTTAATTACGTATTTTCCAGCCAGGCTTCTATGATCATTGTCAGAAAAGAACATTTCCTGCATCCATCCACTAATTATTTATAAAATAAAAAAAGTCAATTTAAAATTGTTGGCAGATGCAACGGTGAATGACTTTAACCAGATGCAATCATCACCATCAGCATGTATTGATTTGGAAAAGAAAACTGCGAGGGTCATTTTCCAAAAGGAATTTGCTTCATCATTTCCAGGAAGTCCACTTCCAAGTTCTACCACTATACTTGCACATGTTAAGTCAAAGGAAACTAGATCGGTCGCCAGCTAAGCCATGGAACGGGATGATTTTTTTTATCTACATTAAAAACAATTATTCAAAGCAATCATAACAATTTGCACAAAATAAAAATAACTTGGGTTGGCTAGAGTTGTGAGGTTCGGATAATTGTTTAGAAAAAAAATCAAGAAAGACTATAATGTCAAATTCCCAAGAATCTAAATGTAGAAGAATGAAACTAAAAAAAAAAAAAGACCAAAAAATCAAAATAACACACTCGATTTGAAAAACAAAATCATAAAGTCCAATTCCAAATAAGAATGAAATTGAAAAAATAATCAATTTAAAAAAATAACATTACAAAGCAACAAAAAAAATAATAACTAAAATTGACATAAAAACAAAATGACATGAAAACTTTCAACTTTGATTAGGCCAACGTGAATTCCAAAGAAAGAAAAGAGAGGGAGAAGGAAATAATGTTGTGATTGCCTAACTATTAACCATCCTACTATAGGCGTCACAAAGATGCATGTAATATAAATATAAAAAGATCCTATATACCAAGAACAAAGAGAAGAATCAAGATATTGAATACTTTTAGATATTTTTTTTTTAATTTAAGTAATTATTACTATTACATGTTATAGCTTTTCAAAAATAGGGAAAAACAGAAGAGAACAAAAAGTTTTGTTGATGTTCCTCCCAACGATTTTCAGCTGTATTCGATTTTGTATTCGTTTGTTTTTTGCTTTTGTTCTCTATATAAGTGAGATAATTTTTAATACGCATGAAATATAAATAATAAATCTATATATGTTGCTTTATTGTCTACTTACTCATATATTCTTGGAGTTGTATTTGCATCCTGTTGAATTAAATTCTATTTGATATGACATCCAACTGCTTTGATAATTATATGAATATCTATTATTTCTTGATATAATACCTGTAAGAAATTTTATACTAATAAAAAAATAACCATTGAGTGTAATCTCACATCTAGCATATATGCTTACTTAACATGTATGTATTTGCATCTATTTTAGTTCTTTTACTTTTATATTATCTTAATTGATGGCTTATACTTATAAATAACTAAAATGTATGTTAAATATTATTGTTTTATTGAGTTGGTTGAACTCGCCCCTCCATCTTAATATTATTATAAAGATGAATTAACTATTCTAAATTGCGGAAGATATTATATAATATCTATTTTGATGGTAGAAAAACATTTTTGTTAATTTAAATAAAAGAAAATTGGTGGTTTTAAGTTGCATCATTTTAGTGTGCTAACGCTAAAAAATTAAAAAATAAAATATTATTTTAATATATTTTTAAATAAAAAATATTATAAAAATCAACCATACCCAACAATAAAAACAAAACTGGGCATTAAAAAAATCCTTGAAGAAAAACGATAGCTGAGCAGAGACAAAATTTAAAACTTGCCATTCATTGAGATAATTAGCCATGCAAAGATGGCAGTGAGTAACGTTATTTTACAAGTAAAACTCAACAACTTGGAAACAGCCAAACTGATGATGAATCCTATGTATGTATGTATGTTTACTGGGAGCTCTCATCACTTGAATGTTATAAATGAGGCTGTTTATTACTTTATTATAGTATTAAAATATATTTTTTAATTTTTAAAAATTATTTCTGAAAAAAAAATTAATATTTGTTAAAATATTTTTGAAAGATAATGCTAAAAAAAGGCGTTAATAAAAATTGGCAATATCCTCTAATTTTAAGAAACAATCCGGGCCATCCATCGATGTGTTCGATGACAAAACTGGCCTCCTGTGTTTTTTAACAGACAAAAAGCCGGCCTCTGATTGTGACCTCTTTGTGTCCAGTCGTCTACTATGACTTTTTTATTTATTTCATGACTCATCACGGCCACCCTTTATCTCTCTCTACTCTCTAGGCTCCACTCCTGCCATCAAATTATCCGAATAAAATTATAAAAAGAACAAATTAGGGTTCATAAAATTAAAATAAATAAATAAATAAAGAATGAAAAGGTAGCCATAGCCAGGATCAGATTCTCTCTTTTATTCTTACAGACAAACCCATTAATCTTGATTATTATTATTATAATGTGTATATTATCTAATTGTAATTTAGTGTGTGTCTGCTGGTCAAGTTGAAAATACTTATTTAAAGATATTTTTGTCTTAACTTTAAATAAATTTTCATGATTTTAATACATCAAAATCATCTAAAAATACTTAAATAAACATACTTATAAATATAAAACTCCGACTAAACATGAAACCGTGCATTATTTTTTTTTACTTTTTATTTTAAGAGAACAATATTTTCTCTCATTCAATTTTTATATTTTAAGAATAAGTCTTTCATATTTTAAGTATTATTATATATAGTTTAGGGGAAAATCATTTTTAAATTATATTTCCAATCATATATATATATATATATATATATATATATATGAAAGAGAAAAGGGGAAAAAACCGAAATTTCCGGGAAGAGAAGGGCTGGAAAGAAGGGGAGAGAGAAAAAACAGCAGGTCAAAATAAAACAAAATGCAAAGAAAAATCGAGAGGTGAGGTGAGGTGACCCCAAGAAAAGAATGAAACAAAAAAAAAAAAGAAAAAATCCAAGGAAATTACATGAAACTCACCTGGATTTTCTTTTCTTTTTATTCTTTTCTGCCAAACAAAATATATAATAATATTATTATAAGAGAGAGAGAGGAGAGAGAGAGACAGAGAGATATACTTACAGGACTCTTTCTTTTTCTTTCTTGCTTTTTATTATTTATCTTCATCATCCTATTTTAATCACAGTTGCCTTCAATTTTCTTGTCAAACAAACACCACCCAGAAAGCGAGTAAGAGAAGAGGAGAGAGTTTTGATGGCTCGTGCTATGGGGATGGGGATGGGGATGGGTGTGGGTTCATCTTCTTCGGCGACTGTAGCGGTTGATAAAGCAACAAGCGATCTTTTAATCGGTCCTGATTGGACTATGAATATTGATATTTGTGATTCTGTTAATTCTAATTACTGGTAATTTCTTTTCTTTTTTTCTTTATAGCTCGTCTTTCTTTTTTAGTTTTGGTGTTGACTTTGATGTTCTTGCTGTGAGTTTTACGTTTTCTTTTTTTGAATTTTGATAACCTGTAGGTTTTCTGTATTCTTTGTACTTGTATAGGTATGTATGTACGTATGTATGTATGCGTTGCAGATTCTGTTTCTGTAATTTGTTTTGGTGATGTAGCTGAAATTGAAAGCTTAATTCTTTGTTATTTACCAATTAGTTTTTGTTTCTTTTCTTTGAAAAAAAACTTGAATTTTATTAGAAATAAAGATTAGTTTTTACGAGCTATGTTTTTTTTTTTTTGTAGTTGGGTTTTGTGATATTAGTATGTAGTGTTGGTTGATGGTTTTTTTTATCAGGCAAGCCAAGGATGTAGTGAAAGCTTTGAAAAGAAGGTTGCAGCACAAGAGCCCTAGAGTCCAACTACTTTCTTTGACGGTACTTATTTTCTCTTGAATTTAGTAAAAAAGAAATTTCTTAGATTTTCATTTCCATTATAGTTTTTTGAATTTTAACACTAGAGCATGTGTGTGAGAATATATGTGTGTGTGTTTTAATTTTGCACCACTACATGCATTTGAATTATGTATTTAGGATTCGTGGAAGTTGTTGCTTATGAAGTTCCTTTTCTTTTTTGGTGTTTTTGGGGTTTGATTATTTGAGTGCAAAATTTACTTTGTAGCTTCTGGAGACAATGGTGAAGAACTGTGGTGATTATGTCCATTTTCAAATTGCTGAAAGGAATATATTGGGGGAAATGGTGAAAATCGTAAAGAAGAAGGTAACTCCTTGATTTTCTTCCTAGATTCATTTCTCCATGACTTGCAAGTTTTCTATTCTAATATTTATCCATTTTAAGATCTCTGTTGAAATTCTTTTGTTGGCTTTTTAACCATCAGAGACAAGTTCAAGTGTTAGATACCACACTATAGATGGTTGTCATTCAGAGTCCTTTGTAGTTGTAATCTTGTAGCCATTCTGTTTCAAGATAATAATATTGAGCTCCAGCAATGGAAATGATAAAATTTTAGCAGATTTATCTAGTAGTGAAGTGGAGTTTTGCATATACAGTAAAGAGATGGAACCATTTGTGCTGTAGTTGATACATTGTTATGATGTGTGTTCTATGGAGATTCCGATAAGGGTTGTCCTCAAACCTTGTAATTGTGCCAGCAAAAATGGTTCAGGAGGAGTGGCAATCTGATATATGTAAGAGTATGATAGTAAGCAATCGTTTTGGCCCATCTTAACTAGGATAACAGATAAAATATTATATGATTGCACTTCTTGGTGTCATTTCAATAAAAAAAATCATAGTGTTTTCGATGTTAAATTTCCCAATTCCTTTGTCCTAGGCCTCCACTGGTATCAAATAAGATGAACATAGTTGGTTTTGCGCGAGAATTGAAACCTTGATTTTTGAATTTTTCCTCATCTAATCTCTTACAATTTCTTCAAAAACACTAAACAGGGGCTAGAATGGGGAAGCTTTGATCTTAATTTAACACATTTTAATGGGATGTGCAGACAGATATGCATGTGAGAGATAAGATTTTGGCTTTGATTGATTCTTGGCAAGAGGCATTTGGCGGGCCTGGAGGAAAACACTCTCAGTATTATTGGGCATATGAGGAATTAAGGGTCAGTATTTATTTGATCTACTCTTGCTGGGTTCAGTATGTGCATGAATTATTTTTGTATTTAGTTGACTTCGGAAGTGAGACTATAATCATTGAATGTTAGGCTGATAAGTCCCAGATCTGAACATATTTCCTAGGTTTTGGATCCAACCAAATGTTGAGGTGAACTGTCAGTTTTTGAATGCTAGAAAGATGTTCTCTTGATTTGATCAATGTTAAAACTAATGCATGATTCAAAATGAGAGTGTCATCTGTTAGAGAATAAGATAAATCATATTCTGGGCCTCACCTAACAGCTTAAGCTTTTAGGTGAGATGGTTTCTTGACATGATATCAGAACCTTGGTGACCCAGCGGTCACGAGTTCAAATCTTACCACCCCCATTCTATTTGATAAAAAATCAAGCACAAGGTAGTGTGAGTTTGTGCAAGTTTAAAGTCCAAAAAGCTTTCACTTGAGGGAAGGTGTTAGAGAATAATATAAATCATATTCTGTAGCCTCACCTAATAGCTTAAGCTTTTAGGTGAGATGGTTCTTTGACATCATCGATGTTATGGAAGAATATAATCAAACAAGATACAAACCATTCTTATGGAGGGAATATTGTTCATATGCTCTTACAGCCAGATCATAAGTTTTTTCTTTCGTAGTAATTAAATTACAAATTATGCCAATATTACATGGAATATATACAGAAAAAAAAATAGTAATGGGATGTGCAAATGGCAGCGTGCTGGAGTACAATTTCCCCAGCGTTCATCAAATGCAGCTCCAATATTTACACCACCTGCGACCAATCCAACATTGAGGCATACCCATCCTGGTTATGGAATGCCTAGTAATTCTTCTAGTAGACTCGATGAAACAATGACCGCAGAGATTGAAGGCTTAAGGTAAGGATCAATGGCTGGTTTGCACTTTGTATGTCTGGTGTATTCTCCAAATCTCATGTTGTGTATTGCTGATATTTTTCTTAATTATCATAGTCTATCAAGCTTGGATTCCATGCGGGATGTTATAGAACTTTTGAGTGATATGCTTCAAGCTGTGAACCCTACAGACCGTGAGGTATGTGCAGTGAGCTTTTTACCTTAGTAAAACAAGGGAGTTCGATATTTGAGATGTGGCCCTGTGTCTTTTTCAGGCTATTAAAGATGAAGTTATAGTGGATCTTGTCAACCAGTGTCGATCCAACCAGAAAAAGCTGATGCAGATGCTAACTACAACTGGGTCAGTTGCTGTTTAAATTTCAATTTTGCTGAAAACATGTTCTTGATATAAGATAGGTAGCTACATGCTTGTCTTATTTTCTCCATGCACACTCGTGTTGATCCCATGCAAGTCTGGTGCATGAATATTTGAGTGTCTTGGTTGTGATACAGGGACGAGGAACTTCTTGGTAAGGGTCTTGAACTAAATGACAGTATGCAAACCTTGCTTGCAAAACATGATGCTATTGCTTCTGGCTCTCCTATGCCAATTCAAGTTACCAGTTTTAGCCCCAAATCAAGTGAAGGATGTTCCTCTGACATCAAGCCAACTGAAGCAAGAGATGTCAGCCCAAGATCTACAACTAATTCTGCCATGCCAGCTGTTAATGTGACAAGGAGTGCAATAGATGAAGAGGATGAAGAGGATGACTTTGCACAGCTTGCGCGCAGGTACTCATGCTTATGAAAATAATCTTATATTTTTTTTTCATGGGTGATGTGAACTATTCATTAGCACATTACATGCATGTGGGGTATTGCAGTTCATGAGGCAGTCACTAGGTAGGAAATAAACCATTTACCATTACTGGAGGCCAGTATGATGAGGCACTAAAGCAGTGATTGCTGGATAAAAGACCACTCAGTTAATTTTAAATTGGCAGCTGACCAACATTTATGGAGATCTCACAAATTGCTGATCCATTTCCTTAGTTCATGCTCTGCGTCATGGATTTTTACTAATTTTTGTTTATAATTGCTCGTCATGTACTGTGAACACAGGCATTCCAAAACACAATCGAGTTCATCTCAAAGCTCGGGTGGAACAAATGGAGCTCTTGTGCCAGTGGATGTTGGCATGCCCGCTGCATCAACCTCTTCCTCATGCAATACACTGGCACTTGCTGATCCACCTCTTCCAGCTAAAATTATGAAAGAGCAGAATATGATTGACTTTTTGAGCCTTGCTTTGTCAACAACATCAACCACCCCTCCCATCCCACCAGTCTCCTACCAAACCATGCCTCAGATACCTCCTTCCTCCAGCACACAAGGTTATCCCTATGCTTCTCAAACTCATCCTGTAAACCAGGGGCCTGTTCCAAACAAAAGCTATGTCGTTCCATGGGCCCAGCCTCAAACCCAGCAGCACCAATCACAACCTCCATCTCAAACCCAGTTACAGCCTCACTCTCACCAACATTTTCGTCCTCCATCACAACCACAGCAACAGTTGCAACCTGAACCCCGACAACAATCAATGCCTCCACCTCAGCCTCAGCCTCAGCCTCATTTGCAGCATCTATCTAAACTGCAATTACAACCTCAGTTCCAGCCACAGTTGCGACCTGAACCCCAGCAGCAATCAGAGCCTCAGCCTCAGCAACATTTGCATCATCAGTCCCAACCGCAATTACAACCTCAGTTCCAGACACAACATCCTCAGTATTCATCTGTCTACCCACCTCCACCTTGGGCAGCTACACCTGGATATCTCAACCAAAATCGCACATCTACTACAAATAACATGTTTTCATCCCCCCCGCCCAACTCAACTGCATCTTATACTCCCATGCAAGCAGCTAGACCTATGCAGCAACTTAATTCCTTTCCCACAAGAGTAGGCAATGGATCAGCTATGAATGGTGATTCAAGTTCTGCTTCTAGGGTACCTGCTCCTCCAGGACAAAAGCAGTCCTTTGTTCCCTCTTACAGGTTGTTTGATGATCTAAATGTTCTCGGAAATGCAGATGGAAGGTTTAAAATGACTGGCAGCACACCGCCAAGCTTATCAGGATCTTCTGGCCAAAGCATGGTGGGTGGAAGGAAGTGAAAAGCTAGTGAGAGGGGTATGGGGCACAGACCGAATATATATTTTTTGTGAATATGTCTTAAGGCTGGCGAACCATTCAGTTTGGACTTTGGAGTGTCCAAGAAAGTTCTTTAGATGCATCTATACGAAGGCTATTTAGATCGAAGCAGATATAGCTTTGCACTCTCATTGATTGGTTGTAAATCCAACTCGTGTAGCTTTTGTTTGCTTGTCTCGATACTTGTCTATGATTTTTCTCGATATATGAAACTAATGCGAGTTTTAGTGGTTGAATCTCCGATAACATGAATTTTGGGAAGTGGCTCGTTAATGAAGGCTTGTTGCTGGCTTCATCACTACTTCCCTTCCCAATTTATCTGTTGAAATCTCTTCCATATATAGAGAGGTCCAGGAAGCTTCAGAGGTCAATATCTGGCATAAAACTCACCACTATATATTATATAGTACCATTTTCTCATTTTACCACCCTGTGCTTATTTCAAGGTGAAGTTGCTAGAAAAGATCTGATTCCTGTAACAACTCAATCACAACATTATTTGCCTGGCAAATGACTGGATGCTTCAATTTCATAGTGATTAAAACAGCTGAGAATTTTACAGGGGGCAAGCTCGATAAATTAATTACAGGTTATACAATGGCTAACAAAGACTATGGAAACATAAACCTGATAAAATACAAGGAAATGGACAAGTTAAACCGCTGCGTTTCAGGGGCATGACAACCAGATTATCAACACCTGTTTGCAACACTCTGAATTATGTGAAGACAGAAGGGTAGTGCTTCTTTTACAAATGAACAAGGGGATGGGAGGATCAATGAGCACACCAAAAGGAAAAGAAGATGAGCCGAGCAAAGAAGCTATTTACACACATTTTGCCCATACCATATGGCCAATACCCATAGAAAAATTATTTGCCAAAGCCCCCGCCTGCAATATGCAGAACAACCCTCTCACCATCTGACGCTTGGCACTGGAGGCTAATGAAACATGTAGCACAAGATTCAGGATGCCAAATCAATGTTTCGCCATAGATAGAGGAGGTGGTGGTGTGGTAGATCATCACATCGGATATGATAAATTGAAGTCATTTACTAACATCAGTGACATTAACGGATCATTCATGTGCTTGTTCTGCTGCTGCCGCCGCTGCCGCCGCCGCCAAAATGACAACTTAGTCAACGAGAATGGAATTATGCTTTCATCTTGCTAGAGTGTTGTCATCAGCATAGATTGAAAATGTAGCATCAGTAGCACCAGCAGCAAGGTGTAATTGGTAAGGATGGAAGGCGAGGCAGCTTACAGGACTGATCTTCTGGCCCATGATGGTTAGGTGGTATCTAATGGAGCCTATTTGCTCACCATTTAGACTGAATAATTTAATACTTTGTTTTGATGATCCACTGGCAATAATAGGGGCATGCCTATGAACAGATAAAGCTGTGAGTGAGCCCCTGTGGGCCTTGATCGTGAAACAGGGAGCCATAAGATTTCTCATGTCCAGGAACTTCATGTCACCGGCCCGAGATGCACTGACAATCTGAAAGAAAACAAGAGAAAAGAAGTTCATCGCATGGTGAGATGCAAATCCACCACCAGTTTCGAAAAGTGCACATAGTTACCTTTCCAGGATCAAGCCCAGGTTCAAAGCCAATCCCCACAACTCTTTCTACATTCTCAGTGTGTGGCCGAGTAGCACAAACAAGCCTGGCATTTAAAAGGGGGACAACATCTCAACAGAAAGGCACCCGAAGTGTTGCATCTTTTTGAGTCTCTAATTAAGGTTGCTCAATACTCTGATCTAAAATAAGATGTATATTTCATCCTAACCAGTAATGCTAGATATAATGGGGTGGCAACTCATGACTAGGTTTTTATTAGTAATTTCATCAAGTGATCATGTCATTAAATGTACATTCCATAATTTGAAAAAACTTTCCCCATCACAATTGCCATATTATTTAGTAATAAAAAAAATTGTAAGAGGTTTCAGCACCAATAGCATTAGGTTAGAACAAAATCCCAAACATGTTTCATCCGTGTACAACCCCATAAAAGCTCACTGAAATGCATCAGAAACCAGCACTTATGTATTTAGTGTCAGTATCATGTTAAAGGCAGCAACAGTATACAAGAATATCAATATTGTCAAGAACCTATAAACATTAACACCATGCCAGAGCTAGAGGGACAATTTACAAGCAGTGCTTACATTTCAGGTATCCGGACATCATAGAGTTTGACAGATCCATCCACAAAACCAGCAGTAAATTGACCTCCATGAACTTCAGAAGCAGACTGCACAGATAAACATAGAAGATCTTTCAACACGATAGACAGGTTACCAATAATAACAGCAGATATTATACAAATTACTATGTAGAAATGAAATAAGAGATTGTTAAAGAGACGTTCTAAACAATAGTACACAATATAATGAGCATCCTTAGATTGGGACAAGATTGTTCTAATGCAAACATAATCTTTTCCCATGAAAATTTTTGGTATCCATAAGAGTTCAATTTGAAGGTGAAATTATTGAAACATGTATCAAGAGAACCAAATCACTTTAATGCCAGGCAACTATAAAGGCTTATTCCCAATCTGATTGATACAAATTCAAAGAGAAGAAACGAAACCTACACAAAGCTTCTATCACTCTAGATAAAGGACAACAGTCCTATTGTGGAGCTGGAAAACAAGTAGAGAAGAAAACTACTGGGAGGGAGTTGAAATATTTCACCATTATGGTTGGCTTACACCAAGAGTATTACACCTGGCCCGCCATTTTGCTTTCACCATGGAGGAATTGATCGTCCGTATTCAAGATGGCATACCATATCTTTTATTATTACAAATTACATAATTATAATGGATGAAAGAACACAGGCAGGGTTAAATAGAGATTTATGTAGCATTCTAAGAACAATGCTTTTTGGTCAAACTAAAGCACTATACTCTCACAACCTCAGCAATTCCAGAAATAGAGAAAAAAGTTTGATCAGATGGAGTATAGGTATTGCGCATTCAACTACCCAAATAAATGGGAAGAAAGTTGAAAATAAATATTCTAGGAAACAAGATCCATGGAGCCAACTGCAGCTAGATAGGATCAAAGGCTGGGTTTCATCCAGTTGGAAACAGTTTTCAGCAAACCTTGGCAAAATTCCAGTTTATGATGTCAGGGAAAATCTCAGGCATGAATAGTTAATAGTTGAAAATCAACAATGGATGATAGTAAATAATTGTTTTTGTGTTCCAGACTGCTTTTCAAATTGCTTTTTATCTGAAAAGGCATCAAATTGATGATTTAGATGTGCAATGTCAAAAAATAAAAATAAAAAACTCTGAAAAGCATCATTTTGATGCATTTTTAATTGAAAAGCACATTGAACCACAATACCAAGCACACTATATGACACCATTTACTGTCTCTAGCCACCATCATCGTCAGAAATGACATGAAAGGCATTTGTTAAAGCCCCATGAGACAATCACATATCAGCATAATAGAAACATGCATGATAACCTTTTTTTAGTGTTATTTGACTGCAATGCCAGCTGTAGTGTTATGTGAGTGCCTACCCAATCAAACTAAACAGTAAATAATCAGAAAGTGAAGGAAATGAGGAAGTACAAAATGCCATGACAATGACAAAAACTAAGTGACCCATTTTACATTTGTGAATGAAATATTCATGCTTTCAGAAGCTCTATCATTCTCCTTTCACACACACCTAAATCATTCCCACATCCACAAGCACACCATAAACAAAAAACAAAAGGATCTCTTTCAAAACCACACAAAATGCTTTAAATTTGCATCTCCCACTAATAACTTTGTTCTGCTACTGTTACAGTATCAAGAGAATGATACAACTTTTCAAAAAACCTAGGATACATAACTCACCATCGCTGAGACGCTGCAATCTGAAGACGAAGGAATGGAATGAATAAGCTGCTCTTTATCCAAGTCCCACAGCATGATGGATGATATCTCACCAGAAGCATACTGGTGATGCAACATTATAATTGAAGAAACTATCATGAACATCAAGTTATGTGTGAAAACATTACCTAAAGATAATCTTGGAGCAAGTATATACCAGATATCCTGATTGTTGTTGCCAATCCACAACAGCATTCAAACTCCTCACACCGGGTTTATGACCTTGGATTGAAGAAAATGCAGTAACAAGCTTTTGCTTACCATTCACAGTGTAGTCTTTCCAAATTCGTATACTTCCATCACCTACAGCAAAAACAAGCACAGCAAAATGATTCCAGGCACCCGAATGTCAGAAGACCTGTGTAGCCACCATGAGATGAATTTCTGATTGTAAAAGTCATTACATGAAGCAACAAGAAGCAAACTGTCATCAAGCTCGTTTACAAGACAGAGCTTAGAAATTCCTTTGTCTGGAAAATCATGATTATTGAAACCATTGAGAAGGTCATCTTTCTCGTAATTCCATACCCTGCAAAGAAACAAGCATCACACATCTCAAGGCCAATATCAGAGATGAGATGAAACAAATCTGCCTATCACAATTCACCAAGGAAAAACAAAACAAAAAACATAATCCACCTTTTAGTGATTACCCAAAGTCTTCCTGTTGTACCTCTTTAGGTAGAACACATGCTGAATTTTTCTTACTAGATAGAGAAGGTAACAGAGTAAACAGGACTAAATATGAATCTGAGTAATGCATGCAAGTTTTCCAACTACTTAAATCATGGCATCAAACTATGCGGTAAATCTGTAACCAGACTTGACATGTCAAACAGATATAACCATGTTAAAATAACATAATATAAAAGAAATATGGACTAAAGAATGGCTTGCCTAATCTGTTCATTCTCATCAGCGGCAACCACAATAGGAGAGAAAGGCTGCAGCAAGGCTGTCTTTGTACCAGTTTCAAACTTCGTATCCCAATCAGCAATTTTATTATTAAGGTTGCTAACAGCTGACCAGGAAAATGAAAATTTCATCAGCTCAAGTAAAATTAAAACAAAAATAAATACATAAATAATAGATGAGAAAACAAATAGAAAAGCCCACAGAAGTGCTGGCACATTGCAATGTGCTCCAGTGCAAATTTTTCCCTCTCTTCTCTTCTAACTAATATTTCTTCAGTATCATCTGGCACGGTGAGAAGTGGCTTTGAGAAGTGACCACAGCTCCAATTGTAGATGGTTGAAGGAAGCAAACTGTGTTCTGTGCCCCCAGAAGATGAAACAGAACCCAAAAGAGGATCTGCTAATCCTGAATCTGGAAAATTCATGAGGTGCGGCCTGAACTCCAAGGAGCACACTCTACGTATTCCTGTCAAGTAACTTAGTCGAGGAGGGCTGACAGGAGCTGTTCTGAATGGTAGATGACCTGCCAAAAAATTCCAAATGTAAAGATTATAGAGGATCAAAAGATGAAGGTGCAAATGAATAAAATGACAAAATCAATTGCTTAAGAATAATACAGCACAGTAACAGTAAAAAGATTTAAGGAAAAAGAGTTACCTGCATTCATGTCAAGCCAAGATGATGAACGAGTCATCCCAGCAACACTTGGAGATGGAGATGAAGTTTTTGGATCACCAGGGTGTCCACTACTACCAGCGGAATTTACAGATTTTGTCACCACTTGCTCAATCCCAATAATGGACAGTACCCTTCGACCAAGGCTTGCTATGCGTGGAGAAGGATCCTTGGCCAAAGTGAACATAGCTAGTACACACTGGGAATATAATGCATTATCTAGTGACTTTGGCCTTGAATGGTTTACTGCCCCATTGCTGACAGTGTCATTCAATATACCAGAATCAGAATGCTGAGATGAATTATCAGATAAAGGTGATCCATGCATGATTCCAGCTGTAGTAAGAGGACTACTAGTGGATACCCTTCCATCTCGAACCATGGATGAGTTGTCACTACCAATTCTTGTCAAAGGGCCAATTTGAGATGAAACAATACTTGCATGTGGCACATACTGATTTGAGTTGATGTATCCGCTACCTGTAGCTTTTATATGGGCCAAAGAGGGTAGTGAATTGAGCAGAGAATTAGACTGAGGTTTCCAATATGAAGCAGCAATTGACTTTAGGTTCTGTTTGTGGCCAAATGCAAAGCGTGCCAGAGCTGAACAAAGACAATCACTCAAGATTCAATATTGCAATCCCAAGAAGTCATTAAAAAAACATGAAACAGCACAGATACAATTGAAACAATACAGGAGGCACTGAAAAGTTACCAGTTCATGAATATATAAGCATTAAGTAGATCTGTGAGCAAAGCAATAGGACGCAAGCTCAGGATCGTCCAAGCTTGCAAGTACACTCAATGGCTTTGGATAATGTAATATATATATATATATATATATATATATATATATATATATATATATATATATATATAAGCCCTCAAAAATTTACTTCATGCTACCGACATGAGAAAACCATTTTCCCATGAAACAGATCAAATTAAAATTAGGCGGCAGAAAAACGAGAAGAGTAGGTCGCCTTTACAGGTATCCATGCTCCCTACTGAATCATGCATGATAATTGTAATTGAAAGCATATTAAAAAAAGATAGAAAAATAATCCATCAAGTATAGAAATACAAATTGATAGTTATCACATACCTACAGCAACCTCTGCCCTAACCAGTGGACTTCCATCTGACACAATGCTTAATAGACTTCTAATAATACTAATTTCAGCTCTGACTTTTTCATCATCATAACACTCATCATCTCCAGTAGCACCATCTCTGCAGACATCACCACCAACATCAAGCAAGGTGGCCAGTGCAAATGCAGCTGAAGCCCTAACCTGAAATGAATGGCTTCTGTGTTAAGAGACTAAATAAATAAGCAAACTCAATAAGAACTGCCAAGGAAAACAAACTGATTAAGAGGTAAACCTCTGGTTGGGGCACCAACAGTAGAGGAGCACATATGGCAGGGGCGTCAGCCTGCAAGCCTACCATCTGAGCCTCTGTGAAATCTTCCCACAGCTTTCCCAGGCAGAGGCAAAGCCACTGAAGAAACAACGGTTCAGTTTGAGTATCAATTGGCACAGAACCTTGTAGGAGCCTCAAGCACACATGAATTAAACCAGCTTCAATACAGGCTTCCTGGCCCCGTCTGTGCCCATCAACAATAACAGCCAAAACAAATGCAGCCATTGCCCGCTGTTCTGGGTATGTTTCCAAGCTATCAAGAAACCTAATAAAATATGTATGTCCCCCATCCTTAACAAGGTCAACCTGGCATGACTGAGAACCACAAGATGGACTTCATAAGTACTTTGGTAGAAATGATTGTGAAAGAAGGTAAGTAATTATGACAGGGGTGAAATTCACAAAGTAACGTTTATGAAAAAAGAATAATAGCCACAAGAAGATTTAAAAACAAAGGCTCATGAAATATAATTTCTTGTAGTGGTAAAATTACCAGTCTAAGCAATTCAAGTTTTTAAATTATTATTACACTTTTGTACTCTTCATGGGTTTGGAAAACATCATTTTAGCAATTCAAGATGTATGGTAGGGACATCATTATTATTACATCTTGTATCAATTGAAAATATCGTTTAAGAAATAATGCCCCAATGGCAAAAACGCCCTGTATGTATTTTAAAGTTTCTTGGTAGCTAGTATACATTTTGATAATTATGTGCATCACTGGAAATGATCATTTTCCACCTTTCAATTGATGCTAACAAAGTTTCCAATATATATAATACAAGTGAAGAATATTAGACTCCAATAACTCCGCAAAGACCAGGAACATTCAAAATGTTGTCTCATTTGCCACCATACATGCAATGAATTTGTCAAAAAACATAAGTTAAAAATGTACCTTGTCAAGTGCTAGAATTTTTGTCCATATGAATACAAGAATTTGCCTTAGTTCTGGTGTTGTTGTTTGCAACAGCTTCAAAACATATGGAAATATTCCGACAGATAAAGCCTAGAAAATCCAAACCCATTCAATAACATCATAATAATAAAATCCCAACCAATGCACCCTTGTTCAAAAAAGAAAAATCACTAGCACCAAAGAATTCAACAGTTAGTACCAGATCTACTGCCCAGGGTCCCATATCAAGAAATCTCCCCAGAAGGACCAGTGCCCGGAATCGATGGCTTTGACTAAGCAGAACCTGTAGATAAATAAGTAAGAGATGTCATCATATAAAATGTTAGTGACTGAAAAACAGAACAAAAGAATAGACTTTAGCTACAGCAGGCAAATGTAAGAAATCAAACCCAACATAAAAGCATTTTACAAGTTTATTTTTCATAATTACAAACTTAAGGGAAAGCTACTTATGATGTTCTTGAAATTGACATGGGTTTAAGTGTCACGCACCTGAAGAACAATAGGTAACTGCTCAGGTGGCTTCTTATGTTCAGAGCCATGGTCCAACCACACCTCAAAAGCCGTCAGTTGTTCAGTAAAAAAAGGACTCGACTGAAAAAATACACATGTTGCTTAGACATGATTAGTTTTTATGCCTTGGATGGACAGCATGTAATTGCATTAACAAGTAGAATAAAAGAGTTTGTATTCTTCCAAAAGCATATGATAATCATGCAGAAAGCAATTTCATTACATTTCAGTGTAACATAGTACCAGGAAAGCAAATGAAACACACCTGGAATTCTGAATTAGGGTCCTCGACCATGGATGGAAGCTGTGAGAGGCAAATTTCAGCAGCCATATCCCATGCATCCCTGCATTGAACCTTAGTGAAATAGTGATCTAATGGATACACAAACACACCACAGAATTAACAAAATGAGCATCTCCTCATGTACCACATATGATGCTGATGTGTTGGTGGCAGCATTGGGTGAGAAATTGGGGAACAATTTGCCGAACGCATAATTCTTTCAGCAAGTAAGAAATTTCTGAACAGGCTGGCAACTAACAAATCTTGTCTGAACAACCTCTGAAAAAGACCTACGGAGTAAATCTAAGTGTCAGCTATGTGTACCAAAGTGCACATATGACAAATTGAAAGGGCATTATTTACTAAGAAGAAGCTACCATGGGGAAGAACATTCCAAGCAATCGTGTCTGTCACTGCAGTAAAGATCCAGTTCAATTCTCCCAGAAGTGTTTTACGATCGTTTTGCCGGCCGGGAATTTTATCAATTAATGAGTAATCAAGGGAGTCACAAAGAAGTGAACGTCTGTAAAACCTGTGGTGAAGAGATCAAAATAACCAAATGATTAACAAGTATCTAAAACAAAAATCATCAATGACCACAATTTGAGGTATGAACCACGTGAAAGCTCCAAATATCAAGACAGCTTGATATGGTGTTTAGATATTCCTTACAAAGCCAACAAACAAAAAAAGAATACAGGACAATCACAGGCAATAACAAAATGTAATTATGCACAGAGCAACATGGGAAACCTTTTCCAGAAGCCAGGAAGTTGCTATATGAAAGAAAAAGAAATGATGAACTATAACAAAAACTAAACCAAACAAAGACACCAGCCTGACCATTTCAATGCCATCTTGATAGGAGTGGTGAGGCATGAAGTGAAAACATCAGCTGGAAATTCATCACTTTGTGGCAAAGTCTCATGTGCTTCACAGGCTGCGAGCAGAATGCAATCCCTCGTGGACCCAGCAGAGCCAGAAGCACTCCAGTCATGAAGCTATTTAAAGAAAAGAAACAGCAATAATAGTAATCAGACCACTAAAATAGTAGATCAAATTTTACAAACAGCAGCGAACGGATACATGGTGAGAAATTTTAAAGGAGCACAATTGCTGAATACCTCTTGAAATGCATTGACTATCATCCCAGCGGCAGAGCAGTCAAAAACATAGATTGATGGTGTTCTTAGCCAGGAATCAAGATCACTGATTGGCAAGGGAATATATTGTGTATAACTCTGAACCAGGCCAAAGGAGAGATAGTTTTAGCATGTCACATATAAAACTGCTTAGAAAGAGGACTGAAGCAGTAAAATGCAGAAACTCGTCAGCTAGAGGATGAAAAAGAATACCTTATTGAATAGCCAGATTTCACCATTAGCAGTAGGCTTTGGAACACCGTGCCCATTGTAATGAAACAGAACTCTCTCAGACTTGGCATGTTTTCGGCATGTATTACAAAGTTTCTTCACTTCATCAACTGTAGGATCAAGTTGAACCTTGGGATGAGCCTGGTCATAGAGAAACAAGGTAAATACAAATGAAACTATAGAGATGATTCAAAGTAAAAGGTACTTGTCAAGAATTTCCTCACCTTAGGTTGCCACCTTTCATATTGATTTCTCAAGCTCTTTCCAATTATTTCAAGAGCTTTTTGAGGTGCCATAGAAAATGGATCTGTCAAAAGAGAAAGAGATTGTAAACTAAAAAAGGAGGATTTTAATTCATCTAAAAAAATATTGGCACTCTTAATAATGCTTCACTTGGTTGCCAAAAAGATAAGATGATAGGTAAGTAAATTGGATTAAAGTATGTGTTGAAAAATTCAGTGAGGTCATAGATTCTAGGACTTGCTTCCTTTCTTACAATCAAAACATTAAAATCATACGAGTCCAATGGTAATATAAATAATCAACAAATAGTGACAGAGTTGAACACCACACAACAGTTTCCTAAAACAAGTTTAGAAACCACATGATTCAAACATCAAAACAGAAGCTAAAATGAAAGCAGCACAAAATATGAGTATAGAGAAGGCAAATATTTAAAACTAAAAAGAGAGAATCAGCAGCTAAAGCTGCACCTATCCAGCATTCCATTCTGGCACAAGGGGATATCTTTATTACATCCGGAGGATCAACACCGATGTTTAAACATAAAACTAGAGCTACATATCCAGTCTTCATCTGCACAAAAAAATTGAGCTATATCAAAGACAAACACATGTAGACATATAACTTCTAAGCATATAGAGCAAAAATTTATCACCGTAGCACAACATGGAGATGATAATAAAAAAGTACAAAAGATGTGATTAATTATATATTACCATCAAAGCCCTTCTCAATAAAAGAAAAATATTCAATGCAAAGAACAGAACTTTTGTGAACAGCATAATCCGAGGCAGCTCATCCCACAAAGTGTAACAGCTAGATTCATAAGAAAAAAAATCCCTAATTGCTAACTCAATCAATATTTTCTTACAAGAAGCTATTTTCAGAGGACACGGTTTACCGTCACTCGCAAAATCATTTTCTTCTAATCCTTCCAAGCAATAGAAAGTTAGAAACAGTGCCCTATTATTAATAAGCACACATAAAAGATTTCATGGCATTTGCCAAAATTTATGCAAATCCCAAAGCAAAAAGGCGGCCGCCCTGTGAAAATCTTAACGCGTCAAAACTATTTAGGAGAATCACTGTACCCTGTCATCCAATCTTGGTACAATGTTAAGCTTGGACTGTTGCCTTCTAGAAAATTTTCAATTTTTTTCCCAAGACAATTAACAGTGCCATAAAGAAATCAATTTAGTATTTTTTTAGCTCGAAAGCACCAATGCCAAACATGTTAGTTTACCACCAGACATTCAGTTATGCATGGCATGCACAACAGAAGGTTTCATGGGCAAATATGACAAACCTCATTGCAGTATTGAAATCTCATTAGCCATTTGAAAGTTAAATGAAGACTTTTTCATCCAAAGTAAAATGTCATGGAGAACTAAATCATGACGTCAGGGACCCTTAAATTTCCTCAGCTGACTTTGTTTCAAAATCTCACAAAGCTCCATACTCGTCAGGGGTAACATGATCTTTCTTTCCGCTACTTTCATCCACTTCGACATTTCTACACCAAAAATCCCCTTACATGATTGTTAAAGCTAATACAAAGTCACGCATTTGATGGCAAAAACTTTTTACCAATAAAGCAAAATCCTAATCAGTACTTCTCTATAAACTACACTTCATTTCTAGGGATGCCATGTTAATATTCCCGGGTTCCAAAGACAGTCCTCCATGAAACGAGAACCAAAATTATCAGGTGCCACAATTTAAATTTACATTGAATCAAAACCTCTTCAGAGCCCCAAAAGGAACACATTTTCCGGTGATCAGACAACAATCATTTACAAGTCTGCACAACCCAAACACAAATCCCATCTCCCCTCAACATTTCCATTCTGTATTCACACAACTATTTTCTCAAAAAGGGCCTTTTCAATTAATAGCTACACAAACAAACTTAAACGACCAAATTCGCTTCAAAATCATAAATCCACCCAAAATACGACCTAACCCAAAAAACCCTAAGAAACCTACAACTCATCCACATTCAATCAAACACTAAATTTCAACAACACAGCATCTTACTCTGTCCTTCGGCCGCCACTTTGAAACAATTCCACTATCAGACGGACCAGTAGGCACTGAAGCTTCAAATGCCTCGTGTCTAAGCTCACACAAAACAGCACTCTGAGGCAAATACGCCATACTAGTCGTCGTCGCGACCGTACTTCCCGTTGTCGCATTGCCTCCTCCATAATTACTAAAGCTAGCAGTATCAGAATCTCTATCTCTATTAATATTATTACTGCTGCTGCTGCTGCTGTTATTATCTCTTCTTGCTGAATCAAGAACGTCATCTCCTTGAGTTGACGGGAAATTATCGTAATGGTTGGAAACTAAAGCAACTGATGATTGTGAGGAGAATCTTGACGCCATTAAATCTACCAATGCCATCCAAATCCCTGAAAAACAGGAATAGCATGTACAGATTTTTTGAAGAAATGGAGATTGTATTCTAAACCCTAGCTTTCGGAAGCGATGAAACGGTATCGTTTTTGGAATCAGAAGTGAGTGTGGGAGTTTTTTTGCGGCGGCGGCGTGTATTTACAGAGGGAGGGGGTTAATCAACGAAACCGCTGAACCAGCGGCCCATGGAGATGCGTAGGATAGAAGAGAGAGAATCCAGCTCGGTGGTTGTGTGGTGGTGGAGGATGGTTGTGATTGTTATTGCGATGGTGGTGATGGTGGAGGAGGAGGAGGAGGCGCATAAAACAGTATGGAGGCGCAACGAGAGAGGAGAGGGGGAGGGAGGGAGAGAAATGAATTGAAAGACGGGGAAAAGAGGGTGCAGAGAGAAATACGATTTTGTTTGGCAAGTGAGGTGAGGGTGTGTGTATCGGTGTTCTTGTCTTTCCCATTTTTTATGTATTTTAAAGTATTAGTTTTATTTTAATTATTTATGTGTTTTTAATACAAGATAACCAATTTAGTTATTTTGTTTGAATTGTGATTGATATAAAATAATTAAGGATTTTAAAATTGTCTATGGTTCTAATTGTCGGTGTGTTTTTTTATTTTCAATTTGTGGATGAATTTTACCTTTATATATATATATATTTGATAGAATTGATTTTATAAATACATCGTGTTTAGTTATTATCTCAAAATTAAAAAGATATATATATTAAAAATACTCAAAAAATATTGAAAAAATAAAAAATATATTTACCTATAAATTTTTAAAATGAATTTTATAATTTAAAAATAGAGATAATATTATATATCTCATCCTCTTTATTGTCCTAGTTTTTTTATCATGAAACAGTATAAAGTATAAAGCGATTGATGTTTAGTTTTATTTTATTTTAAAAAAAATCCAGGATGAATTATGCTGAAATATTTCTTACTAAATTCAAGTTGGATGTTAGAGAAATTAGTGGGTTTGGTGATGGTATATTTGACCTCCTCATTCAAATTGCAAGCACAAGTTGCTAATCGAAGAGCATTATTGCAAGTTGTTTGATTTTAATTTTAAGGAAAATAATTTAATCCGAATATTGAGTGGTGTCTTCAAAAATTAAAGAGAAATTAGGTGCAGGGATTAGGCAACAAGCAAATCAAAATGGAAAGCATCAACTCCAAATTCATTTTTTGCCATATTCTAGCCATTTAGATTAAGCCGTGTTTGATAGCTCGGTTGTGGTTGATTTTAAAAGTTATTTTTTGTTTTAAAATATATCAAAATGATATTAAAAAAAAATATTTTTGATATTAATACATCAAAATAATCTAAAAATATCAAAAAAAAATAAAGTAAGAAAAAAATTGAAACACAATGTCAGATAGGATATTAAAATATGTTCAGGATTATAGTTGATGTTGTTTTAAAGTGTTTTTGTTTATAAATATATCAAAATTATATTTTCATAAATAATTTTTTATAAAAGTTCATCAAAATAATGTAAAAAAATTAAAAAAAAATTAAAATAAAAAAAAATATTTTTTTTATAAAAAAGCAGCAATATTAATGTTTATTTAAAGAAAATAACTACGGTGGAGAAGGAAATAGGGCACCGTGAAAGAGAAGCCATTGACCAATCAGTGCTGCCAAGGCGAAAGCCAGCCAGCTAAGTTATTGTTGCATGCGTGTACATTAAGGAGAGACGCCCCCATTTCAAACAGTAGGGGGTGAGATGATGTCCCCGGTGGGGCATTTGTTTAACCGCTGCTAGAAGCAATGCTCTATTATATTGATTTACCCGGGTTGTGGGTTCGGGTTAATTTATATTAATTTAAGATTTTAAAATAAACTTTATATTGAATTATACCGATTAATTTGATATAATTTAATCTAGTTAGTCTAGATCAGGTATTGGATGCTGGGTTGTTGAGTTTGACCGGTAGAGCAGCTTTAGAGATCTTTAAAAAAATAAAAAAAGAGTTATCGGGTTTTAAATTAATTTAATTTAAAAAACAATATTTTAATTTAAAAAACAATATTATTTTAACTTAATTTATCTAACTTACAATGAGTAAGCCATATTTGGTTGTAAGATATAATTATATTTTTGTTCTTGTTTTAATATCTTTTAATTGTTAAAAACTAAAATTATACTATTATTTTAATATATTTTCAAGTTAAAAAAACAAAACTAATCTCATGTTAGAATCATCATCAGAATCTCTAGGACAGTGGTGTTTTTCCTAATTGACGGGATTCGTGTTGAGTATATATGAGCTCTTCCATTTCTACATGTGGTGATATCTTAGATGCGTAAACTGAAACACAAAAAACAGAGGAAAGGAGAAGCACGTGCACAGCTACGCTCTACACGTGCCACAATACCAATAAATTCAAGTACAGTTTCCGAACCCGCTTCCTTGAAAACCTCGTGCATTTGAATGAGATTCTCATGGTTCATGCATTGAATAAAACAGATCTCGTTAGCCACTTTTATAAATTCAACACTCGGGATTATTTAGAAAATGAATTTGAGAAAAAATAAAATAGATTTTGAAATATTTAAACTTAGATCCAGTCGAGTATTTTTTAAGTAAAATAGATTTTGATCTACATAACAAATCAATTTATGTTTTTATTTTATTTTTATCCAAATTTTATTTTAAAAAACATATTGAATGCATATCGTTTTGGATCGACTTGATAAACTTGTGACCTGGATCTTAGACTGATTCAAATCCTGTATTGAATTTAATAACTATTTTTTGATTTGATATATTGAGTTATAAGTGTATATATGTTTGGTAATGTGGTGTATGATATTATTATAAAAAATAATAATTGAAGAGTATTAATATATATATATATATATATATATATATTACATCAACAATTAAAATTATCTAAAAATCTCATTTTAATGTTTTTTTTATATATAAAAACGTTTTGATAAATATGTTAAGCTACAAAAACAAGCACCTAACTAAAAATATTTTTCAACCGAGGCATGATGCTTCGTCCGACCAAAATAGATAAATACTCGCAACTTCATCTCCAATATCAACTTTTTTGTGTAATCAAGCAATGCTCTCAATCATTTTTGGTAAACGTTAAGCACCTTCCCTGCCATGTTACGAATCCTATGATCATTGCATCGAGGAAGCAGATTTTCTAAGCTACAACGTTGGAAAGTGTTGACCTTAACCTCAACTCTCATGGACGTGAGAGTATAATTTCTCCACTGAACCACCTCTTATGGTTTCTGACGTCAACCTTTGTCGTCATCTCTGCAATTGAAAATCTTTTTATTTATTTGTCTTTAGATTCGACCTTCGTGTTAGAATTCTTTTCATCGAGGTTGTTTACAGAACAAGCTTCAATTTCTTTCTAGGAAAACAAATGGTACCTATCATCTACTTTTTATCGTATTTAACCCGATATTAATTTTATATGTTATTACATTATCCTAATCAAACACCGATTGATTTTGTTTTCTTCAGAAATGATGAGATTTAAAGAAGAGAGACCTACTAAACATGAGTGATATGCTAAAAGTTAAAAGTAAATACATTTTAATCCTCCAACTTTATAAATTATGTACGTTATATAATTTTGGTAACTCAATGTTTCTCAAAATCAATTTAGGTACAAAAGGGCACTTTTATTTTATTTTAATCAATGATTGAGAGAGGAGATAGAAAGATCGCCACATTCCAACAGTAAAGAGAAGTTAGGTGTTTTTAGGGCGATCTGGGCCGCCGAAACAAATAAAATTTATATCAAATTGTTTTAATGGACAATAGGAGTTTCATTTTAGGTGTTTTTAGGATGATTTGGGCTACCAAAACGAATAAAATTTATGTCTAATTGTGTTAATGGACGAGAGGAGTTTTTATATTTAGTGTATTTTACCTTTAGGATCGTCAAAAAACATATCTAACTTCGGGTTTGTTTCGAGTTGATTTTCTTTTTTAAGATGTTTTGACACCATTTATAGATCTATCACGATTTTAAAAGTATTTTAGGTCAAAATATATTGAAAAACAAGTTTTTAGCTCAAAAAATCTTAAACACTGATTCTTACAACCACCATGGTAGTAAAAATTTGGGCAAAATGCGTTGATTGATTTTTTTTATAAAAAAAAAGGCGAAAAAAAAAAGAACTCAATCGTGCGACAAGAATTAAGGCGAGAAGAGACAATGTGACGTCTAATTTTTGTAAGAACAAAACAGGGCAGACAAAAATAGAACACGGTGGTGCACGTTTGCCTGGCAAACCTGCGTGGGGGCCGAAACCACCATGGTAGTAAGAATCTGAGTTTGTTGAGTTTTGATGTAGGTAACCTTATTCATTGGTTTGACTAGTTGCAAATTTGAGAGAAATAAAAATAATATTATTATGATATATCTCTCGACAAAATAAAATAATTCAAACAGTGACTTAACCAACAAACGGATATGCCCAAAAGAACAAACAAAAAAGAGAGCATATGCCATGACATATGTGCTGTGACATCATAAGGGTCTTAATCAAATAGTGCACACAAATTTAAAAATCAATGATTAAGAACCTGATTTCAAAGCTAATCCCTCCCCCATAGCCTAATTTCACACCATGTAGCCTGTACAAGCCGTCCACGTGTCTCATCCCATGTCCGTAGCTCGTGCCAGGCAGTCACAATTCAGGCAGCCTGCAAAGATATCTCAAGTTGAGCTTAATTTATCACCAGTGATGGAGAGGATGACAATAACATGTAATAAACCTGTAATTGTCATGATTAGGACAAGTGAATCAAAGGGGATATTTGAAAATATCAGGTGGGGGGAAAGTAAATCATGTCGTCCAAACAATGAAAGGACAATTTTATTCGGAGAAAATAAAAACAAAAGGCACCTCTCAAGTTTCAAGGGTAAAATCATTTCTAGTCTCTCAAGTTTTAATATTTTGTCAAATAAGCCCTTGTGTTTTTTTAGTCATATTGAACATTCTACTCTCAATTTATTGAAAGTAGATCCCCCTTCAACAACTATTTGATGGCTATTTACCACTTGTTATCACCGCTATTGTTGTATGTTGACCAATCTATCTGATTAGATTGAACATTATACTTTTACTTTACATTGAATTGGAATTGAATTCCCCCCTTCAAGAACAATCATTCGATGGCTTCCACGTGTATAGGTAGGCAAAGTGAGTAAGTTTAAGTGGAGGATTTAATTTGACTAAACAAAATTGGGTGGAGTTTTACCAAATAAATTACATACGTCGAGGACTATACATGGCTTTTAAGCTGCCCTTTATTTAAGTGACATGAAACTTTATTTAAGTTGAAGTATTGATGAAAAATACGAAGATTTTCTTGGATTATGTGTAATGGGATTTTCATTTATCTTCAAAGGCTAGAAATGCTAACCGTCACTAAATGAATTATGAAATGTCTGTTTGAAAATATGATTTCAATTTTTTTATAATAATTTTTATTCATAAATATATTAAAATATTATTATTTATTTTTTAAAAATATTTTTGATATTTAGACATAAAAAAAATTTAAAAATATATAAAAAAAAAATCAAAAATAGCGTTTTAAAGTGGTTTGCCAAACACCCTCTAAAGTCTAAATCTTAAATCTACAAAACTTAAGTCTATCAATATAATAAATAAACAAGTCACTTTAAATATTTCAATATCTTCTTCACTTCCCAACGTTAGTGATAAAAATCATAAAATAGAGAAACATAACAACTAATTTTTTTTTTTTCTACTCTTATTGAAAAGAAAGCAAAAAATCATGCTCAACCCATGTCTACGAAGGCCCGTTTTCTCCTCGTGTTGCTATTGCTCACTGGTTAACCGCTTTTTTTTTAATGATATTGTGTTTTAAAAGTGTTTTTAAAATAAATTAAAATAAATTTTATTTTTTTTATTTTTAAATTAACTTTTTAATGATTTTATTTTAAATTATTTTCAATACTAATATTAAAAATAATTTTAAAAATTATATGTACACGATATCTTTCCTTTAGGATAAGATCGTGAAGATGGCCACTAGAATGCTTGTTGGTGAAAAAAAGTGTGCAAAATTAGCAGCATCAGAAGTTAGTCAACATTCTCAAAGCACGAGGCGAATTGTTTTAAATTTTAAGCTACTGATCGTTGTCGTGGATTTGAAAATATCTTACATGATTCTGGTTCATTGAACCTGATCCGTATTTATTAAAAATAATTGGATTTTGATGTTTTTTTAATAAAAAATATTCATAAAACAATCACTACTATAATGTTAAATGAATTTTAAAATAAAAACACTAAAATTAACAAGATATTTGTTTGAAAATAAGAGTGCTGTAGAGGTTGCTTTTTAAAGTATTTTTTGTCTTAAAATGTATCAAAATAATAATTTTTTTTAACATCAACACATCAAAATGATTTGAAAATAAAATAAAATATTTTTTTTTCAAAAATATTTTTAAAACACAGTGTAAACCTAACACGGAATACAATGTTTATTTGTTTTTGTGTGATTGAATATCTTGATTTATATTCATCTTTTATTTTTTCTTTGGTTATTGCTAATGATTTTCTTTTCTATTTATTAACATAAATAATCATTGATTTATTTAACTAAATATTTGTATAGAATTTTTAATTTACACTTTGAAACTTTTATGTAAGAAAACACATTAAATGAACTTGAATACCCATTATTTTTTTGAAAATATACGGATCAGATCACTAGTTCTTGTATATAAAAGGCAAACCACTATATTAGTATATCAAGAAACAATCTGCAAAATATTATTTTAAATAATATAAAAGCATATTATAAAAAACTAAATGTAAATATTAATAAATCTCGCCACAAAATATTAACTGTACGTATGACATAATCTCAGAAATAATAATAAAAAAAGAGTCTAAAATGGAAATTCACACACCCAAACTTTTATATGTATTGAAAAAATATATAGATAAAAAATCATAACTTTCTTTAAATCTAATTTTTTTACTTCAATTTAAATAATAAAAATCAAACAACTTTTAATATGCGAATCCTAACTTCCACGAGAGGTTTTATTCCCTTCATGATTGTTTTTTTTTTTAAAATAAAAAACAAAAGGACAACCACCCTCAATTTCATTTTCTTTTTATATAAATGATTAGCATATGGTTGACCTAGAAGTCTCCAGTTTTACTATAAAGAATCCTTAACTTTATCCTCTCTGGTCCTTCCCTATGCCCCAGCTAGCTTTTCTCCCCATTGCTTTCTGTGCATTAAAACACTAAAAAAAGAAGAAAGCAAGGGTCGCCAAGAACCAAGCCTCTCTTCAGCTCGTGAGAGAACACATTCCCAACCAGAGAACCCTACAAGCCTGGGTCCAAGCCTGCAGGCCATCACTGGCTCGTTTGAGTGGCAGTGACGGTAAAGAGACAACATCAAAAGAGTGGAGGAATTCTAGTTGTCTTTAATTGATCACATGCTGGAGAACAATTTTCCCCAAAAGATGCCTGACTCATGCGGCACTATACACTCTAGTTTTTTTTTTTTTTTTTGGTATAACCATCCGGTGTCCGGTAACTGTCAGCTAATCCGGATTCGAGCCGGGTGAGACCCCTTAAGGACAGTAAAGCTTTCCCATATAACACCGCTGCTGCATACTCAAAGTCTCGAACTCAAGATCTTGGTTAAGCTAGGAAATTCCTGGTGTTAGATCAGCTTGCTAGCTTATTTATTTTCGAATCTTGATACCTAAAACATCTTTTTGATGAAATATGCTCTGATGTGATGGATGAATTTTCAAAGCTATCCGAGAAAGAAGAACAAAAAGTAGCCCTCCAAGCTCTTCATCCTCTGCGAATGGCTGCCGGATACCGTCCACTGCGACCATGCAAGTAAACGGAAGGACCCAGACAAACAAACCCTAAACATGACTGAAATCATAAGCTGTTTTTATAGGAGATTTTTCAATTTTTATGCGATAGATATGATTGAATTTACCGAGACATCCCCAGCCAGGTATCAGCTGCATTAGTTGAGCCCTACACAGCACCAGTCCATTCCAAGAAAGTGGGTTTTGACTAAAAAGGTGAAGATACTAAAACAAGGACACCCACTAGGTCTCACTGTAGTTGGTGATGATAATTTTCTATTCCACGCTGTTTAGAGCTCAAATCTGTCACAGACAGCACACCTCGCTTTGATCTGTGGAAATTTGACGGGGGGAATGGATGACTAGAATTCAAGGAATTGGGAAAGAAGATTAAGTGGAGTGTGAGACGATGTGTTGAAATTTCAAAGGTCATCCACGACGTCCATTATCTCATGAAATCATATCAGCCGTTCGTTTCAGCCCAATGGCTGCCTTGATTGCTGGCCATTCAAGAGCAACAATAATATGCTCTGTGATCTTGTCTCGGGCAGATAAAAGTGCCTTCCAATCTCCTTGGACTTCATGCATTTATTTACCAGATAAAACTGATTTGATAAAACTAGATATAGTTTTTAATGGTTTAATTAAATTTATTTTTGGATGCAAAGAAACTCTATCTCAGAAAATATATTTTATGGGCCTAAAAAAACGAGTAAAATCCTGAATGCTTCAGGCTCTTAGTCTCTTACAAAGGATTTATATTCTTACTTGAACTCAAAACCTGCTGTGTAGATCATAAATTCTTTGTCATCATGTTATGTTCTTTTAGGGAGCTGATTAACTTGACCAAGCCTAGCCGATTAATTGTAATGTATTTTAAAATAAAATGAAATGATATTACTTTAATAAAAAATGACCGATTTGTGTCCAATGGCTTTTAGGTGGCTAAACTAGAGGAGCCCCAAGCTCAAAAAAATGAGCATTGATTGGCATTTTAAAGTCAAATCTGCTAAAAAGATTGAAATATTCATAGAAATGGTATCTTGAATTGGTTTTTCGAACTCTTTCTGTCATTTGATTGGTGGATCCTACCGATTACTCTCACTAATACCAATGAAATGAATTTAGTGTGATCCTCGAGGAAACAAAGTAGTGGGGATGGAGCCATGCTTGGTGCACTTTTACGAAGGAATTATGTCCTTGATGATACGAGGTTTATAATAATTCTACTAAAGGCAAAGCCCACCACCAGTTAAAATCTTTAGGCAAATTAATGGCAAAGTCAACAGCATTTATGGGAATTTCTTTTTAACTTTTTATTATATTTTTACATGTTTATATATCAAAAATAAATTAAAAAAAAATATTACTCCAATCTATAGGAGAAAAACATTTTAAAAATCAACAACTAGCTACCACGACTCCAAACACTATCGATCTCGTTTGGAAACACGGTTGGCCATGTGTTATTAAAATATTTGATTTTTTTTACGTAAAATTATTTTAATATAATAATATCAAAAATAAATCTTAACAAATAAAATAAAAAAACCATTATAAAAACTAACCGTGTCACCAAGACACGAAACGCTCTCGCTTATTCGTGAAGGGCCTCAGGCAAGGAAATGACTTAATGGAGGGCCCACGTAAAGCTGTACGAATGTCGGTTCTCAGCCAGGCTGGTTTCTGCAAAGGGGCCAGGACTAAAAACACAATTATCAAGGCCCATTCTACAGGACGCCCTCATGCTTTCCAGCCAATAAATGGGCTCTCCTATCTCATCTGCTCGACAGCAATGATGATCTGGCGTTCCAGCTCACGAGAAGGTTGTTGCGAGAAGTTGCTGTTTCTGCAGTGTCCAGCCAATAATGAGGCTGGAAATCTTTGAGGATTACACGTGTTCAAATCACATGGCAGCAAAGTGGTCAACCCGTGGCCATATAAAGACCTTTTTTGGACCATCCAAAACCAAGAATTGTAATTCAACTAAAAAAATCAATATGATATTTAAAAAAAAACTATTATGATGATAACATATTAGATATGTACTTAAATTAACCTAATCAAATTTATAATTTAAAATATAAAATTATGACAATTTTATATAAAACAAAATAAATTATAAAATCTAATTACCGACTACTCAATATTAAGCTCATATGCAGAACGCGCATGGCTACTGTGGAAGAAGCAATGGAGGTGGTAGTGGTGACAGCATTAGCAAATTCTACAACTAGATTTGACAATGGACGCGTATGAAACAACTTACTGTTTCTGCATTCAAGCTATAAGCTATGGGGATATGCACGATGTCTCCAAACATGTAGGCCTGTTTGAGAGTGTGGTTGCGGTTATTTTTTAAAGTGATTTTCATTTAGAAATACATCAAAATGATATTTTTTTTATTTTTTAAAAATCATTTTTGACATCAGCACATCAAAATGATCTAAAAACACCAAAAAAATTCATTTAAAATGAATAAAAAAAATGAATTTTGGCAAAACACAGGTTGTACCGGCTTGCTAAACAGACTCATAATATGATGATAAAATATTTGAGATTTGTACAAGAGTTTTTAAGCTCGAACCAAGTTGTACGTCTCTTATAAAAATCCGATATAACCAGAGTTTTAATCATTTATTTAAATTTAATAAATACATTTTTCATGGATGCGGTTTACTCGTATACAAAAGAAAAATTCATGATATGACAACCCAGATTGACGTGTAAACAAGTTATTATTTTTCTTGTACGGCTGTGTTGGTTTGAAAAAAAAAAGTAAAAAGGAAAACGAAATTGCTCTGACTGTGCTTCTTTGAAAGATTGTCGCAGAGGTAGATAATGAGCTGTATTTATTATCACCCGTAATTACAGTCATAAAACTAATTAGACCTGTTAATTTTAGCTTTAAACCTGATAATTTTTATGTTAAAACAAAACTAATTTGATTGAAGAAGACTTTTCAAACTTTTTATTCATTGGTTGAAATAATTAATGGGTTGATAATAATTCTTCATGGAATCTCAACTAGGAGCTTGAGGATTTTCTCCCTTTGGGCCTCAAGATCTTGCCAACAAAAACTCTAGGCCGTAGAGTGCAAAGCACCATGTTTAATGCTGGTTCTAGATCGTGAGAACTTCATGCCTTGTTTGCAAGTGTGGTAAAAAGTATTTTTAAAATTATTTTTTATTTAGAAATATATTAAAATTATATATTTTTAAAAAAATTATTTTGATATCAGTATATGAAAATAATTTAAAAATATTATTTTTTTTAATTTAAAGTAAAAAAATAAAATAATTTGTTTTAAAAAGTACTTTTGAAACGTAGTGTCAAACATAAGGTTAGTGCATGAAAGCTGACCTATAATACCCTATGCTTTTTTAAAAATAATCTTTATGTAGTATATTAGCTTTTTATATTAGTGAGTTTCCAAGTGGATAGGGAGTGATTATTCCTTCACTAAAAGGCTAGGGTGAAGGGTTTTTTTTTTGTTTGTTTTTAATCTCAACAAGGGAGTCAAATCATGGATTAAGTTATCAAGCATATATGAAATTATGCTTGTTAAACCACTCAGAATTTGATCAAGCTATACAAATACAAAAAACAACCTCAAAAATCAAAATCAACTCAAAAAAATCTTTTCAAGTTTAGATATGTATTTTATACACTTTCAACGTAAAAACACACCTAAAATGATCCCCCCTCATTCTATAAAACCCCATGAACATCAAAATTGACTGTTCTGGATCATCATCAATGATAATCTTTTCTCGCTTCATCGGAATCCAATGAGTCCCTCTCTATTCTCCAAAAAAACAAATTGAAAAAATAAAAAAAAAACAAAGCTTGGTATGAAATCTAATTTTTGAAAACTAAAAGAATCGATTACCTAATAACTAAAATAATAAAGCACTAAAATAAACTTTTCAAATCTATTATGTATTTTCTCCGTGTTTTACCCCAACCTTCCCTCTCAAAATACATGCAATTTGGTGATAATTAAGACTCAAATCATGCAAAATATAAATTCATGAACTAAATTAATAACTATAAGATTAATAATTGTTTCAACCCACAATAATACGCGGTGTTGTTAATTTTGTATTGTTTCGGCCGAAACGTTTCATGCTAGTTAAAAAAACGAGATAAAATGATGCAGTTTTTACCTCGCTTAAAATTTCGGCCCGTTCAAGAAATTTCATCCGGAACATTTTTGTTTCGTTCCGCTTATTCTATTTTGGCCAAATAGTTTTTTTTTTAAAATAATGAATAATTTTCCAATATTAATCATATCTCTTAATCCGAGCATTAGATTGAGATGAAATTTTACGAGGAATCTCTTGTCATATTAATATATATATATAATGTTAAAATTTTAGAGCAATCAAATAATGTAATATCATTCTTATAATATTATAAATGTTTATAATTTCATTTAGAAAAATCATTTTATTGTCTTTTTTTTATATTAAATTGCACAGTTCTAAATAATTTTATTTTTGAATTTAAAATATATATTTTTTGAATTAATATATTTAATTATATATATTATATACTGCATAAAAACATCGCATCGAAACACTCAAAAACCAAAATATTTCATTTTATTGAAAAAACAAAGCATCAACTTAACACTTGATAGTGTAAACAGTCACCTATGAAAAATCCCTCTGAATAAAATGTCGACATTCTCAGCAAAAAGCCCCAAAAAATTGATGCACGGAAACAAATGATACCACTTGCGGAGGGTATGGAATGAACACATAATGTTCTCATCTGCATCATCTAACAGTCAACCATCAAGTCAATAAATAGTGTGCCGATCGAGCTCGACAAGATTCATTGCAGAGATCCCATCCAGCAAGGAGAGATGCCGGGATTTGAGGAGGCAGTGTCGACATTGATGAGCGTAATGCTAAGGAAAAACTTGGGGTTTTTTCAAGAACCAGCGATCCTTTTGATGGATGTCATCTCGCTTTTAGTGTCAGCTATCCAATATAACTCTGCCTCACGCTCCAGGCATTCTAACACTGCAATCTTCCGCAGGTACTCCCCGACGCCATCAATGGCTGCTCGACATGGTCGTTAAATATCCTTTCCCTCTTCTGTATCATCGTTTTTATTATCAATGTTCGCTTAATCTGGGTTTTTGTAATCCACTTCCAAATGGATGGATGATAATAATCGCGAAGTTTGATTTCATTTGAGTACGAACATTTTGATTCACTGCAAGAGTGGAGGATGGATCAAGAAATGGGGATTGGAGCTTGCTTGTCAAATCAAGAATCCATGTATAAACAAATCTTAATTATACATAGAGAGAGAGAGAGATGTAAGCAAGGTGAGCAAAAAACATTGAAAAATCAATCGAATCGAGAAAATTGAAAAAAAAAAATAACCGAGAGAAAAACCGAATAGAGAAAAAAAACCGATTAAATTTTTTAAAAAACTTCTAGTCTGATTTTTGATTTTATAAATAAAAAACCGGTAAACTGAAACCAAACAGGGTCAAATTAAAAAAAAATATGTTATAACTTTTTTTAATTCTTCCGGTTTAGTTCAAATGTTTTGGTTTGATTCTATTTTGGTTAAATAGAAGAAAAGAAAACTTGGTTAAAATAAAATAAAAAAACTAACAAAAATAAAATTATTTTTTGATTTTTAAACTAAAAAACTGAACCAAAATCAGTCGGTTTAAATCGGATCTGATCCAATTTAGATTTTTCAGTTTGATTGTTTTTATCAATAATAACTAAACCGAATAAAAAATGCACATCCCTGTATGTAAGCTTGCATGTTTTTTTTGTTTTTTTTAGGGGGAGGGATAAAGATGGAATTAATTTTGTGGTGGCCATCTTTTGTCTATTTCTTTTTTAGTCTTAGAAAGATAAGCCGTTATACAGGGGTCATCGACCCATTTAGGCTAAACAATTTATTAAACTTTGTTAGTTTTCAAAATCTATGTGAATTTAACAAGTTATTATGTTTTGACTTTTTTTTAGAAGACTATTATATTTTAATGATCCAAGATTTTATTTGGCTAATCCATGTAGAATCGAGTCCATTCAATATATCACCATCAATACTTTTTGTCTTTTTAAATGTCATCTTGATTTTTTCTTATTTTGATTTTAGCATTTAGTTTTTATTTTTTTAATTATATTTAGATTGAAAAATACATATTATAGGTTGATTCATGGTTTTAGCATGTTGAAATAAATTAGCCAAAACTATGAATCTTGCTCTTCAAAATGAATTGAAGTGGAGTGCAGCTGGGATTTGTTAAAAAGAACAGCAGGGATTTTCCAACCAAAGAAAGAAACATTCATGCAAATTTACTGAAGTAAAAACCCAAAGAGAGGTTCCCGAGAGACAACGAGCTGTTGACTCATCGTTCCTAGCAAATTATTACGGGTAGAAACCCATTTATGTATTCATAGTTTCACTCACAATGTAGAACACATGATCAACTGGTTGGATCGAGTTGTGAATGACCAATAGATATCTACATCACAGTTGCAGACTTCACATCTTTGACATTGAGTAATCCATCGCATCCACAAGGAAATCTGCAACCAAAAGGGTACACAAAAGATGATAAGAATGGCAGCCAAGCTGGTAATATATTGCAGCAATGGAATCACACACACATCTTTTCGTCTTAGATGACGATCATCGTCGTGTCCGAAAGAAACGAAAAAGCTGTACCTGCATCTTCTTTGGTAAAGCATAGCGGAGGTGTAATTCTAAAAACGTTGCCATAGAATCCGCCTTTCCCGACCAAGACTCCCAAATCTAAGATGACAAAAAAAGGCCTATTAGTGACTGGAAGTTGGCTCAAGAGGTTAGCGTGACGATTACGATGGGATGAGAGGAATATCTACCTTTCATCTGATCCATTATATGCAGGGTTTCAGCCTTTGCTGGAGTTTTCCGTTGGCGGTCAGTTACAAGTTCAACACCGAGCATCAATCCTCTTCCCCTCACATCTCCAATGACTGCACAGACAATTATGGATAAAGCAACCATTGATAAAAAGAGTAAATACCACCAGAAGAGATTTTTGAAAACCATATTACTACTTAACAACAGCTGATGTCGATAGTGAATGTTAAGAAACTTAAATGTAGTTAGAAAACAAGGTATTTAAATCATATGAGGCTGTGTTATTTTAAAACAGCGTATTAGACATGTCAGAAAATGCAAGGTGCTTTTTCATTTTTAACATCAAAACATTAAAACTATTAGAAAACACTATAATAATACATCAATGATGTTTTTTTCATGCAAAACACACTTTTGAAACATACTCAAACGCAAGTAGAAACATGATGCCAAACAACCTAGAGAGGTGGTTTTTTTTTACTTAAATACAGGTTGAGGTTTAATGATTATTATGGCGTTTGACAGCAGCACAGATTGAGGCAACTTACTTTCATATTTATCCTTGAGTTCAGTCAGTCTCTTTTTCAGATGGGACCCCACAACTAGTGCATTTTCCTGAAGATTTTCTTTCTCGATCACTTTCAAAACTGCCAGACCCGCAGCAGTACATAAAGGGTTTCCTCCAAATGTGTTGAAGTAACAACGACGAGTCAAGACTTCTGCAATTTCAGGGGTGGTCACCACAGCACCAAGAGGAATGCCATTCCCAATCCCCTGCGTGTCAATGAGGAAAAAATAAAAATAAATCGACACATAAACCCGGGTTCTTATGCGAGGGAAGGTAGGCATACTGAGGCAAATCTGTGTGTATCCAATGGGACTTGTCTAAATATGTGCCTATAAAATTGTAATGACGAGTAACAAGAAAACTTGGCAACATCTAATACCAGGAATTGAAGATATGGTCATCCAAATACATTGTCAATGTAGGAAGCACAGCTATTTTTTTATTTTCCAGCCATATAAAGGAAAGCAATGCCTGAACCAAACAGGGGAGGACTAACCTTTGCCATTGTCACAATGTCAGGAACAACACCCTGGGCTTCAAATCCCCAGAAATGACTCCCTGTGCGTCCAAAACCAACCTGAACCTCGTCGGCAATACAAAGGCCTCCCACTTTCTTGACACTTTTATAAGCCGCGGGCAAGTAATCTGGGGCCATTTCTACAATTCCTCCCACTCCCTGTCACATAAAATATTTCTGATAAGCATACCAACGGTGTCTCAAAAAGAATAATAAGATGTTAATCAATAAAAAACAGAGTAGATGATGATCACCTGGATAGCTTCAGATATAAATCCAGCAACATGACCGGAAGTCCCATAGTCAATAATATCTTGGACATCTTTTGCATACATTTCTCCATCTGAACCAAATACTCCTCTGTATGGATCAGGGTTCAAGGCATGATGGACTCCGCTCTGTTCACAAAATGGAATTTGCAATTACAATATATGAAGAGTATTTACCTACAAGCTTAAGCATGGAAAGCATTGATTTGAACAATACATTATTTGTGGTTAAGTTCATCCCAGAAACCACAAAGTGACTGAGAGCATTACAATAAAATCAGCACTTTCACAAGACTCCCTTCAATAAGGCTCTGACAGGACAATGGTCTTAACATTCTGAAGAAAGTGGATTGGTGGATGGATGACAAAAGTGAGCTATATTGATAACTTCAGAACTTGAAAGAACAATCTCCATAAAAAAACTACTTTCTCCACATTATCAGAAGTTCACAAGTAACATATTATGCATCCCAAGACCGTTGATGGGTAATCCACAAACAGGAACATTGGAGGTGAAGAACAAATTTAATACAATTAATTAAAATTAAAAGCATATCCCTTTTTGTTTCTCCTTTCCTGTAACCTTTATTTCCTTGTTCTAAGAAAAAAAATCCTTTATTTTCTTAATTCTTAACCAAAAATTTCCAAATCCACTCCCCTGCACAGTTTCCAAAAATTCCCCCTAGTCCACAGTCACCGCCTAACTTTACATTGAATTGACTCCATAAAGCTTGGGGTCATCATTTTGGATTTTCCAAAGAAACAAACAGCTTTCAACCATAAAAAAAAGCCCATGATTTTTCAAGAAGATTTACCTGAATAACATTGAATTTCCAAATAGACTGTGCAGTAGCTCCCATGGTCCCAGCTGCATTCCCATGGTAAGCATTCCTCAATGATATTATATCTTGACAACCCGTATACAATCTTGCTATCATCAACGCCAGTTCATTCGCCTCCGTCCCCGAATTCGTAAAAAACACCACCTATACATAAAAAAAAAAAACATGCGCCAATGCGGGCGCTAACTAGTTCAGCTGGAAAACCTATTTAAAAAGCCAAAATTCCCATTAAACAAAACGAAACCATGATTGTGTTTTAATTTACTTTAAGATTTCCAGGCATTTTGGAGGCCAAAGCCTCGGCGAAATCAGCAATGACATGATTGAGGTAAAGAACAGTAGAGTGCTGTATACGGTTGAGTTGTTTGACAACTGCATCAACCACATCAGGATGACTATGACCGCAACACACGGTAGCAATACCTCCAAAACCATCAAGGTATCTACGGCCGTTCTCATCGAATAGATACTGCATCTTTCCATCAACCACGTTTAACTGCAAAGAATTTAACAGCATATTCCATCAAAATCAATCTCGAATATTCTTGGATTAAAACACGTAAGAATGAGAAAAGAATCCCATAAGGGACACCAGCCGGGCCCACGATTTCTGCTTCAACTGGCAACTAGTTCTGTGCGAGATTCATCATGAGAAAATAAAAAAAGAAGAGAAATGATAGGGTGTGGTGCGGACTCACGGGTTTACTGTAGAAGTGAAACAAAGAAGGGCTTAGATATTGTTTACGTTTCGCCAGGATTTGTTCGGACGAAGGACCGGTGTAAGGAGGAGGAGAGTAATCGAATGGGGGTAGTTTGGGAACAGGGGTATCATTTTCATGAATGGAGAAGGAGGAGGTTTGTTTTTGGGCAAGTTGAGAGAAGCAGCGATGAGAACGATGAGAGTTTGTTGACGATAACACCCTTTTGGTTATAAATCTCTGCATCTTGCCTAGCTGCCGCTGCTTCTAATTGTAACTCCCCTCTCTGTCTCCGTTCTCTTGTCTTCTTTCTTGATAGAATCCGAGCGAGCGAGCCAGAGAGAGAGAGAGAAATGTAGGTGAGGTGAGGAAAGGAAGGAGGACGGTGAGGAAAGAGGACGGGAGAGGGGAGCTTTATAATAGGAGGGAGGGAGGGAGGGAGAAATTATGTGAATATGTAGTGGTTTTATCGTCCTTTTAATGAAAATGGAAAGATCGGATATTAATGGAAATTGTTTTATGGAAATATTTTGTTTATGGAATTTATTAAAAGGATAGCCAATGGCATGTTTTAAAAATATTTATAAATTTAATAACTTAAAATGTAAGAAAGCTTATATTAAAAAATCATATTACAGCAAAGCTACCATAATATACATATAAATAAACTTCATTTGAATAAATCTATAAATAGAATTTAGCTGCTGGTAATTATGAAATTTTGGTGAGACAAATTAGTTGGAAATATTATGATTTTTATATTCTCTTCAAAATATATTATCAATATGTGTTGAAATATATAAATTTATGTAGGTAATGTAATGTATATTTTATTAGTACAATCACAAAAATAAAAATCTTTTATCGATGATTTTTTTGTTGATAACTCTTTTTATCAGTCATTCTATTAAAATTAAATATATCAATAACAATAAAAACACTATGGTTAAAAAAACTCATTTAATGTAATTATATAACTTCATTGAGAAGTTATCGATTTAGTGTCTATTTGAAAATGTAATTAAAATTATTTTTAAAAATATTTTTTGTTGAAGTAATCGACTTATATCAAATTATTGCTATTTAAAAAAAAAATATTTTTGACATTAACACGTAAAAATAATTTAAGAACACTAATTTTTTTATTTAAAATAATAAATAATTTTTAATATTTTTTTAAAACGTCTTTAAAATGCAGTGTTAAACCCACATTAGATTTATTATTGAAGTCTCAAATTAAAAGAGTTTTTTATTATTAATTAATTCAAGCGACTCTTTAGAATCCACAACGATCAAATTAGTGATTTTTATGGTCTAGAAATATCAATTATGTAGGCCACTTGACATAGGCAAAGGCAATGGGGTAATGATTTTTTGTTTTTTTTTGTGAAATCACTTGTAGCAATGATTGCTCAGGCAAGCACTATCTGTATTGTGGATCCACTAAAGGGATTTTTTTTAATTATTTAAACATATCCATAAATGGAATTTAAATGATATTGATATTCCGTGATATAATTTATTTTGGTGGGAAAATACATAAAAAAAGAATGGAAACTGATAGAGAGTGGGAAATGATGTGGAAATAATTAAATTACTCTTTTTATAAGTTTTATTTTCCATATTTTTCTTTGTATTTATTTATTTTTCCAAAATGGACCATGTAAATAAATTTTATTCAATTACTCTTCAACCAACATAAGAGTTTTACATGGAATTATGTATCGCATGGTCGGATAATGAACATAGATATTATTTTAATTTCTGTATGGAAAGTCTTCATCTGTTATTTGTATTTATCTATTTATTATGAAAATAGATTATGATAATTTTGATATTTTCTTGAAGTTGTTTAGGAAAATTAATTTTCATATAATTAACAATATTATTCTTACAAGTACAAATAGTTAGTTTTGTTTTATTAATGACGATGTTATAATATTTGTCCCAAGATGAGTGGTGGTTTGACTTCACTTATAATTTAACAAAAATATAAATGAATGCCATTTCACTGCTTTTTGTTTTTGGATGCTAAGGAAAGTAGGAAACCATAGTCCTAGAAAGTATATTTTATAGATCCAGGTGAACGGGTAAAATCTCAGTTGTTTCTGACTCTTATAAAAGATGCACGTCCTAACTCGAACTCGAGACGTGTTGTATAGATTACAAATCTTTTATTATCACGTCACGCTTTTTGGGGACGACATTTCACTACATTCGTGGGTAATAATGAAGGTGAGATTCTTAATTTTATTTTTTAATATAAAAAATTGGGATTGATTCTAATATCTTAGCTCTCAAGTAATTTGTAATTAAATAATATTCTCCTATCAGAAATATTAAAAGTAAAAAAAAAAACAAAAAAATCTAAGAATATATTCAGGCTATTTTCTAGATGATTTTAAATTATAATTCATTTATAAATCTCATTAATCCAGCCATCATATATATATATATATATAGACATTAAATTAAATTAAATGTTAAAATAGCTCAGTAATTTGAGAAATTTCTATCATACGATAATGTATATCCATGCCATTAGTAAAATATAAATACAGTTGAAGTAAGGAAATAATTATTAATTATTAAAATGAACTATAAATAAGTAACGTTTTGACAAACATGGAAGTCCACAGGGGTGCCATGCACATGGACACTGACGGGGACGTAGCGTGGAGCGCGCAGTGCGCACCTGACAAAAGTTTGAGTTTAAATGTTTGGTATTGCTTTTATTTTTATAGTTCAAGTTTTAAAAAAATAGTTTTATAAAAAATATTTTAGCTGTGATTTTAAATAATTTTTAAAGTGTTTGATTAATACTATAGTTGAATTTATGAAATTACTTTAAAGTATATATATATATATATATATATATTTAATAACCATAATAAAATATAATTAATAATTCAAGTAAATTAGACAATTATTTTTATTCTCCCATCAAACTATTTATAATTTTATCACGAACTAAATCCATATGTGAAAGCCTATGCAATTCCAGAACAATATATGATAAAATATCATCTGAAATAAAATTAGAATTACGAGACAAAAATTATACTGTGATTTTCTTCTTATATACTTATTTATATTTTTAATTAATTTTTAGATTATTTTGAATAAAAAAGCAAGTAACTGCTTTTCTTGCGCCAGAGTTCAGTGCAATTTTTTATGTAGAATCATGTCATATCTCTGCTTTTTACAATTAAGTGGTTCTGGCGTGAGTGGTGAGGGCACTCTCGTCCCTTAAGAGAGGTTAAGGGTTCAATCCCTACTCTTGTATGAAACTGACTATTTGGGGAGCACTTTCACCCCTTCGGGGCCCACCCGGTGCGAACATGGATTAGTCTAGACCAGTGTCTAGGACACCATGTGGTTTATACTAAAAAAAAAATTAAACAATAGATTAGAATATTTTTTTGTAACCACCGCCTTTACCACAAAATCAAAAACCTCAGAAAATATCTATAGCTTTCCCAGAATATTGAGCGGAGAAACCCAGTTTGGGACCCGCATGATTGCCAGAAAGTATTCTGACCGTTGGATATGTAAAGAGAATAAAATTGATTTTATGATGAAATCGTTTTTATTGAATATGTATTAAAATATTTTTTTTAATTATTTTTCATATTAGTATGAAAAGATAAAAAAATATCTAAAAATTTAATTTAAAATAAAAAATAATCATTTTTAATTTTTTTTTAAAAACTTTTGAAGCGTAATGATATATAAAACCTTAGAATTCAATAAAAGGTTATGAAAAAATATTTTTTTTGTTTGCGTATATCAATTAAATCAATGCTGCTAAACATATATGAACTTGATGATCTATTGATTCCGTCTTTAATTTTATTCGATTTTAAATTGAATTTTATAAAAATTAATTCAGTAAATTAATCTGGCTTATGAATCGGTTTGATTTTTTTTTATATAAAAAAAATACAATGTTTTAATATTTTTTTCTAAAATTAAAATAGTATAATTTTAAATTGATTTGAATTAACCGCAAGTCTATAATTTAAGTTCTTTCATACATACATACATACATACATACATACATACATGAAAAGAGTGTAAGCAGTTGCAAAACATATGCAATAATAGTCCGCTGATGTTTTAGTTAGGTTTCTTTCACATTTCAGAATCATTTTTTTCGTGGTGGGCTTTTCTCGGCAATAAAGCTTGTCTCTCCCAACGAGAAATTCACATTAATTTGGACCGTTAATTCAACCAATAGTGTTCATGCTCATGAAAGTGCTGGCACAGCAAACAAGCATTACAGTTATTTCTGGTGTCCATTCAGCCCACACAGGATGTGAGTGCGAGAGTAGTTGTTAGTTGCTTTATAAAATATATCTTATTTATAAATATATTAGAATAGTATTTTTTTTAAAATAAAAAACTGTTTTTGACATTAATATACAATAATCGATTTTAAAACATAAAAGATAGGTTCATCCAACCAAACACACTTTTAAATTTTAATATCGATTGATGTGCAAAGATGACATCAATCTGCTAGGCTATTAATTTCTATTTTTAAGCAATGACAATTTTATTCAATATATTATATAATTTGATATCATCTAGTAAAATTGGTTTTTTATTGTGAACGGAAAAACATCTTTTCAAGTTTAACAAGCGTTGAATAAAAAAATAAATGATAAATGTTCAATTGACTCAAGGGGTGGTGATAAATATTCAATTGACTTAGAAGGGGTGACCGGTAATGTGTTTGGAAAACGCTCTTGAAAAAAATAATTTTTATTTATTTTTAATTTTGACTTTAAATTAAAAAAAATTGGGTGTTTTTAGATCATTTTAATGTGCTGATATCAAAAATGATTTTTTAAAAAATAAAATAAAAATTATTTTGATGTATTTTTGAACGAAAAAACACTTTTAAAAGCAACTGTAACCACGCTCTCAAACAAGCACTTACAATTGAATCCACCTTTAATTTGATTTTTTAACCCATTTTTATTTTATTGAGTAATATTTTTCAATATAATGAATTAACTACCTTCATCATTATTTTTTTCATTCATGACATTAAAATCTAAATATTAACAAATAGGATGAAATAAAATTAGCAAATGATAAATTTAAATATTCAACATCCAAATCAGATGAAGTAAATCCAACGCTAACCTATTCCACTACCATCCCTCATGAATAACTACAGGTCAAATGATGGTAAAATTTGACAAGTTAAGTTTCTTCAACAATTTTTTTAAGAAGGTCCTTATATTCATTGCCAATAAATAATGATCTATACAGATTAAGGACGCAACCCCACATATCATACATAAATCAGAGTTAAGTATAGGGTTTTACATATTTAACCTTGTTTTGGGATCAATTACTCATAGTGATTATATATAATCTTACAATAAGTTAGGGACATACTCCTAGATAAATATAGAGTTTAATGTATCTCACTTTGTTTTGTGACTAACTACTCCAAGTGATCATATATGTTATAGGTATGATAGAGCCTCGCAAGAAATTAAGAAAAAAACACGTGGATAAATATATAATTTAATGTATCTAACCTTGTTTTAAGACCAATTACTTCTAGTGATTTTACCATGTTAATCTTGGATTGTTCCATGTTAATCTTGCATGTTTTGCTTGATTGGATTTCCACATCCCTCTTGTTAATGTCATCACATTAAAAGCCTTAAATAAATCAAAGCTTTATGTTGGTGTTCCTTTTAGGCTATTTTTTGAGATTGTGTTTTTAAAACCATAGTTTGCATCTAAAATCATGTTTTTGAAAGAAAAAAAATTAAATTTTAACTTTTTGAAAACCAAAGTTTTAAATGTGTTTTTGACATTGCAATAGTTTTTAAAATCATGATTTATAAAAATAGATTTTAACATTAAAAAATATTATTTTTTTAACCACTTTTATTTTAATTTTTCTTGGGGTAGAATTATAATATATGTTACTTAAATAAATATTTTTAAATATATGTTTATGAAAAACCACACATCAATGGCTATGAAAAACCAAACATAGCTTAAGAATGTGTCTATTAACGAGTCACTAAAACTCAACTTGTTGTTGTCAACTCAACCATGATATCATACCAAAATGGGCAAATAATTGAACGAGAACAACCTCTAGTTGAAAGACTTTTTTTTTCTAGCATAGTAACAAAATATATGAAATGAAATGATATAGTGTAAAAAATATTTTAAAAAATATAACAATTTATGTTATCCATGAATGCTTTTAAATTGCAAGAAAGAAAGAAGAGAGAGAAAAAGGCAAAACAAACAAACAAACAAACACTGAAATCATATTAAGATTGATGATAATATTACCAGTATTATGAGAAAGATCATGATGAGATAAATTTAATGACATAAAAAAAATCACTAATAGTAAATGAGTGTGCTCCACTAACATTTTAAAGGCAAATAAGATTTGACATCTTTAGCTGACTTACATGATTTATTTTGTTTATCATTTGTGATTTTTTTTAGTGTCGTTGAATTTATTTTGTCAATATTTTTCCAACGATACAAATAGTATTATTATCAAAACTTCAATATGCTTTTATAATTTTTATTATTATTTTATTTTTTATAATTTCATGCTTTTATAATATTTTTTTTAAATACATGTGATATTATATATCTCTCCCTGTATATATTTTAATCCTTTTCTTCTTGAATGTCTTCAAGTTAAATACTCCATCTATTAGATTTACAATTTTAAAAAGTAGTAGATTATTATATTTTCTTTTACTACTAGAAAACAAAAACACTCCTGCATGAAAGTTGCCTGCATATGTAGAGACACGTATTGATGTGAAATGTTACCAAATACATCCACCGTGGACGACTAGGCCCCACCATGTCAAGTACATGCTGAAAAGAAATAGTACAGCGAGGCAGCCCTCGTTGTACGATAGCCAAATTAGATCATAGTTTTGAGCTGTGCAAGAATTTATGAAGTTAGAAAAATGGGAGTGAATTATTATACGAGTGCTTATTGTAATAGTAAATTTTCAGGATTTAAAAGCTACCTTTAAATTTTAATGATATTTAGTTTGACAATAAATTAAAGGGTAAGTTTTTTTTTTAAAAAGTATAAACATTATTAGTGAAAAAAAGAAAATAATTAAATAAATAATAATGATTGATGAGGTTGAAATAAAAAGCTATTTCTTATATTTTTTTATTAACGGGGTGTCCAGGTCAGCTTATGCTCATCTCGACTAATTATATAGGTCTTGAAGTTAATGATCATATAAGTCTTTACTGACTATCATAGTAACAATTATAGAGCTCGAACTTGAAACTATAAAAAAAATAAACTATTTAATCCCAAATTTTTCCCACTAGATTCTACTTAACAATTATTTCTTATGTATTTTGAAACAACAGAGAGAGAGAAACTAAAAATTAATATGGCTATACAAGTAGGCATGACTTAGAGGTTACGTATTCGACTTCTTTACTAAAATAGGTTTAATAACTTCAATTTATTATGTAATAAAGGAGATTATCCTGATTATATATTTAAATTTCTTTGTTATTGTGTTTCAAAAGTATTTTTAAAAATTTGAATGTTTTTTATTTTTTAATTTAAATTAAAGTTTTTTTTGGGTGTTTTTAAGTTATTTTAATATGTTGATGTCAAAAATAATTTTAAAAAATATAAAAACATCATTTTGATGAATTTATGAATAAAAAACACTTAAAAAAATCAATCCAACAATAAGATTCAGCAAGCTTTTCGATGAAAAAAAGAGCTTATATTTTAAAATAATAATAATTCCTCTTTCCCAAAAAATGAATGAAAAATCAAATCAAATTTTATAAAGATAAATCTCAACCCTCACTGAACTGTTCAAGACCACAACGGAGATGGTTGGAGCCTATCTGCCATGCAAAATCCAATGGCAGCATCTTATCTTACTAACCTAATAATGCCCTGCAGACGTGGATTCAATGATATTTTATATTTTCCATGTGTTATTTTGATTTGATTTCTGACATGCTAACATTTATAAATATGCTGGGATGCCTTTTATATTATTGGATTTAAAACTATGGGCGCTAATATATAATATGGTTATCATTGAAGATTAATCACCATAGCAGATGGGTCCAAAGATTCTTGGCCAAATTAATTAATTAATTAAGAGATTATATAGCGTAACGATGACCATCCCACTTAATAAAACACGTAGATCTTAGTTTATGAGCTGGAAGTTTTAGATTCCCCACACGCCATGCTCCTGATCCAGTGTCTGAATTTCATGTCCAGACCTCGTAGTAGTCAAATTGGACACAAACTCTATCCTTCACACGCGCACACACACGCGCACAGGATTCTTGGCGAGACAGCTAGGCATGGCTATCCGTGACTCATTCATTAATATCTGCTATTCTGGTTGCTAAATTTGACAGGAGTCAAGAATCTTAGGTGCAGAATATGAATTTATACAATCTATACCTGTAAGAAAAAGAAATAAGATTTTCAGTACTGTCTGAATGTTAGATTGAGACGACCAGGACGAAGCCTGGTTTCTTCAATCAAAGCTTTGGGGGAAGAATTTGGGATTACAGATGTTACGCCATGAAATATATGTCTTGAACTGCCACCAAATATCAATACATCTCCTGATTCCAATACGATTTTATCCGCCTTGTTCACATCCCTCTGATCCCCGTAGAGAAATTCTGCAGAATCCCCCACTGAGAAGGAGACAACAGGCAATCCTTTGCTAAGACTCTCTGAGCTTTCATCACGATCCTAGAAATGAAAAGGCCAAGATGAGATTGAGAGTAGATATTGCCTTAATGCCCACTTTGATGTTCATATATACAATAAAAAGAGTGTCTGAAAAGGTTTCGACAGCGCTCATGCAATTGTCAGTGAAGAAATCGCAAAATTGGCAAGTCTTTTTCCGAGCAGAACCTTCTATGGTTCTCTTCATACTTAAAAATTGACTAATCAAATTGACATAACCAGGGTGCTGGATACTTGAACAAACTGACGCAAAAAGAAATTCAAGACCTTGTATTTCAATCTGAGAGCTCTTGGAGTACTTGGCATTACCACCAAATGAGCCTCTCATGGCTTGAGATGCGAAAAGAAAAAGGGTGATACAACCTTTATGAATATGATACTGCAACTAACAAATCATTGCATAATTCTCTCCCTCAAAATTAAGTTTGGAAAATTTATAGAAAACAGTATCGTGCTGTAGTACAGATTCACCAAAAAATCACGAAATCTTTTACAATCCAAGACAATCCTAGGACTTTCACAAACTTTCTCCATGTCCAATGTAGAATGATGTATGCTCAAAAGTCTGGATATTTTAGAATATAAATAATTATCACAGAAAAAAAATTACTATAAAAAAAAGGTCGATGTCTGTGCTCAAAGTCTATGTACAAGGAATAAAGAAACATATAACAGTTAACTACACACCTGATGGAGCCCAAGCTTCCCGGTGGTTGTGTAGAAGTTCACAATGCATATGTCTGGAGACATTGCAGGAAGAATTTCTTCCACATTGCTTAATGCTAAGTCCTTTCCTAGAACAGCATGTGCATCTTGAATCGCTGTTTCAACTATCTGATTAAATTCACGCGGAATATAAGGAGGCTTGCAACCATCAGTGGGGTCTTGATCTTCATATTTTCTTGTCTCAGGGTCCCAGTTCAGACCAAGACACATCATCTGCAGACGAAGCTTTGCTCCATTTTTGTAACCAGGCCTATAAAATCCCCCAGGACCCAGACCAATTTCTCGGCATGTCTTCACCAGTTCAATCTGAAAAATAATAATAGCTTCAGACTAGTGTAATATGCAGTTACAAAAAATGATTATTAATGATGTGTGAAAAAACAGAGAAAAAAACATGTGTATAAAGATCTAGTACTCTTAAACCTTAATGAATGATTATTACATGCATGTCAATTTTACATTTTTTTCATGTAAAATATCAATTCAATTTCATGCCAGACAAATGCATCCCATCAGAGTCAGTTGATCAATACTGAGAGCGCCATAATGCAGATAAATGCTGATCAAGTCCAATTTGTCAAGCACTACAGGCAGCTAGAGCATGTTTCTCATCATGGTTGCAATCAAAATCCAAAAGTACTTGGTAGACAAGTAAAAGACATTTTTCAACTGCCAATTCTAAACTGCAAAAGTAAAAGCTAGCTATAAATTAAGGAGTAAATATTTAAAACAACGAAGCACCTGGTCACTAAGGGAAATATAACGTTTTAGAAGAACCATCCCAGGCCGCAACACTCTTTGTCTCTCCTCAATGGGATGCTCAGCATTTTCCTGGTTTTCCTCCATATCCTGCAAGGACTTCAAAACAGCAGAATCTCTACTCCTAGAAAGGCAGATATCAAAAGGTGCAACATGATTGGCACCTGCAGCAGGCTTGCAATAACTCTGGCCAGATTTTAATCTTTTAACATGAGCAGGGATGTTCTTGTTCCTGAATTTCAATGAGTTACCATCCCCACCACTCTGCTCTGACCGAAGATCGATTCTACTTCTCCTTTTACTGAAACTTCCATGCCTAGCACCTAAACCATCGTTACTAGTTTCCTCGGCACCCCTCCATTCTCTCCGATCAATACAATCAGGAGAAGGCCTCAACTTGATGCCAGCTCCCCCTGCAAAGTCTCTATCTTTTTAATTTCTAATTACACACACAAAAGTTTTCTCTACATAATCCATACAATCCAATTTTTGGGTTGTTATCCACATTTTTATAGCTTCTTATGAAAAGATCAACCTTCGTCAATTCTTAAACCTTAATCACGAAAAACCATGTTCTAATTACAGAACAAAGGTAATATTGTCTATATAAAGACAAGCTTTACAGAACATAATCAGAAAACATCAATGTTCAGTTTAAAATTTACACAGAGAATTATTGAATTACCTCTACCGGGGATTGAATCTTCACTTGCTCTGTCTTTTCCACTATTCATATTTCTGATTGACAGAAGCCCAGAACAAACTTGGCGGGAAATGGAGGGCACAGACACTGGTGATGTCAATAGTCGGAAATTTTTTGCTTGAATTAGACGGTACATATAGACCATGAGTGCTGGTTTGGCTCAGCCAGCAGCCAGACAGGAACCCGGGAAAGATGATGCAGAAGCGGCACTAAAGTGGAAGTCTGGAGCAGAGAGTGCAAGACCCCCTTGCCTCTTCAGTCTTCAGGTTTACTACGAAGAAACGGCATGTCGTTTTAAGGATACCGTTTTTGGCTACAATATCCAGCTTCTATGTTTTTCCCTAATACGAAAATTGATATAATAATTTATATACATCAAATTTATGTATATATCTTCTTGGTGAGATGTATTTTGACACTACTTTATATGTTAATTGAGGCTTTTTTTTTTTGAAGATTTTAAAGGTATATTTCGATGTGAATCCGATGTATTTAGAGGATTGATGCTAAGATTTAAATAAAAAAACAAAAAAAAACGTTTTTTCTTTTAATTATCAGATAATCCCTTTAAATCAGGTTTCTTGGTATTCATTTTTGTTTCCCAAGAATATTTAAAATTTTAATTATTAATAATTAAGAAAAACATCCACATTATAATCATAATTAATGACCCTTGAGAATTAATATTTTTTTGGTTTGAATTTTAACAAAAAAAAAGAGAATATACTTTATTACTATCTCAAATTAGACATCACAGCTTCACCTACATGTATGTATTTAATGATTAAACTTCTGATAATTTTGACATAAAGTTATTAAAACCTCACAAAGATTTTAAAACAATACTTCTCATATATAAGTAATTTTTAAAAAATATATTCACTCGCATTATTAAATACATAACCAGATAATGTTTGATTATTGTTACAAGTTAAAAAAATAAAGACTAAAAATATAAATTAGATATGTCTTTTTGTATTTATTTTTTTAAAATATAAAATTTACTTTAAAATTTTCTATTTATTTCCTGTCTCTTTCATCACTTTTTTAGGTGCAGTTTGATATTGTAGTATCAATTATTTTTCAAAATATTTTTTATTTGAAAATACATTAAAATAATATATATATATTTAAAAATTTATTTTTGATATCAACATATAACAATATTATAAAAATATAAAAAATTAATTAAAATAAATAAAAAAATTATTATTTTTAAAAAATATATTTTTATCGCAAAAACAAACATGCTATAGCTAAATATATTTCTTCTTCTTTTTATCACCAAACACTAGTAAAAAGGAATTTTTAGTAGTGTTAGATAAAATAATCAAACATCTCATAAAAAAATTAAATTATATGGTTCTTTTTTAAGGATTTGGAGTTTTGACTATTTAAGATATCTTCATCGGGTGACCCATATAATTTCTAATGATATTATTTTTTATTTAAAAATATATTAAAATAATATTTTTTTAAATTATTTTTAACACTAACATTTCTAAACAATCTAAAAATACACAATAAAATAATTTTAAACAAAAAATAAAATAAAATTTTAATTTTAAAACGACCAGCAAACCAAACAACATTATAAAACGTCTTCATGTACAGAGCCACCGGCATGGTTCAAAACTGATGATGGTGGGCTACACCCAAACCCCAAAATGATCTCTCGAAAACACACCTTCAAGAAAACCTGCAACTTTTCCTCGAATTGGCGGGCAAGGCAGAAGCACTTGTGAAAATGCTGATATGGATGAGGGCACGGTGGCATCATACAAACGTGAGATTACTGTCAGCACGTCTACCACTTTACAAGTAGGAAGCACCTATCACCACTCTTTCCAAAAGCCACTCAAAAAGGCTTTCGAGTCAAGTCTGTGTCCCATCTTAGAATCCGCTTTCCTTTTATAAGATGAAAATGAAGGATAGATAAACTAATCGCAGAAGAAATATTACAAAAACAGTATGGATTTCACTCCCTTTTTCTTAAAAAATCAAGATAAACTTGTTTTATAAATCAAATTGATTTCGGGTTGCCTCCTTGAAAATCCACCATGAGTGCTCGAGTTTTAAAACACTCCTCTCACACACATGGGCCAGCCTGTGCCTCGACAACCTTTCAGCAGGCTGCTTTTAGAATAAGTAACCGAAATTAACAATCTAGACAGCATAATGCCATCAGTAACCCCACTCACACATAGTGCATCCTGTGCAAAATGAAAGCTCATATCCTTTTTGGTAGTGGGCTGGAGCTTGGAAAGTTCCAGCACGCACGCCATCTTTTTTTCCTTTTCGTTCTTTCCATCACTTCTTCCTGGAAAACAATACCCTTTTGCCAGGAAAAATCGAAGGCTAGCACCAAAAGTGAAAGTTCAGATCTTGCAATTTTCCTGTCATGAAGGTCCATCGGCTCATTTTTCTTCTTCTTCTGTTTGGTTACCAGGTCTGTTGCAAAACTTACGTTCACATTGACTATAGTCTCACAGTAGAAGTGCCTAGTGAGTACAGTGTGGAGTTACTCGGAAGAGCATTTCTGATGGAGACTAACCAGATGGAGCCCAGTTTTAGAGTAGCAGTGAGTGTTGAGCCAATTATAGGAAAATATTCATGCTCTTTGCAAGTCTTTCTTGGAGATGTCAAGGTGTGGAATTCTGGCCATTATTCTCATTTTTACACTTCTGATAAATGCGCGCTTGAGCTTACAAAGGATGGAGATTTACGGCTGAAAGGTTCGAATGATCGAATCGGGTGGCGAACCGGGACTTCAGGACAAGGTGTGGAGGTAACATTAACAGTAAAAGAATCACCAGCAAAACCTGGAAAAAAACACAAATCACTGCACGTGTTTTTCTAGCAACTAATCTTTCCCCTTCATTGCAGAGACTAGAGATTCTGAAGACTGGCAATCTAGTCCTCGTTGATGCCTTGAACCGGATAAAGTGGCAGAGTTTCAACTTTCCGACAGATGTAATGCTGTGGGGACAGAGACTAAATGTGGCCACTCGCTTGACATCTTTTCCTACCAACTCAACAGCATTCTATTCTTTTGAAATTCAGCACAGCAAGATTGCTCTCTACCTGAGTTCCGGTAAGTGGAACTATTCATACTGGGAATTTCAGCCTACCAAGAGCAGAAACATCACATTTATTGAATTAGGTTCAAAAGGGTTAGAAATATTCAATGATAAATACAAGAAAATTGCGCAGATTTCATCATTCGGGACGCAATTTCAACCCCTAAGATTTTTAGCACTGGGGAATAAAACGGGAAACATGGGGCTGTATTTCTACTCCCCGGAGAAACGAAGTTTTGAGGCTGCTTTTCAAGCACTCAATACGACATGTGATCTTCCTCTAGCTTGTAGACCTTATGGTATCTGCACCCTGTCCACTGCCTGCTCATGTATCCGCCTGTTGACGGCGAAGAAAGGGGCTGGTTCAGATTGCAACGGGGGTTTTTCTGAAGGGTTTTGCGACAAAGGTCAGCCGGAAATGCTTGAATTGAGTGGCGTAAGCAGTGTTCTAAGGACTGCTCCTAAAAGGGTCAATGTCAGCAAAGAAACCTGCGAAAATTTATGCCTGCAGGATTGTAAATGTGCTGCTGCATTATATTCTGCAGGCAAGGATGGCACGAGCTCAAGAGAATGCTTCACCTATGGATTGGTCTCAGGTGTGAAGCAGGTTGAAAGGGGAACAGGATTGACTTTCATGGTCAAGGTTCCAAACGGGACCCAGGTTTCTCATGGGAAATCAAATGTCAAGAAATGGGTGCTGGTCATGGTAGGAGTGATTGATGGTCTGATCATTCTGCTTGTTATTGGAGGGCTCGGATACTGTTTGGTTCAGAGAAGAAGAAGAAGAAGAAGAAACATGCTCGCCTCCGACAACAACAATACTTAGGACTGGTTATTCTGCCTGTGATTCTTTTCTCATCAGAATTCATTACCATATCTGCAAGTTTTTCTGCTTATAGAGAGAGAGAGGGAAGAAAAAGGAAACAATTTTGGTTGATTTCTACAGGCTGATATGTTCATAGGACAAGCATTCATATCTCTTTTTAACACCATTGGTATAGTTGAAATCAATTTGTCATTTGCTGTGCTTGCTTGCTAGAAGAATTCTTTTATCAACAAAGGTTAAGCAGATCAGCAGGAACATCTTATAGAGCCAAATCCAAATTCTTTCGATCAAGGCAGCTAATTGATACAAATGCAGAGAGCAAAAGAGTGATTATAGATCCACCATGTTGATTTCGGGTGCTGTTGTTTACTCCTCTAAAAACTAGAATAATTAGAATTGAAATTAAAAGATCTAGCCGTCATAGATAATATTTCAGGAAACAACAGAAGTTTTTTTTTTTTTAATTGAAAACCACACAATGTCAGAATCTACTGAAAAATAAAGTGCTGTTTTTGTTATTATTCTCAATTAAAAAACAAATATAAATCTTTTATTATAACTTTGGTTTATGTTTTTTAACACCCTCATAAAGACTAGCCCAAAACTATAGCAATTTGTGTCGGGCGTGGGTTTTTAACTAGATTATATTTCAAGGATCCCAATGTGATCTACGAGAGGCCGAAGCCACTCAACAATGCCTTTAATTGTGGGCTTAAATATGCTATTTAATTATCCATTTTTTAAGCTGGAAATGGGGAAAGATTAGGGCTTCGAGACTGTATTTGAACTTCAAGGTTACCAAATCCAGGAATTTAACAATGTTGAGCCTGAGATTATCAAGAGTTATGGTTGGGGTTTGAAAACAATTCACCATTCACCAACTCAGTGGTTAGATGCACTATGGACATAATTTATATTTCAATTTTTTCATGATGGAAAAGTAGGTACGTAAATGATGAGTAATTAAGTTCATGGTATCTTTATTAGACAAATTAACAGCTTCTCCCACTTTTTAATCTTTTTTTGAAAATAAAACCTTACAAGAAGAAGTTCAACAGTGTAATACTTTAGAGTTCTTGATTTAAGAAGCTAAAGAGTGACTATCAAACAATCATAAACTATTGATAAATTTAATTACTTTTAGGTCTCCCTCACACACAACAGGGGATAAATTCTAAGTTTGTTGTTGTTCATACACGAGATCTTTGGCCTGAATTGACATAATTAATTATAAACTATTGATAGAAGCTAGCAGGATGATCTTGCCCAAGATGCTCCTTAATTAGTTGAAACCAATCATAGGAATTTTAATTAATTAAGCATTTTGTGTTCAAATATATGTATAGATCATTGAAGGTAAAAGTTGCTTAATTAAAAACTGAAAATTAATTACCAGAACCCCATTGCTGCACATTTTGACTGACTACTAACTTGCAATTAGGACTGCCTAGTGTGCTTGAAATTCAATGTACAAATTCCCAATTTCTCAGTAGCGTACAGAAAGACAGGGGAAGAAAATATCTGGGTCGTTCTTGCTCTCTAGCTAGCTAGCTACCTTGATTCCAGTTATGGATGGCTTGCAGCACTGCTTGTTTCACTACCTGAGCATCGTGACCTTGGTTCTGCAAAATTATGAAGTTTGTTTTACTGAAAATTTAATCAAACAATTCTGTATCAAATACAGATGCATGGATCGATCGGCTGTATATACAAGCTCAAACTCGAAAAATGAGATTGGATCACTGTAAATTATACTCCCTAAGAGCTCGATCTCCACTCAAGCTGAAAGAGAACAAACCCAGAACAGACATGGATGCACGGATTAATCCTAGTTAATGACATTTGTCCGATGAACTTGCTCAGTGGATAGCTACTGTAATCCAATGCTGTCCACCCATTATGGTGTACTGTGGAAAGTCCAAAATATGTGGTTCAAGCCAGCTTAATTGTTTCCAAGTTGCACACGTGAGATCAGTTTTGTTTGTCTAGACAGACTACTGTTTATAAATATCGAGAATGATGCTTGCGACATATATAGAATATAACATCAGCAGCAACGTTTAATATACTTGCAAAAAAGACAGGCTTCCTTAATTTAAGTGGCGTGCTGAGAGGAAGAACGTAAATCCAAGAAAGGAATTTAATTCTTACTTGGTCTCCACCAATCGCTTCGAGTTGGAAATTGTCTTCACAAGAAACCCTAGCATCAAGAACTTCAAGGCCTAGTTCCTCAAAGGCTTCAAGTATGGAGACGAGTAATCCAGGGCAATTCTTTTCTGAAAATACATTAATAAGGAAACCCTTTTCTAGGTTTTCCACTGTGACCTGCTGAAGTATGAAAAATAACGAAGTATTATTACATGGGCTAGTAACGGAAGCTTTTTCAGAGATTAATAAGAACTGAAAATATAAAAAAAAGAACCGATAAAGGGAGTTCTGGATAATTTATCCGCACCGCAGGTAATGAGTTTTGGGGGGCTGAAGATGTTCCAATTTCTTTGTTTAGCCTATCCACCTTGTTCTTCAACTCTCCAATATATTTTGATGCATCTACTATGATTGAGGTTTTGTTCATCTGCCAAAACAACCAATTACAGAAGAGAAAATATCAAAATAGTTAACCAGAGATTGGATCAGGAAGGAAAAGAAAAACTGAAACGAAAGCTTGAAGATCGAGGCTGGGTCCAGGTATTTACAGCATTAGAATTGGTAGCAGCACGTAACTTCTCATAAAGAGCTGCCTTCTTTTTCTTCCTGGAAGACATTCTTGTTTTCTGCCTCTGAACTTGACTGGGCGAGCTCGCTCTCTCCTCTCCCTGCTTGCTTATTTTTTAATTTTCACCTCAAGCTTTCGAGGATTTTATAACAAGACGATGACCTCTCGAACTCTATCATTGCTTGTTCGTTTCCTGCATGGATGCTCCCGATTCCCCAAATAAAATCATAATTCATTTTGAAATTTACATTATTAACCATCTTTTTTTCCTGACATTGTCTTTTAAAAGTAATTTCAAAAATCTGTCTTTTTGTTTTTTGTTTTTCGGTTGAAAGAAAAAGAGTTCAATGCCATTAAACCGTAGGCCCCATTTGCCAAGCATATATATATAATCCGAGTTTGTGTCACACACACTCTGATTAGTCTTCTTTCAACCCACCAAAGAGAAGAGTAATGACGGGGCATTGATTTATATAATTTCACTCTCAAAATACGTACATTAATTCGCCATCAATTATCATATATATACCGCTGGAAGGTTTTATCCTCTCTTTTTACTCATCTGAACTTCCATAGATCAGAAAAAATCAAGCATATATATGCTTGAAACTAGAATTTATATCATGCTAACTTTAAAAACATGTTTGAACTCAAATCATGATCATGACCAACGTACATCCAATGTTATGCAAAATATGTTTATTTTCCATTAATACATCCATAAAAAATATTTGTTTCTTATTAATATTTATGTCAAAGATATTTATTACTTATTAGTACACGTGTAAATGATATTTATCATCAATTTAGGAATAAAATGACCTTCCAGCCCTCTTCCTCAAGCAAAAAAAGCAAGGTGCATGAAATATAAATACTTTTGAAACATTTTGGAAAAAACATTACAATCTCTATTCTCAACATAAACATACAATTTTCTTTTAGAGTATTCATTTCATACATGAACAAGAACAAACAATCTTATTCTTAGAATTTAATGTTTTTTTTTTTTTTTTTTTTTGTATTATTATTATTTTAACAAAGCTATTAACTTAAGTAATCCATGGTCTTCAAATCCATCCAAATGGGATTTTTTATAGGTATCGAGATTATTTTTCTTCACTAGCTAGGGAAAGTAAGTTTAATTGAACGAGCACTTTATTAACTAATAATTCAAAAATCCATATTGCTCAACATCCGGATCTCAAAACATTAACTATTAGAGGATGATGATGAAATCACTTCAACTCTTGATCAGTTGTTCACACAGGTCTGCATATCATCTCAAAAAATCCGAAGCCTAAAATTGAAGGTGCCAGCGAGACTCCAAAAATAGTTTAGCATCACTCTTTCACACCAGAAAGAATAGCTTGAAAGTAAAAATGTAGCTTTCATGCTAATACTTTGAAAGGATGTATGAATTAAAATACACTACTTGCACTGGATCTTGCGATACTATATATAGTTAAGGGTCACAAGTTGTTAATAATTTACGATTAATATTATTTTGCAGTCCAAATCAAAGAACAAAAACAAGCAACTGTAGACATGAAATTAGAATGCGAAATGATGAATAATGAAAGAGCAAGAAACAGGCTGCTAGGGGTGTGTATGGGAGGGTTTTGGATTTACTCGGGAGAGAGACAAATGGATGACTGCGAGAGGAAGAGAGAGAGGGTGTAAGATATAATAAAACTCCCCCCGTGAGAAGGGTTTTGGAGGGATTGACAGCTAAACATCTTGACGCTTCCTTCACTGCTTTCCATGTCTCCGATCACGAGCAGATTCCTTTCCAGCTCTCTACGCGTAAAATGATCCTTTTCTCCCCCTGCAGAGCCCTCCTTCTCCTCTGAAATCCACGTGCCATGCCTAGCTTGCCGTGCTGTTCTTCCAAAAAAATGGGTGCCTGCATGGCTGCCTCGCTATCAGGGGGTGGGATGATTTATTAATTAGCTGCTGATATGAACACTGATGATCGAATGCTTCTTTCTTAGAAACAGAAAAAACACTGGTGATACATAGTGGCAGCTTTCGAAAGTTGTCACCAATACAGCCACGCATCTTCTACTTGGATCTGATTTAATCTGGGTTTGAAATTTAAATACAGATACAGATGGAGATAAAAATGGCAACATTTTCAAGAACATTATTCATATCCTCGTGAGTCCTTGTACGGAGGATATACTTAATTATGTCTGCAGATCTTAGGTACTACATTTACTTGTCACGAATCCAGAAATGACATCATATAGTTTTATTAATTATTACCAGAGATTAGTGAAATTAATGGCCAGGGATTGATTGATGAACCTCTTAATGAATATATATATACTTCTTATTATATTTTTTCTCTTAAGAAAAACAAACTACTATTTATTTATTTATTTATGTAAATGTAATCCAGTACTTACGCCCAGCTTTGCTAGGGCTAGACCCACCTTCTGTCAATTCATCGTGCTAAGTACGATTTGTACACTAAGTCCCAAGCCATACAGCCCTTTTTTCCTCTCAAAAAATCTATTCGATTTTTTGAGGTGATCCTGTCTAATATATTTTATTATCCTTATTTACATAATTTATTATGTGATGCAAGTATTGAGTACATTGCAAATCAGTGTTGAGTCTGTATTGTTTTGATATAGTATTTTTTTTTATCCCCCGTCCATGAACGTAGACATAGTTGGATCACCTGTAACATTGTAAGCACATACAATTAATTTTTTATATTTATATAGTTTGTGATCGTTTTCTTTAGCAGGCTGTATGATTTTAATACGATGATGGTCTTAAAATGTTGTTAAGTTTAAAATTAAAATATATTACTAAATAACCTTAAGAAAACAACTACTATGTGAATAAATCTCGAGTTGAAGATAGGAGTGTCTTTTATTAACAAAAATATTAAAAGATTGGAGGTGGAAATACTATATATATATAAATAGTGAACCATCTTTTTTTTTCTTTCCAATCAAACTTGTTTTTTTATCGGTTCTTTTGTTTTAATTTGCATTTTTTATTGAGTTATTTCTTCATTTAATTTAACAATTGTAGTTCAATGTTATAAAATTAATGCTTCCTAAATCATGAAATGATATTTAGATTGTGAACGGTGAACCACCTCAAATCTTTTTTTCATTCACATCATTCTTTCTTTTTTATTTGGTTTTTTTTTTCCACTTGCATCCTTCTTTTGTTTTTGTATGAAGTCTTTTTTCTTTTCTTTTATTGTAGTTTGATTTTATAAAATTATCACTCGATGAACCATGAAATGATATTTGAAATCATGAACACCCGAGGTTATACGAGATGGAGGAAGTGCTGAAAAAACAATGGAAATTCACCATAAAAGAGAGACAATTCACTATAGGTCGTAATTAAAATCTTTTTTGATATTTTTGACCGTTAACGACACCTAAACTTAATCTCTCTCTCTCTCTCTCTCTCTCTCTCTCTCTCTCTCTCTCTCTCTCTCTATATATATATATATATATGTATGTATGTATATTGAAAAGAGAGAAATTTCGCCCACAACAAACATAGGGTGGGGAATCACTAGTACATACATGATATTATGTGGGTGTACAAACAATGAATTCGCATTGAAAGATTTAAATGTCAATCCCAAAGCGCTAATGTTGTCCCTATTAATAAATAGATACAAACCACCATGTACCCACCGATTCACATGAGTGACCATTAATCATCACAACAAAACAATGAACCGAATACATGCACAACCTGCTCCACCCTTGTCTCTTCCCCTCCTTCCAATTTTGCACTTCATAGCCTTTCAGCTCTCTACCTACGAGCCCTGCGTTTTCTCAACTATTTTTTGCTTCATTTCCATTAGTTTTTGTTTTGCTCTTCGATCTCCACTTGTTTTTGTTCCTACTTTTCCAGCTCCTCATCTTTTGTTAGTCTAACAAGTGGGTGGATTGACGGATATATGGTTTTCATATTCTTGCTGGCTATGCTTGCAATCTCCAATTTTTTCTTCGTATTAATGTGATCATATCCACCAATATATACACGATGCTAGTCTGTATTATAATCTACGTTGGATATGTTAATGAACCATCTCACCTAAAAGCTTAAGTTTATAGATGAGATCCTAGAATATGATTTATATTATTTTCTACCATACCCTCTCAAATGAAAACCCTTTGGGCTTGAAACTTGCACATATCCACATTACCCTGCTTAATTTTTATCAAATATAATGGAGGTGGTGAGATTTGAACTTGTGTCCGCTGGGTCAACAAGGCTCTGATACTATGTTAAGAAACTATCTCACCTAAAAATTTAAGTTTATAGGTGAGACCCCATAATATGATTTATATTATTTCTTAATACACCCTCTCAAGTGAAAGTCATTTGGGCTTGAAACTTGCACATACCTACATTACCTTGTGTTTGATTTTTATCAAATATAATGGGGGTGATGAGATTCGAACTCATGACCGCTTGGTCAACAAGGTCCTGATACCATGTTAAAGAACCATCTTACCTAAAAAGTTAAGTTTATAGGTGAGACCCAAAATATGATTTATATTATTCTCTAATATAATATATATAAAGTCTTCTTCATTATAATTTGCTTGTTTTTCCGTCAAAACATTAAGTTTCATTTCAAAGAATGATTCGGGCCTTGGAGAGATTATCTTCCTATCGTTTTGTCAAGATGATTTCATCAACGTAGTGGGATTCCACAGCAAAGACTTCCGGTGCAAGAAATTGGGGTTCCTTCAAGTTTTTGCAACACAGGCAAGATGGTCCAAATAATATAGATAATTAAGTATGAGACATCTTGTCAAATTAAGAGCTGTTGGTTCAAGAATAATCAGCAAAACTTGCTCTTCTCCCTTGACCAAATATGAATTGATCGAATCAAGTACCAACAAGATTATTGTTGTAAACCTTGATTAGACTCTCATTAATTCGTCCTTATCCTCCAAAATTTCAACAAATCCCTCCATTAGCTTGGTTGGGGCACCAGGTTTTTCAATTATTTGACATTTGGACAGCACCGGCAGTGGAATTCTAAAGTGATCACTCATTTAAGGCTGGCTCGTGTCTTATCTATCTGATCTCATAAGCAAATTATTGTGTTAGAAAATTATTCTGCTTGACAAAATCAACACAACCTGTGGAATAAATTTGTATCCATGTACTGCACATTCTTGTACTGCACATTCTGATATATATATATATATATATATATATAATTCCAAAAAAGAAAAAGAAACTACTTAATAATCAATCAAGTTTATATTTATAACTTTTTTTTATTAAGTGCCCGTTAATAAAATATTGAAATTTCATCAATTTAGTTATTTTTCTTCCCTAAACACCTGTTAATTTTACCATATGCTAATTGAAAAATCTAAGAAGCTAAAGGGGTTTTAGATGATTTTTTCCCAATCATAGATGATAAGGGACTAATTAAGCTATGGTTTTCCAAAACCAGAGAAACTACTTAATAATTGTAGAAGATCAAGTAAATCAGCAAATCAATGAAGACAATTAGGCAAGAAATCTGCAGATAAATCATTGCAGATTATGTGGAGCCGAAGATTACTCCTATCCTTTAATTGCAGATTTGTTTAGATTCAAAATTCAAATAGCACACTGTATAGAGATGTCTGTTATCTATTTAAACAAATGTAATCCATGTGAATACGTAAATGAAAATTACAAATTCTCATATGGTATCAGAGCCACAAAAACAGATTAACGTCTGATCAATTTTTTTCTAATGGCTTCCTCTTCAACAATCCCTTCTAACCATCCTTCTTCATACTCAGTTCCCTCCCTTTCTCATCTGCCTCTCAATCTCCACATCAAGCTCAACCATAACAACTATCCGGTCTGGAAAGCTCAGGCCTTGCCATATTTTCGTGGTCAAGGTGTAGTTGGCTTTCTAGATGGCACAATTTCAGCTCCTCCTCAAGAAATTGATGTCACAAATACGGTCACAGGTACCACCTCCAGAGTACCAAACCCAGAATATGCTCAATGGGTTAGACAGGATTCTATTATCCTTGCAACCATTAATTCTTCACTCACTGAAGAAGTTCTTTCTCAAGTTATGTCCTATAACACCTCCAAAGAAGTCTGGCTTGCTCTTCAGCAAAATTTTTCTTCCATTTCACGGGCAAAGGCTGTCCAAATTCGCACTCAGCTTGCCACTGCTCGCAAGGGTGCTATGTCTGCTAAGGATTTCTTCCTTTCAATCAAACGAATGGCTGATGATCTTGCCCTTGCAGGACAACCGCTGAAGAATGAAGAAATTCTAACCTATGTTCTCGCAGGTCTCGGTCAAGAATATGACTCGTTTGTGTCCACAATAACCTCACGCTCTGATGAGGTTCGCCTGGAGGAACTATATTCAATGCTTCTTCTCACTGAAGCACGAATTAATCAGCACCATGACCAAATTCAAGTGGCTGCTTCTGTCAATATGGCTACAAGGTCAACACCTCAATACCATTCTCGTCCTGGCAACTATAAACAGAGCCGTGGAAATCAATTTCGCCCCCACAATAAGAATGGCCGATACATGCAGCGTGCTCCGGCAACAAACACCTCTCTTGTATGTCAGGTATGCCAGAAACCTGGCCATAATGCACTGAAATGTTACCACAGATTTGATCTAACATTTCAGGAACCAACCCATCAAAGACCACCCTCAGCCTACCTTGCTGCTCGACAACACAACCCTTTCCCCGAATGGCATCCTGATACAGGTGCTACTCACCATCTCACCAATGAGATGAGCAACATCCAACTCACAGATGAGGACTATCAAGGTCACGACCAAATCCAAGTGGCTAATGGTGCAGGTTTGAAAATTACTCGCAGTGGAAAATCCACCATGTCTTCTCCGTCCAAGTCTTTCATTTTAAATCAAATTTTATTGGTCCCCGATATTACCAAAAATTTACTTTCGGTTCATCGTTTTTGTCGTGACAATAATGTGTTCTTTGAGTTTCATGGCTTTTTCTTTCTTGTGAAGGACTACTTGGGGAACGTCCTGCATCGGGGTCCTCTCATTAATGGTCTCTACAGTTTCTCCATGTCACTTGCTAATCTCCGTCCGCAAGTATTTTCCAGCATTCGGGTCTCTGCCAAATTATGGCATCAACGTCTAGGACATGCCTCCATTCCAGTCATGAATAAGGCAATTTCAATTCCATTTTCCAGTAATAAAATGCATGTTTGTTCTCATTGTCAAATGGCCAAGAGCCATGCTTTACCATTTACTCATAAACATGTTTCTTCGTCAAAACCTTTAGATTTATTATACTCAGATGTTTGGGGGCCAGCACCCACAATTTCTACTACAGGTGCACGATATTATATAAGTTTTTTGGATGATTGCACAAAATTTTTATGGCTATTTCCCTTAAAATTAAAATCTGACGCTTTACCAACTTTTCAAAAATTTCAAGCTGCGGTTGAACGTCAATTTGACGCAAAAATCAAATCCATCCAAACTGATTGGGGAGGAGAATACCGCAGTTTCACTCAACTCTTACAAAATCAGGGAATTACTCATAGAGTAACATGCCCTTACACGCATCAACAAGCGGGTGCCATTGAAAGGCGTCATCGCCAAATTGTTGAAGTTGGTCTTGCGTTACTTGCTCATTCAAATTTACCTAAATGTTTTTGGGAAGATGCATTTTTAACAGCTGTTTTCATCATTAATCGTTTGCCAACCCCAATTTTACAACAAAAATCACCTTACGAAATGATAAATCGTTGCAAACCTGATTTTGAGTTTTTACGTGTTTTCGGTTGTGCTTGCTGGCCTTACTTACGTCCGTATAATAAACATAAAATGGATTTTCGTTCAAAATCATGCATATTTTTGGGTTATAGTATTGGTCATAAAGGTTACAAATGCTTAGATGCTTCCACTGGAAAAATCTACGTCTCCCGTCATGTCGTTTTTGATGAAAATCTTTTTCCATTTGAGTCTTCCTCACCTGTTACTGTCTCACCATCCGTTACTGTCTCTCCAAATAGCGCGTCAGTCACCTTTCCTTCAAATCTTCTCATTTCCAATTCTTTAACTCCTTCCACTGCAGAGTTGACTCCCAACGAGACCGCACCATTGTCACGTGCCTCATGTGAGATTTCACAACTTGCTCATTCACCAGAATCCCCTGCTCCAAGCTCTTCATCACAGCCACCTTCACCAATTTTTCCCGAAATTGACAGACCCACTCTTACCTTACAAACCACTTCCCAAATTCAGCCTACAAACAATCACCCCATGACTACCCGCAGTAAAAACAATATTCATAAACCCAAAATTCCACCAAATTCCCATATCAGGTACCCCCTTCCGAAGGCTCTTATGGCCACTGTCAAGCCACTGGAAATTGAACCAACTTGCTTCACAGAAGCAAACAAACATGCTGAGTGGCGAGCTGCTATGAACTCTGAGATTGATGCACTTTTGCACAATGAAACTTGGACCTTGATTCCTTCACCCCCTGCTGCAAATATTCTTGGCTCAAAATGGGTGTACCGAATCAAGAGGAAAGCTGATGGAAGTGTGGAGCGTTTTAAGGCTAGATTGGTTGCAAAGGGTTTCAATCAACAAGAGGGGGTTGATTTCTCTGAAACATTTTGTCCAGTGGTGAAGCCCACGACAGTAAGAATGGTATTATCAATTGCAATTTCCCGTGGATGGCATCTGAGACAAGTTGATGTCCAGAATGCGTTCCTTCATGGATTCATAGATGAAGATGTCTTTATGGCTCAGCCACCGGGATTCCAACATCCCCAATACCCACGGCATGTTTGCAAACTTCAGAAGTCAATTTATGGTCTTCGCCAGGCACCCCGGGCATGGTTTTCTAGGCTGACTGAAAAATTGATCGAAATTGGTTTTGTGGGAAGTGAGGCTGATCACTCACTGTTTGTTTATCACAGTGATTCTGTATTAACTTACATGCTTATATATGTTGATGACATTATTTTAGCAGGGGCTGATCTGACATTTATTCATCACGTTATAAGCTTGTTGAAGGTTGAGTTTCCAGTAAAGGATTTGGGCAAATTGAGTTTCTTTCTGGGCGTGGAGGCTATAAGAGAACCTGAAGGACTTTATTTAACACAGCGTAGGTACATTCTTGATCTTCTTCTACGCAGCAAGATGGACAAATCAAAGCCTACAAATACACCTATGTCCACTTCTCAAATGCTCAACAAATCAGATGGCAAACAAGTTGATGATCCGCAATTGTACAGAAGCATAGTTGGGGGGCTTCAGTACCTCTCATTTACAAGGCCAGAAATTGCATTTGCAATTCACAAAGTCAGTAAATACATGCATGATCCGAGAGAGCCTCACTGGGTAGCTGTCAAAAGAATCTTAAGATACTTGAAATCGACCATCTCTCATGCCTTATTTATACAGCCTGATCTCAATTTGCAATTACAATCTTACAGTGATGCCGATTGGGCAACAGATCAGGATGATAGAAGATCTATTGGAGCTTATTGTGTTTATCTTGGAAAGAATCTGGTGTCTTGGAGCTGCAAACAACAACCCACTGTTGCGCGAAGTAGCACGGAAGCAGAGTACAAGGCTCTTGCAAATGCAGCAGCCGAAGTTATGTGGCTTAAACAATTGCTATCTGATTTGCGCGTACCACAACCTCAGTCTCCAACTCTTTGGTGTGATAATATTGGTGCAACATATCTAACCAGTAATCCGTTGTTTCATGCACGCACAAAGCACATCGAAATTGATTTTCACTTTGTGCGTGATCAAGTGATTAATGGCCAACTACTGGTTCGGTTAATCTCCACAAAGGACCAATATGCAGATGCACTTACAAAACCATTGCCTTCTATGCGGTTTCAACTTCTACGTTCCAATCTAAGAGTAAATTCTTTACCCCTTAGATTGAGGGGGCATGTAGAAGATCAAGTAAATCAGCAAATCAATGAAGACAATTAGGCAAGAAATCTGCAGATAAATCATTGCAGATTATGTGGAGCCGAAGATTACTCCTATCCTTTAATTGCAGATTTGTTTAGATTCAAAATTCAAATAGCACACTGTATAGAGATGTCTGTTATCTATTTAAACAAATGTAATCCATGTGAATACGTAAATGAAAATTACAAATTCTCATATTAAGCTATGGTTTTCCAAAACCAGAGAAACTACTTAATAATCAATCAAGTGAGGTGTGCAAGAGATGATTCCTTATGCGATCTTGTGATTGTTCTTTTCACATGCTCATAGAATAGAATATTGGCTTTTAATTTGAAGTTGACTATGTGTCACAGAATTCATACATTTTGCATCCTGCTATAATTACATGCTGAAGACCTTGATTTGACTGACTTCCCTTGTTGTGTTACATAAAGTATAGAATTACTTTTTTTTTTCTCCTTCTTTTTGAATAATTACAGTATGTTTGGTTATCAAGAACAGGAATCAATGCCTGTTTTGTCTAGGGGGATGGTGGGAAGTCAAGAGTGTTTCTTTTTTTCTTTTTTAATATTAGCACAGTAAAACAAGTAAAAAAACCATTTAAAAAAAATAATAGTTGACAAGTCACATGTAATTTTAAAAAAAAATACAATTTTATCAACAGTCTTGTTTGTCCATTCTTTTTAACGATGCTAATTTAAAAGAAACAAACCTCGGAAATCAACCTCATGATGCCGTCTATGATTTTATGTGGTGCAGCTTTGCTTGCCACAGCATTTCCCCTCTGATTTTTTAATTGAATTATTGTCATACAGGAGTATTAAAAGAATTTATCAGAGGGTATGATTAAAATGTCCAATCGCACAATACCTATGCTGATTCAAACAGAGTTAATTTTGGAAAAGTGTCTCGTGACAAATTAACTTTTTCCTGCAAATGAGATTCCAACGTCTTGAGAAAGTATGAAAAGCAAATCCATTAATTGGTAGTACGCAATCATACCCAAGCCTTGAGAAGATAAGTCTGCAGTCTAACTCAAACAGGAACTTCATGGGATTGGCAGAAAGTTTTTGCCATCCAAAGAAGATGACGCCTCTATCCATATCCACCACGCGTGTGCATGTTTATATATATGAGATCATAAATTCAAAATCGTTAAGGAGTTGATAAGAAAAAACAAAATTTCACAATTCATCCTATAGTTTGAAATGAAATAAACTTTAGATTACGCTGATTAATTGATATACTATCATGTTTTTATTGATTAGATAGTTAGGAAATTGAATCTTATTTTTTTTAACTAAACTAATAAATTTATATACCTGAGAGTTTTAAAATTTATATTTCATATACAACATTTGTAAGATTTTTTTAAATGAAATAAAATAGATTTATTAAACAACTATTATAACCATTAAAAGTATAGCTTAACAAAAAGATGAAAACAAAATTAAAATCAAATGATTTATAAACTATAACTAGACAATTAAGTTATCTTCTCTTGGATCTTCTTGTTCAACCAAATAATTCGCAACATTATTATTGCCTATCTTTCCTAGAATGAAAAGTTATGCTTAAGTTTAACCTCGTTTAAGAGTACGCTGAATACTTAACCATAGTCGAGATGTAAATTTAAGGTCTTCATTGGACAATATTGATACTAATACCCCATGTAGCCTTACCACTTTGTTCACATACAACTTAGCCAAGTTGTCAACAAAGTCTATCATTTTCATATGTAAAAAAGGGGTATACTTAATTAATCTATATACTATTACCTATATGACACCATTTCCTTTCTTTCCTTCAGGAATACAACACAAAAGTCCATAGTAAATGTAGCACCCTCCACGAGAGCGCGACGTTGTGGTGACCCTCCCCATGAGTAGAGAATTCATGTCGGGGTTTTTTTCTTTGTTTTGTAAAACGAGAGTCACCACCTAGTATTATGGTTACTAGAAAACCTAACTAGTCTTTTACAGATTCTAAGGCAAGGGACTGGTTGTGTAAAGGGAAGATTTTAACACCCCTAGTACACTCTACCTAAGGTAAGCTGCTTGATGTTTTTGTTTGCCTTATGATTGCTATAGTGTTGGTGTTATCTAATCAATTTTTCTAGGATAGGTTCATAAGGAAAAAAAAAAAATTTAATGATAAAGTTACAACCTATACATTAAGAGATAACTAGAATAAAAATCTAAGGAGATTCAATGGGCTTGCAAGCTCATTTTTCCCTTAAGCATTTCAAGTGTTTGCGACTCGTAAATTGTAAGTAAAAGGAACAAAATATTAGAAATCTAAGGAAATTTAGAGCGCTTTAAAAACCTATTTTTGCCTTAATATTTTATACTTTTGCGGCTCATAAATCGTGGAGTCAAAAAATTGAAATGTCTCCAATTATAATCAGAGCTTCTTTTAAATATATGTTGATTAAATAATAATGACTTATTATTCCTGGAAAAGTATTTTGGATATTTATCATTTTAGGGTTTCTTTATCCAAATATTAACGGTGAATAATAACGTATCCCTACTAATGTTTTGAATATTAACCCATTTTAGGATTTTTTTACCCAAATATTAACCCCTTTTAGGATTTTTTTTACCCAAATATTAACAGTGAATAATATGAATCCCCAAAAATAAGATTTTGGTATTTTTTAGAATATTGGCCAATACCTTTTGGAATTTACAAACATGTTGTAAAATCCAGAAATGCAAGAAAACATTTTTTTTTTGTGTTTATGAAATCCATGCTAAAACACTTTTTTTTAAAGCTTCGAATACATATTTTTTTTTTAAAAAAGAATGTTCAAAATATGTTAGTGTATGCATGAAAACATTTTTTTTGGTATATATATATTTTCCACATTGCACCGAAAACCGGGTATTCTCAATACGATGTTGATATTTTAAAAATATAAATCTAATACATACTTTAAACTAAATATGCCAGAAAATCATAAATCTCGCCCTCTTATTTTTTACTTTTTTAGAATGCAAAAAAAATATGTCGGGTCACTTGGCCAAACCCATGACCCGACTACAAACAAAGAGGCACGCGTGAGTTGTATCACGCATGCCTCCTTAGTTACTATTCAAATGAATTTAATTCACCTAAACAGTGAACACAAAAGACAACCAATGAATGAATTAACATGCAAAAGGAAGAAAAAAAATGCATGGGGGCCTTACCTGGTAACTGAAGGACAAAGGTTATGCTTACTGGAATTCCTGCGCAACCAATGACCACTGCTTATAGGGATGCAAAGCTGGTGGTGGCCAACGGGAGAAGATATGACCGGGGCTGTTACTGGCAGTTGTTGGCTGAAAGAGCGGCTGAGATGAAGGGGTAAGGGCTGCTGTTTTTTCTTTGTTGGCAGTCTCTCTCTCTCTCATGCTCTTCCTTCCTTTCTCTCTCTTCTTTCTTTCTTTCTTTCTTTCTTTCTTTCTTTCTTTTCTTCTCTTTTCTCCTCCTGTTTTCTTTTCCTACCATTTTTCTTCTCTCCTTTTCTGCCATTTTTCTTCTTCTTCTTCTTCTTCTTCTTTTCTTTTCCTCTTTAACAGAGAAGGAGTATATATAGCCTAGACATAGCACTTATTTAGGGAAAATTTAGTGAATCTAGGCTGCAAGATTTATGTTTTTTTTTATGCAATTAGATAAACAAAATAGGGAAAGAAAATATTGTGGTCGAAATCTGTGATTTTGATGTAGAAAAACGTGATTTGCAGATCATAGATTAAGTGTGAAAATCATGGAAATCAAATGGGAAGTTATAGTGAAAGGGTAGGGCTGTTTTAAAGTGACGATGAATAGTAATTTTCACGGCAGGATTTTCTACTTTTATGCTGGATATTAAAGCGGTGATATCTTGCGATTCTAATATCCAAATCTTGCCATTCAAAAATCCATATTCATATAATCATGCATTACTACAACTTTCATGAAGAACACAAAGTTAGATAAAACTATTTTGATGGACAAAATTGACCTGCAATCTGCTTAGTTAACACTATTCTAAAGAACTTGTGATTCTGATATCCAAATTAGTCAATTCAAAAACACAAATTCATCTACACGTGCAATATTACAATTTTTATGAAGGACACAAAGTGAGAAAAAAATGTTTTGATGGATGAAATCGACCCGCAATCTGCTTGGTCAAAACTATTTTGAGAAAATGATTTTTGAGGCAGTGACAAAATAAATTTTTTAGTGCAAATTCTGAGCGATTTATCCAACCTTAAACTTATGGTAAACTAATAAAAAAATGTCACTAGTTCTGTGAAAGAAGACAAAATATAATCTTGTGCGATAGTTGAGGAACATAGATTATTATGATGTTTTTGAACCAGCCCCCCCTTTTTATTCAACGAGACTAATGAACTTTTCCCAAATTTTAAAATTGGTCTCTAGTTATCCCGATAAATCCTTGAAACATTAAATTGAATTTCTCGAATAAAACTTGCAAATCTCAGGTCAGAATCATTCTCGCGGCATGATTTTCTTCTTTTACACTAGACATTCAAATGCAAATATCTTGAAATCCTGATATCCAAATCAGGAAATTCAAAACCCTAAATTCATCTATACATGCGGGATTGCAACTTTCATGAAGGACCTGAAATTGTTTTGACGGAGAAATCTACCCGCAATTTGCTTGGTCAAAATATTTTTGAAGAAAAGGATTTTCGCGGTAGCAGCAAAATCAATTTTTTATTGTAAATTCCAAGGGATTTATCCAACCCTAAACTTAGATAAAGAAAGAATTCCTAATTGGTCCGAGAATCTTGAAGATTTTGACAGCAAAGGATGAGGATAAGAAAAGCAGAAAAGAACAAAGACAGGGTTCAAAAAAACATTTTTATTCTCTACTTTTGTCCATCATCCAGTAACCATGTGCTAAACTCTTACATTTGGTTCCAAAGGGGTGTATGTCATTTCCAGTATGTGGGGTCTAAAAATGAGTAACAACAGTAATGTCATCTCATTTTCATTCAGGTATTTAAAACAGTTGTAAAGGTCTTGCTAGCATATAATGCTTCACCTTTACTTGTTGACATACTCCATATTTGACCATATATTCAATTATTTTCCTTTTTGTATTGGGCCTCCAATGAAACTCTTTTAAATATTTAAATATTTTAGTGCTTTTAAGGTGTACAATGAGTCTAGAATCATGATCCTCTTGTATCATCTTTTCTTTCATAGCTTTATTTTTAGGCAAATACATATGTCTTCCTATTACTACCATCCCACCCTTCAAGTCTTCATACATCACTGTAAATCATAAATCTTTCAGTTCGTGCAGAAAGTGTTATCATCAGGGCATTTGTAAGCTTTCTTTTCAATTCTTGAAAGTTCACTTCATGTCTCTTAACCTATTCTTATTTTATTTCTTTTCAATAATAAAGCTTTGATATTATCCTATTAATCTAAGGAAACTATGAAACTCAATTATATTTGTAGGTCTTTCTCACTTTAATATTGGCTCAAACATTTTAGAATCCATTAATATGTTTTTAGTAGATATAACATGCCTTAGAAAAATCACTTTTTTGTAGATAAAATTCATATCTACTCAGCTTGGCATATAGTCGATGCTCTCTTAAAGTAGATATAACATGCCTATTTTTCTATTTTTGTGGGTTCAAAGGCCAATTCTTACACCCATTCTTATAATAATCTTGATGAAACCTCTCTTTTCAAGCATATACATCATATTTTTTATATATCTCTTTTTAAGAACACTGTTGTTTAAATTTTAAAATCACATACTAGTCATGCTCCATTTTAAACAATTTTGATGACTTTTTATTTAGACTCAATGTCAACATCTTTGACGAGTGTCCTACTTTAAACGATTAATATCTTTTTTAGAAATGTCTACAGACAAACACCAAGTTTTTCACAAACTAATAAAAATAAAAAACTAAAAACAATTAGATTAAATAATGGCAATGAAAAAGATAAATTTGAGAAAAAAAACACATATCAAAGTTACACTTTCATAGCAAATGATGTATTGGACGGGTGATGTTGTTCTTTCTTTAAGCATGATTAACCCATTATCTGAATCTTTAGAACCAATATTTATTTTAGAACCTCTAGTTTCTTTTAATTATCAAGTGATGCCTTAATTTTTTTTAATATATGCATTTAGAAACCTGCGATTTCCATGAAGACGCGACATATAGAATGTTAATTTGCTATGTTATGTTCTATATGTAATTATGATTTTCTCTCATGTTTGAATTTAATTTTGTTCTTTTTTAAAAGTAAGCAAAACTATAGATGAAGTGGATAGTGATGTGACCTTCTTTATTTTATGGAACGGTTGAAACTTGAGATTCACAAAAGTAACTCAATATTGTGAACAGTTAAAAACTAGGAATTCATGATGGAATGCTACGAAACAAGAGGTAATTTTTGTTTTCTCTCATGATGAATCCATGCTTGTCTTTAGTCTTTTATTTTTCCATTGTGTTGTCAGGTTTCTAAATCTTTTCTACTTTAATTATATTATTAGCGTATGATTTATTCTAAGAGGCTTGTTGTTAAGAATAGGTGTTATTAAAAGAGATGATTGGTTGAATCTTCCACGAATGAATTTAGGGCAAGCAATTGTCAAATTTCCTAACGTTGTTGATGATCAAGCTCGTGCTCCTTTGCTCATGCCTGGCATCACATTTTATCGGCAGTAACAACAACCCTTTATCATGGATAGAAAATACTAACAATCAAGAAAATGAGTTGTAATTATCAAAACCCGTATAGCTAAATGAGTTGTATGCATGTAATGATAATTAATTCAAAATGTAAAAAAGAAGAATAAGAAAGTTTGGTGGCTTTAGGATGCATTTAATATTGTGGTGTAATTAGAGTTGTTTATAGTATAACCATATATATATATATATATATATATTATCATTTAAACCTGTTTTCTTATTTTAAAGTATACATAATAAAAACTTGAATTAGAAATAAACACTAAAAAACAACAACGGTATCAAACATACATTTAGAGGTCAGAAATATTGATTATTACTTGATGAGAGAGGTGGGTTTCAGATTTTACGTAGGCATGGACAAAACTCTGACCAGGGTAAACAAAAAACGGTGATTTTCCATATTCTTAAAGTGCCTAGGGTTCGCATAAATAGTCTCTTTTATTGATTGATGGCACTTGTAACTTTCAATATATATATACAAGACACACCACAGAAACAAGTCTTACAATCTCTTGACAGCTATGTATATTTTTGTCTACATTGAAGTTTACAAAGTATAATGAACACTCGAGCAAACCCTATAAAGCAAAAACATTTCTAGGAATAGTGATCATTACAATAAGGAATAAATAACCTTAAATCTCTTGTTTTCATATTAGTGTTTAGAAACACAATGATGAAATTTAATCAGTAAAATAAGATGACAGGGAAGAATCAATCAAGTGTCAAAATCAGTAGGATAAAAGCTGAACAGAAGAGAAATAAATTATTTCAAGTAATTTAAACTTGCTGAATTAATATTACCTCTTGCATGCATCTCACGTATCTTGAGCTACCTGGCATGGAGGTTTTGCCTTGTCGATTTGCAAGGCTCTTAGCATTTTCTTTTACTATACGGTTAAAAAATAATATAAATTATATTTTAAAGTTTTATTTTAAAAATTCTAGTTTTTAGGTTAAATAATTTCTTAACATGGTATCAGAGTCTGATTGATAGCAAATCTACGTGCAAGCTTGAAACACAAAAAACTTGTATTTTAAGAGATATTTTAGAGAATAATATAAATTATATTCTTAAATTTTATTTAAAAACTTAAATTTTTAAGTGAAATAGTTCGAGTAGTCGATTCCGGATAATGCCCTTGCTTTGTAAAGATTTCGGATTCCAACCTCTCGTTTCTTAAAGGAAAAAAAAAAAGCGTGGTAATTTTCACTTGCAACAAAAAAATTTCATTATTTATCCTTGGTTACAGCAATTTATTTCTATTAACTGTCAAGACTTGGTGCTATCGTGGGGTCTCTTTGAAGTGAATGACAAATTGACAAATGATAGTTCAAGCGATGCACATCTAGGGGCCGGCCGGGTTCAGGCAAACAAACATGCCTCCTCGCTGTTGTGACATGAGATTTGTGACATCAAGGTTCACGGGCCAGAATATAGATGGCAGTCTTTAAAATGTGGTAAGGTGTTTAAAAATCATTTTAATTTGGAGGGTATAAGTGTTGCTCAGCATCGAATTACAACGGATATGAATAAAGTTCAGAATAATTCATTTTCCATACGATATTTTTACATAAAATTCAAACTCAATAAAGCAATCTACCAAAATGTAGAAAGTAATATAAATTCATCTCAAAACTTAACATTTTGTGTCAAGATTTTTTTTTACATAAATAAACCATCAATATAATAAAAGTTATATAATTTGAATCGTAGTTTTTGAACCTTACTCCATGGTTGACTTTGTTAAGGAACCATCTCACCTAAAAGCTTAATTTGATAGGCGAGACCTCAGAATATGATTATATTATACTCTAACACCCCCTCTCAAGTGAAAGCTCTTTGGGCTTGAAACTTGCACAAGCCCACATTACCTCGTGCTTGATTTTTTTATCAAATAGAATGGGGGTGGTGAGATTCAAACTCGTGACTGCTGGGTAAACAAGGCTTTGATTCCATGTTAAGGAACCATCTCATCTAAAAACTTAAACTGATAGGTAAAACTTCAGAATATGATTATATTATACTCTAAGAGACTTGACATAATGATCCGAGTCTTACACCTATGTTTTGGATTACTTGAGACGTTATGAATAAAAATAATTATTAGAGCACCAAATATATATTGAATAAATAATTCTTAGAACCCACAAAAGTTTAAAAAATATTAAGATAATTATTTTTTATAATTAAAATTATTTATTATATCAACATATCAAAAATAATATGGAAACACGAAGCAAAATTCTTTTTTCTTCTTCAAAATATTCTTTAATTGAAAGAAACAAAAGTTTTCAAAGTTTTGAAATATCTATCAATTATTGAGTTCAGCAAGTCAGCATCCAAACTGCATGATAGCTGCAAATCGTAAAATCCCAAAATTATAAGATGTAGGTTCTGCAGCTAGCCACTAGACAGCTGAGCTGATTAATTAGTACTTTGAACAAAAATGCTTAATCGCCCACAAATTAGGAGATCAGAGAGGAAACGAAAGACTTTTCCTTCTCCCTCTCTGTGACATTCACAAGGAAGGAAGGTGACACAACTCGTCGAGACTATGAATTTGAAGCTAGTACATAATTACATCAAACTCTGTAGGTGAAACGACGTGGTACCCACTAGCGATTAATTTTATGACAGGAAATAAAAACAAAAAAAGAGAAGGTGACTTTTGGAGGTTTTTGCGTTTTCCATCGAAACATTTTGAAAAGTCGGCAGGGTTGCATATGGTTTTTCAATATTCCAATGATCAGATAAACTTAGCTGCAATTCCCATGAAAATTGGATGAAGATCCCTTGACAGTGCTTGCATGCCTGAGTCAAATTGAGTAATGATAGCAAGGATATGTGTTTTCTTTCCATCTCTTAAGTTTTAACATAAATAAAATAAAATAAATTGCGAGAAACATGGAGAAAAGGAAAAATAATCTGAAGTGTTATTTATTTATTTATTTTTGTGTGTTTGAAACGTTCTAGGGTTACCCTTTTCCCTAAATCTCATTTATGAATCATAAAGTTTACCTGAGACTTTGAATCAGACGCATATATGCATCTGTATTATCAAGTAAATCGATCCATTTTCTTAGAATGAATAGAGTAAATCACTCTTGATATGCTTTCTTCAGTAAATCCACTCAAAGGCAAGCATGTACAATTACGTCTTGGCTATGGAAGATGAACCAAAGTGTTCTTATCTGACAATATTATAAATACTTTGTAAATTGTTCTGCGAAGATAAATGACATTGCCTAACATGGTACAGCAGCTTGAATACTCGATCTTTGACTGTATTGGAGAGCTACATACATGTAAATACGTTGGAATAATCATTTTTATATAGTAAACTGGAATGATTATTGGAGACTGATGGGTGGTTTTTATATACGACACTGGTTTTTCTTCCCCTTTTAGTTTCCCAACCCTTTTCTGTATTTGATGAGATGGGGGAGACGATTTATAATTGCTAAAAATTCTTGATTGGATATGCTCCATTCACGCCTTGCATCGCTCATTTTTTTGTGCAGGACGGCATCTTGCCCATCCATTTTGAGGGCATTCAATGTGTTCGGTCCATTGCTTTTATAAAAATATATTGACTCTGAAAATACATCATTCTAATTCATTCAAAGTTTTTGTTATTTATTGTTGTAAAAAACCAATATTTTTGGGGTTTCTCGAAGCACGTTGCTGAAGAAACGAATAGGAAAGAAGAAATGGGCTAAAAGACCCAACGAGAACTAAGAATCTCAAATTGAGAAATCAGAATAAAGAGGCCCGATCTACGTAAAGCATTGATACCCATTATTAACAGAAATAAAATAAAATACATGGCCTTCAAAAGCCCAGCAAGAAATAGACCCTCGGAAAAGGACCTGTCCTGATTATTCTCTAAAAAATATATTCAGACATGAGTTATATATTTCCTATTAAAAAACAAAATTGTGTAAAGGCTGGCACAGTATGACTTGACAGATTTGTTTGGGCTAAAAAACCTAGATGATTAATTAAAATGTAATTTTACTACAAAAAATATAATTAAAGAAGACATCTTTTAAATTATTTTTAAAACAACAATATATTGGATTGATTTTGATCAACTCATGTTAATTTATTAAATCTTTGAACCAATTCATAAAATGATTATAACTCCATAAAAGAAAAAAAATATGAATCTCAATTCCTGATCAACTAATATTAAAAATATAAAACTCAAAAGAATAATCCAAAAAAATGAATCTCATCAACCTAGATTAACATACCAAACTGGTTACTTGGGTCATGAGATTTTGATAACTCTATAGAAAACAATATTAAATTAAAAAAAAGACCCAAATCAATTGCGTTAACCAACAAAACTCGTGTTTTAGATCATAAAACCACAATAATCTCAAACGAATTATGAATCTCAATTATTAATCAATAAAATATTAAATGATGGAACTAGAAAACAATTCATTTTAAAAAAAATAACAGAAACAAAATCGAGTTAATTTGTGAAACTCATGACATGGTTCATGATACTTGGATCACCTTATAAAAAATAAATAAACAGAAATTATAAAATTTAATTTCTAATAAATCTAATGTTATAAAATTAAAAAAAAATCAATTAAAAAGATTTAGCATTATTCCAATGAGCAGTGACATGCGAAGAGAGGAACATTGTATGCCCCTTCTTAATTAACTTTTGTTACCAGATTGGTGACTTACGTTGTGTCACAAGTCAGACCAAACTTTTTTTTAAAGCCAAAACAAATGCTCGTGTGATCTAGCGCTTTTAAAGAAATAAAAGAAATTTGAGAGTTATATAATTGACTTTACTGGATCTAATAAGGTTGGTTAATTTAGTGATATGATAAGAAATAATTTTTACTTATAATTCTTTTCTTGACCCATGCATTTATTTTTTTATTTTAAAATCAAATTTCAATAAATAAAAAATCATGACTTCATATTTTTTACTGAATTTCATGAAAAACGAATAATAGATTTAAAAAACAATTTTATTCATGAGGTTAAAATATCCTCATTTTTAAAGTTTTTTAACCTTATTTTTTTATTTTATTATAGATTTAAAAAACTATTTTGTTATTGTAAAGTATTGTTACTTCATAAATTTTACTGCATTGCATGAAAAAAGAATAAAGATTTACAATAACAAAATAACGACATGGATATTTTAACCTCCTTGAATATTCATGAGAAGTTTTTTAATATTTTACATATTTTATTCATATGGACCGACACACTAGGTTTTGTTTACTTTAAAAAAAAAAGATAAATGACACGTGTTTTTCATTTTTTTTTCTTGAGTAAAATGGACGACAAAGTCTTCAATGTAGGCTAATAAGGTGCCATTCACCGCAACCTATTTTGTCGCCTCCGATAACTATAAAATTAAGATTTATGTTTTTTGACATTTAAAATCTAACATTAAATATATTTTACATAAACACACACACAAAAAAAATCCTATTAACTTCAATAACCTTATTTTCAACCTCGAAACACTATTTAATTACTCTAAAGCCCAAAATCACTCTAAATCAAAATAAAGTTTTTCAAGTTTTGACCTATTTTTTAAATCCTGTTAGCCCAAAAGCCAACTATATCAAGTGTAGAAAAAACCATCTTTAAAAAAAAAAAAATTCCAAGAAAAAACTATCAACAACAAGATTAGTTGCCGTTTTTTATGGTTGACTGAAAGCTTTCTCTCTCATGTTGTGTTTTTAGTAACTAATTTCTCTCATCTCTCAATATTTGAGGACTAAATCACGAGGAAAATAAAAACATAGAAATATATAACTGTATGAGCTAAATTTTAAAAAATAAAATAAAAAATATAGAGATTAAACTGTATTTTTACCATGTGCGGATCTAAAGTTCAGATGGGTGGTGAGATGCAATAAAAAAAACTATAAAAAATCCTCTAGCTATTTTAATTTACTACTAAATTAATTCCTTACAATAAAATAGCCATAGCCAAACCTCAAGCTATTTTATTTTATTACCTAATAATTAATTCCTTAACATTTGATTGTTAATTTTAACTTTCGGCTATACACAGCCTGATTCCTTCCGACTTTTAAGAGCACTAGACTATCTTTTCCACTTCATGTGGTATGACTCCTCAGAACTGCTATTTTTTCTGAGAATCTAGTGCTGAATCTAGTGCTGTTAAACTCAACCTAACTTGATAAATTAAATTAAGAAATACGTAATTAAAAATCTGATCTTTTTCAAATTAAATTAGTCAGATTGGATTTACTTATGACTTAGGTTACTTGGTCAAATCTGACCTTAAGAAAAAATTTAAATAAAAAATTAAACAGCATAATCTTGATAAAATAATCAACCCTAATTGATATGTGGTTTAACACACTGCTTCAAAGATACAACATCGTTTCTAATAATTATTGTCAAACCCTCCAAGGTTTTTGTATTAAACCCTAACCGGCCCATTCTCATTCAACTTTCATTAGCATTGTTTTTTTTTTTTTTTTTTTTTTTCCAACCATGCCACATTTTTTTAAAGGAACTCATGAATCCGATTTGTGATCACAAATAGCCGTAATCTAAACTTGGCTAGAAGCCTGAGTCAGTCGAAGGCGACGCTGGGTGTGCTTTCACCATGATCATGCACTCATCGAACTGGACCCATCAGACGTATATAGCCACTGAGTGGTGCACCTAATCCGTGTTGAATAGAGCACAGAAGAGGGGGAAAAATCAGCACGCGAGCAAGGAATAATCAAATTGCTTTGTGCAGCTTCATGGAATCAAATTCATTCACACGTCCGTAGTCAAAAAGATGGAAAATCAAATTCTTTTTAGCCGAGTCTTTCTAGAATTGGATAATCATTTTTCTTCTTTTCTTGGAATAGTATATTGAAAACTTTGAGGAAAAAAGGGACGCACAAATGTATCGAGCTTATAACAAGTAGCTTGTTGTAATTCTAGTTCTATATATTATTCATTTGACTATTTTTTGCTGCCCATTGATTTAAATATAGTAAACCTAATAAGGAATCCTAGCTACTGACTCTTGTATTGTTCTGATATCCGTTTGACTTTTTCTATGTCTTAGAATATGAAATCTTGAATCTGAATAATCTAACTTACTGACTAAGTTTCTTAATAATTGAGCAGATGCTTCATTGGGATTGTCAAAAAATCATCTTAATTAAAAGTTTAAGATGTTAGATGTGATACTAAAATATGATTCATATTATTGTCTAGCATTTCTCTTCAATTGAAAGTCTGTTGAGCTTAAAACTTGTACAAATGAACCATCTTACTTATAAATTTAATTTATTGGATAAGACTTTAAGATACAGTTTATATTATTCTCTAGCGTATATATGTTTTAAATCTAAATTAATAACTAGTGACTTTTATAGTTATCACCGCCAAAGGCTGCTTCCTAATGTGAAGTAAGAGTGTGATTTTAAGTCTACTTTCATTAATTAAATGAGGATGGGGGGTTCCAATAAATTAATTAGATTATAAAGCGTTTGGATAACTAGGGCTCCAAAGGAATTATTTTCAAAGTGCATTAATCATATTTCATTTTGACTGTTCATAACACGTTAGGGATGAAAAGAAAAGTTCCTCTGTAAGAAAAAGAAGAGGTCCATTAATTTGAAAAAATAAGATATCACATCGAAATTGAATTAATTATTAATTAAGATTCCTTTCCCATCCTTGCATGAAATACGAACCATTCCAACCAAACAAACCCTTGATTGACAAAAAGCAAAATTCTGAATGACGACAAGAGAAGATAGTGGACGTAGCCAATGAACATGAGGAGAGGTTACTTTCAGCAAAGCGTGTGGGGCAGCCATCTATTTGATTAGCTGTCTTGGAAATCTTACCCCCTCGCAAATCGAAATTCATGGCCGTCTTTAACATTTTTATATTGAAATGTCGAATAAATTCAAAGGCTGAAATTCAAACAGATTAACAATTCAGAAACCGGCCGGATAGAAACAAACCTGGAGGGACTCAACGGCACTTTTTTTATATAGAATTTTATGTAAAATCATTTATATTTAAATTAATATATCTATGAAGTAATAATAATAATAATAACAGCAACAATAATAATTTGTGATCTTAGAATTCAAATCGTGTATATCATGATTGATGTCTTAAGCAATATGAGCAAAGCAAATCCACTAAACCACAGCAAGGTCCTAGTTTTAAATTCAATGGGCTATCTTCCTTCGCCTGATTTTATTCATCATAGGAAACATGATAGTGTTTTTTTTTTTTTTTTATAATCAGGATATCCAAATTAACTTGCATGTATCATAATTAATTCTTAGATATACTGAATATCCTGTAAATTCAGTAGATAGATAAGACATCGCGAGAATGACAAGCATGCATAGAAAAACTTGAATCCACATACACAAAAGAAAGAAACAAATCTCTTCTCTCACTAAGTCAATATCTTAAGTGCAACACCGTGGGTTTTAATCAACCTAATGATGGTGCTGGAATTTGTTTTTTTCTTAAAAAGTCCCAGCATGGATGCCTTTTTTTTCCCCTTTCTTCTCCAGCCTTGCATCTCATGCAAAAGTATTCGCCTCCTATTAATGCATTTTATGTTTATATTTGCCAAGTCAATATAAAAGTCGAACCAACTTAATGGCTAGAAAAGCGAATGAATCGGCGCAAAAGAACAAAGTAGGAGAGAAAAAAAGAAAAAAGAAAGATTGAGATGTCGGGATGATATCATTTTCTTTTCTTTGGCTATTTAATTAAAATAAAATCAACTTGTTAATTTTATTTGGTGTTATAACTCAAATTTTAATATATCATAACATGTTTGCAATACTTAGATATTATTTTTCATGAGAAAATATTAAGAATTTGCATCACCTTAATATTAATTTTTACAGAAAAAACACATACTTGCAATATAGCGTGGGTCCATACCTAGTATTTAGCCAAAATAAATAGTCAAATCAAGTTTAAAAAAATTAAAAGATTACGGAGTGAAAAGAATAACATAATATATGGTTAATTTGAATTGAATGACAAAATTAAAACAATTAAAATCTCAATACCAAAAGAATAACAGGGATGAAAAACAAAACAAAAAATAATCACAAGAATAAGAGTCAAAATGAAACATAACAACTTATTTTTTAATTAGTTGTGGAGTTTGTAATAAAGTTTATAAATATTTTTTTTAGTTTTTAATATTATTTTAATGTTTTAATATCAAATAAATATCAAAATATATAATTAGTCTAACATATTTTTTCAAGAAAAATACTTTAAATAATCAATTTCATTATTTTCAACACCTTATCCATAATAAAATCAATATTAAAAAAAAAACTAAATAATTGAAAGAATGAAAAAAAAAAATAAGGGCTGGAATGAATAACACAATATATGGTCAATTTGAATTAAGGGACATAATTGAAATCATTAAAACCTCAATACCAAAAAAATAATAAGAATGAAAAAAAAAAGAGCCGAAATGAAATATAACAACTAATTTTTTTAATTAGTTGTGATTTTTGTGGAGTTTTAAATAGAGTTTAATGAAGCATATAGGTGAGAATTTTCAAACTTTTCAACTTTGAAAATTCAAACAACTAAAGTATGTATCAATATTTAAACTTTTCAACAACAATACCACATTAGTAATGAACGCCAATTTTCATCAATTAATCCTTCCTAATTTTTTATCTATTGTAGTTGAATGTGTCCATATAGATAGGGACATATTTTCTTTCAATTTGTTTTCTCATAATTAACCCATTAGTCAATCATCAATTGGTCACACTAATACATTCCAACCAAGATTCCACAATTACAATTCCTTCATATATTTTTCTTTATATTGCCAAAATTCTACATAAATAAAAGGATTTTTTTTTTCTTTTCAATTTACTTATTACCCAATCTATTCACATGACCTTAAACATCATTAAAACCATGTAAATTTCAAAATCAAGCATTAATTCTCTAAAATACTTCAACTTCCACAATACTAAATAAAACCTTAATATGGCACAAAAGAAATTCTCACATAATTCACCAAATTGAGACTTAACTCATTGTTTATTCATATGCTACAACATTCAATCTCAATTCCAACACTCTAAACAGCTTATCATGAAACAAAATCACACTTTTATCCTTATTTAAAGTCTCGAAACATCACAATACATTCAAGGATAATAAATTGAATGGTTACACACTACATTTTTACAAATTTAAACATCTTTAAACCTTATGAACACTATTTTAATCCATTTAAGGTATAAAAAACTAAATCCCATAATACAATTTGACACAAATTCATGGTCAATTCATGACAACATCATATTCTATCTTGATAAACATAACTCTTACACCTTAATCATAAGAAAATTGAAATTGGAAAAACTCTTTACCCTTTTTCTTAACCTTCAAGAACCCTTATCCATGACAACATCATTTTTTTTTATCTTTGGAATTTTATTATTTTTATATTTAATGACTCAAGTATCAGAGTGTTCTCTCATTTACTCTCACTTACAAGGCGATTCTTTTCCAAGATTGTCACTCGCCAAAAATAAAAACATACAAATCGGTCATATTCCTAACCGAGCAATTATGACATGATGTGGCAAAAAGAAACCACCAAATTACCCATTGTTATGGTACAAAAAACTTCGATGAATAACTCATGGAACTTCTGCTCGCTGAGATATTTTGTTATCAAAAAATGACTTTTGGAACTATCTTCATACTTTTCTCTACTCCGAGATGATTACTATGAATAAAAAAAATCAAATCATACTAGTATTTCTTAAATGATGTCTGCACTTGGTTTGCTTAGTCATTCATATTAGATTTCTAATTTTCGAGATTAGTCCACGGGAAAATGATGCATTTCGTTAGAAATGTTGGAGCATATAGTTGACCTAATCTTGCCTAACTTTCAGTCAAATGTATTTTTTATGAGAGTTATTTTAGAAAATTATATGCATGGGATAGTGACTGACAAACAATTGTTGATTTTTTCGTTATTGTCTCAACCCCCGCCCCTAACTCGTATTAAATAAGGCTTAAGGGATGGATGCGACCTCTTGAGCAAGTTTGAATGATGTTAAGAATCAGATTTTTCAGAGCTGATGTGATATCTTAGCACTATTATTGATCATAAATATAATTGATTTCATGGTTTAAAGTTGCATAGAATTCCTTGGTTTGTAAATTTAGTTTTATACTCAGCGTTTTGTTTTGAGCACAAGAAAAGGAACAATTATGAAAGGTTTTTATATATCATTGTTTTTTAATTGAAAACCCGCCAGTGAACCCATTTCAACCCCAAGATATCCTCTAATCAATGTCAAAAACAAAAATTGATCTACTATTTTCCTACAAGGTTATAACGAAACACCATATTCATTACACTTCTCTTGTGAAGTTGAATTAACAATTGACAAGAAGCTTGGGATTTTGTTTCTTTCATCTGCAATTTGGTCATCCTAGCATTTTCTTTTCTTCTAAAACTGTTCTGGTGAACTTCTTTCAATAGACAACAATTGAAACAAAAAAAAAAAAAAAACAAGTTTGGTAACAAAATGTGAATTGCCATAATAATAGGAAAAAATGATAGGATAATCGAAAATCTAGGAAACTAAAGTTTTTTGTTCCATGTAGCTATGATAGGAAAAACTTGATTCTTGGTAAAACTATGATAGGAAAAAAGTTTAAATCGGGCATTTTTTGTTCTTTGTAAAACTTGATTCTTGGTCTTTTAAATTTCTATTTTCAATCCTAATAAAATACAGATTTTATAAAATTAGAGCATGATTAGTCATCTAATATCTCACAAAATTCAACATATGTTATAAGGTCATGCAAATTGAAAGAAATGCAAACAAAAACCATGGTATTCTAACTTTGTGGATGAGATTGAAGAAATCAAAGATGTAACAATGAAAAAAGAAAACCGTGATATATTTTTTCAAGTACTAAAACAACATTATATTATATCAACTTGAATCAACTTGGGTTAACCTGTTAAATTTGTTGCTTAGGTCATAAGACCGTGAACAACAATATATTAATACAGATTTCTAATTTCTATATAAAAAAAAAACCTATAGAAAGCAACTCAATTCTCAATCAACTCAATGTCAAAAAATAAAATTCAATAAAAAAATACAACAATGATCTAAGTCAACCTTGGTTAACTCATCAAACCAAGTGAGAAAATTAGAATAACATCATAATAAGAAAATAAATAGTTGAAATTGAAACAAAATTCAATTGAAAAACAAAAAAAACAAGTAAACTTGGCTAACCCGCAAAACTCGCGACATGAGTCATAAGACTATAATAATCCTATAGAAAGAAAGTTTAAGAAATAATTATTATTATGCGTTCTAATTCTCAATATACCTAATATTGAAAGATGAAGTAAGAAAGAATAATTTAAAAAAAAAGAATGAAAACAGAGTCAACAGGTTACCTGCAAACTCACGATAAGGATCATAAACCCGGATAACTTCATAAAAAGAAAATAAAAACAATTTATAAAGTCTAACACATAGTAAATCTAAAGTTGAAAGATAAAATTTAAAAATAAATAAAATAAAAACTAAAAAAATGAAATTCTCAACTGTTTGTTTTTTTAGGACCAATTTATAAAATGTTTTAGCAATTCACGGCTCATTATTGCATTAAAAAGACAAGGATTTTAGTGTATTACTAATAATTACTGATGTACGATAATTCATCGCAACAAGGTTCAATCAATGATATTTCCTTAATAAAATAAATGGAAAAGTATAGATATGTAGTGGAATTATCACATTATCCTCAATTAAGTCTGTTATGGGGTTGACACAATAGCATCGAGTTTTTTGGGAGTCATCACCTAGTTATTTCATTTGAGATGCTAGGAAACCCAATTGTTTGGTCTTGTATAGGCTCAAAAATAAAAGGCTAGTTGTAGTTAAAGAAGGTGTTAGCACCCCTAACATACCCTACGTGAATTAGACTGCTTTTGATAAGGTTCTATTATGATTTAATGATTTTAATGGTTTCCTACTAGATGATTTTATTTTGAGATGGATAAACAAATTTTTTTAATCTGTCATAGGCTCGTGTAACTAAACAAATTTTTTTTAGAGGGCTCATATAAATACTTCAACAAAGCTTACTTATATTAGACCAAGAATATGTTTATGAGGGTCATAATACCACCAATCAAAGGTGGTGATATTTTAATTATCAGTTTAGTAATACATTCAATATTTTTATGAGAATATTTTCCTATTTTCTCATTCATTAAAAGGTGATTGGTTAAAATACTCTCAATTAAGATTGATGAATATATCAATAACTTTGAGAGCCTTTTCAAATCATTCATTGATATTTTTAATGTCAAACCACTAATAGATCCATTAATTAATCAGGATATTTACCATTTTTTTATAATAAATTAAATGATGGTTTGTTGGGTTTTTTGAAATATTGACCAAATTCTCAGGGATTTAATAAAAAGATTATCTAAATCTTGAGATATATTCAAAACCAAAAAAAATAGATATTTTATTTTATTTTTTATAATAGCATGTTTGGTGAAAACCATTTTTTTTATATAAAAAAAGAACTATTGAAATAGACCTAAGGGTGTGTTTGCCAAACATGTTCTTAAAGTTCAAAAACTCAACACGAAAAGAATGACTAAACAAACACTCCCTTGTTACTAGGTCAACAGTCGAGTTTACTCAATTGAGTCAACTCTATTGTTTGCTCAACTAATTGATTCGACGGAATCAACTCAATTGGTTAGCCCAAGTGGTTTACCCAACCAAGTTGATCTTTTATTGAATTAACCCAATAAGGTTAATCCAAAAACAAACCAAAGTAATAAATATAAAATAAACAGATTAAACTCAATAAAAACACAAAAACTTGAAATGTTTTAATCAAAACTAGATGAAATGAAAAACACAATGAATGTTTATCTTAAATCCAAATCAAATTCCAAACGAAGAAAGACATGTGTATGATCAATATCAAGCATGCACCAATAAATAAATGTTTATCAGCTTCGATCTCCATTTAAACTTCATGATTTAACATAAAAGAGTTCAACTCTTAAACCTAAATCCTAAGATTAGAATCCCTAAAATAAAATTATTAATGTTTAACAGTTTTTATTGTCATGTCATGTGCTCAATAATTTTTAGTGTGATGAATAACCTTTGTATTCTACGTGTGGTTGAGAAGTATCCACATTTTATGTATGCGACAAGAGTCTATCCTCTACAAATTCTGTTATTATATCAAAGATGCCCACATGTTCTACACTCTGTTAACTCTATATTTTCAAGGTAATACAACATATAGAAATTTGGACACATGTTAATTTTCCAGGATCCTAGACCAATGGGCTTTATCATGAATTTAGCAATATAGAAGTTCTCTTTTAGCGTGTTCCCTTTAAGTAAAATAGATCTCCCTCATTTGATAATTATATCATACTTTACCTCAATCAAACCATTATTTGACCCAATGGTGAACATTTGTGCCACAAACAATACTTTACTGTAATTTATGCTACCATCTCATAATAATTCATCGCAATCTTTTAAAAGATAAAAAAATCTAGTTGAATCTACATTAGATTATTCATCTACGATTAAATATTGTCTCGCACCACTTTGATTCATTCTCATCACTGTAATAACTATATTTCTATAAGGATTATTATTGACATCTACAACTCCATGCAGGTTGATGAAACTAGAAATTGATGGAACCATCCTTGCTATCATGATCTCATGAGGAACAAATTATTCTTTGGGTGCGTCATGAACCTTTTTTTTATAACATTTGGATTGACAAGCTTTTTGTTTTCACACCTTCTATATGGATATCTAATATTGTCTCCACTAATATTTCTCATATTAGATATTGTGTAGTGAATAAAACCTTGAACCATATTGCAATAATCTATTTTATACAACTTATATTTGGGTGATAATCATGAATGATCCTTTATTACTTATATCAAACCTATTTATAATAATCATGTATTAATTAAATACATTAACTAAACAAATATTATTGTACAAAATCTAAAACAAACTTTAACATGTACAACTCATAAATTCATACAACAAATTTCTATGAGAAAAAAATTATAAAACAAATAAACACCTAAACAAAATCAATATACTTAAAAAATATAGAAACAAACAATTACCATATTAAAATTAAATAAAAATATGATAGATTTACTTACTTAAAGTTGAGAGTCCAAAAAAATGAATTGGAATACATATGTCCACAAACTAAGTGTTGTGATAGTCGGATTTGTTTGGAAAGAATGGCTGTTAGTTCCCCGGGGGGTCGATGGTGGGGTAATAAATTAACAGCTTTACTAATGCAATGTATCCATCGGTCAATTCGTTGATAACAATGTCATATCATCATATTTCTTAGGTTTTATTAATCCAATATATTTCTCGCGCTACATTTATGTAAAAGTCACAAGTCATCCAACATGTATTATTTTATTTATTTATTTTTCTCCCAATATAATTATGTTAGAATATAACAACATAATATGGAATAAGGAAATGGAAAAAAAGCATTGGTAAAGTTGGCAACAAATTTATTGATATTTACTTATGTATTTGCTGATTTTATGGTTGTGCACATAAACTATAAAGTAGATGAATTTTAATTTATCTGGAGAATAGAATTATTATTTTTGTCATGAAGTTAGGATTCAAAATAATTTAACTTTTAGTTGTTCAAGGCTGCGGTCTTTTTGCTCATACGCGTTTTGCTAAAAAGATAGAAGAAGTGGTGGAAGATTCATAGATGAATACGACAGACTAGCAGTATAGATTATAATGCATTGAAACTGACCAGCACTACAAGTTCACCAACCTCAGCTAAAAGGAAAATGCCTCTGGGCAAGGTGCTTCGATAATTTATCTTATAGTTAATTAGGGCTCCTTTCGCGACATTAAAACCTTTACATCTAAACATTGTTTTATACTTATAATGAGGTCAATAAACCTCTTAATAACAATCTTTCGTCAATAAATGAATTAATTTAAACCATTCATAGATTCAATGATTAAATAGTTATAAGCTTTAATCTTAAATCTTTTATTTTTAAAATTTAAATTGAAATAGTTATTTAAAATAAATATAAAATTTTACTCTAATGGGTACGGAAATAATTCACTAAAAATTCACCAACAGTAATTGGGGATTAAATCTGTACTTCAACTGGTGCTGCATGCAGAAGCCTCCAAACATTTCTAGAATATACAAGTGGATGCTAGGTTGTATCCTCCTAGAAGATTGAGACTATGTTTGAATGATAAAAAGTAGAATATATTGCTTTATACAAGTTGGGATTATATTAGCTAGTTTCTCTACTATAACTTTCTTATATATAAATATCACTTTATTTGAGTTAAAATGATTTTTTATATAATATATAGTTGAATAATTAATCATTATATGTATATATAAACTCAGATATTTACTTGATTATGGCTCCCCTTGAAACTTTCTCCAAACTCGGCCTGGATCAATTCGCATTGGCTATATATATATATAAATATCACTTTATTTAGCTAGTTTCTCTACTATAACTTTCTTATATATAAATATCACTTTATTTGAGTTAAAATGATTTTTTTTATAATATAAAGTTGAATAATTAATCATATATGTATATACAAACTCAGTTATTTACTTGATTATGGCTCCCCTTGAAACTTTCTCCAAACTCAGCCTGGATCAATTCGCATTGGCTATATAATTATAAATGTAGTCTTCCATCAATACTAAATCTGATTCCAAACTTTTCTTGGTTTGGACCTGAGTGGGGAGATCATCCTAAAAGTTGAATAATTGTTTCTTGCTGATTTAATTTTATTATTTATTATATTATTTTGTAGGAAAAATAAGTGTTATAGTTTAATTTAAGGTTGTCCCAAAAACGGAGATTGTGTTTAATAATATTGTTTACTTTTCCATATTTATATGTAATTAGTTATATAAAATCAATCACCTACCTTAGATAATATCTGATACCCTTTATTTTTCAACATTGACTAAAATTATTTATACCCAATGCAAAACACTTGGCAAGGTTGACTCGACCACTGCGATGTTCTATATATTCACATCCTTTAGAAGCTTAACACAGCACAGAGCACAAGCCTCAACCTTATTTGAATTTCCACTCTTTTTTTTTTTCTAGTAAAGATCACTCTACTCATGGCTTCTTTTAAGTCTTCCTCGTCATCCCTCACTGCCTTCAAATTCCATTTAGGGTTATTTCTGCTTCTTGCAGGTTGTGCTTCGGCTCAATTATCTACCAACTTCTATGGAACATCATGCCCTAATGTCCTTTCGGTCATTAAATCAGCTGTTGGCTCAGCAGTGTCAAATGAGGCTCGCATGGGGGCATCCTTGCTTCGTCTTCATTTCCATGATTGCTTTGTTAATGCAAGTTATCTGCCATTTTTTATCATCACTTCCGTATTAATCATATTTTTCTATACTTTATTAAACTTTTTTTAAGAATCTGCCTCTTGCTATTTTGCATTCATGTATGATGGCACATAACACAACTCAATCTGCCTAGTTAGCTGCTAGAAATTTTTAGTTTTTTTTTTTTTTCAATCAACTAGAGGCAACACGAGCATCTACTACTGCCTAAACGTTGACCCCTTCCTATTTATCAAAAACAAAACCCTTTATGGGAATGGGAACGATAAAGTTTTTGATGAACTTAATCTTTTTTTGTTACGAACTTAATCCAAGATCAATAACCAAAAAAAAAAAAAAAAACAATCTCGTTATCTTTATATGGTGCAGTACCTCAGTAGTTAATAAAAATACAAATTAAAAATAAAAGCACCTTTACTTAGATTACCAATTCCCCCCGCCATTCAATAGTTAAAGAAATAATTCAGCCCGTATTGTTGACTTTTCCAGCAAGAGCTAGCTGGAGTTGTCCTGTCCCTTTGTATTTTTGCATGGATTCATCATTCATCATGTCATGTTTACTAGGCATGCAGAGTTTTGTTCTTCTGACTATGTCATCCTGTTGAATTTGCTCATAATTGGTGGAACAAAATTGTGAAGCAGGGGTGTGATGCGTCAGTGCTTTTGGACGGTGGAGAAAAGACAGCACCTGCAAATGCAAATTCTCTGAGAGGTTTCGATGTTATTGACAATATTAAGACTCAGCTAGAGAGTTCCTGCCCCGGTGTTGTGTCCTGTGCTGACATCTTATCTGTTGCTGCTCGGGATTCTGTTGTTGCTGTAAGAGAAATACATTTCCATGGTTTCCTACATATATAAACACACACACACACACACACACACACATATATATACATTTTCTGAAATATTTTGGATCGTTTTGTTTCAGTTGGGTGGACCTAGTTGGCAAGTTCGATTGGGCAGAAGAGACTCAGCCACAGCAGGAAGTGTTAGCGATGTTAATAACAACGTCCCTTCCCCAGCTTTGAATGTCAGTGGCCTCATCTCCTCCTTCTCTAACAAAGGTTTCACAGCTAAAGAAATGGTGGCTCTTTCAGGTATCCTTAAACTGTTCTTCTTCTTTCCTGAACTTCACTGCTAAATAGGTACAGAAAAGCAATTAGCCAATGTTTTGTTTTTCCGAATTCCAGGGTCTCACACAATAGGGCAAGCAAGATGCACCTCATTCCTGACCAGAATCAACAACGAAAACAACATAGATTCCTCGTTTAAAACATCAACACAGGCTCAATGTCAGGACACAAGCAATTTTGTTAATCTGGATGTCACTAGCCCGACATCTTTTGACAATGCTTACTACAGGAACTTATTGAACCAGAAGGGTCTCTTACACTCTGACCAACAACTCTTCAGTGGGGGCTCTACAGATGCTCAGGTTAGGGCATATAGCTCCAACCAGGCTTCTTTCAGGACAGACTTTGCAAATGCGATGATAAAGATGGGAAACCTGAGTCCACTTACTGGCACGAATGGCCAAATCAGGACCAATTGCAGGAAGGCCAATTGAAAACTATGCTCCAAATCGCTTGTTTATGTGTTTGAGTAGATCCTCCAAATAAAGGAGGACACATGTCTACGTGTTTTTTTTCTATTGTAAGGTTGTGGAAAAAGTTTGTGCGATCCTGTTTACATCTTCAAGACTTGGGAAAAAGTTTCCAAAAAGTCTAATAATGAGAAGTGAGTTGTTAAATGTATGAGATTCCTTGTTTCCTGGTTAATTTGTTTTTCTTAAAATAAATATTCTTCTTTATGCTTTATTTGATAGAAACCGGAAGCAACCAAAATAAATATTAACATTTTTTGGATAGTTTGAAATAAGGATAAAAAAAATTATTTCTTTAATTGCAAACCCCTTTATATTTTTAATTCCCTTTCTTTTTTGTGTTTTTTTGTTTTTTTGGTACAAGAACTATTTTTTAACAAAAGCTCATCAGTGTCTTAAAAGGTAGTTTTAATAATGAAAAAAAGTTTTGGTGATTTTGACATGAATATATTAAAAAACGTAAGAAAAATAAATTATTTGTGTGCTTCCACACGGAACTTCTTGGAGTCAATTTTGTTTTCTATCTAATTATACAATTATAAAAATAGAGATTTGTATGAAATACAGGATAAATTATTGAGAAGAAATGCAATTATTTAATCTAAACTCCATTTTTATTATTAATATATCTCTTTATTTTTTTAACTAAAGCATGTGTTTTCATTATAAGCACTAATTTTAAGTAAAAATCTATAATGATCTCCAAAGCAAGTTTCAAAAATAATAAATCAAAATCCTTTTTCAGTATTTTGTGCCTGATTGAAGGAAAAAATATAGATAGAATCATTTCAAAAATATATTACAAAATTTAAGAAACAAACTTTTTATTTTCATTAAATATTTTCAAGCAAATGTTTTTTTTTTTTTTTTTTTTTGCATGTTAGGTGCATAATAGTTGAGAAAGAAATTGTTAATATTCCCATAAAACCACATAATATTTTTAATAAAAATGTAAAATTTATAATTTAATATAATATTAAGAATTTTTTTTTATAGTTCATTTCATCAAAATATTTAAAACAATCTTGAAAAAAACAATAAAAAGGGGGTTCGGTGCTTAGGCCTAATAGATGGGCCCTCATGTTTGGCCCAAACAAAAGAAAGCTTTCGGGCCTGATTTTTTTTTCTTCTCATGGGATGACAAATGATCCACCCTATAGATTTGTTTTTACATAAAGTAGACACATCATTTTCATGTCTATATTTAGGACATTAAAGGATGGTAAAAAATTAGGGTAGAATTTGATTAACCTAAAAAAACCATCTAAAACTGATTTTCATATAAAAATACTTAGAAAACACTCTTAAAATCTCACTAAGCTAATTTCTCAATCAAAACACTTGTAATTCAATTCAAAATATAAAATTAAACCATTCAAAATACATCTATACTGGTCTACTTTATCTAGCAATATAAAATCTCAAAAATACATCAATGGATCTCTCTCTTAAATAGAAAAAAAAAACATTAAAAAGGTGTTTATGAACATTTATATATAAAAAAAACTATATTTTTTCCTCATTGTCAAATTGGTCTCTTAAGTCTCAAGTTTTTGTAAGCAATAAAATTGAGTTCTATTTATAAAATTTTAACATTAACCTCATGGGATGTTTTTTTGTCAATATTTTAATAACCTTAAAAAAAAACTAAAACAACTTATATCAAACTAATTATCATTCGATATAATAAGGAATGATAAAATTTAAATAAAAGTTTGACAATCAATGTACAAATATCGTAATAAACCAAAAAGAAATTATTAACCCTAAAAGAAAGTTAAATGAGTTTGAGTCCCAATAAATAAATAAATAATAATTTTATTATACAAATTAGTAATAAAATATAAGTGCATGCAAAGTAAAATGACACGCAATCTTAATTTTGTTTTTGTAATATAGACGTACTAAAAGATTATTGGACTCATGAGAGCCAAAACCCTATGAATATAACTACTACCACCCTAAAAAAAAAAGATTCAATTTCGTCTGTGCATGGTTTGGACCATGTTTTTTTTATATACATATGCAAAGGGGAAAAGTACACATGTAGTAATGATCTTCATGTATGGAAAAGCGTGACGTGAGGAAAGAAAATTTTATGATATGCAAAATAGATTTCGAGTCGTACATTTATATATAGAACAGTCGGGGTTTTATTCCTGAAATAAAATTTAATGCATCCAAAAAGAAGAAGATTTCCACGCTTTTTTCTATTCCAAATAAAAATAAATAAATCACAGTAGTGCTCTTAAATGATGTCTGTGCATGGTCGGTTACCTAACCTTGTGGTATTAATATATAAAAACATGAAATTGTTGATTTTTTCGTTATCGATCTCCTCTGCCCCCACCCCTAATCACTCTCCTGTTAAATAAATCTTAAGGGATTGATGCGTTCCCAGTTGACTATATGCCGAAGCTCTTCTTTTTTTCCAATGAAAGTAGCATTCATAGATTGATTATTCTTTAAAACATGCTTTCCACAATTAAATCTTGAGTAAGTTTGAATGCTGTTAAGAATCAGACTTTTCGGAGCTGAAATGATATCTTAGCACTAGTATTGATTATAAAGATAAATATAATGGATTTCATGGTTTAACGATTTAAATTGAAGAAAAAATATGCATTTTTTAATCTAATCTCTCTTTTCTTATTCATGGGTTTTTTTAATTCGAAGTATCGTTTTTTTTTTTTAAATAATCAAGATCTGAAAGGAAAATTTTAATAAGAAGAAGAAGAAGAAGAAGAAGAAGAAGAAGAAGAAGAAGAAAATCTTTTCAAATTTATGAAACCATATGAAAAACTAAAAAATAATTAATTTGAGAAAATTAGATCCCAACATCTAAAATCAAACCTATTTTTTTATAAAACAAAAAACTTAAATCTAAAAAAAAAAAAAAAAACTCTAATCAACTTAAAAACTCAAAATCAAATAAAATCTAAGATTTTTTTATGATTTTTTATCTAATCTTTTCAACATTATTAAAGGATGAAACTATATCATTAAACTCTCATCTTGAAACATACTCGTTGGCACAAAGGTGACCTTCCATGATCAAAATATGATCAATTAATTTTTTTATCATCTATCTCTTATGATGATTTTTTTTCTCATTGCTCAACTTTCAAGAACTGAAATGCAAAAAAGTATAGTTTAAAATTGAATTGTAAGAGAATAAAAAAATTAAGAATCAAATTGAATTTTTAGAGTAAAAATATTGTCACAATCAATTATATTTTGTGAGAAGATGCATAGTAAAAAAACAATATTGTTTTTAATTTATAACATAATAATCCAATGATTTGTGGGCGGTAATTGTAACGAGTTTGGTTGAATCAACAATATCACCTTTATAAAATAAAGGGTAAAGGATAAGTTTCTACTCAAACTATTATCTTATTGCCAATTAAGTCCCCTTTAAAAAATATTTTTCCAAATTAATCCCACCATCCATTTAATTATTATGGTAAATGTTTTTGAAATTAAAACATTCAGCATTGTTTAACTAGTCGAGAAACCTAACTGAAAAAATAATTTATTGCAGGACTTAACTGCGAGTGGGATTTAGTCCGTGGCATATTTTTGTCTTTTCCTGAAAATTAATAAATGCAGCTAAACCACAAGAAATGTTTTAAATTTCAATTAGCGAATATTGAATGATATCTCACTTGAATGTTTTGTCTTTTACGTGACATGTTTACAAGAAATGTTTTAAATATAGCTGTTAGGTGAATCGTTGATAAAATCAACACGTACGAGACTCATTTGACCACGTATATTTATCTTAAAAGAAATAGCTTCAAAGAGAACCCTAATCATGATTTTAATTAATTAGTAGTTAGGTTACTTGATGATCACCCTAACATTTCGAATAAATTAACCGTGGGGATTTTCTAATATATTACTTGTGTTTCTATTTGTTTTTTTTATTAGCGTGTGTGACCGGGTTAGCTTGAGTGTATCTCGACTGATTTCGCGGGCCCTAAAGTTAACGATCATGTAAGTTTTTAATAGGATTGTCAGTTTAAATTCTGGCGTTTCCACTGCCGAAATGTTTCATACCAGTTAAAAAAAAAAGACAAAACGGTGTTGTTTTTATCTCGATTTAAATTCCGGTTTATTCCAGATTTTTTGGCCAAAACATTTCGGTTTCGTTCCGCCCATTATGTTTTGGCCAAATAGTGTCTTTTTTAAATAATGAATATTTTAACAATATCAATTATATCTCTTAATCCGACTATTAGATTGAGATGAAATTTTACGATGACTCTCTTGAGTTATTTATAAATATTATGTTAATATTTCAGAGCAATCAGAGAATATAATGACCTTGCAAGATTGATGATGATATTCTCATAATATTATACATGTTCATAATTTTGTTTCGAAAAATTATTTTATTGTGTCTTTTTTATATTAAATTGCACAATTCAAAACAATTTTATTTTTGGATTTGAACTCTTTTTTTTAATTAATATATTTAATTATATATATAAATATAAACAATACAACTCTGAAACGATGCGCCGAAACACTACAAAACCGAAACATTCCATTCCAATTGAATGAAATGAAGCACCAACCAAAACGGAATTGACAATCTTGGTTTCCAGTGATTATCATATTAGCAACCACAGAGCTCGAACCGGAAATCACAGAGAAAGTAAACCTCTTAGTCCCAAGCTATTACCATTAGGCCACCTACTAAATAGTTGTGTTTCTATTTGTTACTTTATAATATGGTTGACACTTTGACATAATTATTTTTTATGAAGTGAGCCGTGCAGTTGCATATATAACAAAGACAATTATTAATTCATTAAAATCTCCAATTGTTTTTTTTAAATATAGTTAGACTTTTTCATTAAATATTACATAGTTTAATTCTACTCCAAGGCATGCCCCAACTCCATGTCGTTTTGTCGTTGGGTTGATAATTTCTTCGAAAGAGTATATATAACTGAAGAAGTATACTCTAGCTGATCTGATCGGATGCAAAAAGAGACTTGGCTGTTCATCTCCCCGATGCAGTGCACGCACAAATTATACAAGAGTTGACCTTACTGTTGTTCACATTGCATTTTTATGACGAAATAGATTAGATATTTTATTTTTGGAGATAAGCTAAGAAAATAAATTATTGGCAACATAGTTTGAATCTCTAAATTTTTTTAAATTCAACTCAGCGTTTCTAATTAAACTTCATGTTTAGAATTTAGAGACGAGATGGAAAAATAAATTACTTGACAGCATATTTGAAGCCCTGAATTGAATTCAATTAGGAGTTTTTAGTGAAATTTCATAAATATTAAGAATTGAATTTCAAATGGAAATCAATCTTTAAATAAATAACATGTCAATCTCTTATATACAATTTCAAAGAGAAATAATTTAATGTTTAAACTAGCTTACTTAAAATACTCATCTCTTCATCTTCTTCTTCTTCTTTTTGGAATAGTTCTTAATGAAGAAACAAGATGAAAATAATACAAAAAATGAAATGAATTGAATTCCACTTCTTTCAAACATGTAAATTCAATTTATTTATGAGCTGAATTCAAACTAAATAATATAATTTAGTTTAATTACAATAGAAAATTGATTTCAAAAACTTTGATGGTACAATAGAAAATAAAAAATCGCCACGACTTGTTCTACGTGCATATATAAAACTCATCACAGTTGTAGTGCGAGGAATAGACATTAATTAGCTAATTAACTTGTGTTATGACTAAATCAAACAATGTTTCCCCCCTAAACATGGCCTTGACATCAGTGTAAATTTCTCAGAAGTCTGAGATTTGGCCAAGTCCTACAATAAAAAAAAATAGATAAATAAAAAAAAAAAATACTCCAACTCTCTAACTCCCCCATGCCCTATAAATAGAAGACAAAAGGCAAGCATAAAAAACAGCAAATCATCAAAATAAACAAAGAGCTCTAACTGGAGTGATCGCACAGCTCTAGTACAGACTAAACATGGTTTCTCGTACCATCTTCTGTCTTTCTGCCTTCCTTGTGCTTTCGGTTCTTGCTACTTCTGCTTCTTCTTCAGAAGAACTGTCTCCATATTACTATTACCATGTGTGTCCCCAAGCCTTACCAGCTATCAAACGAGTTGTGGAGGCTGCAGTTTGCAAAGAAAAACGGATGGGTGCTTCTTTACTACGTCTACACTTCCACGATTGTTTTGTCAATGTATTACACTAATCACATTCTAATTCATCCTAATTATATCGTAATTACGTTTTGCATGCATGTTCTTATACTAATGGTTTTGATTTTCACTGTATATATATGATATAGGGTTGCGATGCATCAGTTCTTTTGGATTCATCACCCACCATTGACAGTGAAAAGTTTGCGATTCCCAATAACAATTCTCTTAGAGGATTTGAAGTTGTTGACCAAATTAAGCTGGAGGTGGACAAAGTCTGTGGCCGGCCAGTGGTCTCTTGTGCAGATATCTTAGCTGTCGCAGCCCGGGACTCCGTCGTTGCGGTATGTGATCAATTAAATTAAAGAGTTGTTTTGTATATTTGTGGTTGTGTTTTTTCTCAAGTATTTGAATATAGGAATGAAAAAAAAAATATAATTTGAATTCACAAGCTATTAATAAATTATCATGCGCGCATGCATGCCGGCTATAACATTTAATTAACATTTCTATCTGCATATTTTGATCATATATATAAAAAAATGTGCAGCTAGGAGGACCAACATGGCCGGTCCTGCTAGGAAGGAAGGACTCAACCACAGCTAGCAGAGACCAAGCCAACAAGGACCTCCCACCACCATTCTTGGACCTTCCTGCCCTAATCAGCAACTTCAAAAGGCAGGGTTTAAATGAGAGAGACCTCGTAGCTCTCTCCGGAGGCCACACTATAGGGCCAGCACAGTGTTTTACGTTCAGAGACAGAATCTACAATAAAACAAATATCGACCATGAATTTGCTGACCAGCTCAAATCATCGTGTCCACTCAAAGGAGGTGACTCGAACCTTGCTCCTCTAGACCCAACACCCGTACAATTTGATGTTGCGTATTTCGACAGTTTGGTGAAGAAAAGAGGTTTGCTTCCCTCTGATCAAGCCCTCTTCAATGGTGGCTCCACCGATGGATTGGTGAAGGCTTATAGTTCAAATGCCAAGGCTTTTGGGGCGGATTTTGCTAGGTCTATGGTTAAGATGGGGAATATAAAAATTCTGACTGGAGAGCAAGGCCAAGTTCGTTTGAATTGCAGGAAGCCGAACTGAACTAATCAATTGTTGTTTGGACTGCAGAAATATTTCTATTTTATTTTATGTTTTGATCAATATGCAGGGAATCTTCTTCTTTAATTATAATGCTACTGTAAATGTGTGTTTTAATATATTCATTGTAATTGTATCATCTCTCTTATATGTGAGAGAATCTAGACTTGAATGGAAGAGTGAATTGTTTGCATGGTATATTGATTTCAGTTGTATTGAAAATGTAAGGTTATTTTGTTGTATTTTCCATTAAAATATATGTTTTTAGTGGGACATCAAAATTTCAATTTGCATATTCCATTATTTGTTTGATTTATTTATTTATGTTCTTTGATTGAATTAAAGTAAAACAAATTAGGTTCAATCGTTTGTATCTTAAATAGGTTGAGTTAAGCCTGCATTCACAGGCTGGAAATTTCTACCCATTCTAGTAATTAATTAAATATGTTTTTAACTTCTTAATTAATTAACATGATGATTTTTAAACCTGTTTTTCTCTTGGTGGCACTATTGAAAAAGATTTTGAGAGAGATGTGTCTTAGTTCTTATGATTATTGAAGGTTAAAAAGGTTAGGCGATTTGGAGTATAAGGTTTTATTGGAGAAGAAGGAGAATTGAATTATTCTGTTATGGAAAAGAGATGATGGTATAATGTTGTGAGGGGAAAGAGAGGGCAGAGGTCGAGCAAGTGATGGTTTCTCAAAGTTATATCATCAAACAGGGGGAGTGCAAAGAAATTTTAGTTTGTAAATTGTGACTTAGGAATGTGTAGGATCAAATAAAAATATAATTTAAATGATGTTATTAATGTATTAGATTATACTAAGATCAGATACACGTGTGCTGCCCTATGTTTCATAAATTACCCACATTTTGAGTTGCAACATATTTCTTCTATGATATGGTGCATGTCGCGACGGCCTATCATGCCTTCAGCCTTTTTAGGGTTTAGTATATATGATAAAAAAATTGACTTTTTTTATTTTTTTAATTAGCGTTAATATCCGGGCTAACTTAAACGCATCTCAATTAATTTTATATACTCTAAAGTTAACGATTATATAAATATCTAATAATTATTATATTAATAATTATAAGGCTCAAACCTAAAATAGGAAAAATAATTTTTTTAGTTGAATTATCTACTAGTTTAAGAATTATTTTTATTAGTAGATAGCTTGGCATCCTTCGTTAGTCAAGCATGCAGGCTGTGGGGTTTCAATTTCTAAAAGTTATCGTTAAATGGGTAATGATTTTTTCCCCTTGCCCGCCGGTCAAGCTATGCATATATCAGTCAATGACATCATTTTCTTACCTAATGCTGTCCCTTTTATTGAATAATTACACATTATCTTGGACTTGGCTTAAGAGAAGGTCTAATTGGCCTTCCCATCCCGACCGTTTCATGAAACTTGTAAATCGAATGGCAGGCTTTAATTTTCGTTATGATAAATCCTCACTCTATATATATATTTCGAAAGAGACTTTCTAACAACTTCATCATTTTTTTTCCATGGAAGGCCCGGTTGATTTTGGGTTACATGAAGGGGACATCACCTTCTTATCATATATTAATCAAATAAAATGTAGTCGGTCGAATCTACTTCGTTATAAGAAATTACTAAAATTCACGATCATTATCCCTAGATACACAATCATTAAACTATATCTATTTATATAGTATCCCGTATTATATATAGTGTAAACAATAATATAAATTATGTTTTGTAACCTTACTTGATAATTATTTTAAGTTGAGATGATTATTTGATATAGTATTAAATTTTTAGTAATCAAATAGTTACGAATTTAAATTTTACCGTATTCATTCTAATTAATAGAATTCACAAGATGTTGTGTATTCAATGGGCTTTTACTTAAAGAATATATTAAAAATAATATAAATCATACCTTAAAACTTTTAATTTTTTAGATTTACATGATTATTTTAAATATACAACGCATTTAATTTGATAAACGAAAACTTTGTATTCAAGTCTGAGCAAAAGCTATGGCGAAAGTCAGGTTGGAATAATTAGGTGAAGAAATAGCAAGGGGGTAGTTAACACTTAAAACAACGACTAAATCAAACAGATTTTTTGAGCACAATATCTATCACTTACTACATAGTCATGGCCATGACATTTGCAGTTTTGATAATTGAAAGCTTCTCAGAAGTCTCGAACTTGGCCGCCAAGTCCTGAATAATAAACAGCATGGCACCATTTCCCTCCTCCTGTCTATAAATATCGATTTCAAATCAACCAATGGGCATAGAAAACACTTGGCACTAAAGATATCACCGCAGGTTTGGAGAGAAAACATGGTTTCATTAGGCATCTTCAGTCTAATTTCTACCTTTTTCCTCGTGCTGGCTGTTCCTACGACAGCTGCTTCTTCAAAACTGTCTGCGAATTACTATGACCAAGTGTGTCCCAAAGCCTTACCGGCCATCAAACGAGCTGTGGAGGCAGCAGTTAGCAAAGAACGACGCATGGGTGCTTCCTTACTACGTCTACACTTCCATGATTGTTTTGTCAATGTATTACACTAATCACATTCTAATTTACTCTTAATTATCTCATAATTAGGTCTTACAAGTTTTATATGTACGTAGTAATGGATCTGGGTTCTGTTGGATATGATACAGGGCTGTGATGCGTCAATTCTCTTGGACTCAACTTCCGCTTTTGATAGTGAAAAGAAAGCGGGTCCTAACAACAACTCAGCTAGAGGATTTGAAGTTATTGACCGAATCAAGTTGGAGGTGGACAAAGTCTGTGGACGTCCAGTGGTCTCTTGTGCAGACATTTTAGCTGTTGCAGCTCGTGATTCCGTGGTTGTGGTATGTGTTAATTTCCCAGTAATTTATAGCCCTCCATATCCAAAGTAGATAAATTTGCATTTTTTTTGTATAAGTGACTTGTATATATATTTATATATGTATGTATATATATATAAAAATGTGCAGCTAGGAGGGCCAACATGGGCAGTGCAACTAGGGAGGAGAGACTCGACCACAGCTAGCAAAACCACAGCGAACAATGACATCCCAAAGCCGTTTATGAACATTTCTGACCTAATCAAGAGTTTCAAAAAGCATGGCTTGGATGAGAGAGATCTTGTAGCTCTCTCCGGTGGCCACACGATAGGGTTTGCACAGTGTTTTGCCTTCAGAGACAGAATCTACAATGAAACCAACATTGACCCTAAATTTGCTCAAAAACGCAGAGTAGCCTGCCCACGCACTGGAGGTAACTCAAACCTTGCCGCTCTAGACCCAACAAATGCAAACTTTGATGCTAAATACTTCAGCAAATTGTTGAAGAAAAGAGGGTTGCTTCACTCTGATCAAGAACTCTTCAATGGAGGCTCCACTGATAGCTTGGTGAAGGCTTATAGCTCAGATGTCAAGGCGTTTTGGGCTGACTTCGCTAAGTCTATGGTGAAGATGGGGAATATAAAGCCACTGACTGGAAAGCAAGGACAAGTTCGTTTGAATTGTAGGAAAGCGAACTAAAATAGAGATGTAATATACCTAAGGCCCGCGATACCCCGTGATCAGTCTGTATTTTTTTTTTTCGTGAAAAAACATGTTTAGTTACGCAAGTGTATTTTAATAAAATAAAAAGAAATCAAGAACTCGGGATATAATCTTGACTTCTCATAATAATTAAGTTCGTTTTATTTTAAATGGAGGAAAGAAAGAACAAAAGAAGCAACCACGATAGCTTGAGAAAAAAAAAATTCAATAGTTGAAAAACAATGATGTTTAGTTTCTAGACAATTAAATATGAAAGGATAAGATTTGGTAAGAAAAAAAAAATTGTTATGAGTTAACCTAAATTAGCTAATAAATATGTAACTTTAATATTTAAAGGCAGATCAACTTAGATTTATACACCAAACCCACATCTTAGGTCATGATATGAAAATAACAAGATAGAAATCAAATCAAAAGAAACCACAAAGCTAGTTTTTTCTAAAAAAATAAGATAATGTCGAAAGATAAAATCAAAAATGAAAACAAGTCAAAACAAGTATTTCACCCCTATACCTTTTCAAATAAAAAGCACCATATATAATATAAAAAAACCATGGAAATCCAGTCCTAACAAATCCTACATTGAAAGATGAAGTCACAAAAAAAAAAAAAAAAGTAACCACACAAAAGTATCCAAAATAAATAAAAAAGATACTAAAACTTTTTAAAAAATAAAAATCAAAAGAATGAAGATAAGAATCAAAATAAAAAAAAATAAAGGAAAACTATAAATATTTTATTACAGGAGTATATTAAAAAGAGAAATAATTTTAAGAAAAACACAAATGCTAAAATATACTATAAGTTTAAATTGAATGCTAAAATTTAAAACAAATAGAACTTTTATAAAAAGATAAGGTGCAAATTGAAAAAAAAAATAGCGTATGAAAAATTGGGATTGAATGGTGAAATTAAAAATAAATAATGTTTTTACAAAAAAATCAATAACAAAATTAAGATTAAAAAAATAAAGAATAAAGTTCAAATATCAATAACAAATTAGAGGACCAACCTATATTTTTCAAGGGGGAGAGAAAAAAAAAACAAGTAAAAATCTTTTCAATGATAAATTATCCCACCATCATCAACATGTATCCTATAAATAGAAAGACAGCATGATAGCACATCCAACACCATGACAAAGAGATATTTTTTTGTTGCTGGAAAGAATCTTTTGTGCTGCCTGAAATGCGTGGATGTCTTCCACGTGCTGAAATGTGCATTGCACATATTAATAACTTTTTTACTTAAATAATATAAAACTAGTGCAAAACAACTAGATTACCCTCGATGAACTTGGTAATTATAGAAAAATCAGAGTGAAAATACCAAAAATACTCTTAAACACATGATTTAAGTTTTTTTTTATTTAAAGGGTAAACTTGTTATTTTACTTATATTTTAAAAAATAAAAAGATATAAAAACTCATTTGTATCAATTTTAATTTTTTTATTTGAAGGGTAATGAGATAATTTTAATATGATTAAAAGAATACAAAATACATATATACACCTGATGAATCCTTCAATAACTAATTAATCACATTAAAAGATTGAAATATCATCAAAACCAAGACATTTAATTTTTTTAAGAATGGCAAAAGGATTATTACATTATAATAGTGAATAGTAAAATATATTTTGCAACTATTGTCAATTTATTAGTTAGTTGAGTCGTTATGTATCGCAAGTCGGGTCAAAAGTTCATAATTAATGCCGGGAAAAAAATAGTTAAATGATACTAGAGTCATTTTCCTACATGATAGAGGGACATTTTGAGTTATAAACACAAAAAGTTTTGAGAGCTAAACACAAAATAATTTGATCCTAGATTTAGTTTTGTGCTCATTGAATTTCTGCAATTTTTGTTTTTCAATCCAAATAGTAATTGTTCAAATAGTTATAGTTCAAAACAGTTATTATTCAGATAATTCAATTTTATTTAATAAAAATCAAGCATAAAACAGTATGGGTTTGTATAAGTTTCAAGTTTAAAAAGCTTTCATTTGAAGGAATATATTAAAGAATAATATAAATCATATTATGAACCAAACTTAAATAATTTTAAGATTTTAGATGAGACGAGATAGTTAACATTACTTAACATTATGAAATACTCGGAGATGCTCTGGAAGAAACCAACAAAACAGAAGCAACAAATTTGAGATGGGGCTTTTCACATCTAAAACTTGAGATTTGTTTGATAAAAATACATAATCCTCTGAAATCATCAATTTAAGAAGCAATAGGAAAGAAAACCATGATCAGAAACACTTGTAATCCACAACAACCATCCAAAAGACAAGAACATCTCAAATCACATACAAAAGATCAATCTTTTTGAGGTGTTTCTAATTATCCGTTTTTATGATTTTATCATCGTGTAGAGGTGTTTCTTGACAGGAACATCAAGATGCTTCTCAACATCAACAAGCAACAGAGCACTTAAATAGTGGGATCATGTAGCCCCTGCTCCAAGAGATCCCATTACTGGAGTCACTGAGGTTTTTCTTGCAGACACTAGTCCCATAAAGATCAATCTTGGAGTGGTAAATATTTCTATTTCCAATACTTATTGATGGTGTTTTCTGTAGTCTTAATTTGGAAGTTCATAATTTGCTTTTTCTGTGTAATGATGCTCTTGTTTCTAGCGTGAACAGTTCATTTCATGGCCACTATATATCTAACTTCAAAATGACAATCTCACCATTTTAAAGCCCTTGATCATGGTTGTTCTGAAATGGGAATTATCTATAATAATTATGGTGCCATCGAATTGATTTGATTTCGTATTTCAATCTGTTTGTACAAGTAACCTGTTAGTTCTAAAAAGAAGAGACAGAATGTGGATTTGATTCGTTCTTGCTGCTCAAATATTTTGGACAAAATTTACAGAGAAATGGTTAGCCATGCTTCCAAATAAATCCATTCAATTGCCAAAACCATTTGTTGAATGCAAGTTTTATCATTCTCTGCACAAACTCCTCTCTGTTACCGAATCTTTTCTGGTCTCAGCTTTTCAGAGGTATTGGCAGGGAGTCGGCATCTTCTGCTGCGAGTTCAAAAGTAGTTAAGGAGTATGGGAAAAAAAATAATGGATTTAAGTTATTACCATGATAATGGTGAGATGCCTTAGTTCCAGAGACAGCTTTTCACAACTTCCATCTGATTCAAAAGGGTTGAATTTTGCTGCTCTTTTGGATGATATCAAGTTATAGCAATCTGAAACACTCGCAGCATCATTCAGTGACAAAGAGGCACATGAAACAATGAACAATAAGCAGGCTATCTCTACGTGACTCCTTGTTTAATCGTCAATTCACCTCTGACATTCACCATTGCTAACAACTCTTTCCTTTCTGAATTTGTATACTTTCTGAGAAGAGTGCTAAATGTGCAGCATATTATTCTTTGCAGAGCGTGGAGAGAAGAAAAGTATCAAGTTTCGTTAGTTTTTTTTTCCGTTTATTGTGTCTTTAGAATGCCCCAGATGGTTCATTTTTCTTACTCCAACCTTGCGCTCACAGCCCAACTGGGGTTGACCCTACTGAGGAACAGGGGAGAGGAATTTCATATCACTTTAAGGTAATTATGCCAGAGCTGTGGGTCGCAACATTTCGCATTTTGAGGACCAAGGTGAGTGAATAAAACCAAGATTGTCTCAGGTTCTTACAAGAAGTGCACGTCCTGACTCGAACTCAAAACCTGCTGTGCAGATCTGGAGTCTTTTGCCACCACATTGAGCTCACAGGTTACCAAATTGCAGGCTGGGATGTTTTGCTTCTCTGGCTTAACCCCTGAATAGGTTGATCGGCTGGTAATGGAATTTCACATGTACAAGACTTGAAATGGACGTGTGAGGTAAATTTTTCTTTGAAAAATGCATAAATCAAATTAATTGAATGATTGTGAGCTGTTTTTTTTTCATTTTATTTTGTATATCAATTGAAGGAGCTATAGAAATAAGTTAAATAACATGAGCTGTCTGCTATGACTGTCCTTGTACTGTCTGGCCATGTGAATTATTTAGCAAATGCAATTCATGAAGTAACAAAGTCTGGCTAGCTAGGAAGCATTGATTATCTTTAACCATGAAAGAGTAAAAATTCAAGTCGTGAATCTGTCCTCTAATCTGTTCTATTGGCCCAGTGAATATCAGTCTACATTTATGATATCCACGTAATTGTTCATGTCTGTCCCTGATATAAGCTTCTGAGTTCTAACAGAACTACTTTATTAGAATTTGTGATGATTTCTTGCTAGTTCTTCATCAATAAGTTGTCATATAAAGACTCTGAAAGCTGCTTTTAATTTATTAGATTCTCGCTTCTTGTCGATATTAACTGTAGACATTCATTGAGAAACAACAGAAAAGGAATAATGGTTTGCTTTGAAGCAGCTAAATGAGCCCAGCTACTGTAATTGGATCAAGCATCAGAAAGTTTTAAGCATGGAAAATCTAGACCAAATGCCATAGAAAATACACTCAAGACGCTACCGGACTGAACTGCCGACAAGTTGGAACAAGCAAAGCTTGAGCAAAAAGTATCTGCTAGCTGACCAAGATCTATTTCAGGTTCTCATGTTCATCTTTTTTGCTCACAAGAGAGAAACTTGTTAGTGAAACATCTTACTTAAGAACTTAAGCTCTTAGATGAGGTCCTGGAATATGATTTATATTATTCTCAAACATATCCCCTCAAGTGAAAACCCTTTAGGCTTGAAACTTGCACAGACTCATACTATCTGGTGCTTGATTTTTATCAAATAGAATGGGAGTGGTGATATTCGAACTCGTGACCGTTAGGTCAACAAGACTCTGATACCATGTTAAGGAACTATCTCACCTAAAAACTTAAACTTTTAGATGAGACTCAGAATATGATTCATATTATTCTCTAACAAAACATTTCTGTACATCTTTCTTTGTTCTTTTTGGTCTCTAGACTCTTATCAGTACAGATGGTTTGGACCCATAATATTGGCTAATTGAACTTTCCAAGAAAGAACTGTTCACGAGCCATGCTTATGAAAGACATTTCCCAGAACTCTGTGTTAATTCCATCTGATTTTGCTTTGTTTATGCCTATCTTTTTGGATTACATGAGCAAGATCTGATCATGTCCTAAGCAGTTGATCAATAATTCATAAACAAGACAATATGAACAGGGATTCCACGTGCATGCAACGATTGTGTTTTTGATTGAATAATTGTGTGGTAGTTGAAGAAACTCATTGATTGATCTTAGTTAGAGAGAGACAGGATCTTAAAACCCACTTCTTACAGAACATGACAAGAATTCAATACGAGACAGAGAGACAACTCAGAACCAAGAGATGCTCTGGTGAATTAAAATCTTGGCAGGAAACTGTACCCATCTTTCCTCCTTGCCTTAAATAAATAGCACAGGTGGAGAAAAGGACCGACAGAAACCTCCAACGAAAATGTTTTCAGCAGTCAATTACTAGCTGCACCCCACCATGCAAGGCAACAAGTATCTACCAAGAAACGCAGGTGTTCAACCATTTGTATGCTGCAGATCGATGTTCATTAAGGCAATGATTTATAATAGAAATTAATAATGAAATAGAGATGTGCAGATGACCAAGCAAGGCAGATAATAATTTCACGCACGCCACGAAAGTAGAGATGGCAGTGGTGATCGGGGGGTTGGGTATTATTTATCGAGTAAAAATTTAAATATTTATAAAATTATCTATTGTGTTTTGGATATTCAATAGATATTCATTATTATGTATTAATTAATAAAAAATAAAATGATTAATACATACTTTTGACGAATATACAGAATGTATATGTATATTAAATAACAAAATAATAAATATTATATATATATATATATATATATATATATGTTTATACCCATTTATATTAACCATGATTAAATTGTGATTGAAATGTATTTTGATAATTACTTGACAGAACTACAGTAATTCTTGTCCTTGCCCCTCAAAATAGAAATGAGATCAAAAACAGTTCTTTTTTCTCATGACAGCCACACTTTCAAGAACTTCAATTTCATGAAATTCAGCCACAGATTTAACTATTTCAACTGTGTTCAGTGCATAATTCAGAAGAAGAAGATGAAGTTTTACAGCTGAGATGCTGAATTAAGTAGATGCATCAAAATAGCAAAATAAAACTAGCTATGTTTCTTACAACATTAATTCAAGATTCATCTCATGAGTTTTGGTTGTTCATGTCACACGACCGTAGAAAAATTAAGACCAGCAAAGATTGAAAACATATAGCATAAACATGTTGGGAATTTCTGGGCAGCACGTAGCCAGGCCAGATAAAACAGTACTGTTGACTAACCATGGATTACCACACACCATAGCATCCTCCAAGCCCGCCAGTACTAGTTGTTCTCCCACCAATGCCGAAGCACAAATTTGAAGTATGTGATGATCCCAGATTGTCCGATTCTTCAGCATCGTCAGAAACCCTGGAGTCAAATGATGATCTACGGCTAGCAAACCTGCTCCTCTCATGGTACCTTTTCGGAGTGCTCGAGGAAAGAAGAGTGCTCGATGAGCTCGATGATGACCACGACGCCGAAGATGGATTTTTTGACAGATTCGCTGATGAAGAGGACACATTGGTTTTCCAGAGATTGTTCCTTGGGAACAGCAAGCGTAAAAGATTGGATCTCGTGTGTTTCTTGGTGGGTTTCTTACTATAATTTGTATAGTAAGAGGGTGGAGGGGTTAAAGGTGGGGGTATTTTTTCACAAAATGTGTGCTTAGGGGTGCCAGGCTGAGACTCCCACACAAACGGGACAGCAACAGATACTCCGCCGTGGTAAACTCTAAAAGAAGGATTAGCCATGGAGTTTTCTTTGGACATAAGCCTGGAGAAAAACCTGTCATCCTGCTTAATTTGGAGGACTTTCTGCGGAAGGTCCACTTCTGGAGTAGCACTCCTACCCATCTTGAGCTCACGGGATTGTTGGGTTTCAGAAATGAAAGAGAGGGAATGGGATTGTTGAGCACCTAAGAATTTACAGCTACCAAACTTCCAGTTAATTGAATCTACGCACTGCATATATAGAATACAATAAAACATTCATGCTGGTTATGTTGACCTGAAGATTGAAGTCAAGGTGCATGGTGTCCCACACCAGAGCTTTAATGGCATGACAAAGCCCTCTGGATATCACACCTACCCTTTTTCTTACCATGGTTTCTGGTGCTGGTTTTAACAGTGGCAGATTTGAAGGTCGGTATGCTCATGCATGCACTTCTCAGCATTGCGCAAGGCATGATTTTTTAATTTTTTTTTCTTACCATGATATATCAAAATCAAGCTTCATCTTAATAGTTTTTAATTATACCATATGCTAACTAATGAAATATTTATGAAAACATTGTTTAAAATGATGGGTTCAACCTCAACATAACTAGAAAATCAAGTAAATTTAATTACTTATCATTTAGATCAATGTCTCAAAAATATATCTAAATGCTCTTTTATTTTTCAATGATAAAAATATTATCATTAACGTCAATGTCAGTAGATAAAATTAACCAGCTAACTCTTTTATTTGAAAAACACCATCACCCACTGATTCCTCAGCATTCTCGACTGTTCATACTTTCACATCACTCGTAGATTTAATTTTTAAAATTTCTTAAAGATTAAGAATGTATATAATACACTTAGTTGATATTGTTTTGCGTGAACAAAAATAGTATTATTACTAAGTCGTGAGGTTTTTTTCATCTTAATCAAACTATGATGAGAATCATTCGTAACTCTTTTATTGTTATCATATCAATAATATTTAAATAAAAACAATTTTATTTTGCTCTAATTTACTTATTCTAATTTACTATAGTAGTTAGCTAGCCTTACACGCTTATACTTATTATAATTTGATCCCATCATACAAAATCTAATAATAATTTCAATCTAACATAAACTCCTCTAAGCTTATACACTTGATTAAATTATATAAGAAAAAAATATTAAATTACTTGATTTGACTAATAGACTTAATTAGTTGTGATATCAAATATTTTTATCCACATTTCACATTAAAATCAAATAATTAAATGGCATCACTTTAATCTTCAACATCATCAACAATTCACATTTAAATTTCATGTTTTTCTAAGAATAAGTTTAAACTTATCCCCCCTAAAATTGAATTCATAACAAATTCATCCGTAAATCTAAGATTATCCGTTCATCTTTCAATTAAAATACAATTAAGCTTAGAACTTCAAGTTATTATTGAAAAACAAATACTAAACACATTTCTTCTAAAATCCCAACCAAACCTAAATTTATAATAAATTAATTACTAACCCTAGAATCATCCATTGATCTATCAATTCAAACACAATTAAGCTTTAAATTTAGAGAGCCCTAATTACTTTTCATAAGTGATGTCATTTTCATAATTGATAGGCTTTTTTTTCATTCTTTTCTCTTTCCTCTCATGAAAATTATGATTTCATCATTTTGGTTGTTGATATTTCAACTTCAAGTTATTATGGAAAACACATGTTAAATATAATATGTCACTATTTGCCAATGAATTGGCCAACGATATTTACAATATTTTTGTTGAGGAACCATCTCACCTAAAAGTTTTCCTTAACTTGGTATCAGAGCCTTGTTGACCCAGCGATCACGAATTCGAATTTCATCACCCTTATTCTATTTGATAAAAACCAAGCACAAGGTGATGTAGGCATGTGCAAGTTTCAAGCCTAAAAGGCTCTTGAGAGGGGATGTTAGAAAATAATATAAATCATATTCTGGGGGATCACTTACAGGTTAAGCTTTTAGATGAGATGGTTCCTTAACAATTTTTATAAAGAGTTAAAGTTTGATTTGTATGTTAGGGTTGCATGTAATTTGGAAAATTTTGAGCTTTTTGTAATTTAATTAAATTGATTTTGATTTTGAACTTAGCTATGTTGTACTGGGAAAAAAATGAGTTATTTAATGTGTAATAATCATATTTTGATAATTTTATTGTTATGTTGGAAGTTTTGGGGAGGTGGGGGAAATAATTTGTGAAATTGATAACAATTAAATGGTAGTGATTTAAGCTAAATAAATCTAGATTGAACAAATGATAAATAGTTAGTTGGGTACCGATTACTTCTTGTTAATTTAATTAATTTAGTTAATATTTTGACGCATATCATTATATTTTTTGTAAAAAATAATGAATAGTTATTAGATTGTGAATTCATTCTCTTCTCTGTTCTTCTCTTTTTTTCTCTGGGAAGTTTATTTTTTCTTGGATTTTGAGCTATATAATAACAAAATAAATTAGAGTGAATACAACTTGAACCTTAAAAAAAAAAATTGTCGGAAACACAACCACTGTTTTGCGCTGGTTGTATCTCACAATCTCTTTTTCATCAACAATCCAGGAACAACAGTTGACCAAAGCTTAAGCCGCAGACCTGTAACCCAAGTCAACAGAAACTGAAACATTGTGATTCAGATTAATGTGAGCCCTCTGACCACGACATTAGCTTCTCTCTGCTCAGAGGTAAGAATCAAGAAAGCATGGCAAATGGCTTTGTGTTAGGGTTTAGTAGCTGGTAGGATGTCGTGCATGATGCCACATTTCAGCAGCCCATGCTTCAGGCCTTATCATCCTTCAGAAAGTATAATAATGCCATAATTAATTGTTTTTTGTTTGTTGATACGATGTCGTATTAAGAATGTATTTTACGTCTTTGAAATCTTCAAATCGAGTTTTGAAATTAATCTATTGCTAGTGCTAGATTATTTAGTCATGAGATGTATACTTGATATACGAGTCGGTGTTAATCCGAAGACAGGAAAAACTCTAGATTTTATTTTTATATTCAGTGGAAAAATTCTAGTTTTATAAGAGTTGAACAAAAGTTATTTTATTATTAAAGAAATAGAATATAATTTTTGGGGGGGGAGGAAGAGAGTAATTTTATATTTTTTCTACTAGTTTTAATTAAGATCTATGATGTCAAATTAATAATATAAATAAAAGGTCTTCAGCAGCCATTATTGTTGGTATTTTCCATCAAACAGCATTCTGTGGACTTCAATTGTGACACTTGGTAGGGTGTGTTTGATACTGTGTTTTTAAAGTGTTCTTAAGAAAATTTGAAAAAAAATATTATTATTTTTTATTTTAAATTAAAAATTTTAATATTTTAATATTATTTTTATGTACTAGTAATAATTTTTAAATAAAAAAACACTTATAATAATAAACGTAACCACACTTATATACCAAAAAACAAAATTGAAACCCCAAAACTTCTTGTGATTTTAATTTTTGGGCCAAGAAGAGAAGAATGATATGGGTGGGCTGGGAAAACAGTGTTGAAGCATGTTTTATGTCTGCATCATAGTAATACTGTCCTATCATATCAACCCATAGACTTTGGAGATTGATTGCTTCCGCAAGAAAGACACCTCACCATAAGGTAATTCTATTATTAAATGAGTACAAAATATTATATTTCTCGGAGTCATAATTGTGTACCTCGTTTGAAATATCATTTAATAAAAAAAACTCAGATAATTAGGTTGTTAGATCAACCCATATATTATCAAGTTATTTTTTTATTTCAAAATAATATCATTTTTTTTTCAATTTTCTTATTTTTACCCGATCACATATACAATTGAATTGAAGTTGACTTTTTAGCTTGATTAATGTCACAACTCATTCAAGTAAACTCATAAGAATCTCCAAATTCAATAACAAAAGCTATTATTTTAGCATTAACATTTATCATAACATTCAAGTCTAACATCTTGTCATTTTCATTATTGCTAGATTCAAAATAATTAAATATATATTGATAAACAAATGAATTGTTAAACATAGTATCATTATTATTCAACCTAAATCTCCCCGATTAAGATAAAAGAATCAATGGTTGTTTTAAAATCGACATCACATATAATCGGTATATGATAATATTGATATTCATGAATTTAATATCTCCAAGTTATTTTAACATCAATATAATTATTATTCAACCTAAATCTATGACAAGTTTTTATATTTTTTATTTCTAGTATTACATGCTAACTTATCATTAAACAAAAAAAGTAATAATTTTATTAAATATAAATGATTTAAACAACCACCAATGCGGCAATGCCATCATTACGGTGACCCTTAATTCCTTGAAATGTTCATTAGGCTATTAAAGTGAATAACTTTTACTTTGGTAGTTGAGTTCCACGTAACTTTCCACTCAACGGTCGCCTCGTAGTGTTTGGTGAAACGGAAAGCAAAGCTGAGCTTTTTATTATTAATAAATAAATAAATAAATGCCATCAAAATAGAGGACCAATGGGAAGGGAGCCCCACACGGCATTCAAGAAAACTAGCTAGGTTGCTAGCTGCAATTACGGCTTGAGTTGATCGAGAAAACTAGCTAGAAGTTCTTACGTTGCTTGCTTGAACATAAATAAATCGTTATTTTTAGGATTTGTCTTTTATTACTTCACAATTTACACGTCATTTTTTTTCTTATAAGACTGTATTTATTTAGGCTTTCAAAGGTTTAGTTTGAGAAGCTCTTTGGGAGGGCGATATTATTGTTATTTTTTTTTAATGAATTTTTTTTGTGTTTATAAATTATAAATGATTTTTAAAAAATAAAAAAAAATATTATTTTAATATATTTTTAAATAAAAAATATTTTCAAAAGCAACCATAATTGCCCTCCAAATAAACCTGAATGTCAACGAAGAATCTCGTTTAATTCCATGGAGAGTTTGGATGAACGATGGCGGCATGTTTAGCACATGCAGATGTATTTACTTTAGTAAAGTGTGATGGATAAAAAATTATGATTTGTATAATAAATTTTAAATTTAAATTAGGGTGTATATTATTTTATAAGTCTAGAATATTTCAGAAATATGACGGAAAAATAAAAGATTCATGTCTGATTGCTAAGTTTTTTTTATGTTTTTTACAAGTCAATATCAATTTAAACAAAACAAAATAGACAATTTAGAATACTAATCTTATTACTTTCACTACCACAATTATAATTATGAAATAAAATAGACAATAATATATTAATCATGAAGATGACATGAATAAATTATATAATGTGTAATTTTTTTTATTGATTTAGTTTATGACGAACTAAATTCTTACTTAGTTTCAATCTTATCTAATAATTTTTTAAATAGATACACGTGTATCCAATAATCCAGAAGTGCGTGGCTAAATGTATAAATAAATAAATAAATAAATACTAGACATAACATTCATTTAACAAGATAAATTGGCTCTAGCCCCGGGGGAGCTTAGCTTATTGAAATGAATAACGATGGTAAACTTAAATGCACTATGGTGGGATGTCTCCTTCATTAATTTAAATAATAACATAGGTCAAAATTTGAATTCAACCAGTACATGGAATATTTAAATTAAATCAAATCATATTAAAAATATTTTCATGTAATCTAGTTAGATTAATTAGTTTAAAGATAACTTACATGACTCAAAGTAATTATTTTAAAAAAATATATATAAAATTAAAAGGGAAAAATTAAAAAAAATCCATAAATAGTGAGAAGTTGAATCAAACCCAAAATTATCTATAAAATATAATCTATCATTGATAAATAAAAAATATTTAAAAACCAAAATTTTAACATGGGGTGTTTAGGAAAACAAAAAAAAAAGTATTTTTGATTAAAATATTTTTTTTAATTTTAAAATATTTTTTTAATGTGTTTATATCATTTAATGTGTTATTATTAAAAACAAATTAAAAAAATTAAAAAAACTATCCTTATAAAAAATATAAATAAATATAATGCTAAATCATGGGAGTTGGTGCTAATTAATCAGATTTTTAACCACTTGATTAGTTTATAATCAACGTACACGAGTGTCTCCAGATTCTAATCCCATTGATGATGATGATAGTTCAAGTTTCAAAGCTACAGAAATCCGTTGATATCGTGACGGGTCCACTATTTTCAAAATCAAGAACCGCCTCGTCACAAAATTAAAACAAAGACAATAGCAGAATATCCCTCCCCCCTTTCCCAGCACAACGAGGTAAAATACAGAAAAACCCCTTAGGCCTTTGCAGTTTAATTTAATGATCGAAACTTTTGAAAAACATAAAATAATGATTTTTATATTAAAAATATTTCGGAAAAACATTCAATCACATTATTAAACACGTTGAGTTTTATAAGAAAAATATTTATATTTCTCTACTTTTAAATTTATTTAAAGATCACATATTTTTGGAAATACCATTCAAGCACCATGGTCTTTCATACCTAATATGACAATGTTTTTTTAATAATATTTTCCCACCCATTTTCATGAACTTAATTCATATAATATTAAGGAAATCAAACATATTTATATTATACAAAAATATATTTCTTAAAATATCTAAAAATATATTTCTTACAATATCTCTGTTTCATATTATTATTTTTAAAAAATATTAAAAATAAATTCATTCACCAATCAGTTTATCTCTAAATATTAAGAAAATTATTTTTGAAACAACTATTTTTGATGGATTGCTTCGAAAAATAGGAGAAATAAAATAAAAAAAATCTGCATAAAAAATGAACAGAAACTTTTAGGAACATAGATCTTTTTTCTAAAAAATGCTAATAAACATAAAAAAAAAAATTATAGAAATTTCTAGGACCATGGAAATAAGTAAATAAACATGCTAATAAAACTGTTACTACTACCAAGGGCTTTTCAGTAAATGCAACACGAAAGAAACTCTAACGTATACCTTACCAATCTTTTTAGTTCCTTTCCCTCTCTCCATGTCTCTCCCCCCCTCTCTACTGTCTTAAAACTCTGTACATTTACTGTCTCTTTACAAACAACATCATTTTCTCCTAAGCTTCTGTCTGAATCTCAGAGCTGAAAAACTAACGGTGAGCGACTTTTTGTGGGTTTTTGAAATTGAAGTGATGGAGACCGAAATGAGCGAATCGGGTTCGGGCTCGAAAATTCTGGGCCAAGAAAAAGGGTCGGGTTCTGGGAGTATGAGGGCGGAGATTGATACATCAGCTCCGTTTGAGTCAGTTAAAGAAGCAGTGAGTCGATTCGGTGGAATTGGGTACTGGAAACCCTCTCCACAAAAACCAGAGGTTCCTCTCTCTCTCTCTCCCCATGAAATTGGGGTTTTGTTTTTCTTTGCTAAATTCGTGCTGCATTTCTTTTGAAAGTATTCTTTTTTTTATAATATTCTAAAAGGAAATATGTGTTTTGGATGTTAAGAGTTTGAATTTTGATAATTTAGGCATTTATTTGTGTCGTAATTGTTAGGAAATTATGAGGTTATTTGAAAAATGTGGATGACTCTGTTGGAGTTTCAAAATTTGTGGGACAAATTAAAATGTTATTGTGCTGTTTAGAAGGCCGTGTACTAGCAATTTTAGCAACAAAAGATGATCTTCGTCCGATGGCTGTAGATTTTTATTTTTTAGTTATAGCGATACTTTTTTGTTTCATTTACCATGAAATCTGCCAGGTTATGGATCAACTCAATTTGCTACTTAAGGGAGGTGGTTAGTCGTTGCGGGTGAGAAAATCTGAGGAGTGCTCATGTTGTTTAGGTTGTCGTTGAGAAGTTTGGTGAAGGGGATTAAGTTAAACATCGATGCATGACGGGGGATCTATAAATGGAGAAATACATTCACGCATTTAGATATTGTATATTTATGTTATATTATTCATCCTGGAACTTCTAGTTGTGTATGCATTAACACCGAACAAGGGACATTAGGTGTGCTTACTTTGTTTTTGGGTACTCTTTTTTTTCTCCTGTGGTGCTTGATTTCTTTCTAAGGAGATTTGCTTTTTTGTTGTTGTTGTTTTCCTGTTCAATATTGGCAGGACATGGAAAATATTGGCATTGCAAAGGTGGAAGAACAAGCAGCGCTGCTGGAGAAAGACCTGTTTGTGAAAGAAAGGGAAACACTGGAGGTTTTAAAAGAACTAGAATCCACAAAAGCGATTGTTGAAGAGCTTAAGTTAAAGCTACAGCAACAAGCAGCTGAAGCTAATGCGACCCTGGAGTCAAGTGCAGAAGCTAGAAACGACACTTCTAATTTTGATGAAGAAGAGAAGGATAACCTTGAAAATCCCAAGGGGGGTCATCAGAATTTGATAGGAGGTTTGAGCCCATTGCCCTCTTCAGCCCCTGGCTTAATTTTACTGGAACTCAAACAGGCCAAGGTGAACCTTTCTAGGACCACTAATGATCTTGCAGACACTCGAACTTCTGTTGAGCTACTTAACAAGAAATTAGAGAAGGAAAGAATTTCACTTGAAAAGACTCGTGAGAGGTTGACCACGAATTCCTCAAAGATATCATCCCTTGAGGAAGAGCTGAACCAGACAAGAGAAAAGCTTCAACGGGCAAAAGATGCTGAAATGAATGGTGGTTCTGATAATCCTGTGGATATTTCAAGGGAGCTCCAGCGACTGAGTTCTGAGGCAGAGCAGTTCAAGAAAATGGGCAATGCAGCGAAATCTGAAGTTTTGAGAACATTATCTGAGATTGAACAAACAAAAAGTAGGATAAAAACAGCGGAGATCAGGTTGATTGCTGCAAGAAAAATGAAGGAAGCAGCTAGAGCAGTAGAAGCTGTTGCTCTTGCAGAGATCAAGGCTTTGTCAAGCCATGAGAACTCATCTGCGAAGTGCTCACAAAAACCTGAGGGGGTAACTCTTACGTTTGAAGAGTACTCCTCTCTAACCTGCAAAGCTAGAGAAGCTGAGGAACTTTCCAAGACTAAAGTAGTAGATGCCATGCTTCAGGTTGATGAAGCAAATGTTTCAAAGATGGAAGTTTTGAAGAAAGTAGAGGAAGCTACAGAAGAAATCAAAACCAGCAAAAAGGCCTTGGAAGAAGCACTAAACAGAGTCGAAGCTGCAAATAAGGGAAAGCTGGTTGTTGAAGAGGCTCTGCGCAAGTGGAGATCTGAGCATGGGCAGAAAAGGCGTTCCATTAACAACTCTGCCAAGTTTAAAAACCCCCACCCATCTCACCATAGGAGGGATTCCCGCTTGCTTGATGTGAATGGGCTGAACCTAGTAAGTGACGGGCCTGTACCTGTTTTGAAGCCAACCCTATCAATAGGGCAAATACTTAGCAGGAAACTACATCTGCCTGAAGAGTTGGAGACAGAAACAATGGCAGAAAATGGTACTGTGAAGCGAAAGGTGTCGTTGGGTCAAATGCTTGGTAAACAAAACGTTGATGTACCCCCAAGTTGGAGGGCTGACAAGGAGAACTGTCAGAAGCAGTTTTCTGGAAAAAGAAAAAAGTTTGGATTTGCTCGGTTCTCGCTTCTATTGACAAAGCAAAGTAAGAAAAAGAAGAAGCCAACTCCAAACTTGAGGTAATTTCTTGGTTTGCATTGGCACTAACTTCTAATTTCTTTGCTCGTATTGCAATCAATCCCACCTCCACCCTCCTGTTTCTTAGTGTTCCTGGTGTTTTCATGCAGCTGTTTATGTTAGGTATTTGTCATTAGTATGGTTGCTGTAAGATGTTATGATGTGCATCTTTTCTTGTACCTTTCAAGTGTTGTGTTTGATATTGCAGTGTAATGTGTTTTTTATAGTATTTTTCACTTGAAAATATACCAAAATGATATTTTTTATATATACTTTCCTTTATTTTTGACATGAACAGATCAAAACCATTAAAAAAAACATGTAATGCTTAAATGTCCAGCAGTACCAAAAAGCAGAAGCTACCTAACTCTCATGTCCAGCAGCCAGCCAGCCAGCCGGTTGCAATGCTTAAATGTTTCTGCCTGCTGATTGATGTCATCCCCTTAAAATGGCTGACTGGTGGATATAAGCTTTATCGGATCCAGAGCCTGTTAGGTCTTGATGATGTGCAGCAATATGATTTTCTTGCGCAAAGTGTAATGACTTGGAGCCTCTTGATCAAGGAATGCTGTCAGATTTTTGACCTCACTGTTTCGAGATTAGAATGGAGCACCAAAATCTTAGTGAGTTTATGCTTGATCAAGGCACATCAATTTTTAGACCTGCAATAACTATGTATAAAAAACTGAAAAACTAATTAGACAGAGAAAATTGAAAAAAAAATCGCCGAGAAAGACCGAATTATTAAAAGAAATTGATTAAACTGATTGGTTTGGTTTAAGGCTAAAATCAGTAAATCAAAACCGAAACTGAATCAGTTTAAATTAAAAAAATATATACTATGAAAAAAATTATATTCTTCTGTTTCGGTTCAGATTTTTTGGTCTGATTTTATTTTGATAAAATGAGAGAAGAGAAAATCTTTGTCAAAGTAAAAACCAAACCCTAAAAAATCCAAAAATATTTTTTGATTTTTTAGTAAGAAACCCAAACCGAAACCAGTTTGAACCGGTCAGTTCAAATCAGTTCTATTTTTTTAATAATAAATTTAATCTGATTACTTTTATAAATAAAAACCAAACTATACCGGTAGACGCTGAATAGTTATACCGAAAATGATTCTCGCTAAACTACAAGTTTAATTAGTAATAAGGTAAAGCCATTCCATGTGCTCTTAAACTACATGTACTCTCCACCATGATCACCATTTTTTTATTATTATTGTTGTTGGTCTTATAGAGAACAGAACCCTAGTTTACTGTAGGATGTGGTAAATTGTCCGTGGATTCAAAAAATCTTATTAATATTGGTACGAAGAAATTAAAAAATAAAATTTCGTAACAGCACATGAAAATATATATAAAAATATTAAAGCAAACAAAAAATATAAAGAGTTTTTTAATTTTTTCAAAAACAAGTTTTTATAGATCAAGTCACCTTGAATGAACTATTAAAATCCAGAATATTTTTGACAATTTGAATTTTGAAGATTAACATTAAGTTGGTGATTTATTGATTTGGATCATGTTTTATTTTAAACCAAGTTTGTTTTTAATTAAAAAAAAATATTCTAATTAAATTTTGGGTTGTGATTCTCTCAACCATGATACCAAAATTCATTTGATTAATTTCTTATACGTGATTTGGCAATAGAATAAAAACTATATTTTTAATCGTGTTTTCCTTTTATTTTAAAAAATAATAAACTTTAATTTAAGTGTTCCATTCCACCGTATTAAGCTCCAAATTATTATTATTATTATTATTATTATTATTATTATTATTATTATTATTATTATTATTATTATTATTATTATTATTATGTGTTAAATAGCAGGTGTGTGAATTGCAAATAAATTAGTATTTTTACACAATTATTTTCTTGACAAAGAAGTTGATTGAAGATTTATTTATCCCTATTTTTGTTTTGTTTTGTTTTTTCTAGTCAAGCTTATCTAAAAAAAAGTATTAAAAATATCATCCTTCTCCCAACAAGCAGTGGCAATCAATCAGGATGGAAATGGAATATCCTTCCACATTGCTTCCTTACATCAACTACTCCAGCCATTGTCCAAAAGTCAAAACTTTATCCTCTACTCACATTTCACCACGTCATCGTCATTAGCATTTAATCCGCCATTCCCATAGCAACACGTAGCCAAATGATTAAACATTGAATTTAAATAAGCGAGGGGGCAGCTTGAGAAACCCAACAACAATCCTCCTCCTCCTCGGCTTTCCTCAGACACTCAAATCAAACCCCAAGAGGAGGAATCAGTTTCCTTTCTGGCTGTTAAGGTAAATAAATGCTCTCGATTTCTATTATATATCTTGTTTGGTTCCTGGTAGTCCATATTTCTGTTTCCGAACAATCTTTTTGTTGTTTTATTTTCGTCTATTTCTTCAATTTTATCAAATATTTTTCGATTTAATCGATTTCTTTTTATTAAATTAATATTTATTTATTAGATGAAAAATCTTAATTAACGTTTTTTTTTTTACTTAATTGTTCTTATTTTTAATTTTAAATTACTTGTTTAAGCTCTTATTATAAGTTATTGTGAGGTTAAAACAAGCCAATTATTAGTAAATTTCCAACCTAACCCTAGCTTTGACGCAACTAATCTACAGTTAATTATCTAGAAAAGAAGAAAATTAATCAGTTGTATTAAAGAAGAAACAGGTTTTTAGCTAATTGTTAATCGCCACAATGTGAGGGGCAGAGGAATTCATTAATCAGGGCATTGCCATGCAGTGTTGTTGTTGACTCAATCAAAGTGTTGTGTTTAGATGTGTGATGGTGACTTTAAATGCTCGAAGTTGTTGTGAAGGAGAATGCTTGGGGTTGTGAGGATTTTCCTTAAGTTAATAGGTTATGTTGAGCTGTGTTCATGTAATGCTTGATGATGGGCTATGATAATAGAGATAGTAATGAGTGTTTGTTGGATGGATAGATTGTGGAAGAAGGAATGTGATTTTCCCAGGGAACTTGTAGCTGCGAAAGCAAACCGGATATTGGTAGGATATTATAAGATAGATCTACTTCGGAATAGTAAATGTATATGGATAGGATGTATTTACTTGTCATGTAAAACTGACTTCTCTGCAATTGTCATGAATCCAGATTTTATGTAATTATGTTCTTCTGTTTGATTTTTTTTTGAATATTTGTTTTTAAATGGCTGAGAAGAATTTGATTGGTTTGAACTTGATGTAAGTTCAGGGTATTATGGACTTGAGGATCGGGTTGTTGTTTCTTCTTGCTCTGGGTGCTGCTAGCTCCATTGCGGCTAGACAAATGGCAGCCACTGAGATTCTTAGTACAACCGCAGAAACCTATGAAATTTCAGGTTATCTATTAACCCTTTCTGTATACTAATTAACCGAGTCTTTGCAATTTCAGGCCTATAGAGCCATTGCAATGGGATGTTTTAAATTTATGCTGGTGCTCACAGCTTCTTTTATTGCTTGCCCAGGAAAATTGATTAAAGTTCTGTTTTGTTTAGTGAGATGTTAAATTGCAGCCCAGTGGTATTTGAACTTATTATGTAACAGTTTTATTACTTGAGCCCTTTAGCAGCTTCATGTTAACACTCTGCAGAGTACACCAATGGAGCATATTTAATTTGGTGATGTCCTGTCTTCGATCTACTTGCATTTTTCTCTGCTTAACTTGTGTTTTTCTTCACCATTGTTTTTGTGCACGTTTGGGATTAGTGGGGTGAAGTTTAGATTGTATATTGCGAGTATTAGATTGTATATTGCACTGTCTCAGAAAGACATGATCAATGTCAATGTCTCAAGTGCCTTTTTTTTTTTTTTTTTTTTTTTTTTTTTTTTTTTTTGGGGGGGGGGCGGGGGGGTTATCCATTTTGAAAGCAGGAGGGGGGGGGGCGGGGGGGTTATCCATTTTGAAAGCAGGAACCCCTTCATTTTATCTTTATTTGGTATAACTACTTGAGCCGGATGAAAGGAAACTTTCACATTGAAGGGGGGAGATCCTATAAGGATCCTATCCCAATTTTTCTTTTGCTAGGCCCATAGCCAAAAAACCTACTTTCTTATGATTATGAGGTTCGTTCGAATATGAAATACAATCTTGGAAACTCTATTTGACATTGCGTTTTTAAAGCGTTTTTAAAAACAATTAAAAAATATTTATTTTTATTTTGTATATTAAATTAAATTTTTTGGTGTTTTTAGATCATTTTCATGTGCTGATATCAAAAATGATTTTTAATAATAAAAATAAAAATATCATTTTGATGCATTTCTGAACAAAAAATATTTTCAAAAGCAACCTCAACTACACTTCCAGGGGGGGGGGGGGGGGGGACCACTTGGGGTGCTGGCAGTAATTATAGCCATTCTCCTTGTTGTAACCAGGTGTTTTGACTGGAGGCTGACAGGTCCCTCGTGAAACATAAGCACAAAATTATCTGTTACTTTATCTAAATGTGATAACTTTTTGGGACCTTATTCTCATTCATATGTAGAAACAAAATTGTCTCATCTTTGAAATCTGATATTTTCCAAGGTATGTCCTTGGATGATCTCTCCCATTTAAAAATGCTTCAAATATGTGGCTTCCAATCAGCTGTCATTTCTTAATAAAAAAGGAAAATCGCTTTTTCTAGAATCGTTGATATGAAGTTTAATTCTGAAAAATGTTTGAAATAATGATGTTGTGTTTCCTTGTTCAGTTGAAATAATTGAAAACCAGGAGCAAGAAAACACAATTCAAACAACAAACAATGTTAAAAGGAAAGATGAGGTGTGCACATTGTGTGAGGAGTTTGCTTCGCAGGCACTTAATTACCTGGCTGAAAACAAAACACAGACTGAAATTCTTGAAAAGCTACACAGAAGCTGCTCACGATTGACTACTTTCGAGCAACAGGTAACCTTTCGGCTGGTGATTATTGGTTGTTGTTCAATTGGAAGAAAACTTTGGCCCTTCACCTCTTTCCAGCACAGCAATATTTTGTTTCTGGTTTGCCAATTGAATAATTCTTGCATATTGATCTATATTATGCATCTGAAAATATACAATTCTGAGCCTCCTATTTTGGTAAAATTGATCGCCAGTATTGAGCTGCATTCATTAACATCCAATGCAAAATTTATTGGGGAGATTTTATTTGAAAAGCAGGCTGACCTGAGTAGAATGGTTGAATGCTATTGTCATTCCCATTTGCTATAAATACAAATGAGCATGTTATCTCTGTCCATGGTAGTTGATTACCAATTGTAGTTACATGAAGTGGATTCCTAAAATGGAAAACCCTATCGTTGACATAAGCTCAGAAGGCGTTATTGTACTACTGGATAGTTTGTTTAAATGGTCAATGTGCTGGCACAAATGCTAATTGGACAGTTAATGATTGCAGGCATCGTTTTTGTTATGCAACGTGAATAATTATAGTTTAAATGCATGCAGTGCAGATTTCTATTTCTAGGTGTATGCATGATAGTGTCTAAATTGACCAAATCCACCCAATATGGTTGATTCGTGGTGGAACTCTGGCCTTGGAGAAGCTTGTAAACATTCGGTGTATCTTATAATTGTTCAATACTTAATCAATCCTAATGCTTTATGTTTTGTTTACACAGTGCATCACTTTGGTGGACTACTATTCTTCTATTTTCTTCACATACGTTTCCTCAGCCCAATCTGAAGATTTCTGTCACAAATTCAATCTCTGTCAAGAAATGCTAATTTTCTCTGCAAAACGCCATGATGATAGCTGTGGCATTTGCCAACTTGCTGTTTCAGAAGTTTTAGTCAAGTTGAAAGATCCTGACACACAGGTTTGCTTTTGACTGTTGACAAATTATAAGGAATGGTGATTATAAAAGATGTTTTGTAATTACTGCTGCATTATGTGGATGCAATTATTGATCCATCGCTTGTGTTAGATTTGTTTTCTGGATCAGTGCCCTACCAAAGACCAGAAGATACCATTCTGGCAATCCATTTGTCTGACCGACGAGGAATAAATAACTGATTAGCTATTTATATCATACCCTTATGAAACACCTGTCTGTCTAGTCCAGATGAACAATAGAAACTGGAAATGGAACTTTCTTCCTCTTCCTCTTTATATTTTTTTGGGAACTGTTTAGCGAGATTATTAAAATGTCACCTCATTGCAATTTAGATGTGATTAATTTATACGATGACAGATCGATATTACACCAGTCTTAGCCATATATAGAGTAAATCATCTCTAAATCAATATTTTGAAATTCTCAAGAGTTCTGTGAGGATGGATGTGATGCCATTAGGCATTATGGACTCGAAGACATCCATATACTGTTGTTGAATAACATAAATTTAAAACTAATTTATCTCTATTGATTTAATATTTTTCATGTATGATGCATGTTTTGAAGCTCTTTACCAATTAGTCAACCTATTGCATGTTTCGAAGCTCTTTACCAATTAGTCAAACTATTGCAAGTTTTGAAGCTCTTTACCAATTAGTCAACCTATTGCTTATTCTTGCTTCTTCTTTTTTCTTTCAGCTGGAAGTAATTGAGTTGCTTTTGAAGGCATGTAACTCCATGGAGAAATATGCTCAAAAGGTGAGAACAATACTGGAGTTTTCCTGCGTGTTTGGTGCTATGGTGTAATGCCTTTTTCAAAAATGTTTTTTACTTGAAAATGTATCAAAATAATTTTTATTTTTTTATATATATATCAACACATTAAAACTATTAAAAAACACAGAAATAAAGCATCATTTTGATGCTTTTTCAAGCAAACACATTTTTAAAAAGCATCTAAAAGCGGAAGCTACTGCACTCTTGAATGGGTTCGAATATTAAAGTATTGCACTCTAGTTAAATTGTAATTCAGAAGATCACTGTGTAGAGATATAACTCCACCTGCACCACAATTTAATTAAGTTTTTGTATCCTGTCAATACGACTATTAACAGATGACCACCTACTTGATTTGTCACCGCTCTAAAGTATATGATCGTTGCAATCCTGGTTGACTGATCAAATTTCATTCTATACTCATGCTCAATGGTTTGCATTCTAGGATCATCATATATAATAAAACTACACGGTGAACTCTTTTTGGCAAATTAATGGACGCTCTAAATTGAATTTTTAGTGGCATTTTGCCTGGCTGTTAAAATTCTCGATGAGGTTACATGAAATTCAACCTTCGATTACCTGTTGCTACTCCATTTATTTCTCTAACATCTTGTTTGAAATTTTGGCAGTGCAAAAGGATGGTTTTTGAGTATGGTCCCGTGATCCTGACCAATGCAGAGCAATTTCTTGAAACAACAGATCTATGCACAATGTTACATGCCTGCAAAGGTCCAGAAGACAGCATTGAGGCTTTGACGGTGCTAAAGGCTGGTTCATAAGCAGGGCGCAAAAGATAAACTATGAACAAGATGCTCATGTTCCAGGTGTGCTTATGATTATTATGCTTTTGTTGTAATTATAATGCACTTCAATTTCAATGTATGATTCAATACATTTCATCCTGTAATATAAAAATCAAAGATATTGAAACTCATTTGTCTACTCATCTAAAAGTGAACGTTTTGGTTTGGGAACTCCAGATCTTTGCAATTTTTAAAGTTCAGGTTGCTGGTAGACGAAAAAGAAAACCTAATCCAGCTTTATCATTGAAACTCTGTGCATGCTCCATTTACTAACTATTTTTCTCCTTGTCTCGTACTCAATTTAGTCTATGGTAAACCTTTTTTCACCTCCGGTTAAATTTGTTGATTCCAATTCTGGGGATTTTCATTCCCCGATCTGGAATAAGAAGTGTCGTCATAAATTAAACCCTAACCATGCCAGCATCGACTAGCAAGGACGGCTGAGGCTAAAAATAAAAAGTGTGTTTGGTGTTGTGGTCTTTTTTGCGGTTGAAATTTAAAAAAAAAACAGGTTTAAAAAAACATTCTTAGTTACGGTTTTTTTAAAAATAGATATAAAAAAGGTGATAAATCTTTGCATGCAAAATAAATAAATAAATAGGTGTTAATGAATGGAAAGTACATTATTTCAGCGAATTAATATAACTAACAAAACGGTATTTGTTTATGGGTAAAAAAGGAGAAGTTATCAAAGGCGGCCAATGATCTTAAGCCATGTGTGCAGATGATGTGAGGCTTATAGCGAGCGCTTCACAGGGATAGCGAGCGTCTTGCAACAGCATGTCTTTATCCTTGAAGTTTGGACGAAGGTGGTGGAGCTGGCTCGTTATCCTTGAAGTTTCGTAGCGTCTATTCAAAAAATAACGTGGCAAAAAAGTTCACAATTGCTAAGAAGCTCGTCATGTAGAATTTTAGACTATGCTCAATCATCATCATATATAGCTTCCTATTTTGATAATGTAATAATAATAATTATTTTTATTATCAGCACTTAAAAACAATTTAAACACATAAAAGATTAATTTTAAATAAAACAAATCCAAGTTTTCATGAAATGGAATTCCAACTGCACCTAAATCACGGCAAATAGAAGTTGTGGTCAGGAATTTCTTTTCCTCCCTCTACTTTTAGAGTTTAATGTGAAAACTCTGGTTTTATCATTTAAATAAACTTATTTATACAAATAAGTCAAGTTAATACAAAGCATGTGTCTAAGATCATCCCGCTAACAAAAATGATCTTTGACGCATAAATTAATCCAAATATATCCTATGCTATTAAATCAACATGATTCACGTCTATGCTATTTGTCCACAAACACAATCTAAAAAGGTAGCTTTAAGGAAAATTAAGGGCATCCCAAATGAGGCATGGAAGAATTCCTACAATAATCAAGCCGAAAGTACAATGTTATTCTACCTAATTTGGTTTTACAAATTATTTCAGTGACCCCTCAACTTGTAACATGACTCGAGCTAGGTCTTACATCGATCTGAGTAGAGATTAACCCATTTAACTCAATGATTCAACTCGTGATTCGATCAATCTGGTTAAAATCCAAGTGAGACTTGATTTAGTATTTTTTTTAAAAAGAACTAGAAAACATATCAATTTTTTAAAAAAAGAAAAATAATCTTAAAAAACATAAGTTTGAATAGTTCAATCAGTGTCGATCCATACCTCGGATTTTGAAGTCAGGTTTTATGAGGATAGAAAAATGTTTTGAATTCATGTCTGTGTCCAAGTTCTTGATCATTGTGCATATAAGACATGTGATTGATAGATGCCCTAAAGGCTTGAATTAGGCTCCTCCAGAAAATGCTAACCCAAGTCCTTGTTTTGCACGTTTCGGCCATGCGAGAAAGGGAGAGAAGAAGAAGCGTGCGCGTAATCTCTCGAGGCCTAAGCTTTCTTGACTCCAAATCATTGGTCTTTTGCCCTCATGCCAAAAAAAAATCTACTTTTCTCAATCCATGGCATTGTGCACGTTATTAATCCTTGGTCTTTTGCCCTCTCAGAGGCTGTTTGGCACGTCATGTCGCAGAAATTTAAAAGTTTTTTTTTCATTTTAAATAAATATATTTTAGTCTTTTTAGATCATTTTAATGTGCTGATGTCAAAAGTAATTTGTAAAAAATAAAAAAAACATTATTTTAATGTATTTCGGCATGAAAAACACTTTGAAAAACTACCGCAATAGCTCTCCCAAACAGGCCCTAAAAGCTTTCTTAGGGCACCCATGTTATCAAAGGTCTTCCCTCAATGTCCTTTTCAAATGCTATTCACAATAAGTGAGAGCATAAATTTTCTTCTCGAATAACTTATTTTTCTCTTTTTTTTTATAGGGTGGGAAAAAAAAAGAAATGAAAAAAGATTTTTTTTTTTTTTTCAATCTCATTTCATCATAATTTAATAACTAGCCATTAATTTTTTTTTTCTAAAAACAAATCCTCTTTAAGCCGAGTATCAAGTTGGGAAAACAAATCGTGGCAGCAACCTAATGTGACCCTCTTTTTTTCCATGCACTTTCTTTATTCCACTAATGAAATTGCAACGCGTAAGAGAATGTTCTGGCAAGAGGTGTCATGATTTATTAATTTAAAAAATGCTCAAATGTCGAGTCACACACGCACACACACACACACACAAGGTTTTCCTACAAAAGTTTTCTCTATACCTTTTCAGTGTGGAATAAAACTCTCTTTATTTTAAATCTGCCTAATATACAAGTAATTTATAGTTTTAAAAACCTTATTTGTTTAAAAAAAAACAGTTCAAAATAGCATTGATTGGATTCATCCAGTTCACTTTGACAACCAATAATTTGAGGCTTGAATAAAAATAATTACACAAGAAAATTAGAAAATAAATTAGATTTGGTTGTATTAGGTAATATGAGTGGTCCGTATACTAATATAAAATAACTGTGCTAATGATAGTTCTCTCCAAAAACTATTCCAAAAGCTCAACTAGGGAAAGAGACAAACCCTAATTTATAATTAAGTTGCTGAACTATGGCATGGTTTTAGCTAGGTAGCCCTTCCCTTGTTGGATCGGATTATAAAATATCTGAGTTTAATAAATTTGCAAGAAAGTGAGAAAATAAACTGTGTTAGGTAGCATGAGCGGCTCCAAACATAGACTAATCCAAAACAATTAAGCTAATCATAGCACTCCATAAAAACTATTCCAAAATCTCAACTAGGAAAGAGACAAACCCTAATTTACAATTAAACTAATCAACTTCGGAATGCTCTTAGCTAGGCATGCAACCCTTCACTAGTTGGGAACTCCACAGATATATCTTCAGAAATTGTTTTTTTTTTTTTTCCTATATTCTCTTTGCCTCGAGACTATATTCTCAATTATTATTGATAAATAAAACAGAAAAACCGCGTGACAATGTGTAAACCTCTGAGTTGTCTCTATGCAGTTACTTGAGCCGAAAATACTTTAAAATGTACAAGAAAATATAGCTTTGATTTTTCAACTAAAAGATGCTTTTCCAAGTTGTGTATGTTCAATGAATTGAAATATTAAACATCCACTTTTATACTAATTTTATCTATTTATTTATTTTAGAATTCAAATGAAATTATGAGAAATTAAGAATCTCCTATTAATGGCTGAATTGTCTCTCGCTATAAAAAAAAATAAAAAAAAAATTGTGAAGTCTCCTCCCATCTTTTAGCCATCATTACTTGGACCTTTTCTTTTGATTTCCTTTCCTTACTTTCTCGTAGTATAGGAATATTCTGGTGGCATAATGTAGATTCTTCTCCTCTTGATTTTATCTATTCCTCTCCATTTTATATAGTATTTTTTTTTAATAAAATATTTTTTAAGAAAACTATTTTGTGTAAAATAATTTAAAAAAAACGTTTTATAAACTATAAAGTTTTATGTATTTATTTTTCATAAAAATATTTTAAGAAAGTTGATCAACATAAAAATTTTATAATCCATTTTTAAATTTATTTTATTTATTTGAAAATATTTTCGGATCATTTTTTTAATTAGTTTATGAACAATAACAATTCACTCGTAATATTATTTCCTTGAGATTTCACACTTTTATCAATCCATGGAGAAGAGCATAAAAAGGTCAAAAACTCTGATGGAAGAAAACTAGCTGATACAAAAAGATCAAGAACATGAATGTAATAGTAGCTTCTCTATTAAAGTTGATGTTAATAGTTAATACAAAAGGTATAATACAAATTACCTGCTAGAGGTCAACGAAATTTTGACCTTTTGTTGTATAATACCAAATGTATTATAGCTAGATTATTTTTGCATTTTATATGTTTAAATTATTTCAGATTCTTAGTTTGTATTGTTTATAAGTATGTAATTGTGGTGTGTGTGAGTAAAAATATAGCAAAACAAAATGTGTGTTGCTTTTTGTTCTTATTTATTTATTTATTTTATTTTATTTTCTGTTAAATAAATTATAAAAAATAAAAAAGTTTTAATTATCATAAAAATAAATTAATTGAATATGGTCAAGTCTTTTAAAAAGATAAAAAATTATATCATTTTATATTTTCATATGAAAAATAAAAATAAATATTTGCGTGCATTTTGAGATTTAATAATTATATTATTGAATTTATGAGAATTTGATTGATATCTCAATAATTCATAATTTTTAATTCATGAGAATTAATAATTAATATGTTGATATAAATATTGGACCTACAAGCGGGTTGATATTTAAATATCAAAAATTAGCCAAAAGAATTCGTAGAGTTATTTTAAATATTCAACAATTTTATTTGAGAAAGTTTTTTCATCACAACGCGCTAGTTAAGAAAAATCCATTCACCTTTAGGACACCTATATGGATCCCTTCAATAAAAATTTATTTGGGCACACAAGTCTATAATAAATTCAAAAGGCTAGATTTACTTACAAGAATGAATCTTCACCTTGAGCCATAAATAAACTACTAATTAGAAATTCATCAAAACCTTTAAACCACACAAAGCATCTTACTTTATGTATGGTGCACCGCTAGGGATATTAATATCTTACTTATACACAACAAGGATCTTACCCCTTGAATCTCTGATAAAACCAGTATACTTAGGTTTTTAACTACAATGAACCAAACAACTTGGTGATGACTCCTTCTGTCCATGAAGCCGATCATCTACATGCAATAATTAGTATATGTTTTGGGTTAGTTTTGTAAGTGGATCAATTTAGCTCTCAATGATAGATCCATTAGGGTTTTAATTCTTAAAAGTATGAAAACTCTTTGTAAGGATAAAATATTCACACTTTATAATATTATTGCTGCCAAATATTAAGTTGTGTGGGAGATATTCTAGCATTATTTGGTTCTTTGATAAACTAAACTAACTTATAGAAGATTAATTAGTTTTGTGGCGTCTTCCTTGTACTTCTAGTTTGTAAAGTGATCTTTATAGGGTGAAATTTTTTTATTCTAATATTATTAGTGTTTTAGGATAAGTTTTTTTTTATATCAAACTCTTATCATACTTGTATTAACTTCTTACGATTCATTGTCGTCGATCTTATTATAGTTTGGGTGACCATATAATCACAAATTTTACATCACCATCACTTCATCAGTCCTCTATCTAACCTAACCTCCACTCACTAGATAACTACCACCACCACTATTTTATCATCATAGATGTTCTATTTTGTTCTACTATCACCATCTTTTATATTATTATTTATTAAACATTATAAAATAATATTTTAATGATAAAAATAATGATTCCAGTGATGGAGCAATGGTCCCTCCCCCTAATTTCCCATACATGAAAAGAAGCAATTGTCGACTTGCGTGGCAAGCGTCATGGAAAATGATGGGGACACGTGTATGGTTGATGAAAGCAGTTGACGCCTATCACAAATTGGCTCTCGTCACGACGTGCCTAAGGAGGGTCACACCCACATGCAATATTTCCATCTCCAAACGTGGCAATCTCCAATTGGCTTGAAATGATGACCGGGTAAGAATAGGAAGCTTCAAGTTGCAAAGCAATGTAGTGCCACACTTGAGGAGGGAAATGGCTGACTAATTCTGCCCCTCAAAAATAAAAATAAAAATAAAAATAAAAGGTTAGAAAATGACATAAATAGGTTTTTGCAAGCATATTTCTCATTGGTAAGCCCTTCAATTCTAGAATCTTAAAAGGCCAGTCAATAATAATGTTAAAATAAATAAATTTAGATATTAGTAAGTGTTGATCCTTTAAGAGCAAGTATTAGTTATAATATATATTATGATATTGAATAAATTCTTGTGCATATAAACATATCTTTAAATAAAATAAAATAATTGAAAATAATATTATGTAATTATAGCTTCGGCTTACAAAAATTGTGCTGTTGTCTTTGGTTTGCAAAGAGTAAATTATAAAATACCATCATATTGTTTTTTTTTAATTCAATTATAATTAGTTTTGATTAACTCCCATCAATTTTCAAGTCAAGAAAATGAAAAGACTTATTATCTTATTCGTATATAAAGTCATATACATTTTCATAGAATCATCATATGTTATAATTACATAATGCAATTGACGTATTTAAATATAAAAAAGCTATCACAGGCAGCATGCCTGGTGCTCTATGCCGACAATATTACATTTGACTTGGAAAAAGAAATTGTTGGAATTGAATTTCCTATTAAGATTTGGCTTCATTTTAAGGCAGCTTGTTTATCTTTGTTTGCCATGTGACCAAGTTTAATTGACTTGACATGGCCAATCTTAATTAGGAGTTATAAGATAAGATCATTACTTTAGGTTGACAATTTATTTTAATGACATTTACGTAAAGCAACTGTAGAAAATTAGGCCAATTTTTACTCATCAATATCCTTAAAGTTCGTTAAAGAAAGTCTTCATTTCGATTTTACCAAACAATAACTTGTCAGGTTTCCAAGTTTTAATTTTTTTTTTAAAAAACAGCTTAGATAAAAGTATTTTTAATTTTTCTGTTTCACCACATATTTATTTATCTATCTCTTCAAGGTGCTTTCATGAAATAAATACTTGTACTTATTCCCTAAACATTTGTCTAGAAGCTATAATATATTATCAAGCATTGGAAATTTATTTATTTATTCTTGATTTGGATTCTTACTAATTTTACTTTTAAAAAAATAGTACATTAGATTGATGAAGCAATTATGTATGATTTACCATATAGGTTATCTATGAAATTATTTTCTCAAATGATGTTTTTTCTTTCTTCATGTACAAGTGAGGGGGAGACACCTTTCCAATCGACATTACATGATATTTATTCGTGTATTTTTAGAATAGAATCCTATATCAATTTGTATACGCTATTAATATCGATGAAATCATCTCTTTCATCATCTCTTATAATCAATATTAATGCTACTTAATGTATGAACTACTTTTAGAAGATTTTCTTTTTTCATAATTTGCATAATTAGGAGGTAATGACCTTAGATCTCCACCTTGCCTGTATCTAGAGGAATTCTTGGCCTAAAAGAACATTTATCCTTACATTTTAGGTCAAGTGCGTAGCCGAACCCAATAAAATCGAGTCTGATATATTGTTAAACTCATAAATATTTAATCGTGGCATGTATTTGAGACAAGAGGGTTAAGTCTAATATGTTATTAGATGTACAAACATTTGAGCCTTACGCATAGCTAAATCTAAAAGAGTCAAGTCAGACATCTTATTAAATGCATAGTCATTTGGATATAGTGTATAGTCAATTTCAAGAGAGTTGAGTCTAACATGTAGTTTTTGCAAGATTTTCACCATACACCGGTCATAATTATTTGGATAAAAAAACAGGGGGCCTTTCTGTATTTCCATACATTCACCAATGTGGAAATATTTCGGACACCAAATATTGAAATGACATTTAAATAACTAAATTAAATATTCAAAATTATTATTTATTTTTAAAAAAAGAAAGCTATACAAATTGAAGGTCAAGTCGCCCTGGAGGATTTATTTAATAAAAGGAAAGCAAAACGTAAGGCCGCAGTGTTTTCAGCCCTTTTCATACCAAAATATCCTCATCATCTCTCTCTCTCTCTCTCAGACAACTGCCTGCCTGAAACTGCTTCCTCTTGTCAGTAAAGATTTCTTCTTATAGTTTTGTGTTTTACAAGGTAGCTTCACTTTTGTTCTTTCTTTTTCTTCATATCTTTAATGGGTTTCAATTGTCTTCTTTTTTCCCCTTCAGTTTCTTAGTCGCTTGTGTTTCTTCTTCCCCGGTTAATTTCAAGGTTACATTTTTTCGAATCCCTTGTTTATAACTTTTTGTGGGCTCGTCGTTTGTTTTTGCAATGTTTTTGTTCTTTCTTTCTTGACCCCGAAGTCGAAGATGGAAAATTTGAGACTGCTTAGCGCTTCAGGGGAAAAACATAAAAAAATAAAATAAATCTTGAAGATTTATATCTACATTTCCTTATGTCCAGATGTGAAAGTTGCACGGAAAATGTTTTATCCCTGTATTATTTCTCAAGTTTGTGATTTTTTTCTTCTTGTGCAGAATTGGAGTGTTAATATAATTTTTCTTTCTAGTCCCATTTAATTATGCCTGCAAAGTTTCACAAGAATTGTTAAATCATTTGATTTATTAGGTTCTTTAATTTTCTTCTCCCTCTCTTTTGTAATGATAAAATTAGCTCTAATTATTCAAGAGTTCTGATCCTGTCTTTGGCTAATGCTAGATTTTTTTATGAGATAAATGGCTTGTTACCGAATATTTTTTTTTTAATTCTACTGATTGATGGGATAGTTTTGCATGATTTATGTCAAGTTTTATTGATTTTAATTAACATTTGTTTCCTCTTCATTTCAGGTGAATCACTCATACATTTGGTGGTGGATTGAGGGCTTCAACTGAATTTCTGCTTTGCTTGTAGTTCACCTGCGAAAAGGTTCACTTCTGAAGTCAGTATTCCCTTGTGTATCACAATAAATCAGGGAATGCGGAAAGATGTGCTTGAAACTCGAAAGCCCTTTCGCTGAGTTTGGCAAGGTTGTAGCTTCATTTGGACTACCCTTGGATATCCTTGATGAGACTGGACATTCAACCCAGTTCTGTGCTCAAATGCACTGTGTGTGTAGAAATACCAGAGAGCATATCATGTCAAAGCATGATGTCTGTGAAGATGGTTGAGCTTTTCCAGTTTGTGGAAGCTCCTGCCTCATAATTACCATATAGCATCTATTGCCGTAGACGGTGTGTGTGTTTATTTTGTTCGAAGTTTGCAGTTTGAAATGGAGAACAAAGGGAATATGTTGATGCAAAAATATGAGATAGGGAAATTGTTGGGGCAAGGAACTTTTGCCAAGGTCCACCATGCAAGGGATCTCAAAACTGGCATGAGCGTGGCAATCAAGATGATCGACAAGGAGAAGGTATTCAAGGTTGGAATGATGGACCAGATTAAGCGAGAGATTTCTGTCATGAGACTGATTAGGCATCCCAATGTGGTGGAACTTTATGAGGTTATGGCCACCAAAACTAAGATTTACTTTGTTATGGAATACGTTAAAGGTGGTGAGTTGTTCAACAAGGTTGCCAAAGGAAAGCTCAAAGAGGATGTTGCAAGGAAATATTTTCAACAGCTGATCAGTGCAGTTGATTACTGTCACAGTAGAGGAGTCTCCCATCGTGATCTGAAACCAGAAAACCTGCTGTTGGATGAGAATGAGAATCTAAGGGTTTCTGATTTTGGACTAAGTGCTCTCGCTGAATCGAAGCGGCAAGATGGTTTACTACATACAACCTGTGGAACCCCTGCATATGTTGCTCCCGAAGTGATTAACAGAAAAGGCTATGATGGAGCTAAAACTGATATCTGGTCATGTGGAGTCATCCTATATGTTCTCCTGGCCGGCTATCTCCCATTCCGTGATCCAAATCTGATGGAGATGTATAGGAAGATTGGGAAGGGAGAATTTAAATGCCCCAATTGGTTTGCACCTGAAGTTCGCAAGCTTCTGTCAAAGATACTGGATCCGAACCCAAACACAAGGATTTCCATGGCCAAAATAATGGAAAATTCTTGGGTTCGGAAGGGTTTGCAATTCAGACCCTGTGTTCTTGAAGCAGAAGTGAAAGACCCAGCTCCTTCGGACCCTGAAGCTGTATTTGGCATAAATGAGACCAGCTGCGCTGCTGTGGAACCAAAGCAAGAATTGGCAAAGCCGTGCAACTTGAATGCTTTTGATATTATCTCCTTTTCTGCGGGCTTTGACCTGTCTGGCTTATTTGAGGAGAAAGAGCAGAAGAAAGAAGTGAGGTTTACGTCAAACAAGCCTGCCTCCACCATCATCTCTAAGCTCGAAGACATCTCTAAGCGTTTGAGGCTGAAAATAATGAAAAAAGATGGAGGTTTGCTGAAAATAGAAGGATCAAAGGAAGGCCGCAAAGGAGTCATGGGCATCGATGCAGAGATTTTTGAGATCACTCCATATTTCCATTTGGTGGAGATGAAAAGGTCCAGTGGCGATACCGTGGAGTATCAGAAGGTGGTGAAACAAGACATTCGACCTGCACTCAAGGACATTGTTTGGAGCTGGCAAGGAGAACAACAGGAGCTACAGCCTTCTCATGCATCCACAACGCAGGTTGTCTCAAGTCAGAATTCATCGGGACTAAAATGATCTTTCTGTTGAATATATTCTCTAATGGTCTCTTTGCAGAGGATGATTATCTTTGTGGCATAGCATTATGTTCTAATTTTCTATTTCTCAATGTTTCGTGGAGTTGTACGCTTTGACAATCTGTTAAGGTACCATTTCAGGTTTTCATCATGTTATTAGAATCGGAGCCAAGAAATGAGCTCCAATGCATGTTTTTCTGCCTGTCCGTCATGCCTTAATACTCTTCTTAGGTCCTTATTTTCTCAGTTCTGTTTGTTTTTGCATCATCAAAACTCGTGGGAACAACTTTTTGGCCAAGTTTATTTTTTAAAAAACTAAGATAATTTGCCCACCCACAACTCCTCCCACCTCCAACATGGCCACCAGCACCGACAGTTCCTGATCCCATTAGGTGTTATTCAAAAGAGGAGACTGCCTTTTGCATCCTCTTGACTCAATCAATATAGTTCTTGCATTAAAAATGAAAACGCTGCCATTCCAAAAGGCAAGTCAAAGGAGATTTTAATGAATACAAAGACCATTGCAGTTGTCCTGCAGCATACTAGCTGCTGCACGCACCAAGGGTTGCAAAAGAATCAACCATGTCAATAGAATATATATAGAGACCTCCAAATTTGTGAAAATAACATGTCCATAACAGAAGATTAAGAATGTCAAAACATTTGTTTCGATTCAATCTCGATGGATATATCTATCAGAAGTGAGGAGTAACTTGATCCATTAAACCAAGCTGCGTCCATTCAATTAAACAAAAGAGGAGTAAATTTGATACTCCTATTATATATAATATTTGATTATTTTAATAGTGTGTGAGAAACAAATTTCTACTTCTTTCTAACCAAAACATATTTATATCCTTTTTTATATTTCCACTATTTTATCATAAAATACTTACCAGCTCGCGATCGTGGAACGTGCTGGCCTGCCTTAAGTTAGATTTGTTGATATTTTCATAGGAAATGTTATGTGGATAAGGAAACATAGACGTGATGGTAATCTGGCATTTATTTTGGTCAGCTAGTAGTCTACACAACAGCTGCTCATCGAGTGCTTCGCATGTTAGAATGTATGCACCCTTTGCCTGTCACCTATCCCAACATTTGGGGCAAACATGAAAGTTAGAGCTCCATGATATATTCCTTGTGGAGGGTCAAGGCAAGGGGACAATTTGGTTTTCTTGAGCAGATAACCTTTTCCATTTGGGATGGAGTCGTCGTCGTCTCCCAGGAATATGGAAATGTGAAATCTAACACGAAAATAATAAGGCCAAAGCCAGATAGCTTTTCATAAGCGAAAGCAACATGCGTTAGTATCATCTCATTGGCATTCATTCCGATGAAGATCAAGAGATATACAGCTATGAGGAGGAATAGCTCCATTCTTAAAAGAACATTTTTTTTTCCTCAAAAAGGGGGCACCCCCACTCCCCCGGGCGAAACCTAAAAAATTTAGAATTGCAGGAAACCTAGCTGTTACCTCATGCATGTCAAGTGTAATCCTAAAATGCTATGAATGCTAAAGTATGAAAAGATGAATCTCCCTTTAAAGAACCGATGGAAGATACAATCATGTCCAGTATTCTAAACTTACTCCGAAAGGGGCACTTTGCCTCTTCAGAACAGGAAGAGATCTGTCACTCTTTTTTTCCCCTATCTTTCCTTTCTTTTTAATCAAATGACCACTGTACATCTGAGGTGGAGAACAAACCACCAACATTGGGTCTTGTGACGGATGAATTTCCAAAACCTTCTCCTGAACCCTGCACGCCCCATTCATTCCTGCCAGTGGAAAAGAAATGAATAAAAAATTAGCCTAGCACTATCTGTTTCTACAATGTAAGCAAGCAACTGGACAAACCAAAGGGAGTGGGAGAGAGAGAAAGATGAGGAAGAGGGTAATCAAAATCAGATGATTAAATCAGTGGGTTCATCGATTAGCCATGTACAAATTCTATGATATAAGAGACTGAAGGTTGCAGCAAGAAACTTGCATTATAAAAGTTTTTCTGGGTCCCAAGCACTACCAACTAACTGAAGGCAGGAATTAGATCTCAGCTCAAGAAAAGAAAAGGATGGCAGCTACAGACATCATATATAAACAAGCAAATTGTGATCGATACCACAGGGTGGTGTTATTCAGAAATTGAGTGAGGTTAGAGACACAACAGAGAATGGTAAAGCCAGCAAAAAGTAAAAGAACCACTTGTGCATTTATGATTAAATTGAGCAAGAACCCAGATAATAACTGGCAAAACATTGAGTCACATCATTCTTTTATTGTCCAATAATTATTTCCAAGCATCAATCTAACACAATGTTCTATTCATCAGTTATTGTACTTTTAATCAATATTAGATCGATGATATAAGGATGTTCCAACCATGACAAATGTCAGACTAATAGTTTGTCATTTCAGACTCATATATACAATCCAGTCCCGGATTAGAGATCTGATAAAAGAGCTGAAATGATGATGACTCACTTGGAACAATTATGCACTGGAGATGGCCCAAAAGCATTGTTGGTTGCAGCTCCAGTAGGACTCTGATAGATCATTTCACTCTGAGTACTTTCCTCTGGTGGTTTCAGAGAGAAAGGGGTATTGCTGCCTGATAATGGTGGGAAAAAGGTATTTTGTAACCATGGTTCATTTTCACTTGAACCAATGACTGGACTGAATACCCCACTCTGGCCATTGCCAAGAAAAGTCTTCTGCGGAGAATACATACCAGGCAGGATTTGGTCATCTTTTGTAAAGAGTGATGCCATAGTTTTATGAGATGGAGGCGGAATAATATCTTCCTTGGTTGATCTGTTCTGTTCTGGGAGTGAAAGCCAGCTTCCAGGGCCACCTACTAAACCTAAACCATCCTGACCAAGAGGAGAGCTGTTCCACATTTGCCATGTTCCCGTCTCATTCACATGCATATCATTCACAGGTTGAGTGTTAAAATCATGGGATATAGGAGTGGTTGAGAACCAATTAGAACCATTATTCTTTTCATCAGCAGTTCGTTGTCGCGACAGCGGGGACTCAATTGGAGATGGCCTGGTCACTTCAGGAGATGCAGACACGTTCTTCATAGCATAAAGTCTTTCCAATCCGATTCCCGTGCCCGGTGCAAAACCATTTCCCAGATCTAACTGAAAATTATCAAGTGACTCTGAAACAGGCCCCAGCAATGATATTGGATCAGGAATATAACATGGATCTTCAAAAAGCTCTGGTTCTTCGGGTATAAAATCACAGGGCCCTTCCATAGCACGGGAAAATTTTGGTTCAATAGCAGGTGAGAAACCTAAACTAGTGCTACTGGGTACATTTGGAAATGCAGAAACCGGAAAAGGTGACGGCAATCCAAAATTGATTGGATTATCAAAAGATTGTAGTGGTGATGATTGTGCAGGAGACTGTTGTGCTTGACATTCTGCTTGTTTTGAAATTGGTCTACAGATGACATTTGCATTTGAAGATGGATGAGCAGGTGATGAGCGTGTAAATAATTGCTGCCATGTTTTCTTTGGTGCCGTCCTTGGTTGTGATTCACAGAGCACCTGTTGTGAATAGCAACATCTTAACACCATTTTTCTTATAAATGCATAGTTGATCCACGAACATTCAAAATAAACCATCAACCTCAATTACTGATCCTGCCTGGTTCAATAGGAGGTAAGACCCTAGCAAGCTTTGCAGTCAAAGTTTTGAAGAAGCATGGACAACTAACAGGTGATAGGAGACAAATCTCATCGCAAAGCAAACACAGGCATTTAAAATTGCTAGATCAAATGTGAGTACAAACAACTAAACTAACAAGGATAAACTCAATATAGGATGATAGGAAACAACAGTTTCTGCACAACTTCCTGATCCTGCCTGCTTGTAAACATAAATAAAAAAAGAAATTAATAGGAGACAGTTTCATCAAAAGCCTAGCATGTTTGTCAAACAAACAAAGTTTATAAGAAGCATGGGAAACCAAGAATTAACAGAAATTTGATAACAGAGCTAAAACAAACATTTTAAAACCTAGCTTAAATTTAGGGCTAACCATTATGTTCATTAAGAGTTGCAAAATTAAGGGCTAGACAATCAATTTTTTTAATGAATAGACAACAAGAGCAAGCCTTCCATGAAGATAAAATGAACATCAGACAATTAAAAACAAAAAAAATCTGCATACCTTAATTTTTCCAACCAGTTAGCATGTTAAAAGAAATTATGAGAAAACATGCAACAAAGCAACTTACAGGGTGATAAATATGCTTGTCATCTCCATTTAGACTTGCTTTCCCAGAAAGACGATCAGGTGGATGTACATCTCTCCTATAAGCAGAAACATGAACAGGATCTATAGAACTGATGGGCTTATTTTCTTTAGTAACAGTAGCAGGAGTATAGGCAGCCTTTCCAAAGAAACCACCTCCACTAAAAGCTCTAGAAGAAGACAAAAACGTTCCCTTCATTCGATCAAAATACCTAGATCCAGCATTGCCCCGATTAAAACTGCTTCCAGGTGTATTCTTTATACCATGTGTCAATTCAATGTTCTGAGCCTTCACACTTTCCACCCCAGATTTACGATGTTCACGGTGCTCAGATTCACTCTTCTTCTCAACATCCCGCTTTCGATCACTTTCCTTAATAGCTCTCTTTTCCAACTCTTCAGCATCAGAGTTGCTCTTACTAGACCCCTTGTCTTTCTCTTTCCTTCTTTCCTGACGTTTCTTTTCTGCTTCCTTCCGACTATTTTTCTCCCTGGACAGTGGTGACATTCGACTTTGATCTCTTTCAGCCTCCATAATCTCGTCCCTCAGCCTCCTACGTTCCTCCACCAATCTCGCAACCTCCTCCCTTTGCATTCTCTCTTCCTCCTCTAAGAGCTCCTTCTCTAACCTAGCCTGTCTCTTCTCTTCAGCTTTCCTGCGTGCTTTATCTCCTCTACTCTCATGATAATTTTCCCCATTCTCACACCTCTTAGCCAACATTGCCCTATGCCCTGCATCAGAAGAACCATCCTCAGAGGAAGTAATCCTAAAAACCTTCCTCCAGAGCCACCTAATGCTCAAGAAAAAAGATGTCAACAGCTTGCATGAAAAAATTACAACCCCAGAATATGACTTCTCAGCCAAACAGTTCTCATCTCCTCCAAAAATTCCACTCCCATTCTTCCTCCAATAACTAGACTTCCCAGAAATAGATCCACCAGCCCAACCACCATTATCTAACCACTCCTGACTACACTTCCATCCATTATCACTCCACGCCTTTCCATTCAATATCTTCCCACTTTTCCCCACCAAATCCTTGATAATCCCTGGATTCGAAATCCCAATACCTGGAGGCATATCCAATACAGGCCTTTTTGAAATATGCCCACAATATGAACACATAAACTTCCCCCCACCCGGATTCTGATCTTTATACGGTGTCAAACAATTCCTACACTTCCTTGTCGCTGTCTTTCTAAGCTTCTGCAACTCAATTGCTTCAGACCTCTTCCTGTCCCTCAACCATGCATTTCTACGCACCCTCCACGCTGACAGCTGTGGCACCAACACCTCATACCAAAACAAGGTAAACAATAGCACAGATACACAAGCCAGTCTTGGCGACGTTATCTCAAACCGAAATGCCGGCGGTAATAGCTGTGACAGTGCCCATAATCCTATCAAAGGAATAACTAACCAAGGTAGCATCGTTGCAACCCGGCGCGACCACTTTTGAATCACACACAGTATACACATTATCCTCCTATTTTCCCCGTCTTGGAAAATTGACCCAACCAAAAGTTCAAACAAACCCTAGAAAACAAAATCCCCAACTCACAATCTATCAACGCTACAATTTCGAAACCTTAACTCTAATTTTCTCTGATTCTCCAATACTTCAAGAACCCTAAAAAACAATTCATAAAATCCCAAATAAATTTAAAATGAACAAAACCTATTCCAAGATTAATTGATTGATTAATAAAGATTTAAAAGACAAAAAAAAAAATTAGATAGGTGATCAGGGTTTGATAAAACGCCAACGTAAGGAGTTGGAAGCAATGAGAGAGAGATTCGGAGACTTACAGATTGCGAGAGCATGAAGATTGATGCAAATGAGAGGCAACAAATGAAAATTGGATTTTTAAATCGGGTCAGGCGGCGGTTCAGATTTTGGCAATTGGGTCGTCGTTGTTGCTTTTGTGTTTGTTTTTCTGATTAACAGAGAAGAAAACTTGAGAGGGAAGAGAAAGGAAGAGAGGTAAGAACATAAAATGATATAAGTAAATAAATTCTTTTTTATTATTATAAATAGGATAAAAGAGAGATTTTGTAGAGATAGAAAGAAAAATAATTTAAGGGAATTTATGGAAAGCAAATGGTATAAGCGACTAGTAGGGAAGTTACATTCTAGTCCCTGTAGACTATCATATGTTCCACTTAAGGCTCCATAGTTTAAAAGCTTATCAATTAAATCTCAAATGTTTCAGCATATTTCAATTTTATCCTTTATTGTGATATATAGCTAAAATGAAAATAGTAATTAACCCATGTCTTAACCCAAAAATCACGAGTTAATCATATTGACTAAAATCAATCAAGATATAATGTTATTTTATTTTATTTCAGTTAAAATAATGTTGTTTTGAAAAATAATGATAACATGTTATCTTGGTTTTTGATCATAGTATGTGTTGACTTTCTAAATTAACTAAACTACATTATGTCAATTTCTCTTTTTATCTTTTGAAAACCTTACCTAGAAGTGGATTAACTCACCGAGTTGAGTTTAATAGTAATGAAAATAATCGGTAAACATGTTTACTGTTTTTTTTTATTATGTAGTCATTTTGAATTTTCGTTAATATTTCGTGGAGTAATACAAGAGTACGAGTTTTTGAAGAGAAATGGAAAAGAGGATTAAGAAGGGGGGGGATCAGAAAAATAAGGGATTATCCATTCTGTTACATGCTTATTTGAAAAAAGGACCGTATTGAAACTTTTGAGAAGATGTAGGATTGATGATAAAAAAGAATTTAAATGTAAGGGCTGAAGTAAAGCATACTTTACAAATGCTAAAACACAGTTTTGCTAAGGATTGTAGTTTGCTAGCTTTTTGTAAAATATGAATTTCATCATTGGTCAAGAAAGAATTAGACCAATCAAAATCAATACTCTAAGGTCAAATTCAAAGGCGTTGAATAAATAATTCACCTCATTTTGTGTAATTAAGATAAATAACCTCACCACAGGGGTTTGTCTTAGCAGTAGTTGGAGAGCACCCCCTTCAATGGACCGTGGTTTGAGTGTTTCAGTGGTATCTGGAGAGTACTCCCTTCATGACATCCTGGTTCGATCCCTGTCCGGTATGTTTGTCACCCCCGCGGTGTCTTACATGCTCATTGAACTTGCAGGATGTTCAATGGATCCAGGGAATAATCAAGGTACACGTAAGCTGCCCTGAACACCACGATTAAAAAAAAAAAAAAAAAACTCCCCTGTACGATTGGTCCAATTAACTAAGGATTTGATTGGGTGCCATTGTTACCATGGGCGGTAATTATATATTTATTTTAAATATTTGGTGTGAAGCTGATTAATGACTTTCATAGTTAATTAGATGATGATGATGTATTTTTTGCACTTTAGTTCGATGACAGCAGCTTCTTTTATCTTTTTTATTTTTCTAACTTTTATTATTTTATTTTAAGGAAAAGCAATTGAGAATATTAAAAAACAATATTTTGCAAGGATTTAAAAAATCACATACTTAGCTTATACTTCAAAAAAATATGGAAAGCAATGACATTAATAAAATGTTTCTTTTCAATTAACAAACAAAAACAATTTTAAAACTAAAAAAAGACGTAGTTTAGTTTAACTACTATATATATATATATATATATATATATATATATATATATATATATATATATATATATATAATCTTAAATATTTTAAAGTTAAGAAAAAAATATCTACGTTTTTTTGTGACATTTATGTGTTACTCAAATAGAGAATTGTTAATTAGAAGAAATTACCTTAATTTTTATATTTAATTGTAATTTTAATTCAAACAGCATAGGAGCATATATCTAAAAAATATGAAATAATTTAACTCCCAACATAGTATAACAGTTTATTATCAAATTATTTGATGTGAATAATTCCACAACACCTCATAGCATAATACAATAGTATATGTTTGAGAGTGTGGTTGAGATTCTTTTTGAAAGTATTTTTTGTTCAGAAAATGCATTAAAATGATGTTTTTTTTAATATTTTTAACATCAGCACATGAAAATGATTTAAAACCAAAAGAATTTAATTTAAAGTAAAAAAATAACAATAAAAAATTTAAATTTATTTCAAAAACATTTTTAAAACACAATGCCAAATAGAATTTCAGTAGGTATCAAAAAGGTTTATAGATGATATTAGCAATTTAAAAAAAGAGCATAAACAAATTTTATACGTGTTTTATAAATAATTCCATTGAAAAAAAAACTTAAAATTAATAAAACGATGAGACGTTTTCAGCAATAAACTCGAGAGATTTAAAGCTCACTTATTTTAAGAGCATATAATTTGGATTTGATGACATGATTGCATGGATACCTCTCCTTCTCAAGTAATTCGCTTCATCTCACTCATAAATGAAATCAATTAATGACTTTTTGAGAATATGGTTGTAATTGTTTTTAAAAATATTTTTTATTTTTTAAAAATTATTTTTGACATCATTATATGAAAATAATGTAAAAATATAATTTTTTTATTTAAAATAAAAAAAATTATTTTTTTTTCAAAAATACTTTTAAAACGCAGTTTCACATACCCCTTATAGGACGTGACAAATGCTAAAATTATACGAGATTGATGAGTGGAAATTCAAAATTAACTATTAAAAATCAGAAGAGTAGCAGCCATCGAGTGAGAGAAACCAAGTCAAACTAAGAAATTATCGAAGAAAGAAAGGGTCAAGCTCCGTCAAGCAGTGCTGCTCTATAGAGAAAAAAAAAAAAAAGATTAAATTATGAGCAATTCTAGTTCCTTATCATTGATAAGAAATGCTCATTCTCTAATAAAAATAAAAATAAAAATAAATTAAAGCCCAGCCTGGTATGGATATACAAGATTTATTATCAATTTGCATGGGCTTGAGGCCATCGTTTTCTATTTGCATGGGCTTGAAGCCTTAATATTTGGTAGGTGATGCCCATGAAATCATGGATAACACATTTAAATTTAAATAGAGATGAAAATTCACCATGGATATTGCCCGAACCCACCTGAATATATATATATATATATATATATATATATATATATATATATATATATATATATATATATATATTATTTAACATGATCGGGTTTAGGTAAAATTCAAAAGAAAAAAAAAAAGTTTTGGGTTGCCTAACTTATCAAAAATAAATAAATAACCTTAAAAATGAATTACATACATGTATATCGAATTAATTATATATTAGATAGTTGTAAATTATAGCATTTTATTTTGAGTTCTAGATTTTGGATAAAGGTCATGATTACTCAAACTCATCCAAGCTAGGTATGATTAAGCTTGAATCGAGTTTAAATAGTTGTTTTGGTTCAGATTCGGATATATATAGTATAAAACCCAAACTAAAAGTATCGATTAACATAACTATTAACCAAACCACCACCTCATCTGTTTCAATCACAAAACTTGTTAAAAGCAAAGAAGTTGATATACACTTGATCAAGATCAATATAATAAATCATAAATATATTTATAATGGTTGAAGTATTAGAATTGTCGCTCATCAATTATCTTGGTTTAAAATGGTTTAATTAATGGAAATATATGTAGATCTATGAAATGTCATGAAATAGAATTATCATTACATGTGACAAAGGAAGTGGTGATAATAATTGTAAGAGAGAAATGACAAATTTAAGAATAATTTGGTCATCTCAATTTTCAAACGCATGGAAGGATATATAATGGCTTGGGTGAATTCATGGTGCAATATGCAAGTGTGTTTTGTCTCATTGAAAGAAAAAAAAAAAACCTCTTTGTCTGCCACAAAAATGGATGCATGATAAGTAGGTAGCAATCCAAACAAAGATAAGAACACAAATTAATTAATTAGGAGTATTACTTCAAATAATTAATTAGTCAAATTAAACCTACTATGTTAGGTTTATTCACGAAGTCAAATTGCTTTCTGCCGACCCCAAAATGAATTATATGTTTTATTGACTTTAATTTTGAACTTTTTGGTGATGATACCACCGGGATGCCCATGACAAAACGTGAAAGTTCAAGTGGTTGATGAAATTGTTTGATAGCCAAAAGTCCAATCAACTTTAATATTTATTTTAAAAAAAATAGAATAGAATAGAATCCTTGACTGCATATCTACCCAGCTGAAATATATGGTTTAATATTGTATTTTAATAATTTTTATTTTTGTTTTTTATATTAAATTTAATTTTTTAGTATTTTTTATATAATTTTCATGTAATGATATTAAAAATACTTTTTTTAAAATAAAAAATATATTATTTTGATATATTTCGAATGAAAAAAACTTTCAAAAACAACCTCTATTATACTTCCAACCGGGCATGAAAGTGGGAGTGACACATTAGCCCTAATTAATCGAGTTTAATTCAAATTAAAAGAACTTGCATGGATTCCTAATGGATTGAATTGCACAAAAGGGATTAAAAAAAAAAAAAAAAAGTGGCCTGTGGAGTTACTAATGCCATCTTTTTTCTCTCCATGTTAAGATAGTTATTCGTGCTGCTATTATTATATTCACTTTTTTCTAGTTTTTCATTTAAAACAATGTCGTTTTTTATAATATAAAAACTAAATCAATTCTATTTTACTGGGTTACTCTAATTTAAACTGATAAGTTCTTTAAACAATTCAAAATCAAACTAAACCTAATCAAATATCAAATTAATAAATCATAGATCAAATTTCATTAGTATTTATACCGTATTTAGCTCTTATTGTTTTGATTACTATTTATTTTCTTTTAAAAAAAAATATGGTTTGTTCAAAATGTTTTTTTGGGTCTTTTGCATGGTTATCTTGGTCTCATGACCAAAGTTGTTGGTTTTGAAGATTAGGTTATCGACCTTGAATTTTCTATTTTTCCCCCTTTCATTCCCTAAATAACAAGTTAATTAAGTTAATCCAGATTTACTCAAGTTATCATTATTTGAATATCTTTTTTATGTTAAAAAAAGATTGACCCACTCAGTAGCGTAGCGTAAAAAATCAAATGTAGTTATCTCATAATACATTGGATATTCTAACTCAAGACTATTTTAGCTTCTAATACATGCATTCTCTTCTATTAAAAAAGAAAACAACTGTTGGTCTGCCAAAGCTAAGACCCAAAAGTTGGTATATGATGCAATAATATTCTTTAATAGAAATCACTCACTTTATGTTGAAACAAGTATTATTGTTATTTTATTCTGGCATATTTATAGATATCTAGTGGTTTGTAAATGTATTGCTATAAGAAATATTTATTTGAGTGTAATTATATTTTTTCTTTATGCATTATGAACCTTTAGCTCTAGCTTTATATTCTTAGCACTTGTTTATGATAGTCTTCATTGTGTCATTGATAAAAAAAATTTTGGGCCTGTAGGTGGTCATTTGTGTTTGTATGGTACTGTATTTAAAAAAAAAACACTTATTTTAAATTAAAAATAATAATATTTTTAAATCGTTTTGATATGCTAGTGTCAGTAATAATTTTTAAAAAATAAAAAAAAAATATTTTGATATATTTCTGAACAAAAAATCACCCTAAAAAACAACCTCAACCACATTATCAAACAAACACTTTATAGTTTGTTGTACTTTATATTGCTGCTTATTTCCCCTCTTGTTATTCCAAAATACCCGTAAAATACAATAGTGTGGATCCTCAATTCTTATTTCCATTACTTTGTCTATTATCTTTGTATAATTTCATGTTATATTTTGCATTATATTTTTATTCATATCCCCTTTAATCACAATCAAAGAATGAGAACCTCGTATTAATCCTGTGATTTATCTTAAGGAACCTTGACTGGTGCAATAAACCATAGGTTGAGATTGAATTAATACAAATCAATGATACATGAGTCAATTTAGTTTATTAAAAAAATCAAGATATAACCAAATATAACACATAGCTGAAAGAATAATTAAATACTCGAAAAAGGAAATTAAATAATTGTTAGTGTCCCAGTCAATTGCATTGCACCCATACTCTCCCTTCCTTCTTTCACCACCTCCCATTTACTTTTTGGCACATCATAGGCCTCACCATCAGATGCCGATTCCGATGAATCGGAATTCGATATATCATCTTTAGACATGGGAAAGCTTACTGCACCACCGGTGGAAGGGACTGGATCCGATGAAACCACTTTTTCTCCCAGCTCGCAAATCACTCATTTTCTTGCTTTGTCCCGGTCCGATTCTGAACCTGCCGGCATATTCCCAGCCGAGAAACTGGAAGGCGAGACCCTTCACTCTACTCCTACTCGAAAGATCGCATGCATGGACTAAAGAGGAAGATGAACGTCTCATCAATTATATCAGTCTCATGCTGAAGGTTGATGGAGGTCTCTCCGTAAGGCAGCTGGTAACTTTTTTTCTTTCCTTTCTCTCTTTTCTTCCCACACAGTGTCATGAAGAGGAAGAAGAAGATGACCCTTCATATCTTTTAATAATTTTTGTACATATTAATTAATTTGAATTAGATATAAATTTTAAAACAACCAACTATTTCAAAAAAAATGATTATGTAGAAACCGCTAATACAAATAACATTTGTATTTTTCTAAAACTTTTCTTACCCGGCCAGTTTTTTTTTATCGAATTTTGTCAAAATGATAAAAGACACAAGGAATTATGCTTACAAGAAACTAAACAGTGAATACACAATTCTTATCATATCAACAAAGAAAAAAAACAGTAAAAGGACAAAATTCCTTATCACTTTGACCTCTCTTTTTCATCGATAATTCCTCCAAATAGAGAGAGCCCCTCATTTTTTATTTGAAAAAGTTTTTGCAAACGAAATAATGGCAGACAACCATGTTTTAGCTTTGAATATTTAAGTAATTACAGACCCCACTAAGCTAATCCCATAGAATAAACCTTATTAATCCTAACAGTAATAGAGATAATGTAGGTATCACCAGACCCCAATCAATTTGGCACCCATATTTTTGTTTTCGTTAATTAGAGTATTAAAAAGGGCCTAATGCCAACACATTCCTCTACTTGCTAGTTCACCATCTCAATCACCTCCACCATTCCTGCTCTGTTTTTCTTGCCCTCTTTCATATAAGCTAAAGACACACAAAGCTCTTCAGGATCTGCAATGGTGACTCCACCACCACCACCCTTGTCTCTTTTGACTCGCCTAAACGGTTTCATGGCAAAAAATCGAGTAGGAAAACATTTCAAACTCACCGAGAGGAAAACCACCTTCACGACGGAGGTTCGAGCCGGGACAACCACGTTCCTTACCATGGCCTATATTCTAGCGGTCAACGCCAGCATCCTTGCTGATTCTGGTGGCCCATGCAGTGTATTAGATTGCATAACAGTGTGTTCAAACCCCACAATCCCTCTTGCAAACTGCACCGCTCCAACTTACCAAATCATCAAACCTGATGAGACCTGTAAATTCGATCCTGTTAACCGTGGCTATGCAGACTGCCTACAGAAGACACGTAAAGATCTTATTGTAGCCACTGCAGCTTCTTCTTTAATAGGATGTCTAATCATGGGCTTGTTGGCTAATCTTCCTTTAGCTCTGGCACCTGGTATGGGCACCAATGCTTATTTCGCCTATACAGTCGTGGGGTTTCATGGGTCAGGCAACGTACCATACAGAAGTGCCTTAACAGCTATTTTCATTGAAGGGTTAATTTTTCTCTTTATTTCTTCTGTTGGGCTACGTGCAAAGCTAGCTAAACTTGTGCCACAACCGGTCCGGATCAGTAGCTCGGCAGGAATCGGCTTGTTCCTTGCCTTTATTGGGCTACAAAATAACCAAGGTATTGGTCTTGTTGGGTATAGTTCATCAACATTGGTCACGATTGGAGCCTGTCCAAGATCTTCTCGTGCAATGCTAGCACCCGTTGTAACCTCGGCTAACGGCACTGTTAGTCTGATCCAAAACGGTATCGTATCAGCTGATATTATGTGTCTCGATGGGAGGATGGAGAGTCCAACATTCTGGCTAGGCATTCTTGGCTTTGTGATAATTGCATATTGTCTAGTGAAAAATGTAAAAGGAGCAATGATATATGGTATAGTTATTGTGACGGTGATTTCGTGGTTCCGTAACACGACAGTTACGACGTTTCCTTACACCGAGGTAGGAAATTCTTCCTATGAATACTTTAAAAAGGTGGTTGATGTGCATGTGATAGAGAAAACAGCCGGGGCCTTGAGCTTTAAGGGTATGAGTAAGGGGAGTTTTTGGGAAGCATTAGTCACATTTTTATATGTTGACATACTTGATACCACCGGGACATTATATTCAATGGCTAAATTTGCTGGGTTCAGTGATGTTAATGGGGATTTTGAAGGTCAATACTTTGCATTCATGTCAGATGCTGCATCGATTATAGTAGGATCCCTTCTTGGGACGTCTCCGGTGACCACATTTGTCGAATCATCGACGGGGATCAGAGAAGGAGGACGGACAGGCCTAACAGCTTTGATCGTGGCAGGATATTTTTTTATGGCATTTTTCTTTACACCATTATTGGCATCTATTCCAGCATGGGCGGTAGGGCCACCGTTGATTTTGGTTGGAGTTTTGATGATGAGATCAGTGGTGGAGATTAAATGGGATGACATGAGACAAGCCATCCCCGCATTTGTTACAATGATAATGATGCCATTGACATATTCTATAGCATATGGTCTCATAGGAGGTATTGGTACATACATTATCTTGCATCTCTGGGACTGGGGTGAAGCCTTCTTGGAGAAATTAGGGTTTGTCAAAGGCATGAAAGAAGATCATTTGCCTGATGAAGAAACTAATGGGAATGGCCATGATGGTAAAGTGCTTGAAGCAGCAGTTTAGAAGGAAACTTTATAAGGCATGTATTGTTTTATTTAGTTTCAGATTTTGAATTTAGTATTGTGGTAAGAGAAATAGTACATGAGTTTTAATTTTAAATCTTAGGCTAAGCTTTGTATTGCGGTTCAACCAGGGATGCGTCGTAGCAAAAATATGATTTTTTCATATTTTTAATGCGGTGCAATTTACATTGTAAATGGTAATCGTTATCCTTTAATTTACCTCGAGAGTCTTGAATTTTTTTATCACATGTCTCTGACAAAACATTTGATTCCCATTTCTTATTCCATCTTCTCTGTAATTTGGCTAATATTTCTGGATTTTAGCCATTAACTATGGTTGTTTGACTTTAAACTTGTGGATATATGGTGCAGAACCCCTAGCATGACTGGCTTTTAAAACGAGGAATCAAGTCCTGAGAAGAAGGGTCAAAGCAAATACTAGGAGCTAGTTTAATTTTGGAATCAAATTTTGAAGGATCACATGGAATTACCTAGAGAAGAGATTGCCATGAATTCAAGTCCATGGATAGTTCATAGTTTTATGCGACTGCTTGAATATGAATTTGGGCTGTCAAGATTCCCCTTGAGCTGGGATAATCAAAGGCCAAACAGGAGTTCTACGCACCCAATTATTGATTTTCCATGTTAGGATTACTGAATTGAGCACCCAAAAAGCAACAACGAAACCAGGACCTTTTCTTTTTCTTTTTTTATTCCCTCTCTGGTAGCAAATTCGCAAAGAAAGAAATAAAAAAAGTGGCCTTGTGGTATGGTCCAATAATTCTGTATGCCCGTGGGACTTACGGGGCAAGAAGTTTGGTAAAGGCTCCATTAACAAGGTGAGTGGAGCAATGCAAGAAAAGGCTAAAGAGGAGGAGTGTACTGAGCTCAAACCCTTTTTGTTACCTTGTGACTCACGAAAAGGTGACAAAAGAAAAGAGAAGAGCATATAAAACAAGCGTAAATGTATTAGTTTAAGGGGCAGCCACACAGGTAGGCAACTCCTTTTGCTAATGATCATATAAAACCTTTTTTTTTTGGATTTGATGAAACTCCATTCCCCGAAAAAGTATTATGTGGATCCAGGTAAACGAGTAAAACTCCAGCATATAAAATCTGATATTGTTTGCACTAAAAAGTACGAGAATTTGGATTCTCAAACTTTGCCACTTCAGCTAGTCTCATAATACAACATGAACATATTAATCTGAAAATAGTCCATGGCACAAGATCATGGGCACGTATTGCTAAAGGGTTTTTTCCCCAGAAAATTCTCCCCGGAAAAACTCAGCCTAGCTTGATAGGTTGATCCGGGACCCAACCAGCTTGGGACCGGAACTGGATCATTTTCAAAAAATAAAGAAAAACAAAAATTCAGTTTGGCCCGGCAAGACCCGATTAAAAACTCAATTCTAACTCATTAACTATTTATTTATATATATATATATACAGAATCCACTTGAGATGAACTAGTAAAAAACCAGCGATCCAGGACATTAACTGGGTTTTATAAACAATGACTGGTGGAATTCCCCAATTCATGTGAGAGCCAATGAGGTAAATGTAAGAACCGCTAGCTGCCCTTGCTGTGCTGGACCAGGATAGGATTGGTGCAGAACGCCTGGTTACTATAAAAGACTTGCTGGAGAGATTGTGTTTGTGTTTTTTGCTGGACACGATCCTTAACAGCACAAAAATACAGATGACAAAAACAAGTTTTTCATTTATTTCCTCCTCCAAACATCTACTTAGGCCCCGTTTGTTTGCTGGAAAGTGGTTTCCTGGAAAGTGAATCCTGGAAAGTGAATTCCTGGAAAGTGGTTTCCTGGAAAGTGAATTCCTGGAAAGTGAATTCCGATGTTTGGCAGTGTTATAGAAAATGAACTGGAAAACACTTTCCAGTGTTTGTTTGTGTTATGGAAAAGGAATTGGAAAATAATTTATTAATAAATTATTTTTTTTCAAGTTTATCTAATATATATAAAATATTTAATATAAAATATTTAATCACTTAAAATAAAAAAATGAAATCTAAAAAGTATAATGATGAATTTTTTTATTATATCCTATATTCATACATAGCTTATTTTATAAAATATAACAATATATGTCATATCATATTATAGAGAAATAAGCTTGTGAAATATTTTTTAAGTAAAACTTATTATTAATATATATTTTTTCCAATTTTAAAAGCTTAAAATAAGTTTTTTTTAATTTTAAATCAAAATCTCAATGCAAAATTTTAATTTAGGGTGATTAAAAAAAATAGAATTTTTAAGATTTAAATTATTAGTTTTTGTGTTTTTTAATTGTTAATATCAGAATTATTATTTTTTTTTATAAAAAATAATACTTTAACATGTTTCTATTTTTTAAAAAAAAAAAACAATAACTATTACCGGTCCAACAATTTATTAGTCAACCATACAAAAACCAAAAACCAAACTTTACTAGCTAGCTCGCGGAAAGTGTATTCCGGTGCTTAAAAGAGGAATACACTTTCCTTTTGTCAAGGGTTGTGTTTTCCTTGGCTGGAAACAACTTTCCTGGAAAGTTGTTTCCGGTGTTTGGTAACACAGGAAACAACTTTCCAGGAAAGTTGTTTCCAGCAAACAAACACCGGAAACACAGGAAACAACTTTCCAGGAAAGTTGTTTCCAGCAAACAAACAAGGCCTTAGTGATGTTGTTTGCGCATTGTTGTAGAGAGTTTTTTGAAATAATTGTTTTACCTAATTACACAATGGTAAAAATTAATATTTGCAGTAAAAAATATCAAATTATTAAGGAGAAGTATATTTTGTTTTCTTCAAGTGGTTTTTTAATATTAAAATGATTTTTTATTAACAGCATAATTCATTGAATAAAAAACAAAACAGTAAAAAAAACTATAATGTTTTGAACGAAAAAAAATGAATAATTGGTTAATTTCAAAAGAGATCGGAAGAAACAAATCCCCTCCCTTTAATATTGGTTTTTCGATCAAGAGAAATAAATAAGGAAAAAATTAGAGAATTTATAAAATCAATTAAAATTATGTTAAATAACATGTGAATAAGTGTAAATCGAGTGGAAAGAAATTCTTCCATACCCTATCCATTGGATTCGGCCGAGGCTACAAAATAATGCTCTTTTAAATGGGAGTAGAAAAAATTGTTATTTATTATTAGTCGGTCCTCAAAATCCCAAAAATATAATTTTGACTTTACTATCACAGAAAAAATCAAAACCATAATTTCTAAAAAAAAGAAAATAAATAAGTATTTGAATATAAAATAATAACAAAGATGATGTTACCTCACAAAACTTAAAAATAAAGATGATGTTTATTCTCCTTTAACAGAAAGTCAAAGTTTAATTTAAAACGGATAAAGATGATGTTTGTCTTGGAATTCCAAGGAAAATAAATAAATGGTTTACAAGTAGTAAGATAGTTTCCTGAAACATGCAAGACAAACACTTCTCAACCGATCTCTACACACGATTTCAACGCTTGCGGACAAGCCTACTCGTGCTTCGAGAGTAAAATATAACTCCTTATATTAGTCTTTCTATATATATATATATATATATATATATATATATATATATATATATATATATCTTTGAGAACATGACAACAGGAAAATACAAGGTGCCATCTATTTTATAATTCTAGATTTATAAATTAAAAACTCTTTATAGTTGATTTAATTTTCAATGAAAAAAACACATAATATCTGAAAATATAAACAATAGAATAGTTGATCTAATAACTATGTTTTTTTTATTCATAGGATGAGAAACATTATTTCATACTAAAAACACAAAGAATAATACTCTATTAGAATTATTTTAAAAATATTTATACTTCATAGAATCAGTGTGTGTGTGTGTGTGTGTTATATACACATTTCTATTTTTCTTATGGGTTGCTACAAAAGTATTATTTTTTAATATTTTCCAAGCCATACACTACACATGTAGCCAAATCTTCCACGCTCACGCACCTAGTTAATTTTTTAATATACAAATAGCACATATCAACCCAATTTTTTTAAAATATCAAACAACTCATTGAATGCCTCGACAGATAACATGTCACCTTTTAATAATTTTTCAGCCATTGGAAATGGCTGAAAAGTCATGGTCATAGATTTTAGATTTAAAAATCTATTTCTCAACTTGGTTTCATTCTGAAACACCTATATAAATTCTTAGAAACCTCAATAAACTTATTTTAATCTTCTTTTTTTAACAAAAAAAACCTATCTTCACTAAAAACAAAATCCAATCGAATAAGAAAAACCTATCTTCACTTTACAAATCCCAATTTAGTTCTTACAACTTTTTTTATAAAAATAAAAAACCCATAGATGAACCTAGTGACATCATAGCTCGTGCTTTTTAGTGGTTGGAATGTGGTTGACATGCCACTTTCTCTCTGCTATTTCATTTTACAACAATTCTATTTTTCTTTCAAATTCTAATAATATAAATATAAAACAAATAAAGTTTATCACCGGAACATGAATCGAAAATGAAAATTATAAGCACATCAAGAGACCAAATTCTAGTTTTTCGAGTTCCCAAAACATTAAAAAAGGCATTATTTTTTGTATAACAAGTTTGGTCTTTTTTGTTTGATTTTTTAATTACCAGGATTGTTTTTTTAAAAAAAAAAAAAAGAAAAGAAAAGTAAACAACATTGTTGTGAACAAGAGTTGAATTAACTTGAAAACCTAGTAAGCCATGCACTTCCCCGGGTTTACGTTTAGGTTCCTAACTCTGATTCAATCATCTGCCCTAGCGAGGGACCAATGAATACGAGCCCAATGGAGCCCATTGTTCTATCCAAGTTCTGAATGTTTCCAAGCCATGGATATAATTGAGATTTGAAAATTCAAGGAAAGATGCGATGGAGATGGTGTCTGAGAGTGTCTTGGAAAGTATTTTTTTAAAAAAATAATTTTTTTTTTTATTTTTTATTTTAAATAAAAAAATTAATTTTTTTAGATTATAATGATGTTAAAAATAATTTTAAAAAAATAAAAAATATTATTTTAATATATTTTTAAATTAAAAAATAATTTCAACATCACTCTGTCACAGTACATCAATCAGTGCTCGATACCACCGCCTATCGATCTTCCTTGTGTTTTCCCTCCAATGAAAACTAATAATACCAGGAAACAAGCAGAGGCACAGTGTTTCATCTTGGATTTATTAGCACATGCTCAAATGGTCCCCCCTACTCTCTTCTTCGTGACCTCAGCTGAGACCTGCCGCCCACTTATTTTGTTTCCCCTTTCGATAATTGGGCATCATGAGATGATAAAGTAATGAGGGTTTTTTAAAGTGTTTTTTAATTAAAAAATATATTAAAATAATTTTTTTTTATTTTTTAATATCAATATATATATAAGTATAAATGATTTAAAAATATAAAAAAATATTAAAATTTAAAAAATATTTTTTTTTCTAAAATATTTTTACAGCTTAGAGCCAAACAGGAAATATTTTTTTTGAAAGACCTATCAATGGTTATGCCAATAAAGATGATTAAATCAGATTGAGGTGAAGCGTGAGAATAATTTTTTCTCATGTTCAATAATTGATGCATGGATTATGGACCCTCCATTTATTTGAGATCATCACTGGACGATTAAAAGTGGAGGAAACAGATGTGAAATTAAAACCACGTCTTGTCCCCCCTTGTAATTCCTCCATGAACTCAATATTCCCATTTCCAGTTGCCTTGTAATTGAAGGTTAATAAATCCCCCCTTTTTTTGTAATTAGAATTTTAATGTGTTTATAAATTGTTGTTTTTTCTCATTATATTTTGTGTATTTATCTTTGAATGGCATACGTGGCTCATTTTGGCTATCATGATTTTATTAAATCTTTCAAATCATATTTATGTGCTTTTTTTAAAACAAAAGTGTCATTTTTCTTTCTAAATGGTGTTTAATAAACAAAAATGATTTTAATTGGGGAAATCAGTATTTTTTTCGAACATCTGTGGCAACAAAATGAATCGAATATGAAAGACAATTGACGTGACATAGGCATCCAAGGAAGATGAACAAATGACGATTGCTTTGTACTAAAAAAGAGATTCTTGTCCAAAGAAAGAAGTGTCGTCGTCCTCAGCCGTTCAGAATTGCTAAGTTACCCTAACATTGCAAGAAAATACAGCTCAATAATTGCATGGAAATCACTGAAATGGATACCGTAATTTCCAACCTGCAGTTTTATGAGGATTAAGCAAAGGCAAGAGACACCAATAACTTGGACGAACAGATGATAAATTCCGGGAAAAAATTAATGAAATACACAGAACCCGGTAGATGTTTACCCCACCTTTATATTTTACACATAAACCCGGCAATTAATTACTGCCGGAAACAGCCTGTTCCGGCTGATAAATCAGGCTTCGAATTTGTGGTTTCAGTTTATCCTCCCATGTTTCCCGTCCTGGTCCTGTACTAAATTTCTTTTCCTTCACTTCGATCATAACCAGATGATCCGTTAGCCGGTGAACCTCAATGATCATTATAAAATTGCCATCCCACCCTTCCAATATAGCCCCCCGGTTGTTCCTCTTCGACGCTTCCAGTCCCTCCTTCTTAGCAGCCTCCTCTATTACCTCCATGACTTTCTCCGGCTTCTCGGCCGACACAAACCTCTCGGTTAATATCGTAGTATCGGATCCATCGAACAACGTGGACAGATCGAAACCGGACGAGAACGAAATTATATCAAATGCATTCAAGGACTTCTGATCCTCGTCTTCCTCGAACCCTTTGTCGAAGCCAAAATCATCTAAATACAGTTTTTTCTCCTCCCTGAAACCCTTTTTAAACCATGGATCATTAATAATCATATCAATGGTGATCCTCGTCTCGGGATTCGTGTCCAAAAGCTGAGACAGCAGACTCTTCAGATCAGGAGACGTCCATTTCGGGAACCGGTATTGTCCTTTGTAAATCTTCCGGTACATTGCCATCAAATTAGTGTCATTGAATGGCAGATAACCAGCAATCAGGACAAACAAGACGACACCGCATGACCAAATATCCACCTTAGCTCCATCGTAACCTTTCTTAGCCAAGAGTTCGGGTGCCACGTAAGCAGGAGTGCCGCACAAAGTATGCAACAGCCCGTCGGGTCGGACCTGTTCCGTGACCGCACTGAGACCGAAATCCGTGATTTTCAGATTCATATTCTCATCGAGTAAGAGATTCTCAGGTTTCAAGTCACGGTGGAAAACACCCCTCGCGTGACAGTAGCCGACGGCTGTGATCAACTGCTGAAAATACCGACGGCTGAGATCTTCACTGAACCTCCCCTTCGAAATCTTGGCAAACAACTCGCCTCCTTTGGCGTACTCCATCACGAAATACACCTTACCCTTCGTGGCCAAAACTTCATGGAGCTTGACTATGTTCGCATGCCGCAACCGGCGCATGATAGATATCTCCCTCTTAACGTGCGCCACGAAGCCCCCTTTCATCACCTTCGCCTTGCTGACTGCTTTTATGGCTACGCTTTGGCCCGTGCTCACGTTTCTCGCGTGGTACACCTTGGCAAAAGCGCCGTAACCCAGAAGCTTCCCGATCTCGTACTTCCCGAACAGGTTAACCTCCCCGGCTGACGCCGGCGGTGTCTCTCCGACCACCTCCATTTTTTGAAGAAACCCTCTTGCTACAAAGACAGGTCAAGGTTTCTGTGTTTCGTTTTGCATGGAAATCGAGAACCGTATCGTTGAAAGAAAGAAGAAGGGGGTGTTTTGTAACGGGAAGGCATAGATGGTATGCTCGGCAGGTTATGGGTAACCGTGCAAATTGTAAAGTTCGGAATTTTCGAGGTTTTAAGGAAAATCTGTGAGGAGTGAATGTGACGCTGATGCAGAGAGAGAGGGGCGGGGGAACCAGATATGGTAAATGTAAGAGACTAATTATGGGAATAAAATTGGACAGAACAACAAAGGATGGGTGTTGAGTTTAGTTTCTAAATTTTAATTAGACGCGATCAAGGATTTGGATTGTCGCTCTGTGTCTCCCTCCCAAACTCTATTTATACCAACTGGCTGTTTGTTTCCTAAGGAAAAGGAAAGGTAAGAAAGTGGAGGCAGTTTCGACTTTTTGAACTTTACCTATTTTGTATAATTTCTTAATAAAAAAAATGATAATTTTGAGTTTTCCATGTTGGTCCATATTCATGAATCCACCCCCATCATGCATGTGATAAAATAAAATAAAAAGAACTTTTTTAGAGTTGAAATCAAAGAATTTTATAGATTAAGATGAGCAAATAAAATTTTAATTATTTCAAATTCTTATAAAAAAAATAAAATTTGAGTTTAATTCACAATAAGGTAACACATTTTCTTAATACCTTATCTATATATTTTAAGTTATTATTCGGTCTTTTTAAATTGCATTTTATTGCTAAGCTTGTGCTTCCATTCATCCGCTAATTGATTATCTTATAATAATGGAAAGGAAAGTAACTAACTACTTAATCATAAATCTAAAATTGACCCTAATGATAAGTTAGGTACTGGTACAGGCTGAATAATGATCAAATTAGTAAAAAAAATATATATATATATAAAAACAAAAACATTTAGACAAACAAATTCACTTCCATTAATCTCATTTATTTATAAAAATTATATAAATACCAAAAGATATCAATTTCCATCACAATAAAAAAGAAGATTAGTCCGATGAGTACTTCATGATATATAATATCATAATTTTCCTTATTTTTTCACAGGTCATTTAATAGAAATGATCTAATTTTGACTAAAAAACCCATAGAAATGGTCTATTTGTAAATTCAAGAATTGACAGCTCGTCAGAGAAAGTGGACCTAAAATGAGTTCTTGACCACCACGTGCCCAGCTTCTAGGAGGTAGGTGCACGGTGCTAATGTGAGCTTCAAATAAAAAATTAAGCTAAAAAAGCAATGAGAATATTAAATTAATTTACGACCACACGTTTTTTAGGGGGATCTTGTGCATCATTTTATGCTTATTGTTTTCAATAATTGAGTTCCACACGATTCATCCACATGATGCTGTGTCAATAATGGTGGCAATCTTTATTGACACGATACTATGTTATTAAATTGATTAAAAAATACTTTTCATGAAAGAAAAAAAGAAAGACTTTTGATTTTAATATTTTACTTTTCATTTATCAACTATTTTGGATTTTTTTTGGTTGTACAAATGATTTCCACATGCTTTTAAATATATTTATTAATAAAATTTAACAAGGAAAAACTGTAAATCCAAACACGATCCTGTAATAGTTTTAAGGTGTGTTTGATGTTGTAATAGTTTTTACTGATATTAAATCTATAATTAAGTGTTTGTTTGGCACTGCGGGCAAATCGGTGTGTGGTCAAAATTCAATATTTTTTTATTTTAAATGATGTTTTTTAATATTTTTAAATTATGTTGATGTATTAATATTAAAAATAATTTTTTAAAAATAAAAAATATCATTTTAATATATTTCTAAACACACTGCACCAAAATTACCACTAAAATATACAGAGTCCATGAATATTTTGAGAGGTTTTTCGAAGCTGTACGCCTCCACAAGACATTATGACAAGTGGATAGGTGAAGGTTTGATGTGGACAGGTAAGAAGAAAACAGAAATTGATGTGGTCGTGAACTCGTGATCCGGGTGGTTTATCATTTTTTTATTATTATTATTAATAATAATATTATCTAAGGGTATTTAGAATGCGGTTGTAATTATTTTTTAAAATTTTTATTTAAAAATTTATTAAAATAATATATATATATATATAATAAAAATATATATATTTGATATTATTACATTTTTATTCTAAATAAAAAATTATTCTAATATTTTTATATCAATGTGAATAAAAATTTATTTTTTTAATTTTCATTAAAAAATATTTTTTAAGTGGTGGTGTATGACGAGTGCTCTCGCACCACAAATTTGGGATTCCCAATGGCGGTGGATAGACCGTCAGAGGGTGTTCCAGGACACGTGGTGAATATTTGTCCATTTCTGATATTAATGTGGTTGAAAGTGTAGTTTTAATAATTCACTCATTATATTAGTGGATAATGGAATTTGTTTTTTTATTTTTTAAATCATTAAAATTATTAAAAAAAGATGGAAGTAAAAACAACAAATGTTTTCAGAAACATTTTTCCTTCGCCAATAAACAATATGGTCTCCAAATCATTGAATTATGAGATAGTTTGTCGGTTGATCCCTTTTTCTTTTGTTTCATTAATGAATATTAAAATAATGATGTCTTAATCCTTCATTAATGTTTTATGATTAATCTAATCGAAGTTAGTGTGTGAGTGTAAGAAACATTTTTTTATTGTAATATGAATGTGGCTCGAAAGAGATACCGAGCCTTCATATTTCTATAATGCATAAGTGGTCCGTTTTTTAATCATTGAATCAAAGAAGAAAACCAAAAAATGTTAAAAAATAAATATTTCTATTATTAAAAATAAAATTTAAAAATATCATTATAATATATTTTCAAGTAAAAAACAATTTTACTAAAAATGTTTAAAAAATGATTAAATATGGACTCTTTTTTTCAACCTCTTTCGGAAATTTAAGGATATAATCAAATGTAATTAATATATAACGGGACGATGCATGCTTCTCATGAGCTCCAGTTTTTTTTTTTTTTTTTTTTTTTGTTTTTGGTGTTGTTAAGAATTAGATCCTAAAAATTCCGAATACGATCTTCTTAATTATGCTTCATAGAAAATCATTTTTTTTTATCAAATTCTATTAAGTGTTATCTATAAGATAACATATACGTGTAAATCAAAAAATTAAAAATGAAAAATTGGGAGAGTTTAATTCTCGCCATCTCTTTTGTATTGCAAACTTGCAAAGCCCTGGAAGCGATTAGGGTTTTGTCACGCAAGCAATCGCTTTACCAGTTTACAAGGCAACATGCATGTGGGGAGAGTGATGACACCATTTTTAAACACTAAAAATGTTTCTTCACCCATTGCTGAAATACATCTTCTTCTTCTGGTGGCCTATAATTCATTCACCGGCGTAGGAAGCAACTGCAGGAGTAGCTTTCAATCCAAACCGGTTAACCGTCTAGTTGACTCGGGCACGCCGCACCCTTGCTTGTGCCTGTGCGAAGTTGTGAGCTGGCTAGGTCTAATTGGAAGTGTTGTTAGGGTTATATTTTGAAATAATTTTTGTTTGAAAATATATGAAAATAATATTTTTTTTATTTTTCATAAATTATTTTTGATATCAAAATAATTTAAAAATATTAAAAAATAATAAACAAAAAAATTTCAACAATACTTTTAAAATGCAGAAACACTTATATATGGTTTAATTTAGCTTAAAGAATCAGCTTTCCGGAAGTGGAGATTGTTTGTCAACGTGATGCATTGTTCCAAGTAAGCGGTTTCGATTGTTTTTGAAGTAATTTCATCGAAAAGTTCTTGATTGACTCGTTACATGATTGACCAAACTAAATTTGATTTAAAGTTGACTAGTTCAACACCAATAAATTAAAATCCCGCGAAAATAAATTGACATTTCATACGTATGTGATTATATGTGATATGTAATTTTAAAATATATTGTTTTTATGAGTTGATTAATTTTTTATTTTATCTGCCTGTAAATTGATTTGGAAACTTAGTAATCTTGGTTCTAGATAAAGCCAATTTCTAATTAAATTGAAAAAATAATATGATAAAGTCGTCCAATCTAGTTAAAATCCAACCGAATTAATTAATTTCTTTGATCCTTTGCTATTGAGTTTGAACTACGAAAGTAATTGTCTCTCATTATAATCATTACAATATGACTCTATTGATTGATGGAACAAAATATAATGTCTCTTCGATCGGAATTGTAATATAGGCTAAGTCAGTAAGAAAAAAACATGTATACTTTTATAAAAATAAAAACGACATCGTTGTTGTGTCTCTGCTTTTTTAGATAACAATAATTAAACATGTAATCTTGCAATAGTCTTGAACTATAAAGGTATTTAAAATTAAGGTTGAATTTTACTAAAACTTGATTTTCTTAAAAACAATGAAGCTTTTTAGTATGTTTAGATTGTTTTGATGTACTAATATTAATGAATAATTTTTTTTTAATTGAAAAATATGTATTATTTTAATATTTTCCAATCAAAAAACATTTGAAAAACAATCATTATATTCCAAAACACTTATTATAACTATTATGGCTTTTTTCATTAAATTAGGTTAAAAGATAAAATAAATTACAGGTTTAGAATTTTAAATCCCATCAAGGAAATGTCTGATATTAAGTTTTGATATGTTTTTTTTTTATCTTTTTAATACATAAATATCAAAAATATTATTTTAAAAATAAATTAATTAATACCGAGGTAAAAGTCAACATCTATATTTCCGCGCACAAGTTCAGACGGAACTTCACCTACAAAGCGCACAGCACGAGCACGTGAGTTGTGACGACCAACCAACCATATCTGCTCAAGCTGTAAGAGGAGAACTGAAATTAATAAAGATGACAGGCAAGTATCCTTGACATCCTTGTATGCTTTATCTAGGACCACTTTAGGAGGCTGTTTAAAAGTGCCGCTCATATTGTATTTGGTAGTATTTTTTATTCAAAAATATATAAAAAAATATTTTTAATATTAGTATATAAAATTTTAATTTAAAATAAAAATATTTTTTTTCAAAGATATTTTTGAAACACAATATAAAACAAGTTTTAAAATTATCCTAATCTTTATTTATGGACGTCGTCCTCTTGGAGAAGGGGACATGACTAAATTTTACAATTTTATTGGCCAAATGTGACGTTCCCTAAGCATGGGATGTTTATTCAATTAATTGCTTGAGAAATGGATGTGATTATAGAGAAACCAAATATTGAAAGAGAAGCATGTGGAGGGCATTTATGTGCTGAGAAATCGCCTTCAAGAAGATGAGAAAAGCCAATGTTCGAAGGACCTACACAAGTTTAAAATACGGGCCACCGTGTTGTGCAATCGAATCATTGACTGCAAAACTGGTACAAAATAATCAATGAAAGCAATAATAGACTTTGAAAATGTTTATATAATAATTGCCTTCCCAAGGAAAATTCGGAATGGTGATTCCATTTACATTGTAATTATAAGATGTAGTTAGATCTAGTAGGTACACTCAAAACTTTACTTTGATTGGGTTTAAGTTTGAATAGGATTATTTGATTAAAATAAAGTTGTTTCATTTGAAGAAACTTTAATTAATTTTTATTTATTAATATGAGTGTCCGGTGCAGTTTGTGCGTATCTCGACTAATCTTACGGATCCTGAAATTGATAATCATATAAGTCTTCAATGATCATCATATTAGCAATCACATGAAAATTAAACCCCTTAGTTCCAAACTCCTAGGATGATGTTTGATATTATAGCTTAACTATAAATCTCGAATTTATTTTAGCTTCCAACTTATTTTTTTGGTATTTTTTTTTTGTTTTGATGTAATAATATTGAAATTAAACTTTTAATATATATATATACACACACATATTATTTTAATATTTTTTTCAATATATTTTTTAATAATTTATACTACAGAATAAACATTCAATAACAAAAACTAGATGAATACAACCAAGCATAAACCCTCAGATGATGTTTGATATTATGGCTTAACTATAAATCTTGAATTTATTTTAGCTTCCAACTTATTTTATTTTTGTATTTTATTTTTGATGTATAATATTGAAATTAAACTTTTAAAATATATACATATATATTATTTTAATATGCTTTTCAATATTTTTTTTTAAATAATCTCTACTATATAATAAACATTTAATAACAAAAACTAGATTAATGCAGCCAAACATAAACCTCTAGAGGGTGTTTGACAATGTGTTTCAAAAACGTTTTTGAAAAAAAATAAAAATAATTTATTTTTATTTTTTATATTAAATTAAAAAATATATTTATTTTTGATTATTTTCATATGTTGATGTTAAAAATATTTTTTAAAAAATAAAAAATATATATTATTTTAATATATTTATAAATAAATAAAAACTTTCAAAAACTATCTAACAAACAGTGACGTAACATAGTTATTTTTATTGTCGACTTTCACAGTTATTGTCTGGAATTAAGGTGTGATGGGCAAAGAGGTCTGAATCATGCCAGGTTGAGTAGGGACAACAATTTCTTTAGTCGAAGAAGCAGACGCCAAACAATTTCTTTATTTTCGTTAATCAAATATTTTGTTTTAAAATAATCGAATTATTTTTAACATGATGGAGTCGTTTTAATGTGTGAGTTTTCACTAAAAGTTCAGAGCTATAAAAATATCCACAATTTTCGTATATTATTACAAGGAAGGCAATTACTTTACTGAATCAAATAAAAAATATACATTTTTTATTTAAAAAATGTTTTTGAAACACCCAAATGATCTTGATTTAGCTTAAAGAATCAGCTTTCGGGAAGTGGAGATTATTTGGCAACGTGGTGCATTGTACCGAGTAAGCGGTTTCAATTGTTTTTGAAGTAATTTTTATTAATTCATGTTCAGCTTGATGGATTGATGTAGAAAACTTACAAATCAAAGTTGATTTTGATCAAATTTCATCGAAAAGTCCTTGATTGACTCGTTACATGATCGACCAAACTAAATTTGATTTAAGCCTGGCTAGTTCAACACCAGTAAATTAAAATCTCCCAAAAATAAATTGGCATTTCATACGTATGTGGTTTGTAATTTTAAAATTTATTATTTTTATGAGTTGATTAATTTTTTATTTTATCTGCCGGTAAATGACTTGGAAACTTAGTAATCTTGGTTCTATATAAAGCCAATTTCTAATTAAAGTGAGAAAATAATATAATAAAGTCGTCCAATCTAGTTAAAATCCGACCGAACTAATTAATTTCTTTGATCCTTTGCAATTGAGTTTGGGATTATATATTGAGGTTGCAGGGACTTCATGGTCATTAGCAACAATTAATAGCAACCTTTACTCTCTTTTTTTTTCTTTTTTCTTAAGTTTCTATGATAACCATGAAAGCCTTTTTTACTTCAGTTTATTAACGTGGAAATCCCATCTAAAGCTTCTTTTCTTAAGTTAAAATGATTTTGAAGCCACGAAAGTAATTGTCTCTCATTAGAATCATTACTCTATTGATTGATGGGACAATATAATGTCTCTTCGATTTGAAGTGTAAACTCGGCCAAGCCTGTAAGAAAAAAAACATGTATATTTTTATTAAAAAAAACGACATCGTTGTTGCCTTTTTGTTTTTTTATTATAAAACAATAATTAAACATGTAATCTTGCAATAGTCTTTTGAAATTAAGGTTGAATAGTTTTTTTTTATTAAAACTTGATTTTATTTAAAAAATAATTTTTTAGTTTGTTTTGAAGTACTAATATAAAAAAATATTTTTTAAAATAATCTATATATATATATATTATTTTAATATTGAAAAATGTTATTATTATAATCCGAAACGAAACACTTGTTAAGTTGTTATAGCTTTTTTTTTTTTTTCATTAAGTAAGGTGAAAAGAAAAAAGAAATTAGAGGTTTAGAATTTTATATCCCATAAAGGAAATGTTCGATATGAAGTTTCAATGTGTTATTTGTAATTATTTTTTAATCGTTTTAATATAAAAATATTTTTTAAAAAATAAATAAATTAATACCGAATCGTCATCCATATTTCCGCACAAAAGTTCACACGGGCTTCACCCCTACGAAGTGCACAGCACGAGCACGTGAGTTGTGAGCACCAACCATATCTGCTCAAGCAGTAAATGAAAGTGAAATTAATAGAGATGACAGAGATGTTTGATCTAGGACCACTCAGGTATTTGCTGGTGTTTTGAAAAAAAAAAAAGAATTTTTAATTTAAAATAAAATTAAAAATACATTTAGAGTATTTGTGGATGTGATTGACATTTCTTACTATTAATCTCGCTATAAGTGTTGGTTTTAATATAAATATATGGCAGAAAACCTTTTTTTGTCTAGAAATGTGCTGTTTAATATACGGGCCACATGTGCTGTTCTATAATGGATGGCTTGGAACCGTAGTTGTGATTGTGTTTTTATTTTTTTTTTATTTTTTTTGTCTAGAAATGTAAAGAATTTTATTATTTTTTTGTTAAAATCAATTTTGATATCAATACATGAAAATAATTTAAAATACTATTTTTTTTAATTTAAAATAAAAAATAAAAATATTTTTTTTAATCCTTTTTCAAAAACATCTTTATATAGTGTCAAACAGAACTAAATAATTGCAAAATAATAATTGCTATCCGCCGGAAATCTTGTTCGATATTATTTTTTAATATGCTAGTATTAAAGAATTGATATATCTTTAAATAAAAAAGTATTTTAATTCACAATCAGGACAAGGTAATAAAACCATGTTATTTAACCAAGAACCACCTTATTCAGAAGAACAGCGAACATTATTTTTATTTTTATAATTTTTATTGTTTGATGTGATAATATTATAAATAAACTTTTCTAAAATAAAAAAATATATTAATTTAATATGTTTTTGAATAAAAAATAGTTTTTAAAATAATTCCTACCAATAACACAAACTAGATTAATACAGCCAAGCAAAAACTAGTTATTGTTGCTGTCTACTTTCATAGAAATTGTTTGGAATAAGGCTGTGATGGGCAAAGAGGTCTGAATCATGCCAGGTTGTGTAGGGACAACATTTACTTTAGTCGAAGATGCCGACGGCAAGCATGCCCGTGTTCATTGCTTCTGACTTGGGATTTTTCAAAGTAACAATTTTTCTTGATTCAAAGGGTGTTTTGAAATGCATTTGAAAATTATTTTTGATTTTTTTTATTGTTTTAAATTAAAAAAAATTGTTTTTTTTATATCATTTTGATGTGCTAATAGCCTAATATAACAAATAATTTTAATAAAAATAAATAAAATATTATTTTGATATATTTTTAAACAAAAATCACTTTAAAAAATAACTTCAACCATACTCCTAAACGAAAATAAATGAAAAGACAATTGCAACTCCCCTAGACTTTTGTTTTTTTCAGTAGAATTTTTAAAAAAATTATAGCTTGACCATCTCATAACCTAGTTCATGGGAGGAGTGGATCAGCCAAGATCCAGTATGAAAGCCTCCATAAAATACACAAGGCCCAGGTTTATGCGTTCCAGCTAAGCCTGGTGAGGGACCTAGCTGGGCCTGCGCTGAGGAGCCGAAAACACTTGAATTTACAGACCACATGCTAACAGAATCTACAAAAAGGAAAACTGAAACCTTGAATTTCTTAGTACTTCACTGCTCCCATGATTATAACTTTTTTAGCGGGCAATGATTTGGACAAGAAACAAACTCTTATGGATTGTCTTCAAGCTTGGGATAGGTCAAGGCCTTCTTCTCTCTTTATTTGTTTATTTTTGTCTTGACAATCGCACCTCAACTAACCCTACATATGATTGATCAAAACTTGGGTGCTACGGAACCAATCTTCTGATTGATTAATCAGATCTTTTGTACTGTAATAAGTACGTAAACCCATAGTTCAAGCAGTGGAAGCTTATATTATTTCTGGTAGGTAGATGGCGATCAACACAAGGGATCATACTCCACCTGTTCCTGTGTGTCCCTCCCTCGTCATTCATGGAAGTGGTTGAGCCTATCAGCATCCACGGCCAGTTTTCGGTTCCACCAGACGAATCTGTCGGCCACCACTCCTTGCATAGTTAATTTGATTTCGTGGCCGCATTCATCGAGATGGTGATGACGACGATGATTCTCCACTCACAATGGACGCTGTGTATTTGATGGCGGTATTTTCTGCCATGCATGATCGCTAATGATTGCGAGGTGCTGACATTTAGGAAGTAAAAGCTGTTCTTGAAAGTTTAAAGACAATCCCGTTGGTTTGTGCGTTTAGAAGTGAATCTTACGTTTAAAACTCCATCACTTACGTAATTATTGCGTCCGTAGAGGTTAAATGACTGATTTGTTGGGTTATCGGATTAACATGTGGTTTTCGGGTTAACTTAGCTCAAGATAATATCTTTTTAAACAATTTATACTCTTTTTTTTTTTATATTCAAATTAGGTTTTGCTTAAATCTAATCGAAAAAAATAACTCGAGCCATGAGTTAATTTATCAAGTATAGTTGTATCGTTGCTTAAGTTTTTTCAAAAATAAAACTCGGGTCAAGATAGACTCTATATGATTAACTTAATTGAATTTAATAATTATATTATATAGTGGTTATTTAATTTTATCGTGTTAGCACCTATATATAAAATTTTTATAAATATATAAAAACGTCAAGGTTAGAAAATCAAAACCACTAGTTGTGTTATAAATGATTTTTGTAACTTGATTATTTTCTTAAAAAATAATAATTTTTACTTGAATCAAAGTCAGAGGTCGAATCATAGATTTGAATTGAAGTTTGTATTGAACCAATAAAATTTTAAAATATATCAAAGTATAAAATTATTGAGAAAAAAAAACATTTATTTGATGTTATTAAATTTTATTATCTTAAAAAAGTAAGTTGACAAAGCCTAAATCTATGCATTAACCTGTCATTATTAAGCCCACCGAATCAAGCAGAATGGATCATGCTCATCGCTCACCCTTTATTTTATTTTATTTTATTTCTCGCACCTCATCATAATTTATATTTCCTGAGACATGGTGACACACTTACGTGGATTGATAAAGCATAATCGAGGCTTCAGCAACGTTGTAGGTGACGTGTAAGGAAAGAAACTCGATAACTGCCTCTACTTCTGCCCGCAACTAGGCAATTTCATGGCTGGATTAGCCTCAGGAAAAGACTTTGACCAATCATAAGCAGCTTATGCATCAAACAGAAGCAAAGAACACCAAGCCACCGCGGCACGTTTCTTTCCTTATTTTCCGCAACCTTATCTTCTATATATATATATGGCATATTGAAGAGCGGAATTTAAGAATAATGGGATTTGAAAGTTCAAAATTTAAAATAAGAGGAAGAAAATTTAAAGTTAACGTGTTTAAATATTGAAATAATTAGGGTTTCTTTTTAAAAAATAGAGAAATTTTTATCTTATCGTTCAACCAACTACCTATATCCAAGCATCATTAAATGGATTTGTGAAGTGATTAAATAAAAATTTTGAAATTCAAAATTATATAATTATCACTATATTTAATTAACACGAAGTAGCAATACCTATGATCTCGTAATATAGACACCCATCAATGTAACGTATTAATTAAATATTTTTGATAGATTAATATGGAATTATTTTTCTTGGCTGAAAATCATGGTTCTCAATAATATTATAAGTTTAAATATATTTATCAATAATTGTACATGGTTTCTATTAAAAAATCAATCTTAAAATATTTGCTCATAAGAAAACAATGATTTATAGCTTTTTTAAACTGTAAAAACTATTACAATATTAAAAACACATTCAACCCAAGATATTTAGTTATCCAATACACATTCCCTTTACTTTTAGACATTTATAAATTTTTATTTTTAAAAAGATAAAAAGGAAAAGAAATTAAAGAAAAGGGAAAGTATCTTTAAAAACTCTAGCCAGCTATGCATGATAAAGGGTGCATGAATTATTCATTTATGGACACATAGTGGATAGGTGACGGTAGAGAAGCGGTCCACAACCACCCCCTCCCCCACATTACATTTTTTATACAATTATATAAGTGCATACCAGTTTGTATACAATAATTATATATACGCAACTACTATTTTTGTATTTGGTGTTTAATAAAGGATATAGCGTGCTTCTCTCCTTTGTATTTTTTATTTTGTCATAACTTTTATGATTTCGATACCAACAATTTTAAACTTCATTTTAATGATTTTTCAATTGAGAAGTAATTTTAAAAAAAATATAAACATTAAATATCCTAATCATAACGTGAATATCAAAACAGTTTAAAAAATATAAAGAAAACATCAATTTGAGATTTCTCAATCCACAAATATTTTAAAAAATAATCTTAAATGCCTTGTAAACACAGTATCTTTAATCTGACAAAACCGACGGCCCGCAATTTAAAAAGAAAAGCCATCTATGTTCGGTCGATTCAATCCGATGAACAGAACATTATGAAGTTTAATTTAATATTATCCTAAATTAAAAAGAGTTGAAAAACTCTTGATAATTACCGAGTAAACGGCCTGCACGCTCAAATAAACATGAACAAGCAAAAGCAGTCAAAAACCAGCAACAATATCAAATGTATTTGAATCGCGATTCATAGCTGACCTCTCCTTCTCTTTTTCGGCTTATATAAAACAAATGCCAGAAAATAAAATTGTTAAATAAAAAAAGAAGAAGAAGAAGAGCAGCCCCTCATCGTAAGAAACAGCTTGTCCCTCAACTAAGAAAACCAGACCAATAACTTTCCATCTCCTTCAATCAGAAGCCAACAAAGCCCTACCATCTTTCACCATCATCATCCTCTCTTGAAATCATTTCTCTTCGTTTCTGAAGAAAACTCCCAGTCATATAACCTCATGGCAGTTCCTCCTCGAGTTTTCCCACCAAGAAAACGGAGGCCGTCAGCCGGAGCATTTCTCCCACCAAAGTTTTCTGACCAGAGGCTTCTCCAATCTCTCTTTCTACTATCCCAAGAAATATCTTCTCTCAACCCTCTCCAGTTTCTTCTAAAACGTAACTCTTCGTCCATCATACGTAAAACGAAGATCCTCGCATTCTTATTCGAGGAGCTTTTGAAAAAACCAATTCCAGTTTTATCTCCAACTCTCCTATGCTTCGAAGAAATGTACCTAGTTCTTCAAAGAATCAAGACTTTGCTTGAAGACTGCGTGAATGGAAGCAAGATGTGGCTACTGATGCAAAGCGATTCGGTTGCTAATAATTTCCATGAGCTGACGGCAGAATTAGCAACACTTTTGGATATTCTTCCTGTCAAGGATGTCGAGGTTAGCGAGGACGTTGAAGAATTGTTCTTGCTGTTAAGGAAACAATGCTCTCAGGCAAAAGTCTTCGTCGATGAAAGAGATTCCAGTCTGCGGCTCGAGGTGCTAACAATGCTTGATCGGATTCAGAAGGAGATTGTCCCAGACCACTCAAAACTGGCAGAGATTCTTGATTTCTTGGGGTTACCCAATTCTTTGTCTTGCAAAGAAGAAATTGAGAATCTTGAAGATGAAGTTCAAAACCAACAAGATGAGAAAGCGAAGTCCGACGTGATTGCTTTGATAGGACTCGTTCGGTACGCGAAATGTGTGCTGTTCGAGCCATTGACACCAGGGTCTGATAGCAAGACGAAAAAATCAGCATCGGATGTGAACATTCCGGCAGACTTCCGGTGTCCGATAAGCCTAGATTTAATGCGGGACCCGGTTGTGGTGGCCACAGGTCAGACGTACGATCGAGAGAGTATTAATCTCTGGATTGAATCAGGGCACAGCACGTGCCCGAAGACAGGTCAGGCCCTGGTCCACACCAGCTTGATACCCAATCATGCTTTGAAGAATCTGATAGCCATGTGGTGCCGAGAGCTGAAAATACCGTTTGATACGGCGGAAGGTAATGACAGAGTTAACGGCGTTATAAAAAACAAGGCAGCACTTGAGGCCACTAAGATGACGGCGTCGTTTTTGGTGAGCAAAATGGCGGCCTCCCAGTCAATGGAAGAGGTTAACGGAGTTATTTATGAGCTTCGTACACTTGCAAAGAGCAATTCCGATTCCCGAGCCTGCATTGCAGAGGCTGGGGCTATCCCCGTGCTCGCGAGATATTTAGGCTCGGATGTAGGTGCGGGGTCTCTGAACTTACAGGTTAACGCCGTTACGGCAATGTTAAATCTTTCCATCCTTGAAGCGAACAAAACAAAGATCATGGAAAACGGCAGTGCTTTGAACGGCGTTATCGAGGTGTTACGCACGGGCGCCACGTGGGAGGCGAAGGGGAATGCAGCCGCAACTATATTCAGCCTATCTTGTGTGCACTCCCACAGGAAACGGCTTGGGAGGAAGACGCGTGTCATTAAGGGGTTGATGGATCTAGCCAAAGGCGGGCCCGCTGGTCCCAAGAGGGATGCATTGGTGGCAATTTTGAATCTGGCGGGAGATAGAGAGGCAGTTCGGAGGTTGGTCGAGGAAGGAGTTGTTGATGTGGTTAAGGAAGTGATCAATGTGCTGCCGGTAGAAGCCGCGGCGATACTCGAAATGGTGGTAAGGAGAGGAGGAATAACGGCGGTGGCTGCCGCGCATAGTACGATAAAAAAGTTGGGCACACTGATGAGAGAAGGATCGGAGACAGCCCGGGAAAGCGCGGCGGCAACACTCGTCACCATCTGTCGAAAAGGGGGGGCAGAGATGGTGGTAGAGCTTGCATCGATAATTGGAATCGAGAGGATTATATGGGAATTGATGGAATCAGGGACAGTGAGAGCAAGAAGAAAGGCCTCTAGTCTGCTGAGGATTGTTAGAAGATGGGCAGCTGGTTTGGATGGTGGTTTTTTGGAGGGCCGTAGCGCGGTTGCAACTCCGACTAGTACATCGTCAAGAGTGGTCATATCAGTTTAACACATTTCTTTCTGTTCTTTGTTTCTAAATTGTAAATAAATCTTAGACATTTGTAAATTTCTGCTCACAGGATTCATTGATAATTCCATGCTCTTCAATATCTTCTGCCTAATCATTTATAAAGAAGCGTTTTTGCAACTGGAACAAGTTTGATGCCTTGAATAACTCTGTGAACCAAACCCAGAATATGATCTAGAATTTGATTGAATTGCCGAGCCATCTGATGAGAACACTGCTGAGAGAGAGACTTGTACAGTTCTACCACCCTAACCTGTCCAGTCTTTTGCTGGGACGAATTTGCAAGGAGATATGCGCCGACTTGAAAACGTGTTAGATTTGCCTTTTGAATTTTTCCAATGTCAACGCAAAAGATGGCATTCAAAGTTGAAGAACGAGTCTCAAAAGTCAAAGGCCCATGTCAGAAACACGTTATTGATCCTTCGGAGAACCTTCAAATGCTGACTTTTCTCTACAAGATCGAGCGTAGAGTCTTCAGCAACACGCACAAATCAAAGTTCTTCCTCGCCTTTTTGCTACCATTATAGTCTCTTCTTCCTCTTCGCGTTTTCACAACCCTCTCAGGGCTTCTGTGAGAAGATTCAGCTCTGCAACATGGGTGGATTTCATAAAATCAATGGTGCTGCTATCTTGATGCTCTTGCTTGTCATGGTGATGTCTCAACCTTCCCATGCCAGGCTCTTACGTGGCTCTCATCTGTGCAATCTTGATGCGACCCGGCAAGGACCAGACCTAGCTTTCTCGGGTGGAAAGGATGTCTCAGAAGGGGAGGAAGCTGTTAGCAAGTACAGGCCCTTGCTGCTTAATCTCCTTCCAAAGGGTCCCTCGCCCCCATCTGCCCCTAGCAAGCGCACCAACAATGTTGGAAACTAATTTTTGTTGATGTCAGTCATTAGATTCTAGCTATTTTTCATATTCTTCTTCTTTCATGTTCATCGTTAACTCATTCTTTCTTTAATTCAACATGCCTGGAAATTTCTTAGGCTAGCCAGTGCAAGATAGACTTTCTGAACCAAGAAATTGCTGGTATGCCATTGTCAGCGTGAAAATCGGGAGCCAATTCTGTGTTTGGTTGCTATTTTATTTTTTCAATTGTAATGAAATGTTCCAGTTTCGAAGTGTTTAGATGTTCCGTTTCGGGATTGTATTATGTAAATACATATAATTAAATATATTAAATAATTTTTTTTTGTTATACTTAGAAAACAACACTGATCGGGAGTGAATATTGATTACTTGTTTGCTATATACTCATGTAATTCTCTACATGGAACTCTTTAGGCTACGTTTGTAAACCTGGAAAAAATAACAAATACCTTGATATTCACAAAATGGGGTGAATGAACTGGTTAGCTGGGCTCATAGGATCGGGTTTGAGTTGCCTAGCCCATGGATCTAGGCCCATGGTCTCCTCCACAGAGAAAAAAATAATAGTACAATTTTAAACAAGCTTCCAGCCGTGAGTTGCGTTGGGCTATTTTTCCCATTTTGTTGATTTAATCATAAATATCAAGTTTCATGCAAGATAAAATGTTCAGGTTAACACACACATACATTGATGGCTGAAGTTTCTTCTTCTAGCAAATGAGATGTTAACATTTCATTTATTAATCCAGGAAATATTTCTTTGCGGAAGTGAATAAGATTTAGGTTTTGAGATAAATAATTTAAATGATAAATTTTATGTGAATAGTAAATAGCAACTACGAATTGATATTTTATTAAATTATTTTGTTAAAGTCTTCTCTTAGGATTAAAATTAAACAACGCATAAAATTTTGGACGAATACACTCAAATATAATTACATATATAACTACAGCATTTGGCGTTTTCACTATAAAAAATAATAATAATAATGTTCACCATCTTACATATAATTGTGGATTAGAGTACAATTTGTTTTTTCAAAATTTTCAATTTGATCCTCAAATTGTTTCTTTATACAATTGAGTTATTTTTAGTTCAAATTAACTCCCAATTGAAAGTCATAGGACTTAAGTGTTAATAATGTGGTTCCCTTAATTTTATTCGAAAAGTACATTTAAGCCCCTGTCTTACTACATTTAAGCCCCTCTAATTCTAGAAAAATTAATATCAGCACAGAAAATTATCATTTTTCAGTTCTGTTTCAGCTTTTATTTTAGCAAAGTATTGCAAAGAGAAAATTAAGTAAGAAGAGTCCAATAAGGGTTCGTGTGTGTGAGATCTTTTTCGGCAAAATTTCATCTTTTTTATGCTTGCAATCTTTCTGCCCGAGTTATAGACTCTCTCTTTTCCAATGTCTAGTATACCCGACCGCTCCCCACCAGCAACCTCCTTGCATGAACATCTCAATTTAGACCACATACCAGACTCATATTTATATCAAGAAATTATTTTATCTAAAAATTTAACCTGTAAAATGATGTTATAAAATATGATTTATATTATTTTTTAATATACCCCCTCAAGTACAAGCTTTTTAGACTTGAAATTTGCACAAGCCACGCTACCTTGTGCTTGATTTTTTTTATCAAACAGAATAGGGTGGTGAGATTCAAACTCGTGACCGTTGGGTCAACAAAACTCTAATATCATGTCAATTAACTATCTCATCTAAAAATTTAAGCTATTAATTAAGATCCCAAAAAATAATTTATAACAGTTTAAGTCATTGTTGTGCACTGAGATCAAACAAAGTATATTGATTCTCAACAAGCTACAGGCAAATTTTATGGTGTCCCTGCTCACAGGATCTGAGTGGGAAACTTCCTGAAAAAAACCAAGTCAAGTCGGTGTCACTTTGTGGTGAAATAGATTATGAACTGATTTTTTTCTCATTTTTTTTTGCAATTTCTTCTACACATGATATGGACACTATTTTTCCTCTGACTACTAAACGTATTTTTAAGTTATTTTAAGATTGTTTTAGTTGTCAAACATCCTCCACGAGCCAGCATTTCTTGTGGGCTACCATGGAATGTCAGCTCCATTTTAGAGAAAAAAAGAGACAGTAATTACTAGATGCCAATCGATGGTGGATTTTTAATGCTTCCGGTGGCTAGAACCCACCATGAATCCGGAGAGCATCGTGAGAATTTGCCAAATCTATATATGTTAGGCCCTTGTACACAAACTTGTAGGTCATGTTGCCTTCAAGTGTAGGACCATTTTTTAATGCTTGTCGTTAAGGGGATGGGACAATTCCTTGTTAGAAGAATGCCGTAGAGGAGGAGGGACACCTGAGCATAGAAACATACTTTCTTCTGCGCAGTTGAATTCAGCAAGCCAACAATGAAAACTACAAGCACTAGTCTTTGGTCCCTCCTTTCAACATGGTGCACGTGGCCTGACAACTAATCTAAAAAGTTAAAAATTATTTATGAAGGTTGTTTTTATATATATTTACTCTCAGTACTTAAAAAAAATTACAGTTTGTATTATTAATAAAAATAAAATAGATTAAATTGTACGATGATATAGAGTGTAAATTGTTATAGTCCTCCAAAGTTTTAAGGTCTTTTTTTTTAATTTTAAACTTTTGTTTTCAGCTTCATCCTTTAATATTGAGTTGATTAAGAATTAAGCTTTATAATTGATGTTTGGTTTTAACAATATCGAGGGAAGTTTTTAATGCTCAATTGAAGTTTGATTTTAAAAAATAAAATACATTCAGCTTATTTAAAACAATTAAGTGTTGAAGGACCACTATTAAAAGTGAGACAAGTATAAGGACTAGGTAAATAGACAAATAAAATGGGCTACACGAGTAACACAATCACTACCATACAAGAGCATTTGCATTTTTCAAGCGGTGTGAGGAGAAATTGTCAACAACATGATGGTGACTTCCACAACAACATTTGAAGCATCATGCTTTGGTTTCCATGGTGGTCTAATGTGTTGGTTGATTCACTGTTGTTAGGTTATGAGGTGTTTTTTTTTCTTCTTTTAATCTTCTATTTCCTCTCTCAACTCCTTAAGAATTTTATTGGCTAGTCACTATATAAAGGTGCCCTCCATTTGATTTTTGTATAAAATTTGGACTTTAGTTTTTTTATTGTTATTTATTTTATTTTGAATATTTTTTATATGAATTGGGTTGACAATAACCCAAGACTTAAAATAACTAAGAATACCTATTGGAAGACCTCCAAAGTTCCACGAGTGTCTTTGCCAAACATCTTTCACACGTATCGCAGTGTCCATGATATTCACCGCTAAAATAAATGAAGTTAACACTTTTTTATGTTAACATTTAATAACAAATAAGATTTAAGCTAATAGGATTTAAAGTTGGTAATAATTCTAATATTGTTAGAACTCTACAATATTAAATATTCTTATATATATTAGATTTTTATCGATATTAGAAAAAAATCTAGTTAAGAGATGAATCCTTGGTAAAGAAGAATTTTTAATAAACTAGTTTATTAGAGCCGTTGTTTAATTAAAATGATAGATTATGATTTATTTTTAGTAGTTCAAGTCCTTGATTGTCTAAGACTTGAAGCATATAAATAAACTTATAATTAAAAGTACAATTCACAAGCATTAAGAGGTATTGAAAATAGCTAAAACAATGTATCTTTTGAGATACACTTGTAAACTTGTAATCATAAACATAATTCACAAATATAAAAAAAACATAGAGAATAACTAACAATGTATAACTTTTGAGATAACACATAATGCAAAACATAATTCCTTTCCAATTTTCTTATTCTTTAACTCTTTTTTTCTTTTTTTTTTTTGTATTTGGTCTTATAAATTATCTCTTGGCTTAGCTTTGATATTTTGTTCAAGACTCCACCCTTTAAATATGAAAATTAAAAAACCATAAAAATACTGAATAAACAAATAAATTCCTAAATTTTTTATATTATCTTTCTAATAAACTACCTACCTAATTAAATAAACTTAACAATCGAGGAAATATCACAATAAAAAAAATTAAGTGAAAAATCACACGTCATATGGCATGAAAGTTGCCAAATTGTTTTTCAATCTATCACATATATGTTGCTTTTATTTAGCTATCAATTATAACTTATTTATTCTTATTGGTTTATATTTATGTCAAACTAAAGCAAATAGGGATTATTTTGTAAAATCACCGGTGGATGAGATAACTTAATTTCACTTTTTTATATTATATTTAATTTTATTTTTCAAAATATATCAAGGGTTTGTTTTTGTATCATCTACACTTTTAATGCCAATTAAAAACATTTTATACAAAGGCTAGTTTGCCGATCCCAAACCAAAGTATAAACAAAACAAAACATCAGACAAGTGAATAAAATAATCACAGATAAACGGGAAAACATGTTTTTGGCCTTGGAGTGCATGAAATTATATGAAAAGTATTTTATAAAAATATATTTTAATTGAACATATATTAAAATGACACCTTTTATTTATTTTTTTGTGTTTAAAATCAACAAATAAAAAATATAAAAAAGTCATTAAATTAATATTAAAAACACTTTAATTTATAGCACAAAAACAAACAGTACTCTACTCTCCGTGGGGATAATTTGCATGCCAGCAAATCGGACAAAAAAGAGTGAAAATCATTGGAAGACATTGATTGGCATTTGGCAATAGAAAAATCGAGAGGTTGTCACTCAGGATAACAAATTGAAGAACGTGGTCGTTTAATAAAGCAATGAAAAACTGTGATGATTAGGAGTAATGGCCACAGAAAGTCATTTATACCTGGCCCCATCGCCATTTCTTTAATGCTAACTTTTTCCCTCTTTATGGACCACTCCCACCCTCTCTCCAATTCCAATTTGTCCCTCCTCTCAAGGCTCAGCCAAAGCTTCGGCATCGACAATTCAGAAAAAGCCACTGTTTGCACTCACAAATACACAGAAAAAGAGGGGAAGGGAGGTGTTTCTGATGGGCAACAGCAGGTTTAGATTATCAGATATGATGCCTAATGCCTGGTTTTACAAGCTCAGAGACATGGGGAAGACGAGGAACCACAGCGCCACCACTCATTCAACGAAGAAAAAACAAGCTGCAGCGGCAGCAGCAGCTGTGGCTGAATCTCAGCAGCCGCCGTCCAAGCCGAAACACCCTCACTGCAACTCTTATCCGAGAAAATCATACTACAGCACGAGGGAGCTTCTCTCGAATGACCAAAAACTACACTCCTCCCCGAGAAACACAAAATCCACAGACACCCTTTTTCCTGACCCACCAAGAAGATCATCGAAACAGAGAGCTAGGAAAAGGACCGTCAGGTCCTCCTCTCCTAAGCTAGTCACCTCTTCCGTCTCCGCCGTTTGCAACTGCCGTGCCACTCTACGTACTAAAACGAATTCTCCTCCAGACTACTCAGCTTCTCTTTCTGATAGTTCTCTTGATCAGGGGACGGACTTCTCTGACACATTTCCACCGGAATTCAGGTCTGACTGTGTTCTTGCTACTGACTCATTTGATAAAATGCTGTCTTGGTCAAGCTCTAATTGTGACTGCAAACTAGATTCTAACAGCTATGATGATATTGTTATCAACGTGGATGAGAAATATATTGCTAGGAGATCAGATGATTTGGATGTGTTTCAAAAAATTTCCGATCTTGATCTCCCTCCCATCATAACAAAGCCCCCTAAATTTGATGATCAAGTTGAAGATATCAGGAAGAAAGACACCCCAGAACCAGTCAAGTATAAAAGGAGTTCGGCTAAGTATGAGGAAACAAACGCTGATGCTTCTTTATCTGTTAAGGTTGTCAAAGAAGGGAGGATTCCTACAGAGAAAGAACATAAGAAATATACTACTGCCAGGAGAAATTCTGTCATTTCACCAGGAGTTAAGCTAAGAGTCCATTCTCCAAGAATCTCAAATAGGAAAATCCAGGCATACAATACTGGTCGAAAGAGTGTGTCATCAACTACAAGTTCATCGTCTCGGTCGCGAAGAAGCCTTTCAGATAGCTTGGCAGTTGTGAAATCTTCTTTTGATCCTCAGAAAGATTTCAGGGAATCAATGATGGAGATGATAGTGGAGAACAATATCAAGGCATCGAAGGATTTAGAAGACCTTCTTGCTTGTTATCTTTCACTCAATTCTGATGAATATCATGACCTAATTATTAAGGTGTTCAAGCAAATCTGGTTTGATCTTTCTGATATCAAGTTGCAGTGAAATCTTTCCATTGTATATTATTACCCCCTTTTTTTTTGCCCCCAAATAACCATCTTCTTATTATTATATAGCTTCTTATCATGAGCTAGCAGTTCTTTATATTAGGTCCAATTTATAAACAGGTGTTCTGTAATCTTTAATATACTTAAAGCAAATCTTGGAGAAATTATCGAGCTTTTGTTCTGAGAAAACAGAATATAAGGCTGTTCATAATAATATTAGACTTGGACTATTTTGTTTTTTTATAAGAAAAAAGACAAACAAACAAACAGTAACTGCTGCATTTTGCTAACTTTGGGAAAGTGCATGAATGCAACGCCATGGTCTTTCTTTATTTCAATTCTCTTCTCCTTTAACTTTACAAAGGCGACAAGAGAGTTAAATGCAAGATTGCCCTGCTAGATCATGCATGCTAGCCAACAGCAACCTCAATTGACTAATTTCCAACAAACCAACAAGTAATTAGATGTTACTGTCCGAAAATCAGCCTAATATTGTTCATTTCCTCTTGATTCTCCGTCTTTCCAGCAGATCTCTTACTAAGATTTTGTGCATGTGAAGCTACAGAAATTTAAAGGTAATTAACATCGTTATTAAGAGTGGCTCAAGGTTTAGGCCTCTTAAATTGTAAATCCCGAAGAGTCCTCGTGACGAGAACAAGTTTTGCTTTCTCGATGCATCCATGGAAAACAACAATTGACAACACTGTAAATTATAGGGTATGTAAAGGGACCCCTTTAGATACAATACCGACTCAAACTTCAGTTTTTTCCACCAAAAGAAGATACCCTTTAAGGACAGGATTCAGTTTCCATTGTTTCTTCAAAATCTAGAAGCCCTTTCTCTCTCTCTCCGGGCAGTATGTTCAGCTTTCAGTACACTCCCATTTTTAGAGATGAACACTGGAGAAAGAAAACAAAAGCTGCAAATTCAAAATACTTAAAGGATTGTCTGCAATTAAAAAAGAAGAAAAGAAAAGGGTACTGAATTCAAATTTCTACACATAGTATGAAACCAAAACACACTATTACAAGAAGCTTTCAAATTTTTCACGGCTTTGCCTTAAAGCTGAAATTTTTCTCGCTTAAAAAGTTAAAGATGCATGGGAGATGTCAAAAGCTGAATTCACTTTCAATGCCTCTAAGACGTTAGACATCAGGGGTAGAGCATGCGCAAGTCCACAGTCCCAGATGGAAAAAAAAGAAAAAAAAAAAGTTTACCATTGCAAAAGGGCAAAATAATAATATTAATTGTTCATTATTTGATTAGAAAGCACCAGGGCTGAGTGTTGGATCTTTGTGGGACAAGGAGCTCCATGCTTGAATTGACATACCAAACAAAAGGGAAAAATAAATAATAATATCTCACTTCAGAATCCGTAGTTAATCCCTAATTTTGCGGATTCAACTGTTTAATTAGAAATAAGTAAGCCATTGACTTTCATGTTTTAATTTTGTCAAAGTGGAGGGTAGATTTGTGTTTGTCTACCACCTCTCTAATCATTAATCTTGCATGCATGACTCCATAAACTATATGAGAAATTCAAACTGTAATTATTGAATATCGGTATATAAAAATAAATAAATATATTCTTTTAAAAAAAGAAATTCTTGTTATTTCTTGGTGGGATTATACATGGTTTTTTTCTAAAAAAGTTTTAAAGTTCTCTTCTCTCCTATGCTGCAAGTACCCCATTACTAAAACTTAGCATCATTAAATTTTGTATAAAGTTATAATGAGAAAATCTTATTTTAATTAATTGTCTCATCAATGTACAAGAGAGCGAGGACAAGACTCACAATTTCCTAATCCAACTTTCATCACGAAAGAAGTAATTTATCTTTTTGAGTTTTCTTTAGCATAATCAGTCATTACAAACAATTTAGAAGTGTGTTCATATGTAAGCAAATGAAGGCAAAATGATAAAATAAAGTAGAGGGGGTGGTTCAAGCATGGGCACTTTATAGAGTTTTAAAGTGGGACTCTTTTCACAATAATAAAGGGAAACTGACAATTAATGAAGTTGAAATAACACCATCAAAAATAAAAATAATTGCACTTTTATTAAAAGCTATAAGGTTAATAAATAATATGAATGTTAAGCAAGGAGATACATGATAAAGTCACTCTAATTTTATTTGATGATATGAGTGACCCGTATTTCCTTATTTAATATGAAAGGAGTTCAAATTAAATTTTATTATATTTGTGATCCTGAAGAAACAACTAAGAAAGAGACTACAATCATAATCATATTGTGATTGGAGTAGTTTAAGATGCATAAACCTTGATGAAAGAAAGGATTAATTATATTTTAGATTCCCTAAATTCAACAACTTTCAACTTTAGCCTATATAGTTCAAATTTGAAAGATTAAATTCATAGTTTCCATAATTTTTCAATGCATCGCTCAAATAGTTCAAGGAAACAAACTCGTAATGAATTTTTGAATAATTCTTTTAATTTGTTGAAGATTTTTATGACATACTATCACATACACGTAAATTTAAAGAGAGAAAAAAATAACCAAGAGATAGTAGCAGAAAAATAAGTTGTAAGAACATGCACTTCATTAGATTCTATTAGCTATTTAGGGTAAGGGTTAGATTGAAACTTTTCTGAATCTATATGGATTGAAACGAAAATGTTATTAATCCATGAAGAGTAAAATACTCCATATTTTACCAAAAAAACCCATATCTATTAGTTAATATTTTCATCAATATTAATACATATATCATACACACACACATATATAATATCATCAGTGCAATATTACTTTTTAGCCCCTCATTTTCGTAAAAGAACTCAAAAGTTATAAATAAACCATGAATAATCTAGACAAAAGATCTTAAATCTCTGTACTCTCCTGAATATTTATTTTCAAAGTATCTCTCTATAAAATTATAGTATTTCTCTTGAGAAAATCATTGACTTATTCATCTAAGAATTCTCAACTTCATAAAATAGATCTTTTTTGTGGTTATTAAGCACCCTTCACCCATCACCTTAGCTAGGAACAATGTGACAAAACCTTCCTACCAAGCTACATTCATTATTTAGAACATCTATTTAACCCATCATTCAAACTAGTGGCATAGGTTATGGTAAATTACTATGATGAGAGGCTTCTTCTCCTTCGAGCATCGAGAGTCTTACCCTTGTTCGGAGGAAGAAAAAAAAAACCACATCTTGGGCAAGCTATGTGACACGTGGGTCAAAATGGACACACAAGCTGTTTGGCCAGGTGCTGATATGGGTCAATCTAGTCGGGAAGTGTGGTTTGGTATCTGTCCAAACCCAGTACATAATTGATCACAGAATGATTGTAAAATACAAGAGTATGGGTGTACAGTTTCAGGAGTGTGTCGGCAAGCCAAGTCAAGATCAGCAGATATCGATGCAAATAGGAGAGTAATTAAAGGCCAGGCGACCAACATCTAGCCGCAGATTCTGGGTTTTGAGCATTTCATATATTGAATATTTGCTTCTTTACCCCACAAAACTTTTACCCATGACTTCAGATAAGGCATAGCATACTAGAGCCTACGGGCTAGCTACCAGCCTATATGGATGCCAATTATTTTAAGACCAATTCACCGAGTTTAACTGAATCTTTGCACGTGTGTGGCCAGTGTTTTCACCATTTTGTTTTAAGTTTTAGAGCATTAACATCTGCTTCTGTTTTCAATCTTTATCCTGTTTCATTTACAGCATCGAATCTTTCATGGATTTAGACATCTGAATCGTCACAATCCATGCGTCAAAGTCAATTTTTGATTCGATTTGATGTAGCCTGAAGAAATACATGCAATAATTTCGAGTTGCGAGGAGTGAAAGAGGGTCACAGTATCTCTTACAAGATACATTTTTAATATAGATATATTTATAATACGCAAACATTTTTTTACAGATTTGAAAATTTGATTCTCTATTCGGTGGGAACTTGTAAACAACTGCCGTGTAGATTGATACACACAAAAGAGCAGTAAAGAAGAAAGATAAAGTTTTGGTCAAGTAATGACTTGGTTTGTCGGAAATATAAATTAAGTTTAACAATAAGATAATAAAAACGCATAGTTTTCTATTGTTAAGCTCTTGTCTTGGCACGACAAGATTTCTTTCTAGCTTAGTTAAATCCTGGTAGTTTAGTTTATAGCTATTTATAAAATCTTTTAATGGCTGATTTTTATTTGACCGCTCAAAGATATTCAAACTCTTCTTCATTTGCTAGAGAATAAACCTCGCTTTCAATTAGAGTTAAAACAATCAATCCATGAATATTATTATTTTTTTCCTGTTGCAACGCACATCGCCCTTACCTTCACATCAAGAAATGGGATTAGGGTTAGGGAGAAAGAACGAAAGAGATGGATCGAGAGAGATGACTAAGTGCACGGGTGGGAGACAAAAATCATAGGAAAATCTAACATGGTGGGGGAAGCTCTCGATCGATCCATTTTTGTAAAGCATGGCCGGCTCTCATTCTCATGTGGGCACGCAAGATGTCTCTATTCCATTTCTGTAGCCATACATGCACACGTTCCAGCCAAACGCCAAAACTAAAGACAAAAAAAAAAAAAAAAAACATTTGCGTGCATAATTTCTCCACCTCCGAGCTTCTCTCTTTCTTTCTTTCTCAGTGCAGACCAAGCACCACCACATGCATAAAAGTGTAAGAACAAATAAAATCGGTGGACTATACCAAAAAGAAAGTTATAAAATAATGTTAACTTTCAGTAATGGATTTCCAATTACAATTCAAGGTTACAGTGCATGTATTTATAGTAATAAATACACTAAAAACTAAAAAACACACAAAACTCACCTAACAATAAATTACAAAAACAGTTATGCTAATTTACAAAGCTTAACTGTTTATATTCTAACTGTAATATTTAACACTCCCCCTCAAGTTGGAGCGTATATGTTTATTAAGCCCAACTTGTCAATTGCTCCATGAAATGTCTTTCCTGAAACCGCCTTTGTGAGTATATCTGCCAATTGATCTTCCGACCTTACAAACGGAAATTGTATAATTTTTCGATCAAGGTTTTCTTTAATAAAATGTCGATCGACTTCGACGTGTTTGGTACGATCATGCTGTACAGGATTATGCGCAATCTCGATAGCTGACTTATTATCACAGTGTAGACCCATAGATGTCTCATACTCAATTCCCAGGTCTTGTAGTACCTGTTTAATCCATAGCAATTCACACACACCATGAGCCATACCCCGGTATTCTGCTTCTGCACTCGATCTAGCGACCACTTTCTGTTTCTTACTTCTCCAAGTTACTAGGTTACCTTCTACAAAAGTAAAGTAACCTGATGTCGATCTTCTATCTGTCTGATCTCCTGCCCAGTCTGAGTCTGTGTATCCTGTAATTTCACGAACTTCATTCTTTGAGAATAGTAGTCCTCTTCCCGGTGCACTTTTTAAATATCTTAAGATCCGATATACTGCTTCCATATGCTCCTCTCCTGGTGAATGCATGAACTGACTTACCACACTGACTGCATAGGCTATGTCTGGCCGTGTATGTGATAAATATATCAGTTTCCCGACTAATCGTTGGTAACGTCCTTTGTCAGCTGGCGTCTGATCTTCTGCTTGTCCCAGTTTGTGATTCATTTCCATAGGTGTATCTACCGGTTTGCATGCAAGCATTCCAGTTTCTGCCAATAAATCCAACACATATTTTCGTTGTGAAAGACATATCCCCGTTTTTGACCTCGAGACCTCAATCCCTAAGAAGTACTTCAGTTGTCCGAGATCTTTCATTTCGAATTTCGATGCCAGAAACTGTTGTAGAGCCGTTCTTTCTTCTGGATCATCTCCTGTTAAGACCATATCATCCACATATACTATTAGAGCCGTTACCTTCCCTCCTTTGTGCTTTATAAACAAAGTATGATCTGAATTACTTTGCTTATAGCCAAACTCTTTCATCGTGGATGAGAATCTTCCGAACCATGCCCGGGGTGACTGTTTTAACCCATATAAAGCCTTCTTTAATTTGCACACTTTCGTTTCTCGTGAGCACCTGGTTTTCACTCCGGGTGGTAATTCCATATAAACTTCTTCTTCAAGATCTCCATTCAGGAAGGCATTCTTGACATCAAATTGTTGTAAGGCCCAGTCTCGATTCACTGCTATCGATATGAGAATCCGAATTGTGTTTATTTTTGCAACCGGGGCAAAAGTTTCTTGGTAGTCCACCCCATACTTCTGTGTATATCCCTTTGCTACCAACCTTGCTTTGTATCTATCAATGCTCCCATCTGCTTTCAACTTCACTGTGAACACCCATTTACACCCAACTTTCTTCTTTCCTGTTGGTAGTTGACATAACTCCCACGTGTTATTCTTCTGCAAAGCCTCCATTTCCTCATTCATTGCCTTGGTCCACTTTGGGTCTGCTAATGCATCCTGTACATTACTAGGAATAGACACATTGGATAATTGATTAACAGTAAATGCATATGATTCCGATAATCTATGGGTAGAAATATAGTTGCTGATGGGGTATTTAGTTTTGTGTTTTGGATCAGGTTCATACTGTTTCTTTGGGACTCCCCGGTTTAGTCTTTGTGGGTATCTATGGGTCTCATTATTTTCTAAGACAGGAATTTCATTTATATCAATTGGGATAGGATTTAGGGTTACCTGAGGTGACCGAGGAGAGACATTCTCGGTTGATTCTTCGGTTAATGGTGTAGGCGTTGGTAATTCAAGAGACATAGGGGGGTCATTACTAAGATCATTCTGGTCTGTGCAACCTTCCTGGTTATCATCCCAGCTTTGTCTCATTTCCTCTAATTCAAATATATCTTCATTCTCTTCATTGTTACTCTCCCCCTGAAGAGAAGAACCAGGAACTCCCCCTGAATAATAGGGTTCAGATTCGCGAAATGATGCATCCAAGGTCACATGTAGCTTTCGATGATGAGGATCGTAGCACCGATATCCTTTTTGAAATGCCGAGTAACCTACAAACACACACCGTTTGGCACACGGATCGAGTTTGCTTCGCAGAACCTTAGGGATGTGGACATATACCGTACAACCAAATACTCGAGGCTCCAAATTTGGAAGGTGAGGAACCGAGAGAAGAGATTCCATTTTCTGTTGAGGAGACTGAAATTCAATTGCACTGGATGGTGTTCGATTTATTAAATACGCAGCGGATTTGACTGCCTCACCCCAATAATATTTTGGCAGATTCATCCCAAATAGCGAGGCCCGAACTATTTTCATAATTTGCCTGTTCTTTCTTTCGGCTAATCCATTCTGCTGTGGAGTATATGTGCAGGATGTCTGATGTCGAATTCCGTGACGTTGTAAGAAGTTACCTAGCACTTGATCCATAAATTCCGTACCATTATCTGACTGAAGTGTACGAATCTGTCGTTGGTATTGGGTCAGCACCATTTTCTGAAATTCCTGAAATGCTGTACTTACTTCACCTTTATTTCGGAGGAGAGATATCCAGGTCATCCGAGTACACTCATCAATAAAGGTAACAAAGTACCGTGCATTAGAAAAAGATGAGACCTTTGCAGGACCCCAAACATCAGAGTGGATAACTGCAAATGGTTCTACACTTTTATTCAAACTTGGCAAATAGGAAATACGGTGACTTTTCGCCATTTCACAGATGTCACACTTAAAATCCAAAATACTTAACCTTGAAAATAGATGCGGTTGTAGCTTCTTAAGGTACCCAAATGAAAGATGTCCGAGTCGTCGATGCCATAACCAAACAAGAGCCTGAGCTTGATCCGTACTTCTGGTTTGATGTGCATGACCTAGCTTTAACCCCCCTTGTTCCGTTAATTCCAAGTAATACAGGTTGCCCCGTCTAACACCATAACCAAGAATCTTCCGGGTTAGAATGTCCTGAAAAACACAGAATAGAGGCCAAAACGTGACCGTGCACTCAAGGGTAGTTGTGATTTGACTAACCGAGAGGAGATTAGACGCAAGAGATGGAACAATAAGAACAGTATCTAGTGTAATAGTATCAGTTAAAACAAGAGATCCTTCCCCCGTAATAGGGGAGGTACTACCATTAGCAGTGTATATATCTGTTTGGAAAGAGGGTTTATGACATATTAAATTATCGGAATCTCTAGTCATATGATGAGATGCACCTGTATCAATAATCCAAGTACTATTCTTTGTAATAACAGAGTGTGCAAATTTGTTTTCGATGATACCTGGATGGGCCATATTCGCTGTGGGCTGTGCCAGATCTGCTTCCGTCAGATAAACCAGAGGTTTTCGGAATTTTTTCCGAGGTTTTTTCGTAAAGTCCCACCAGTCCGGGTAGCCAATAATTTCATAACACCTTTGTTTTGAGTGCCCTATTTCTCCGCAGTTAGAACACATCAATCCACCCGCATTTTTGTATTTTTGGTCAGCCCCACTTTGGTCAATTCCACTGTTTCGGTCAACCTCACTATTTCGGTCAGCCCAATTTTTCCGGTCAGCACTATTTCGGGCAGCCCTATAAAAGGCTTGCCCTAATTCTTTTTCTTTCCTTTCCCTTCCCCACGCCGTCGCCCCCTGTCCCTTGCCTCTCCCTTGCTCCCCCGATCGATGGTGCCCTGCCATCATCACCGTATATTCAGGGACCATCGGAGGGCCTCCGCCGTGACTGCCTGTCATCACTTGTTTTTGGGAGAACACGTGACGGACGGCGGCGTATGCATCTTCGAGAGTCAGTTTAGGATTTTTTCTTAAAATCTCCCCTCGGATCTGTTCGAAGGATGAGTCATCTTGATGAACCACCACTGGTGGTGACGGGTTGGAGGTAAGTGTTGGAGTAATTTCCATTCTGAGTTTGTATTGTGTGGGATGGAGTTGTTGATTGAGTGTTTCTGTGGTTGTTGGTTTTTCGGAGATGAAGAAGTTCAAATGGTTTGTTGGGGTTTTTTTTCTGGGTTTGTGGGTCTCGGTTTTCTGAGAAGTTTGGTTGCGGGGAAAATCTGGGTTTCTGGGGAAAATATGGGTGTTTGGTTTCTGAGAAAAAAAAAATTCTGGGGAATAAAAAAAACTTCGGGTTAATTCGAAAGAAAAAAATACGAATTCGGATTTGGTGATGGATTGGAGATGGATTTCTGGGTTGTTTTTTCTTTTCGATGAATACGCAGTGAGCTTCGATTTGAACAGTAGTGGTTCGTGTGAACAGTAATACGGGCACAGTAACCTTCGAAGAAAAAAAATTTCGATTTGAAAACAAGATTTAAATTTGCTCTGATACCATGTTAACTTTCAGTAATGGATTTCCAATTACAATTCAAGGTTACAGTGCATGTATTTATAGTAATAAATACACTAAAAACTAAAAAACACACAAAACTCACCTAACAATAAATTACAAAAACAGTTATGCTAATTTACAAAGCTTAACTGTTTATATTCTAACTGTAATATTTAACAAATAAATATATATATTATATTCCAAAATTATGGTAAAGTAAATATTTATTAGGATTCGATATACTGTGACTGCAGAAGTACATCTATTTTTTACTCCTGCACAATCTCAGAATCTAATGGAGAGTTTGTTTTTTTCCTAGGAAAAATATGTGGTTGACGAGGATGCGTACCCCGTCCAAACCCGTTGTAATATTTCAATAATTGTTTCGCTTTTTTAGGAGAAAAAAAAACTAAAACTATTTTTGTATATTCATATTCAATATTTGTTTATTAAGTTTTTTAAATTGTGAAGTTGACATTGCAACAAATTAGGAATTCCAAAGCCGGAATTTTGACAAACTATAAAAGAATTACACCTAAAAAAGAATAGGTTTCGGGACATACAAGCTAGTTCCGCTTTTGGAACTGTCATATTTAGTTAATATCACGTAATGTAAACTATATATATAAAACAAAATGTGTTTGATTACTAAAATGAAAATAAATTTATTTTTAAAATAGTCTTAGGATGAGTTTCTCTTTTTTTTAAATATAAATTATATCTTTACTATCCTGAGACAATAACCGAATATATTATTAATAATATAATTATTCAAGACTTAAACCTCACCCAGTAAAGTTAAAGTTAAGTATCGCACTATATTAACCATATAGTAGGTGATTCACTAGTAAGAGTTTGGAACTAAAATGTTTGTTTTTCTTGTGATTTCAAGTTCGAATCTTATAATTACTAATATAATAAATACTAAATACTTACATGATCATTAATTTTAAAATTCATAAAATTAATCGAGATAGATAGACGCTAATCTAAAAAAGCATCACACCTTATTAAAGCTAAGTGTATATCATTGACGAGCTAAAAAAAAAGGTAAGGGGATGGCTGGTGGGGGCTATTGGAATAGTTGATGCAACTAGCTAGCTAGGTGAAATGCAAAGAATAAAGAAAGGTTTTCTCCATATATAACACCAAACGAACATTTATAATACACACAACCACCTGCACTGTATAACATATAGTTCAATAATAATTGATGATTTTTTTTTTCGGACCGTACCACATGATAGTATGATACTGTCCAAAATATTGATCGAGCTGCGAGACAAATAAAAGCCAGCTGACCACACTTCAATTTCTGACATTAATTTTGGTGGACTTTTTGTATAGTCTCAATGCTATACAGTGTGAAAGATACGGACAGGTTTGAAATGTGACATGCGAAATCTTCCATGGATTATTGGTAGGGTTCTTTCTTTCTATTTCTATTTCCTTGAGTACAAGGTTCTTCCCCTGCATGCATGGCGTTTGTCTTTGTCCATGATCTTAACCAGGCAATCAAATGAAATCTTGAGCTGTTTAATCAATTGATTAATGACGACGGGTCTGATTTATAAAATGGGACGTCTCAACTACCCAATTAAAAACATTTCAAAATCAAAACATTCTATTCAAATTAAAAAAATAAAACACGAAACTTGTTATTATATTTGAAATAAAATGAAATTGTCAAACACAAATCTTTCAGAAGATAGATACGGATGGTCCCTCGGTAGATTACATATATTGAAGATGGGAGGACTGTGGAGTGCTTTTTAGGTCACTGTGTGTGTGTACTGGCTTGGTCTGGGAATGGCAGTTGATTGATCTTCTTTCTTTTCACGCAACAACATCACTCCATTCACCCTTCCATGTAGAAAAAAACAACAAAGAAAGGGGAGGGTAAATGATGGAGTAATAATTTTAGCACCACAGAGTTCTATCTTTCTTCTTACTTCAATTTTGTCTGTTTTTTATCAGTCATTTCAGTTTTTTTTTTTTTTTTGCTGTACAGTTTAATTATAGATGTTTTTATATGGTTTAATTTCAGATCTGACAATGAGTTAGGTCGAGAGAGTTTTATTTTGTGGCTAATTTCATCATCATATTTTTTTCACTTGTCAACCAGGATGTTTTTAAATTGGCCAAGTCAACTAGGTTTTTTGATGTTAAAAAAACCTTTCACAGAGTTTAATTTTAAATTTGAACTAGACAAGAAATTAAATTAAAAAGTTTTTTTCTTGACAATTTTACCTCTTTTTTCCTCTTAATTTTAGTTTTAAATTTGTATTTTACCTATCAGCTAAGTTGCATATATATACCGGCCAAATTAACCGAGTCACGTCGAGACAACCCTCATTTAATTTAATTATATGGTCGTAATAGATAAAAAGATTGATCAAAAGATTTCAAAGTTGAGTTGCTGAGCTAAATTTAATAGCAATGTTAAATAATTTTTATACTCTAAATATTTTTTTATTGAATAATCTTTCTTGCATAGAGCAAGGTTGTAACTTGTAAGGGTGGAGGACCCAATCCATGCATCAATAAATAGATAATCAAATTGCTTTGAGCCTTTCTGTCATATCACAAACCAGGTTTGGGCGATTTGCCAATAAAATTTGCAGCCCAATTTCAAACTTGTAAGTATTAGGGTTTCTCACAGAAAGTCTCAAGATTTTAGAGGCTTCTTCCTCTTCTATTGCATGGGCCTCCCATTATCAAATAATCAATACTCTGGGCCCCCATTACCCCTTATTCTTTCATTTCAAGTTTTGGTGCTGGGCATGGAAGCAGGCACTGGCCCCAGCATTACATCTAAAAAGATGAGTTAAAATTTAAGATATTTTCTTGTATGCAATTGTTGTCAATTTCCATTCCATTTATGATAAGATTAGAATATAAATATTGAGTGGAAATATTTAAAAGTATTCACCAAATTACATTACACTTTACCCATCTATAATAGACCAATTTTTTTTTTAAAATATTATATATATATATACACACATATAAAAAAAAAAATCTTCCAAGAGATGGACTTATTTTAAACACACACAAACTAGCAGTACTTCAAATTATTGAAACACGATTTAGCTAAAAACAATTCCACACTAGTTCTGCACAAAGAAACAAGACAACTTATAAGGGAGTGCATACACCTGATTGTTGATTTTCATAATAATAATAATAAAATCCAACCAAAACCAATTTGATAAAAAAATATGCACATGACACCAAGAAAATGCCATTTTATTCAAATCAAGCAGTATTACAAGCTTTATATATCTGCTCACAAAAAATAGAAAAGAAAAAAAAATGAGCACAAGAAATCCTCACATCAAGCTTCAAACCCTTCCAAAATCCAAACCATGTGTACATCAAACAGGCCTGTGTAAGAGAATAATCCCATCTAACTACAAACAAACTTGAGCGTTTCCATAATGTATACCCTATCACAATCTCTGCAGACTCCCATTCTTGCGAATCATGAACATAAAAACACATAAACATTGTACAGGAAGGCTATGATTAACCCAATTAGAATCTGGTCCCTTAGAGAAATTGTCTCATAATCTCTATGTGTAACAATTTCCAAATTTGAAGATAAACACTTGAGCTCTATCAAGAAAGAAGCTTGATCATCTTGTAGGTGTGGCTCACAGATTATTTCCCCAGAAACACTTTCGAAACTTCCCTGGCTGCATTCCTGATATCATGAGTGAGAAACTTAACTTATCAAATGAATTCGGAGAAGGAAAAATAAACAGTGAAATGATCAGGTTAATTACCCCAAAATGTTTTCCAACAGTGACAACAATAGTGTCTGGCCCTGCTTCAAAAGACAGAGGACCTCGGTCTGACTGGACAGAAAATTGAGACTGAGTTGTGGGAAAATGGAGACACAAAGTATGATCAGAAGATTTCCTGTTTTCGTCATCGAGAAAGGGTGGTTTCGACCTGGTTTCATTTTCGTGGTTGTATCTGAACAAGCTAAGGATGGACTCTTTCCCTTGCACTGTCACTGCTTTCCCAAAATGCTGCTGGCCTGTGTTTTCGACTAAAACTTTAAATAGTTCTTGTGCAATTGCATCAAGTTTACCAGCTACTCTCTCCATCTTTTCGCTGCAGAAAAAGAGAGATAGGCAATGAATAGTCTGCAGTCTGCACTGTTAATTCTAGACTAGAAATATGTCCTCAAGTGCAATCTGTTTTGGTGATTTTTGCCCTACAGAAATCATGCAATTCTGGATAAATATACGTTAATAATAAAAATAGAAGACATCAATTAAGCTAGTATAATTGATTATGATTTGCTAAACGTGAGAGGACTCGTGCAATCCCCTTAGGGCTATTTTTTTTTTAAGTCAATCAAAAGGAATGATCTAATCAACTAACAAAGAGGTCTCATCCTTTATCTTGGTAGTGAATTTACTCAGCAATGATGAAATCACCGATTTACTTCTTCATTTGAAGCTCTAAAGCCACCAAATGAATAATTTATCAGTGAATTGCCTTTAAGCGGAGTTAAATTTGTGCTTGTTTATGTGGCCAACCACCGGGTTTTTTAGCTACCAACCGCCATTTGAAACGCGGTTTTCTGCATAGATAATGGCCCTAAATGGGCAACTGGATAAATCACCTTGGGCTAAGAATAAATCACCTTCACATATGGGCTGCATTCATCATAGACTTATGTACCACCAAGTTGACTATCTTCTAACCAACAAGCCGATATCTCGGGTAAATACGAGGATCGGAAGAAAGAGATTACCTGAGATCACGAAATCTTTCAGCTCCGGCGAACTCTCCCGCCAATGACATTCTTTCATTGCCAGACAAAACCCACACTATCTCCTGTTGATGATTTCTCCGGGATCCCACATTTGTAGGCTCCAAAACACGGAAGACCAGGTCGGCTTCTTTGACCAAGAACCCCAACTCCTCGTCCGAAATCCCATGATCAAGAACCTTAAACGCCCCGGATTCCTTAACCGACTTTAAAAGCCGATCTTGACTCTCATGATCTCTGGATTTCAACAATCGGTAGCTGATTTCGGCAGGGATATTTTGATGTTTGTTAAGAGGAATATATGGTCCAGGCAAGGTAAGGTCAGGGACGTTTAAGGACTTTTCGAGGTAATCTATCAAGATTTCATTGGCAGCAGAACGTGTACCTCTGCCTGTGGGGATCGGTGATGGAGGTGGTGCCGGGAGGTTTAGTCCGCCTGTGCTTCGTGTTATGGACATGGCTGTGTACGGTCAAAATGAAAGGATGAATGAAGAAGAAGAAGGTGTCAAGGTGGTGGGCTTTCTCGGTTTGGTTAGGAACCTTTTGAATGTGTTTATTTTTTGGTTCGTGGGGTCTGTGGCGTCTGCACGTTTGGAGTAGAAGCCACGACTGATCATTCCTGTCAGAATTTTCACATATCAGATTGGCATCATGATGGGTCCAGAGAATAACTTGGAAATTATTAGGAGCAGTCTGAATCAATATTGTTAATATCCATAGTTTTTAAATTAAAAATATAAATATCATGTATAAGTTTGTAAATATATTAGACTAATGATTGATGATATTTCATTCATCATAATAAAAATATATAAATATAAAACATTATTCAAGATAAGCTTAGAATGCATATAATTTTAAACTTATAAATATGCCAAAGAAAATTAAAAAAAAAACGTATTTTTAAGATTTGCAACATATATAAGATCAAAGTTAACTTGTACACTATAATAATAATAATAAAATAATGCTTAAATTAAAATAATAATAAAATGTTTACCTATTAAAGCACTTTAAATGAATGAAGTTCTTTTATTGTAACTCTTTATTCTTAAAGTTTTATTGATCCATGTGCATCTAAGATGTTTGCTATATGTTTTTTAAGATTTCAACTACACCACCCTAGTTAAGATGTGTTTTTAAGTAAGATATTTGAACAAAATAACTTTATATTTGAAAGGAAAATAAAGACTTAAAATGAGAAGAAATATTAAAATATAAGGTGATAAAAAAAATATGTAAAAATCTAAAAAAACTCAAGTTAGAAACCCTTCCTTCACTTTGTTTTTGTATAGTTAATTTTGGGAGTTAAGAGGTTGAAAAATTAATAAAAATAAATTCTCACAATTATCAACATTAATTAGCTATTATAAATCAACAATTAAATCTAGAAAAAACAAGGACTCTTTAGAATTAATTTCTCATTCACCTATAGTTTATTTAAATCATGTTAATTAAACAAATTTCCAACAATATCATATATAAATGGAAGTTATCTCACCAATTTGAAAACAACTCAAAGATTTGTTGAGAGATATTGATTTGGTAAATTATTATGTCTAGATAGGCTTGGTTTTAAATATTTCTTAGTGAAATACTATCAGATTTACTTAGCTAAATAGTGAACGCGATGTCTTAAACTATTCAACTTTTTGTGTAAATCAAAATAATAGTACTCATGTAATTCTCTACTTAGAGATTTCTTTTGGTTTGCGGTATTGTGTTCTTTTTTTTTTGCCCTAAGCAACCTTTAGATTCATGAGTGCTTTAGATAATTAAGCTTTGATCAAAACTCTAAAAGAAATGGCCATATTACTCATTTCACTTGGCATATCAAGATATAAAAATTATTAAGAGCTCAACTCAACATTTATCATACTACAACTAGTACTTATTTCATCATAGAAATAAAAAGGAAATAATAATTTTGTAGTGTTATCAAGAATTTTATATGAATTAATTTTTCATTTGAACCTAGATTTTGTGATCTCCAATCAATTAGGTATGATTATCATCATTATACTTTTTCATCTTTCAAAGTCTTTAAGTTCACTCCTTTCATTATATTATACATAAGTTCTCTAAATAAACCTTTTGTTAGCAAATTCATAATATTATATATATATATATATATATATATATATATATATATATATATATATATATATATATATATATATATATACCCTTATACAAACTACTTTAGCTCAAACTACTTTGAGTTTTTAAGGTTTCTTAGCAATCATAATCAAGGAAACAAAGATGTTGTTTTAGACAATTATCCTTGCAATATAAAAGTTATAGCTGATAACATTCAAAAAGATATTATATGTTGTTGTAATTAAAATCATCAATATCATCTTGAATAATCTTAGTCACGAGTTCTTTGCTATTTTGATTGATAAGTCTAGTGAAGTATCAGTTAAAGAGGAAATGATTGTTTTCTCACTATGTAAATATGAAGAAATATGTTATTAAATGCTTTCTTGGTATTGTACATGTTCGGAATACAACTGCTTTATCATTTAAAGAGGCAATTAAGTCATTGTTTGTCAAAAATAGGTTTACTGTATCATATTTATATGGAAAGGCTATTGTGTATTTAGTAATATGAAAGGTGAATTTCATGGCTTGAAAGATTTGATAATGAAGAATGATCCATTCGCATATTATATTCATTGTTTTTCCTATTATTTGCAACTAGCACTTATGTATGGAAGAAAACCATGCTCATATTTCTTTGTTATTCAATGTGGTTTCTAGTCTTACAAATGTTACGGAAGCCTCATGAAAGAGAAAAGATCTTTTTTGTGAGAAGTAATACAGTTTAAGCACTCGATAATTATGACATTATAAGTGGTCAAGGTTTGTATGAAGAAACTCTATTTTGAAAAGCGAGTAATGCATGTTGAAACTTATATTATAGATATTTTATAAATCTAATTATATATTTTTCCTTTATTATTGATGTGTTTGAGGTCATTGTTGAAGAATGTGTAAATCTATACAAAAAGGTGAAGCTTATATTATTCTTGACTCGTTACAATCTTATGAATTTATTTTTAATTTGCAATTGAAAAAAAAATATTAGGAATCAAAAATGATTTTTCTCATACATTGCAAAGAAAAGATCAAGACATCATAAATGTGATGGATTTGGTTAAAGTCTTAAAACAATTTTAAATGATGAGGGATGAAATATGAGAATCCTTAATTGATGATTTTTATTTTTATTGTGAACACAATGTTGTTTTTCGATATTACATGTATGGGTCCAAATGATTCTTTTCATGCTCTTGATAAGAATAGTTGATTCATCTTGCTCAATTTTATCCATATACCTTCTTCTTGGTTAAGCTTATAACATTTGATAATAACCGGAAACTTTATTTTCAAAGCTAAAGAAATCAATGATCTTGCTAAAACAATTGGTGGATACAAATAAGGTTACGGTATATTCTTTAGGTTTTTTTATTTGTAAAATTAGTATAAATTTTTCCAATGACCATTATATTAGTAAAGAGAATATGTTTAATGATGAAATTGGTTATACAATCAAATCAATAATGATTGGTTTGATGATTGTTTGGTTACTTACATTGAAAAAATAATAATATTTGAAGTGCTGATAATGAAAAGATCCTACAATATTTTCAACTTATAAAGTCTCATAGAAAGCTATTATGAATTATAAGGAAAAAAAATATAATTTTATGGATCATTTTTTTTAAAATATATATATATATATATATATATATATATATATATATATATATATATATATATATATATATAATTTTTTTTTAACTTTATATTAGAAGGTTATAATTTGTAGACCTTTTGGATCTTAATTAATTTAATTATATACTTATATTGTGTTTCCTTACTTATATTGGATCTTAGATTCATCCCTAATTACATTTGTGTGAATGCAAGGTGTGAACAAATATTGGTGAAGGTGCTTAAACTATATTGCTAAAGGAGCATTAAAGACATCTTATTTGTTCGTTCATAACCTCGCTTCAAATAAAGAAAGAAATACAACTAAAAAAGAAATATTTTCTTATCCTCACAAAGTAACTAATCAGCTTCTATTAATTACTCCTTGAGCATTATAAATCTTTTTCACTAAAAGTGTGGGTTCAAGGTATAATATCTAAAAAACATTATTTGAATTTGTAAAAAAAATTACGATGACTATTTTTTAGTATTGATACGGTGATATATTAGATTAACTTGATTTCATGACTTAGCTCACCAAACTCGTATTTTGGCTAATAAACTCAACTGGGTTTACTAGTTTTTTTTAACTATTTTTTACTTAATGATACAATAACAAAAATAAATACTCATAACATTAAATATCAATCAAATATCAAGATGTTTGTTTGAGATTGCAATAATCTCATATAAAAGCACAATAAAATAAATTATAAAGACAGACTCAAAATCAATTAAAGATTAAAAGATTAAATTAACAAAAAACAACTTAGAAGGACTCAATTTAAATAAGTGTTTGAAAAATTGAGCATCAACCAAATGATAAATATTTGTTCGAGTCAATGATATAATTAAAAAAATTAAAAAAAAATAGTAAGGTAAAGAAAATATCAAAGAAAAAATTTGAAAACAAAAACATCCAATCGGAAAAAAAAATGAAGGATAAAGTAAAGAAAAGAAAAATCATGTTCATAATGTGGGGGGGGGGGGGGGGGGGGGGGGTGGGGGGGGGGGTAAAACTCAGTTCTTCCATGGAAGCACTGCATAGAATCAAACCTTTTATTTCACACCATAATATTTTCAGTCCTGGACATGCCACCTGCTTTGGCAGTTCTTCTATTAAAACCAAAACCTTTAAAGCCTCATAATTTGTACATTTATGACATAAAAACACACACCACAAAACAAAGTGTCGATCAACAACAACTAAAGAGATCAATAGCATGGCGCCTCACCATTTAAATCTCTTCTTTTCATCATCATCTTGAAGACCAGGCTCATGATATCCAATATTTTCAGCAGCTCCAACTGTCTTGAACAACCGCCGCTTGTTTATCTCCTCGAGCAGTGACCGGTGCAACAACTGGCTGCGCACGTCGACTTGGGAGCGGATCCGGCTTAGCTTCCGCTGTGGATTTGAGCTACTACATCCCCATGAATCCAATCGTGCATTTCGCTGTTTATTTTGTTTTTCACTCAAGCTATCTGCAGGAAAGAATCTTGTAGACTGGTGTGTCTTTCCAAAGCCTAGGGGCTCTTCTCTTACACTTGCATCATAATTATCTTCATATCCTGAGCTGTAATTCAAATTGGAGTCCTTGAAGGAGTTCAAAGAACTTTGAGAGCTTTCATCGTCATCGATAAACAGTTTGCCTGGATTAGCAATCACATATCTCAAGTTATGTTATCTTAATTCCTTCAATGAAGAAAACCATTATCTAATGCTTGTCAGTAGCTAGTTATACCTTCAAACCAGTCATGGGCAGGGGTCATATTTCTTCCTTGACAAGGTTTTGTCTGAAAGGAAGAGTTGAAAGCCAAAAGAGAAGCATGTGAAGAGGAATGAGAAGAATTAGCATAGAAAGGATGGCGAGGTCCGTCGATGTGGTCGTCATCATCGTCTTCATAGCTAAAGCAGTGCTGTGGATGATGGATTTGCGATGAGCTGCATTGTTTCCAGCCGGGAATTAAAGATGATATCTGCTCCTCTATCATATCAGCGATTTCGAATGGTTCCCAGTCAGTGATCTCCAGTTCTTTCACCATCTCCATTGCAACATCAATTGCTGTGTCATTCATGATGTCAAAGGGAAAGTATATGTTCCTGGTCTGACCTGAATTATGAAAAGGGAGTGGCATTTCAGCAAATTAGAAAAAAACTAACCAACAAAAACATCAGATTGATATAAATCTAATAAGATATGAACACAAAAAGCTCTAAAAATCATAACCAGGTTTGAAGGAGTGATGTTATTTACCATCCTTCTCAGAAATTTGCACTTTGAGAAAAATTGTGTCATCTTGCGGATTCATTGTCCCTGTGATCGTCATCTCTGTGGCCTTAGTTGGATCAGCCAAAAGAGATGGCATGATCTTCTCCTCTGTTACTTCAGGACTTGAACATGGCCTTGGAACTTTGGGGATAGTCCCCAATTCTGCTTCATCAGAGGTCAGAAATGGATCCAACAAAAGTTCTCGAGCTGGCAACCTCTTTGAAGCAGTCGCCAGACATCTCCCTATAAATTCTTGAGCTTCGACATCTTCAATCCGGTAGTATGCCTCTGGCAACTTTCCCTGGTAAATCAGGGAGCATCACATTGTATTTTTCACAGACTGTTCTAGTCATAAATGATCAAATTCAGAGTTCCTGGAATTGAAGATTCAAGACTTACAGAAGTCACTTTCTTGTATATTTGAGCAGGATTGGAGCACTCACTATATGGATACTCAGAAGTGAGCATCTCTAAGACACACATGCCAAATGAATATATGTCAACCAGCTCATCGTAATCCTCTTCATATAATTCCGGTGCCATAAATTCCGGTGTACCTGATGTCCAATCCAGAAACAGAAACTAAACACTCGATAAAGATTGAAATTTACGTGGATCGATATAACCAGGAATTGAGAAAGAAGTTACCTATGACACTGTGGGCATGTTGTGAGGCGTGAAGAATAGTAGCTAAGCCTAGATCTCCAATCTTTACTTGTCCAAGATGTCCATTGATAAAGATGTTGTCACACTTGAGGTCTCTGTGTATCACAGGAGGATCATGGCCATGCAGAAAAGCAAGACCGCGAAGGATTTGGCGCGACCAGTTCTTGATTGCTCGGATATCTACACGCTGGTACTTTTTCCTATACCTATTACCAGATTCAATCGCATATTAGGATTCCATTAAAACAACTTTTGATGTCAAAATCTGTCAAATGTTAAGGCTCTGGTTTCATTACGCTCTTAAGGTGCCTGAGGTGAACATTTCAGTGATGAAGTTGAAGCTTCTTCTATCAATGTCAATCCAAGATGTGTAGAATTTGATGATGGAGTCGTGATTGAGGTTCTTAAGGAGGTGAACTTCTGAGTATAGCCGCTGCAACTCCTCCGGTGTGCGGAAGACGTTGTGAAGCTTCACTTGATTCCATGCCACCTCCATTCCAAGAACCTCATCAAATGCCTTGTACACAGTCTTCGTGGCTCCTTTGCCAAGAACTTCTCTGAACTGCATAAGACTATCGTTACAGCTTGCATTTGTTCTATACTTGCATCAATGGCTTCAACTATTAATTTTGTAAAAAATTATGGATCAATCCCGATTAGTGAATTAAGTACATAGTATTAGTCATTCCATCGAAACTAATAATTGTGACAGGGCAGTATCTTCAAAACTCTGCGTTTTGTGTCTAATTCTTGGAGCATATGATGCAGTCGATGATATCAAAGCTCGTGTTATCACAATAATATCTCCAGTCCTCGTGGTTGCTGGCACAATCTGCTTTCAATAACTATCCCTCCCATTGACTCTCTTTTGGAATACTAGTCAGTATAGAAGAGCAAAGAGAAAATAAAAGTCAACGCTATTTAATAATTATTATTTTTTATTAGTATTCATTAACAAAAAATGGAAGGCTCTTCAGCATACTGGCGAGACAGGGTTGGTTTAGAAATAAGATTGTTTAGTGGGTTGGTGTTGGATGTTTCATCATCCTATGGGAGGAGGGGCCAAAAAAACTAAAGGCCATTGACTAAAAGCAAGGATTGAAAATATATTAGAATAATATTATTTTTTTATTTTAATATAAAACAAATACATCAATCGATATTTTAAAAAAAATTGAAAAAAGTTAAAAAAATAATAGGTTGTGCTTATCTATTAAACGAAGAGTAGATGGAATTGATATCCATATTCCTCGATGTGATGATGCTAGATTACAAAAAAAACTGCTCTTGATGGACTGTCCTGCCCATTCTGTCACCCCAAATTGATGTTTAATGTGTAATTAATTAATTATATATGAAACAATCATTTCTTCAAGGAAATGATCGATAGTATTTATGATTCTTTATTGGACTGCTTTAATTGAAATTTACTTTGGCATGTGCAAAAATTGAGATGGACAAAGTTTACCGCATTCACAATTTGATGTTTATTGAAAATCAAAGAAAAATAATCAAGCCAAAAGGGTTTTTGATCATTTCTTTTTCCTATTCTCTTATGCTAAAATAATAATTAAAAAATAATAATGTTACATGCTACCAACCATTGATACTTGCAAAAATTTCTCAAGAAACTGTGATTGATAGATCACTCAGTTGCATGTTAGAGAATATATCATTGGATCTCAATTTTCCATAAATGGTTAGAATTTTATTTTACTTGAAGCTATGGCTATTATCTAGCAAAACATTGAAATTGAAGATCAAAGCACAGAAAATCTCAGAAAGAAAATTAAGCAAGAAATTGACTTACACGTCCATACCGACCAGAAGGGTCGGTCTCGGCATACCCAAGCTGTGCCTTAGCACCATCAGCAGATGCTCCAACTCGAGTCTTGTACATGGTTCAGAAAACAATGAATTTCCCTAAAAAAGAGACCCAGATGATTCTTTTTCAAGCTGATTTGTTACAGTAGTTTCTTTGCTGTAAATATAGTACGTAGTAGGTCTTACAACTAAACACACACTACAGAAATGGAGGTGGGGGTTGCGAGAGGTTAGCTAGTTGCTAGATGATCCGAGGTTTTCCTAGATTTTGATACGAAAAGACACCAAACAATAACCAGAACAGCCTTGAATAGTCAACTTTCAGCATAAACCAAGCCATTCCTACGACTTCGCATGAATACTTGTAGTATATCCAGGGAAACATCTGTCTTAGGATGTAGAGATGGAGAAGGCTTGATATAGAGTTTCAGATATTTAGATTTTGAGATGGAAATCTAACGAGAGAAAAGACTGTGGAAGATGATGAGAAGGTTTCAAGAGAATATTCTGTCAACCAATAAGAACAGCTTTTTTTTGGCTGATTGATGAGAGAATGAGGAGCTAAGACTGTGTGATTGTGGAGAGGATTGTCTTTTAGATTACTTTCAAGAAGAAAATGCTTAGAAATTCAAAAGATCATGATAAATGGGACTGAGAGCGATGAGTTAACAGGGCCCCTAAATTTGAAAAACCTGTGGCCACGCTCTGATAGCACCATTTGTGGATGTGAAGCAACCCAGGATTGAAAGATGGATTCAGGGAATCTGGAAAGATAAAGCTTTCAAGAGATTTGAGAGAGAGTTTTGGAGAGTTATCAAGAAAGATGTGAAGGCAAACAACAAGAGTATGCTAATGAATAATATAGAAGAAGATTAAGAAGGTGGCAGTGGTTGTGACGCGTGTGAAAGCGAAAAAAAAAAGACAATAGCAAGAAACGAAAGATTACTGGTTGAATCAAGGTATAACATAAGAAATCTAATCTGTAATTTCATTTATTAGTGTAAAACTTTATTATAGATTTAAAACTTCTTAAATAAACTCAAAAACAAATCTAAACAAAATAAGAATTCAAAAATAAAGGGAAGAAAATCCTAAACAAATTACAAAAAAATATAATTATCAATCTCAATATTTGATTTTCAAATTTAAATAAGAAACATTAAATCACCATAAAAAGAAAGTAAGACATGTACCAATTAACAAAGCAATACAATAAAATAATTATAGAAATAAATTACAATTGCCAATTACTCAAGATATTTTATCCTATTTGGTATTGTGGTTATTTTTTCATAAATAGTTGTCATATTATTTAGATTATAATCCAATAATATATTGTTTTACCTGCTATCACAACCATAGTATATAATAGATAATAATATATTGGATGATCATAAAACCACTGGAGAGATAGGTCAATGCGGTCCCCGATACATAAAAAGGAGCTGTCACCCTTTGACGAAGTCCAAAATGAGAAATTTAATAACCATGAAATATATTAAAAATATATTTTTTTATTTTTAAAAAATTATTTTTAAATGTATATAAAAATATCTAAAAATATTAAAAAAAATAATTTAAAAAATAAATTCTTTAAAAATGAGCGGTTACAAAGTCATCAATCTGTGTGTGTATATTGGGAAGAGAAGTCTGGTCTGGTGGCCTGTGGCTAGCTTGCCCTGGCTCAGCATGTCAGTGCATGCATTTAAATGTTTAATGTTTCATACTTTCGATTATAATCGCCTAATTAATTTTCAGGTTCCAGCAGTACTGCCTGCACCCTATGACTAGACTGTGGTGGTGTGTGTATGATCAACCAATGGCTTTGTACCTAGGGATGGAGATAATTAATTATATATGAATTGGAATATTTCTTATTTATTTATACTCTACTATATGAAAAATTAAAATATTTCTATTCATAGTTGGTCGGCCAATGGCGCTATACCTCATTGATATAATTATTAATTAAGTTTGGATCCCAGTTTATTATAGAAGAAATAGTGCGGCGATCATGATGATCTCGATTAAAAATATTATTTAATCAAAATTATTATATGTATTCCAGCTAGTGCTTAGAAGCTGGTAAGAAAAGAAAATGTTTCAGTCAAGGATTTGCATCATTGAGAAGGTTTCAAAACATTGTTTTTCATTAACTGTAGATAAGCAACAACATCGCAGCAGCTCAAAAACAATGAAAATTTTTATTATTATTTTTGTTTTTTAGATTATTTAATTATTTTTTAAAAAAATTATTTCAACATTTTTTTAAATAAAAAACACTTTCAAAAACAACTTTCATCAAATTTCCAAATAAGCAATTAGCAGTGCATGGTCATCATTCAATCACATAGAAGAAACAAGTTAATTTTATTATTTTGAAGGTCCAAAAGGGCCACTCGTCTTTTTCAAAGAAAAAACAATTCTCTTTAAATCTCTCAGCAATTAATTAAAAAAACAAAAGGATTAAGACAACATAAAAATCAAAGAGAGAAATCCCACAATTTTTCTTATTTTTTATATATGTTGTAGCTAAATCAAATATGCTGACATATTTGGGAGTATTTTTTTGGGGCCATATTATCTTTTTTAGGGGCCATATACTATTATTATTTTATATTTTATAAATAGATAGATAGATATAGGAATTAGTCGAAAGAGTTTTTGCTTGGCTTGAACAGCCAAAAACATGTGTTTGGAAGTGTTTTTAGTTTGAGAAATATTAAGTTAATATTTTTTTTATATATTTTTTATTAGTTAATACGAAAAACAAGAAAAAATATTTTAATTTTAAAATTAAAAAGTATTTAAAAAAAAAACACTTTCCACCACAATCTAAATCGCAAAAGTTTTTTTTTATATATATATATATATATATATGTTAGGAGCCCCACTGCCGATTGTATTCTTATCCTGTAATCATACAAAAACTTTAATTATTTTTCAATTGACTTGAGCAATTACATGACATCATAAAATTTGTCACATTCTCTTATTTTATTTTTCAGAGTTGACATTGCACGTCGATCGTTGGATCTTTATACTTATAGCATCGATCAAGCAATACTGTTAAATTTTTAGCATTTTTCCAGTGGTTTTCCTTCCTTTATTTATTTATTTTCTTCTTCTTCTCATGCCATGTGGCTTTGAGCAACAGGCAATAATTATTTTCAAACAAAGTATTTAATTTCTTTTTTAAAAAATTAAAATAAAATAAGCTGTAGCTGATGTCAATGGCTTACAAATAACTATGATATCTGTGATTGTCAGAAGACGGATTACCAGTAATCCATTGTTGAGATTTCATGCAATAATGTCTTTTTTTTTGTAAATAAATAAAAAAGCAGACAAGTGTCTGTGTGTGGTTGAAGCAGAAAACAATTGTTTACCAAAAACAATTAAAAACAAATGCACATTATTCATTTATGTAAATTTCAGCGAGCAGAACCGGAATTATTTTTTCTTGTTTCAAATCAATTGCTTCAGTGCAATTTTAATTATTAAAAGTAAAAAAGTATTCACAATACAAATATATTTATATTCTCATCAAATTAATATAGTGAAATTGGATTTGAAAGAGAATTAAAAAGATGATTTTTATCAAGTTCATCTCTTTATATTTATATAGAAAAGGAAACATTTATTTTTTATAATAATTGTTTAAAACAATTACAATTGTATCACAACTCTTTATATTTCTTGAATTAGACGGACCAAACTCAGCTCAAAAACCAACGATTCAGACCTAGCTTAAACCATAAATGTTCCCTTTTTTTTTTATTAATACCAACCTGATAGCCAAAAATAAAAACTTTAAATATTAAACTAATTAAAAACCCTAAATTTCTCTTGCGTTTTTAATTTAAACTACAAACAAATAGTGTAACCACCATACAAAATAAATAAAAGATAAAACTATAAAATATTATACCAATTAAATTATTTCTCTTGGTAAATGTTTTTTTTTTTTAAATTATACTTCTCATACCCTTAAACTATGAGTGTGTGCATTTATATAATGTGGAAAACTCCATTAAAAAAAAATATATAGTGAAAAAACATTATTCAAATGTGTGTTTAGCAATGATATTAAAAGTGCTTTTATCTGAAACAATACCAGATTGGTCATCATTTATATGATTTCAAGTACTTTATAAAATTAAAATTAAAATATAAAATATATAGTTTTTTTTTTTTAAAAAGTAATTGAAAATCTTTTTAGATAAAAAATAAATAAAAATTACTCGAAACTGAATATCATACCATACGGTACTAACCTTCTAAGTACCCAGAACCCACCACCTATAGCCCATTCTAACGGCCCAAACTCACAACCCAACCCCAGAACAAGAAAAGGCCACCAGAGCAGCTGCTGCTGCTGCTGCTTTCTCCTCCTTTTCCACTTCCCTGAAGCAGAAGAAATTGGAAGATGGAAACGAACAGAAAATCAAGAATTGCTTCAGTATTCATCTTTCTAATTTCACTACCCTCTGTTTCTCTTGCTTACCGGCCTGGAGACATCGTGCCCATGAGCAAAAAGGGTCAATACCACTCGGTCCGATCTCTCTCTCTCTCCCCCTCTCTATCTTTCTTTTAAGTTTTTCACATTTTAATTTTCTTTTAACTATTAATCTTTGATTTATTTATGGTTCCAGTCAAGAACTGCGTGGCATGACATGATCGGTAAACACTGTCCCATTTTTGCTGTAAATCGCGAGGTGCTATTTCTTCTTTTTTATTTTTTAATTGCAGGGTTTATGATTTTTATTCTTTTGAAAGATTAATGGGTTTTTAATTGATTATATATATATATATAGGTGCTGATTCCTATAGCAAAGCCAACTGGTTATACAGGGACTGATCCTTATAAATTGTGAGTGATATTTTTTTTTGTCTTCGTTGATTATTTTGGTTTGTTCGGAACTGATTTGATGTTAGGGAAATGAGTTTTGATACGTTTTAATTAAGGTTGGTGACTTAGTATTAAATGGGTGATATAATATTGGGTTGAATTTTGCTATGTTGAATTGGAGTTTAAGTGTGTGTTTTTGTTAGCTTTGAGGTGATATGATTTAGAGTTGAATGTTTGATTTTCTTGGCTAATGCAGATCTTTTCAAGTAGGAAAAGAGAAGCTTTTGATTCCTTGGCTTTTTGTTATAAATCGAAAAAGTTCTGAGGTTCCGATGATTGATGTGCATTTGGTAAAAATTGCATTTCGTTATTTTATTCTCTTTAGCATGGTAACTGGGTTTTATCATGCATTGCAACTGCACAGAATGGTATGCTTCATGAAGAGTATCTTATAAGATTTGATGGCTGTTGGCTTTTTGTGATGCAGAGGTATTCAGGGAGTGATCTGCATGGGGTCACGGCAAAAGTTATAGATATGCCTCACCACTGTATGTGCTATAGTTTACATTCTGCTTCTTTTTTAGTGTGCTAAAAATCAAGGAGACTGCTGTTCTCTGGAAGAAATTTTGTTGTTTTCTATAATATGTCGATGTATCTAGTATCTGGGCTGCATCCTCACTTGGTATGCATTTTTAGATACAATAATAGGCCATTTAAGTTGTCTCTTTCTCCAGAAAAGTGCTTATGAGGCTCTCAGTTATTTTTTCCCTAGCTTCTAAACACAATCCACAGAACATTTAGTATGACATGGATTCTCATCATGAATGACTAACATCATTTAACTCTCAATTAAATCACTTTGATGTCATCATTCTTGCATTATTTCCCATTTTTTCCTGTAAGCCTTTTTGAATATCGTTGATGCTGTCCACAAAGTTGTTTTTTTCAAGTCATTTTATTCCTAGATTTGGTGCAAAAAAAATCTTTTTCTTCCCAGCATTGTGTTGTGTCAAATGTTAACTTCTTGTTCCTTGAAATTGTTTTCCCGGTTCATATGAGCAATCTTGAATATATTGTTCAAGAAAAGTTTTTTCCAGCACTGATTCATGTGATATGTTAACTTTCGATGCACTGGAAATGTTTCCCGGTTCATACACTATGTTTTGTGCACATTGTCTCCAATTTACACTTGATGATTTAATTTACTGCTCTTTATTATGCTTGTTGTTCAGCTTCTTAAGCTCGTTATTATATTTTCTGTACTTTATTATGCTTTTTTCATACTGTTTGATTAAATCTTTGAGAGCCTTCTCAATAGTTACTGTTTTGGGTAACTTGTCATAATGCCATCCAACTCTTTTCTGATAGGTTTTCTCACAGCACTTTATTATCTTTGTCTTGAACAGATGTTGAAACCCATCCAGAAATTCGTCAGCAATTCTGGGATCCCCAACATTGGCCTAAACACATTCTCATAAGATACACATGGTTAGTATCAGTTCTGCAGAAGCTAACTTCTTTATTATTATCTTCATTGGCTGATAGGCGTGTATTTGGTTTAATCTATCTTTTGAACATCTTGACTTAATAAGTAATGATTATGCAAGTTTACTTACTTTGAAGTGTGGGAACCATTTCTGTTTCTATAATTTCCTGCTTTGCTGTATGTCAGGATTTTGCATGCACTCTTGATTTTTTGTGTGAAGATGATACTAACATATTTAAAGATGCACTAATCTTCAATCTGTTGGCCATCTTCCCTGTTTAAATTGGATCAAGCATTCACCTAGTGATTTTCTGTGCAGCACCCCTTTCTACTTATTGGTTATGAATCATCTGCCCACTAATTGCCTAGCAAACCAGCTAAAACTTCCACAGTTGCTCTTCTGCCAGCTAGTTTAGCTGGAAAACATAATTTGAGATTTGGTTTTATGTGCATTCCTTAATTTGCTTGCACATGGGTTCAAGATTTAGTTCTCAAATCCAATTTTCTTTTCATCTCCCATTGCTCGTTGATGTTAAAACCTGTCTAAAGATATAGTTTTTCAGCAGTATCCCGTGTCGTAAAATTCACATTTAATGGCATGATTCCTATTTGAAGCACAGAGAATAGAGAGTAAAGTCTTTGATGCTTTGCTTGAACTGACTGGCATGTATGGTGCTGCCTTAGAAGCTAATCATTTCTTGCAATGTAGTAAAAGATTTAAGCAACTTCTGATCTCAAATAACATGGGTTTTGTTCTTGTTCTGGCATTGCAGGAAGGAACAATCAGAGATAGATGTGAGCTCTGGATTCTATGTTTTGTTTGGTTCAGGTAATTTTTTGCCATTCAGTCAGTAGATCTTCTGTGGTTGTGCTTTTAGGCCTTACGTTCCATTATTTTCACGGGTTGATTTGTTTTCTTAGAAGAGCACATTTACACAAACTATATCTAATATAGTATGTACATGCAAACAGGTTTGATGCTGTCCTTTATTCTCTCAATCTACATCCTGCAGTCATCACGGGACAAATTAGCAAGGTATATTGTTTATTCTCCTCGTCATTTGAAAGCACCATTTTCCTTCTAAATGATGGAGTCTGAGCTTCTCGGCAGTGTCTTAAAATGGCGTAGGAGATTTATTGTTTCATATCTGCAATTGTTTCTAGGTTTGTAAGGGAGACTGTTGCAGAAAGCAGCATGCCAGCGGGAGGAGTTGCAAAGGTTGAATGAGGGACCTCAAAAAGTTTGAATACGTGCTGACCCAAAAAGCTGCAAGGTGGAACGTGAACATCTGCATTGAACCAGGTAGAGTGACTTATGAGATTGAAATTCTCTAGAATTTCAAGGGATCAAAAAGGTGATAAAAGTGCTGATAGTCATGTAATAACTAACAAATTACTTAGATTATCAGACAAGATCATCTGTTGTTGAATAGCTGAAAAACTGTACTGTGCATAGAAAATACCGGCGACACATTCATAGATTTCCAAACTGAATCCTTGTTTCATCCATGGTTGAGTTTTATGGTACCGGCCACACTTTCATAGATTTTCAAAATGAATCCTTGCACTTCATACATGGTTGAGTTTTATGTTAGGGGGATGCATTTCATTGCGGTACTCTGATTGCTGCCTGCTGTCCATATCTTCTGGCAGCAATTAAAATGAAGTCAAGCTTTGCCTTTTTAAAAAAAGAAATAATAACTCTGAAACGCATTATTTTAGTTTATAAAAAAATATTTTTTCTCGATGACTAGACAAAGATCAGGGTTGGTGGTGGGTCATCAAGTTAGATTTGTAGAACCAGATCTCGGGCTAGTAGGTCACAAGATAGATCTACTGGGTTACTCCTGGTAAGGTCATGGGCTGGTAGGTCATCAAGCTGATTCTCCGAGCCCGATCACCAAATTGGAGATCATGAAATTCATCTTGGCACATGATTGGGATCAGTGTTGCCCAATATAATTAAATATTTCTCATAATCACTTCCAGAAGCAACATCAGATAGGTATTTTTTTTTTTGTTTTTTAACATCAGATAGGGTTGTGCATGCCATGTTTGGACCGGCAGACCTTCTGTGAATAACATGTTTCAAACTCTTTCTAATGTTTATGCTTTGTTTTTTTAAGGTAACAAAATGAGAACTGATCTCAAAAAAAATATTAAAAAATTCATATTTTTCGTTTTCCTCTATATACTTCCAAATCCTTTGTGATTGCAAGTCAATGGTATTTGTTAATTAGTGGCTAATTAGAGAATTCAATGACTCTCCACTACTCAAGTCTCCATACATATGTTTCTTGTTTAATTGGTTGATATTATCTTATAGTAATCATCATTCAACCCCCTAACCCCGAGTCACTAAAAAACTTACAAAAACAAGGTCCAATCTGTAACATTTTGTTGTTAAGTGAAAGTCCAAGAGGTTGTTTGGAACTGCATTCCAAATGGTTTTTTTTTTTTTTTCTAAATCTTAATTATTCCTCCAATAAATAAAGGATTGGTATCATGGAATAATGCTCAACTCAACCCTAACTAAATAGCAGTAGCTTTGCTACCCAATTTTTAGGGTATTTTAGAATTCTAATACAATTTAATAAAAGTTGTGGGAAAGTAAAACAAGTTAGAAAAGTATTGTGGAAATCAAATAGCACAGTTTGAACACATTTGTAATTGACTTGTTTCAAAAATCATATCCCTCAATTTACTTAACACGTAAGAAAATCAATGCAAAATTTTATGAAGACTAAATAGCAAAAAAAATAATATTTAAGATACAATGTTCAAGAAAGAATAGGTCATTGGACACATACCAAGGCCTCATTTTTTACACATCCAATATTTTAATAAAGATCTCGATGAAAGGATCATAACACTACACTTTGAAAGACCACTAAATATGGTTGTAAACTGTTAAGGGTTTTGTTCGTGGGGTTTATGGTTAATCACAACCTTACTTGATAATTTTACAAGATGTAGCTAGTTTTGTCTCGTCGAGATATTTATAACACTATCAAGTGTATGAAATCAGAGTTGTCGTGTGACTTAGGTGACCCATTCTTTTTTTAATATTATTCACTCATTTTTTTTTCTTTTATCACTTCATTTTATCTTGTTTTTTTAATTATTGGATTTTCGTAAAGAAAAATCAAAAAAATATCTAGATATATTAATTTGCAAAAAAAATAATTTAAAATTCTAGCTAAACAACAAAGTAGTATAGAAAAACATGTTATTAAACGTGATTGTTATTCCAAATTACATTTACATAGGTGACATAAAGTGGAAAGACATTGGATTGGAGAGGTAGTTGGTCCCATTTCTGTTTTGTTCATCAACTCACTGATACATTGTACTCTCCGAACAGCATCATGTGTGCCTTCCCAACTACCTCTAGATCAACACATTCTTATCGTTGGAAACCTGTTAGGTATTGTCGTACTGTTATGATTTGAAAACATAGGTTTGATTTTTTATATATATAAACTATAGTCTTTTTCATTCTTCTTAGTATAATTATTTATATTATATTGCTTCCTTGATTGATAAGGTTTTTTAGATTTCAAGGAGTTTTTGACGAATTCAAGGTGTGATTTGATCAGAATAAACACAACTCTTAAATAGAGTTGAAATTTTATGAGATGATTTCAAGATTCTATTTATTTTCGAAAAATAACTTTTATGGCTAGTATGCTGCTCATCTTTCAACAGAAATAAAATAAGATTGGGGAAGCTAGCTATGGTGCCAATGGCTATACTAGCCATGTGATGGCCATATATAAACCATTTCCATACTTCATTTTGAATACTGAGCCGCACTTCGTTTTCCTGTTATTGTAATCTTCTTGGCATTATCACTGGAGGGAAAAGAAAAAAACATTATCCCACCAGAAAACTCCAAGATTCATTCATGATCATGTCAAATTAATAGCAGATATCATTCGAAAATAAAGAAAGAAAGATGAATATGACAGATCTTGGTTTACTCATTGCATTTATTTTGATTAATTATCAAATGAGATATTATAAACTAATGTCTACATTGAATTAAATAATTCCCTCTCCCCCAAGCTAAGGAGAGTGGTGTTCTCTAGGAAATTGACATTAGTTGACAATACCCTCCATGTTAGAATTAATGCACACCAAACACCCCATATGGTTTTAAAATGAGACCTCGTGGTGACGACTCGAGGAGAGTTCCGAGTTGATTTAGATTTTTATTTGATAAAAAATAAACACGATATCATTAGAAAAACAAATAGGTTTCAATACTCTCCGGGTCAAATTTTTTTATATTTTTTGTTGAAACCCGACACGATAGAAACTCGAGTGACCCGGGTGATAGGTTAACCCGACAAGTCAAGTTGGGTTCTTAAAAAACTCAAATTGCATCGATTAAAATTCTAAAAAAAATGAACAAGTTGAGACTTGGCACTGTTTCGCAACTGCAGACCGCTTATGCTTGTAATTTGGTTGGTTAAATGTGGTATCTTTCGTACAAATATTAAAGGGGTTGGGATCCTTTTTGCTGGCTGGTCCCAAATATTGATTTGTATGCATTGATGCACGCCCCTGCAGAAATTATGTAAAAGTAAATCCAGGAATCCATGCTCGTGTCTTTGTTAATCCAGCAAATTAAAGAAAGAAAATAAATCCAAAAGACAGAATGTAGACATTGCAAATGGTCAGACATGTTAAAGAGGAGGAGGAGGTAGGGTATATTGTATGGCTTCGACCTAGTTGTGTCAGTATTCAATGGAAGTATGCTGTTTGCTACCTCGTTGTCTCGCTTTTGATTGTTTAATTTATTTGATCACCTCAACTTGAGGATTGGAAATCAAGTGTTGTTAATTTGATGATACTTTATTGGGGAAATTGTTTTTTTTCAAAATTGCTTCACGCACGCACGCCCCCACGGACACATGCATAGCTCTTTCATGGATCAAGAGACAAGAAGAAATACAATACATAAATAGATTAAACTAATAAGTGCTTTGAATTTCAAAAATTGCACATTCAGTCCTTTTGTTTTCAAACTTGTTCATAAGCATTGAGCTATATCTCCAGATTTGTGTTTTTCATGGGGAGAAAACACCCTTTTTCTGTAGTAAAAAATCCCAATTCTTTCGGTCTGATGATTATTTCCTTGAACAAGTAGTTTCACTGAAAATAACTCTACTGTTCCTGCTAACTACCTTTTTTTTTTCCGAGGAAACCTTATTCAGAAAAGCATATTTTATGGGCTCAGATGAGCGAGTAAAACTTCAGGTGTCACGGACTCTTAGAAGAGATGTATGCTCTGATTCGAACTTAAAAACTGCTATGCAGATCTTAAATCATTTGTCATCACGCCACACCTCTTAGAGACTTTTGTTAAATACATGCTTCATCAACAAGAAAAAATTTATCCCAACCCTTTATCAAATCACAACCAAACCAAAGATTACAATAGCCCGAATTCATTTAAAAACACCCTAACATTAGCCACGGAAACCATTAATTCTTGGAGAATTTTTAGTGTCTATGTCTTTGACAACGTGGGATGATTTATTATTTCTTATCTGTTTTGATAAATGAAGGGGTTTAAAATCCAAAAGAAAAACAAAAACTATAGATAATAGGAGGGATGGTTGCCCTAGCCGTATCCTGATATAGAGTGCCAGAAACTCTTGTAGGAGAGAAATCAAGAAAATGCCCACCAATATAATAAAAAAAAAATGCCTTCTCTATATCAAATTATCAAGAAAAAATGTGAGTATCGTTATTTCCCATTATACCCCCCTGGATATTTTTCACTGAATTGATACTCGTTGATATCATCATCTTCCACGTGTACTAATTTATAATATGAACTAAACAGATTATTAGTACATAAATCATTTAATAATACCCTTAAATCATTATCAATATTATACAAGAATTCAAATTCCTCCATAATTAATAAATTCTCAGTTTAACAATAACATTAATAAAATATAAAATGTACTCAGGCCATTATTTATTTCATTAAAATATACCCAGGTCACAAAATTGAGCTCATTTTCATCAAATTAAGAACAAATATAACTTTTTAAAATCTTATTAGTATTTCTATTTGTATTTGTCAATTTTCTAGCGTGATAAATGTTCTTGAAACAGAGGTTCCATAGATAATGACATGGAAACACGTGGTTTGAAAAGTGATTAGTGAGTAATTAAGGCATAATTCGAATATTAAATTATAACACAATGACCATTCAAATAGTTTGAAATACCTTGAAACATATTGATTTTATTATAAATATTAATATTAATTAATATAAGCAGTTAATCTAAGGGATTTTTTTCGAGAGGCTCATTAAGTTTTGTCTGATTTAATAGGCGATAATCCTCTCTAATTAAACTTACAAAAATCTAAAAGCCATGGTGAAATAATACTCTCATACTCATTGTATACTCATATCATGGGCATTGTGACCCCCCCCCCCCCCCCCCCCTATGGACCTAATTATAGGCTAATTTAGCTAATTTTATGGAATATTAAAAGACATGTGACTAAAATAAAACACACGAAGAATATAGTTGATATTTTAAAATGTTTTGTGAAATTTTCTACTTATTCATTACTAACTATAAGAATAAAATCCCTCTAATTTCTGGAAATTCAATAAAAAATAACTTTGATTCAAAACTTTTTTATTTTATTTTTTTAGCCCATAGTTTGTGAAAGAAGAAGAAAAAAGTCATCGGATCTCAACTTCAGAGAGAGAAGGGAATATCATTGACGATGTTTATAACCACCAAAATAGTCAATCTTAATATGTAATGGTTTCCTCTAATAAACTTATGTGTTTTTTTACTTGAAAGTGCCTAAAAAACATCTAAACTCAATAATATTATTTTTTTTTTCAAGTTGGTTTCCAGTTTTGAAATGGGTTCTTAGTTTTTTTGAGGTCATGTATAGGTTTATCAAGGTGTGTGGAGCCATGCACACCCTTACTGAATAGGCCAAGTGTGTTTGACATGTCAAACTATTTTTATTATCATTTAATTAAATAATAAAATAATTTTGTTAAAAAAAATCATCAAACACAATCATGCCAAAGGTTCGTGTTGCGAGATTAAATATCTCGATTTATAGATATCTCTCGGTTTTTTATATTTTCATCTTCGTATATCACTAATGATGTTTTCTTATATATTAACACATATAGCATTTGATTTATTTGATTACATGTATGCATAAGCTTTTTTATGTATACTTAATAAAGTAAAGATTATGTAAAGAAACACATTGAAAAATATGCATATATAATGTTTTTAGAAAGAAAAAAAAACTAAACCCGCCACACAACAATTATTGGAGGGCAAACGAACCCAGAATCAGTGATCTTCCACCCTTACAAAGTTCTTGATCGATGATCGAGTCAACTAACTACCAAATTATCAGTTGGATCCTCCATCTATATATATTTCTTCTATCGAACACTTATATCAATATGATCGCAGAAGTAGCTAAGTAGTACACGTACATGCTAATACTCATCTGTTTTCTAGCTAACCCTAATTGTTTTCAAGTCTTGGAACTTAACAAACCCGAGAAGTGTTCAATTTAAGATATGGTAATGGTAATGATCGGCTTATAAAAGGATCACGCAACCAGTAAATCCGTGGATGCAGAATGTTTGAGTGATTGAGTTCACTCCATTCCTATTGGCTGCTATGTAGAAGCAAACCCACCCACACGCACGCTAGCCAGGTTATGATGAGGCTACACAGACCAGGTTGAAAAAATAATTGAAGCTGTCCTGATAAAAACTAATAATTAGGTGCAACTGGGGGTGGAGAAGGAGACATTAGCATGAGCATTATCATTGTGCTTTTCGCAAACCCATATAATTGAAGCGCAAAGAACCAATGGAGGGAAAGAAAACTAAGTGAATAATTAGACCCTTTTTTTTTTTAATTAGTGCCCATGACCAAGAAAAACAGGTACTTGGCCATTTACAGTCTCACAAGTACCATTTCTGCTAACACAACACATAGTGCTCTTCCAAAAGCAACCTCTCCTACGTGTAAAGAACAAAAGTGATTAGCAACAAACATATCTTGTTAGCTTGATATATTAATAATCTAAGTATAAAGCCCAATCACATGAATGGAACGTCTTAATCATTATTTTTTAAGACTAAAATAGGTGCTAATCAAATCATCATCTTGTGTTATATGTCGTGATAGCATAATGTTTAACGACGAAAATAATTAGGAATACTGTGCAAGTCAAAAAAAAGACAGCAAAGGGTTTAAAAGAAGAAATATTCCTTTCCAATTCTAGCCAATGAGTCAATCGAATTCTCCATCATCTACCATGAAAAGAAACTCCGCGCTTGGGCACAGCTAAGGCTAAATCTGCTTTAAGCATGAATGGGAATCGAAACCCATGGTGTGATGGAAGAGGCACCTTGTAAAAGTTCCTAGATACCTAAGGCACAATTAAATGAAAATAAAGGCTCAAGAGCTATCTTACAAAGCTTGATGGGCGGGCCAAAAGGAGTATATTTTGCCAATAAAATGGTGAAGTGATACATATAATGCAGGTTACTATTAGTAAAGGGTTTGGCCAAGTTTGCCAATTGATAATAAATAATAAATAAGGAAGTAGCTCAAAAACCCATTTCGTGATGCCCAAAAAAAACCCAAGTAATTTGGGGACATGATTTACATCTCGAATTATCAGTTAATTTCTTGATTCTGATAATATAATCTATTCTCTCTAACTGAGGTGTCAAGCGGTTGATAGTTGATGCTTTAATACTTGTAAAAGATCTCATTTGATAAATTTAAATACTTTAAGATAATTAAGTAACTATGTTTTAAGAGGAAACATCATGATATCTCAGAGAGAGGCTTCTTAAAATAAACATGCAGTGGAGAATGAATATGTCGACCTCTCTTGTTTAAAAGTTCTTTTGTGTGTATTTATAGCCAATGGATCTGTTTTGGAGAGAGGAGGGAAAAGTGCAAAACCTCCCTCATAGAATTCTAGTTCTTATTGTTCATATGTTATGATAGTCCCAATTAGGAGACATATTTATGGTGATTAGGGATGTCATTAACCCAACTCTTAAAAGAGCAATCAATGGTCTTTTCATCTATTTTCAACAAACAACGTCAATCAGGATGTCTTAAACAATCCAATTAGCTTGGGGACAAAAATTATTTCTTGGATTATTGCTTAATCATTTGTTTTTGACAATTTGATTCTTTATTGTAGTTGAGGTGGCAAATGGTTGGTACTCTAATACCCGCAAAATGTCCTCTATATTGAATTCAAAGACTCTTTGATGTTTAAGAAAGTATCTTTTTTAAAGGAAATGATATGACATCTTAGAGAGAGACTTCTAAAATTATATATATATATATATATATATAGTGGATAATAAAGATGTTGACCTATCTTGTTTAAAAAGTCTTTTATGTATTTATAGCTCATAAATCTTTGTATAAAGAGATGAAGGGTAGGAGTATAAAAAATTTCTCATAATTTTAATGAGGAAAAATATCTCTAATTTTATCATGAGAGATTATCTCTTACCTTATAAGAGAAAAATATATTTGACTTTATTAGAGAAAAAACGGTATTTGACGATGTTAAAGGATGTTGGGTCTAACAATATTATGAGTCATGAATGATAAGGCTTGGGGTTTAGCACTTGGCTAAGACTAGAGACACTAGGTCTAGTAACCTTGCTAAACCTATGTATAATTGGACTTAGCGCTTGGCTAATCTCAAAGATATTGAATCTCGTAAACTTATCAAACTTATATTTGATTAGGTTTAGCGTTTAATTATATCCTGTGTTTGTTTGGATCATTTACCCGACTTCTAGTTTTTTTCAATGATAATTTAGGTAAGGAATGTATAAAAAAACATTGACTCGTCATCAATATTGAGTTTTGTAATCATTATTCTTCAAATATCTTATTTGGAAAAAAAAGTGAAGGATTAAAGTAATTGAGTTATTAATAGAGTGTTGAAGAAAATGTGTATTATTTATTCGTTCACTTATAAAATAATTTTATATTTTAAGTATTAATTTCATATCCTTAAATTGTTATAAAATTTTTATTATATGTTTTTTGTCATCCTTATGTCAATCCTTTTCAGTATCTGATTTCAAATAATCATCTAGTATCTTGATAACAAACACACACACATATATATTCATATAAACCTTCTTAATTTTTAGTTAAATAAAACTTCTATCCTTGTCAAAAAAAAAAATGGTATTTAGTTTTCTTTTCACATGATAATATTTTTATTTATTTTTCTTAAGCAAATCCTTTATTTCTATTCAAAATCACCAATCTTATCTACCATAACTTAATTAAAAAATCATTTGACAGAACAATTTAAACTCTTTTGAAATAATCAACAGTCAACACCAGTTAAAGACTGGTCACTTATGACTTTAAAAAACAAAAGAAAAAAAAAAGTTGTCGGTCAATCATGCGTGCTCTTTACAGTGCTATCCCACTCCTTCCCATTCCCATTCGTAAGATACGAGTTTGAATTTTAAATTATTATTTTTAAGCTACGCATATGGAAAAACCCCAAGTAAGTAATAGAAAAAAATATTCAAAAAGTTGAATAAAATATGATTTTTCCTCCAGCCGACGTCCCAATGTGAGTAGGACTTGTCAATGCTGGCCGGTGTTTCCATTTCCCTTGTGAGATATTCGTAGGATAAATACAGCTTTATAGGTACTTTAAGTAACAAATTATTATAACCTTAGTAAGAGGTTAAACAAATTAGAGACAACCTTAGTGAAAGAAAAAAAAACAGTAAATATTCTTTCAGCGTGCACCTCTTACAGTCTACCACATTACTCGAATGGTTTGGGTGTCTTAATTAATTTAATTAATTAATTAATTAATTAATTTGTCCAATATGGAACCACATATATATATATACACACACACACACACACACACACACACTACTACAAGTACGATAAAATTCAATATTCGTGAGCATTAACAATACTATAAACCCATAACTTCATGAGCTTAAATTCAACCAAAACTCTGAGGTTTTCTTTTTTATTAGCCTTCAAGTACATAATCACGTAGCATAGGACAAGGGTTAAGAGATTAAAACAACCAAAAATAAAACTATGCGTGTCGTAGAGAATCACACCTTTCTTTCTTAGTTAGTAATGTAAAAAAAAAAAAAACTCAGGGGGGGCAATAATGCCAAGAACGTATTATTAGAGTATTTGTTTGCCCATGATGCAATAAATTAAAATGCTATTACTGGCATGGTTTCACCTCTTTTAGCACACTAGAGAGCCATCATTCTTTGTTGCTATCTAGCTTATAACCACGTGACTTCGTCAATTTTACTTTCTCAACTTGCACAAGTACCTAAATAGTACGGCCATATATATGTGTGTGGTTATATATATATGTATGTATGCAAGTTCTTGTGATGGCAAATAGATTCGTCCTCCAATCAGAAGATAAAAGATATAGAATTTTGATACGTAAAAGTTATTCGAGAATATATCCCGTACGTTGGAATAGACACAAAAAAAGAAAAAAGGATTTCTCATTTGTAGTTTATAGTAATATGACATTTGAGGAATGGTGTTTTTTTCTAAAATCATTTCATGAAAAATATCATTACGTTAGATTAATGAGTTTCTTTGATGACTCTCATAGATTAACACAAATAAGACTTTTGGAAATGATTCCAACCTTTTAATAAAATAAAAAAAGGGGGGAAGTAGACATATAACTACAATATGGTGTCCCTAATTAGAAGACTAAACACCATGAAATACTTCATCTTGAAGTCTATTTAACATAATTCTTCTCCTTCATCGTTGACATACAACATCGAGCTCTTATAATACAATGAAATTGCGCTAGCACATATGGAGGGTTGTACAATAATTTGAATTTGACCTCCGATCAATAATTCAAATCACCTGTAAATACCAATTAATTAGATTAAGCACCAATTAATTATTAAACTTGTAGATTATCAGCAGTCATGAGTTGTATACTCCAAAGTGTAAATGAAGGCCAGCTTGAATGACACGCACGAGGAATCCAGGAGGAAAACCTCAAATGGTTATTCTAACATGTACCCTAATTGATTAAGGATCTACTTGGGTTAATTGATATAAGTAGAATGATTTAATTTCTATAATAAGTAATTTTGAATTTTTAAATTATAGAGACATGTATCAAAGAAACCCACCTTAGATTCCAACAATTTTATTAATTAAAACACGGGTGCCCTTATCAATGAAGCTCGAAATATATATATATATATATATATATATATATATATATATATATATATATATATATATATATATAGACACACACACACACACACACACACACACACACTTATAATTATGAAAATCCCACTAACAGGAAAGAAAATAAAATAAAATGTATGATTATTCCTAAAATTATGCACCTGGGTTTTATGTTTCATAAAATCTAATGATTTTCCCAAACAAATCAAATTTAATTTCCATTCATAATAACTAAATTAAGAAACAAATACACGGTACACAAATTTACCCCCCGCATCAGAAGGATCATCTTTTTCTCTTTATAATGCGGAATTACAGCTATCAAGTAGGAGAGAATTGAAGTGAGATCATCACAAGAATTACAAACCCTACATTAAATCTTAGTCAATATATAGGAAGTCCTTAGACATTAGTTTTTTCATGGCTTCGTGGGACAATTTAGATTCCCTCTTGGACACAATCGGAGTGTGTCCTCCACCTCCCACCACGGCCTTACATGTATTAATCTTAGCTTCAACTATAAAAAAATGCATCAAAGCCGCTCATGGATTCGAAAAGCTACTTAGTTTCTACTCTCTTTTTTTTTTCCTCTTCCCAAAAGCTTAACTCTGGAAGCTGGAAACACTTGAATAATTTCTTTTCCACTTTGTGATTGTTAATTGATACTTTTTTTGTGATTGTTAATTGATACTTTTTTTTTTCTTATTTAAAGGCACCGATAAGTTGAGCCAAGGGGACCGCAAGCATACACCATTGGAGTCATCTTAAGCTTTTCTCATCCTCGTAAGTGGGATTTTTAATTTATTCCTTGAGAAATCAAAAGGACACTTGTTTATTTATTTGCTCAAGGAACTTCAAGGTGGGTCTTCCTTAATTGCAGCTAAATTAAATGGAATGATTTACAATAATTAAATAGGGTTCAGTGGTCCTGGCTGGGTGGGCATGCATATGGTATACCCTTGAGCATGATATTCAACCAGCTTGGAACATTTACAGATCAAAGTTTACCGTTTCAGCATCTCCCCAAGCCCACTCCCCTTCTCAAGTAATTATTGGAGTGAATCGACAGGTTGTGTTTTTTCCTAGATATAACTCAAATTACTATAAATATGGCCACATGGGAGTACATTTTATGGATAGAAAAAAAAAAAAGAGGGGGGGGGGGGGGGGGGGGGGCTTAAATAGTATAAAAATACTAACTACTTGCCTAGTGCTTTGCTGCAGGGGGGGGGACTTATAGAATGGCAAACGGGATGGGAAAAATATGATGACAAATCGTGCATATCAATTGTATTTAATTTGCCCATCACACAAATCCCTAAGATGCATGGTCATAATATCTCCCATGAACATGAATATGACAACCTAAAACATTCCTCTTATGATAGTTTCAATTCTTAAAAAAAATAGCAACTACAAAGGAATCCATAATGTCGTAGTATTCATGAGGAATCCATAATGTAGACAATGCACCTTAGTGCCCATATTTTATTAGTGAAGCCTTTATTCACATAAGAGAACAAAGTTGCCCTAAATCCTAGCTTAGGTACAATACAAAGGAAAAGGTAATAAAACTGTCCCTGGTTTCAATAATCACTGTGCTGTATATATACACTCTAATTAATAATATATTTCTAGGTCATTGACTTTACATCATGGAGGACTAGATTTGACAATCACCATTCGTGGAGATAGCGAAAAATGAAGTGGACATAGCATTCCTCATCTCTACTACTATACATTGAAGCTGTAGTTGGAGCAGTGCCACATATCATTCAAGACCCGGGAATCTGTAGGTCCATGCTTTTTAGATCCATTGTTTTTTTTTCATGTCCCAATGCAACCATTTTCTCTGCTCTAATTCCATCTTCTCTGCGAAGCAAGTTCCAATGTCATGGCCGAGGATCCCTCTTCATCATGACTGCACACAGCTTTGGAATTTGTAAATATTCGTGAGGTGCTTAATTTGTCTGTTTTTCATTCACTCCGTAATATATACTCTATGCAATATTCTTAATGAGGCGTATGCTTACGTATAATGAAAACAAGCATAGATTTCGGTGCTCATATTTCTCGTGGTGTTGTTTCTTTTTTGGCATTGCAGGCTGTTTAATGCGAGCAGCGAAGACTGAAGGACCCATCAACTAGTCTGTTTTTTGTTGCTATTAGGTTAACTTGTCTGCTGATCTTGCCTCTATAGCTAGCAAACATGTGCCCTGGTAGTGGTGGCAGTGAAACGGAATCTCGAGGGATTATAAATTGTGACGATTTGATTTCAAAAAATGAAGCAGACTACAAGAATGAAGATACGGTGAGAGTAAGAGGAGAGGTCAAGCTTGTACATGGTCTTCTCAGACGGTTCTGTGTCAGTGGAAATGTAGGAAGGTTGCCAATGCAAGAGGCAAGTTTTCCCCTCTCCCTCTCCCTCTCCCTCCCTCCTCTCTCTCTCTCTCTCTCTCTCTCTCTCTCTCTCTCTCTCTCTCTCTCTCTCTCTCTCTCTATATATATATATATATATATATATATATATATATATATATGGGCGTGTCTTGCTTGTGTGTGCATTTCTCCTTTTGCACAAGTAATCGTAGTCTTAATGACATTAGTGAAATTGAGTTGGGGGGACATGCTTGTTTCTAAACAAGGCAGGAAAGTCTCCTCCTCCTCCTCCTCGTCGTCGTCGTCGAAATAGGGGTAAAAAAAGGGGGGTTAACTTTACCACTTTCCAATCCTCAATCATGGCTGTATCATCCATGTTTGGACACTCTTATTTTGTGTTCTTTCTCGGTTCTGTCCGTCTTTATCATTGGATGTGAAGAGAAGAGAACCTTCTTCCTCTTTTTTACTGAACTAGGTACTTATTAGGACATAGGTTTTGATCATTTGTGGACAGGAAAAAACCTCAAAAAAGAGGCCTGACCGCACTTTTCATTGCATCAGATTTTGGGCTGCCACTTGGAAACAGAGATATGCTGCTCTGTTACTTCTTAGAAACCAAACAAAACCATGTTGCCACCACATTTGTCCTGTCATCATAAGTATAAGAAGATGCTCATACATGCACCACCGCATTTTCTGGTAGGTGGTGAGTTCCCGTATAGGCTTATAATAAGTACAGCGAGTGAGTCCTGATGCAGCTTCTTGGTCCATCTATATCCTGATTTGTGCTGGATTTAAAGAAAAATAGTTGAGAGTTAGAACAGGTTAATTTTTAATTTACCAAGTTAAACTCAATTTAACTCTTGAACAAATTAGAGCTATATCATTTTACTTTTGTTCCGAACAATTTAAACAAAAAAAAACTTTACTGTCGATTGATTGATCTGAATCAACTCGTCCAACTCGTAATTTGCCTTAAGGTCACATAGGGAATGTTTAATAATTCTTTATGTAACATAGGATATAATTGAGAAATGAAAAATCATATACAATTTTCTTTTTTGACTTTTTTAGAAACCACGACCAATGGATTGCCCTAAATCTCAAGGAAAATGACATTGACCAACTTTGCTAATATTCCTCTCCCTCCCTCCATTTGATTTTGCTTTAAGTGATGTCAAAAGTAGCTTCTACTTGTTTTTATTAAATTTTGATGGGTTTTGAGCAGCATAATAGTATAGCTGTTCTCATCCCTAAAAATCCAGTTTTTATTTATTTAACATTCTATGTGGAAAGAAATTCCTTAATCACACTTTTCATCATTACACCGTTTTTATGATATTGTAAGTAGATTATAAAAAGTAACATGAAAAATTTTATAATGTAAAGTTCAATCAAACTATTATTATATAAAATATAATTAATTATGGCATTTATATTTATATTTCATAGCACAAAATTTTTCTAAGAAAAAATACTTCGGGGTAAGGTTGCATCATTGAGGCATGCACTTTACAAGGGACACTCAGGTACCTTTAATGCAGCTATCTTACCTACTTTATGTACAATCTTAAAGTGTAGAAATTTCACCCATTTCATATTGTCAAATGGGCTCGTTACTTTTTTAGGTCTCTGTCATTAAATTTCCAAATCCACTTGATTGATCAGACCACGAATTTGATTGCATTACGCCCCTGTTTACACTTCTTCTTTTGAAGTGTTTTTGAAAAATAGTGTTTTTAGATCATTCTCATGTATTTTTGTTAAAAATAACTTTTAAAAAATAAAAACAACCATAATCATTTTAATATATTTATGAACGATAAATATTTTTAAAAACAACTATAATAGCTTAGTACCAGATCTAATTATTGTAGTGGGACTATGCCAAGTGATAATTCCTTGACATGAACGTTATGGATTCTATGCAGGTGGGAGAAGAGGTGGTGTCTCTGGCGAAGATAGCATGCCCTATAATAATGACAACTCTGCTGATTTTCTCAAGGTCTATTATATCGATGCTCTTCTTGGGTCATCTGGGAAAAAATGAATTGGCAGGAGGGTCACTGGCACTTGGGTTCGCAAACATCACTGGCCTCTCGGTGATGAAAGGCTTAGCCATGGGAATGGATCCTATCTGTGGACAAGCTTTTGGTGCCAAGAGATGGTCAGTTCTTGCCCAAACCTACCAGAAAACTCTCTGTCTTCTGATTCTGGTTTGTATTCCCATCTCCTTGTTATGGCTGAACGTGGAGCCGATCTTCATACGCCTCGGCCAGGATCCAGATATCACTCGTGTCGCGAAAATTTACCTGTCCTCCTGCATTCCTGAATTAGTAGGTCAGGCTGTTCTTCACCCCATGAGATCCTTTCTCAGGACTCAAGGTTTGACGGCTCCTCTCACTGTAGCTGCAGTAGGTGCATTGATCCTCCACACCCCGGTCAACTACTTTCTGGTAATATACCTGAAGATGGGAGTGAAAGGGGTTGGATTAGCCCTTGCTTGTAACACGTTAAATTTAAACCTGGGCTTGCTAATCTATGTCGCAGTGTCCAAGAAACCGTTGAAACCTTGGCATGGGGTGACGGCTCTCTCAATCTTCCACAGCTGGTGGCCATTGCTATCACTGGCATTACCTAGTGTAATCTCTGTGTGCTTGGAGTGGTGGTGGTATGAGATCATGCTGTTTCTCTGCGGCCTGCTCCGCAACCCGAAAGCGAGCGTTGCGGCTACAGGAATCCTCATCCAAACAGCAGGTATAATCTACTCGTTTCCATTTTCCCTGAGCATCGGTGTATCTACGCGAGTTGGCCATGCATTGGGAGCTGGACAGCCGTCTCGGGCGCAATGGACAACGATAATCGGTATCTGTCTCGCATTCACATTCGGCGTCTCTGCATCTGTTATCACCGCAGCCCTTAGATCGTCGTGGGGGAAGCTGTACACCGACGAGCCACAGATTCTTGACCTCATCTCAACCGGGCTTCCACTGCTCGGGTTGTGTGAGCTTGCCAACTCTCCGCAAACAGCTGCCTGCGGAGTTCTAACAGGCACTGCCCGTCCTAAAGATGGCGCACGAATAAACTTGTATTCCTTCTACCTGGTCGGATTGCCGGCCGCGATCCTCCTAACTTTCAAGTGTAAAATTGGTTTTCCGGGGCTGTGGTTTGGGCTACTGGCTGCACAGATTTGCTGTCTGTGCATGATGCTGTATACTGTGGCTCAAACAGATTGGAGGCACCAGGCTAAAAGGGCTGAGGAGCTAACTGCAGCTATGGAAGATAATTATGAGGAGGAGGGGGAGGAGGATGATTTGGAAACAGGATTGCTTGCGACTGCTAATTGAGTCTCCAAAATCAAGTTGCTGAACAGGCAACATCTAACAAAGAGAGTCAGGCTAGATTAACATACAAAATGAACTAAAAACATATTCTTGTGCTCAGGGTGATCCGTGTTTTTGATACTGGAGAAAAACAAAGAACTACTCTGTTAAAATTGATTGAATGATATGTTGAATCATGTCTTAGAAACAGGAACATCATCATTTACTTCTTAACTGATGATTCATTTGTAAATGTCAAAACAGAAATCTACAGCTACTAAATCCCACGAACTCCCTATCGTACGCCCGCCACATTCATGGTCCAGACGAACAGGGGGGAAAAGCCTCGAGGTTTTGAAAACAGAGCCGTGAATGATACCCAAAACTCCTTAATTGCTCCAAAATCATAGTGTCATATGCAAAGAAGAAAGGTGGAAATTTTAGAGCATAACAATCCTCATCCAACCCTATTAACTATTTTCACATTCATTAGTTGATTTCAAGTTCAAATCCAGGAAGTTACGAGAAAGCAAATCTTCTAGATCACATGTTGCGCAGATATAAATTTACACTGATTGAAAAAATAATTACCTCGAAATTGATTGCCATGGATCTGTTCTAGTCTTCTTAGAGGCAGTCTACCGAACTCACATTCATTGCCTGCCGTTCATAGAGGCAGTCTACCGAACTTCCAGTCCTCTTCTAGGAGACAGGTCGTTTGTGTTTTTGAGAACGCCGGTCACTTCCTTTCACTAACGACACGTCATGGCACGACATCTTATTTGGACCACATCGACCTGCGGCCTACATCTAGGGGCCCAAGTTTTGACATGCTTATGTTTTTATGTTCGATGTACTATTGAGTTGCACTACATTTAACTATATACGATAAATAAATCATTAAATAAATAATAGCACGGTCAAATTTTGGTAAGGTATCAACTTCTAGCGTGATTGGCAACGCTTGTGATGCGATGTTTTTTGTATTATTTTAATATAAAAAATAAATTAATAAAACATCGGTGATAAGAGGTTTTAATTTATTGCTAATTTTAAAACTAATAAAATTAATCCAGATAGACATAATAAACTAATTTAAAAATTCATATTTCAAAAAACAAAACAAAAAACGACATTAAAGAAAGGGGTTCGGTCTCTTATTTACATCAATCCAACATCTTTTAGGTAATTAAATATTTTTAGATATTGATCTTCATATTTAACTTCAATTATAGAATCCATTTTATTTTTTGGGATAGAAGCTGGAAGCTCAGCGTGGACAGGAAACATGATCGGTAAAAATGGCCGATGACCAAGAATCATTGAGGATCGTGTCAGTGACGAGTGCTCTTTTTAAGGTGGATTTCATGGAGAAGATATTTTCGTGGTAGATTGACATGTGAGAGGGTACAGATCCTTCTTCGTACTCTGGACACGTGTCATCTCTTCAACCATCTATTATCCCGTCTGCTTGTTTCCATGTACTCGCCTTGTGGTAGCATTTCACCGCGGGCCAGGCTACAATGAGATTAGAAATATATATAAACTGACTATCATAAACTTATAATCTTGAAAAATAAATTTTTAGAGTTATTAAACTTGAAATATCTAATTTATATAAATTATAAAGTTTAATTTTTAATTAATAAAATATTTAAAGATATTTTTTAAAAATAAATAAATTGTATAAATGATTTAAAAAAAACAATTCAAGAAAAAATCAATATAAAAAATAAATTTATATTTAATTGAAGGGTAATATGAATAAAAAAAGCAATTTAGTAAAAGGAAAAAAATATAAAAAGAATAAGAATCAGATTAGAATAAAAAAAAATGAAATAATTATAAGTTTCTAATCAAATGTTGAATGATAATTTAAAAAAAATGTATAAATGATTTAAAAATTAATAATCAAAATAAAAAATAATTTTATATTTAATTGAAGGGTGAATCTGAAGGAAAAAATCAATTCAGTAAAAATAAAAAGACTGAGGATAAGATTAGAGTAAAAAATGATATAATTATAGGGTGAAATTAAAAGGAATAATAAAATTTATAAAAGGGTCAAGAAAAAAAATAAAAATAAAAATAACCAAAATGAAAGATATAATATCATCAATTTAAGTTGAATGATAAAATTAAAAACAACATAAACTTTTCCAAATAGATCAAGAAAGAAATCGAAAATCCAAAAAATGAGGTACCCATTGAAGTATATAAGATTTAGTAAATTGATATTGAATGATAGAGTTAAAAATAAGTAAAACTTATTCAAAAGGGTTAAGACCAAAAAATAAATAAAAATAGAACTGAAGTTGAAATGTAAACAACCAAGAGGACCAAATTATAATTTAGAATCATTTGATTTACCTATCTAATTTTCTAGACTTGAAGTATTAAAGTTGCAAAGCCAAGGTGGATGTGAATAATTTTAGCCCAAACAGGCAACACTGCCTCTGTGCTGATTCGCAGATGCCAGGCCTTTGTCAAACTGGGAAATTTCTACCGGAACTACGATTTTTTATCCATTAATATACTGTTACCGAGTTTTTAATTAAACAAACAAACTCAAAATTCTTAAATTTGATTATCTTTATGAAAAAATAAAAAATCAATTTTTCATTATAAAAAAAAAACTCAAGTTGTAGTGTTTGTTAGTTTAATATATATTCAAATAATTTATTTTAAAGTACTGTAAATCTCATGGTTTGTTAATAAATAATTGTAGGCTGAAATCGAAGATGTACATGGATTAAAATAATGTTTAGAGTTGTGGTAGTATTTGTTTTTCAAAGTATTTTTTATTTAATAATATATTAAAATAATATATTGTTTATTTTTAAAAAATATATTTTTAACACAGCATATCAAAATAATCCATTAATTAAAAATAAATCAAAAAATACTTTTTGTACACCAAAATAAATAAAGGGATATTACACTTATAGAAGAAAATCTCAAATATCATCCCTGAATTATAGGGTAGTGTCGGTTTTATCTACAAACTATTTTTTTTTCTCAATTTCCCGCATATTATTTTGATATAGCAATTAAAAAATAACTTAATGGAGAAATGTTAAGGAAATTATGAAATAATATTGTTTTTTACTAGACAAAGTACAATTCAGATAGAAATATGACTGAAAGTCTTAAAAAATTATCTAATTAACCCCTGTCATATAATTAAATAAAAAATTATATAAATTAAATCAAATAACACCGAGCACCCTAGACAAGTTGGATTAAATTATTATCCCTGACCATAGTATATATTTACATTGATGCTAATATAAATCATTAAAGAGAATGACAGAAGTAGTAGTTCGATTTATTTTAGCTCTAAAGTGAAAAGGCTGTGAAAAGAAACTTCCTTAGAAGACCTTATAAAAACTTAATATTTTTTATTAAATCAGAACTAGGCAACTTGGTCAAAAACTGTGTGTTGCTCGACCATATTTTCCATGTCTATAAGCTTTAATTACCTATTAAGAACCCATGTCAACTAAATTGAATTGCCAATGTACAATAAAGTTATAATTGAATACACGAGGCACTTGCCCTGTACTCCGCCGCAAGTAGGACCAAAATTTTTAAAATATAATAAAAAATATTAAGAGTGTGAGATTTTTTATAGTAATGCCAAAAAAAATATTTATAAGATACTTTTTTATATTTAATACTGATGTGAAGTAATATAATTTTACAAAAAATAGATTAAAGATTAAAGATAGTTGCACATGTAGATTTATGAGTACACAATTGATAAAATTTATTAAAGATTAGTTATTTGTTTTTTGCAGCAAACTGATTGATTATTGGATTTGCTTTAACTGTTTGGCTAAATATTTTATTGGTAAATAATAAAAATACAATTGATAAAATCCACTATATATGAGTTATTTGCCCTCTATAGCAAATTGATTGATTGTTGGTCATGTTTTATCTGCTTGACTAATAATTTAATTCATATTATGTTTGTTTTTGCAAACAAGTAGATAATTTGCATGAAATGTATTGCGAAAGTAAAACTGCAATTGATAAAATTCATTAAAAATGAGTCGTTTGTTTTCTGCAACAAATTGCTTGATTGTTGGGTTTCTTTTAACTGTTAGGCTAACAATCTGTAGATAGTAAAACTGTAGGTGATAAAATCCATAAAAAAATGAGTCATGTGTTTTCCATAGCAAGCTGAATGATTGTTGGGGATGTTTGAACTGTGTGGTGAATAATTCAACTAGTATCATGTTAATTTCTCGACATTAAATTAATTGAATTATTATTTTCAAAAAATTAAAGACAATATTGACCGATATAATTTTTTCAAAATATGAATTCGGGATATAAAATTTGAAAAATTATATATAAAGAAAACACTTTTATAAGAGATCTAAGTATAAAGAAAAAAAAAAGAAGAAATATCAATTTTAAAATTATCACCGATATAAATTTAAATTTCAGGACCATACCAAATAAAAATAAAACCCAAAAAAATGATAAAAATAAAAAACCAAAACTTAAAGCATCAATACATAAATATGAACAAGAAATAAAGACTGGCCAACAAGACCCAAAATATTAAACAAAAAAATTAAAAAGGATAAGGAATGAAATGAAAAATAAAATATATAATTAATTTTAATCAGAGAACAAAACTGCAACAAATCAAAACCTTGAGATTGAAAAAATTAAAGAGATTTAAAACAAATAAAACTATTAAGAGAATAAGTTCCGAAATGAAAAATACCATAGATAATCAATTTAAATTGTAGGATGAATGGAAACAAATGAAAACATGTAGATCAAAAAAATTAAAGGAACCAAAAATAACCAAAAAATTAAAAGAATAAGAACTGAATTGAAAAGTAGTATATGATCAATTTCAATTGAAACTGGCTAAACAAAAAAATATGCATTTTTCCTATTTTGGTAAAATTTTAAAAAATCAAACTAATATTAAACTATAATGATTATGAACATAAATTACAATTTTAGGGAAAATTAATTAAAAATAAAACCCCAATAAAAGATAAAATAATAAAAATTAATAAGCAAAATTAAGAGTATAGATACAATAATATGAAGAAAAACAATTGTCTAAGAAGGACGGAAAAATTCAAAGGAATCAAAATTAAAACAAAAGTTAAAAGAATAATGGCTTAAATGATAATCATTTTTGTTAGTATTGCTATTTTTAATATTATTTTATAAATTATTGTTAATTTAAGCACCACAACCATTATTATGAGTTATTACTGCTATTATCATTATCATTAGTAGTACCATTATTATTTACTACTACTACTACTATTATTATTCTTGTCGTCGTCGTCATAACAACTAAAAAAATTACAATTACTATTACTAATTAAATAATAAAAAATATTAAATTGTCCCTTAGAAAAAAATAGCAAAAATTTTAACAAAAGAGCAAGTAAAAAAACAGGAGAAAAAAATAGTTAAAAGTATTATTTTCATAACTCATTTATGAGTTATTCCTTAAAAAAAATTAAAAAAAAAGTTGACGTTGTGAAAAAAAATCAAGTTGAGAATTTTTAAAGGATTCGATAGCCCAATCTTACCTATAGTTTGCTCAAAAATAAATAAAAATACAGATTCAAGACTAAAAAAAATAAAGTCATTCAACTATAATTCGTAAAGGGAAACAAGTTGGATTGAAGCACGTGAGAATAGGTAGGTGACTTTCATCCCCTTAGTTAATTAGGTGACTTATTAGATTGTTGTTGAGATTGTTTTTAAAAATATTTTTTATTTAAAAAATTATTAAAATATTTTTTTTATTTTTTAAAAAATATTTTTGATACCAACACATAAAAAATGATACCCAAAAAATTTAATTTCAAGTAAAAAATAAAAAATAAAAAAAATTATTTTTTTTCAAAAACACTTTTAAAATGCAGTATCAAACACTTCAAAAGCATAGTTTTAGACTTGTTTTTTTTTTATATTTCTTTAAAATATATTTTTTATTTATATTTTTTCAAATCAATTTAATAATTAAAAACAATTTTATAAAATAAATAAATATTATTTTAATATATTTTGAAATAAAAAAACAATAAAAAACAACTACTTCATTATATACCTATAAAAAAACACTTTAAAAAATCATATTTTCCCCCATCACTGTCCTCGAACGTTTATGATTTTCCTGGACCCATTGCAACTTGGACCTCTTCATAAAAATACAAAAGGCACTACAAATCAATACTTAATTATATACCCACGAAGATTTCAGTCCTCGTAATTCGAGATCTTGCTTAACTCTCCTTGTACTTTATTTGATCTAACAAGTTCATCCCCATCGGTTTTCTTATTGTATAATTGATTTATAGAAATTTATATTTTCAAATATATGGGTAAGAAAAAATATAAATTGAAAATCACAACTATACGATCTAGTTCTATTTGTATTTTTTGTAATTAATTAACATTAAATTCTCTCATGACAAAATAAAATCTCAAATTTCAAAAATCTTATTGTTCTTACAACTCTCCATTTTCAAGCAAAAGAAAATATTGTTTTTCATAATATTATATACTATTATTTTAATAAAATAATTGAAGGGGTTAAACTTATTAGACCAAAGAATTATAGAGATAAGCTAAGGTAATCAACAAGATTTTGATTGTTGAGGACTGATCTATTAACATTTATATAGATTGGGGACTGATTTGCATCTAGGCATATATATATATATAAAAAAAAATTGTTCACGTTTTTCTCCACTGATAGCTGATGAATTTGTCACGTATTGGGGTTAGGTATACTGTAGCAGTCAAGAGTATTTTAATATTATATAAATAATTCTCCTATAAAATATAATATACAAACCATAAGTAGAAAGAAAGAAAGATGGCTGCCGACATGGCGTCCACTAGAAGACCCATCACAAACCCCCCAAGTCTCTTGTCTTTGGTCAGTTTGGAAGGTACCAGAAAATAACTACCTTATCCCTTTCCCAGTTTCCACCAAAGGGCTTGTCTGGAGAGAGACAAGAAACATCGTCATCTCTGCATTATTGAATCAATTACTTTCACGTTGAAGATATCGGTGGTGTTTATTTATTTTTAAATAAATAAATTATTAATACCAACAAGATAATTTAAAATATTTAAAATAAAATAAAAATATATTTCAAAAAAACACAACACAAAACAGCCTCGGAAACATACAGCCCGATGAGATGCACGTAGCGGACCACACAAACAAAATCGTAGAAGAGAATAACATTTTATGGTTTTTGACGATGTTATTGTGAGACTAAATAGAGAAAATTATAGAAAAACTTTTTCTGGATTCAACTTTAGATATAATCAGGACCTCGACTGGTACTAGCAGGGTGACTTCATGAAGAAATGGCTGATCCGTATATATAATACGAGAATTTTGAAACAATATTTTAGAGGTAAAATATAATCATGCCATTTCATGTCTTTGAGAAACTTCAAGGGGAGAGCTTAAAGAAAAAAAAAAGAAAAAAAATTAGCTTTTATTTTCTTATTTTAATAGTTTTAAGGGGAGAACTATATTGAAGAATTAAAATAATATTTATAAATTGAGGAATTATTTCTACATATTAATTAAAAGGGCCAAAAAATAAATAAATTAATATATTTTTATGTAAAAAAATTATTTTGATTGTACATGTATTAATGATTTATTATTAATAAATAGTTATATCAATATTATATATATATATATATATATATATATATTAAAATATAATTGGTTTTTCTAAATGACTTTTTTCATTGGAGTGTAAGTAGAAAAATATTTTACACTATTCAATAAACTATATTACTAATTTGGCTTCTCTAGATAATTTTCTTTTCTCATCTTCCTTCCTTTCTAAGCCCTGACGTTTTAAAAGTGTTTTTGAAAAAAATTAAAAAGATATATTTTTATTTTTCAAAAATAATTTTTGACATCAGCACATCAAAATAATCTAAAAACACTAAAAAATTAATTTAAAATAAAAAATAAAAATAATTTTTTTTCAATTTTTTTAAAAAACACTTTCTAAAAGCATCCCAAACCACCCTTTAATCACTGAAATGAAATATGGGTGGCGAGATTAAAGAAAAAAAATGGTAGGGTAAAAAAAGCAATGAAAAGTTCAATGGTTTAAAGCACATAGCTAGATAGCTAGCACTTGCAGGGTTAATATTCAACTCTCGAAGTTATTAATAAACCTATCCAATTCCAATTTTTGTACCGGATCCATGGTTTTGAGGGTGTTCGGTGTTCCATCTCGCATATGTCTTGTACTTCTTGTCAAGAATATTTTAAAAAATAAATCTCAAAACAATTTTATAGAATTAGAAAATAATAATTGACCTGGTCAGAATCTAGTTATTAATCTTTTTTTAATCAAAAGATATTATTTTTTCAAAATATATATGGCTCTTCATACCCCAGATAATATTTTAAAACTATGGCTAGAAGTCATTGTTCATGGAGCAAGGCATTGACTTTTCTTTTCTTTTCTTTTTATGGGGTCGGTCTAATAAAACCCACGGACATGAGAGACTACATGAAAAATATGGCCTCGCTACTTGCTTGGGCGGTCGTATATTTCTTTCATGATTTTGTCTGTTGACCAATACAAGAAGAATTTTCGGGCTCTTTATCCAGAAGACTTCTTAACTTTCTCTTTTTATTGCTATTTGTTTTTGTTTTTGTTTTTTATTCCTTTATATTGGAACTTTATTTCTTAATTTAATCTTTAAACATTTTATTTATCATGATTTTGTTATTTTTTTAGGTCACGAGTTTGAGAAATTAAAACAGGTTTGCTTGGATTTTCTCCATGTCTTTTCTGACAATTGACTTCTTATAATTCATCTTTCTATAAAACTATCTTAATCTTATGTGCTTGATCACGAGTTTTTAATCTATTTTACTACAGAGTCAATATTGTGATTTTTAATTATCATTCGTGGTTTTTTTATTAGCATATCTAATTCCTAATTTATTTGAATAAATACATGCATTATTTTTTATTATTCTTGTTTAGAATTTATTGTAACTACAAAAACACGTGATTGAAAAACAAAATGTATCCCCGATCAAAAGTATGCAGCCTCTCTCATAATGTGTGAACAAGTACAATTCCTGTGTGTCTATAAAAGCTAGAAATTAAGGGCTTGTTTGGGAGTGCGGTTGTGATAACTTTTTAAAGTGTTTTTCGTGCTGAAATTCATTAAAATGATATTTTTTTTAAATTATTTTGACATCAGCATATCAAAATGATCTATAAACACCAAAACATATTCATTTAAAATGAATTTTTTTTTTATTCAAATTTTGGCAAAACACCTTGAAAAGCAGAGCGAAACGGGCTTTAAATCAAGGACCCAACGGTAATTACGGAGCCAAATAACCAGTGGTTAACAAATTGTAGCTTGGAAATTGCTTGCTATCATCAATTTATCCAGTTTTATTTCCAACTTGTTTTGGAATTGGAAGATGTGGTTGACAACTCCTCTGCAATTCCTCCATGATTCGTCGCTGCCCGGCAGTCTGAAATCATGCCCCGACGCATTGAACGAAAGAAATGCAGAGGCACCGTACGTACCTGAGAGTTATAAGCCAGGCAGATGCCCCCGTTTGCTATAAGCCAAGCCAGTATGAGATTGTTATTTAAAAAAAATATTTTTTATGATATTTTTTTATTTTTATTTTTAAATTATTTATAATTTTAAAAAATAAAAAATAATTTATTTTCAAAATACTTTTGAAACTTAATAACAAAATCCTCCTAAAGCTGAGGAAATCATGCGGAGGGCTACGGGCTACGGGCACACCCACCAAAGCGATAACCATTCACCTTTTTTGCCTCTCCATCGGCAAACGAAACACTGTGCAAAGCTAGCTCGCCATTATTTTATTTTGAAAACCTTTCCTCTTCCTTAGATCTAAACCATTATCTTGTTTTATATTTTGAAACTGTCTTCATTATTTTAAGTGTTTTTTTTTATAAAATTTAAATTATTATTATTTCTCTCTAAATTTATTTTTTAATATATATATATATATAATAAAAAACACATTAAAAAATAATCTCAAATATTTAGTGCATGTTTGAGAGTGTGACTAAAATTATATTTTAGAAATATATCATTTTTTTTAAAAAAATATTTTTAACATAAACATATTAAAATGATCTAAAATGGTAAAAAAATTAATTTCAAATTATTTTTTTTAATTTTTGTATAAAATACTTTTTAGAACGAAGTATCAAATACCCCTAGAAAAACCAGTTGTTTTGCTGCATCAACTTGCGGGTGGTATTTGTTTTTAAGAAAATAATATCGTTTTTTTTTTAATAATTTTAACTATTGTCATGGCTTTATTAAGCACCGACAAACAAGTCTATAATTAACCTTATAAATTGCACGTCTTGGCCTTTCAAGATAATTGTAATTAGCGAGAGAGAAAAGTAATTAATGAGCATATAAATTTTTTAATATTTATATTGGGTTATTTTTATTATTACCAAAATCTAATAAAATTCGAGCATATTGATTAAAATTACACTCCTGTCCCGTGTTCCTTTTGTTTTACATAAAAAAAATATCGACAAAATAGTCTCAACATTTCTTGTGTTTTTTTTCCTTGTACATGTTTTTTAACATCAACAAGCCTTTTGTTTAGCGATTTTCCCCAGTTCATTGGCAGCTCTCTGGGCCGGCCGTGTACTGTTTGAACATTACCATCGTCTCCGGAGAAGACGGCGACGGGAAACATACAGGGCCACGAGGACACCACCGTTGAATGGTTAATGGAAATCATGGATCATTGGAACTGGGATTGATTGAGACTCTCTGGTCCCAGATTCACTTGTCTCCCATCCTTCCTCCATTACAATTTATCCACGTAGCAGAAAAGCAAGTGATTTTATTTATTTATTTATTGATTGATTTATTCACTTTTATCACTTTGCTTTTCTTTTTCCATTCTTCTTTCGAAATTAATGAATAAAAAGGCAACGATTTTCGGACACCTTAAAGGCTTAAACACGGTAGTTTTCTCTTTTGTTTAATTTTAGAGGGGGGGTTTTCTGGTTGATTTCTAAAGTATTTTCTATTTAAAAATATATTGAAATAAATTATATTTAAAAAAAAACATATACAAATGAAAATGAAATTATATAGTTTAAATACAATTCATCAACTCACTCTGGAAGCAATTCTTACTTAAGTATTATTTATGTGGCTCAATAATCTTTCTAAATAAGTGCAAACTTAACGTTAATTGGCTTTTTTTTTTATTAAAAATATTGTTTGGTCGCGAAGCTTGCCCATGGGGTGTTTTTTTTTATATATATAAAGATTGCTAAACCAAGTTTTTTTAAGGTGAAGAGAGATTATGACTACTTTGCTAAATAGTTAAGACCCGATAAATTAATTAAATATACAAAGATGATGGGAAGGGAAGGGGGGGCTAAATACAACTTTAATAAATAAAAAGGGATTAACATAAACAATCACTAAAAACAAAGAGGCTAAATTATAAATTAGTTTTGTAGCTTTAACTTTTATATTAGCACGAGACAAATGTGGAAAAGAAAGAGACTCGATTGGTTGATGCAGCGAGCCAAGCCAAGTTAGGAAGTAAACCGAGCTGAAGAGGCTCGGTTCTGTCACTAGGAGTACGTGACTGCGACCATATCTGAGCGGCTGCTGGACCAACAGCGTCCAAATTGCTGCTGTGCTGACCTACCTCCGAGCCGCCTGATTTCCTTGCTCTCCACGTGCTCTCCTCTCAGTGGCCATTCACATTTCTCTCAAGAACAACTCCCCCCTCCCCCCACCCTCTCTCCCACTGCTTTTTCCCCTCTTTCTCTCCCTCCTCTCTCCTTCCACTTTCAAAAAACTTTAGTAAACAAGCAAACAAACCCTCCTCATCGCCTCGGAAAATCACCATCTCCGTCGGGAAATCTCGCCGGAGTTCAACTCTTCTTCTTCACTCCATCTCTTGATGCTTCTTATTCTTCTTTTTTTTTTTTGTGAAAAAGATTTCAAGCTGTTCTTTTAATTCTCTCCGAAACTAAAAAGAGAAAAAAATAATTAATTTTAACCTATTTCTGCCGTGTAGAAATATCTGGATGTATAATTTGGTAAAGGTGAAATCAGAAAATATATATGGAGAAACAGAGAGATATTTTGCTCAAGAAATGAGGAATTCAGGAATAGTTTGACAAATTTGGAAGCTTTGGAGCAACATGAGTTGCGAGAGAAGGAGAGGAGGGGTGGAAATTTACGAGCAGAGAAGTTCGGTTGAGGAAAACGGCTCTATTGATCAGAATCTGCTAATTGACCCCAAATTGTTGTTTATCGGAAATAAAATCGGCGAAGGAGCCCATGGTGAAGTTTATAAGGGAAGGTTAGTGTTGCTGATGAAAGCTGAACTCTTTTTTTTTTTTTTCATTTTTTTTATATAAAAGATTGTGGAGGTTCCTATTTTATTGAGAAAAAAATATGTTGTTGTTACTCAATAGTGAGCAGTTTCTATTTATTAGTTATTGTTAGTTACGTAGGAGGTGATTGTTGAAAATGTTTGTTTGTGAGTTTCTAGGTACGGTGACCGGATTGTGGCCATTAAGGTTCTTCATCGTGGGACTACGTCGGAGGAAAGAGCTGCGCTTGAGGATCGGTTTGCAAGAGAGGTTAATATGATGTCTCGAGTTAAACATGAGAATCTTGTCAAGGTAAAGTGTGCGATTATGATGAATTTTATTGAAATGTAATGTAATGTAATTTGTATGTATGTATCAGTTAGGTCAGTGCTTTTCTTTGTTGGGTTTGCAGTTTATTGGGGCTTGTAAGGATCCATTGATGGTGATAGTTACAGAGTTGTTACCAGGGATGTCACTCCGGAAGTACTTGGTTAGTGTTCGTCCGAAACAGTTAGACCTCTATGTGGCCATAAATTTTGCTCTTGATGTTGCGCGAGCTATGGATTGTTTGCATGCTAATGGGATTATACACAGAGATCTTAAGCCAGGTATAGTAAGAATATGTTCAGGGATTTGTTTTTTCACGTTTATGCCGGTGTCAAAATTTAGAGTTCAAAGTTCATTTATAGTTAGCATTATAATGTGGATACATTCAAATATTACTATGATCAAGCCTCACCCTAGCTTTTTTTTTTATTATCAAAAAGAGCATGTATTTGGAATCACGCAGCCTTTATTTATCACCCCTATGATTCTGCGATTGGGAAAAGTGACATTCTTCTAAGGCTTGTGATTTTAAATTTTTGGGATAATGTCATCTTGATTGCTGTTTTTTAGTCTTGTGACCTTGTTCTGCGTTTAATTCAATTAGGCCATACGGCATGATATTTGAGTTCAGTTCTTATTTAGGTCTACTAGGTTGTTTTGCAATTGACATTTGCCTCTTGAGTCAGGGATAGTGATGCTCGTGACTTTCATGCTGTTTGTGCTGTCAAAAATGAATGTTGTTTTCCTGGACCACATTTCACACTTCATGTAATTCATAATCACTGTCTATTCCTTTCACCAAAATTGATTGCAAAGCCTTTTTCTTGATGCAGACAATTTGTTGCTTACGGCAAATCAGAAGTCTGTGAAGCTCGCAGATTTTGGTCTTGCAAGAGAAGAAACTGTGACTGAGATGATGACTGCAGAAACTGGAACATACCGTTGGATGGCTCCTGAGGTTTGTGCCTTCTTGCTAACATAATTTGATTTTGGTTAAATATTACCTGATATTAGCAGAAGAGCATAGGAAGCCCCGCAGTTCTTCAATATTCTCCTATTAAAAAAAAGGAGGTGATGGTTACACATCAGCCATGTAACTGTTGGAAAACAACAGAAACCAATATTACTGGTGGGGAACGTGTCTTTTATATCAAGAGTCTTTTCCTCTTCCATTTGGCATTAGTTCATCATTTTGTAGATTTTCATTAAGAGTGACATGGCGGAGAAACTACATAGAAGATCTTATTCTGAATTTCACCTCCCTTCAACAACTCATGTACTGCATGCTTTAGTGCTATTTTAGATGCAATTTGTTTCATCAATTTTATTTGCTTATTACCCCAGATGGATCACATAAACACATTTTTTTTTTGCATTTGCTTAACAAATAGAAGCATGTGGTTTTCTTAAGCTGCGTGGTTCTTTACTTTTTAGGTTTAGTTGATATCTGGTGTTGAATGGCTAGGTTGCATTCATCATATGTTATCAGCATTCTGCTTCAGAATATTATATTGATTTGCATGTAGAATACAAATCCTTTCCAGTTTTCCATATGTTTTGCTGAAACTCTTTTGTAGTTGTACAGCACCGTGACACTGCGGCAGGGAGAAAAGAAGCATTACAATAACAAAGTTGATGTCTACAGCTTTGGAATTGTGTTGTGGGAATTGTTGACCAACCGCATGCCATTTGAAGGCATGTCAAATTTGCAAGCTGCCTATGCCGCTGCTTTTAAGGTGAAGAATTGATTGCAAACAAGTCTGTGTGTGTGTGTTGTTATTAATGTTGGATCGCAACTTCAAGTGGCAATCCAAACGCAGTCTGCTGTTTTTTCCTTATGCACTTGTGACGTTTGCCACTTGAGGGCCATCTTTGCTGGTGTTTCTGCATCATTGCTATCAAATCTTCTAACCTGGTATTTATTTGTTTTTGGAGAGAGCTAACCTGGTTCTTAATGAATACAGCAAGAGAGGCCTGCTCTTCCAGATGATGTATCCCCTGACCTCGCATTTATCATCCAGTCATGTTGGGTTGAAGATCCTAACTTGAGGCCCAGCTTCAACCAGATCATCCGGATGCTCAATGCATTTCTCTTCAGACTCTCACCACCTTCACCCTCACCATCCTTACCAGAATGTGACACCAACGAGGCAGCATCATCAAGTAATGGCACCATAACCGAGTTTTCTTCTCGCACCAGAGGAAAATTTGCTTTCCTTCGCCAACTATTCGCAGCTAAAAAGACCAGGAACACTCATTGACTGGTCAATTTTTTCCAATTTTTTTGCTTTTGAACCAGCTCACAGAATCTTGTCCTGTCATAGAAGAATTTTTAACTACCGAGGTGATGGTGATTAGTGTAGGATTGAAACAAACGCTGAACAGAAATGGCTTAATGAGGAAACTTGGTCGGAAAATAAGACAACTGTTTAGATGGTCTGTGGACCTTTTTGTAAAGGAAATACATGGGTTTAGCAGTTATGTCCATATCGTTTTTTTCCTTTTTAAGATGGTTTTCCATACTTAAGTCTGGCCTCAGTTTTGGTACTTACAGTCGGAGGTGAAACCGCTATGCTATTTGCTGCAATACTTCTCTGCAAAGATTAATAGTAGTTAATGAGTTGAATGATCATATGGTTCATTCTTCACCTATAGATTTCACGATGGCATGCATTTTACCAAGTTCTTGTGATATGCCAAAATGCTGACAGATGGTTCATCTGGCCTCTAATGGCATGGTAAAACAGACAGGATTTTTGTATGGTGTATTTGCTTTCCTCAACATAACGTGCTTCTTCGAATGGCAATATCTCGTAGAAAACATTCGAGCTTCTTCGAATGAAAGGTGGGTTATCTTTGATGTAATTCAGGCATTTGGAAAAAGAAATTGTGTCCATATAAAAGGGAGCAGAAGCCTCATGCTTGCTAAACATGAAATCTTGAGAATCTCTTCCATGCACAGAATCTGAGTGCACAAAGTATGGTGATGTTGAAGTGGGACACTTCCAGTCCATAAATTCCCAGCTCTTGTCAACGCACTCCCCATCAAAAAGCAATCCAGTTAACACACACACAACCAAATTTCAATAAGATCTGAAAGTTTTTATGATAACTTTTGACTCCCTTCTCAGACCTGTACTTGTTGGCAGGCGTTCCGCATCATATTCGTCCTGCTGCTCGCCATTATCTCTGTCCATAATGTACGTCTTTTCCTTACTGACAAAGTTACTGATGGAAACAATTATAAACATGTTGATTGTGATAGCGAAAACGTATAAAGTTGGCTGTCTTTTAGCTGGCGAAGCATCAACCATGGACTCCCTGACAAATAAATGGACCTGCCATTCTCTACATGGCGCCTTCATCTACTTAGCCAGTAATGCAACTGTGCACACCCAGAATGAGCACGCAGGGCTTCTATGTCTACAGCGAATGGCTTGGAGCTGGAGGAGGGTCGGTGCCGTTTTTGAATGGTGATGAGGATGGTGGTGGTGGCCAGCAATGTATTGTCCTGTGAAAGGTCCCTGTTTCATCGTATTCCAAACAGGAGATGCCATTGCTTTGGTCATGTGGCCATGACTACTTCACTGGCAATATGGGGGGAAAAAATCCATCATCTACTTGTTTCTCTCTGGCAACTTATGGATTATTTTAGTAGAATTTATCTTTTACAACATCCCCTTTTATACAATTCATGATTTTTGGCAAATTTTCCCAGTCAAGTTCATTATACTGTCGGTAAATCAGTGGTTTGATTTGAACTCTTTTTAACCAAGCTGTTTATATTTTAACTACAAATCCCACCAGACCTAGAATTTAGATGATTAATCGAGAGTGTTCTGCTGGATTCCATTTCTTATGACGCAATCAACTGAATAGTCTTCATGATTCTGTCGATATCAAAAGTAAAACCATGTCCCACTGCATATGCCATAACATCAGACCAGTGGATGATAGGAAGGGGGAGAACAAATCTCAGCCACCTCACAGCGGAAGGAGCCAAAAGGGTTTGAAATTGAATCACAACATCCCTCGAACTCAAGCAATTCACCTAATGGCAGTGCTGCTGACAGGTGACAAGCTCCCCATCTCGATTATTTTTCATTCCCTTCGGAAGAAGTAAAATGCTTTGATATTTTTCATCCAAGCAATTATTTTTTCCATATTTCTCATGCTTCCTATCAAGGATGACATGAGCTTTAATCATAGTTTTCGTCCACCCGTTCTTTTGAAATTCTTTTAACTTAAAAATAATATTTTTTTTGATGTTTTTGAATTTTAAAATAAAATATATTATTTTGATATATTATTAAATAAAAAAACATTTAAAAAAACAATTTTCACCCCACTTCCAAACAAACCCTCATTTTTTTGAACCTATTTTTATCTCGAAACACATCCAAAACCTTATCAAAAACTCTACAAAGTTTTTATTGAAATTCAACGCACCCTAAAATATCATGAATGTTTTTTAATAGCGGCTGAAAAGTTTTGAGGAAATAATTTTAGACATTGATGATGACAATTGCAAAATGCATTAATGGTATGTCCCCTACCCAATCAAATTGGTTAAAATCATCATTTAGACGTAAAATCAACCGCGTAAATTGTGCTCATTGGAATTTTCTCTTTTGGCTAATTAAAGTGATAAATGAAAATTCAATAAGTTGGAACTCAAGTCAATATTTAATATTCAACGAATCTAATCAAGACCAGATTTGTAGAAGGAGTCGGCATGATGAATTCTATCACTCTCGTGGAAGCTAGAAAATATCAAGGGAAAGTTAACAAAAAAACAATTTCTTCAAAAAATCCACTTGACTGATAGGAATCCTTCCATCATTATTGGATTTGCATACAACATTATTGTTTAAGTATAGAAATAAAATAAAAAATTTAACCGATAACATAATTTAAATAAAATAGCTTGATTGAGACTCAATCATATAAAATAATTTAATCTCCATGGATTTAAATCTAAAACTGTTAAGAGCATAACCTTTATGCTATCATAAGAAAAAGATTTCTCTAAACTATAAGTTTATGAGTTAACAATTAAGAATCAAAATCTTAAATAAAGTACGGCATAAAATAGAATAATTCATAAATCATTCTTATAATCATTTACAAGAAATCAAGTGTTTTATTTATAAATCCAGCAAGATAAAATAAAATATAATAAAATCAATTTAGTAAGAAAAATATTTTTATTTTCCGTTTTTTGATTTTCCAATGAATTAATTAATTACCACCTGCATGTCAGAATGAATAAGTAAATAAATTAGCAGTCAATTTCTTAGGCAAACCAACACGCTAGCTAACATTGAAAACATTTCCGAAAAAATTAAAGACTTGAAGTCAATGCTTCTGTCTCTTACATGACAGGATAACATAGTAGAAAGTAGAAAAAACAGGTACAAGAAAACATAAATTTTACCAATACGGAGAGAGAAAAGGAAAGTTGCATACTAGCTGGTGGATGCATTCGAGATTAATTTTTTAGTCTAGTTTCTGTGGATTGACTCAAGATCTAGAGGAAGATATCGAGTATAATCCAATGAGATTTCTTTGAGGACTTCATCTGTCAATTCAAGAAGCAAGAAAAGGAGGAAAAATATGTTTTTATGGGTTTTTGAGATAGGAGTTTGATCTTTTAGTTTTTTCTGGAAAACCCATCAAGGGAATGAAGGAAAAGATAAGTTTTTTAGGGTCTAAATGATTGTCAAAGAATTGGGTATTCAGCTAAAATGGTAGAGAGAGGAAGTGTTAATGCTGCAGCAATGCACACAGCTATCAACGCTGTGCAGGCACTTGGGAGAGGATTTGATGTGAACTATGATAAGAGGTTGTTGTATTGTAAAGGAGTTGCTGGGTCTAAAGTGGTAGAGATTGATGGTGAACATACTAGAGATCTTTTGTTAGCTGGTGGGATTCTATTGCCTAATGTTTCCAGGGACATCAGGAGCTCTTTGGACCCAATTGGCCGCCAGAGTTCAGGTGTTTGCACTTTTCATGAGGTGGGTTTTTGAATTTTTGCTGTTTTGATTTTGAAGTCTGTTGTTTTCCTGTGTTGTAAGAATCCATGCTTTGAGGATTAGGTTACAGTGGTGGTATTGAAGATAGCTTGAATTGATATTGATTAATTTAGTTTCTTAAGACACCAATTAGGATTGGTTTGGTTTTGCCACCAGTACCAACTACCGAGTGGATGGAGAATTTAACTTGTCTCTTGCATTACCTCTGCAGTTTATTGTCACTGGGTTATTGCAGGTGTCTCAAGCCTAGTTATTTGATACTTTCTTGGATTTTCTTCCTAGTGTTTAATTATTGTGCTTGAGAGCATGAGTCAAGACCCATGTTGGAACTTTTGCATTGTATCGTGCCAGAGTACTTTAATCATCTTTTAGTGTCTGAGTGTCAGCAGTGAATGATGTCCAGAGTTTCAAAATGCAAGTTAAATATTAGCTCTGTTGCTGAGCTAGGTTTTTTTTTTTGTTTTTAATCTTAAAATTGATTGATATAAAATAGCACTAGCTAGAATTCCTTGGTGCCAAGAACTGACTGCTAAGCTAGCAATTGTATTTTCCCAACTTCAAATACTGATACAAGCTGTTTTAATGAATGAAATTGCTGTGGTTGTTCTAATGCACTTCTCTCAACAAATAATGCAGATGGTGGAATACTTTAATCAAAATGCTAATCTATCAGGAGGTCTTCCTCTTGGTAGCTTCAATTCTGCATTTAGTTTTACTGGTTCAAAGCATATTGATGCTGCAGCTACAAAGACCCTCTCAATGGATGGATATTATATCCCACTTGCCAAGGTCCAACTTATGAGATCCCCCTTAGTGTTGCATGAAAATGTTATACGGGCTGTGCCAACTTTCTGGGATCCTCCATCCTTGGCAAGGTGTGAATCTTTAATTCTCTGGAGAAATATATCGGCATCATGGCTTTAAATTGTCCATAACAGCTGCATCTTTTTTTTTTTGACAGCTTCATTGAGAGTTTTGGGACACATGTTATCACTTCTGTAACTATTGGTGGTAAGGATGTGATATATGTTAAACAGCACCAGTCATCACCTTTGTCAACCCTGGAGATTAAACACCACGTGCAGGATATTGGAAATCAGAGGTTCTCTGACAAAGAGGGCCATATGAGCTCAGGTCCAATGAAACTCAAGGATAAGGCTAGTCCCATGATATTTCCTTATTTCTTTGTCCACCTTCGTTAGCATGCCCTTACTTTTTGATCACCTGTGACTTAATACCAGATTATTCTTGATTTAGCAGGGTGGTGATTCAGGTATATTTAACAGCCAGGGGATATACCCTCAACCAACTAGTGCACCATATCTTACCGGGAAAGAAGTACGTAGAAGCCAATCCTTTTTTTCTCTTAGAATTGCTCTTTTATCTCACTGAAATTTTGATGTTAAACGTTCTCTTTGTTGAACTGTTTTATGATGCCTTTTGCAGTCATTATTATGAATATAAGATTTCTTTAGACGCACGGCATGTACATCCAAACATAATTTCCCTGAACATGTTTTAACCAAATGCAACAAATGAGCATTCGAGGTTTTACTCCTTATGTTGGTCTTGTAGTTCCCAATCCAGTTCCTTCTTTAAATTTTCTTTGTGTATTGTAACTATGTTTTCTATTATTGATCAGTAGAAATTGGAATAAATTGCATGTTGTTATCAATTTTCTTTGAAAAGGTTTGCTTGCAAACATGTCTCGTATTTTTCGTATTTGTTCCTTGTTTTGATTTTGCCTTTTCATAGCAATTCCATTGCAATGATGTTTTCTTGTACGCATCAGTTGGATCTGGAATAAATTAGCAATGGGTTTTGGTGTTTTTGTCAAAAACATTTTCTTGCTATTGCTGTCATGATTTTATCAGGAAAAAAAGGATCACTCGTATTCTATCACAGTTTATTGCATTTAAGAAGTTGCCACTGGTGGCTAACTCTTGTATTAGCATGAATGCAGTTTGCATTCTCTTTTTGCCAATATATTATTTGCTTACAGTTAAATAATGTGCAAGGCTTATGTTCTAGACCTTGCTTTGATGAATTTATAGGAAGGTCTAAAAATTTGTTCTGTTACTCTTGCATATGCAGGATGTTACCATCATTTTCCGCAGGAGGGGAGGAGATGATCTGGAGCAAAATCATATCCGATGGGCAAGAACTGTACAGTCATCACCAGATGTCATTGAGATGACTTTTGTTCCTATCACAGATCTACTTGTTGGGGTACCTGGAAAGGAGCATCTGAGCCGTGCAATTGCTCTATATCTTGAATGTAAGACAAGTAGATGACCGTTCAATTAGAATCCGTTCTCTCTTATGTTCTCCTTTTCTAGTAGGTAGTGCTACTCTTAACCGTGACACTTATTTTTTAACGATTGTGCCCAGACAAACCTCAGATTGAAGAGCTGAGATGTTTTTTGGAGTTCCAGATTCCTCGAATTTGGGCTCCTGTACAGGACAATATTCCAGGTCACCAAAGAAAGGAACCTGTTTGCCCTTCTTTGCAGTTTAGCATAATGGGACAAAAGCTTTATGTGAGTCAGGAGCAGGTATACATTCTTACCTCACTATACTTTTCATCCCAAGTGAAAGATAGCTCGACTATTAACATCTTTTTGGAGAAACAAACTTAAAAAGTTTACTGCTGGTATTCCATCTCATAAAATATGTAGCAACTGAGATTTGTAGAGTGTTCTACTAGTTAGAGAATAATATAAATCATATCCTGGAACCTCACCTAATAGCTTAAGCTTTTAGGTGATATGGTTCTTTGACATAGTATTAGTGGCCACATGTTCGAATCTCATCACTCTCATTCTATATGATAAAAAGTAAACACAAGATAATATGAATCTGTGTGGAAGTTTCAAGTCTGATGAACTTTCACTTAAGGGTGTGTGTTAGAAAATAATATAAATTATATCTTGGAGCTTCACCTAATAGTTTAAGCTTTTAGATGAGATGATTTCATGACATTACTGCCAAACAACTTATCTATGTAAAGCAGTCATGATTCTTCAGTTGTAACTATCGAATTGAGCCAAAGACAATTTTACCAGCTAATGCAAAGGGTTAACCTCAACAAAACCTGGTTTTTTTATTTTTGCTTAAATTGGCTGCAGATATCAGTAGGGCGCAAGCCTGTCACAGGTTTGAGATTATGTCTGGAAGGAGCCAAGCAGAATTGCCTACGTATCCATCTTCAACACTTGGCATCTCTTCCAAAAATCCTTTTGCCATACTGGGACACCCATGTTGCAATTGGTGCTCCCAAGTGGCTGGGACCTGAGGAGCAGGATAGTCGATGGTTTGAGCCAGTGAAATGGAAGAATTTCTCTCATGTGAGCTCTGCTCCAGTTGAGAAACCTGAAACCTTTATTGGTGACCAATCTTGTGTCTACATTGTCACTGGGGCTCAGCTTGGAGTGTGGGATTTTGGTTCAAGAAATGTCTTATACATGAGACTTTTGTATTCTAGGCTACCAGGCTGCACAATACGAAGATCCTTGTGGGACCACATGCCAATTGACAAGTCAAAGAAAGTCCCCGCTGTAAATAATACTAACTCTGGTGACTCAAGTTCAGCCTCAAGAGAAAATGCTGCCGGGAACAAGCTGGCAAAGTTTGTTGATATGTCTGAGATGAGCAAAGGGCCACAAGATCCCCCGGGACATTGGCTAGTTACGGGCGGTAAGCTTGGTGTAGAGAAAGGCAGAATAGTTTTGAGAGTGAAATACTCCTTGCTGAGTTATTGAGCTTAGAATTACGGTTTAGATGCTGATGCACTATAGAGGTGGTGTTTTTTATGCAGAAGTACTAGTGTTCATCAGGTGTGTAAACTCTTGAAACATGATGAGCTCAGTTGAATGGTTTTTGGTTAGGGTTTCCTCCACTGTCAAAGGTCAAGTCTGTTTTCTCGTTACGCTGTGAATTTTGTAGAGAAGTCTAAGTTCTCATTTATAAATGATGCAGAGATGTAGGAGTGGCCTCTAAATGTTATTGTTCATATGTCTGCAGTAAAATAGCACTCCGAATTCTTTTGCTTGCCGAGTCTTCAATCTTTTAATATTCTGAACCAGCGTGCTGGGTTGCCCCTGCGACTCGCCATGATGCCTGCAATATTTAAAGGGCTGTTTGGCCTCGCTGTGTTCAGGAGTGGAAGCACTCTTTTAGCGGGAGGCATGCGTCTTTCATATTTTCCAGAGATAACGTTAGTTTTTTCAAAAGCAATTTATTTATCAAACACTTCTATTTTAAAGTTGGACAATAAATATTAGCAGTAAATAAGGTGTTCTTACTTATTCCATCCCATACAATTGCTGACAAAGTTGGGGGCTAAACATACATACTAGCACTTGAAAGCCTTGGTGCCTTGGGCTACCTCAGCAAAACCGGCCACACATATATATAACCACAGTTTTTTTTTTTCCAGGGACATAATTTAGCTTTACTAGAGTTGCCCTCCTTCAAAAGTTTGTCCAAATCGCCAATTCCCTGGCACAACATTGTAGCCGGTAACTGTCCTGCCATCGCTGGTCGTGACTCTGAAGGAGAGGCTCTGGCCATCGAGATATGAGTTGCTCTGCCAATTTTGGCCCCAGTTTCTTGACATGGTTTGCCAGCCAGTCCTAGATCCCTTAATAGACACAGCACGAACATCACCTGCGCCTGCCACATTGGTTATCAGGACCAGGTTGAAGTAGGAATGACCGTTAATGGTGAACCTAATGCCTCCATTCTTCACACATGGGACCCTGTAAAAAACAACAAACAAACTAAAATGATGCTGTTCCAGCTAGTCAAGCATAAAGTTATTACAGTAGCAGAACTTCTGGGTGGTCTAGACTGAGGTTCAGTCGTGGCTGATACCATGATCTTGTCACTGAGGACGTTTTGAAATTACCTTCTGAAGAGTACAGGAACAATTCCAGCTCGGAACTGAGCAATTTGCAGGAAAGCAGGCTGTGCCAAATCAAAATGTTGGAGAGGGGGGTTGCACCAGCCTCCATTGTCATTAGACAAAGCATAATTAGGAGGGCAAAAGTTGGTGGCTGTCACAGTAATGGTACTGGAATGGCACCATTTGGGATCATTGTTGCAGCGTATCTGGAAGCACGCACCACAGCTCAAGCCATTGTTGAAAAGGGCAGTGCTTAGAGCTGCGGTGCTTGTTCCATACCCCTGGCTGTACAGGTTTCCATATCCACAAGCACCCCCTGCAGCCATAACTACATCTTGTAAGAAACACTGGACCTAAAGCATTCGAGACTTGAAAGAGTACAAATTAACATACTGTAGGGAGAGATATCAATCATAAATGCATCAGCAGTCTATCGTGGTTAGCTTACCCATGGTGCCAGACGCGTCGCTACCTCCGTAGAATGTGGCATGGGCACTCTGCCACCCACCATAATCTCCATAAATGCCATGAAGAAGAAAGCTCAGTACAAGATATAGCTGAACGAACACAAGATCTTTCATTGCTTTCATTGCCATCATGTTCTTGCGTCGTTACTAAGAAACAAGTAGTAGAAAATATCGGGGTAGCTAGGCTCGAGTGTGTTATACTCTGGGGAAATCGTGCTGGGTATTTATACTCTGGGGATTTAGGTAGCGACCCAATTAGCAGAGTAGACTTCGTTGATTATTACAACCTGCAAGTTAGAGGTAGTCACGTTAGAGCTATAATTAGAGCCGACCCACCTGCCAAAGGTGCTCGGACAATTAGCATGCACACGTTCCTTTGAATTCAACAATTTCTGTCCTTTTCTCTCGCAACGTAAATGGCCCTCTGCCTCATCTCATGCATTCTCTTAATTATCCTCCCATTGTTAGCCCCATCGAAATATGTTGTTTATTTTTTTCATGTTACGATTACAAGTATTTTTCGATTAATTTATATATCAATCAAAATCAAGATTAGGTTTCTCTCCATATAGTTAGTTTTAAGGCTGAATTTTGTTATTCGAGGAAAATTCATCCTTGAAAACGTATTTTGTGATCCCAGTTGAGCGAGTAAAATTCTGGTTGTCCTAGACTTTTATAAGAAATGTACGTTCTTACTAGAACTCGAGACTTGTTGTGCAGATCTTAAGTTTTTTGTCATCATGTCATGTCACTTGAAAACGACTACATCTTTACATCTGACTGCAAATATATTTCGGAAAATAAATTCTCTTTTGGTCACAAAATTTAAACTTTGAAAAAAAAAGAATTTAGGTGAGAATATATATCACCAGGTTTAATTATTTTGATACATTTAAGAATTATTTTTATTTATTATATTTGCATTGTTAGTTTTGTTTTTCATACAAATTTATATATAATTTCAATACATTATATTAAAATAAAATAAATATTTTTTTAACTATAAACTATTTAAAAAAATCATGGAGCACCTAACCATCGCATCTAGGTGCTGTGGTACGGATGTGTCAAGTCCAACGTGTGAGCCATCTCAAAAGTCAACCTCTTAAGGTTTTTGGCATTTCGACTTCTTTTATTATCACTTTTTTATAAGTGGCTGTGGTTGTCAACTCTGCAAGATTTACAGTGTTTTTTTATTTGTTTTTGAAAAAAATGAAATAAAATTATTATGGTTTTTTATTTAAAATTAAAAAAAAAACATAACATTTTTAGATTATTTTCCTATATATATATTAATATTAAAATAACTATTATTTTAATATATTTCTAATCAAAAATAATTTTTAAGAACAACCTCAACTAAATTAAAACAAAAAAACTAAATACATAGGATGAAGTTGGATCTTCGATGGGACTATTTTAAGTGGCGAAGCCGTCGTGGGGATGCATGTAGTGTACTTGTACACATCATAACAAATTTCAGAATATTAATAATGGCTGACTTATTTAAAGCTTCTTTGTTAGAGAAACACAAAATTAATCCCCGGGATTTCAATTGATTAGCTTAAAAATGATAAATAATTTTTACTTTCGTTTATAAGAACATCACGTCGTAAGGGAGAAAAAAACCCTATAAATACCACAATGTTTGTCAAGAACGCCCCTCACTCGACCAAAAAATTGGGTGTAATGGGATTTCTTTTCTTTTTTTCATTATACAAAATCAATTCATATAAAAAAGAAGGTTTCAGTTATGGTAATTTAACAGAGATGCGTGAGATTTCCTTAAATATGTCCACGTATATTACCTATGGCTTAGGATAACCTGCATGCTTTCTTTTTGCAACAAAATAAAAATAAAAAATAAAAAATAAAAATCAAAGAACAACTCATTGACAAGCAAGGGAAGGTATCCAAAAAGATCCTAACCGAGTCATGCATGGTAGAGGTGTTTAGTTAGTAGAGTCACGGGGACGGGGGCCTGAATCAACCTAATGCGAGTTTATCCAGTCCAGAAGAAGAAGAAGAAGAAGATCGCGGTGGCATGTCAACTAGTGTTGGAGGCCTGGCCACGTGCGATCAATCGAAGTTAGCCACATGTCAACTAGTTGTTGGGATTAGGTTGACATGCTGGCCGATTTAATAGGTGTGGTGGTGACGTGTCCATGCTGAGCTGTATCAATTACATTTTGCCCAAGTCTTATGAAAAAAATATTAAAGGGAACTGACTTGATAAAAATGATCTAAATTAACTTATAGCTTGATTAACTTAGTTAAAATCCTCTAATTTCTTTGAAAATTTATAGTTTTTAGAATGATATTATTTTATTTTATTTTAAAAAAATTAACCGACTGAATTATGATGAAAGCTATTGAATATATTTAAATCATGTATCGTAAATGAATGCATATAAATGCAAATACATACGGGGCAGGTCTTAGAAATAACTCGGAAATGGATTATGAAAAAAGCTTTAAATACAAGTTTAATAATTATGATTTTACATATTACAATGCTATAATTTAAACTATAAATACATTCACGTGTGAAGGGAAGGTTGAGATTGTTGCAGCCTAGCTAGTCAAGAGTTTGAAGAACAATCTCAATTAATTTGTTCCCTTTTGGGATCTAAACTACAAGTGCATGTGAAAAAAAGGGTACAAATTTAAGAAGATTCTCGATCTATAAAATCTTCCGAGAACGTTATTATCTAGTCAAAAGTTTGAAGGGCAACAATCTACTAATTGACCAGCGGGGTGAATCTATGTGCTGGGTGCACCTAACACCCCGTGTAATTTAGCATTCTAGCTCTAGATTGTAATATAAGACTTAACTTTTATTAATTTCATTAAAAATAAAAAATGCTAACCCAACGATATTCAATATTTCTATTATATAAATGATCACATAACAATATTAAATCTTAAACATGGTAAAAATGGACTTGGTTCATACATCTTGCTGCATATATTGCATTGAAAGTAATAAAACAAAAATCTAAAATAATTAAAAAATATTAATAATTCATAGTTCGTAAAACAAGTCATCAACACTTGTTTTACATGGTATTCAATTCCATAAACATGGCCTTCTTACTATTAGATCAAGTCATCATCTCTGCATTTATCGAAGAATAAGTGGATCTTATATTTATTTTCTCTAAATTTTGATGAAGTTTATAAAAATTGGGTGAATAAACTTGATGGTTTCTTTTTTTATAGCTTAAAGGTAGTATGATTTTTTTTATTTGTTATATAATTTTTTTGGTTCAAATATTTACTGGATTATTATTTGAAAAAAACAAAAACATTGCCTTACCAAATCATCCCATTTTTTGTAACAAACCCAATCATGCGGGGTCACTTAAACCCACACCTCTTTACCTTTTTTTTATTGGCTCTTCAAGTTTTTTAGCCCTATATTTTTTTTCATGTAATGTTGTATTTTTTTTATTTTGTATTTAATTATTTAATATAGTGTTGATTATAAATTAATTATTATATTTTTTCATATAATAAAATAAAAAACTTAATTTAATCCATTTTAACTAGAGTTAACCTAACTTGTTTCTTCTTTAATAATTTATTTGAATCGACAATTTAACATCAGAATAACTTTCGCATAATTAAATTTAAAATTAAGGCTAATTAAAGAATAAGATAAAAACAGGAATAACATGCCCATGAACTAAAGATGGTCTGAAAAGGTTTATTGACCTATTTGATAATTATTTCACGTGATTTAAACTTTAAATGGCTTTGACTACGTAATAGTTTATTTCTGCTTAAAACTTTCAAAAGCTTAATATAATAATAAAGGCTCGAGAATGCTGAGAACCCTTTGGGTCTAGACATAGTTACATGACTAGATGGGCTTTGCTGGGCCCAAATAGACCACTGAAGCGATGGTGCATGCATGGAAGGAAATATGAGAGGAGGCTGGCCTGTAGTTCTCCATGCCTTGAGGTCCAGGGCTCATCTCTCCCCCTGGTGATAAGATGTTCATTTCCCAAATTAACCAGGAATTCTGGATTGGTTATTGATTATTTTTATCCAAGGATAATAATTCTTAGAAAAATCATGACCCCGACACTCTCTTTTGATTTGAGTTTTCATCTGTAAAAAAAAAAAAAATCTTATTCATGGCTAAGTTAATTCAAATTTCTTTTAGTTTAGTATGGTTTCTAAATCTATGATCTCCACCGTTAATATATAGAGTGCTGATCGTGACCTCACAGAAGCTTCCATATCCCAAAAGAATAAATATTAAAATTGGAATTTATATGTAAATATCAAAGGAGAAGGTCTCGGTAATGTTTTAAAAAATAATTAATTGTCTCCACATTGTAACACGCCTTTTCCTTTAGATGGAAGAAAGTAAATTATGCCATGTTATTAAGAAACAACCCACCTAAAAATTTAAATTTATAAGTGAAGCCTCATAATATGATTTATATTATTCTCTTACATATCCCCTCAAATAAAAGCCCTTTGGGCTTGAAACTTGCACAGACCTGCACTACCTTATGCTTGATTTTTATCAAATAGAATGGGGGTGGTAAGATTTGAACTCACGACCGCTGGATCAACAAGGCTCTGATATCATGTTAAGAAACCATCTCACCTAAAAGCTTAAGCTTATAAGTGAGGCGCCCATAATATGATTTATATTATTATATGTTCTTATTTTTTAATTTAAAATAAATAAATAAAACTTTTCATTCAATAGTTGTCTATTAAATTTAACACGTGTCAACCTAATATTTCAAAAACTAGCAGATAGTTCAACGACAAAAATGAAGCCATGAACAAACCGGAATGGGGCTAACCCATTCAAACCTTGTTGCTCCAACAGTTGCAGTAGGTAGGGTCTAGGAGCACTACTGTGGGTAGGCAGGCAGGCAGGTTTTAATGGCAGAACAGCCTGAAGAGATGACCGCGCACTGCTCTGCCCTGATCTCCGTGTTGCTGCAGGTGCATGATGCAATAAATGCTGACAGAATGACTGGTCAGTCACCAAATCCAAGTCCTGAGGACACGTGTCGGGTTGATGTTACGTGTGCCGACCTCCTTTACTCCTTCTGGCTTCGGAGTCGGTGCCCTGCATCTTCTTCCTCCTGCAATTATGTATTGGGAATCGAGTTGAAGAAAAAACCGGCCGGTCCATGGATGAGACAGCAGCTTGGCTATTCCTAGGGCGATGAATTTCTTCTTCTATTTCTTCGATATTGTTATTTGTTGGCGCCGGGTGACTGGTGATGTGATTGAGAGAGCATGGATTACTTCACCTCTTCTTCCTCCTCCTCCTCTTCTTTTTATTATTAACAAAGTGATTTCCATTTATGTAATTTAATTACAGAAAATGAAATAATTGTAATTAAAGTAGGTTACGAGGTGAGGGGGTTTGCAATGAGAGTTGAATTCTAGTGCTAGGAAGAAAGTGAGGGGGTTTGTATAATTAATTCATAAGTCATCTCTTTGGCATTATATAGACATATACAAAGGTATGATCCATTTCATCAATGGTATTTCCATTCAGAGTTTGAACTCAAATCTATTCATCATAGCAAACATATCATAGAAAAAATGACTATATAAACACTAAATACCACAACAATCATAAGACAAATCAAAACACTAAATAACTTATCTTAGATAGAGCGTATTGAAACCTTCTATTTACACAACTGGCTTCTTACTTTAAAATCTCAAAAAAATCAATTAAATTTTCTAGTGACCATAATACGAGGTCTCTTTTAACAAATAAAAAAACTCAAATATTAATCACTGCCATCGGGAGGGTCGCCGCGACATCGCACACAACAGCAGGGGCGACACATAATATATTATCATTTTATTATTTTAAAAATAAATTATATTGGTTTTTTTAATCCAGTTATATTTTTAATTATTTTTAAATATAATAAATAAATCGCAACACGTCAAATCATATTATGATTTAATTTTTATATATGAAAGATACATTAAGAATACCGAATATTCTTGTAACTTCTGAAAAGAACTGATTAGACCCGCAAATGATCTACTATAATTCTATTGGCCAAAGCGGTATTCGGCACCTCTTTCAGTCTAATCCTCGACTAGTATTTGGCAGCCCTCCACCTATGAAAAGAAACAATTATTTGTTCCTATAAATCTTGCCAGAGTTATGTAGTTTTTAAAATGTAAGAACTTTTTTACGAATGATTTTTTTAAAAAACATTGTTATTAAATCTACAAATATAATTGTTTTCAATTTTCTAGTTAATACCTCATTTTTATTTTAATTAATGTCATGTTTTTAACTAGAATAATTGTTTCTATTTTTTAAAAAAGAAAACTATAATATCGTTAAAACAAGTTAATAAAAAATATCAAAGTGACATGTCTATATTTTATATAATTGAAAGAAAAAAAACATAAATATAATAAAATCATGTTCAAAGTTTGTTTAAACATTTCAATAATATAAAATCAATTGAAATTGATTTTTCATAAATTATTAATATTATTATTTCTCATATCAAATACATAACAATTGAAGTTTTTTTTTTTATATAATTATATACGAACATGATAATTAATTCCCATGCATGCGCGACATACTTCTGTTCTTGAACCGACTCATTTGCTTGCAATCAATTTATTGCCCTAAAAATTATGATCCCTGCGAAGGAAGACGCCAAATAGAATTTGACTGGACTCCAAAAAGCCTGCAATCAGTAAGAGATATTCATCTGATTTCATCACCGACAATCACTCACTCGCCGACCCTATTAGATTTTTTCTATTTAATTTTTATATATATGGATATATATTAATTTTATTCTTTGTTTATTAGGATTTAAGATAAAAATAATTACTATATATTTGATTTGCAAGAGTTAATTAGGCAAAAATATTTTTGATATTTCAAATAAAAGAAATTAAAATATTATTTTTAAATAAAAAATATTTAAATGAAAACATTCTAGAAAACAGTACCAAAACATAAAAGGTATGTATACAATTTTCAAAATCGGTGGCTGTGATTAATTGCTATCATCTGGCGAGTGCCTCCCTATCTGACTCGAGGCATTCCTACATTTTTGTTTTTCAGTCCATGAGTTTAGATTAATGAGTAAAATTTTAAATATTTTAATTTTTTATAAATAATGTATTGATTTGAATTTAAAATTTACTTAACAGATTGTAAATCCTTTGACACGTTGACAACCACGTACACATTTTTGTCGGGCTCTTCTGCTAGTGTGTTCCCTTTCTATGGGCACCATTTTTTAAATGTCATAGGTCATTAATAAAGGCAGGTGTATTAATATTAGCCTATTTAAAAATATTAATAAATAAAAATATACGAGGACATATTATTTTAATTATTTTTAAACAAAAGTCACCGACCTGCAGTTGACTAACGTGTCCAAAACTGATGAATGATGTACCAGGAAACAGAGTCCGGGACCAAACTTGGTCTCCATTTTCATAGCTGTTTGAAACGTGTACCCCAAACACGTGGCTCTGGCTCCACAGGGGGGTACTGTGGTGTATCAGACGCGCGGTGAATCGAAAATTTTGATTTTAATTATTTATAAATATATTGAAATAATATTTTATTTTATTTTTTTGAAATTATCTTTAACATTAAATAAAAAAATAACACTAAAGACAAACCTGAATTAAACTGATTTTCGTGCCGAAATATATTAAAATAATATTTTTTTATTTTTTAAAAATTATTTTTGATATCAGCACATTAAAATAATTTAAAATACAAAAAATATTTTTTATAAAAAAAACTGCACTTTCTGCGGCACAGGGTGCCAAACGGGTACTAAGAGATAATTTTGGCAGTGCACACGTCAGTTGATAATAATTAAAAGAGCCTAAACCCGTGACGAAATTACTATGCAATTGGATTAAATCATTGATAATTATAAGGGGGGATTTATATTTTATTCTTGTCCTTTATAACAACCATTGAGCTCGTTTATAGGGGTAGAATTATACTTTCACAAGTTTCATTTGTTATTTTAGAATTGTTTGATAGGGTGGATAATCTTATTCTTTTTATTGTTATTTTTTAAATTTATTATTTAAAATTAAATTTATTAAAAATTAAACTTTTTAATTGAAACCAAGTACATTATTTCATGGGTGATGATTTTGCAAGTTAGCTATGATTTAGAGGATTTGCTCGAGTTTTTTTCTTTATATTGTTGTAGTTAGCCACACTTATTAAACTCTATTGACCTCATAATACAAGTCTCAAATTTCTTATATTTCTTTGAAAATCCTAGCGTTGCCTTAACATTTTTTCTTACATTCTAAAAAAACTCGACATGCCTATGGTGTTATGCAAACTTCTAATATAGATTTGCTTGTTTTTTTATTTTTATTTTTAAAATTGAGTTTCTTTTACTTGAAGGCTTTAATATTTGATCTGTCATGATTGAATTTCCTATCTTATTTTAATATGTGCTCCATAGTTTTATCATAATTTCATATTTATTGCATTTTTTCACAAGATAACTATAGTTCTATCATTTGAAGATGTTATTATGGTGTTGCTAACAAGTATCTTTGAACACCTACTGCGAAGGAGCACAAAAGCTCCTCAATCGAATCTCACCAACACACTTTGTAAATAGAGTTAATTAATTTAATGATTGTATTTTACAGTTACCCAAACAATTACTACTATTTTCTTAATCTATAACATACTCTTATTATTAATAAAACCTCTTAATTAATTTTTAGTGCTACGATAATTTCCTCTCTATAAAACCTCTTCTTTTCCGAACCTTATTTACATTCTTAATTAATATATTTCAATATAGAGGGTGAATTTCCATCCTGATCGGACATTAAAAGAGGCCACAGGCAAGCCAACTAGAATTCATTTTCTTGGTTTCACACTTGTAACTTTTTTCTATATAAATACCACTCCTCCCACCCTACTACCATCGCATTCACTCGAGAACTTCTCCTTCACTCTCGAATACTCAGAAAAAATAAGTGTTTTCAGCCTTCTCCGACCTATCAAACATGGCCGGTGCCAAGTCTGTCAGCGTTCTCTTGCTGTGCATGGTGCTCTCTGCCGCCATGTTTAACGTTGAAGCCTTGACTTGTGGTACTGTGGCCACCGACCTGTTACAGTGCCTTGGCTACCTAAAAAACGGCGGGTCAGTTTCTGCCGCTTGCTGCAAAGGCGTCGAGGCTCTCAACAACGCTGCTAAAACCACCCAAGATCGCCGTGATGCTTGTACTTGCTTGAAAACAACCGCCGCTCAACTTGGTGGCGTTAATGCTAACTACGCCGCAGCTCTCCCTGGTCTCTGCCGTGTCAATATTCCTTACAAGATCAGCACATCCACGAACTGCGCCAGGTTTGCACTTTCTAACTACTTCTATCTTGTTTTTCCTTTCACGCACTTAATCTTGTATATTAAACAAAAAAAAAATGTTATAAATTAATATCTAATTAATTTGTAAAATGCTTTTCCTGCTTTGAGAGCAGTCTCTAACGTCTTTTTCTTGTGACGCAGCATTAAGTGAGAGGAGTAAGATTGAGCATCATATAATAAAATAGCTGCTTGCCCAGGTTGATGGGCCTCCACTAGGGCGAGGCCCACATTCAGTCTAGTGTCGTTGTCGTTGTCTTTTTTTTATTATTATTTAATGTAACGAGTGTCTTGTGTCGTTTTCTACTTACCTTACGGGATATATTATGAGAATAAAATTCTACTATTTTGTTAATGTTATTAAATCGAGAGAATTTGATGGAACAATATACATTGCTTGCGACGATAATAGGAAATAAATGTAGCTCAAATTTTAAATCAATTTCACAATACTGTTTTATAGAATTACAATCAACGCTCCAATATATCATATATTTTTCCAATACTTATTATAGAAACATATAAAAAAATACGAATCTCAAGCCAACACCTAATTTTGCCTTCAATTTCGCGGTAACGTGACACGTCAAGCCTGAAAAAAAATGATCTGGCTTCTCACCACGGGAAAACTCTATTGCTCCACGAGTGTTACCACCTAAACAGTAATTAAATTAAAGTGGAATATCTTTTTGCGTTGATCGCGCTCCCAAGCGGATCTAGCATGAAATGGAAGTGTGGATGAGAAAAATTAAATATTTCTGTTTTTTATCAATAAAATAAAAACATTAAATTAAAGGGTAATTTGTATTGTTATTGATTTGAAATAAATTAAGATTTAGTTCTATTTTTAATTGATGACCTGTCTAACTTTTTTTTAAAAAAAAATCATTATTGATAAAGAGTTCCTTAACTTATCAAGTTAAAATTTAGTCTTTCTAAGTTAAGATTTATAAAGAAACAAAATAACTTGTTTTTTTATTTAATACCAGGAACACATCTTACAAATAAATTCATAATCTTATGTATTAAAAGAAAATTTTGGTAACGATATTTAGAGCAATAAAACAAATGAAATTAATCATCTTCACAATCTTTTCTCTCCTTTAATTTATAAAAAAAAATTTATTCAAAAACATATCCTTGTGTTAGTGAGGCACGCCGATGTATATAGCCGAGGCTCATGTATTTTTGGTTGACTTGTATAGCATGATAGGGAAACTCACTTTGGATGTTTGTGAAGCCAAATCACGCAGAGAGGATCTGCCTGCACGTACCTGCAATTGTTTCTTAAATTTATTTTTAATAAGCATAATTTACAGCAATAATCTTTAACACCCTTGAAATTTACAACAAAAACAAAGTAAAATGACAAAAAAAATCATTGGATGAGATTTTTATTGTTTTTATCTTTAAAATTATCAAAGCAATCACACTATTTTATAAAAATTAAAAATACAAAAAGCCTTTAAAAGGTAGACATCCATTTATTTTATTATAGAGTTAAATGAGTAATTTTATTGTGTGTTTAAAAACAAAATTATTATCCTAACCTTATATAATTCATTGAAAAAAACATTTAAATCGTGATAAAAAAATCACCCACCCTCGAAGTTAAGTGAGACAATTAAATTACGGGGGATTAATATTTTTACTCCTAAGAATTAAATGATGGATGAGTAGTAATCTTACTATTAATATAGTAATTTTTGAATTGATGAAAGAGAAGATACACACACACACACTGTATAACGTAATTGTCTTATATTTTCATGAGTTTTTTTTTACATAGAATAAACTCGTCCTATATAAAAATCATCAATGCCACTTGAAATAAAAATAAATAAATAAATAATAAGATATGAAATTGAGAATAAACCTCCTCCTACAATTTTTGATGGTGTATGCTCCTACCTAGATGTGCAAGGCAATTGAACTGTCGCTGTCTACTTTTTATTGTTGCTGGTACTACCGATCCCGTTCGTGGACTTTTGTTTTTTGTTTGAAATACAGTGTTAATTGTGTTTTTTTTAATTACAGTTAAATCCCTATAAATTAATATTTAACTATAAGATTTATTTACTTATCATTTAATTTATATATTATTTAAATTTCAAATTTAAAGAAAACCTAATAAGAATAGAATTTAATTAAAGTTATTAATTTATAGAGTACTAATTTGTAGAGATTAAATTTGATGAATTGTAAAATCCAATATATTTAATGATAAGACTGATGCGTTGATAATTAATTAATCTTTCAGGTCAAACAATTTGATTTAATTTTATTAACTAAAATGTTTTGTGACTTAATATGAAAAACATAGGTAATTCTTTAAAATAACTGATAGTTAGTATTTGTAAATGTTCTAGTTTATGGATGTAAGGACTTTTCGATATCTAAGCCAATAGCTTTATAAATAAATAAAAAAATGCTATGATCTATTAGATAAATATGCTAAAAAGTTAAGAATGAAGAGATTGTGGTGTTGCCATGCTAAACAACTCCCCATTAAGAGCTTGTTTTATATTTGTAGCAGTTGTTTTTCAAAAAAATAAATTAAAATACATTAAAGCAATATTTTTTATGTTTTAAAATTTATTTTTGATATCAACATATCCAAAACAACAGACTGAAAATACAAAAAAAAAACAAATTAATTTGAAATAAAAAAATTTAAATACAAAATTAAACATAAATAATAGGTGCTGGTGTGCCCAATACTTATTTGTTTTTGATAATCGGGGTATCCCGGACAACTTACACGTATCACAACTAATTCACGGACTCAATGAATATCCTGCAAGCCCAGTGAACAGGTAAGACACCGCGAGAGTGACAAGCATACACCGGAAAAATCAAACCCGGATACAGAGAAAAGAAACACGACTCGTCCCCGGCTAGGTCATGACCTCAAGTACGGTGTGCCCAATACCTACTATATTTATTTTTTTGATAACTAAAGTATCCAGACCACAAGCATGCATAGAAAAACTTGAATCCAATAATAGAGAAAGGTAACAAGTTACTTTCTCAGCTAGACGAGTACCCCACTGCTCCCGGTACGTATGATTAATTCAGGTGGTGGTTGCTGGTGCATGTTCAGTGGCAACTTGTGGAGACAATTAATTCAATAAATTTGAATCCATCAAGATTGTATCCTCACCTCACCTTATCCAGATACGTTCCATCAAGATTGTCTAGAATCTCTTGCAATTTCTTAGTCCTCGGCTTTTTTCTGCGTGTGAAAAGGTGAAATGTTTTTTTATCATCAGACCATATGTTAAATAAATGGTCCTTTTGAATCCTTCCCTTGTGTGCAATTTTGAATCTTCTTGCTTGTGTGCAGAGTTTATTTTAAAAAAAAAAATGGTGGACCATGATGGTGTAGCTGCGATTAATGCAATGTTTTTTATCCCCCCCTGAACTGTAATTTAATTAAATGTTTATTATTATTATTGTGGTCTCAATTCTCCGCCAGACAACTTGTGTTCGCACTTTTTTTTTATTGTTTTTCAAGAATAAAATAATAATAAATAATGCTCGAACTCAAAAACAAGCTCACTCTAAGCAAATCCCACTCCCCCTCCTCTCTCAATTAAAGAAACCTCTGGAAAATCAAGGCATGGCCAACGCTAAGCTGATCTCCACTCTCTTGCTGTGCATGGTGGTCACAGCCCCCATGCTGAACAATATTGAAGCCTCGGTACAATGTCACACTGTGACCGTTGCCTTGGCAACGTGCCTTGGGTACCTTACGAGGGGTGGGAGATCAGTTCCTTCCAGTTGCTGCAAAGGAGTCATTAATGTCAAAAACGCAGCTAGAACCACCAAGGACCGCCGTGAAACTTGTGTTTGCTTGAAAAGAGCCGCCGGACAGTATCGAGTCAATTACAAGTTCGCAGCTGCTCTCCCTGCTGTCTGCAAAGTTCACATTCCTTACCGTATCAGCCGCTCCATTAACTGCTACAGGTTTGCAGTCTCACAACCTCGATCTTGTATTCGGTCTATCTTTAATTCATATATATATCCCTTTCTACGTTCGTAAATGTAGTAAATATTGAAAAAATAATTATTGGTGTTTCTTTAAAAACATATATATATATATATATATATATATATATATATATATATATATATATATATATTAAAACCTTGTGTTTGTATGAAATTCGTAAATTAAACCTCACGTAAATAATTTAACGAACGTGATTACATCTAAGCAATTCGATCCAATTGCTTTTAACAAACAGAAAATATTAGCCTCATGCTACATATATAATTGTGTTTAGAATATCATGTCCTAATAAAACAAGCAATTTTTTTTTAAAAAAAAAACCAAAATACAATCATTTAAAAAAAAATGAAAAATATATTTTAAAAAATCACATCCCACATTCGTCTTATTCATTTTAAAAAATGATTATTTTTAATCAAGGCAAGGCATTTTAGCGAAGACTGGATGCCATGTGCCTAAAGTTTTCCACATTAGAATTTGTTTTTGTTAAGAATTAAAGTGCATTGGATCGAATTGTTGAAATTTCATGAATACAGGGTTCAATTTGTCAGATCCCTTACGCGTGATTTAATTTATTTATTTCTATAATGTTTGTGGACGTCACAATTGTAGATATTTACTCAATAATTATTATTTTTTGTTTGATCGTTTTTCGTCAAAAAATTGCACGTGTGCCCGTAATATTTGTTCCTACTACTTGAGAAGAGAGTCGGGTTTTATTTATTTATTAATATTTCCTTCAATTGTTATGAAGCAGCATTAAGTGAAGTGACAACTAGAGATGCGATTTCCCGGTTTGCAATTGCGCGAGTCTCTCCCATGTTCTTGCTATCTACGTGTTTGGGATTTCAGAGGACCTTTATTATTTTCCTATATTAATATTCGAAATAAAAAAACCGATCTGCAAGTGTATTGGGTTGTCAGATTATTATTATTAATCTTGTCAAACTTTGTAATATGTCATATGTAATTTAAAAACATTGTGTGCTTGTGGTCTGCCAAGGAGTTTATGGGACGTTAAACTTTATTGGAATGAAATTTAAGTTTGTTTGTTTTTTTGTTTTAAATATATATTTTAAAAAAAAAATAAGTTTTCTTATTTTATTTTAATTTTTTCATGTTTTTATATTGTTTTAATATATTAATGTTAAAAAATTTAAAATATATATTATTTACATATATTTAAAAAAACATTTTAAAAAATAAATGCCAGTAAATTCCAGTGCCAGAAGTAAGACAGAGAAGTAGTAAGGATAACTTTAAAATAAGTTAAGCCAAATAGAGAAAGTAAATTACTTTTTTCAAGGACGCCAAATGGAGATGAGATAAGGTTACAATGGTAAAATTCAAAGTCTGGGCGCCATCATGCACACCTATATGATGTACTAGCTGGGCCCGGCTTAATGAAATAATGAATGAGGACCATGGAATTTTATATTTACCAAAAAGCTTGTTACATATACAATTTCCAATGTCGGCCATTCACTGAATTTTCTGTTATTTTAAAAATATATTTTTTTAAAATAAAAACAATATTTTTAGTATTTATTTTATTTTTTTAATTTTTTAGATCATTTTTATATATTAATATTTAAAATAATTTAAAAAAATAAAAAAAATATTATTTTAATACATTTCTAAATAAAAAATATTTTAAAAATAAATCTCAATTCTCTTTTCATTGCGTATCTAAAACTTCCAGGGTTAGGATTTATAATTATTAAATATACAACTTTTACTATAATATAATAAACAGATTATATAATTTAAGGTCTATTTGAGAAGGTCGTGCCGTAATTTTTAGCTGTGACCTTGATTTTTTTTTTAAAAAAAACTATAAATTATAGCTTATAAAAATAACACATGGAAGAAAAATAATGATATTAGCTTTTAAAATATTTAAATAAAAATCACAATATTGGAAAATATATAAAAGAACGTTTTTATAAAACTATATAGAAAAATAAAGTATTATTACTGAGAAAATTATATAAAAGCTTCATAATAAAAAAAATGGATATTTTTGCTTTGAGAAAATTATATAAAAGCTTCATAGTTAGGTCCTAAAATCATTGATTCCAGTCCTTGAAGTCACATACTCACATTTTTGTTTGGGTGCCAACAATTTTAATTGTTTTATTTAAAAAAAAAATTGTTTCTTTTATGATTGAAACGTGACCAATCGAGACCTTTTCTTTCATCTTTAAATCTTGAAGGATTGAAATGTGAGGAAAAGAAGTTTATGATTAAATATAAAAAACAAAAAATTAGGAGAGCAAATGTGTAACAAAAACTAAAAGAGATGGTGAATGACCATTCATTTTCGGATATAACAATATTTACTGCTACATTGCTTTGATTTTTATTTTTTTGTTGTCATTTGATATTGAATTTTATAGTTTATTGTGATTTTTTTATGAAATTATTTTCGTGACCTAGGTTGGAGGTTATAACTCAAGTTATAGATTTGATAGGTTAACATGTATTAATCCATGTCATCCAATATATTTATCTTAAACTATATTTTTATTAATTATCTGAGCTATTTTTAAATTCATTAAGCATGGAGCCAATTCTTTTATAGTTTTTTTTCTACCAAAAAACCTATAAGTAGCACTTGGAAAATTTCTCATGTTAAAAAAAAATTAAATCCAAACCATAGGATGGCGAGTAACACCAATCTAAGTAAAAAAACTAAAGGGATGAAACACATTGAGTTTGAGTTGGTGGATAAACGTGACAATTTCACACCATTAATAATTTTTTAAGACTTAACATTTCGCTCTTGTGGTCTAATCAAGCCCAAACATTAAGTTTATATTCAAGCCCAAACATTAAGTTTGTATTAAACCCATTTATACACCACTGGCTCACATTCTAGAAGTATAAGATTGTCCATAAAAAAAAATTCATAGCCCCCTTCCTAAATTATCTCATTAAAAAAAATTTAAATTCTTATATAAGTCTCCAATATATAATTTATATTATTATATAATATTATAACCCTGTTGACCAAACAATTATAAATTTGAATTTCACCACCTTCATTTTATTTAATACAAATTAAGCACAAGATAGTGTGAGTCCATACGGGTTTCAAGTACAGATTGATTTTACTCAAATAGATGTATTAGAGAATAATATAAATAATTTATTGATATTTCATTTAAGAATTTAAAATTTTAGATAAAATAATTTTTTTGACATAAAAATAGACTTGCACATGAGGTATTTTTACTTGGTATCCATCGGAGTTACTCAATCATAATACTATAATTGGATTGTCAAGTTAGTCAGCGAATCACCAAATTGACTTATATCAGTTATTTTTATTAAAATAACATTATTTTATTTGATATTAAATCTCTGATAACACCACTAATTCTGGATGAGTCAGTTTAACCATTAAAATTTTAGTCAATTCAATCAAGTTTTAATAGATAATGAACCCAACTCAACAAAAAATCCAATGCAAATTAAGCCTAAGTTTTGAATATTTTGAGTTAACATGTCCAGATCCACAATTATCTTTAAAATAAACAGAAAACATTTTGAGATTGTATGAATTCATTACCTTTAACTCTTAATAAATTGTTTGAAAAAGGGAACAAAAGTCATTTTTATGTAAATATTTTACTTATAATCTTATAATTTGATTTATAATTTAAGTTTATATTACATTTTTGTATTGTATAAAACAAAAACAATTTTTACAACTTTGTGGTCGTATGTTATTATCACACGGTGTTCGACAATGTCTCATCCGGGTGTGATAGAAAGAAAAAAAAAAGCATCGTGGCAGGAATATGATAGCAATGTGAATAGCATGTATACTTTGGCTGGTTTTTATTTACAACCAAACTAGTGTTCTTACAAGAACATGTGACTATTTGTTTAATGAAACTGGCCTTGGCTTCTCTGATCATGACAAGGTTTCAAATGAATAAAATAAAATAAAATAAAAATAAAGAAAAAGGATGAATTTGGGGAACTCTAAGTCAATGGGGGGTGTGATTTTTTTGTCATGGACAATCTTATACTTCTAGAAAGGTGAAACAGTCATATATCCATACAATTCTATCTTACAGTATTTCTGCATTTTATTTTATTTGCAGGTAGATCGCTGGTCGCATTCGTGGCATTATTTTGGAATAGACTCTTTATTTTTAATTTATTGGAATATCCATTATGATCGTGGCCTACCCAATGCGGGATGGCTCACCCATTTTTAATAGTTTGTTTACATAGGAAGAACATTAGATTCACGGGTTGTATAAAAATATTCAGAGATAATAAAAAAATATTTTTTTTTTGTTGACCAGACAACACAATGCGAGAAGCCTTTACTAATTCCTTTCGTGATTTGAATTTGAGATTTGCTGGTCGATCGAAATCTTAAATTTAAATTATTTGGATGTCGTATGGAGCACAAAACGGTTCATGCATCAAGATCCATATTTATTGCTCTTACGAAAAAGTCGATCCTTCACTTGTGGCAGATTAAGAGCCTGTTTGGCACTGCGGTCAAACTGTTTTTTTGCTGAAATTCATTTTTTTTTTTAATTTTAAATGAATATGTTTTGGTGTTTTTAGATCATTTTTATATGTTGATGTCAAAAATAATTTTTAAAAAATAATCATTTTGATGTATTTCAGCACCAAAAATTCTTTGAAAAGCTACCGCAACCGCTCTCCCAAACAGGCCCTAAATGAGAAGCACTATTTCAAATAATTTTTTTTAATTTTTTAGATCAAATTATAAAAAAATTATATTATTTTAATACATTTCTAATTAAGTTTTTTTTGAAAAACAATTACGACTACACTCTCAAACACATATTCAATCAAACATTCAGTGAGTGCAATAATTAAGTTCGATCAGAAGGTGTTAATGCCGTGAAACAATCAACTTACTTGACATTAATGGAGAAGGGAAGAAAATTGTTCCAAGCTTTGCACCCGTGGAGAGGTATCAAAGTCCAAGAGTAGCTAATTTAGCTAGGATTTTGCTTCTGTAATTCTTTAATATGATATTTCAAAAAGGGAAGCCATTAATCATTACTAACTGCATTGAAGTCACGAGCATTCATGCAAGAAGAATTCCTGCCTAGCCATGTTACAAAAACATGTTCATATATAAAATTTATATTATTTTACCCCATTTAAATTTATCAAAGCTGAATGATATATATAAATATTATAAATAATCAAAATAAATCAAGAAATCTAATAAAATAATATCATAGGTTATACAATAGTTAGGATTTTTAACCAAAGATGTATAGTTATTGGTATAAAAATATTATAAATGCTTTTTTTTCTTTATGGCTTCACACTCACAATCGCCTTTCTCTATCTCTCCTTTAAACTTCCTGTGCTTCATTAATTACTTATCATTTTTATATATATATAAATATTTTGTAACTTGATATTATTTTTAGATTGTCAGCTTGTCGATGTATATGATATTTATAAAAGGTTTTAATCCAATCCGATTTATTTTACATGTGTGAATAATAAATAAATAAAAATTGAATTTGTATTCCATAAAATATTAGAAGTTTGAATTGGTCGATAATCTCTCTTTTTTTAAAAAAATTAATGTCATTTCCCCTTAAAATATCATGAAATAAAGTACAAACTTTACTAGTTAATTAACATCCACAATTATTTGGAATCTATTGCCGCCAACCGAAAAAAATAATGAGTTTTTCTTATATTAATGGTCCCTATATTTGTATTATTAGTTAATCACAACGTATAAAATGAATAAAAACTAGGGTTTAATGGTACAATCATAAATTGTAAAGAGATAAATAGAGAGTGTCACAGTCAAATTGCCATCAAAGGCTTCATTACAATTAAAAACTTGGTTGATCGTTAGTTATTCTTAGTGCCCGTTATACGATGATTTCTGATAATCTAGCTATAATACGTAGAAATAGAAAAGGGAATGTTAATCACGCAAGAACCCTAGACCTAAGGAACCTCACTATCCTTGGAAAACTGAAAGTCACATTGCTGGCCACGCTTACGATAATTATTTGATATTATATTTTAAAAGTATATTTTTAAATAAAGTTTTTTATTTTTCATTTTAAATTATTTTTTAAATATTTTTATAATATTATTTAAATATATTTTTAAATTAAAAATATTTTAAAAAACAACCATAATTATATTTTTAAACCTAAGCCCATCTTTGCATTATTGGAGAAATAGTTGGCATTGAAAAACAAACGTTCTAAGCCAGCGCCGACTAGCTTTTCTAATAAAATATCACTCGACAACAAAATTGGCAAATAATAATGAAATTACTGATATGGATTTTTTTTTTAAATAACAACAGATATGTTCCGCAGGTTATTTTTTCATGAAATTGCTGGTATTGTTTTAATTAGACGATAAAATTATTTATAAACATCAAATCCACAACGATAAAAAAAATAAAAATAAAAAACCGCAGCTGCAAGATTTTTCAAGGATTTGTCAATGATATTACAACCCGATCGTTTGTCGTTTAACTCAACTCCAACTATAAATAACTCTGGAAAATCCAAAACTTCACTGTTTTAGCTACTTTCTTTGGTCATTGAGCAAACTTTTAGGAAAGTATCTCAAGTTTTATTTGCATAAAATATGATAAAATGGGAAAAATCAGAGTCTATTTATATGTTTAACAAGGCCTCGACATTTTGTATTGAGGTGAAGAAAACTTAATAATCTTCAAATTAAAACTCAAACAATTTAAAATGTTTGTCTCAACTTAAAAAGTTCAATTAAAATCCCTTTTAGTGTGAAAATTTTGATGTTTAAAAAAATATTATTTTTAAATTAAATAATGTGACTGCAGTTCTAGGAACAAGGAAAAGCTACCCCTTCAATTAATATCAGCTACTAATAGTAGAGAAGTACTTCCCTCTAAAAATATTAAGTTAGTTTACCTGTCAATCCTCATACATTTGCCTTAGAAACAGGATTTCAAAGTTCAAACTTCCCACGATCTCTTCACGTAATGGCTAAGCTCAGCTCATACATAAGAGGGCAGTTCTTGAGTTTGTCTTTACTGTTATGCCGTGTGCTTACAGTTCTTGCGAAGATACTTTTATTTTAAATTCATTTTTTATATTTTGATATCAAAATAGATTTTCAAAATCAAACTATATTTCAAAGTAAAAACATTTTAAAAAACAATCTTCTTTAATTTGCCCATGGTGACAGGTGGGGTTTCGAAGTTGCCTTCCTTTCTTACTTTACTCCAGCATTTATATTCGCAACTAAAATCCATTAACCTCAACTACCAAGCAATAAATATGTTGCTCGTAAGCAGAAGATTTTCACCAACAATGCCTACCACATTTGCCCTATATAAACCCCGCACCTGGAACCCTAAAACTCACCCTGCAACCAATAGCAAGTGAAGCTTCTCATAATCTGCTCCAATAGATTCATCAATCATGGCAAGCCCTAGAGCCCTTAAGTTCGTTTGCTTGGTTGTGTGCGCCGTGGTCATGGCTGCGTCCACCGCCAAAGCAGCGATTTCATGTAACCAGGTGGTTAGCGCCTTGACCCCCTGCATATCCTATGTAGTCAGCAACGGGGCACTGACTCAGCAATGCTGCCAGGCGATCAGGGGCCTTAACAGCGCCGCCCGGACCACGCCGGACCGTCAGGGCGTGTGTACATGCTTGAAGAACACGGCGAGTCAATTCGCATACAATAGCCGGAATGTTGCTCTTGCTGCTGGACTTCCTGGCAAATGTGGTGTCAAGCTTCCTTACAAGATTGACCCCTCTACTGATTGCAAAAGGTATGCTTAATTATGGTTTAATTTATTGATATTATATTAATTTTCTCTAAAAATAAATTGGGCTGTTGCAGTGTGAAGTAAAAGCTCGTGGATTTGTTCGGTGAGGTGTCTGTGGGGATCTACTGATGAGTTGTACGAGAATAAGTGGCTTCTACTTGATCATCATGAGGAAGTCTTGTGTTTAATTTCTAGTACCCTTTGTGGGTTGTAGTCTACTACGATGATGTATGACAAGAATCAAGCAGATGTGTTGTTTATGCGTCTAATTTCATAATATTATGAGTAAATTACTTTGAACTATGTTCATGTATATGGTTGAAATAATTGTCAAATTTGACTGAAAAAACATTAAATAAAATCCACATAGATAAACAATGAAAAGAGAGCCATTCTAAATGATAGTTGTGGTTAGGAAAGGTATTACCATCTCTACTCGTGATATTCTGACATGATTTAAGGATTTTGTGATTTTTTGACATGTGTTTCGGTCTAAAATTTATTCATATATATAAATTCAGCCTTTTGAATCTGTTATGGGCTCATGTATCCAAACAAATTTTACATGGAGAGCCTGTATTGGTGCTCTAGCATCTAGTTTTGACTTGTGAATTGTATATAATGGTAATATAATTTCAATTAAAATTGATAAATATTTAAAATAACCCGAGAGTTTTTCAGGTCAATCTTTACTATTTTTAATGGCAGCCTACTTGTCGGTCCAATATTTTATTAGAATATTTACCTTTTATTCTCGTGAATTAAACGAAGAGAAATTGATTTTTTTTTTAAATGTTGGCCAAATTTTGAGGGATTTAATCAACTCATTGAAATCTCGAGATGTATACAAAACACCCTAAAGTAACTGTTGTTATTTTGACTAAAACATATTTTGACATATTTGGTCGCAAGCAATACAAAAATATTTTTTTATAATTTTTATAAGGCCATGTTTGGCAAAATCATTTCTTTTCTAAAGACAACTGTCAAAATAGATTTAAGAAAATATTTGTTAAACACAACCTTAAATACAAAAACTCAACATAAATTAAGGGACAAACCAATAGACCCTTATCCTAGAGTCAACTCCATTTAATCTGCTTTTGTTCATTACCAAAAGCCACAAAACTGCTTTTTGCTCCAACCTATATTTAGATCACAATGCCAAACGGCCACTAAGTGGGTGTTTGGCAGTAAGGTCTGACCGGAAGTTGTAAAAAAATTATTGTTTTGGTGTTCGGTTAAGGTAGAAAAGTTGAAAAATTTATGTGGGTCCCATCTAATAAAATCGATTAAACATTGTTTTATGAAAAGCAGTAAAGAGTTGTTTTTCATGAGCCTCGTCGTGTGGTTTATGAGTTGCTTCTCTTGAGTATGGTCCTGATGATCCCAACAAAAGTTAACCCTGTCATCTTCTCCTTCACACTCTGCCTCCCATCCCTCACTGACTCACCAAAAATAAACCCTCACCATCTTCTCTCTTTCACACTGCCTCACTCTCCCCTTCTCCTTCACCCACCCTCTAATTAAATACAAACTCATCTAGCAGACCACGCGGCGGGGGGGCTCATTACAATTAAAAACTTGGTTGATCGTTAGTTATTCTTAGCTTAGTGCCCGTTATACGAAGATTTCTGATAACCTAGCTATAATACGTACGTAGAAATAGAAAAGGGAATGTTAATTACGCAAGAACCCTAGACCTAAGGAACCTCACTCTCCTTGGAAAACTGAGTCACATTGCTGGCCACGCTTACAAGTATTATTTGGTCATGCAATGCAATTCATTTAAAAAGTATTTTTTTAAAATGAAGTTTTTAATTTTAATTTTTTATTTTAAATAAATTTTTAAATATTTTTATATTATTTTCATGTGTTGATATGAAAAATAACTTCTGAAAAAAATATAAAATATATTATTTTAAAATTAAAAATATTTTAAAAATAACCACAAGTATGTATTTTCAAGCCGTCACTCTAAACCCATCGTTGCATTATTGGAGATATTAAGCCCATCTTTGCATTATTGGAGGTATATTGGCTGGCATTAAAAACAAACGTTCTCAGCCACCGCCGACTACCTTTTCTTATAAAATATCAGTCGACTACAAAATTGGCAAATAATAATGAAATTACTGACGTGGAATTTTTTTATTTTTTAAAAATAACAGCAGATAGGTTCCGCAGGGAATTTTTTTTCATGGAATTGCTGGTATTGTTTTAATTAGACGATAAAATTATTTATAAACATCAAATCCCCAACGACAGGCTAGCTTCCTAACTAATGCTGTTTGTCTTTACTGTTATGCCGTGTGCCTACAGTTCTTGCGAATAAACTTTTATTTTAAATTGATTTTTTATATTTTGAGATCAAAATAGATTTTCAAAATCAAACTATATTTCAAAGTAAAAACATTTTAAAAAACAATTTTTCATTAATTTGCCCATGGTGATAGGTGGGGTTTCGAAGTTGCTCGTAATAATCCATTAACCTCAACTACCAAGCAATAAATATGGTGCTCGTAAGCACAGGATTTTCACCAATAATGCGCACCACATTTGCCCTATATAAACCCCACACCTGGAACCCTAAAACTCACCCTGCTACCAATAGCAAGTGAAGCTGCTCAATCTGCTCCAATAGATTCATCGATCATGGCAAGCCCTAGAGCCCTTAAGTTCGTTTGCTTGGTTGTGTGCGCCGTGGTCATGGCTGCGTCCACCGCCAAAGCAGCGATTTCATGTAACCAGGTGGTTAGCGCCTTGAGCCCCTGCATATCCTATGTAGTCAGCAACGGGGCACTGACTCAGCAATGCTGCCAGGCGATCAGGGGCCTGAACAGCGCCGCCCGGACCACTCCTGACCGTCAGGGCGTGTGTACATGCTTGAAGAACACGGCGAGTCAATTCGCATCCAATAGCCGGAATGTTGCTCTTGCTGCTGGACTTCCTGGCAAATGTGGTGTTAAGCTTCCTTACAAGATTGACCCCTCTACTGATTGCAAAAGGTATGCTTAATTATGGTATTCCATGTTTAATTCCCATGTAATTTATTGATCTTATATTAATTTTCTCTAAAAATAAATTGGGCTGTTGCAGTGTGAAGTAAAAGCTCGTGGATTTGTTCGGTGTCTTGTCTCTGGGGATCTACTGATGAGTTGTACGAGAATAAGTGGCTTCTACTTGATCATGAGGAAGTCTTGTGTTTAATTTCTAGTACCCTTTGTGGGTTATAGTCTACTACGATGATGTATGACAAGAATTAAGCAGATGTGTTGTGTATGCGTCTAATTTCATAATATTATGAGTAAATTACTTTGAATTGCCCTTATGGTGTCCAACCCTTCCACAGCATTTAATCCTTTCGTCAAACATCATATTAATAAAATCCACATAGATAAACAATAAAAAGAGAGCCAACCTTCTCTTCTTCTTCTTCTTCTTCTTGATGTAGACCTACATGCTTGGTCTCGTGCCCTCCATGCTGGTGGAGCCTCGAGACATCGTCGTGGCAACTGGTTTCTGAACGTGGGTCTAGAAGGTTTTTTGGCTGGTGTTGTCACAAGGTTCTCGCGATAATATTGGTTGTAAGAGAGTTATTATCTAGCTATTTATTTAGAGTGGTTAAGAAATTTGATTATTCTAAATGATAGCTGTGGTTATGAAAGGTATTACCGTCTCTTATGTTGTAGACTGTTTTTGTGAGATTCTGACATGATTAAGGATTTCATGATTTTCTGACAGGTGTTTCGGTCTAGAATTTACTCATATAAATAAACTCAGGCGCCCTTTGAATCTGTTATGTGCTCTGTACCCAATCAAATTAAGTTATCATCGCCTCAAGCGTCATCCGTGCTCTGTATTTCATATCCTCCATCATCTGCAGCATTTGACCCGTATCTCCGACCTGTTATGATCCCTCTTTTGAGGTTTCTTCGTGACACTAGATCTCCTTTCATGGTTAATGTTTATCCTTACATAAGCTATATCAACAATAAGGAACATATATCCTTATACTATGCCTCTGTTTGGAAACCAGAATTGAGTGCAAGATTGTGGGTTCTTGCAGGATAATCCTTTCGATGCTAGCGTCGATGCATTTGTGTTCGCGACGGAGAGAGAAGGGTTTCAAGGGATTCAGATTGTCTTATCAGAAACAGGATGGCCAACTGGTGGTGGTGAGGCAACAAGTGTGGCTAATGCAATGGCGTACAACGAGAATGTGGTAAGACGAGTGGCGAACTATGTCGTATTTCATTTCCTTGTGGAAAATCTGAGCTTATCCAATCAAGCACCCTTCAAGAACTGGAAATTAAATTTTGTACTCTACATATTAACATACTCTTGGCTCAATATTGTTATGAAAGGAAGAACACATCGCAAAATGGCATTGGTAAGTCCACTCATCTCATGGAATTGGATGTATGATTACCTTTCCAGTTGCTCGGTTCGTTTCAAGGTAAGAGAAGGCCTCTGCAACCTGAGAAAATGTGAATGGGCCTTTAGGATCAACCACTGGCTTTATCTTTCCACTCTCCAAGTAAGGGTTTAGTGTCTTCAACGTATCTCCATTAGAAGTGACCACAAATCTAAAACCAGGGGGCGTGACTGCTCCGGTGAGGGCCACGACACTGCCTCCTTCTTTCACAACCTTCACTGCCTTGTCGCATTGTCCTGTCATTTTGGAGCAAAAGATCATTACTTTCATTAAATTAACTGTGACAATCAAACCTAACAAGGAAAGAGCATGATTTAGTGTTAAGAATTACCAATAGCATCATAGACCACATCAAACTTTTCTGGCAAATCTTCAAAGTTCTCTTTAGTGTAGTCAATAGCCAAATCAGCCCCCAGACTCTTGAGCAACTCCAGTTTTCCAGAGCTTGAAGTAGCTGCGATTCTTGAGGCACCAAACACATGTTTTGCTAGCTGCAAAAGAATAGAAATAAATACATGAAAGATTGAAAAGGGAATCTCTAATAAAGAGGAGTGAGTGAGGTGAAAGTTACAGAGGGTTTGTGAGTTAAATTGTGTGATCTTGGCATTGATAGCAGTTCTTAACATATGCAAATATATATATATATATATGCTTTTTGCTTACTTCACAAGCTTAAATCGTGATTTAACCGATGGCATTCGAAAAATGGAGTCGTGATTGCCCAGAGTAGCATAGTACCTGAATCACAAGGCTTCCAACACCACCAGCACCATTCAAAACAAGAATAGATTTACCGGCAGAAAAGCCAGTCCTCTCCAGACCCTCGTACGCGGTTTCAATTGCTAGAGGAAGACCAGCAGCCTGTATAAAATCCAGGTTCTTAGGTTTCAGGGCCAATAACTTCTCTTCAACAGCAGTGTATTCTGCCAAAGATCCAAATTGTTTTGGTCCTTCCAATGCCTTTTCATTTATGTTTCCATACACTGCATCACCCTCCTTCAGTCCCTTCACTTGATCGCCAACTTTTACCACCACTCCGGCGACATCATATCCAGGAACAGTCTAAAAAATGAACACCCTTTTTTTATTAATAATTGATCACTGCAAATCAGTCCTAAATGGCTAAAAATAAAAAAAAACCCACAAAAATATACTCAGCATGGAGATAAATTGCAACATAAAAACAGAGTTATTAAACCCATCTAGGTTGGCTCATCACAAGGCTTGAGTCACGGTAAATTATCTCAGTATTTCTTTCCGTTTCATGAACGCTACATTATCTGTCAGCAAATCCAACTTGCTTGATGGTCATTGCTTGATGGTCTAGCTACTGCCCACACAATTTCTCAGATAATTATTAATAAGCTAAGAAAAATCCACTAAACAGGAAGAAAAGATGGAGAATTTGAAGCCACGACTTCCCTAATGAGCAATTCGAGCTTGAAGCAAGGAATGGAGCTGGCAATGAAGGAGTAAAAGAAGAACAGAGTAGTCAAGAGATGTACCGGAAGGGGAGAATCGGTGGCCTTGAACTTGCCCTGTCTACGCTTGCCATCAACAGGGTTGAGACCAGCAGCAACAACTTTGATCAGAACCTGGTCTTCTTTCACTTCCGGCACTGAAACTTTATCATCAAATTTCAAAACTTCCACACCCCCATATTCTCCATAGACGCAGGCCTTCATTTCAGAAGGAATGGAGGACACTTTGGTGGCTTCAGGTGCTGCTTGGGATTGAGAGCTTGAAGAAACTCTTAGAGAAATGTGAGCGGAGGGTGAACAAGTTTGCCTAACACGAGCGCTTTTCTTTGCCGGGAAAGTGAGGGAAAATCCGAGAGAAAATGAATTGGAGGGGATGCGAGGGTGAAGGGCTGTGAGTTTTGGTACGGCGGTTGTCATCGTGGTTTCCATATTCCCAACCTTATCTCTCGTTTCAATGAACTCTTTGTACACTACTAGCTTGGCCTTTGTGCGGAAACTTTCAGGAAATCTCTCAGCCATAAGATCCTCTTTCAATGTCAGCCGTCCAAAATAAAGACTATCGAAACAAGAAAAAATCAGAATTTATATGGTTGTGGACTCCATCGCCACCAGATGACCATTTGAATACAAGTTAAACCAGAGGTTTGACTCCACAGACTCAGCACTGGAAGCAATAAAAAAAAACACCAAAATCTGAAGTTTAGATTAGAACAAAGATAAGTAAAATATTTACCCCAATCCATGTTTTCATGTGAAGAAGATTAAGATCAAACCGAGACTTGAAATCAATATAATGTTCACGATGAGAAGCAATCTAGCCCTTTAGTGAAAGGGGCAAGTGACAATTTTCCTTGGTGTTTATTTACTTTGAAGGCATCATCTTCTGAAGAACAGGGCAATTCATGAAGAGACAAAAATGATTTAGTTCCTCGATATGTGAAGTTTATTAGTGAGAACATGACCCCAAAATTAATCCAGAAATTATATATAAACATACTGATAAAATAAATTATATACTTGGGATCCAAATATATTATAGTAAAACTGATAAAATTGACTTTAATGTTAAACAAATATAATAAAATTAATTACTTGAAATGTCATTATAGCATATGCTTACACAAATTTTATTATAGATGTTAAATAATTATCATTGAAATTGCATTTTATAGTACACTCTTGTTCTGAAATATAGTTTAGCTTTCTGTCAGTTCTAAGGGTTTAACTGTTTTTTTTTTTCTATTTTATAATTATTTAAATATTGGAAAAATAGAATTAATAAAGATCAGATATCATATACTTATTTATTCTCATGCTAACTTGTAGGGGACAAAGAGTTTGATTCTCGATCCAAAGAATTAAGATATCGTTTTGTTTCGTGTTCACAGATTTTAGAAAATTTTCTTTTTGAAGTGATAAAATTAGAATAAAGAAGCCTAGGTTTCTTCTCTATGGAATAAAAAAAATAATTCATATATAATCTATGTTAATATCCTGCATCAAATTTAAGTAATAACTATTTTTTTTTGCTTTATATTATAAAAAAGGAAAATAAGGGTGTAAATAATTTTTTTTTTTAAATGCATCAATGTAATCATAGGTTTCTTTTCTCTTAAAAAGAATAAAAATAAATTCTAAGAGAAAAAACAAGAGAAATATGTGATTTTTTTATAGGAATAATAAACAAGGTGGGTGTAAGAGTTTCTTAGTGATCTTTGGATTTGCATGCAATGGGCTTAAGTTTTTTTTAAGAATTAAGAATATAAATTAACATAATAGCAACATAATGACATATGATCTACATAGTAGATCTTGAGTTAAAATCAAGATATATATTTCTTGTAAAAATTTAAAATAACTCGGATTTTACTTGTTAATCTAAATTTATAAAGTATAATTTTTTATTTCTATCCAAACAAAAAAAAAATCTTTAAGGAGTGCAGGTCCAACACCGAAAAAACAAGTCCAACGTTGCTGGGTCATTAGGCTTACCTGGGCACCATCAATAATATGAGCCCTATATCACCGCGAGTCTAATTTGGGCTTAAGGGTGCCCTTCATGGTGCAATTACCCCCATTTGTTTTTCTAATTTTTCTGTGCCGACATGGATTTTCAAGTCGTTGCACCTAGAAATATCATCTCACAAAACCCTCGAATTTAAAGTAGAAAACACATAATAATTTAATCACATTTAATTATACAAATATAAAAACATATTTTCAAGATAAATTAAATGGTTACCTTAAACTCTCTACACCTCTTATCTGTGCAATTCTCAAGTATTAGTTTTGGTTTTGTAAGCAACACATTGGCAGCATAATAATAATTTATTAATATGATAACCACTAAAAATTTATATGATCTTTAACTTCAAAACTTTTAGAATTAGTCAAGATACATTAAAAAAAAAATTCAGACAAAAATGACGATGAACATACTCACTTGAATGCTATATATTTTTTTTATGGTGGGCCAAGATGTGTATAAAAATATATTTCAAACCATTACTATATATCTAAAAGAGGTAGGCCTTTTCAACAGTAATTTTTACTGTTCATGCAGACTGAAAACACTGTGGACTGGATATTTGTCTCCCTGCTTCGCACGAGTTTGTGCTCTTTTTTTTTTACACAGGCACTCGTTTTGTATTTTTTATGGTGGAAATGGACAGATGGGAGGCTTTGGCCGAGCGGTTGTCTCGCGTGCTGCCAACACAGGCGCGCGCGAGTTCGAGACGCTCGGCCACCAAATTGAAAATTCTGATTTCGTTTTTTTTTTTTACTGTTTTTTTTAAATAATTTTTTTTTAAAAAAAATATTGGTTTCTTTTTAAAAAAAAGTCTTTTTTCTTAATAACTGGTTGTTGTTGTTTTTTATTACAAATCTGATTTGTTTTTTTTTTCCAATATTTTTTTTCTGGTTGTTGTTTTTATTTTTTTACAAAAAAAAAATATTTGTACTTTTTGTTTTTTATTAAATAGATTCTATAAAATTTACATATGTAAAAACATTGTTAACTTAAGAGTTCAAATCATGCAATCCACTTGCAAACTATAAAAATAGATCTACTAAATTGTCAATATATCTTTTTCTTTGATGTATACAAACACACAAAATAAAAATAAAAATAGAAAAAAGAAAGGTAATCAAATAATAGGAGCTAACCAATTTCAATTAAAAAATAATTATTTCATAAATCTTGTATAACAGACCAAAGTGAAGGGTACATTGTTTATTATAACTAGAGTTGATTAATTAATTTGCAGCCTATAATGTTGTCTTTCTCAAAATAATATTTTTTTTTATTCTATTTGAAATTTATCAACACACCACATTTCTTTTTTTTATTATACATTCCACCACAAATTGTTTGTTAAATAAGTCAGTTAGATATAAATAATTTTACTAATTAAGCTACCATTATCAGACGTCACATACTATTTCTTTATTGAAAAACAATTTTCTCATGAAAAATAATTTTCATGAAAAGTGAATTTTTTGAAAGTAGATTGTTTTTTGATATCTAATAGTGTCATGACAAATGATATAGAAAACACTTTTCAATATTTGACGATGAGTTTGAAAATAACTTATTAGTGCTTGAATTATTTTTTTAAAGTTTATTAAAAGAATAAGGAGAAGTCTGATAGATAAAAAAAAATGAAGGAGGGTGAGATTAAAAAAAACAAATTTTATAAATTATTTCAAATAAAATAAGTAGTAATTAAAAGAAAAAGAACGAGGAACAAATCTAACAAATGAAAAAACTAATAGAGAAAGAAATTAAAAAAAAAAAAAAACTGTTTTTATAAATTAATTTAAACAAAATATATAACAGCAAAAAGACGAGAGCCAAATTTTATAAAATCAACAAATAACATGATATATATATATATATTTTTTTTTTCCACAACTTATAGAAAGTGTATTTTTGTCCAGAAAAAAAGAAAAAAAAATCACGTAAACCAAATCAATTTCTTCTTTAACTGAAAAATGATTATCTTTAACTAGTTCTTATAATGATAAACAAATATGAAATTATTTTTCATAAAGCAAATAGGAACTAAGTTAAACTGACAGGTGGGTTAGCTATTTATATTAATATATAGAGTTTGAATACAAGAAAATAATATGTTACGAATGCATTGGCAAGATTCTAAATTATTTGATTTGAATGAAAGATAATCCAAAACTATTATTATAATTAAGTAAAAAAAATACTAACTAAGATACATGAAATGTGATTTCCTACCCACTGCAGGTGGGTTAGGGACCTGACTCCGTCTTCATACCATAAAGTATGACCAACAGTCTTTCTCACTAATTTCTTGCTGGGCCAGCAATGCTAGTTGCCTAAACCAAAGACCTTGGCTTTATCCTCCATTTGGTTGCTAAACCAACCATCCACGAATAATTCTTTCAATTTTAATTTTGTTTAATTTTATTATCCGATTTTTTTTAATAATCATTTGAGGTAACAGCTCTTTCATTTACTTTATTTAATTTTAAGCTTGTTTCAGGGTTCAAGAGTATTTTTTTTTGTCAATTTAATCATTTTTTCTTGATTACAAGTTATCATGTTGTTTTTGAACTGATTAAATCAACCAAGTCATGCTAGGTAACTAGCTCACGATTTAATTTTATATCTAAGTTAGGTGAAAAGTTGGATTAAAAGATTTCAATGTTAACCCATTAAACTAAATTTAATACGAACATCAAATAATTCTACATATAAATTATCTTGTATTTGGATCTGTTTGACACTGTGTTTCAAAAGTGTTTTTGAAAAAAATTGATTTTTTTAATTTTAAAGTAATATTTTTAAAGTTTAAATATTTTTACATGCTAATATTAAAAATAATTTTTTAAAAATGAAAAAAATTATTTTAATATATTTTTAAATAATTAATTTTTAAAAAACGACACTCTCAAATATTCATTTGGTATTGGAAAATATATATATTGGAACGGGTCTCACTACCAACTGTGAGATTAGATTGAGGGAGTGGTTGTAATCTCTTGCCTAGTTGCCATGGGGGGCCCACCTGATGTAACTTGCATGTGATTGTCCCAACCAGGAACTCACACGCGTCTTCCATGCGTCCATTGCTAGCAACATGACCTGGACGTCTACACCCGACAAAACTAGACTCGTCAATCGTCAAGGACCAATCCCCTATTCCCCTTGCCACGTGGTCAGGGGTGTTTGTCTCGCCTTCTTTAATACTATTGGGTCGCGAATTCACGTGTCCACACATGAATGGCTCCTCCTTTATTGCCCAATCCCATTTCTCTTCCCCAGCGATGAGCATTTAAGCAGTAGTTGTATCAACTAATTAAGTTTAAACACCTCAGAGAGACACTGAGAGTTTATGTGTGTGTGTGTTCACTTCAAAAATAATAAAAAATGTGTTTTAAATTGATAAAAATATCATTACGAGCACAAAATAACATAAAAATTAATTTAAACTCAACAAAATAAAAAATAAATAAACATATTAGTTGTCGAACGATTATGCGCCATATATTGTACTTTTTTTTTTTTTTTTACAATTATCATGTTATTTTAAAAAAAGTAGTATTGTTTATTATATTTTAGAAATTATGATTTTCTAGAACAATGAGAAAAAACATACGAACTATCTATACAACTCTGGGACATTGGCTAGTTAAATTAATCAACTTAATTAACACATTCTTAATGATATTAATGTCGGAGCAAATTGCTATGAGCTCTCAAGTTGTTTGAAAAATGTTCTCTGCCTACAAAACACCTAAATTCTACCCCATCTTTTTGCTTTTTTGCCGTAATCTAGATCAAGTTGCTTTCAGTAAAAATAAAATAAAATAAAAATCATGGTGAATGTGCAATAAAAAAAGTATTGCGAAAAGGGAAGGGGCGATGATGATTTCTTTTGTCTTTTTAGTCCTTAATCATCGTACTTATCTACCTTTAAATGATGTCTAAGGGAATATGTGTGATCAAATGAAACGGTGGCAGCAAACCCCCCCATTTCAATCGCATCCGAGTAAAAAATCACATAAACAAAGAACTCATCACCTGCTGATTCCACCCAGTAATGTCCAACTCTGTAATTTAGGGGATTAGGTTTAGATTTGGTACTTGATTAAGCTTTAAGTAAGAGTAGTGCCTGATAATCATGATTAGGTAGGCAAAGTTGCTACAATTATATCTTACTTTTTTTCCCTTTTTTTTTTTTTTTTTTTTGTATCTTAGCATAATATCTCATAGCGACTTGACCCCTTCACAGACTTCAATCTTTTGATACAAGCTAAACCCTTCCACCGGGTTATATATCCTCTTTACACGCCTCAAAAGGGTCAAGATCATGAGCAGCCAGCATGAATTATTGGAGTAGCCAGTAGCCAGTAGCCAATGATATAGAAACACGAGTCAGGGAAGGCTGATAATTTGCTGCGCAGAACCAATCTCGGTCGTGCCTTTTTCTTTATCGGTCGGTTTCGGTTTCGGGGAGAAATTATTTGAGCATATATATGCAGAAGGCAGGAGGACATGCAGAAGACAGGAGGACCATTTCAGATTAAGAAGCTGGGAATCTTGCAGTAAAAACGGTCCCCTTGATTCGGATAACAGCCACTGATCATCTCCAACCCTTCACTTTGTTTCTTTCCCTTCTTATCTTGGACACGAGGAAGATGCTCTTTGTGTGTCTTTTTCTAGCTGGAATCTTTACAACGTTGCTGCAAGGAACTCTCAGAATGAACCAGCAGCAGGCATCCTTTCTTGCTTAGCTCAAGAAATCAGCTCAAGCTTTCAGAAGTCATCATCTTCTTCTTTTTCTGAGTCATTTCGTCTCCTTCAAGTACCACAACGGACCGAGATTTCAAGCTGTTAATTAGTGGCTGAAAAGAGAAGGGATAACTCTTCCTGTCAATTGATGGTCAGTATGCATCGCCGGCTGCTTGATGTGCCACCGGCGACCGGGAACAGAACGCATGATGCGTACGTTAGCGAGACGAATTTCGACACCAACATGGTGATTATACTAGCAGCTTTGCTGTGTGCACTAATAGGTGCGCTAGGATTGAATTCAATTGTGCGTTGCCTATTGCGTTGCAGTAGCAGGTTTGCCTTGGAGACCGCAGAAGAAACTGCAGCACGTTTAGCTGCCACGGGACTCAAGAAGCGTGATTTACGCCAGATTCCGGTGGCTGTCTACGGAGCAGGAGGGAGTATTGCGGCCACAGAATGTCCAATTTGCTTAGGGGAGTTCGTTGATGGAGAGAAAGTTAGGGTGCTTCCGATATGCGGCCATGGATTCCATGTCAGGTGCATAGACACATGGCTTTTGTCACACTCGTCGTGCCCAAATTGTCGGCATTCATTGCTTGAACACGCCACAGATTCAGGTGCAGCCCGGGAGGTTCCCGAAGCAACGCGGCCAGGCGAGAACAGTCCCCGCCGATAAGGTCATGGCAGTACAGTAGTTTAAGGAGGGCCTAGTTGATCGGTGCCAGAGAGACGATGGCCAGAACACGGTGGTTGGTATTAAACCACCCTGTATCAGTAGTTAAAAAACATAATGTTTTACTTGAGTGTACAATTCGAGGCCAATTTGCAAGTGCTAGAAATTTTTGTGAATTACTTTTTACAGTCCCCAATCAATCCATGTTCAGAATGAATTCTAGATGTTACCATGATTAAGATTAATTTAAAATTGGCCCCTGTTTTTTCCCATGGATCTTCTATATTGTCATCCGTAGCTGACATGAGAGATGTTTGGCATGGCAAGTATTCTATGATTGTAAGAAAATTGATTAGAATGGGAATAGTCGGTGTTGCACGAGCTTCCAGGTAACTGCCAAGTCCCTCATAGGCCCACATTATGCCATGGTTGAAGAAACCGGTGACCGTTTAGCATTGTCTTTGAAAAGTATTTTTAAAATAAATAAATAAAAATATTTTGTGTTTTAATTTTAAATTATTTTGATATTGGTATCAAGAATAATTTTGAAAAATAAAAAAATATTTTAATATATTTTTAAACAAAAAAATATTTTAAAAAACAATGTCAGCTATATTTTCAATCATTCTCCTCCTGACATTGAGACTCCACCATCTAGTTTAGTCATCTTAACCTGGATAAATTAAAATTTATTCAATAAATAATTTTGTTTCAAGGAGTTACACGTTTTGCTTTCCAAAAATATAATTTTTGAGTTACTTGGATGTTTCACTTATTATTGATGTGTGGACCATCCAATGTCAATTTCACCCCTTGATTGATTGATTTCTTCTACTTTGTATTTATCTGATATTAACAAAAACAAAATTAAGAACACAAGCAAGTGGAAAGGTGGCTAATGGTTTTGGAAGATGCATGATTGTTGGAATAACGCGGGAAAAAATTATTTATGTGGTTGAAAGTTGCAACGTAGGCCGCCTACCTTATTGATGATCGGACCTAACTTGGCCTTAGAGTGCTGTTTCAATCAACTCTCAAGTTAAGTTAATATTGGTAATATTTTTTACTCTAATTATAATAGTTTTTAAAATCAATTTTGGGATTCATCAGGCCACAGCTCCAGTAGCAGGATAAACATATTAAATGATTTACACAAGTTATTTATTTTTTATTTTTTCTTGGAAAAAAATCACAAGGTTTTAACTGGATTTTCTCAAGCTAACAACATCACGAGTCAACTTAGTTGTTTTTTTTTTTAGGTTAATTAACTCACGAGTTGACTTGATTTGATCACATAATCATGAGTTAAGTTACCTGATATCTTCAAATGGAACTAGGGACTCACCACACGAGAGCCCTAGATATTGAATGATTAATATAAGTTAATTTATTGTTATTATTTTACCATTTTCTTAAAAAAAATGTTGGTTTTGATTGGATTTTTTTCTCGAGCTGACCACGTCACGAGTCAACCCGTGTCTTTGACATAATCAATACAGTCAACTCTCCTTGTATTTGATTGAGGCTCTCAATCACGAGTTAGCCTACCCGATCGGATCGGGTCTTAAAACAATGCTAACATATGGTTTAATCCATCACCAAATCATGTTTGAATTGGATTTGGATTCGTTCGTGGGAAGTTCAGGAGCGGATAAGGAAAAAGATTACTGCCAAAGATTAATGAGAATAGTTTCTCTTAGCTTTAAATCAAGAAAAGGAGACCACTCATTCATTTTGGGGTTATATTGGATCTTGAGCTTGGTAACAAACCCTTCCCTTTCCAATTAGATTTGAATTTTTTTCAGAGAAAACGATGAACAATATTCGGGAATCATTAGCATAAGTGAAGGAGATAGTTTAAGGATCTTAATAAAAAAAAATATTTAATCAACTATGAAGTCCATTTCTATATCTCGTTTTTGTTTGGTAAGGGGTAGTTGAGGCAATAATCGAGACTATGTCTTGGGATTATATTTGGTTCATGATTAAAAATTAAATAATAAAATGTAAAAAATGGTTGAAAGGTAAAGTGTTACGAATGTTCGATTGGAGAGTAAAAATAATAAATATTGTATAATTGTGGGAAGTAATGTTGATGATTTGTTTAGAGTAAATTATAAAATCATTCCCTCGAGTTTTTCATTAAATAGCTCCATTTTTTTCTAAATACATTTTTCCTATAAAAAATATATTATTTTCTCTTCAATCTCTTTCTATTCTCTATCTTTTCTATTTGCTTAGAATTTAAACAAAATTAATTCAAAACAATTATGAAATGGATGAAAAGTATAGATTAAAAAACACAGGAGTAATTAAGTATTTAAAAAAAACAAAGCATATATTTAATTTGCTTTGTAATACTGAATTGAGAGATGATGACAGTTCGATCGATTGGGATGAAACTAAAAAGAAATGAAAAGGAAAGGTGCACTCTCAACGGTCCCAACTATTTCAATTATTTCATGATAAACGCTGATTTAAATCTTCACTCACAGGATACTAACCAAGTGTGGTGGCTGGTGCCAATAATTTTTGACCATGTTTCGTAAATTTTTGAAAAAATATTATTAACATCATCACATAAAAACAATTTAAAAATAAATTATTTTAAAAACAACTTAAAATTCAGAGACAAATAAAGACTATTTTAGTGGCTAGCAAGGGCCAATTCTCCTATCTGTTTTTTGCTGGATTTGCTAACCTTTCACGTTCTGTCTAGGGCAACCCACTGCTTCAACGGCTAGTAAAACCTTTAATAATTTGCTGGTAACCCACTTTCGGTCTTTTTGGCTAGTCTGCCTACAATGCAAGCAGAAAAGCAGCGAGCTTGGAAAATCAAAGTACATGCTAGAGCCAAAAAATTCCATTTCAAATTCAAAGCAACAAAAACAGATCAACCCACCTGGAAATTGCCCAAATTCTCAATCTTTCTTAGAATTCATAAATTTTTCCTCCAAGTGGATACTGAATCTGGAACTTCAATACCCAGATGGGAAAAACCAAGAACCCTGAAATCTAAATTCCTCAGTTTTTTTCAAAAGTTCAAGACTTTACATTCGAAGAAACTGACAATTGCAGCAGAGAAAACCCAAAATGTTCAAAACCCAGATAGTAAATTACTTGTGGATCAACAGGGAGGGTTTCCTTATAAGGTAATTTGGAATCATCATGTTACACAATCGATTTTCTTACCATCTATGCATGATGTCTTTATAGTCAAGAATCCCTGAGTACTGATTAATGTCTGCAGAGGCCATTTTGCATTGGATCTTTGCTGGTCGGGATACTGGCATTGCTTTCAGAATCGGTCTGTGAGAAAAATAAGAAGGGAATTATCTTCCATGGTTCATTTATCTTATTATATATCGCTTTCTTGTTCAAGAAATATATAACGGGAAAGGCCACGACTTCGTTGGTGTTTTTAACAATAGCAACTACAGTTTGCGCAGTTATGTTTCGTTCAGACAAGTACATGGATTACGATCAAGGTTTGGTCTCAGAATTTGTCTGGAAGGCATGGAATTATGCTGCCTCTTCTGGGTGTTTATACGAGCTTTCACAGGTGGCATCATCTTTTTCATTTTCTTTTCTAGCCTTTCTGGTTTGTTATGATTTTGCTAGATGGCTAGTTGCCTGACAAAGTTGACATTTTTCAGGTAATTTTTTCAAGGTTTGCCAAACCATGGGTGCGGTGCAGTCAGAGTCCAAATAATTGAATGACTTGACATCCCATTTATCCTATGAATGATAGTCTTAATGCTACACATAGGTGAATCAATTCTTCTTTGATTAGATTAGGTGATTTCTTCTTCTTCTGTTTATCTTTTATACCTTTCTTTCTTTCTTTCGTTTATTTGTTTTAGGAGGAGACTGCCAAGCACACCCCTTCCCCACTTCTATTGAAAATGTTTTGAGTTTACAAGTATCCCTTTCTATGATTGATTGTTTGAAAGTTGGTATATGAATTTTAATTTATTTTTATATATTGCGTGCTTGTGTTTTATTATTTTTTAAAAAACAACTTGGTTTTTAACATAAGAGTTTTTAAATTTGAACTCAGGTTTATATCATGAGTTTGACGAGTTAAGTCTATTTAATATAAAATTCAAATTAGGGTTAAGATTTATATAAATGATTACGAGTTGATATTCAGACAAGATAATAATATTATATAACATTATGATGTTTGTGTGTAAGATCAACTTCAATGGGAGAGCTAAGAGAAAAGACAGAAAAAATTAGTTTTCTCTCTTCATTTTCATAGCTTCAAGGAGAGAGCTATATTGAAGAAATAAAATAGCATTTCTAATAGCATCTCTAGGGGAAAAAACTATTTTTAAAAGCCAAATTAATAATGACTTTTTAAATAGTATAAATATAGTATTTTTTTATATTTACACTCCAATGGAAAAAAGCTATTTAGAGAAGCCAATTCTATTTTAATATATAGAATATTGATATAATTATTTATTAATAATAAATAGCTAATAGAAGTACAATCAAAACTATTTTTTTTATATAGAAATATATTAAACAATTTTTGGCTATTTTGATTAAACATGTATGAATAGCTCTTCAACTTAGAAATGTTATTTTAGATCTTCAATTTAGCTCTCCCCTTGGAGCTATGAAAATAAAGAAATGATTTATTTGTTTTTTCCCTTAGTTTTTTTTTGCTTTCCCATTGAAATTGCTTTAAGGTAAAGAGCTATTTCTACATGTTTGATTGAAAAAATAAAAAATTATTTAATATATTTTTAAGCAAAAAAATAGTTTTGATTGTACTTGTATTAGGTATTTATTATTAATAAATAGTTATATTAATATATATATATATATATTAAAAAAAAAATTGATTTCTCTATAAATGTACTTCCAAATGAACAAGGCTCTGAAATTCTTGGCCCATTATTATCTAAGCTTTAAGATTCTTGGCCCATTATTATATAGGCTGGACTTTATGCACTCATTGGAGTATAAAACGACCTGGTCAAAGTATAAAACGACATATATAGCCCAAAGCTTAAGACAAGATCCCTGGGCCCAAGAGACAAGACGCCCTGCTTTTCAAAGTTTATTATGTAACTGTTTGAGAAAATATTTTTTATTTAAAAATATATTAAAATAATATTTTTTTTACATCAGCATATTAAAATAATTTAAAATATAAAAAATAAATAATTCAAATAAAAAAATAATTTTTTTTTTTTAATTATTTTCAAAAATGTTTGTGAAATATAGTGTTAAACACCCATTGAACTATGCCATTCAATTAAGACCCCATTTGAACATGTTGTGCTAGGCTCAGTTTCCCTGTCTTGGGCCTATTGATAATTGCATATGATTCGGTAAACACCAGTTGTGCCCTTCAGAAAAACCCGAGTTTACCTAACTTAACTAAAGTGTTTTTTTTTTTAAATGGGTCGAGGGTCAGGTTTTGATTATACAAGGTAATAAAATCTTTTTATTTTTCTTTCACTCAAACATGTTTTACTCCAGGTCAATCCGCTGAGCAGGACCAATTTTTAACATTGGTTTGACCCGTAATTGTTAAACTCGCGAGTTGATTGGCAAAATCATTCAATTTTACGAGTCAAAACAACAAAACGAGTAAAATTAGGTAGAAAAATCGGACCAAAATTGTTAAAAGCAGTCCAAATCATAAAATCAGACTGGATAGATTTGATTTTACGATCTTGACGGAAACCTTGCTCTGCTAGAAGATTTAAATTTCCAACTTAAGAAAAATGGAGACGACCCCACATTTCACCTAATAAGTGAAGTCTCAGGCACAATATTTGAATAATAAGGGAAGGTCACATCAGTGCATGTACAAGAGGAACATGTCCTTTTCATCGGGAAAAAAAGTAACAAATATTATAGTAAGTTTAATAGAATTTTAAAAGTCTGAATTCAAGTAAAATATATATTATTTTTTTACTATTAATATGAAGGGTAAGTGATATATATATTTAAAAAAATAATAATATCAACACATCAAAATAATCTAAAAACATTAAAATAAATAAATTTAAAATAAAATATTTTTTTTTTTTTCAAAAAATGATTTTCAAATAGTTTTCTAACCAGCCTAAAATCAATAATTAGGTTTAGAATGCTCTGGAATATGATTCGGGTTACTGATTAAAATAAAATATTGGTTTGTTGCATTTAAATTTATTGGTGATTTGATGATTAAGGTCTTGTTTTGCATTGCATTAAAAAATATTTTTGAAAAAAATGAAAAAAATTATTTTATATTGCACGTCAGCTGAATATTTGTTTTAAATTTGTATTTTTAAGTTATTTAAAATCATGTATGAACATTAACTAATAAAATTTTATGACCATAATTATGATGTAGTGTATTCAGAAATATTTTACTTACGATTTTACGATTTTTCTTTTAACACGATTTTAGTTGTGATTTTACTATTTTTATACAAAAAAAAAATCAGGTACAATTTTACAATTCGATATTACAATCCAAGTTTCAGAAGCGTCTTTCGTGTCGTGTCAAAATTGTAATTTTGACAACTTTGATTTGACCCCTTTCAAGACATGTGATTTGGGCTTGCAGTGTCTGGCCCATTACTAATTAATAGGATAAGATGAGCGATGATTATAGCCGAGGAAGATTTTCTTGACAAATTCATCGATTAATGTATGGTATAATCTGCCCCCTAAACAAGGTTAATATGACTTTACCAGCCAGGTTAAACAGTCCAGCTAAAGCTACCACGCCTTTAACTGCAGGTAAATCACACACGCTATCAAAATGAACAGTATAAAGCGCTCCTATGGCCCCCACGATTACCTCCATTGGTGTATCCCACGCACACAGGGCGCGTGACGGAGTAGCTAAGTATCGATTCAGCGTGGGACCTACATTGGCTTTAAACTGACTCATGCTGGCCGTTGATCTCTCCGCCACTAGCAAATCTGACGGGGAATAATTTTCTGGGTCAAAGACCTATCTTGATGGGTCTCTTTGACCACACTGAAACATTCAAATTTTTTCAAAACTTTTTTTTTTTTAACAATTAATTTTCCAAGGTTTGACTGAGCTGTCGCCTCAATCGAGGTCTCTTCGTTGAAAATCGAGGTGTGCTGTGAATTTACAGTTCTGGGCATCGCGTTTTCCAATTTTGCATGCCCCTCTTACTCCACAATGACCATAACACCCTTGTAAGCTCTCCGCTATCCATCTTGATAGTTTGTGATAGGCATTTTTGGTAGATTGTCCGGTTGTAGTTTGAGATATAAATTATATATTTTTTTATATATAATTAAGATTGTAAAATAGAATCCTTGATGAGATTTATGTAAAATCATAGTATATATTGATTTATAAAATATTTTTAAAATTACTATTAAAACAATTTAAATTTAACAAAACATTATTATGCCAACAAACCGATCATAAATGGAAGTAAATGCAAGTGTATTCTAAATACAAATCCATACATGTAAGTAGAGCATTACAATCTCCAGTTCTCTATTATAAAATCTGAAATCAAGTGTTTTTTTAGAGTTTTAACCTCACCAAATATGTTACCTTTGCATATAGTATTATTTTGTTATTTTCACTAAATGGATTTAAATCAATTGTGATTAATAATTGAGTAGTTAAATCATGCAAACAAATATTAATTGAAAAATATTTTTTTCCCTTCTAACTTAAAATTTACTCTATTTTTCATATATTATTTTTATAATCAGGATGTCTGAGTTAGTTTATATGCACCACAACTAATTTCTGTACCAACTGAATATTATTTTTCATATATATTCTTATTTTCAAATCTTATAGATTTATCCGCATGGTTAGAATATTATTTTAAAAAATAATCATAAGCATATCATTGCATGGATAGTTTGTTGATGGCCCAAATTTCAAAAACTAATCTAGAAATTGTTTTTTAAAAAAAAGAAAAAAGAAAAAAACTTTGGATGGCATTTACAAGCTACAAAATGGAAAGGGCAATTCAAGTCATTACACAAAACCTCACAAACAAATGGAAGACAGCCAGCTATAACATAATACGCCAACCTAGAGGGTAACAATGTCCAAAAGGAATGATAAATCTATTTTTTTTTATATATATATATATAATATTTAATTTTTGTAAATGTAGGTGACAATAACCACATATTAAATGGAGTAATTAAATGCTGGGTTTCGGTAGGTTTGACCAGTGCTCTCATTGCACTCTCTCTCTTCTCTCTTACACTAAATATACCTTAGCATCCTTTTTGTCTACCTTTTGTTAAAAAAGAAGAAGCTCCCTTCCCCTTTTCTCATTTTGCTTTTTATTTTTCTTTGACTTGTCAAGGGTTTTTGTTTTTCCTCTTCAAAATCACAGCTTTCCCTTTTGTTTTTGTTCTCCTCTCTCAATATTCCCCCCCTCCTCTTTCAAGTTGGAAGCTTTGCATGAGCTGGTGTTTAAAGGTTTGATTTTTCTTATTGCTTTGATTTTTTACCTCTTAAGAATTGTGATTTTTCTAAGTTGGAAGTTGATGGGTCCTTTTACTTTTTTAATGGATTGTAAAGTTATGACTTTTTTTTTTGTTTAATGGTTGTTTTGTTGCTTGATTTCTTGTATGTTTTTGTTAAAATATTATTTGTTTGCTTGCGGGATTTTCTTGATTGGAAAATTGAAGTGGGTGATTGGATGATATGTGGAGTTTTGGAACCTTCAAGTTTTGAATTATTGTGGGATGATTTTGGATCCGGGTTTCAGTAGTTTGGTTCAGTTGATGGGATGCTGATTTATGTAGCCTTTTGTCTTATTTTGAATGTGCATTGATGGGTATGTTTTTTTCTTCTTCTTTTTGTGGTGATCCTTAGAAATTTAATGGTGGAGTTCATTGGTGGGAAATATATTGTCTAGTTGGCATTTTAGGGGATTTAAGACTCTTTGATTATGTGTGGAGAACTTAAAAGTTGGATAATTTTGTTTTGTTCCTTTGTTATTTCTTGGCAACAATGATATATGTTGTACAAGTTTAGCTTTGATTGCAATAGCAATTCTGATGATTCAGTCCTTAATTTTGTTGCCTGGGTAGCTGGTATGGATAATTAAGCTGTTTATTTATTTATTCATTACAGAAACAGAGGACTTCCCTACAGGTTTCAAGAATTGAATGAAATAAGATGGGTTGTTTCACTGTTTTAAAGGGCAAAAAGAAAAGGCCTGAGCCGTCAGTTTCCATCAAACGTGTCAATCCCAAGGAGCAAATACCAACTACTCTACCTGAGCCACAGGTCCCAACACGTTCATTGCAGTCAGCACCCCCTAGTTTTAGGACCAGAGTGAAGCCTGTTCAACCAGAAAACAAAGTAACTAGCAACAGGGCACGGGCATTATCAGCTCCAGAAAGTCTGGATGCAGCAGAACAAGATGCTCTTGCATCAACTGAATATGATGAGTTTGAGGAGTCAAAAAACCGAATTGGAATTGCAAAGGAACAACGGCCACCAGGTCCACAACCTCTTCCACTCCCTTCACCTCAGGGTGGTGCTGTACTGAAGCCTACGAGTAGCTTTAAATCAGTGAATAGCAGTGGCCCTCTTTATGCTTCTGGTCCGTTGCCACTGCCTCCTAGTGGAACATATAGTGGAACACTCAGGAACTTTCCATATGAAGAAATTCTATCTGCTTGCTGCAATTTCTCCTCGGATCGATGTGTCTCTGAAGGTCTTTCTTCCATAATGTTCAGGGCTTCCTTTGGGGATGATACTGCTAGTTCAAAGAAGTTTGAAGCTAGTGTTATTCGCCTTAACTCATCTCCTCAGGTAATGTAAGAAGTGACAGTTTATCAATGTACAGGCATAGAAGAGATTTTCTTTAGAGCTTCAGTTGATGACAGCTGATAGTTGAACTTTGATAATTCTTTAAATTTATGATCAGCTTTCTTATTTGTCTTGCTTGAAATTTATTCATCCACTGGTAAACAAAGCACTTGCTATGCTTATCTCATCCATTTGACACCTCCCATCCTCTTTCTCCTTCAAATATTACGCTGAGGGTCCTATCTCTGGCCTAAGGAAAATTGTTTAGTACCTGGGCTGTTATTTGTTTCACAGGATTAACAAAAACTCCAATTAGCAAAAACCTTTGCTCCCCCAAAAAATCAGATAGAAATGTTTGCAAGTGAGTGGATGGAGAGGGGAATATTGTCAATTTTCTTTTGCTAAGGATTCACAATGTATTTTGCTAAAAGATGAAGTGCTAAGTGTAACCATCTTATAACATTCTTTCATATATGACACTCTGATTTAAGTTTTAGTGTAAGAATACTACTAGAACTTAGATTGCATTATTAACTGATAGCTTATGCTTTACTTTAAGAAGATCTATGAAGCTATTTATCATTTTCCTTTCCTATTTTAATACTTGAAGTGGCTTGATATTTTGCAACTAAACTCATTGTGTACTTCCAGGGTTTAAAAGAATTTATTAACGAGGTTAACACCCTTGCATCTCTGCAACATCCGAACTTATGCAAGTTGCTTGGTTATCATGCGCGTGATGGCTCGGACCAGAGAATGCTAGTCTACGAGAGGCTTTATCATGGAAGCTTGGACCGGTTACTGTATGGAAGATCTGATGGCCCTCCCATTGACTGGAATACCAGGATGAAAATTTCTTTATGTGCTGCGCAAGGTCTTGCTTTCTTGCATGAAGAAGGGCCTTTCCAGGTAAAAAAATGCTGCTTTGGTCCACATAAAGTGAACAATGAAACAATGCATGATATTATGGTTAGTTCACAATTTTAGCCTAGACTTCCATATGGATGATAGGTTAGCATTTTTTTTTCTTTTGTAATGTTATTTTTTTAATTGATTAAATCTGTCCAATATATCCTGATTTGTAAATCTAAGAGCCAATTGAAATGAATCCTCTGTTTGTTACTTATTCCTTTTCCTTGAAGGGAAATAGGTGGGAGACTGCATAGAGTCCAAGCTTTTTAACTTTCCATGAGTTATATATTTGCTGATGCTATCCTTTGATTTGCAGGCAATGTACAATGAGTTTTCTACCGCCAACATACAAATTGACAAAGACTTAAGTGCAAAGCTTTCAGGATATGGTTGTGCTGGCCACATCCCTGATACAGATATCTCTAATGGTACAGTGGTAAGCACATTTACCTCGCCTGCTGATATTTCTTCTTGTTTTGCATGAAACAGTAGTGGTTTGCTTTGTCTCCATACTTGGAGGGGGGTGAGATGGCTTCCAAATAAATTTGCATGCTTTCATTCCTCTATGTAAAAGCATATGTTTAGGCTTTCTTTTACTCTGGAGTTGACCACCTTCCATTTCTCTTCAATCACACAGGCTGCTGCAAATCTCTCTGTAGAGACAGTAGAGAGAGGGCTATTGACTCCAAAGAGCAATGTATGGAGCTTTGGAATTTTTCTTCTTGAACTGCTCACTGGCCGGAAAAATCTTGATAGCCGTCATCCTAGAGAAGAGAGGAACTTGGTTAAGTGGACCCGGCCTTTTCTAGCTGATGACTGTCGACTATCGTTGATTATGGATCCTCAACTAAAATGCCGGTTCCCTGCAAAAGCAGCCCGCACATTGGCTGACATTGCTCTAAGATGTCTTCAGAAGGATCCTTTGGAAAGACCTACTATGAGAACCATTGTGGAGCACCTCAAAGTCATACAAGACATGAAATACTCCAGTCGCTTTCCTCTGCAAGAGCCAGCAGCAGTTGCTGGAAAACAAATGTCCAGATCTCCTAGTCTCAATGGGATCATCACCCCAGCACCCAGGTTAAGTTTCTCACCATCCCCACCATCCAGAGCCCGGCCATCCATTTCCCCTACCAGGCCTCGTGCATTGCCTCCGTCTCTTCCTCCACGTGCATGTTCCTCGACTCTTTCTCTTGAGGAGCTAGAACGGCAAGAAAGCAGGAAATCATCTTCATCTTCTGCTCGTAGGCCAAGTGTTGAAGGATTTTGATTGTTAATAAATGCATTTTTTCATTTTTTGAATGGCTTTTCATTTCCCTTTTTTTGGTGATTCAACAGAATATATAGAAAGATAAAGATGTGGTCTACCACCTTCCCATCTGTCAAGATGTTGAATAGAGTGGGTTCTAGTTTGTAGATAGAGTGCAAACCCTAGTTGGACCGAATTCAATTAGTTTCATTATAATCAACAATGCTATTTACTGATAGTGTTCCAAACCCATGATTCATGCTTGTCGATGCTCTCCCATGATTTTGTCGGTTACACGTTCTTGCATGAATGCTCCCGGGCTATGTTTGCCTAAAGATAACCATGATACACAAAAGGGAGGATGAAGATACTGGATGCGGTGAGTGTTGGTAGACTTTGATCTTGCAATATGTGAAGCAAACAAGTGCAAGAGAAATGAAGAGATTTTATGAGATGCGAAGTCCAAGGGCAGATGAAATTTCAAACAAAACTTGTATCTGTATCGCATCTATGGCCATAGCACAAGGTCACCTCCAATTTTCTAAATGGAAGGGAAAAGAGAAAATTTCATGTACCTTGTCACGCAATATATTATAATAAATACCCTTTTAAAGAGACAAAAATTATTGCTCATCTCACATGGAAAAAAAAAAGCTACGAATTTATCATTGTGCAAAAAAGAAGTAAAAAGGAACTTTTTACAGGGTCGTTGTGGCTTTAAAGGCACTTTATATAGGGTCATTTTGGCTTTGGTCTGGTCCAGGTTCATCATCCACTTCGCCTCCGCTCTCCTGCTCTTGAGCAGCCGAAGCAGGTTGGCAATCCTCATCAATTCTCCCTCCATTTTCCCCAGCTTGTGGTGGTACATGCGATGCAGAACTTGCTTGTTGTTCGGATAAACTTGCGAGACCATTCTGCTTCAAGTATGTCTCTAATGGAAGGCTTGCTACTTGAAGAAGACTCGTCATGCTCATTCGTGCTAACCCTGCTTGTGAGTCTTCTTCACGGTCAGGATGGCAGTTTAAATCTAGATGTCCCTTGCCCGAGTCGGCCAATTTGTTTGACAGATTGTTGGTTTGGCTTTTGGATTCTAACTCATTCCCTGACCTGGCTTCATTATCTGAAGGATCCATTGGCGTCGATGCAAGCTTAGAGCTACTCTCTACGTCCGCTTCATCTTTGGGACCGGAGATATGCTGCTGTGTCCTCTGGGCAATCTCTGCTTCACGCTCTGATTGACGCTTCTTTTTGCGCATCATTAAAGTTTTAAAGCGTCGTTTTACTGTCATGCAGACATTACATGTACATGTAGACTTGTGCTTGCCCTTCCCGCTCGGGGGCTGGATACACACAATGCACGAGCAGCCCGGGCGGTGCCTGGGATGTCTGGTTGTGGTTGCAACAGCGGTGGTGCTTTGCTCGCCCGCGTCCCCCAGGATTGCAGCGTTGGCAAGAGCATCCAGACCAGATGATTCATGTTCCTGGGCTGGACGATGGCTGCCTGTAACTCTCCGTTTCTTGAAATCTGTATTTGACAGGGGGAAAAAAGCATCTGGATATCTTACCATATTTGAATAATTAATTTAAAATATGCAAATAGTTATGAATTGGCGGCTCATTATGCATACCATACAACAATTTCACGAGGGACATGATAGATAAACACACTCGTGATCAAACTGCAATTTATTATATTCTATTTAGGGATGGCTTGGGGTCGGGTCGGGTCAGGCGGGCAGTGTGGTTTCTTATGCCCACACACCCAGTTGGATCAGGTCACTTCAATTACAAAATAAAGCTAGTAACTTGAATTGATTTTTACAAGGATTGCAATCTAATATTGTAATATAATAGATATATTATATGTATTGACAAAAAAAAAGAGTAAAAATACAAGGTTGTGTGAGTTCTTCACCTACACCCGCACCCAACCTATTTTGACCCTGTCGGATTGGATAAAAACCAACCCAACCAGGTAGATGGGATGAAATTGGCATCCTTGCTTCTATTCTATGTTTCACTTACTAAATTACCACAAGCTTTAATGCATTTATCCAAGATTATGGATGAAATCTTTTGTGTTGAAAGCTCAAGCAGAATCCTTGAAACGATCATTGAGGTTTAAACACTTGAGGGATAGAACTTGGAGTCTCTTAGAGATCAAACTATTCTTTTTACCGACCAAAGAAAAAAAACAACATAGTTCGACAGAGAAATGACAACATGAACCTTGGACAAGTGATGAATCAATCAACCAACTAGGAAGAGAAGCAACCACATGGGAAAATGTACCGTGCAGACTAGAATGATACTATGATGCACATTATTGACTACAATTATAGCAATGGTGTCCTTTGAAGCAATCAATTTGACTGGCCTGGTCTACACTGACCGAGTCTAGGCAACGATTTTCAGCATGAGACAGCTCAAACTCTCTAGTTTCTTTTTTTTTTTCATGTAAACAGAGAAGGTCCTACCATGAATGATTCGAGAAGTTTAATCTGCGATTATCATGAATACTTTCAACAAAAGGAGAAAAAGGTATGCTTGCTAGCATCATAGTTTCATACCCTTGTTCTGTCTTTGAAGATTTTCCAACTCCATCGGGGCCAATTCTTCTGGAGCTGAACAAGAACACCTGAAGACAGAACCATATTAATCTTTGTAGTAAATCGACCTGGCACTCAGTTTCATGGGAAGAAACAAAAAAAAAGGGGTGGGGAATCCAGAAATGACAGAGACATATCATTGACCTGCTTTGATCCCAAGCATTGTCCACGCATGTCCACTTAGGCGGAAGAAGAACATCAATTGGCAACCTTCGCCACTTGGAGCAACTATCACACTGAGCCCATTGCTCTTGTCCTCTGACAACAAATAAGATCTAATATCAGATGCATTTAGCACACCAACACTTAAAAGAAACTTCGGCCAAATCCCATCACGAATGACAGAAAAGGCCTGGAAAAAAGGAAAAGGTATTGATTTCCCAACGGAGGTGGAATCAAAATTGAGATCGTTAAAAACAATATAAAATGTGATGAATCAAGATAGAATCTCAGGAGCTTCTTCATAAATTAAAGCTGAAATAACCATACGGATCATTTTCATCAACAAAATAGCACATCTTACTGATCTTTTTATTCGTCAACTTAGATATCTGTTGATAAATGATTCAGGACTAAGCAGTTAATTACTATTCCTCTCATTCAGTGATGTAAATTCCTGTCAACTCTTAAATTTAAATTCCAACTCTAAGAAATGACACGAGTGCATTGTAGACTGAAAAGAAAATCATCATTTTAAATGATTTACAGGAATTGATTTCATCTATCTTTAAAGATGAACTCGGTCTGTTCATTGCATTAGAGTTTCAAGACCCTGTTTCAGAAGGCTAGTTCTTGTACCAGGACGATTAGGTCATTCTACGATTGCATTACCTTCACACGCTGAAGGACTAATGATACAGATGGCAGTGATTCTTACCCAATTGAACGAACTACAAAGATACTCGTCTTCCCAAAAACTGGTGGTTCCTGCATGTTAAAACATGTACAATTATGAAATCAACTGCATGGCTTTCTCGTCAATAAATTATATATTACATATTCCAGGTGTCAAATATATGCTCAGCAATAGAAAGACTTTCAATAGAGAAGGCCCCACAGTACTACAATATGGAAAATATTAGTCATATCCAATATCAATTCCACTTACCAAACATCCATGCCTCTTTAAAGTTTAAAACATAATAACTACTACATGTAACACTGTTGTTTAGGCACCCTAAGTAAGTGCAGAAACAGAATTGATAGAATGTTAGATTAAATATATGAGATTTTTTTTCATCAGAATGCAATCATGGTTACAGGTGGGAAACAATTGAATGCATATTAGATATGGGAATATATGGATACAATGAGTAAGAAGTTCAGGGACATTACTCACTTCATATTCTTCAAAATCATGATCCTCGATGGTTACAATGCTAGGCTTGATACTTGGTTGTGGGCGAAGTAAATCCTGTGCCTCTTCCCATGTAACTTTGAGCTCCAAAGCATCTAGGCTATCGATTAGTAGCCTCTTACTTTTAGACCCAATATTTCGCAACCTTTTTCTCTCAGGAGCCAGCAATGATGGTAGCAGCGAGCCATCCCTTGTCCTGGCTTCTTGCTTTTCAGATTTATGCCAGCTAATATCACCACTAGCTGAATGCAAATGTTTGGAAAGTGCACTTAAGTGTGTATCGGTGCTTCCCTTTAATGACTGAAGAAGACCAGAGTAACCACTTATTACAGGTAGGTTCTCAAAAACACCCGGAAAGTAACTCTCACTTGAAGGAACACCATTAGCAATGGCAGATGGTTGAGTATCCTGTTTATTTGATAATTTATGCATTAATACTACATGTTCAAGTTTGCTAGCATAAAATCTGACTCTGGTTTTTACCTGCATTGCAATGGAGTTTGATGCTTTCCTAAATCCCATGACAAGTTTTCCTTCTGGATCCATACGGCTAAATGTCACTGCAGTAGATATAAATATGACAGTAAACACACCACTATCTCCCAAGAAGCTATCTAAACTTAAGATTTAGGAACAAACTTAAATTGTAATCTGCGGTTGTAAATATGTTTAGGGCAACAAATATCGCATTGGAATAGTCTCTTTTATTTAAGAGGGAGAACTGAAAAGTTGTAAATTACAGATAATAATACAAAACTATTGATTGAGATTTGTGCTGTCAGAAATATGGAAACTAGAGAAAATAAAAGAAATATTTTGAAATAACGACAGCACTTCCAGAAATGTTCAGTTTCTGGGAGTTTAACTGATATGTCAAGACATAGTGCATGATGAAAAGGAATAGAACCAGATAGGATGAAAGGCATATATTTTTATGGATCACATATTATAATCATAAATTTTCAGAAAAGGCAGGGATTGGAAGATACCAGTATCTCCAGCTTGCAATTTCATGGACTGTATGCATGGAGTTACGCCCTCCAAGACGTACATCCTGCTGTTATTGTTAGGCCAGAACCTGAACTGAAACACCCACTCTTTCCCCTTCACATCTTGAATCCGTAGAGGAAGACCTTCAGGTTGAGAGATGGGAGGAAAATATGCCTGCACGGTGGTTCATCAACTTATACACAGCGAAGTCATCAACAAAATGATTTCTCAGGTGCAAATATTATGACCGTCAAATGTCAAAACTTACTTCTGCACATGCTTTAGGGAGAACCAAACGGCCAATGCGACCAGCATCACTCGCACTGAGAACCTTTTCAAACAAAGGGACAATGGTGGAATTTGGACTTGAAGATAAAATGGTTAAGGATATCACAATCAAGTTATCAGAAAACTTGAAAATCATAAAAGCATAAGCTAAAATGTATGATTCAGCAGGAAAAGAAAATAATAAATCTGATATTGGAATGACAGAATGATGGATACTCTCCAGATATTTGCTGCAATTCTTGATCTGTAATCCTAGGCCAATAACGAGGAAGCAACTGATTCCGTCCCCGTCCTTCGGCAGGTGGCCTAGCAACACGTATCTGTGAGACCATGCCCGCATTTGCATCCATAACAAGGGCTGGCTTTGGAGGCTTTGGCAATAGATGGCGAGACCTGGGCCCCTGTTGGAGTGGAGAGGATGCCTTAGCCAGTACCTTTTCATCAACACCACCTCCAGGAAAAGGATTCGGGTTTCCTAAAGAAGAACCAAGACTAATACTCAAGTTTGTTTGTGCTAGTGATTCATACAAGTCCTTTGCTGCAGTGGTTCTATGAATCTCTGGTTTGGCAGTTTGAGGTGATGCATTGGATACATGGTTAAAATTACAGAAACTTGTACTTGCAATTTCTCCCACAGGAGGTAGTATATCCTCCTGTTTCATTTTCCTGTAAGACCCGTTTGCCACACCACTCTGTAACTGGAGCAAGTTTCTCGTGGCAATACGATCGATACAATTACCTAAATGCATCAGCTTTGTTTCGGTTGTTAACTGGTTGTCAGCAGAAGCAGATTGCAGTTCCCCCACATCGTCAATTTTCGACATACCAAATCCATTAGGCTTTTCATCACCATTCACCTGTATCAAAATACGGCTCATTACACTTGAAATACCTAAATTCAGTCGGCTTGAATTCAAGCACTGCCTAGCAGGAAGAACCATCTGCATAGCATGTCCTAATACATGAACGAATGGAAATGTTGACCTGAAGCAGCAGCATCTTGAACTCTAAATAGTTACATCTCTCCACAAAGAACTCACTCTTGCCATGAAAGGGCATCAATGGACCATAAGCAAAATGTTATTAAAGTCGTAAAAACATCATATATTAGAAAGAGTGCTTTTTTTCTCGGCATAGTTAAAATTGTGAAGAACAGTTCTCATTCACAAGCTAGCAGGGGTGTGGAGGCCATAAATCACAGTACGAGTTCCTTAGTTTTCTTTCCAATGAACAGGTTGGTGTGCATTAATTAGGTGAGAATGGTAAAGAAAATCCTGATTAGATTAGGTGTATAAATGACATCAAAGAAAAATAAATGCCTATGAAAAATGATCTTACAGAACTGACTCCTGCACTTTTAGAACAGCTTGTACAGTTCACCCCCCCGCCATCAAGTAGCTCAAGCATCGACTTGGAAGCAATGCATCCACAATGGAGACGCTGCCAAGTGCCAAAACCAAATCCAATTAAAAATTTATGCAAGGAATTACTATGATCAAAGTAGGACAGACCATAGACTTTACCCTTCCGCACGAAGTGCACTCCCTCCACCCAGAATCCTTTGAATGGAAAACTTCACAAAAAACTGATTGCTCATACGCAGACCTGTAGCGAACACGAATCCCTTGGTTATAACCACGGATCAAAATTATTATATCCACTGAAGCTTGTTAAATTACAGTCAATAAATGATGTGTTCGATTGTTACCTTATCTTCTATTGTCCCACAAGTTATAAATAAAAAGAAATGATTCGTTAGTTCTATCATTAGTACGACTTAGGCTACTCATTTTCAGGAATCTCTTCTTAATTTCTATTTTTACAAACAAATTCCAACATTTTAATTCAAACGAATTTGGGACGACAGCTTTGGAAATTGCAAAACAAAAATTAATTGGAAATGATGGCACTATATTAATTAAAAATCCTAACAGTGATAAAAATAAAAAATAAAAATAACTCCACGCACAGTGAATTAATAATATTCAGATAACCAAAAAATACAACAACAAAAAAAAAAAAGGACGCAAAACCTCTTAACACAATAACTCCTAGCATACCATAAATATCAAACCATTAAAAAAAGCTATAAATATGAAATAAATTAAAGAATTTAATTAAAATTAAAATAAACTTACCCGCAGTTATCGCAGAGAGTGGCAAAATCACCAGATCGCAGAGCCCAACCTTTTCTCCACCCGCCAGAACTCGACGTCGAGACTCCACATGTTGCATTCATGCAGCTCTTAATCGACGACGAAGCCATTTTTCTTTTAATTTAATTAACCTATAAAATTTAATTTAAACTCCAAAAATTAAAATTAATCGCGTTTAGATAATTAGTTTTAATCTAACTTGTTAATTAACAATAAAACACAAAATATTAAGAAAACTGACCTCGTATTGCTAAGACAGAAGACAGAGACTAGAGGTAGTTCACTTATGACTAGAGACTACTGTCAACGACATGTTGTTTGGAAGTTGAAGTTCTGCTGGGTAATATTGATCGAATTCGGGGAGATTGGTTGAGGCGGTGAATCAAGTGCGTGGATCAGATGACAAGCCGGTTTCCGGTGGTCGGAGGGAGGGATTGACGAAGGAGAATTTGAGTTTTTAGGGGAAAGAGAGAGAGGAAGAACATGTGCATGCAAAGTAACAAAATAAGAGTGGAGAAGAGAGAGAGAGAGAGAGAGAGTTTGGAAGTTTAGAAAGGCAAAAACAATGCATGCATTGCACGATGATATTCCTTCAAGACTCGGCGAACTCGCCCACCTTATTATTATTATTTTAATTTTTTTCCTTAATTACTTATATATATATTTTTCTTCTTAGATATCAATCCTCGCCCGATCTAACAGGTTGGCACGGTAATTAAGGTTTGGATCAAGCTGGGTTTATTTTACACTATTTGTAAGGTTGGTTTAAATGACTTAATAAGTTAACACATGATACAGTAATTCCAATAATATTTTTTAAAATAATAATATTATCTCATTAAAAAATATCTAAAACAAAGTTATTTTATTAAAAAAACGTCAATCAACTCGAGTCGAGTCAATATGTTACTTATGAATTAACCTATTCAGCTCATAATTGAGTCTTGGATTAATTGCGAATAGGTTTTACAGGTATAATTATTATTATTATATATGTATGTGTGTGTGTGTGTGTGCGTGTGTGTGTGTGTGTGTGTGTGTGTGTGGTATATATATATATATATATCATTTCAATCTTCCATATCCAAAAAGTGGTCAATCTATAAACAGAAAACCCTAGAATCAGGAGTGAAACTCAGATTTATTAAGAGTGAGTGTGAAACAAAGAACTAATGGGATGAATTTCAAAATGAGTCAACTTCGAATGACCAATGGGAAAATATGAGATCTGTTTTGGGAGGCAAAACGCTAAATTGTTACGAAATACTCGGAAATTTCAGGGTGAAGATTCTTTCTGGAACCCATTGCACGCTACTTGATGCACATCATTTTATATATTTTGTATAAAATTTTGGTATATTTTTTATGTTATTTATTATTATTATTATTATTATTATTATTATTATTATTATTATTATTATTATTATTATTATTATTATTATTATGGGTTCTATGTTGAGGTGAGAGATTGACTATTGAATATATACATTGTATGGTATGGTGTTCTTTAAAATAATTTTTATTTTAAAACTTATTAAAATAATATTATTATTATTTTACATTAGCATTTAAAGAACATCATAACTGAAAACAGAATTTAATATATTTTTAAATCAAAAATACTTTTAAAAAACAACTAAAAATAAAAATATATTTTTCACCGTACCCACATGTCTAAAACATTGTTTATATTTTAATTATGATTGTGAATGTGATTATATTTTTGTACACAAACATGTGTGATTTTAAAGTCAATAAAAATTAAAAAAAGAATCGCTCCATAGTCAGTTCAATAAACGTTATTTAGATTTTTACATATTTGCACATTGATCCTTATGGTATCCATAAACTGTAAGAAGTTACAAATAAAAACTCATTTTTAAAAAATCAATCCAGCCAAATCTTATATAAACCATAAATATTGTAAAGTCTGAAAAGAAAATATATAATCAGATAAAAGCTGGTGAATTGCATTAAATTATTCTAAAACGAAATTATTAAGGAGTAAAAATACGGCGGCAGGACGGCACAAAGTGCGCCACTAGTCGCTTTTTTATCCAATCGCATATTTCGCATGCAAGAAGCATACATACTTGAAAGTACCAAACTAACCTTAATGCATCTTGTTTTCTGCGAACCCTTGCCTTCATAACTGTCCCGCAACGACCAACTGAATCCTGCCAGCTGTCAACGACCCGTATTATTAAGCAGTTGGTTTTAAAAATATCTCGCGAAAATGGTATTTACGACGCCATATCTATGAGGCGATGATGTAAGAGGACCTAGAAGTGCGGGTCACCTACCACGCTGATAGAGAAACGCTAACCCACGCGCCCTGGACATGACCAGTCACGTCTGACAGGTGACGTGCTCGTGGGTGCACGCGTGTCCACCGCGCCTGGAATAAATATTATTATTTTTCTTTTTCATGTGCTTCTACGACGTCGTCGGGGAAACGGTTGACCCGTGGTTCGGACAAGGGGTAACTGCCGTCGTAAAAGAGAATGTTTTAGGCTAAAAAAATGAACGTGTCGTAGTTTGTGTGATCATACGAGGTTGCAGCAACTTCTTTTGAATTATCAGCATGTGATTATGACACCGCTGTCCAATGATATCATTACAGACGCGATGACTTTCATAAGGAATTAGGGGGAATCATTATGTGTCCTATGCTATAAGTTATAATTTAAGTGCGATGCTGGAAGCTATGGTGAACACTGCCACCTTAAAAGCAAATTAATGGAGTTATCTATAATATTTGAAAAAATCATTTTGAAATTATTTAAATTAAACATTTTTTTAAACTTTGGTTAAATTTTAATATGATCCCTTGAAAGATAAAAGGGATATTACTGGATAGTTTGGATCTCTTGCGCACTTAAGATTTTTTAGGCGGTTTATGGTTTACTATAAATGTACTTTGTAGGAGGTCTAGGCACGAGAATGCATCCACAATTGTATATTGTCTAGAGCTTGGTAGTGATGAACAATGACAGCTTTGTACAGGCGACAATGAGTTTGGTAGAGAATATGCAATGAGTTCAGTGGACAATGTGCAATGATTCGTGCGAGTCATGAGGGTCTTGCCTTGGTATGTCCAGGGTGTTTGCATAAAGATAATAAAAATAAAATTTTCTTGCCCGTGTAGATATAAATATATTAGCAAACCACTTTAAAATTTGTATTATTTCTCTAGTTCATCTTATTATAACTGGTTTTTCATGATATATTCTCGGAAAACTTGATGAGATTTCCCGGAATCATAAAGTTCAACGTGAGAGAAATTGAAATCATTGAGATTTTATATATCATTAAACCCATTATTATTATACATGCAATAATAGTTGGTAAGATCATTTATTCCAAGCGTGCAGCTCATGATGCTTTCTAGCACCCATCGTGATCTATTGCTAATGTGTGCCGCCAACTTCTGTACCATGTCAACTAAGAAAACCATGGTGCATGTTTGATGAGTAGTCATGTCATCATCTCCCAATTGTCGACGGCTCTGGCCGTGGGAACAATATTTTCATACGTGCCATCTTGTCACCTATTCTCAATCGGATTGGACCACGAAGATTAACAAGAGATATGCATTGGATGGATGCCCTTGCTTTTGTATCTCCCTGTAATTGCATGCTAATCATTAGATCGATCATCTCCCATTCTCGGCGAGCTTCCTTTAATCCATGTCGTGGATATATATAATGATTTCTCCATGAATGTTCTCTAGGTATATTGGTTGAAGAACAATGCTTTCGGAAGTAGTTCATATGGGCATCACAACTTTGACAAGGTTATTATTGCTATGCAATATTACTAGGGTTGCAATTTGGGGTATTTTGTAAAATGGTTTTGTTCAACATACCAAATTGATTTTTCCCTAATGTTTCTAGATATTTTAATTTGGTATCATCATAGATGTATACATAGAGGGGGGGGAATCAATATAGGAATGTTTTTTTTTTTTTTTTTTTTTTGCAAAATCAACTGATCGAGCTTGGAATTAGAAAGAAGGAGACTCTTTTTGGACAATATAACATTTTAAAAACCTTAAAAAAGAAAGAAAGAAGAAGAAGAACATTTGTGTTTGTTCTTATTTTTCATACAAAAATAATATCTCGTATAAAATTTATATTGATTTTAGTATTTTTAGACTTCACTACAAACCAAGTAGAAGTTATATCACTCATATATGATTAGGATTAAACATCGAGCATGTTTGGAAAATAACAATGTATTTCAAGTTCTTACAAAAACTTATGATTTTTTAGCTTGTTTAAGAGTAAATCTCAATTTATTTTGATAATAACACTTGAAAATGCATTATGAAAGTAGGCATTTAGCAACCAAAAATTAATCCATATATATTAAATCATTTCTTCAATTTAGAATTGGAATTATAAGGTCCTTGTGAAGTAAAGTAGGATCACTCCTGTAAAAGGGAGGCCGGATTATATTGGGCCTCCACAAATAAACAAGGCTGAGCTCATCAACGAAAAGGCCCAATCCAAGCTCAGACCTTCTTCCCTTATCTATCTAGATACCACTGTCTTTTTTTCGAGGGAAATGAAATGAAATAAATAAATAATCTTCTCTGCCCAAACCAGGAACTGCCATTACCATGGCGCGAACTACAGCTGCCGCTCTCTCTTCACCTTACTGCATCCTTCACCGTTCCTCATTTTCATATAAACCCTCCTTTCTTCCAATGCGCATTTTCCCCAAAACACCCTCGCCCCCCACTTTTCCAAGTAAGCCCCCCCCCCCTCTTTTCAACTACGTTGGCATTAACACAAAGATGATAGTTTTTGGTTTCTGCTGTTTTTCTTGCAGGGATTTATGTTTCTGTTTCTGTTTCTGTTTCTTTTGTTTTTCTTGCAGGGATTTATGCTTTTTCTAGTAATGATATCAAAGTGGGCTCCAACATTGAAGTTGATGGGGCTCCTTGGCGAGTCCTAGGTAATTATGGTTTTTTTTCTTCGATTTTGTTTACGTTTCTGTTTTCTTATGGAATATTTGATTTAAAAAAAAACATTTGGGGTTGGTGTAGAGTTTTTGCATGTAAAACCAGGAAAAGGGGCGGCATTTGTGAGAACCAAGATGCGTAATTATGTTACAGGAAATACTGTTGAAAAAACTTTCCGAGCTGGAAGTACGGTAATTCATCTCTCCCTATGTTATTTTTTTAAAGGAGCTTTACTGTACTTGTTTCTGGCTTGTGTAATTGGTGTTTGATGAATTGTCTATGAGGAAAGATTGGTTAATCCAGCAATCCTGTAATGGACTAGCATAAAAATTGCTGTTTTTTTTTTCTTATTTTGTTTCTGCTCGACCTTTATGACTAAATAGATACTAATGGCTCAGAATACGCAAAATTCTTCTGTGTTTCTTGCAATGGTTGGTCTGGGATTTTCGGTACATTTGGTGTTGGACGCCTACCTCTTGCATGAAGGTGGTACTTATGGATAATTTTCATGGTGGGTTCCCATGTTTATGTGAGAGGCGGTGTGTGTGTGTGTTGGGGGGGGGGGGGGGGGGGGGGGGGGGGTATAACTTTTGGTGTAACTAATATTTTCTCTGGGTCATAAAAATTTATGGTGGCAAACGGGCATTTTACAGTTAATGTTAATAAGGAGCAGGATTAGGTGGTGATGGATTAGAAATTCAAGCATCTGGATGGAACAATTTTTTAAGTTACAGGAATTTCAGTCCCCTTTTTGTTTCAGCTTGAGGTTATGGTTTATTTGCTGATCTTGAATTTGATTAGTTGGTGGTTTCTTTGATTTGTAGATTTACAGCAAATGCAGGTGCAACCATAGTAGGTGATGCTTGTGTTAGACGGAACCCATTTAGTTTTCTCTTATGTTCTGTTTTTTGTTTTTGCAGATTGAAGAGGCAAATGTATTCAAGGAAGCAAAGCAGTTCACGTACAAAGATGGAGCTCAGTTTGTTTTCATGGACTTGGTATGGCTTACTGTGCTCATAATCAAATTTGTTAGACTGCAGAGATCTTTGCGGTCATAATCTGCTTTATATCCTTCTTGAAGATTGCAGGTTTCTGGTTGGTTTCGCATTAGTAGTTAGTCATGCATATTTAACCTGTCAATGTTGAATGTTGCCTTTGAAAACATTATTTTTCCAAACTGAAGTTCAGATCAGGCTCCATGGAAACTTAGTAGATATAGCTGTTTACTAGACCCCTTGTTTTTTTTTTTATTTATTTATTTACATTCTTTTCTTAAATCTGTCATTTGACTTGTCACAGAGTACTTTTGAAGAATACCGTCTCGGCGAGGCAGATGTCGGAGATAAGACAAAGTGGCTAAAAGAGGGAATGGATTGCAATTTGCTATTTTGGAATGGAAAAGTAATTTCCAAGTACCTTCGATTAGTGATACTTTTTTGTTCATATATTTATGTGCGAATATAGTTACACAGATATCCTCATTGAACTCATTTACGTAATTGGATGCACAATGAAACAAGGGTTGCTATTTTGTGCTGATGCTGCTTTTTATAAAATTGCTTGTTTCTTGCAGGTAATTGATTTTGAACTTCCAGTCACAGTACAACTGTCTGTTGTAGATGTGGATCCTGGGCTCAAAGGTGACACTGCTCAAGGTAATGTCATTTGGCTTCTTTAAAGAAAACTTAAGGGGACAAGCTATTTTCTGGGTACAAACGCTCATTAATTTATCATCCTTTAGAGACATAGAGTCAAGCTGGTTTGTAATTGTGTGTAAGTTTTCCCTGGATGTATAAAAGTGCAGTTACAGGAAGCAGCAGTTCATTTCATTTATTGTGTGCTTAGCTAGCTATCATGCCTTCTGTGGATACCATTAGGCAATAGATTGGGCTAATCTATATTTGACTTTGTTGTCTTAGCTTTTGTTCCGATATTTACCTTACGTGTTCTTGGCCTAACCATTTGAGAAATGAATTCTTGTGACAGGTGGAACAAAGCCAGCAACTTTGGACACGGGTGCTGTAGTTAATGTTCCATTGTTTGTTAATATCGGCGAAGAAATTTTGGTAGACACAAGAACTGGACAATACATGAGCAGGGCATGAGTTTTGGATTTGGAGTATTTTGTCTATCAGGCTTAGATAGCAGAAGAGTTGCCTGCCATTTTTATTGCTGTTAGTTGTAAAATACAAATGTATCCATCATTTGAGAAATTTCATAGGGCACAGTTCTTTCTGTAAGGGAGACAAGGTACCTTTTCTCCCAGGCATTGCAAGACAGGGCAACATTTCTGAATGAAAAGGGTCATTTTGGCTCTGCTAATTTATCATTTCCCTCTTTTAAGTCAAATTTGTGTGACATTTTTCATTAAAAATAGGTAACTTACACGCTCAGCAACGCAATGGCATTGCACAAACAATTACCATGAAGCATTTTTCTCACCGTCGAGGCTTTTTGTGGGGAACCACGCCTCGAACTAATGCAGCGCCATATACATTACATGCACTCAAAGTCCTTTCCTGCCGATTCAACTCATGAATCAGCAGGTCGTAGGACATTCTACTTGGGATTTTACTATTTTCATACATGAGAACTAGAACATAAAATGCCTCGTCTACCTTTCCTCCTAAACAAAGTGCTCGAATTACATTGTTAATGGCGATTAATCTAGGAATATATCCCAATCTAACCATCTGGAGGAAATTGATAAAAGCATCGTCAACTTTGTTTGCCACGCAAAGAGCTTGAATCGCTAATGCATACGTGCTATGCTCTATGACAAAACCCCGTTTCTTCATTTTCTCGAACATTTGATAGGCAACTTCAACTAGGTCAATTTCTTTCATAGATTTCCTACATAAACCTCTAACAAGACTATTCATCAACTTGTCATCCGCTTCAAGTCCATTCCCCTCCATTTCCTTGAAAATTCTCAACCCGGCTAGAACTTTTCCCCAGAGCAACAAACCATGAAGCAATGTGCTGTAGCTAATATAATCAGGCATGCATTTTTTTTGTTTCATTAACTTCAACACACCAAACCCTTTCAATGGTCTCCCTTCCTTGGCATATCCATCAAACAGGGTGTTAAAAGTGACCACATTAGGTGCCAGCCCCATCTCCATAGCCTCATTTAGCAACTCCATTGCCTCATCTGACCTTCCTACCTTACAAAAGCCATCCATCATGGCAGTATATGTATAAATATCAGGCTCTACAGTTTTCTTGATATCTTCCATTAGCTCAAATGCTTCCTCTATTCTCCCCACGTAACACATCCCCTTTAACAAGCAATTGTATGTTTGAATGTTTGGCTTGCAGCCAATCCTATCCATGACCTCAAAAACTTGAAAGGCATTCTGCAATTGGCCTATTTTGCAGAATGAATTGATTAGTGTGGTCAATGTTGCAACATTTGGATTAAACCCTTTTAGCATCATCTGGTCTAAAACTCTTTTGGCCTCACTAGGGTCCTTTTTCTTGCAATGACACCTGACCATGATTGTAAATGTCCAAGAATTTGGCTCTAAACTGTAACATGTTAAACCCGAGTACAATTTCAAGACAAGGTCAGACTCATTGGCTGTGACCAAAGCCATGAGAGCATCATTGAAGTCTGAGATGCTCAAAACTCCAATCTCCTTATCAAGAACCCTGACAATGTGGTCAACTCTTTCTTTACAAGGTAATGCTTTTACTGCATCTAAAAGATCGGATACCTGAAATTTACTGTCTTTCTCATCAAAATCCAGGCTTTCTTGTTCTTCTTCTTTCATAGGCAAGCCCTTAAGTTCCTCACCCTCTTTTGGGTATAATCTTTGCTCCTTCTTACCGAGAATTGGACTTTGTAACACCGTGGTTTCTGGGGGATACGATTTTGTGGTGGGTAGTGAGGCTGCTGGAATGAAAACAAGCTTCAGGCCTGAAAATTTGTGGCAACTAAGCTTACGGGTGTTGTTGAGGAAAACGGCGTGGTTGCTGAGTGAAGGAGATAGAAGGAATTCAGACAGTGGAGAGCATGGAGAAGGCAAAGACATCGGCATCGTGTCGTGAGCGAGATAGAGAGGACAGCTTGGTGGGTTTTTTTTCCAGAGTTTGACCGTTGATGATTTGATTCGCTTTATCCCAACTCACAACGCCCGAGTTATGAGTCACATAGTTTTTAATAATAATAAAAAAAATAACAGGTAACGTATTGATTTCTGATGAGAGTTATATAAAACGTAATAATCTAAAATTTGTGTCGGCAAAAAATTATTACTGGATATAAGTATGGTCCACATGCTATTTCCTTTTTTTCTATCTTATTATTTTTTATTTTTTTTTAATTCTAATATTTTGCATTTACTTGATATATTTAAAAGAATAAACTTTCATTAATATTGTCTTTAAAATCCAAATTTAAAAGGTCAAGAAACATATATATTTTTAATTATTATTATTATATTAATTCTTTAAATTCATATGATATAACTGCCTAATTTATTAGTATTAATAAAATCCAAATAAGGAATAATGATAATGTACTAAAAAACTCAAGTAGTTTAAAAACAATTGGTTAATAACTTAGTTTTAGTAGTTTGATTTATTTTTCATCTCTAGGAGCCCATGGAGCGAAGCCCATGCCAGTGTTGGAGATGCATGCCAAACAAGGCCCGTGTGTGCACCTATATATTAAAATAATATATTTTATATTTTTTAAAAATTATTTTTTTTATCAACACATAAAAATTATCAAAAATAAAAATAAATAATTTAAAATAAAAAATATAAATAAATTTTTTTTTATGAAACCAAGTAAACAAAACTACGTTTCAAGCCAACAAGTAAAAAATTAATATTTTTTTGGCTTGGAACACAGTTCGAAACCTATCAAATCGAGTAGATAAACAAATACTAAGAGTTTTTTTTTTTGTATTTGGAAATAATATCTTGAGAAAATTAAAAATAAAAAACAGCTGTTGTCACGTACTCAAATATTCTCAAAGAGTTTTGTTTTTATATTTTCAAAATGCTTTTAAATTTGTTTTTTTTTTTACTTCAAATCAATTTTTTAATGTGCAAAATAAATTTTCAAAAAAACAAAATATTCTTTCAAGTGAAAACATTTTAAAATAAAATAAAAATCATCTGATTCTTTAATGCTACCTGCCGTCGAATTTTTTTCCCCTTCTAGTCGTTCTCATCCTTTGATTTTTAGTTTAGTTGCTCAACTAATATGCTTCATTAAGCTTTCAAGAGGCTAATGCGACACAATTGAGTACTTAAAATCTCCACAGATATTGAAATTTTATTACCAACATATATATATATATATATATATATATATATATATATATATATATATATATATATATATATATATGTAAAAGGTGTACACATGCAGTAGATTAATTACCCTAATTATCAGATATTTAAATCAAGAAAAAAAGATGATGGTGATAGTAAATTTGGGTATGAATTAAAAGGACATTAAGATGAGCTAGAGAAACAAATGTAGCTCTTACAATTAATCAAAAGATGGATCAAACCATATTTAAATCCTTAATGACCGACTAAAAGCCTTCCAAGATCTGGGATCTTTAGGATCAGCCATGCCTTCCTTTTTTGAAGCAGCAGCAGCACCACCACCACCACCACCACCACCTCTACGCTTTCTACCAAGAATGGGCTTGAGCAACTTCTTCAAGAACTTGTCAAAACCTAACCCGCGACGACGGGACCCTTGTTTCACTTGTGCTGCCAGAGGAGCGGCGCCGCTAGCCTGCCCCTTGAACTGCGACCGAGACGCACCTGGCTCCGAGAGGCTCCGCCCTAGCATGGCCTGGCTCAGATGCACCTCAAAGGAGAGTCTCTCAAACTGGTCTAGCAATGTGCTCTGCTCGTCCCCAAATCTTTTGAGAACCACCGCGATCTCGTCCATTTCTTTTTTACTTTCCATTGCGAATGAGACATGGGAGAGCTTACCTAGGTTTATAGATGGGGTCATGGCTCATACCATGGAAGCTTAAAGGGTTCTTTTTTGCTTTTGAATGTGGCTCGGAGAAGCTAAGACTTGGAAGCCAAGCTTGATGAAAAGATTTTAAAAATAAAACCCTACAGTGCTTCATCCAAGCAAGAGGCAAAGTATATATATATATCGACGACGGTTTATATCTGCATGGAAACTGGAAAGGCTGCATTCAATGGCCATAAATTACTGCTTATATAGATTCTGCTTCCAGGGTTTTGGTTTGAAATTTGAACACAGATTATATTGGATGAACAGCAGGACCACACTCGTGAAGATTGGAGAACAGATAGATTTATGAACATGGTCCACCATCTTGGTTCAAAAAATTACATGTTATGCAAGAATCAAGCTCATCTGGGTAGAATTTAAAATACCATGTAGACTTGAATATGCTGCACAATATTAGTGATAATTTAAACTCATTTAGTGTTGAATTATTTGATTCAAACAAGAAAACCCATTTAATTATGACCTCATTTTGCACAGGAATAATGATAGTTCAATTAAGTGTTACACAACTTACAAGCACCCTAGTTACTGGTAGAATATCTACTTGACTCAAGCAAACAGAAGTGCTATGAAAAGTCGTGATCATGATTGTTTAAAGAGTTTTTCGAGGCTAAAATCATCATAATCTTTTGTTCTAAATGCCTTTGACGACAAACTGTTTTGTTTATTTTGTTGACTGCTTAATACTCTATCAATTCAATTTAAACCTTGATCACTATACATTGAATACGATCTCAAGCTATGCATTTTCTTTAAATGTCGGCAGAATATATATATATATATATATATATATATATATATATATATATATATATATATATATATATATATATATATGAGAAATTAGAAACTAGAAGAAATTAAAGTTGGAATAATGTGCTTGTAAAAATATTTCTTTTAAAACATCCTTATACATTTGAACACAAAATGATAAATTAATAAACAAATATGTTAGTTAAAAAACCCTTCAAACATATCAATACTATCAAATTAAATGATAGTTATTTTAATTGTCCAAGTAAAAATAAAAATAGCCCTTTTTTACTTTTGAATTTTTTTATATCAATTATAAAATACAGAGTTATTGAATAAATTTATAATATTCTCAAACACATCTAACTTATATAATATTAAAGTGTTAGGTTTTGATAATATATCAGAATTTATTCTAACCCAAGAGTTTAAACAAAGAAATCTATTTAAATTATTTTTTCAACAAATTATACTCTTGAATTAAGATTTTTATTTACCATGTCACACTTGAGAAATAGTTGCATGCCTTAAGAAACCCTAACAATTAAAAAGAATATTTCCCAACCCCAAGCTTCTTGTTCTTCCTTTTTTTTCTTTTGTAATTTAACCAGGCTTCCAATTAATCATAAGAAATTGAGAAATGACAACAAAGGTGAAAGATATTATTGGAGCCACAAGCCATTAGAGAAGACATTAGCCCTTAAGCCATGGATGCCACTAAAGCTAAAAACTCTCACTTTATTGATTCTTCCTTGTTTGAAAGAGATTATGTTTTATTCCAAAAAAAAAAAATGTGGGCTTTGTCTCCTACTTTACCACCCTTCTCCCACACAAAAGCAAGCCATTCCTTTACTGGGCTCAGACATGCAGCAAAAAAACAAAATTAAGGGCCCGGTTTACATACAGGCCCCCAAACAAGCCAGGCCCAAATGGGCTTCATACAATCCACTGGTTAGCCCATGCAAAAATTCAACGCGTTTGATCTGTCGTTTCAACGCTCAACAGCTCAAGCATGAAGCACCCTTCTTTCTTCCCATCTCACACCTGCATGCAAGACAACTGAAAAAAATTAACATGAAAAATCCTTAACCTCCGTATTCTTAAATAACACAAATCCATGTAAGCTTCTGCTAACTTAAAAGAAAAAAAAAAGCAACGATCTGTACTTCTATTCAGTAATGGATAGAAATGGAGTTTCAAGACTATTTTTGCTCTTCTCCGTCTTGATTTTCTCCTCCGGTGTTTCTAACGCTTCCTTTCTCTCCATGAATCGGCGTTTGACTGCTCTTAAAGACCACGGCGGCAACAGCTCCGTCAAAATCCAAGTAAACTCTCTCTCTGTTTATTTTTTGTTTTTTTTTTTATATATATAGAGAGGAATTAATTTAATTACGTTTTTTAGAGAGAAACATAAATTTAATAGTTTTTTTTTTGTATTTAATTAAGGTATCCCCTTCGCCAAGTCCAGATTCTGCTAAGACACTAAATACGACAAACACTGAGGATAATTCGGTTTCTAAAGTTGATAATCCCACGAGCTTAAATAATAATAATAATAATAATAATAATAATAATAATAATAATAATAGAAGCAATGATGAGAGGGGGGTTGTGGGATTAAATTCGACCCGGGGGAATGAAAAGGAGAGTGCAAATGAGAAAAGGGATGATGAAACGAAGAATGTGAGTGAAGAGAAGGATCATCGGAAACCAGATTTGGAATCAGAGGTTGGTGGGGAGAATTGTACAACATTAGGTGGTAGGAGGTGCACGGACCTCAAGTCGTTGACTGCTTGCATTCTTGGATTTGATAATGGTAATGATTTTTATTATATTATGCAATTTGTTTTTATTTTCCCTGCCTGTTTAGTTCCCTTTTTTCGAGTTGCAATGCCTTGTTTCTTCTTATTACTATAAGCCAATCAACCTCTCAACAATGGTTGCGAGTGGTTATGTTTTGGTAATGTGACGAATGAGGATTGTACGAGACGAGACGGAAATAGAAATTAATGAGGATTGAACTCAACACAATCAAATTATTTTCTTGTAGTAAAGAAACAATGTATTAAGGGCTGGCAACCGTGTGGTATCTTTGGTGGGTTCTACTGGATGCTGTACTAGTGTTTTATTTTATTATTGAGAATCTTAGTGTGGTTGTTTTTGTTGTGATGGCTTTTTTTCTTCCTTTTGTAAATGAGTGATAGTATGTTAACCTTGGAATCACAAATCCAAGCTGTTTTAAGTTTAATCCATCAATTAGTTAGTGGAGCATTAATATATGCATAGCATAAAGGAACTATTCAGTATACCTCCGCTTAAAAAAAACAAAAGAGTAGTATATGTATAAAGCTTACTCTTGAAGTGCTTGTTTTACTCTGTGCATACATTATCAAGACAATTACCTTGATTAGGTTGTGGCCTATGTTGTCTGATGAATTAGGATATCAGAAAACTGGCACATTCTGAAAAGGAGACTCCTTTGTCTATGTTTTAAGCAAACTCCTGATATTTTAAAGTTGCATCAAGCCTGTTGAGATTGTAACTCCTTTGCGCTGTCTCATGATAGTCCTGTTCGTGCATGTTTAAGACTTTCATTAATTCAAGATGTCAAGTTAAAATTTGTTTCCCCCTTTCTATCATGTCTATGTTTAAGTGACTCCTGTTGTGTGTATTTCCTTTAATTTTTTTGAAGCGCTTATGGTGACCTTTCTTTCCTTTTCTGTTAACCATTTACAAAGTTCAGGCACCAAAACCTCAGCTGGAAATGATGACTCTTGGATTTTAATGGCTATTTTGTCATGGCATGAAGAGTTTCATGCTATAATTTGCAACCCCCAAGGCTATGCAACTACAGCTTGATTGGCTTATAATATGGTAGCTATTAACAATTTTTATCAGGAACGAAAGAAAATGTCATATTCATTTGAACTCCAATCCTGGACCTCTTCATTTGAGTAGCAGGAGAATTACATATGGACCATCGGGTCAGTTGCAGCACCAAGTCTTGGTTTTGAGATGAGATTGCAGCACATGCCTTATTGATAGCTGTCGTATTGGAACTTATGAAGAACAGGTGCCATCACACACATTCTTTGGAGGTGCCTAGGAAATTCCTAATCCATTGCTTACTGTCATCTTGCTCTTGGCCTTAGCAATTTCCAATTTAAATTGGACATATTGGTGCAACAATTCAGATTCCTGCCATATCTCTTATCGTTACACACTAAAGGTTGCTCTGTGGAGACTGGAGGATTGTTGTTTTTGATTTTATGTCCTTCAACTCGCCTTCTTATGAACCCAGGCATGTGTCTTATACATGTTGGGTAATGTAGCCTTCTATTGATAGACCACAAGATGCAGGTGCGAGACAGCTGGTGTGCCTCAGCATTTTTGCATGTGATGGACAGTCACGCAGTTTCTGCTTCACAAGGAATATTAAATTTATCATATCTTCTTTTTTTGAAAACTATTAAATCATATTTTTTTTTGTTTATGGTCCTCCAAATACAAAAAAGACTTAAACATGAACTTAAAATACCTTGCATAGAGGACAAGCTAAAACGTACATTTCAGCATGGTCATATCACAATTTCTGGACAGTGATGGTAATGTGAATGCATTAACAGAACTGGATCAATGACCACTAACCATGGTCATTATATACTTGTTAATGTGTCATTGACTAGTCACCTCTTGTCAACTATATCATTGTGTGAGTTTTTGTCTGCAGTATCATGTAGGTTATTGCTGCTTATGTTATCATATGCAGTAGTTCATCAGTCAACTTTTTTTAATAAGCAAACAAGTTTTTTTGGTTGTTTGAACTGTATTCAGATAGCATTCTACTTCGCAACCTTTTGGTTACAACTGTCTGACAAACATTTGTCTTTTTTGGACCTCGCCTTTTACTAGCAAGTAGATAAAGACATGCAGTGGAAGAACTTCATTTACTTGTGTGTTGCACATTTTCTATCTTACCTAGAAAAGTCATGTTGTTATCTGTAGAGGGGTACTTAATATTACCATCTTTATATAGTTCATCATCTATTCTCTCTCTCTCTTTGTAGGAAACCAATGGTGGACAGTTCTTATACAAAATTCTGGGGAACACAATTTGTCAGTGGATGTGCTTGCCCCAAATCCTGTTGACTATGTTTTGGTGGAAATAGAGAAACAACAAACTAAAATGGTACGCGTCATTTTCCTGTTTCTTCATGTTGTTTCTATGGTCTACTTTGAACTGGCATGAGATATGGAATACTTGAACAAAATTGAAAAGATGTAGCCAGGCAACAGGAGCAAAACAGAGTAGGAAAAAAAAGAAGTTAGATTAAGCTTCTTCCAGTATTCCTATGGCATGGTTTAAGAGCAGTTTCAAAAGTCAGCAAGAACTCACAAGGTGTTACTGGTTCTTGGCTTCTGCTAGCTTGATTTCAATGCATATAAATGCTGGAAGGCAAGGAAGTTATATTGAGAACAGGGTTAGATCCAGTGGCAAACTTTAAATTTACTAGAAACAGAAACTTACTACCAAGTTGTGATATTTTTCTTGCCTTGAAAATTTAATCTTGCTCAGTTGACATCGTGGTACTACCCCAGACAGTAAAAATTTCTTGGGGGAAGGAGAGGGGGAGGGTAACAGTAATGTTTCATCGGTGATCTAAAAATTCACCCATCGCAATTTATGGGTGCATTTGTTGCCTCCTTTAATGCTGAGTTTCAATGTTTTCTTTTCAGATCAATTTGACTGTTGGTCAAAGCACAGAAGTTATTTTAAATGCTAAAAATGGGGGCTGTGTTCTGCACTTGGATCCTCCTGAATCTCAAGCAAACCTTTTCGTGAACCTCCCTTCTTTTGACAAGCTAATTACCCCCATCAATGGTGCTTATTTCCTAATTATTACAGTGGTAGTTTTTGGAGGGACATTAGCTTGCTGCATGTGCTGGAAAGGGAGGCTGGAGGCTGGAATCTATTACCAGGAGCTTGAAATGGCTATGCCAGAATCTGGTGTCGAAACAGCTGGAGGCTGGGATAATGATTGGGATGATAGCTGGGATGAGGAGAATGAAATAAAGTCACCACCTGCACGTCATTCAGCAAGTGTGCTAGCCAATGCCCTTACTTCTAGGACTCCAAACAAAGATGGATGGGAAAATGACTGGGACAGGTAGGATTTTTGCAGGGAGAAGAGAAAGAAGAGAGCTCTACCTTCCCAGGATTTGGACAAGGAGGAGAATAAGAAAACGTGTAGATATACAAAATTTTGATTGTAATTCGTTCTGACATGAGCGATTTTGGCATTTCCAGTTTCATGTAACGGTGAGAGTCCAGAGAAACTCATAGATGATGTAAATCTTACTGATTTTTGTGAAATGTAAATTCTCACATTTGTTTTTGTGCGATCGGCATTCTTTAACAATCCCCTTAAAACCTATTCCCTAGCATGTTCTTCATTGAAGGGGAAACCCAATTCTTGTTTTTTTTTTTCCAGCAAAGAAAACGACACAGGACATATAGACGTGGCCTAGATGGGCTAAAAGGGCAGTTGCTAAGCAGACACAGGTTGAGGGTCCAGGATGATCTCCATTTAATTATCATATTTTCAGGGATGAAGTCAACTGGGGGAAGCAGAAGCAGTATGGTAGAGGCTGGGACTTGGGGCCCAAAAGCAGAAACAAAAAATGGTGCCTGTCATTCAATCCAAGAAATGCAACTCCCCACTCATATATGGTATGTTCCTGTCATGGATTATGGATATGGTTGTACTCTTACCTTTATTCTAATCACCTGGTCCCGTGAGTTGGACTCGCATCAAGCTCAGCCAGTCCAAAATTCCTCTGTATTCTACATCGTATTTATTTTTAGATTCGAAAAAATTCTATTTTTGGAAATTATATTTTATGGATATAGATGAGTGAGTAAATTTCTGTTTGTCTTGAATTCTTGAGTACTACATGGTCTTTTGATTGCACCGTGGACGAGAGTTTCTCCCTGTCGTTCAACTATTTTGGTTCCAGGTAATGGCAGGCATCCTAATTGACTTGGGTTAGGACACTAAATTATGCAGCTAGCCACCCTTCTGCTGATATTTTGCACTTTTTATTCCAACATGGATAATTTACACTTCCAAGCTAAAAACATCATATTTTATATGTTTTTAGTGAAAAAAACAAATTGCATCACATTCTCTTATGAAATCATGAAAATATGTTCTCAAACGACCAATGTCACACTTCCAATTGCCCTATAAATATTTTATGTATGTGATCTTAAAAGCGCACTGCTAGTCTAGTTAATGCTTCAAAAAGAGTAATAAATTCTCTTAAATACCAATTCTAAGATTCAAATTTAGAAAGTCAAAAGAATTGAGCATGGACCACATAGGATGGATTAAAATCACCATGGACCGAGTGGGGTCTGGTCCAGCAGTAAGTTGGAGGGCGCCCTCCTTCTTGGGACCGAGTTCGAGTTCCAGTCCTAGTGGGAGCTGGAGGGTATCCCCCCTCTCTAGCACCCTGGTCGATCCCTGCTTGGTATCCCTGTCACCCCCGCGGTGTTTTACATACTCATTTGAGCTAGCAGGATGTTCAAGTGAGCCCGGGGAATAGTCGAGGTGCGCGCAAGCTGGCCCGGACACCCCGGTCATCAAAAAAAAAAATCACCATGGTTGATGCAAATCCACTGTTTTTGACACTGATGAACTTTGTTTCTACTGCTTGGTTTTAGAACTTTCCATTCATTCCACAGGTAATTATCACGATGTAAGTTAAAAGGTAACTATTTCATAAGAGCATGTTAAGCTTTTTCCCTTCACAAGGCATGCTACCAATGAATATCACGCAAAGTTCCCACTTGATTGCCATGCACTAATATATATTGCCACTCAAAAAGGCGCCATGGTGGTGCTTTTCGGGACCCCCATGTGATTTGCTTTGATTATGTCCATGCCCATTTTGATTTGTTTCCCTTTGGGGTCCAACACCATTGATTAAACTAAACTTCAAATCTAAGGGTTAATTATTCTACCCTAGTTGCAGGCAGAGAGGAGGTTGTTTGTGATAATAAATTACAAAGTGTGATGGAGTGCATTGGTAGAATAATTAGGCATCGGTTGGTGCACAGAATTGAGAGCATGGCTACTCTCTGCAATGAGTAAAAAGCTGTTGACCATGTTGCGCTTGAGGGTGCAATAAATTCTCAGAAAAAAGCAAAAGGTTAAAGCAAAGGCAATTTCAGGCTTGAGAAGTATGAATAAAGCAAAAGATTGCTTTATCCATGAGCATCATGCCATTCAAATTCTATACTTCACAACAGAAGCCCTTGTAGTCTGATGCTGGCTTCAGCTGTGCTTCCATTTTCTTGTTGAAACCTTAGTCCATATAGCATGAAACAAGTGTAAGATACCGTCAAAACAAAGAAAGAAAATTTTGATGCAAATATTGCAAGTGCCCTATATTCAGGTGAAAAGGAATCCGGTCATGGAAACTGTAGATAAGATTGTCATAAACAAGGGATACAAATAAAATTCAATAGCAAGAAAGAAAATTTTGAAGGTAAATTGAACAATATATCTTTTTTTTTCTTCTTTGAACAAACCAACCGGATTCTTCTTCACCGGAGAAACAGTTTCTTTCGTGAACCCTAGTACAGGTCCAGTTCACTCCAGCTCTTCCTGACCCTCTGCAGGACATTGGATCAGCTCTAAAATATTGACCACTTCTTCCATGTCTGGCCGATTAGATGGCACTTGAGATGCACATATCAAACCAAGTTTTACTACTGGAATCGCCTCATCTGCTGGAAAAGTTCCTTGAAGTCTGCCATCAATGCATTCTTCCACTCTTCCATCCTCCAGTGCTCCCCTCACCATGTCACATAGAACAACCACATCGTCCTCCATATATTCCACTGGCCTCTTCCCTGTCACCACTTCCAAAACTAGAACCCCAAACCCATACACATCACACTTCTCGGTTATCTTCACTGTTCGACAAGCAAACTCAGGAGCCATGTATCCTAGTGCACTCTGGATTTTGCTGCTTAAGATGCAACGGTCTAAAGTGGGCAACAGCTTTGCCAGGCCAAAGTCTCCCACTTTCGGCTCACCAGAATCATCTATCAGAATATTGGTAGATTTTAAATTGTAATGGGTTATGTTCATTTGATGCAAATGGGCCAAACCTCTAGCCATTCCAAGTATTATGTTGAATCTTTGCCGCCAGGATAGGTAGTTCTTATCAGGTCCATCATGGAGATGCTTATACAAACTTCCACTGGATACGAATTCATAAATAAGGAGCTGCAAGGATGGAGTCCAGTAATAACCTTCAAGTGTGACAAGATTATGATGCCTAACCTCTCCAAGTTTCTTCACTTCCTTTTCAAATTCATCCTGGGACTTGATCAAACTTGAAACTGTTAACTTCTTTATGGCAACTGAACGCCCATCTCGAAGTACTGCTCGGTAAACAACCCCAAACCCACCACGACCAAGTTCCGAGTCTTTGTTGAGTAATGCTTGGGCCCCAGCAACAAAATCAGCATCACCAGAAAACATGACAAGCTTGCCATAGTTTGGATCATTAGTTGGGGAACAGCTGAAATCTTCCCCGCCAGAAAATGTGAAAGCAGCAGGAGAGCGTGCCATGGAAGATCTTGCATGGATATTTAGGAGAGTAACAGCTACCACACCGAGTGTAATGCAAGCTGCTGCACCAATAGCAATAAGAGCAGAGATGCTGAGTGCGATCTTCCTGTGATGGAGATTAAAAGAGGTGCCATTGGAGGAGCCAGAAGAGTTGGGATTAAGAACAATAGGCTTCTGATGGACAGAAGGGCAGGATCGGTTGACAATAGATCCACACAACGAGGGATTGCCAGAGACAGATGATGGGAAAATAGTGTTGAAGAAACCCCCAAGTGGGAGATCACCTTTTAAGTTGTTATGAGAAATATTAAAGGACAGGAGGTGGGAAAGATTGGTCAGCTCTTTGGGTAAGCTTTCAGAGAAACGGTTGAACGAGAAATCTACATATTTTAGGTTGGTTAGGTTTGCAATGGCTGCTGGAATTGGACCACTAAGGTTGTTCCGAGATAGAATTCTGTACAGTTTAGTCAAAAAACAGAGACAGAAATTGTTAGAACAATGAAGGCTCCGTAACTTATAAATTGAAACTTCAAATTATTAAATGAAGGTGCAATAGCCAGCAGCAATTCAAGAGTGTAGACTTTTCTTTGTTGTATTCTCTCTTCATCATTCTTTTTCCGTGTTTCACCATTTAATGAAAACTTCAAATTTGATCAAATCCCGATAACAGATTATAGCAAACACCACTGATTATACAGCTAAACAAACAAAAACACAAAAAATCATGCTAGTCAGGTTCTGCTGCATAGATGATAGGAATGTGTTAATTGCCACTTGGCGAGTCTATTGACACTAAAAGCGTAGATAATTTTTCATCTTGCACCAAAATGACAATCAAGTTTGCCTGCAAAGGTCAGACTAAACACAAACAAGAACATAATTAAACTAGGAGCTGGTATGAAAGTCTAGTTGTTTCATGCAAACAATTTCAAGAAGAACTAAAGCAATCAACCACAAGCGTGACCTGCCCTCGAAACAATACGAGAGATCAATTTTTTTCAATGTAATGGTTTAAATTTAATGGCTCTCAGTTGACATTATTAAGAACTGCTAGCAGAACTGTAAAAACAGAGTTACTTTCCCAGAGTATTGCAAGCACAAGTAAAGAACAAATGGGAAGAACCAATTGGAGAACTTTTAAAGCAAAAGTCAAGCAAGGAGGAAGAACTCACAAAGATGTAAGAGATGAGCACTTCTGAATCTGAGTAGGAATTTTCCCAGTTAGGAAGTTCATCTCCAATCTCAGTTCCTTGAGCGAGGCTGCTCCTCCAATTTCAGAAGGAATGCTTCCGGTTAGCCTATTATCACTCAAATCCAGAGCTTGTACCATTGTCAATTCTCCTACACTCGGTGGAATAGAACCAAATAGTTGGTTCCTTGACACATTAAAGAGTTGCAGGCCGCTTAAAACCCCAATGTCAGATGGGATTTCTCCAGAGAAGACATTTGAAGATAGATCCAAGACCTGAAGACTTTGAAGTGAGACTGCCAATGATACACCTGAAGGATGTTCTATGCTTTCATCAAGGCTGTTCCCAGAAAGCGACACGCTTTTTAACCCCGCCTTGAAAATCCATGAAGGAAGATTACCTGTCAGCCGATTACGGCTGACATCTATAGCCAAAAGGTTAACACAATTCGCCATTGACTCGGGCAGCCCTCCAGTAAGCTGGTTCATGGACAGATTCAATTCCTTCAACACGTTAAGGTCTCCAATTGAAACTGGAATCCGACCTGAAAGTCTATTGACAGAAAGATCTAAACTTTCAAGACTTGTCAACTCTCCAATCCACCCAGGAACTTCCCCTGTGAATGAATTTCCTCCTAGTCTAACAGTAGCACATGAACTAAGTCTCTGCAATGACTCTGGAAGACCACCAGACAAAGAATTCTCACTAAAATCAAGCAGTTCCAAAACCTGACAACCTCCAATATCCACTGGTAGCTGCCCAGTGAACCTATTCCTTCTCAAATTAATGGCTCTCAAAGCATACAAATTTGCTATTCCTTCAGGAATCTCTCCTTCCAACAAATTATAAGACAAATCAAGAGACTGTAGCCCTCTCAAATACCATAATCCTGATGGCAATTCACCTGAAAGGCCATTCGATGAGAAATTAACTGCCGAAAGTGCCACACAAAAGCTCAAAGAATCAGGAATCATCCCTGTAAGATCATTCCTAGCAAACGAAACGGACCTTAATGACCCACATTGTTGAAAAAACCCATCGGGGATTGACCCTGATAGACTATTTTCACTCAAGTCAATAACTTGTAAGCCGCCAAGTCTAGGAAGATCAGGGTTTATAGTCCCATTAAAATTATTATTAGCCAGAGACAGAACCTGAAGAAATTGTAGCCTTAAAAGGCCACGGCCAATGTGCCCAGATAAAGAGAAGCCATCAAGTACCACTTCAGTGACCCGATGGGTATTCGGGTCACATGTGACACCAACCCAGTTACAAGGACTATCATCATCTTCATTCCAAGATGAGAGTTTAGACTCTGGGTCTTGAAGACCCGCCTTGAATACTATCAAGCCAAGCACATCATCATTGATGGAGTCCAAACACTGTACCAGCAGCAGTGGAGCTAAAACAGCTAAAAATAAGAACTTGAATAGCATTTTTTTCTTTTTTACAATTCAATTCAATCCCAACTTTTGATACATTTGATGCTAAAAATTTAAGGACACCGTGAAAGAATGCAAAAGGTGGAGAAAAGGGGCTATCAAACTTGGAAAGGAGAGATTTTTTGGGCTATCAAAGATGGCAACAACGCTTGTTGCCTCGAAAGACAGAAAACACGGTGGAGGTTACAGCTGACAATAGCAGGGATGGGGTAAGAACAAGAAAGTTTTGTTCTTTTAATCTTCGGAGATAGATAAGAGAAGGAGAGAACAGAAAGTTTCTGCCTCTGAAAAAATACAATCCTAGCAGTACAAGCTAGGGATGGTGAAGCTATAAGCCCTGCAATGGAAGAAGCTAAAATGATTTACAGGCCCAACAAAAGAAAAGCGAAAGAGAGAGAGAGGGAGAGAGTCCAAAGAATGAGAATGTGGGTGGCAATATCTTTGGACTAGAAATGAAGCAAAAGCAAAAAAAAAAACGAAACCACAGCTGCAAAACCCACTTTCTTTTTTCAATTCCCTAACTTTTTCCAATTTCAAAAAAGCAAAAAAGACAGACACTACCGTAGTAGTAGAGTAGTAGTGGTAGAGATTATACAGGAACTCTCACAAATACAGCCTTCGATCTCCAAAACAAGAAACACCAACCACCAAACCTCGCATTAATGAGGCTTTTATAGCCAGTCAGTTAGTCCCACCTCCATAACTCGACAAAGTGAAGGTCATAAAGGGTGTTAGGTGCAGAAGGAATGGAAGAGTTAATAGGAGCTGGAAATTTCAAAGAAATGGAATCGTGGCGGGAGGATAGCCGGTAAAGCAGCTGAAGAAGCGGGAGAAAGAGAGATTTTTAAAGAAATTTTGATCACCAGAGGCTGGGAAGATGAGAAAGGCGAGGGAGCAGCAAAACCATTTAATGATGGGGTCAGAAGAAGAGAAGAGAAACAGTAATGATTCTGTTTTGGTGTTGGTGCTGATGCTAGTGGGGGTAATAACGAATAACAAGGAAAAGGAGAAACAATGAAATAAAGAAAGAGTAAAGTGTGGTGTGCTCTAGTGGAAGAAGCAGCAGCTGCCGCAGCGAGCATTTAAAGCTTCTTTCTTTTTGAAAACAAAGAACTGGTGAGAACAGGAACCGAAGACAGGGAACTGCGGAAGGGTTTTACTTTTTCTGTTTGTTTAATGTTTTGCTTGGGGGTTTTCATGGTCAAAGGAGAATCCCATGCCTGAAACCAAGTGCCCTTTCCTCGATTCTTCTCACGTTTTTTCACTCTCTTTTTTTTGTCCATTTCTTGCCAAGGAGGATTTTTTATGTTTACTAGGGAGAGATTTGTTTTTGCTATCAAAATTACGATTTAGTTTTGTTTTAAAAATACATTTTAAATGAAAAAACATCACATCTGGAATCCTTTAGTGTTTTTTTTCATGATTTTGACGTTTATATATAAAAAATATTTTAATATATTTTCAATCATCATATACTATAATACCAAACAAATTATAAATAAAGATTTTGAAAATATAAAATTTCACTCTAAAATTATTTGAGATTATATTTAAAAGTGTGATTGAGGTTGCTTTTAAAAGGGTTTTCTGTTTAGAAATGTATTAACATATTATGCTTTATATTTTTAATTTATTTTTGATATTAACACATAAAAATAATCTAAAAATATCATTTTTTTTAAAAAGCACTTTTGAAATAGTTAAACCTAATACAACTAGTAGTTAATAACATAAATCAAACGTAATAATAAAATGGAATGAAATATAGTAAAATAGACTCAAATCCAATCTCGAAGTCAAAGAGTGACAAAATGGATTATTTTCATTGTTTACAATCATACACGTGCCAAACTAGAGTCATAAGAATAGCTTAGTAATTGTGTGCCCAATAACATTATGCCATTCAGTTGGCATACTATGTCCCTTTTGGTTATCAAAATCCAACTTCTGCGACAGTGCTGGGAAAGACGAGTTGTTTTAGGATTTGTTTGGTATTGCGGTTGTTGTTGTGATTGAGGTTGAAAAAAAACAGTTTTAAAAAAAGTATTTTTACTGTGGTTTAAAATAAACAGTGAAGTGTTTAATTAAAAGTAAATTAAACACTTGTTTTTATTCTCCTATCAAACTACTTGTAATTTCATCCAAATTAAATCCATATGTGAAGGTCTCTATGATCCCGGAACAATTATAAAATATTATTTAAAATAAAATTAGAATTGCGATACAAAAATTATATTGTGATATTCTTTTAATATATTTATTTATTGTAATTAATTTTTAATTTTTTTAATATTAAATATATACACACACACACACAGCCCTATATATATATATATATATATATATATATATATATATATATATATATATATATATATATATTCCAGCCCACCCTCTCTGCAATATCAATTCCGTAACGCACGGAAAGCAGAAAATTTCTGCTTTCCGTGAAACGCCGGTTGAAAGGTAAGAAATAGTGGGCCCCATAATTAAACCAGCTTTTTTGTTATTTACCAAACACGTGTTTATAGAGTATTCTTTCTATCCAAACGGGCGCTTACTCTATCCTTGTCTTATCTTTAGAGTGTCAAGTTAATCTAAGTTGATCCGAGTTAATTTGAGTTTTTATATTTATTTTATGGCTTTCTTTCTAATTTTATTATTTTATATTAAATTATTTGATATTGAGCTTTATCGTTTTTTTCACTTCTCTTTATATTTGGTTATTCCGAGAGAGTGAATAAGTCAAATTAACTCTCATTAGCTTAATTTTATTATTATTATTAGTTTTTATCATGATCTTATAGTTGTGACTTCACCAAGTTAGCTTGTGAGCTTTTTTTTTATTTAGCATTATATTTTTAAGTTGTTTTTGTTTTTATCTTTGATATTATGTTATTAGAGGTTAAACTTTACTCTCTTTTTTTTAACATCGGTATCTAAGTCAGTTTACATGTATCTTGATTGATTTCACGAGTCCTGAAATGAACAGTAGTTAAGTCTCCAATAACCCTAAGATTTATGAGACTCGAACAGATTATCTCTAAGGAACAAATCTAAGATCTGACCAGTCGAATTGCACCACTTTTGGTTAAACTTTACGTTTTTATTTTCCTTTCTGCGAGTTGTTCTAACCTCTTATGGTAATAATTTTAAAAATATTTTTTTTCTAGTTATTGAAAGAATTTGACCCGTACAGCACTCTAGTCTCTAACAACACACCCAATTAAGCAGAGAAAACTTGAAGGCAGAACAGCAACGGAGATGGTAGTGAAACAAGACAGAAAAGGGACAGAGGCCTGCATTTCCCTTTTCAATGAAGACATGATAATGTAAGATACCACCGTAGTTAATTCATCGGCACTGTCTTGTCCAAGATTAGACTCCAAAGTACAACAAAAACAAATCGCAGTTCAGTTTTCAAAGATCCATGTGTGGGAATGTAGCCAAATTCCTCTCTGTTTCTTTATTGTTTTCTCCATTGCTGTTCTTATTATAACAGCCCAGTTGTCGTATAAGATTTCCTGCGAACACATCATCAATCAGAAAACCTACTTCTTTTGGCATTTTCTCCACGTAAATACTCTCCCCGCCCACCTCGCCAACCTTTGAGTGTTAATTCAAACAATTGTTTTTCACGTTATGTTCCAATATAAAATGTTTCTTTATTGGACACTCACCCATCGAACAGGAGGAAATCATGGATTTAATGAAAAATACGTAGCTGTGTATAGTGAGCAATAGTTAACCCATAGATAGATATTTTAGGTTACTTGGCTGTATTCTTTTTCAAAAGAAACAAATTAGTAGCAATTACTCCATATTCTGGGTCTTATCTAAAAACTTAGCTTTTATTAATATGGTATCAGAGCTTTGATGACCCAGCAGTCACGAATTCGAATCTCACTGTCTCTATTTTATTTGATAAAAATCAAATACAATGTAATATTTGACTGTGCAAGTATCAAACCCATAAAACTTTTATTTAAGAAAGTATGTTAGAGAATAATATAAATCATATTCTGAAATCTCACGTAATAATTGAAGATTTTAGGTGAGATATTCATTAATAAGAAGAATATGTTTGTAAGTAAATGTTTCCATGGATTATCTTTATTATACTTGTTTAAAGACATTTGTTTAGATTTAAAGAGAATTATATCAATTTTACTAACCATTACGATAAGATTTCGCAAACACTGGATATACCAAATGGTAAGAGTATAAATATTTTACTTGACCTAGATTTTGAACCCAGTTTATTAAATAATTAATTGACCTTTTCAAAAATAGAATAAAAAATTTGAGATCCCTTTCACAAACTCCATTTATTTTTGCAGTTTCCACACTGCAAACCCTCTTATCGATGTACTTTTTATGCTTAGAAAACTCTTGTTTTAAATGCTCTTCTCGGGGAGCTGCCATAGATGGTGGATCAGTGGCGTAGATGGCGGGCTATCATGCTAACAGTGTCAGCTAATAAAAATCTAAAGTCTCTGCTGAATCCAAATTATGACTTTGTAATTCTCGTTGTCCCCATTGACTGCCTTGCAAACGAATCCATGGCCTTTTCGAAAACTCCATCCCGGCATTGCTGTGCATGCAGTTCATGTTTCGATCGAGTTCTAACATGATATTGTCCGTCTTCCACCCTTAAATCACAAGAAATTAAAGAACATCATCTCCTGCTTCGTCTCCTACCTTGTCATCATCAAAGAACACCTCGATTGTTGTATGAAAGATGCAGCATCTCTTGTCGGTTGAATTTAACCCGTAGCTATTGCCACATACTCGGTTCAAGATCTGGTTTGCAGGTGGGTTGTGGTTCAATCTAAAATAAATTAAACAATGTAGTTTTGAAGAGGAAAAATAACCAAACAAAGTCTTACAAAAATCTTGACTGGACCGGCCGAATGTGACCGAGTTGTTCTCGTCTAGTTCGATATGAAACTCGGGTCAACAAGTCACCGATTCAACTCGCTAAGTTAGCCCAACTTGCTATAATTTTAGAGTAATTCTGAAGGTACTTGAATCTTTCTAGGCTTTTTTAATTAAATGATGTTGTGGTTTGCCTTTGGTGATGAATTAATCAGTTATTTAATTCCAATAATTATAATCATTTACGAAATGGGATACATTTTGTGGAATTAATTTGAGATTTTACACCAAACAGGGGAAAGGGAAACAGCAATCATCTTACCAAGAAAACCTCTTGCAGAAGACGTCTGGTTTACTCTACAAAGAGGACGAAAGATCATTTTATAGACTCCCACTAATCTCCCCGCTTCAAACCCTCTTTTCGATGTACTTTTAATGCTTGCCAAGCAAATTTGAGCTTCTCGTGGAGCTGCCATGGATGGTGGGTGGGTGAGTGGCGTACAGGGCGGGCTATCATGCTGCTAACAGTAGCTGCTAATAAATCTAAAATCTTTGCTGAATCCAAATTATGACTTGTGTAATTCTTGTTGTCCCCATTGGCCGCCCTTACAGACGAATCCATGGCCTTTTCGAAAAGTCTGTCCTGCCAATGTTGCGGCAGCAGTTCATGTTTCGATCGAGTTCTAACATGATGTTGTCCATCTTCCACCCTTAATTCACAAGTAATTAACCAACATCATCTTTTGCTTCTTCTTTTTCGGGCGTGAGTAAAACACATTTTATGAGACTAGATGAACGAGTAAAACTTAGAGACTCTTACAAATGATGTATATTCTGACTCGAAATCGAGACCTACTGTATAGATCACAAGTCTTATATCATCACGTTACGTCTCTTGGGACCATCTTTTGCTTTGTCTACTACCTTATTTTTTATGTTTGAAAGATCACGTTACCTCAATTGTTGTTTGAAAGATCTAATTTTTTATGTTGGTGAAATTTAACTCATAGTTATAAATCCTTATATAAAATGGTTAAACATAAACATGAAACTAGATAAGCAAATGAGGAGAGAGTCATCCCCCGATCAATCGATTCAAGGCTAAGCTCACAAACTCAGTGAATCAATTTAAAATGGTTTTATTTCAGTATTTAAAAAAAAAAAAAAATCGAGCAAAGTTTTGCTTGAATTTTGACCAAGTCAATCGGGTTCAACCTAATTATTCTTGTTTGATTCGATATAAAACCCAATTCAACAATCCATTGAAGTGACCCATTAAGCCAGGTCACATTCAATAACACTAATTTAAACTACCACAATAGCTTCCTCTTTTTAATAAATATCAACTTACATTATCATAACACAAATTTTGGTCTCCTCAAATTATATATATATATATATATATGAGATTATGGTAGCTTGACATGAGCGGGTCAAGAAGAGTTTTGAATAAAAGTAGGAACCCAATTATATTCCATTATACCCAAGACTCAAGAAACAATACAAATTCAAGATTAAATTAAATAAATACCGAATGAATCTATATAAAAATTAAGTTTAGAACCATAATTAAATTTTTAATAGCCCAATTTGATTTACTTACCCACTTTTTATAAATTAAATAATAATGTGGTTTGCCATTGGTGATTAATTAGTTATCTAATTCCAATAATTATAATTTCTTATCAAACAGGATACGATTTGAACTACATTATTTAAAAAAATTATCCACAGCAATTAAAGTCACTCGGTGACTAATTTTTGGAAGATTCTTAGAAGTGTCCCTAGCATTTTTCGTAGTCATATTCTATGGATCCTGGAGAGGCAGGGAGGGCACATCCATGGGCATGAACTAAACAGAAGCCCAGAAAATGGCTAAAAATGGCCTTGCAGAGCCCAATTATGTGGGACACATAAAGCCCATGACCTATCAAGTCTATATCCCGGGCCAGTGTAATGGCCGACAAATGTTGGTGCCTGAAAACACCATGGAATTTCTGATTACACAGTAACGTTTAAGAAAACATGTTGCCTTGAAATCTAGGGTTTGTCCGATCAATGAACATTTTTCTATGATCTCAATTTAGGTCATGTGGAATAGAATGAACTAAACTAATCGGGCATGAGAACTATCTAATATCTGATAGGTCATCTAGTGGTAAGAATTTGGAATTAAAATATTTATTTTTTCTATAATCTCAAGTTTAGGCCATGTGGTTATTAATATGATGATCATTAAAGTTTACATAGTCGTTAATATTAGATCTCGTGAGATGAGTAAAGTTATACACAAGCTAATCTGGATATCCATGTCAATAATTAAAAAAAAAACTTCTTCATATGGAGTAAAGTCATTCATCCTTACAAACACACATAGATAAATTTTGATCAAGGGATTATCATCAAGCAAGCAAGCGAATGATCTCCAAGGTTAATGTCATGTCCAAATTTGATAAACCAATCGATTTCTTTAGGAAGAATATGGGTTGTAAGAGTGTGGGAAATAACCAGAATTTTAATCAGTCATTTAAATTTTTAAAATATATTTTTCATGAATAAAATTCATTCACATTAAAATATATATATATATATATATATATATATATATATATATATATATATATATATATATATGAGTGCTAACCCTCCAAGGCCTATCGACGCAAGAAACTGTGTTACAAGTGGGGTCTTGGCCTAACGGAGAAAGGGAACAAGCCCCTTTCTCTGCACTAGGGTTCAAGCTCTACTATGTACGTTTTTCACCTAGTAGTGTTTTACTTGCTCATTGAATTTGCAGGATGTTTAGTGGATCTAGAGATTAGTTGTGGTGCACATAAATTAGCTCGGGCATCCAATTATTAAAAAAAAAAGAAGAAAAAGCTGTTGTTGATGGCATCCAGTCCTTTTCTTGCCGTCTGCACTCTCTATTATTCTCCTCTGAGAATAAAAATAAACTCCTCCAACAGAAATCACCGTGCACATGCACGATTCATGGAGCACAAAAAAAATTCAACTCCTTGTATGTCTAAGATTAGAGTCCAGACTTTAATCTCATGTAATTTGATGATTTTATTTATTTCTTTATAGGCTAGTGGGTAAAAAAACTATTTTTTCTAAATAATAGAAAGAAGCTCGTTAAAATAGAATCTACATGTTAATTCTTCTTTTTTGTGTGATTTTTGATAAACCAAAATTATATGTATTAAAATCTTATATTGGATCAACAGACCTGATGGAGAAAGATTACTTTATTCAGATCAAAATATGATTATATAATTCGAAAAACTCTTATCTATGAATATGAAGGGAGAAGTGAAATATTGTAAGAAGTATAAGGACTATAATAAATTTCAAGCAAACATTTCTCAATGCGTGTCACCAAGACATTTCACGATTCCTAGTCCGAAGGTAAAGGAAGTAGGGAAACTGTATCCCTCTCCTAAACCCTCGCTTCTGTTTCCCCCCTCGTGACTCTAGCCTAAAAAACCTAGACTGCTCTCTGTCTCTTCTTAAACAAGAAGAGTAGAAGAAGAAAATGAGTGTATCAATGGAGTTGTTATCTCCTGGCTGTAGTTCTTTGCTATCAAAAAGGCCATCTTTTTGTTCATCCTCTTCAATGGCTTTGTTTGCTCCATCCTTAAAGTTTCAGTCTTTTTTGCTTAAACCTAGCGGTCACAGGTTGTCTTTTGAGTCTCCAAGGGCTTTTGTTCCAAAAGGGCTTGGTGTTGGCGTTGGTTTTCGTTCTGCGAATTTGTTGAACCGACAAATTGTGGTATTTGCTGGCTCTCACGAGGATTCTGTAAGAATTACAATTTCTATTCTTTCGATTGCCTCTACTGTTTGTTAATCATAAATTTAAATTCTTTTCGAGTGATTTTTGTGTTTTTCCAATTGGGTTTCCCTTTTTTGGATTTCGAATTTGAGTTGCATGTTAGTGCTTTTTTGTTGACCATTAGAAAGCTTTGCTGTTGATTAACATGGAAATTTTCATGGTTTGATTTGGTTTTGTATTTCGAGTGATCCCATCTTGTTTGTGCCAAATTTTAAAAGCTTTTGTTTCTTTTTGTAATTTGCATTTTAAGAAACATTTTTCAAATAGGTTCTTTTCAATATTTGAATTTTAATGAGATATAATTGGATCACATCTTATTGTTTTACTCTTATTTTTTTGGTGGCAATGTTTAGGGGCATTCAGAGATTGAAGTGGAAAAAGAAAGTGAGAATAAAAAATTAGTGGGTGAAGAATCAGAGGAAGTATGGAAGCAGACACTAGAATCTTTCAGAGAACAAGCTTTAAGGTTGCAAAGTGTTTCTCAAGAAGCATATGAGATATACTCAAAGAAAGCCATGATTGTTTTGGAAGAAACTTCTGAGAAGTTAAAGATTCATGCAGAGAAGGCCAAGGAGGATTTGGGTGAGCTGGCAAAGGAATTCGGTCAAGATAGTATAGAATATCTTGTGGCAGCTACAGAGAATTCTCCAGAACCAGTGAAGGAGGTCGTGGAAACATTTTCTACTTCGACTGATGATTTTAATGATATTTCTAAAGTCCGTGATTTCCAAGTTGGAATACCATATGGTATGAGTAGTGCATCACTGGAGTTCATCTTTTAAAATTTTGTTGAATGAGGTTTTTTTGTCAAAAATTAGAATTTGTTAGGACTAACAACATGATATATACCATTGCGCTGCAATATACTGTCATTTTACAGTTTCAAGCTCTTCTGTTGCTATTCTATTATGTGACCCTTCATAATGCTAACTGAATATGGATGGCTGGGAAAGGATTTTGTTGAATTGTCACTGCCAGCTCCCACTTTGGTTACTCTTAACTGGGCAATTTGCCTTTTAGTGTATTTTCTATTTTAAATGGCTTCAATGTTGTTCATGCTATTGCTATACTTCACAGGTTTATTACTTGCCACTGCTGGATTTCTCTCCTTCATGTTTTCGGGCAGCATCAATTCGATTAGGTTTGGTGTCATTCCTGGCAGTGCACTTCTGGCTTTAAGCGTATCAAGTTTAAAATCTTACAAAAGAGGAGAGCCATATTCCTTGGCCTTGAAAGGGCAGGCAGGTTAGTATGTGGTTCTATTCTGTTGGTAGTTTCTAAACTATATGAGCTTAGGCAGGCTGCTTTCTGTTTCTTATTAGTTGTATAGTTGGATCATTTTGGACAACTTTTAGAATATGGTATCATATGTAACAAAGGATGCCATTAAGTTATGAATTTAACAGCATGCAAATTGTGTAGAATGTGTCAAAGTATATGGATGAAATGCTTGGATTCACTTGCAGGTTCGTAAAAAAGAGAGATCAGGGTCAAGTTAAAAATTTAAAAGGCACCGTAGACAGGAGCTTTAGTGTCTAGCTTAGCTCTTCCTCATCTACAGGTTTTTACTTCTATTGCTAGGTTTTGTGAGTACATGTTTTTGGTGCTTTGGAGCATGCTGACTATTCTTCTTTTCTTTCCTCCATGCTCTACCGCAACAGGCTGACTATTTTGATTATTTCCTGATAATATTAGTGTGTGAGCTACATCGTTATGAAGGATATCTATTATTTTGGGTCAATGCTTGATCACTTTTTTTCTAACATGTTCTTTATTCTCTACAACTTATGCTTTACTTGTACATATCTTCTGTTGTATATTTGACTTCAAGCTTTTAACTATTGTGTCTGGTCCTGCAGCAATAATGGCTATTATCTTTCTCAGGGACATCAGAATCATGATGACTCAGGTAACAATTCTTCAAACAACCATGTCATCTTTCCTGTTTATCTGCTGTCTTACATATTGGTTGTTGTGTTACAAAGTTCTAACAGTCTAAGCTATTTTGTTTTGCAGAGAGCTTCATTGTTTACTCCTCTTGCAACCCTCATCAGGTTCCTGGTTCCCTAGTCTTTTTGTGCTATCATATTTCCTTTTCTACCCTAGTAGTTAGGATGGAAAGTTCGCTGGTAAAAGTAATTTTTTTTAGTGTAATCTCACAATTAGGCAAGGTGCTATAGCATTTGAACTTTGATGTGGTTTGAAAGGTGCAGAAAATTCTAGGTTAAAAATTGATAGGAAATGCTCTGCAATTTGCCACTCAATTCTCCTGAGAGTGTGGCACAAGAGTTGCATTGTGCAGCGTTTGATGAAAATTGTTTATCTCAAATGAAACAAGTATTGGTATCTGCATGTATCATATCCTAGGCCATCCAGTGCAATTTTGCTCAAGATACATAATGTACCGTCTTAAAAATAACTTTGGGGAATTTGCACAGCTCCAATAACAAAAGTAGTCTCAATCCAAGACCAGGAATCATTGCTCATCTCATGCCTATGAACTCATGCTAGATCTGGTATTGGTTATGGTTCTGTCTAGCCAAGTTCTTTACTTGTAGCGTCTCTCAGTGTAAACTTTTCTGATACTGTTAAGGCTATATGTTTTGGTTTCTTCATCTTAATTAGTCAAAAAACCCTTCTGAAAGTGGCATACCTGTAATTTGTCTTGCTGCATGCATTCATGGTCATGCACGGTCATGCACATACTTGCCTTGTTCTGAGTCATAAAACCACGTGGGCCTAGTACAGTGAGAGAACATGAGTATCTCCATTTTCAGATGTTTGTAGGCTCTATGTCAAGTTTTTTATTTATAGTGGTATTTATGTAGCTGTGTGTGCATTTGATTTCCTGATAACTGGCATTGCTTTTCAGTGGTACAATGGTTGCATTCTATCTATATAAGATCAACGTGGATGGTAAGCAGAGTAAAGGGTCAGGCATGGGACATGGAGCAGAAAATTGATGCATTTGTTCCACTGGTTAGTTGGATTGCATGCTATCTTTGTTCTTCACCCCTCCCTCCCAACCCTTACCTTTTCTTGTACAAATATTATTCGTTGTCGTGATGAAAAATCGCATCATATATGAATCTCCACTTTATCTTTCAGCATTTCTTTAATAATAATAATAAAATTACTGGAGTTGCTTTTGTTAACATTATGCCTAGAATGATAAGTTTTCTGCCACTTCCATTCTGCATTGTAGCTGATCTAATGAACTTCTCCAATGACCTCCAGGTGGAAAGTTCTCGACATTTCTAGCTCTGGAAGAAAAAGATGGGATCCCAGAAAACATTGCTTGATTCCTGGGTTACTGATTATGCCTTTAGTCTACTTTTAGTTTGGGTTGCAAGGATATGGGAGAAAGTTGCAATAATCCGGCGGAAATTTTTCCCCATGATGTGCTGAAATTACTGGTGTTTTCTCCCTCAAATGCCTTGGGGTTATATTGATATTTGCTCATTTCGTACTGTCTAGTTATTTTGTTTTTGCTCTTAATTAAATTTATACAAAACGTGTTTGCAGAATTTTTCCTGGCCAGCTGATCTTCCTACTTTAGTGTTGTTATCAATGCCTAGGAGACCTTGCAGAAGTTAGTGATTTAATAATTTCTAGACAGCAAGTAGTAAGACTGTCCTGCAGTTACCAGTGTACAGGCAAAATCAGTGGTGGCCAATAAAGCTAATAGAAGCTATCTTGTTGACTGCACACGCCAAAACGAGACAGTTACTTAGTTACCTTGAACATCCTGTAGAGAATTTTTTTTTTATAAAAACAGCAAACATTATTATTAATATTATTAAGATCCAATCCATAAAATGTAAAATTCCCACCTTAACTGAAAATTTGCTGTGTTCCTTGGAATTACATGCAGCACATGAAATATTACTTTACATAAACGAGTGTGACTAAATGGGAGCGTGCGGGCAATGGCTTAAATAGCTACAATCTAAAACTTGAACCATTTACACTACATGATAACCAAATCGAAGCTGATAGGTCACTTGGTAATTTGGAGATGCCGCTTATTTACTCGATGCCGCAATCTCACTAGCTCACTTTCAGGTGTCCCCACGGGGAGCATGATGAACAGGGATGTCTGCTTGACTATCCAATGGCATATACTGCGCCATGATAGCCCGTATCTCTGAATCCATGTATCTCTGTGCACGTTCATAAAGATGAAATTCAGTTCAATGTGTTATTATCATTAAAACTAGACCTGTTAATAAAAAAATTCAGTTGTAAAGCGATCTCTACACCAAATCCAAATTCATAAAATTTGTTTGAGTCAGCATCTTCATGCTCAAAATACTCATTTGGCAAGAATCTGTTTTTATCATTGAATGATGTGCCATCATTTAAATCAACTAGGAACTTGGGTCCTCAATGATGCTTGAGCATGTAAATTGCCCCCTCCCCCCCCAAAAAATAAACAACAATCTTTTGTTATGTTCCTTCTAAGATTTGACAAATGCCACATGCGTGTAGCCAGAATATGAAATGGCACAGAAAAATTAAGATACATACCCGGATTCTGTACTTGTAAAGTGCATATCCAGCAACACTAGCAGCAGCCAAGCCAAGAATAATAATCCAAACAAAGCTCCAGCTGTAATTTGTGTTAGCAGCTTTACCTAAATCATTGGAAAACATAAATCAGTGGAGGCTGAGATGACAGAAGTGTTGTGTGGTCCCGTTCTTTTCCCAACAAGAAGCAAATGTATTGTGGAATGCTAGTGATCCCATTTAGCATAAAAGATTCCAAGAGCCAATAACCAAAATTAGTCCCAACTCTTGAGTCGAGTAGAGCTTGGAAATTACTTTTAAGATATGCAGTGGCTAAAACAGGAAATGAAATGCAATACCTTCATAAGGTACAAGGTGTATCTACCAGTTCTAGAAACTGGAAATATATTTCACCACATATAGTTCATCATGCTAAATCCAATTTAAAATGAAAAATTGCGCCACGATTAAAAAATTCAAAATAAGGACTTTGAAGTATGCTGTGCACACACCGAGCTGCAGTTGATTTAACAGAGCATGTTATTCAAAAACCCCTGGAAAGTACTCACTTATGCACGTGTCATGTTCTCGCATATACAATAAACCACCACCACAGCTGCAGTCATAACTGCCCCAGGTATTTTTGCATTTGCATTCTGGACACTGGCAGGCCATCTTGTCTTTGCATTCATCCACATCTGGGAAACAGCCAAAAGAAAACGTTTGAAGAGTGCCTCATAATCTACTTTGTCTCACAAACAACAGAAAATGACATATTGCTTGTGATTTATAAAGAAGCAAGTGCACTCATATCCCAGATGGAAAAGTACCAGTGTGAAATTAATAAAATGCATGGAGATTTATAAAATGAGAAGAGAAAAATATTTCCTCAAATCATCTAAGAAGAAACCAAAGCTGTTGAGTTATTTATTGATGGCAAGGTTCAATGAATGGATTCCACAAAACATTTTGGACTGGAAGAAACCGCATACAATACATCAAATGTGTTTTCATAAAACTGGAATACAGAATCTTGTACTTGTTCATCTAATATTATACCAATGAAAACTTGAATAATCTTCACTGAGGAAAATTCTTCATCTGGAACTTAAAATAATAATGATAATGATAACGATAATAATAGTTCAAGGAGCTATTAAGAATAACCCACATGAGCCAGCAAAAATGCATTCCGCTAAATAGTATAATGTCAGAACAATAACAAAGAAAAGCAGGAAGAGTACCTTCACAGGAATTTACCCCATCACCCTTGAATCCTGGAGGACACTTGCAACCTTGCAAATGATCTTCCTGAAACACATTCGAGAACCAATGAATAAGTCACATTAGAAACAAATGAATTAAGTGTGTGAGGAAGAAAACAGCAAGGTGGATAATTTCCATCAAATTCAAGACTCACAGCACAAGCAGAAAAGGTCCTGCCATCTTGAGTTTTCTTCCAGCATCCTCCATTGTTAATTTCACAACGTAAAGAACCTGAAGCTGAACAAATAAGCAAAAAGATTAACATAATTAAAACATAGAAGTTTCTGAACTTGAGTCAAAACTAAACTTGGGATTACATGAAAGAAATTTACCTTCACAGCGAGTATAACCATCACCAACAAACTTCACCCCTTGAACCACAGGACATTCACATACTCTACCCCGAAAGGTATCCTATTAACAATGAAATTCCAGGAACAAAATAAACTTGGAATCAAAGAATGCACCAAAAATATAGTACCAACAAAATGTTGAAGTTCTGTAGACACCTTGCATGCAGTAAGGTTAGCCGCCTTGTCCTGCCAGCACCCACCATTGTTTTCTAGACACTCATTGGTTTCTACATCTGTAAAGAAAACTAGCAAATAACGACTTCCATCTCACAAGAGTCCCTATGAAAAAAAAAACAGCACTGAAAATATACTAGCATAGTTAATCATGCTAAATTCTGCTACTAAAAAGGAATTGCTTCCATCTTTTCACCAAAAACCAATACTGCAGCAATGTGCTATTTTAATGTGCTGGTTATCGATTTGAACATCTTCTGCACTGTAACTACCACACCAGCACAGGAAAATATGGGTAACTGCCAGCAGTTATAAACATAAAGTAGTAAAGATAAGCCTGATAGATAACCTCCACTTAAGCATATGGCTGGCTCTGTGGTCTCTTCAAAACCTGCACATATCGCCTTAAGAACTGCTCCCTTGTCCAACTTACCTGAAAACAGTAACAAGTACAGATTGGAAATAAGCATCAAGCAATTAGAAAGCTGAGCATCAGAGTAAGAACGTTGAGTTCAAACCTCTATATTGCCTGTTGTTTATTATAAGAGTTGGAAGTATAGTCACATCTCCCCGAGACCCCTTTCCGATCTGAATAGATAATTCAAAAACCAAAGATTGAAAGTTAGCTACAAAATAAAACCTTAAAGGTATGGATAGCACGTGAGTTTAGAGCAATCAAGTTTGGTGGACCTAACCTGTGTATCTTGTTCAGCTTTAAGAACTTCGTTTTCCACATCTGCCTCAGTGTCTCCTATGCATTTATCTATCTTCTTAAGATCAACACCTAAGTTTGTGAAACAAGCATTTTCAGAAGCTGCTTTTTTTCTTTCTTTTTTTTTGTTCTCAATAAACATCAGAAGTCAATTCAGCTGCAAACATATTAACTAGGCCTAATTCTGAACAGAAGAATCAGACAAACATTTCGTCCATTATACAACAACTGGTAACAGAAGATCAAGAACATTGTAGTAACAGCTACGAAAATAAATTAAGCAAAAAATTTAGGAAAATTGACTAGACAAACAACATATAGAGAGCAGTTGCTTTCTACAGAGTGTGGACATGAAAACATATGTTATATAGCGAATCACTTACCAAGGGATTGGATAACTTGATCTGCACACTCTTTGGAGTATTTCTTGTCTTTCATTGGGCAACGGATTGAAAAATCAGTCACATAGTCCCACCAAAGCCATGGCTTTTTACTTTCACTGGCCACTTTATAAAAGCAAACTTGGCGTAGATTTTGCACTACAACATCTTTTCCATCATACCCTTTGCTAAAATCCTGCTCAGGATCTGGAGCACAGTATCTCCCATGGTTGATGCACTGGGATTTGCACTGTTTGCTCAAAATGAATGCCTCCGGGCAATACCAAGTTATATAGTGAGGGGTGAACTGTGTGTATCCCTTCTGCTCGAGTATCTGAGCTGCACCTTTGAAGCTCTTGACAAACTCAATCTGACTGTCACATTTTGGCCCGCATTCATCATTGCTATTTGTCCAGAACTCATACTCAACTCGTTCATCAGGATGTGGAAGCGACTCTGTCCAGTCAAGATTCATGTTAACCATCCCTCCATCAGATAGAGCTTTCTTGATACTATCCCCCAAGGCCTTGGTAATTAGCACAGAGGGGATAGTGATGTTCTGCAGATAAGTAGCATCTGCATTCTCTTCTTCAGGGGTGTCCATCGTAATCAATGGTTCATCCTTGTCATCTGCTACAAGAATAGCTGCTGCTCCACCTTTCTGTGCATTCCATGCCTTCAAGGTAAAGTAACAATCTGCAAAAATATACATTTTAGATGCATCTAGAGGCAGATGATAAGAACATGATCACTTCCATGGAGAAAAGAACACCACAGTTACTTTTCCCAGGAATATCAGCCACTCACAACAGCATAAGATCCAAAGCATCACCACCAGTCATAAAATTACATTTGATTCTGGAATCAAGGCAAAACTTTCACGAAGAAGTAGAGAACAAGCATGGTTCAAGATTTCATAAAAATACAAGTCCATTTTCTAAACTTAATTATGCTGCTGTCTTCGAATTTTTCTATCTACAACGTGATAGAAAAGAAGTACGGAATATCAGAACCGTATTTAATAACCAAGTAAAGTTCGACAAGTACGATTAGGATCCAGCAGCCGAATTTCCAACATAATAAACAGAAGGCGCTACAACTCAACACAAGAATTCCAGTTAATTATAGAGAGAGAAAAATCAGATAAATCTAACATGCCATATATAGCTTAATTACCACTAAGATCAAACCTATTTTACTTATCACACAATTAATTTATCATCAAAACTAATAAACCAGTAAGAACTATAAACAAACTTTGAACTTCACTCCACAGAGTATTACGTGCCATAAAAATTATACATAAAAAGGGATAAAAAGCAATCAAAAAAGTGAAATTTAAGAAGCTAACCTCCACGATCAGCAAGGACAAAAGTAGGTAACCCTCCAGGCCTAGATTTGAAAGTGATATCAACCTCATCAAACCCTTTGCATGCCTTTTGATTAGCTTTTGGATAAACCACGGTACCAACTAAAGTTCCTCCATATTGAGGAACTCCAAAATTACCGATCGCACATTCATAAACACCTTTCAATGACTCAGGTGATGTTAGTTTCAAGCTGTTTTTCTCGACTACAAACCTACCAAAACAAGACCGACATAGCAAAAACCATACACAAACCAAAAATCCTAGCTTCTCCCTCATTTTTTCACTAAAAATTCAATCTTTCACTCAAAACTTCAATGGATCAAGCCAAAAGAAAAGGCCCAGTTTTTAGTTTTATCCCCCCTTCCTAAAAAACCAAGAAAGCCAGAAATATAATTCTAAATGCAAATTAAATAAAAAGTGGAGTCTTAGAGGTTAAGTAAAAGAAATAAATCAAATAAAAAAGAGACAAGCTTTCTATCAAAGCTTGCTTCTTGAAGAACCCGGATGGGATAATACAAGCAAATGTCCACAAGGAAACAGCGTTTATTGGCTTATCTATAGTTTCCTGCAGGGTGCTGAGAGCTGAAATTTACACAAAGGCAGGGGCTTTCTTTTCTGGAAGGGAAAAAGAATATAAAATGTTATATATTTAAGGAAGTGGGTTGTAATTGTTATTATTGTTGTGGTTATTTGAAATAGAAAATTGAATTTTAAAAGGATTGGGAGGTTGCCTTGATGGAGTTCATGTCGAAAAAAAAAGAAAAGTATAAGCAATCGACGGCCCGTCTCGTAGAAGAATAATTGGAAAGATTTATGAACTGCCTTTTCTTTTCTGCCTTTAAACTCGATCTACTTGTCTAACTCGGTCATATATTATCTAACTCGGTCATTTAAAATGTTATAATAACTTGTATTTTGTGCAACGTGGGGATCATATGGGTTCGGGTTGGAGAAAATATAATAATTTATTTTGTTTAATCTAACTAAAAATCTAGGTTGACTGGTAAATTAGTTGACTTAGGTAAAAAAAGTTTTTTGTTATTTTAAATAAAATACAAGAAAATATTATTTTATTTTTTTCAAAAAATAAATTGAATTAATATGAATTGATTTTTTTTTAATTTGTGACCCGTGACTTGTTCTTGATTAATTCTCGATTCAAGTCTTAGCATTTCACCCGTTGTCTAATTTTTAATTTTTTCTAGTTTTTAATTTAGCTCACTCGATTAAGATTTGGATGAATTTTAATCATAATTGCAAGTGCGAGTAACATATTACATGTATCAGGACTTGTGGTTGTATCATTACTAAAAAAAATTAGGCCTTTGAGTTATGGGATTCTAATGAGCCGACACGTGTGAAAAAATATTAAATGAAAAATGTTTTCTTTTGAACCAATCCATTGAATTTGAAACAAAAATACGTATAATAAAAATATTATTTGATTTATTTTGTTTCCTTGTTCGTGTTGTCAGTTGTCATAGAAATATTTTAACGGCCTGGATTACGAGCAGCGAAGATGGGTCCCGATCCAAGACAGTTACATTGGACACGTTCTGATTCAAATTATCCACGAGCTTGGTCGCCTTTTTCTTTTCCAATAACCCCTGATTGTCACGCGTTTTAAAAATACTTTAAAAAATAAATAATTTTTTATATTAAATTAAAAAACGATATTTTAATATGCTGATATTAAAAATAATTTTTTAAAAATAAAAAAATATATTTTTAATATTTTTCTAAGCAAAAATACTTTAAAAAATAATATCAATTATACTTCCCCTCACAAAACTCGTTCCTATTTAAAGTTCGAGTGGTCCCATTATAGATAAATGATTTAATAAAAAAAAAGAACGGCCAGGGATAAGGTGGCAAACTTTTTAAAAAAATATATATAAAACAGTCATTTTCATTTTGAAACGGATGGGCCTGAAGTTGGCCCACTCCTTGGACTACAGTTCGGGGCTTGGGTAGCCCAACATAGCGTCCACTCCAGCACTCACAATCGCCATATGATATTGACATTAAGAAGTTACTGCAGCAGATGAATATTAAAAAAATAAAATACTATGAATCCTATAGTTTTTTTTTTTGTATGTACGCACGTGTATTGTGTTTTTTCACATGAATAATATGGTCGTAAGCAGCCGAGATAAAACAAAGTTAGGCCATAACCTGTCAGCAGCTATCATACAAGTCCTTTTCTCCTGAGCAGGACAAGAGTTATTTAGGTAATTATATTTATTAAAATAATATTATTAAAACTAAAACAGTATTATTTAGGTAACCAAAATAATTTAAAACTAAAACATTTCGTTATAATTGAAAAAACAAATCAGAATTGACAAAATGAAATGCTGAAATACAAAATCAAGCCACTTGGAATTAAAATCCTTATTTATCCAATCAATCCGACGCAAAAAATATTCAAGAAAAAAAAGGGATCAATAACAATGGTGGTGGTGGTCATCCAGTCCAAAGCAACGCAAGAGAGGGTAACAAGCTGCAAATATACATCTCCCAAATCCTCTCAACAGGGAAGAAACTAGCAAGCAAGGGCAGCAGCAACAAGCCAACAAGGGATCATCATATGGGCTGTCACCGCGGTGGTGGTGGTGGTTGTGCCCCATAATCTTCTTTCCCTGTTGAAAAAACACACAAAAAAGGTTCCTGGACATGAAGAAAAATACCACATTTGTTTTCTGTGTGAAGAAGAAGAAGAAGCTGTAGTTAAAGATCGAACCTTGAATGTTTAAAGCTAACAAAAACCCCTGTTCTGTCTCTGGTGCGCGCACAGATTTGCTCCAATGGAAGGTTAAGACTTAGAAACAGACAGGAATTGAATGGCTTTCCACGAGGGAGATGAATGCTTGAGAAATGGTAAGAGGGATTGTTTAGGATTCTCTGCATCTCTTCCTGCCATTGTTGTCTGTCTTATCCACATCAATTAAATTATATTGAATCCCTATTGTCTCAGCGTTCTTACAACTTGGTCCTTTTACTTCCTTGAAGGTTTTCTTATCAAAACAAATTAACATTTTTGTTTTATTTTATTTTTATCAATTACTAGTTTTATCTTTGAAAAGCTTCAATTCCCAGGTTAAACACACACATGGTGGAGGTTTGGATCAAATCAAGAAGTTTAAACAAGAGAATGGTCAACATGAATAAGGGACTAAGTTATAATAATGCTCATACATTGGGGACTCAAGAAGTAAATGTCTCTTCTATAAAATTTTAGCCGCGTTGGACACGCTGGAGTATTTATTTATTGGGACCTCCAACTCCAAGTGAGATCATGGACACGGCTTGCGACCTACTCCCAACCACGGTAATGTTTTCAAGCTGTTACAACGTAGTCCCTTTTCTTTGAAATCTTATAGCTTAGTCCTCTGGTTTTGTTGACTATTGTGTTATCAAAATATGATGGGTTTTTTTTCAATTACAAACGCACTATTTGATATATTAGACAATGGTTGCCAAAGATCAATGAATTAACATCGAGGGGATTGAAGGATAGTATATACAAATTAAACTCAATTTTAATTTAATATTAATAAAATTCAACTAAAAAATAAATAAACTCAACTTGGATTAACCTGTCAAATATGAGTCATAAGATTCAGATGACCCTATAAAAATCTAATGTTGAAGAATAATTATTTTTATAAAAAAAATATCAATTAAAAAGAGAACATAAAAAACCCATTAAGTCAACCAATTGAACTTGTAACTGAGTTACGAGAACAAGATAACCTCATAAACTACATATTAAAAAAAATATAAAACAAAATTATTTTTTTCAATTCAATATTGAAGGATGAAATTAAAAAGAACTCAATTAAAAAAATAATAAATCTAACTCAATTACCTAACCTAAGATCTAGATTATAAAACCGTGATAACAAAACAGAAAACAATTTTTTTCTAAATCTTAATTTCCAATAAATTCAATTTAAAAAAAATAATAATAACTCAAACCAACTTGCTAAATACGAGTCAAAACATTGAAATAACTCCTTAGAAAACAATTCAAAAAATAACATTCTAATTGATGATCAACTAAACATTGAATGATAAAATTTAACAATTAGATTAAAAAAAAAGTCAACAGCACAACCTTGTTTATGAAACAAAGATAAGTCTATACAAAACAAAACAAATTACAAAGTTCTATACCCAATAAACCAAATATTAAAGAATAAAATAAAACCTAAAAAATTTAAGAGCAAAATGAAAAAGAAAAAGAAAAACTTATTTTTCACTGTTCATTACTATAGTGAAAAAGTAAAGCGCTTTTAATATAGAGCCAGGTTCCTATTCTTTAAAAAATAAAAAAATATATTCTTTCATTTTAATTTCTGAGACCACTAAGTACTAACACTAAAAAAAAACATCTAAGCCATCCCCGAGCATAATCACTTTACAATGTTCGGTTTTATCTTTTCTCAATCGCCAGTACACGAAAAAGTAATGCAATTTTTTTTTTTTTTGTGATAACACCAAAACATAATTGCCCACACGAACAGGTGCCAAAGGCAGCAGGAATTCAAGTGGAGAAAGGTTTCTATCAGCGTCAGCAAAGGGTCGAAGCATTCCTTATGATCCATTGAGAAAAAATCTGGGGTCCCGCGTAACAGAAATGCAGTAGATAATTTAACCAAAAAAAAACACAGTGAAGAGAGGTTCTGTATGTATCTTCTCTGTGAGCCACGGTTAGGGATAAGAGATTTCATGCTTTGAGGATGATTTGAGCACAGCATGGGGATTTCTCAAAACAGTTTACAAATTCAATGCAGATAATAAATAATATAAGAACCCGAGCATCGATCTGTCTTTGTTTCATTTCCTAAAATCTAACCCATATCGAACTCTTCTATCTCTGTATTTCATGCACCAGTGCTTTGTACATAACACAAATTGCACAAAAATTTAGACAGGTTCCTGTATATGCAACTCAAGTGCGGATATGATTCACCTTTATGGGGTGAATTTCATCTACTCTCGCTTGTCCTCCTCAAGATCTTCAACAAGTGCATTCCTTTCCAGCTTACTAGCGATATCACCGGTTGTCAACGATATACCCTCCTCGTCGAGGTCCTCCCCCTCTGAATATGCATATCTGCAGGAGCAAGCCCAATTAGCAGCAGCATGTAAGATATCTATTTCTTTATGAGAAGAAGCAACATGTTAATATGATTAGATTTACTATTTCAGTTCAAATGACAAAAATACAGGCAAGAGCGTAATGGTAAACATCGTTGTAAGAAATCCAAGATCGGGAGAGAAAATGCTTGCAGGTTATTTATTTATTTTTATTTTCTAAAAGGAGAATATACTGCCCATGATTACCTCTTGAAGCCAGAACTTCCCGAAAATTAGATAACAGTACTATGAAAATTAACAGGAGACTTGCCCTAGTTGCTGAATTCATCTTCTGTCTAGGCTTATGAAAATCACAAGGCTTCCAGAGATTCAATGTAATCATTGAATTCATATTCTGTCTATATTTATGAAAATTAAGAGCCTTCTACTACCAATAAAATATATAAATCCAACTTTAGTTTTCTTTATCATGAAAACTGTACAAATGGAGTGATAAAATGAGAAAAAGAGAAAAAAATTAAAGACAAAAAGGGCAAGAAGCATGCAGAGATTTAACAATTACTGGAGAACAAAAAAAAAATTTATTTCTTCTGGGCAGAGGGTTTCCACTATTTCAGTTTCTATACCACGGAATGGCCAACGGATTTTAGTGTAGGAGGCAGTACTATCATTTCCTGAAAGGAGAACATACTGCCCATGTTTGCCTCTTGAAGACAGAACTTCCCAAAACTTAATTCCAGAGCTTAGATGGCAGTACTATCTTAACATGGCATCTCCCGCAACAGCAGACTCACTGTAAACTTTCAGTTTAGATTTATGAAAATCAAAGGCTTCCACAGACTCACTCTAATTACTGAATTAATCATCTGTCTATATTTATGAAAACCACGAGGCTTCCACTACCAAATAAAATACATAAATCTTACTTTAGACTTCTTTGTTATGAAAAAACTGTATAAATGGAGTGATATAGTAAGCAAGAATTAAAAAATGAAAAACAATATTGCATTGAGGATGCAGAGATTAACAGTTACTAGAGAACAACAGAAATAAATATCAGAATTAGCATCAACTTGCCACAATGATATGCTTATGAATTTATTACAACTCCAATCTACATATATACCAGTTTCAAGTTCATAAAACAGCATTGATTCAAATTCAGAATAATAGTAACAATACCAATATCCCTAACGAAAAGAAAAAGATCAAGGCCTGCTTGCATTGCAAATGGCCAAATGAGCCCATGTATTCAACATCAGGTCCCAAAAGTAGAAATCAACAAAAGTGCAGGTGAAGTCAAAGCAAGTACCTAGTTGGGTTATGTGAAGGAGCCCAGAGCACACATATCACCACCAAGAGTGAGTATGCGAGCAAAGTCCAGAAAGCAGGGATGACCCAAGCAACTTGCCACAGCTCACTTAGTGGATCGGTAGCATTGAAGTATAGCTGAGCAGACATAGGCCAGAGGAGAATGAGTATTCTTGAATAAATACATTAGCGAATAATAAAATTATCATATTGCATCTGCTGGTGAAGATCAACAAATGGATAATTTAGTGGGTAGAACATGAAAATAAACATTACCTCAAAACCAATCCAGGCAATGGAGAGCAGTACAGACACTGCAAGGGCATTGGTAAACTTCCGGTACAGCTCTAACTTAGCCATATTTCTCCTCATCTTCAGCCGCAAAACAGAGGGAGAAAGAATCATTTAAAAAGTGAAATAAGAAGGCACTATCAATAGCAATTCATGGGCAGAAAGACAACACGCCCAGACCATTTTCCACAGATCCACACGCAATGAAGACTGCCAAGATGTGCATCCACCCATCCAAATACAAGAATTCACAGGTTTGTATTTTTTAATGAGACATCATCAGTGGATACATGCACGGTTTATAAATTTGGAATGAGAGGAAGAAGATGATAATCACCTGAAGCTTCTCTAAAGTTTTTGACAGCGATGAGAAAATCCAGAGAATAAAGCAGGAATCCAGGAAAACAACTGGAAGCGCCACAAACACCTTTGTTTTCTTGGAAAAGTCATTGATGTTTCCCAGATGTTCAATGAGCTCGAGCGCCTCAGAAGCAATAAAATATACCAAACCAAGAAGGAGCACTTTTGATGTTATGCCACCAAGGGTTGGCCTAACCACACCAAAACCCATTGAGACAACCAAAAGAAGAAGGCGGGATAGAGTCTTCTTCACAGTGGTAAAGGTGACAGCCCACAACGTGATGCCCATTGGTCTCAATCCAGTCGAATTAAAATTGGCATATTCAAAATACCAAACAGCCATCTCGCACATTCCAAGTGCAATAACTGCCGTAATGTGGTAATGCAAGTGTATAATATCCTTCCAAAATTGAACAAACCTTAAGAACCATGCTAATCCAAGCACAAGATAAGCTAAAGACATAATTCCAAAGAATGTCATCAAAGGAGTCATCTTTCCGGGCAAATAACCATTTGGGTTCTTCCACACAGTCCTCCCGTTAATCACTGTCCCTTTTAAGTCCGGATTACAAAACATAAAGTACAGGTAATACATTCCATTACTGTTTATCTCGATTTCATCAGCTTCCAGTTTTGCTTCTTCATATCTTCCTGCAAAGTCCGTCTTGATAACACGCGGCCAGCTAGGATTTTCCAGGTTTTTCTGGAAAATCACCTCCCCTAACTTGCACGAACCCGTCTCCGCAAGAGTATGATTACAGCATATAGCACTAGTCTTCAAAAACGCCCCTCCGATCCTCTCCCTATCTTTCACATCAAGTATGATTGCCTCAACAACTCCAGTACTCGTCTGCATATCCTCTTGCCGACTCGCTGACTCTTTCGTCCTCCTAAACGTCACCCCTTCAAACCTAAAAATATCAAGCTGAATCTTAAGCTCAAGATTCGTCGGTTCATCATGTGGGACCCACAATTACTGAAATCTGACAATTCCCAATACCATGGCAGTACTTAACATCAATAAATCACAAAAATTAAACACATTTGACCCTATGATCCTAAAAATTAGACACGATAATAACTAAATCTAATAATTTAAGAGGACCCCAGAAAGAAAAACACAAAATTGAGTAAGAAAAAGTGAAATTAACAAATGAATAAAAGGAAATCCACCCAACAAGAAAATTAAAAAGAAAAAAAGAAAGAAACCTGATGAAGGATTTTCCTGATTGGGAGCTAGCAGAGGAATCAAGATGACGAGAAGCTTTAGAAGCATAGAGACCTTCGCTACCACCATGAAAAAAGAAGGCATTGGACTTTGTAGTAAAAGCTTCGTTTCTGTACTCATGAATCGATCCCTTCACTTGCGTTGTGATCAAGCACAAGAAGAGCAGTAAGCTTATCCAAAACCCTTTACCACAAGCTTCAGCACCCCGAAAATCTCCACGATCCATCTCTGATTTTTGTTTTCCTTTGAAAGAACCACTCTGATGGTGCTGTTCTGAACTTCTGATTGGTAAAGATGCCGACAACAGACGACTAGCCACGAGACCAGTTACAACGTTGTTGATAATGACACTGGACCTGAAAAGGTCCAGAAGTTCGTTTTCTATGCGAGCTGGGCTTAGTCAGGCTTTGCGTTTTGATATAATTAAGTATTAAGTTTAACTCTAAAATTCACAACGTTTTCATCATTTCATATATTTTTGTGACTTTAAATAATGTGTTTTTTTTAAAAATTATTTTGATCTTTAATTTTTTTTCTTCGTAATTGAGCTATTTTTATCCAAAATTAGAGCATAATTGATTTTGTTTTTGAAATGAGAGTTGAATTAAAATAAAAATGACTACATCTAAAAAATACAATAAAATATATGACAAGTCTACAATTGGTTTAAGGAATTTATTTGCATTCTCTATCTTTTCAAGTTATCCTTCATCTTTTTAATTTATTAGTTAATCGGTCTCTCTCATTTTTTTTTAAATATATTTTGATACTAAATTTTATTTTTTTTCTTTTTCTTTTTCTTTTTTGTCGAGAGGGAGAGAGGGGGTTCCTAGTATATTGTATTAGATTTTGATTACTAAAATTATAAGTTTTTATGTTAATGGTTCTATATAGATTATAAGGGCTCTAATTAAGTGTTCTTTTACCTTGAAAATACTTTAAAGGTCAAATAGATGCTTGAGAATATTTTTAATTTCAAGTTTTGGACCAACTATTTTTTTAAGGCTATGGATTGGTTCAACATGTTTTCTAATGTATTTTATATATGTTTTCTACTACAGAAATGAATTTTTAGATCAATAAACTAATAGCTCTATTTTTGGATCATATCACTAACCAAAATTTGGGATTTTCAAACAAAATATCATCTATTTTTTTTCCAAAAATATTGTATGAGTGACATATCATCTACCTAATAAACTTAAAAAAGATTACAAGCATGCGCTCAGGGGTATTTCTTGAATGGGGCAAGCACTAGGTCTAACTTACCAAGCCTGGCATGATATGATCTCGTTGTTGTTGTTGTTGTTCTTGGCTTTTATATGTGTTTTTTCAAACAAATTTTAATTTTTTAATTAATATCTATTCTCTTTTAGCCTTAATTTAATATTGATTTCTTTTATTATATTAGATATGTTTAGTGTTTTTAGAGGTTAAATGATTCACCAATATTATTTTTTTGTATATTTTATATAGATAGATTAAATATAATATTTTTAATATGCATAAAATTGCATAATATTTTTTATACTTTTATTTTGCTCAATATTTTTTACATGTGTGTCAATATTTATTAGAAATTATTTTTCATAAACAAATTTATTAGACACAACCTAGTAAATGACTTGTGTTGCAGTATTAAATATCCTTATCTAGATTGATAATTTAGTTCTTACAATTATGTTTTAATTTATACTTTCTTTTCAAAAAAAATTATTTACACAATGGATAGTGGTTTATTTAATTGGATGCATGCATGCATAAATCGTTTGATTTATATTAATTATTATTTTTTTTTTTATAAAAACAACCACATTGAAAAACTTAACACTTTCAAGTTTATTTGATCATGTATTTGTGTTTTCAACTTGATACTTATTCTTATAATTTTTTTCCTCTTTTTATTTTTTTAAGAAATTGGTTTTCTTAATCTCATCATTTAATCAAAGTTGATAGTGTATTATTATTTATGTTTACCTGTTTGTTATTGTTGCCTTTTTCTTTTTCTTCAACACAATATAGATAAAATAAAGTTACTTAGTTGATACAAAACTTTGCTTGGATTAGATTTTATAATTAATTGAGTATTATAATTATGATATTGGCTCCATTATAAAATTCTACCCCATTCTCGTGTTCCTTTGTAAAGCAAAACAATTTGATTGATTTTTGGTCCATGCGGAAGGCATTAAATACCTGGATGATATTAGTTATGAAAGGTACTATATATTATATTACATTAATTTAGATTAATTAAAATTAACTTATGAAAGGTACTATATATTATATTACATTAATTTAGATTAATTAAAATTAACTTGTGCAAAGAATCTGACAAACTTGTGGTTGACTTGTGCAAATTGTTTTTTGACAAACTTGTCTATTCTCTTTTTAGGAGGACAAAAACTTCTTTAATAAAATAAAATAATGTTTGACATGACAATTACTCAAAATACACAAAGCAATTCTATAAAAATAAACATCAAACACCATCTTATTATTGTGTTTTTTGTACGTTCTGGCCATCCACATCACAAATCCCATAATTCAATGGAATGGATACACAATGAGCATAGAAAAAACTAGCATTTCTCATTATTCACAAACAAATCCCCCCCTCTCCCCCTCATTCTCTCCCTCTCCCCCTCTCTCATTCTCTCTCTCTCCCCCTCCCTCTCTCTCTCACTACTCAGAACTAGATTCTCTACCTAATTCTCAATGCTCCCTCATTCCCATGTCGCTAAAATAAAGTCAAGTCATCCTTCACCCCTGCTGGTATAAGGGGAAAACAAGTGTTAGATAAAGGGGCATGCAGAAGGTGGAGGTCAGCATAAAGCTGCAAGAAACACCTCTTTCGCTAAAAAAGATACAAGTGACGGTACAGCAAAAAGGCACCTGGTGTGATAAAATATTTTGCCACTCCAGCTCCAGGCACCCGAACTCGTCCCTTCAGCCTAACATTGCCAAAATTTGTCAAGTGAATGACAACCCAACGACTTTTATCTATATATAGATAAAATAATCAGATCCGTACTTATAATATGAAAAATCTTATAATTTATCGACGCATGCTATGCACAGCTGAAGCACACCAGCCGTAGCAAAAGTGACTATCATTAGTTAATTGCTGTCAATCCGCCTTCAACCGGTTCGTGTCTTTGATTTTTCTTGTTCTTTGAAGTTTCCTGTGTTGCTAATATAATACTCTACGTCGTGCTCTTCTTCTTCTTCTTCTACGCCATATATGTACATCGAGACTCTACTAAGTGGGATTTTCTACCTAATTCCACTCCTGAATCACCCTGTGCATCTAGCCCTATAATGGTTATCTATTCCCTTGCTACTAATCTAAAGTTACATATTGTCATCAAGCACTATCCTACGTAATTCGACACCTATACATTAACAGGAATATAATTGTCGATCGGTCAACTTTCTAGCCAGCCCAACCGACGTCCTGCTTTTTCAGTGTAGCAGCCATATTCTAAGCTTTAAAACCACAAAATTCTTCCATTACCTTCCCACAGAAAAGGGTATGTGTATTTTTCTCAAGTTCTTGGGATCGCTTTTCAGTCTAGTTCGTGCTTGATGTAGCGGTAATTTTTGTGGTTACAGCTTGAAAAAGATAGGTTATTGATTATAGCTTTTTTTAATCAATATTTTAAGATAGTTTTTGGTGAAACTCAACCAAAATCATACCTGGTCGATGATGATGAACCAAATTAGTATTTTCAAAACCTGTGGCCGAGCTTAAACATATAAAACACGATCGCGACATACGTGCACCCACCAAAACAAATACAGCATTAATGATTTAGATGGGATTAATACATGTTCCACTGAAGTTAAAACGTGTCTTCTCACTTGTAGATTGTGGAATGTGCCCACAATATAAATTCCACAATAGACACCCTAGCAGTACACATCATGACCTAAATTCCACTACCATGATAGCCATGAAAAAAATATTCAGGCGTCTAGTTTTGGCTTTAAAACCAGGCCTCTTGAATGCTTTAGCAGAAAGATGGGTGCCATTGTTTATCTAGACACAATTCTAGTCACATCGAGTTTCTTCCTCGTGGCTGGCTACCATGCATATCTATGGCATTCCTTCAAGAACAAACCATCTCAAACTACTGATGGAATTGAAGCACTGAGGAGAAAAACATGGTTTGTACAATTGAAAGAGGTAATTAACTACCAATCCCAATTTCCAAACCCCATCATCCTGTCTTAATATCTGCTAATTAAGATGTTTTTTTGTATTTTGTTCGAAATCAGGGTGATGCCAAGACTGGTACGCTAGCAGTTCAAAGCCTGAGAAATGCTCAGATGACAACTATATTAACGGCTACAATAGCCATTATCATAAACATCGCGTTGGCTGCTCTGACCAACAACACCTATCAAGCAAGTCATCTCCTCAGTGGAAGCTCATTTTTTGGCTCACAATCTGGGAGACTCTATGTTCTGAAATTCGGGTCAGCCTCGCTTTCTCTCCTGGTGAGCTTCTTGTGCAGCTCAATGGGACTTGCATTCTTGATTGATGCCAATTTCTTGATAAACGCTTCCTCTCGTGAGTTCTCATCATCACCTACATATACACAAACCGTATTTGAACGAGGTTTCATGCTGGGTCTCGTGGGCAATCGGGTCCTATGCGTCACCTTTCCTCTGGTGATGTGGATATTTGGCCCGGTGCCAGTAGCTTTGTCGTCTGTGGCACTTGTCCGGGTCTTGCACGGGTTTGATTTTCCTGGCGAGAGTATTTGTAGTGCGATATCTCCTGCCTTGAACGTATAGATTGTCATGCTTCAAGTAGCAAAATGTATACGTGAACCAATATTTGGCATCGTTCCAAATTCTTTGAAATAGCACAGCAGGGAATCTCAAGAGACAAAATGTTCTTGGAACTTGACATGACCCGAAATTTCAGAGAAAACCTGAAATAATGCGATTATGAGAGCAAAAATCAATTAACATGACCTGTTGGGCAATTTGAAGTGTCAATTTGAATGCTAAAAATCATATCTTCTTGCAAGGAAGATATCTACGGAATGATCATAAGGCAATTTAGCTTCCCGTCAACAGTGCAGAAGAAACAACATGACCTGTTGGGCAACAATCAGATTAACTTAAGCATAAAAGAGATTCCAATTTCCATCTTTCGCCAATGATCCAATCAAGATTAACGATACAAAGCATCAAAGGTGCAGAACATCACATGAGTAGACAATTAATTAATGAACATTCAAGGATCCAACCACAACAAATGTCATTTGCTACAGGTTCTGGGAGCATGATTTTCACATTGCATAAACCAATATATATATATATATATATAGTGTATAAATTAAATGATTTTAAATAAAATGAGTTTAGCAAACTTTACTCATTAGAAACACGAATCTAGCTTGAAAATGGATAGAATTAAAAAGATTTTAGTTTCAAAATTAATTCAAGCAGACTCGGCTGATTTGCAGTGGAAATAAATATTTGAAAATCCAAAGTAGCTTTGTCTTTTTTCTATTGAACAAACTAGGGTTTTCACTAAAAACGAGCCAAGCCCAAAGGAGAACCCCCAAAAGGAACAAAGTCCAACAAGCAATGGATCCACTAACGAAGACTAACAGTACTGGGGTTCATCTTTAAATATCCTTGCTTGCTTCCAAATTTATCAGAACCCTGGCCAATGTATTTGCTTCCACATTTCCAATTCCTTTTTTTTTTTTTTTGTGGCTTGTTTGAAGTGGGGTGATGATGATCAAACCTGTCAATTTCGATTGGAATGGAATGTTTTGATTTCGAAGTGTTTCGGGGTTATATTATTTATGAATATGTGGGTGTATAGATTTATATAAAATTAAATATATTAATTAAAAAAATAGTTCAAATCCAAAAAAATATATTTAGAATTGTGCAATTTAATCTAAAAAAGATAATAAAATGATTTTTCTGAACAAAATTATGAACATGTATAATATTACGAGAATATCATCATCAATCTCACAAGGTCATTACATTATCTGATTGCTCTAAAATTTTAACATAATATATGTAAATATGTCAAGAGACTCTCGTAAAATTTTATTTCAATCTAACTGTTGGATTAAGAGATATGATTGATATTATAAAATTATCCATTATTTTAAAAAAACACTATTTAGCCGAAACAGAATGAACGAAACAAAACCGAAATGTTTCAGCTGGTATTTTGCTGAAAAGAAGGAATGTGACGGAATTTAAACCGAGATAAAAACGACGTTGTTTTCTTTTGTTTTTTAACGGGTACAAAACAAAAACGACAATCCCGGAATGTGAAATGACCTCAACAACAGGGTAATGATTCAAATATTGGAAGAAAAACAAAAAAAGGGAGAGCGATACCCAAAAGAAAAGGCAGCTGAGGCCCTTTTATGATCACAGACATGGCGTGGTGACGAGGGCTTCTACCTTGTCCATGGGGTTTCATCCCAGCAGATACATCAGATCCATCTTTTTGATTGAGACACAGCAGTATTCCTATTATGATTTTTCTTTTGTTTAATGTTATCTTTGCTTTCTTGTACAATGAGTTGATTTCCTGATCAAGTCTCATCAATTGTAATGTGCGAACAACCTTAAATGTGTGTTTGTTTATGCGGTAAACCTGTGGCTAGTCGCAGAAACAATCAAAAGGATATTTATATTTTGTTTTTTTTATATATTTTGATTAATGTTATGTTTTATTGTTGAAAACGAAGTGTTAAATTAAAAAAAAACGTAATAATATTATATATATATATATATATATAATTCAGACAATGCGTGCGTGCATGTAATAAGCTTGCTTGTTAATAAATGCTAATTAAGAGACTTCTATTTGCAATCTAGATTATAGCATGACAAGGGCGGGTCTAGGAGGTTGCGGTCCCCAAATGCTCATGAAAATAGAAATTATTTATAAAAGATCAAGTATATTTGTACATAGTCACCCCCCATAAAGTATATTTACATAGGATCCAAAATATTATTTATATTACTCTCTAATACTTACAATAAACAATTTATATTACCTCTTACAGCAAACAACTTTCTGTACAAAGATGTGAGAGGAGGGACAGCTAGTTAATGTAGAGCAAACAAAGTTGCTCGATGGAGCTAGCCCCAACTTGCAATGCGGTTGGCTTACTATTCTCTTTCAGTTTCTGTCTTTGATTAGACCGAGGGTGTGTGGACACACAGGAAGAGAGAACCAGTTCGTGTCATTTCCACGAGGGTTGAATGCAGCTTGAAGAGGAAAGATTGGACGATTCTATTTGGAAAAATAACTGCGTTTCACACTCGTCTGCTGGAAAAATTCCAAGCAGTCCCTAGCTGTAAAGTTGATGGGGGAGAGGAGAGCGAGAGGGGAAGCTTTTTCAATTTTTTTCGTTGTCTTTTCTTCCTTTCTAGACAGAGCGAGAGGGGCACTGTCCATGAAACGACTTCATTGCGGCTTCCATATATGCGTGGTGTTTACTGGAGCACACATCAATTGATTCCTGTGCACTTTTCTCCTCCCCTCCTGTGGTGTTAGTTAATGATAATGTATATTTGAAAACCCTATCTACACACTGGCTATATCTCAATTATACTTGTATAGACAAAGTTAGTCAATGGGTTATGATATATATTGAGGTTTCTTCTTTATTCTCATCATTTCTATTAAAATTATGTGCTGTAAATTTCAGTTTAGATAGACACGAATATTCATTTTAACCCGACAAAACGTCCCTTTAAGTAAAAAAACATACATACATACATATACATATACATATACATACATACATATACATACATACATACATATATATATATATATATATATATATATATATATATATATGGCTAGAGAATAAACCTTACAAATGATTGGTTTTTGCTGGATTTATTCTATATATTAAGTGTTGTCATCTTGAGGAGAAATAATTGAAAATTCTATGACTATGATTACTTTTAAATTTGGTGGCGGGTTTTCTCACACGTTATCATCCTAACTTTAATTTTGAGATTTTTTCTCTAATAATTAATAGTCACTTTCTCTAATAATTGCGACTTATCTCTCTTTTTGTGAGGTGTATTATACAGTGGTCTAATTATATAACAAACTGATGTCAACTACCTTAATTAATTCTATTTTTATCATCAACTTGTCCTTTTGCTATTAATTCTCTTGACAACCTTCATTATCTTGTGAAAGTAAATCAAAACAACTTTTCATTCTGCTGGGTATCGTACGTGATGATCTTTAATTTTAATATTATTATTATTATTAAAAAATTTCAACTGGTACTTTCAGTCTTTGGATTAACAAAATATCTAGATTTTTTAAATTTTGTGGTGAATTAAATTCCAAGTAATCAAATCATCGTTGGCTCGACATGCAATCAAATAGTTCTTGTTTTGAAGGGGAGAGAATAGTTGAATCGTTCGGTGTTATTTTAACTTCAGCAAACATCGATAGATACGTCTAAGTTATCTGGAAATAACATCTAGTTTCTTTTTTCTTTTCCTTTTTAATTTTCAGCTTTTGTCAGGGACCTCCTTCAGAAGAAGAAGAAGAAAGATATAAATGAAAATTAAATGTCTGCTTTCGCTACTTTTCAATATCTATGTTAATTTCAAATCAAAGTTTGAATTTTATTTTTGAAAAAAGAATTGAAATATATTATTTGAATTTTCAAAACATATCTTAATTACATTATTTCAAAGTGGTATCATCCTTAGTTATTAAACTCGACTCGACTTAGTGAATCCATCTAGAACCTAACTTGGATTGAATTTCATAATATATATATATATATATATACATATATATATATATATATATATAGAAAGAGAGAGAACTATATCAAAAACATGTGTTAAATCATGACTTGTTGGCTACTCCTCAAAACCTGGTTATTAATTACTTATTTTATTTTTTCAAAATGATATTATTTAGAATTATTTTTTAAAAAAAAAATAGAGGAACCTCGACTAACTCGTTTGACCGGGACTAGGACCTTACTCCAAGTCGACTCGTGGGTTGGATTTAATAACTGTAATTTAATTTATAAAATGGTTAGATACAAGCATGGGTTAGGCAACAATCTATATATTAATTAGAGCTAAGAATAAATAAATGTAAGTTCCACAAAGCATGAACATGTATGTATGAGAGAAGATTGATTAGGTAAGAAGAAGAAGAAAGGAGTCATTAAACCTTCCATTACAAGACATCAAAAGGAAGTGGACACTTGTTTTGCGGTGTTGTCTCAACACCTTCATGGTGGCAATTTAAGGTTGCGTTACCTTCACTGACACTTTACAAAGGACAACAAATTTATATAGTGTTTAAAAACGTGGTGGTTTCGAAGTATTTCAAACTTTTCTGTATCTTGAAGGTTGTATGAGTACAATTAAAGAAATATACTATTTTAATATATAGTTTTTATAAGAACTTGAGAAATTATAGCTAACAAATTATCACGAAATCAACTGTTAAAGATAAGAAACGGTCGATGATTGATAATCTCCTCCACCTAGTCAAAGATATCATCACACTATCGTACCTTCATTCAAAAAGAGAACAACCACAATGACCCAGGAAAACAAATAATTTATATTCCATAAAAAATTAATAATCAGTGCACAGCCATGTGGCTTAATGGTGTGATCTAGATCCGCATTAAAAAAAGAAAGCAACAAAAGCTGAGCGTTTGATAAAAGCAAAAGGCTGAGGTGGCCATCCGTGTGAGACATGATGGTACACGTCATATATGTTACATGATTATAGTTTTTTCCAAATATTTTGGAGAGAGTAATGATATTTCTTACAAAACATTTTCAGGTATAAGTTTCAAGAATACATACATAAATACATACATACATACATACATACATACATGTGTGTGTACTTACATTACATGCAGGAGATCCATGTATAATAAAGTTATAATCCGATGACTTATGTTTTTGATGTCCTTTCTAACACCATCGTTTTTCAATTTATTCTCGTTGTTTTTTCTTACCAAATTTAGAGTTATTCTCTCGAGAATTAAGGGAAGATACCAGCTATTGAAAGATAACAGAGAATTTTATATTACACAATTGCTATAATTTGTTTATTAAATTAATCGATATATTTAAACAAAAAAAACCCACATAAATAATTTTAAAATGTAAACTACTTAATTGATCACAATACAATATGTACAAATCAAGAACACTGATAATATTTATATTATTTATGAATAGGGCGTGTGCTGTTTGTACTGCATCATTGTTTGTGCTATGTTGCGGGTTATATCAATTTTTTATATAAAAAATATTTAGGCTTTGTAAATATATATAAGTATTTCACCATTGTCACAATCTAGTTCATTAAATTTGTTCATTCTTAAAAAATATTGCTGTTGTATTAATTACAATAAACAACTTGCACAACGTTAATTTTCTCGAGCTAGCAATAGTAATTTTGAATTCGACCATTTGGGGCATATATATATATATATATATATATATGGCCAAATACAGCACTCCTCGTTGCTTTTGTATATATGTGCACGCACACTTGCTAACTATTAATGTGGAAAAGCAACGAGGAGTGCTGTATTTGGTCATACACTGAATTTCCATGCAAGATCAAGAGCATTGGATTTTCACTCAACTTGAAGATTCAACTGATAGAGACAGAAAAGTACTGCACCTCCATTATTTCCTTATTTCTAAGCAAATTGAGTACAGAGCCCAAAAGGACAAAAAGAGAAAAAAACATTGATCTTTCAACATTGTGCCAGCCTTGCTAGCTAGCTGCCTAGATACGCAGCTTCTAACACTTTTCGAAGAAACTAACCAGGACATTCTTGATTGCCGGACAGAAATTACAATGAAGCTGCAATACCTAGTTAATGTCGTGGAAATAATCATCTATCAAAGGTCAAATCCGAAAACACCATCATCGAAATCACCAGATTCTATCATGATTCTATCCATGTCCAGACTATGCGAACTGGTAGTGCAAGATGAGTTGACCCCAGAAATCACATCCCCGCTGTCAAATCTAGACATGTAATCATGATCAGCAGGCGACAGGAGATAATCAGACGATGATCCTTGATTGTTATAGTAGGTGGCTGGATCATAACTTGGCATGCTCATACTATCCTCCCTGTTGCAGCATTCTTGTTTTACTGTTTGGTAGGTTGCGAGGAGGGAGTTGTCTGGTTTCTTTGAAACCTGATGCTCACCAGTGCTGTCGTTGAAGCTTATGAGTATGGAGGAGTCGTGATCACTTGGATCCGACACAAATTGAGAAGCTTTTAGCAGACTCTTGCACGTGTGATGCCCATAATATGTTGTGCGGAATAGTTGAGGTTCTTCTTGAATTTTCTGCACTTGCTTGGTTGCTTGACATTGCTGATCATACTTGTGAGTGCACCTGAAGTAGTTCCTGCAAGGAGAAACAGCAATGCTGCATTTAATTAACTGTTCGATCATTGACTAGGTTTCCCTGGAAACTTTGTGATTAAGATGTGAAAATTAGAATGTGAATTAATCAATTCCGTTTGAAACTCGGTGCAGAAATTAATTTTATATATATATACCTTGGATATTTAGCATTGAGGATCACTTTCTGTCCATACTTCCTCCATGCATGGCCATCATCGGTCAGAGTGGAGGAGTCGTATGTTCTTGAGTGAACGCTTTTTCTGCAAGTAATAAAAATCAGTTTTAGTGTGATATTTAGGATGAAATAAATATATATTTATTTATAAACTAATTGCTATAAAAATGCATTGATTATGATTTAGAGACTAATTATCACCTAGTTGATTATGGAATTAATTACTAGTTTCTTTAATTTAATTACAAAAAATAAAAATAATATTGCAACCTTTGTATCGATAATAAAAACAGAAAAAAGCAATATCTAATCATGATAGAAGACTGATTTTGGAGCAGGCCCAGGTAGGGGGGGCAAAAATATTGTCCACTCAAATCAAAGATACCATCTTGTTTCTTGTTGTCTTAACTAGCAACTTGGATGTTCTTTGTTCTTTGTTGGTTACTTCCTTTTTATTCTTTTTAAAGCATGAAAAATGGGGTAAGTTAATTATAATTACAAGCAACACATCTGGGGTGAATTTATCCCGTCCACATCCATCAAGGCCTTTAAGAAAGGAGATTAATGAAAGATAATATTTTTACAAATAAAATCTTTTTAGCAAATTAAAAGAATAAGAAAGATTCATCCTTAAATTAACTCTAATTCTTTTTCTCAAAAAAAAAAAAAAAAACAAGAGTCGGAAAAGAAAAATCCAAATCGGAGACTCTAGCTCCGTTTTAAGTATGGATCCCTATTCCTTAATTGTTTTTCAACAAGCTCTACCTGGCTAATGAAATTGTAGGTGAAACAGTAAAAATGAATTATTAATGTGGCCAATTAATTAGTAGCATATATATTATTTGTAATTAATTAATTACCTTCTCTTGTAACATCCTCTCCTGTCCTTCACCTTCAACTCGGCAGCACTCTTGCCAGTGCTCTCCCCGGAATCCTTCGACGTCTTCCTGTCATCCCAACAAGGTGAACCCACTAGTGGAATTTGAGAGGCGACCTCATCAGACTCGCCCCCATTTAAGATATAAAGAACACTGCTGAAAGAATTCATGACCTTCTTCACAAGATCCTCGACAAACATAGACTCATCAAACCCTATAGACTGGTTTATTACAAGCTTGAGCTGTGCTGCACTCTCTTGACCTCTGAGCAGCTCGTCCATCGCCTTCTTTCTACTTGATGGAAAGTTTTCATGCCAAGATGAATTCATTTTCTGGGGTTTGTGTATGTCAGGGCTCTCTCTCTCTCGATCCTCTCTCTCTCGATCCTCTCTCTCTCTAGTTTCTCTTCTAGGGTTCGGTAGTGGCAGAAATCAGAGCATGTAAACCCTCGAGAGCTCTCTCTAGTGGCTCCTCGAGATAAGTAGTGATCAGAAGTGGAGTCGAGGAGATCCTTTTAAGATGGAGGGTTTGCCTTCCATTTTTCTTAGCAAATGCAAGGAAGGCTGGAGGAACCTTGCGAGAAAATTCCACGAAATTTTGATTTACAGTCCCGGCTCGGTTTGTAATACACGCGCCTCAATGGAGAGGACCACGCGGATTCTAATCGAATTATGCTAGATTATTTGCTTGTCTTTTCAACAAGTCACCAATGAGCGCGTGGGATATGACAATTAGATGCTTACGATTGGTACGTGATGTCAATTCTAGATGTCACTGAGAACTGCGTCAGCGTCGAGGGGACTGCTTTCCTTGTTCAATGTGACGAAATACCTATAATAACCCTCGCTTTGCCGTGCTCCCTTAAAAACGCTATCCTTAAAAAAAAGTATCTTGGTAAATTGAAAATATTGTCGGAAAAAGCGGTTGAAAACAATAATTGAAGAGATGGTACAGTTTAGGTGTATTTGTTCTCCCAGCGGTCAAGGTTTTGTATTTAAATTCATTTTTGTTAGTGAAATCTATTTGTTCTCAGATGCTTATATTAAGTTTTTCTTCAAATAATATTTTAATTTTTTTTAAATTAAAATATATTTTAAAACAAATCATAATCACAATGTCAAGCACTATCTTTATATTTGTTACAATTAAAAAACACGATTTACATTACTTATTGAATATGTTTTATTGAAAGTTGCCATTATAAATAGCAAAAGCTATAAATTTTATATTTTTTAAACATGAAATGTATAAACTATACTATTTTATCAAAAAACAATTAGCTGTTAAAAATACAAAAGAGAACAGAGAAGTAAACAAAAAGAATAAAAAAGATTATTTGGTAAATTGGAATAAAAAAGGAAAGTCTCTTAGATAATAAATCTAAAGTATGAAGAGAATAAAAAAGATTATCTTTCCGATCACTTAACTTGTTACAATAGTAAAATGAAATTAAGTATTAGATTAGTGTTTTAATTGATAAGTTTTTATTGTTGTGGCAAATAAGAGATCTAGCTAGACGACAGTAAATGAATGGTTATATCTCCTAGGTTTTTGTGCAAATAATATTTTTTTCCTTATACTTACGTGGATATATGAAAAATAATTTAAACTGTTTTATATTTTTGATATAAATATTAAAATCATAAATAAAATATTGAGTGTTTTGGGATAAATATATTATTAAAAACATATTTAAAAATATAAGCTGTAAGATTACAAGCAGGTACATGGATCTAAATTAAATTCCTTTCCTAATCATATTTATTTTTATTTGTTCAATGTAAAACAATTTAAAATCTCCTTCTTAAATATTGACTCTAAAATTTTTCTTTTATTTTAAAAAAATTATTTTTTTATAAAAAAGTAATACTGTTGTGTCATTATTTTATTTTATTTTTCCATAGTAGTCATATCCGTTCCGGCCGGAACGTGCCGTTCCATTCATAAAACCAGGACAAAACGGTGATATTTTTGTCCCGGTTTTAATTCCGGTCCGATCCGGAAATTCCGGCCGGAACGCCTCGGTTCCGCTCCGGGCATTCCGTTCCAGGATCATCAAAACAACGTCGTTTCATATCTCCTTACAAAACACACAAAAACGACCCCCGATTCCACAATTCCCAAATCAATTTCGTTTCTTAAACCTCAACTTTGCAGAGAGAGATGGCAAAATTCTCACTCGAAGATGGAGAAGGCCCAAGCTTTCCAAGGCCAAAAAGACAAAGACCCTCTTCTCCCTCTCCTCCTCCTCCTCCTGATTTTACCACGGAAGAAATTGTCCGTGAGGATGAAGAATCTGATGAAGATGAGGAGAAAGACGATGTGGACACAAGTGATGGAAGTGAAGAGGAAGATGAGGACGAGGAAGAGGAAGATGAGGATGGGTAGGGTTTGGCGGCGGCTAGAGAAGAAGAAAGGATGGGTAGGGTTGGATGGGTAGGGTTTGATGCTTCTATGTATTGAAATGAAGGGGACAAAGTGGATTTTAATATTTTATACTAATTACTGGTTTTTATACTAATTATTATATAATAATTAATTATTAATTATTATATAATAATAGTTAACATAATATATAGGGGTATTAATTTGTAATTAATTTGATTGAATTATTTGTAATGGAATGTATTTTAATTAATTATGTTTGAACTTATTGATTATTTCTTAATGTGTTCATTTTGTTTTTTTTAAGTTTTTCTAACATTAAAAACAATAAGTAACATTAATTAATTTCAAAATTCAAATTCAAATACAACAACCATAAAAAAACATAGAATTACTTGAAAAACATACAATAAGTAGCTTTGTATTTTTGAAGTTTTTGATAAGAATGCATGATGGAGTGGACCAACAATGATCGATGATGGGTACAATTCGTACACCATACATTTGCTAGATTCATGAACCGTAATTGAGTGTTCCTGCTATGAAATCACCTGTGGGCCAAACCTCTGACCACTATGATCAAGGAAATGATTTCCAGAAGTATTAGAATCGTTGATAATCATAATAATAATTAAAGAAAACACTTTGGGTTCCCTGTCAAATACTGTGGAGGAAGATTTATTATCATGTGAATTATTATATTGTAGAGATATTTTTTATTTTTATGTTACGAGGCAAATTGGTTTTTTCATATATTCAAATAATATCTCATTTACTGTGTAATCCAGGATTTATTAGGTCTTTTATATATAAAAATATAAAAGAGGAAATTATCTGGGATTTCTTAAGAAAAGAAATAAAAACAGTTTTTAATAACTTTTCTGTTCATGCAAGTCCAAGAAACACTTTGCTCTTTGGCTTTATGGAAAGAGATTGAGCTAGCTCTCTCTGTCTTTAAAAACCTATACAAGGATCAATTAATATATATATATATATATATATATATATATATATATATATATATAAATCTTGCCCAAATGGATGAACAATTAAGACTATAAAAATGAAAAAAGGATCAAGTAGTTGTCAGATGCAGTTCGATGGTATTTCAATTTTTGCATGTGATGTTTTGCGGGGGAGACAAATCCATTGTTTGTTTGACTAAATGTTTGTCCTCTGTTGATTTCTCATTAATGTCCTAACAAATAAAATAAAATAAAAATGTATGCTATCAGCTAATTTATAATCATACGAAGAACTATTTAATTGTTGACATGGAATTATTACCCCCGTCTTCTTCCTTCTAGCCATGGCGAGGACACATGAATAATAATAATAATAATAATAAATGGTTGATTAGTGGGCACCATTCACCAGAAAACCGCCTCGTTTCCATTTTTGTTAAAAACAAAACTGATTTCTTGTTTTTTTAGGCATTGTTTGTTTCAAGGAAAGTGGTTTCCCGTTTTCTAAACTTTCCTGTGTTTGTTTGACTTTCAGAAAGTTGGTCAACGGAAAATACTTTCCAGTCAAAGAAAAATTTGTATTGGTTTTCAGGAAAGTGTTTTCCGGAAAATTTGAGCGGAAAACACTTTCTGGAAGTTGTGAAAAATTTAGAAATGTCATTATTTGCTGATTATATCAAATTTGATCCTCAAACTTTTGATTGCTATATATAATTTGTTTTGAATATTTATTTTTCAATTCCATCTCTTAAAATTTAATTTTTATATTAATTTTGGTCCTTATTTTTATAATTGCTATTTGCTTTTTTCTTATCATTTTATTTATTGAAAATTTTTATCTATCAAATTTGGTCCTCATTTTTTTTATTGTTACTTATTTTATTTGAAATAATTTATGAAATGTTAATTATTATTATTTTAATTTATTCACCTTTCATTTTTTTAATTTTTTAGATTTGATCTCTATTATTTTGATTATTATTTATTTTATTTGAGATAATTTATGAAATTATATTTTTTTTCAATTTCATTCTCATTCAACTTTTTAATTTGTAAGATTTGTTCCTCATTATTTTAATAAACTTGAAAAAAAATTAATTTATTAATAAATTATTTTCCAGTTCATTTTTCATAACACTGCCAAACATCAGAATTCACTTTCAAAAAAAAATTCACTTTCCAAAAAAAAATCAATTTCCAGTAAACAAACAGGGCCTTAATGATGTTTTATATTCAGTGGAGTCAATTTGTATGCTAATCGAAATAATTTCTTTTAAATGATTTTAATAATAAACTAAATTGAATTTAAAAAGATTTTTCCAGCGTACTTTCTTTTGTAAAAAATGGGGTGGTGACCCGATCAAATTTAGAGATGTCAACTCATAGCGCTATCAACTCCATCAAAAATCTATTTAATTTTTAAAACCTTACAAAACTATATAATTTTTATTATTTTAATTTGATTGGTCCGAGTTAACTCATTTAGTTCATCACCAGATCATGAACCGAGCTTGATGACGAGTAGTTTATCTATAGCCACATATCAAAACTCCATTTGATTCTTAATCTATATTTAAAAAGAAACAACATTATTTTAATTAGCTCAAACTCGATATTAAAAGAACAATTTTTTGAAATGACATTACCTTAATTTTTTATTTTCTTAAACACAGAATCTACAGTGCCCTTTATTTTGATCGAGGCAAGCACCACCAACTCCGATCCCCGTAGAGGGTGGCTGGATTGACGGCGAGTGGAGAATGACGGGGTCTGCGTAGCTGGGCCATGTTCGGAAATCTTCAACCACGTGTGGAATTCAAGCTTTCACACTCGCTCCCCTCTTGAATTCTTCTCACAGAATTCTTTCCTTCGCATTTGAACAACAGCTACCTGTTCACATTTCCTTGTTTTTTTAGATCTGTCAAGAGAGGGGACCTACTTTCAATTTGCGTGAATATATAATGATAATAATAATAATAATGAACTGGGCGAGAGCCAATCCAGCTTGCTGGTTCCTAGAAAACCTCTAGGATGTGCCAGTCAACTTGGTGATTGATTGGGTTCATGGTATTTGTTGTCGAGCCAATCCACTTGTTCCTCTCTCTCTCCTCTCTCTCTCTCTTCTTTTTGTCTTTTCATCGACTGGTTTTCGGGTTTAAACAGGAGTTTGATTAAATAAACCTTACATAAATTCAACGGCACATGTTCTTGGCTCCACAGAAAGGAGTTTGATTTCAGGAGTTTGATTAATAGTATATTCTTGACATGTTATAATTTGGTTGTTTTATTTATTTATTTATTTTACTACACCTTTGTTTTATAAAACTACATTTTATTTTCTATAATTTATAAATCACACAACACTTTGGATAGATCCATGCAAGAAATAGCAACAGAGATAGTTATTTTAGCATCATAGTACTATACTAAATATAAAATCCTAGGTATCATCCTCCACGATAATTGTTAGCAACAGGTCAGCTAACCCCCGTAAATATTTAAAGCTTCAACATCAACCTGCAATGGAATAGATAGTCAAATCTCTCCATCCATCCATGAAAGCTGTGCTTGAAATACAATTTTGCAGAGCCCCTCCTCGAATCTTGCTGTCATGGTTAATTAAAAACCTGGGTTTTGAAAACATGGAGGCCTGGTTAAGGGCATCATTTTCTTTTCAAGTATAAATAAATATTTTCTTCGAGAGTCAAAACATATTTTTATTCATGCTGGGCCGCAGCAAGTGGAAGAGATGAGTTGTAAGGAACATTTGGGAGGGACAGGTTCATCAATTTCTTCGCATGGGCAAGAACACAACTCTCAAGAGTAGCAATCTATACAAGGATAGTGCATGGTTTGGAATCTGTTTTAGTACAGCCGGGAATATGAAATATAACATTCCAAAGCAAAAGGCAGACCAAAAAAATAAAAATAAATATAAAAATAAAATGAAACTCGATGTGATTTTCCCTGTAATAAACTATCTTGAACATATCTTCTTAGCCACCTGGACCACTACTTAGAAATCATAAAATTATATCTTCTTGTAGCTTTATGATTCAGATGCAGCAGCACTAGTCATCGAGCCAATGGCTCATCAGATTTAGTAAATTAGCCATAACTTTTTTAGCGAGGACTGGACCATCGGAAACCAGCTTTGACGTGCGAAAACCTAGTTTATTCTCTGTTGATTTTAAAACTATAGTTAAAGCTACAGACGTGTCCTTTTTCTCTTATCTCGAGCTTCCAAGAACGCACCCATTCAACTTGTTTGAATTGAACTGGACTGGACTGGACTGGAGGCTTTATGTAAGAGACTCGAAGTTTCAATGCGGGTCAGTGCACTGCCAGGAAATTGTACAAACAAATTGGAATACGGAAAAAAAATTCAAGAGGAAAAAAAATTCAAGAGTACCATAAGAGAATAAAAAGGGATGCTAAATATTTAATAATAATAATAATAATAATAATAATAATAATAATAATTAAAGCTTAAGAAAAACCAAAGAAGAAGGACAAAACCGTAGTCAACATGAGAACTGCTATCTTACAGATATAGTGTCGGCCTTTATTTTGTTGATAGTGTGATTTTTAAAGTGTTTTTTTGTTTAGAAAAGTATTAATAAAATATTTTTTTATTTTTTTAAAATTAATTTTAACATCAACCCATTAAAATGATCTAAAAATATCAAAAAAATTTAATTTAAAAATAATAAATAAATAAATAAAAATTTAATTTTTTTCAAAAACACTTTCCAGATATACCCTCCAACACTCCCATAATCAGTTTTACATGGTATAGAGTCTTCAAGTACATGCCTTGACATTGACTCCAGATGATGTAAAGCTCCATTAACATAAATGACAGAGAAGAAGAAAATCAATCAACCAACAGAAATTTCAGATCAACGCAACAGTCAAAGACAGACAATAAGACGACACCGGTTCAACAACTAGGGTAGCTTGCTAAGAGGTTCAGATGGAAAGTTTACTTCTTTAATAATATGCTCCTTCAAAGAGGTCAAGATGGAAGCGGTGAGCATAAAGAAAGTAAGAACCGATTAGGGAGAAATTGATCACTTCTTTTTCAACACAACCCATGAACACTTCTCCAACGTAATTGACTAGCAAAAGGCTTATAAGGATTTGGGGGAGAGGGATATTTACAGCACTACCATGTCTCCATGCTAAGGGTAGACGAAGAAAATATAATGATTTAAAATAATAGAAAAGGGATTTTTTCATTCACTCTCCCTCTAATGGCTTCCCTTCAAGTCTCAGCTTAAAGCATAGTGTTGACTGAGGCGAAGCCCTTAAAAGGATATCAAAAGGAAGTCCTGTATTACCCTCAATCAGAAAAGGGAACGGGCATAATAACTGTGAAGGAAAAAAATAAAAGACAGTAAGTGGAGCGGAAGGAAAAAATGGTAACACTTTCCTTTTCTCATTCCATTTGGTAAGTGTGAGCAAAAAAATGTAAACCTGACCTTTACATGGAACTGCTATATACCTCATTTCTCTCTCCCTTCTTTTCTTTTGTCCATAGACCCTCGTCATTGTGATATCATTTCTAAATTCTGACTACCACCAAGCAATTTCACTTCTGCTGACACCTAAAAATATGTACTAAGTTGCCTGAGCTCCATCCTCTGAGGCCATTTTCCATCAATTAACTCCTACTAAATCATGGAAATATTTCTGCTTGTGCCAGCCATTCATCACAAGATCATCCTGCCTTCCCTTTTATCTGTTAGTCAGTTCTGCTGCTTTCCTGTCAAATGCCTTGTCATTGGTTTCCAAAGTTGGCAAAAAATCAGCTTGTGCAAATCATCCGAGGACACAAGAATAGAAGAGCATCAAGAAGACAAAACAAAACTTGCACAGAAGATAACATGCATAGGTCGGCTACAAAAAAGGCATATCCATTACATGTCTGTTATAGCATCTCTTATGGGTAGAAAGGTCAAATAATATACAAAAATCCTATAACTTGCAAACAACAGTTTACATCATTTATAATCAGACATCCTGACAGTGGTAACATGACATAAAAACATTGCTGTTCCCTTATTTGCAACGTGTTGATCTAAACCTTAAAACCTGTCCTTCTAATAACATTTGTAAATCCTTCCGAAAACTCAAAATCAATCAGTTTTTTTATGCTCAAAACAATCGCTCAAGACTCGTGCATTTATCCCCAAGATTAAGGCTGCCTACACATGACAACGATGTTTGTGCCGTCGCCATTTAAAGAGTTATACAGAGTCATTGAAACCCCACTCAGAAAGTTCACCTCGTGTGTTTTTATTTAAAATCATTAGAAGACACCCCAGATAGCTCTCAGCTTCTTATGCAGGTTACTTGAAGGTCAAGCCGTTCAAATTCAAACAAGACAGCAAGCTAAGAAAACTTCAAGGCTGGCAAATGTCACAAGAACCTATCAAGATTAATGTGCCTTCTCTTTTGATCTGGAATTCATCGTCTCAGATTATGATTCAAGTAAAGAGTTTTTGAATGAAACCCCACCACAAAAGGCAAAGCAAATAGGTTAGATTTATGACTCTTGTTTCCACATTTACATGATTTACAAGGCAGCATGAATTCAACTCAGCAATCCCTTTACGTCTACATGGATGGTTTCTGATGTTCCCAACGCATTTTTTAACAGAAATCAAAATTAAATTAATGCACCAACAGATACGTTTTACCACCTCTACTGTGAACTAATTAAGAGTAAGCATGCACTTACCATAGAACTTAACAGCTTCATGCAACGGAAATCCAGAGAATGGATAACTTGTTGGGAGCCATCTTCGAGTGTGTATTTCCACAAGTAATTTACATCTCAACTGGAACCTCCAGCCGGTTTTGATACCCAATAATCAGGTCCTCTTCTCAGTATCTCAGCTTCTCTTGCTATCTGAATGTCTGAAGGCCAGAAATGATGGTGTACAAGTTTAAAAAGAAAATGAGGGAGCAATCCAATAACTATTGTGAGAAAAATGGTAAGCCAATATGTAGGTGACTTTGCCAGATGGTAAATGGTCCTGCCAAAGGAAAATTGCATGCGTTAGTTCATGCTAATAAAAGCCCAAATAAAAGCAAAATTTATACTTTTATTGCCGCCAAGAATACTAACCCATAATTAGGGAAGATAGGTATAGAATCCAATACTACCACACAAGCAAATGCAACGATCACAGATCCCCAAACAGCAATATGAGTAATAGAAACCCAACGTCGAACATCCATTGCCAGGTGTACATTGACAATGATAACAACAGCTACTGTCCACAAATTGCCTATGCTCCATATATCAACTGTGCTCCCCTTATAAACGATGACAGGTATGCCAAAGAGAACAAGACTCTGCCACAGTGTATCAGCCATTGTGACCCAGAATAGGCGTTTATTGTAGGCCTCATGTCTATACCCCACACCATAAATTTTAGGATACTGTAACAGTGTCTGATGGCTTAAATCCTTGTCCAGAATACCAACAACAATAGTAGGCACAGAAGTATAGATAACAGAATAGAGAACACTGCTCCAATCTGTCAATGCTGAAGTTGTTGAAAAAGCTGTGAACAATATATACCTACAGGTGCCAAAAACAGGGACACGCAGTGACTTAGGACAAAAACTTCAGGTAGTTATGCATGATATACAATTCATAGAAAACAGGAGTTTGTAGTTTATAATTTTTAAGAGAAGACAAATTCAAAGTTTAGAATTTATTCCAAAACAGACATCTTTTTCAAAGTAAATCTACACAGATAAGCACTTGAACAGCAAATACACCAATTCCAAGCAATATAGGACTTCAACCATGAACTGTAAAGGTGGTAATAAAAAGCACAGAAACCTACAAATCAACCTTGCCAAGAAAGGAGATCTAAATTGACCATGGTCCAGCCAATGAACCTAAAATTAGAATGAGTGGAGGGGGGATTTTTTGGATAAACAAAGAATAGTACCCAGATTCAGATTTCTTCTAGATCATGCAAAGTGAACTTGAAAAATGGCAAGGAAATAACAAATGGCAATATCATCCAAGAATGACATCATATTCCTTGTAGTTGCAAATAATTGGGGATTAACAGCTTGGTTCTAAGCTATTACCCCAGGAACACCAGAAATTTATCCAATGAATGAGCATGAAACAGAAAGAAATCAAGATAAAAAGGGCAACGGACTTAGGTGTACCAGAATAGCATCAATACAAAAACAGCATTGCGGTAGAAGTTGTACAGAACCAAATAACCCATGCGTTGATAATTCCAGTGTCCATGTACCAAAAGTAGTCTCTTCAGAAACCGAAACTGTCCCATAGCAAAATCTGATGCCATAACAGCTTGGCGCCCTTCCTGGCCACATATTCCAACACCAACATCCGCCATTTGGATCATTGAAACATCATTAGCACCTACAAAAAGCAAAAATTCAGAGGGGGTAAAAGAATATTCATTTGCTCGTGCATCCAGACTAAGGAAAACAAATGGCGCAGTGACATAAACATTCAACCATAAAATCAAGCTGAACAGAGCTTGCCCTATACTCCTAAAATCATATTTCCATGACAAAGGACACTGCACTTGCCTTTCCAAGCAAGCCTAAGACATTTTCTTACAGAATAAAAATTCTGGAAAATAACTCACCATCACCAATAGCCAATGTCATATCATCTGTTCGACTCTTGATTAGATCAATAACCCCTGCCTTCTGTAATGGCGCAACACGACAGCAAATCACAACCTTACAATAAGTTGCGATGTCAAAAAGCTGCAAAGAGATCATAAGAGAACTGGTTATTAACAATATCAAATTTGTACCAAACAGGCTAAGTTCTACAAATATAGACATAGAACTCAAAGTATAAAATGCTAGAAAGTATAAAGTGAAGTACGAATTCAAATCCAAAGGTTGTATAAGTAGAAAAATAATTTTTACCTCTGACTCTAGTTCTTTCTCCAAAATGTACACCAAACTGTTCCCATCAATTATGAGAGATACTGGCACTTCCTCCTTCCTTTCTGGGCTCTCAAGGCGGTTCATTTTAGCATTCTTGTTGCATGTCAAATATTGGCTTCCTTTGTTTGATGGTTTTAAACCACACTTGGCCTTGGCATCTGCCAAAAGTTTTCTGCATTCATTCTCTGAGTTGCCATTTATAATAATTTGTTCCATATCCGGTGCCAGGAGCTTGCAAGAGAGGCCAATAGATATTGCTGTCTCTTGCTTATCACCAGTCAGAACCCAGACCTTTATCCCTGCTTGTCGGAGGGACTCAATGGCTTCTGGCACACCTTCCTGTAGCTTGTCTTCGATTGCAGTTGCACCAAGTAAATTCAAGTCACATTCTATGAGAGCTGCTGTTTGACGTAGCTTTGCTGCTCTATCAGTCAAAGACGTGCTTGCATCATCAAACCTGCATTGCCATAGCTCTAGTTCTTCCTCTGTAAGATCCCTTGCAGCAATCACAAGTGTGCGTAAACCTTGTGATGAATATTCAGTCAAATGACTCTGTGTTGCTGCACGCCTGGCACAATCATCCATTCCTGAGTCTTTTGCTAAAATACTTAACACTGAAGTATCAGCACCTTTGACCAGCACCTTTACAGCATCGTTAGGAAATCTGATTACAACAGACATTCGTTTTCGGACACTATCGAATTCATGCATGCCCAACACGCCAAACCTAAATTTCACAGAATAACACTATTTATTACCATTTTCACCATTGCTAAGAAATAAAAGGCATCTTCAAATGACAGGAGAGATGGTTTGAGTTTTGTTCTTCAGAAAAGCAATTAATGCATGATAATGAGAGACTGGTGGTGTGGACTCGGGAGAAATTTTGTACCTTAATTTCTCACCATTAACATCAATTACTATATGCCCAGATGTTCGCTCGAAGAGAGTATAACCATAAGCAGAGGCTGCAGCAACTAACGCTTGCTCATCAGGAGATTCACCCTGATAGTCAATGGTTTCTATATCCTCAAAAAATTGACTGTCTGTGCAACTAGAAAATCCATCACAGGTACGAATCGGGACCACGGTGTTACAAGCAGCTAGTGTAAGGAAAAACTCGTGGGCAACAATCCTTTCATCTCCAACTATATCTTTGTGCAACAACTCCAAGAGTTCAGAATCAACAGCAATTGTAGATTTAAGTTTCCATCTCCTATGGTCGGTTGCACCTGCAAATGATAAAGGAAAACAGAACATCATACAAAATTAAATCCTAACATGCATTACGGTGATGAAATCTATTCTAATAGTTTCTAATAGTTCACTAACTGAAAAGTACACAGTATTTACACGATCATCTTTGGTAAGTATGACAAATGCAAAATACAATGATAATGCATTGGCTAGATCAATATACGCCATAACAATGGTAGACAAGCTTCAGATTAAGCATTACATTTTACCAAGTACATAGTGGAAAAAAAGAGGTGAAGTTGAATGACCTGAAAATAATCCATAAAGGAAAACCGAAATATAACAAACTACCAGTGCAATACGTCAATGTATTCTCAAGGTGTAGTACATGATCTAAAAGCAAGACTACAACAAACTTTATCCTGAGCTAAAGTTGATAATCAAGTAGTGCAGGATTTACTACCTGAAACGTTCTCTTCCGGCAATTGATCAGCTGTTAGCAAGGAGCCTCCATAATTTTTCCCATTTACACTTGCCCTTTGAAATTCCATTTTGTTCTCGGTAAGTGTCCCTGTCTTGTCTGAAAAAACATAGCGTATTTGACCCAAATCCTCATTTATATTCAAAGATCTGCACTGAAACCTTGAGTTAGAGCTACTGTCATACATGTGCCTGTCTCCGATCATGAAATAGGACTGCCCTATACGAACCAGCTCCATTGTAATATAAAGAGATATGGGAATCATTATCTGAAATACTATGATAGAACTCAAAAATGAGAAAAAAATCTCCATTGGAATCCCATAAAATTTGTATCTTTTCCCATAATCCTTCCCAGGAGTTAAGTATCTCTTTCTGTAATAAGGCAAATAATCAAGCTGGTTCTCATATCGTGCAAGCCAAACACCCATTCCTACAGCGATAACTAGACACATCATGAACAGAAAAATAGACAACCATAGAGTCTCCCGGTTCATGTAAACTTCCAGTTTACTTCTTTTGGAAGGAGAAGCTGCGCTATTCAACATCGCTTTTGTTTCCTGGCCAGCATACACCACAACACCAATTATCCAACCAGTGTTCTTCACCTGACAGCCACGCAAAACAATGTTAGATTGGCTAAGGGAAAACTTTTGCCCATTAAACTCCATGTTGGCTGTGAACTCATAAATATTCCTGTTAGGCTGCTCACATCTTATAAGCCCTGAAATTGCACCCCCTTCCAATACAGCTAAAGATGCTTCCTGCTTAGCATACCTTGTCTTCAAGTTTGACTCGCCATCCAAATTCATTGTTTGTATGTAAGCAACACCACTAGGATCACTTGTCCCTAACAAAACCATGTCACAAGGAATTGTCTCATCAGCACTGATCTTCACAACTTCACCAGCTCGTATCTTTTTCCATTCCTTCGATCTAAATTGGCCACATTGTAGAACTAGAGCCTCTCGGTTATTCTCATTGCGGTCTGATCTATGCCTTCTCCAATCCTCATAACCATCTTTTATCGCCGTGACACAAAGCACAAACAAGAGAGGAAAAAGGGACACTGTTCTTCCAAAAACTGCAAGAGGAGGAAGTTGATTGAGAGCAGCAATGGCCAGAAAATACAGATAAGCAACCCGATGGAACTGAATGAAAAGATTCTTTGGCAAGAAGGTGATCAAAGTATATTTGCTGGTTCGGATCTCGTTGCCTGAGAATTCATACTGGTCATTGGTTCTCCTCGGATCATTAATGTAGATGAACCGAGCATCTTCTTCCCGCAACACACCGTCATCAAACCGCACACTTTTCCGGTGGCTCCTCCCTTTAGGCTTGCCCAGGTTACCAGAATCCCTGGAAATCTCAGAGCTAGCAGAAAAGGTAGTGTTATTGTCGTCGTGCAGCATTTCCTTAGCACTTGAACCCCACGATACAAGGTGTTTGCTTGGTTGCTTGGCGCATTGCAATGAAACTTCCTCAAAAAACTCAGAGTCGAGAGAATGGGGCCTCTTCGTAGTCACAGCCGAATTGAAACTTTCTCCAACTGGGTTCACGCTATGGAGGATAGTATCGCCAAAAAAAGGAGCCTCGCCTTTATCCTTCTCCAAACAATCTACCTCAAATGGCTCCCCTCGTGCAAGATGGAGGATTGAAGTATTGAAAGAACCATCTGAGCGAGATATACCCAAATCACAAAAACTGCCAGAAGGATGAGGCAATGGCTGCCTGGATGCAGGAGAATTATCCAGCGATGAAAGCAATTCCCGGCCAGAAGTCATAAATAATCCTCCAATGACCACATTGGAGAATCAGACGAAAAAAATTGTCCGCTTTCAGTCACCATGAACAAACAAAACCCTTGTCGAAATCCAATCAAAACAACCGTTCATTTCCACAATTGGCAACCCCCATCAACACACACAACAAACCCATCATTCTTCTACCTCAAACATACAAAACCTATCAAGAATTTCCAGTCTTTTTTGATATAACAAGCAAGCCCTCCTTCCTTTTCTGTGCCTCTCTCACCGAGAAACTAAAACGCAGGGTTGATAATAAGCAAATGGGGTTTCAAGAAAAAACAAAGCCTGTGATTTAATCCAATGTCGACAAATCCCTGGTCGATCCAGGCAATACCAACAAGTCTCCACTGATTTGTTTCCCTCTTGCATAAAGACAAAACTGAAAGCACAAGCGAAACAACGCATCCCCGGTTATTATCGAAAAAAGAAAATCATCATTACAGCTAGCAAACAACGAATATGATTTAATAAAACAGGAAAGAGCGAGGCAGGGAGTGAGAGAGAGAGGAAGTGAAAGGGCTCTATCGTCTTGGGATTAGAGAAAAGAAGGTGATGGATGCACTGAATGCTAAATGATGGTGAGAAATGGCAGAACCAGAAGAGAAGCAGAAACAAAGTGGTTGTCTTGTCCAGAAACGGATCAGATCTCTCATTTATTACGCCATAAATGACGATTTCTTATCGTCGCTGTCTCTTTTGTTGTCTATTTGATCGATGATTGTTATGTTGTCTGACAGAAGGAAGACAGAAAAGAGGAAAGAGGAAATGGGAGATGAATGGTATGGTCGATGATGGAGAAAGAAGAAAAGGAGAATGGCACGAAAAACGATGAAATCGGAGGGAGAAAAGAACGATTGATTAAAATGGTGGGTACGTGATTTTGAATATTTATTCCCAACGCAAAATATAGAACCCACAATTTCTTACCTTCTCCCTCTCTCTCTCTCTCTCTCTCTTCGTGTTTCTTTCCTAATCTCTTGCTGCCCCATCAAAAAACCCCTCCTCTCTCTCTTATGATGTTCATGCAGACACGGTGGTTTCTAGAATTTAATAATTATTGTTTTTTTCAAGTATTTTTTCTTTTTAATATTAGAAATATAATTTCAAGTAAAAATAAATAAATTTCGGCTACCCTCATGTTTTGAACACATTTATTGAGGTACTAGCCCATGCCCCCGAGCCTCGTCGCGGGCGACACCAATTTTTTTAATGTATATTTTTTTAATATAAAAAATATTAATTATGTGTGTTTTTTTATTATAATATAAATTTAGTCAAAATAATAAATATGTACAACATTATCTTGAAGTGCAAGTTTTCTATAAAATATATGAATTTTAAATTGATATAAATTTATCTGTTTAGTAGATTTTAACAAAATAATCAACATAAAATTATCATCTTCATTAAAAAAGCAAGAAGATTAGGATGTTTGAATTATTGAATTCATACTATTAAGATTAGTTTATTTTATAATTCAATTTAAATCACATTTAAAAATAAAAATATAAATTATGAGAAAGTATTTAATTTTCTATCCATAAAAGATAAAAACATAAATTGAAAATTCATCCCTACATTAATGTAATTTTCATTACAATACCAGTTAAAATTATTATCAACATTACTACTCAAATAATTAAAATCATTAAATTACCTCAAAAAATTAAAAAATAAAAACATTTGAACAAAAAAAAATAATCACTAAAATTATCATCATTATTGCGTAAAAAATAAAATTATAAAATTATCTTATCTGAAAAACATATAACATAACAAACACACACACATAAAAAAAAAAAAAAAAAAACAAAGAGAAAAAAGAGCAATATTAATTTTAAAATTATCACCAATATAAATTAAAATTTCAGAATAGAACCTGATAAAAATAAAATCCCTACTAAAAATGAATAATTTTTTTTTGTCTAAAAGCATAAATGAATAAATACGAACAGAAAACAAACATTGTTTTTAGATTATTTTCATGGGTAACTGTTAAAAATAATTAAAAAAAGTATCATTTTAATATATTTTTAAACAAAAAATATATTTTTTTAAAATCAATCACATTTCCAAGCAAAATAAAAAATGTTTCATGGAAAAACAAAAAAACATAATAAGGAAAAAAAAATATTTCTCAACAAAAAATATATTTTTTAAAAAAAATCAATCACATTTCCAAGCAAAATTAAAAATATTTCTTGAAAAAAAAACATAATAAGAAAAACAAATTCTAAAAAAAATTGAATTTGAGGATTAATCATAGTGCATTTAAGTTAGCCTAGATAATCCAATTATAAAAACAACAAATTAAATACATACATACATACATACATACATACATACATACATATATATATATATATATATATATATATATATATATATATATATATATATATATATAAGTGGGGAAAAAAAGAAGAAAAAAATATAATCAGAAAAAAAATCATTGAAAAAAATGAAAAAAAAAATATAATAAATAAAAAAGCAAGAAATATAAATATTTGCTGGCGAATGGGACCAGTTCGGCTACCTCCACATTTCGGTTATAGTTCAAGACAATACATATCAATAGATTTTGTTTTGTAGCAAAATAAAAACATGCGGAGAGTGGGATTCGAACATGCGCCCTCTCTTATAATTTTTTTATCCTTGGACCAACTCGGCTACACCAACATATCGCTAATGACTCACGACAGAATATATAAATAGTAATTGGTACAGTAGATTCAAACAGTAAAAACACCACGCGGTTTATATATATAGTAATTGTTTATTATTGAGTTTTAAAAATATTTTTTATTTTAAATTAAATAATTTTAGTATTTTTAGATTATTTTTTAATATAAAAAATATTATTTCAACATATTAAAAAAAACATTTTTAAAAATAAACTCAAACATACATTAACGAGTACAATGATTCATAGGGGGTGTTTGAGAGAGTTTTATTTTGATGTGCTGATGTCAAAAATTATTTTTAAAAAATAAAAAAACATAATTTTAATATATTTTTGAATAAAATACAATTTAAAAAACAACCGCAATCATACTCCCATACAGAATATTAACAAGAATAGTGATGTTTTATAATATAAAATTGTATTGTTTTTATTGAAAGAACACTTGTCCGTCCATCTCTTAAGTATGGCTCACAATCAATCGATGGGGAGCATATATTACATGGAGATACTTCAAATCATGTTTCCTTCGCATGATTAAAGTGATATTTTATGTACTTATTTTGCTGCCATATGTCCAGAAATAAATTATTATTCGACCTTATTTATCAATCATTTTTAACTACAAGATGTTTATGTTTGGAATTAAGATTGAACCTTGAAAATTAAACTTGTTTTTGTTTTAAATTAATTTTTTTAGTGGTTTTGGATCATTTTAATGTTATGATATTAAAAAAAAATTAAAAAATAATTATTACCACACTTTCAAACATCCTTTAAATTTTACTGTTTCACCTTAATTTTCTAAACCCAACTGATTCTCTTAATAGCTTGTTTAGGAGCGTGGTTGAGATTGAACCTTAATTTTCATTCAGAAAAGTATTTGAGTGATGCTTTTTTTATTTTTTAAAAATTATTTTTTACACCAACACATCAAAATAATCTAAAATCATCAAAAAAAAATTTAAAATTAAAAAAATCAAATTATTTTCAATAGTTGGCTCGTAGTAAACATAAGATGAATTGAAACAACTACTAGAAACCTTAGGTTAATTAGTATAATTTCATAAAAATAGCACATGATCTGTCTACGTTTTGTAGATTATATACTGTCTATAAAAAAATCTGCACAGTAGATCTTGAATTCAAATCAAAATATGTATTTTTTATAAAAATTGATACGGCCAAGATTTTACTTCACCTATTTAGATTCATAAAATACAATTTTCAGGATAAAATCCCCTCAAAAAAAAATCTAATAAATTATTTTCTTTAAAGCAAAACACACCTTTGTGAAGGCAAAACACACCTTTGTGAAGGCAAAACACACACACACACACAGTGTCTATGCTTTTTACATTTGATTTCTGGTTTGTGTGTCCGTACAGCTAGATTATAATGACGGTCAAGATTATCCAGAACATGAGCTTGAGAGCTCATGAAGGTAGGGCCAGTGCAGTGTCATCTGCCTGCGTACGGTGAAAGCAGCGATGGTTGCTTTGTTGTCACGCCGGCCGTCGCTTTCAGTGGGGGCGGGGCAGTGCTAGGCCCATCAAAATGCCCGTAACTTCCTCGGTGAAAGGGGAAAACAGAGCTCTGAGCTGACGAGGTGTTGTGAGGTCAGAATTCCTCCCTTCTTCCATGAATCTTGGCCGTCGATACTTTGCAGTACGGCACCGTAGGACCTTGTGGTGACGCAGGGAAGATTCAAAAAAATCTCTTTTTAGTTTTTGCTGTATTCTTACTCAAAACAGAGCCTCCATTATTAGGCACCTGTTTGGGAGGGCGGCACGTTTGCCAAACTCCATTCCAAATGAAGGTTTAGTGCTGTTAGTGTGTTTGGTAACATCAAAACACCATTTAAAAGCATGTGGGGCCCACCAAAAAAATGATCAAAACGCCATTTTCCGAGAAGCTGGAAATAGGAGCTTTTCAATCGCCGTTTTGAAACGAGTTTCACCATCTGCCTACAACAATATATCCGTTGAAAAATCTTTTCCCATTCTGACCTTTAATGAGCGAAGAGGGAGTGTTGCTTACAGATGCCGACGGAGAAGGCAGAAGCAGGAGCGGAAGGGACAAGAGAGAGGAATGAGAGCAAGGCAGCGTCTCGTTTTGTCGTGTCGTTTGCTGGAGATTTGGGGTTTTGGAGGGAGAAGTAAGAGGGAAGCAGATGCGACTGTTGACATGGTTGAGGTTGTTTGGGTCTCAAATGAGGTGGTGGTGGTGGAAGAAGAGGGAAGAGGGAAGAGGGAAGAGGGAAGAGGACGGTGGGGGAGTGGGCGGCACAGGTAATAGAATTGGGAAGATGGGAATGGGAATGGGAATGGGTAGGGATTCGGGTGGGTAGGGTTAAAAAAAATATATTTATATTCTATAATTATGTAATTATTTTAATTTTTTTTAATATAATTAAAATAATAATAATTAAACACAATTATTTTTCGTGCTTTTAAATTTGTTTTTAAAAAAATCAAAAAAAATAAATCTTTAAATTAATTATTTTGATATATCAATGTCAAAATATATTTTAAAAATAAAAAAAAATTAAAAATCAGCCATTACTATAAAAATAATAATTATATATATATATATATATATATATATATATATATATATATATATATATATATATATATATATACCCTTTTAAGTAATTTTATTTTTAAAAAGCAGTTTGTAAAGTTTGGAAACCAAACACCAAAACTCCTTTTTCTTCAACCTTCAACTCAACCACAGTTTTAACCAAACACTTTCCATTTTTAAAAACTCCATTTTCAAAACTCCATTTTTAAAACTTCATTTTAAAAACTCCATTTTCAACCACAACCGCAACCGCTACCGCTCTCCCAAACAGGTCCTAGACAGGGGACATGGGCGTCACCGTGTGTTCTGTGTGATGATGATGTCGTCGCTACGTTTAGTTCTACAGAAAGAGAAGGCCACGTGTTCCACTGATGGTTTCCTTTGCTCTCCTTTACACGCCAATTGTCAATTGTGTGGTTGTATTTTAAAGTTTTTTTTTAAAAATATTTACAAATATTTTATATTTTATTATTTTTAATGTTTTTAGATATTTTAATATTTTTAAAAATAAAAATATTTTTTTTAAAAAAAATATTATTTTAATATATTTTTAAATTAAAAACTCTGAAAAGCAATTATTGTCATACTCTCAATTATAGTCATGTTGTGCTAATTTTTTTTTTTAAAAAAAAAAATTGGTTTTCAAGGATTTTTTTCAAGCATTGAGTTTAAGACATATTGGCTTGCAAAATGTTGTGGGCTAAATCAATCTTTTTAACCTGAAAAGAAAAAAAAATAGTGTTGGCAAAATGTTTTCTAATAGAAAAAATTAAAACTTTTAAGGATTAACCAAAATTGATTTCGTGAATCCAGATATAATTTGAATATCCAGAAAAAATGATAATAAAAATAAATATTTATAAAATAAAGCGGCAAAAAAATAGCAAGATGTTTATTTGAAATTGCGATAATTCCATAAAAAAATAAACTAGAATATTTACAAAAAAAAAAACCATAACATGATGAAATTAAAGAGAGTGAAAAACCGAAGTACTAAAAAAAACACAATGCTCAAAAGCTTGGTGGCTTAGCGTGACTAGGCCTTGATAAAAATAAAAAATAAAAAATTCGAAGCGCACATGTATGTCAACTTATGTTGCACGTCTAGGCCTTGATTATTTACTTCTTTTATTTAAAAAGTGAATGATATTTATAACTTAGTTTATCGTGTGTGTTTTTAATTTGATCTCATGTTTTTTAGTTTTATATTTATTAAATAATTTTGAAGTAATTAACTTTCAATTTAATAATAAAATTATCCAATCGGGAAGAAAATAAAACAAAACAAAACTGCATGATCAGAAGAAAAAACAGCGTAATAAATTCCTCTAAAAAATGTTCATGATTATTAGTTTATTTTGTAACATGTTATGTGATATGCATAATTTTTCAATTTTGTTTTTTGAATATTAAAAAATAGACATGTGTTTTGCTTGTAGCAAAATGTTTGCAACAAAACTAGGTCCAGTTTATTTTGTCACATCTTGTCGTGTGACATTAATTATTGTTGGGATTATCGTGCAGTTTATTTTGAACATTAATTATTGTCGTGCAACAAAACTAGAGAATAAGCTTTTAGTATGAAATACATCGATTTGTCACATTCTTATTTTTATTTGCCTTCCTTTTCGAGTGAAAAGTCAGAAATAATAATAATGAGCAAACTTAATCTTAACATAAACAAATTATATATTTTTCACTGCACACCAATTGGTCATTTTTTCCCTCCATTAAAATACAATATTCAAAATTATTAGTTCATGTTAGTAATGTTATATAGGATTCAGTAATGTGTTTGTTTTGTCAGTGTATTGTATTATGCTTTTAAAAGCTGTTTTTTAATTGAAAATGTATTAAAATGATGTTTTTTTTAAAATAATTTAATATTAACACATCAAAACTATATAAAAAAACACATAACAATCATACAAAAAACAATTTAAAAAACACTATAATAAACATATGTTACCATAATAAAAAGTGGGCTTTGATTTAAGAGGAGTTGTGAAAAAAATAATGGTTCAATAATTTCAAGTACAAATAATGGAGTTTTTTATTTTGAAATGAAACAAAATAATATATATTATTTTTTAAAAATCAGCACATTAAAACAATCTAAAAAAAATAATCGAAAGTCCGGTTCAACCATGGGGCCAAACACCCCTTTAATATACAAAAGCACGATACAAATAAGTCAAAACTACTTAGACTTGATACGATGAATAAGTTAATACAAGCCTTTTTTTCAACCTTGTTTTATAAACAATCCGAGCTTGAGTTACAAAAAATATTGCTAGTTAAAACTCACAAATTGATCAATTAACTAAACTTGAAATGAGGTTTATAAACACATCCATTGTCTATAAAAAAATTATAAATTAAAAATAAAAAACAACTTGTATAAGATTTTCATAGGATAAAATAATTTCATGTATAATTCTTAACATTCTTTTTATACAATAAAGTTTAATAAGTTTAAAAATTACATATTAATTAGCAACGGAAGGAACTTAATAAACATACTTATTCTCTATGTAAAAAGCATTGAGTATGAGCTTGGAATTTCAAATATTTTTCATGAGACCCCGACAATTGAACACATTTTCAATCAAATTTATCATTAATTAATTGAAACTATTTTTTTGTTTTTAGCAAACTCTCATCTAAAATAGAACATACCGAGTTATTGAAGTTTTTTTTTTGTTGTTTCACAAACAAAATCCCCAATCCAATATTTCTATTTTCTTGATCCAATGTCTCCTTCTCATTTCCAAGTCAACATGTTTCCTACAAATTCATCACTTTACAATATGTTAATATTACAATATAATTTATTTCCTTATATATATACACACACACACACACACACACACACATATGTTAATTAACAACACAAATGAAAATATGTATATTTAATTCACATATTTTTACAAATAAAAGTTAAAGTTAATATATTTAATTTTTTTATTCGAGGTTTACATTTTTAGCTATTTTGATGAATAAAATCTTAAAAGCACAAGTATAAATGAAAGATATTTCATAATCATGATCCTCTCGCAACAGAGATAAGGAACTCTAGAATTTTTACTATTCTGTGTTCAATTTAATAATTATAAGGAGAAAAACAATATTATGGAAATCATAATAACATCCGATTGGAAAAGAAAAAACTAAATCCTAAACAAAATTAAAAAACATAGGGATAAGATTTATAATTTTTAAAACTACAGATACTAAGTAATTGTTTATATCCAACTACAGGGGCTAATGTATAATTCTAACATACCTATTTCCCACCCTCTCATTATCTCCCCGTGTACGTGTCGTCACTAGCAAATAACCACAACATAATACATCATAGAAATCTTCAAACCCCAAAGCCAGAGCCTCCGGAGAAAGACAAGGGCTTGTCCACGCGCACCCGCCGTCAAAAATATCAAAAACCCACCACTCTATAGATCCATTTATTCTGGTACTGTTCAAAGATCCTATTTTTCTTTCAGATATCTCCTTTTTTATTGGGTTGTAATCTCACCTACCTGTCAATTTAATACTGTTTTTTTTAAGAAAGAATTCATATTTGATTATTTTTTTGGGTGTTTTTAGGCAGAATCAATTGAGAATGGAGAGGGAGTTGGTGGAGTTATTTGGTAAAGCAAAGAAAGCTGCAGATGCTTCTCTCAATGACGACTCGTCGTCCAGTGGACCGGAGGTGTCTCGGTGTGTTGATTCGTTGAAACAGCTCAGGAAGTTTGAAGTTACTAGTGAAATTCTGGTTTCCACCCAGGTAATTAATTAAGGGTCTCTTTATTTATTTGCTTTAATTTTTTGTTTATTTTGTGTCAAACGAGTTAAAAACTTGATTTTGTGGGGGAGTAATTGAGATTAATTTGCGATTTTAGTTGTTAATTAAGTGATTAAACGTGGAATTGATTGGACTGGATGGAGTTTGATGTAATTTAAGAATTTGATTAGAACTGTAAAATTAGGGTTTGGACGTGGCTATGGACGATTTATTATGGAATCTGGGGGTGTTTTATTTATTTTTATTTTTTATTTTGTGATAGATTAGTGAAAGAGAAAAATAAAGTAGTGAGCTTTATTTCGAGCAAGAAATTATATCTCGATTTTCGTCTTTTTTTTTGTTGCCTTTTTGTTTAATTTGAATTAACCCTGAATGGGTTGAAATATGAAAAGTCTTACAAGGATTATGGACTGAATTCTTGTTAGTTTCACCTGGAACCCATGCTGCCTCTTACTGTACATACTGAAACCAAACAATATTATTGTGTCACACATGCTTAGTTGTTGATGCAATATGCAAAAAAAGAAGCTTAGTGGTGTTGTGTTTGATGTTCTTTCTGGAATCATAAGTTTCATGAATCAATGAATTATCTTAATTTGCATGATGTTGGCTTTCATTCCCTTGATTTCAGTTTATTGGTGGGTGGTCACTTGGTAGCCAAGAATTGAGCTGCTTCAACAGGATAGAAATTGCGTGGTGTTTGATGGATTTTGTGTAGCATTACCAAGTGATGCTAAGGATTTTTGTAAAGCATGTGTGGTGCCTTGTGTGAATATTGAATCATGCTGCAATGTTATCTTTTGCTTGCCTAATTGTGTTGTTCCAGTGATTTTACTCTGGAAAAGTAGGTGTCTGCTTTGGTGTCAAATGGAGGTGGATCTTGTTGTAGATAATCCATGAAAATCTTCCTTAGAAACAATGTTAGTGGAAACTATATGCCATGATATTTGAATTCAGTGTTTGGTACTCTTCCAGCTCAATATTGCTATCTTCATTCACCGTAATTGCCCTATCAAGTTTTGTTAAGCTCTACTCAGTTAACTTTTTGTGTCATCCAGTTTTTGTTTATTTGCAGGTTTAAAGTTTAGATGTTATGTGTATATATATATATATATATATATATACACACTGTAGAAAGGAGTTCATTTTCTATACTTTTTGGCTCCAAATGATATTAGATGTTAGGCTAATTGCCAAGTGTTATTAATCAAGTAATTAAGTATGGAATGCAGTGAGATGGATTCTATGGAGACGCTCAGTGAGATGTTTGGGCCGGTTTGATATCCACTGTTTGATATCCTAATCAAGTAATTGCCAAAGTTTTGTTTATGCCAAAGTGGACATCGGGATTGATATCTAATAGAAATGAATTTTGCATGTATACAGTCCATGTAGATCTAGACCAGAAAACAGTGTCAATGAGTGCTAGATGCCATTTTATTTGACCTCTAAATATAGTTAGTGTTTTTGTTTTTTTTTGCTTTTGCTTTTCAATTATGTCTCCGAATTTCACTCTGTTTTTGGTTCTTTTCCAACAGACTTGTACTCTGCTTTCTTGTACTACAATTGCTTTACTTTTCGAGATCTGTTTTTGTTAACCTTAAACTTATGATTGAAGTGGCTATGTTGGTATGCTTGATGGACTGCCGACAACATTGTGTCTCTATGTATCTCAGGTTGGGAAAAAACTTCGACCCCTTGCAAAGCATCCCAAGGAGAAAATCCGAGCTGCGGCCTCTGACTTGCTTGAGACTTGGAAAAAGATTGTCATTGATGAGACCATGAGAAAGAAAAATGGTGGCATTGACAGTAATAGTTCAGTAACAGCTGAGGTATCAAAATCAGCGACTGTCAAAGTTGAGAAGCTTAAAAAGGCTAGTATGGTAAAGGTTTCAACCTCAGAAACTGTCAAAGTTGAGAAGATGGATCAGGATAAGACTGTCAAGGTTGCAAAGACATTCAAGGAGGAAATCCAAACTTCAAGTGTGAAGAAACCATCTCAAGCACCAACTGGTCCACCAAAGCTGAAGACACTGGTTAAATGCAATGATGCTTTACGCGACAAAATTCGTGAACTTCTTGCAGAGGCCTTTTCCAAAGTTGCCAGTGAAGCTGATGAGGACATTAGGGATGAAGTAGAGGCATGTGACCCCATCCGAGTTGCTGTCTCAGTAGAATCTGAGATGTTTGAAAAGCTGGGGCGGTCAAATGGAGCTCAAAAATTGAAGTACAGGTCCATAATGTTCAACATCAAGGACCCAAACAACCCGGATTTGAGGAGAAAAGTTCTTCTTGGACAGGTCCAACCACCGAGGCTTGTTACCATGCCCCCTGAAGAAATGGCAAGTGAACAGCGGAAACGGGAGAATAACCAAATTAAAGAGAAAGCGTTGTTTGATTGTGAGCGTAGTGGTAAAGCAGAAGCCACAACTGATCAGTTTAAGTGTGGCCGTTGTGGACAGCGCAAGTGCACTTACTATCAGATGCAGACCAGGAGTGCAGATGAACCTATGACAACTTATGTGACATGTGTAAACTGCAACAACCACTGGAAGTTCTGCTAAAATGGGTTAGGTAGGACCGCTTTTCTGTAGAACAGGTATGGAGCTGGTTATCTGGGAAGCTCCTGTTTATAACTGAGTCATCATTTCAGTCTGTTGTCTTAGGTATTTGGCAGAGTATTTCATTCATTTCCATTTCTGTAGCCTGCAGGAACATTTTGTTTTGAGGTCTGTCCGGGCTTCTGGTTTTGTCATTTGAAGACATAAGCCAGACCTGAGATTGGAATAATCTGATTAACTCTACTTGTTATTTTAGTGTAATTGTTGTTTTACAATTGAAGCTTTTTTTTTCCTTGTACTATGGATAAAAAGAAAGGCCAAGACCTATACAAGGATATGATGAAAGGCTGCTATTATATCCCTTCTTTGTTAAGTCCCCACTTGTGCATCTGTTTCCCCTCACCGTTACCTCCTCGGTTTTGCGGAATGCGCGGATGGAGTTTTTTACGACGAGCCTGCTGGCAATGCCATGTAGATTCCCTTTTTTACGACGAGCCTGCTGAACAGGGCAAGGAAATCCAAGTCCACGCAGCATTTTTTTGAATACATTAATAATGGCGCATCCATTGGGTGACAGAATATTTTTGCTTGCCACAACAATGGTTAACCACACAAACTGTTCTCTCTGGTTAGCACAATACATCAATCTCCACACAAAAAAATCATCTAGCATTGGAAGCATATGTCTAGTTTCTTCTTACTCTTGTATCTAGCTTAGCAAGCTCCATGAAAAGCAATTTCTTCACTTTAGGAAGTTCATGCCATCGTGGATGCAGTGGCCCAGTTGGAAACATAAATCTAGCTATATGAAACAACTCCCATGTATAAGTTCTATGATGGTATCTTGAACATAATAAAGCAATTCTAAACCAGATACTAATTGCAAGGAATTAAATTTCGAGTTAGTTGAAGGTTTTTTTATTCTCTGAGTGACAGGAGCAGGACTTGAAAAACACTTCAATCCCCCTATTGTAAGAGAGTACTGATGAGCTGAGCATATTCATTGCTCAAACAAGTAATAGCATGCATCCACACAAGAAAAGTAGGTGAATTACCTTTTAGTTCCAAATCTTTCTCTGAAACCTGACAATATTCAACACAGTTTTCACATATATCCAATCTTGAATACGAGTTGTGAAAAGGAAGAAGGCATGTCTCCATGGTCTGTAGAGAAAAAAACTGCCTAGAATCCTGTTGCCAACCCAAGCCCCATGCCCAGATAGAATTCCTGGCTCATTTGCCCATCATTAGTGACATTTTTTGTGCCTTCACCGATTGATGAATGATGATGAGCTTGTTCTCCAGGACACTTATTCAGAAGTTGTTGCCCACAAAGTTGTGGATTCGCCATCAATGAAGGTGTCATGAAAGCCTTGGAGTTGGTTGTTCAAGGGAATTTTTCCTGAGAAGTTACGTGAGAGATTTAGACGCCGAAGGAAATTCAAGTCCCAAGGCTGTTAGAAAGAACAGAGTTGATTTGTTGACAAATCAAGAGATTCTAGTGACTTCAGCAGGCCAATGTTGGGAGGAATCATCCCTGTCTACTGGTCATGTGATAAATTTAGTCCGATCAAGCCTGGGAGGCTTGTAACTCTATCTGGGGTTTCTCCACTCAAGTTATTGCATGAAAGATCAGAATGCTCTTTACTAGCCAAGAGTATTTCCATTTTCAAGCTCCTATCCATTCAAAACAGCAATAATGCTGGCAACATATTCTAGTTCGAAATAAGCACCAACGTCAAGAAACCTGCTATGAGAAATGGTGTTGTAAGGCGCTCCCATAGTTTGCCATGGCAGAGAATTTACTCAGGCATATGTTGTTATAGGATAGGTCAGGTGCAATATTTATAGGTAATCTAGGTGGCAAAGGTTCCAGGCATGGTTCCATGAAAGCGATTTGATCTTAGACGAAGAACAATCAGCTGTGTATGATTTTCTCCTATCCATGCTGACATTGTACGGTACAATCTGTTCTCCCCAGGGTCTATAACTGCTTTTCTTGTACAATTGGTTAAGGAAGGAGGTAATTCTCCAGATAAGTTGTTTTCCTAAACTCAAAGTTTGGAGGTAACCTAGCGACCCAAGTGAGGCAGGGATACTCCCAGAAAAGTTGCTGTTTCTCAAATTGCTCCAACTACATCCATCAATCAGAAAGTCCGGATAGAAAATTATCAGAAAGGTCTAAATAATATACCTTTTCACCTCCTCCTGGACATAAGATGGATACCGATGGTGCATGATCTCGTTGTTAAGGATTCAATCATGAAAGGTGAAACCCAACTCGAGCTCAAGGTTAAGTTGAATGAACTGAAAGAAATATCCAACTCCTTTAACCTGACTCTGTTTGAAATGTGGATCTCTGAGATTACACCAGTCATGAAATTGCATGACAGATCCAATACTTTAAGATTATAGTTTATTATATCCATGTTCTAACTCTCTTATCAAAGAACATTTCAGTAGAATGGACGGACCTCCTGTTAGTCTGTTAGAATAAAAATATAGATGATCCAAACTATAAAGATTCCACAAACCTCTCGGAATGTCACCTTCAAGGTCATTTGGAGAAAGATCAAGATGTTTAAGAGAGTCCATTGCTATAAATCCATCTGGAATTGGACCTTGTAAGTAGTTGTCACAAAGGTCAAGATATTCAAGACTACTGTTAAGGTTAAACAAACATTGGAAGATGGAAGACTGTTGGTAAAAAGATCAAAGTCTGTAAGTGAAGCAGAGGAGTGATTGGCATGGGATGGCAGAGAAAGCCACATAAGACTTTCAGCTTCGAGAAAGTCGGTGTAGCTGAGATCTAGAAAAACCAACCTGGAGATAGTTCTCAGCTGACGAGGAATAGCTCCTCTAAATGCACAGTGGGACAACCTTAGATACCTCAAATTTTCTAATGAACCAATGAGCTCGAGGTTGAAGGTTCCCAAAATAATACCCATGTCCAGGTACCTCAAATGTTGCAGCTCTAGCCTCTAGTAATGAAAGTCCATCTGCCCTCCGAATGAAAAGGGGCCGAGATCAAGATTCAAGCACGTTAACAACTTAACATGACTAGATCTTTTGTTGCACTGAACTCTTTTCCATCTTCAACAAACTTCTTCCTTGCTTCCACATGAAGAAAGCTGATTATTATAGTCGACGTGTCCGTCCTTCAGCTTGATCAAAGCTTGTTTCTCTCTCTCTATGCACTTGACTTGACCTCAGTACTAATGCTGGTGTAATAGTGCTTGTCATGCATAGAAACCAGAAATCAAAGAGAAAAAATCGAAGATGTGAACGTTCCATGATCTTGGTTAGCTAGAATTTGTGTGGAGCTAAAAATCATAAGCAGCTATATAATTCTGGAAGAGACAATTTTCTTCTCTTCCGATCATATGCATCCATCTCAAATAGTTGAAATAGACGGCGGCAAGAGTCTTGTGACGATGGAAAATAGAAAAAGAAGAATCACAATCAAAGTGATTTAAGTTGATTTGGGCACAAACCAATTGGGGCTGAATATCTTGTAAAGGAAGAGTGTCGAGAGAAAAAATTCCCAGCAACAAAACCATATTTATGGACTTTAGTTGGATATGATCTCTGTAATATATCACATCATAATTCCGAATCCTGGATAGTTGACACTGGTTGCAGATCAATCTCTGCCTTGTTTCATCTCTTTTGAAGATTTGCCATTTTTTGTTATCGTAACAATGATTTGCATTCATGTCACAGTTCGACTACCTTCATAGAAGAGTTTGATGGAATTCTGAGACGTGGCATTAATGCAAAGCATCTTTTTGCTAGCAAAAGTTTCACATTGCCTGGTTAGTACACTTCCATTGCGCCTATGTCTTATGACAAAATCATCCACAGTTGCGAGTGAATGACATTATACAAGTCCTGAGTGCCATATGTAGCTGGCTTCAACACTGCCTTTCTCCACTTTCTTTTGCAGAATTTAGTGTGTTTTTGCTGCTCAAAACCGTAGCTTTTCTACAGAATTGCAAATTCGGTATCCTAAACAGAGTTATTGATCCCGTCCCGTTCCGGCCGGAACGGGCGGGACGCCCCGTCCCGTTGCAAAACCCGGGACAAAACGGCGACGTTTTTGTCCCGGGTAGGATCCCGGCCTGTCCCGGAAAAACCGGGCGAATTCCGGCCGGAACGCCCCGGTTCCGTACCGGCCGTTCCGTTCCGGTACGGATCAAAACGACGTCGTTTTGATAAGCAACAAACGACGTCGTTTAATCCAGAAATCCCTTTCTTCTTCCCGCTCCCACTCTCCCAGACCAGACGACCGATTTTCCCCCAATTTCCCCCAATCTACTCCCGAGTTCTCTTCTCTCAAATTAATCCAGAAATCCCTTGTTTTCGATTCATAATCCAGAAATCCCACACTTGAAAAGCTCAATTTGTTATCCTCAACCCCTAAATCAGCTCAATTTCTGAAACCCTAAATCAAAAATCAAAATCACGACGGCATAATTTCTTCCACACGGCGGCGCAATTTCTTCCACACGGCGGCACAAAATCTTCAGTAGTTCTTCTTCCCCATATCTCCAGTTAAAGGTACACATTTGAGGAACCAAATGCTTTAATTTATTGAAAAATTGAAACTGTCGAAAATGCATGAATGTGAATGTGGGATTGATGTTGTTGATGCTTGATAATGAATCCTTTGATGTGTTCTTTCTGCTATCCTTCGTTGATACCTTTGAGAAAATTATATGATATTGCCGAATGTGCACAATGAACTTTTATGATATTGCCGAATGTGCACAATGAAAATTTTGTGCTTGTGATTAGATGTAATCCAGTGTGCTAGCCCGAGTATTGATAACAGGCGAGCATGTTAAACATCAATCTTCTTTATACAGGCTTTATACTCTTGATTGAATGTAATCCATGGTTTTATATATGCTTTACAAAAATCTAAGTTTCTTGTTGCCAAGTTTCTCCAGAACTTGCCTAACAAAAAGTAGCTTGAATTTGTTCATCTTTTGCTGTCAACATTGCCATAGAGTATGGGGGCGCGCCATGTGCATATGTGAGAGGAACAATGAAATTTAACTACATTCTTGATGTGGAAATGAATACATGAATATATTGTTGAGAAGAGCAAAAACTCCATGTTTCACGAAATGACCTTCATCATGTAGCTAATACAACTATAAACACCACCATCTCACACCTCTGCCACTATTTTGACTGCTGTTAGGTAATATCAACAGCATCACTTGCTATACTGCTCTATTAATCGGTTTATTTTAATGTCCATGGTGATCAACTTTGCTTGATTGATGAAGCTAAATAGTTTGTCGTGGAAGACAAGTTAACAAATTGATGTGATGATAAGAGTGAAATGAGATAACAAATCCCAAATGGATGAACAAATTCATGAAATAATGGAAGGGTTGGAATATAGGATTACAAATATTAAATGTTCAGGATGATTAGATAAAGTTCATGAACAAATTCATGAAAAATTATAATGAATGCTTGATGTTGTTGATGCTTGATAATGGAAATGCTTTTCGTTTTCGTGCATGGTGTTATCTTTTTACATGCCTAACTTGTGTTATCTTTTTACAACAGATTAAATTACATGGCTGAAAACTCATCTAGTGGTGGGACTTCCATGTATTCAGCTCCAACAAGATCAGATGATCCAGCATGGGCTCATGGACAGGTGGTTCCTGGTGTAAAGGCCGCAAGTATATGCATTTATTGTAATAAACGGATCAATGGTGGTGGTGTTACTCGGTTGAAGTACCACCTTGCTGGTATTAAAGGTGAAGTTGAAGCTTGTAAAAAGGTCCCTCCGGAGGTTAAGTGGCAAATGAAACAAATGGTAGATGAGATGACAACGGAGAAAGAGAGAAGAAAAAGAATTAGAACCGATATTGGAAATTCTCAATCAGCTTCCAATGATGAAGAAATAGCAGAGGGTGATATACGTTCACAAACAAGTAGAAGAACGACAGTGCAAGGAACAAGTACATCTGGAAGAAGGATTCCTTTATTTGCTCCACGAACTACCCCGGGTTCCCAGCCTAGTATTAGAAGTGCAATGGCTACTAAAGAGATGGAACACAATGCAAGAATAGCCGTAGCAACATGGTGGTATGATGCTAATATAGCGTTTAACAGTGCTAATTCGTATTATTATCAGCCAATGCTAGATGCCGTAGCATCCATAGGACCTGGGTTTAAAGGCCCATCATTTCATGATTTAAGAGGACCACTTTTGAAGGATGTAGTTCATAATGTCCATGAATACATTTTAAGTATCAAGGCTGATTGGAGAGTTTATGGATGTTCAATTATGGCTGACGGGTGGACAAATAGGAAGAATGCACCAATTGTGAATTTCCTTGCCTATTCTCCGAGAGGCACCGTATTCTTGAAGTCTGTTGACACTTCAGGACTTCGAAAAGATAAAGAGACATTGCTGGAGATGTTTGATGAAGTTGTCAAAGAAGTTGGACAAGAGAATATTGTCCAATTTGTTAGTGATAATGAGGCTTCATTTAAGGCTGCTGGGAAAGCTTTGCAGCAAAGGTATGGCACCTTTTTTTGGTCTCCTTGTGCTGCCCATTGCATTGATTTAATGCTAGAAAATATATGTGATCCGAGATATTTTCCAATGATTGATGAAACCATTAAAAAGGCAAGAAATATAACCAAGTTTATATATAATCATGCATGGGTTCTAGCTTTGATGAGGAAAGAATTCACAAATGGACATGATTTATGTCGTCCTGGCATAACAAGATTTGCAACCCATTTCTTAAGCCTCCAATGTTTACTGAAGTTTAAGAAGGAGCTTCGACAGATGTTTACTTGCACAAAATGGGTTGAATCAAGTCATGGCAAAAGTCGGGTTGGAAACGAAATTGCTGCTATAATTTTACAAGATAACGACTTTTGGCCGAGATGTGCACATATTGTCAACGTCAGCGAGCCTTTAGTACGAGTTCTAAGGTTAGCAGACAGTGAAGAAAAACCATCAATGGGCTATTTATATGAGGCAATGGATAAAGCAAAAGAAGCCATCAAAATAAGGTTGAAAAATAGAATGTCTCAATATGGACCATATATTCGGGTAATTGATGCTAGATGGGATAAGCAACTTCATAGTCCATTACATGCAGCAGGATGTTTTCTTAATCCTGGAATATATTTTAGGCCTTCTTTTTCAAAACAAAGGGAGGTAACTCGAGGTTTGCTTACCACAATTATGAGATTGGTTCCTGATTGTGATACTCAAGATAACATCATTGCCCAAATTGAGGAGTATAAGAGAGCAACTGGTCTTTTTGGTGTAACCATGGCTATTCGTAATAGAGAAAAGTTAAATCCAGGTAATAACTTTTATTTTTTACAATACAATGTCTTTTTTTTTTATCTATAATATTTGATTTATTCAAAATTTGTTATCTAGTTTCATGGTGGGAGCAATTCGGCATTGATACTCCAGAAATTCAAAAGTTTGCAGTTCGAGTTCTTAGTCAATGCTGTAGTGCAACTGGGTGCGAAAGAAATTGGAGTGTATTTGAATTCATTCATTCAAAAAAGCGAAATAGGCTTGAGCACAAGAGATTAAACGATTTAGTATTTGTTCGCTATAATCTAAAGATTAAACAGAGGTAAGTAAAATATCAATATTATTATATTAGTAATTATTTTCTATTACATTGCTATTAATTTTTTAATTTCTTTCGTGTTTATTCTTTGTAGGAATATGAGCAGAACAAGAGATGCTTTAGATCCCATTAGCCTTGACAACATTGATCTATTGAATGAATGGATTTGTGAAGAACCCGGTCTTCTTGATGGAGATGACATAAGTTGGGAGAGTATCGAAGCACCTTTCGCTACTTTAAATTTGGATGATGACGAGACATGTGTAAATGAGGAGAATGAGCTTGGTGGAGATGACCAGCTATTGGAATGTTTTGCTGACGACTGTCCTTATGTTCCACAGCCAGATCAAGATCCTTACTTTTATATTAATGATGTAGTAGAGGATGTTTGATGTATTTTTCTTTTATTTTAGAACATTTTACTTTCATAATATTTTGGAATTTCAAAGATGTTTCTAATTTTGAGATTATGTTTGTATTGTATAATTTAAATTTCATTTATCTTGAATTTAAATTATACTTGTTAAATTAATATTTTATTTTTTTCATATATATAATTAAATAAAAATGAACAGTACAAAACCGGAACGGTACCCGGAACGGTACCGAAACCGGGACGTCCCGTTCCAAACACAAATCCGGAACCGGGACCGGGACGGGATCAATAACTATGATCCTAAATGCCTAGTTTTGTGTCTGTTTCCAGCATTGGTTGCTGCCGAATTAGGTAGCAACACCCCTTACTAGGCAGCCTATATAATTATTCTTTTACAAAAACAGAGAAAGAGAAAGGAAAAGATGGCATGTCTCTATCCAGTGCCGGGTCCCAATTTTGAGCAGAAAAGGAAAAATAACGAAGCTTTAGAAGTCAAATATAGCGGCTAATCATGATTTCAGAATTCAAGATTCAAACTATCGACTACTATTTTTTCTTTTTCAAAATCATCTTCCAAATTCTACAGTGAAGCAGTGTAGAAGTGAAAGAACAGAAAACAAAACAAAAAACTTGATGATAGAATCCACGAAAACAAAACCCACAAATCAAAACACAATTACAGTCGAGAAAAATCCTCACTTCACAGCAACAAGTTGAGATGAAACAGAATTTGCTGAACCCCAACTTGAACTTGGACTCTGCATTGCATTATCTCCCACTGATTCCTCCAATTCCTCAGCTTCGTTTACAAGTGGCTGAGCTTCACTCATCTTCTTTTCATGCTCCTTCTCCCTCAGCGTTCGAATCGGCGAAATTCTCTGCTTCAAAATAAAACAAAACAATGAGATATGCACTAGTTACTCCACGGTGTCTTCGTGTTTCACGCTCATCAAGCAGAAGAGCTTACCATAGAGTAGGAATGGAGTTCCTTCAATCTATAAAGTCGGTCAACTTCAATCTCTAGCCTCTTCTGAGCTTCCCCTCTCTGCTCCAGCTCCTTCTTTTGCAAATCCAGCACCATTGCCCTCTCTTCGAGCATCTTCTCTGTTCTCTCTCTGTCTGACCTCAACCTCTCTAGCTTCTTCTTGATGGCACCAAGTTCTTCTGCCAGAGAAGAGCCCAATGGCTCAACGATGGGTCTTATTGGGGTAGTGGTGTGAATAGGATGGTTCTCTTTGTTGGAATCTTTAACCACCGCGAACTCAGTCCACTCTTGTTTTGGTTTCAAGATTTGAATCTGGGTCATTGGAGTTGCTGGTGAGTTCTTAGGTTGGAGTGGTTTCCGTCCAGATTTCGGACGGAGGTTCTTCTCGCCGGTGAGTGGAGATTGGAGCTTAAGCATGATTTTGTTGTTTTTGTGTCAGATGAGAAAGATGTGTGTGAGAGAAGAGAGGGTTTTGGTAAGTAGCAGAATGTAAAGCTAGGTTTGAATTTGAACAGAGACAGGCGCTAACGGCTACTAATATTTATAAATGCTGTTGGGTAGAGACAAAGAGGCTCGGTGACCCAGCCTGCGGCGGGGCTACATTTTTTTCAACGCTAAACAATAATATTCAAGTATAAGTTATATTTTCTAATATACGAATCCAGATATAAAATCAAAATAAGTTGCAGAAAGAAATTGTCAAGCAAAAGAAATTGTAAATTTCAAGTTCTAATAATGTAATATCAAAAATAAAAAAAGTTCAAAATATATAACATCAAAAATTAATAAAAAGAGTCAACTCGGGCTAATATAACGACCTTACTACTTGAGATATGATATCGGGATAAAAAAAATACAAATTTCAAAAGAAAAACTCAGTAAGAAGATCAAAGTTCAATAAAAAAACACTTAAAACAAGCTAACTCTGGTTGACTTTACTAACTCAAACTTAAAATAACAAAACAAGAAGAACAATGAAAAAAATATCAAAGCTCAAAAAGAAATTATTTAATACAAAATTAAGAAAAATAAATAAAGTCATAATTTTTTTGAGAAAACCTGGACAAACTTGACTACCTCGTCATCCACGACAAGTGATCGAGATAAAATAATAAACTCTCAAAAAAAGGACTTAAGAAAAAAGACCAAAGTTAAATAAAATAACATTGAGAAAGAAAATGCAAGCTAACCCGGGTTAACTTGACTAACCTGTCCTTAGAATAACCAAATAGAAAGAAAAGTAAAAAGATAACAAAGATCAAGAGGAAATAATTTAATGCAAAATAATAAATTGAAACTAAATCATAAGAAATAGAGAAAAAATAATCAAAATCATTATGAGTTTACTCGAATAACCTGCCACTACGATATGAGATTGAGATAAAAGAAATTAGATTTTCAAAAGAAGGTCCTAGCAAAAAGACCAAAGCAAAATAAAAAAACATTGAGAAAGAAAATATAAGCTAGTCTAGGTTAAATTGACTAGCCCGCACTCGAGAAAACCCAACAAAAAAAAAGGTGAAAAAAACACTCTAACTCAAGGGCCAATAATTTAATGCTAAAGGATAAGAATTGTAAAAAAAATAATTTCATAAAAAAACACTAAGAAATTTTTTTGAGCTAATCATGATTAACTTGACTAATTTGTTACCTGGAACATGAGATCGAGATAACTCATCAAAAAGAAAAGTGAAACAAAAAAATGAAGCTAACAACCTAATAATCAAATATCAAATGATGGACAAAAAACAATTTTCAATAAAAGATCCCCAAAAAAAACTGAACTTAAATTGGGCTTTGCATGAGGATATATATTCTGTTGGAAGGCAACTACAAAAAAATAACTTAGAAAAAAAATTAAAATTAAAAGAATAAGAATTAGAATGAAAAAAATAATTATATTTGATAAATTAGGATTAGGGAATGAAATTAAAAATAAATAAAACTTCTACAAAAAGACCAATAACAAAAAAAGGACTATTGATGAAACACTAACAAAGAATACCAATTTATGATTTTCAAGGGATGTGAGAGGAAAAAAAAGGTCATCGCCAACAAACCAAACCACCACTATTAACACACGCTGCATCTCAAGGAAGATGAAACAAAGACTCTTTCAATTACATGGTGAAAGAGTAATTTTGGATGTCACACTAGTTGCTTAAAGTGTATGGGCACTTTTCATGTGTCTTTAGATGTCGTACACCAAATTTTATGAAAAGAGAAAAAAACACCTTGTAGGCAACCAAATTTAAGTTTTTATACTTTTAAAGGCATTTAGTCATTTTACTATACTTTTTATTATTTTTATATTTGACCAAATACAAAATTCCCCTTCTTCTCATATTATAATAACAAAAAAACCATTTTGAAAATATTAAACCTCCCTTTATGCCAATATTGAACCTTTTTATAAATGTTTTTTTTTTCACTATGACTTTAAAATGAAAAATAAACTTACTTGCGCCTTATCAATTTAATAATGACCAATACTCCATTTAAAAAGACTATAATGCCTAACTAGTTTAAATTTTTTCGGCGGGAAGAGCAAGGGTATCATTATATTATTCTAGTGAATAATGCCATTGAGTTTTTATAAAAAGTATTTTTAAATCCATGCTTAGCGTTTGTTAATTAAGATATTTGATGTGTTTTTTACATCAAAGTAGTTTTGTGGTAATATTTGAAAAGATATATTTAAAAAATCCTATAGACTATAGTATTTTTGTGAATAATGTATTTAAAGAGTTTTAGAGATAGTTATAAAAAACTGTGATATGTCGATTAATCAAGTATTTTTAAAATTATGAATGTAACTAAACAACTGCATCTTACCACACCACTAAATCTTTTGCAGACTGGACTGCCAGGTCCCGGCCGGAGCTTGACTGCCGGCGCCGGGTCATGCTGTGGATCAGAAGTCAGTGGAGTACTATATACATATTGGCGATCGAGAGAGCAGCATCAAAAAACTGAAATATTACAAGTAGTAATCCATTGGAAGTTCCCCAATCATCCTCATGACTTCTGCTTCTTTATCTCTCTGAATTGGATCTTGATGAGTACTGTAATTCAAAGCTCTCTCCTCCTCGATCATCTTCTTTCTTTCAACTCCAGCTCGCTAGGATTCTTGCTGGCTTAATCTTGTGCCTGCAAACTTCAGCAGCCTCCCATTTCTGTTGACGCTTAAGAATGAAGTTGACGATTGAAGAAGGCGGTTGCCTTCATTTTTGAGGCTTGATCGATGATGGCAGAGAAGGGACGAGGGGTAGAGGGAAGAGAATCACACGTGGTGTTAACTAACTGGCTTAGGATGAGATTGCCTAATGTTGCTGTCCACAACACGGCTAATATAGTTTTTGGTTAAAACTCTTTTTCTTAAAAAAGGGAAAATAAAAAAGATAAATAAATAATTATTTATGTTTTCTCATGCAGATTGACATTTCACTACAAAAGGAGTTTTTAATTTATATTTTAAATAATATTATCATAATACTCTATTTGCATTAGCAACATGCTTATTTAAGATATTAGTAACTTTTAAAATATTATTAATTCCCAAAATAAATTTAGTTAATTGGGTAGGAAAATAATTTATCTTTTCATAATTTATTTTTTATCAATTAATAAGAAGATAGAGGAACAGTGCTGTCATCCACCAGCCCACGAGCAGCGTCGGGTCTCCAAAAGAAGCATATTCCAAAAATCCAAAGTTAGGACCGAAGGTTCGTTACGTATCCATTCACCCACTAAAACAACGCCACGTAGTAGATGTAAGAAAAGAACATCACCCATCACCACTTTGTACAAACCCTTCACGGCATGCAACACCCACCTGTATATATAATAAAAAAGGAAACCAGTTGTAGCCTCACGCTTTCCAATTCAACTGTCCCTCTGCATCCTCTCTAGGTAATCAAAATTCTCTCTCTCTCTCTTTTTTTTTTTTTTCCATATCATATCTGGATTTTTTTTTCATTTTTTATGTAGTGTAATCACAGAGAAATTTGATTTTTTTCTTAATTGTGGAGGTTCAGGTTTAATGGGATTGATTTTACAGGATCTCTTTTGGGTTTCTGAATATGATTTTTTGGGTTTCTCTGGTTTGTTAATACTGGGAATTATGTATGAAATATGTTGATTTTTATACATAAAAAAGTATTTCTTTATGTGGAGATGCTTAAAGTTTGCAAGTTTTGTTATTTTGGATCGTAATTGGTTGGTATTTGGTTTAATTGAGTTATATTAAAAAAACCCAGAAATTAAATCTGTTTTTTTCCTCCTGATTTGGCATCAAAGTTTTAGTCTTTGTTTGTTTTGGATTTTGTAACCTAATCCGGTTTGGAAAAGATTTGGTATTAACTGTCGAGGAATTTGTCTTTCGTTTCCATTCTTTAGTTTATATTAGTGATTCCTGTTCAGTGTAGGTTTTTTGGGTTTCGAAACTTGTTATATTGGAGTTTTCTATGATTAAGAGAAATTAATATTTGAATGATAAGTGGATGTAATTAAGGTTTAATTTGATTAATTTTATAGGATTTTTTTTGTGGCTTGAATATGAGTTTTTGGGGTTGCTTTGGTTTGTTTAATAGAAAATAATATTGGGAATTACGTGTGAAATATGTTGATTTTTATACCTAAAAAAGTAAATATGCTAAATTTTATTTTATATAGAAATAATACAGGGAATTGATTATCTAATAGGATAAAATTGTGGTTGTAGTTATTTTTTAATTGATGTTTTTTCTTTCTTGTGTATGTTGTGTTGAATTTTGCAGATTTGACGGACTGATCTTCATGAATTCAAGTACCTCTGGAGCATCTACCGTTTCCTGCAAATCAGGAAACAAGAACAACCTTTTCTTCTGGATCCTATTTTGCCTATTGCCAAAGTTTCTTGGGACTTTTATTGCATACGTCAACTTTCTTTTGATCAAGGCCGTTGACAGGTGTCCCTCCGTAATTTGTGTCTTGGATACCTGTGTAGAAATCACGCTTTAGCCGTTATAGATTTGGCCTTCTGCAGTTGGCTTCTGTGGTAGTGGTAGATTTTGGTCAGCTGCAGTTGGCATCCTGGTGAAATTTGGCTTTTTTGCATAATGGTTTCCTCTCAATTGCCTGGTTTGACAAAGAACCGGTTGTTGCTTCCTGTTAATCCCTCTGATACTGTAGTATCAGATCACTTTGAACTTGATTTCACTGATGTGTTTGGTCCTTTGCCATCAATAGATGTGAATTGTGGTGATCCTCTGTCTTTAGGAGATGGTAGTGAGCTTATTTATGACGACCCTGTTGTCGTTCATAACCGATCACATTCGCTGGTTGGACCCTCTTCCTATGTTAGCCAATCATTGAAGCTCAGCAAGCTTAACTTGCGAGAGACGGAAGATTCATTGGAACTGGTTGACTGTGTCCTGGACGAGACTATTAAAGAACTAGAAGAGTCTTTCATAGACGATGCTGTGGAGAAAGACATGGAGGATGTCAGTGAAGATACTTTGAAGGTCCAAACTGTAGGCATTGCAGATTTTGAGGTTTTGAAGGTTGTTGGGCAGGGTGCATTTGGGAAAGTTTATCAGGTGAGGAAAAAGGGTACACCTGAAATATATGCAATGAAGGTCATGCGGAAGGACAGAATAGTGGAGAAAAATCATGTTGAATACATGAGAGGCGAAAGGGATATACTAACAAAAATAGATCATCCCTTCATTGTCCAGCTCAAGTACTCCTTCCAAGTAACTACTCATCCAATTGTCTGATTACTGCATTGATTTTATTTAGATCTAACATGCTTCCAGCCTTCCACAATGGAAGAGATTCTTTTTGAGGAATTACATTGTCATGACAATCTTTCCAGACAATAGAATCTTAGTTAGTAAATATGTAATTTCACGTTTCTTCTCTTTCCCATTGACACTACTGAACAATATTTTTTTTTCTGTTGCTGACATGCAGACCAAATATAGGCTATACCTTGTGTTGGATTTCATAAATGGGGGCCACCTTTTCTTCCAGCTCTATAACCATGGCCTTTTCAGGTATTTGAAATCTTTTTTATTTGGATACTTTTTGCTGAAGATTAGAAGTAGATTGATAAATATTAAGATGTGTTTATTCTATTTCAGGGAGGATTTGGCACGTATATATGCTGCTGAGATTGTTTCTGCAGTTTCTCACCTTCATGCAAATGGCATAATGCATAGGGATCTTAAACCAGAAAATATCCTGCTAGATTCAGATGGTCATGTAAACTTCCCCCCTCTCTCCTTCTATGGACCTGCACACTCACTTAGTGACACATTCAATTCTAAATATATATAAAAAAAACAAATTGTAATGTTTTATACGATCTCGTGTAGGCAATGTTGACTGATTTTGGTCTGGCAAAGCAATTTGATGAAAATACTAGATCAAACTCAATGTGTGGAACAGTTGAATATATGGCACCTGAAATTGTTCAGGGAAGGGGCCATGATAAGGCAGCAGATTGGTGGAGTGTGGGAATTCTATTGTATGAGATGCTCACTGGCAAGGTTGGTTTTCTTCACTAAATGCTATCCAATTTCTCATGTTACCCTCCTTCCATGACAAATGCTTGTCTCTCAGTTGCTTTCTGAAATTGTTGAAACTTCATCCTGGTGTGTCTTTGTGTGCACATTTGCTTGCAAAGCATTTTCTTTAATGACCGTGACCTAAGGGTCAGTTCAGTTGCCAAGTTTTGGATATTGTTTGAAAGTGCAAGATGTTAAAAAGAGCTTGAAATGGCAATGTGAAAGTTATATGCTATCAAGTGTGTGTTGATGCATATGTTGGATACAAGGGAGTACCCACATTTCTCCTCATCTTGCAGCCTATTGATTGTCGATATGAAGTATGGAGATTTATGTGTCTGTGAGGTCTGCCATGTCTTTCAATATCAGTTACAGCAGGTTATGTTGCCTAATTATTATGTTGATGCCTTTTGCTCTTGCAGCCTCCTTTTATTGGTGGGAATAGAGACAAAATTCAACAGAAAATAGTCAAGGATAAGATCAAGCTGCCATCGTTTTTGTCAAGTGAAGCACACTCTCTATTGAAAGGGGTAAGTTTTATGTTCTTATATTTTGGTTATGGTTTGCTCACAAATAAAAGGGAATGAAATAAAACAAAAGATCTAGAGAAGGAAAGAAGCAAGTGGGTTTTGACATAACTGTTTTTCTTTAATATTCCTGTTTAAGAAGTACTAACACCCAATTCTGTATACGGGAATCTTACCGATGGTATTGAGTTTTGGGTAGGAGGGGGGAGAGTTCGGATAGGAAGGGCGTCTGAGACACTGATTATGATATTCTTTACTAAGGCAAAAGCTAAGAGAACTTGTTTGGTTATGTTTTAGCTCTTAATCAAGGATGCCGGCAAGCGCTTAGGAAATGGATCATTGGGAAGTGAAGAGATTAAGCGACACAAGTGGTTCAAGCCAATCAACTGGAAGAAATTGGATGCAAGGGAGATCCAGCCGAGTTTCCGTCCAGAAGTGGCTGGGAAGCATTGCATAGCTAACTTCGATAAGTGCTGGACTGACATGACATTATCAGATTCTCCAGCTGCCAGTCCCAAGATGAATACCAATCCCTTTGTGAACTTCACTTATGTAAGGCCTGCGGCCTCTTTCCTCAAACAGGATAGCCCCCTATGCTAGAAAGCCATATATCGGATCACGGCTTCATCTCCCAAGATACGTGGTCTGAGCTTGAAGTTGTTTATTTAGGAAGTGTCTAGGTATCATTTCGTGATTTATTACGAAGAATGCTTTGCCGATGGACAGAATGTATTTCTGCTGCTGGATAATGTACCCTTGTATCCACTAGTCTTTTTATAACATGTAACTGCATTATGGTTTGTGGATGTTGTCTCATAATTAATTACACTGAATGAAAGAACAAATGTAAGGGTTTCTGCTTCCCAATAAGCTCTATCGTGTTTTTTTTTTTTCCAGTGGTAAATTAATGGGTCTTGTTTGCTTATTCATATGTCTTAGCTATGGTGGACAATAAAAATTGAAGGCATTTTATACAGTGAAAGGGTATGATTTGCAAGTTTATGAATTTATCTTTCATGGGTAAGCCCAAAGCTGTCTTGTTCAGAGAAAAGAAGGCAACCATACAAAACCTCTGGCCCATTATCAGTTTGTGAAATACTCTAGGCAGGGAACGTGGGGTTGTGTCCTTGTCCACGAATTTCCTCCTCAGTGGATAAATTTGTGTATGGCATGTAGAAAAAGATCAGCCTTTGCTGGACATAAAATGTATTTTTGAGAAACCGAACTGAGCTAACACCATTAGAGCTGTCTCCCTTCTAAAATAGAGCACCATGGCTTCTCTGATATCTCCAGTGACACCTGCACCTCATCAGAATCCTAAAATTATTTGCTTTTCTACTTTCAAGCCCAATTTCCATAATGATCCATCTTCATTCAGTAACCGTTTGAAAGGTAACTCAGGCAGGTGTAAAGCGTTCTTTGGCAATATCCCGGATGATTTATTGGAGAACACTCTTCGAATGGACCAATTCCCAGTTTTTCAATCTGGGCTTGTGCAATTTCAGAGTGTGACAGAGGAACTCTCAGATACGCAGAAATGGGGTCTTCTGGTTTTTGCTGGGGTGGCATGGATTTACTTAACTGCAAGGCCTGGTATTCTCCTAGGTGCCATCGATGCATACCTTCTGGCTCCTTTGCAACTTGGTTTGGACAGTTTGAGTGGAAGGAGGAATCTAAAGAGGAGTGATTTTCTGGTTGGGGATAAATTGGGAGAAGGTTCTTTTGGTGTTGTTTATTCTGGAGTGGTTGTTCCAAGGAATGCAACTGTAGAGGAGAACGTGGCGAAGAGGGGGACGGGAAGAGCATTACAGTTGAGTAAGAGGTTCAAAGAAAAGGTTATACTAAAGAAGGTAACTTCTTTTTTCCCTTGCATAATTGAACACGAGTACGCAACTGCTTTCCCTTCTCTATCATTGATATACATCCTTGAAAGATTCAAAGAATTTCAGTTCTTAAAGAGAAAACTGCAATCAAAAGATGGGTTCTTACTCTTATACCAGGTCTCCTCCAGGTATATGAATTGTCAATTTTCTGAACTGTATGGATATGATGGTGTGATATTGATGGGAATGTGCAGGTGAAGGTTGGTGTCAAAGGGGCAGAACAATTCGGCGAATATGAGGAGTGGTTTAATTACAGGCTGTCAAGAGCAGCTCCCGAAACTTGTGCTAATTTCCTTGGAAGTTTTGTTGCTGAACCTGACAGAACATCACAATTTACGAAGGGTGGAAAATGGCTTGTTTGGAAATTTGAGGTATTTGAACCAGCTGGAAATCTTCCAAGAACTTTCGAAACACTTAGATATAAAGTATTTCCTGTTCAACCTCCTAATGTGTTGCTAGTTTTTTACGTTGGAGTTCGAATGGTGGTAATATTCAAAATACTAGTGAACTTCTGCAGCTTCATTTATTTTGGAACTTTGAATATTTTCTAATTCACCCAACTTCATCAATTCAATCTTGATGCACAGGTTTTCTTACAGTTCTAGATTCATTAAATGATGCAACAGTTGTCCTATTCACTAATTACAGGGTTGTTCGTCTGACAGGGAGATCAAACCCTTGGCGATTACATGAAAGATCGCAACTTCCCTTATAACTTGGAATCCATCATGTTTGGAAGGGTCCTGCAAGGAGTTGATTCTGCTAAACGAAGTGCATTGATCATCAAGCAAATAATGCGCCAAATCATTACTTCACTCAAGAAAATCCATGATACTGGGATTGTTCACAGGGACGTAAAGCCAGCCAACATAGTGGTGACAAAGAAGGGAAAGATTAAGCTCATAGATTTTGGGGCAGCCACTGACCTCCGGATTGGCAAGAACTACATACCTGATCAAAGTCTGCTTGATCCGGACTACTGTCCACCTGAACTATTTGTGCTGCCAGAGGAGACACCAAGTCCTCCACCTGAGCCAGTTGCTGCCCTTCTTTCTCCAATTTTATGGCAGGTACTCTACTATCCAATCTCTTCTCCAAATGAAATCAGATGTACTGAATCTCACTTTCTCTTGCAAGTATATTATTGAAATCACAACGAATGAGGAGGCTAAAAGCTCGTTGGTTTTCATTGTATCAAAGTCGTCTGTGTCTTAATGAGGTTTCAGATTCTAATGTGATCTGCTGACAGACCTGGTCTTTTAACTGAAGTTTTCTACTATGCTGAATGAAATTTGTAACTATTGCTGCAGTTAAACAGTCCTGATCTATTTGATTCATACTCTGCCGGGATTGTTCTCTTGCAAATGGCAATACCAAGCTTAAGGTCGTTATCAGGCTTAAAGAATTTCAATACAGAAATAAAGAGAGCCAGATATGACTTGAATATATGGAGGGAGAGCACTCGATTGAGGCCAAACTTGACAATTCTTGAACTTGACTCGGGCAGAGGGTGGGATCTAGCTACAAAACTGATTTCAGAAAGAGGTTATCTTGGCAGGGGACGTTTATCGGCTGCTGCAGCTCTAAGGCATCCTTATTTCTTGTTGGGGGGTGATCAGGCAGCTGCAGTTCTTTCGAAGCTAAGCTTAACTAAATAGATACCGTCTTGATGATCCGAGTCCGTATTCTGCTCCATTAAATTTCCCCTTTTCATTTCTTTGTACATTTTTTATACCTTTCTTCCTTGCATCAGTAATTCTCATAGCATAACATGTCAAAAACCAGCTTGCCATATACAATACTGGGGTCTCTCTGATGGATGTTACTTGGTGAATCATCCACCTAGAAAATTTCAACTGGTTAATGAATTGAAATTGGTGGTATGTAACAAATCATCCGTTTGTCTTCCTGAAACCCAGAAGCAATTTACCTCGTGGTTCTGCTGCTATTCAGACCCTGTGGATCTGTCTCAAATCATTATATTGCTAGCATTGCATGATAAAAGACTCAAGAGAACATGCTAAAAAAGTTCAGGTTATGAGACCAAACTTTCACATCCTGTTCCCTTTTTATTCGATAATGAGAACATGGAAGAGGTTCACACTGTGAACTGCTTGATTTGTATTTTGTGAACATCCTGTTTCTGCAGTCTGTGACCATGGTAATTGATTGCTTATTGTATGCACATAGCCCTCAATTTTTACTGTCTTCTCCTTACAATGAAATGGATCATTCCAGCTTCTGCTAATCTTCTGGCCTTCTGCAATCTTGATTGTCTAAGTAATATCAATATATGTAAGAGGCCTACCGTGCTTTTTTTGTACTCTTTCATGCCATGTCTAGGTAGAAACTGATTTATGCGGAACCTTATTACAGCGCTGGCACAGTGTGATTTTTTAGTGGACATGCGATGAAAATACCAGGAATATATTGGAGATAACTTGCAAACATACAAAGAAAACAAGTGCTGGACTATTTTTCCGAGAAATTCAGAGGAAAATCAAATGAATCGTTTCTTGCTAAATCTGACTAATCCACAATGGTTTCTGTTTGGAAACAGCTATCAAACCAGCTACGTAACTATCTCTATTCATGCACTTGTGCAATTTACCTGACGGCAAAATTTTTGTATGTGACTAAATTGTTTGCAATTTCGACACTGCACATTCTTGAACCAACACTATTTCTCAAAGTGATTTGTTTTTTGACAATATTTGCATGCAGGGAACTCTTTCTTTTCTTTCCTCGTCAAGTTGTGTTGCCAATTGCTAGATTGTTGATTATTTGGTCTCCAATCTCTTTCTTTTTCCGTCTTTCCACTTTGATTATTTCTAACAAAGTTCTTGATTCGATTCTTCTCCTTAAAGACAGCAACTAGAGCGCCTTCACTTGTTCCTTCTAGTCTATATGCTTGTCTTTGTTCCACAGTTTGTAGTGCATTAACAAGTTCTTGGAAGCTCATCTCAGCAAAACCCTTTGAATCTTCCAAGGAGCATATCTTATGCTCAGGTAAGCTTACCAATACTTTCCCCACAATTCTTGATTCAGGAAATTCTTCCCCCAGCAATCTCATTTGTTTCACAAGATTTGAGATGTGAGAGGAGAAGTCTTTGATTGTGTCAGTCTCTTTCATCTTTAGCCCGTCAAATTGTCTTCTTAAGTTCAAAACCTGCATCTTCCTTGATCTTTCATCTCCTTGGAACTCAGCCTTTAGCTTGTCCCAAGCTTCTTTGGCAGTTTTACAAGTCATGATTCTTGTAAAAATTTCTTCACTTATTGCATTATGAATGCAAGTAAGTGCCTTGAACCTTTTAGCCTTTTCTTCGTTGAAAAACTTCATTTGAGCCATGGTTGGATTGTTTCCAAGAGGAGTGGGTTGTTTATCCTTTTCCACAAACTCCCATAAATCGAAAGCTTTCAGGCATGTCTCTATTTTTACAGCCCAAATACCGTAATTCAAACCTGTGAATGATGGTGATTTGACAAGAAAACTTGTGATCGATTCCATTGAAAGAACACTTCACACACTCTGTTTTTCTTTTCAAAAAACCCTTCAAAGCCCTTAGCTTTGATTTCCCTTTTAAAACCTCACTTTTAATCTCTCGTGTTTCACACAGTTCCTTCAAAGAACACTTCCGCTCTGATACCAATTGTTGGATTGTAGAGGTGCCTACTATTTTAATTTAAATATTTCAGCCCCTAGCTAAAGAACAAAGCACAAGTAATTGTAGAGATCAAAGGGGCAAAATCCAAGGGTGTGATTATTGCCATCCCTCTAATTGTATTTATAGAAGAAATCAAGACATTACAAGAACCCTAATCAAACACAAACTCCTACACTAAACTTATCAAAGATAAGATTTAAACTAGAAGTAGAAAAGAATAATCAAAACACATCACTAAATACTGGAATTTAAATGACTAACATTAATAAAAAAAACTTATCACTAATTTGTAGCAGAATTTGAACCAAATTCTTCAACATTCTTGTCATGTCTGAGTAGAAACTGATTAATGCTGAAATTTACCACAGCGCTAGCACAGTGTGATTTTTAGGGAACACGCGATGAAAATACCAGGAATATATTGGAGATAACTTGCAAACATAAAAAGAAAACAAGTGCTGGACTATTTTTTCTGAGAAATTCAGAGGAAAATCTAATGAATCGTTTCTTGCTAAATCTGACCAATCCGCAATGGTTTCTGTATGGCTTACTGGAAACAGCTATCAAACCAGCTACTTAACTATCTCTATTCATGTACAAGTACAACTGCCTGAACTCATAAAACTGACGAAAAACAAGGACGGGGAAACTAACTAAAGAACATCTTAGGAACAATGGTAACTAAAGAAACTAACTTAAGAACATCTTAGGAACATGTAAAATTTATTTTTAACCACACTTCATCACAATATCGATCCACTAAATTTATATATAAATAAAAGGTTTAGTGTCTGTTTGAGAGTGTGGTTGTGGTTGCTTTTGAAAGTGTTTTTCATTCAAAAATACATTAAAATTATGTTTTTGTATCTTTTAAAAATTATTTTCGACATCATCACATCAAAATAATTTAAAAACACCAGATTTTGTTAATTGAAACCTAAAAATATAAAATAAAAAAAATTTATTTTTTTTCAAAAATACTTTTAAAAAGAACTCCCAACACACCTCGTTAATGTATTAGATTTTTCTCAAAATTCTCAAATAAAATGCCAACAGATAATCATCTGTAGAAAAAATATCATCACAGCTGGATGGGGAAGGGAGGGCCTCAAAGACCACACGCGTTTTAGGAAATCCCAGTGACCTGTCATCCCATCACAATTCCATTTTCCACCGCGAATGGCAAATACTGTAATTAGTACCGCCTCCAAGGCTATATATGTCATTTTAGCTAAACAGTCAACCACCAAATGAAAGCATGAGACAAAAACAGAGTTTACCTCATTAAGTAAAGCACGAGGAAACTTCAGTCCCTAAGCTATCACGTTATTTCCATTTAGTCCTCAAACAAAACATCTTCACAATCCCATCCCACTTCTATGGTATCCAAAATCAGATTTCATCTCCTAAAATATTATCAAACCCGATCCCAGCAGAGACTTAGTCAAACTAATAGTTGAAACTTATATTTTTAAAGAATATTTTTCTGCTTTTTTATATTAACTTAATAAAATTATTCTTGGAATAAGAAGTATAATTACATAAAACACTCAACTTGGACAAGAAAGAACATGAATGAATATGCAAGAAATTCAAAATAAGGTCTTGCCCACCCCACTAAGAATAATTTAACTGGAAACTAAATTGTGAAGTAGTTAATAGTATGAGGACTAATATGAAGTCACAATAAGATTCCACTGAGGAGTTACAGCATCAGATGAAGGAACTCCACAAAACTAGCTATTGACTTCAAAAACTACTAAAGCCAACACAAGTTGGTTTCTTCCTTCTACTTTCTTCGTCTTCATAATCAGGCGATCTGTCCGATCGGATCCAGTTAGTCCGTTTCTCTTTCAGGTTCTTTTCAGCTGAGTGTTTCTAAAAAGGTAAACTTTCACCGTCACCGACTCCTATCTCCGTTGTTTTGTTCCCCTGGAGCTCAAGAAAGATGGCTTGAGTTCTCCTTGTTTATCTCTCTTGAAGTCCTTTATCAGTAGTGCTTTCTTTCCTTCAATGTCTTTTGGATTCTAGTGCTGGGATCGTAGCTTCTTGTAACCTGCTTTTTAGCTAGTTTTTCTTGTTTAGGAAGTGGGTTTTTGGTGTTTGTTCAGCTAGTCCTTGATCTGGTCGCATAAGTTTGAGCTTGATTTGAGTGCTTAATCACCCAGATCTCCACTTTATTTATCCTTGTCAAGCTCCAGTTTTGAGCTCGCTTTGTTTCTGTCTTGGGTGTTGATTCGTGGGTTCTAATAAAAAGAGGCCTTTTAGGTTGTTTTGTTGAGGTTTTGAGTCCATGAGAAGCATGGATAACTGTTTCTGTGCTTCTTTTCTTGTTCTTCTTTGCTTATCTTCAATTCAAGTTATTTTTGCTGCAAATTATGTTCCCGCTGAGAAAACCCTCCTAAACTGTGGGGCCAACTCCGATCAAACTGACTCGGATGGTCGACATTGGACCTCAGATAAGGGCTCTTCATTCTTGTCTTCCTCTGAAAAATCATCCACAGCCAATGCTTCCACTCAAGATCCTGCGGTTCCCCAAGTTCCCTATCTAACAGCTCGCATTTTTCGGTCTAATTTTACCTATACCTTCCCAGTGGTTTCTGGTCATAAATTCGTTCGTTTGTATTTCTATCCTTCTTCATACAGTGGGCTTAATGCGTCCGATGCTCTCTTTTCTGTTACTGCTGGGTCCTATACACTTCTTAGCAATTTTAGTGTTGCTCAAACCGCGGATGCTTTGAATTATGCTTCAATCATGAAGGAGTATTTGCTCAATGTGAATGGTGATACATTGAACATAACTTTCAGTCCGTCCTCAAATCCTTCAAGTGCTTATGCTTTTGTAAACGGGATTGAAATTGTGTCAATGCCGGACATTTATAGTAATCCTGCTGGAGTGACGAATGTCGGCCAAGATGTCCCATTTATCATCGACAATGCTACTGCCCTTGAGGATGTATTACGGTTAAACGTGGGAGGTAATAGCATCACCCCGTCTGGTGATACAGGTCTATTTCGGTCCTGGTCTGATGATCAAATATATCTTTACGCTGCAGCATTTGGTGTTCCAGAGAGTGCTGATCCAAATGTGAAGATTAGATATCCTTCAGGGATGCCCTCATACATTGCCCCAGATGATGTGTATCTCACTGCTAGATCGATGGGGCAATATTCTAATGTCAACTTGAATTACAATTTGACTTGGATATTTAGCGTGGACTCTGGTTTCAATTACTTGGTTAGGCTCCATTTCTGTGAGATTTCAAATATAACCAAGATCAATCAGAGGGTATTCTATATCTTTCTCAATAATCAAACTGCTGAAGAAGAAGCGGATGTCATTGCCTGGGCAGGGGGGGATGGGAACAATGGAGTTCCGGTTTTTAGAGATTATGTGGTGATGGTTCCTAGTGGGCCGCCTCAGCAGGATATGTGGCTTGCACTTCATCCCAATCAGAAATCAAAGCCCCAGTATTATGATTCAATATTAAATGGTGTGGAAATTTTCAAGATAAGCAGTCCAAATGATAATCTTGCTGGACCAAATCCAATTCCTGCTCCTAAGCAAGACAACATTGATCCCTCAAGGGCCAGACCAGCTTCTGGATCTGGATCTGGTCATTCAAAAACTGCAATTATAGCTGGAGGTGTGAGTGGCGGGGTTGTTCTAGCCATTGTCATTGGTTTTTGTGTTCTTGCTGCATCCAGACGCCATAGACAAGGGAAGGAGGCAAGTTCAAGTGATGGACCATCCGGGTGGCTTCCTCTTTCTCTTTATGGAAATTCTCACTCTGCGGGTTCAGCCAAGACAAATACTACAGGAAGTTATGCTTCCTCTCTGCCTTCAAACCTTTGCCGGCACTTCTCATTTGCTGAGATCAAGTCTGCCACCAACAACTTTGATGAGGCTTTGCTCCTTGGGGTGGGAGGTTTTGGTAAAGTTTACAAAGGAGAAATTGATGGCGGAACAACTAAAGTTGCAATCAAGCGTGGCAATCCACTCTCTGAGCAAGGAGTGCATGAGTTTCAGACTGAAATTGAAATGCTTTCAAAACTTCGACATCGTCACCTTGTTTCACTGATTGGTTACTGTGAAGAAAATACCGAGATGATTCTTGTTTATGATTGCATGGCTCATGGAACATTGCGTGAACATTTATACAAAACCCAAAAGCCCCCATTGCCATGGAAGCAAAGGCTTGAAATATGCATTGGGGCTGCTCGTGGTTTACACTATCTCCACACTGGGGCAAAGCACACTATTATCCACCGTGATGTTAAGACAACTAACATTCTTTTGGATGATAAGTGGGTTGCCAAGGTCTCTGATTTTGGGCTGTCAAAGACAGGCCCTACTTTGGATCACACTCATGTCAGCACTGTTGTCAAAGGTAGTTTTGGCTATCTGGATCCAGAGTACTTCAGGAGGCAACAACTAACTGAAAAATCCGACGTGTACTCCTTTGGAGTTGTGCTGTTTGAGATCCTGTGTGCTCGACCAGCCTTGAACCCAACACTGCCTAAGGAACAGGTGAGCTTGGCAGAATGGGCTGCTCATTGCCATAAGAAAGGCATTCTTGATCAGATTCTTGACCCCTATCTGAAGGGGAAGATTGCACCGGAATGCTTCAAAAAGTTTGCTGAGACTGCGATGAAGTGCGTCTCTGACCAAAGCATTGACAGGCCTTCAATGGGTGATGTCCTCTGGAACCTAGAGTTTGCTTTGCAGCTACAAGAGAGTTTTGAGGATAGTGGCAAGGGTATTGTAGGTGCAGACGATGAGGAGGTGCCATTCAATGCTGCCTTTAAGGGGAAGAAAGACCCTGATGCTTCCCCTGGTTATGACGGTATTGTGGCTGATTCAAGAAGCAGTGGGATCAGCATGAGCATAGGCGGCCGGAGCCTTGCCAGCGAAGACTCTGATGGCTTAACACCAAGCGCAGTTTTCTCGCAGATCATGAACCCAAAAGGACGATGAGCTGATCAGATTCTAGGAAGTCAGTTTGCAATCTACTGTCAATCATCAAACAAATTCAATTCGGCATTTTTCTTCCCTAGTTTGTTCATGTCTATTTCATATAGTTACCTCTTCCCTCGTTCTGATATGTTTTGATCAGATCAGTTACTATAATCTGTATCTACAATTTACCTGGAGTGTAAAATAAATACTTTAGCATTTGTGATAGTAGTAGCAGCATTTACATGTATGATATTATTATACTGCAATGTCGAAGTTGAAGCTGTAGTGGGAATGAAAAAACACCATTTTTATGCTTCTTCATGTTTAAAACACACCAAACCTCTTGGACAAAAGGACTCTAGATGATGTAAATCTCCTTCTCAAGTGGATGGGTTTCGATAGAACAACCGTCCAAGTCTTATGATGTATGCTCGCATGTGGTAATTTTTAGTCTTTGATGGTCTGAATTGCCCTAAAATCTGGTCTCTTGCAAGTGGCGGGGTCCAAGCAGATTGTTGATAACTCTAGGATAATCATCAATGGAACAAGGATAAGGGCAGCCCAGGCTCTTTATGGCCTAACACTGCCTGCATTTTGAATCAGCTGGCAATAACGTGGGAAAGTGCAAGTGGAAGAGCTGTCGTAGGGTTTGTCGATTTATTGACTTTGGTAAGAATAAATTTCAACAATAAGATTTTATAATGTTATTATTATTAGCCAAAAGAGACGCTATTAGATAGACAGGTGCCGTCCATTGGTTTTTATTTTTTTTATATGTATCATGTGATAAGTTTTTATTAAATGCACGATACTATTGGTCAAATCTTATAAGAAAATATTGACGCATAAAAAAAAATCCATGTGTAGTAGCTATAAATATACTCAAATTAAACCCTTTTTTGTTTTATTATTGTAAATGAAAACAAAGATAGATATAGAATACAGCTTTTTCTTCAATTTGGCCCCAAAGTGGCTATGGTACAAAATGTTTCCATTAAAATCATATCATGGAGTTGATTATACAGCGTTATTGCATATCCAGCCACTCTTCTTTTGTGCAGAGTGATGAAGTCTTTCAGGGTCCACGCGGCATGATCCATCAGCTGTACAGCTTCGAGTGCCAGAGAGGTAGAAAATGCCATCCAACTCCTGACAACTCTTTTACTGTTTGTTCGCACACTCGAAATGGCACCAAAAAGCTACAAGAGAACGTGGTGGTTGAAGGTGCCATTGCTTTCATGGCATTCTAAAGATTCTCAGGATCGTCAGAAAGTGGGGCTTGCTTTAGTGAGCGCTTGGTGGGAAACGGTGGAGATTGCATTGCATCCACGATACCCCTTTCCAGGAAAGATCACCAGCTAATCATTATCAAATCCTGGAAAATGTTTTGAGAATACATGTTTCCAAGGAGAAGAATTGCAGTGGAGTTGCTGTTTCTCTTCCTAAATATCTGAAGCAGAAACAATGTTCTTCCAAGTGGGGTCATTTTTTACCGACAAGAATCGAACTTGCAGTCTCCCCCATCCCTACTTGTTTCTGACAGCTTTTGATCCTGGGGAGAAAATTACCACCAAGTGGAAATCCCAATTAAAATCGTTGAGAGAAGATAACTGGAAAAACCAAACCCAGAAAGACAGCCAACAAGATGATCCAAACTGAAACATCCTGGTGGAGGTTGAGGGTGTGATAAAACCTGAGGAATCAACTTGGTCTTAGGAATTAATCAAGTGCTAATCATCTCAGCAATGGTATTTATTTTGTATTACTACTCCCAAGTAAAATTTCTGGGAAATGAAATTTAAAAATTGATTGTTTTTGTTCAGCTTCTTTCCTGTTATTCATAAATTTGAGGTGGTGTGAAATAGAATGGAATGTTATTAAGCTTTTTTGTTTGTCAGCAATGGAGCCTAGGCTTTTCTTCTCTCCCTAAATTCTTGACTTGTAAAAGGGTTAAAAAAATACCTCAAATTGCTATTCACGCAAAGTAACTTTTATTAATTGAAGAAAAATAATACACAGAGATCTTCCAGAAGGTTTCCTGGCCTTGTTCCACCAACAAAGCCTTCTAAAACAAAAACCCAAAGCTGAGAACATCAAACTCTACAAGTATTCATTTCTGGAATTTCACATTCTGCCCGGATATCAACAACAGCAAAAATGATTGAATCAAATTGGTAATATCTACATGACAGAACAAAATACACGGGAAGAACAGCAAAAATTAAAGTGCTTCAACTCGGAAAAAAATGGCAGTAAATGCTCGATGGGATCTCAGAGACACCAGGAACCATCAAAGCAGTCATTTGTCACTGGGGGGCAAAGAGTCTGCAATGGCAGTTATCTTCTTCTGTAACTCTGGCTTGTTGGCACCCACAAGCTTGTCCAGCTGCTGCCCATCTCGAAGGAAGAAGAAAGTAGGAGTAGCTTTGATCGCCCATGAAGCACTGAAGTCCTGCACACACACATAGTAACACTAATTTAAACCATCATCCAGCTCAACATATTCCGCTGTAAACAGAACTTGTAGCATATCAATAAATGACAAATTTCAAAATCAGGACTGAATTTCTGAGTTTTTTTGTTTCATTTATATAAATTGTGCAGGCTGTACAATAAGCCTAGAGAGAGAGAGAGAGAGAGAGAGAGAGAGAGAGGAATGGAGCATCTCATGCAACAAAAAGTCTAGTTATGACAGTCCAACCTCTGTAGATGAATGAAAAGAAATAATGGGATACAGGAAACTCGAATATAATTTACAACTTACAGATAGTTCATCAACATCAATCAATAAGAACATTAAAGACGGGTAACTTTCGGATAGCTCGTTGTAGAATGGTGCAATCTGTCTGCAAGGACCACACCATGTTGCACTGAAATTTGCGAGCACCTGTTAAACATCCATATTCAGCCATATTCAGCCATGTTTGGCCGGTAAATTACTTAATTCTTTGATCCATTGAATTTTATTTCTTTGATAATACACTTGTTATTCAACTTGGCATTAATAATATTATTTTGTGCCTTAAAATCTCATTGTACACTATATTCTTATACTTTGATCATTTAATATTTTGGCATTAGTCTTTTCATTATTCATTTCATATTTTAGTATTTATAACTCATTTATCTAAATGTTCGATAGTTTTTGATGAATTGAATAGAAATTGTAGAGTTGCAGATTTTTCAAACCCGTATTATTCTCTTCTTCAACTTCTTTGGTTTCTTTTTCAGAGCTTCTTCTTTTTTTTAACTTTTTTTTTTTTTTTAAATCCAGCATCAACATTATTTCATCTCTTCTTTTGCATCTCGATGAAACCCTAAGAAATTTGCTAACCTCAAGCTATAATTCTAAGTCAAAAGACATTAATGAGAATATTAAGAAAAGGAAAGAAAAAAAATCTCGTGCATGGACAAAAAACAAACTTACAATTTTGTCATCCCTTCTTGCTTCTGACAGCTTCTGATCCCATCTTTCTTTTGTGGTAATGAGGTGCACATTACCACCAGCAAACTCGAGATGTGGCTCATCATCATCTGCATCATTGTTGCTCTGCAAATAGCATGAACACTCAGAGCTCTGTCCTTGTATGACTTCCACAAGATACGAATAAAATATAAATATCAGTGCACATTAGCAAGCGAACATTGACAATTACATATGCCAAACACAATTTAATCCTTTAAAACAGTACCATGGCAAAGTGGAAGCTAAAAGATAACCATGCAATAATAAGATAATGAGTCAGCTAAATCTATATTCAAAAGGAATACATTTTAGAAAAAATATTAAGCCAAAAGAATTGTTTTTTTTTCTTTTTTTTTTTACATGAATATATTCTCTCGAGTGCCACCAAAAGATGAATTTGATTTTTATTCTTTATTTTTAAAACAGAGTAGAATGCAAATTTCTTTCCACAAGTTTCATAATTGAAGTTCAAAAGTCCCTGTTATTGTTTTACTAGTTTAAAGTGGTTATGGGAGTTCATTATTCTGTACTAGTAGCATTATCCTCTCTAAGACAATAGATAAAAAAAAAAATATTTTCAATCTTCTTTTCTTCCTATTTTGCAATAGCTCCCCTTTGTGGCTTGACTCTTCAGGACTACTTTTAAAGTTTTTTAATGTGAATGCAACATTTTGCGGACACATGATACGGATTCGTGTTACATGTTCTGTTGATATCTCGATTAAAACTAACAGTGATGTGAAACTTGTTATAACTATACATGGTGTCCCTTCCTGAATGCATAATACATAAACCGTGGCATCTGACACAAACTTGCACCATTTTAAATGGAACTTTTCAAGAAGCAATAAATTAATGACACGTCGACATTGTATCCATCTAATTCTTCACCATCTTTTTCCAGGCTGCACATGAAAATCACATCAGCTGGGGAGCCTTTACTGAGAATAATCTGAGTAAACAAATTACTAAGAGGTTTCTCTTTTCCTGACTGGCTGCCATGGAAAAAATATGTTAAAAATTGAATGAGCAGTCTCCTGGACAATGTTACTCCTGAAACTAGCAGTATATTCAATACAATGAAATCCCAGAACCCATGCTCTCCTTTCATCAAAAACAAGATTCTGAGTCTCTAACTTAAAAGTAATATACATGCTTAGGTTCTCTCAATTTCCCAATAAAATGTATTTTCCAGTAATTAGATACTTTCAGTCACACTATCCCATGTTACCATTTACTTTAAGAACAGACAGAAATCCTCTTCTGCAGTACCATACCAGCCAAGGTCCTAACCTCCATTTGATCATAATTCAATACTACCTTCTGTTGCAGTCTTACAAACTACTATTTTGATCATTTCTCCATTCTAAACTTTCCACAGTACCTTCAAGAGAACCAAATTCCATTAATAAGCATCCATTTTTTAAGATCTTTTCCAAAGTAAATTTTCCTTTTTATTGTGAAAGCAAATGAAGACAGCAATATTCCTAAATCCACATGGAATCTTGCACAGCGACCACAACACCAAGCGTGCATTGTTGATTCATGATGGACGAGGTGCAATTTGATTCCTGGGAACAATGCATTAACATAGAGTGGAAGCCTTGAGACTAGGCTGGGAGTTAGTCATGGAGTCGGCTATATCTACATTTCAAGTGAGTCCATTAAAATACCAAGCCATGCAAAATGATTCATTTTTCTTTACAAAATTGAATAGATTCATTAGGGTGTCACCAACAGAACCAAACAAAATGACAGATTTGGTTATTGTTTAACAAAAAAATATATATGCAGAATTTGATCCCAAGTTTCCTATTCAAAGTTGAAAAGATTTTGATAATGTTTTAAGAATTTCAGAGGGTTGAGAGAGTTTGTTATTCTTCATGTTAACAACATTTATCCTTGCATGGCAAGTCTCTTCTGTGGCTTCACTGATCACTCACAAATCATTAACAAAATCCTTAAATGTTATTGTCATGTTTTAGGACAATAATAACAGTAAGTTTTTTTTGCATACACAGTTGATTTATCTAAAACAGAACTATAAAATGATGAGAAACTTGTGATGGTTTTAGGACATATGATAACATTGTGTTTCTCTTACTCAATGCATAACCATGACATTGATACAAATTTCCACTATTCTTGGAACTTTTCTAAATGCAATAAAATGACAATAACAACGTTGTATTTATTGTATCTCCTCTTTTTTAACTATTTTTTCATGCCACAACATCATATCAGCTGGTCAACCACAACTATCAAACCTTTATACATCACCTACAAAAGGATATTGTTCCCCCCTGGTTACCACAAAAAAAAAATCATACTAACAATTGGATGAATCAAGTGACAAGTACAAGTTCTGTCCACAGACCAGGGATGCTCGTAAAACTAACAGTATACACCAACATTGTTAAATCCTACAGCCAATGCATGCTCCCCTATCAGCAAAGATAAAACTCCAAGTCTCTAACCTAAAAACTCTTCATTTTTATGGATACATGCTTAGGTATCGTCCCATGCTCCCAAGAGAGTTTCAGCAAGAGAATATTCTGCCACATCATCCCCTAGTACCAACTAGCTCAAGGTTAGCTGAGGAATCCTTCTGTTCAATATTATACCAACCAAGTTCCTGGCCTCAATTAAATCAGTAACTCGGCTCTATGTAATTGGAAATGGCTCAGTTCTTAACTCTTAAAATCTTCAAAGAACCAAACCCCATCAATAAGCTTTCATTTCCACGACTATCTAGTAATTTTTTTCCATTTGCAATATCATAAAAGTTGTTGAAGAATAATATAAATCATATTTTGGGACCTCACCTAACAGTTTAAGTTTTTAGATGAGGTGGTTTATTAATATGGTATTAGAACCTTGTTGACTCAGCGGTCACGAGTTCGAATGTCACCACCCTATTCTATTTGATAAAAATCAAACACAAGGTAGTGTGGGCCTGTGCAAGTTTCAAGCCCAAAGGATTTTCACTTGAGGAGTGTGTTGAAGAATAATATAAATCATATTCTGGGGTCTCAACTTATATCTTAAGCTTTTATGTGAGATGGTTTCCTAACAAAAGCAACACTAAAAACGATAAGAAACTTGAATTCAAAGCTTCCGAATACACAAACAAAAAAGCGTACTCGGTTGCAATTATATGTAAGAAGATAAAATAATTAATTACCATAGAAACTCTTACCTTAGCCAAGCAAAGTCCCATATCTAATTTCCAGACTTTTAACCCCAAGCAGATTGATATAATATCCCAATTACCCTGAAAATGGAACGAAATCCAAAATCTTCAACACGCTTAAAGAAGAGCCACTAAAATGCTTATTGTTCTTAATAATTAACACAAATAAAAATAAATAAACTAAAAACAATTTAACCACTTCAATTCAAAACTGTGAAGCAGAAGCCTCTAAATCATATCAGTAAAATAAAATTTGGGCTGCAAGAAAAAGGAAAACTCTTTCAAAACATTTCTCTTTAAATTACAATTACGTACAAAAGGTAATATCATTTACTTCAACGATCAGCATATTAAAACTCTCTTCTTTCAATAATATTAGCAGCACTATTCTTGAAGAAAAAACATTAAAAATAGAAACAATGAGGCATGGAGAGAAATAAAGACAAGAGGGGGGTCATGAATGAATCACCTTCTTCTTTAAGATCAAAACAAGGAGATTATGAATAAGTATTGATGTAGAAGGAAAACCCTGGTCTTGATTTGCTGAGTAATCAAAGGGAGAGAGAAGTATGTTTTGTTGTCTACAGGGAGACAAAGGTTTGTGCTTTTTCTGATTAAACTAAAGAAAAGGAGAAAGAAACAACAAACAAAGGCGAAAGACATCTTCTTTTGTTGTTGGCTAATCGGAGTCGTTGCTTTGCTTTGCTGTCCTAATATTTTGCTACATTTCTAATTTTAGAGAGGAGGTTGCACTAAAAAATTTACTACTTCTAATGGCATTTAGTGATTGTGTGGTTGGAGAGTATTTTATAAAAAATTAAAATTTGTTTTGTTTAATTAATATTTTTAATATTCTTGGTTTGTCTTTATATGCTATTTTTAAAAATATTTTTATAATAAACAATATTTTAAAAAACAACTACTATCTAATATTTGGATTCTTAGTCAAGCTATTATGATAGTTTTTTTCCTGAAAACTTATACTTATAAGAAAATCTTGATTAAGAAAATAAACTTAAGAATGCCCGAGAAGGTGAAGAATAACCTAAGAAGCTTGATTCTTCATGAAGTCGATGATACCTCTCATTCATACTTCACAGAAATTCACTTCGAAGGTTCAGTTGGAAAGCAAAACTCCATCATCTGGAAATTTGCACAGAAATTAACCCGAAAGATCCTTTTATTTGTGCCCATAACAGGAGGTAAATGAAACAGGATCACCATGCCAATGAAATCTCATATTGTTCTATTTAAACATTCAAAGAGACAAACCTAAAGTGATTTAAGGTTTTCCTGCCTCCACCATTTCCTGTAAGATATCTCACATTCAATCTCAGTATTTTCACAATAAGGTTCGGTGAGCAAAGTTGGAGTTTTGTTTATGAGCTCCACCGAGCGATGCAACTCACAAGCAAGCACACTTTTCCACAGCTGGATGTCAAAGCATAAAAATGGATGTAGAATGTTTCTTTCTATGTCTACACTCTATAGACATCTCCCATAAAACAAATGGCCTGGCTTTTACAATGGGCATGCAAGGTAGGATACACATATAAATGAAATGAAATTCCCAAAGGGTAAACAGTTAGAAAAGGAAGCAATAAGAAACGTCTTGATTAAAACAACATACTTTCCATACATTATTTCCATGCAATCCCCAAATCATAGCTTGGAGCTGCCAGAAATATTATCCATTCTTATGAAATCCAAACCCTCGCAAAGCCAGCCCCATTAGAGTAAGCAGATCATATTTCAACACATAACAATAAATGAAAGTCATTTATACATTGTCTCCATAACCTCAGCCCATGGCATACTTCTGTGTCCAGCTGCGAGCAGTGGCTTCATATTTGGCTCGGTCAGTCTTGTACATATGGGCAATCTCCGGTACAAGAGGGTCGTCAGGATTTGGATCGGTCAGCAATGAGCAAATGGAGAGCAGTACCTGATAAGCATCCAACAATTAGCAGTAATAATTAACAAATCTTTCTTAGACTATGGTAACATGGAAGCAAAGTACAGACTTCCATGTAAGTTTCAAAATGAAATATAAAGCCTCATGCTCACCCAACCAACCACTGAACCATTCTGCTTTGACAGCATTTATAATTCAAACATCAGCATCAAGTTTGGGAATGCATTTGGAAAACACTTTTGAAAAAAAATGAAATTTTTTTATTTTTTATTTTTACTTTAAATTAAAAAAAAAATGATGTTTTTAGATCATTTTGATGTGCTAATGTAAAAAATGATTTAAAAAAAATAAAAAAACATCATTTTGATGTATTTGATGTATTTCTAAATGAAAAGCACTTTCAAAAACAACTTCAACCACACTGAGCATGTAGCCAACTCGTGTTTTATATCCTAAGAAACATTTAACTTCAGGAGAACATTCAAATTGCAAAACAGGAGACCAAAACACACCTCGTTGCTATCTATGCATATGAGCATTGGCTGGCAAGCTAATTTTAGTGCCGTGACATTACACATGGGCACATTTTGCAGACAATGAGCATGGATAAAAATCTATAAGATGGCAGACTCTTAGCATTAAGCATAACCAGTAACACTAAATTTGGAAGGGCGTGATCTGAATGCCAAATGTCCTCTTAAACTACTGCCACATTCTATGCGATCACAAACTCTTCCATTCTCCATTGATCCTAAAGCAAATGATGGTCTACAAACTTTACTCAAGCATGCTATTGCTAGTAAAAAACAAGACCTGCAGCACATTATCATGCTATCAACATACGTTTAATAGAGCAAAATCAAACCTTGGAAATGGTAAGAGCAGGACTCCACTGCTCTTTGAGGATATCAAGACAAATGCTTCCGTTACTGTTAATGTTGGGATGAAAGACCTTCGTCCTAAATGCAACCTGGAAGGAGTGTAAAAAAAAATATCCCTCAGGAAAACACACGCGCACACAACCAAACAAAACAAAGCCTTTTTATCTAACCACATAAACAAATCAAAATCTGAAATTGCTCCATTGACAGCAAAACAAATTACCTTTGGGGGCTTGAAAGGATAATCAGGAGGGAAATGGATGGTTACTAAAAACACCCCGCCTGCATATGGACTATCAGCAGGTCCCATTATTGTTGCTTGCCAGTGAAACATATCTTCAGCTACAGGACCTGTATTTCCAATCAAAACCCAAGATTTACCAGCCTCCAATTTGAACAGTCCCAGATAAAACTAATCATCCATTGCAAAATAAGTTCAAGCCAAGCACAGTGAAGTTCACATTAAAAAAAAAGCAGAAAAACTGAAACCTTGCTAGATCAGAATAAATAAGAACTGGGCTTTCAGAAATTAAAAAAAAAATGCACACCTGCGCTGCAAGAAGTAGGTGGGTCCTTCTGTAAATCCTTGAGTTCCTTCAAGATACGTTTTGCAGCCATCACCGTTACCTCTCCTCTTCACCTTGTTAAAAACAAAAGAGAAAAAAAAGTTACAAACAGCAGAAAACAAACAAAAAAGAAAGAAAGAAAAAGAGTACCTGAAGATGGGTGGTGGAAGGGGAAATCGGCGATCTGGGAATAAGTTAACGGTGGATCCAACAAAACCGCTGATTTCCCACTCCCCTGGTATCTGACAGACAGTGATGTGGCCGCAGGAGAGGAAGAGGAGGGTCTGCTTTTGTATTTTCGGGATCTCTTGCGGTGTTGTAGGGTCTGTTTGGCGGTGTTGAAATAAAAATTATGCCACCGTTTTAGTGTTTTTCCTCCGTGTAGTCTTATCCTCGAGGGTTAAATGTATTTTTGTCCTTATAAATTTATTAATGTTACACTTTCACCCTCCTAGTTTAAATTTTATTAGTTACTATTATGATCTTTTTTAGATATAAGAGTAGAATTGCTCATGGAACCACTACCTTGTTTGTTTTAGGAGCCTCTTAAAAAGGGAGTTTGAACTTTGCTTTGATTTCTTTTGTGACCTAAAAAAATAATGTTAAAGCACTGCAAACGTGTTTTAAAGCAGACAAAAAAAAAGTGACTTGAGTTATATATTTTAATGATAAAGGATGAATATAAAGATAAATTATAAGAAAAAAGAAGTTATCATGTAATCCTAATTATAACGATTATAAATTTATAATATGAATTATGAGACCGATGCAGCCTCATAAAGAAACATACGAGCCGATTTGCCCGCTTCGCCGGGGTTTTTTATCTTTGTAAAAAAATAATTGATTTTAAAAATATTGTATTTTGTAATCTTAATATTTAATTAGCATAATTGTAATTGATAAAATTTGTTAAAAATGGTTTTTTTCAACTACAATCTGATTGAATATTGCTATTGGCAAAAAAACTTTTGATTAAATTTGTTAAAAAATTTGCTAAGAAGGTGAAATGATTTATTAGGAATTTGTTGCCACGGATACTCTGGTAAAAAAAAAACACAAAAAAAATCGGTTAAAAAAGAACAGCTTATTTGGACAGTAAAAAAGACAAAATACATGTGAAAAAAAGGTTACCGTTCCTCAAAAGGAAAAACAAAAAGAGTCTAAAATATAAATTTAAATTCAAAGCCAAATTTTTTTTGTAAGATTTATTCATTATATTATTATATTAAATATATTTAAGAATACTGATATGAATTTTTTTTGCAAGAAATTGTAGGTCATTTTTTTTATTATATATTTTTAGGCGATAATATTAAAAAAATATTCAACACATATACTTAGTCTCACATAATCTATAGTGTGATCGAAATGGGAAGTGATTTTTATAGTTTTTTAATTGTAGATAACCTAGATGCATTTGTAAAAAAAAAATATGAGTTGTCTGTTTTCCTCAGTTATATTAAATATAACACACTATAAATATAAATATTGCAAAATTTTTGAAAAAATAAATAGAAAAGTTTTTGCGTGCATAATTATTTGTTTGCTGTCTAAAAAGAACAGACAAAATATTTGACACTTATGCGAAATTTAATTTTTATTTAAGCGACATTTAATGTCATAAAATAGCTCAACACCCCCTAATATAACAATAGCAAAATATATAATTGTATTCTAGGTCATTATTTTTCTCTATCTAAATATTTTTAGGCGATAATATCCAATAAATATTAAAACATCTAAGTAGTTTTACTGTCTAAAAAAGTTTTACTGTTTTCCCTAGTTATATTAAATATAACACACTATAAATACAAATATTGCAAATTTTTTGAAAAAATAAATAGAAAAGTTTTTTCGTGCAGAATTATTTATTTGCTGTCTAAAAAGAACAGGCAAAATATTTGACACTTATGCGAAATTTAATTTTTATTTAAGCGAAATTTAATGTTATAAAATAGCTCAACACCCCCTAATATAACAATAAATATATAATTGTATTGTAAGTCATTATTTTTCTCTATCTAAATATTTTTAGGCGATAACATCCAATAAATATTAAAACATCTAAGTAGTTTTACATACTTTAATTTGACACAAATATACAAATATATCATTAATTTGACATACTTTAAATAATATATTTAATTTAAAGGAAAGAATTGAAGTAAATAAATATTAAAACATCTAAGTAGTTTTACATACTTTAATTTGACACAAATATACAAATATATCATTAATTTGACATACTTTAAATAATATATTTAATTTAAAGGAAAAAATTGAAGTAAATCCAAATATTGAAATTCTATAATTTAAAACAAAACCTGGAAAAAAAATCGAAATCAAACTTGAAATCAAAAATTGCATAGAAGGATAAAATTGAAAAAAATCAAACTTTGATACTGAAAATATTAAAGATTTATAATCAATTTGCATGGAAGGATGAAATTGAAATAAATGAAAACTTTGAAACCGAAATGATATAGATTTCCGGCCCAATTCGAACAATTCAAAGCATGAGGACCGATTTGAAACTTCAAGATGTAATCAATTTCAATTGAAGGACGAAATTGAAACAAATTAAGGGCAAGAGAAACAAATTACAACGTTCAGGGACTGAAATGAATGTTGACAAAAAACAATTTAGCTGACGTCATGTTGCGCAGGCAGGAGAGAGAAATGGAGGGGGCAAATTCAAACGACCATTGACACGTATACAGACATCATCGTGTTACACGCGCCGCCCCGTGTGGAAGAGAACATGCCTGAAAATCATTTTAGACGCCGGTTGGGCATTTTCTGACGCCATAAGACGTCGCACGCGCCGTCCAAAAAACGCGTCAGCGCTGCAACGAACGGCGCGTCCAGAGACGCGCCATCAGATGTCAGCGGGAAATAATAAAAAAAGAATGGCTAATTACCGTGAAGCCCCTCCCCCTCAGACGTGGTTTTTGTCCGTTTCGAGGGACAAAACCGTCAATTAACTGTTACATGAAATATTAAAAAATCCAATACCTGACCGGACGAACCGGACCGGAACGGACCGGTTGTGGTCAATGACCGTCCAACCCCTAAAACTGGCGGCGTTTTTTGTCGTTTTCGGGGGGCTTTTTTGTTAAATCACTGTGCAAAAATCAAAAAAAAAAGCGGATGTACACCCGCGATTCACCGTGACAAATTGCCACTCCACAGTGGCAATGAGTCACGGTGTACAGTAAAAATCCCACCTCTTTTAGCTATAAGGTAATAGAAAAATAAATTTGATAAACTCAAAGCGGGATGCTAAAAACAAAAAAGAAAACATGCAAAAAATATTAAAAAGAAAGATCGATATGAACTCGAACCAATATCTTATATTCATGACACGAGTCATGAAACAAGATTGACCATGTCAAAAAAGAGAGTAAAGAGACCCAATCTGAACAATCTAATGTTAAAAGATGAATATCATTTTTAAAATATGATAATACGTGACTCGGATCGTGAGACCACATTATTGTCATAAGAAACAAAACAAAAAAATAAAGATGCTTAATCTTCAATACCCCTAGTGTCGAGTTACAAATTCAAAAAATAAAATCGGTCAATAGTTTATGAAATTAAATTTTTCAGGGTATTTTAGACATTGAATGCCAATAAAACATTTAAATATCATTATAATAGCAAATAAATATTATTTAAAATATATTTTTGCATTTCGAAACAAGTTATAAGGTTTTAATATGCAAATTCACATAAAAATGTGAGTTTGTATACTCTTTCTTCTCACTTTTATCTTAATTTAAAAATAAAAAAATAAAATGAAAAATAGGTCATTTAATAGTTAAGATATTGGAACTTCCAGAAAATCTAAATGGTAAAAGTAAAGTTTAGCGTAAACCCAGGTTAAAAAAAAATAAAAATAAAAACCCAACTACTTAAAGTAAAAAACTTGATTGACTTGCTATGGTCCTGTCTGTATATTTAATGATTGTTTATTTGGTTTTATTATAATAATTATTTTTTAAAATATTTTTTATCTGACATAATAAACCAGAGCGACTAAAAAACTAAAGATAATAATTTAAAACTACTTGTCTTTTTTATATTAATTTATTATTTTTTTGAGCTCTACATCCAAATAAATACCAAGTGGGAGCGACAATCACAGCCACTTGATTTGCATACCTCTTTCTCATCAGCCATCAGAACATCTATCCTCTTCCTATTCCATCAACGAAAAGAAGCCGTTACCTGCTGTAAGACGACAAGTTTTCAGCCTTTTCACTCTCCTTGAAAAGAAGAGGAATTCTTCTGTGCTTCAGTATGCATTTGAGATCATTGCATCCAATCTCTATCGAATTCACTGATTTTTTTATTCAGATCTAATTGCAAGAGATGAAAGCGAGATTTCATTTTTTTAATTAATAAGTTAATTAGTTTTTGATCTGATTGCAGGTTTCCTTTATTTGATTAAAAATGGAGGAAGAGAGGAAGAAGAAGCGAAGCAAGAAAAAGAAAAACAAACAGAACAATCATGGTAACAGTTTTAGTAATCAAGCAACGGAACACGACGTGTCGGTTGATAATAATAATAACAATAAGAGTCAGAATCATGGTAATGAGAATGATAATCAAGTAATAGAGGTATCTTCAAATGGTGATGCTGTGGATGTGGAGGATTTTATTACACCTAATGACAAGCCCAATGGAGCCGCACCGCAATCTGTAAGTTTTTTTTTTAATCCAATTATTATTGTTATTTTTCGTGTTTGTCTTATTAAGTGGGTTTGATTTGTTCCTAGTGTATTAATTGATATATAAACAGAGAATGAACCACTTGGTCTTGTTAATAGAAAATGGAAAAGGAAAAAAAGAGAAAGAAATTGTTAGATCATTTGAATGAATGGATTATTGTCATGTTAAAGGTAATTTTTTTGAGTTTTTTTCTTTCATAAATTAAGTTAAATTTTGATTAATAATGATTACCCGAGAGTCGCATTGTCATTTGCTACACTTTACCATGATCACTATAGTTTTGCTAGCAAGAGGTCTGGAATTTTTTTTTTTATACATGTGTTTCTTGCACTAATCGGTCTGGGTCACGCAGATGAACGTATTGATTAGCTCAATGTAAGTGTTACTGGTATAGGATTGCTGCTATACTTTAGGATTCTCGTTTTGTTTCCATCTCGAAGCCCCCCCTCCCCTCCCCGCCCCTCCCCTTTTTTTTTTTTGGCTTTCAGTGCTGTGATTATAAGAATTGGAACCATGATTCTCTTGATTTGATGTCGCGGGAACTTCTCAGCATGTCTACAAACTCAAATTCAGAAGCCTGGCAGCCTGCTTAAATTTTTGCGAGACTGCACAATTTGTGAAATTATTATTATTCAGTTATTCCCTTGGAAATTTTGCGGGAGTAGGCAATATGTGACAATTTGTATTTTTTGTATTCCTTTATGTAAACTTCTGAGATTTTGGTTCATGGTGTTTTTTTTTTTTCTCTTTGCTTACATTTTTTTTTCGTGTCAAGGAAAGATTGGATAATAAGTGTGACCATTTTCCGGTTGCTACATGTTTTCAGATTCTTCTTCATTTTGCTACTTACATTTAGATTTTCTGTAGGATTGACTGCTGATAATGATCCCATCGTTTTAAAATTCTGTTTTGTAGTCCATCTTGGCTGAAGCAGAGAAGCAGCGGTGGCTTCAAAAAGAGGTGACACATTCACTCAGTTGGCTTTTCATTCTTTATTCTTTCCCTCCTCTCTATTTACATAATTGGGTGTCTTTGTTTTTAACAGTAGATTTAAATAGGAAATATCTTTCTTTCTCTTTTGTACAGGTTGCTTTACAAGATACAATCAAACATTTACAAAATGAAACTGATTCACTCATAAAGACACAGGTGCTGAATTGTATTTTGTGAATTATCACGGGCATGCGTGCCTGTACAAAAGACTCTCTTCCTGTTTTTATCTTGAATTGTTCTTTTTTGTTTTAATTTAAGAAGTAACTTACTGCATTTAATAGGGTACCTTTGAAGAGACAATCAAACAATTACAAGATGAAAATGATTTACACATACAGAAAGAGGTACTGTGAAGTTAATCTAAATATGGGAATGTACTTGACAATTTTTTTTCTGAATTACCAAACACATTTCGTGTTGTAATATTACACTAGTTTCTTTGTATTAACATCTATGCAAAGCATGAAGGAATTTACTACATTCTTTTTACATAATTGGATATCTTTGTTTTTAACATTGGATTTAAATAGGAAATATCTTTCTTTCTTTCTTTTTGTACAGGCTGCTTTACAAGATACAATCAAACATTTACAAAATGAAACTGATTCACTCATGAAGACACAGGTGCTGAATAATATTTTGTGAATTATCATGGGCTAGTGTGCCTGTGCAAAATACTCTTCCTGTTTTTATCTTGAATTGTTCTTTTTTGTTTTAATGTAAGAAGTAACTTCCTGAGTTTAACAGGCTACCTTTGAAGAGACACTCAAACAATTACAAGATGAAAATGATTCACACATACAGAAAGAGGTAATATCAATGCATCTAATGGTGGGATGAAATGGATAAATGTCTTGAACTTCCAAGAGGCTAGTTTTTTCTACCTTTTCTCCTAATCATGTAATTCGTCTGTGTGCAATATTTTTTTTGCAGGCTTCATTAGAAGATACAATCAATCAATTAAGAAGTGTAAACAATTCATGCATAAAGAAAGAGGTAGCACAATTGTTAGATAGATGGAGAAACGTGCTGATTTTATGTTTAGATAGGAAAATTGTGTTAAGAAATGTATTATGTTTGGACAGGAAAATAGTGTTCTCTCTCCTCTTTTTCAATCATGTTACTAAAGTTCCAATCCTTTTGTTTGATATTTGTTGGGAAGAGGGAGTAACCTAACTATATTTTTTACAGGCTACCTTTGAAGATACAATCAAACAATTGCAAACTGAAAATGATTCGCACATGGAGAAAGAGGTGATATAAACGGGCAGATAAATCTGTGTGAATTTTATACTCAATGTACTTTTACAGTCTGGCCTAAATGGATAATTTGCAGGCTGGTTTAGAGATGAAAATCATACAATTGCAGAGAGATAAAGATTTCTGGCTTCAGAAAGAGGTACTTTTGGTTTTATATAGATAGGCTTGTAACAAAACTTTTCTCTTTTGGAACATTTAACACATTCAATGGCATTTCTCATTAACATGATAAGCCTTGAAACCATCATTGAAAAACTGTGTATAAATATGCAGGTTGACTATACTCAGCTTCTTTATAAGATTGCCAGCTATATGTTTTTATAAATAAGCATCAAATGCAGCTTATAAGATGAGCTGTTAATTTATAGTCACATCAAATGCAGGTTGGCCTGGAGGAGAAGCTTAATCACTTACTGGATGAGAAGGCTGCTCTGGGTATAAAAGTGGTATATTTCTTGCCTCACAAGCTTTTTAATGAAAACATATAAGAAGAGTTTAGATGATTGGCATCACATTTCAATTTTGGTCCTTGGTTGTGCACTCATGAGAAATATTGCTCAATAAGTTTTTAGAAATTTTGTGTGTATAGTTGAATAACTTATTGATATGTTCCACAGGCAAGCATGGAGGAAAAAATTGGACAATTAGATAGTGAGAAAGATTCTTGGGCTAAATCAGAGGTACCTTTTGTTATGTAAATATGCCTTTTCCCATGTTTTTTTCCTTTCTCACAGGAATTTGTTTGGTTAATTAGTGAGCTGAGCTCTCACTTACCTTTTGGATATTGGCTGTTTCATGTTGTATATGCATTCAGGCATGCAGGTTCTTGAATTGAAATGTGGGTGAGTGGAGAGATGTCCTTGTTAATGTTTATTGGGTTTTGGGATATCTAGATTACTAGATGTGATGTCTAAAGAAGGGCCTACTTTTTTTTCTCTCATTGAAAATAAAAGGCATCACAGCATATTTACACATGTCCAACTTCAATTGCACTGCTTCCATTATAACAAAGTGCCCTTTTTTTCTTTTTTTGGTTTGTTCCCAAATATAGATTCTGTTATTGAAAAGGCAAAGTAAGATTTCTTTACTCTTCTATGTAATTGTTATTGAGAATCAAATATAATTCTCTATCTTCAAAAGTTTCTCATTTAAAAGGGTGATTTTGGAAAATAGATCAGGTGCTAAAACATTTTCATCAGCCATGCTTAGCATGCAGTTGGCCAGAAAGTAAAGCTCTTTGGGACAATTGCCTTATTCTCTTTTGATAAATGAAGATTTTCAATTGTATATGTATATAAAAATTCTACACATGACAAAGGAGAAAAAGTGGTTAAGTGCTCGTTGTATGTTGTTTACTTGGAAATGGTCGGAGGGTTGCACAATGATGTTGTACTCAGAGAAGGATTTGGGAAGGAGAGGAGAGAAGAAAGGGTAGAGAAGTAGAGCAAATGAAATGGGAGAAAACTAGAAGAATATTTTGAAGGTCATTGTAAACTGTAATAACCATAATTTCTAAATAAGAAATAACATGCAATAAGATTTCAAGTATAAGAGAACAAATATTTTGAAGATGTTCCATTACTCCTGCATTGCTGTAGCATGTATCTATTGGAGCTTGTTTTTATCTTTTTTTCTAGTCATCAGATTGAATTATCAAAGCATTAATGTATATGCTTCTAATTTTGCATATAAATGATTTTACGCAGAATACAACCAAAGAAATCATCAGTAGAATGAATATCGACATCACAAGTCTACGAATGCAGGTATATAGTTTTATCCATGCAGTTATGTTCACATCACTGCTACTGCTCTTGCTGCCAAATGAACTTAAAATATGCTTGTAAATGTTGTTCCCATGTGCTCTTGTTCAAGCTAATTGTTGATATATTTGGTTATCCCTAGGGGCAGTGTGTGTAGGGCACGGTCAATATGCAGCATAACCTTGTTTTTGTTCTGATATGGAAATTAAAACAAAGCCTGGCAGGTGGTGGAGCTGGAATATTCCAGGAATAGTCTCGTGAAAGAAAACCAACAGCTGAAGGAAAGTGTCTCTGACCTGAAGTTACAGCTTCAAAATGTTGAGACTCATCAGAGCATCTCCTCTGCTAACACATCAGAACTTGGAAAGGTTTGTCATCCAGTCCCCTGCTTGTTGGCTTATTGGAAGTTAAATTCATGGTCATATGTCATTGAGTTTTTGCTGTTGAACACTTCCTCGCTGTACACTTTCTTTCAGTTGTACATTGAGATGCTATGCTCTTTTTTTTCTCTTCACATTTCTGACGAATTGTGAATAAACATACTGAAAAGCTGCTGTTTTTGATGTAGAATGATGCTGAAAAAGAGGACTTGAACTCCCAGATTGAAGCAGCTTGTGCACTGGTGGACAAATTGATAACTGAAAATTCAGAACTTGTTGAGAAAGTAATGAACTGCAATTCTGATTTCCCTCTTTGATTCTCTGTTCATGTTTATAGTTCTCTCCTATTCTTTAACTAATTCAAATGCTTTTAATAAGGCTTTATGTGTATGGTCTTTAAGTGGGTGTTGACGATGAAATATATGCATTGACCGAGTTTGTCGGTTCCATGCATGTGTGGGTTCGGATGCGTGGTTTGCCTTTGCACTCGTGTGCGATGCGTTAGGCAGGTATCATGACTTCAATCATCTAACACAACATTTGTTTCTCAGGTGAATGAGTTGTTCATCAAACTTGACCAGCAAAAGACAGCAGCTGGTCTTTCTTTATCAACCGGAAGTGATGCCATCCTCGGAAATTCTGAACCTGCTCCTCACATGTCTGAACCAAGCGAGACTGCATTGGATCTCAAGTCAGAGTCCTTGGACGCAGAACCTCTTGCTGCGGTGCTTCTACAATCTTCAGAACCTGACACCGAAGAAATTGTGCAAATCCCATTGGATGATAGTGAAGTGTCAGATGTGGAGATGCAAGCTGTCGAGACTGATGATAAGAGCGGAGTGCCACTCACGGATGCTCCGCTGATCGGAGCTCCTTTCCGGTTAATATCATTTGTTGCTAAATATGTCAGTGGTTCTGACCTGGTCAACAAAGATGACTTGAGCTAGGATACATAATCCTTCCTCCTTTCAGCCATTTTTTTTGCCCTTGTACAATTTTTTATGCAGTAGAGATGGACCAAATTCTCGAGCCATTACACTGTATTTTATAGACATACCGCACATGTTAGCTCATCAAAGGGAAAGATAACATGCAGAGTTAATAACTTTTGACACACCATATTTTTTTTTTTTATCTTGATCTCTTCTCTTTCTTTAACTAATTGACGAGTCGTCTAGAATTTCGTACGGCCTGTTGGCAACGCCTTAAGCGGCGTCGTGTTATCACCAGCACGCAAAGTGACATTTTCAATTTTGCTCCCCTGTAACCTATCATTCTTCGCCACATCATCACCAGGAGAAAAATATTTCTCCTCCACGCTTGTCTTGTCCTACAGAAAAATAATTCATTAGCAGCCGTCTGATTTGAATGCCTTCTATCATCAGCAACCATCGTGCACGATACAGTGCTTTATAAAGTAACGTATGAGCAGCCAATGAGAAAGGAGAGGTGAAGTCACTAAACCAGTAAGAAACAAACACGTGGAGAATCTACGTAGCAGTTCGTTTGAGGCCGTTATGTTAAAAGGTCAGTCTTTCTTCATGTGTTTCATCCCGTCATTGCGAACTGCGTCTTTGAGGAAAAGAGAAGCAGCTAAGTAATTGGAAAATGGAGGCACGCGGCGGCAACAGCTTCCGTCGATTCTTGGTGCTGGCCTTTTGCGTAGCCGGGATCTGGTCGGCTTACATATATCAAGGCGTTCTTCAAGAAACTCTGTAAGCTAGTTTTTTCTACGTTTTGTTTATTCATTTAGTAATTAATTTTAAATCAAATTTGAAAGCATTATCATTTATTTTTATTTAGATCGACGAAGAGATTTGGTGCAGACGGGAAGAGATTTGAGCATCTTGCGTTCTTAAATCTTGCGCAAAGTGTAGTTTGCTTTATTTGGTCTTACATAAGTGAGTATATGTTTTTCTGATATAATTTTGTTTAAAAAATAATTAAATTAAAATGGATTAATTTAAATTGTTATTTTCAATACAGTGTTAAAGATTTGGTCGACGGGCGGCGGCCGCGGGGGTGGCGGTGCTCCATGGTGGTCATACTGGAGTCCTGGCATTACAAATACAATTGGGCCTGCTATGGGAATTGAAGCCCTAAAGTATATTAGTTACCCTGCCCAGGTCTTGGCCAAATCATCCAAAATGATTCCAGGTCGGTCCCTCCGATCCTCGCTAAGTACTCTTCTGATGTAGTGCTTCCTTTGCTCAGATAAAAAAGTGGGATTGAGTATGGGTGGTTGTTACAGTGGATTCCACTTTTATATGTGAGAGAGGCAGCACCTAGTAATTTATCTTGAATAACTGATGGATGGATTGGAACTTTTGAATTGTGCAGTGATGTTTATGGGCTGTTTGGTATATGGAGTAAGTTACACTGTTCCCGAGTATCTTTGTACTTTCCTTGTTGCTGGAGGGGTGTCTTCATTTGCTCTTTTGAAGGTGAGGAACAAATTTAATTAGTTGCATTGTGATTGTTTCTGTTGAATGATTGTTCTTAGTTCTTGCTTGGGTTTTGGTATGATTTCAGACTAGCTCGAAGACAATTAATAAGCTAGCACATCCAAATGCACCAATTGGATATGGCCTTTGTTTTTTGAACCTTGCATTTGATGGATTTACTAATGCGACTCAGGATTCACTTAAAGTTAGGTATGTTTATCGGTACAGTTCAAACTCTTATTCTTGTTGTTATTTTCTTTTTTACTATTTCAGTGTGCTGGCTGTGTATCATATTGTTACAGTCTTCTGTTGTCTTAAGGGTCAGAGAGTTGAAGAAGATTGGTTCTATTTTGTTTTTTTCATCATTTTAATGAAGCAACAATTTTTTTTCTAGAAATTATTAGGTGAGCTGAGCTGCAACTCCTCCTAGGAAGATCTTTAGCTAATCTGTTGGGAAAATCCTCTCATATGATTCTAAATTGATGCCCTTTCTGGAAAGAATCTTTTATCTTAATGGAGCGGGAGACTGTGAAGTCAGGTTGTGTTGTCTCTCTCTGAAGTATGGGTTTATCATCTTCTGGTTTGATGGCCTGTAACACCATCTAAGTTGTGTTAGTGGTTTCAGCGTCCTGGGAAAAAAGTATCAAGTATGGTGGTGTTTTTTAGACTGGAGTTTGCCAATGGAATATTTGAGTCCTAAGTGCTTGGTAGCTTATGGTTATGTTGAGTTGTTTGGTGTACGAGGGATATCTACTGAAGTGCATTGGTTCTTCAACATAACCAGGAGGGATTTTGGTTTTCTGGATTTTTTCTTCTGCTTAAGATGATATCTGTCTTCTTGGTGATCTTTGGGTGGTGGTGCCATTTCAGTTTCAAAAACGGGTTTTCTAATTGTGCCTTCACCTTTTTATAGTAATTTAATCTAGCCAAATCCTTATAAAATAAATAAACAAATAATAAACTGCGCAGCTATGAAGTTTATGTGCGTAAAATCATATAATGTTGGGAAGTATCCCCAGAACTTTCCTTTTCTTCCTTCTTCCTCTCTCTCTCTCTCTTTATAAAAACTTGGGGATATTTAACACTCATTCTTCTTTTCACTCTATATACATCTCCAGTTCTAAAGCATCTCTCTTTGTGCTGTTCAGGTATCCAAAGACAAGTGCTTGGGATATAATGATGGGAATGAATTTGTGGGGCACCATATACAATCTGATCTACATGTTTGGCTGGCCACATGGTATTGGCTACGAGGCAGTCGAATTCTGCAAGCAGCATCCAGAGGCCGCATGGGACATTTTGCTATACTGCCTATGCGGTGCTGTGGGCCAGAATTTCATATTCTTAACCATTAGCCGATTCGGGTCTCTCGCGAACACAACCATCACCACAACCCGCAAGTTTGTAAGCATTGTGGTTTCTTCATTGCTTAGCGGCAATCCTCTGTCAGCAAAACAATGGGGATGTGTAGCCATGGTTTTCTCAGGGTTATCATATCAGATATACCTCAAGTGGAGAAAATTGCAGAAACCGCAGAAGAAGAGAAAGCCCATGTGAGACCACAGCAATTTTGAACTTAATACGTACATCTCTCTCTCTCTCTCTCAGTATCTTTTTATTTTTTATTTTTTTACAATCATTCTGTATCCGTAAAGATTCAGCAGTTGGAAATTTACAGAACTTCTAGTAGGAATTGTAAAATGTAATCGAATAGATGCTTTACTAAGGTACTGCATGACGCCTTCGTTCTACTACTTTCTTCTGATGAACCGCGGTGGCCTTGTTTGTTTTTGGACTTGTTCATCTGAATAATGCTACGAATTCTAAAATCAGTAGAATAGAACAATTACACCAGTAGCATGTCATCTTTTACAACTCTCAATTGAGTATATTAACTTTTTATTTTTAGTTTTTTTAGAGCTCCTTTTTTTCTCGAAGCTTTCAATTTCTGTCCAATATGATGATGATGTATGCATGCTTCTGCCGGGTATAAAAATACAAGTGCAAGAATTTTATTTTCTTCTATTTTGGTACAGTGACTCTTTTGACTTCACCACTTAGATTTTTTGGCATTTTTTTCATTTTCTAATTTGTTTTTTTTTTTCCAAACTAATATTAAACTCATAAAAGACCCCATGTTATGCCGATCAGAATACTCATACAAACATTCTTGCCAGACATTCTTGGGGAAGTCACTGTGGAATTTGTTAATCAGCTGCTGCGTTGAAGTCTAAAAAAATCTGCCCCAGAATGAACTAGGCCTTCTGGCTCTACCAGACATTCTTGCCATGCAAGGCACATTCAACGCGGTGCTTACTCTTTTTTTTCTTCTTCTGTTTTTTTTCTGGTGCCTATCTCCCCTGACTAGGGTTTGCTGCTTGAATCTTTTTTGCTGATTTAAATCAAGAGTAGATTGATGCCAATTTGCTCATGGATGATAAGAAAGCAGACTAATGCAAACCAAGGAAGGCATCGATTTTTATTTCTTCAGAAACTACTGCTGTTACAAATACAATGATAGCTTGGAGGCAACAAAAGCTAGTCACACCAAATTTGTTATACCTAAAATTGCTAAGACAATCAAATTGCGAGAGAGCCTCTGTAGTCTGGGAAATCTCGATGTGGCATATTAATTACGGGGGGGGGGGGGGGGGGGGGGGGGGGGGGGTTTGAGTATCTGGTCCCTTGTTCTCCTCCTCTGATGACGGGCGGTTCTCAGATTCAGATGGCCTGACTTCTTCAATCATCCTAACCACTTCGTCCATGCTAGGCCTCATGTCTGGTACTACTGCCACACAGGCCATTGCTATTTGAAGCATCTCTACCATCTCCTCTTCAATGTTTTGGTATCTCATTAGCTCCTCGTCAAACACTTCTGCAGTCCATTCCTCTCGGACAACAGACTGGACCCATCTCGGGAGATCAATCACCTCATCATGACCTGGTGGTTGGACGGGTGCTTTTCCTGTCAGCATCTCCAGGAGGACAACACCGAAACTGTAGATGTCGGATTTTTGAGTAGATTTTCTTGTATCAATCACTTCTGGAGCTCGGTAGCCCGCACTTCTTGAAGGGACGCTAGGGTAACTCAATAGAGGAGTTAAACCAAAATCTGAGATGCATCCGTGGAGGTCTTGCATCAGGAGTACATTGGAGGACTTAATGTTGCCATGAATGAATTTCCCTCCACTAGCAGAATGGATATAGGCAATGCCTTTTGCAGTTCCAAGGCAGATCCTTACTCTGGATTCCCAATCTAGAGCAGTTCGTCCAATTTCCCTGTTCCCTGCAGGTCACACATATGGAGATCTATGATGACAAGTTGAACCATACAATTAAAAAAGATATAACTGCCATCAGAAATAGAGAGGAGGCCGTTAACGTTGTTCTTCATTTAAAATTAATAATCCCAAGCTAAACACGATCATTGTCTTTTCACCAAAGTATGAAGCAAATTATATTCTTTGAACTCTGTATTTTTTTATTTAAGCATACTATACAAAGTCTAGTTATCTCTGACCGATCAGTCACAAAACATGCAAGCAAAGGAACATTTCTTGGAAGAGAACAAGATGGCAAGAGAATCATACCATGCAACGCCGAGAAAAAGCTGCCAGATGGTGCATAGTCATAAACCAAGAGTTTCTCATCCTTGGAGTAGTAATAAGCACGAAGAGGCATGACATGTGGGTGCTGGGCTACACTCCCAACAATCTCCATCTGTTGCTCAAACTCCTTTTTCCCAACCACTACTTCTTTCAGCCTCTTCACAGCCACCGTCATACCCTCCTCCAAGATGGCCTTATAGGTTGTCCCATAACTCCCCTTTCCTAGCACTTCAGCTGAAGCTCTTAACAAATCCTCAAGGTCGAAATTGCAAGAACCTCCTCCAAAAAACACCAGCTTGTTCTTCTCAGCTTCTTGCACCCCACTCCCAAAGTCCTTACTAGGCTTCTCAGTCCTCCCCCCCTTCCCTTTTAGCACACCTTTACTTTCACCACTTTTTTTCTTCACACAGCAAACCACGATCATTACAAGTATAAACAGAAGCAATGCAGAACTTCCAGCTGCAATACCAATGATACATCCCCTACTTAGTTTCTTCTTGGAGCCATCACCTGGTCTTTTAGTTACTGTAGGAGGTGGCGGTAACGAAGTGGGGCTCGGAGAAGGTGAGGGGGTAAATATATAACACGGTTTTAGAGGTGGTCCACATAGAGTATTGTTCCCTTCAAAGGATGAGGTAGGAAACTTTTGGAGGGCAGCTGGAATAGAACCATTCAAGAGGTTGTAGCTCAAATTTAATTGCGTGAGCCCCGATATATTGAGTTCAGGTATGGGTCCTGAGAGTAAATTGCTTTGGAGACTCAAGCTAGTAAGGCGTGTTAAATTTTGTATGGCAGCTGGAATAAGTCCAGTGAAGGAATTGAATGAAAGGTCAAGCAAGCTGGTCTGGGGAGGGAGGGAAGATGGGATGTTACCTGAGAAATTATTATGCTGAAGAAATATGGAGTGGAGCGAAGGAAGGGAGAGTAAATCTGCTGGGAGGTCCCCGTTTAGGAAGTTGGACCGGAGGCTGAGGATGGTTAGGGCATCCAGTTTCCCGAGTGTTTTGGCTGGAATAGGACCGTAGAGTCCAACGCCAGGGAGGTGGACAGCAACCACACGAGAGCCTTCTTTGTTGCAAGCAATACCAACCCAAGAGGAGCACGTCGGGATACTAGATTTCCAGTTAAGTTTTGGGCCATGAGGAACTGCTGAAGCAAATTCAAGGAGGGCTTGTCTGTCAGAATCGAGGGCAGCCACGCTATGGTGAAGGAAAAGCAGCAATAAAGACCATGTCAATGCCACAGAAAATGAGAGCATCATCATAGAGTCTGCTGATGAGATGTCCACCTGGTGCTTATAAATTCTCCATTTTCCTGGCACAGCAAAAATACTTGAAAAAATGAACTAGTGCAGCATAATGACTAAATAAAACGTTTCATAGTTTATAAAAAGCATGATTAACGAAGGAAAGTAACTGGCACTCAATCACAATTCACAGATTCTAAACAGAAAAGAACTAGAAAGCATAAAATCTCACGAGCATTGGCCTTATATGACAAATGGTGCTGTAAAAAAAGCTATACAACAGCCACGAGCATCGATGCCAAGAGTCGTCGTCTTCACGAAAGCTAGCCTACCCTTAAATAAAACTAAGACTCATCACTAATTTATAATGCAGAGATCAATCAACACTGACATTATCAAAAAGCATTTCGTTTCCTTTTCCACTTGGATCCAACTGCCTACTGTGAGCCCCATAATAACACTCAGGACCAAATTTTGTGAGCCCCATAATAACACCCAGGACCAAATGCTTTGTTAGCCAGTAAAAGAAAAGCAGAAAAAGACATGATGTCACCCTAGCATTAAAGGAGCAAATCTATGACATAGATAATCGTTGACAGGAAGAGTCTCTGCTTGCTAAAATAGTTTTCTCCTAAGTTGTTTCCACCTTCGTTTTTCCATTGAGCATTGAACACTAGTATACGAGTATGGAAACTCTGACACTCCAATTACATGGTAAAACGAAAGAACATTTGAATAAATAACCGAGTCAGGACATGGGCATGTGTTGTATCAAACACAAACCCCTGTCGAATATCTGATACCGGGTCCGAGCAACATAGGTTTTCACCTTCATAATCGTCTCAAAAGTTCTTCTAATACCTAACACAAGTCTCTCTAAAAACACAATTAAGTATCGAAACCCATCAACATCATCTATTAAGGACTAAGAGGAACAAAAAAAAAAGAAAAAGCAAAAGAAATTCCCTTCCTTTCTATCTAAAAAGATAAAGCAAAAGCAACTGAAGAATGTAATTTTTCAGCCTTCCTAATTTCTTCTAATTCCCTAATGCGTAAAGCCAGTTAGTAATCACCAATCCATTTGATCACAGAATAAGAATCAAAGCTAGCAAACTTCAAATTCACTTAAAGGACTAACTAATTTCTTACACCGCAGTAACCTTTTATAGTGAAGGAATCGGGAAAAGTCGTCCCTTCTCTTAACCTGAAATATCTTATTTATAGCTTAAATTTTCGGATTTAATTAAGCTTAATCAAACAGTGACCACAGCCACGCAGGGGGGGAAAAAGAGGCAAAATGTGGCAATCAAATATCTTCAATTTTCCTGCACTTTTTCTCAGCAACCAACGGACAAATTAACTTCCGAATTCAAAATTCAAAAAAACGAAATGCAAAGAATTTCTGTATCATCAAGCTTAATCCAACGGAGAACACATATACATGTACACAAATGCATACATACACAGAACACACACGTATACTTAAAATAAACACACAGCCAAAAGATAATGCAAAATGTAGCAATCAAATTTCTTAAAATTTCCTGCACTTTCTCAGCAAACAAACATGCAAACTTGCGAATTCAAAACTCAAACAAAGAAAACGAAAAGAAAAGTCGTGCCAGTTAATTAAGCTTAATCAAACCGAGACTACACACACAATAATACAAAACGTCGTAATAAAATCTCCTACACTTTCGCAGAAACAAAACAGAAAAACTTGCAAGGAAATACACAGAGAGTGAGAGTGAGAGTTGAAACCTAAAAACGGATCGGGAATATCGGGAGCAGCGCATCAGTCATAGCCGTTAGAGGTAGTAGGAAAAAAACAGCAAGCATAGGAAGAGAGTAGAGGCATCAGAGACAGCTCTAGCAAGGAAATTAAAAGAAAAAAGGTTGTGTAGAGGTAGCTGAAGCTAAAGCTGTAACGGCATTGCTTCATAAACACGCTTTCTTCTGCCGATTCTGTTTTTAAAAAATAGTAGGCTTCTTCGTCAAGCTAACGCTGTGGCCATAACCATAAGCCAGTGAGCCACCAAATCAGTAGCTTAGTGCAGATCTCAATGATTCATTCTCTGTTGACCTTAATTAAGAGCAAGATTAATCACCTTTGTTTATTAATTAATTCTAGTTTGATTAATTATATAAAACTGCCATTTTTAAGTACTAATTTAAAGGGACCGATGCGCATTCATTTCGGTGTTTGATTAATAATAACAGGGCAAACTACAAACAGGACCTCGAATTATCGAATTGTTTTTGATTGGGTCCCTTATCGACTAATATTTTATAAAATCCGGCCCTGCTGACCCGGTCCTTAGCCCGGGCTGAGCTTCAAAAAAACTCAACTTGGCAGCACAATCCATTGCCCGGCTCATCTGGTTTTTTTAATAAAATAATATTAGCATAAATTCATTATAGAATTGTCTTTTTCTCTGGAACGAAGCATGTTTTTGATTAATTTTCACCGTATGTTTCTTTCCGGGTTTTTTTTCTTGTTATGTTTGACAGCATTTTCTACAGTTTTGCAGAGCAAACATGAGATCTCATGTCATCAAAGTGCAATGTATATAGATAGATCGATTACTGGCTTACACATTCATCGGAATTAAAGTAAGGACACACAGAGCTGATCATAGTTTTATTTAGGTGGTGGTGGTGGTGGTGTAATGGGTTCGTTCATTTCGACAAGGTCGATGATGACTCAGGCAATATTATTGCAGAAAGCGTAGAGTGAAGTTCCACCAGTCCAAGTAGGGTGGAACCTTGCCAGGCCAATGGAGTAGCCATTTCCGAGATAAATGCACCCGTGACCTGCTGATACGCCGCCGTATACGGTTGCGCCAGTGTTGTATGACCATAGAATATTGCCGGTTTTGGCATCCATTGCATAAATGGGGCCATTGGGAGCCACCGATCCTGCAAAAAGTACATCGTTGACTGTCGTCACAGGTCCTTGAGCAGCTTCGTTGCTGGGGTTTGCTGTGGACCACAATATTTGGCCTGAATTTGCATCCAATGCTACCCATGCTCCTGCTGTCGTTGTTTGATTCGACGGCGCCAGTGTGAACCTCTCTCCATTGCTGTTGACAATGTTCGTATACACTGTCCTCCCATCCGTAGCTGCTCCCCATGTCCCTCCTTCCTCCAAACCACCCGGTCCTGCCAGCTACATAAATAGAAAACACATCTTATTGGCGAAGAACCCTTTGTTTTCTTTTTGTGTTTCTATCATTCTTCACTGGTTTCGATCGTGCTTACCTTAGACCAGACTATGAATCCGGTGTCTCGATCCAGAGCGAAGGCGAAGCCACTCTTTTGCACAGCCACTGCAATGTCACGTCTGGTTCGATTAGCAACGATGGTGAGCAGCATCGGTGCCTCTCCGAAATCTGCATCCAGGTTAGGTCCTGGAGGGCAGTCAGGGTTGTTAGGAACCAAACATGCAAAGTAAAAAACATCATAGCCACCCAGTTGTCTTGCCCATTTAATCCCTCCAGTATCAATATTGATGGCCAGAATCGAGTCGAAGTGGATATCTGGCCCGATGCACTGGTCTGGCTGGGTTGGTTTTTCTGTCTGGTTATTCTGTGCTTCTTGGCACTGGGTCACTTCTCGAGGAGCTGTGTAGAGATTCCCAGTTCCGACGTAAACCAGTCCCCTGGCTTCATCGATAGCAGGGCTGCTTCCCCAGATGGCAGCTCCGGAGTAGCCTCCCAGTTTTCCCTGGTTATCAGGCAGCGTATACGTTCGCCATATGGTGGTGCCTGTCCTTCCATCTAGCTTTGCCATGCTACCTCGGAAAGTGCAGCATTGATTAGCAGGTAGACCTACTTCCAGTGACGATACTCCAACATAGAATGCTCTGTGGAGCAAAAACGGAAAAGATCGACACAACTGATCATTAATTAGTGGTTGGTTATAGTACTAGGTATGACTGTGTGTCTAGAAATCTAGTTGTAAACATGATCACTAACCCCTTGTAGAACGTTCCGGATTGCGTAATCTGTGCTCGAGGGCGAGGATCTAGTTGAGTGGACCACACGAGTCTCCCGCTGGCCCGGGTGAGAGCAATCACCACAGCAGGCCCGTAAATACCAACAAGCAAGAGATCGTCGGCTATTGTCGGGGTTGATCGTGACACGGTCACGTTCACTACGATTCCGGTGCCACTCAGTCCAGTTATCTGACTGAGGTTCTGCTTCCATATTAAAGCACCGTCGAATGCATTAACAGCGTACAGAAATCCATTCCAAGATGGAAAATATACAACTCCATTGGCGATTGCTGGAGTTGCAGATATGTCCTTACCAGCAAAGAATGTCCATTTTAGACGCAAATTTTTAACTGTCAATCGATTGATTCGCACCTCTCCCTTTGCACTTCTTGTATTGCTAATATCAGCTCCATGATTTAGCCACTTCAATCACATGAAATTAGAGATGAGAATACTCGTAACACCTTGGCTTCAATAGTAATTAATAGGGAATTAATGCATGGAGTGGAAATAAAGGATATTAGCAGTACTTACAGCTGCAGTAGCACCATCCATTTCAGGAAATAGGCATAGAACGATGACGAGGAAGCCAATGATGCTAATATATTTCTTGGTCTCAAGATGACCCATTTTAGTTGCAACCAGTACCATTCAATCGAGGTGAGAATTAGAAGCTAGCTAGTTCATATATATACACATGAGCAAGTATTAATTAGTTAACAGAATGAGTTCTGACTTTCCTCAAGGTTGGCCGAATCAAGACATAGGATGTGCCAAACAACATTAACTTTACTATATATAGATATATAGACTGTGACGATTCCATATGTCTAGCTATCCCTTTTGAGCCCATGATCATTTGACTCTAACTTGCAACTTGCAAGCCCTAGCAGGCAAGTTTTCAATAATTTCTGGTCCTTCTTTTCAGCCAGCTGGTGGATAAATCTGCATGCAAGTATATATAGAATGGCGTCTTAGAATTACAAAGTTTCATAGCCAGAATTACTTTTAACCTTCAAGGTGACTAGAACTCAGCTCCTTTGTGAGGAAAGAACAGTTACATTTCACATCATTCCATGATCGTCCAAAAAGCTTTCTGAAACATTTTAAAGACATGTTTCTTAGGGCTACATCTTCTTAAACGACAGAAGATGTTTTACTTACACTTTTACGAGTTCAATTTATATTAAATATTTGTGTCGTGTTAAAAAAATGATTTTGACAACCTTGATCTATAACTTTCATCTTATATATTGTCAATTCCATCTATACACGTAGTGTAACTGATTCCTAATATTCAGCATCTATACATGCTAAGATAATATATAATTCCTGATCTTCAGCATCTATACACGGTAAGATAATATATACAGCTAATAATAATAGAGTCCTAAATTGCATAAACTCCTCAAATTATATACATGAGTAACATCCCTCCTCCTCAAATCGATGCTGGTAAGTCAATCAGCAACAGTTTGCCAGCTGCAAGAAATTCATGCCGCTGTCGAGTCATCGCACATCAGCCACAAGTTTCCTGCTAATTTCAAAAAAATAAAAATAAATTATGTTTTGCTTGCTGTAAGCCAACTTGCACCATGGCCTCTATATAATGACACATAAATGATCTCCATCAATGTCAAATACTTAATTGTGTTCTCTAGCATTTATTGTTTGAAGTTTTAGGCGCACAAGTTTCAGAACTCGTGTATGCAGGAAATACATATATAGCCATGCATGCTGGCGTGATGCTGTGATCTGACCTTTCCGAGGCAGACATTGCGTATATCAATTTCTCTGGGAACACTGATAAGAATGCGAAACATTAGATTAGATCCAAAGAAGAAATGTGGCAAATCGAGATGAAAAAAAAAACAAAAATGATTGGGCTTCATATCGCCCATTTTCCGACTGATAAACAGTGTCAAATGCCACCCAGAGTTCCCCCAAACACTTCAGTAAGGAAGAGTACGTAGAATAGCTCGCTAGCCCCAGTGAAGTGGTCAGGGAAACTCCAGGGGACGGCTGACGTTCTCTTCGTCTCTTCGTTAGAGAAACACAAGCCTAAACATTGGTGAAGGTTTGTCAAGAATTTATCATGAACGAGTAGGGGACCAAGCACAGAAAGATGACAGAACTGAACCTGGTCATAATTTGGACCGGATGAATGTTTTGGTCAGCTGGGCGAGTGCATGAATGACCATGATTACTTCACAGCATCTTATATTTATCCTGACGTTGATCTTTCAGCTTTATTTGTTGCCGGTAAATTCTGCAATGCTAAAAAGGAAATTAAAGGTTGGAAAGAGAGCAGAATGGAGAAAAGGGAATTATTCTCTACCTTCCATGTTGCCCGCTATTCTGTCTAGATTCACGCTTCACTATACACCACAAGAAGCTATCCTTCCATCAATGCAAAGACACAACAACTTGCTGTCCTTGTCTGGAGGCTCCGTTTTCACCATAATAAGGTACAAGGTAAGAAACAATTTGAGTTAGCTGTCAAATAAAGTTTGACATGCAGAAAAGCAATAATAAAAGAAAGCCAAATTGACCTCAGATTAACAGCACATTCTGTGTAAAGAATGGAGCCCTTCTCCGAAAAAAATGAGCCTCAGCCTCCATACGAAGATGAGAGAAACCATAAGAGTTCAAGATTGAACCTAGTCCGTATCGTGTTTATCGTGGGGAGTGGTCACAAATTGTTCTATTAAATCTCCACATAGTCCATCTTTTGTTTTCTTTTAGAAGATGAAAGCTGTTCGAACAGGACCTGTCAAATTGGTGAGAATATTTTATCACATTTTTGTGCATTGTATAAACTCTTAGAACCTAAAAATGACATGTCTGCTCACCTAAAATCTTAAGCTATTAAGTAAGGTTCTAGAATATCATTTCTATTATATTCTAACACATACTTTCAAATAAAAATTCTTTGGGCTTGAAACTTGCATAGATTCACACTACCTTGTGCTTAATTTCTATTAAATAGAAGAAAGGTTGTTAGATTCGAACTCGTGACCGCTAGATCAACAAGGCTCTGATATGATCATGTTAAAGAATCATCTCACCTAAAAACTTAAGCTATTAGGTAAGTTCCAGAATATAATTTCTATTATAGTCTAACACTGCCCAGAGAACCTGAAGAGGAAAGGCTGGTTAAAGACCATAGAAAAGAGTAGAGCTGTTCTCTCAATCAGAATCTCCTACCCATTTAGCCCACTGTCGCGTCCAGGTTCACCCAGTTCTTAGCCAGCCACTGCATGGAACAGCTCCTATAAATAGTATGGCTGATGGCCATTACTGAGCATAAGCTAAAACAACAAGTATTCAGTATTGCACAGCATAGCCCGGATCAAGTATCCCCTAGAGTTCCTCTGAGCACTTCACTGGGAATCTTCCATCGGCCCTGAAAGAGTTTTATCATTCCCACTGAAGTGTTTGGGGGAACTCCTGGTGTTATTTGATGTCAATAATTCATCAACGACAGGGTCAGAAAACACAGTTTGCTGAGGGAACTTAAAGCAGCGAATCTCCAGGTTTCTAAAACCTGCACAGGTTAGGGTTAACTTTTTCTTTTGTTTGCGCCAGAACAGCATCCTCGTAGGTAACTGGAGTTTTTTCTGACCTAAAATCCATGACATAACTGGAGCTTTCACTAATTTTTTCCAAGTCATCATGATTTGACACAAATATAAGAACTTGTTCTAGCTCCCAAGGAAATCAGCAAAGCCGAAATTAAATGCTCGCGATAGGTCCAGATTTCAGTTTCAGATTCAGATGTAGAACTGTAATCAATCCGCCTGAGCAAATTATGTGTTAGTGTCAAGTTTCCAACTGATCGATCATCATCAGATTATGAACTGCCTGGAGCTTTCCTAGCAAGATAAGATTATGAGCTAGCATTTAACATACGAATGTGCAGGCTGCTGAGTAAGAACTCAGCAGAACCAGAAATTCCTTCTGCCGGCGTTTTGCAGCCTGCAGGTCTGCCCTCTTTGTCAAAAATACCACGTGCAGCTTTGAAACATGAAGAGCCTTTGTTAGTCAATAATTAGTGACAATATCTTCTTTTAGACCCAAATAAAAGCTGCCTTCATCGGAAAATATTCAACAATACTTTTGTTTGTGTTTTTTAATTCTAACGTTTAAGATTTTTTTAAGAAAAAAATTGAAATTCATAATTTGTTTTTTATTTAGTTATTAAAGCACCATGATGATCCAGATCACGAAATTAGCAAGTTAAAAAGTTTTACTCAAGACATGTTTTTTAGATTTGACGAGTTAATATAGGTCGACTCGAGTTTAATTTTTATATAATTTTTTAAATTGAATATTTTTTCATTGGTGAGTTAACATGGGTCTCATCGATTTACATAATTTATTTTGATTTGTTTTTTATAAGATTATCTCAGTTTTATAATCTATATCACTAGTGTAGCATATTTACCCGAATTGACGCAAGTTTTTATATATATTGATAAATTTTATTTAATTTTATCCTTCACTGTTGAATTAATTGAGAATTGAAATTTATAATTTATTTTGATTTACTTATTAATTATCATAGTCTCATAACCATGATTGCAAACTTGACAAGTTAGACTGAAATCAATTCAATATATTATCATTTTATTTTTTTTCTTAAAAAAACATTAGAAATACCTAAAAAATTATATTAAAAAGAATGATGAAACCGACTAACAAAGTTCAAGTTCAAACAAGAATCAGCTTTAAAATCGGAAGAAACAAATGAAGAACAGGTCCCAGAGGTGATCGAAGCAGGGCGAAAGCACAGGTGAATGGAAACGAAGCCTCAAAAGTTTGACAAATCAAATCCAAAAGAGATCAGTCGTCCAAAACACAGTAACGCACAGGCAAAAGTCATTGAATCCAAAGCTAGCAAGCAATAACCATTCGAAGAACCCAAAGCATTTTGAAGAGACAACTGATGTGAAAAGGGAAAGATAAAGAGCCCAGCCTCAACTCAGTAATGCAACCAACGCGGCAAACAGTTTTATGAGAAGACAACCACTGAAGCAGTTTATTGATTCAAAAAACCAGAGAACTATTGAAGTCCACAGTGCAATGAGAGTGTGTCCACTGTGCTTCACCCGCATCTCAGTTTTTCTTTTCTTTTCCTGTTAATGTTAATTGTTAAAAGCATAGATCAAGTGTTTCCCAGAGTTCCTCGGAGCACTTCACTGGGAATCTTCCATCGATCTGAAAGAGTATTATCATTCCTACTGAAGTGTTTGGGGGAACTCCTGGTGTCATTTGATGTTTCATAATTCATGGATTACAAGCTCAGAAAACACAGTAAGCAGGCTTCGTGGTACAGGGAGAACTCAAGCAACGGAATTTCTAAAACCCCTCAAAATGGTGCCAGAACAACATAATTACAGGTAACTGATATTTTTCCTTACCTTGAATTCATGGCATGATTGTGCATACGTTATGTTTGAGGCTCTATATTTGGTTGCCATGCTTTCACTGAATTCTCCTGTCATCATTGTTTGACACAAATTTAAGAGCCTCGAATTGCTCAGGAGCATTGATGAATTTGATTTAAATGCTTCCACCAAATCTTAAAAGAATCCAAGTTCCTAAGGAAATCAACAAGGCCGAAAAATGCTCACTGCAGGTCCAGATTTCAGGTTCAAATTCATATGTAGAACTGTAATCAATCACGAACAAATTACTTGGCAAACCACATCCCATTAGAAATGTGTTAGTGTCAAGTTTCCGATTCATAAGATTATTCACCAGTTGGACCTTCCTACAAGGATAAGATTATGAGCATTTTACCTACAAATGTGCAGGCTGCTGGATAAGAATGCAGCAGAACGAAAAACTCCTTTTGCCAGCATTTTACAGCCTGCAAGACCGCCTTCTTTGTCAACAAACACCATCTGCAGCTTTGACATTTTTGCCTCTAAATCACTTGCACATGCAGAGCCTTTGTTAGACAACAAGTGACAAGATTTTCTTTTAGACCCAAATAAAAGCTGGCTTCCCTAGAAAACCAGACGGATGACTTGGTAACATCTTTTGAAAACAGGTTTGGTTTGTCAAGGCTTCATGCTAGCAACACTGGGTCTGCTGATTGCTGTACTGTTGAACTTGCCAAGAACAAGGCAATGACATCACCATGAATACACAACGGTCAATGCTTCATTCCGATTAACTGACGTACACCATGGTTTTCAATTCTCAGAAACAAAGAGTGCTATCTTAGTTGCATTTCAGAAAGTTCTTTTGGTTATTGAAACAAGAACCCTAGCTGCAAGCTCAGGGAAAGAACAAGATGGAAGGTTGCAACTGATGCCAACATGCCATATAGGGTTTTAAGCATTCACGAGCTAGAGCATATATTGCAACACTGAAATCATCATTTCATTGCAGAAAATACACTCTCTTCACTTTATCAGTTCTTAGTGTTAGAAGTTTACATCATTCATCCATTCCAAGTAAGCAAATAAATTAAAAGGAAAAGAAAGTAATTTTGGAAGGAAAAAAACACTTTTTCTTAGATGTTATAATAGGCCGAAAGGTTCAGGCAGAGGCTCAAATCCATTATCAAAGAAGGTTCCTTGATCAGATTTATCATCAATACTGTGCAGCCAGTTCGTGTTCTTTAAATCCTCTTTGAGTAATATTGCATCATATCGAGAGCTTTCACAGATGTCAGCAGCTTCACTCAATTTTGCAGAGTATCGTCCATCATTTGCTTCACGCCTGATTTCAACAGCCCTGCTAAAGTAGCTTTCATTTTCCAAAACATCTCCATTTTGCAAATTTCCATTGTTGATGGATTCTGGAGCACTCCTGGAACGGACAGCGTGGGTCTTGGGAATGGCAGACCTAATGCTCTGAGGGAAGAGGGTGGTCCCTGAATGCAATCGAGTGCTTGCTGTGCCATTTCTTATGTCCTACATCATCGAGTTGATATACTGTTAGGATTATCTTAAAAATAGAACTATCTCTTGAAGGCAGAAAAAAATAATGTTCCACGCAACAGAAACCTAACACAAAAATCTCTTATTGCATTAGTAATAGCAGGTAATAAAAGCACCTCTTTCATCCTATGTCAGCTAACCTAATAGACAATTCCATCATCAGTCATAGATCTCAGACAAAAGAGCTGGCAAATCATCTCAGTCGCATAATTTTAAAGGTAAGGAATCTCAATCAACAGCCAGGGAACAAAATGTAAAAAGATCGTGTTGTTAGTTCAATGGCAGTCAATTAAAACAGCTTTGTCATTGTTTCTATTACAGTGAAGTTCGTGGCATGGCATTTAGTGATGCACAGACATTAGCACTTGTAATCATCATGGATGCCAGTGATCACGTCAGTCATTTGAGTTCCAACTCATTAGGAAGCCAGACTAGCAGATTATCAACTTGACAAAAACATGTTTCTCAGGTTCGGTCAAAATTTTCAAGAAAAAGAGCATTCGAAAGTTGATAAATGTTGGCACCCAGCTAGCAAATTTATATCTCATTCAAAATGCATGGGCACGTGCATGCTACACAACATCAAAAGCTAGTTTATCATAACATGGAAGGAAGAGAAACCATACCATATGCCTGATGGCCATATCCAGAGACTTTTTAGATATAGTCCTCCCAAAACCCGTGCTCTCTGAGGCTGTTGATGATGATTTCACAGGTTTTCTCATTCCTAATTCTGGCACATGCAAGACCTTTCGAGGCTCAGGAGCATCAGCAATATGCCCATTACCATGCACACGGCCCTTTCCAGATGGCTCTGTGAGTCTTCCCCGTGAGACAATTGGAGATGAGTGTCTTCTTGGTGCAGTCACAGAGCCTACAGTTTCTGGGTTCCCCTTCATAGTTGCATGAACATTTGGCCGGGACCTGCCTGCAGAAAGTGGCCTGTCTGGCAAAGTTGTTCTGAGGTTTGGAGGTGTGTCAAGAGGAAAATCAGGAGGAACAACTGGCTGTTGTGGACGGACTCGAGGGATAGGGGAACTTGGCCGGGATGCTGGTCCAGGAATGCGACCATTTGAAAGAGCTCGTCCAGCAGAAGCTGAAGGGCTTGAGGCAGTGGATGAGGAAGGTGCTGGGTTCCGACGTGTAGGAGTTGATGGACGAGAATTTGATCTAGCGGGTGCTGTACTCAAGTTTGCAGGAACCTGTCCCCTAGAACTTGGAGTTGAGGGTCTTGAATTTTGAGAGGATCGAGTCTTGTCAGTTGATGAGCTGATGGGGGCTGGACGAGCTCTTGATGGTGTTGAGGCACGTGATGGTGTTGGGCGGCCTGATGGTGTGGAAGGTCTTGCTATAGATGGTGTGCGGGAGACTGGGGAGGATGGTCTAGTATAAGATGAGACAGAGGCTGAGCTTGTATTTAGGATTGAAGAGGACCTATTTGAGGAATAGGTACTGAATTGTGAAGAAGATATAGAAGGTCGAGTCACTGAGTTGCTTCTAGTTGGCCTTGAGGAATGATAACTCTCTGATTGCGAAACTGAAAGCTGAAAACACAAGTAAGAGATAGGCTTAAACTTTGACAGCTGAACTTGTGTCCTCCCATTATCAGAAACAGTTCCTTCTAAACTGAAAACGCTCTTGTTTAACCATAAGGTGCTAGTTCAACAGGCACAAAATGAACTGAAATTGGGGCAAAACTGACAGCAATAGCTAAAAGAAAGAAAAGAAGCAGAGCATACCCTAGAAGCCGCCTTGGTAGTAGAAGCTGATCTAGCCAAGGAACTGCTTCGTGGAGCCACTGAAGCTGGTTGTGATTCACTTCCTTCTGATGAAGGAAAGAGAGGAGTTCCAGGGGGAGTGAGAAGCCTGATGACATAGAAAGAAATAAGTACGGATGAGGGCATTTGAATGCTAGTATTTTGGTTTGTGGAAGAATTTTTTTTGAAACAGGAGTAATAAACTTAGTCTGCGAACAATCATTCAACACAGAAGGAACATTTAACTACGATGATTTTGAGCCTAAATTATCCGCTAAATCCTTGTCAGTCAAGTATAAATAAACAATGGGACAATGTCTTTGAATTCTAACTCATATTTGAAATGACATTTTTCTTTTCTGCAAGCAAGCACTTTCATGCATATGTAAGTAATCATGTGACCTGCCATTGTGGGAGAATCTCCTGATCTCTTTCCTATCCTGTACAATACAATTTCTCATAATTTGAAATAAGCCGAGTAAAGTTGTCTGCAACTTTTGGAAGCAACAGAACAAAGCAGAGTTTCCATTTTGAGTTCACCAAAGCCTAGAACGCAAAATTCTATAAGAGATCCCGAGGTGCGGTCAACTTAAAACTCAGAATTCTATTTATTTATTTACTAATCTTTCCAGCTTTTCTAAACTCATTACAGAAAGAGAGGATTATCCAAAGTGGAAGGACTCCAACTTCCACGACAATGTGAACCATGATCAATCTATGTTTCCTCAAGAATTATCAATCCAACAGACCAAAACATATCCATAACGAATTTCAATCTGTTGAAAAAGTCTCAACTTTGGATCCAAAACTCGAAAAGAATCGAGTCTTATACCAGACACAGCCAGCATCAATGCTGTTGACCAAAAATAAAAAGAACAATAACTCTAACATGCAACTGCTAAATCCGGAAAGCATCAAAGATTTACCAATCATAATCATGCTTCCCTCCTTCTGATGATAACAGATCATCGATCCCACTCCTCGCAAGTTTGGCTGATCCAACTGAAAGTCTCCCCAATTTCACTGAAACTGTAATCAATAACCCCACATCAAATCAAAAGGCCATCACATATTCTCGTCCCCGCAAACTAAAAAGAGAGTAGACAAGAAAAATTTTGTGCTGGCTAAATCAAAATGGGAATTTTAAAAAATCCCAGATAAAAATTACCATAAATGTTAGTTTCAAAATCAATAAATAATGAATCAAATCCATTAAATCTAGGCACAAAAGAAAAAGGCAACAGTTCTTTTGTTAACAAAAGAAACGGCACCGTTTTGCATTTCTTTTCCTGTTTCCTTGATTATAAGTATAGTGTTCATTAAATATAACATTGTTTTCATTTCCAAATCTCTCGTTCGTCAACAAAATGACCAAACCATCCTCTTCTTCATTCGGGCGCCTCCATGGAAGAATTGCAGGAAACACAGAAAACCATCGAGGGCATCTCCGGGAACAAAACTAATAAGAAAAAAAACCAAAACATACCATCAGAAGATTCATCGGAGGAGGCGACAGAGAGACTGCGGCGGTTCTTGGAGAAGAGATCCAAGTTCTCATCCTTGTTGTGATTATCTTTAGAAAAAACACCGCCGCCCGTCAAACTATGACCTCGGCGGTGGTACTGGGATCCCACCGGAATATTTCTCCCTCCCGCTAAAGATTCTCTCAAACTCCCATTAACACTCCTATAATTACCATAATTGTTATTATTACTACTCATCATCATCTCTTTCCTTCTTTGTTCCTTTTTCTTTTTTTCTTAAGCTAAGCTTCTTCCATGACTTCCGTCAACATCCACATACTATCCTTTCTAAAGCAGCAAAATGTATGTCAAAGAGAATGAGAAAGAGAATGGTAAGATCTACTGCAAGAGGGAGGGGGAGAGAGAGAGAGGGTGCAGTAGATGCGAAGGGAGACAGTAAGTCACCTAGCTCTCTTTTGTTTCTTTAATGATTTACGTCATGTCAGAGCTTGAGAGAGAGTGGGGTTTGGAATTTGGATCTGTGCTGCTGCTGCTTCTTCTTTTTTTTCTTTTTTTCTTTTTTTGGTGAAAATGACTTCTTTGATCTCTAAAAATTACCTGGCTCTCAAAAGGATCCCTAAAACAATAATATTCATCAATTGGGCCATTATTTACACACATGACCAAATTGATCCCCAGACAAGATCTAATTAATCACACTGTGCCATTTGAATTGATGAGAACACCGTGTAGTCTTAAGACAAATGAATTATTTTTTTTATAAATTCCAATTGTTCAAATCAATATACTATATCTTTCCGAGGGTTATAAGTGGGTATCTTCTTAATCGTGGGAACCAAATGAGAATATGTTTTGTTTAAGGACTTAAGTTAGGAGTGGGTGATAATTGGAGGATAAAATAGACCTTTGTCTGCTTATCTTTTTGGGTATGGTCAAAATATAATTAATTCGTGCTTAAGAGTCAGATTTAGGGAGATCGGTGCTGAGGTGTAGTTTTGTTAATGGTGGAGGAGGATAATTAAGAGGGAATGGTAATTCTGACAATACATCCTTTTTTTTTATTTAAATTATTTATCCATTTTTAAGACATCAGCTCTGTCTTTATGGCAACTGTATAAATCATGTGACGAGTTGCTGTCTTAGAGGCACATGCCTGTTCCCCAAGTGAGGGCACGTGTCTTTATCTATCAATAATCTTTTTCTTTCTATAATTTTACACCCGGCTACTAAACTTGATTCGCCTTTAAATTATTTTTAAAAATATTTTTTATTTTAAAATATATTAAAATAATATTTTTTATTTAAAAAAAATATATTTTTGATATTCATATATGAAAATAACTTAAAAATATCAAAAAAAATAAAATTTATTTTTATTTAAATTATTTTTGAAACACAATATAAAACAAGCCTATAATTATTAAATTTGATTCAGTTAGAGGGCTAGATTTTAAGTTATACATGTTGATAGGAGTGAATATAGACAAATAAAAAATATGTATGTTTAGGATTTTAGTATTTCACATCACATATGAATATTAATTATATATAAAAAAATATTAAAAGTGCGGTGTAGTTATTCTACATTAAAAAATATTTAGAAATGTTAAAATCATATTTGTTATGTCATTGTAAACTAGCCTGTTTATATCATGATTTTTCTTTCCAAGGTTATCTTAGGTAGTATTTAAGAGAGTTTTTATTCTTGTTTTTGGATGAGTTTTAAAATATTTTTATTTTCAAAAATATCATATTAATTCTTTTTTAATAACAAAAAAAAAACAATTTTGAAAACTACCCTTTAACATAATTCCAAACAGACATATGGAATGATTTGTTTTTTTGGAAGGTAATGATATAATTGCTTTTCCAAGGGAGCTAATCGATGACATCGGTCCCACCTTATTCATAAATGCTTGGAATTTCCATGGCGATCCATGAATTTTGGCAACTAAAATTGTTTAATCAACGAGAGATCATGCACGGGTCTCTAAATTCACCCCCACCCACCCTTGAAAAATAAATAATTAATAAAAAATTAGTTAGACGCTCGATGATTGTTTGCTTATAATTTCTCATGATTCATGGGACATTGCAACTACCATTGACAGACTAATAATTTATTACACTGAGATTCCTCAGTTAAAAGTTAAAACAGAACATTGATTAACCTTTGCAAGTGTAAAACATATTTTTCTGCGTATGTACTGTCGTCTTATTGACATAATGGTGTAGGATAATACTTGGCTATTGCTCTGATTCCCATCTGCTGTTCATACGTGCCAAGGATGCCCAGGCAATTACTCCAGCACAACAACTACGCTGTATAAGGTCACCGACATCAACAAATGATAATTTATTTATTTATTGATATTAAAAGAAAAAATCTTGTAAATATGATGTTTGGAAGCGGAGGTTTTTTTTATTTATTTATTAAAAGTACGTATGTTTTTATGTTTTAAAAATGTTTATTTATTTGTGTTTTTTTAATTATTTTAATGTGTTGATATAATTTTTAATTATTAAAAGTGGAGGAATTTCAGGTGAGCTAGACCTTTCTTCTACCCTTCTATTTTCCTACTTTCTCTGATGCTGAAAGACGAACACGTCAATGTATTTTAAAGACCTAAATCGAAATTCTCCCAATAATGAATAATTTATTTCTAGCTACCGCAAGGTACAATGATATGTTCTTTCATTACTAAAAACTCTTTTTTAAATATATAATATAGAAAAATAAAATTATAGAAAGATAAAATTTTAAAATGGTATAAGAAAATATTTTATATCATTTTTAAACTTAATTGGAAACTATTCTAAAAATATATTTATCTTTATATCTTCACTCCCTGTTCTTGAACATCCGTTTTTCTGAACACAAAAAATAATTTAAAATGGCTGTTATAAAATACTTTTCTATTATAAAATATATTTAAAAATTATATTTGACATGAGTATATTTAAAATGGGTGTCTTCTTAAAAAATAAAACCATTTGAGAAAGGGATGGCTCACCCCATTGAGCCCAGCAGTTGCTCTTGTGTCATGTGATGGCTCATGCTTTCTTTAATACAGAATCCGACAGGATCAACCTTCTATTCTTGACTTTTGATGTTCTGAATTTCTAATTTTATGGCCATGGTATAAAGATGAATTAATACTTAATAATTTCGATTAATTAGTATTTTAAAATTCTATTAAAGATATGAGAATTTCAAGCTTGGACATCAATCATAATTAATAAGCATGTTCCTAAAGCTTTTTTTTCTTCCTTTTTTCCCCTTAAATAACCGTTTGAGAGTATGGTTGGAGTTGTGTTTTTAAAATATTTTTCGTTTAAAAATATATTCAATAATATTTTTAATTTTTTTATATCAGTATATCAAAATGATCTAGAATATCAAAACAAAATTAATTTCAAAATAAAAATCATTTTTTTTAGACTTTCCAAACACTGTCTACGAACAGGCTTGATTTTAACCATATTATCATGTGTCAATGAAAATTAAGGGAGTAATTGGTTTTAGAATTTGGAAAATTCAATCACAGATTTTAAGATCAAATTTACTATTCAACATGACCCATATCTCTGCAAGCTCACATGCAAGTTAAAGAGAAATCATAATGGGTTATTGCCCTACAAAGTCACTATCTTGTACACATGTCTCATGAAAAAGGTGATGGATACAACAAGTTTTTGATGAGGACTAAATTTAACATAATTGTTTTTTTTTAAATAATTTTACTTGAAAATATATTAAAATAATTCTTTTTTCTTATCAAATAAATCAAGAGTTTTCTCAATACCGTGATATTAAAAAAAAAAATGATTCCTAAAATCACATCTATTGTACCCATATTTCTCATGTCAAATTTACTACTCAACTTTTAATTGGTGATCTTAACAATATCAGTAAAGACCACAATATCTTCTATACATGGACAAACTATAATATATATTGTATTTTTTTATTTCTTACATAAATATGTTTATCATATTCATTGATGTTAAGACCATTGGACTACATTACATTGTCAAAATTCCAATGCTATAGTTTTAGTTCTTGTTTCAAGCTATAAAAAGATTTAATAAGTTCACACTTATTTGATTGATTAGGATGAAAGATACTTTTATTGAATTTCATTACATTTAGTCGAAATTTTTTTTATTGTTAATAATAATAATAATAATAATAATAATTTTTACAGCCAAGAAGCTCGAGCATTTGAAAGAGGGGACAAATCAATTTGTTTTAGCAATTTTGTCAAGGGCAAAAATATTTTTCTTCTTCTAATTTTGCATTGATATATGCTTATTAAATTGTTTTTTTTTTTTTTGGAAATTTTGAATCCATATATAATTGTGTCTGCAAATGCTTAAGTAATGTTTCTTTGAATTCGAATATAAAATCATGTACAGAAATAGCATATGACATAAATTAGTGACAAGACTGTTTTTGAAATCTTCAAATCAAAATCTTTTTGACAAAAAAATCAAATTGAAAATAGTAATTTAATGAACATATATTATAAAACAATGAATATTAAAATGATGAAAATAGACAAGAAAATCAACAGGAAAAACAGTTGAAAATAAGTTATAAATTTTAAAATGTGTATATGATATTTCTTTATTCCTGAATATCTTTTCATTGGATTATTGGTTGGATTAAATGTTATAAGAAAGAACTAAATACAAGCTAATATATTTATTTCTTATTTTATTTTATTTTATCTTTTTTTTTATACATTTATTTTCATATTATTCATGATCTAAACAAAGTGTTATTAGATACTATTTTGTTATGGATAATTTAATAAAATTATCTCGAGATTTCTTTATAACTTCTAAGAGCATACAAGAGAGAAAAATAAAAATAAAAAATTGAATAATAAAATAATAAGAATAAGAATAAGAATAGTTTATTTATTTTATTTTTCTAGATATTTACTTTATGCTTAAAGACATGTTCGAAGGGTATAAAAAAATAAAACGACGATGTTTAGAGAAATAAACAAAGCCGCGAGGCAGGCTAAAAAGCTCATAACAATCTTCTCATCCTCTTTCATTTCCCAGTCCATCAATTTAACCCTTATTAAAGCCATTTTCAATTTAACTTTCATGTATTCTAATTTCAATTAATTGAGTCCGATACAAAACTTCCATCCTATTATTATGTTATGTCGAATTTACAAATCTAGAAAAGAGAAAGTCAGCTAAAGTGAATTATTGGCTAATTTACAAGTCAACAAATCAATTAATTTTTAAACTAATATAATATCATTTTATTGTTTTAAATCGGCTTTAGTTGGGATTAGAGATCTGATACTGTTTTTTCAAAAATATTTTTTTAATGTTTTATATCATTTTTATGTATTGATAACAAAAATTATTTTTAAAACATAAATAAAATTTATTTTTAAATAAAAAATATCAATCAAGTTTTGTCGGTGTTAATTACTTTTCTAACTTAACATGAAGCTAGGCGTAGAGCAGGCTTTAGATTGCTGATCTCCTAGATCAATCCCATTGAGCCGGTTTGATAACTATGGATGGATCATGGATGTTACATATAGGGCCTTGATTGACAGTTTTAATTTATATAGGGACGAAATAGACTAATAAGAGATAATATAGGGCTTAAAAGACCGTTATAGCCTTCCAAGGATTCTTCTTCAACGAGTCAGTTCTCTCTCAATTTTTTTTTCTCAGAAACAAAACACAGAAAAATCAGAGAGAGAGAGAGAGAGAAAGAGAGAATGAGCAGAGGAAGCGGAGCTGGATATGATCGTCATATCACCATATTTTCCCCTGAAGGCCGCCTCTTTCAAGTCGGTACGTACTGTAACTGAAATATCATTTCTCCCTCCCTCCTTTTCTCGCCATTAATTGAAATTGAGAATGAGATTTCCGGTGCAGAGTATGCGTTCAAGGCAGTGAAGGCAGCTTCCACCACTTCCATTGGAGTTCGTGGCAGCGATTCTATCTGTGTTGTTACTCAAAAGAAGGTTCCGGTGAGTCGATCACTCTTTTTCCCGTTTCTTCTTTTTAATTCTATCAACTGCCTTGATCTAGGGTTTCTATTTTTTTTAATAATTGTTTTTTGGAATGTGAGAGCAGGACAAACTTTTGGATCAGACTAGTGTTACTCACCTTTTCCCAATCACCAAGTTCCTTGGATTACTGGCCACTGGCATGACTGGTCTGCTTCTTTGGCTTTTATCCTTTTCTTTTTAGCAAAAACTTATCGCACAAGGTAAATGATATATCTTGAATTTGTTTTAGCTGATGCAAGGAATTTAGTGCAACAAGCAAGGAATGAAGCTGCGGAGTTTAGGTTTAGATATGGGTATGAAATGCCCGTGGATGCATTAGCCAGATGGTATGTTTGTGATTTTCATCATAATGTACATTATAACATTCAGACGGATTCGTTTAATTATGTTTGAGTTCTTCAATATGTGGGATGAATATTTTCTGTTTGGGCTATTAATAGCAAGTAGAGGTTTCATCATAACCGTGCCTGCCAATAATTGTTTAAAAACGAATTTAAACTGCCTGTTCGCTAGTTTTAACTGATGATGCTTCGAGTTTGTTTTCCATCCTTGTAATCTCAAATTCTTCTAAATTATTTATTGATAGTCACATGGATTTTTTTTTCTTGCTTTACTGTGACTTATAACCTTATATAAGCTTATGATGATGTTTATGCTGTGTATATAGGATAGCGGACAAATCGCAAGTTTATACACAACATGCATATATGAGACCCCTTGGAGTAGGTAAGAGTTTTTATTTTTATTTTTGCTGTTTTAGCTTTTAAGATTATTGTTACATCTACTTGCAGCACCTTCATAGAATGTATACAGTATGTTTTGTGGACATTTACACCTGCTAATTGCTGCTGGTGGTCTTATTCTTTTTTTATTTTGAAATCTTTCCTGTATCTTTTCTGTGAAGTTGCTATGATTTTGGGTATTGATGAAGAGAATGGGCCTCAGCTTTACAAGTGTGATCCAGCTGGCCACTTTTATGGTCACAAGGTATTTGAAAATTTTGTTCTTTTCATGAAAACTTGTTACATTATCGATGCTTTATGCAGAATGTGCTGCTTGTCTATTGTGTAATGAGTGCACCTGTGAAAATTGTGATTATATAACCAACAAAACTTGGATAAGTTGAGGTAAATATTTCTCCGAAGACAAGCATAAGCTATGTCATCAGAAGAGACAATATCTGATAATTTGTGTATGATTTTGAATTTCACATAACAATGGCAATTGCCTTTCTTGGTGATCTCCTGTGTTTTCCTAGTGTTCCTAAAACCTGGCAACTTTTGTTATTTGCTGTTTAGCTAGGTCAGTTTATTTGCCTTCTATGGTGTGTTTACTAGACTTGGTAGCTGATTAACAGTGTAAATATTAACAATCAGGAAGCTACCTGTTTCTATGATCACTTAACCTTGCTTGATGCAACTCCTGGGATTATCGACCAAATGTTGGTGGTTTATTTTAATTTTGCATTGTACATGATTCCAAGGGAGCATTTTGCTTGAGGAATGTAACATTCTCATGCTGCAGGCTACAAGTGCTGGATTGAAAGAACAAGAGGCTATCAATTTCCTGGAAAAGAAAATGAAAAATGACCCTGCTCTTTCTTATGAGGAAACTGTGCAGGTACTTGTGCCTATTCCCAATTTCTTGGGAGGGACTGTATTTATTTTGTTAACTTATCACGGGCCTCTAATTTTTTTCGCACAAGAGAAATGTGCCCTTTGCTTGTCAACTATTAAGTTCTCTTCTTCTTGGTTTGGAGATACTTTAATACGCGTAAGATTTTTCGGGCTATAAAATATGCAGTGGCTATCAAGAGCTTTTAATTTTGCCTCATAGTGTTACAGAATTTCAGGGGTAGTTTTGGAGTTTCCCATGGTTACAGAAACAGACTATTTGATTTCCTGGGCTATGAGAGGATTCCGAGCTTGGAAGAAAATAATTCTGAGGATAAATATGATTGTTATTTTGTTTGATTATTTGACTATGTGGTGCAAAGCTGTTTTTATATTATTTCTAATGGGTTTTCTGTTTGTTCCAGACATAACGTTCTAGATGAGGTCCTAATATAGCATATTGGTTTTGCTGTGCAGACTGCTATATCTGCTCTGCAATCTGTTCTTCAAGAGGATTTCAAGGCTACTGAGATAGAGGTTCGATGTCTCCCTTTTATACATTCTGCAGTTAGTGATACTAGACCACTAATATTAAATGACAGACGCATGTCCCAAAAAATAATAAAACTGCAAAGGCGGATATTAAAAAAATAAAATCAAAGAAACTTCAGTGCAATTTGTCTTCTCTGACGCATGTCTTATGATTGAACTCTGGTATTTCCACTTTTGTTAAGGTGGCTTTCCTTCTGTTAAGTTTCCACTAGAATTTGGAATATTTGCAGTGTCTGCTAAACATGCTTACCATACAGCATGAGTGTGAAAATGCTGTTTGAATACATTTACATATAGAAATAAAATGGTTTTTCACGGTCAGTGTATGATTTTTGGCAGGTGGGAGTTGTGAGAACAGGTGACCGTGTTTTTAGAGTGCTGTCCACTGACGAAATTGATGAACATTTAACGGCTATCACTGAACGTGATTGATCTACGGATCAATCAGAGTCACTTGGGGAAATTTGAAGTTATGAAAACATTCTTACTTAATCATGGAGTTTGACGGGGAGAGTTAGAAACATTGTTTTGAATTGTATTCCAAGATTCCTCCCAAAAGCTGTTAAATTGCCAAATCACGTTACCAATATTGACATTTCTGCAGTTTTCTGTCTGCTGTCTTCCGTGAAATGATAAAGGGTTTTATGGCTTCAGTATAGGGAGAACGTTCTTAGTGCTCCTAACTATTTGCATGTGCATGTTTGGGGGATCATGGGTACCTCGAATTGACCGGTGTTTCGGGTCTTTGAAGATTTCCCTGTAGATACATAGTGAACCTGATGCGGTTACTGTTTTCATGCTGGGTCTAGTTGAAATCTATGAAACCAACAGAAAATATGGTTGTTCTTCCTTCAACGTGAAAGTGAGAAAGTGTTGGTGGGATTCAATGACACCTTTCCAATGAAGATGGTCTTCAGACTTCCCAAGGTGAGTATCCTTGGACTCAAAAGCTGAAGACACCACTTTGCTGTTGGGTAATCTTGCCATCAGCTACCCCCATTTATTATTATGGTTGCTTTCTTGTACGCAGCGTTGACTAGGTTTACCAACTTTAAAAAGGATGCTACCAGGTTTTGAATGGCAAATCTTAAAAATCATATATTTTGGGGATGATCAAAACATTTATGCGATGCTTTTTCACTCCCTGCTCGTATAGATGACAGTTGACAGACCCTTTCCTTGAGTTTCTTCTTAAATAGCATCACCATCATGGTACTGCTTTGTTTTTCTTTTTTTTAAAAAAAAAAAAAACAGAGAGAGCAAGGGAAGATGTTTTGACATTATTTGACACTCGATCCGAGTTAAGTTTCAAGTTGACATGTCACGGGGCTGACTTGTCAGCCTGAGCTAGTTCCATCCAGGTTAACATTGAATTTAATAACCCTGGCAATCGAGATAAACGAGAATGGCTCAAGAAACCTATGGGTCCACAATCGCATATAACTGGTTCACTATTTTAGTTATATCAACAAGCTAGCCTAACTAGGAAAACAAAATAGGAAGAAAGCAATAGAATCTGATGGCAGATTTGCTTACACCATTGTTGATTTGCCGCGCTTATCACCGATGAATTATTTACATCAAATGACACCAGGAGTTCCCCCAAACACTTCAGTGGGAATGATAAAACTCTTTCAGGCCGATGGAAGATCCCCAGTGAAGTGCTCAGAGGAACTCTAGGGGATACTTGATCCGGGCTATGCTGTGCAATAATGTCCCTCCTTGTTTTATTTGCTTAGTAATAGTCATTGACCGTACTATTTATAGCAGCTGTTTCATGCAGTGACTGCAAGAACTCGATGCACCTGGATGCGAAAGTGGGCTAAATGTATGGGAGGCTGTCAGCCAGAGAATAATTCTACTCTTTTCTTAGATCTCTATCCACCCTTTACTTTTCTGATTTTGCAGGAATTATCTTATAAGATTCTGAGGCTATATGCACCCCACTAAATTATGGTCACAATAAAGGTTCTATACTTCTATCAATCCTTTATCATTTGCTAAATCAAGATAGTTGATCCACATTGAAAATGAAAATTATTAACTGGCAGTCGAAAGCATTTATACTTCTATCTAGCTGTTAAGAGAGAGAAACACATCCTATTTCTTTCTTGCTTTGCAGCTCATTATGGTGAAAACAGAGCGTCTGTACAAGTATAGCTCGATGCTGTCTTTGAATTGATGGGAGGATGGATGGTGATGAGGTTGTTTACAAAGACTATAGTTTTCCCAAAGCTGGATTCATGGAAGGATCGGCTACGTCCAGGCTATTATCCTATTGATTCGAGTTTATCAGTCCTGTCCAGGGATATTGTCTTGTGGGTTCAGGGTATCAGCCCCGTCCAGAGATTCATCCTTCATGGAATGTCAGCAATCCCCTATCCGAGGGTATCGTCTTTTTAGGTTCTGTAGATACCTCGGGTCTAATTTGGTGGGTTTTGTAGGGGAACCCAAACTTCATCCCTCATCATATGGCTATTTATTTCTGCTCACAGTACCAGTCTAGACTCTAGAGAGAGCTGTGGGCGGCATGGAAGGTAGAGAATATTTTACTCCTTTTCATTCTGATCTCTTTCCAACCTTTAAACTCCTTTCAGCTTTGCAGAATTTCCCTGCATCAACTAAAGTCGAAACATCAATGTCAGGGTATATTTATGGTCCCTTCCTTAAATAGCATTCATCCAGTCCAAATTCTGACCAGGTTCAGTTCTATCATCTTTTCAATGGCCCTGCCCCCTACTTGTTCATGCAGATGCTGAATATTACATCTGTAAGAAAGAAAAAGAGAGATGGTCGGCTGTGCCCTGTGTTTTCCCTTACCACCTCAATGGGGCATTCCTGATCCAAGCCTCCTGAAGCTTTTTTTGGAGGAACATAGCATGGGTTGCAGTAAATATTAGGGACATGTCTCCTTGTTCTTTCTATTTTAAAAATACACAAATTCACTCCGAAACGGTTAAGTTTCTAACTTTTTTGTACATATACTTTATTTCTTAGAACACTAACCAAACACAACCTAAAAATGTCATTTGAAACTGATTAGCAATATGAAGCTAGCAGATTGTGACCATTCGCTTTGTGCTAACATATTTTCTGAAGTTGTTTGTGAGATCAATTTGTGACATCCTCTTATTTTGATCCAATGTTTCGCCCTTGTGTCACAGTTTCCAGGGAAATCCATTTACACAATGTATGGCTCAACAATTTCCCATTACAGCCACATGCCAGCATAAATAATTCCTTCATATGAGTACAAAGACACCAGCACCATAACCACAGACATGAAAGTGAGAGAGCAGACTAAATGCTAGGCATTGAGGCTTCATTTGGATGATGAGTTTGTACATGGACGACAGAGAATTCTGCAGTGAAGGGTTTTGCTCCAAAACATTTTTATAATATCACTGAGCCGTCAAGCTAGTTAATCTATTTGACAGAAGTCATTGTCATATCCCAATGTTTAGTGCCATGATAAATGATGCTTATTATCTTTCATTGATTTTGGCCACGAATTCAGCAGACTAATTACTTCCAATCCTGATCCTCTAAGAGTGGCGCAGCTAGTCAGGTACAAATCTCCACTTTCCACTGTTTCTTTTGCCTTATTTCCCGTGAGGTTTATGCTAACATTAGAAGATTCATCTTTCACCATGCAGTCAAATTGATTTCCAAAATTCCAGGTATAGTATTGATCAGGACCAGCACTGAGCTCTCAATTGGTCTAGCTTCGCGTTGTTGAGCTGTGGCCAGATTGCCTGGTTCGGCAAAGTTAGGGTGGCACAGCAACGTTTGGCCGTTTGGCCCTAAGAACATTGTTCTGACACAGACTGACTGCTGTGGTAATAACTGTTTCTATGTTATGATTTGGAGGCTATTTAACTGGCGATGCATCAGCATGACTTCTCTAAACAAAAAAAGGTTGATGATAACACCTTTTCTGCACCGCTTCCTTGAAGAAATGTTTCGTTATATAATTAAACAGAATTTATCGATGTTCAATCTCAAGTTTCATACTGTTGGTGGGAGAGGCCACTGGTGGTGGCTTTAAAACACTCAAAATGGATAAAACACACTGTTTTATTTCAACAAAAAAACTTACACACATAAGCTTGAACACTGTCAAAACTCACTCTTTTCTCTCGTGTTTTCTCTCTAAAATCTCCCACTACTCTTTTCTCCTTCACTAAGCTTCCTATTTATACACAAAATGAAAGCTAGATATTTTTGACTTTAAGATAAGATTTTTGCAAGTTGTGGGCGGCTTGCAGAGGGGCGGTGGATGCAGGCGGTGGTCTTGCATAGTGGCTGTCAGGGGCTTTAATTGATGGAAGCCGGTGGTTGCATTTCTTGACTTGTAGATTGAGTTTATCCTAACACATACGAGTCCATCATGTTAACTCCATTTTGACAAAGGTCAAACTGCATGATTGATTGGATACTACCAGGAGATAGAGGAGAAGTTCACAAGTAGATGGACGGGAAAAACTATCTTATACAAATTAAATTCTATAAATACATGATTGGTAGATTAAAATAACAGGCTAATCCAATCAGAACGGTCTGATGATTGTGATATGCAAACATGTTTCTCCATTGCAGTCTCCCCATTAATGGTAGGTAGTGCAGTGTCGGTCATTAGATGACTCATGTAAGTGCCTGGATGACTTGAATATGCGCCGGCCGTCTTCTATTATATTACAATATCCTCTATGCTCATGCTTGGCCGGCTAAATCCTCTTCCTTCATCCATCCATTTAATCAAAACAATGTTATTTTGAAATTATATTTTGATTGGATTCGCCATTTTCTTCTTCTTCTTCTTCTTCTTCTTCTCCATAGTAGACTAATCCAAGAGCCGTGCTGATGCGTACACAGTTGGCTATTGACTTTGGATATATCGTGTTATCCAGGTGTTAAGTGTCTAAAATTAGCACTTGAATATTTAAATAAGAGAAACAAGAACAGCAGGGTGTAGATAGGTACGTGGAGGTGATGGCACATCCCATGAGAGATTTGACATGTAGTTGTTACGTAGGCGCTAGCAATTTATGGCGAGGCTATTGGTGGGGGTGATGGCACCTGGAACATGCAAATCTTCATCGTCAGAGACATCGCTCACCCATGTCTTCTCAGGGTTTCTTGTTTTCAATCGGGTGGCCAATGGCCTCCTCAGCAGGTGCAGTCTTTGGATACACAAAATCCCCAACCACAAGATTTCTCTCCCATAATCTTCCATTTGGTCACCACTTTGGATTAAAAGTCACCAATGCTCGCTCCCGTTGACAATTGCAAGTGCATTCATTAGAAAGTAGGAAAATTAATCTTCAACGATTTCTTCCACGTATTCCATGAACACCATAAAGTTCTGATTATATTACATGCTGCTGCTACATATAATATTAACCACTGCTGAGCTCGATCAAGACACTCGTTAATCTCTTCTCCTATTTCTCTTTGCTTCCCCAGGCTGTGAAATGACATCATACTCAACTGCTAGCAAGACTCTCTGACAACCGACACATGGGTACGTTATGGGATGATTCACTGACGCCTGTGACTCCACTTTGGTGAGTTCATGGCTTCTGACTCTAACCCCACTTTCTACTAACCAAACATGACGAAGCTCTGAACCTTTGATGATACCATGAAACCATGGCGGTTGATTCCTCTTCCACTCTGGTGGGGGCAGGCAGCAGGGGTCAGAATGGCCCTGCCCTGTTCCTCCTCATTACAGATCTTTCTGCTCTCTGACGCCACCCGCACCTAGATATGCATACACTTGCTGCTTCAGCTCTCTCTTCCTCCCTCTATATATAGTAGGGAAATCCACATCCTAATTGGCACTAGCTTCTTCGTTGTTCAAGATTCTCTTGCTGACTCCCTTCCCAACAAATATTTTTGCCTTCACACCAGCAAACTTCGATTCAATCTCGTTTCCGAGTCACATTTCACAAAAAAAGGGTCCTAATCTCCTAGCTTTAGACCCGGTGTCCACCCACTCATGGCTTGTGCAATCATAATAACGTTACAGCATAGGTGAGCTTGCTATCTTGTTTTTTGAGCAATTTTTAGCGTCTCGTCTACATATTGCATGTCTAAATTCTGTTTGCTTTCGCTCCCAACCTAGCACTAGGAGAAGAATCTTCTTGGAAATTTAATGCGCACACACACCCACATATATATGAACTAATCATAGACTTGTAACCATATCCAGGCTTAAGTCGGCCCACGGACATGCAAATCCTCTTGTGAATGTCATGCCGAGTAAACGCAGTGGAAGGTTCATCTAACCTTCTACCAGAAAAATAAGATATTAACCCTTGACCATTTCCTTATGCAATCTTTTCTCCTAATTAAAGTTTTGTACCTGATTAAGACATTCAAGTTGAAAATTTCAACTACAACTAGTATTACAGTTGAAAATTTCAACTATAACTAGTATTATAGTTGAAAATTTCAACTATAACTAGCATTATCATCAGATTAAGACCTTCAAATAGGAATTTTCAAATATAACTGTAGTTACTGAGTAATAATTAAAAAAAAATGGGAGTACTGTCTTCTTGAAGACTGGCAATCTCTTTATAATTTTAAACCATGGTGTGAAATCTATGCTTGGATAAAAATATTCCTGTCTTAAAGATTAAGAAACATGATTTTGTTACTGTTGATATTTCTTGTTCTTCCTCCAAAACCACAGCGTAAAGCTAGCTTCTGCACTCAATAAAAAACATTTTGTTATCTAGTTTTGTGGGTCGCCTTTACTTTAAGAGCATGGCTTTGCTTTCAAACCACATCTTCTCCCTGTCTTTTATACTTAGCCTCTGCTTTCCCTACATGACATCAAGGTTCTAAACCCTATAAGAATACTAAAGTATTAACTTCAAAAATACATACGGGTGTTTTGGATTTTTCTATGGAATTTATTCCTCACAGGTATAATTTGACGAGGGATCAGGCCAAGCCATAAGAGCATGTTTGTTTTTTTATGTCAAATTCGCTTTAAAAAAAATAATTTAAAAAAGAAGTTGGAGAGGTGAAGCCTTGTCAAATCTGGTGTCCAGCGTAGACCTTTTCAATTCCTCATCAGAGCTTTTTTTCTCAGCAGTTTCCACGACAAGAGAAACACCTCTTCTTACGTTATTCCTTCCCATCATCTCAATGCCACCATACTCTTTTCTACCTCCATATACAAAATTACAAATACCGTTGCGTTTCCTCGCATCATCCCTCCTCACCCACCCATAATTTCCTTCATCCTGCCTGTCTTTTGATGTAAAGGGCACCGCTTGTTTTACTATATATATTCGCAAGCATGTAAGCTAATTGATTAAAATCACTCTAAGTTGACGAGTTTTCTCGTTAACATCTGTGGGGTGATCTTTTTTTTCTTTCACTGATATTTATTTTGTTCTGATTGGAGTAGGAGCAAGAACATACTATGATTACAGAAATGATTCACGGGTTACGGGAGATGTTGATATTTTTGTTCCTGGCGGTTTTTTCCAAAGCTACTGGGGCTAAGGCTTATTCGCGAGGTGTCGTGATACAGGAAGGCGCCGCCTATTGCCTGAGCTGGAGGTTGGCTGTGGAGGCTAACAATGTGCGTGCGTGGCGCACGGTCCCTTCTCAATGCTTGCGATATGTTGAAACTTACATGCTCGGAGGACAGTACGAAAGGGACCTTGACTTGATTGTGGGCCAAATCTTGAGTTATGTGAATGGGATAGCTCCTTCTAGTGATGGCATGGATGCTTGGATCCTAGATGTTGACGACACCTGCATTTCCAATGTCTTATACTACAGAGGAAAGAGATATGGGTATGTGTGCATGGTCCTGTCATATGTATGCTCTGTTAATTGGTGCTGTAAGCTTATTAATCAATGGTGTTTGTGTCCTGTGCTGTAGGTGTGATCCATACGATCCAGCTGCTTTCAGGGCATGGGCATTGAAGGGAGGATGCCCAGCAATTCCCGCTGTTCTTGCACTGTTTAGCTACCTAGTTCAAAGTGGTTTTAAAGTATTCCTGGTCACTGGAAGAGACCAAGAAACTCTTGGCCAAGTCACTCTTGATAATCTGCATTATGAGGGTTTCGTCGGCTACAAGAGACTAATCTTGAGGTAAGATGGTACAACCACCCATTTCATGGTGGCCAGAGTACCTTTTCAGGTCACAGAACTCTGCTTAAGAAATCAATCTTCAGTAGGGCAATTGATTAATCTGGGTGGATAGTTTTCCTTGGATTTCAAATAATATATAGCATATATTCTCCTTCAAAATGATTACTCAAATAGATACACATGGAAGAATACCTGATAGTGACAGGCTTTCATGTCACACTCCAATGATTGGTAGCATTGACTTCGTAGTTGATATGCTGAAGTTAAAATCATGCCAACTATGCTTATTTTCGGATGCCATTTGAGTCAACATCAACGCCAGAAAGCACTCCTGTTCCATCAGAATCATAGGCAAGGCATAAGGCACGATCCCTCACCTCGATCTAGAACCAAGAAAGGCAAGAACCCTTTATAAGCCTAACCAAATTGGCAAGGAAACGAGGCTCAACACCTAACACAAACTGGCCTTTCCAAGCTAAGACAAGTTGTGTATATTGCCATCTGTGGATGGAATTTTTCAAAATTCCATGTGGGCAGGAATTGATGGGCTAACAGATGTGTATGCATGATTGAATGTTTGCATTACTATTACTGTTTAATGACTTATGATATACCCTGGATCTGTAATTTCCCCCCCTCTCAATCTCCAACAGGACAGCAGAATTCAAAGGACAAAGCGCAGTGGCATACAAGTCAGAAATAAGAAGGCAAATAGAAGAGGAAGGGTACAGAATATGGGGGAACGTAGGTGATCAATGGAGTGATCTACAGGGAGAATGTTTAGGAAACCGGACATTCAAGCTACCAAATCCAATGTATTTTGTTCCCTGAAACCCAGTGGAACACTACTTCATCTGCTGTCTCTCAAAATGATCTTAAGACAGACTTGTACCGTTAATATCGTGTTGCTAATGAAATAAATCATAATTCTGTCGAGTAAATGGCAGAAGTTTACTGCAAATGAACTTATTGTTATTACCCTTTAAGCAGTATTTAAACAAGCATCAGCATATCTATGAAATGTTCTTACCAAAAAACTTGATCATGAGAATGTAAATCAAAACCCATTTTAGCTCTGCCGCCGCCTCCTTGGTGATCAACTAATAGACAGAGAGAGAGAGCTGTAGCAAAACAGTATGAGCTTTGAGCATCTCAAAGAGTATTTGGTAGTTGGATGGACGAGCTCTACGTGGCATTTTATCTCACGTGTTAAAAATGTAGAAGTCATAAGACGGCACAAACTCATATCAAAACGGAGACGTTTAAAACAGCCCGTTTTTGGCGCAAGATACAAAGGGCACGTATTACCGTTACAGGATTCGCTAAAGAAGGAATTTTTTGGATTTATTCAACGAAATTTCGCAGAAAAAACGGAGGAGCCCCCTTTAACTTCTTTTTTTCTCCCTCGAACAAATTCTTTATTAATTTTCTGCAGCTGCAGCATTTGGAAAGAAAGCCCCAGATATTTGAATTCGAGGACAGGAGCAAGAAGGAAAGATGAACGATGCAGATGTGTCAAAGCAGATACAGCAAATGGCCAGATTCATCCGTCAAGAGGCGGAGGAGAAGGCCAACGAGATTTCTGTCTCCGCCGAGGAGGTTTCATTAATTTTATTTGATTAATACGATGCTGTATTATAACTGTTCATGACCTTTATTTTTATTTTTAAATTTACGTTGTCAGGAATTTAACATTGAGAAGCTGCAAATCCTGGAAGCTGAAAAGAAAAGGATCAGACAAGAATTCGTACGGAAGACCAAGCAAGTTGATATCCGTAGGAAGATGTCAGCTCTCTTACCATTTCTTGTTTTCTTTTTTCCCCATAAATCTTGAAATTCTATTGCTCGGATTGTTAATGAAATGTTGTATGATCCTTGCTACGTAGCGAGTACTCGATGCAGCTGAATGCGTCACGAATAAAAGCTCTCCAAGCACAGGATGATATTGTGAATTCCATGAAAGAATCTGCCTGCAAGCAACTTCTGCGTGTTTCGAACAACAAGAAGGAATACAGGAAGCTTCTCAAAGACTTGATTGTTCAGGTAATTCGATAAATCATCGGATCGATATCTTACGAGGAATGAGATTATCATGTGAAACATTACTGTCTACTGACTTGGTACTTTTGTTCCATGTGATCTGTAGTGTTTAATCCGACTGAAGGAGCCAGCAGTTCTGCTCCGATGCAGAGAGGTTGACCGTAAGATTGTCGAGTCGGTTCTGGATGATGCATGCCGCTTGTATGCAGCGAAAGCCCAAGTACATGCTCCTGATGTTACCATTGATACCACTGTATACCTCCCGCCACCTCCAAAATCTCCAGACTCTCACGAACCCTTTTGGTAATAGTTTCTGGTTTTTCCTGCAAATGTATTTCAAGCTGAGAATGTTGTTCTCTTCTGAAACACAAACCAAGGTCACGTCGTTTACTTTGTCTATGCTTCCTTTGTCAATTGTTCTCAAAGTTCCGGCGGAGTGGTAATGGCCTCGAAAGATGGGAAGATAGTTTTTGAGAACACTTTGGATGCAAGATTGGATGTTGCATTCAGAAAGAAACTGCCAGAGGTACGTTTTTGCTCACCAGCTCAACAAAAGGCTTGTCCTAAGTGACTGCTTCATGCGATTGAGGTTTTATTAAATGATAAGAAAAGAGTCAGAATAACTTATTCCTAAGGACTCATACTGCAGAAATCATCCTGTCATGCTTGCTTTTTGTAAAAGCATATACTGCGCTGTGTTACAGAATAATATAAATCATATTCTGGGATCTTACCTAAAAGCTTAAGCTCTTAGGTGAGTTGGTTCTTTAACATGGTATCAGAGTCTTATTGACCCAACCGTCACGAGTTCGAATCTCACCATCTCCATTCTATTTGATAAAAATCAAACACAAGGTAGTGTGAGTCTATGCAATTTTCAAACCCAAATGACTTTCATTTGAGGGGGTGTGGTAGAGAATAATATAAATTATATTCTGGAACCTCACCTAAGAGCTTAAGCTCTCAGGTGAGTTGATTCCTTTACACGTTGCAGGTAGCTGTATATTCGAAATTTAGTCATTCATGTGGTTAGCATTCACTCTGCTATTTGTGACTTCCCATACAATAAAACTTCACATGGTTTGTTGCTTGTAATATCACTTCTACCAGAAAAGTTTCAGAATGACTGAATTGGAAGTGGAAAATAGCTTTCTGTTTCTACTTTTGGAAGTGATGAATCTTAGACTAATTTCAACCTTCTGTTTGTCTCTGTGCAGATCCGAAAGCAGCTTCTTGGAAAGGTAGGCGCATGATGATCTGGATTTGAAATCTTCTGTGATAACAAAGCAGCATATGATCTTCTTTGTAGAACAAAAGCATTTCAGTTCCTGGACTTTCTGCTCCCATGATTTAATAAGATCGGCAAACTTTTCAAGTTTCATTTCTATCAAATTTCTCCCTTCGAGATAGGGAATCATCACATTGTCAAATACTTTTTGATTATTTGGATTTGCCGAAAGAGTGATTGGTAGTCTCTCTGTTTTATCTCATACGTGGAGATGTCATTCAATAATGTGCTTCATGTGGTTTGAAGGCTTTGCATGCTTCATTATCTGTAATGGAAGTGTTGTGAGACATAATAACTTCATTGCAGAACCTGTTACCAAACCAATTCATATCATGAAGATGCGATCTCAATTTAAGGGCTAAGATGGCCTCAATTGAGATATCAGATGTTGAGCTGTGCAAATGAAATGCCAGTTGGGATAAAATTTAATATTTTCTCCAAAATCGTGAATTCATATACATCGAGAATCGTTGTGATTCCTTGAAACTACAGACTGTGAACTACACGAAAGGCTAGGACATGGAGTGCCGGCGACTCCTGCCAGTTTTCCCCTCCGACCCGCGAGACTTTCTACCAGATTTTTGCTGCCTCCCTCCTCCCGGACCGCTAAAAATGCCAATCCTTCCGATTCCCTTTGACAGGGAGGTGAAGAAAGTTTTTCCATTTCCTGACTTGTCAATCATCCCTTGTTTCATGTACATCTGCTCCTTCTCCAGCTCACTCAGTCTCACCCGCATTCTTGATATCTCAAGCTTCAGCTCTCGGTTCTCCCTCCGCAAAGAAGCATAATTATCTCGAGGCGACATCGCCGCGCTGGGTATGCCACTGCTGATTCTCTGTGATAGAAACCCGTCTCCTGAGCCTCCGGACAAAGCATTCTTTAAACGTAGTTGCTCAGAGTAGAGGACTTGAACTGTCATCTGCACTGGAAGACGATCATTCTGTGCAGCATGATTGCAGGCTTCTTGTGATAGTTTTTGGCAGTCTATCAGCTTGCAAAGCTTCTTACACTCATGCTCAGCTAGCATTGGATGGGCCTGGATAGAAAAATGAAGAACACGTGTGAGATGTCGATTGAGATATTCAAGAAGAAATCAAATATATTTGAAGCTGTCCATAATAAACAAGATTAATGAAACGACGAGAGCATCTTATTGAAATCCTGAAGAAGCCTTAACAAAGATGAATTTCAATGTATTAAGTGCAATTAATCATATGGAACTCCTTCAAATCCTGATTAAAAAATCCATAGAGCTTGCAGATGCAGACATTCAACCAGCAGGACCTAATACCTGGCATTGAAACTATTCTGAATGCTCGGACAGTGGTTGTTGGCATGATTAAGAGGTGCATTTTAGGCCAGTTCTAATGAAAATATACAGGTTTGGATCACAGAAACTGGAAAAAATACCTTCAAATATATGTCAATTGCTCGATAAAGCCCGTCATCAATCACACGAGCATAATCAGGGAGTATCTCGATAATGGCAATGAATTTCTGCAAATTCAAATATGGATCAGGAGCAATTTCTGAGAGATATGAATCAATAAGCCTCCCGACTTTCAATAACGAACCATGTCCAGGAGATCCGATGCCTTCAGATTCATATCCACAATCTTCATTTTCTTCTTCTTCTTCTTCTTCAACACGCTGCAGAAAATTCACAAGTATCCGATGGACAGTATCGACATCAAATAATGAATCCCCACTCCGGACTGATGGAATAAGAAGATCATCAAGTAAAACCATTTCCAGCCTAAAAGCAATTCTCCTTTCAAGCTCAAGCCTGCATGCAATAGCAGCATCCAGCATGATGGCCATCCTTAACATCCCGAACAGAAAACTCAATGGAATAGAAGAGCTCTTATCTGTTGGCATTAGACTCACAAGAGTTTCTACAATTATACTCTGATGATTTTCCTCCATGCTAGGACTTGGTTTCATCCTCGCTGGATTCCAAATCTGACACTTTTCAATACCGTTTAATGACATCTGGGCATAATGCATTAGAGAGGCAACGATGCTATCTAGCCGGACTCCTGCAGTTCCCATGGCACGGATAACTCTCTCGTAATAATCAATCCTCAGTACTGAGAGATCCTCAACCCACCACTCGAGACAATTACTCTTAAGTTCTGTGGATTCACTATTGCAATCTAGATGGGACAGACCTGACACCAACTGCTCCTTGCAAGCATTGATGGAAATGGCCTCTATACATCTGTTTGGAATTTCTACTAACTCTGCTATGGGAGGTAGCAGCTCACATGTAGAGAGGACTTCGACAGACTTTTCAAGACTTTGCACCACGAACTCATTCAGATAAGTCTCCGTTCGGGAAATGAGGTTTTCTTCCCGGTAGTCCTCAGTCATTTCCAGGTATTCTGCAGCGCAGCGCAGATGGGCAACATTTGCAGCTGTGATCTCAAAGTTCATGCCATAGCAGAATTTCATGGCAAGTTCAAATGTATGAGCCCCACCAGGTAAGCTGCAGAGCTCCAATTTCGAAATATTTGAGTCTTTTGCTTCGGCAACCATTTTCCGTATCTTTCCACTTCGAGACACAAGGGGGAACTGCAGCCAAAAAGAACCCCAAACTCACCACACAAAGCAGATATTGAAATCATTCCAACGTAGAACACAAATTTCCAAAGCAAAAATCTTACCTTATGCAGTAGAAAAGACTCCCCATCCACAACAATTGTAATGTCTCCTGCAACGTCTGAAAATATACTGTGTGGAAGAACAAACATCTATTATGATGCTGAAGATCAAGGATACTGAAGAACTCGAATCATGGGCCCCTATTGAAGGTCCAGGAGCACAAAATAATTTGCGATTTGGGATTCTTTTCCTTTTCCTTTCAGAACTAAAGAGCTAAAAATGCAATAGATGCTCAAACCATTGTCTCCAAAAACAAGCTACATACTATTGCTTTCATACTCAATTAGGACTGTACTAATAAAAAAAACAAGGACACAAGGAATCTTTGATTAATTAAGCATAAAAAACTGATTAAGTTATTCAAAAAAACTCCATAGTTAAGAGCAATTAATACCTACTCTAGCTAGTTAAAAACAAAGATTAACGGTCATAAAAATACACAGCACCTCCATATCCAAGCCTAATCATAAACGCGCGCGCGCGCGCAGAGGACAAAACACAGATCTTTGTATTATAATCCCAAAGCCTTACCACCTAGCAGAAGAAGATCCTCTAACTGTAAACTAAACCATCACGAAGAAAACCAGTAAAACACTTCTGCCACAGCCCACCTAACCCTGTGTGCTCTATGCATGCAAATGTGCATAAAAAAGTTGAGATGGAGGGAAAAAAAAAGATGGGTTGATTACCGAGTAGTGAAGGAGTTGCAGAACTTCGGAGTAGTAGGTGATCTCTTAGAAGAAGAAAGAAGGTTCTCAGACACCATTTTTTTTTTCCAGACAGAAATTAAAATCTTAAAGCAGTGTTTGAGCTGAGAGACTGATGATGATGATGATGATGATGGAGGAGGGGAATAGGAATGATAGCTCGTAGTTTACGTAAATAGCCTTGCTATCACAGCTTATTTACCAAGAAAAAGTTGCTTTAGTGCCTGGCCTGCTAAAGAATTTCGAGTTGCTGTTACGGTCAGAGTTGAGACCAGTATCTGTCAGATATGATGAGGTTGCCGGGCGACAAAGATTTCGATATCTGAGCACTGGATTTTACAGGACAGGACACTCGCTAGCTAACATGCGCCTCCTCCTCCTTCATGTACGGTTCGGGACATTCAATCCTATGATTATGCAGTCAATGCAATGAGTGCTTGTTAATTAGATTTATTTTTTCAGTTATTTAATTTACCCCGGTTCTTTATAAAATAAATGGCGAGTTAATTTCAGTCCAAAATTAAAATCTATAAAGATTTAAAATAATGTATATTAAAATTTATAAAATTGTTTTTTTTAGCAAAGTAATTTTTTAAATTTTCAACTTAAAAATATTAAAATTCGAAAGTATCACTAAAACACACTCGTGCTAATAGATGAAAGCTATTGGTCAACAAATTTCAAAAGCAAAAGTAATAAGAAAAGTAAGTCATCAATGCAATCAGCTTCACATGTATGATGTTTTCTCTGCTTTTTTTTGGTTGAAAACACTTAAAAAAATAAGTTATTTTTTAAAAGAAAACACTTTTAAAATAAAAAATAAACGGGTGAGGGCAATTGCGTTAATTGCATGAAGTCGAGGGGTCTGTTTGAAGCGGAATAAAGAAAGTGTTGAGGAGGGAGTGGAGGGCGTGGACAGATGGCGGCACGGAACTCAATAAAGAGAGCAATTATTAGAGACAGTGTCTCTCTTTTCTATCCTTCATTGAATTGAGCGAATAGTCTAATCCCAAAATATTCTCTCTTCACTTTGTTTGACCCTTCCACGTCACGTTTGCAGACCTCTTTTCAGTCCCTAATATCTTGATCCGCTGTCGTCTTAGTGCTCCTATTTGTTTTTTATCAGAAGAATGGGTCAACCAGGGAGGGAGATTGTTTAGCATCAGCTGTATTTAGGACGAAATTGACATGATTGAAAAGTTCAGGACTTAACTGACGGTGAAATAGCATGCCCCCTCCCAATGCAGACCACTGGCACAGTACATTGTCGGCTGCCTTGGGACATTCACGAGACTGCCCGATTGGTATCTTGGCAATCATTTGCCCACCATTTACATCACACTCGAGGCCTCGGTAAATGACACGCGTCACACTTAAATGTTTTTTTTTTTTTTAAAAAAAAACAAATATTCATTTAATATCAATGTTTTAAAACAAATCTTAGCAGCTGAAATTGATTGTCAGCTTCCGAAAAAAAATAAAAATAAAATTTCATATTAACTAAGTATCTCAAATCTCGTTCGATAAGATAATATTGAAGGAGAAGATTAATAAATGTAATTTAATTTAAAAAATAAAACTTCTTAAAAAAATATAAATCTAACAAAAACCGAAAAAAACAACCATTATTATTCTGAAAAGAAAGATAAATCCCATGATTAAAAAAATAAAAGGAATGTTGGATGATAAAATCATAAAAAAAATAATCTTTTAAATACAAGTTAGACCCTAGGTTTTTTGAGTTGTTCAACTCGGTTATTTTTGTTGGAGTAAATTGTAACTCTACTATTAATTATTTCTTTTATGTATATATAAGTAAGACCATCATGCATTACAAAGCAAAACTGATATAACTATAAGAACTACATTGCTATATTAGGTATGATTTTGTACTCGTAAGTTTTTTTAATGTATAATTAATAGGATCTTTTACTTATTTTATAATTAAATATTTTTTAAAACTTTATGGGTGATGGTTTTATGCATCTAATTTACTTTACTATATGTTCTTAATTTCATTCTTTTTTTACTTTTGAATGTCTTATGACTCTGAATAAATATTTCTAATTTATATTGGAAATAAATTTGTGTGATGAGGTTGAGGAATATTCATTTTGACATGAGATAAGGTTTAAGATGGTTGAATTAACTTGTTGGTGAAGTGGTTTTTTACAGTGGTGTATCGAGTAGTTGATAATTTGAAATGATTTAGATATAACTTTGCTGAAATTTTAAGAGAATAAATATTATGATTATTTTTGTATAAAAACATGGAAAAAATAACTCTAATTTTCATATATGGATGCGATTGTGCTGAAAAATAAGTAACTTTAAGCAAAACTAGGAAAAAACTCTCATTAAATTAAATTAACGAACTTAAATAATCCTAGAGAGAGAGAGAGAGAGAGAGAGAGAGATACTAAAAAAGCTAAAATAGATCGTCATTTTAACAGTAATGAACATTAAATTTTCGCTGTTCATTTAGACTCAGAGTTACTGTGGATTGGAATAGTGAAATAAGTGCACAGTAAACTACATGGTCAAATGGTAACTGCACTTTAAAAAAAAAAAAACAAATTGACCAAATCCGTATATACCCCCTATAAGATAAAATCCAAGAGTTGGATGCAGGGGTGTGCCGGTGATTTGCACAATAATCAATCAGCATAATACATAGAGCACGTGACTCATTTTAACAAAAAATTTCGATTCCAATTGTACAATCTACTATTAAATAATTATTAAAATAATTTTAACAGTAGCAACATTTATTCACTTTTAGACGGAAAAAACTCGTTTCTAACAGATTTTATCAATTATAATTTTACTAATTAATATAAAAATAACCAATTATAACACGCATAAAATTAATTATTTTTCTACATAGATAAAAAAAACTCAACACAAGCAATAAACTCAAATAATAAAATATTTTTGAATATTGTTTCTAATATAATATTTTAAAAATTTACTATGACAAATGAGAAGGCCTATACTCTAATTTGATTTTGATATTTTTTAGCAATTAATTTTAATTTAAAATCTAAATTAATATCCATAAAAAAATAACTGAACCACTAAAATGAAATTCAAATCCAAGCATTAATAAAAAAAACTGTGGACAAAACAGAGAATCAAAATTTGAAATGAACGTCCGTCACCGTCTAGCACAGTGACAGTCACACAGCACGGCCTCATCACCTTCCAGTCTCCAGCAAAACCACCCGTCTGCTCTTCTCAACGCAGAAGATTAAGAAAAAATGCTAACTCTTAACGTCGTCGCGCTCCCTTCCATGTAACTACTTTAAAAAAACTCTTCCTTTCAAACCATCTGCTGATTTCAAGTACTAAAGTTAGGGTTTTTGAAGCTACCCTAATGATTCAAATTTTGCAGATTGCCAATTTTTTCAGCTCAACCTTCTAATCATCAATTCAATTATCTACTTGCAAACACAGGTGTGTTCCTACTTGCCAGTGCCCTAAATCTGCTCCTTTTCTTTTCTCCTGCTTAGAAATGATTTCGAATTGATATATATATATATTGCAGGGAGAAGAAAGCTTAAGGTTACGAGACCCAGGGCTAACTTTTGGGACTCCATAAGATCTGGGTAACATGAATTGATTTATTTTTATTATTATTTTTTTATTTTATTTTCTTGTTTCGCCGTGTAATTGTGGTTGTGTTATGCCCTAAATCAACCCTGGGAATATATTACACTGTGGGTCCGTATTGAATCCGATATGTTTTGAGTAGGAAAGATTGGTTGTGTGAATTTATGATTACTAATTGAAAGCTATGGAGGGTAAAAGATTCAATGATTATGGTCTCGTGTAAGGTTGTAGGCTATTGTTCATTGTATGCCGGGTTAAGTTTTTAGGCTTCTATAATTCGCCTGTCCTACTCGTTAGTCTTATGTAATTGGGATGTTTTCATTGTTTTGCTGTATTGCAGGTTCTTGAAGGATAACTCGACACAAGTTGTGGAATCACCTTCTACGCTCCAAGAAGAGGAAGAACCACAGCCTGAAGAGTTTGTTCTTGTGGAAAAGACTGAGGAAGATGGAGTGGTTGAGCAAATAATATTCTCTTCTGGTGGGGATGTTGATATTTATGATCTGCAGACCCTGTGCGATAAGGTAACTGTGTCTCTGGTTGATGCCATTTTGGGTCGCATTCTATTGTCAGTGAATCAACTCAATGATGAATCAAATAATGGGCTCATATTTTGGCCAATGTCAAATGTAGCTGTTAAATTCACAATTTATAAATCTACCCTGAAGAGTTTTTCTTGAATCTAAATTCTGACTTGCAAAAAGACAGAGTCTAAAATGATGCTATCATACTGGGTTAAAATAACACAAGTAGGCCAACTTTCAATGAATGGAAGATATAGGACAATCGATTCAATGATCTATTATAGGTTGATTGCTACTCACATCACACATTTGAAATGTGCCTGCTTTCTTTCTAATTTTGAGGGATCACCATTTAAATTATTGGTAAAACATTTTTATTTTGTAATATACTTGCGAAATCCAAAATCAATAAAACAACTAAAATCATTGCTTAACAGGTGGGCTGGCCTAGAAGGCCACTGTCAAAATTAGCTACAGCTTTGAAAAATAGCTACATGGTAGCCACATTGCATTCTATACAGAAATCACCTGGATCAGGTAAGTAGTAGATATACTGCAAGTCATCCCGTTTCATGTAAATGATCTTGTTAAGTTAAAATTAAGCTTATTTCCACATCTAAAATTATTTTGTAAACATCTTAGTGTACTTGGAGAAGTTATTTGACAGAGGGGAATGAGCAAAAGAAGCTAATTGGCATGGCTCGCGCTACATCTGATCATGCCTTCAATGCTACAATTTGGGATGTTCTTGTTGATCCCAGCTATCAGGTATACTCCATGTTACTTGTTCATAGATAAATATGCTGACTTGCTGATGCAGATAATTAGAACATACTGTCTTCTGTTATGCAACAATTGAGTCCATAGATGCGCATGCATGGTGGTATTTTCATCCATAGTTTTCTGCATGAGGAGAATGAACTTTGATTTTTTTTTTTTTTACTTTTCTGCCTGCCTTTTTCTTGGGATACAAGAGCAGATTATGGGAATGATGATGCTTCCTACAGGAATCGTTGATTTTATATTCATGTTAGGAAATATTCTGGTGGCTGAAGAGGGAGAGAATGAGCATTAGTAGTGTAACGAAAAAGGCAGGCATTTGGAATGGATAGCAAGTAGGACCTAGCTTTGACTTCAGCTACAGCATTTTTCCAGATTTTCCTCTTTTTTTTTTTCTTTTCATTTTCTTGGTTTATGAGATGAAAAGGTTAAAAGTTCAGAGCATGGAAACAAGCAATATTGGATTTGGAATCATTTACTAATTGAATGAAATCACAATCCATCTGCTATAAGTGCATGCACCAATCAATTCTGATAGTGAGATATTCTTATAGTTGATTCAATACTATGCCAGCTAACGTTGCTTTTTATAATTGTTTTATATTTCTTTCAGGGCCAAGGACTTGGTAAGACACTTGTTGAAAAGCTTATTAGAGCTCTTCTACAAAGGGACATTGGCAATATAACACTGTTTGCAGATAGTCAAGGTATAGCAATCTGCACAGTGAAAAGCATTGTTGGTTCATTAATACTGCATCACCATAATATAAAATCTGTTAGATCTTCTGCTACTTTTAGATATTGGTACCTTTCACCTGGATGTGGGGCAGTCGACTCAAATATTTGCTTGCACGTGCAACTGCAAAACATTTGATTCTTTTATCTTTCAGAAAGGGTCAAGGATTGATTGAGGGGAATGTAGATTGTTTCTTTCTTCCACTGCTTGCTTTGTTTCCAATATTTAATGCAATCCTGCCTAATTGCACTTATTTAAGCTTTGGTCCTCTTATAATATTAGTACTCTTGAAACCATGCTCTCTTTTGATTTGGATTAGACTATAAATTGACTCTGGGATTTGACATGGATATATTTGATTGCCATTGCAGTAGTAGAGTTCTATCAGAATTTGGGATTTGAACCTGATCCTGAGGGCATTAAAGGTATGTTTTGGTACCCGAAGTACTAGTTGGCTGGGGTACTGAGGACAGGCTTCTTTGTGCTTGAATGTAACTGATTGATCTTGCAAATTGCGTTGGCACAAAGGACTTTAGAGAGCAAGCCCACTTGTAAGCCCACATTACATGTAACTGTAAACCCACTTGACTTTGATTGTCATGTATATCACGGAAATACGAGGCAGTTAACTCTCCACTGTTCAAGAACAGTTGGTTTATTCCTTCATCTCTTGCTTCATGCCACATGAGATTTGAGGATAACTTTCCCCATTTGTAATTGTATTGTTTTGGAGTTCACTAACAGATGTGTTCATGATTGAATCCGTCAAAGAACACTATCAACTTGTATAGTTGAACCAACATTTATCTCATTTATAATCTGGTTGATTTCATAATACAAATACCTTTCTCATGGAGAGAGACAGGGATCGAATCATAAGACGATTTCTAATGTAAACTATTGATCTGGTAAATGATGTCCTCAGCTCTCCATGATAGGTGTAATTTTCACCAATGGCTTGTTTCCAGACTGCATTGACTCGGTACGGAAGCTCATAAAATTTTAGATTCGTACGATCCCTTCCATGCCACTAGATTTGTTTAGGTAAATTTGACGTGGTCCTTTTGACTTTACTGTTAAACGGGATTAAAATTTATCCACGGGCACTGTGAGGCAACATTTTTTATGCCTCCCCCTCGTTTGTTAGAGTGCTTAAAATAACCCCGCCGGGAGGACTTAATTGCACGGAAATATATTAGAAAAGGGAGAAGACTTAGCGATGGAGAAAGGTGCACAATTCAAAATATATAGATTTTGGATAAAAATATAGGGAAGGGAGATGCTCTTGTATCAATGATATCATGGTTAGCCCTACTTGCCGATGACACGCAATATCGGACCCAAGTGTCGTCTCGAGGCATTCAAAGGGAGAAATCTGATTGCCTGTAAATATAAATTGTAAAAAAGAATGAAAAGTTTCAGTCGTCACAAACGATAGAAAAAAAAAGGGGTTGCAGTGGAGCTAGGAAGTCGACTTTTGAAAGTTTAAAAGGAGTTGGGGAGGGAGAAATTCAGGGGAAAATTAATTGAAAATAAACGAGAAAAGAACAGTAATTATAGAAAATAAAAATGGTCAACCATGTTGTTTGGCGCCTTACAGTGGCTGAGACAACGAAACCTACCACTCCATGCTTGGGAGTTGCCTTGAGCTGTAGTTTTTTCTTTTTTTTAATGCTTATCGAACACCTTGACTATTTTGCAAATTCTATATAAAAGAATGACTCAATCACTCTTGTAGCCTGCTTTGTTCTTGCTTCTTATCGTCTCACAATCCCTTCGCTGCATGAAAGTGAACTTTCTTTGTTTCCTTACCAATATCCAGCAGTCATTCTGGTAAGCCCTGTTTCTTTCATGGCAGTTTACTTCTTTCTTCCATGCTGATCATATTGGATTTGATTTCTACAGATGTCGACGTTAAGGTTCTGTCAGTTCGGAGCCATTATTGCTTTGTTGCAATGTTACTTTGTCATGCTTTCTTCGGCCCAGATGACTCATCCAACGGAAGGTTCTCTCCTCTTTATCCATGAACACACTTATAAGCATGTGCATGGTTGATTATGTGTTTCCTGGCTAAAAAAATTGTTATTTTCACTCCGGGATGATTCTGCATGGTTGATTATGTGTTTCCTGGCTAATTTTTTATTTTCACTCCGGGATGATTCTTTCCTCTGTGTTCCAGCCAGTGCTTTGCAAGCAGTCCATCGGAAGCTCATAGACACATGGGGCAATCTCGATGACTGGAAAAAGAGCGATCCTTGCACATCGAAGTGGACAGGAGTAATCTGCACCGGGGTTAAAAACGATGGCTATCTTCACGTCGGAGAACTGTATGTTGATTTATACTTTGATATTTTCTTTATCTTCATGTAGATTAAGATCATGCAACGTTTTGATTACATTCATTCTGACAGGCGTCTGCTAAATATGAATCTCTCTGGAACCTTAGCTCCTGAACTCGGTCTTCTATCATACGCAACAGTATTGTGAGCCAGATGATCATATTAGCGTACCTTTAATACAAGTTCCTTCTTACCAAAACTCTCTGACCTTTTCTTTTTGCAGGAATTTTATGTGGAACCAAATAAGCGGTAGTATTCCAAAAGAGATAGGGAAAATGACTTCCTTGAGTCATCTGTAAGTCGAGATATTTGGAGTTACAAAATTGTGTATGTATACTAGGATTCTCAATCCTTAAGGTTGCAGCTCAAATCGCAGAGAAATCTAGAGAAAATTCTCTAATATTTTTATGGAATCTGCATACCAGTATTTATCTCTATAAAATATTATAGACATCTCTATTTACATTATTATTTAAATACTTTTGTAGGAAAAGATTCTTAATTAAAACTCAAAACTAATCAATAGAATCCATCTAGTATTAAGTTTTCTACATTAAAAGTCCCAAACCAAGTAAAAAATAAATAATTTAAAATTCAAGATTAACTAGGAAATTAATTAAAACATGAAAAATAATAACTTTTTGCTTCAATTTGATCCATAAAACCCTGAGATAATTGCTCTACATCAATCTCCTCCTTTAGAAAAACTCGTCCTCGAGTTGAGTTTAACATATGAAAAATACTCATAAAGATCAGCAACATTGAAGGTCTTTGATATGCCCATATCATCTGGAAGATCAATAACATACACATTATCATTGACTTTCTTGAGCACCTTGAACGTACCATTCTCTATTATCTGCTGGAAACCTATGTATGGTTGCATAAAAAGCACATATATATACATATATATATAGTTACCATACCATTCTCTATTTGCAGGCTTTTGAGCGGAAACCAAATATCAGGTTCTTTGCCAGATGAGCTCGGCAATCTCCCTAACATAACCATGTTTCAGCTGGACCTAAATCAAATATCAGGACCACTGCCCAGATCGTTTGCAAACTTGAGCATTGTCAAGCATTTGTAAGTGGCTTTTTCTTTAGGGACAAATTCCTCCCCTTCTTGCATGTACTCATAGATGCTTTCTAATTGCAGTCACATGAACAACAACTCAATCAGTGGTCAGATTCCGCCAGAACTTGGGGTCTTACCTAAGCTGATACACCTGTAAGTCCCGTTACCACTTGCATATAATTCAATGGATTGATGTTTTTTCATGATGCAGCGGCCACTGTCAGTTTGAAGCAAATGAACCTAAACTTGCATATTATTCACCTTTTTTTTTGTCACTTGCTGCTGCCACCGTTTGCAGCCTGTTGGATAACAACAACTTGTCAGGCTATCTTCCACCAGAACTTTCAAAGATGCCAAAGCTGACGGTTCTGTAAGTTCCATCTCATTCTAAATTCCATCCTACAACAGCCGCGACTTTTTCTCCTATATCACTTTAGCAGTAAATTTGAAGAGAAGCAATTCTGGTGATGTTATCATCGAATACAATGAAATGGCTTTGGACGTACCAATACTGTTAATATGCCAACAGGTTGACTAAAAGGCTTTAATTTCTGTTTTTCTGATCCTATTTCTGAAGGATTTTTCACTTTGAATGGATTATGAAAATAAGTAAAAAATGTGCACTTCTTCTAAATGTAGAAGGATGACTGACTCTAAATCTTTGCAGCCAACTTGATAACAACAACTTCAATGGAACGGAGATCCCAGAGTCTTATGGCAACATCTCCACACTGTTTAAATTGTACGCTCATCTCTATACTTCAGCCTTTTACTTCACTCATGAAAAAGCATACTGTAAAAATGTTATTTCAATGGTGAAAAGCATATAGGGATCTGTCACACATGCATAGAGTTGCGTTTAGTCTTTAGAAAAATGATCTTGTTGAACATCTATTCTCTAAAACTGGTTCTTATTTAACACTATCACATTGAGCTCTGCAGGAGTCTTAGGAACTGCAACTTGAAAGGACCTGTTCCGGATCTGAGTGGCATACGACGCCTTCTATACGTGTAGGTCTTCAGGCAAAATTTGAGTTTTTCATTTAACCATCATTTCAATTGCCTTCCTTTTGAACTGCTTGTTGTTCTTTATATGCAAATAATCATGTCTAGGTAGAGTAGTTGTCTTAATCTGTTTTAGAATGTTGACCTTTTCTGATGTCTATTAACAATTTTTTTTTCCAGCGATCTAAGCTCAAATAAGCTAACCGGAAGCATACCAACAAATAAGCTTTCTAATTATATCACAACTTTGTAAGTTACTGAAGTCCAAACTTGTGGAAGTTCCGGTGCTTTTCAGCTCAAGCTGTCTCTACACTGAGCAATATGCTTGTTGACATGCATGCATAACTATATTCATGCTTGTTTGTAATTTGTCCATCAACAGCAGAGGTTTTGCTGCTAAAATCAGTACTTTCTTTTAATTGCTTTGTGCTGTTGAAGGTTCTTTTTTGACTCGTAGATCTGGGAGGTGGTAATTCTTTCTACTAGAGAAAACAAGAGCTAAAAACGGCCAGAGAGAACTATGAAATAGAACATTAACATAAGAACAGTAGAATATCTTACAATAGCAGTGGTGCAAGTTCAAATAATAAATAGCAACAAAAGAAAAAGATAATTCAACTGGTTTAAGACTTGCACCACTGCTATTGTAAGTGAATTGTTCTGGAACAAAGTGATTGTACACAATGAAAGTGGGTATGATCCAAATCCCATGTGGTGAAACCAGAAACAAACCACCAGATTTGTCTTCAACTCTAGAATGATTTTGATATATAGTGTATAATATTATATATTCATCCATTTGAGTATTCACGTGAAATTCAAAATCCTCGCTGTTGCGGTTAATATAGTGATCTTTGTTCTTTCTGCCATGACAAAGTAATTCACAACGTTTTGGAATATTGCAGCTATTTATCCAACAATATGCTCACTGGACCAATCCCTTCATATTTCTCAGGCTTTCATCATCTCCAAAATTTGTAAGACCACTCTGCATTTATTTGTGCACTTTTGTTATATTATTGTTACACAATATGCTAGTGTGGTTAAAATAATCATAAATTATGAAGCTCTTTGATTTTATAGTTGATGGATGATACCAGTTGATAATGAAGATTATATTTTATCGCAGGTTGCTTAGGAACAACAATTTGAGTGGTGATGTTCCCTCTAACTTTTGGCAGAATTTGACTCTTGGTTCAGCTGCAAAACTCACCTTGTAAGACTTAATTACAGAAACCAACCTTTTCTGACTGCATTTGCCAGTCTATTTTTTCTTATTTATTGCCATGTCATATCCTTCGTTGTGTCAATTTATATTTTTTGGGGGGTAAGTTGCATCAGGCACAGCGATGAACTTCATGGCCTGCCTACTTCTGTATCTTCTACCTAAACTTGTTATACTGTGCAATACTTGCAGGGATTTCCAGAACAATTCACTTACGAATATTTCAGGCACTATAAGCCCTCCTGCAAACGTTAGCATCAAGTGAGATTTGTTTCACCATATAACATATTCACATTCTGGCATATACATTTCGTTTTACTCCTAAAAATGGCACTGCATATGCTTAACCTTGTTCTTGTTTTTGTTTTTGATAATACTTTTCCTTAATCTAAATGAGATAAAGACCATGTCTTGATCATTTGAATGTTAAGTCTTTTTGCAATTGTGATTAGATGTTGCCTTAGATCCCAAGCAGTCACGCCTTGTCTCACTGCTTCAACTCATTGAACCGTGTTGTTTCATCACATAACTGTTATGAAATTAATGATAGTAACGTAAAATAACACACACAAACGATTTACGTGGTTCGGCAAAATTGCCTACGTCCACGGGAGCTGTAGAGGATTTATTAAGAATTGAAGAAATAATACAATTTTGTTTCTATCACAGCTGCAACAATAGCTACGTTGCACTCTCACACACCTATACACTTCAATCTAAGGTATATATATAGATGTGTAGAATAACCCTAGTAAATTACGTAGAGAAAAAGAACTCTACTAATTTACGTAAACAAGTTAATTGATGAGCTTCCAAAACAATCCTTATCAGATAAAGATCCTTATCAGATAATGATGATCCAGTTATCACAATGCATAACAATAACTCCATTCACAAGTAGTGGTTGCAACTATCTTAGACAACCTTGTATCATTATCGTCCATCATAAACTTGCTATAACATTGTATGTTTCATGCCTTAGGTTTTTTGAAATTAGATTTGGATTTCAGAAATTATAAGATGTTTTGCATTGCTGAAACATGTAAATTCTTGCTTGTGACCTTCTCTAATATATAGAATCATCATTTTTCAACTGTGCCTGCGGTTACGTGCATGAATAACTTTCCCTTCCCCCAGCCCCCGATCTCACACTTATATTAAAATAAATCCTCTCTTCTTAATCAAGTTATATAATTTCTATATATATATATATATACTTATTTTGTATCCCTGAATCACATGCTTTTGGAATTTAGTTTTGATATTTCTTTCACTAGAATATGTCGCTACAATGACTTTAGTTACCATTGTGAAATGTTCAGTGAGAGTTTCTTGCATGAGTATATAATACAGGAAACAATATGTATCTAAGTTTAAGTGTAGCAAATAGTTTTAAGAGTATTAATAACTGGATATCCAGGCTTCAAGGCAATCCTGTCTGTCAAAGAGCAAATGAGCTAAACATAGTCCCGTTTTGTGGAGTCCCAACTGAAGATTCTGAGGCTCCTGGAAGCTCAAATGACTTGCCTGAAGGCTGCCAAACTCAATCTTGTCCCTCCAGTGATAATTATGAATACGTCCCCGAATCTCCTGTTCCCTGCTTCTGTGCTGCACCTCTTGGCATTGGATTTCGCCTGATAAGTCCCAGCATATCAGATTTTCCACCGTATAAAATCCCATTTAAGCATTGGATAACCTCCAATCTTCGCCTGAACCCTTACCAACTAGTGATCGACTCATTCATTTGGGATGAAGGTCCCCGGCTGAGGATGTATCTGAAAATCTTTCCTCCATTTAGTAAGGATACTTCTCAATTCAACACAAGCGATATTCAACATCTCATGGACCAGTTTGCTACATTTTCCCTTACCGGCGATGATAACTTTGGCCCATATGATTTACTCAATTTCACGCTCCTCGGACCTTACAAAAATGGTACGTCTCTGGAGCTACATGATTTTCACTTCAAACACTAATTCTGTATCTACTTTTTATGATAAAGTGAAACTGCAGTGAGTTATTAGTAGTGAGTCTAGTGACTAGAATTGCTGCATCTCCCCCCACTTCTACTCTACAAACTAGTTTGTTATTTGATCAAATGCATGACCCAAGAAATACCGGGGGAGGTGGTGGGGCATTTTTTTTACCAGACAGATTATATATAGAGAACTTACTGCTTCCACTGTTTTGAAAGTGCTAGTGATTCCCAAGCATCCAAAATCAGGAATGAGCAGAGGTGCCCTCCTTGGAATTATCTTAGGAGCCATGTCCCTCATAGTTGCTATATCTCTGGTCACTGCATTCATTTTCTATAAAAAGCACAAGAGATTCTATCCTAAAGTTTTCAAGAAAACGTCAAGTAAGCCATTATCTTGTTATGAAATTTGCTCCCCACCTGTCTCCATCAAAAAGGATTGATGCTATTTTTTTCCATGCAGCTCAAAAACTTCCATTTAAAACTGAAAGTGTGAAGGAGTTCAGTTTTCTAGAGCTCGAAATGGCAACAAATGGTTTTGATACCTCTAAGCAAGTTGGGAAAGGAGGCTATGGAAAGGTGTACAAAGGAGTTTTAGCTGATGGTACAATAGTGGCCATCAAGCGTGCACATGCAGGATCTTTGCAGGGTCAGAACGAGTTCTTCACTGAAATTGAACTCTTGTCACGCTTGCATCATCGCAACTTGGTGCCATTGGTCGGTTATTGTTTTGAACAAGAAGAGCAGGTACGCTGTGGGTAACAATATCACTTCTTGCGATATGATTATGGGATAACAGCTACCGACTGAGAGTCATTTTAGCTTCCCAGCAGTTGGATGCTGTTGTAAACATCCTAATCGCCATGCATTAAAAATGTCGTTCTAGGCTCTTTGTGCTTTCTCTTTGTTTCTTTTGAAAGTTCTGGCAGTGTCTTGTCAAAATTGAGTGCCACAATGCCTATCATCGACTTCAAAATCAACAACTTAACATCTTGTCATTTGTGTATTCTTCGCAGATGCTAGTGTATGAATTCATGCCTAATGGTTCTGTTGGACACCTCCTCTCTGGTAAGCATTTTGTACTGCGCAACCTGTGATGTGCTTGGATCAGATTCTTCCTGCTGTTTTCTTTTTCCTAACATTTTGAAGAAAATTTTGTGGATTTGTATACAGAGATTATACTGAAGCCTTATGTTCATTTCTCATTTCCCCCCTTCATTCTCTTCTAATCAGTCATTATCTACAAAAGGAAATAAAAATAATAATTTATATGGAGTATCTGAAAGAGAATAGGAAGCATTGCCAGCTATAGCATTAGCAGGAGTACGATCGATGAGCACTAAATTAGGCATCGAAGTTGCTAGCTAGATGTCACTCTAAGTGTGTATATGAACAGGTGATTCTCATCTTGGATTTCACCTATCGAGGCAGATCTCAGGAAGGGCTCCAGTGCCATAATTAATCTTTTTTTTTTCCTGCTATGTGATGATCTTTGTTTGTTTTAAAAAGGACGGAGGGGTTGAGTGAAACAAAATCCATGGTGTAGAAGCTCAACTGTTTCTTCTTGTATAAAGTCATATTTGACATTTTTGATATGTGATGTACAGGTGAATTCAAAAGACCTGCAAGTTTTTCTATGAGGATGAGTATTGCATTGGGTTCAGCCAAGGGTATACTCTACCTTCACACTGAAGCTGATCCGCCTATCATCCATCGAGATATCAAAGCAAACAACATATTACTGGACTTAAAGTTTACAGCAAAAGTTTCAGATTTCGGAATTTCAAAGCTTGCACCAGTACAAGATTGCGAAGGAGCTGCATCTCATATATCCACAATCGTGAAAGGCACACCGGTATGTAGAATTCTATAACATGATCAATTTGAGTTGTGGATTCTGAAACTCTCTTCAAAGGATGTTAAGACCTTTATCAATAATTTGAATACTATAGACAATAAGACCATGCATCACTATGAAGCATGTTTTCAATGTACAAGAAATCACACATTTTATACTTTCCAATTTCCCAGTGTCTTGGAAATTTCTATATTGACTAGGTGATGACGGGACTTAGTCTAATGTCATGTCCCTTTCAGAACCGGTACATCAATCTTGTGAAACCGAATCCATGTTTTGGAAGTTACGTAGAAGTTTTAATAGTTAACCATTGGCCTCTTCTCCAAAGGGTACCTTACCTAGAAAAAAAAATTCAAACCTTTGGTAAAAAGCAATTTTGGGTAGCAATCAAATCTTTCTTCTTCTTTGATGTATTTATCTGACGCGGGAATGCACTGAACTCCATGCAGGGATACCTCGATCCAGAATATTTTCTGACTAACAACTTGACAGAGAAGAGTGATGTTTTTAGCCTTGGAATTGTATTTCTTGAGCTCTTGACGGGGATGGAGCCTATATCTCATGGCAAACATATCGTTCGAGAGGTACGTAGTAGTTCATCATAAATACCATAACGTAAACATTTGCGTACTGTTTTTCAACTCTGAAAATTTGATTCAGGCTAAAACTGAGCAGAATTAATAGTGGATATCAACATTGTAGAACTTATCATTTCTTGTTGCATGAACCTCTGACCCGCATTAAATCTGTTTCTATCAGTACCTGCATGTAAAGATCTCATATGGAAAAGAAGCTTCGAAGTTAATTTCACAATCTATAACCTGGAATTCTTTCAGTAATTCAACTGTGCTTGCCTGTCTAGTCTCATGAAAAAGGGAACTATTCTGACATTACTGTTAATATTAGACCCGGATGAAAATCTCTGCATCTATTTCTCGGCCATAGCAGTTTTCTTGTGCTCAATCACCAACATCAGTAAAAGTAGAAGTTTGCAGTGGAGCACAAACAATGTCTTTTTGGATAGGAGGTGAAGTTGCGCTGTTCTTCATCAGAATCTAATGTTTATGCTTCTTTTATTTGTCAATGGCAGGTGAATGCAGCATGTCAATCTGGAATAATGTTCTCCATCATAGACCAAAAAATGGGTCCTTATCCCTCGGATTGTGTGAAGAAATTCATGGCATTGGCCCTAAAGTGCTGTCAAGATGAGCCAGCTGAACGACCAGCAATGTTGGAAGTGGTTCGCGAGGTGGAGAATATATCCTATATGCTGCAAGAATCTGGCCCCATTTCATCAGATTTTGAGACATCTGGAACGCTGGAGGTTGATTCGCCGGCTCTCTACACGACAGGCAAACCTTCCGCCTCCTCCGGTTTCATTGGAAGTGATCTAGTCAGCGGCGTATTTCCCGTTATCAGGCCTCGCTGATTGATTATGGAAACACCCCATGTATATAGCCATTCTGGTGAGTCTACACACCTGCTGCTCCACATGTGAGGCTCAGAATGAAGTTTGGTGCCATATATTCCACAACTTTGCAAGTGTACCCGAAGTACTAGTTGGCTGGGGTGAGGACAGGCTTCTTTGTGCTTGAATGTAACTGATTGATTTTGCAAATTGCGTTGGCACGAAGGACTTTAGAGAGCAAACCCACCTGTAAGCCCACATTACATGTAACTGTAAACCCACTTGACTTTGATCGTCATGTATATCACGGAAATACGAGGCAGTTAACTTTCCACTTTTCAAGAACAGTTGGTTTATTCCTTCATCTCTTGCTTCATGCCACATGAGATTTGAGGATAACTTTCCCCATTTGTAATTGTATTGTTTTGGAGTTCACTATCAGATGTGTTCATGATTGAATCCGTCAAAGAACACTATCAACTTGTATAGTTGAACCAACATTTATCTCATTTATAATCTGGTTGATTTCATAATACAAATACCTTTCTCATGGAGAGAGACAGGGATCGAATCATAAGACTATTTCTAATGTAAACTATTGATCTGGTAAATCATGATGTCCTCAGCTCTCCATGATAGGTGTAATTATCACCAATGGCTTGTTTCCAGACTGCATTGACTCGGTACGGAAACTCATAAAATTTTAGTTTCGTACGATCCCTTCCATGCCACTAGATTTGTTTAGGTTAATTTGACGTGGTCCTTTTGACTTTACTGTAAAACGGGATTAAAATATATCCACGAGCAGTGTGAGGCAACATTTTTTATGCCTCCCTTCGTTTGTTAGAGTGCTTAAAATAACCCAGCCGGGAGGACTTCATTGCACGGAAATATATTAGAAAAGGGAGAAGACTTAGCGATGGAGAAAGGTGCACAATTCATAATATATAGATTTTGGATAAAAATAAAGGGAAGGGAAGGGAGGTGCTCTTGTTTCATGTCCAGCAATGATATCATGGTTAGCCCTACTTGCCAATGACACGCAATATCCGACCCAAGTGTCTTGTCGAGGCCTTCAAAGGGAGAAATCTCATTGCCTGTAAATATAAATTGTAAGAAAAGGAAGGAAAGTTTCAGTCATCACCAACGATAGAAAAAAAAAGGGGTTGCAGTGCTATCAGGAGCTAGGAAGTCTACTTTTGAAAGTTTAAAAGGGGTTGGGGATGGGGCCACTCAAGAATATGAGGGGAAAAATTCAGGGGAAAATTAATTGAAAATAAACGGGAAAAGAACAGTAATTATAGAAAATAAAAATGGTCAACCATGTTGTTTGGCGCCTTACAGTGGCTGAGACAACGAAACCTACCACTCCATGCTTGGGAGTTGCCTTGAGCTGTAGTTTTTTCTTTTTTTTTAATGCTTATCGAACACCTTGACTATTTTGCAAATTCTATATGAAAGAATGACTCAACCACTCTTGTAGCCTGCTTTGTTCTTGCTTCTTATAGTCTCACAATCCCTTCGCTGCATGAAAGTGAAGTTTCTTTGTTTCCTTACCAATATCCAGCAGTTATTCTGGTAAGCCCTGTTTGTTTCATGGCAGTTTACTTCTTTCTTCCATGCTGATCATATTGGATTTGCTTTCTACAGATGTCGACGTTAAGGTTCTGTCAGTTCGGAGCCATTATTGCTTTGTTGCAATGTTACTTTGTCATGCTTTCTTCGGCCCAGATGACTCATCCAACGGAAGGTTCTCTCCTCTTTATCCATGAACACACTTATAAGCATGTGCATGGTTGATTATGTGTTTCCTGGCTAAAAAAATTGTTATTTTCACTCCGGGATGGCTCTGCATGGTTGATTATGTGTTGTTAGAGAATAATATAAATCATATTATGGGGCCTCACTTATAAGCTTAAGCTTTTAGGTGAGATGGTTCCTTAACATGGTATCAGAGCCTTGTTGACCCAGCGGTCACGAGTTCGAATCTCACCACCCCCATTCTATTTGATAAAAATCAAGCACAAGGTGATGTGGGTCTGTGCAAGTTTCAAGCCCAAAGGGCTTTCACTTGAGAGGGTGTGTTAGAGAATAATATAAACCATATTATGGGGTCTCACTTATAAGCTTAAGCTTTTAGGTGAGATGGTTCCTTAACATGTGTTTCCCTGGCTAATTTGTTATTTTCACTCCGGGATGATTCTCTCCTCTGTGTTCCAGCCAGTGCTTTGCAAGCAGTCCGTCGGAAGCTCATAGACACGTGGGGCAATCTCGATGACTGGCAAAAGAGCGATCCTTGCACATCGAAGTGGACAGGAGTAATCTGCACCGGGGTTAAAAACGATGGCTATCTTCACGTCGGAGAACTGTATGTTGGTTTTATACTTTGTAATTCTCTGTTATCTTCATGTAGATTAAGATCATGCAACGTTTAATTTGATTACATTCATTCTGACAGGCGTCTGCTGCATCGGAATCTCTCTGGAACCTTAGCTCCTGAACTCGGTCTTCTATCACATGCAACAATATTGTGAGCCAGATGATCATATTAGCGTACCTTCAATACAAGTTCCTTCTTACCAAAACTCTCTGACCTTTTCTTTCTGCAGGAATTTTATGTGGAACAACATAAGCGGTAGCATACCAAAAGAGATAGGGAAAATGACTTCCTTGAATTTTCTGTAAGTGGAGATATTTGGAGTTACAAAATTGTGTATGCATACTAGGATTCTCAATCCTTAAGGTTGCAGCTTAAATCGCAGATCGAGAAATCTACAGAAAATTCTCTAATATTTTTATGGAATCTGCATACCAGTATTTATCTCTATAAAATAATATAGACATCTCTATTTACATTATTATTTAAATACTTTTGTAGGAAAAGATTCTTAATTAAAACTCAAAACTAATTAATAGAATCCATCTAGGATTAAGATTTCTACATTAAAAGTCCTAAACCAAGTAAAAAATAAATAATTGAAAATTCAAGATTAACTAGGAAATTAATTAAAACATGAAAAATAATAACTTTTTGCTTCAATTTGATCCATAAACCCCTGAGATAATTGCTCTACATCAATCTCCTCCTTTAGAAAAACTCGTCCTCGAGTTGAGTTTAACATATGAAAAATACTCATAAAGATCAGCAACATTGAAGGTCTGTGATATGCCCATGTCATCTGGAAGATCAATAACATAAACATTATCATTGACTTTCTTGAGCACCTTGAACGTACCGTTCTTCACCTTTAGTTTATTACAGGTTCCTGCTGGAAACCTCTGTATCGTTGCGTAAAAAGCGCGCGCGCACACACACACATATATATGTATAGTTACCATACCATTCTCTATTTGCAGGCTTTTGAGCGGAAACCAAATATCAGGTTCGTTGCCAGATGAGCTCGGTAATCTCCCTAACATAACCAAGTTTCAGCTGGACCTAAATCAAATATCAGGACCACTGCCCAAATCGTTTGCAAACTTGAGCACTATCAAGCATTTGTAAGTGGCTTTTTCTTTAGGGACAAATTCTTCCCCTTCTTGCATGTACTCATAGATGCTTTCTAATTGCAGTCACATGAACAACAACTCGTTCAGTGGTCAGATTCCGCCAGAACTTGGGACCTTACCTAAGCTGATACACTTGTAAGTCCCGTTACCACTTGCACTTGCATTCAATGGATTGATGCTTTTTCATGAAGCTGCTGTCACTGTCAGTTTGAAGCAAATGAACCTAATTTTGCTTTCACCTTTTTTTTTTTTTTGTCACTTGCTGTTGCCAACGTTTGCAGCCTGTTGGATAACAACAACTTGTCAGGCTATCTTCCACCAGAACTTTCAAAGATGCCAAAGCTGACGGTTCTGTAAGTTCCATCTCATTCTAAATTCCGTCCTAAAACAGCCGCGACTTTTTCTCCTATATCACTTTAGCAGTAAATTTAAGAGAAGCAATTCTGGTAATGTTATCATCGAATACAATGAAATGGCTTTGGACGTACCAATACTGTTAATATGCCAACAGGTTCACTAAAAGGCTTTAATTTCTGTTTTTCTGATCCTCTTTCCGAAGGGTTTTTCACTCTGAATGGATTATGAAAATCAGTAAAAAATGTGCACTTCTTCTAAATGTAGAAGGATGACTGACTCCAAATCTTTGCAGCCAACTTGATAACAACAACTTCAATGGAACGGAGATCCCAGAGTCTTATGGCAACATCTCCACACTGTTTAAATTGTACGCTCATCTCTATACTTCAGCCTTTTACTTCATTCATGAAAAAGCATACTGTAAAAATGTTATTTCAATGGTGAAAAGCATACAGGGATCTGTCACACATGCATAGAGTTGCGTTTAGTCTTTTGTTTGTTGACTTCTGATGTCCTTCTTTAGAAAAATGATCTTGCTTGCCTTTGTTGAACTGCTATTCTCTAAAACTGGTTCTTATTTAACACTATCACATTGAGCTCTGCAGGAGTCTTAGGAACTGCAACCTGAAAGGACCTGTTCCCGATCTGAGTGGCATACGACGCCTTCTATACGCGTAGGTCTTCAGGCAAAATTTGAGTATTTCGTTTAACCATCATTATTCGTTACAAATTCTTCAAGCATGTAGCTTTCCTCGTTACAAAGTACATGTGCTTGTATTTAATAGGTGACAGTAACAGTCATATTTCATGAACCACCTGCGATTGCCTTCCTTTTAAACTGCTTGTTGTTCTTCATATGCAAATAATCATATGTCTAGGTAGGGTAGTTGTCTTAATCTGTTTTAGAATGTTGACCTTTTCTGATGTCTATTAACAATTTTTTTTCCAGCGATCTAAGCTCAAACAAGCTAACCGGAAGCATACCGACAAATAAGCTTTCTAATTATATCACAACTTTGTAAGTTACTGAAGTCCAAACTTGTGGAAGTTCCGGTGCTTTTCAGCTCAAGCTGTCTCTACACTGAGCAGTATGCTTGTTGACATGCATGCATAACTATATTCATGCTTGTTTGTAATTTGTCCATCAACAGCAGAGGTTTTGCTTCTAAAATCAGTAATTTCTTTTAATTGCTTTGTGTTGTTGAAAGTTCTTTTTTGACTCGTAGATCTGGGAGATGGTAATACTTTCTACTAGAGAAAACAAGAGCTAAAAATGGCCAGAGAGAACTATGAAATAGAACATTAACTTAAGAACAGTAGCATAGCTTACAATAGCAGTGGTGCAAGTTCAAAAAATAAATAGCAACAAAAGAAAAAGATAATTCAACTGGTTTGAGACTGGCGCACAATGTACGAAGGGGATTGTCCACAATGAAAGTGGGTATGATCCAAATCCCATGTGGTGAAACCAGAAACAAACCACCAGATTTGTCTTCAACTCTAGAATGATTTTGATATATAGTGTATAATATTATATATTCATTCATTTGAGTATTCATGTGAAGTTCAAAATCCTCGCTGCTGCGGTTAATATAGTGATCTTTGTTCTTTCTGCCATGACAAAGTAATTCACAACGTTTTTGAATATTGCAGCAATTTATCCAACAATATGCTCACTGGACCGATCCCTTCATATTTCTCAGGCTTTCCTTTTCTCCAAAAACTGTAAGACCACTCTGCATTTATTTGTCCACTTTTGTTATATTATTGCTACACACTATGCTAGCGTGGTTAAAATAATCGTTAATTATGAAGCTCTTTGATTTTATAGTTGATGGATGATACCAGTCGATAATGAAGATAATATTTTATCGCAGGTTGCTTCATAACAACAATTTGAGTGGTGATGTTCCCTCTAACTTTTGGCAGAATTTGAGTCTTGGTTCAGCTGCAAAACTCACCTTGTAAGACTTAATTACAGAAAGCAACCTTTTCTGACTGCATTTGCCAGTCTATTTTTTCTTAATTATTGCCATGTCACATCCTTCCTTGTGTCAATTTATAATTTTTGGGGGGTAAATTGCATCAGGCATAGCGATGAACTTCATGGCCTGCCTACTTCTGTATCTTCTACCTAAACTTGTTATACTGTGCAATACTTGCAGGGATTTCCAGAACAATTCACTTACGAATATTTCAGGCGCTATAAGTCCTCCTGCAAACGTTAGCATCAAGTGAGATTTGTTTTACCATATAACATATTCACATTCTGGCCTATACATTTCGTTTTACTCCTAAAAATGTTACTGCATCCGGGATCTTTTCTGTTTGTTTTTAATTTCTGATGCATAACCTTCTTCTTGTTCTTGTTTTTGATACTACACTTTTCCTTGATCTAAATGAGATGAAGACCATGTCTTGATCATTTGATAGTTAAGTCTTTTTGCAATTGTGATTAGATGTTGCCTTAGATCCCAAGCAGTCACGCGCTGCTTCAACTCATTGAACCGTGTTGTTTCATCACATAACTCCATTCACAAGTAGTGGTTTCATCATTATCGTGCCAAGGAACCCAGTCCATCATGAACTTGTTATACCATTGTATGTTTCATGCCTTATGTTTTTTGAAATTAGATTTGGATTTCAGAAATTATATGATGTTTTGCATTGCTGAAACATGTAAATTCTTGCTCGTGACCTTCTCTGATATACAGAATCACCATTTTTTCACTGTGCCTGCGGTTACGTGCATGAATAACTTTCCCTTCCCCCAGCCCCCGATCTCACACTTACATTAAAATAAATTCTCTCTACTTAATCAAGTTATATAATTTCCATATATAATAAGGAAATATATTTATTTTTGTATCCCTGAATCACATGCTTTTGGAATTTAGCTGTAATATTTCTTTCACTTGACTGCAATGACTTTAGTTACCATTGTGAAATGTTCAGCGAGAGTTTCTTGCGTATATAATACAGGAAACAATATGTATCTATGCTTAAGTGTAGCAAATAGTTTTAAGAGTACTAATAACTGGATATCCAGGCTTCAAGGCAATCCTGTCTGTGAAAGAGCAAATGAGCTAAACATAGTCCCGTTTTGTGGAGTCCCAACTGAAGATACTGAGGCTCCTGGAAGCTCAAATGACTTGCCTGAAGGCTGCCCAACTCAATCTTGTCCCTTGAGTGATAATTTTGAATACGTCCCCGAATCTCCTTCTCCCTGCTTCTGTGCCGCACCTCTTGGCATTGGATTACGCCTGAGAAGTCCCAGCATATCAGATTTTCAACCGTATAAATTCCCATTTCAGCTTTGGATAACCTCCTATCTTGGCCTGGACTCTTACCAGCTAGTGATCGACTCATTCATATGGGAAGAAGGTCCCCGGCTGAGGACGTATCTGAAAATCTTTCCTTCATTTAGCAATGATACTTATAAATTCAACACCAGCGTTATTCAGCAGCTCATGGACCAGTTTGCTACATTTTCCATTCCCGGCGATGATACCTTTGGCCCATATGATTTACTCAATTTCACGCTCCTCGGACCTTACAAAGATGGTACGTCTCTGGAGCTACATGTTTTTCACTTCAAACACTAATTTTGTAACTACATTTAATGATAGAGTGAAACTGCAGTGAGTTATTAGTAGGGAGTCTAGTGACTAGAATTGCTGCATCTTCCCCCACTTCTATTCTAAAAACTAGTTTGTTATTCGATCAGATGCATGACCCAACCGGGGGAGGTGTTGGGGCATTTTTTTTACCTGACTGATTATATACAGACAACTTACTGCTTTCATTGTTTTGAAAGTGTCAGTGATCCCTAAGCATCCAAAATCAGGAATGAGCAGAGGTGCCCTTCTTGGAATTGTCTTAGGAGCCATGTCCCTCATAGTTGCTATATCTTTGGTCACTGCATTCATTTTCTATAAAAAGCACAAGAGATTCTATCCTAAAGTTTTCAAGAAAACGTCAAGTAAGTCATTATCTTGTTATGAAATTTGCTCCCCAGCTGTCTCCATCAAAAAGGATTGATGCTATTTTTTCCCATGCAGCTCAAAAACTTCCATTTAAAACTGAAAGTGTGAAGGAGTTCAGTTTTCTAGAGCTCGAAATGGCAACAAATGGTTTTGATACCTCTAAGCAAGTTGGGCAAGGAGGCTATGGAAAGGTGTATAAAGGAGTTTTAGCTGATGGTACAATAGTGGCCATCAAGCGTGCACATGCAGGATCTTTGCAGGGTCAGAACGAGTTCTTCACTGAAATTGAACTCTTGTCACGCTTGCATCATCGCAACTTGGTGCCATTGGTTGGGTATTGTTTTGAACAAGAAGAGCAGGTACGCTGTGGGTAACAATATCACTTCTTGCGATATGATTATGGGATAACAGCTACCGACTGAGAGTCATTTTAGCTTCCCAGCAGTTGGATGCTGTTGTAAACATCCTAATCGCCATGCATTAAAAATGTCGTTCTAGGCTCTTTGTGCTTTCTCTTTGTTTCTTTTGAAAGTTCTGGCAGTGTCTTGTCAAAATTGAGTGCCACAATGCCTATCATCGACTTCAAAATCAACAACTTAACATCTTGTCATTTGTGTATTCTTCGCAGATGCTAGTGTATGAATTCATGCCTAATGGTTCTGTTGGACACCTCCTCTCTGGTAAGCATTTTGTACTGCACAACCTGTGATGTGCTTGGATCAGATTCTTCCTGCTGTTTTCTTTTTCCTAACATTTTGAAGAAAATTTTGTGGATTTGTATACAGAGATTATACTGAAGCCTTATGTTCATTTCTCATTTCCCCCCTTCATTCTCTTCTAATCAGTCATTATCTACACAAGGAAATAAAAATAATAATTTATATGGAGTATCTGAAAGAGAATAGGAAGCATTGCCAGCTATAGCATTAGCAGGAGTGGGATGAGCACTAAATTAGGCATCGAAGTTGCTAGCTAGATGCCACTCTAAGGGTGTGACATGATTCTCATCTTAAATTTCACCCATCGAGGCAGATCTCAGGATGTCATCATCTTTGTTTGTTTTAGAAAGGACGGAGGGGTTGAGTGAAACAAAATCCATGGTGTAGAAGCTCTACTGTTTCCTCTTGTATATAGTCATATTTGACATTTTTGAAATGTGATGTGACAGGTAACTTCAAAAGGCCTGCAAGTTTTTCTATGAGGATGAGTATTGCATTGGGTTCAGCCAAGGGTATACTCTACCTTCACACTGAAGCTGATCCGCCTATCATCCATCGAGATATCAAAGCAAACAACATATTACTGGACTTCAAGTTTACAGCAAAAGTTTCAGATTTCGGAATTTCAAAGCTTGCACCGGTACGAGATTGCGAAGGAGCTGAATCTCATGTATCCACAATCGTGAAAGGCACACCGGTATGTAGAATTCTATAACACAATCAATTTGAGTTGTGGATTCTGAAACTCTCTTCAAAGGATGTTATAACCTTTATCTGTAATTTGAATACTATAGACAATTAAGACCATCACTATGAAGCATGTTTTCAATGTACACGAAATCACACATTTTATACTTTCCAATTTCCCAGTGTCTTGGAAATTTCTATATTGACTAGGTAATGACGGAAGCTTAGTCTAATGTCATGTCCGATTCAGAACTGGTACATCAATCTTGTGAAACCAAATCCATGTTTTGGAAGTTACGTAGAAGTTCTAATAGTTAACCACAGGCCTCTTCTCCAAAGGGTACCTTACCTAGCAATATATTCAAACCTCTGGTAAAAAGCAAGTTTGGGTAGCAATCAGATCTTTCTTCTACTTTGATATATTTATCTGACTCTGGAATGCACTGAACTCCATGCAGGGATACCTCGATCCAGAATATTTTCTGACTAACAAGTTGACAGAGAAGAGTGATGTTTATAGCCTTGGAATTGTATTTCTTGAACTCTTGACGGGGATGGAGCCTATATCTCATGGCAAACATATCGTTCGAGAGGTACATAATAGTTCATCATAAATACCATAACGTAAACATTTGCGTACTGTTTTTCAACTCTGAAAATTTGATTCAGGCTAAAACTGAGCAGAATTAGTAGTGGATATCAACATTGTAGAACTTATCATTTCTTGTTGCATGAACCTCTGACCCGCATTAAATCTGTTTCTATCAGTACCTGCATGTAAAGATCTCATATGGAAAAGAAGCTTCGAAGTTAATTTCACAATCTATAACCTGGAATTCTTTCAGTAATTCAACTGTGTTTGCCTGTCTAGTCTCATGAAAAAGGGAACTATTCTGACATTACTGTTAATACTAGACTTGGATGAAAATCTTTGCATCTATTTCTCGGCCATAGCAGTTTTCTTGTGCTCAATCACCAGCATCAGAAGACAAATCATCACTCATGCTATAATTCGATACCTTAAACATGCAACCAGTTTCTTTAACTATTTCATATTTAATCCTTTAAAATGACCCGCAACTTGTTTGCCCCAGTAAAAGTAGAAGTTTGCGGTGAAATTGCGCTGTTCTTCATCAGAATCTAATGTTTATGCTTCTTTTATTTGTCAATGGCAGGTCAATGCAGCACGTCAATCTGGAATAATGTTCTCCATTATAGACCAAAAAATGGGTCCTTATCCCTCGGATTGTGTGAAGAAATTCATGGCATTGGCCCTGAAGTGCTGTCAAGATGAGCCAGCTGAACGACCAGCAATGTTGGAAGTGGTTCGCGAGGTGGAGAATATATCCTCTATGCTGCAAGAATCTGCCCCCATTTCATCAGAGTTTGAGACATCTGGAACGCTGGAGGTGGATTCGCCGGCTCTCTACACTTCAGGCAAACCTTCCGCCTCCTCCGGTTTCCTTGGAAGTGATCTAGTCAGCGGCGTATTTCCCGTAATCAGGCCTCGCTGATTGATCATGGAAACACCCCATGTATATAGCCATTCTGGTGAGTCTACACACCTGCTGCTCGACATGTGAGGCTCAGAATGGAGTTTGGTGCCATATTTTACACAACTTTGCAAGTATTGAACTGAGTAAAACTATAGCTGTAAATTAAATTTGATGATTACTGGATGTAGATTCTATACGGAAAACTTTCTTGTGATATTTTGTTTCCTTGTTCCTGGATCTTTGCTTCAGGACCACTTCGATTACTAGAACCAAAGCTATGTTTCACGGCACGAACATCTTCACAGATTGTACCAAGTTTAATGTAGAGTATTGAGAGAAAAAACTATATTCACTTATATGAATAACTTGTTCTCATTATGAAGAGGGAAGTCTATATTTATACTAGAGAGGAGAGATTACTTAGCGGTTACTTTGCGGTTACCAACAAGTAACACCCTTAGATAAATAAACTGGGTTAATCCCTCATGGACAAACCAATACCAAACCGCACCTCTAGATAATTTTGAAACTTCCAATTAAAGTTCTCCTTGGCTATTATTTTTTTTTTTTTTGAGTATATAAATGAATGAGGATTCGACAGAGAAGAATGAGGGAGAGAAAACGTAACAACATATTAAAGAGGGATCGAGCCTCTTCCAGTTCAGTGAAAAAACCCTAATCTTTTTTATGCCCAGTCCACACCCAATCCATCGAAAATATAGTAATAATTATTTTTTAAAATGTATTTTATTTGATTATACGTCAAAATAATATATTTTTATAATAATAATAATAATAATAATAATAATAATAATAATTTTAACATCATATTAAAACAATTCAAAAACACTAACAAAAATTATTTTCGATGAAAAATAGGTGCAATCTCAATTCCAAACACTTCAACACATCTACAGATGCATTCAAAAAAATCTAAGAAACATATATATATATATATATTATGATAGTTTTTGCATATAATTATGAATATTATTAAATATTATGGAGTTTCGATGTGTTTCTAAGTTTTTATTTCTGTATTTGTTTTTTCTCTTGCCTCTCTTGTCATTGTAATTTATGAAAAGAGAAAAAAATTAAAAAGAAGTTTTGGAGACACATCGAAACTCTCATAACACTAATGGTACCGTTAAAAAAAATATCTACGAGATAAATCAAATGATACTAAGAAGATCACAAATGATGTCCAAAGACAAATGAGCCCTAAAATATTTGAACGGTTGATGTGGCCCATTTCAATCACAATTGATGACTTTTTTCGTGTCATTATTTTTATCTTGTCGATATCTTTGCAAAATACATTATGGTCCTCGCTCTTTGCATAGAAAATGAATACCGTACTTACTCGTGCTCTATTAGCAATGGTTAATTCTTAGTGCAACATTTCTTTTTAACATCAAGAAAAACTTTATCTATAAACTCAAAATTTAAAGCAGTTGTTTGATAAAATAAATTAATTATTATATGCACTATTGAATGTTAAAAAAACTATTAATGGTAATCAATGGCTAAATCAAGAAGCTAAGAGGTTGTTGGAAAAGTAATAATTTTAATTATATTAAAACAAAACAATTTGTTGGTGTAATCTCTACCTTTTTTATTTCAAAAGAAAGTGTAACTCTTTTGCTGTATGTTCTTTATTCAATAGAAAAAATAATAATCAAGAGAATAAAATAAAAAAAAACATTTAAAATAAGGATAAAAAGACATGTCTCTAATTAAAATATATTCATATTGTTAACATGTCCCCCTTTTTAAAAGCATTGTTTTTCACTGTGTTATTGATTTTTAGACAACATATTATCATGAACATAAAATTGAGTTAATAAACTTGAAACTGTTATTAAACTTGTTTTGATTTAACATTTCAACCTTTAGATCCCTTGACTTGACTCGAGTCTCAAATTAATTAAACTATATTAGAGTTAACATGATATGATTCAATCGAAATGATAAATTCAAACATAACTTGATTGACTATGATAGGAACTGGACTTGAACTAAGAACAATTTATGACAATGTCGTATTATCAACTAAGTAACTCGTTAAACTTGTAAAACAAACCATGAATTTGATTAGGTTTAATAGTTTTTTTTTAATTATATGATAATAGAATTATATTTGCATCAGAAAATGATAAAATAAAACGAGGAAAATAACAAAAAATAATAATCATGAAGGGTTGCATAAAAAGAGTGCTCCTAATGTTATAATCTTATTTGAAAATAATATAAAAAATAAATGGTATCTAATAAAACAATGTAAGATATCAAATTAAATTAATTAATTTAATGAAATCCAACCAAAGTTGTAGAAAAAAACACATGAAGGGACAAAAGAGGCTAGGCGCTGGTCTTGGAAAAGCTAGCACACTTGGCCCATAAAATAAAAATATCTTCAACAAAACAAAAATCATAGAGAATATAACAATAGAGGATGGAATGACTATTCAACGTCGGGATTTACGCGTTTTAAAAGTATTTTTTTTTAAATAATTTTTTTATATTTTAAATTAATTTTTTTATGTATTTTTAGATCGTGTTTATATATTAATATCAAAAATAATTTCTAAATAAATAATATTTTTAAAAATCTCACAATTATATAACCATATGCTAAGACAATCTCATGGAGAATATCCACACCAACCATCCAATCATGATCAAAATTATATTAAACATTCAGTAAATAATAATTAAAAAAATCTCTCTCCTTGATTTAAGGAGACAGATATTATAAAATAATTAAATTTATGAAGGGTATTTTATATTTTATTTAATACTTCGCATGTTCAACACGCCAATGTCTAACATCGTAGAACCATAAAATTCCTCACTATGCACTGAGCAAGAAAAGTAATAGACTGTTTAAGAAAATCCTGAACACCAAACCCCACGGACACGACATGCATGCTCAGGAAAATCACATTTTGATATTTTTAAGCGTAGTCAACGCGCCAGAACCTGCTGTCGTGATCTGCAATGGTGCCAGAACCTATAGAAAGGAAACAAGTGAGGTGTTTTGTCTGATCTGTCACTGTCACTGTCACCTGTCTGAAGCCGATGGATTGGAAGTGGAGCCAATCAACAATGAAGACAAAGCGCCATCTCAATTCTCAAACATGGTTTTCCATATAGGATTCCAGTATCTTTCATTATCATTACCCCCATGAACTTGTCTTCCCTGTTTTTTTCCACACCACAATGCCTGCCTGCCTGGACAACATTGTAGGGTTCCAAAATATCTTCTTATCCTAATTTACATGGTCAGTCTTCAACAGTATACCCATTTGAGTTCAGTATTTTTATTTTATTTAATAAAAATTGAGTATAAAATATAGCTCTACTCAAATAAAATAAAATAAATCATATTTCGGTATTTGACAGCGTAAACTTTCGATGGTCAATTGACAAACTTTTCTTAGTTTACTTTTTATGCTGCAGAAAGTGCTTACTTTTGTCATTGGGCTTACTACAAAGTTTGTAAGCAACTAAGAGTGGTGCCCTGGTCCGTCTTGAGTTAATAGGATTATGGGGTTTGAATTGATAAGCTTGTTAGCTTAGGATCAATGTCAAATTTAGAAATTTGATTAGGCTAATTCAGGTAAAAAGAGTGTTTCTTGTTGCTTGTTTGGTGCTGGATATGCTTGGGAATTTGAAGGGATTGGTGAGAATATGCGATGTTTACTTAAAGTGGCTGGTTTGGTTTATGTAGGCAATCAAGATGTCGAGGATGAGATGTTTTGGCTGTGTTTTCGTTCTTTCCTATTGTTACTCGGTGCTCCAAACAGATGCGCAAATTACAGATCCCTCAGAAGGTTAATTTCTGTCCAGAATCTTGATGTTTTTCTTACAATTTATTGCATCTTTGATTTTTCTTCTTCCAATATTCACATGATACGTTGAAGGAGATGTGATGCTTGTAAAGTGAGCTGAAGTGTGTTTTACTTGAAACTAATGCTAAAATTCTCGTTGGCCGGAGGAGAACAAGAGAGCATACATAGCAGGAGAGCATGTAGAGAGGAAAACATCTTACGAGCGAATGACAATTAATCTCCTCGAACTAACTTTTTTTTTGGTTCTCATAGTAGCAAATTTGAGAGTTCCTTGCAAAAGATAGAAATCCCTCATCATCCCTGCTTTGCAGAATGAAGTGCCACTATGCAAAGCATCATTTGGTTTTGTCAAATATGTTCTTGCGATGTCCAGTTTTGCTACTGTTCTGCTCTGATGTGCTCCCTTCCCTGCCTTTTTGCAGTCGCTGCATTGATATCAGTCAAGAAAAGTTTGGTTGATCCTATGAAGCATCTCATTAGTTGGAACAGGGGAGATCCTTGCGCATCCAACTGGACTGGCATTTTTTGTTTCGACACATATGGGAGTGACGGATATTTGCACGTCCGAGAACTGTGTGTTCCTTTTGTTCTGCATTTTACTTTTGCTATTATTGATTTACTTTTATCCCTCTGATTTCAATGAACAAAGAAAGTGTAATATGGTGCAGAAAAATCTAGTAATCCGCTTCAGTTGTTTACTTTATTTTCACGAATCTAAAACGTTCCGGAGATGTGTTTCCTCATTAATTTACAGAAATTTGGTTACGATTACTTACCTGTTTTCAGTTTTGATGCAGGCAGCTGCTGAAGATGAATCTTTCTGGACATTTAACACCTGAGCTTGGCAAACTTTCTCAGCTTATAATATTGTGAGGCACAGCCTAATTTCTAGACAACTCTACTAGCTCCATGTAACTATTTCTAGTCAGTGCTTTTAGTGATCTAATGCCATTTCGTTGTGCTGCCTATTGCAAGGGATTTCATGTGGAACGAGTTGGTTGGCAGCATACCGGAAGAGATAGGAAGCATTTCATCTTTACAACTCCTGTAAGTTGGTTTCATTGTACAAGTTTGATATCCTTGTGAATAAGAAAGTATAATGCAAGAATCATCTTAAATTATTTATCCGAGCTGTCTTCTGTTCTTAAGTTCAGTTGATAAATGTACGTAGCTTAGAGAAATTCTTATGCTTAATATATAGAAGAGGTTATAACTAAGATGGTGTAATTATGCTGAAAATGTTCAATTTTGGTGATGTTGTTTAACCTCACGCGATTCATTCGGTAAACAGGCTCTTGAATGGCAACAAATTATCAGGTTTTTTACCTGATGAGCTTGGCTATTTATCGAAATTAGATCGACTACAAGTGGACCTGAATTATATTTCAGGTCCAATACCAACATCATTTGCCAACTTGAGCAGCTTGAAACATCTGTAAGCAGATCCTTAAGCTAAATGTCTCTGCAAGTTTCCCTAAAGAGTTTAGCTTTTTCTGACACCTGTTATCTTCTTGGATGTGATTTTTGCAGCCACATGAACAACAACTCAATCAGGGGTCATATCCCACCCGAGCTTTCCAAACTATCCACTCTTCGTCACATGTAAGTTCATATTGAAGCTACTTTGTTTTCATTTCTGTCGTTCAACAATTCTCTTGATGATCGATCCCGGCCGAATGTTGTTGGTTGGCATTTAAGGATATGCTAAACAATGTTTCACAGGCTTTTGGATAATAATGATTTATCTGGGGATCTTCCACCAGAATTATCAAACTTGTCGGAGTTGCGCATACTGTATGTTCTCTTATCACATTATGTTGACCGTTATTTAGCTAATTACTCCATTTACCTATCGTGCAAAGTCATTTCTCTTAGAGCATGCTCTTAGTGTTCAATGTTTATGCATTTGATCGATAGTTGGTTGTCAGTAATGGTTTCAGTCCTGGAAAAAACTTGGCAGCTTTAACTAACGTGTGTGTGTTTCGATTGAGTAAACCCATTGATAGTTCCCCCCCTCTCACCATGCAGTCAGCTTGACAACAACAAATTTAATGGCTCTGGAATCCCAGCTACCTATGGAAACCTATCCAAATTAGCAAAGTTGTAAGCCTATTTAATTGTTTGTGCTCTTAATCAGTACTCTCTGCCAAATCACATTCGACTCAGGGAGTCGGCAGGCTTCATCAAATGTTTCGCCATTGTGATTAGCTGATAATTTTACGTTTTTGTTTCCTAATCTTCTTCGACGAGGTAGAAGTCTTAGAAATTGCAACTTACACGGAGCCATACCGGGTCTTAGCAGCATACCAAGCCTATTATATCTGTAAGTGGTATCTGGATTTCATACTAAAACACAATTGTTGCCTTTCAGTTGATGTTATCGGGTTCCTGTTGCAGGGATCTGAGCAAGAATGAGCTCATTGGACCCATGCCACCAACACTTTCTGATAATATAAGCACTATGTAAGTAAACCAAAGTATACATGTAGGCTGTTCTGTTCAAAAAGGGAGATAAAACTAGCAATTCTTGACTTTACAGCAGATTTCTACCAGTGAGATTTGATCTTCAATATATTAATTGAAACAGTGTTACAAGGAGAAACTCATTCAAATTTCAAAACCTGTTGATAACCTAATTAGTTTTACTTGAAGGTATTCCTATAGTTGAAACTCATTCTTGTTTGATGCAGTGATCTGTCAGATAACCATCTTAATGGATCTATACCAAGAAGTTTCTCAAATCTTCTTTTTCTGCAGAGACTGTGAGACTCTATCTACATGTCTTACTTTTGTACTAAGAAATGAGTTGCTTACAGTAGTATCTTCAAAGCATCGTTTTTCTTGGATGATTTCTTCAAAGCATCGTTCATTAAACATCATATTTTCAATGTTCATATACTACAGGTCTCTCGAAAATAATCTGTTGATCGGTTCTGTGTCAGCTAACATGTGGCAGAACATGTCGTCCACTAAAAGTGCCGGCCTTACACTGTAAGAACTGAAAGAAGAAATGAAATCAATCACTTTCAGCCTCAACTCTTCTTATATTAAGGACTCTGTAACTTCTGCTTTTGTACATGTGAAATGCAGTGATCTCAGGAACAATTCGCTTTCAAGCATTTTCGGAGAACCGAATCTTCCGGATAATGTCACCCTGAGGTAGTGTTTTCGTAGAGTAATTGTTACAATATTTTCTCTTCATCCTCATCAAGGCTTTGGACATAGCTTCAAATAGAAAAGCAAGGGTTCAAATACAAACCTCCTGCGGATTTTCAAATGCCACAATAATGTTGCTACAGATGGAAAATGAGACCGATACTTCAGCATATTATGTTTTTTTTTATATACGCATCAATCAGATTCTCATTATCTTAGTGCTAGCTTTTATTCAGGCTTGGAGGCAATCCTATCTGCCATGATGCTAACATACGAAACATGTTCTGTGAACCTAAAGCTGGAGGAGATGAGACTGCTGAAAGGACAACAAAGTCAACAGTTTCATGTTTTGTTCAATCATGTCCAACAGATAACTTCTTTGAATTTGTTCCATCATCTCCCGAGCCATGCTTTTGTGCAGCCCCTCTCAGAATTGGATACCGCCTTAAGAGCCCTAGCTTCTCTTATTTCACACCATATGTTAATCCATTCGAGAGATACGTAACGCATTCTCTTAACATGAGCCCGTATCAGCTGTCCATTGATTCCTTTTTCTGGGAAGAAGGACCTCGTCTAAGGATGTATTTGAAGCTCTTTCCTCCAGCTAAGAATGTTCATTCATCAGAATACAATTCGTCAGAGGTTCAAAAGATAAGAGATATATTTGCATCATGGCAATTTCCTCCAAATGACTTCTTTGGACCATATGAGCTCCTCAACTTCACCCTACTGGGACCTTATGCACAGAGTATGTACTGTTGCTACTTCTTTCAGGCTAAAATGAAATGCCAAATATGTGTAACTAGCATGAGTTAATAGCCGAAGAATAAGTATTTAAGATCACATAAATAAGTTACCAAAGATATCATGCTTTAGCATTACAATTATTCCTATCCTGCGAAAGGAACATCTCCCGAGCCTGAAAATCTTCCGTTAGCGTTGAAGTTACAGTTTTAACTAGGTAGTCAGTGCCCCTGATAATAATCCTGGAAAGGTGAGTTCAATTGTATTAAATAGCTCTTAAGATCGTTTTCTCCCAATACTTTCATAATAGTGTTTGTCCATGGTGATATAAAACATTTTCTGAATTACAGTTCATATCTATGAAACTCTTGAACATAGACTGCAGGTTTAGCATTCTCTAATTCACTGATGGGTGTGTACTGTGTGCCCCGGTTTTTTTTTCTCCAACAGTGAATGTTGAGAACCATAAAGAGGGTATCAGTAAAGGTGTTTGGGCAGCCATAATACTAGCTGTTGTTGCCTGTGCTGTAGTAATATTTTCACTAATCACAGTTTTGATTATTGTAAGAAATCCCAGATACAGTCAGAGGCTTCCAGGAAAAGATTTATGTAAGTTTGTCATTGTGACTAATAAGTATTGGTTTCTCTTAATATATACTATCATATCTGGCTGTACCTGAAGAAGGTATATGAGACTATTTTGTTTATTTGCAGCCTTAACAGTACAGATGAAAATTGATGGAGTGGAGAGCTTCACTTTCAAAGAAGTAGTCTTGGCTACCGATAACTTCAACAGCTCAACACAAATTGGTCAAGGAGGTTATGGAAAGGTTTATAGAGGTGTTTTACCGGACAAGACAGTGGTAGCTATAAAGCGAGCTGAAGAAGGATCCTTACAAGGCGAAAGGGAATTTTTGACGGAGATCAGATTGTTGTCAAGGTTACATCACCGGAATCTAGTCTCGTTGATTGGATATTGTGCTGAAAGAGGGGAGCAGGTAATATTTCTAGGTGGTGGGTATCATTTTACATAATTTTTGTTGGCATGTACTTTTTTTCCCTACCCCGTTTGTTTTGGAAAAATCAAATGAGAGGGGAATATACGCGGTGTCCCTGGCATGGGGGCGGGGGCGTAGGAACTTGTTTATACAGAAATCCTGGTGTGCAAAAGCATCCTGAAAACACAGTAGGTTCCTGGAAAGGACCTGTTGCTTTTATTTGGCATGCTTTAGGTTCCTGCCATCGAGTTTTTCCAGGGCAATATTATTAGCTCATCCAGAATGTGAATTGAGCTTGGGATTAAATTTCATTAATTAGTTTCAAATTTCTAAGAGGCTTTCTTTCTCAACTAAGTTCTTCACTTCATTCTGCTTATTGCGCACCAATCGAGTCTCGTTCGGCCATCTTATAGAGCGGTTTGTAAATACTTTTTCTAAGAAATTAGATGGATGTGGTATGTTTATGCATCTTCATTTGAAAAATTTGATTGGTTACTTGTTGAATCAGCCTGCTTGTGTTCTTTGTCTATGCACAGATGCTAGTATACGAGTTCATGCCGAATGGTACCTTGCGGGACAGGCTGTCTGGTATAAAAACCTGCTATATTTTTGTATCTGTCATCTACTTCATATCTCCATGATACTCTCCTAGAGAGTTTATAATCTTCTTACAGACCCTTAGGTCTTGTAATCACATGTCGTTAAATGCTGGAATGAATATAATATTACATGTTACAGTATTGGATCTAGACAATTCTCTACTTCATTTTCAACGCCATAGACTATTGCAATTCCCCAATTACTATCCACACACTATCTTTTATTTAGAACACAAAAACCTTTTAATGTGTCGAGGGGTCTCAAAATTGAAAGCTGTTTTTGCATGTGGCTAAAGACAAGGAAAAGCTCAACTTTGAAACAAGGTTAAGCATTGCTTTGGATTTAGCAAAGGGGATCCTTTACCTCCATACCGAAGCAGACCCTCCAGTATTCCACCGAGATATTAAGGCTAGCAACATACTTCTGGACTCTAAGCTTACTGCTAAAGTTGCCGACTTTGGACTCTCACTTCTGGCTCCTGTCATGGATGATGATGGATATCTGCCTAATCATGTATCTACAGTAGTGAAGGGAACTCCAGTAAGTTTGACTCCGTTACATGGTATTCTGATCATGATGCTTCAAATTCCTTTCAAGTTGTTTGTAAAATGTATTCCAAAGAATTAACAGTACAGATTGCAGCAAATCAATTTCCTTTTTGAAGTCTCTTCTGATTGTTTTGAATTTGTCTGTTCCACCATCATTATAGGCCATGTACCTGTAATGGCCTGTATCATTTTAGCACTAAAACTCATGGTTTTTGTTATTGAATATGCAGGGATACCTTGATCCAGAATATTTTTTGACCCGCAAGTTGACAGACAAGAGTGATGTCTACAGCCTTGGAGTTGTATTTATGGAGCTCTTGACAGGAATGCAGCCAATATATCGTGGAAAAAACATAGTCCGCGAGGTATTGTATAGGATACACATCGATCCTTCGGAGACCTTGATTTCTCTTCTACTAACACTGCATTCAAAATATTGATCTAATATCTTTTCATTTAACACAAAATCTGGAATCAGGTAAATATTGCTTGTGAGTCAGACATGATGTTCTCCATCATAGACAGCAGAATGGGTTCCTATCCATCTAAATGCATCGAGAGATTTGTAGCTTTGGCACTCGGGTGTTGCCTTGACGAGCAAGACAAGCGGCCAGCAATGCTGGAGGTGGTCAGGGAACTAGAAAACATTCTCAGAATTTTGCCAGAAACAGAAACTGCTGAAATAGATTCTGCTTCTGCATATTCCAGGAAGACCACACCCCCATTTTCTGGCACGTCAGCATCGTCATCTTCATTCTACGCTAGCAGGGATATATCCAGCTCGTCCAGCCACTTGGGAAGTGATCTCAGCAGTGGTGTCATTCCCACCATACCGCCTCGTTGATATCAAAATTAGTTGACTCATTGGCTCAGGGTTGGAAAAGTTTTTCTACGAGACTCAGTCGTCATTGCAGGAAAGACAGGCCCACATGTTTACTTTTACATCTTCTATCCACAATACAATTACTTAATCACTCTTGAGGAAGGAATAAAATAAACACATATTAGCGAAGACAGACAGAGAAGCACCTTGATTATATATATATATATATATATATATATATATATATATATAAACACATATTAGCGAAGACAGACAGAGAAGCACCTTGATAGAATAATCAAGCAATAATTGAGGGTGAAATCTTATCGCCTTCACTATTATTTCCACATCGAAGAAAGTTGACGTTTTGTATTTTCTTCGTAATAAAACAAAAATTAAAAGTTTGACTATCGCGGCACGTGCAAAGAAAAAACGGTTACTTTCTGTTTTTCTAGTGGTGTCGGGAGGTAGAAGTTATCATGTTCGAAAAGCGTGTCGGGGGAGATTGAATGCCTTGTCTTGTCCCTGTAAGGCTACAAGAAAAAAAAGAGCATAAAATGATCAGATTATTAAAATAAATAAATAAATAAAAAATACAAATACACAGATAACCCTCTACTTCAAGGCCTCTCTCTTTTTCCAAAATCATAGAACATGGTGGGTGTGCCTAAAAAGTCCACAGCTGTCGCAATCGACGAAGCCCCCCGCCATGCTTTATTCATATCTACCTCCATTAAAGCTTGAGAAGGTATACATCACATTCTTATTTTCAACACCAACATGGTCTGATCTGAACACTCAAATGGAGTGGGAACATAGAAAAAGATGTTGCTGATTGCAAATTACCTTTTAATTTTATTTATTTATTGCCCTTCAATTTTATAGGATGTGGTTTATCTCTCTTCAACAAGAGTAGATTCTCGTGAGATTGTAGATAACGACAGCATACAGACCATTGATTGTCAATGTAGACTACATTAAAGAACACAGCAACGTGAAGTGCAAACTCTGTTGAAGTTACATGTTGTCATTGTTTTGCATTTTATCCACATACTCTACTTTAAAATAATTGAAAAAACACAGAGTAATCTATATAAAAATTAAATATCTTGAGACTTCGTCTCCTGTAATCTTGCCTGGTTGCTAAAATGGATGGAGCAACCGTGACGACAATGCCATCTCACATATATATATATATATATATATATATATCGTTTTCTATTGCTCAAACTAGATTCCATGTATTATCATTCGTACCCCCACCAACTAGCCAGACCTCTGCTATATTTTTTTCCTGCCCACCAAGCTTAGCTTGCTTCCGTTGCAGAATTCTAACAACTTTTGATTCTGTGGTCCTGAGGTTTCATAGCTTATCGTAAGTTTGGATGCCAAAAGCAATCCCACTATAGTGTGCTCATATTTGACTCGGTTTCCAGTACGCTTCTTCTTTTATCTTCCTTCCTTCCTTCCTTTCTTCTTCTTCTTCTTCTTCTTCTTCTTTTCATTGAAAAATGTGGAGTTTTTTAGACTTTTACTGCCGGGTGTCTGTTTCATTGTTAGTTACCAAGATTATGGGGTCTGACTATTTTGCTTGTTTGGTAAGCTGGATATTTTGGGACATTAAATCTGCAAGCTTGGTTTAAGTTTTTTCCCTTTTCCTGATATGCTTATTTGAGTGAAAAGACTGTATTTGTTTTGCTTATTTTCCCTTGAATTTGAAGCTGGAAATGAATATTCAAAATGTTTGGTTATTTTGTTTGGTTTTTACCTAGGGCATGAAGATGTTGCAGCTGAGAACTCGTGGGTGTGTTTTTCTTCTGTCATATTGTTACTTGCTGCTCCTGACAGTTGCTCAAGTTACAAATCCCTCAGAAGGTTAATTTTATCTTTCCCCCGCACAAATTCTCCACTTGACTTTTACTTGAATATTATCATGATCGCGTTAGACAAAATGATCCTGCGATACGTGGTAGAAATGTGTGTGCTTAAACTGTATAATTAAGCTGTGCGATACGTGGAAGAAATGTGTGTGCTTAAACTGTATAATTAAGCTGTCTATATGGAGAATGAGAAAGCAAAACTAGACAAGGAAAATTAGGCAAGTTGTATTCAAGGAAAAGATTGCATCTCCTCTTTGAATATGTTATTGTGACTCCCATAACGTTTTGTAAAGTTAGGCAGGGTCGGTTGCCTACTGCTTTGCTCTAATCTTATCAATATTGTGCATTTTTGCAGTCAATGCATTGCTAGCAGTCAAGAACAATTTGATTGATCCTATGAAGCGTCTCAGTAACTGGAACAAGGGAGATCCATGTACCTCCAATTGGACTGGTGTTTTTTGTCATGATTCAACTGGGATTGATGGATACTTGCATGTCCGAGAACTGTATGTTATATGCATTTTCCTATTGTTCTTCTTTTTGACCCTTGGTGTTTTGATGAATAAAATCAGAGAATTTATTTATTTACAGAATATAATGAGTGATGCAATCATAACTTTGGCTATGAAATACTTGCCATTTGTCAATTTTGATGCAGTCAGCTTCTTGATTTGAATCTTTCGGGAAATTTAGCGCCTGAGCTAGGCCAACTTTCTCAACTGACAATAATGTGAGTAGCCATACTTCTGGAGAATTTACTTTTGAGTACCTGAACATGTCTTGCTAATCCGCTTCTGTTGATTCTAAGACCTCTTTCTGTTGTGATTACAAGGGATTTCATGTGGAATGAATTGACTGGCAGCATACCAAGAGAGATAGGAAATCTTTCATCTTTGATGCTCCTGTAAGTTGGTTTCATGTTATTTCATTTTGTCTGCGGGTTGCTGTCCGCATCTGTCATGGTTATAGAAATGGATATCTTAAAAATGAATCTACACCAGTATATGCTTGGAACTTTAACCTCTTGCAATGTATTATTATCTATGCAGGCTGTTGAATGGAAACAAATTATCAGGATCTTTGCCTGATGAGCTTGGCTATTTATCGAAATTAAATAGACTCCAAGTGGACCAGAACAATATTTCAGGACCAATACCAAAATCATTTGCTTACATGAGCAGTATTAGACACTTGTAAGTGTGTCTTCAAGCTAAATCCTTCTTTGAGTTGCGAAGAAATAGCTTTTGTCTGCATATATCTTTGACTTGCATGTGATACTTGCAGGCACTTGAACAACAACTCAATCAGTGGTCAAATTCCACCCGAGCTTTCCAATCTAACAACTCTTCTTCACTTGTGAGTTTTACTGCATTGGTTTCCCTTTTTTCTCTAATATATACTTATTTGAATGATCCATATGCAAATGTTCCCTTGATTGAGAACATGCGAAACAATCTCTGCAGGCTTTTGGACAATAATAATCTGTCTGGGTATCTTCCACCAGAATTATCAAAGTTGCCAGCGATGAGGATAATGTAAGTGCTACTATCACATTGTCTAGAATTTTACTTGAGTCATTATCACATTCAATCATTTCTCTTGTTGTGTGATTCTTTTCTTTTATGTGCATACATTCTATGAGTATGTTACTTAGAGTAAATTTTGTTGACAGTTCATTTATTTTCCTCCTTGCAGTCAACTTGATAACAACAACTTTAACGGATCTGAAATTCCAGCTACTTATGGCAGCCTTTCCAGATTAGCAAAATTGTAAGTTCAAATAAAATTTGTCAGGCTTCGTGGCTAGTTTGCATTCAGAGGAGGTATCTTCACACTGTTCGGACTATATGAAGTCCTTGACTTGAATTCTGATTGTGCAGATTTGCACCTGGATAGCTGATTTAAATTTTTTATTTATTTTCATATTCATGAACCGATGTTTCCTTATGGGCCGTGCTCAAGGGTTCTGATTTTGTGTTTATATAAACATGAATCGAATGACAAACTTGTGATGCATAAATATACACACAAAAAAAAGAGTGCTGATGATGACCTTTTCTCTTTTTTTTAATCCTCTTTGACGAAGTAGAAGTCTCAGAAATTGTAGCTTGCAAGGTTCTATACCTGATCTTAGCAGCATACCAAACCTATACTATTTGTAAGTACTTTCTGCATCTGATAGTATTCTCATTCTATCAATTCCATTGAGTTTGAGTTTCATATCTATTCTTCCATCATATGCACTCAAGGTACCCGCATATCTAATTTGGCTTGCAGGGATCTGAGCAAGAACAACCTTAGAGGATCTCTACCATCCAAACTTTATGATACTATTAGAACTATGTAAGTAAAACCATGTTGAAAAGGAGAAATAGAACTGGCAAATTGTAGGCTGTATAGGTTTGCACTTGTGATATTCAGTTTTTGTAATACCATGTTACAAGTGGAGCTTCATCTACTTTACAACCACTGGATGACTTAACTAGTTTGTGATGAAGGTCTTTCTGTGTTTGAAATTTATTCTTGTCAATTGCAGCGATTTGTCAGGGAACCATCTTAGTGGATCTATACCTGGAATTTTCTCAGATCTTCGTTTTCTTCAAAGACTGTGAGCCTCTACCTACTATTCCACTTATTTTAGCTCTTGAAAAGATCATAAAAGCATCTTACTAATGCTATGAATGTCTCAAATTAGATGCTCTTATTTGCAGGCTATGCACAATAAATATGGTCTAAATGATTTTATACTGCAGGTCACTTGAAAATAATCAGCTGAATGGGTCTGTGCCAGCTAACATTTGGCAGAACATGACCTCCACTAAAAGTTATAGTCTTACAGTGTAAGAATTGAAAAATAAATGTAATTAGAATCATTAATTTCAGTATTCATACAAGAGTCTCTGCAAAATGCAGAGCATCAGAATAATATTGACTAATTGTTATGTGGACCCCGCAAATGCAGTGATCTCAGGAACAATTTACTCTCAAGCATTTCGGGGGCGTTGAATCCGCCAGACAACGTCACCTTAAGGTAATATTTTTATATAATAGTGAGCGACCACCTTTTTATTTTCTGTTTCGCAAACACTTGCATCTGATCTCTGGTGGACAAAGTAGAAATATGTTGTAGCCTTATCGTCCGTTTGAAGAAATAGTAAGAGCAACACTGGAATTTGTCAAATACACGGGTTTAATTAAATTTGTCTATTAGATGGATATGCGTCCTCCATTCTCCACCTTGCTATTTGATGATTCCAGCTTGTGTTTAGGATCCGTGAAATCAACGATGAAACATACCTCTCCATGCACACAGTTTTGGGTAGAAAGCTTCATATAGAAAAGCAAGGGTCCAGTATAGGCCTGCAGGTTGATTTACCAATGTTGTTAGCTATGAGGATTAGGAGATAGAGATCAGAGAATATAAATTACTCAAAATATCAACTTGATGGAATTGAGAAATACATTTTTTTTTTTAATTTATATCTCACAGTCAGATTCTGATCATTTTAGCAGTTTTTGTTTAGGCTCGGAGGCAATCCTATTTGTGATAATGCAAACATAGCCAACATAACCCAGTTCTGTGGATATGAAGCTGGAGGAGATAGGACTACTGAGAGGTCAACGAATTCTACAATGACATGTCCTGTTCAAGCATGCCCAGTAGATAATTTCTTTGAATATGTCCCAGCTTCACCTCTACCATGCTTTTGTGCCTCCCCTCTTAGGATTGGATACAGACTTAAGAGCCCTAGTTTCTCTTATTTTGATCCATATGTTTTTTCATTCGAGTCATATGTGACCAGTGCTCTTAAACTGAATCCATATCAATTGTCAATCGATTCCTTTTTCTGGGAAGAAGGTCCTCGTTTAAGAATGCATCTGAAGATATTTCCTCCAGCTAATAATATGCACTCAAGCACGTTTAATGTATCCGAGGTTCTACGAATAAGAGGTATATTTACATCATGGCACTTTCCTGGTGATGACTTATTCGGACCATATGAACTTCTCAACTTCACTCTAGTGGGACCTTATGCAGGAGGTATGTATTCCAAATTCCTACTTTTTAGACTGAATTTAACCTTTTCAATTCTTCATCAAATGATGCCAAATTGGATTGTGTGCACTGTAAGTCTACCAAACATTGGTATTTGCATTGTTTGTGCTCCAAGATTTGATATTTGAGAGCTTGATTTATTGCTTTCCTCAAATATCTACAAGTACCAGAAACATAACTGGCTTCTTTTCATAGTACTTTCCTTGCAAAATAAGCATTTCTTTTTCTATAAGTGAATTAGAATGTCTTCAGCCTGAAACTTTTTAGTTGTATTAGAAGTGACATGTCATAGCATCTATGATAATATCATTTTGCTCGAAATATTTTGATGACTTGTATACTGTTGCTTGAAACTTGTGCATGGAAGTTCAATGAGTTAAGGGCCAACTTATCTAAATTTGACACTTTTGCAATTCAAGACTGTAAAGTTTCTGAAATAAAAAAGTTCCGCCGCTGCTATATGTCCAACTCTGGTTTCCATCCACTGGTAGATGCACAGTCTTCTCTCATATACAATGCTTAGTGAACTCTTTGATGTGTACTGCAGGCAAGGCTAATGCCTTGGCAATATGGTCTGGGTGTCTTATTGGCTTTGGAATTTATGTTCTGGATTGATCACATTAGTTTGCTTCTTATCAATATATTTGGTTTTAATGGGTGGCTACATAATCATATGCTTTTCTTTTGCAAACAGTGTATCTCACTAAAGGGAAGATTATCAGCAAAGGAGTTTGGGTAGCCATTGCATTAGGTTCTATTGCCTGTATCATTGCAGTAACTGCAGCTGTCTCACTTCTTATTGCTAGAAGATATGCTAGACAGCATAGAAAAATGTCAAGAAGACATATCTGTAAGTTTCTTAATGTGACTGCTAGAATCGGGTTCATTTAATAATATTTTATGTCTGGCTATCCCCGGAAAAGGTGTCATGAGATTCTTTTCATGGCTTACAGCATCGAATGCATCGATGAAAATCGACGGTGTGAAAGGCTTCACGTTTAAAGAAATGGCCATGGCTACTGATAGCTTTAACTGCTCAGCTCAAGTTGGTAGGGGAGGTTATGGAAAGGTTTATAGAGGCATTCTTTCTGGAAACTCAATTGTGGCCATAAAGCGTGCTGAAGAAGGATCATTACAAGGCCAAAAAGAATTTTTGACTGAGATTAAATTGTTGTCAAGGTTGCATCACATAAATCTAGTTTCACTGGTTGGATATTGTGAAGAAAAAGAGGAGCAGGTAATTATTGTGGTGCTGAAATTAAATCTTATTGTAGATCATCCTGGCTTGCAACTTTACAAGTGTTTTCTGACCTTTATCTTAAAAGAAGTAGCAGAGGTTCTTGGAAGGGACATATTGGCTCTAGCCATTTCATTCTTCCTGAGTAATACTTTCAAGATGACATTTTTATTTTTAGCATATTTCAATGAGAATTTTAAAAATAGGCAAGATCTCCTTTTCTGTCCCTTGTTTAATTTGCGAAGACCAAGAGCATTACTATCAGGGAAGAGTCCATATTGATCGTACAAAACATCAGGATAGAGATGCTATTAAGTTAGATTGGTTATGGTCCTAGTGTAGTAATTAGATGTACTTCCTTTTCTGAGTCATGCCTCGCTGTAGCAAATGAGCTTAGTTTTCACTCAGCCATCTTCTAGAAATAGATCTGTTTTCTTTTATCATCAAAATTGGAAAACTTGACTTGATTATGTGTAAAAATTCACCTGGTTGTCCTTGTTTCATGCGCAGATGCTGGTGTACGAGTTCATGCCAAATGGTACCTTGCGGGACTGGCTTTCTGGTATGGAAAATTTATGATTTTATGGCTCTTCAATATATTCCATGTCTCCATATTATTCTATACAGAATGTTACAATAGTCTTACAAACTTGTAGATCATACATGTCATCTATCTCTAATTCCTGATTTTGAGTCATAGGTTTGTAGTTGGGCTAATCGTGTTGCCTGCCTGTTTCGAATGACTGGCGATGCATTGTCATAGTTCATCAATGGACTTAAACTTAAAAGATCCTATGTGTATGTAGCACATGAAACAGTTTCCAGTATCATTCATTTCCGGATCCATGTTTTAGGATTTATTAATACACTATCTGTTACTCTTTGGTTTAAGACATGATATCTTGAACGCTCAAAGGTGGTGGCCACTGTTTTATGCAGATAAGGCCAAGGGAACGTTGAACTTTGTTACAAGGTTAAGAATTGCGCTGGGTTCAGCTAAGGGTATTCTTTACCTCCATACTGAAGCACAGCCTCCAGTATTCCACCGGGATATCAAGGCCACTAACATACTATTAGACTCTAAACTTACTGCTAAAGTTGCTGATTTTGGACTCTCACGTCTCGCTCCTGTCTTGGATGACGAAGGGAATCTGCCTAATCATGTATCAACAGTAGTGAGGGGAACTCCAGTAAGTTTTACTCCATTATATGCCCACTTTATCTTTCTCTCTTTGACTTCTGGGATAAGGGGAAAGAGGATGCAAGCTCTAATGGAGGAGAAAAATCTGAATTCTGCGAGGTCGCTAATCATGATGTTTCACTTGCAAAATTTCATCGTATTCTCTAATCACTTTCAGAAAGAAAGTGAAGAAATTTCCAGAGGAATAACTAGCTCATATCAAAAACCTTTCTGGATGCCCTGAAAATTCATGTTGGCATGATTAATTGTGGATCAATAACATGTCCCAATATTTAACTACCTGGTTAGCAAAATAATTGCCATGTCTAGATGGCCTCATAAATTTGAGCTTCGTAACTTGTTTTAGTAATGTGGATTGGATAAAACTGAGCTGCGCAGATTTTGGAATCCCCTCGAAATCCTTGGATGTAACTTGTCTACCACCATTAGATGCCATGAAGCGTCATTGACCTCATTTGAATGAAATCTCCTGATTGTCATTGTGCATGCAGGGATACCTTGATCCAGAATACTTTTTGACCCATAAGTTTACGGACAAGAGTGATGTCTATAGCCTTGGGATTGTGTTTCTGGAGCTCCTGACTGGTATGCACCCAATATCACATGGCAAAAACATTGTTCGCGAGGTACTTCAATGAGCTCTTAATTCAGATGTCTTGAGTTCACTTCTTGTATACATACTAGTCACAACTCACAACCGTGTCAGCTTTACTTGAACTTTTCAACTATAGCTTATTTTGATAGAATAACTTCTCATTTATGATGCAACAGCAAGAAAGGCTAAAAACCAGGGAATTGAGCTAATACCGATATTATGGACTCCGGTTTCAGGTACACATGGCTCATCAGTCTGGCATTATGTTCTCTATCATAGACACCAGAATGGGCGCTTATCCATCCGAATGTGTGGAGAGATTTGTGGCGTTGGCGCTCAGCTGTTGCCATGACGAGCAAGAAAAGCGGCCGTCAATTCAGGGTGTGGTCAGGGAACTGGAAACCATACTCAAAATGATGCCAGAAGCTGATGCCATCAATGCAGAATCCACTCCCACATATTCCGGCAAATCCACTCCCACATATTCCGGCAAGTCAGCATCACCGTCTTCATTTAACTCGAGCCAATATCTATACGAAAGCTCCAGTCTTCTGGGAAGTGATCTTAGCAGTGGCGTTGTTCCCACCATCAAATCACGCTAACATCAAACAAATCCACAATGTGGAGTTTAGTTAGGTGTTAAGTGGGTTTGATGCCCTTTCCTATGCAACACAGAGACATTCCGGTATAAAGTGGAGAAATACTAGCAGTTGTTGAATGAGAGTTGACCCATTTCGCAGTCGATAGAGCTAATTGCAAAAAAATAAAATAGTTCATTCTTTTTGTTACTGAAAAAGGAATCATCCCAGCATTGTCATGATGACAGCAAATCAATTTTCCAGCATTTTCTACTTTCATTGAAAGATTTTTTTTTTCTTAACCACTTAGATTAACTTCTCGATTTATGACTTGGAGTTTGCTCAAGTTGTATTTGTAACTTTGCTATTGGATATGTCTCAACTGTCATATGCATCAGCAGTGGGAAGTTTAATATTTGTCATGCTATGTACACGACCAAACATTGCACAAGTAGTGGAAGCAGTTAGTCGATACATGGCAAATCGTGATAAAGAGTACTAGAATTCTATTAAAAAGATCTTAAGATACATCAAGGGTAATTTAGTTGTATTATATTATGGAGGATTAGAATTTACTATCAGGTTCTATATTGATTCAAATTTTACATACGACCTTAAGAAAAGAAAATCAACTCCAGGCTACAATAATTAAGTATATGGCATTATCCAAACTTGTAAGGAAGTAATAAGGTTAAAACAAAACTCATGTGGATGACCTCAATCACAACAAGAGAAGATTCACATGTACTGTGATAATCAGAGTGCCTTGCACATTGTAAGAAATCTAGTGTTTCATTCAAGAACAAAACACATAGATGTTCGGTATCATTATGTCTACAAAGTGGTGGAAGATAAGTATGGATTTTCAAAAGATACAAACCAAAGAAAACATAGCAAATGCTTTGATCATTCCAATCAATAGTGACAGGTTCATATGGTGTAGATCCTCTTATGGCCTAGTAGAAACATGAGCAGCATGAAGATAACAAGTATAAAAAGGAAAGAAGAATCAAAGATGACCGAGTGTGAGGACATGATTAAAAATTGAAGTCTTCAAGTGGAAGAATGTAGAGTGTGCGTTCATTAAATGCTTGGCACTGAAAGTTGCCAAATAATTACCAACTTTCGGTACACCATTTGCTTGTTGTTTTTTTACTTAAGAGACGATGGGATGCTCGGCCTATAAATAGCCGGCTACATCTCATACCTTTGGTATTCCATACAAGAGGAAAACATAAGAGGAAGGAGTGAAGGAGAGGAATCTCATAAAATTATGAGGTATTTGTGAGAGTATGTAAGGTGTTTATTACTATTAGTAGAGAGATTCCTAATTGTTCTCCTACTAATAGAGAGTGGTTGTAATTTCTACATTGCTTACTATAATGCTTCTATACTAATTATTGGATGTAAACCAAATTTGAGTGAACCATGTAAATTCTTGTGTGCCTCATTTTTTATTTTACCTTATTCTCTTGAATGATCCTAACACTTTAGCCTTTCTGTTGGTACCCTTATTTTGTTTTTCTTCTTTTCACATGCATATTAACATAATGTTTTGAATGCCAAATATTGTGTTTGTTTTTTGTCATGTCTTCTTATTTGTTTTGGTTATTTCTACGTGGGTTTTTCATGTTTTGTTTTGTTGTTGTATTATTCAAAATTTTAAGCGATAAACTGTAACTTTTGTACAATATTGTAGTTTTGTTTTCATGTTTGTAGGTGTCAAGATAGGATTTTTAATGTCAAATTTTAATGGAGAGTTGGAATGACTCGGTTTATATGGAAAATAGATTTGCAATGTTTAGAGCGCGTACGTTTTTTATTTTTTGTTGTTTGAAACTCGTGAATTTAAATCCCTGATGTCTTAAATTGGCTTTATTTGGTTTGAAACTCTCCATACAACCTTAAGAAACTCTTTATTGTACTGTGTTGCTGAAATGCTACATATTAATTTTCACAATTTGTGTCATTTCTAGTCAAATTAGTTTCAGATGGTTGGCTGATGCTTGGAATTACCCCTTTGCATGCATACTCAATAAGTGATTCTTATTTTGATTATCCACGAAATCTTTTCCAGTTGGTGTTACAAGACAGAAAATTCGTACGAGCACTAGGCTACCCTTCAACTCGATGCTTTTTGACGACGAGGAGGAGAGGAACTTTGAATTGGTAAAAACAAGCTTTCCTACTTTCTTTGCCATATAAAATATAAATTTCATGAGTTGGATTTTTAAAATTTGTAATGTTTCTAATTGATCAGTCAATGGTTGCTTCTTTCCCTTTTTTTCTTTTTTTCTTAGCAGTTCACGTAACCCCCTTAGGAAAATCTCATTTATTTGAATGGCAGGTACCAAACATGGGAGTAGCAAGCATTGTAGTCGAAGATAAGATTCATCTTGGAGCACTGAGGGAGGGGCTCGAGGAATTTTCTGAAAAAGTTGTGATGCATCTGAGAAAAACAACCAAAGGTGGTTGAAATTATCACAAAATCCAAATTCATTTTTGAGCCTGATAGATCAAGATTGAACCCTTTTTTTTAGCATGTATGCTCATATGGAACCTAAGATTATGGCATTGAGATTGTTGCTAGTCAATGATTGCATCTGGCAATGTGAAGTGCAATCCACTGTCAAACAGCTGAAACTCAAATATTTCACAAAAATTGACCCAAGTATTAGCATCAAATGATAATACATGTACATGAACAAGAATTGGAAGTTCAGGGACAACAATGATCAAACTGAAACTATAAAGGTAGCTATGACCAAAAACTCAAACACAAGGACTATTTAAAATGTATTTCACCCAACTAAAATATGTGTAATCATCACCAAAAAGAAAAATTGGAAATGGAAGAAAGAAAAGGAAGTTTCTATGTAAAGACAAGGAGTAGGTGGTGATGTTATAGACACATGTATGGATGTCTGTAATACCAACTTTACTTATGTCTAGGATTTGGGTTTGCTGGTTTTGATAAGAAAACGACGGGCTCTGTCATTTGATTTATTCTTAAAGTATAAATTCTTCTTCTTTAGGAATCTAAGCTGACACTCTTCTGCCTCTGTCTCTGTTTCAAGAATCCAACACCACTTGCTTGATTCCATTTCCTTGAATGAAGCCCGCTTTCCATTTTTTTGGGGTGAGTTTCTTTTGTTATATGTGATTGTTAATTGAGGGGTCTTAATTTGATTCATGAGTTTTTGGTTTTAGTTTTTTAATTGAAGTTGAAGACTTTGAAATTCACGATCAAAATCCTTTTCGGAATTTTGTAAATAATTCGAAATTTCTCATCTTTTTGGCGTTTGACAGCACAGGAACCAAATGGATTCTTGTAATTTTGAAAAGTTATTTACTTTACTTTTGATCCTGTCATTTTCTTGGCCCTTGGATTTATTGCTGACTTGAGAGATCAAATCGTTGACTAGAGAGGATCAAGAGAGCACATCTAGATTTATATAATTTCAATTGTTTACCAAGTTTCCAGGGCCTTGTTTGTGATTATGTGCCTTGCAAAGTGCTTTGCTTTCGATGCATTTTTAGGGATTTTCTGTTGAAAGGGTTTAGAAGGCCACCACAATTGCGTTTTATTTTATTTTTTTAATCTGAATTTCTTGTGTATTTTGTATCAGTAAATATCTGTGATTCACATTATGGCGTTGGCTTATACAATTTTCTTTAACTTTCGGCAGCAACAAGCACAGTTCCTGGCACAGCTCGGACAGTATTGTTTTATATTGTTAAGACAATGTGGGAACTTAATTGATTGTATTCAGAAATCTCCGGAATGAAATTCTTAAGAGTATGATTGCCAAATTGGTATAGGAGCTAGGTGTACAGGTTAAGGAGGTGAAATTTTTCAGGGGTGCATGCAAAGAACCATGAGGTTCATATTAAAACAAGCACTTCTGTTTTTTCTGCTCTATGTAGTGTTCTCGGCATGCATTTTGGCGGAATCTGATAGTGATAATTCTGTAAGGTTAAGATCGGCTCCTCACAAAAATGTGAGAAGCATTGTTATAGATGGCAGTGGTACAGAAAATGCAGATGATTTTGATGGTACAAGTGGTGGGTTGGAGGAGAGAAAGGGTGGTTATAACAGAGTTTCGATATCTACAGTTGCATTATTTACGTTGGCCATGGCTGTTGCCACTGGTTTAGGCGCTGTCCCGTTCTTTTTTGTGGAGCTAGATCCTCATTGGGAAGGGTTGTGCGGTGGGATGGCTGCTGGTGTTATGCTGGCTGCTAGCTTTGACCTCATACAGGAAGGGCAAAGCCATGGTGCTGGCAGTTGGGTTGTGATTGGGATTTTATCTGGTGGAATTTTCATTTTGCTGTGCAAGAAGGTAATGAATCTGCTCTTTCACATTTAAATATGAAGCTTTCTTCTTCCATCTAAAACTGATTTTCTGTTTCTGGGCTTTAGCTCGTTCTTTAGTGTGGGTTGGGATACATCATACACCCTTTCCCTTTTCCAATGTTTCATAAAAGGCATACATTTTTGGTCCTTATTGATGAGAACATACATTCAGTAGTTGTTGATAAGGTTCCTATTCCTTTCTCATATATCACACTTTATTTGGGAGCCCTTGACGTTCATACATACATTTGTTCAAGAATCAGCAAATAATTTTGTTTGTCTATGTTTATTGATTCTATGCTGTGGCTTCAGTCTAAATGTTTGTTTGGATTGTCATATTTGCATGTATAATTAACATGTGTACATTCTCGCATGTTCTTTGTTTTTGACATCTCATTATGCTGTACATGATTTCTTGTTTCAGTTTCTTGAACAATACGGGGAAGTAAGCATGTTAGATATTGAAGGTGCTGATGCAACTAAAGTTGTTCTTGTTATTGGAATCATGACTCTCCATTCATTTGGGGAGGGTTCTGGTGTTGGTGTCTCTTTTGCTGGCTCAAAAGGCTTTTCTCAAGGACTTTTGGTAACTTTGGCCATAGCCGTGCACAACATACCGGAGGGGTTAGCTGTGAGCATGATGCTTGCATCGAAGGGTTTCTCTCCGCAAAATGCAATGTTGTGGAGTGTAATCACATCCTTGCCTCAGGTAACGCATTAGACTTGATAAAGCACCTGTGTAACTCACCTTGAGAAAGCTAATCTATGATCAGATCACTTAGTGAGCCTTATGAATCATTATTATGAAATGAACAAGAAAAAAGCAAATCATAGAGTCAACATTTTTAAAAGTAATATGCATTTATCATTAGGATAAGCCTCGGATAACTTCCTCATCTCTTGTAGTTTTGTTCGCTTCCTATCGATGCTTCATTAGGTTAAGGGCTTGGAGGACCCACCATATTCAAAATCAGCTTCATATTTGAGGCTTGTTGTTGGCTGTAATGTTACCTTTGTTGGACAAATTGGTTTGTTCAAATCCAACCTCATTGACTGGTTTGTTCTCCTTGGGCCTCTCCTTCACTTTTGGAAAATGAGGATCAAGATATGGGTTTGACAAGAACACCAACCTTATCTAAGGACAATGTCAAGAAAGAGATCTGGCAAATCTTAGAAGGTTTCTGGTTGAGGGTGAGGAATTTACACTAACAAGTAGTTGGAACCTTTTATCCAACAATGTTGTTTTTGCGAGGGGAGCAATACTCTTCATTTTTATAAGGCCATTTATTTTCCTTCCAGAGTACCCCTTTGTGATGCAAATTAATCTTTTGCATATAGGAAAAAAAATTGACAGCCCTTTTCGAGGTTCATTTATTTAAATCTTGATCATGTAAGACTTGAGATCTTGATACCCAACAAGCTTGTATTCAGATCATGAAAATGGGAAAATATATTCAAAAAGAATTCGGTCCATCTGGAAACAATTCTCTTTTAAGTAACAAAAGATATGCAAATAACAAGTGGTTATGGGGTTGACAGTATTTTAATATGGATGTTGTCAGCATTCTTGATTATTTGTCGTTTACTTGATTACAGCCCATTGTAGCTGTTCCTGCATTCATGTGTGCTGATGCATTTAGCAAGTTCCTCCCTTTCTGCACAGGCTTTGCTGCTGGATGTATGATCTGGATGGTTGTTGCGGAAGTGCTTCCTGACTCTTTCAAGGTTATTTGTTGTCTCTCTGGACATATGAATACTTGGTTCAATACATTTGGGATTAGATTAGGTCTTTGCATTGAGCATTCAAAATACTTAAGTCTTTATGTACATACATTGACTTCCCCATCACAAATCCACATCCCTGCTAATCTTACCTAAGACTTGGTACATGCATGGGAGTCAATACATGATAAATGCACGTGCACATCTAGAAAGAGGCAAGAACTGTGTTGGAAGATAGCAAGAATATTTATGTTTTACTAGTTCGTTCTCATTGGTTTTTTCTTGGTCCTTCATATAATATAACCATATGTTCATTGACTAATTAGATAGCTTCCAATAATCTTTTCACAGAAACATGTCTACCATTTCTAGGCATACCTTTTAGACTCAAGTGGAACTTCTGGACAGTTTATGAACAAAAATAAGATTGTTCTTCATCCATTTCATTTAACAAATGACTCCACCGATTCCCCTTGAAGAGTAGGGGAACCTTGAATCCGAAATGTCATAAGGCTTCAAATAATAAACTGAATTTGGCTCGCTATTTTTATTTGTTTACCTTTGTTTTATCACAAAGTATGTTAATTTTTTCAGGATTTTTGTATTACAGGAAGCCTCTCCTCCTCAAGTGGCATCAGCAGCTACAATTTCTGTAGCATTTATGGAAGCTCTCAGCACAGCTTTCGAGAATTTCAGCCATGACTACAGGTGAGTTCTAGGCACTTTGGGTGTGGCCAGAAGTAGCAAAATTGCATTATGTTTCAAGTTTCCTTGTCCTGTGTCACATTGACATGTGCACTTGACTGATATTGGATTGCAGTCATTGTATGCCATAATTGCTATCTCCTTTTGAAGCCCATTTTATCTTTCGCTGACCAGGTTATGATGCAGTTTATATTATACTGCAGTTCAGGACATATTAACGACATTCAGCTTCAGCACCTCAATTTTAATAAGGAAAATCATCTCTCCTGGGAATTTCATGTAAACGAATCAATAATGAACCAAATAACTGTTTTTCGCCGTGTATAGTAATCTAAGCCAATCAGGTCATCTTGATTGCATGGAACATTTTGGCCATCTAAAACCTTTTGCATGCATGCTTTAAAAATTTTCGTTGTGCATGTAATTGCTTTATAAGCTTAGAGTAGTCAACACCTCTGGTTATGAGATGGAGTTGTGCATTTAGTTTCTTGTAACACAGCCTTGATCTGCTTGATTGGAGGGGTTTTTTTAATAAGTAGAATCTATATTCCCTCCCTGCTATCAAAGAAATACTATTTCCAAGAAGTTTGTCAGATTACGACATGTCAATCCCAAATGCAACCTCGCCATTGTGGAATCTGTGCTGATTTTGGTCATTTTGTTGCCTATTTTTGCTTGTTTTCCTCATTTTGTATTTACTTGTGCTGCCGGTTTCATTTCTGTATATTGCAGTTCAGAAGATGCTTCAGGCTTCTTTGTTTCGTTGCTTTTTGGTCTTGGGCCATTGCTTGGCGGCTTCATTCTTGTTGCATTTGCTCTTGCGTTCCATCTTCAGCATGCCCTTCTCATGGGTGCAGCATCTGGCATTGCCTTTGTCCTTGCTGCATGGCGACCTATGCAGCTACTTGTGTATTCCAAGATGGGGTTTTTCCCCCTCGTATTTTTGCTTGCACTGGGAGCAGCATTTATCCATGTTTCAAGCTCCAGCATTTTGAAAATTGCAGGTCCCAAAAAGGCATCAGTGAGCAATTTACCAATCGTAACGGGCTTTCCCGTGAGTGTTCACACCCTTCAGTCTTTCTTGTCATGTGGAGCGGTTGCCTTTCATGCATTGGCTGAGGGGCTTGCATTAGGAGTGGCTGCACCAAAAGCTTATGGACTTGGTCGGCACATGGTCCTTCCTGTCTCTCTTCATGGACTCCCTCGCGGCGCAGCTGTTGCTAGCTGCATCTTCGGGGCTACTGATAGCTGGCATAGTGCTTTAGCAGCGGCAACTTTGATTGGGTTTGTGGGTCCAGTAACTGCTATAGGAGCAATACTTGCAAGAATTGACTACAGTGGTCTGGATCATGTGATGGTCTTTGCATGCGGTGGATTGCTCCCTAGCTTTGGAAGCATAATTAGAAGAGGAGTAAGGTTGGATACGCGTCGAGGGGGTTTTGGGCTGGCAGTTGGAGTGGGGTTTGCTAGTTTATGTTTAATGTGCACTAAGTTGGTTTGCTTGCACACACCTTACTGCAATTCTGCTCCTGAAGCTGTCAGATGAGATGATCTCCGGTGATCTTCAACGGAAGAGGTAGCATGCATATGCTGCAGCTAGCACTTCGACACAAATGATAGACACAAGCATGCATGGATAACTTGTAGAGTAGATTGTGGAAAAGAGGAGATAAAGAGGAAATGATAGACACAAACATTTATAACTTGACGATGAAGTTTCAGTGCCATCTAGAATGATTACATAGATACTAAAAAATTTTGCCATGACCCATCACTTCACCCTTGTGTTTGTCATAAAGAAGAGGGTGAGAAATCTATGTTTTCAATACAGATCGAAAAACAGTGTTATAAAAGAAACACAAGAAGGAAAGGAAGACTATTTTCCATCATGAACGCACAGAAGGCATTTAGTTTCTTCTCTCATCAACACAACCATCAAAAGTCCATAACTACTTGCTTGCCCCACCAACTTAGCAATTGCCAAAAAATCTCTTTGGATGATAACGAGCAATGCTTAGGGAAGAGTTGCAGAAAACGAATACTATATAGGTCAGTTCCCTTCTCTATCAAACATGCTCTTAGTTCCCCTCTCCATCGAACATGTTTTCCTTGCTTTGTTCAAGGCTTAAAGCAACTTCCTTCACCTGATAGTGGAAACACAGATCATCCACACAAAAATATGAAAAAGATGAACCTCTTATTTGAACAGAATACAGAATAAAAGAAGAATTCAACATATATCACTCTCGACCTCTATAATTGAAGTGATACTTTGATATTTGAGCCTAAAACTCCTGCAAAACACCATATTTCAAGAGGGGATATAAGCAGCAGGTTCACATTCAGTTTGGCCAGCATCAACAGGTCATAAATCCCCCAAATGCACCTAACATCTAAGATTTCCACTAACCCTGGATAGACTCTATTGGAAAACTTATTCATATAAAAAACGTGGATCAAAGACAACAAAAGTAGGCATTCCTAAACAAAAGTAACCGTGAAAACTGAAAAACTTTATCACTTGAAAGTCGACTGATTGCTCTGCACCTCCTCACCTCCATCAAGCAGTTTCTCCTTCTCCGGAGCAGCCGATCCTACACCATCAGCATCAGGTTTCGATTCTCTAACACTCTGAGACCCCGTCATCCTTGCCAGTAAGACAAAGGTCATCCCACCAAGAACATTATTCAAGCACCTAAGAACCACAACCGATGACTTAAACGCAAACGGAGGAAGTCCTTTGGCCAACAAAAACTCCGCCCCATTCAGTGACTGGTACCTGATATTGCTACTGACCCCCATATGAATCGCCCACGTCAAGGCATTCAAAACAGTCGGAGGTGGTTTATTAGGCGTCTCAAAGCTCGGATCCATCGTTTTCCTCATCTTAATCAACCCATTTGAAAGCTCAGTCCCTACCAAACCAGCAGCAAAACCAACAGCGGCAAAAATAGTTCCTTTATAAATAAGAGTACCAAGCCTACTCATCAAACTATAAGCACCTGGCTCAAACATATGACTGGTTGGACAATTAGCGAAGATCGCAGGCAATGTCTGACTAGTAGCCGCCGCGGTCGGCGCAAGCAAATACATCAAAGTAAAATTGAGTATGGCACCAACAACCAAAGTCGAAAAAACAAAATCCAACTCATTAAGACCAAAATTCGGCCGCGAAGCCATATCCCCAATAATACAGGAAGACACTCCGACAACCTCCTCCATCAACACCTTAAAAGGGAACTGCGGGTCCGCCACCACCCTTGATCTCCACCCATTTAAAAAAAGACCCAGAACCCCAAACCCCGCCGACGACGACGATGAATTGTCAGAGCTCGAATCACCACCACCACTTCCACCATCCCCACCGTTACCACCGAAGGTTCCTCCTGTTCCGCCGCCGCCGGCATTGGAAGGGGTGGGTGGCTTGGAGGGGAGGAGGCGGAGAGAGGGGTTAAGAGGGGTGGAGAAGGGGAAAGAGAGAGAAAGAGAATCAGGGTTTGTGAATCTGGCGATGGTGTAATTAGTAATGCATTGCCTTGAAAATGCAGAGAATCGGAGCTGGGCTGCTGCCGTTTCCATTTTTTTCTGATTTTCAATCAGAGCTAAGCGAGGGCTTTGGGTGGTGGGGATTTTATTTATTTATTTATATCATACCACTATTTACCTAGATATTAGACCCAAGTTTTCTTAATTCAAAACAATTTTAAGGGCAACGCAAATATTTTTAATAAATTAAAACATATTTGATACTTGAGTAATTTACTCAATTGAATTTATTAAACTTGTTAATTTAAATAATTCAGATAAAAAAATATAATAAAAAAATTCATTAGAAGGATTTGACAATGTAAAAAGATTAAAAACAAATTTATCCGAGTTCATCGGTTTAGCATGTCAAATTGAGATTTGGCTGTAAAATGACCTTGAAGGACACGAATATAAAATACATATACATGTTTGTGCATGTGTTACGAATCACTTTTAAAATACAGTAGAAATTTAATTATAATTATGACATATGAACATTAATATTCCTTACACATTATGGTAAATAATAACATTCAAACATAATATTATATGTTTACAATTAATAGGTGTTTTTTAAAACATCACAATCAATCGAAGACGATATACGTCATAGATAAACTGACGCTCAACAACTAATTTCTTAAATTATAATATAAATGAAGGCAAATACAAGAACCGACCACTCAAACAATTCACTATTAAACTTAAGAACTACAACAACATCTATTAAATTAAAATATATTTAAAACAACCAAAATGGAAATTGCCACATCTTACCACGGTAACAAATTTGAGGCATAACACGAGTGCAAACCAACTTCAAAGACACATCAAATTGAAACTACTAAATGTATAATTGTCAGCTCATTATTTTACACATTTAAAAATATATAAATAATTTAGCAAGCATGTACAATAACATAACATATTAAATGTAGCTAGCACTTTTAAAAATTAAATAATTTAACACTTTAGAAACACATATTCATACCATTGTAACTAAGCATTTATATTTTGCGTGTACATTCATTTCAGTCATTTCAACTTCTCTTCAAGACATCCCATACTATTCCACATTTCTTTTTTTCTTCACAAACCTAGATACCCAATAGCGAAGTCATGAAATTTATCATCAATTGACACTCCAAGTATTGAGTGGAGCTCAGTCATAACCTCAGGAATACTATAACCTGTTGATCTATTTGCGAAGAAGTGGAATCACTCCTAATCAACATGCTTTCAATAAGCTAATATCATTTTGAAAGTAGTTGAACACCAATTCCAGATGTTCTTTTATTTTTAGCTCTCGACTCATAAAGATCTCTTTCTTTTATTTTGCCAGTACCCCCTATGTTATTATTGTTACTCAACATATTCACCTCACCAACCATTTGAGAGATGTCATTCTCAAAATTTGGAATCTCATCCTCCTATGAATCTCCACTTCTTTTTTCCAAATTAGTATCATTCATATTGACTTTGCTTATGTCCAAATCAATTTCAATGACATCAAGTACTTCCGATGATGGTGCCCATACAAATTGTCTAGCAGCAATTATATTGGAATATATTCTATCAAATTTCAACTTCAAAGATGGCTCAGTACCAGCATGTCCGAATGTTTTAGCTTCTCTAATTTTCTATATAAAATTAATACATATCAATAATGAAACAACTTGTAATTTATTTTCATAAAACATCAAAAAAGTTATGGAATAGTTAGTTTGACAAATATCAACCTGAATTTTTTTATTTCTACCACTCATCGCTAGTCAATATTGTACCTAATTCATTACTCCAGCCCATACCAATTTCAACAATCAATTTCTCACATATCCTCCAATTCTTTTTACATCAATTCCATTTGTTTTTCAGTTGTGTTTAGTTGAATGCATTACCAGTTTGTTCTTTAAATGATGTTACATAAGTTTTCAACCCGTTTTGCAGGAATGAGTATTAAGTCTCATTCTCATGTTAATAGCCTTAATACATAGATCACAAAATATATACAACATTTCTTTATTCCAAGCAGTCTTGTCCATAAACTCAAGACCTTTCATGATATCTTTTAAAACTTTCAAAATAATCTAAAATATAAAATAAAAATAATTTTTTTTTTCAAAAAGACTTTAAAACTAAGTGGTAAACAGGTACTAAACAAAAAAGGTTTGCTATAGATTTGATGCAAGGCATCTATTTAAAGACAGGGTGGGTGGCACGTGGAAGTGCCAGTGCTTGGGACATAACATAAGACAAGGTCTAAGGGCAGTTTGTTTGTTTTTGTGGGCGCTTCTAGAAAGTTTTGATTTGTTTTTAAATATTTTATATATAATATTTCAATGTTAAAAATTATTTATAAAAAATAAAATAGAAACAATTATCACAATAACCAGCACCACCACCCAGTCGGCCATGAAATTCATGTAATTTTACTTTTCTCAACTTTTTTATTTGACGAAGAGTAATCCTAAATGGGAATTTCTTTATATATTAAGTACCTGTTTGGAACGGTGTTTCAGCCGCTGTTTCTAAAAAAAATGATTTTTTTTATATTTTAAATAATTTTTTTGATGTTTTTAAATCATTTTGATATGCTGATGTCAAAAATAATTTTTAAAAAATAAAAAATACTTTCAAAAACAACCGCAACAGCACTTCAAGACAGGCCCTAAAAACAATCAAATATTTTCTTTTAAATTTCCTTTATAATATTAGATTTATTAAAAATTAATCGTCAAACTCAGCATCTCTCTTTATCTACCTTGAGCTATAAGCGATTATAGGTTGGACCATGGCCTTAGCTTTGCTACGTTGTTCCACATCATTCCAAAAGAGTGGGAGCCTCTGGCAAAAGAGTGGAATACTCTTGACGAAGAACAGACAGAAGGGGGACCACCAATACTCATAAGTCAATGTTTTATCACACTATCACCTCCAAAACGCAGATCCATTGTCTTGAAAGATCTAACACTTGCAACCTATACATACAGGCACCTATATATATATATAAGTTTTGCACAAAACTTAAACTTGCAACATTGATATATAAATATATATATATATATTCCACACTCCTCAAGAATAAATGCAATGAATATATTCAAGTTTTACACAAAAAACTGACCTTAGCAAACCTAACTCAAGAACCAACTATATAATTCTTGTTTTTTTTTTTCCTTTTTTCATTCAATGTATCCATTTCGGTCCCTTTTGTCCTGGGAAAAAAACAAAAGAAAAAAGAGAAATCCCCCACCCACAACGAGCACCAGCAAGACTGTTAGCCTAATAATCCTTGTGAATAATCTGTGCTGAATTGAGACGTGTTGGCTGGCATACTCTGGGCTTGAGTTTCTGATATAAACCAATTCAGACAGGAGTAGGAGGAGTACACATGAGCTCTCGTCAGCGTCCTGTTTTCGCACGTTTCATTCCGCTTGTATTGAAAGGGGAGACACTGCCGCTTGGCCCTGGACTCTCTTCTCTGAAATTTGAATTTAGCATCGCTAGCTCGCGCAACTGCTGCCTCTTAATAAAATCTTGTGACTCATCCTGCAGAGAAAAAGAATCATTTTACAGAATGAAGGGGATATGCTTTTCAGGTGTAATAAACGGGGGGATGTCATGAGCCAGCACGCCGTTGGTGGACACATGTTTCAGGTTTAACAAACCTCGATTATGAACTGAAAACCTACATTGTAAGGACTACCATTTACCAAAGAGGATGAACAGGCTCCAATTATTAGATTTGCTGCTAAGCACTAAATTGTAGCTCAAATCATTCAGAAGCCATTGTGATAAAAGATTTAGAATTTCATAAAACTGTAAAGCAAAAGTGCAAAGAATGGAGGCAGATACCACGGGTTTGAGCAGTTCTTCTATAATTTCTTGTGCCTGTCTGAGTCTTAAGTCTACAATGTTGGCAGGTAAGTCGGCCTCGATTAAAATATGAAGTGGATCGTTCAAGTGCTCATAGCCCGGTCTACCCCTTAGCTTCTCTTCCTTCAGGATGGAACCAGATGAAAATAATTAGGAGCAAACTCAAATGGCATAAAAAAGGATAAGATTCTACTGGTAAGTTTGCTTTATTTTATCAATTAGTTTTGGAAGAATCATCATTAATTAGGAGAAAAACAGATTTCAGTAACACTAAAGTGAGAAAGAGTGTGTAGTGAAAACTACCTTGTCAGGATCCTTGATTGATCCTTTCCCTCTAATGTACACCCGGCAACCTGTGGTAGCTTCCACCCGTTTCAGTGAATTGCCTCTAGGGCCCAGAAGTCGCCCAACAAAATTGAACTAAAACAAAGAAGAAGCCAGTAAATGTCACCATTTAAAAATTCTATTTCAATGAAGGAAATTTTGAAGATATGCTCAACCAGTAAAACTTTGCAGGATAGCACCAGAACTTGGTGCAACTTTCAATACATACATTTGGATAAGTATCTACTGGAATTTCCAAACGCAAAATTCTCTTCACAGTAAACGAACTAGGGCTTGCAGGTGCACCTTGCCAGTCCATGTTCATTCCAGGAGGTCCACTTAATCTCTGCATGAAGAATTTAACAATATTGGTGTACCACAGAGTTAAATTGGAAAGGAAAGAGCAGCTCTGTTATTAACCCACAAGTTAAACTAACGACACTTGTTATCAACCTATTACAGTCCTTAGGATAATCATATAGTTAGATGACCCCTCACCAAGATTATGATAGACATATTGGCTATCCTCACTTTTTATAATTATACTACAAACTTACAAAAGTTTGGATTTAGTTAAGGAATCCTCATTTGGATCAAGAATATTGAGATGAAAGCTAATTTGTGAAAAGAAGAGTGTTAGAAAATAGGTGATCACAACACAAACAGCTATTCAAAAACATATTTGACATGTTAAACATTGAGGATTTTCCTTCCTTGAATAACTGCAATTTGCATAGGCAGCATGGTCTTTTAATTCCAATGGTAAAACAGTTGGGAGATGCCTTCTGTGTTAATTTGAACTTGTTTTCAGGTAAAAAGTGTAGTATGATAACAGAATTTGACGATAGCATGACAGCTAGGACCGTTGTCATTTATCTCAAATTGACCAGTAATCTAAGGTAACTGTTTTCACAACAGAATCATCATCATACACATTTCCACAACATTATAAGTGAAATAGTTGGACACACAGTTTTGTCATTTGGGTCATCAACTCTTGTTGAGGAAAATTTTAAACAAAGATTTCAGAAGGGATAGTAAACTTGGTGCAACATGAAAAATTATTGGCCTGGGTCTATTCATTAAGAAGAATCATGTTGTCTATAAGCTTCTCTGCATTTTTTAAGTATGCATAAACCTGGAACATACGATGTCAAAGTCTTATGTAAGATGAGCTCTTAGGGCTTTTAGGCATGACATGATACAAACTATCAGCTGGGTCCCACTTCATGTGTGAGAAGCTTGATCCAAGCTCAACCCCACACCATGGAAGTAAATGTTTTGCGAGCTGATTTTAAATGCATGGCAAAAAACTTGGATTGTAGTTGGCACAAAACCTGAAGAAATGATTCAGATTGAGGACTTAAAACTACACAAGGTACACACAAGTATTTTAGGTTCTCCAGGTAAAAATTACTGAAGTAAAAGCTTGGCTAAAGATGACACTAGAACAACTATGCCATACAGTTTAGGAAAAACGTTTCTCTAGCTTATGGGAAAAACATAATAATAATAATAATAATAATAATAATAATAAATTAAGGCATTGAACAGCCAGTAAATCTGTCTTTGTTATTGATTTCTCAAAAAAAAAAAGGTCATCAAATTAGTCAGCAATGCCCTAAAATATTCTTTCTTGGTAGCATACCAAATTCTCAAAACAATAGCAACAAAAAGCTATAGAAAAACACACATGGAAAAGGGAAAAGTCAAAAGCCAGCAAGAATGCCTCATTACATTCTTCATTTATGAAGAAGAAAAAAATCAGAAAATGAAGTTAAATCGTTAATCCTACACAAAAAACTACTTCGTGGCATTCTAGCATCTTGCAATGCTATTAAAATGCAGAAAACATTTTTCATGAGAAGTTGTAGTGACGCCCATTAGAAAATGAAAATGAAAATTCAAAGCTTTTCACTAGTCACCTCATCTACCAAAAATACAGGCAGGAATGACAGTCAAATACCAGGTTAAGGCGGGAACCAAAAATGAGAGTAGAAAAATGGAAAGAAAATTTGACAACAAAAGCAGCAATTACCTCCTGAGGAAGACCATTCCAGCCACCTAAACCCGTCCCACCAACATTGGAGATAAGGTTTGAAGAAGCCATTGGGCTGGGACTTCTATGCCGTAGTCTGTCAAAGTCTCCAAATCCTTGGTTGGACATCATTCCTGATACCCGGAAAATTTCTACACATAAAAAGCATTTACTTAAGAGAGAGATCTGGAGTGATCTTAAAATGACACATCACTAAATGAAGAATTGAGGCAACCCAAAAAACAGCTGGAACATAAAGCAAAAGTGAAGAAGAGCAGAGTCATCAGAAACCAAAGACAAGCAAAGTAGGTTACAAGGCCATTTAGGTCCAGAAACACAAGCAAATCAAAACTAGACCACACTTGCAAGCAGTTCTACACGCACCTCCTTGCAAGAATGCACCTCGTAAGTTGTATCTCAGATATAATGATAATACCATGAATACTTTTGGTCAAAAAAGTTAAAAATTTTATACTTCAAATCAGAAAGGGAGCCATCAGAAGACAAGCTATTCACACATTTCATGTGCCTATCACAGTTTCCTCTACAGAATCATTGCAGATCAGTTAAAGACTTCCTGAGCATGAACTCAAAAGCTCTCAAATTTGCCAAACACAGATCGTGCACACATTCCCCTGTCGTAATTGTAGATGTTTAGTGATTCAGAGAAACAACCTATAATTAGTCAAGACTAACCCTTTTATATAGATATATGCCTCTTTTCATGCACTCAATATTAATCCAACCCCCTTGGTAGCTATAAGGTTTTTAGATGGCGTACAAGTTCATGCTGCAATGCTGAACAGAGCCAGACTGGAGATGTTGAATTGTTAAAATCAAATGAACTAACACAACTATTTCCTTGCCGTCCAGCCAAGATTACTAACACAATCTCACGATCAGGAATGAGACAGCAAAATAAAATACACATCCGATACACTAGCCAAAGTAAATAACAGTGAAAATCGGATGGTATGAACAATCAAACACATCTAAACACATAGAGAAGCACATTGAAAAGCCAGAGTGATGAAATCGAAGAACATATTAGTTCAAAAGGAGAAAATAAATCCAGGAAAAAATCCAGATCCAAAAACGAAAGACTAGGAAGCGAACCTTGATTTAACAGCCGGCTGCATATCGGAAGAATTTGCATGAAAGGTCCAAGCTTTTGATGCTCTGCTAGTAACTCTGACAAGTACTGACTGCAGAAGGAAAGTAACGATCAAAACAACACAAGTCTCTACACGAACAATACAAAATTGAACAAAATTAAGTAAAAAGACTGGAGTCTTTTCCCTTCTTTTGTGGAAGAGAAATGATGCAAGAAGTAGCTAAGCTTGCATACCTGTCAACATCTGGGGTGCTTCTAATCTGAGGAGAAGCAGCTCTTGCAGGTGAAAAGTTGGGATTATACAAACCTGACATGGATTTTTTGGTTTGCTTTTGTGAGGTTTTTTGTTGTTTTTTTTTTTTTTGTTTTCTTTTTTGAACAAACAAAAGAATATTAAGACTGGAAAAAGAAAAGGCAAGGAAAGAAAGGTAAGGGTTTTGTTGCAGAAGAAAAGGAAGAAACACAATACCATCAATAAAGGAAAAGTGGGTTTTGTAATAATAATCTCCCCCGACAAAAACAAAATTATTTATTTATTAATATTAATATTAATATACTCCCGATAATATAGCAATAATAAATTAAAAAAAAAAAAAAGAGTAGAGGGTTTGGCAAATCACTCTCCTGCTCTCTCTCTCTCTCTCTAGAGAACAGAACTCTCTTGTGAAATTTTGCAGGATGTCAAGACAACAGGTATTGTTAATTTTTATTTACCATGTTCTTCTCTCTTTACTTTACACTTTCTTGATAGTAGCTGCTGGCTTTCAGTTTCTTTGATACTGTAGTAAGAACATATTTTATTGTGAAATAATTAAAAAACTTAATTTAATTTTGATATTAATTTCAAATTCATTTATCAAGTTATGTAAATAAAAGAAAAATTATAAATTATTTAATTTTATAAAATAAATCACTCGTGAATAAAGAAAAAGGGGAAAAACAGTGATTTTTTGTAAAATAAACATTGCAGCGGCTGTGTATAGAAACTAGAAAGAGGTGAGATTTTCACAGTGGACAAGAAAGGAAAAAAAAACTGATTAGCATTGATTTTTTTTTATTTTTTTAAATTAATTTTTTTTAATATTTCCATGTTATTTTAATATATTGATATTAAAATAATTTTTAAAAATAAAAAATATATTTTAATATTATGTTTATAAATAAAAAGTATTTTCAAAAACAGTGTAGAGATGCGTTTTGCTTCACTGTTTATTGTTTGGGTGTGCTGAAGAGAGAGGGAAGGGTCTTGAGGTCGACACGTGTAAGCCATGCAGAGAATCAATCAATGCCTGCGCTCTGTATTAAAAGGTTCCCCACAACAAGTAGAGTGGGCAATGCGATTTGATAGTGATATCGCCAGCCCAGTCTGAGCTGGACTGTACTCCCTCTTCACTTTATTATACAAACTGCGTCGTTTGAAGACGTTAGAAATGTAATCGACAGTGATTTCTTTTATTTTAATATCTTAATATTAGAGTTATTAAGAAAATATAAAAATAGATATTAATTTTAAAAATCAATCAAACAACAATATTAATAGCCTCTTTGTTTCTAACTGTTTTTTTATAAAAAAAAGTTTTATTTTATTTTTTTATCATTTTAATATATTAATATCAAAACAATATTATTTTAATGTATTTATAATTAAAATACCACTTTTTTTCTTATTCTAATATTCTCAATCCAAACTGGTCCAGATTATCGGTTGGATGGATCTGCCCGACCCGCCGAGAATACCCGACTCGGGTAACAAGAAAACGAATTGGAGCGGATGGGCTAGAAGTATAATAGGTACACAACCATCCTGAGGGCTGGACAACAACAAGAAAGAGAAGAGAAAAGAGGAGTGGATCAAGAAAAAATGGGATGGAGATGGGTAGAAGCAGCATTGCCGTTAGGAATCATAGCAGGAATGCTTTGCATAGCTGGTAACGTTCAGTACGTCATCCACACGAAAGCTCATGGCCGTCCTAAGCACATCGGCAACGATATGTGGGACGTCGCTATGGAGAGAAGGGACAAAACCCTCCTCTCCTCTTCCTCCTCCTCCTCCTCCTAGTCTGGTACACCTCCCCCTTTTCTTTTTCCCCTTTAAATTATTTTGCTCGTTAACCAGGGTTTTCAGTTGATTTGGAGAATTAGGGTTTTTTCAATCTCAATTGAATTGATTAGGGTTTCCACTAGCTTCCAATTACTTGTCAGAAATCATGCCTCCTCCTACTCATTCCATCACCTAAATATTCCAAAAGGTTGCGGTTTTTTTATGATGCTTGCTTAGAAAAATGTTTAAGAGGGAAAATTATGAATCCAACAAATCAGTAACAGATACCTATTTAACTCACATTCCAGCTGGGCGTAGTGCAGGCAGAACTGATTTGGAAAAAACTTGACAGCGAAATACAAGGGGTAGCCATCGATCTATCTTGTGGTGCTTCTGGGTTTGCCAATTTTACTTGATTGATATTAAGCTTCCATTTACGTTATTAGAAACATGGTTTTCAAATCATGATAGGAGTCAGATACGAGTTGATTTTTAAAACCATAAAGTTAAACATTTGAGGGGTTGGAGATTCGTATTTGTTGACTTCATGCTTCAGCATGTGTTATTGAGAAATCAAATTATGTGTTTTCTACCATATTTGAGTAGCTTTAAGGAGAATGATATGGTCGCTAGAAGCTTTTGTATCACCCCCCCTCCCCCCCTCCAATCACTTCTCTCTTTGTGATCTTTACTGTTCATTTACTCAGAATTTTTATTGTCTACTTTTTTCTATTTCTATTGCAGGAAGCCTTTCCCTACAGACCCCAGAAGATGAAATAAAGTGCGCATTCAATATCCCAGTTATCCAAGGAAGTCCTATGGACAGTATCAGTTTGATCTTCCTTTTGTTTTGCATGTGAATTTCTGTCAAGCAGTTGATCTCATAAGACAAATATGCAGACTCCTTATCCCCTGTTTTTAACTATGGTAATGAAATTGGCGTTTTACAGATTTTGTTGGTATGATAATCCATGTTACACTTTTTTGCTTATGTTTGCTTCTTGACTGCAATAGTTGAGGATCCACTCCATGTTCATTGCTCATGAAATGCTTGTGTCTGTGAGATTCATTCCTAGAGTTGAGATGTTTTCATAGGAATTCCAGGTCTAATGTTTTAAGCGCGTCATAAAAAAAAAAAAAGGAACCTTCTGCTGGTTTGTTACAGCTTTGCTGGGCTTGGAGATCTTAGTAATACGCGCTCGTAATAAAGACCATTCCTTTTTTCCCAGCTCAAGCAAGCAAGTGTATCAGCCAAGCTGGTGAAGATACCGAGATAGATTATGATGCAAATTTAATTTAATTTATTTAACATTAGACAATCAGTTTGGAATTCCCCCCCTCCCATGTTTGAGTGTTGCAAATCAATGTATATTTTTAAGAAAAAGTATTCTTTAATATCATATTTGTTTTTTTATCGGGTTATCCTACTTTTATGATGGAGATCGCGAGTTTGGCAGGTTAACCCAGTTGGCTAGGGTTTTTTTCTTATTTTTTTAAATTTATCTTGAGTTAATTGATAATTAGACTTCATGATTTGTTTTATTTGTTTTCTATTAGGTTATTTCGATCTCTTAACCAAAGAATAGGATGAGTTATCACATTATTCAACCACCATGAAAAATAAGTTATTAAAAAGTTAGCCTGAGTTTACCCGAGTTGTTTTTTATGTTTTTTAATTGCAATGGTTTGCAATTTTGTTATTGAATATTGGGTCGGTTGAGAATTAAGCATCATAATCTGTTTTGATTTTTTTCAAGGGAATATCTCAGTCTTATGTTTTCTATGGTTTGACTTGTGAACATGGTTAGCTAGGTTTTTTTCTTATCTTTATTTATTTTCAATCTCATCTTTTAATATTGTGTTAATTGAGAATTAAGCATTATGTTTTTTTTTATTTGCTTTCTATTAGGTTTTTTCAATTTCATGACTCAAGAATAATACTTAATGGGTTATCCCGAGTTGACTCAAGTTATTTTTTTGTGTTTTTTTTTTTTTTAATTTTTTCTACTTGTCTTTCAATATTGAGTTGGCTGGGTCTTTCAATATTGAGTTGGTTGGAAATTGAATTTCATAATCTGTTTTGATTTGTTTATTTATGAGAATATCTTAGTTTTATGAACAAAGTCATAGATTTTTGTATTTTAACCCCTATTAAATCATGTTATTTTTTCTATTTTCTTTATAAAAGTTTATCTCGGACCTGTATTCTTCAACATTGAATTTGTTTTTTATTGGGTTGTTTTCGCTCATGACCCAAATTACAAGTTTGATAGGTTAATCAAAAAAAATTAATTGACTTTTTTTTCTAATTTCATCATTTAATATTGTGTTTGAATGAGAGTTAGGTTTCATGATTTATTTTGGTTTGATTTTTATGAGGTTATCTCAATTCAATAATAATGTTTAACTTGTTAACTCACATTGACTTGACTTCTTTTATATATATTTTTTTTATTTAAAAGAGTTATCATTCAACATGGATATGACATGATCAATTAGAATTGAGCTTTACAATTTATTTTAATCTGTTTTTATATGGTTATCTTATTTTCATTAACAGATTTATGGGCTTGGCAAGTTAATTGGACTTTGTTTTGTATTTTATTTTTTCTATGATGTTATCTTAGTTCATGACTCAAGCCATGAGTTCGGCAGATTGAATTAGGTTTTTTTATGATTTTTTTTAATTAATTTTTTTAGTCTCATATTGGGTCATGAACTTGAGCTTTATTGGTTTATAAACTTTATTGAAATGTCAATCATTTAAGAATTGGAAGCCCAAGGGCCTACTGTTCTTTTCTTTTCTTTATTTCTATGTTTCATTTATATTTGGAATTTGTGGGGTTAATTTCAATTGGAATCAAACGATTGAAATGATTTTTTTTTTTTTTATAAAAAAAAATGCGTAACACTAGCATTATTTTTATATAATAATATTTGGTATATGCTAACGAGTAATTATATCAGATGCAGAGCACTGATCCATGCTATTTTATCTTATTTAATTTCTTCTACAACCATTTTAATTCATATTTTTATTTAAAAATAACATTTTTGTTCAACAATACTACATGAGAAGCTGACAGGGACAATGAAATCCAATCTATTTAGATGTCTCGAAAGTGATAAAGCACAAACCCTACTTCTATCTAAACTGTTTATATGTAAATGCATATACAAAATCAAACCCTTGTCAGTCTCTTCGTGACGTAAGGTGTGGTTGTGGATGGATATAGCTCGAGATCTCACTTGCTTAGTACTTGATCGTCCTGTTCAAATTACTATTATCAGTCAAGCAAATTGATCCACTTCCATGCGCTACTGACAAACTAGAGACGAGAGGTTCTTTATCTCAAAATCTCCACACCTTGCCATGGAAGCAGATGCCACCGTTGATGTGGCAGTCACAAAATCTCCATGGAGTCAATCAGATCCCAACACTAACCTCAAACTTCAGTCAGAGGAAAGTACTCCTCAACATGAAGATGCTCATTGGAAAAGGCTTTTAATGGTAACAAGGAAGAAAGGAACTGCACAGATGGAAATATCGACGGGTACTGTGTTGCATGTTAGTTGTTACAGGGGATGTGACTCCCTGACTCCTGAGCTAGACGACGACGACGACGACGACGACACCACCACCACCATGCACATGCACACAGACAGAAGCATGTGTGCTTGTGATTGGATCTTCTTGGCTGTCTTTTGTCAACAGAACGGCCTTTCCATAGGTCCTTTAGGTTTGGTCTGATACTGTTTGTCCGGGCTCAAATCAGTCCAGCCCTCGAAGGTTCCTATCTGTTACTGCTTCTCTGATGATTTCGAAGACAGAAAAAAAAGGCACAGGATCCGTTGTGTTAACAAACAATCCGGTACAAGTAATGCTGGCGCGCATTGTTGTCTTATCACTGCTCTCATTGATTTTCCCTGCTTAATTAAATACTGGTGATGAGCACCATTATTGTTTTCTGAATGCTGTCCTTGTTCTTTTCTGCTATTTTCACCACCGAATCATGTTGTCTCGCTGCAAGGAATAAATATACTTAAGAACTAGCGATGACATTGACAAAACTTGTTTTCGGAACTTTAGGGCACATAACATTGAATTCTTTAGCATCTGGTGGGCATTCAACTAAAGACAAGCACAGCACTTCCACTTTAAAAACAAAGATCTGATCAATTGGATCTGATCAAAGCCAGTGGATAAACAGCTGCTGATGGTCATGGGGAGAAAGGATCCCCTCGCCATTTGCTGTCTAAAAGAAGATTACTAAATTAATTAACATCTGAAAAACTCCAAACCCATATCAGTGTAGAAAAGGGCTGGCTGTAAATCTGGAAGCGCACTGGTTACTTTCGAGTTGACCGAGGTGTTTTTCTCTGGTATGGTCAAACTTTTATGGCATGAAATTTATAGCATGCACACACACACATAGTTATAAATGTAAGAGAGTTAAGAGTCTCTCCTTATTCTCTTTCATGCATAGAGATACCTACACCAGAAGCAGTAAGTGTATTGCTCCAGGCCACCAACTACAATTTTCCTGATTTCCAGTAATACATGAAAATGACAACGTGGCCTGCCCCATCTTTTATTGCTTGCATACGATTCAGGGTGTGATGACCTGTGATGGCTTCAGGTCATGAATAAGACTCTGCCATTACATTGCCTCATTCAATCTATATCTTTATCTACTTTTTTGTTGGCTGGACACACAAATGCAATGGAAAATGGGATAGGAAGTTTAAGAGTAAGGATGTAGAGAGGGGAATCCTACAATCAAGAAGTCAGAGACACTTCATTTCTTAAAAAGAACAGGAAAAATTTTTATTGGTAAAGCAACACTTAGCATTTAATTATCAAAGAAACATTTCTAAGCAAAACCCAGTCTCAAGCTGATGAGGAAAATCATTTTTCACTACATTCACAAGAACACGCAAATGGAATCAGTGTAAAGTGTGTTTTCCTGGTCTGATGTGAAGTTATAAAATGAACAAAGATGAAATAAAGCTCGAAGAAAATACTCAAGCCTGATAATAGATAAAAAGGAAAGGGACTCAGCTGGAATAGTTGAAGCTATTGCTTGTTAGAACCAAACCAAGCTTAACCTCAAGTTATCATGCACCTAAAACTGGGATTACTGATAATCTATAGGCGGTGTTATTAGAGAAAAACACAGAAAACAATCTGCAATGGAAGGCACCACAGAAATTTTTATTCCTTGTCAATGGGGAAACTAAATTCAACACATATAAAATTACTTTTGCCTGAAATGCACACCACAATGAATCATAAAACTATAGAGGGTTTGTGAGTGATAACAGATTTACACAAAAATCCTATATTACTCACGCTACAATGAAAAGCCTACCAGAACCAAACAAGACGAGGAAGAGGCCACCGCCAAAAAAAGGCGTGGATGGAAGAATATTTGAATACGGGAATGGAGCTTGAATATGAAAGAGTGTGGAGAGGAAGGGGGGCTTGTACAGGTGGGAGGAGTTATGGCACATACTCATTCTCAAGGGTCGGTTGTGTTCGTGTAACCATTGCTGCTGGTGCTTTCGTTTCCCCAATCGATGTCATCTGCAAGGATTCCCCCACCTCTGCAGCCCTCTCCATCTGTTGGATCTTCTTCCTCCGTTTCAACTTATGTGCCCACAATACCAAGCATGACAAAAACACCAACATCAATAATCCACCCAGGACAGACCCAACAATTATCCAAACCTTTTTAGAACTCTTCTTCTTTCCCAGTCCACCTGGTGGAGGACCAGCATTCGGAGGAGATACTGGTGCTGGAGAAGGGACGACAGACTCAACAACTATTGAAAAATGCCCTTGTTGGGTTGTTAAGCATACATTTCCAGAAGTCACATTGCTAAAACTTGGAAGACCATTTAAATCAAACCCCACACACTTTGCGATAGACCCAACTGGAGCTGATTGCACATCCGGGAATGTGATATTTAGGGGATCGCCAGATACCCTAATGTCCAACACAGGCAAATTCGTTGCGGATAAGTTTGAAGCATTGTAGACGAGAAGTCCCAAAACTGGAGCAAGGTAAGTATAACCAGGCAGCTGATAGTATGTGGAAGACCAATTACCCAAGTTTTGGTAGACCAAAACAAGCCTCTCCACATAAGACAGCACCACTACTCCTTCGGGAATCCCAAACTCTTTGTACATCTTAACGCCTTTTCTTCTCAAGCTCCCACTCCTAAGCCTCATGGCAGCAACCTTGATCCCAGTCAAATTCGAAGGAACAACCCCGTCATATGGAATGCCAGTCCTAGGACGAACAAAAACTCTATAAGCATAGTCTTGGAGAAGAGCATCTAGGGCAAGCGCGCTCTTTATTGACTGAGCACTGAACCCCGGCAACCAGACGATCAATGTAAGAAGAGAAAGCATCGCGAGACTTCGAAGAAGCCCCATCGATGCTTTGGAATTCAGCAGAACGCCACTCGGAAAACCTTGCAAAACCCAAAAGTAAAACCACCCAAAAGCCAGCCACCACAATCTCTATCCTTAAGAAGAACCCCAAATCCGAACAAGAAACTAAAAAATCGAACTTGAAGAGCTATTGCAGCCAAATTCTTCCAAAGAAACTTCAACAGCAATAAACCCTCGGAATTGCAAATCCTTTGTTGGTGGGGCAAGTCTGTCTATATCTCTCTTTCTCTATATCTACAAAAATAAAAATAAAAATGTAAGCAACGGATACTGTATAAAGGAACCCCAGTTGAGAAGATAAAGCAGCTTTGAAAGGTTCAACGGTGAAAACCCTTTATATATTTTTTTCCTCTCTTTTGGAATTGCTTGTACAAGACGCTCTCTTATGGTAAACTCAAATCAAAACACAAAACTTCGCGAATCTTTGCAGCATTTTCTCAATCAGACTCAAAATTAAAGGACCAGTCTTCACAATTACAGCAACTAATTGAAGGTGCTGAAATTAATCAAATCCTGTCCGCTGAAGAAATGACTGGGAATTAATACACATTCCAAGTAAAAACCATATAATTCCAAAACTAACGTGATTCAGCCACAAAGATAGACACTTTTTTATTACCTGAATTCAAAATTCCAAATGGGAGTTGTACTTGACAGAAATCAGAGGTTGGTAATTGGCTTTTCTTCCTCAAACCATTCAGTTGAAGATTCACATTAGCCAAACAAGAATCTTGAGATAATAAATCATGATTAAGAGCAGGCAGCAACTGTAAAAGGAGGGACCTTTTCAACAAAAACCCATCTGCATTATGATTGAATCAGGAGAGTAACACAACATAAAAATCGATTTTGCTTTTGGAATTGACCCCTACACTCCTCTCTTTTAGTTCATATATATGGAAGAAGAAAAAAGAGGAGAGGGAGAGAGTGAAAAAAGAGTACGGTTAAAAGGAGAAGGAAATCTAAAGGCCAAGAAATAGATAAGCTTTGTAGATGATGATGAAGATGAGCCGGTGTGGAAAGAGAGACAGGCAGGCAGACAGAACTTGAGGATCAATTTTTCTACTAACAACAGTGCTTGCCTCTTCGCTGTGGCTGCTACAGCTACTCTAAACACTACAAGAGTGTTTCTTGTTGTTGGTGAACAATCAAAATAATCACAGAAAAAATAATGTGTGTGTATACAATAATAATAATATATATATATATATATAATAATAATTATTTTGATTTACAGATGTGTAAACACTTGCCAAGCCCCCCACATGATTGTTCTTCCTTTTTGTTACTACTTTACCCATCATTCTTCATCTATAGACATACATGTCCCTTGGACCCTTTTCTTTTTCTTTTTACATCTTGAAGTCTCCCAAATTTCAATCTATAATTTCTTTTTACAGTAGAGAAAGTATTCTCTATTGGATATTATTTTAGTATTTCTCTATAAATTCTCCACTACTAGATTCAAGTTAAGGTATTGTTTGTTTGCGTAGGTTCTTACACATTTTTACGGTGCTACAATCATATAAAACTGTTTGTTTATTTTTATACTCAATACTCTGTTTTCAATAGCTGGTTGAATAAAAAAGAAGTGTGAAGAAAACAACAAAAAAGGGAAACCATGGGATCGTGTTCAAGCACCGATGGAGAGGGCAAATGAGGGGGTAAGAAATATCGATGCCATGAACATGCAGACACAGGAGGCTTATTCAATGAGAATGACTTCTCGGGAAGACGACAGGAGAACCCTTCCAGTCATCCACATTGTGCCAAAGAAGAGGGCATTTATGAAGATCAAAAGATATTTACGAAGAGAGTTGTAGTCCTCAGTTCCCGAGAAACTCTCCTGTCCCAGATCATATCTACTCACCCTCTGGTCTGATGGAATCTATTTAATCCATTTTATTTTCCATAATGATATTTATTTTCCAGGAGACATATCTACTTAGATGAACATTGAGCTCATAAAGAAACAAGTGTGAAAACAAGATGTTCCGTCGAGCTAATAAAGAAACAAGTGTGATGTGGCGACGGCACTGTCGGCACAGCGTCTGGGATGGACTCGCGGTTGCTCATTGCAATCTTGACCTCGTTTGTCATATCACTATTTATTGTCAGCATTATCCAAAGACGATCACAGGCCCGCGTCCATTCCATTCCATAACATTTTTTTTATTATTTTAAATAATTGTATTTGAAAATATTTATTTTTTTTATAAAAAATAAAAACCAGCATCACAGACAGCGGAGCTAGATAATGGGTGCGAACAAGAAAGATAAAGGTTGAATGCATGCTTTTCTTTTTCAGCAACCTGATAAGAACTTCCAACAACCAATCCATGGATCATAATTTACATTGCTAATAGCTCCGGAAAGGCCTGAACATGAAAATCTCACCTTTTTCTCAACAAACAAACACAAATTAGAGTAATCAACTCATTAAAAACGCTGTCATGCCAGCTCACTGGATCATGCAAGCCATAAACTCGTCCTTGCTGGACCACACATCGCGACTGCTAAAGCAGGCAAGCCTCGGCTGCACATGGATGTCCGGAATCTGATATCAGGACCTTCTCGACGGGCTGTTTCTGGCGACTTCCTCCGCCGTACGCTCTGCAGTAGAAGAAAAAAGGAAACCCGTGCAATTTTTTGAGATTAAATAATAACTCGATATCTTTTTAGAAAACAAGCTTTATTTCGGATTAAAGAAATAAATTGATCCCGGAGCAACTCCACCCATGAAATCCCCGGTGTTTTTTTACCAACCAGAGTGAATGCTCGCGAGGCACCCCCGTCGTCTTGCCAAGAAGATACAGCAATGCTATTATGCGCGCGCTCTTCTCCGTCTTTGCTTTGTCGCCCGCGTCATCGACGCCGCCGTTGCCTCGCCAGCCCAGCTTTCCTCGCCCGGTGGTTTTCTATTTTCACTGCGACTCTGTTCTGTTGGTCGGCATTTATGAAAGAAAATTAAGGGATTTTCATCCACCGCAATCTTGAATGAGGAATCTGCTGTGCTTAAATTAATGTAAAATAGTAAAATTATAGAAAAAAAAAAAACTAAGTCAACCTGATCAACTCAACCAACTACACAGGATAATTAAAAATATTTTTTTAAAAAGAAAAACCTAGCTTAAGGATCATCCCATGCTGACGCGTGCTTTGTACAAGCAAACAACCTTTTCACACTAATTAATAACAACATAAAATTACCATACATGCCTTGACAGAAATGAAAAAATAACAAGAAGATCATAAAGAATCTAAGATATCATTGAAACTAGCTTCAGTGCTTTTAGACTCCAAGGCTAGTTTTGCAATTTCACTGTTTTATGTGGATGTTTGTTTTATTTCTCTTCCGAGGGGTACGATAGCAACTTATCCAGGATATTTTTGTAAAAAACAGCTACCATGGCATGATTAAAATTATTTTTTAAACGTGTATTTAATTTTAATTACGTGGTAAGCTGGTCCAGGGCAATCTCAAATCGAGCCGGCTCAGGTTTGGGCGGAAATATTCCAGGATCGGAGACCGTTGTGACGCGGTTTATTCCTTAACCGGGCTCCGTTATCCTGGGCTGTTCACTTAACCTGTCCAGAAGCATGACCGAGCCTTAAGCCCAGACCAGTAATTAGATTGTCGTATTTCTTTTTCAAAGATTTTTTAATTTTAGAGTGGAAAGATGAAGAAGCGAGCTCGAGACAGAATAAATAAATAAGAAAACGTGAAATGGTGGTCTGGGGAAGGTATTTTTGCAAAGAGAAATGTTGTGCAGGGGAAAAGCACACGCGTGACGCTATGGAAACAGCCTGCCTGCGTGTATGAATACATTGTTTTTTTTAAAAAAAACAGGGTAAGTAGGTTCATATGTATTTTTTTAATGATCTTTCAACAAACATCTTTTGTTTTACATGGTTTTTTTTCCTAAACAAATCAGGTTGTATTCTTCCTCTTTTTTTTTTTTTACAATTAATATAGGTGTTTGAGTCAACTTGCATGCGCTTCGATTAATTTTATGAGTTCTAAAGTTAACGTTAAGTCTTCAATAATCTTCATATTAACAATTACAAGGTTCAAGTCTGTGACCAAAAAAAAAGAAACTCTCTCGACTCAAACTCATATTATTGGATCACCTGCTATATTGTTTGTATTCTTACTTTCTTAACATCATGCTTAAGAATAATAATTTAGCTTGAATTCAAATAATAATTACCCTTATTGGATGAGAATGAATAGAATATAATTATTATTAAATCTGAAGCCTATCAAACCTTGATTTGAAATATATATTTATTAATATTACATATGTTTTTGTAATTTAATACATATGTGTGTGCGTGTTATTTTATATCGAATAACAAAAATATCTGAAAGTGTATAAATGAGTAAAATATAAATATTTATATTTCTCAAATAAACAGATTAAACATATAGTAGAAATACAATCCACAGATACACATTTTTATCTCTATTTATAGATTTAAACATAGGACGAAAACTTGTTATACATGATAAATCAATCTTATAATACCATAACATAGGACAAAAATGTAACAACACCATTACCTACTACCCTCCCTTTACTCGCCCTTTTCTTATTTTAAAATTATTTTTCTGTAATAATATTTTAAAAGAAACATATTATTTTTTAAATGAATAAAATTTTAAAAAACATTCATTTCAACATCACCAAAATGAGATCTTAGCGATTAAAAACAAAGTCTTTGTCGCATTTGCCCCTCTCCATTCTCTCTCCCACTCCCGTCTGTATATGCATCGTCATCACCGTAGATATAGAGAGAGAGAAACAAGAAACACAGAAATAAAATACCCCCCTTTTTATTTTTATTTTCTCGCTCCAATTATCAGAATTTCCTGATCGAAGCATAATCAAGAAGAAGAAGGCTTCGATCGATTCTTCCTGCCCTCCTTCAATGGCGACAACACAGTAGTCGAATTTCCGATGCTTTCCTAGGGTTTGTCGAATGCCGCCTCAAATTTCATCCTTTCCATATTTCTAACCCCCTTCCTCTACAGAGTTTCTCTTTCGCAGGTACTATTATTCCTTCCACTATCCTTTTTTTCTTGCCTACAATTTCACGCTTTTTCGATCATTTTTTTGTTTTTTAATTGTTTTTTTTTTCCTTATTTGATTGATGATTTGATAGGGTGATAATAATATGAAATATATGTGATGGTTAGGGTTAGGGCATCATCTGCTCCTCATACGGTGATGGAAGGGTCAGGGAGTATTTCTGATCCGCACAGAGGTGGAGGTGGAAATAGTAATAGTAGTAACAGCTTGACTTCTTCTTCGAGGTGGTTTGGAATGCTATCACCTTCTAGTATTATTCAAGCGCCCATCTCTGCTTTGTTAGAGTATTCTGGTCTTTTAAGAACGACTCGTTCGAATCATCAAGAAAATGAGTCTTTGATTCCTGGTGGTCTTGGTGGAGGGGGACTTAGTTCTAGTAGACTTGATGATTCGTCGGCTTCAGCGGTGCCTAATAATGGAGAGGTTTCCATTAGGATAATTGGGGCGGGAGAGCATGAGAGAGATGGTTCAGGTGGATTGGTTGTTGGGCAAGTAGTTGGGGCACAGAATGAGGTGTTGGGACAGCAGCAAATGATGGGTGCGGATGCTCTTCAGGGTGATTTGAGGAGTGATCGTGGAGGAGGAGATGCAGCTGAGGGTGCTGGTTCTCAGCAGAGTTCAAGTGTGAGCGGGGATGGGGAGGCTGCAGATGGGACTGGGGGTAATGGAAGGGATTCAACTTACCAGAGATATGATATTCAACAAGTTGCTAGGTGGATTGAGCAAGTGCTTCCTTTTTCTTTGCTTCTATTGGTTGTCTTCATTCGCCAGCATTTGCAAGGTATTATTTGTTTATTGTTTTATTATCTTAAATTCAGTGGTTTGTGCCTTTTAGATTACTACATTAGAATTAAGTAACGTGAAAAAGAAAACTGAACGTGTGAACCATGTGGGGGAATCATATTTTGCAATGGTAATTCCCACCAACTAATTTTGTGGCAAAAGCTGGGCGCGAATGGATATTAGTGTTTTTGAACCTGCAAACTTTCATTAGAGATGGGATGCAGACATGTTTTTGAACCTGCAAACTTCATAACTACTGGACACTATAAAAGATTGCTGGGCTCAATAATAAGTTTAAATTCGCAAGATGTTCTTCATGATTTCTAATGGTAGAAAGATGGAAAACATCTTTTTCATCACAATAGATTAAAAACAAAGTTGATAGATCTTCTGCTTTCTTTTCTTCTTCCATCTCTTCTCCTGTCTCTTTTTTTTGTCCCTGACTTCTATGCCTTATTGAAATCAGACCTCTTATCTGCAGAGGTATGATTTAGTGTGATGTTGGTATATTGAAGTTTGGTGCTCTTTAATTACATTACTAGTTGTTGTCTCTCTTTTTTTTTTAAAGAAAAAAAATTATTAAAGAAGTTTTGAGCATGTTGAATTCTGGCCTTTTTTTCCTAAAAGTTTATTTCTTATTTTAAAATTCTGTGACATATCTCTTTATACAAGGAACTGCAGGTTTCTTTGTTACAATTGGGATTGCTGTTGTCATGTTCAAGTCTAATGATATTCTACGAAAACAAACAGCTCTGAAGGTATTTGAACTTTTCTACATATACTTGTGCTTAGTGAGAATTTGAGCGTTTTTAGTTGGATTAGATTATGATTTGTGAGCTGACTGTTGGTCTCTGCAGGGAGAGAGGAAAATCTCTGTGCTGGTTGGCATCTCGATCGCATTCATGGTCCATGTGGTTGCTGTTTACTGGTGGTATCAAAATGATGATCTTCTGTACCCATTAATCATGCTTCCTCCCAAGTCTATACCTCCTTTCTGGCATGCTATTTTCATCATCATGGTGAATGGTATGTTTACTGTTTGCAAGTTATTGACATGCATCTCTACTTCTGATTGACTGAAGATGCATTTTGTTTTAAAAAACAAATCTTAATGATGATACTTTGTCTCATACTGCATGCATTGTTAAGTTTTGCATGGAATATACAGGAAAACACTTGCATGTAGAGGGACTCTCTTAGTTTTAGGAATATGAATTATTTTTATGACTTCCTTAAAAGTCATTTCCCCTTAATCAAGTACAGTTCCTATTTTGTTCTTGTAAGTAGATGGGATGTTTTGAAACTTTAAGCCACTTGCTATTATTTTTCTGTTTTTAAGAGGGTTTTTATTGTTCTTTTCCAGATACTTTGGTCCGACAGGCAGCAATGGCATTCAAATGTGTTCTGTTAATTTATTACAAGAACAGTAGAGGCCGAAATTACCGCAGGCAGGTGAGATATTATGTAGCAAGCATGTGTAGTTTATTTGGGTTTTGTTCTAAAAAGGATCTAAAAAACGAAGCTGGATGGGGGTGGCCCGTCCACTAATCAGATGAAGATCCCATTCAACTCTCTCCATCATTCTATTCAAGTTTTAGGCATATACCTGTACATTTATCATGTACCCTTAGTTTCTGACCATGGTAAATGTCTCTTTTTAGGGTCAAATGCTTACTTTGGTTGAGTATCTGATTCTGCTGTACCGTGCCTTGTTGCCTGCACCAGTCTGGTATCGTTTCTTTTTAAACAAAGAATATGGGAGCCTCTTTTCATCACTTATGACTGGGTTGTATCTAACGTTCAAGCTCACTTCTTTTGTTGAGAAGGTATACTGTTTTGTGATTTATTCTTTCGGTTTTCTTCTTCTGTTTGCCTCTTTTTTTGCATACATCTGGTTGTTATGCAATTAGCCAGTAAACTGAATGGCTTGTCCCTCCTTAGCTTGTGCTATCATTTCTTTGACCGCTCTCTTTTGGGTCTGTGTATTGCAGGTGCAATCCTTCTTTGCTGCTTTGAAGGCGCTATCACGTAAAGAGGTGCACTACGGGGCACATGCAACATCAGAGCAGGTACTGTTGATTTCTCGTTTCTCTTAGATTAGGGGCATATTTAGAACATTGTGTGCCTGTCCATGTGCAAGTTTGCAGTTATTTTCTTTACCTTTCTTTTCAGGTTTCATAGGGCCCAAAAACATCATAAATAGTCAATGCTCATTTATGTTTTGATGAAATAAAGAACTCATGCTTATACTTTGGCAAAAGGTTAAAAAAAACACAGAGAGAGCCTGTTAATAGAAAGCAAATTGATGTATCAAGCCTAGGGAAAATTAACTAAGATCCTAACAAGTCTTGTAATTTCAATTTGCCATTAATGAAAATACCATGTCAGCATTACCTCACCCGGTTTATTTTAATGACACTCTCTCCCTCATCCTTGTTTTGTTGTAGTTATATTGGAATCCTTTTGTATATAGTTGACTCCCATTAACTAATTATTTCATTTAAGCTAAAAATGTGAAATATGTAATTGTTCTCGTTCATGAAAAAACCAAGGATAGTTCGTTTACGACCTACATTTTATTTATTTATTATGCCTTCATAAAGTTATTTTGGAATTTGTAGGCTTTCTTTTATGCACGTGATATAATTCTATATATAAGATCCAATGATAGCTTTATGATGAATCATCCTATCCCTTGTCATTCATCATTTCCTCAGATTGCCCTATGGATTTGTGATTATTTTGTTGGCATTATCAATTTAATTGCTCTTTATCTTTTATAATCCTATTCTTGAGATTATGTGCAATGGGATGTCACACCCACACCCACACCCACACCCACACTTGTATATTAAATATTTTATATTCTCTAGATTTTGTTTTTGGTTCTTGACAAGTAGATAGGATAGTTGTCCGTGCATTTTAAGTCATCAATGCTGTAATGCAGGTCACCGCAGCAGGAGATATGTGTGCCATATGCCAGGAAAAGATGCATGCGCCTATACTACTTCGATGCAAACACATCTTTTGTGAGGATTGTGTATCAGAATGGTTAGTTTGTACAACCCAGTACTGCTAGCAATCTATTTTCTGTTAGCTGAACATATAATCTGCTTTCAATGAAACCACTTAGCCAACTGCTGTTAATTCATTTGTTTTTTAGCTGAACTTTTATGCGTGTGTTTAATCTGAACCGAGTCTGTTTTCAGGTTTGAGAGGGAAAGGACGTGCCCCTTGTGCAGGGCTCTGGTCAAACCTGCAGACCTCAGATCATTCGGTGATGGTTCAACTAGTTTATTATTCCAGATGTTCTAAAAGCGTCTACTGTAGAAACCATGAGTTTTGCTGCTTGGGGGCTCGACACACATACCCAAAGCGGCCTTTTTTTTTTCTGATCATCATCATCATCATCTCACCTATACACGTATATGTGGCTGTATTTGGCTCTGGCTTGCTCTCATTAGTTAGTTGCCCAAGAAAAATCAAACTAAAGAAAGGAGGTGGAACTTGAATTGGCTGTCCATTCGCGAAAGGATGAGTGTATCTAATGGCTGGCCTTGAAGACTCAGTTCCTCGAATGACTAACAATATATGTATATCATCCTCATTTGCCTTGAATGGAAATTTTCTTTCATTTTTATTCTTCCTTCTTCGTAAAACTGTATATGCTTCTATTCTCAAGGAATGGATGAATGCCTTTGCTATTTGGAGTGCTTGAGCTTTATTTCTAAACATAGTAACCTGGTTGGTTGAATGAAGTGTTTGACTTTATGTTTTGTGTTAGTGGTTTAAGGTGGCATTGCACCTGCCAACCAGCAGTCCCGAGTCCTGGCTCTATGCAGGACGTGAATTCCCCCCCCTAATGGAGGATCCCTATCTGCACTTCCATGGCTGAATAAGCCGCCTAGCAGCCTGCTGGCGTGGCAAGACTGAATCACTCCGTAAGAATTATGGTAGGAGTCGTCTCTGTCTAAACCAGATGAGTTGATGATGGGCCATGAGATGATGCATAACAATTTATTTAATAGACCAAACAAGTTGCTCATCACTGCAAGTTCGATGTGTGAGAAAGGAAAATCAGACTTTATTTGATAACAAATACACAGCTGCATACACAAAATTACACGAACAAAACAATAAAGAATGCCTCCCAAGAAGGAAAAAATCTCCCCGGAACCTTGGCTTCAACCAGCCACATAACCAATAAAAAACATATATATATATATATATATATATAAAAACCAAACTGAGACAAAACACTATTGATGCCAAAGATGAATAGGACTACTTATTCACGCCAGAAGACACTGATGAGGATGTTTTTACCTTTTCCTCCTCATGTATTGGAGAACAGCTTTCATCCTCCTCGTTTGCAGGTTTATGTTTTGCCTCTTCTTTTTCCTTACATACAGGCATACCTGCACTCGGCGGGGCATCTCTTCCTGCGTCTTCTTCCACTTCCTTGAGCGCAGGTGCACCTGCACTCGGCGGGGCATCACTTTCTGAAACCTCCCGTGTTTCTGGTGGCAGGTCAGGGACAGGATAGATTTCCTTTTCAGATAGTGAAGGTAATGTGGCCTCAGAAGGTGAGGTGGCCCCAGAAGGTGAGGTGGGGGAGGGTGGCGAAACAGAAAGCATCCTCGGAAAGGGATAAACTTCTGTAACTTCTTCACTGCCTTCGTCCAAATAAACAACATCCTGCATTGTAAGTTGATGGTATTCCACAATTTCTCTCAGAAAGCGGTTCTCACGAGCATAGACAGAATTGTCATGCGCTAGACGGGCCTTCTCAGCCAAAAGTGTCTCCAATTGAAGGCGGATCTGTCGTATCAGAAATGTCAATTAGATTATTACAGTTGTCACGAAGCATAGGCGTACAAGTATCTGTGCTTGACGGTATGAAGATCAACATTGCAGATGAAACATGAAATACAAAACCAGGGCAAACAGAACATACTGGTCTTACATAAAGAACCTTTTCAGAAGAGGGTGCAAAGTAGTAAGAAGAATGCATTACCAGATCATCATCGTCAGCAATGCTGCCCTTTTCACAGCTCTCCCGAAGGATCTTGTTCTCTTCTTCAAGCTGTGAACACCTTTGTTTTGAAAAAGCCAGGTCTGCTTTAACTGTTTTCAGTTCCCGCAGAAGAAGTTTTGCTTTGGCAGCAGTAGCCATTGCAACCTGTGAACAAAAGCAAAGGCTAGTCATGCATTTCACCATCTAGGAGATTGAAACTAAGCCCACAACTTTGTCTTTTGCTGAAGCTAATAATTTCAAATCAATGCTGATACAAAATTCATGTCCTGTTTTTAACATTTGATGTAATTATTCTGAAGTTGCTGCAAAGTGAGTCCATTCAAAGCCATCATTACTGAAAGCTTTAATTTTTTTCAAGCCATAGGATAGAATCTTAAGTCACCAAATGAAAAAAGAGTAAAAATAAGAAACAAATTCACATTTTCCCCACAGCTGCGATAATCTATCTTGTTTCTAGAGACCTTCATATTTGGCGACATGCTGCGAATAGTAGTTTAAATTAATTGAGTTGAGAACTTAAATCTTATTTGATTTCCAAATAAAAAAAATTAAAACATTTCCAGATGAACCAGTGGCCCTCAAATACAAAGCTGCCACCTTACATCGCGAGATGCCTTCAATTGATTTTCATGGTTCAGTGGCTGTGTAGGGTGTTGCATCCATGAACTATTTTCACCATGAACTTGATTCTGTGCCTCAGGACCTTTTCGCCTTATTTGCAGTTTGCGAGTTTCTTGGATGATATCTGCAGTCTTATTTTCCACAATAGTGCGACCTTCCTGGAAAAGTAACCAGAGATATTGAATCAAGAAAATAAAATTTCTATACTTGGTGAATTTTAAATGTATGACTAATTTGTTCCAAACATGTAAACCCGCGAATGTACTTTGTTAGAATCATTGTCACTTATTTTCATCAATTCTTCTGTGACCTACCTAATCAATCCAGTGTTTCGTAAAAGAAGTAGATAAAAAATACCAGATGAATTCAAATTCTCCTCCATACAGAAAACCTGATCTCCAAATAACCAACATTAAGTTTAGATGTTCACTGATGTATTTAATAGGCTTTATTATATCCACTGTCATAATTCTCAGCAATAGAAAATGGAACTAAAACAGCAGCAGTCAAGTTGGAGGACTGTCCTCAGGATAAAAGTGGTAGAAAGTAATTAAAGATAAAACCCTTTTGATGCGTTGCGTATACCTTCACAAGTTAACAAGCTGGCTACATTAAGCAATCCTTGCCTTGCGCAGGTGATAGATATGAAATCATGAGCTCATCAAGCCGGATCAGGAATAAATCAAGTTAAACAGTAAAAGTACAGAGGATAATTTGCCTAGAGTTGCAGAGGAAGCAAAACATCTTACCTCGTAAGCCTTTTCAAAGGTATCACCAATTTGATTAAGGGAAGAGGTAATCTTATCCAAGCCCTTTCGTAATGTAGGATTATCCATTTTCCTAAGACCCTCAGGTGTCCGGTATGAATACTGTACAAGAAACAAGAATATTACGACAATCATTTGATCACCATTGCTCATTTATTTCCTGATTTTCTTCACTTGGATAAGTGATACTCAAATGTTTAGTTGGTCATCACCTGAGCATCTGCAGAGGTATCTGGCATCTGGAACCTGGATCTTGCTGATGTTTCAAATGGTTGAGACAATTTATCTTCCTCAATAATTGCTTTTGCTTTCTGAGCAAGAACACCCCAAAATCCCTTCGACTCATTTGTTCTCAGTTTGTCTTCATATGCATCGAACACCTAATGTTCAGGCATCATACCCTCATCAAATTTACAGGGTAAGAATAACGTGGAATGCATTTAGTGATGCAAGGACATGTAAGCCAATCTGTCATCGGTTTACAGCAACCATTACCAATCATGCCAACAAGGGGCAAGCGCATCAGTCCAGTCATAAGAGACTCGAAGATTTAGGCTCTGGAGATATGGGTATGTAATTTGGTGTCCCCTATTATCAAACTAAAAACAAATGTTTATATAAATATATCATCAATTCATGAGTTTTTTCAAAACCAAGAGAGGAGAAGCATAGAGACTATAAGCATATAAATTTATTAATCCTACCAAAAACAATGCCATAAAATTATCAATGTTTCTAATATATATATATATGCTTATAATGTTATTGAATACATCAAAAAAAGAAAGATCAATAAAACTGAAGCAGTGATCAGAACCAATTTTATGTAGTCATGAAATGAAAGTGGATATATAAGATCAATTTAGAGATGCAGACAAGATGAGATCCATTTTCAATAATGGCAGAGAAACAAATCCTAAGTGTAACAGAAGACGTAAAAGGGTTCTTAATAGAAAAGACGTAAGGGAGACCTTAGATCTCTGAGAGATAGAGCCACCAGCATATGCAGAAGAAAGGGTAAATTCACGATGAGCAGCAGATGCCCTAATAGCCTGAGCAGCCAGAGATGGAGATGGAGAAGATGTTGTAAGCAAGGTGTCATCATTATTACTACTATTTTTGTTGATGTTATCATGGCGTCGGTCATGTTCTGGTGGGAGATAAATCTCTTCTTCGAACGTTGATGCCCTAGTGCTTCCATGTCTTCTCCTATAAGCCATTTCTTTTTATCAATAGTAACTTGTTCTTGGCCGTTACAGCCACCGGCAACCGCCACGATGACAAAGTGGAGGTGGTGATTACGGAAGAGGAAGATCACCAAAGCCCATAACCGTCTCTCTGTTTTTGGATTTGTCTAACGAACTTTTACTTTGTATTTTTTGGTTTTGTACCACAAGAACAAGACATAATTTATTACCTCATGAGGAGTGCTAATGTGACAACAGTTGTATGCCTTTTAAGATACCCGCACCCTTTGATTTTTCAAGTTTTTGCGATCCAATGGCCTGCATTGACTGGGAGTTATGCCCCTTCCAAATATACTACTACCGGTTGCCTTGCTTCTTTTTGGAGGGGGTAAATTGCCAAATGAGTAGTTGAATTTGTGTACGACAAAGGTACAGTTTTGTATATTTTGAATACTCAACGTGCGAGGCTTACAGCTCACAAGTGCATCTTCTACCTTTGCATTTGCAAGACAACTCACATTTGTTGGAAGAAACTAGTCCAACTGTATTTCTGTCACTGTCCATCAGTACAACTTTCCAGTTATGAGATCTTTTATTTTGTTGCTGGTGCTGGGTAGAGGTTGTTTTTTAAACGTAGTTTTATTTTAAAAAATATATTCAAGTAATGTTTTTTAATATATATTTTATTTATGCAAAAAAAAAAAGGCTTTTATTGTAAGAGTTTCTAGTTCATTAGTTCATTGATTAGTAAGTTAGCAACCCTTTAACTGATAGGTGGTCTAGACTCTAGAGCCCCAGGATTTTATAGGGTCTTCGATGAGGAAGAATTTCTCAAGATCTTTTACATTTCATTGATTAATACAAGCTCAAACCAAGATTGAAATTAAGGCTTGCTTGGTAAATGATGGGACTGGCATAACATCTTTCTCAATAGAAATTGTTTAACAATAGTTAATTACAGAACAGTTCCTAGGAGGCTGCAATCAATGAATGCTTTTACAACAAGAAGCTTTTTTCTTTGATGCAATGCATTAGAAAATTTATGTACAAGTTGTAAAACATGTTTCCTACCAATGAGTTCTCCATGTTAAAATCACAGTATGTTACAGCTGAAGAGCCAAGTTAGTATGCTGAGTATTCAAAGAGGAATGTGGTCGGCTGTCATTGTAAGTCTCGCCTATTCTTTTTGGAAAAGGTCCCTGCATACCTGAACCATGCTGTGAAAATCTATTCAGCTCCAGAGAATTTATCTGGTCAAGCCGTGTCTTTAAAAATGGCAGATCGAAGATGAAATGACCAGAAGCAGGTGCAGGTTGATTGCTTGGATTCAAGGCTGGGACTCTCTCAGATGAACCACAAAGTCCATGACTTGGACCTTGAGTAGCATAGGCTTGATCATCACCGCGACATTGAGTGCCTGCAATACATGTACTGCCACCTTGTGTATTGCCCATATTTCGATTAAAACTTGACATGCCTGTGGTTTTTAATGGCCATGAAGATGGTGAAAAACTGTAACTATCACTCGACCTGCTTTCCAAAGCATTTGACCCAGAGTCCTTGAAACCTAAATCCTGTGATCGTGGTTTGTTATCCATCTTGCCTTCCCCCACTTTCCACCTTGCTGAATCGTCATCATTTATACTTAAATCAGCAGTTAAAAGATTCAGATCTCTAGCATCAGCGACACATGAATGTGAACCTTGCTGAGGGCCTCTGTTTTGACTTTGGTGAGGCTTTTCATTCTTTGGGACATTGGCAACATCCATTTCATTACCAAACGAAGCTTCACTTTTACAATTACAGTTTGGTGCCACTTCACTTGAAGTTCCATGCAAGCTCAATTTGTTACCAGCATAAGCTCGGCCTCCCTTATTGGCATCAAACATGTCTATTCTGTCACCCTGGGTTACATTTTGGCAAGCAGCAGTGGTTGTAGCATCAAAAGTAGGTTGATACTGAGCAGAGGTTGATACTGCAAAATTTTTAAAGTTTGGAGTCTGGAGCCAAAAGTTTGAACCTGGAGTTGAAAAATTGGCAGCAGTGTTCAACCATCCATTTAACTTGCGTCTAGCAACCATTTGGGCAGTTGGCCCCAAGTCTTTGACAAACAATAGTAAGCTTTCACTGTAGGAAGTATCCTGCTGATTCACCTACATCAAGCGAGAAACCCCATGTCATCGACCAACTGAAAGCTAGCCATCCATGTTATCAGGAAGCATAGATAGAACACAGAAAACTCTCTTGGGTAAGTCACTTACATGCACTAGTGGCTTTGAATTACTATAAATTGATGAAGTAATTGGACAGTTCTCGTTGAGGAAGGACATCCATGGTTTATATGTAGAACGCCTATCTGTTTCATCAGAAGATCTTTTACTGTTTCCAGAACCTGTTGAAGAAGGGCTAATTAAAAAATGTTATGAAATTTGTAAGATTCTACTTCATGGTAAGAATAAAAATTTTCTGCATCTCTGTTTCCCTATTGTTGGGACAAATGGCTTCATGCATTTGTGTACAATCTACATTGAAGCACCTCACAGAATTGGGGTATGAATATTCCTGAGTTTGAAACCTTCAGAATTGCATGATCTATATCCAATTGTGTAGTGGGAACATTCTAGCCTTTTTCCATGGGGAAGCAGATCCGACTATGACCTTGTGTCAAAAGGATAAAATCACAACCTAGTGAATTTTGAGTTTAAATGCAAGGGTACGACAAACCACAGATGGAAAGCTAGCTCCTTCTGGACAGAGAATGTTTCTATCCTTTAATGATATAGATTCCAAATATCAACAAATCACAGATGAAGAGCTCCTTCGATCTTCAAAGCGATTCCTTAAATTTCTAGGTCAACATTTAACATATCCTGTGCATGTTTGGTCTGCTCTTCCCTAAAATGAGTCCTTAAGGAATTTGATTTTGAGAGGGTCAGAACAAAATTCATGTCTTACCAAAAAATACTTTGTCATCTGTTGCATCAGAATGAGCTGTAATGCTCAAGCATCCAGAGTTCATTCGGATTGCTCTTTTAAGACTTGATGAGCAACTTATTAAAGATGGGGTGGGTTTTGGAGATACATGGACTGCCGCATTAATTGATTTTGAACTCATCGCAACCTTAGGAGATGAGCTATAAGTTGAACCCTTGGCTTCATGTCGGGGCCTTCCACCACTTCTCCTTCTCGTCCCCGAGAATTCCAGTTCAAAATTCTCAGGGTCAGTTTTGAGAACAAGGAAAACCTTCTTTGCTAATTCATCTATGGCACGAGCCTGTAAAAACCAACCTTTGACATTCAATTGAAGTGAAAATTTCATAATTAATCTAAGCAGAATATTTGAATATGATTCAGTTATTTGACAGGAAATCAATATCATACCTGTCTGAAATAAATGGTGGAAGAGGAATTAAAGTGCATTGCATTTCCCGATATTAAAAATACATCATGCTGCATAACAGTCAAATTTAGTAATCAGAAGAAAAAAGTTATACTTTCCACACATCAACTTTGTAAAACAAGCGTGCCTTCAAGCAAATGTACATTTAAAACCATAAATAGAGAGCTAATACTTGATGCACGAGCAAACCTCAAATTGTTCAAGACTTTTATACATTCCCTCGTGTAGTTTGGCCCTCATGGTGCCGAAATCCATAGGCTCTTTGATGATTTCATAGTACTCCTCAACCTTATCAGCAGTAATTCCATCAATAAAATGAACAAGGACAATTTCATGGTATAAAAAGAAACTTCTGGTCAAATACCAACCTCGCTTGGGTCAACTGGTTCTGCAAATATTTCATGGGTATCTCTCCTAAGACGGAAAAATAAGAAACAAAAGTCAGAAAAAGAAAGAAAACCGTTTTCAACCAGCGATAGACACTCCCCGGTAATAACCTCGGCAGCTGTGTAATTTCCCCAATTGCAAAGATAAAAAAATGAAGTTATAACTGGGAATTTAATAATGACCTTAAATACTTAATGCATACAAGAATCACTCAGTATCTAAAATGATATAAATACATTTGAGAAAATATCCACCTCTGTAATATGTCAATGATATGCTCAAGTATGCGTTTTTCTGGCACCCATGATGTACATGGCGAACTAGATGGTTGATCTGATGCAGGAGAAAAACTAGAGTCACAAACAGAGAAACTCGAAGATCTAATATACAAAATTAAGTGAAACACGTGAAGATACCTGGAGAATCAGCTTGTCCTTTCTGTTTTGGGCCATCTTTATTCTGCAAAATGGGTTCATCTGGTACAGAAGGGGATGTGATGTTAGTGTCAATCAAACTTTAAAGCAGCAGGCAGTTTGCAACAACATTTTAACGAAACAAAAAGGCTTACCACTGCTGATTGGATGATCTTCATGACTTATTTCTCTGTCATCCGATACATCACTTGACTTGGGCTCCTGAAACCAAACTCAGGGAGCAACGAAAAGTTATATCAATCTATACAACCTCTAGGACCATGAGGAGAGAACAAGAGGAAACAGTAAGATCAAGCACATCTTGACAATCACAAAATTCTGGTTAGTTACTAGCACTCCATAGAAAAAGGTTTTGCATATCATGATAAAGTAGCAGGCTTTTTTTTCAATTTGAATACAGCATAACAAACTCCCATAGACAAAAAGTAAGAACGCAATAGAAAGAGACGAAAAATTCTGAAGGTGGAATTGCAATAAAAACAACAAAGATAATAATGATCTAGTAAACCCATATGCTGTATTTGAGCTGAAATGCAGGGTGGGGCCAATCGACTGCCACATCCAATAGCACAACACTGATTATTCTCATGAATTTATGTCGTCATTAACTTTCACCCATACAGGAGCCCTCTTTAAACGCCCCAGCAACTTAGAAGTTAGATCCCAAATAAAAGAACACTAGGGCATGACCAACTCAATTACATTGAGCAGGAGCCAGCAAAAATACTCATCACTACAGATAACTAGCTCCATAAAACAAAGAATTTGATGAAAATGATAGTAGCTACCCCATATCCCTCCAACAACCCCGAGTAAATAAATATATATAGATAATAAAAATAAAAGGAAAGGAGGCAGAGGATAAAAACCTGTTGGGAATTGGGAGTAGAAGCCACATCTTGAAGAGGTTTAAGCTTTCTCTTTTTCTTAGCCCTTGTCCTACAGACTGGACCCTCATTTTGGTTCTCCTTTTGCTGGTCTAACTCCTTGTCTTGTACCTCGGCAGCAGTACTGGTACTAGTGCTAGTAATGCTCCTAGTAAGCCTAGTTTTTTTAGCAACAGTAGTCCTCCTTGGTGGCCGAGCCTTCCAAACATCCAAAGCAGATATCCTAGGACTCCTTCTGTGTCCCTCTCTCAGCATTCTCCCACTCTTCATTTTTGTATTTTCCTAGCCAACAAAACCAAAAGAAACAAACCCACATTGTCAATTTTGTAACTTTATGTCTGCTCATTTCAAAGAAGACAACTTTACACTCAAATAATCACAAAAACCCACCTCAAGTTTGACAAGAACAACAGCCCAGATTTCTTTTTTTACCCAGCACGGAGCTTTATAGAAAGAGACGCAGGGGGTGATGAGACAGTGAGAAATAAGAATGGAAAAGAGGGTGGTGCATTGAAGAAGTACAGCTAGGAGGAAGCAAAAGGGGTGTAGTTTTTTCCATTTTAGCGAGGGATACGCGAGATTTTCAAGCAAGGAAAATGCTTGGAAACCCCATTAATTGATTTGTTTGCTGTTACTTTTTGCTGCTGATTGTTAAAATGAAATCTTTTCTTTACAAAATAAAAGAGTAGTGGCATTTGGCAGGTGATTGCAGGATGCTCCTGCCATCAAAGAGTAATGTCACACAGGATAAATAATTAAATATCTTTTACATATAATAATAATAATTGAAATGAAGGGTTCTTGAAGGCTTGTGCTCTGTAAGGACCAGAGAGAGAGAGAGAGAGAGAGAGAGAGAGAGAGAGGGAGGGAGACAGAGAGTGTGGGGTTACACGGACCGCAACCAGACAAGAAACGAATCAGCTAAACGAGACTCTTCTCCTAATTGTTTTCCTTTTTTTATTTATTACTTGAAATAACAGTTTGTCTTTTTTACTCTCTTTTCGGCCGTCGACGCTCGGTAGGCCATGGGCCGATACTGCTGCCACAACCTGACCACTTCGACCTTTCAGGCCCATTATTTTTATGGAATAAATTTTTTTCACATTCTGTTATTAAAGTCAATTCCATATATGTGTAAATCGGAAGGACTTGTAGTAAATTGGGGAAGGTAAACTTTGACCGTTAAAAACAAAAACAATTATTTTGTACATTTAATGAAAATAATTGCACATACTACTTTCCATGCGAAACCTAGTTTAATGCTTGGTTTCTTTCTTTTTTAAGATATTATATTTAACGAGAAAAATGTTTGCTTTCAAGAGGGTAGACAAAACTACTAGATCATCATCCTGTTGTGTATATTTCAGGTGAATTAAATATTATCGAGACCATTTATTATTTACTTATTTAATTGCCCTTCCATTTTATTTTCAACAATTTTCTATTCATATTGCCTTTGATTTTGACACTCATCTCCTTTATACTCCCGTTTTTAACCATTTTTTATGTTATTTTTTTTAAAAAAAAAAAAAAAGAATCCTTGAAACCATGTGTTGAGGTGTTTTATAAATACGACCGTAGGGCGGGTAATTTATAAGAATTTTCAACTCCTGAGAGACGAAGAATATAAAAAAAGTGATTGGAAGCGGGGCGTGGTTTCTTAGATAAGGAAAATATATATTTTTAGTGCCTCTAATATTTATTTATTTACCAATTAAGTATTTGAAGTCTTATGTTTTTCTATCAGGTACCTTTCTTTGCCTCTATGATAATCAGTTTTTGGCTACTAAATCAGGTGGTGTACGTTAACAAGGAGTAGAAATGTAATTAGTTTAAGACTTCATTAACGTTGCTAGATAAATTAGCTGGTGTTGGGAGGTCAGAAGTACAACTCCTGCGTAGTTACCTTGGATATTACAGAGGACCAGTTTGGTTGCTCGTATCATCATCAATTTTCAGTCTTCACCTCTCTGTTTAAAGACGACAACCCTGCATCATCATAAGTAGTTTTACTTGTAGTTGTTGCAGTGGTTGTCCTTTCCTGTCGGGATTTCCCATCTTGCTTACTTCTTCTATAAAAAAAGAGTGTCTTTCTGTTCTGGGTCTTCTGGATATCTTCTTCTCTTTTTGCAGCTCTCTTTTTAGATCCGTTCCATATGCATAATTGCTGTGCTGTGGCGCTGTTGGATTCTTCCCTTATTATCTGAAGACGAAATTATTCTGCTTTAGCTCTTGCTGTTGGAGTCGCTGCTGTCAACACCGATTTCTTTCCTCTTTCTTGTTTTTCCGTGGTAATTTTCTTACAAAAAAAATTTCAAGTATTTCCCAGCTGTGTAGTGCCCCCCCAATTAATCTCGTAATTCAAGTTGGCATCCTTTATTTGTTTGTCTGTGAATTACTTCCTACAGTGCTGCTAATTGGAAACAGATCACTGCAAAAGAAGAAAAACAAGAAATTGCTCTCTGTGTCCCTTAGCTAGTAGTGGTTGTAATTCATTTGATTGAAATACAAGAAGATCAATTTTATGCAACCAAAATCCACTTTGCCCTAGCTATAGCTATTGTGTTTAGGGTACAATAATCAAGCTAAAATGTTTAGTGTGGTGCATATGCAAAACCCCCTTATTTTCCTGTTGCTTTTTAATCTTGCATACTTGCTCTTGTAACTGATGAGAGAATTTGGGTTTTGCTTACTGGGTTTGGAGGCGATGTTTTCAATTAACTACTTTTAAGATCTCTAATTCATATGCCCTCCCTGCTCACAGGATTCAACCCTTTGCATCTAGGGACATGTTCTTTCTAATAGAGTTTCAGTTTAATTCAGCAGATTTTTTTTTTTATGAATGCTCAACAGATTTATACGAGTCTGTGAACAACTACTTTGCTAAACCTTTTCATATTATCCTTTGGTGGTGGTTTTGTTGAGGTTACTTAGTGGAAGTCAATTCCTTTTACATGATTATTTTATTAACAAGACGACAATAGTGGTTTCCCCCATTTCTTTTTGAAAATTAATTACAATATCTCTTAGAGGAAAATGATTGTGCATGGTTTTGGTTTTAGTTTCTTGCTCAGATCTTTTTCAAGGTGAATTTGTTATATTTGCTTTTGATCAACATCAGCATAGAGGGGCTAAGGTGGATGGTAAATTTGGTAATCAATTCACCCATTCCTATGTTGCAGTGCAAAGACTTGCTGGTGTAGAACAAGCAGAGGGAATTGAAGGAAAACATAATAAGTAATATCAATTTCTTTTCCACTAACTTGCACTTGCGATCCTACTTATCTCTCATTTTTTTCAACATTTTTATTCTCCTGGTATAGTTTCAGATGGATAGGGATTCACAAAGAACTTTACATGATGTGCCCACATCCACTGCTCATCGCCATTCTACCCTCCCAGCAGCATGTGCTCTGTGTCAAAGAATTCTAGTGCCTGATGATGATGATCTTGAGATTGTCAATATATGTGGGGACTGTAAATTTTTGCTGCTTGAAGATCTTGAGAGGCCCACTCAAGACTCTCATCGGAGGAGGCATCACAGAGGAAGAAGAACCAGGTACCGCAGCACTGAGTCAAGTGAAAACCTTTTCTCACAACAATTTTCTCAAGTGATTGATTTGGCTCTGCAAAACCAGTCCACTGTTCATGAGAATGGGGTCCACTCTATAGATGGTGATAGTTCTGCTAGGTTGTGGCAGCATACAAGCTCCCACATGACTCCAAGTAGTTCTCAAAGATGGCAGTGTCTTTTTTCAGATTCTGAAAGTGAGGGTTTTGGTAATGTGGATTCTCTTTATGGTGAGAGTGAAATTAATTTCAGATCCAGCAGGTACCAGGCTCTCCATAATGAGAGTGATGCCAATTCTTTTAGTGCGTATGGGGGGGACTCTGATGCTTCTGTGGATGGACACGGTGTCCTGGACCAAGAAATGTTTATTCCAGCAGATGACGGAAGCAGTTTTGACAGTGATACTGACATCGATCCAATGCATGCTGGTGTCCACCAATGGAACTCTGATGACCTGGAAGAGGAAGAAGATGAAGAAGAGGATGGTGACTGGGAAGACGCTGATATCGAGGAAGATACAACTGAATCTGTAGAAGCAGGAGCTCGACTTCGAAATGTGGATGTTTCGAGTGCTAGTGAGATAAATGGTCCTGTTAGTTGGCACAGACAGTTCCATTCACCAGAATTTGAGGGCCTGAATCGCTGGAGAACCAGGCAAAGTAGACAAGCACATAACCATGACTTCTTTACTAACTTGGAAGAATCAGAATCACTGCAGCACATATGGGATTATGAGTTGGCAGATTATGTGACAGGCTTTGGGGATTTGCTTGAAGCTCTTACTCGTTCTGACATTGGAAGGAGAGGAGCACCTCCTGCAGCTCTATCTTTTGTGAATAATCTACCACTTGTGATCATCAGCGAGGAACATGAGAGGCACGACGGTGTAGCTTGTGCAATCTGCAAGGATCTTTTGCCAATTGGCACAGAAGTTAACCAACTTCCATGTCTTCACCTATATCACCCTGACTGTATATTGCCATGGCTGAGTGCACGAAATTCATGTCCTCTCTGTAGGTATGAATTTCCAACTGATGATAAAGACTATGAGGAGAGTAAGCAAAACTCTAGTACAAGAACGGGGATCCATGATGTTCAGCAGCAGGAAGTTAGCGAGGACAGTTCCTCCGATGTCTCAGATGAACCTCTTGAACATGGTCAAAGCAGAAGGGAACTCCTGGATGTGGGCCTGCCCTTGCGTCCTTCTGGCAGAGAGGGCAGTAGAAGCAGGTGGCTTTTGCTTGCTGCTACTCCCCTTGTTAGCCTTTTGGGTATTGTCCTTGTGATGTGGGGGGGCAATCCTCGAGGAAGGCGGGCAAATGGCAACTTCCCTGAGCGAGGCTTGTATCAGATTCAAGTTCCTGGCTCTTCCCAACCCAACCAAAAGGTTAATGAGAGGAGAAGGTGGTGGTATTTTTTCTGAGGAGGTCTGGTTGAACATGCTGACGGTTTTCCATGCCTGATTGAAGGTGTTCAGTAAGAGTGAGAGTCATTTCCGCACTGCTTGATTCTAAAGTGATGTGCATGCGTTTCTGAATTAATGGTTTGAATTTATTGCTCAAAAATCCAAAACGAGGGCCTCGCGCAGTTAGACTTGCTCTTGATTGGATCTCCTTTCCCCGTGTTCTTTCGTTTAGGGTTACCATCAGGCAATATTTTTGATGTTTCTGTGCTCATCAGTTTTTTTATGTATTTCCGTGATGACATGGCATCAGAATGGGAGGGATCAGCCTGATGACATGGCATCAGAATGGGAGGGATCAACATCCTTTCCTTGCAAGAAAACGCGTGTCGTGTTTTCTTTTTCAGAAGTAGCTGTTTGTTTCGAGTGGTTCAAGGCATCGCAAGTTTCTGCTTCAAATGATGAGTTGGGAGGTGATTCAGCTTTACCTTTTTTTGTTCAAGTGAGAAAACGCACCGCGTATTTTTGTTTTTGATGCATCATCTGTGTTTGTGTACATTTTAAAAATGCTTTTAGCTTGAAAACAATATCAAGTTAATATATATATACTGGTTTTGATGTGCTAATATAAAAAAAAATAAAGAATATTATGATATAGTTTCAAACTAAGATGCATTTAAATGCCTACATTACAGCCTCAAATACACATCCAATAGTATATGAGAAGTCGTGTTCATATAAGCTAAGTTGTGTCCATATAAGCTTTGAACAATTGCTCATCTTTTAACGTACAAATTTAAGGATGCTTGTGAAATAACTCTAACCTTTAAATCTCAAGGAGTATATCCAAGCTTAAGTTGGCTTAACTTGATTGCGAATCCGAATCCGGTCGCATCACCTTACACAGTAATGTGGTTCTCGTAAATGAATACTTACAGGAACAGAAATACAGAAAAAATTAAGAATCATACGACAGCTGATCGATGAAAAACAGAATCAAATTGAATTTAAATAAGTATTCTGAAGCTCCTTCCTCCAGATCTTATGAACATAGGCTATGCAAACAATAACTGCTTCCACTGAGCTTGTAGCACAATGGGTGACAATGTCCGCCATTGAAGAGATCTCAGGCTTGAGCCTCGCAGAAAGAACTATTTCAAGTTTTTGGTCATGTACTTGGCTATTGACCTGAGCAAGGCAGTAACATAAATTGCACCTCAAGATAGCTCCATGTCAGCAATGGTTTGATCATCAGTTTCAGAAGAGTATGTTGAGATAAAGGGCAATCCATCCAGCCATTGAGAAAATAGCAAAAATATGAACCCAAAATAGGACAGCAGCAGATTCTCTTCCGCATCCTCTTAGATTGGCCACAGCACCTAGAGACAGGAAACTAAGTAAGTAAAGAGATGCTACCCTTCAATATCATTCCAACAATAAACACCATTGATTTCTAATCCCTGCTTTCAAATTAATTGCTTTGGCTGTTCGACATTTTAAGGAAGGATTCTTCCATATCTTCCCTTTGACTGATTTCTATCCAGTTGAATACATTCTCCGTACACCAGAACAAATACAATTAAAAATTAATTGCTTTCTTTTTTCTCTTGCATATCATGAACAGTTTCAAGAAGGCCATGGAGATACTGTTCCAAATAATAAGATTGATTATGAAATGCTAATTTTCTGGTTGATTAACAGTTTTACTTTAGATTGAAAATGCATGTATGTAAGTTTCCTGGAAAGGAAACAAAGATTTACCAGAAAGGACAGATGTAGGCATCGTATGCTGCAGAAGCAGAACAAACCGGAACATCTTATCACCAGCAGGAAGGAAGCCAAGCTTATCAGCCAACATAACAATGCCAAGTCCAGTAGGTGGCACCAAAACCAACCGACCAAAAATAATAGCAGCAGTTGTCCGAAACCCAAGTTTAGAACTTCCCGGCCCTGCAGTGAAACAAAAGAGCTTTGACTTGAAATGCACTAAGCTGTTAAACTGATAATCTAAATTTCCAACAAAATCATGAGGCCATTACTCTGACTAGGCCGTTACTCTGAATATAGTTAATAAGATGGCACAATATAGTAACAAGAATATTGTTACGAAAAAACTCACCATCAACAAGATTGCCTCCTAGTGCCAACAAAATGCATGGAATCATGGCCTCCCTGAAAACCAGAAGCATCAAAAGCATTAGCAAAACCAACTAGATGCCCTTTCATCATGCAATGAAAAGGTAGCTTGGCAAGAATGAATCACTACTCATGTCCGGCACCATAAATAAATTATCTTTGATTACTTGAAGGGAAACCAAACATCAGACATGTAAGTCAATCTTCATTTTCAGAAGTTACAGAAGCAGATGGTTTTGGTCTATTAAATTAGCAAGGATTGTAAGTAACTCCACCGTGTTTGTGGAGTTCACATGTATTCAATAGACACATAATGTTCAGAATGAATTAGCATAACTAATTACACAAGCCTTACAGTTCCAAGAAGATTCAATTTGATGTTCATGCCAGTTAGAATAGCAAATACTCGGTCATGTTCATCACAAAAGTTGAGTATCAATGCTACTTTCCACTTCCTAGTTCTTGTATTACTTCAATTGATTTGACACGTTATAATTCAGATGTAGGCCCGTTGAGTGCGTGGGCAAATGTTTTAAATCCCAGGTCTAACAAACTTCACAAGAGCTTTCAGAATCTCACTGTTTACATGCTACGCAAGTTTCTAATTCCTTAAAATTATATTTGATTCACTAACTCCATATATGAAATTACTTCGCATTATAACAAGGATCACTGTTCTTTCCTTTATTCTTTCTTTCTATAGAAACTTGTCAATGAGTCTGGTGCACATAAGCAGCAAACTTGGCATGTTCCAATTTGCTTGCAATCAGAAAGCAACCAACCACAAATAACAAGAAATGTTTTGGTGTAAGAGGGCAAGCATACCCAAGAATATTGCAGCTGTCAGTGAAAAAGAAAAGTGGAGAATCAGTTGTAAAGATCAATCGCTTCAAGAACGGTACTGCACCAAGGAACATAGCTAGGATCTGCAGAAAACATGTACATGTGAAAAGGAAGGTTAAAAGAGGAGAATAATAATAAATTAAAAAAAAAAAAAAACTGTTATCCCCGTTGCTTCCTTTTCTCCTTTTAATATAATGCACTCTGCTGGAAATAAGGATTAAATCCAAGGCTTTTGACAAGAACCAACTTTACTAAGCCAGCTCACAGTGCCAATTAGTTAAGAAGTGGAGCTTAGAACTTCAGTCCATTAGAGGACGGTGAATTATAAAGATGATTGTATACTTCATCTTTAGGCCTATCGTAGTGCCAACAAGTGAAAGAACAATTATATTAGCACAACCATGTTCAGGGTTATTTCGTATTCTGGCCATATAAGATGCGCCAACACGACATTATGTGAAACCAAGTGCCAGCTCCACTTTTCAACAGCATTCTTACAGTCAGGCGATAATGAAATATACCAAAAATATTAAAGTTTCATAGCATCACTTAAGAGTTTGCAAAAAATATACCAAAAAAAAAAGGTCAGAGAAAAAGGTGAGCTTACAGAAGCAATGATAGGGGGCTGAAGAATTTGCTTGAGCTTCAACTTGTAATAGAGAAAGAAAAGAAACTGTTTGATCTGCAACAACCAATAGATAATGAAACTCAAGTCCATGCAGAGAAAATACTGATATGATAAAACACCACAATCAAGTTAAAAGAGGACAAAGTTCGTTTTTTACGTGCTTTTATCAAAAATTTATGGTGTTGGGTCACATCTTAGTGAAAGCTCTAACAGATAACAAGAGCACTGATCACCAATATTGAGAAAAAAAGGTAGGTTAGCCTTAAAACCACTTTAAAAATCAGTAAAAATCTCTCATAAATACCAAGAGCAATAATTTTCAATGTCATTAGTTGTGAAATTCATCTTAGTACCATTTTCTTGCTAAAAATATAGAAACTTAAGAGCAGATTTCAACCAGTCAACACCAAATAGTGGATAGCATTGGTACAGAAAGTCAAGTTATTCATCCTTGAGATAATCATGATCTGGAAGTTTTATTGCCAACTGTTTATCAAATAAGTATAACACGCAAGCATAACTTAATTCATACCTCCCCTCTCTTTGGGGCATCTGACTCTTCCAGTGCCTCCTCCTGGGCAAGCAATGGAACTTGCTCCAAGGGAGTATCTTTGGCTGGCTTCTTGATGGGAAGATTTGGTTCATCAACATCAAAGTTACCTTCTGGTGGAGGTGCCAACATGTTAAATACATATGTGTATAGAATGATTGCACCAACCTGGCATGCATCAACCAGAGCTTAACCAGTCAATTTCTTGAAAAACGAATAATTTATATATATATATATATATATAAAGACATGTTTAACAGGATCAAAAATTATTTCCTTAATTTCCAGCTTGTTGGGTGAGATAGCAAAAAGAGAGTAGACAAACACGGAATGTTAAGAGTTAGTAATGAGAGAAACCCCAAACTTATTTCAGCAAGAAAACTGTATTTATCACAAAGGATACCATATATCCAAGGGGGAGAAGTATGCAAGTTAATTTATTAACACCCAAAGGATAGCATGGTTTCTCAACTCTGGTCACCGTAGCATACAAGCAATAGCAAAAGACTAACAGACAGATGCTTGCGACTTACCCACTGGCCAAACGAGATGTAGGCAGTCCCATCTGTGCTACATTTTTCCGAGTCACCAAAAGGGTTGGATGCATCTCTACATAAAGCTGCAATCAAGACAAGTGGCACATTCCCAATATTCCCTGCACGTTATACACAAAGGTTTGAAAGGCGTGAACACCAGCACATTTGAAGCGTGAATATATAGAGACTGGAGTTTATGTACTTGGAAATTAAAAAACGCAGAGATTTTCAAAATTACTACATAATATACACATTTGTTTTTGAAACCTGCAGATGCATTTCGCTGCCCAAGTGGCAGACAAATTAATGAGCATGGTATCAAGATTTCAAATAAGTGGCTCACCAATTCCGATTTGTACAATTGAAAACTTGAAGAAAGGATAAGGTGGCCGGACAATGGATGCAACAATAAAACCTATTATCGAGCCACATATGGAGCTAAGAACAACATTCACGGGAATAAACCACCTGCAATCAAACAGACAGCGGCTGTATTAACAACAAACCCTATTACCATTTCTCAGATGTAGTAAATTGAAAAGGAAAGACAAGAAATAATTACCACTCCAACATTTTCTGTAAAGTGATAGCTTGACCAAGTTGAGAAAATATCAAACAAGGAAGCAAAAGCGAAAAAACCAGCTGCAAATATAACAAGTAAACATGGTTGTTTAAAACAGCTGAATAGCACTGTATTATTACGAAGTGTGTGATTTGCCGTTCTAGTTTGAAAGGTAGGTTTAAAAGGAGCTTCAAATTGTAGCTTCTTTTTTTTCATTAGTACACCGTGCAAACACTTAGAAAAATAAGCAAGCCCGCCACATAAACAATGGGAGCCTAAGCAACGAATCAAATAAAAATAAAATAAAATTGGAATTGGAATTGGTTTAGACTTACCCCATTTAAGAGTTTCCTTCCACTAGCAGGCAGGATGTTAACACACTTGGAGGCCATAAGAAATCCCAAGAAGCACATGGTAAAAACTTTGGCAATGGGCAGAACAGCAATTCTGATGGTGCCCCAGAGAGTCTGTCCCCCTCCCACCTGATTTGCTCCCATGGTGTCCACAGCTGATAAAAATCTCTCCATGGTGTTTTCTGCGATCCCTGATCGCTTCGCTCATTCACCGAGTCTGCTCTGCTCGGACAGTCCTTTACCTGTATCAGCCGAGAGACAAGACTCTATATTAAAATCCATTTCAACGAAAAAACAAACACACTGGTCTAATGAATCCTTCCCCTGTATTATTAGAGTAAAAACTTTATGCATGTAGGTAATAATCGACCCGGCCCGATCCAATATATTATTATTATTTGAATAAATCTCTTAAGAGACAGAGAAGAAGATTAATAATATTCATAAAAAGAGCGTACCGATTAAAAAAAATGACAGGGAAAAAAGGAGAGACGGCGTGTCTCCTTCCTTGGTGCAGGTTCTCTTCCCTTGGGTTGTTAGAAGAAGACAGAGAAGAGCAATAGGTTGAACAGAAAACGAGAGACCGATAGATATGAAATAATGGAGGTTCCTGTAGGTTGATGGTGCCACAACAGGATTCCAGACAAATAAACGGACGTCGTATCAATCAATAGAAGTGAATTCCTGTACTTCTCCTCTTCCTCTACCTCTGCAAATGAAAATCATACAAAGAAAAGATGAAGCGAGGGAGGGAGGAGTTGGTGTGGAGAGATGAAAGACGAAAGGAAGGCTTCGAAGAAGAATCAAACTGTTTTGTTGCGGGGGAGGAGAGAAGGGTGGAAGGGTTGTTGGCTGTTGATAAAATAAATAAATAAAAAAGATTAATAAAGGCACGGACTGACGGTTGAGTGCTGAATTCCGTTTCTTCCCTTTTGGCCTTGTAACGGTGGGGAGGTCGGGCGGTCACGCTGTAAAAAATTAAAAGGGATACGAGGTGGATAATTTTGATGAAAATAATTCGGAACTCCTCACTCTCTCCCTCTCCTGTCGTAAACGGACGGGACACGTCCGTAATTTTGTTCCCGTGTGAAAAAAGGAAAAACATACAGCTCCTTGCGTGTCAAATTGTTTTCCTAACCTGCGAAGGATACAGCTTGTTCGCCCTTTCTCTTCTTTATTTTTGTCTCTTTATTTCACGGGATCCCATTACTTTTTTAATTCCTGTTATGCCCTTGCTTTTGCAACGAAACAATACTCATTAATACTCTTTGAAAATTAATTAATTAATTAATTAATTAATTAAGAGCAGAGTGCATGTGCAGGATGACAGGTGGTGCAATAAAGCAGGGCAGATAGTACGTTCGCGGTTGAAGGTTAGCTACTCGACCATGTCACCGACCAGTCCCCTCCATGTTATTTTTTGTCAGCCGCCACTTATTCTACTGCCGCTGCCTGGAGACAGTTCTATTTTCACCCGAGAATAAACAATAATCTTAATATATCAACATAAAATATATTAAAAAGATACCATTTTATTACGTTTTAATTTAAAAGTTCATGGTATTATTAAGAGCATGCTAGAAGCAGCGGGATGAAACAAGCCAGCGGAGGGACACGGATGCGTGATGGAGGTGTTTTCTTGCGTGTGGCGCAATAATTCACGACTGAAACAAAATTGTTTAAGAGGATTGACATGTGAGGGACCCTATAATTAGTGGCACTTGTCTTAATAATACACACGATATGAGCATATTGAAATGGACTCCTATTTATTTATTTATTTTATTCTTGAATCCCTGAGCGACCTGTTAAATGACAACGATAATCAGATTAAACTATTAAGTGTCACGTAGATAGATGCGACGCTTACATGACTGCATTTAAAACCTGGTTGAAGCAACAAGTTCCGGGTGTTTGAAATTAGCAGGCTATTATTTTATGCGGCCCAGATGAAGATTTGCTCGAAGTTAATTTATTTTAAAAAAATATATATATTTTTGATATATTTATATAAAACAAAAAAAAAATGAAAAGCGACGATTACCCAACACTGAAAAAATATTGGATACCCGTGTCTCGTCGCATCAGACTCTCCTGGCCAGCCACACGCATCTACAGGAATTAAAAATATCTGAATGGTGACGGGATTTACTGCTCACCTTGTCGACAAAAAACACAGGATTAGAAGACTTTACATGGATGTCCTGATCTGAGTGTGAACTAATCCCGAGGGTTGATGCCGTCATTTAATAGGTTAATACGATGGTTCTAGGCGCTGTTTTGGTTGTTTTTAAAAGTATTTTTTATTTAGAAATATATTAAAATAATATTTTTTTTATTTTTTAAAAATAATTTTTGACATCAGCACATCAAAATGATTTACAAACACCAAAAAAATCATTTAAAATAATAAAAAAAAAAACAAATTTTGAGGAAACGACGGTACAACCACCCTTCCAAACAGATTCTAAATGCATATTATGTGTTTGTTAGTCTTCTCATTACACTTGTATTTCGTAATATTTTTTATATTAAAGTAATATTTTTTTAATTATTTTTCACATTAAAAATACTAAAAAATCATTTAAACAAAAAAACTATATATTAAAAAAAACGCTTTTAAAATACTTCCCAAACAGTTACTTAATGGGATTTGGCTGATATATAGATTGTACGAGTCATAAACCCGCGCTCCGCCGCAGGGATTAACTTTTTTTTTTATCTAGTTTTAATAAATATAAGTTTTTTATTTTGTATTTTGGTTTTTATTTTTTTATATTTTAGTTTTGTTTCTAAGAAAGTAAAATTACTGAGACACCCCACTAACAATTCTTGGTTTTTGTTTTATTTGAAGGTATTATAATTATTGTACTATGCACAGAAATAAAAAAAAAATACCTTTGATACCATGACATTATTTTAAACACATTTTACATAATAAAATAAATATATAAAAAACTAATATACATTTTAAAAAGTTCTACGACGCCGCACGCGTCATCTGAAATGTGCATGAGCTCTGAAATTGATGTCGTGCCCACAACACCCGACAGAAAATATAATGAAAAAGTGATAAATTACCAATACACCCCTATAACCAATTCTTGGATTTTGTCTTATATGGGGGTATATACGTACTTATACCACTCGTGGTGCGCATTAGCTGACCTGGACACCCCGATTATAAAAAAGAGGTCCGAGGATTAGTCATGGTACGCTTAAGTTCACCCAGAGACCCCGGTTATAAAAAAATATATAAGTGAAAAAAAAGAAGCTTAAGTTGGCCCAGAGACACCGGTTATAAAAAAAAATATAAGTGAAAAAAAAAAGTATAAGCATGAAAGCACTGTAGCAATCCATATTGTTTTTTTTTTTTTTTTTAAATCAGTCCGAAAAATTAGTCGTGGTGCTCTTAAGCTGGATTGGAGACCCCAGTCACAAAAAAATAATATAAGTGAACATAAAAAAGTATAAGGAAAAAAATAATAAATTAGGCCGGGGATTAGTTGTGGTGCGTCCAAGCTGGCCTGAACACCCTGATTATCAAAAAACAAATTTGATCCGGGGAGTGGCGGTGGTGCACTTAAGCTTGCCTGGAGATCCTGGTTATAGAAAAAATATATAAGTGAAAAAAAATAAAAATAAAAGTATAAGTGTGAAAGAATTGTAGCAATCCATATTGTTTTTTAAAAAAATCCCTTAAGGAATTAGTCGTGGTGTGCTTAAGCTGACCCGAAGACCTCGATTATTAAAAAATATATAAGTGAACAAAACAAAAGTATAAGAAAAAAAAATGTATCAGTGAGAAAACACTTTAGAAAAAAAAAAGTGGGTCTAGGTATTGTCGTGGTATCCATAAGTTGGCATGGACACCCTGGTCATCAAAAAAAATTAGTTCTGGGGATTAATCGTGGTGCTCTTAAGCTAGCTTGAACACCCTAATTATAAAAAATAAATAAATATAAGTGGAAAAAGAAAAAAAAATATAAAAAGTATAACAGGCAAAAAAAATGTTTTGGGGGAAAAAACGAAAAAAAATATAATAAGAGAAAAAAATAAAAATGAAACATAATAAGGAAAAAAAAGGCAAAAAAAGAAGAAGCAAAAAAACAAGGAAAAAAACATTGTAGCGGGGAAAGCACTGTTGCAATCAACAATGCTATGTGTGGGGAGCTACAGTGCTGTCCACACACTATTTACAATCCATATTGTTTTTTTTTAAATCGGTCCAGGAATTAGTCGTGGTGTGCTCAAGCTGACCCGGAGACCCCAGTTATAATTTTTTTTTTGGTCTGGGCATAAGGAAAAAAATGTATAAGTGAACAAAAAAAAAGGAACAAAAATTAAAAAAATAATAAATTGGTACAGGGATTAGTCGTGATTCGCGCAAGCTAGTCTGAACACCCTGATTATCAAAAAACAATTTGGTCCGGGGATTAGTCGTGGTGCGCTTAAGGTGACCCATAGATCCTAGTTATAAAAAGAATATATAAGTAAAAAATAATAATAAAAAAAAAGGCTTAAGCTGGCTCAGAGACCATTGTTATAATAAAATATATAAGTTAAAGAAAAAAATAAGCGTGAAAGCACTGTAGCAATTCATATTGTTTTAAAAATAAATTTGTTCCAGGAATTAGTCGTGATGTACTTAAATTGGCCCGTAGACCCCGGTTGTAAAAATATATATATATAAGTGAACAAAACAAAAGTATAAGAAAAAAAAGGAAAAAAATGTATCAGCGGGAAAGCACTTTAGCAAAAAAAAACAGGTCCGAGGATTAGTTGTGGTACGCATAAGCTGGTCTGGACACCCTGGTTATAAAAAAAAAAAAAATTGGACCCGGGGATTAATTATGGTGCGCTTAAGCTAGTCCGGACACCTCGATCATTAAAAACAAAAAAATATATATAAGTGGAAAAAGAAAAAAAATTAAAAAAAGTATAACCAACAATAAAAATATTTCATGGAAAAAAATATAATCAGAAAAAAATGAAAAAAAAAAACAAAAAAAAAGTATAAAAAAAATCGGAGGATTAATTGTGGTGCACTTAAGTTAGTCCAAACACCCTGATTATAAAAAAAAAATGAAATTATATATAAATAGAAAAAGAAAAAAAATAACCAGTAAAAAAAATATTTCATAAAAAAAATAATTAGAAAAAAAAAACAACTGAGAGAAAGAAAAAAAAATAAAAAATGAAACATAATAAAAAAAAAGCAAAAAAAAAAAAAAGAGAAGCACTGTGGAAATCAACAGTGCTTTGTGTGGGGAGCTACAGTTAATTCCCCCACACGGTTTAGTTTCTTTGTAATTTTTTAAAAACCATTCAAAATAAAATTGAATCCCAATCAATATTTATTGTAATAATGAGGATTGTATTAAGTTTGTATTTGATAGTACGACATAAAATTATCTGAAAAATAACTTTTCAATTTTTTCATATATCGTTTAAGTCTTTTATATTAGAAAAAACTAACTTAAATTAAAAAAAATTCTTTAAAAAAAGAATAAGCAATACCAAACCAGCAAAATCATGCCCCTGTCTCTTCAATTGCGTGCTCGATACTCTCACAGAGATAGATAATTTAAGCATGTCAAGATTTATTAACTACGAGTTTGTTTTGTATTATTTTTAAAAATGTTTTTTATTTATAAATATATTAAAATTATTTTATTTTTTAAAATTATTTTATTTTTTAAAATTATTTTATTTTTTAAAATTATTTTTTTATATCAGTACATCATGAAAATAATCTAAAATTATAAAAAAATAAAAATAAAAAATAGCAAATGCGTTTTAAAAACGTACCTTCTTAGATACGTTGGATCATAGCGCGTGTAGTGCTGCGTTGTCATATTGCCATTGGTTAATATAGGACACGGTGGAGCGGTGTGAAATTCACATTAACATGCCCATGCACTCAAAGTCAAAGGGGAAGAAGACAGGTAGTCTTGAGTTGTAGCAGTAGGCTAGACAAGACAATGGTTGCTTGTCGGTCGGGTCCCCGTCATCGACCAATTTCTAAAAGGAGGATTTTCTATGATGATTCAGCTGGTCATTATTTGCTGTGATTAATTTCAATTTATCATCTTCATTTATGTGCTGAACCATATAATGGAAGTGCATGGCACGAGCCCATGCTTCACGCGCCTCCATGTTATTTTCTTGCTGGCGGGGTGCGTTTCTCTGGTGGTGGTCCAATTTCTCCGCCACTTATTTTTTCCAATAGTTATAACTTCACCCTTTTAGTTGCTGGTTTTTCAATTTAAGCCTTTATTCTTATGATTTTTAATTCATCGTTATGTTTTCTTTGTAAGAGTTTTATATATTTTTAATTTTATTATTCAATCATAATTTTTAAAACATTATATTATTCAATGGGGTCCTCATTATTTGAATTTCTAATTTTTATCATTGGCTTTTTTTGCAAAAGTTGCTCCGATGGTTTTTAATTTTATCATCCAATTTAAATTTAAATTGATGGTATTATGTTTTTCAATTTAATCCTCATTGTTTTGATTTCTATTTTTTTTCTTGACCCTTTTTTTTAAAAAAAGTTATTATTTTAATTTTAATTTTGATTTCCAGTCTATTTTTCCTCTCTCTTTTTTTCTTCTATAAAAATGCCCTTCATTAAATATAAAATTTAATTTATATTATAATTTGGATCCTCATCCTTTTAATTGCTATTTAAAAAAAAAAGAAATGGTATGATTGATTGAAAATCATATTTTATAATTTTTTTTATATTAGATGTTTGGGGTCTAATAACTCGGTCATGATATTATATTTTATTTTATTTTTGGTTGAGTAATTCAAATATTATGAAAAATATATCTTAAAATTACCTAGCCGTAGTTAACAGGATCGCAATTTTTTTCTTGAGGGGTTTTTATATTATTTCACACCCGAACATTAACTTTTGAAGAAGAAAAAAAAGTCATCCCGCCCGCGGCAAAGGGCGGTGATCAAGGCCAATCTTTCTAAGCGTGTTTCTTACTGTACAAATTACAAATCATTTGCTATCACGGCACCTCACTCTTGAAGACATCAACATGCAAAAAGAAGAGACTTGAAAATGAAATCACACAATATTTGGAACAAATGATCATCTCTTACAATGAGCAATAGCAGCCTGGATTGAGTTATCCTTGGCGCATATTTTGTGATCCTGGTCTCCACCGGAGAAAGCTTGGTGAGTTGGGGAGGATTTTGTAGAGGTTGGACAACTTGTAGATTTCCCATCTTTCCCGCCAACGGGAGTACTCATTGCATCCACGTTCTTCTCCACAACTCCTGACCTCTCACCATTTCCGAAAGGTTTGTTTGAGCTGCTGCTGCTGCCTTGTCCTTTTCGCACTAACCATTTGTCGAACGGCTTCATTAACTTCTGATATGTCCCAATGTTTTTCTTCTCTCGGGGAAAGCTAGTTTCTTGGCAAGACTTCATAACTGATGCGAGCAAAGTTCGAATTTTCAAGGTTTGAAATTTGACCAAGAACCTCGTCATGATGCCACTACTGTTTGCTGCTGTCTCCTTCGATCCTTTCTTTCTGCTTTGATTGAATCGAAACAAGAAATCAACATGCCAAGTACCCAGTGATTATTATACTATCAAATGCCTGAAGTCGTCGTCGTCGTCGTCATATACAAATAAATATAAATTAAGATTGAAAATCAGGAGAAATATTGAATGATACCTGGTGCGTACAAGCTCCAATTGATTGTTGTTAGCCGGACGGCCATTTTCATCATTGGCCTCTGATGATACCGTTAGACTGGAATTTAACATAATGAGAAAACTGTTAACTTTAGGAACTTTCCTTTTATTGGCCTTTTGGATTCTACAAGTAGAATTAGAAGCCTCGGACCCCATTTGAGTATCCCATTGACCACTCTCCTTGGAAGGAGAAGAAGAGTTCATAGTGAATGTTGTTGTTGACGACGACGACGACGGAGACTTTGACAATGTCGCAGCAGACTCATACTCAATGCTGGATGCTGGGGTGGAGGGTTCTTGGAAGGGAGCACTAGACGAAAATGATATGCGTAGCTCCAATTCCTCATCAGACCAGTTATCAATATCTCCACCGTAGTTCTTCTGTTGGATATTCGACGGTTCAAGGGCTATCTCGATGTAGGATTCATCGTCGCTTTCATCGGAGAAAATGGACTGGAATGATGAGGAGTTGAAGTCATAGCAGCTGCTGAATGAGAAGCTCTCTTCTAGCTCTCGATCTCTGTATGTGATACCTGCCATGTTAGATAGCTATTCCTTGGCTAATCCCAGCAAGAGCATTGAGATAATTGTGACTCAAAAGATTCTTGACATATTTTGAGGTATTATTTATGATGATCATAATCTTGAAACCTATAATAGAAAACGAGTCCCTGCAGATAATAAAGATCAGAGGTTATTGGTATGAGGATGGAAAAACATGAGCACGAAGGTACTTAGGCCAAGGTAGATGTGATATGATCAAGAAATTCTGCTAGTTAGCTAAGCTTTAACCTTGTTGCTATTGGTTTTTGGTTGAAGAGTCCATGTCTAATATTGTCTTGGTCCAAATCAGACAACGCCAATGGTTATATTATTTGAAGAGCCATCCTTGTTTTTTCTAATATACCATGTATTAAGAGTTTAGAAATTGGACTTGTATTATTGGTTTAACAAACATCAAAATCCCTCGACCTCCGTGATTCAATATTCTCTTCTCAGAAGAGACCAACCCATCTTACGTTTGCAGATTTGGTTGTCTGCTACCCTTGCTTTTCAATGCTGTTATAGATGATGACCTCTTAACCCATCTACTAGCCCTCTTGTCCTTCATATATCGTGGCACAGCTTCCATTGTTATACACTGAACCAGACTTGGTCCATGTGTTGGCCTCTACGGTCTCCGATCCCCGGCGACGCCAACACTTACAGTACCAGCTCGGTAATCTGACTCTTGCAATTGTTAGTTGCAATCTCGCAATAACTTATAAAACCGCAACTTAATGCTAAAACTTCCCGAGTGAGAGGAAGGGGAAGGGACTGCCTTGTTTAGCTTTACACCATCTCGTGATGATGCTTGGCAACAAATCAAAATGCTTGTTTCGTATGAATATGAGCCGATAAAAGCTGATTTCTTTGCTGAAATAGGGTACCATGTCCTCAGAAAAACTCCAAGAGCAGGAGGATCCCCCTCCGGGTGCCTGGTTTTGAAAATGTGTGCTAAAACATAATTGAACTACTACCCCATTAATTTTCTGTGTTTGTGATGTTGGAGATTTTGAAACTACCTACCTATGTGGGCCTACGATTCCTTCTCATCAACTTTCTTGTTTGTTCCTCAATCTAGTAATCAAATTGACAGAAGAAATCAATCAAATGAACCCTGGATTCAAGGTAGTTAGATGACGTCTTCTAAATGGAGCTAGCATAGATGCATGGCTCCATCCTGTGTGTTTTATCCGTGCCATCTTCTCATATCGCTTCAAGAATCATAGTTTTTCCTGGATTCCTGCACTAATTTGGTTCATATTTTTTCTGAAAACATCAACAAGCAAGCACAGCACAAACACACAATCTGGACCACTGATTTTGTCTGATCTTATGCAGCTCCAGGCAATGTAAATCAAAAGGGATTTATTACCTACTTTAAATCTCCATCTTGAATGAACAAATTCACCATAACTTTTATTGGGTTCTCAAGCCATTTGATAGACAAAGAACAGTCAGGCTGCTGTGTGAACACCATTAACATATTTTATTTTTTCTGATTTCCGTGTCTAGCTAGTTTTCTCCTTTTGATTATTCAAACGTAGATCGAAACTATGATAAAAATATATATATATATATATATATATATATATATATATATATATATATATATTGTATTTCTTAAAAAGAAAATGATCAAAATTTGAAGGTCGCCGTTGCCTATCCCCTTCCTGAAAGATACTTTTTTTTTCTTTTACGGGAAATTGCAATAAATGTCAGTTATAGTATATTGTTGACAAAATCGAGAAAGAGCTAGCTTAATCACAATCTAGTCTCTAAAGGGGAGCTTGAAACTGCTTTTTGAACAAGATCAAAGCTTTGGGCAATAAAGAAATAAAACTTGGCTGTCTCTGTACGATGTGCTAATTTTCCTGGAAGATGCCTAAGCCAAGAGAGAATGCTTATGCTCAGGCACATGGATCTAAGAACACGAGGAAATAGCAGACACCGCATGATGGGATCAAAGAGAAGCAGCATAGAAATACATTAGAGAGCAAATCCTGAAACATCAAAAACAAAAATGATACCTTATTGTCACATACAAACATGAAGTCTGGGCATCATTGTTTAATAATCAAGAGAGCGAAAGAAAGGGGATGAAAAAAGGTTTTCAGGGAGAATTAAGATCACGAATTAAGATCAAGAGCTCTGGACAAGAACGCTCCTCATCATGTCCTTAAACTCAAAGAAATCAACACGACCATCATGGTTGCTGTCGACAGTGACGATCATCTTCTGAATTCTGTCCATCTCTTTGGCTTCAGGCAACCCCAACTTCCTCAAGACCACCTGCAATTCATGCGCTGATATGTAACCATCGCCATCCTCGTCGAAAACCTTGAAAGCCTCTGACAAATCAGATTCCTCCATTCTCACCCTGTCTTGATCTCCGATATCGTTCGTGGACGCCTCCTCCTTGGCCGCGTTATTATCGCAACCGAAGAAGCTGCTGTCCAGTGATTGGTGAAGGGACACAAAATCTTCGAAAGAAAGGCCTGTGCTGTGTGGCTTGATGTGGGATTTGATGGTGAGCTCAAGCTCAGAGAAGTCAGCGTCGAGGCCAAGAAGGCTTAGTGCCTGACTAATTTCCTGGCTGGTGATCATGCCATCGCCATTCTTGTCGAAAAGATCAAAAATGCGGCGGAGGCGAAGGGAATTGAGACTGGGGCTGCGTAGTCTAAAGGAGGAGGATTTCTTGTGTGTGGCAGAGGCGGCGGTTGCTGCTGCTGCTTCCATAGTTTTTGCTATAGATCCCTGGGCTGTTTCTGTTGCAGCAGCAAAAACTGGGTGCTGATGGAAGGAGGGGAGGATCGATGAGGGCGGCGAAACTGGTTTGTTGCTGAAGGGATTTATTGCATGGCGATAGATCCTGGTATTTCTTTCCCACGTCATCCCGTAGACTTCAGTGTTGACAAAGACTAGATCCATGTTGACAAAGACTTCTGTAAGAAATGTTGTTTTTTAATTATTATTTTGTTAAAAAAAGTATTTTCTTAAATGTTTTCAAACTGTTTTAATGCACTGGTAATGGTATTAAAAAAAAAAAAACATTGCATTAATATATTTACAATTGAAAAGGAAACACTATTACAAACAGAAAAGTAGGACCCACGCGTCACACAGCTTCGTTCGTGGTATGGCATGGGAAATTTCGAAGTCATAGGAAGCCCGTGGGCCCATTGCACGTGGGCTGCTGTGGTCCACACATTACAAAATTGCTTTTCAGCTATGGAGAATGGGAAACGCTTTTAAAAAATCAGCCACAGGGTTTTCTTTTTCTTTTTCTTTTTGAGGTGGCGGCCTTTCAATGGATGGTCCAACCGCGTGGTGGTTAGGGCTCACAGATGCCGAAAGTAGACCATCTCAACTGACTTGGGCCTAACACCTGCGCAACGCGTTCGGCTAAGCTACCCCTCGCACCCATACACCTTATAGACTATCAATTCTCCGTACGGCTCTGCCTTTTTTTTTTTTTATGGAAAAAACAAACATGTCGGCTGTTTTTTATATAAAATCTCAAGTGTATATTTATTAACAAATCTATGTTCATGTCTTATTAAATAAATCAATAGCTATCTATACTCATAAATAAATAAAACCATTAACAAAATAATTAAATACATATATGAAAACGTCAACAAATATATTTAAATCAAGACATTTGATATTGCTACGAGTTTATTTATCTTATTGTATTGAACAACTTTTTTTTTATTAAATCAAGTGATAGTAGAAATAGACATATATATAAAATTAAATGATTGAAATCAAAACAGAAAAATATCTCACAAAGTTGTGCTTATTAGAAATACTAGTACATATTTTTCTTGTTTAAAATAAAATGCATTTATATAAGACATAAAAAAGTTATAGATGAACTTAAAAAAACTATTATTTAAGAAATACTAAATTAAAAAATTGAGAAAAGAGGTATTGATTTGAATGCAAATTAAAAGATAATTTACAAAAACTCATCATTAAGAAATCATGACTTCTCCTAAAAGAGATCATGATTTTTTGATAATGAAAATCCAAAATCATTATAAAAGAAAATAAAAAAAAAGAGCAAACGCCTTTGAGCCTGACCCATTTAGAAGGGGTCATATATGTAATTGCAAGCCAAAGCACATGCCTATTTTAAAGAAAAAGTAATTAATTGAAGAGGACGACAATCTTTCTTGAGAGAGAGAGAAGAAGGCTTGCCCAACTTGACTAAGATTTCGATCATTGTAGTAGTTAAAAAATTGAAGCACAATATTTTTACTTGAAAACTTGTTTTTTCAACTAATTCATGACCCAAACACACACCATATAAATCTTGAGAAGCTTGATATAAATTGTTTGTGAATTTAAAGGACTAAATTATTTTTTTGTGTGAACTTTGAAACCACCATCTATGACTTATTTTCTACTTTGGTTTTATATCTTTCAGTTTTATTCTTAGTCAATAAATCTAATTCAATAAAAAATCAAAATTTTAAATAGTGAGTCTATAATAAAATACGAGATGGTGAACAATATGCAAGTATATTGTTCACGCTTTTTATTAATGATATTTTTTGAGTTCAGTATTCACAATATTCTTATTATTCATGTGTCATTACAGCACTGAATGAAACATCATAAGAATTGTCTCTGTGTGTTAACCTATCATTTGTTTATTTTTTAATTTCACAGCTTGATGCTATTCTCTAATTAATTGATTGATTGATTTTTTTAAAAATAAAATAAATGAGATAGAGAAAAGCAATATTGAATAATAATAATAATAATAATAATTGATTGATTGATTTTTTTAAAATAAAATGAATGAGATAGAGAAAAGCAATATTGAATAATAATAATAATAATAATAATAATAATAATAATAATTGGGCATGCATGGATGACAAAGATTTTGGAATAATGATAATAATGAGTAATGTTGAGTTTTTATTATATTCATTTTTATTTACTATTTATTGAATATGTTTTTCTTAAAAAAATATATTCTATTTAATAAATTTGATTATTCATTATTATAATTTTTTCTATTACTCAACTAATTTTTTTTTCTTACTTTTTTGTATCTTTCAAACTTAGAATTCTATTCATTGTAATAGTATAATGATGAAAATACTCTTGGATCATCAAACTTTTGAGTTAGACATTGGAGGCCATGTTAATTTTTCAACATGACATAATTATTTTTTATAAATTATATGAGGTTATATTAAATATTATTTTTATTGCACAATAAAATTATTAAATTAACTCCAAAGCTAAATATATTACTCAATGCTAGAGCATGTTTTTTTTTTTTTAAATTGTTAAATTACCTTGATGGTATTAAGAAAATCAACATAACTCACATATAAAAAGTATAGTGTTTTATTATATATAATGATCACACTCTTTTGATTTTTTTTTTCATAAATTAAATTCAATTGTGATCAAATTTAAATTAATTTATCATCATGGAGCTTCTCATAGTCCTACATTCTGTTTGAGAGTGTGATTAAAATTATTTTTAAAGTATTTTTTATTTAAAAATATATTAAGATTTATTTATTTAGTTTTTTAAAATTATACATCAAAATAATTCAAGAATACTAGAAAAAAAAATTTAAAATTTTAAAATAGCTTTTGAAATGTAATATAAAATCAATTAGGTGGTTCACTTCCCACGCTCGCACCAACTGGACTCCAACCCCAGCTCGAACTCAAAACTCGAGCTCAACCCAACCCACCACCCCTAACATGTTTTTCTGTCCCGAGAACAAATAGAGACTTTAAAACAAAACGCTGCCGTTTTCCAACCTTTCACTTCTTCTGCCTTCTCAACTCGCTCCGCCTCCGCTGCAAAATCATACAATTTTCTCTGTCCAAGTCAGGTAAGGCCTTATGTCAAGATTTCCGATTTCTAATCTACTACACGTTCCGCTGCTGCTCATCCATTGCTCTCTTCTCTCTCATAGAATATAAATGACGTTGGTGCCTGTGAAAATCTTGTTTATTTAGGGTTTTAATTAGGATTTGAAAGATAGGTTACTGGTTATTGTTTTAGTGAATTAGGGTTTTCATTAGGAGCTGTAAAGCAAGCTTTTCTTTGGATAATTAGCTGATTAGGAGTAGTAGTTGTCATTGATCGTTTTTGCTCTTCTTACAGATTATTCTCATCTGCTGTTTGATTACCATGAATTCTGAATCTTGCACGGACCAAACAATCAAAACCCATGAAGAGCAAGCTAAGAAGGCCATTGTTAAGGCATCTCTAGGTCCTGTCACCCCTGATTCTATCAAAGAGACTGGGGATTTTCCACTCTCTCCAGCCACTTTAGTTAAAAAACTGCCCAAAGCTCTCTCCTTTACTACTATAACCAACAGAAGTGAGGACCATCTAGACAACTTTAGCAGCCCACGAACACCCAAGGATGGTGTTTTTGACCCTTTTGCTCCTGGCCATGAAGACAAAATCCTGGCTCCTCAGTGTAAGAAATACTATGATGAAGCGAGGGCCAGTGTTGTGCGCCGGCTTAATTTTACTTCTTCTTTCAGAGCCTTGAGAAATGAGAGTTTTGGTGATGATGTAGAGTTCTTATCGGATGAAGAGATGTTTGAGTCTGTGTATGAAAGTTTATTGGAAGCTATTGTTTTGAAGCAGACCGAGGGTGCTCTTGAAGAAATGACAAAACTAGAATGGGATTCTGATGACTGCACAACACCTCCGGCAGCTCCTATTCTAACCGGAGTTCCTGATACTTGTCCCGCCGCTCCTCTGAAGCGAAAAGGTAAATCTAGGACTATTGATCTGGGATTATGCAGAAAGCTTGAGTTCTAAAGGGTGAATTACCTGTGCTTATGTGATCTGATGAGAGTAGGATGCAGTTCTGCCAACTAATTTTATAAGATTTCATAATGTATTCTGTATGAGAGCTATTGACATATGTGCCTCCAAGTCATAACTTGTGGTCTATACAAATATTATTTAACTAGGATGATTTGCCTGACAAAGATCACAATGTAGTAGCAGCAATGTATAGGAATTCTTGACGCTTATTTACAACCGTTCCTTTTTTAAGACAGCGACAAGTGTACTTTTTTTCATCTTCTTATGACTCTACCAATGGGAGTTTATTATGCTGTATCTCATAATGTGAATTGTTGAAATTAATAAAAAAAATGCCCTCACTTTTCCTTTTTGGAGTTAAATTAAGTTTTGTTGTTAATGGTGCGAAAGCATTACATGCTTGTTCAAAGTCATTTTTTAGGCAAGATATGAAATGAAGGAGGGATAGTAAATGAAGAATGCCTCATGTATTTCACCAATTCATGATTTCGCCCCTTCAAAAAAGGAACTTATGCTGAAACACGGCAACACTCACTACTGTTTAAAATGGAATGAGATGCTTATTTCTAACCAAGTATCGATTGTTGTGATAAGGCTGGTGATTGAAGAAAGTTTGCATTCTAATAGCAACTGCCAAGTACTAATTCAAAACTGCTTAATGTGTGGAGATATAACGAATCGCGTACACATTAGTAGCAAAAATGAACAAAAATAGCAGTAGCAGTGTTTGCAGATGATTACAATATACAGAAGTTTTTCCAGCCTCGACTCCCTACTCTCTAGAAGTGGCTGAGAAAAACACTCAGAATATACGCAGCGCACAAGTAATGGATTTGGATTCTCTAAAACGATTGAAACTGGTGAACAGAAAAAAACCAATTTACCATCTTACTGACTGTTTCCTACGTGTATGGCGCCGCAAGGCAAAGCTGAAGTAGCGTGGTCGTGGTAGGGATGCCTGCTCTAGTTAATTTAATTAAAATTTAGTCTTGCTCTTGCATTCCTGGCTTTGAATCTTCATGGAAGGAATATCAATGGTGAATCGACAATGAGATGCAGCGACGGCATGCTTTTTGAGTATCTTCAGGAAGGTGACCCTGCCTGGGATTCTCGCGCTTGTTTCCATAACAATCTGTCCGGCTAGAACATCACTGATTATAGCTGACGTGTCAGTTGCCATCTCGTCCACCTGTATAGTCAGCCGGGAAGGAAGTGTCTCGGTGCCCTTGGAGGGTATGAGGCCCGGGTACAAGTCAGCTTCCCCCACCTGGTCGCCTCGATACAGAAGGTAGCTCTTTCCAGGGCCGTGCTTGAAGCTGGCATGGTTAGGATTCTTGACGAGGATGGTTAGGTTGAGGGTGATGTTAAGCTGGATATTAACAACAGGGAATGAGATGCGAGGAGAGATGCCTTCGAGGGTAGCTGATAGCAGCTGCGTCTGGGGCGCTTTAGGCTTGAAAACTGTCAATACCAGGATAAGAAAAACAATGAATAGCAGCAGCGGCAGGAGGAGAATTACCCCACCAACAACGAAACACCTTCTTCTAGCCTTGGGACCATGCCCTTGGTCGTTGGTTTCTGTCATTGATGGCTTTAGGGTTTGAGACTCTGAAGGGAGATGAGGGACATATAGGGAATCCATCCATAGAGTTATAAATACAGGCCGCAAACAGTACAGGTGGGGAGGAGGAGGTATAAATGCGAGGATGTGCCAGCTACCAAACTGGGTGTTGGGGGTTGGAGGCTTTTAATAATCTCCCACCACCATCGCCCCGCCCAATCTTTTCTTTTCTTACTGTCGCCTGTATTACTTTTGAAACGTGGACCAGTTTGATTTGTTTTCACACCATGATCCATGCACGAGCAGGCAGACATCAAGAGAATAAAAAAAAATAAAATAAGAAAGGAGATCCTCACACCCAGAAAGCTAGTAGGAGTTCTTTTCACGAGATGACTCGGTTTCAAGCAATAATAAAAAATAGAGATCCAGTCTGAGCTCACCACTTTCATATGCGGTCACACTCGCTTCTACTCTGTTTTTAAATCCATTTTAATTGCTTGATGGTGAAGTGAAAGAACCAAATAAGCAATCCGCTTGGCATTTCATATGCTGAAATTAAGCAAGAGTACGGGCCATGAAGCCTGGAACATGCCGAGCAGTTACACGTGGGCATGGTTTCGGCAGTTTGATGGTACTTTGTAATCAGGTGCTTGTATGAACACGGACAATTCAGCTACCAACCACTCTTAATTGGCAGTTGCTTGACGTGAACAAAATGCCATCCTATATCTGTGCCATGTGTGGCGCCAGAATAAATGCTGATTGGGTCAATGCTTCAACAAATTACACACGCAAAGAGGACGACTTGCTGGGGTTTGCACGCCTTATTGCTGGAGATGCTAAGCACAGGCATTCGCTGAGTGATACACTCTGAACCATCCATTAGCTTTCCACCCCAAAATCATGGGAGAAGGTCCGTTCATCTCGATGGTAAATCATATTGAGGCGATCATAGAAAAAGAATTACTACGACGGCTTTGATCAACTGCTGCCTTTGATATCAGAAAGCACTTGAAGATGAATAGTTTTTGCTTCAATCAGCTTGCACAGGATTGAATCACGCGGGGTAATTTATCCCCACCATGGCTGGAGAAACAAAACACATCTCTAATTCTAGTCTCAAAACACCATATTGGGAAAAGAAACAAGAAATCATGGACAAGCTTCTCCAGAAAGCTGCAGATAGGCGCGAGTGTGAAAAGAAATGCAATTGCTTTCAATACCTTGCCATATACAAACAAACATAAAACCCAATCAAGAACTATGTCTGCTTCCGGCCAATCCAACAGCAATCAGCATCACAATATGATGTTGCTCTATTAATACATAATTACATCTCAATGGATCAACAAGAAAGTGAAAAACTAGCACCATACTCCTAAAAAAGAAACAAGAGAGAGGAAAGAAAAGAACAAAAGGGTTCCTACAGTTTTGTCTTATACTTGCACTTTTGGTCCCCGATAGTTCTATTAGAAACAAAAACAAGAAGATCGCAGGTACTGGTAGAAGTGATATGTACATTAAACAGATTAAAAATGCTAGCTTTTCCAGAAATCTTGGTCAAGGTATTAAAGGGTATAGCACCCGCCATGAAATCGGAAAAAAGCTGTGAATCGGACAACAGCCGATCTGCCATAATTGTAACTGTTACGTTTAAGGGCTGTGTTTTGTCTGCCAAAATCTTACCCGCTGGAATTGGAGCTTCCCCAACAACTTGGCCTCTATAGTTCAGAAAAGCAGAGCTGTTCTTGTACTTGACACTCACCTTGTTTGGATTCTTAATAGAGAGATCCACGTCAAGAGTCAGGTTTACATCCACTCTCAGCCTGGCTGCGTCTAAAGAAACCTTGAGGTCACTGATGGAGGTGGAGTCCACGGTGGTTGTCGGTTGTTTAGGCTTGAACACCGTTAACCCCAAGATGAGCAGAAGCAGAAAAATAAAGAGGATCACAGCTGCGGTCACCCCTAGACAAATGTTTCTGCGTTTGTGTTTCTTAGGAGATTCAGCTTTCATTACAGCAGCTTTTGACGATTCCACATCCATTGCTTTTTTTCCTTCTGAATTGTCTCTTCTTAGGACTTGTAATTCTGAAGGGGTCATGTGCATGCCTATTTATAGTTGCCAGAGAGCTTCTTTTATTTATTTATTTTTGATATTAATAAATATGTAATGAGTTGTTATTTTATTATTTGAGCCTTTTTTTATATATATATAGTCAATTGTCTGAAATAATAATACTATTTTTTTTTAAAGAAAATAATCAAAGAGGGTTTGATATTTTGATTGACAAAAGTTTGACTTGTTTTCTTAATTTTGTGGATTTTCTGTATGTCCATACATATATATAAGCAAGCAACTTGAAGGTTGGAAAGATGACATAGAGGCAAGCTCTTTCTTCAATCATCTTTTTCAATTATTCCATCCTTGATCAGAAAGAAAATAGAGTGATTTCTTTTTATGCTCAATAGTATATATATTATAGTAAAAATATATCATTACTGTGCGTTTACCATCTTGAGAGGCAACAGCGAAAGAAAGATTAGTACCAGTACTCTTATAATAAAGTATAGATGGGGTCGTGGTTAGGATGTCTTCGTCTCTTTCACTGGGTGTGTGACAGTGCTTGTCTTGGCATCCATTTTTTTTGAGAATCACAATCGCATGCTCTTTAAATTATTATTTTTTAATACCATTTCATGAAAAAATCTTGATTCGTGAATTCAGGAATATTTCCCCTCCTATCTTGTCATGAAGGAATAAGTTAAAAAACATGCAAGCAAAGTATCATGAAAAAACCTTAATACTTATCTCTATCGAGTAGCTTATACTAGCTAGGTCCTCCATCGCTGTTGAAACATGATTGATCAGAGGACCCATCAGAGCTCATCTCTCTAGATTTTGTCTAGTCAATACACAAATCTAATGCCAGAATCATACAAGGTTTTTAAACCTAGCTAGCTAGCTAGAGAATAAAATAGATAACTGATCATCCTTCTCGCCCGTCACCAATATAAACAGTATATTACTTGAAACATCCAAGTGTTTTTCTTTCAAGCCCACCAAGCAGCTAGCACTGCTGTCGCTCCCAGTTTTCATGAACCCGTAATTAATGGCCTGCTACAGTCAAGGAGAGCAGAGTTATATGAAGATGGAAAGCAAAAGAAAGCAGCCAAAGTCATGAGCATACTCCATCCATGTCGGTCATTCATCAGAGAATCAGCTGAGCAGGAGCCCATCCTCCAGAAGCATGCAGCTTCTAAACAATCCTGAGCAATACGATGTATATCCTCGTACCTAACCTGTCAAGAAGACAAGGCTGTCTGTCACCTTGCATGTGGATTCATTGTCATCTAATTAAGCAGTCACTTGATCACCGTATCTGGGGCGCGCAGGAAGTACGCTCCTTGAAGCGAGTGGCAAAAAAAAACCACGAAAAAAAGGCGATTTCTGTTGCTGATAGTGAAATCCACTACACGAAATCATTTTATTATTACTATTGTTCTGGATCGGTCTAAACTCCACAAGTCGTACGTGTGAGTGTATCCATTGATTGTTAGGTGATTTTATGGAATGCTGCCACGAAGGTGTTAGGCGGACAACAGACAATCTGAAGGATTTACATTACGACACAACAGTCCTTCAAGTTTCACGGCTCGGCTACATTAATCTCGATTTTCTCTCTCTCTCTCTCTCTCACACACACATTTATAATTGTGTGTTCACGTAGAGGCTCATGATTCCTCAGTAACCTTTCTGTACTTGTTGTCAATAGCCGTCATCCCCTATTTATTTGAGAAAAGTAAGTCGTCAAACAAGTTTTCATATGATTTGATTGTCAAAAAAATATCAAAACTCTCATATCTCAATTTATATGTATTTTTAATTTATTTTATTAAATAGAAATACTATTTTCGAAAAAACTAGAACTCGTAAGAAGCTACAAGAGCACGCCTTGAAAATCTTAATCTACAGTCATTGATGACTCTACTAGGAAATAACGAGATTTAAAGGGTGACCATAGGAATTTGGTAAGCTAGAGGAGTAATATTGGACAATCTTAAAGTATGGAGGTATATAATAGTAAGATTAATGAATCTATAGGGACCGAGACGAAGTTTGTCCTGGAACAGAAAGGAGCGTGCGCTGCAAAATCTTCCGTCAATTATTATTGAATTGGGAGGTCTGGTGCCAATGCTCCTCCTGAGCAGGATAGCTGAGTAACTGACTGACCACGACTACACCCCGTTTAGCATTTACCACCACAACAAAGAAGAAGGCAATGGAGATGGAGAAGACGAGAGGAGGAGAGAGTGAAGAGACAGAGAGACGAAAATTGATTTTACTGGAGAAAGTGAAGGAATGCCTTTCACAGAAACCAGATCAGAGACGAGAGGAATCGCCGATACTGTGGGCAATGGACGTTGTGAAATGTTTAAAATCGTTAAAAATGGAAATGCCAAGCCCTGACTTAGCTGAAATTTTAGTCTCCCATCTCTGTTTCGATAACAACAACGCTTCTATCTGGAAGTTTCTACAGCAGGCTCTTTCCGTTCGCCTCCTCTCCCCGCTTCATGTCCTGTCTCTCCTCTCCTCTAGGTATAGTAAATTTTTAAGAATTTATGCTTGTTATTAATTAAGTATCACCACTGCTTCTTTTTTAATTGATTGATTTCAGAGTGATTCCGAATCGACGCTCTCAACCGGAGGCCTATAGATTGTTTCTGGAACTTTTCAGCAGATATGCGTTTTCGCTTGATACAGCTGTTGACGATGCTTGCAGAGACAAGTATGTTTCTATTTCCGTGTTAATCCTGTTTAATTAATTGAATTGAAGGTTAGGGTGCAGGCATCAATAAAACATATATTTTTTTTTCCATTTTTTTTAAATTAATAAATTAAGAAGTATTCATCGTTAAAGTAAGAAGAGGAGAGAGGTGATTTTTTGTAATATTAAATTACTTGTTGAGTATTTGCTGCCAAATTTTAATTTCTATTGTATCTGTCTGTGGAAATATTGGTGGTTAGGAGGCTGTCTGATGATTTTTACTTCCTGACTGTGCTTCTGTAATGTGCTTGGTTTAAGTGGCAATTTAGATTTCTTGTTGTCATTTTCTTTCTCCTGGTTTTGTGGCACTATTCAATACAGTAGCCGAGACGTTTCTCAAAGAATCATGCTTTGCTTGCTTTTTCAGGATAATTAATTCTGTTGATTCTGCTCTTCAACTGTCACGGACATATGAAGTTCGCCTTTCAGAGCTTGGACAGCTGTTGGTGCTGTTCTTTTTTACTGTTTTTGTTGGATTGATTGATAGCACTTTTGATGATATGGGATTACAGATAAAATCTTCAGATATACAAGAGGGACCATTTGGAGTGGATAATTTCCAGGATATGGACATGGATTCCAGAGGGAATTTTAGTGCTGAGAGAAATGAGCATCGTGAGCTTTTAAGGAAGAAAAATACTGACATGGCCATGGAAGTGCTGGCAAAGCTTATGGAAAGCAGAAAAGCTGTAGTTCTGCTCCGCCTTGTACGCCTTAACATGTACGATACATTTCCACTTCTTATTTACTTTGCCTCAGAATAAGTATTGTTGCTTCCACAACTGAATTGTGCATATGTGCGTACATTACTTTGATAATGCATACTTTCAACCCGTTTTTTCAGCTCTTCATCAATCTTTGCACTCCAGTTCTCTAATTGCTGTATTCGTTTTTTTCTCATTTCTTGTTCTGATCGTGAATCCCATAATGACTTGATTGGTAGTGGTACTTTTTTGTGTACCCTCAAGCCCAGGTTCTTAGGATAGTGTATGGTACACTGGGGATGACATCTATATATGGATCTACACTTGCCTGTAATCATCCATGCCCTACTGGTCTAAAATGTAAGAGCTGTACACCAAAACAGGAACCATTCATTTGCACATGAGCGTGGAAGGAAACACTTATCACCAATGAGATCACAACCCAAATGCCATAATTAATAAATTCCTCTCATTATTTTCTATTTGCATTTCTACTTTCTTATAACTTATAAGATCTTAAAAAGATGATAGGACAGAAAAAAATGAGGGAGAAGGACTTACATAGCCAACTAACTAGAAACTGAAGCAGAGTGAGTGCTCTTTTATAGTTCGTGTTATACAGTGGTTGCTTTCTTTACCTGGGTCGCCCACTAGGCACATCTGATTATAACTGAATATGTTTCTCAAAATTAAAGAGTTCCACTGTCACTTTTCTTTAACTGTTTGATTATAAATGATAAGTAGAGACCTTGTAATGAATTGGAGCTGATACAAGTTGGATTGCCATCTCCACAACAAGTAATAAAGAAGCCAATGGTTATACTTTGTTTTTGTTTTTGTTTTTGGAGAAAAGAATCATGGGACCAAGAAGAAAACATTGCCTCTCTATTTTACACATGCTATTAGAACTATGCTCACATCTATACTCTCCTTAGTATAATTAAAATACTAAGGTTGTAAATGTCTGAACCATGTACATTCACATCAGTTGCTACACGCCACCTTTTCTACAATTGTTCCAATGTTTTCCTTCACAGGCCTGAAAAGTTCCATGGCCTCCTGCAGAGGCTGTGGTTTTCTGAAGCCAATAAATTGACATCCTCAAGTATGAAGCCTGTAAGCCAGTTTTTCGAAAGATTGTCAGCGAACATCTTTAAAGTGTGTGATTTTGAATACCAGTTAAACAAGGGTCAACTCGTTCGGATGCTTTCGGATATCAGACAACCATATAAGCGGCTGTCCTATTGCAATTCTGAATCTGTACAATCTGCTTGTTGGGCTCCCTTTGATATTTACCTGGAGCACATAATGGATGGGAAGCAACTTCTTATTACTTCAGGAGTTAGTATGCTCACAGGTAATGCTCTTGAAGTTACATGAGCATATTTCAATCTATATTTGTGTTTTTTGGGTAGGTATATGTATTGACTTTATACAATGCATGGTCCTCCCCCCCCCCCTTCCGCTCCTTAAAAATCATATCTTGAGTACTTAAAAAAAACTGCTTGGTAGTGGCAATGACATGTTTTCTGATTTGCATGTTATAATTGCAGAAACAATTATGTTGCTTCAGGTTTTTAATCGGGCAAGCTGGCAAGAAACCTTCCTAGCACTCTGGCTTTCTGCACTTCGGCTTGTGCAACGAGTTGAGATCTATCTATCCTAACTTTTTTCTTGCAGGACATATGCATCTACGTGTAGCTGAAGCTTATTCGATTTCATGGCTTTCTGCAGGAACATGACCCTCTGGAAGGCCCTATTCCACATCTCGAGTCCCGTCTTTGTATCCTTTTGACCATTGTCCCCTTAGCAATTGCTAATATCATGGACGACGAGGCCAAATTTTGTTCTTCTTCACTTCAGGGAGCTGCAAAATCTGGGTTCATGGAGATTGATGGACATGGATATCAAGTGGACGGGAAGGGTCAAACTTCAAGAAAAAATGGGCTTATTTCATCTCTCCAGGTCCTTGGACAATTCTCCGGGCTCTTATGCCCTCCAGCATCAGTTATTGGTGCAGCTAATGCTGCAGCGGTAAAGGCAGCCAGCTTCATTTCTAATTCCAAGAGTGCAAAGTGTGGTTCAGTTTGTGGAACACACAGCGATTCTTATATAAATGCAGGTATCTTAGAAGTATTTAGTTCACATCTAGGATGATAGAAAATTCTGACTCTGAATCCATACTTTATGGATTGAAGTGCACAGATATTTGTAACTGGCTGCTGCTTTACACGGTTTCTTGGCAATATTTTTCCTTTTCAGGTGGTAATTTGAGGCATCTCATTATAGAAGCTTGCATTGCAAGAAAATTAATAGACACATCTGTATACTATTGGCCTGGTTATGTGTCTGCATCAGTCATTTCATTTATAGATTTACCACCAGTTCAAAAATCTCCCTGGGTAGTATTTATGGAAGGAACGCCATTCAGTAATTCTCTTGTGAATTTGCTACTCGCGACACCTGCTCCAAGGTAGAATAGAAAGTTTTCCAATTAACCTCCAGTTGACATACTTGTAACTGATCTCCTTCATTGCTCTTCTGTTAAAGTTTAGCAGAGATAGAGAAGCTATATGATATTGCATTAAACGGGGCAGTGGAGGAGAGGTCAGCAGCTGCAAAAATTCTTTGTGGTGCATCCCTAAGCCATGGATGGAACATTCAGGTTTGTATGTGTACTGTATTGATGACAAAAATTCCCAAGTTGTTTGTTCAGTGACCATATAGAAAATAGTAGTTCTTAGCCATTATATATTAGTGATTTATACATATGTTACAATTCTTGAGTGTACTCTTTGCTTTGATCAATGCCTGCCAAAGGAATATGAACATGCATTTTTAGATTTGTTGACTTGCTGTGGACTAGGGATGGAGGTGCGTTTACTAGTGTTTCTTTATTGAAGATGTTTTTTCCACTCTTTTTCTTTAATTTTATGTTTGCCAGGAACATGTGTTGCGCTACGTGGTGAAGCTTCTTTCTCCTCCTAAGCCTTCTACACATACTGGACAAAGGAGTTACTTAGTTGATTATATGCCTATGTTAAGTGTCATCCTTTCTGGAGCTTCAACAATTGATACTGTCCATGTGCTTTCTTTGCATGGTTTGGTAGGTGAAGTACTGCTCCTTTTTATGGTATTTACTCCTCGAGTATGCATTGACTTTAGACTCTTTCCCAAACAAAGCCATTTATTTATCCATACTGGCTATTATTGGCTTAATATCTTGCCATCCAGCCTGCTATTTGTCTCGAATCCATTTTCTGTTTTCAGGTGACTTTGTGTCACATTGATGTGGGTTTTTCTCAATCATAAATATAATGAACTATTAAAGAGCTATATGGGCTGCTTGGCTGGTCAAAGCAGTTTTTTAGCAAGATTATCTCATTTGTGTTAGCCTAAGGTCAACATGAAATCAAATGCATATGCTGAAGCTGTACCAACCAGTGCCTTAATCACTCCATGAATTTGCTGTTCTTAGACACCCATTTTTCTTGAACTGCTGAAAACTGTTTCGAAATTCTATCGCCTCTTAGACACTCAAAAAGTATTGCAAGTTGGATCTCCTTTGAGTTCTGATGGATCATTGTTTATGTTCATATAGATCCCTGAAGTTGCAGCTTCTTTAATGCCTCTTTGTGAGGTGTTTGGGTCTCTTATGCCTACATCAAATAACATATCAAGCACAAATGATGAGCCCTCCATTTACATGGTTTTTTCTTCTGCCTTTCTCTTTCTTCTGCGTCTATGGAAATTCTACAGACCCCCTATCGACCAGTGCTTGACAGGAGGAGGAGCCATTGGAGGTGAACTCACTTTGGAGTATTTATTATTATTGCGCAATGGTCGCATTGCATCTCACAATTATTCCGACCAGGATGAATTTAATAGCGATCAGGGTCAGCATGAATATGCATCAGATAAACCTGAATATGTTGACTTTTATCCAAAACTGCGAGCTTGGTATTGCCAAAACAAGTCCTGTGTTGCTTCTCCTCTTTCTGGCATTTCTACTGGAAATCCTGTTCATGAGGTTGCTAACAAAATCTTAAACATGATTTACTGGAAAATGACTAAAAGTGGGTCCTCATCCGGGAATTCTTCAACAGCTACTAGCAATAGTTTATGTGGGTCCCCTCCAAGTACTGCCGAAGATCCTTACCAGAGGCCCATGCTTCCTGCATGGGATGTGTTGGAAGCCACCCCTTTTGTTCTTGAGGCAATTTTAACAGCTTGTGCTCATGGACGACTTTCTTCTCGGGACTTGACCACAGGTTAGTCACAAATCTAGCTTTAATTGTTGCAGAGGAGTTTTTGTTTGTGCTCTGGTTTTCATTTTATTTGTTCTGGTCAGGGTTCAAACTATCTCCTTGATCTCTAAAACTCCTGTCTTGTTATTAAAAGAATAACAGCTGTGCTATCAATATTTTTAAGTTGAGTCTCTCTAATATGTTCCCCTCTGGCTTGCATAGACTTGAGAACTCCTGAATCCTTGCAGGCCTAAGGGACCTCATTGACTTTCTTCCAGCAACTCTTGGAACCATTGTCAGTTACTTTGCTGCGGAAGTCACTCGAGGTATATGGAAACCAGTTCCAATGAACGGAACTGATTGGCCTAGTCCAGCAGCGATCCTTTCAGCTATTGATTCTGAAATAAAAGAAATACTTGCTGATGCAGGTGTTGATATTCCATGTGGTTCCTCTGGTACATTTCAGCAAATGTTTTTGATTTATTTATTCCGGTTTACTATTGCATGGTAAATTTTAATGCATTTCATATCTTCTGTTTTATAAAGACATACTTGCATGGAACTGCTCAACTGCTCATACAAAGACATGTACCTAAAATAGCAACAAAGCTGCACTGTATCTTGTGTGAGGATATGTGGACCTGTTTCTGAACTGGTGGGATTTGATTTATTTTTTTTCTTAAGGGATGTCACCTAGTTAGGATTTTTGCTGATTCGTGAGATGGGTGCTATCCTGCATTCAACCTTTTTGCATGAAGTGATTATGCTCTCATGATACAGTTATGCTCTCTGGTTAAGACTCTGCATCGTATCTAGATTCAAGCCCCAAAAATTAGTACTTCACCAGGCAACCATCTCCATCTCCATCTCCTTGTATGTAGAAATCACTTCCTAATGATTAAACAGGTCCTTCTTGTAGGATCACTGTATTTACTGTAAGGTAATTACCTTTGTCAGTTAACCTTGCCTTTGTGGGGGACTTTACATGGTGCAGACGTTTGTAGAGTGTTTGTATGCTTATATTGCTCTGTTCTGGCTTATCTTCTCTAGTTCGTGGACTTCTTATAATAGGTAACTCAGTCAGTGATGCAACTGTTTGTCATATTTGGATGCACATTGTAGATTAACAATGACACGTATGAAATTGTCATTCGAAGAGGAGAATGCTAGTGTTTTGCTCGCTAAATCCTGTATAATCTCTTGCAGGGCAATCACCTCCCATGCTTCCATTGCCAATGGCCGCTCTGGTCAGTTTAACCATCACTTTCAAACTCAACAAGAGCCATGAATACATACATGCCGTAGTTGGGCCTGCCCTGGAAAATTGTTCCTCAGGTTGCCCTTGGCCTAGTATTCCTATAATTGGCTCTCTGTGGGCCCAAAAGGTCCGTCGCTGGCATCACTTCATAGTTGTATCATGTGCTCGCTCTGTCTTGAAACGAAATAAAGTAGCTGTTGCCCAGCTCCTGAGGAGTTGCTTCTCATCATTCCTTGGATCGCTGAATGACTCCACATCTTTGTTGAGCAATCAGAGCAGCGTAAGTCGTCTACTGGGCACCATTATTGCAGCTCCTGGTGTTTCTCCTTCCCTTGCACCTGGATTCCTGTACCTTCGCTCCTGTCGGACTATAGTGGACATTCAATATGTAAATGGTGTGGTCATAGGGCTTGTAACAGAGTATGCAAGGGAACTAGCCACCAGATGGACCAGGATGGACTCCTCTCGCTTGAAGTCTAGCCAAGCATCTCTATCCCATGCAGCTGCCAAGGCAAGGGAGGTTGCTGTGCTGGGCGCGAGCCTGCTATGCCTGTCAGGCGGGATGAATTTGATTCAAGAGCTTTACCTGGAGACTATCCCAACATGGCTTCTCTCATCCAAAACAGAGAAGCTTGGTGAGGTCAGCGCGGTGTCCCGTATATTGGAAGGGTATGCAATGGCATACTTGTTGGTTATGTCAGGCTCAGCTTCATGGGGCATCGGGTCCACACCACCAGCATGGGCGATGGCTAGAAGAGCGCGAGTGGTCGGTGTCCACATGGACTTCTTGGTTCGAGTGTTGGAAGGAAATATTTCACTTGGCTGCCACCCAGCCACATGGAAAGCTTATGTATCCTGCGTAGTGGGTCTGGTAGTGAGTTTTGCTCCGGCATGGATTCAAGTCGTGAAGCTGGAGACGTTGAGGAAATTGGCAAGTGGACTGAGAGGGTGGCATGAAAGCGAGCTGGCTCTCTCTCTGCTTGAAAGAGGCGGGGTTGCAGCCATGGGCTCCGTTGCGGAGCTGCTGAATGTAATTAGTTGAATTTTGAATGCAGTGTCCATCATCTGTCATTTGCGCTCTGAATGAAATTAGTAAGGCCCGTCTAATGTCGTTAGAAATTGGTGTCTTAACACCGCCGTTGTCCGCGGCTCAGAATGTCTGACACTGTGTTATGGGACACCTCCGTGGCAGGCTGAGCTATAACCTTTTGGAGAGTCGGTTAGTAGTTGAATGGTGGTATGGTAGCTACCTTCATGATCACACCAGGAGGTTTTTTTGTCCTGAAGTGAATAGTTATGGGGTCTCTAGATGTTGATCTCCTCCTCCGTGTATGGATCGATCACTGCAAATGCTATCATGTGTTTCCTCCTCTAACGGCGGAGAGAGGGCTGCTCCTTGGTTAACTGCCCACACTTCCTTGGGATTGTTTTCTTTCTCCGTCGGAGGGGGAATTGACAGTATGCATCGAATATTATTCTTCACCTTGGGTGAGAAAATTAACCAATCCTCTTCACACAAATCCATACTCTAGTAGGGAAAAAAGCATACAAGTCCAGGTAGGCATGATCCTCGTAGGGGCCCAGGTGGGCAAACAAGGTTACTTTTTGGGTGGTTATGATGCTTATCTTTATAATCCTCTCACAATAATAATAATAATAATAATAATAATAATAATATAATGCCTACCCTTCTATCATTCTTGAAAAAAAAGAAAAAAAGACTTAATATTATCCGCCACCTTATTGCCAATCCAATCTAAAAACAAAGTGATGTTCAATGGCGGAGCCAACATGAAAACTTTTGAGGGCCGCCAAGATTATAAATATTTTTTTTAGGTTAAAATTTAAATTTTACTCTAAAATTTTAAATTATTCAACTGAAAACTTTCATTTTCTTTTACGAGGGTCCGCGCCCTGCAGCCTTCCAGACTCTGCACTGTTGCTCATTCGTTAAAAAACTAGCTGTAACGATGTGAAGAATGTGTATCAGTTCATTTTTAATTATTTTTCACTTAAAATATATAAATAATATATATATATATATAATTTTTTTTTTAAAAAAAAACTAACATTAAATTTTTTTAAAATCATGAGACACGATTTTTATATAGTGAAAATAAACGTAAACACCCTTCGAATAAGAAATACTTTTAAAACACTTATAATATTATTAAGCGGATAAGTTTAAAATAAAGATGCTTTTTTGGCCACAAGAAATATTAATAAATAAAAATAACCGACATTATTATTATTATTAATATTATAATAGGGAAGGGAAGGAGTGGGGTTTCAATACGTGTTTGGTGGTATGTCAACTATATTATTTTTTAAAGTGTTTTGAAATTTAAAATACTATATATTTTTTATTGTTAAAAAACATTAAAATTATAAAAACAAACAATTAAAAAAAATGTTAAACCATAAAACAGATACTCCCTCGGTATTAGAATTTAGAATTTCAAATCCTTCCTTCCTCTTTCCTCTCATCATCATCGTCACACTCGATCTCTCCTCCCTTTCCCTCTCCTCCCCTAAAGACATTATTACTCTTCTAGAGAGAGAGACAGAGAGATCAATTTCTATTCTCTAGGGTTTGGTTTTCCAAGCTCAGAAGCATATTAAAATCACGGAAGGAGGAGGAAGAGGAAGACAGATAGCTGGTTAGGGTTTTTTCCTCCCCCTCTTCTTTTTTATTATTTATCAAAATCAATTCAAATTTTGAAAGGAAGAGAGAGAGAGGGAATTGTCGGAAATAAAATAGAGAGAGAGGGAAGATGATGATGGAAGGGTCAGGGAGGAGGATATCAGCGGCGAATCCGAGGCCGTGTTCCGGGAGAAGGATATTAGCAGCGAAGAAACGGGGTCGTTCTGATGGGTTCTTGAACAGTGTTAAAAAGCTTCAAAGAAGAGAGATTTCCTCCAAGTCAGATCGTTCTTTCAGTATCACCAATGCCCAGGAGAGATTTCGCAATATGCGCTTGATGGTAGTAACCTCCTCACTCTACTACTCCTCTTCACAACCTAATTTTGTTGCTTTGTTTTTTATCCATCGAAATTTGTGTGCTTCTGCTGCTTTTGTTTCTGCTAAAAAGGGTTTTTTAGAAACGTTTGGTTTATATTCTTTTTTCCAGGAAGAATACGATACCCATGACCCCAAGGGCCATTGTTCGATGGTGCTGCCCTTTTTGATGAAGAGAACTAAAGTTATTGAGATTGTGGCCGCCCGGGACATTGTCTTTGCCCTTGCACATTCTGGTGTATGTGCTGCTTTTAGTAGAGGTACTCACATTCTGCCTTGATTCTCATGCCACGCTACATAGAATAGACTTGAAATGTTTTTTTTTTTCTTTGTGAATGTGAAATACTATGATTGCATCTTATCTTATCTAATGTTCACTATTTGAAACGCAGAGACAAATCAGAGGATATGTTTTTTGAATGTGAGTCCTGATGAAGTCATTCGAAGTTTGTTCTACAATAAAAACAATGATTCTCTCATCACTGTTTCGGTCTATGCTTCGGATAACTTCAGCTCCTTGAAATGCAGATCGACAAGAATTGAGTGCGACTGTGCTTCTCAAACTATTCACTTTTCTTTGTCAACTTCAGCCTTACATGACTTGTGTGTGTCCTAATTGTGTGATGCTAATGATGCCATGTATTTTAAATGTTTAGGTACATTCGAAGGGGTAAGCCAGATGCAGGTTTCCCACTTTTTGAGTCTGAGTCCTTGAAGTGGCCAGGTTTTGTGGAGTTTGATGATGTCAATGGAAAGGTGCTAACATACTCAGCACAAGATAGGTACCGTTTACAGTTCATCTGCTACATGGTCATCAACTACATGTTCCAGCAATCCTACATCTAATATTTTGTTATTGGTATCTGTGATCAGTATATACAAGGTTTTTGACCTAAAAAACTACACCATGCTGTACTCCATATCAGATACAGATGTGCAAGAAATCAAGATCAGGTACCTCTCTCTCTCTCTCTCTCTCTCTCTCTGTGCGCGCGTATATGTGTGTATGTATGTATGTGCACATGTTTAAGATGCATCGTTATCTTATTAATTATAAGACGCTGTTATTATGATGGTGGCTTATGCCTTTTTACCTTTTGTTAGTGTTCATGCATGACAATAAATTTTACTCGTCATGGCAGACAATTTGTATAGCCATTCATTTAACTTTCACACACAATACTATGATTCTCCTTTTCCCTTCTGGAATGTGTCTGCTTGATTGGCCCTTGATTTGTTTATTCTGCATCATAAATATCTTCTGACTTTACCTGTGTCTGGCTTCATCTGCATCAGTCCGGGCATCATGCTATTGATTTTAAATAGATCAAGTGGCTATGTTCCTCTTAAGATTTTGTCAATAGAAGATGGTACAATTCTCAAAGATTTCAAGCATCTTCTTCATCGAAATAAGAAGGTGGACTTCATTGAGCAATTTAATGAAAAGCTTCTTGTCAAACAAGAAAATGAGAATCTCCAAATTCTAGACGTGAGTTACCTTTTTTTTTCTTTTCAGCGTCAATCTTTCAGCTTGTCTTGTTGCCTGCTCCAGTAGTTGTATCATCTTAATGCAGGTTCGACATACTGGTATTAGGGAAGTTAGCAGTACCGACTTCATGACACCATCAGCATTTATCTTTCTGTATGAAAACCAGTTGTTCTTAACATTCAGAAATAGAACTGTTGCTGTTTGGAATTTTCGTGGAGAGCTTGTTACTTCATTTGAGGATCATCTCTTATGGCATCCTGACTGTAACACAAATAACATTTACATAACAAGTGATCAGGATCTTATCATTTCGTATTGCAAGGCTGATTCTGATGATCAATGGATGGAAGGAAATGGTAATTTTTCATCATCATTTTGGTTGGCAAATACTTATGCATAAATACTCATGGTCGATACTGGATGAGGTCTAGAATCCTTTGTTCTCCTCTCATTTTCGGAGAAAAAATCTATCTTAATTCTATAGAATGCAATCATGAAACACAAAACTGAACATGTTATTATACTGGAATTTGTCTGTGTTTTTATTTGTTTGATTTAAAGCAGATAGTATACATTTTGTTTCTTTCAATTCTAGCTTTACTGCCTATTAACAGCTGGAACATTGTCAGATACTTTCAGGCTGTCCAGCAAGAATAAAACGTGTTCTCTGGGACACTGATGGTCCCATATGATTCAAATGAGCTTACTATAATTTTGAATCCCTTGTGAATTCTGTGCGTTGGTTTGTCATAAAAAATAAGCTGCTTAGAACTGACCCAAGAATTTATGCAAAATTTTATCATCTAATTTGACGAACTTTGTTTGAGTCAGGCTGTTGGCTTATTGTAACCTAGTAACTTTTTTGAACTGCTGTCATGTTTCCAACCATTCAGTTTATGTTATTATTTCAGGCACTTGTTCTTAGTGACTTTATACTCTTGAGAGTCCATATTAAGTACCCAATTTAAGTGACATGGTGTAGAGTTGGATTTGTTATCATCCAGAGCTCTGATCTGCTCTGAAGAATAAATGTTTTCCCTAAAAGCATGCTTGGATGCCACAATGTTGTAGCAACCTATGATTTTTTTAGTCGAGCATGATAACCACTAAACATTTTTGGCAAGAGGAACAAATAATCAAAGGAGAATTTGGAACATCTTTGTTCCTGACACTTGGCTAATGTTGATTTTTTGGTCTCTGTGGCTGGTGTCCACGAGGACAATCCCTCTGATGGTGTTTCTGCATGAATTGCTTTTGAGGAAAGACCACCAAGCTGTTGGAGCTTTGTTTGTATAGGATCTTTTGGGAGTTGCCTTAATTGTGATGCAGTGAAGAAAACTTTTTTAATGGGCAATTATAAAATCTCATTGTCTGATTCTGTATGCAGCTGGTTCTATCAATATCAGCAATATTCTGACAGGAAAATGCCTAGCTAAGATAAATGCCACCAATGGCAGTCCCAAGGATGAGGAATGCAGCAGCAGTACAGGAAGCTCAAAGCAGAGCCGCTTAATGATGAGAAGTACAGTGGCAGCGGCTTTGGAAGACATCACTGCTCTTTTTTACGATGAAGAGCGCAATGAAATCTACACTGGTAATAGGCATGGCCTGGTTCACGTGTGGTCTAACTAGAGGAGTTTTCATTATTTTGATTTAGAAACTTTGAAACTGCAAGAAGGGGATTGCTGTGTAATGTCTGCACTACATAACCTGGAGTGCACTGTATCATTAGATTGCATCCGATTTATATGTATCCGTAGATATTCTTGAGCTTTCATGTAGCTGTTTGTACATCAGTATATAGGTTTCTTGATTGAGATTCAGAGGAGGTTTAAATCTTGATATTGTTTCCATGTATACTAGATTGTAGTTTTCTAAATTCTGGTGTCACTGTTTGAATTTATTTGTTTTTTATAGAATAGAAAAAAAGCATAATTTCAAGCAGTTTCCCTCACAGTAAATCACAAAATAATATCATCAGGCTGTATAAAACATAAATAAATCGTCATGGAAAAAAAAAAAAAAGAAAACTAATTTGGGGTCAGGCTATACTAGGCCTGGGTGTTCAAGTGTAACAAACAGTGCTCTTCGACATCCTCATGGAGCCCCCGCAAGAAAGATGTAATTTTGATAATTTGACAAGATCCATTATAATAACTTGTTATTTTATACAAATTCAAGCTGCTCAGGTTAGGAATTAGGATCAACTCCTTGTAAAACAATACACGTGCACATGTAAGGAGAACAATACATTAGTTGAGGTACATGCACGGCTTTTTTTTCCTTCTAATTTCCGGAGGAAACTTGTAATAAAGTGTGCGGCGTTTTGTATTGGAGTGAAGAGTTTTCTTAAAGTATTTTTTATTTAAAATGTATTTTTATTTTTAATAACAACACATTGAAATTATATAAAATAAAAAAATATTTTTTAAAACATATAAAAGAACCTAAAATTACCACAAGTTTAAATTACAAGTAATGAGCCACATGTTTTCCCGACAAAGTGATAAGAAAATGTCTTGTCCAAACCAACTTTCATTCTCAAGCAACAATAACAAATGGGATAAGAAAAATGATTGAAATTTACGAAAGCTCTAAGACAAAGCACGACCACTTCACACGCTTTTAACTTTAAAACAACCTCGTCACGCACGTGTTTACGCAGCGTTTGTTGTAGCATAAGGCATCTATCTGATGCCATGACTAATAAGTGATAATCTTTCATATATACATCTTTATTTTTGTTAACGTAAGAGCTCACAAATTCATAGACCATGAGACTTATTGTACTATTAAAAACCCATTTTTATGAATAGTTTTAAAAGCAGGAGTGGCTCTGGTACCATCGGACTGAGTTTTACGGGCACAATTCGAAACAAATCACTCTATGAAATTACAAGGTATCTCAACAATAGCACTTGGCGCTCAGAATCAAAAGAAATAATTGATTTAGTTCTGCCAAGAGAAGTGATGATAAGAGCATATAATGATGAAAGGGTTGAAAATAAAAGGTGCAATAGTGGATGGAGATCGATACTTGGTGCTCGCCAACTAGTTTTATTTTGTTTTATTTTATTTATTCATGAAGAAGAAGAAGGGCTGCGTGATTATTATGAGAAGCAAAAGGTAGTATTTGTTCTTTAGAGGAAGAGGAAGAGGAAGAGGAAGAGGAAACGGTACCTCATCTAATGAGCGGATTGCATAGGGGTTTGGCAGCAGAGCAGGTGGCTTCAACAAAATGGATGGAGGGAGTCAGCAGGTGGCATGCATGTCGGGAGAAAGCTCATTCTTCACCCTAAATATATCTTCCTTCAACTCTTGCGCTTTTTTCGCTATCTCCCTCTCTCTCTATCATCCAACAAGTCAACTTTCTCTTTTCATGTACTTATCAAGAACGAAGGGATACTTCTTTGCACCCTCAATTCCTTGCCTTGCCTGGATATTGTTTCTGCGTGCGTGTGTTATTTTAGTATAAGTTAGGAGGCTAGACAAATTACGAGGAGAAAAAAAAAGTGAGAGATCAAACCTACATTGGAGCAGAATGATGGTAGATAAACGGAGGAAGAAGGGAAGGGTTGGGATGGAGGGATTGGAAGGGCTGATACATAGGTTGTTGGAAGGAAGGAATAATAGAGGGAAACGCATTCAGCTGACTGAACCAGAAATCCACCATCTTTGTGTCACCGCCAAGCAAATCTTTCTTGCTCAACCTGCTCTTCTTGCATTAGAAGCTCCCATCAACATCTGTGGTACATCCTTTTCTCCCTCCCTTCCTTCCTTCATGCCGTCACCGCCCCCTTTCCCATCTTGTTCGTCTGCCTGTCCAATCAGAATCCCTCAATCAATGGCCTCTCTTCTTTGTTTATGCAATTTACATATCAATTTGCTTGCCTTTTTGTTCCATCTTTATGTTGTCCATTGACTATAACAAGCATTCTATCTTCATCTGCAATTCTCATCTTCCATTTCAGTCTTTCAATTACAATATTAGATAGATGTTAGTGGTTGTCTCATAGAACGAATTGACAAGGCAAAGTTTGGCAAATTGACCTGCAAATGACACCCTTTTGGACTCCCGTATCTCTGCACAAGAATTCCATGCAGATCCTGTTTAATACTTGATACATATATATATTGCTGTTAATATTGTGGGTGTATGCAGGTGATATACACGGGCAATATCCAGATCTCTTGCGATTGTTTGAGTACGGTGGGTTTCCACCAGATTCCAATTATCTATTTCTTGGAGACTATGTAGATAGAGGAAAGCAGAGTATAGAGACAATTTGCCTTCTCCTTGCTTACAAGATCAAGTTCCCTGACAACTTTTTCCTTCTTCGAGGGAACCATGAATGTGCTTCTATCAACAGAATATATGGATTCTATGACGAGTGCAAGCGTCGTTTCAGTGTCCGTCTATGGAAAACCTTCACAGGCTGTTTCAATTGTTTACCGGTGGCTGCAGTGGTCGATGACAAAATCCTATGCATGCACGGTGGACTCTCACCGGAAATGGAAAGCTTGGATCAGATCAGAGCTATAGAAAGGCCAGTAGACGTGCCAGACCAGGGCCTTCTGTGTGACCTCCTTTGGTCTGATCCTGATAGAGACACCAAGGGCTGGGGAGATAATGATAGGGGTGTCTCCTATACCTTTGGAGCCGATAAGGTCACCGAGTTGCTAAAGAAACATGATCTCGATCTCGTGTGCCGAGCTCACCAGGTATTCCCTGATTCACATCTCTTCAGACCAAGTCCATCACCTTCCATTTCCTGCCCTAATACCTGTACCAGGAACAATAATGTAATAAATAGCCTAAAGAGTTGTTGGATTGCCAGGTAGTCGAGGATGGCTATGAATTCTTCGCGGACAGACAGCTGGTTACCATATTCTCAGCACCGAACTACTGTGGAGAGTTCAACAATGCAGGTGCACTTATGTGTGTCGATGCGAGTTTGCTCTGCTCGTTTCAGATTCTCAAGCCATGGAGAGGGGGGGAGGTGGATCCTGAGTAGTTCCCATGCGAAGGGAGACAAACGTCGGATGCCCAGAAGAAGACACAAGAGAAAGACATCTACCATCCACCACAGACAGTATTCTATCTAGTCCTCTGCTGCTGCTTCCCATGTACAAATTATAGCAAGCACCAGGTCAACCATTGTATTTTCTCTTAGCAAGCTCCCACTCTCATGTGCATGATTGCCATAATCACCTACAATATAAACAAAACATGGAAGCATAATCATGCGGCAACAAGTGTAACTAAAAAATCCAGCAAACTTCACTGCTAAATTCCACAACCAGCCATATACTTCCTTATAAACAAGACATCAGCTATCTGAAAAGGTGAAGGCAAGAAAATAAATTGCTTTTAGTTTTTACTTTTCAACGGAATACCTGTATCAATTACTCACATATGTTTTCTTGTATTGATGAACTATTTCTACAGAGCTGGAAAAAAAGAGAGTATATGTGTCTATTGGCGAGGAATATTTTATATACTGTTGATGTTTGTCAATTAAAACACGGAATAAACCGAAGAAGAACACCAATTACATTTAGAAGAATGATTGTTGCTTCTCTTGAATTAAAAAAAGAACAAGAAAAAAAAACCCAAATATCTTGCTACACAACAAGAAGAACAAAACAAGAAGAAGAACAAAAGTTCTTATCAAGAAGAAGAACAAAACGAGAAGAAGAACAAAAGTTCTTATCAATCACAAAGCTTCATGCTACACATCTTGCTATATTCATGAGCTGAGACTTTTTTCATGTTGTTCGATATCAATCCCAATTATGGGCTTTTTTTTCTGTTTGGTTTCTGGTTTGAAGGTGGGAATTGATTCACCAAACCACCAAGAAGAGAGCTAGCGGACCCAAGTGCCCAGTTACTGTCAAATAAAATAAAAAAAATTAAAAATTAACATGTTTGAGGGTTTTTAAAAAGCATTCAAGTAGTTATATAAATTACTCCTATTATTTATATAACTAATTACATAATTATATTATACACAAAATAATTACATTATATTTAAAATAATATACAAAATACATTTGGCTCTTCGGAATGATTTTATCATTGGAATACATCTAAATAAATAAAAAATATATTTATACTATTCAAAAAACCATTTTATCAATTTAGTTCATAGTTGTCAGTTTGGCTTCGGTTGACATTTTGTTTTTTCTATTGATATGAAATGTTTCGATTTTAAAACGTTTCGGCGCACCATTTTAGAATTGTATAGTTCAGATATAATTAATTAATTATATGTCAAAAAATTAAAATGAAAAAAAATTAAATATAATTTTTATTTTTTATAAAATCAAAGTTGGCGCAACAATTATTTTTTTTAATATATAATTTTTAATTTTTATTATTTTGATTTTGATTCTTTATATATATATATATATATATATATATATATATATATATATATATATATAAACAATGACATAAGCTTGTTCAAAGACATATGATGATGACAACATCCAAGGTTGTTGTCCAGCAGGAGATAAAAAGCAGTGTGACAAGTGGCGATAATTTGTCCAGGTGGTGGGAGATGAAAAACAAGAAAATCAAGTCAGGCGGAAGATGATTTTTTTTTTTAGCTAAAATGACACAGGAGAAGTAATACTGGCACGTTTCAGTCGGTATTTGGCCGTAAAATCGAGAACGAGCCGAAATTTAAACTGAAGTAAAAACGACGCCGTTTTGTCTCACTTGTTTTAACTGGTACGAAACGTTTCGGCCGAAACAAAACGAAACTGACAACCATGATTTAGTTAGATACTCAATGCATTATAAGCTTCTCCGAAAACCTTAATCTATAATACAAAACAATGCCATGTGAGCATACCAAATTAGCTTATGAGAATAATGTTCAGTCACAAGTTTTATTTCACGGCAACAGATATATATTTACTCAAACCTTTCTTTTGCCAAGTTTCTAGGAAGACAGTGATCAGAACTTTGTAATGCATTTACATACAATCAAGATATGACAGAGGCAACTAAAAGTTGAGTGCATGGACGCTCCATCACACTTCATTTCACTAACGAAAGTCAACAATTATAACACCTGGACCCATTCCTTCAACAATGAACATTTAATTATCATGTAAAACATGGAAGGTTAAATGTTACATCACCAAGACGATGAACCAAACATCTTCTAGATATAAAGGTACCTCATCCAAGAAAATGCATGATGGAAGCAGGAAGCTAAATCTCCCAGAACCTTGTAGCTTCAGAACTGCGACTTGTCAAGGCTGTCAAAAAAGGGATGATCCATAGCTGCTTTGGCCGAGATTCTTTCAGCTGGGTCGTACTTGAGCATCTTCTGCATTATCCAACACAATATGATGTCAGAGTGATAATGGAAAACGAAGAAGAGCCAATGTGATAGATCAGTAGCCAGCTTGGCAACCGTAGTTGCATGACTAACCTATTTGGGAAAGAAATTTATTAGATTATCTTAAAAAAATCAAATTTGCATCTTCTTACTCACATCATTTATAATACTTTATTTCATGTTCCCATCCACATTATTGTCAACAATCCTGCTCTACTTGTTACTTTGAGCAAAATAGAGATTAAAGAACATCCATAAATCCTGACAATTTTCCAAAACAGTACGATATGCATTGTCATTTGTTAGTGTGAGCATATCAATAATATGACAAAATCAACCATTTGTGAAAAAATATTTAAACCAGCATAATCCTCATCAGCGTATAGTACTTCTTGGCCAAATTTCAGTCGTGTCACCATTGTAAGCTATACTTTGATAGTCATCAAATATCAAGCTGACTTGATTCATAACCAATATATTGAATGGAGTGATTTATTTACAACAAGGATATCCTGTTTATGGTCTAGACTAAGAGGAAGGTTTCTCATTCTAACTGATATGGGACAAAGTAACTCTTGGGTTGGAGAGTACACCTATCACATCACAATTCTCATACAGCTTTAAACATCATAATTTTATAGATCAATATGAAACAAACTACGGGAGAGCAAAAACAATTCCAGCGCAGAAGCTATGGCAAGCGCTACACATTCATATTCAATTCAAGCCAACATGACACTTCAGCTATTGAGTGCACTTTTCCACCCATAAAACAAGAAGCCAACAATTGAAAAAAAGCATGCACTTAAAGCTTAGTAGAAGTTACCGATAAGAGGTCCACCCCTTGAGGTCCAAGAGATGGAACAGCTCGTGCAAGGTTATGAGGTTCCCATCTGGGATATACATGCCAATCTCTAAGAGAAGTAACTCCTGGCCACTGCTCTTCAGTTGGTGTTCCTAACAGCCTTGGAATTAATCGGTAGAAATTAGCTTACGTAATTTATGGTAGTGTATGCATGGTAAGGTGAAAAGGCCACTTTTTTATCTCTAAAGCGCAACACTAAATTAAATTAAATGAATAAGAAAGAAGCATACCTGAAAATATGAAGCAACTGTTGAAACTCGGAGTCTCCAGGAAACAGAGCTTGCCTTCTCGACATTTCAGCTGCAATAAATACAATAAGAAATGAGACATTCATCGCGCACCAAAAAGAAAATCAAACTGATCACGTAAGATTATATTACCGAAGATGCAACCGACGGACCACATATCGATAGCGATGGAATAATGAGTGGAACCAAGCAACACCTCAGGAGCCCTATACCAAAGAGTGACAATCTCATGGGTATAACTCTTAAGGGGCACAGTAAAAGCACGGCCCAATCCCAAATCAGCAATCTTAAGAATCCCTTTCTCCTGATCAAGAAGAAGATTCTGAGGCTTGAGATCGCGGTGAAGCACACCGTGGCTGTGGCAGTGAGCAACTCCCTTGCAGAGCTGGAAGAGGAAACTCTGGATGAGGGAAAGGGAGAGAGGTCTAGGGTTGGGACCTTTGCGGTGAGAATCGATGAATTTCTTGAGATCCGTATCGAGAAATTCGAAAACCAAGTAGAGATTGGACTTGGATTCGTCGCTGGAGTTGTTGGCGTCAACGTGCTCGACGGAAAGGAGGCGGACGACGTAGAGAGATTGAGAGAGCATTTGAAGAAGAGAAACTTCACGGAGAGCGGTGGGAGGGATGCCTTCCTCATCCATTTGGAGCCTGGTTTTTTTGAGAGCAACGAGCTGACCTGTTAGTTTGTCTTTGGCTTTATAGACTTTGCCGTAGGTGCCTTCCCCTACCTTCTCCAGTTTCTCATACTTTTCCATTTTTCGTAATCTGGATTGTGCTGGTTATGGTGATGAGGGGGAAACCCTAAATTATTTTATACACACAAATGGACAGGAGGAGGAGGAGGGCTTCCTCGCAGGAGCAATAACGGTCATTTCCCTCTGTTCGTAGAGCGACGCGCTGGTGCTATATTTTGAAATTCAAATAAGGAAGAGAAGGAGAGGGTCGGGTCGGGTCCAATCCAACGGATAGGGTAGGAGCGTGCGGGGCGTCTATCCCCTCCTGCGGAGGTCAACTTCAATCACCATCATCATCATCATCATCATCATTGGCCATGGTCGGCTGGTGATCCACAAATTAAATTAAATGCGAAACCCTGACTAAATATCTTTGCTGGGGGTTCCAATATAGTTTCCCTTCAATCCAAAACTATATATCAAAAAGTTGCTTTTTTTGTATTTAAAATTATATTTACGGGTGTTTTTGATTTAAGAAAAGAGCAATGCCGCCATTGAAATTACGATCAGAATGGAAAGGTATCATTTATTTTTATTTTATTTTATTTTACTACAATTTAAAAGACATCGCAAGTAGATAAATAGTTTTCCAGCAGCAGCCAAAACCAAAACAGACAATGAACCTACCTTGCTTGTATTATCCTCTTTCACAAGTCATTGGCAACTGGATGATAACATCACAAACAGGAGCAACAATACGAACATGTCTCAAGGATAGCAGCCGGATCATATTACTTATTTTACCTTGACAATACATAGCACTCAACAGGCTTCTGCAATTATAGTTGCGAATAATCAAAATTTAAGGGTTGCTGATGCGTTTTGATTAAGCTTTCCTTCTCCTAGTTATCTACAACTTCAATGAGAGTGGGCTCATAGTCGCTAGGAGCCTCAAATCCATGAAGATTCATCACAGTTGCAGCTACATTGGCAAGTCCACCGGTGGGAACATCATTGCGGAACCTGGCACCAGGGGCCAATCCAGGCCCTCCGATTGCAATGGGCACCTATACAGCAAGCAGGCACATTTTATCAGTTAACTCTAATCAATTCAAGGAAACAGAGAGCAATACGCCATGAAACCACCATTGTTGCTACTAAATCCAATCCTTCAATGGGGGATAATACTCATTATTGTTACTTACTGGTTGAAGAGTGTGCGAAGTGAGTATCTGAAGGTTGCCATTCTTATCTAAAAGAGGTTTGCCAGACTTATCCCTCTTGACCATGTCTTCAGCATTACCATGATCAGCAGTGATTACAAAGATTCCACCAACTTGCTCTATTGCATCAATGATCATCTGTCGTAAAGCATATCTCCAGTCAGCAAGAAGGTAACAAAATGCCAGGACAAAAGAAAATATAGCATGCCAGGAATTAGGAAGGGACAAACAGTCAGACATTATACAGCCTCTCTCATCGAAAATGCACAGTTACTAATTTTATGCTCACATCTCAATCTATGATGCATTGTGTATAAACCTTTTTACTAATTTCCCCCCTTCATCAGTGACTCTGCCCCTAGTTACCGCTTCTTTGTCCAAAGTTGGGGGCAGTATTCACATCTGTAAATTGCACTAGAGGACAACTTTTTATTTGACCTCCACAAGGTCAAGTCTAAAATGAAAAAATGTAAGCAACACAGTTACCCTATGCTTGCTACGTGGGCTGGCTCTTGTAATTCATTTAATTGTGTTAGCTTTACTCTGAAGAGAAATAAATTCCCTAGTGATATTTCTCGAGTACCACTAATTCATTGTTGCTGTCCAAATGATGAACGGATGAGATTAACAAGAAAAAAGCATCCACGCAGATGGATGACACCATACCCCCAATCAACAGAAAATCTCAATACCTAATAAAGAACTTCACTGCTCATAAGAATTAGTGATACCAGATGGATCAGCAAACAAGTTAGTCTGAAATAATTGTAGCACAGACCATACAACAATCAAGTTCAAAGAAAAAGAAAAGAAAAAAAGATCTAACAGCAAGGAAGTTGTACCTTAACAGCATCATCAGTAACCTTGCACGCCACGATTGTGGCCTCAATGTCTCCAGTATGTCCCACCATGTCACCATTTGGTAGATTGACACGAACCTATACAATCATATGAGACAACATGTCAATCACTGGTTCAACAAGAAATGAGATTCCAGCAATCTCTTTTGCCTTCATCTTTGGTTGGACATTGAAGGTAATTCCAGCAATCTCTTCAGCATTCATCACATTACACAAGGCATTAATTACCTGGTCAAATTTGCCACTAAGGATGGCATCCCTTGCCTTCTCAGCAATCTCTTTTGCCTTCATCTTTGGTTGGACATTGAAGGTAATTCCAACATCACTTGGAATTTCCACATATTCCTCCATTTCTTGATTAAAATAACCAGAACGATTTCCATTCCAGAAGAATGTGACGTGGCCAAATTTGACAGTCTCACTGTTGTACAAAAACCCAAACATATGTAAGAAAATAGCTAGGACTTAAACTTTCAAGAAGATGGTCAAAGAGGAGAAAAAGATTATGCTCAGCATACTTGAACAGACAATTTATATATCTAGTTGAAGTAGCAAAAGTGTCAAATGTTGCATCACAAATAATACCTTCATAAATATGCAACTTTCCTATGCCAAAGTTAGATAAGCCACAAGGCTGGAACCAAGTAGTCAAAGAGTCGTGAGACAGAATAATTGCATCATCCAAACAACCGTTACTTGAAAGAAACCAGCATATGATTTATCGACAGAACTTACTAGCCTATAAGATGTGAGCTTACAGTAAAGCCCCCTACTGACTCGTTTTTAATCATTCAGCCAAAATATGGTTCCAAGTGATTTCGCTTGTTAATTTATAATCAAGTTATTTGCAAACTAAAGCAATTGATTTATAATCAAGTTATTTGCAAACTGAAGCAACTAAAATAGCTGAGAATGCACACACATATAGATACAAGAAAATGAATATAAAAGGTTTGATGAAGGCAAAGACCATTCTAGGTGCAGGATAACAAGTTGATCTATCAATGGTTCTAGCTCACCTGCAAGCAAAAGTGCGAACACCGTTGTGCACCAAGTATTCACCAGATGTTCTATCTATCTCAGGAGGAGAAACAAGGTAGTGGCCTGGAAGCTTCAACTCGCCATCATATTGAAGCATTCCAGCATAATGGACTTTAGGAACTCGAACCCGATCAAATTTGTCAAAATCCTCATATTCAAGCGCCTTAGCAAGCATAACCATGCGATCTGCTCGGAAGTTGAATGTGACAACAGCATCACCATCATTAATTGGTCCCACAGGATTTCCACTCTCATCAACAATGACAAAAGGAGGCAAGTACTGGTCATTTGCCTTGGGTTCTTCCCTCAGTTTCTTGACAGCTTCTACGGCATTTCTAAACTTGTATGGGGCTTCACCAAGAACTTGGGCATCCCATCCTCGTTTCACCACATCCCAATCATTCTGCAGAAGATTTACAGAAAGTGTTCAGACATGCACAAAGAAATGATGCTAAATCTATAACTCTAAGGAAGCACAAAGACTGATATCTATAACATCATTTATAGAAAAGATCATTTTTGAAAAAAATATGCAAGGTACTTCCCGGCTTCTAAAGGAAGGACATCCATTTAGCCTTCATCTTATCATCATCAACAACAGAGCCCTTGTTTCAAGCTATACTTTTGCACCTTCAACAGGACCATAAACTAAATCCTCCTTGATAAAATTAAAAAAAAAAACAGGTTAAGTCTTTTGGTAGTTGATGCCTCTCCCATCCAAGGAAATTTTTAGTCCCCCCAACCTCTTGTACCCTCACCTTATTAAGAGAAAGTCTTCATTTGCATCATATTGGTTTGCAGGAACATCATTAATATACGAACTACATGTCACTAGTTACCACCCATAAATACCAAATTGGATAAGAATGATCCATTCCACCACAAAATCTCAGTTTGATTAGATCCTTTTTTCCCATGTCCAAGTTGCCCCATTTGGAGGGAAATAGAGGTTTTTTAGCCCCCAAAGATGTGAAGATATCATGTAAGAGTTGAGTTCCTATAGAAATTAAGTAACAAAATATAGAGCGGGAAAAAAAAAACATGGATTCATACAAGAAAATACCATAAAATGAGGAGCATCACAGGCATTCTTCTCCTTAAGAAATAACAGAATTTACAAGCATACCTCATAGCGATCCATTGTAACATACATGCGACCACCACCAGATGCAATTTGTGCGTCAAAACCTTTCTCACGTAAATTTGACAGGTCCTTCTCAAGAGTCTCCACAAAGCCAATGCTTGACCCATCTAAAACATCACGGCCATCAGTGAGAATGTGAACACGGATTCTTTTAGCACCATTATCAACAGCACCTTTTAGCAACAACTGCAGAAAGAGGAACAAAAAATAAGAGAAAAGGTGTTGGCAAAAATGCTAATATGATTTCCAGAGAACAAGTCAAGCAAGATAAGGAAAGACCAGGGACAAAATGACATTATTTTTATTCTGGTTTAAATTCCGGTGCATTCCGGATTTTTCAGCTAAATATCAACCAAAACATTCCGGTTTCGTTTTGCCCATTCCATTTAGGCCAAATAATGTTTTTTTTTTTAAATAATGAATAATTTACAATATCAATCATATCTCTTAATCCGGCCATTAGATTGAGATGAAATTTTACGAGGAGTCTCTTGACATATTTATATATATTATATTAAAATTTCAAAGCAATCAGAGAATATAATGACCTTGCGAGATTGATGATGGTATTTTCATAATATTATACATGTTCATAATTTTGTTCAGAAAAATTATTTTATAGTCTTTTTTAGATTAAATTGCACAATTCTAAATAATTTTATTTTTGAATTTGAACTATTTTTTTGAATTAATATATTTAATTATATATATATATGCATAAACAATACAACACTGAAACGGCATGTCAAAACACTATAAAATCAAAACATTATGTTCCAATTAAAAAAACAAAATATTAACCGAAACAGAATGAATTGACAACCTTGGGAAAGACATAAAAAACAAAACTCACCTGCAACTGGTCAAGCCTTGAGTGGACACCACCATCACTCAATAACCCAATGAGATGCAAGGTGCCGTTGTCAAAACATTCCTTAATGTACTTGAATCCCTCTCCGTCGTAAATCTTGCCCGAGGCAAGAGCAAGATCAACAAGCTTGGCTCTGCATTCACAAGTAGATAATAATTTTTAAAAAATAGAAGATAAGTGAAGTGAAGAGATCAGTTAAGTGAGATACCCTTGAGCAAAAATGCGACCAGCACCAAGAGCGTTGTGACCAACTTCACTATTGCCCATGTCATCCTCACTTGGAAGCCCAACAGCAGTACCATGGGCCTTAATCAATCTCCATTTCTCAGGGGCAGTCTATCGAATTCCAAGCAACAATCATTTATCATTGAAACTGATGGGTGCAACCACTGAGAATAGCTGATAGAAAAGGAAGGAGAAGAAAAGTACAGTTTTGAAGGAATCCATGGTAGGAGTATGGGCAACGTGGATGCAATTGTACTCGTCAGGTTTAGCCTCACCCCAGCCATCCAAAACCACCATAGCAACCGTCTTCCCCTTCGGAAGCTTAGGATGATCCGCCAATTTCCATGCGTTCTGTCCCGTGCTCCCCATTTCTTAACTCTTAACTTCTTTCTGATTCAATAAAAAAAATCAATTAACGAATAGAGGAAGAATAGAGGAAGAAGCACTGCAGTTATGCTATGCTATGGCAATGGTGAATGGAGGGAGATACCTGACAATCGAAACAGTCACGGAGGAGAAGAATCCAAGGCTCTTCTTTACTTGGATCTGGTATGATAGTCAGAAACCACGTCTATGGCCGTTTGGTTTATAAAATACTCGTCCTCCTACTTTTACTATATTGGTTTATAAATTAATTTAGACGCCGTTAAATCGCTGCTTTGAAGCGAAGCCACCAGGGGTAGCATTTCTCTCTTTCAATTTAATTTAATTTTTTCAAGTCAACAACTCTTTTTACTAAAATAACGGTCAATGAAATAATTTATGTGTTTTCAAATATGTAATCAACTAATCATCACATTTTCAACTAATCATGTTTATAGGGAGGCCAATTATGTGGCTGATTGGTTGACTAATTTTGGTTTAAGTAGAGATTTATTAGACAGAGGATCAGATGTTATAACCGAACCTCCGTCAGGCATTTATCCTTTGCTGTATTTCGATCTTATTGGGTCTACTATTCTTCGTGAAATTTAGAAGGGCTTAACGCCCAATCAGTACCCAAAAAAAAAAACTAATCATCACATTGAGATGTGCGTGGACAAGAAAAGAGTTTACTCGAAAACAGTAACCGACCGCTCTCTAGTCTCGTCTTCCCTCCTCGTGAATCAGCGCGATTCTTCTCGAAGTTTCTTTTTTTTTTTATTTAACCATTTCCGCTTGACTGTCAAGTAACAGAATATTCCTTACGGCTCCTTTAATTATACCAGTACCCCCGCCATTCCATGCACGCCCCAGCCCTTACCTTTATTTTCAATACCATGTCTTTCAAATCACATGTTTTTTTTGAAATATTCTTTGATTAAAATATTTTTTATTTTTATTTTATTTTTTAATCTCATGTCAAAAATACCTTAAATTCAGGATGAAAACAAGGTTTAAAAAGCTTGTAATCTTCTTGTTAAAGATAAAATTACTAATCAATTGTTATTTATCATGAAACAAAACAAAACTTATTAATACATCACACGATTTGTTTTTTCAGGTTTATAGAAAATTAGATATAGAGAAAGACTTGTTTTACTATTTTTTATTGATGATGTCTGAAGAAACAATTTAAAAATAATTGATTAATCTCTTGATTATAAAAATATATTTCATTTTCCCTTGTCGAAAGGGTTGATGATTGGTGTTTGATATCCGTAAAAAAAATCTTCTACGATGAATTTAGAGAAAATATTTTTTATATAGAAAATACAGTAATCTTACAAAGAAATACTCTAAAAATAACTTATGGTTCATGGGTCTTTTTATAGAAATGAGAGGCTAAAATTATTTGTCTAAAATCCTGATTAGGCATGCAATATGATGCATGATAAACACCTGCGTCCCATATGAGTGTATAAACCTGCACCTATATATCTCCCTTGGTTAAGTTAACTGAATCATAATAAATAAATAAATAAAAGAGTGTTCGATCGAACTAGTGTATGATTGTTTATGTGTTGGATGTTTTATTCTATATAATAAAAATCATTTGCATTCATTAATTTTCATTAGAGCATCCTATTAATATGTTAAAAAAATTCCTGGATTTTTATGTTAAATCGAGAGCTTATCCTAGAATAAAAATGAGAATGTTACAAATATTCTAGAGAGAGATGCTCTCCAATATATAAGAAGTAGAGAATGAACAACATGAACCTTTGTCTTGGAGAGTTTATTGTGTTTTATAACTCACGAGTCTTGCTTTTTTAAGAGTGAAGTGTAATTTTATATTTGTGATAATTTGAGTTGTATTTCACTTATTTGCTAAACGATGAAGACATGACAAGCTATGAGAGACTTTAATACATCCTTAGTGGGATATAAACTTGATTAATTAAACCTATTTGCCGAGAAATAATTTCTGAATAGATTTTATATAAAAAAAATATAGAATTGATGACATTATATTTAGATATTGTCGCACCCTTCGCGTGAGCGCGACGTCGCGATGACTCTTTCTGTGAGCGGGGAAATTCATGTTAGGGTTTTATCTTTATTTCTGTGAAAAAAGGGAGTCGCTACCTAGTATTATGGTTACTAGGAAACCTAAATTGGTCTTTCAGAGGGCAAGGGACTGGTTGTGTAAAACGAAGGTTTTAGCACCCCTAGTACGCCTTACCTGAGGTAAGTTGCTTGGTGTTTTGATTTGCTTTATAATTGCTATGTTATTGATCTTTCAAAAAATATATTGGTTAAATTATGATGACATATTATTCCCATAAAAATATTTTGGATATTTACCACTTTAAAGTTTCTTTATTCAAATATTTATAGTGAATAACAACGAATTATCCCCCCCTAATATTTTGGATAATAACCCCTTTTGGATTTCTTTACCCAAATATCAACAGTGAATAACAACAAATTATCTCTGTAAATATTTTGGATATTAACCCCTTTAGGATTTATTTATCCAAATATCAATAGTGAATAGTAACGAATTATCCCCGCCAATATTTTGGATATTAACCCCTTTAGAATTTATTTATCCAAATATCAACAGTGAATAGTAACAAATTATTCCCGCCAATATTTTGGATATTAACCCCTTTATGATTTATTTACCCAAATATCAACAGTGAATAATAACAAATTATCCCCGCCAATATTTTGGATATTAACCCCTTTAGGATTTATTTATCCAAATATCAACAGTGAATAATAACAAATTATCCCCGCCAATATTTTGCATATTAATCCCTTTAGGATTTATTTATCCAAATATCAACAGTGAATCCCAAAAAATAAGATTTTTGATATTTTTGGAATATTGGCCAATACCCTTGGATTTTACAAACATGTTATACAATCCAAAAATGCAAGAAAACAGATTTTTGTGTTTACGAAATCCATGCTAAAACATATTTTTTCTTTAAACTCTGAAACAATATTTTTTAGAAAAGGGAATTTTCAAAATATGTTAGCGTATTGGTCGTATGCACAAAAACCACTCATTTTATATTTAAAAAAAGATATATTTTTTGTTGCAAATTTTGTACTTTTTATTTTTTTATTTGTTTTATTATCGGTGGCCTAACTGCCATCCCACACACTGGGCCGACTGTCAGCCTGCCTACATACCGGGTTTAAGCCCACTTAATCTCGAACTGGGATATAATTGAAAGAAATAAAAACTTTGATAACAAAAATGAGGATGAAAAACAACAATAAAAAAACCAACGAATGAAATGAATAAAGCATAAACCAAGAGGATTGACTTATTGACTTGCATTTTCAGCTTCAAGAGAGAGAAAAAAGGAAAAAACAATTAATCGACTACTGTGAGTCTTCGACCACATGATGACGCCCCACTCACCACCATAGAGAGAGGGTATTGCGGTGCATCCAACTAGATAGAGGATGAATATTTTTTAACACCGTATAATGCAGCATGCACCATTTAAATGGTGTGGGCAGAGAAAAAATGTGGGCGCATCAATAAGATGGGACAATAATTTTTTTAAAACGAATAAAAAATCAGAAAATTATCGAAAACATTTTTGAAAAAAAAGTTGAGACGATAAAAATCTTATTGGTCAACACCCTCAAATAACACGTGAGAGACCCACCATATGGTCCTGTCAGCACCTGCTAGATCCAAGCATAACCTAAGTTTAGCTTCGGCTAGATCCATCAATGCTTGAGTTTGTCTAGGACCAGATCTAGGATGTTTTTATGAGGATACACGTCAATATGCGTGTAGCTAGAAATTATTCACGTATAGTTTGAGATGTTTTAGTAAAAAAATAGTGATAAAATTTTGAGTAATCAATGTCTCGTGCAAACAAGAACTCAGCAAACACATGTTATTCAGAGAACGGAATAAGACGAGGAGAAGGCGATCACTCATACCAGGGAGTGTTGGGCAAGTTGATTGGTCTCATATCACCCCATAACCAGCAGGCTGATCAGAGCCTAATTCAGCTCGCATGGCTCCCACCTCTTTTCTTTCCCTCAATCTTCACAAATCGCAGGTAGATGATTCATCCAATTTAGAGTCTGCTCCATCGTCAAACATCAGGGCAACGACAGAATTGGTATATAATACACCGAATAGATCTTTCAAAAAGCAACAGCTCGTTTTTATTCCTTTGTTCTCGTATACTGCAACTTCCCTTTTTATTTGCTACAAAGGAAAAATATCATTACAAGGAAAATAAATCACAGCAGATCACCATCACCCCACTTATCCTGCAACATTGGCCTAACGTACAGGGAAGAAAAGAGAGAGAGAGAGAGAGAGAGAGACGAGACAATAACTATTGTAGTTAATTTGGTTTTTTCTGTTGAAATACATGTGCATATACATGATATATCTATCCCCCGCATGGAGCTTTGGTTTTTTATTTAAAAGGAAAAAACCAAGCTCTGCATGCCAGTAAAAAAAAAAAAAAAACAGGAAGACAAGGTGGGGATTTGCATGTGAAAAGGCCGTATCCAAGAAGGTAAAGGTCCTCAGGGAGGAGATGGTGATGGTGGTGCAGCAATTAAGTTTCCAGTTCCCACAGTGTTCAAGGTGGATGAAGCTAGCAGATCAAAATTTAAAATCAGAATGGGATGGTATCCATTCCTTGCAAATTAATTATGTACTGTACAATAAATTAATATACCCCGGCATTTGATTCCATGTTTGTGGCAAGTTTCACAGTTAGTGTTTAGGTAGAGAATCATCGCCTGGCTGAGCCAAACATCTGATCGAGGAGGATGACCATAGCCATGGCCACAGAGGTGTCCATCTCAGGATCAACAATGAGGCGGAATACGTCTACACCAAAAGCCACCCCACCCACAGACTCTTTCTTCTTGATCTCAGCCACTCTTCTCTTCTTCTCGTCGTATACGGCACAGCATCTTTGTGCGTACGATCCCTCTATCTCATACATAACGTTCTTGTTACTGCCTGAGGCCGGACTAACATGAGCCAGATACTTGGTGTTGAGGATGTTAACATGCTTCTTCACCAAAAACCGAGGGTTGATGGCTGTTTCCCCTTCATACACTAGCCAGTTATCTCCAAGGCTCAACCTCTGTAAGTAAATTACATATAAATATGACCAATTAGTAAGACCATCAATAAATATTTGTCTAACAAGTAATCAAACCTTTGCTATAGAAGTTTATAACAGAGTGAAATAACACGCACGCACGCACCTTGCGACGGATGGTGAGGAGCGGCTTGCCAGCAGCATCCATGAGAACGATCTCACCATTATTACCGGAAGTGGCCATATAGTTGTCAACCCTAAACACAAGGTTGCCCTTGCCGTCATAGACCGTGAAGCCATGGCAATTGAACAGCAAAGACTTCTTCCACACGGTTAGGACAACCTCTGCATCCAAGGCATCATTAGCGGACTTGGAGCTGAACAGCCGCTGCTTCTCCTTAGCGGTGGTGGGAGCAACGTTGGGGTATACCTTTGCCATTCCTGTACTTGTGCGGGGAGTGATGGATTCCAGCCTCGCAACTTCGCGTATACACACACACACACCTGTGCGTAGCTAATTCAAATACTATATAGGTAGCTACCTGCGCCTGTCTTGGAGAGTAGAACAGGAGATGATAGGAAACAGAGAGAGGGAGGGAGGGGGGGTGTAGTTTCTCTTCTTAATTTGAGCTGTGAATGGCAATAATTAAGCTGATATACTCAACACTGGCCAACATCTACAGGTATATATATGACAGCAGCAGCAGGTGTAGCCAATGGATCATTGAGCGTGGCTGATATTCCTGCTGCTATCCATGGATGGCTCAGATAAATCGAAAGGAATACTGAGGACTCCTTTACTTTATTGTTGTGTTTGCTTTTTAGGTAAAGAAGTGTTTTTGATTACTTCTTTATATTTTTTAATGGGATAGATAATATTGAAAAATATATATTCTAAAACAAAATAAAAAACCATTTTATATAACGACATAGCACGCATGATTGTGAAAGCAAAGTCCATGACCTCTCAATTGCATCATCACCTGAGGACGGAAAGCATCCCTCCCCTAGCCAATCGTGCCCCGAAATTACAGCTAAAAAAGGGTTAAGTAAACTGGATTATTATTAGCAAAAGATTACAAAGTCACTCACCTCTTCGAAATAAAGTGTAATGATGGGAATCACTAATTAGATGTAGATCAACAGCAGTGATAGGAGGATCTCCTTATTTAATTATTGCTGCTCTGCTTCTAATTAAGCCAATTAAATTATATAGAAACCCTAAATCTAGAATAGGGAAACTTGTGGGCGAGGAATACGAAGCGGTGGGGAGGAGGGTCACTCCTGCTGTTGCGTCTTTGACTTGTACAAGCCTCTCCTTCATCATTTATAACGATAATAATAATAATAATAAAAACACATCACAATCATGATGATCGATGGCATTGGCTGGGCGGTTGATGTCAACCCCCCTCGACCCATTTTGTACGAGCAATACCTTCTTTGTTTTATTTCTAGGTTTACAGAGGGTCGATTTCAGATATAATTGATAATATTAAATCAAGCAGTAATTGATGCAGAAAACATGACGAGTCTGATTCTCTCTCCAGCTTAATTGGAGTCTTGCGATAGATTCAAACTGGCACAGAGAGGAAATTGATGAGCAAGTTAGAGGAGAGGCTACTCCATTCCAAAACGAGAGTCGTATTCAGAAGAACAAGTGCGTACTGTATTATCGATGCTGCAATTCGACAACTGGCTTATTCGGATGACCCGTCAAGTTTTGAGGATCAATCTCTGATCTCGATTCCAATTCACACGCACAAGGCTGAGAAGGCGCGGCCAAATTAGAGTCGCTACCGACGAAGAAAGAAAGGGAACACCAAGCAAGTAGGGCCAGGGTAATCTCAGCCAATGCAGTGTGTGTGGTTGCAGGGCCGTGATGAGATATATCAAATCAAACAAGAGCATATATATATATATATATATATATATATATATATATATATCGAAGATGTCTCTGACTTTTATGGGCATCTAAAAAGCAAAGAAGAAAAATGGGTGTTTAATGCAAGGAAAGGAGGCCGGCGTTGAAATGGAGAAGACGCGCTCATGGCTTGTGCTTTGACAGTGATGTGCACCTCCAGCTCCTATAATTAGTAATAAACCAACGAGCGTGTAAGTCAGCTAGCAAATAACTATCCTGGTTTAACTAAAATCTCGAGTTTGAGATTTTGGATATGCAGCGGTACTATATGGAAAAGCTTTATTGCTCTTAAGGGTCTTACCAGCTTGAATCTAGATTAGTTGGCAGTTATCGAACATCGAATAGTTATACCAAAAAATAAACATGCGCTTTCGTTTTAGTGGAAGGAGAACCATTGCCACCATTTCATTCCTCCTAATAATATCTCACACCACACCCACTGCTAATACTTTTTTTTTTTGTAATTTCTGTATTCGAACCAGCTTTTACTCATCTTTAATTTCACGAGTCTTAAAAGCTAACAACTAGTTACTAATCTCCAATGATTTACCATGATAATAAGTAGAAATACCATGAAAAGGAGTAGAAAGACGAAGAGACGATTCGATTCTTATAGCTACCTACCAAACTATAATCAAACAAGCAACGCCTTCCTTCTTGTCTCCTCCCTCCTGAAATTCCCGGCCACCTACTTATCTATTTGGTCTCAATCAATTAAAAAGCTCCCTCTCCCCCTATATATCTTCCTGTTTCTCCAATGAATCACCTCATGTCATTCCTAACTTAATCCTACCCCAAGTAAATTAAATATATGTCGACGCACATCTTTGCCGTGCATGGGAGTTCACCAACTCCTGATTATCAGACCAAGCTTCTGTCTACTTATGTGAGCATGGCATAATGCTTCCACATGTCAGCTTTGATCAGCCCCAGCTATCAGCTGCAACCCACCATCCTTAAATGGAGTTTCGAGAGTTCACAGCTTTCACATCTATTTCCTTCTTGTTGAACCAATCTGCCGTGAATCGTGTAGATTTGACTGCATATAGAAAAGAGCAAAAGCATCGAAGCGCACAGCTATCGATGATTCTTTGACATGTCCTTCCTTTCTTGATGCCCTTTTCATCTGTGTACGGCACCAATGGCAAGAGCATCAAAGAATTACATCGACCTCTCTAGTACGAATACTTTTCTGCCGGCTCTACTCGGTTTACCACCAGCTAATCCACAGTAAGCTCTGATATTCTCTCAAGTCCCATCCTATTCGAGGTCCTACTTTTTCACTTGGGAGCGAGTGTTGAGCTGTAAACTCTGAAAAGATTTTATATGGAGGACAGACTGATTCTCCATGTGCCTAAACTTCCTACGACTGAAAATCACAATCAACCCAGCACGCAAGCTATGAAACAGGGGTATCTTCCACGCAAGCTGTTAATTGACCAACCGGGAGACCTAGCAGGGTAATGAACACAGTAGTCACTCAAGTCAATTGAGAAAATCAAGATTTCAAAATTTGGATGTTTGACATCTATCAGGAAAAAATAGCAACATCCTATCTGTAAAGAAAAATTGAAAAAGGATTGATTAAGACAATAATAAGAAATTTTGGCAAGACACGGGATGGAGATACTGTTTACGCAATTGTAGAATCATAAATAATGAATGCTAGCCCAAATTGTTGAGCTACTGTGATTTAACATATGTTTTTGTTTAATTTATTTAGATTTTAGTTGATATTTATTAATTACACTTTATTTGTTGGGTGTTATTTAATTATTGCTGGGTATTTATTGAGGGAGCTGTAAACCTACTTATTTGTTGGGTGTTATGCAATTTCGATTTTTAATTGTTCTTGCGACTAATCAATCAATTAAGGCTTGAAAATCTCAAAATTCAATATATCTTCTAAATCCTAGAGATTATGTAGAATCACTATCTAAGGTGTTTTTTTTTTTTGATATATTTGTTTTCTACCCATATCTAAAAATAAAAAATCACACTAAGCTAAACACCTTTTTTGCCCCAAAGCCCTAGCCATCACCCATCCTCTCCACCAGCTAACCACCACACCATAGTTTATGCCACCCCACGCAGTGGATGAACCAACTCCAGCCGAACCATATGCCACCGATCATATTCATTGCCGAACCACCACCTAAATTCTTGGCCGAACAAGCAAAAACATGAGCACCAGTAGAGAAAAGTATAGACAGCAACTTGTCTTACAGAGAAATAAATGCAAGGGGGCGATTTATTTGATACTCACGTCTTGAAATAGCGAAATTGAGTTTAAGTTTTCTTGTTCTCGCTGTTTAGTGGGAGACAAAATAAAAGTTGAGTAATTTATCTCATGAAAAAAAAGAGAGGCATGTTCAACAATCAGAAAACATCAGGACAACAACCGCATCAATCTAGGCATGCCATTCCATGTTGCAGTTTCAACTTCTTTATTTATATTTTTCTTTATGATCAATCCCGATTTTCATTAATAATTAGTTAACTTTTATTAAAATTTATGCAGATATTTTTTTAAAAACAGGTTCAGCAAACACGTCGGACCGAAATAATAGGGTTTGACAATTAGTTAGATGCAAGAAAATATAAATTTAACAAACATGTTAGGCTCAAAGTAATTCTGTTGGACAATTAGCTAGGTCCAATGAAATGTGAGTCTCACAAACATTGGTCCAATGCAAAATATAACCATGGAAGACCCCAAAGTGAATAATAACGGTGCAGCAATATTACAGAGGTTCAATTTGTGAAGTTGAATCAAATAGCAAGTTCCACTGTAGAGAAAATTGCCAGAGCATGAAGACAAGGAAATCTGACAAAAGCTCAAATTCAGAGACTTTAAAGCTAAGATGTTCACAAAAATCCAAGTAAAGGGAAAAGAGAAGCAGCAAAGTGAAAAAAGAGGTAAGTGGAAGGGAGTTTTGTTGCCAGTCTTCAGAGTTTAAAGTTGATTAGCAGGATGGAGTGCTACAAAGAAGCTGCACTACAGATTGATATACTCCAAAGTTAAGTTTATGACATTAATTTCTTACTTTTCCTAGTTTCCTTTCATCTTGAAGTCTATTAAAGAGGGTGAGGATCAAATTGTCCGGCCTTTCAACATGCTACTTCCTAAGAAAACTCATCTAAAAAATCAAAGAATGAGCTGGTGTATGGACTGGTACTATCATTAAACAAATAGTTAGGAAACCAAAAGGTGGTAAGACAGGACCGTCATCCAAAACACACGAGATTGTCTACACTCAAGGAAGGGAAAAAACAGGGATATAAACGTGTAGCATTATACATCCTGCAATTTGAGAATATAGCATATCCAAAAGGCCAAATGCAAGTTCAAGCTATAAAAGTCAGCAACATCAACTCAATACCTATAGAACATGTCCCAAATTAAGTAACACAGCTAAATCATAATGCACCATTTTCATTGCACACAGCTCTATCTCAAAAATGGTATATATCAATACAAGCATATGGTTCAGCAAACAGTAATATCAAAATAGAATGCAAGAATAAGCTGAGTAAAAGAAAACACCTAGACAAGTTCAATATAGGCCATGGGTGCGTTGTCCCCTCGTCTCGGTAAAGTTCTGATAATTCTGGTATAACCACCATTTCGTTCCCCGTATCTGTCGGGGACCTCGGCAAATAAGGCATGGACAATCTGCTTTTCATAGATGAAGCCGAGAGCCTGTCTCCTTTTGTGGAGAGAACCATCCTTAGCCAAAGTGATCATCTTGTCAACATACTTCCTCACGGCACTGGCACGTGCTCTGGTGGTCTTGATGCGACCATGTTTAAGGAGCTGGGTGGTGAGGCCTCTGAGAAGTGCTCGACGCTGGTCTGGTGGGCGATTGAGCTTGGGAACCCGCCTGCCATGCCTCATGGCCAAAAAGCGAGAACCATTATCAACGTCAGGGAAGACATGCCCACAAGTGATATTGTCTGTAAGTAGAGCACACAGCAGTCAGAATGGTAATCTGAAATGGCATAAATTAATGAAAACAAAATTTTCCTGAGCCCTAAATTTGATCAAACAGGTAGCAGCAGCATTACAGATAGGTATCTGAAAGAGAAGTAGACAAATTACCGGAGAAACCAAGGGAGAGGAGAGGGTTAAGAGAGGCGAGAGAACGAGTAAGGACTGGTTGTTGCCGCTGATGGCCGCGAGGCGAAGATAAGCTGATGCTTTTGTGGAAACATTGGCGACCAGATGATGATGGGAGTCGAATAGTGGCCGCGGCACTCGTTGAAGAAGAAGAATAAGGAGGAGAAGGGAGGGAGGACCTGAGAGAAGCCATGCTCCATCTATGACTGCTAGAGCTAGAAGAAGCGTCCACTGCCACTGCCACTGCCACTGCCATTGATGATGCCACTTCTTCCACTACAATGTTTGGCTGGACTTGACGCTCGAGGTTTTCAAGGTAGGAAGGATTGGATCAGATGACAGAGCGGATAAGAGGGGAGGACAAGGAATTTAATCACTCCTGGGCTTGGATGGGCTGGTCTGGGATGGGCTGGGCTTTTCATTTGTATTGCGTGAATTAGTACACTAGATTCAATAAAAATCAAGCAAAACCAAACGGGCCTTCTCTTTTGCTTTTCATGGCTTTCAACGGCATCCTAGTTTTTATTTTTATTTTTTTTTAAATCATAGGATTTATTTTGTTTAGTTTTTTTAATTTAATATTGTTTTTTTAAAATATTTTGTTTTAAAATAATTTAGAAAAGGCATCTGGTCAAACAAATTCCATTTTTCCAATCGTTTTGCTTCTGTATTACCGCCGCCCATTAGCCTGGTGTCGTTCGTTGTTCCTAACAATGCTCTCCCGGTGCTACTATTCTAGACTTTGTCCATCACTTGTAAGCCAACAATTTTTATTCTTACAAGAGCATGTTGTTTCTGTATTGTTTTTACTTTAAATTTTCTGAGAAACATGCTGTTATTAAAAATAAATTTGAATGGATTGACGCGGAAGAAGAAAAGCATTCTTGCTTCGGAAAAGACCACAGCCATTTTTAGACAAAGCCCTTGTAGTAATTAGTAGTGGGAAAGTAGCTATGAAAGCGAAGTGGAGTTAAAACTTAAAAGAGGAAGCATCAGTAGGAGGGTTCGTGTCGTGTCTCCCTGACTGGCTGGTCGGTCCTACACACCGTCGCAATAGCAAACAGGGGCCGGAAGAGATTCACAGATCCTCTCTCCACTCACTGTCTGGTATCTATCGGCCATACAAAAAGAGAGAGACCAGCCCTTTTCCCTTTTTTTGGGATTGCAATTTCTTTTTCTAACAGTTATTACTCCTTATAACCAGTATCAGTAGTAGGGTATGTAATATTAATTAACGCCACTGAAACCACTACTTGCTTAAAAATTTCTTTTTTTTTTCCCTTTTTTTTATAATAAAAACACCGGTTACAGTGAGAGAGAAAAAAAAAAGTGTCAAGGGGGAAGACAGGAAAAAAAAAACAGCCAAGAATGAAACAAGTAGGCTGCTGCATCATCAGGACAGTCACTCTACCAGTATCTGCTGCTGCTCTACCCCTACTACTAATAAGTCTTCAAGGTCACTGTCACAACATTTCTAGTTCCAGCAGAGGTATTCAAGATGGGCAACTGCGGCACTAGAGAAGAATCTGCTGTTGTCTCCACTGCTCAAGGTTATTAAATTTCCCGTTTTAGTTTCAACCCCAGATCTATCCCTTCCCCCATTTCTCTCTTTAGCACTCTACATTTTGCTACTGGGTATTTAAGTTCTCGTTGATGAAGCTCGAAATTTTAGAGATTTTTCTTTGAAATCATTTGAAGTTTGAATCTTTATTCTTTTATAAAAAAGAAATTTTGAATCATTATTATTTATACGAGTGTGGATTTTGGTGGGCGTGCAGTTCAACAACAGCTTCACATACTGTCATCATCAGCATCAATTAAAAACGGCCAGTCAGACAAAAAGCATACCAGGTCAATTTCAGATCTGAGCGATCCTACTTCAACTCCACGCAACTTTGAGGACTCAAGAAAGAATGCCCTTCTTTACACCCATGTTATAGCCTTCACTTTGTATGAGCTCGAGACTATCACCAAGAGCTTTCGCTCTGATTACATTCTCGGGGAAGGAGGATTTGGAACGGTTTATAAAGGCTACATTGATGAGAATGTCAGGGTTGGCCTCAAATCTATTCCAGTTGCTGTCAAGGTTCTAAATAGAGAGGGTCTTCAAGGCCACCGTGAATGGCTTGTATGTCTCTGCTTAATTTGCGTTGACCTTGCCCACCCCAACCTCTCTTTACTTCTTCTCACTTTCATGTCTTTCCTGCTTATTGCGTAGTGTTTCTTTCTTTTTTGTTGTGTTTACTAGACGGAAGTGAATTTTCTGGGGCAGCTAAGGCATCCTAATTTGGTGAAGTTGATTGGGTATTGTTGCGAGGATGATCACAGGTTGCTTGTTTACGAGTTCATGTTCCGAGGAAGCCTTGAGAATCATCTATTTCGAAGTATGCATTATTTTGCCTTTTGCTCCTCTTCAATTATTGTGTTTCCTGTTACCAATTACTGTCTTTAATGCTACTTATTGCTCCGTCGTGACTAATAAGGGTATTGATACTGCTTTAAATGACAATATGGTATGACTGAATTTTGCTGCGATCATCAAAGATTACTTCTTTTTTTTTTTCTGCTAAAAGATGCATTCTTTGCCTGCTCTTCATTCTTTAGATGTTTTGCAGCAGTAATTGCAATCATAATTTCTGCTGCCATAGCACCTGCATTTGAGATCATGGCTGCTTTTGTAATGAAAATTATACTCATAGTTCTGGCGTATGTCCGTGGTTGTCTGTGAAATACATGAGTTGCTTGCTCTATTAATCGACTGACAACATAAAGTTATTTGAAATGGCGTCACACATAAACTTACTACTTTGGGGATATGCTTCTATATCCTTAACTTTCCAATTAGACTCATTAACTAGATTTATTGCTGTTTGGGATGTTCTCTCATTGAAGAGTTCTGAATCTGATGTGCTATAAAACTTTCGTTTGTTTTGATTTGTTTAGGGAACGTGATGCAAATTGTTTCAGAAATTATATCAGTTTAGATTTTCAATTGTTTTAGAAATTATACCGCAAGGATGAATAGATTGTCCTATACAGTGATTGATGAAGCAACAAAGATGATCTATCATTTTGTATAATCTGTAATTTAGCAATTTTATAACGATTTATTGTGATTATTAGTGCCAATTGTATTGTACTTGTTAGTTCCAGTGAGAACATGTATATGACCTTGCTAATCATTAAAATCTGTAACCTCATTGTTTTGTTAACTTGAATTTCCATGAACTTTTCCGAGGAATGCAGAAGCAACAGTTCCATTATCTTGGGCCACAAGAATGATGATTGCTCTCGGAGCTGCTAAAGGGCTTGCTTTTCTTCACAATGCAGAAAGGCCAGTTATATATCGGGACTTCAAAACTTCCAATATATTACTAGACTCTGTAAGTGGGGTTTTTATATGTCATTTATCTGAGATTTCTTGTTTGGTTTTCTTGATACAGGGCAGGCCCTCCCTATTACTTGTGCTAATACTCGTTACCTATGCATTCACAGGATTATACTGCCAAGCTTTCTGATTTTGGGCTTGCAAAAGCTGGACCCCAAGGCGATGAGACTCATGTATCAACTCGAGTGATGGGTACTTATGGTTATGCTGCTCCTGAATATGTAATGACTGGTACGACCTTCAATCTCTAAAATTCTTGAGGTTCAACGCTATTTATTCTAAGGTTCGGTAAGGCGACTAATTACATTTTTTCAGAGAGAGCTTAAACTAGGAATTGATCAAGAAGTGTTTCTGTATGCATGGAGAAAAATCAGCTCTAAGGGTTGCCTGTCAACGACTAGTTAATTAAGGAAATGGGTGGCAATGTTGGGTAATCTGGTATTAGCTCTGCTGAGAAATATGTGGTTTCTCACTTGGATCACGTAAGGCTATGATGTAGATTTTCATTTCAGTTGAGTAAAAGAATAGGAATATAAAGAGTTCACAATATAGATAAAAAATAAGGGTGGCATATCAAGCGTCTGTCAATTTAAAATGCTTGAAGTTTGATGATGCTAATATACGGTTGGCAGCATTCAAAATCGCTATTCAATGATGCAAAAATGATCCAAGTTGCAATGTTAGTCCTATAAATACACAATATAAAAGGAAGCCTATACGACCACGTCTTCAAAACTCTGCCTGTATTGAATGGACAAGCGAGCCAGAGTAAAGTGTTTATATTGACAGAAGCTGGAATGAACCTGTCATATTCTTTTGATATTGATTTCAAGGGGAAAATGCTCAACATAGTCAACCACAATTCTTTCCTAAGTTATTAAGTGTAACTATGTAAAGTTTGGAATTACGTGAGTAAGCCTAGAACCAAATCCAGAACTGGTGGTTAGTTAACTCAGAACTCCAGAATTCAAGACAGTTAACTTGAGACTTAAATCTTAAGTTGCAAAGTGCTTTTAGTTGAGGCAGGCACAAAAGAACCTAAATCAAACAAAGTACATTTCACATGATCCACATTTTAAATTTGTTGTTTATGTTTTATGGTATGGTGAATCAATGATTTCTGTGCATGAATGTGCCTAATTTCATGGACATTGCAGGGGTGCCAAATTGCCTGTGTAAATGCATGTATCCGTGCTTGCTTTTCTTAAAAAGTTTTTATGGCATGCAGGCCACCTGACTGCAAGAAGCGACGTATACAGTTTCGGAGTAGTTCTTCTGGAACTACTGACAGGAAGGAAGTCAGTTGACAAGACCAGACCCAGCAAGGAGCAGAGCTTGGTGGATTGGGCTCGTCCAAAACTGAATGACAAGAGAAAGTTGCTGCAAATAATTGACCCAAGACTGGAGAATCAGTACTCTGTAAGGGCAGCACAGAAAGCCTGCAGCCTGGCATACTACTGTCTGAGCCAGAACCCAAAAGCAAGGCCCCTGATGAGTGATGTAGTTGAAACTCTGGAACCTCTACAATGTAGCAATGATGGTGCCAATGGAGTTTCATCATCGTCACTGACCCCAACCCTAACAGGCAGTGCCAATGCTTTCGCAATGGGAGGGGTCCCTGATTACCGGATGCGTCGGAGATTCACCAACAATGTTGGTCCCGGTTCTAGCTGTCGGTCTCCTAATCCAAATTGCTCTCCTGGTGGCCCTGCCGCGTGCAGGGTCAGATAAGCGATGTCACCTTCTATGTATTTTGTGTGCCTTTTCGTCTCCATCCATCTTTCTAAATGACAGCATCTGATTGTTAAGTCACGAGTGGAATTTCTTTCTGTTGTAGTTGGTGTACATTCTATCATCTTGACCCCCAGCCAGCTGTTAGTTGCTGCTTGCTAACTTGTTGCCCGTATCAATTTTCTAGCAAAGTTTGCACAGCAATAAGAATTGCCAAACGAAAGCAGTTTTTCTTATCTACCAATGTGTTGAGGAAATATCCTCGAGTTAATATATACATTTAATTAAGAGTCCCCTCATACCTAACTGTAGCTTGATTAATAATAATGTCATGATTTTCCCTCTCGGACTGTTTGGATTTGGATGCCACAACAGTTAACGGATGCTGAGGAGAACCAACGAGCATTGGAAATATTGTGCCTATCACAACCATCTAGTCTCTAGCCCTTCTTTTGATGGTCTCATATCTGGGGCCAGGCAGTGTTGAGTTGAAAGCTTTTTGTGAGGAGGCTTATGGAGTGATCAAGCTTCCAAAATTATCGAATGGCCAACCGCTTTTGACTCCATCATTGGCTGTGCATGATACCGTATAATATAACTCTTCTCCACAAAATTACTCCTCTCTCCGTCTATGTATGCAGGTACACGCACAGCTTTTGCTCTGTGGCCTGTCAGTCGAAGCCAGCATTATTAATATTAGCAATCCTTTTGTTGATCATTAGTCCAGCTGGTAAGTTGGTTTCTGAGCAAGTTTTCAATCTTTATCTTGACTCACTATATATAGACATGGAGTTGGTTAATCTTTCACAGCAACTACTATATTGGCAGTGGAGGCTTCTCCAGTGAGCACATCGTTAAGTACTGCTGCAGGAGGATCCCGGCCTATGGAGGCAACGGCAATTGGAAGAAAGGGAGATGTTGATTTGTGGAGAAGAAGGATGGCTCCTTTCCAGCTGTGTTTGCTATGCAAGTGCTGCGCCGGGGCAGCAACCACCGACTGTGCCTCCTGTGCTACTTTCCTGCTGTGGAATCGATTGCCAACTTCCTAACAAGCCTTATGGGGTTTGTGCTTTTGTGCCCAAATCCTGTTACTGTACCTCCTGTGCTACTGTCTAGCTCACTACTTTTCCATGTATATAAATTCAACCATCTTCAATTAATTAATCTTTTATTATACATCGAAACCTTAATTTACTCCATGGCTCACTTTAAGTATTCATACTTCTGCTTGTGGCCAGTCATTTTGGTCTGTACAATCTTCATATTTTTAATTGGTTTCATGCATTGATATATATATATATATATATATATCGAAGCTGGAGGAATCTTATAAAGTTGCAAACAAAGAACAATCAAAGGCATGAGCAGGTCTCGAGCCTATTAAAGACCAAATCTACTCAAGATGCTAAAATTTTGAAGATCAAAGAGATAGTCAGTGGAATAACTGACCAATAAAATTCCTTACTACACAGGATACAATCGAGTATTGTGGAATGTGGTCTCATGAAAGATTCCAAGGACCTTCATCGTGGGTTTTTTTGCTTTAAAACCTGGTTGGTCAGGTGAAGAAGAGTAACACTCCTATAAAAGAAATAGGGAATAAAAGAAATATTTCCTAAATTTCTTTCTACTTTGATTCACAAAAAAACTATAATTGTAAGCTTGGATTCATTGATTCTAGGGTAATCTTAAGCAAAAAATTTATATTCTTTTGAGCTCTTATTAGAGTTTATTTCTATGTTTTTGTTTGTTTGTTCTTTTAAACATTAAACATTTTATTGAAATTAATGTTAGCTTTGTACACTTTAATCATGTTTATACTGTCTTCTATTTTGTTTAAGCTAAATGTTTTTACAACTTGATTTCATTTATTAAAATCCAAATATTTTGTTTTAGATTTTTGTTTGCTGGTCGCAAATAATCTCGGATAGTACTAAGCATGTATGAATTCAATGAAACAAACTTTGGATTTCTACTTGATGATATAGTGTAGTGAAATGACCACATGTGATTAAGACTACCAAAACTTCAAAGATATTTTTCATCTCTTTAATTTTTCATCTTTTCATTAATATGTGAAATGACCACATATGTGATTAAGTCTACTTCGTTTTACTTAGATGATATAACTCGATATTGACATTAAATTATACTAGGAGTCTTGGGGGTCACTTGGTAAGAGTTTATTGAGGCTTTGTGTGTCAGGTTTAGTGGTCAACAAGGTCTACTAAAGGATCTTATGGAGCTAAGACAAACTGACAACTTAAAAGCAATCATTCAAGATTTTGATACACTTTAGAATTTGGTAAACATTAGTGAAAAACAAGCTATGATGTTTTTTATTGGGTGACTAGTGTTAAAAATCAAGAATTTGGTTAAAATGTTTGACTTTAAAGCTCTTAAACAAGCCTATAATCTTGCTTGTATGCAAAATAATACCTTAACCTATAGAAGATCACAATACTATTTACATCAAACATACCACAAATATACCTTTAAACCATGACTCAAACTAACCAATCCAAAAAACACACCACAACCATATTCAAGAAACACAATACCCCTAAACTTAAACAACCTAAAATTACCTCAAAATGGTCTATTACCTATAATAACACGCCATCCCACCTTGAAACCAACCAAATAAATAAGAACCTGAGATTTAAAGTAAAAAAGAGCTAAGAGACTATTCTTATAGTGTGATGAGAATTTTGTTACATGACATAAATGCAAAAATAAGAGATTGAAAACCTTGTGCTTGATGGAAGATGATGATGATGTTCAAGACATAAAAGGTGAGGGAAATGAAGTTGTACATGAATCAATTACTCCTCACATTTCTCTTAAGGAACTATCACACAACAATGATGTCTGTTAAGAGATACAATACAATTACCATTTGGCTTTAACTGGTTAAATGAACTTTAATGTAATGGACTTTCTCATTCACCTTTTTGTGTAGTTTTATCACTATTATTACTAACACCTGTTCTCACTAAATTTTCATGATGTGTGCTCATTCCAATAGGAGCTAAGTGAATAATTTTATTCATATATAAGAAACTCATGCTCTTATTCATTGAAAGTGAACATTTTAATTGTCCTTTAAGGTATGATCATTTTGATGATACCTTTGTTTAGATTATGGTATTAGCTTTAAAGGAGGAGAGAATAAAGTTTCTCCAGTTGATGTTTTCTAGATGGTTGACAAACAAACTTCACATGTTTTATGATATGAACCAATATTCAACTTATACTCATTGAAAGATTTTTAAAATCTCAAGACTCAACTGCATTCATGAAGTTGGAAAATATTTAGTTTAAATTTGCTCGTCTCATTAAGTCTATGGGCAAGTAAAAGAAATCATACTCATTTATAGTGATCTAGTTGCTGCATAACTTTTCCTAATTATTAAAGAGTTATTAAAGCTCTAACGGAGCATATATGCTAATAACTATAGAAAGGACCATAACACATCCTATTCTAGGAGTGTTTTTGTTATTTGCCATTAATGATGATTAACAATGTCAAAAAACCATTTTTAAAAAAAAACTATCAATGACTTTTTGATCAGTTCTTAACATACATTATTATTGATGAAAAAACTTAGTTTTTCACTGTAACAATGAACAATGAAAAGCTAAACCTCCTTTCACTTGGATTCTCAAAAAAATTTAAGGATTTCTTTTTAATTTCTAACTTTTTTTTAATTTCATCCTCCAATATTAGGTTTACTAGGTACAAGGTTTCGTGACTTATTTTGATTTGTTTTCGATGAAGTTACTTAATATCATGATCTAAATCATGAGTTTGCCAAATTAACTATGTTAAGAATGATATTTTTTTTTGTTGACTTTTTAATTAATTTTTTTTTTCAGTTTTATTTTTCAATATTGGATTAATTGAAAATTGAACTCTATAATGTTTTCTCATTTATTTTCTGTATAGTTATCATGGTTTTTTTTATCCAGATTAACTCAAGTCACTTTCCTCCTTTTTAATTCATTTTCAATTAATCTTTCAAAATTGAGCTGATTGGGAATTATATATATATATATATATAGTGAGGTTATCTTAGTCTTATGTCTTAAGTACTTGAGTTTTTTTCTCTCCCTTTTCTAATCGAATCTTTTTGAATTTCATCCTTTAATACTAGGTTAACTTGAATTTAGGATTCATAATTTGTTTTTTTTTTTTTTTTTTTTTTTTGCATTCTATGAGGTTATTATTGTCTATGATCTAAGCCACAAGTTTAATCAAAAGACTCAAGTTGATCCTGATAGTTTTTGTGTCCTTTATTTTAATTGATTTTTAATCTAACCCTTCATCTTTGGATTGATTGAGAGTTGAATTTTATAATTTATTTTGATTTTGCTTTTTGTATGGTTATCCCAATCTTATGATCCATCTTTGATAGGTTAACCCTAGTAGACTCGATATACTTTTTTAGTTAAATTTCGTGTTCAATTTTATCATTAAACATTGGATTGGTTAAGGATAGAGTCTCCTACTGTTTATAATATTGTAATTAACACCTGGGCTTTGGACCTTAGGTGCATTTTATGGTCCATAAAAGTGTTATATGATACTTCTTCTAGATATTAACCATTTTAACGATCTTTATAGCCATTTTAATCATGAAATCCATATGTTCAACAATAAATGTTGCTTTCCTTTCGTGAAGAGCTATGAATAGAAACATGAGGTGAAACTAAATTGGATCTTCCTTTTTTTCAACTACATGATGCAACAAAGCTTTAATATGTTGTGTAATTAAATTGTATCTGTCCTGGTGGAAACAGCTCAAAAGTCAGATTATACATAGAAGTAGACGATCCAGATTTGGGTTAATTAATTTCATGCACCTGCTACTAAATTTTATAATATTTGCATCCTGTTCTTCGTTAGTTAAACATATCAAATTCTTACACACAGAAACATTCTTGTCTTAAGAGATGCCGGTCTCCAATGTTTAAATATAATTAGATCTAAACCAGCTTTCTGTAATTAATTAAGAAAATGACATCAATATATGAAGTAGATGGAGAGAATGTGATCCCACAATCACCTAGTGCTTTCGTGACTCAAAACATGGGGCACTAAACCAAGTTGCATGATTAATAAAGTGTAAAACCAAATACTTTACAATCACCACCTCTGGTAGTCAAATTGTTAATGCACGATTCAACTGACGAGCACTACATTCCAGCCTTCTCCCTGTTCTTATTCGAAATGGGTTTCCTGAGAATACCATGGACACACCAATACTATCCAAGTCCTGTGAGAATCGGGACAGACGGCAAGAAAACAAAGGAACACACCGAGTTCTTGTTACGTATAGGGTGGAGTGGCACTTTAATTAGTTCCTAGGTTTTGATTTCAGGGCTCTAATGAATTGGAAATCACAAGGTGGAATCTATAATATAATAGATATTCACAAATTTTGTGACGAGAGAACCAAAATTTTCATTATCACGACAAATGGGTCGTCACGGGCTGTATTTTGCATGGACTTGGAGGCAGGCAGCCAGCTTGATTATTATTTAATTATAGAGGGTGGAAAACCATTGTAGTCTTAGGGCCATGCACGATCGATAAATGAGAATTAAAATAAGATGTTTTTCACGATGCCATGGGAAATAAATGCACGATCAAAACAGTGTCCCAATCCCAGAATTATGCATCTCCAAGTCCAACTACTTCCTAATTCAAAGGATCGGGAACTTTGCTCCTGTTTTAACAAGAGAAAGAGATTATTAACAAGGAAATTGGTATGAGACTGTGCTTGCTATAAAAAGAATGGTAGGAGATAGTAAGATGGTGCAGGGGAGTGTTTATGGGGGAATGAATGGAGGTACGGTGATTGATTACATAGGCTGGAAATATCCAGCAGAAGGATGGATCAAACTCAACGTAGATGGGTGTAGTAAGGGCAACCTAGGGTTGACAGGTGCGGGAGGAGTGATGCGAGACCATATGGGGATTTGGATAGGAGGATTTGCAAGAAATATTGATATTTGTTTGTCCGTAACTGCGGAGCTATGGGCTATCTATGCTGGGTTGCAACTTACATGGGATAAAGAGTTTTGAAAAGTGGTTTTGGAGTCAGACTCCATGGTGGTAGCGAGGCTTATTAAGGCTGGTAGTGGAGGGGTGGATAGAAACTATAATCTTATTAGGCAAATTAAAACTATGTTGGGTAGGGAATCAGAAGTTGAATGTTTATAGGGAGGCCAATTATGTGGTTGATTGGTTGGCTAATTTTAGTTTAGCTAGAGATTTGTTAGATAGGGGATCGGATGTTATAACCGATCCTCCGTCAGGCATTTATACTTTGCTGTATTATGACCTTATTGGGTCTACTATTCCTCATTCGATTTAGAAGGGCATAACGCCCCGATCAATACAAAAAAAAAAAACAAGAGAAAGAGGTCAATGTCAACCAAGCAAACTCTTTTATTGATGATGACGGAGCTCATGCCAAATTGTGAAAATGCCCTTCTCGTATAATATTTATTAGTGATATGCAAAGATACCTTATTGTACACATGTTGTATGATATGACTCAAATTAATTCATATTAAATTATGTTTTATTCTATCCGGAATGGAATGACAGGTATATCCTATTTTTATTTTTAAACCAAAATAAATTAGTGTAGATTTTATCTCGCTCAAGTTCTCGTTTCTTTCCGTAAATTTCACCAAAATCCTAGAAAGATCTAGTTCTATTCTTGTCGTTTCGTTTTGGCCAAATAATTTTTTTTCTAAAAAAATATTGTTTAGTTTTACGGTATCAATTATATCTTCAATATGATTAGACCGAGATTTTATATGGACTCTCCTAACATATATTTATATTTTGGGTTAAAATTTTAGTGCAATTAAAGTTTAGAAAGACATTGTGAGACTACCAATGATGTTTTTATAATTTTGTTTCTAAAAGTTTATTTTTTTTTTCCAATTTCATTTTTCAACAATCAGTTTATTGAGATTTGAATTTCATAATTTTTTTAATCTGCTTTATTTCGAGTTATTATAATCTCATGACTCGGTCATGAATTTAAAAAGATTAATTCGGTTGATCTAGATCGATCCAAATTATGAAAGAAAGTATTGATTATGGTAAGAAAGTATTTTTTACTTGATGTTTTTTTTTTAAAGTAAATTCTATTGAATGCTAATTTTAAAATTTATTCTAAAAAGTAAAAAAATAATCATACCTTTTTAGAACTTTACTATGTATACTCTGTAGTCGTTAATAAATAAAGAGCCACGATCTTCTATTTATCCTTAATTATATTAAAGAAACAAGTCAGCTACGGGCACACTCGGTAGCATATTTTATACATAAAAGAGAGGGACCTCACGGAGGAGAAAGCCACTGAGCTAGCTAGACATTCATCCGAGACAAAGGTCTTTGTTTCCACCCCCCACGTACTTATTTTTGCCCATCATCATAATCCCAAGTTTCAGTATAAAACAAAGCACGATTCCCCATCTTGCACAATATATAACTGCATATTTGCGTTGCGTTCATCACCTTCCGCGCGCTTCGATCTGCTACTTATCCTTAATTATATCAAATACTCAGTCCGTCTAATTAATAGATTCGTTTGAAAGCGCACCATGTCCAGGATTCATCCTTCTGATCAGAGTAGATGCCATGGCCATTTGCTGTTTAGAAATCACAAAGGCGGGAGGAAGCGGCCACTTCATGATGACGATGATAAACACAGAGACCTGCAGGTAGCAGCTTCATCTGTAATGCTCACTGTGTGGAAGAGATCCAGCATGAGCTTCCAGGGTACCGATGGATTCACTGTCTTCGATCCACATGGAACATTAGTTTTCAGAGTTGACAATTATTCCAGGAAGAACGGCTATGGTCTGGTCCTCATGGACGGAGTTGGCAATGCCTTACTTTCCTTGAAACCCAAGGTACGCACGCACGCGTGTATATAGATCAATGAAATATTATTCCAGCTAAATCAAAACTTGATTTCTGCTGCTGATGCTAACAGATACTAAGCATGCAATACCAGTGGAGAGCGTACCGGGGAGATCAAGACGGGTGTGAAAAGGCCAACGTATTCTTCATGAGGAGCCCATCTGTGCTTTCAAATTTCCAGGCTGCCGGCCGCAAACACGTGGCGGAGATCTTCATGGGGACACATTCAGGTGGTCATCATCAAAGCATGCCGGATCTCAAGATTGAGGGATCATTCCGGTCGAGAGACTGCAAGATCGTCAAGACCTGTACTGGAGAAGTAGTGGCAAGGATATCTAGGAAGCGAGTCATGAACAACCAAGGCAGTCAAAATCGAGATTTTGACACGGATCGGAAAGGGCTCCGAAAAATCGGATCGTAAGATCGGATCGTAAAATCGTAGAAAGATCGTACCCGAAATGTCCGTACAAAAATCGAAAAATCGTAAAATCGTGTGAGAAGAAAAATCGTAAAATCGTGTGAGAAGATAAGAAAAATCGTAAAATCGTTTGAAAAATATTTCTGAATACAAAATAGCATAATTATGGACATAAAACTTAATTAGTTTAGGTTCATACATGATGTAAAATAACTTAATTATGGACATAAACCAACTGTTCTTGAACAGTGGAAAGTTAACTGCCTCGTATTTCCGTGATATACATGACAATCAAAGTCAAGTGGGTTTACAGTTACATGTAATGTGGGCTTACAAGTGGGTTTGCTCTCTAAAGTCCTTTGTGCCAACGCAATTTGCAAGATCAATCAGTTACATTCAAGCACAAAGAAGCCTGTCCTCAGTACCCCAGCCAACTAGTACTTCGGGTACCAAAACATACCTTTAATGCCCTCAGGATCAGGTTCAAATCCCAAATTCTGATAGAACTCTACTACTGCAATGGCAATCAAATATATCCATGTCAAATCCCAGAGTCAATTTATAGTCTAATCCAAATCAAAAGAGAGCATGGTTTCAAGAGTACTAATATTATAAGAGGACCAAAGCTTAAATAAGTGCAATTAGGCAGAATTGATTGGTGCATGCACTTATAGCAGATGGATTGTGATTTCATTCAATTAGTAAATGATTCCAAATCCAATATTGCTTGTTTCCATGCTCTGAACTTTTAACCTTTTCATCTCATAAACCAAGAAAATGAGAAGAAAAGAAAAAGAGGAAAATCTGGAAAAATGCTGTAGCTGAAGTCAAAGCTAGGTCCTACTTGCTATCCATTCCAAATGCCTGCCTTTTTCGTTACACTACTAATGCTCATTCTCTCCCTCTTCAGCCACCAGAATATTTCCTAACATGAATATAAAATCAACGATTCCTGTAGGAAGCATCATCATTCCCATAATCTGCTCTTGTATCCCAAGAAAAAGGCAGGCAGAAAAGTAAAAAAAAAAATCAAAGTTCATTCTCCTCATGCAGAAAACTATGGATGAAAATACCACCATGCATGCATCTATGGACTCAATTGTTGCATAACAGAAGACAGTATGTTCTAATTATCTGCATCAGCAAGTCAGCATATTTATCTATGAACAAGTAACATGGAGTATACCTGATAGCTGGGATCAACAAGAACATCCCAAATTGTAGCATTGAAGGCATGATCAGATGTAGCGCGAGCCATGCCAATTAGCTTCTTTTGCTCATTCCCCTCTGTCAAATAACTTCTCCAAGTACACTAAGATGTTTACAAAATAATTTTAGATGTGGAAATAAGCTTAATTTTAACTTAACAAGATCATTTACATGAAACGGGATGACTTGCAGTATATCTACTACTTACCTGATCCAGGTGATTTCTGTATAGAATGCAATGTGGCTACCATGTAGCTATTTTTCAAAGCTGTAGCTAATTTTGACAGTGGCCTTCTAGGCCAGCCCACCTGTTAAGCAATGATTTTAGTTGTTTTATTGATTTTGGATTTCGAAAGTATATTACAAAATAAAAATGTTTTACCAATAATTTAAATGGTGATCCCTCAAAATTAGAAAGAAAGCAGGCACATTTCAAATGTGTGATGTGAGTAGCAATCAACCTATAATAGTTCATTGAATCGATTGTCCTATATCTTCCATTCATTGAAAGTTGGCCTACTTCTGTTATTTTAACCCAGTATGATAGCATCATTTTAGACTCTTCAGAGTATCTTAATTAAAAAATGAAGAGAAACAAAAAAAACTAGCTAAAATTAAGAGGAAAGAGACAAACCAGGATCTTCAGAGTATCGTTCGGAGCGAGAATAGGATGGAGATTCACGGTGGACCTCTCCAGGCTCGTAATTGCTACCACCGGCGCCGAGAAGGATGAGAACAACAGCTGGGTCCTGACGATTTTGGGGGTTTTGAGCTGAGAAGAGAAGAGAAGATTTTGGGGTTTAGGGCTGATGATTTGGGTGTTTTGTGCTGAGAAGAGAAGAGAATTTCGAGCTGAGAATTTCGTTCTTTGGGGAAGAAGAGAACTGGTTTGCCGGTGTGCCGTGTGTGTGAAAAATAGAAATGAAGAATGAAGAAAGAAGAAAATGACGCTGCGCAAAATGAAATATGAAGAACGCGTAAAATCGTTCCGTTTTTTACGAGTTTACGAGTTTAAGCGATTTTTCTACGAGTTTGACCGAGTTTGACCGGTTTTCGGTTTTTCTACCGGTTCAACCAGGTTTCCGGAGCCAACTCGTAAAATCGTACGATTTTGCGAGTTGGCTCGCGATTTTGACTGCCATGTGAACAACACTACGGTTTTACTGAGCGATGATGTGTTCAGCTTGGTGGTACACCCTGGTTTCGACACACACCTTATCATGGCTTTTGTGATTGTATTGGATCGCATCAGCAGCAAGCCTTTCTCTCCTTTTTTGTGCTCTTAATTATTTATATATGCACTCAGACCCATCTTGTGATTTATATATGCATAAACCAATTATGTAAAACACGAAACAGAACTCAAAACTAATAATGTTCTCCACTGCATTTCACAGTCATGCTCTTTCCTTGAGTCATTGACTCAAGATTTTGATCACGATTTTCTCGCATATAAAGCATAATATACGGGAGCGAGTTTTTTCCAATCCTAAGCTGAGAAGTCCATGAAATGAAAAGATGGATTCCCATGAAAAAGGGGGCACATAACTTGAGATTGCAGCCGATAGGTAAATCCTGAACTCATCGTCAGGCACAATGACCTTCTTTCAAGGTCATTAAGGGCCCTATTTTATAAGGGTATCGGTTTTTTTACCAGCAATTAGCCACCCATATTTCCATCGCCCTCTAGCAGCTAACTTGAGTTTATATTTTATGTATCCTTGAGAACCATCACACCAGGCGGACTACCTATTTCGATAGCAGAGCGAACTTGATTTAGAGCATCTGATCCGGGTCCAAGTTTCAAATGGATTTCTCGAATCTACACCCGAATTATCTACCCGATTCTAACCGGCTCAAGCCCAGCCCAAACTAACAAAATTTTAGCAGAAAAATGTTTCACACCCTCGATCAAATAATTTTTGCCAATTTGGCAAAGGTCCTAAAGTTAAATCTACGCCCCCATCCATCAAGGTTTGATAGTTAATTTACAAACTCCTAGACTAGCAAGGGGACCAAGAATGAGCAATGCGCAGAATTTCATTTCTTCAAAAACTCAACAATCCAAATCCTCAATTTTGCTTTCAGTGTCCTGGATCTAATTCCGAGAGGGGTGTTTAAACAGTAACAAATAAAGATACAGATCATTTGCCTGGCAAAGAAGCAAATAATGGCATGTGATCTCGACCACAAATCACAACCTCATACGTCTGCATGTGATGTTACTACTCCGGTAACTTCTTTACAGCGGCACCACTAACTAAATAAACGCTCGGTCAACATCCCTTAAGGCTTGGTGTAGACTCAATCACCAGATACATAAGTTTTATCCTCATAATACATCCTCTCACTTTCTGCCTTCTTCTGATTACGTTTCTGCATAGAAAAGATACACTTCTGTGAGCTTTGACCAGAACAAGCACAAGCTAATACGCATCTAATAATCCGTATAGCTCCAAAATGATCTCCCAATCTTAAAAATCATTTTGTTCTTGTGAGTATATATCTCTATATTCAAAAGACTCATCTACAATTTGTCAACAGAAGATTGCATGGTAGGGGAATAGGTGAACCTGATAAGCTTCATGATTTGATACAATCCTCTTAATTATCGTGGTAGTTGTGATATCCAAAGGGCTATCCAAAACTTGGAAGATATCCATACTGATTGGCACAGCATAAGGATTGTCTTTTTCCTATAAAGGCCAAAGAGAAGCGTGTAAGCAACTTTTCTTAACTAGTAGGTGATCGTGTATTTTCATTCCTACTAAGCTTCTAGCTACATGTATGATTTACCTTCAGAAAGTCATTGTTCTCAGCAACTGTCCCATGGACAACTGAAGAGATGTTGAAGGTTGTGATCTGCAAATTTGCATGAAGTCAAGAAAAATCAGCTAAAAAAGACTAAACAAGAAAAAGTTGACTAATCAAAATATCACCATAATTATGGCAGAAAAAGAGAGAAGAAAAGGAATAACAATCATAAAAGGCATCACACATCTGACTTAACACTGGTAGTGACTACCAGAGCAAAAACATTCTTAAGCACAACGCGCCAAGAAATATGATTGAACAATCTGAGAACTGCTAAGAGTCAGATTTGCAAGTTTTAAGGCAGTTTGAGGTCTGCTTCCCTTGGGAAAGCAAAGACCAGATGGAAAGTAATAACAGATCACTTATTTATTCCACAAATGGAAAAACAAGAAGAATAAATTAATAACATACTAACCATGTCTTTAGATACTTCCCATGGAGCACCTATAATCACCTCATCCACATATTGACATGCCAACACGCTTAAACTTCTTTCATGAAGATTCATAATAGGACGGTGTGCTCCTCTTTTAGCACTGCAGAAACCATCCGGGAATCTCAGATATTTGTCAACTAATTGAGGCTTAAACAATTACGCATTAAAAAGTAAAATCCATGAAAGATTCTTCATAGAATATAGAATTCTACCACTATCCAGTTACAATAATATTGTTGTAGCTTTCCTGAGAAAAGTTCAGCACTATACACTATACATAAATATGATGACTCTGAAGACAACTTTTAACAAGCTACTGAAGCTCAAGGTCTTTCAATTTCTATACATAGTAGCGCTATAATTCCAGGCACCATCAAAGATAAACCTAAAATCAAGCAGTCATTTAAAGAGAATTTTTAGAGTTACTGAAACACAAGATCATCCAAGAATTTCTCAATAGTAACAGGTGAAGCCAAATATTATTGTAAAGCTTCCAAGTGTATCCATAAAATATTTCCTCAAAACTCTGTATTCTTCCCTCAATGCTAAATACCTGCAACCATAGATCGGGCGAGCAACCAAATTCAAATTTCCAGAGCAAGTGCTTGACACAACTGAAAGGTAGAACTATAGCCTAAATGTAGGCTAAACAAAATTTTAGGTAGATCCATGGCCTAACCATTAGATATATATAATAAATCTCAAGTTTGTGCAAGGTAGCTTGTTAAGATTTGATCAAGGGGAGTAAAACAATCCAGTACAAGAGCAGTGGAAGTGGATGAAAATGCAATGACCAGATTTAAAAAATAGTTTTAGATATGATAGAAGTGGCCAGACAAACTCAGCTTGCTAGATAAGCATAAATATTGGTTTGTGCGTGTATATCTGTCAATGTGTTGTGTATGAATCTTTCAACTATTATGTTTTCCTTCTGCCATTCACATGCCTGTAGTATTTCATATATATTATTCTAAAGCTTAAGTTTTGCCCATTCACATAAGAGAAGCACATACCATGTTGTGGCCTTATCCGCATTTGCCACTTGCAATGAGAAGCGTGGATGTAAAGGTGCTGTCTCTTATAAGTGCATAGAAAATGAATCTAATCTGGACTATCATTGTGAATAGTGTGAGTTATCAGAATTTTCAAATGTTTGATGCTCAATAAAGAGATGGTAAAATGTGAAAACCTAAAACAATAGCCAAGAAACCCAAGCCTTTTTGAAACTGAAAAACAGCATGTCTGCCTGCAAAGAATAAATACGTGAAGAATTATAATGAATTCATCATTTTGTACTCAATTTCAAAAGGTTGATGAAGTTGACTTGTTCTACGATTGAATTGAGAAGTTTTTAAAAAACCTTGAAAATCATACAGTTTTAAATCGCTCACAGAAAAAATGAATTCAAGAAGAATGTTGATGGGGCCAACTTCTTGACAACTAAATTTCCATATAACAAGTGAATCTAACAAATATATGAAACGGGCAATGTTGAAAACCTCCACCTACTTCTTTATTGTTTCGAGTTCCACTTCTTAAGAACCAAAGTATTCCTTGAAGCCTTAGAATTTTGATACAGTTAGAGAGGGGTGTGATGAGATATCTGACCCGAGACATGGTTGACATGTCTGTATGATCTATAATAATGGGGAATAGACCAACTCTTGTATTTTTGGATTTTATTTAGGTTTATTTGTTGATCTTGATTTAGTTGTTGGAGATTTTAATTAGTGGACTATAAGACCAATTGTTTGTTCTAGTTAGGATTTTAATATTTATATGTTATTTTTCCAAATGTTAGATAAATTTTTTTATGAATTGCATAAAATTTGTAGAGTGGCAAACTTTTCCAACCCATTTTTTCTCCTTTTCAACTTTTTCTTCTTTTTCTTCAACCTCTTGTTTTTAGCTTCTTCTTTTCTTTTTTCTTTAGCTTTAAATCTCTTTCATCCTGCATCAGGTACTTGGGAAAATCTGGCAGTTTCTTTAGAGCTGATTGATCCACTCCAATTAAATTTCTTAACAATGATGAGATTCACTCCAATTGGATTCTAGCAAGATGTCAATTCTACTATTGATTTAATTGAATAAGAACTACTGAAATACAATTTGACCACTAAATTGACTGAAATTTGTTGTTAAAAAGCAGTAATACTAAAAACAGATTGAATTAATGATCATAAAAATGGGTAGCGTTCCAATCTGTGTTACTAGCCACTTCATTCCTATGATCTTTCGAATAAAGAATGAGTCTCACTAATTGTTTCATGTCATGATAGACTTATTGAATCCTACAGTTCCTTTCATATTCAGGAATGTTGTTTTTTACAAGTTTTATAGTTTTCACAAAGCTTCCATATTTCTTGCCCAGGGTTGGTGGGAAACACAATTATGGGCATTGCAAACCAACACTGACAATCAACATTCATAGTCCATTCACCAGTGTCACAGAAAGCTGTGAAGCGTTGCCCATTCAAATCTTTTAAATACCATAAGATTAAAATAATTAGCATCTTTTCCTTGTTCACTTCCATCTCAACATTTTGTATGGTGCAGAAAATCACCTTCCTGGTTTAGAATTGTTAGTCTCACTCAACTTATATTATACGTCATTACCCACTCATCTTAAAATAATTAGCATCTTTTCCTTGTTCACTTCCATCTCAACATTTTACTTATATTATACAGTAATGCCATGAAGTTTACCTATTTATAACTTTCAGTCTCCATTAGAGGACATCAATGTCCCTAGAGTGTTACAAGAGGCTATTTTCTAGCGCTTGAAGAAGATTGCTTCCCTTTTTCTTTTTCAGCAAATAAGCGTATGGCACATAATATAAATATATAAGCAGCAAAGTAAATTCCAAGAAAGCAAAGACAAATAGGGTGTAAAGATATCATAACACAAAGCACTACCTGACTATCTGATCACTGTGTATTCCAACAAGAAGAAAATCTCCAAGTGCTCGAGCAAGCTTGAGAATCTAAACAATAGATAACGGTCATCATTCACATAGAGGCACACACCACTCACTTTAGCCACCTAAGCTTAGCCAGATGAAATGAACTGGACAACCCTTTGCACCATATCATACAATCTAGGACATTATCTTCTACTAGAAAAAAAGAAGAAGCTTTCTTTCCAATCTCCTAGTCACAAATTACTGTGATTTCTCTAATTAATTTATTTTTTTAACAGTTAACGTAATTTGAGTAACCAAAAGTGCAAGGCATAAGGATGTTTCCCTTGTTTCAGCACAAAGTGGTGCCACTTTTAACATATACCTCATCTATCAAGGCATCCCTACCTTTTTGCGCTTGCTTTTGAACCCATTCCCCTATGTTTTCCAAAGCCAACACCAGGTTCGTATCATAACTTCACTTTATAGCATTCTTGAAACATAATGCTCATGAATCAGCAAACATCAAACTAGGAGTGTTTAAAAAAATTGGTCCTTCTGTAATATTTACATTATTTGACCTAGCCCGACCTATCAAGGTCAGATGATGTGGATATTACAAATGATAGTAAGTAAAAAAAAACTAAGAAATTAATGTCACAGATCAGGTGGCGGGTCAGGATTTTTAAAATCCGATCAGCGAGACCTATCATTTGTAATACCTTTTTTGTATTTATATTTAATAGTGTGTATTGAATATTTATTTTATTTTATTTAGAAATGTATTGACCTCAAAGTTCTTGTTAGTGAGCTTTGTATTATATTTATTCAATGTAATAAAAAAAAGACTTGTCTCTTTGTTGGGGTGGTAACTAGAATTTAGTGGTGGTGTAAGGTATGAAAAACATATTTAATATTAAGGGTGTATGAAACCTACAATACATGTTCTAAGGTTCGCCTCTAAATATCGACCTATGAAAATTAACAATACAATCCCAACCTGTGAATATTTGTAATATCTACAAAAAAATTAGCTCAATTTGATACATCCAAAACATATCAATTTTTCTAACCTCCAAGCCATTATTCATCATGTTCCATTTCTTGTCATGCATGACAAACTAGCATCAACATATTACAGTTTTAATGCCTCTAATTTAAAACATTGGGTTCAAAATGTTTCTCCCAACAGCCTCATTTGAAAGTTTCTTTATATTGGTTTATCCATGAAAAACAATGGTGATCAGCCACCAACATCATCTTAAACATGATTCTCTGACATATCAATGCTCAGAGTAAACAACACAAGGCTCACTCCCCCAACCCCCAGTGTAAGGATGACATACCTTTTTTCTTAAACTATTAAGAGGATGATCACAAGCATGTAAAGGTAAGAAAAGAAAGTGCAAATGAATAATAAAAAGATGCACTTCACACATAACTGGGGAAGAATAGCTAGGAGTAGAAGTCAGTGGTAGATTGAATGTATTCCATAGGAACAGGAAGAAAAGTCTGAAGTCCAAAAAATTAGCCACTTGTATCTTAAAAGGCACGGACATGAGAATAAACAGGAAAAGCATAACATACCTCGACATGTCCAGCATGGAAGAGATCAAACGCACCATCAATATACACTATGCGAGCATCCTGCCCTGGCCCCTGAAATCACATGTGTAGAAAATTGGTTGAGAAATGACACTGTGGATATCATAATATTTGCATAAAAACAACAGAAATTCACTTAGAATATGGAGAGACCCTTAAAGATGAGTTAGGAATAAATCTTGTTTCATTGTTATCAGTAAAGTAATCCACTTTTACGATAGAACTTTTCCAGATTCTATTTGAACAGATGGTGGATATCAGGTAACAAAGGTCCTAGATTTTGCGAGAGGCACATAAGTTGCACAACAAACGAGGACTCAAGTGCCTAATGCTTGTTTAAGATGAAATGAACGTCACCCAGTTAGTTGCAGAACATGATTCCACACGGGAAAAGGGGGCAAATTTTACCGGCTCTTGGCAGCAATACACGATAAAGTGCAGCAAGCAAGGAATCACTAAAGATGTGAAATACTAATAATGAAATTACTTTTATTGGCAGAATGATGAGTAACTAATCGGATACCTTGTCATTGGAGAATTGTACAATTCTGCGTGAAGTAGGAAGGAAATGAGAAACCCGAGTTTCACTTCCAGATCCACCGTCCTCAAATTTCTGGCTGTGCCCGTGGCTAAACTGCCTTTGCAATGACGAATGATTGTGGCTGTCACTAATGGATCTCTCTCGAGTACACAGAAGCATACGACCTGTTTATTCACAACAGCAACAATAATAATTCCATGAGATTATATATATATATATATATATATATATATATATATATATATATATATATTTTTTTTTTTTTATAAAAAAGAGAGAGATAAAGATAGATAAATAAATTACCAACGATATCCGTGCTGGAAACGCCTTCAGTGCGCTTAATCTGTTTGTAACGGCCAGCTTTCTTAGCGAGCGCATAAGCATCGGTGCCATCAGGGAGGACGCAAGGATCATCGCCGTGAATAATATAATCAATATTATATTCATAAAAAAGCTTCTTCATGAAGTCTTCAGTAATAGCATATGGCGCATCTGAAATCACCTCGTCCACCCATTTCACCGCATTCACCATAATCATCCTCTCGTGGACAGGTGTCACTGGAGGACCTTTATTGGCTATAATTTCGTCGTCGCTAACAACGCCCACCACTAATTGATCTCCGAGGGCGCTTGCTTGGCGGAGGGCGTTGCAGTGTCCGTAGTGCATCATGTCGAAACAGCCGTCCATGTACACTCGAATTGGCTTCTTCTTCTTCTTCATGTTTAAAGATAATGACAGATTAGACCTCCATTCGGCGCCGGACTTGAGATATAGTCCTAGGAGGTATACGCCAACCGCAACCACCAAACATGTGGCAACAATCTTTACCTTCTCGGGATGCAGTGCATTGTCTGAACCACCATCAGCTCCACCTCCACCCATTGCTTTTATTTTTGCTTGTTTTCGAAAATAAAGAAAAAATAGGTTTGTAATATTCTAACGTCTCTCTCTTGATGTTTCATCTTCATTCCGTTTCGCTCTCCTCTTCTTTTCCCTAATTGGACTATGGGCTTTGTTCGGTTATAAAGACAAATCCAAAAGGCATTTCATTGGGATTACGGGCCCACAAATAAATCCCTTGGGCCTCATCTTTCATTGGTCTGTTTTACGCAAGAGCCCAAATCTACTTTTCTCCCCAAAAAAATAATAATAAATGATTTGAGAAGTCAGCAAAACGAGAGGAGTATTCAATAATAAGCTGAAAAGACAAAAAGAAAAAACAGAAGTAACGCTTGTCAACACTTCTCTTCTATATTTTTAAATTTATTTTTAATATTAGTATTTAAAATTATTAAAAACAATAATTTAAAACAAAAATGAAATTTAATTTTTTAATTTTTTTAAAAATATTCTTAAAACAGGTGAAGTTTATGCTGTGTTACTTTTTTTTTTTGTTTAGAAATGTATAATTTTTAAAAAAAATACTATTTTTAATATAAAAAACAACAACAACATAAACTTAGTAAGTAACTTCCAATTACGGAGAATTGAAGCGAGAAGCGACACAGCCTTACGCTACACGTCGGCTCTTTTAAATTTAATTCCTCAAATATTTTTAATATGAAAATAAAAATATATAAAAATAAAACAAAGGAAAAGGATAAAATGTAAAGAAGGAAAGAAAGAAAAGAATATACCACGGCATAAGAGGGAGGAGGGAGAAGCTTGGACTTGAAATTCACCTTATTAATTGAATTATAATTTTCGATCTTCTTCGATCGAAAACTCGACGCTTTTTTATTTATTTTTGTATAGTAATTGGGCTTGGTTATTTGACTCAAATTAGCAGAAAGTTGCTGTATTTTTTCCTGGAGAGTTGATTAGATTAGAATGGCATCAACAGAGGGTCTGGTGCCGATAACCAGGATTTTCCTGGCATCTTATTACGACAAATACCCTTTTACCCCTCTCTCCGACGACGTTTCTCGTCTTACCTCGGAGATCCGCTCCATTACCTCCGATTTACTTAAGGACTCCCCTCCCTCCTCCCAAGGTTCACTCCTTTTCTTTTCCCTTTTTTTTAAAATAAAATAAAATTATAACAACAATAATGATTCAATTTATTTATTTATTTTGGGTGGGTGGTGATTGAGTTTTAGATGAAAGCTTATTGTTAAAAGAAGCTGAAGGAGAGTCCCCTCATAAAATTGATGAGAATATGTGGAAGAACCGAGAACACATGGAAGAAATTATCTTCTTGCTTCATGAATCTCGCTGCCCTCTGCCTGTAAGCCTCCGTTTTTTTTCATATATTTTGTTTTTACACAAGTTCTCTGCATTATCTTACATTATCTGTTATGTAATTGCTAATTACAGCTTCAAGATGACAGTGAACTCTCTGCTGTTTTTAACAGCATGAGAGATAAGTTTCAGAAGACTTTGAACGTATTGCAAGATTTCCAAGCTGTCAATTCTGATCGTGTGTTCAACACAGGTTATTTCTCCATGCATCAACTGTTTTTCTCTTTAATCTTTCAGAAGAATGCTGCATTGCCAACCTATGTTCACTCATTTGTTCTTTTGAAATGTTTATCTCTGAGTGCAAACCATCTTAAAATGGTGGATTACATGTACTCAATACCAATAATTAGTCTGGATTAAATTTGTAACCGGAAAACTTTTGATATAAATCACTGAACTGAGTTTAATTTGGGAAATCATATTGTACTCTAAAACGCTCAAATTTCATCATTAGATCACTAACTAACTTTGATTTTATGAGTTGAGAGAATAGATGAAACTGTTGACGTGGTCTCTTCTTTCTTATGTTTTTATTTGAGAATTGTTTAAAGATTACCTTGATACAAGCAGGCTGCTTTCCTCTGCCAAAGGAATTGAATTGATTCATCTATTAGTGATAGGCATGAGGACCATAGTTATGCATGGTTTTCATCCTATCTTGTTCATTATTCAAGATACTAAGATGAGGTAAATGGTTTAGGCCACTGCCAGGATTTTTGTACTGGTGTTTGCTAAGGTGTTTTTGAACTTGCTTTAATTCAGTCATGACCTACATGCCTCAAGATTTTCGGGGAACACTTATCAGGCAGCAAAGGGAGCGGTCAGAAAGGAATAAGCAAGCAGAGGTTGATATGCTGGTTAGTTCTGGTGGAAGTATACGTGATCAATACTCTCTGTTGTGGAGACAACAAATGGATAGGTGAGGCACCTTTGTTTTTGTTTTACAGATTGTGGTACTTATGTGATCTGCCCATCTATTTTTGAAGTGGTTTCATTAGAAGATAAGCCGAGAGATCAGAAAGCTTTTTTGTTTTCATTTTGTTAGCTTTTTCTTTTTTGGTTATTTGGAGGATGTCTTATCCTTTGTTGTGTTCCAGCATGACCATTCATATTGTTAAGTATATATTTTTTATTTGTAATAATAAAAACAATGATCGAAGGGGCTATACTTTTCTGACCCAAATATTGTATCCTACCAGGAGGAGACAGTTAGCACAGCTTGGTTCAGCAACAGGTGTATATAAAACTCTTGTGAAGTACTTGGTAGGAGTTCCTCAGGTACAATTCTACCTTCTCCTCGCCTCCCTTTTGGCCTAGGTTGCTAGGTTGTTTGGTTATTATTTTTTTTTTGGTTGTTTAGACAAACTTGCCAACCTGTATCTTTGTTAGCTCAGAGTTAATTGGCTTCAGCCTGTGCGCACACAAATTGTGTGTTTGTGTGCGGTGCACACAGAACTCAACCGCCCTCCCCACTCACACACACAAAAAAAATCCTTATCCCCCTCCCCTTGAGGTTAATGTTTAACTCATTCCCTATAACTTGTACCAAATATAGGTAAAGGAGGTGAAAATTTAAAACTTGACCCCTGTAACAAACATATTCTTTGTCTAGTCTTTTTGGAAGCTGATGGTTGGGAATATCAATTTTGTTTGCCCTGGGCATTTTCTACATACTTAAGCATCAATGCTCACATGCAACTGACGCTATGCCTTCCTTCATCTGATGCAGGTTTTACTAGACTTCATTCGTCAAATAAATGATGACAATGGGTATGCACCTTTATGTTTTTGGAAGTATTTTGTACTCTTCTCTAGATTATTGTATCTGCTCAGTGCCACATGTCAGATAAATAGATTTACAGAAATGATCATGAATCTGGTACGTAATTGATAATGTTAGATCAAAATCTTAAATGTACAGGCCCATGGAAGAGCAAAGACAGCGTTATGGACCATCTTTATACAGTCTAACAGAGATGGTTCTCTTGATTAGACTATTTATTTCACTTGCTTGGGGGAGATTTGAGGCAAAAAAAATGTGGGTAACTTGCCGCCTTTACTGAATTTTCTAATGTTTAGATGTATTATGTTGTAATAAGCTAGATATATGTTTTACTAGCCAGTGCTGTTGTGACATTTTCCATGGGTTGCTTTCCTGCCTTTGTGCTATCATGTATATTTTATCAGAACCAGGGATCAAGTTGCTGTAATGGAACAAGCTGTTGATGTCTACACCTATGAGTTCAGAAGGTTCATCACCTTCATCAGGTATTGCTCCTGCTTCTATTGTGATGGTGGTGATGCTACTAATACAATTATTTATGCTAGCATCACTGTTGCATTAGTTTTTTGATTTTTAATTTACGAAAACCATCACCATCACCATCATCATTTTGCTATCCTATTGATAAATGCTCTTGGAGTTTAACGGGATATTTCTCTTTCCATAAACTAGTGATTTTTTTATCTTCAGAGAAAATAGGTAAAATGTGATGTAGGAGGGGCTTACACAAATCTGCTAATGTGGATTAAGGTAGGGCAAAATTGGAATTTCAGGTTTGTTGAAGGTCAACAAAGATTCTTGGGGCATGTTGACGAAATTTTGTTGAAAGGTTCTCTTAGCTGCCAGAAATTAAGATAGAGTGTAGATTATCTATGGAGACCAACAATCATCAGGTTGGGAGTCAAATTGATGGATCAATTAATGCAGAAATTGTTGGTAAAATACTCAGGAGTTTAGGGTTTTAAGTAGTTCCATGAATGGGTGAAAAAATCAAGAAAATGAGCAAATCTGGAGGCTGACCTGCTACGAACAGCAGGGAGCATTGTCAGGGTTGGAATCTCTTGTATTTTTGGTGTTAGGGTTTTAAGTAGTTCCATGAATGGGTGAAAAAATCAAGAAAATGAGCAAATCTGGAGGCTGACCTGCTACGAACAGCAGGGAGCATTGTCAGGGTTGGAATCTCTTGTATTTTTGGTGTTCCATGATGGAGGAAGACATCAAGATTTAAGTGTAACTTTTTATTGATGAAATGAAGTTATTGTGACATGAGTTGTTAGAGGTGATTCTGATTTAGAATAGAGATGGTAAAAGAACATTTCTTGAGCATAATGATGTAGATATACATTGAAACTTAAGTAAAACATGCATTAATTCATTTACAAAACTCTAAAATATAACAAGAATATGTGATTGTTTGTATTCATTTGGAATTCCCAACGCAAAAATTCTCCAATGATGACCAAAATTGAACATGAAAGAGATGGGGCTTGTATGCCTTGTTTTTTTACTGGTGGAAAACAATGGTTTGGTTTTTAAAAGAAAATCCACTGGGAAAGAAAATTAGGATTTTTTTATTTTAATATGATAGATAACAATTAATGTTTTATGTGATCTATATTAGCTGTGCTCATCTTCATTTGAATGTTTGTATTGTCAGTGAGGTCTTTGCAAATTCCCCCTTCTTTATTTCAGCAGAAGCTGCCGGTGCATTAGAAGCTAGGTAAGTTTTTCAGGTTTTCACCTTCTAATCAGCATCAGTACTTTCAACTCGAACTTTTCAATTTTGTTCTATACAGAAACAATGACTACAAGGAGATAAATGTTCCAGCTGGGAAAACTCACGAGGTTTGTTTTAAGCACTATTGGCAGGATTTCTGTTCATTTTGTGGGAGTGCTTCCATGCATGCATAAATGAATCAAGTGGAAAATAAATCTTTCATATTTGCTTGTTAATTATTCTACACACTTGGGGGGAGGAGCTTCATTGAAATTTGCTGAAAGCATTTTTTCTTTGTGAAATGCATAGCTCTATATTAATCTCCTTCTAGACTTTGTGTCTGCTAGCATATGAACAGGAATTTGTGAGTTCAACTGTAGATTGCACTGGTGAAGTTCATCTGTGTGCCCAGATGACTGGCTTGTTAAAATGTTTTCTCTTTTCCATTGTTTAAATGCAATTCCTGCAGCTATTTTGACTTGCTAATGGTAATGACATTAACTTTCTAGGTTTCATTGTCTGTGGAATCAGTGAACTCATACATTGCTTGGGATTTCAGTTTGATACAAGGCAAAATTAACATGGTAGTATTCTCCAACCATCTCTTCAGCTGGGTTCTTAACATGGATTCTGTTTTTTTGCTCTTTCAATTTTTATCTTCTGGGGTGTTTAGCTAACTAAATTTTTCATCTCGGTAATCTTCTTGTTCTTGCTCTCTATCCTTTCTTTAGAAATTATTTTATCAGGCCTTTTGTCACACTCAGTATTCTGTGAATTACCTAAAGAAGTTGTCATCATGTAGACTACAGATGAGGTTTTCTATTTCAATTGCAACGTTCAGTTTTTGTTTATTGTTTGACTTAGTGGATGCTAACATGATAGTAAGTGGAACTGTCTTTATTCACATGCTAACTTCACCATACAATGCATGTCAAAATGTCAGCAGTGATACCCTTAGAATTTTGTTGATCATTTTTTTTTTTTTAATTATCCTTTTCCTCATTTTCCAAAATTCATATCAAGAACTAAATTGCCTTTTTTTCTCCCTCTTTTTGCCTTTAAATTAATTATTGCTGAGTTTCTCCAAATTTACTGAAGGGTTATTGTGGGATTAAAAAAGGTGTCAAAAGTGGGATTTATCATTGAATAAGAAACTTGAAATGCAACCGGTGACAAACTAGATTGATGACTAGGAAATTAGTATCAATTCCATATGTGTTCTTTCCAGGAAAGATGACTTTTGCGGTACTGTCTGCATGATGCAATGAAAGCAGTTGGATGCTTTCTTTTTTCACAGGGGGTCTCCATCTATATAGTACTAATTAGATGGCTTGGGATTAATTTGAAGCTTTGGGTTGGTTATGTTAAACCTTTCTGGTTAAACTGGTATGTTTTGGTCGTGCCTTGTAATGTTGAGAAAATCTGATCTAGTCATCAAACTAGAAAAGGGTAAAAAATCAGAGATTTTATAGGCAGTTAAGCCAGGGTTGAACTGTCATGCTATTATTATCTCATAGTTTTAGCCTTTTTTATTTTATTTTTGTTTCCAATCTTATTGGGGTTATATGTTGCTGGTCAGGATATTGGATTTAGTGTGGAGTGTACAGACCCTACAGGGAAAAAAACTGTAAGTTAATCTTGGAAATGTTTACTACTTTGTATTTTTTTTTTTAAATAAAAATCTTCAACTGGACCTTTCACTTGTATTGTACTATAAATACAAAAGATTGTGGTTGACCTTTTGTTGCTAATTTCTGATTTCCTGGTTTTGATTTTGTGTTTATTTCCTTAATTATGTATTTTATCCTTGCATGTACCTTGTGGCATGTGTGGTCCTTCCACAGCTGATACTACCTTATCGACGTTATGAGTCTGACCAAGTGAGTTACTGACTATTTTACCACACCTTCAAATAGGACGGATGGATCTCTTCATGGTATTAATGTTGTTACAGGGAGATCCCTTACCCATGACATTGATGTTCTTACAGGGGAACTTCTTCACGTGCGTTTCTGGAAACTACAAGCTTATTTGGGATAATTCATATTCTGCATTTTTTAAAAAGGTATGATTCATTTGGGACAATTTACTCCCTTTCTGCAAGACTAGCATAACTCATAGCTATATAAGTTGTCAGACATGAGTGTGTGGCTTGTGTTAAAAAACAATGACACTAGTAGTGAGCTACTGCGTTGCATTCTCAGTTCTTTAAACATTGCTCGTGCCATCTCAATTTTTGTAATAGGTCCTGCGTTACAAGGTGGACTGTATTCCTCCGGTTGTTGAACCAGTGCTATCTGCAGGTGAAATGGAAGAATAACTTTCGCCTACTTGGCTTTAGCATTTGCGCCAAGATGCTGTCTCTTGGTGATTTGGATCAAATTTATGTGTACGGGTTACTCTATTTTTTTCCACATCTGATGAAAGAATGTTGCTTCTTGTTTTGGCTCGGCTTGCACTAACTTGTAGTGTGCTTCTTGTTTTGGCTCCTTGAAACACATACACACAGCAGAAATGATAAATATATATATAAAAAAGTTAGGAGTCTCAAGATTCTAGAGTTGCTTAGGTTTTATACAAAAATTACTTCAATATCATATATTCTTTTTAGCTTTGAATAATTGCTTCAAGATTGGGTTGTCATAACCCATAAGCTGTTTAAATATTAGGCCTCTACCCATAATCTACACAAATCACCAATGATAAATCTCTTAAATCCTTTTAGGAGAGGCATTGTTATGCCTTCAAATGTTAACTTTTCTGTTTTTTTTTTCAAATATTTTATAAGTTCTATAGTTTTTCTCTTTGTTCAAAGTACAAAAAATAAAAGGCATGACATTTTATTTATAAAAATACCTTAAAACTATATAAATAGACAAATATAAAATTGAATGAATAATATTACATATATTATTTCAGGACAATTTTATAAACTTATTCAATCAAGTTCCTACTTGATTTTTCTATGTCTATAATTATAATTCCTTTTATAAATTATACTTCTTGATCTAAAACTTAACTTGATTAATCATCATATATTAATTTATGACTAATGGTTCTTATATGTGACTTATTATGTTTTCTAATAAGTTTGATCAAATGTAAATCATAATTCTAAACAAAATAAGATCAAGTCAATTGAAAATATTAATTTAGTATCAATATAGAAATTAATTGATTTATATTTAAAGATCATGTACAATCTTTAGCAAGTCATGATTCTCTAAATATTAGAAAAGTTATAAATAGTTTGACTTAACTCTTCAATAATCAGTTAGTCGTTATAATTATTACCTTCTTATCAATAATTATCTAATTTAGACATTATAGCATGGAACGTGTCTTCTCGATCAAATCATGTTTTTTTCTCAACATCATAATCATTGATTTTTTTAATAAGATTTGAAACTTTTTTAAATCTCATTCCATCTTATGCTATGATTTACAATCAATATTAGTTTAGAACAAATGAAATATTTTTCTTAATGAACCTAAGGTGATAAATGATATCTTAATTACTTAAATACATTCACATAGCTCATGTTATGCCTAATATTTGCTTGTTTTTTTTTATCATTGGTTAAGACAACATGTAGTGAGATCAAAACATAATATTTTCTATATAAAATAAATTTAATGATCTTAAGTCTAAAAATCACTTACAAAACTATCATGTGAGTCTTTCCATAGACACAAAAATTTCTCCATGTGTGATTTTCATACAGGCAATTCAATGTATATGTCATCTAATAAGAACCTGCATATTAATTCTAGGCATTCTTCATTCCTTAACTTATTAACACAATTGTTTCCTTTTATATAAAAAAAAAATATAATTTGAATCAATATAAAAAAACTCTAATTAATATTTAGTCTTAATAGAGAATTGAAAAAGAATATTTTAGAAATAATGTTTGTAAAACCTCTCTCTAAAAAATATATTTATATGGGCAAACAAGATAACTAGTATTTACTACTTAAGTACAAGGAATATTTTTATCACACCCCCTAGTGAACTTTTATTCATCTAACAACACCTTTTTTTAACCATTTACATATAATTCCAATCCAAGCAATGCACAAACAACCTAATATTGTTATAGAAGGATTAGAAGAGTGAATATCATAAAAAATGTATTAACAAAAGATGATTATTTTATTTAAAAAAAAAAAGATAATCATCAATACAACCTCAACATAAATAAAATTTTAATCTTAAAAAAATCAACATTTTTTTTTATCACAAACCTTCAAAAAATAATTATCATTCTATGATTAAGGCAATAATAACAACTAATGGAGGGTGAATTAAGTGTTCCACTAATAATATCAGATAATAAAAATAATCACACTAAGCACATATAATACAATAACTAACAATATAATTATAGTGTTTAAAGTAAAGATAAAATAAGCATTGCAAAATTGATTTTTAATGTGATTCGACAAGTCTTCATCCACACCTCAAATATCAACAATACAGGAGTATGATACTTTTTTACTAATATAAGTGAAAGATACAATGCCCTTAATTAATTCATACCAAACAATTTCATCACTTGAAGATGTCCCCTCTTCAAGATTTTTTCTTTAGTGATAATACCTTACCAATTGCCAAGAATTTATCATACCCTCAAGTGTTTATAATTATGATTTGTTTACATCAAGATGTATTCTCTTAAATGGTAGATTATACAGCTGAAAAATATAATCTTTGTAGCTCACTCAATATCACTTAGGATGATTGAAGGTGTGTGAGTATAATAAGTGTGAGATTTTATACTCTTATACTATAACATGAAGACTTAATTTAGCACAACTTCAAGTATCTTAGAATTGATTATTTATAGTCATTGGAATACCTTGGATGGTTTAAGTAGTCGACCAGTTTAAATGACCATATCATTCGGTTGACCGAGTCCCATAAAATTCTTAAGTGCTCATCATGGATGAACAACAATTGACTAGTTCACTGAGTATACCCAAGCGCCTGAACCAATTCAGTGTAAGAACTAGTTTTGGCAATTTCAAACCTAATGAAACTTGAATTGATATATGAATTCTATTTATGCATGCAATATAAAGTGTTTGAGTTTATTTTAGTTTATTATTGTTTAAGATATAAGATTTAATAATAAGATCTAAAATGAATCTTAGTAGCTAAGTATTCACTTGTTTTGCATTTTGGACTTGTTGATAGATTTCTTCATTCAATTCCATATGCATGTTGATATGATCTTCATACAAAGCATGTTTAAACTTAATTTCATCCAAGCATAATCATTAGTTCGTTTTCCATTTAACTATTATCATCAAAATACAAGATATTATAAATATTAATATGTAACCTATATGTCCATAATGTCCTTTTTTTATGATGACAAGTAATGTATATATACTTATAGATATAGATATATGTATCTCTCCCTATATTTTGCAATATAGTACCTTGGAGACTTAAACAATAATATTTAAAATATATATATCCCCTTGAATTATGTAAACATGTATTTATATCTATTTTATATTTTCTCACTCATTGTCATCAACAAAAAAGAAAGTGAAAAATATTAGAAAAATAAGACATAAAAATATAACAAAATGTTCAAAATACAATATTTATTACACAAACATGAAAAAAAAAAGTAAACTGAAAAGCATTGAAAACATGAGAAGTTCATGGTATAATCATCTGGGGTGGTGAATAGTGAGAGAACAAGTTAATCATCCTATTTTTGATATCTTGTAGGTTGTCAACCGTATGTTTTTAATTCGAAAGGTTATTTGTTTGTGATTCTTAAAGATAACACACATCAATCTCAATATGAGTTAGGCAATCATCAATAATTATATTTCATCAATGATTTTGTCTATAATATTAACATGTCATATTTTAATTATTCTTTGATTTCAACTATAAATCCTTTGGCATCATAAAGTTTTTTTTATAAATACTAATTGAAATAGCGATGGCATTTTTCATCAGTAAATGTCACCATAGTTTATCGACAGTGTTTTCCCCATCAATTTTCTTGTTTATATTTGATAAAATTTAGAAGTGCATGATGATGAAATAATTAGAATAATAATGATAAAATAATAGCAATTATGATAATGATGGTAAATGATAGTGGTTGAGTAGTGAAGATATCGATTATGGAAAATGATTGCTGTATTGGTTGTATTAGTGGAAATGTGTGAAGGTTGTTGGTTCGAAGCGATGGTTAAAAATAAAATTTATAGAGACTAGATTTTCAATATTGTTTTCTACATTTAAGAAATGAGGGGAAATAAAAAATGTTTTTTTTACAAAACAAGCACAACCTGAGGACACACTATCCTTTTGCGAGATACGTATAGTGTACGAGGTGAAGTATAGAGAGATTAAACAAACACTATCCTTTAATATCAATGCATGAATTCTATACCTGAAACCAACCGTGGAAAGATATTACTGGTGCTATTAAAGGATTGGCATGCAAGAGGGAAATTTGACGTTATCCTGTGAGCCGTATCCACTTTTTCCTGTTAACTTCATAGTTATGCCGTTGTTTTGTTGTAAAGCTCGAATGTTTGGTGGGGAATTTCCCCGTCTTTTTCCTATAAACAGACGATCCTTCTCTGTGTATGAATATTTTAACGCAATGTGAATGATTTGCATTAAATGCAATTCAAAACGATAAGATCTATGATATGCCTGCCTGGGATCCCGTTTCCAATCACCGTGAGACATGGTGATTCCTGTCTGAAGCTGTGTCCTTGACTTGCCTCCCTTCCCAAATACAATCCATCTGCATGCAGCTATCTCTTCTTCGCAACTGAGATACGACTGTCAACTGGACGGAAACAGCCAAAAGGAAAACCCCCTATAATTATTGGATATTTATGCTTAAAAGTATGCAAGCGTTTCCGTTCTATTATTCTATCCCGTACCTTCTCCACTCCTAGCAGGTCGATTACAGAATCAAAACACAGATTTCGTCTTGGTGGACCCCTTGGATGAATTATGATGTGGAAAAGATGTGTGCGTTGTCTACATGGGATCGTTCTGAAAAGGCATGCAATATATTAACTTGTATAAGACATTCTCTTAACTTTTCAATATCAATTATGTATGAAACCTGAACACCCCCGGGAAAGAAGAAAAGAAAGAACTCGCCATAGACCCTGTTTTTCAAAATTGTTGAAAAATGGAAATATATTTATTGTCAGTCCTATGGAAAATTGGAAATATGCACGTATGGATACCATCGAAAAGGTAATGAGACAGAAGAAAAGGGACCGCTACGTCCCCTTGGCTCATTGTCTGCCTCTGAATTCATCTGATGGAAAGGTAAGAAAATCATGCTATAAAACCAAATCCAGAAGGTTTGAAATGAAAATGAAAATGACTGGTGCGGTAGAGACCTATAAAAAGTTTCCTATAGTAGTACAAGATTAATTATTACATTTTGCGACCTTCGTATGATGTGCCAACTCCATCTCTCTCACCCTCATGTGTTGTGCTTTGCGATTGTTGTAGCCAGAGGAGAAAGATGACGAAGACGAAGACGACGACGACTTTTGTGACCTCCTCGATCAATCTCCGCCTTCTCTCTCTCTCTCTCTCAAAAGTAAACTAAAAAGGTCGATCCATCTCCGAGTGAACTCACTTCTCCTCGACCCCAGCGCCACAACCTTTCCCACCCTATTCCTCTTAATATTTCTGCTTTCCATTTTCCATTTCACTATGCAGTAGTCCTCCCCCTAGCGCAATATACATTAATTACACATGTATATCCGTGTTTCTATCCCATGCACTAATATTTACTTTCCAGGTAAGTAGTAAAATAACCACCTTCCATTGATGGGATATTTTATATTTTTAGTAATAATTAGGGTGAATACATCTTTCTAAATTAAACAAGAAATAGAAATAGTAGACCTAATCAGGTCATAATATAACAAAGGATAAAATCTTGAAGGCGGCTCCTCTAGCACATCGGATCCTCTGTCTAACAAATCTCTAGTTAGCTTATAATTAGCCAACTAATCAGTCACACAATTGGTCTATCTATAAACATGTATTGTTGTAACTTCTCAATCCCTCCCCAATATACCTTCAATCTGCATAATCAGATTATAATTTCTATCCACACTCACTTTATTCCCATTAATAAGACCAATTATAACTCTAGAATTTGACTCCAAAATCACCTTTCTAAACCCTCTATCCCATGTAATTTGTAACCCAACATAGATAGCCCATAACTCAGCAGTAACTGAAGAACAAATACTAATGTTCCTTGCAAACTCCAATATCCAAGTTCCTATATGGTCTCGAATCACTCCTCCAGCACCTGCCACTCCTGGAATTCCTTTATTGCATCCATCCATGTTGAGTTTGATTCATTCTTTTGTTGGATACTTCCAACCGACCTGTTCAATTTCAGTGTTGTTGTTCCCTTCACCATTACCACTCTTCTGGATAATCTTAGTATCCCGAACCATTTTTTTTTATAGCGAGAACAGTCCCAAACCAATGACCCTGATCCAAACCAAACGTTATGTTGCATCTCTCCTTCCATATATACCATAGTGCTACACCAAATTCCAGCGGCCAATCCCCACGATGCGTACTCCTATTCCTAGTGGACAAGTTTGATATCAACCATGCATACCAACTTTGGCTGAAGAAAAATTCTCTCTCCTCTACCTTGACGAAAACCTCTCAAATTTTATAGTCTTTAGGACAATCTCGCAAAGCATGAGTTAAGATTTCCACTTCATTAACACAATGACAACAACCTCGATTAGATAATAAATGTCTTCGCCATCGCATATCATTGGCCATAATACAATTATGTGCTACAATCCATATAAACACTTTGATACGCTCCATGCCTTTCCACTGCCAAATAAGCCTTCAAATAGGGTCTCAATCCATAACCCCCCTTCCCTTTAGAACCATATAAGTTGTTCGTACTATGAACCGTCCATGTGAAGAGAGATCCCATACCACTGTGTTTGTTATCCCATCTTGCGCAGGTGAAATATAACCAGCAATGCCCATCACAATTTATACATGAATTAAATGGGCAAACACATCCCATTTCCAATTACCCTTAGAATCCACTATATCAGCCACTGTATAATCTAGAGTATTTACCTAAACCTCCCAATTTAAGTGATTAATGATAGGCCCATAACTCTCTGACCAACTATCTCTCCAAAATAAAATTCACTTGTCATTCCCTACATTCTAGTTGACATTCTGATTCACTGTATCTCATTCCTAACATATGGATTTCCACAACACTGAGTCTGTCGAGGTTGCAATCGGCTTGCCTTCCCTTCTCCTAGAGCTCATATACTTGATGGGATAGTTAACGATGACTGATATCTTTTTTTGGCTATAAGTATACAAAACAAGGTTAATATATCCTTCTTTTGTTTTTGTTTCTTTGATTATAAATTTTTTGGATGAATAATTTTTCATTTGTGTTATACAATTACGTTCGTTGTATGTAATGGTACAACTCAAATCTTTTTTTTTTGAAATTGAAAAACTATTGTTTTCGATCTATAATAAAGTATAGATTGCATGTAATTTCATATAATTAAGTTAATCTTGATCAAAATAAAATCATACCCTACATGCTAAATAGATATTAAAACTTGCAATGTAGAGCAAAAACAAATTCTACCATGCAACTGAAATAGTAAAAAATATTTGATTGTTGAACCACTTGAAATTTGATTCAGCTAGATTTTTTTGTTGTTAAAGATCGATATTCCTTCAATTTATTGTTCATTCTTGGTAAAAATAGAATGATGATAATAAACTTTTAGTGATTTATAAAATATCATCTTTCTACACAAAGTTCATAATTTAAAGCCAAATAAATAAAAATATCTTCATAAAAGACACTAACTTAAGTTGGAGGGTAAGGAAAGTTGAGAAAATAGTAGAAAGATATATGAGCTCTTGCTTTGTGTGTGCAAACATCTCTCAGCACAGAGAAGGTTAAATAGTTGAAGAAAAGATCCTAACAAAGAAGTATCTGTTAGATAATTTTGATATGAAAATAAATTAGAGAATATGAACAATAACTTGGAGGCGTGAAAAGAACATTGTCCTTAAGGTATTTATTTTCCCACACAGAAAGAACAACTCCAAGATACAACTAAACCCTTTAAATCTTTTGAAATAATAAAAAGAGAAGATAAAAGGAAGACAAATATATTTTTCATGTCTTTCTATTTCGTATATTAAGATTGTATATATAGACAAGCTTGATATATATCTTAGTATGGAGTTCTTAATATGAAATTTATACTATTCTTATGGTATTTTATATATATCATTGAAATACATATAAAATACATGGATACAAAGAAAATTATTTATGAGAAATGAAGATTAGGAAAAAGTGTTCTCAAATTCAGATGTATAGTGAAATGAAAAATGATTTAAAATGGATGGACTTGGACAATTGTTTTGAATTGTGTGTGAATTATTTGGTGTCGACACTAGAGATCATTAAAAACTAAGGGAGACTCTCCTTAGTTTTCATAGATTACTAGTTACATTAAATATAAAATAGTATAAAAAATTACAGTAATTGAACATATAATGCACCACATCACAAAAGAAAATGGTGTAAGATATTGCATTACAAGTCTGGCTTTGAATATTTTTATAAAAGAAGACACATATCTCACACAACTAAAAAGAAAGTTTAAGACACACTAAACATGAAATTAAAGACTTCAAAGAGGAATGACAATAAGATGAGACAAATCCTAAGCTCTATATATTAAGGGATTCTAACAAACCAAACTCTAATATCAATTTTGTCATAACCTGAATTCCAAGTTTGTGACCAATAACGCAAAAATGGTGCCACAAGGACACCTCGCTTATGTTACGCCTCAAATATACTTATTAAATCAATTATATAAATCCCACAGCATTTCATAAACTTTCAAATATTCTTTTAACTAAAATAATATAAAAAAGAAGTACTATAAGAAATAAAATAAAAACCAAAGCAAAGTCTCACAAAAACAAACAAGATATACCACCAAAATACAACCAACAACCTGAAAATAATATTAAAAATGAGGGATTAGCTCAACCAACTTAGTGAGATAATAATACTTCATATACATGATAAATATTTATAAGTTATAGGCCATAAATTATGGAATAATAGAAGTATAAAAACTAAAATAGATGTATATGTACATATCAAGCATATTAGTATATAGTTGTTGAATACATAATTGTTAGATAACAAATAATAAACAAAACCAATGCTTATGGGAGGATCAATTGCCATAAGCCAATGCTTCTCCCACTAGCTAGGTATATAAACTATAATGCATAAACTATCTATTTTTATGCTAGTATGGTGTTTCTAATAAGTATCATAATATCCACATTTAATAGATACTTACACATACACACACAAAACATATAAAAATATAATTCAATGAATAATATATCAAATAAAGTTAAATAAACAGAATGTGAAATATAATTTCAAGAAGCTAACGAGTACTCGAATAATAAATCAACATATATAAATATTAAAAAAAACCATTTGTACTCATCATATAATCAACATACATAAATTATTTACATCACATGCATATTAAGAATAGACGTAGAATTGAAAATTACTGAAGATCACTAAGGAAAAACATCAAATTAATGCCTATATTTTAGTGTTTTCTAATCATTTTGATGTGTTGATATAAAAATTAAAAAATATTTGGATATATTTTCAAGCAAAAAAATATTTATAAAATACTTGTTGCTCCATAACAATAAACAACCACCATGTCTGTTTGATATTGTAATTACAATTATTTTTACAGTGCTTTTTACTTAAAGTATGTCAGAATAATATTTTTTATTTTTTAAATTTGTTTTTGATATAAATAAATCAAAAACATTAAGAAATAATTTTTCTAAAAAAAATAATATCTTTTAAAAAACACAAAAAAAGGAAATCCATCATTCAATCTGAAAGAGGAAGAGAGAGAGAATAGAAGATTGGTCATTGGTAAACAACGTTGTCGATTGACATGAATTAAATAGAATAATTGATAGAGGAAGGGAAAAGATTGGGCATGCATGTGGTGACATGGCCGTTGTCGGGAACGTGACTGAAAATGTCAAACAAGCAACGACGAACTAGAAACGAAAATCCCATCCAGAAACGAAAATCCCATCATCCTTCTCTCTCTCTCTCTCCGAACTAGAAACGAACGAAAATCCCATCATCCCCCCCCCCCCCCCCCCCTTCTCGCTCTTAATTAATTAATATTATCCATGAAGATCAATTAAGAAGAACCAGTCAGGGCTTATTCAGGGGGGCGCGTGCATCTTTCTCATAATCAATATCCTCTTCTGGATCTCTTGTATTTGCTGCCTTCCACTACTACGTACTCCTATTATTAATTACTAGTATAGAATGGCAGCTGCCTCACCTCTGCTCCGTCATATCAGCAACAACAATAAAAACAGTGGTACCAGCTGCAGCATTAACCAGTATTACGTACTGCTTCATTGACAAGTGCCTCCCTGCGCGCAGTTTACCGACGGTGAGGAAGAGGGAAGATGGTGAGGAAGAGGATGGCTTCTGAGATGATGGAAGTCCAATCAACGATTAGTACTCCCCATTCTCTTACTAGTTGTTCCAACAGCAACAATATTAACCCTAATAACCCCAGCTCAATCTTATATCCACACCTCAACTACTCCGTTACGACTTCTACGCTACCACCTTCTCCCACGAACTTGGCAGAAATTAAGTCAGGCGGGTCTGCTTCTCCGTCTGTTTCTTGGTTCTTGTCTCCTACACTTTCCACCGACTTAATTACTAGCTGCAACGACACCCGCACCCGCACCCAATCCCACCTCCCAGCCGTCTGTGGTTTCTCTGGTCTACCCTTGTTCCCTCCAGCTGAAATAGAAAGAAACAATATCCGATCAAACGCCGCCGCCGCTCCACCACCAGGCCTCATCCCTACCTCTGGTACTGCACCTGCTACTCTTTGTTCAGCTTCTATGGAAGATGCCATATCCGCCACTGCTTGGATTGATGGCATCATAAAGGACCTACTCCACACTTCCACCAGCGTGTCCATTCCTCAGCTCGTTCAGAATGTCAGGGAGATCATATACCCTTGTAACCCCAATCTGGCCTCCCTCCTCGAGTACAGGCTCCGGTCTTTGACAGACCCGATGATACTCCCTCCCAATATTTACCCAGTGGAAAGGAGGACTAAGGAGGCAGCCGCAGCAGTACCATTACCGCTTCAGAGTCATTACAATCAAGGTCATGCCGCGAATTCTGGGCTCACTATTGATCTTGACAATATCGTCTCAAATTCTGCTCCTCCAGTTTCTTCACATGCTGGTCACTACTCTAACTGGGGACCGACGCCACCTCTCATCTGTCAACCAAACCGCCAACGGCAACACCAGCAGCCACAGATTCACCTTGTTCATCATGATCAGCATCTGCGAAACCAACAGCAGAAGCAAGGAGAGAGCCCTTCTTCAACTTCCAATGTTACACCAACTATTCTAGCAGTAAATAAAGGACAATCTCCGCAACAGCAAGAACAATATCAGCAGCAGGAAAGATCATCATCTGCGGAGACAGAACAGGTAACTACCACCACATCCCCTCCCTCTTCATCAGCAGAAGCCAGCCGAGATAAGAAAGAAGAGGTGCGGCAGCAAAAGAGAGACGAAGAAGGCTTGCACCTTCTGACCTTACTTCTCCAATGCGCGGAGGCCGTCTCCGCTGATGATTTTGAGGAAGCTAATAAGATGCTACTTGAGATCTCGGAGCTGTCGACGCCATTTGGAACTTCAGCACAGCGAGTGGCTGCTTACTTCTCGGAGGCAATGTCGGCAAGGCTGGTCAACTCTTGCTTGGGGATATACACCACGCTTCCTTCAATGGCGCAAAGCCATACCCAGAAGATGGCTTCGGCCTTTCAGGTGTTCAATGGGATCGGTCCTTTCGTCAAGTTCTCTCATTTCACAGCCAACCAAGCGATACAAGAAGCGTTTGAAAGGGAAGATAGGGTCCACATAATAGATCTGGACGTCATGCAAGGTTTGCAGTGGCCTGGGCTATTTCAAATCCTTGCATCTAGGCCAGGTGGACCACCCTATGTCCGCTTGACGGGGTTAGGGACCTCTTTGGAGGCCCTTGAAGCAACGGGGAAACGTCTGTCTGATTTCGCACACAAACTGGGACTTCCTTTTGAGTTCATTCCAGTGGCCGAAAAGGTTGGAAATTTGGAGCCAGAGAGGCTTAATGTGAGCAAGAGAGAGGCTGTGGCCGTCCACTGGTTGCAACACTCGCTCTACGATGTCACCGGTTCCGATACAAAAATGCTTTGTCTGTTGCAAAGGTAAATACTAAACCACTATGTTGGGTATTAATCATCATCATATTTGACTGCGTATTAAGTATTATGTACCACTACTCACATGCCTAATTATAGTCTGATGTAATCCTTCTCCGCTCTTTCCTTCTGATTTTCTTTTCTTAACAAAATGGTGTTTCTATTTGACTTATGACACACATTTTCCAATGTATACATAGATTGTAGGAGCAAGCTGGAGCTTATCAGCTAATAATAAGTTTTGTTATCATATTATACTATATATCAAAAAGGGTATATGCTAATGATAAAGACTTCAAATTTAATATCTTTCCTGTACTGGTAGATATGATTTTGGAAGTATCGGATTAATGAATCAGATGATCTTGAATTTGCAGTGAGATTTAGTGCATGATTTGATATCCACATGTACTCTACTTTGTTACTACTGTACACACAAATTTAAATTAAGCTGATCGAGCTAGCTAAGCTTGGTTATGGATGGATTAATTTAGCATGCACCACGCTCGTGGTCGCTAATGGGATGGGGTGGATGGATTAACTCTGTTGCAGGTTGGCACCAAAAGTAGTGACAGTGGTAGAACAGGACCTAAGCCATGCGGGATCCTTCCTGGGAAGATTTGTGGAGGCCATACACTACTACTCCGCGCTGTTCGACTCCTTGGGAGCAAGCTACGGGGAGGAGAGTGAGGAGAGGCATGTAGTGGAGCAGCAGCTGCTATCCAGAGAGATACGGAATGTGTTGGCTGTGGGAGGTCCTTCCAGAGGTGGTGGCGATGTCAAGTTCCACAACTGGAGGGAAAAGCTACAGCAGTCCGGGTTCAAAGGTATCTCTCTTGCCGGGAATGCCGCCACACAAGCCACTTTGCTCCTCGGTATGTTCTCCTCTGATGGCTATACATTAGTGGAGGATAATGGCACCCTCAAGCTTGGTTGGAAAGACCTTTGCTTGCTCACTGCTTCTGCCTGGAGGCCTTTTCACGTTACTATTGAAACTGCAACTACCACCCCCCATCACCACCACCACCACCACCACCACCACCGCTTTGTCACTGCCTAACTAGCTATCTGGTTAATTTGCTTGCCTACTTTTCAATGTTGTTACCACCCCATTTTGGTTCACCAGTTGACGTGGATTTCTTTTCTTTTTCTTCTTAAAAGCAAAATGTTGTCTTCCTCATTGTACCAAGGATACTAAAAGCTTGCACTTTTTTTATCCGCCATGTAAAGTAACCAGTTGCTTTTGAAGGTTGAGTTTTATCTTCTTTTTTTATTAATTTTATTTCTGCATTGAGGTGGCAGGCGATGTTCACAGTAGAATGACAATAAATCTCAATGATCCTTTCTTCCAGGTATGATATCAACAAATCATTTATTTTAGTTAATTATTACCATATTTTCTTTTTATACAGTCCATCTACTATCATTGACTACAATTTACTTTAATTTATTGGTTGTAGTAGTTAATGACTAGAGCTTCGAGTTTTCAAACATTCGTGTTGTGCGTTAAAAGAAATTGATTAGCCAACCATGTACCAGGCGTTATTTATCTTGTGTTACTTGAGATCTTCAACATATTTACACTCTAAAACATTGTTAACAAAATCACAAGTAATTTGTAAAATTGTATGATTTTACGAGTTAACATGCATTGAACAGGTAAAATCAGATTAAAAATTAATAAAATCAAACTTGATTGTGTAAAAATTGATAAAATGGGATTGAGTTTACAAATTTACTAAATTTGACGGTTGGAATTAACTTTAACTCAAGTTAATTCATTTTTTTTAATATTAACAAAATCATTCATTTGAAGAAACAATTTATACCGTTTCTATCATTGCCTATAATTTATTTTTCTATCATTTGACATATAATCTAAATTCTAAAATAATAAATCACATTAAAATTTAAAATATTATTAAATTAAATCTAAGTATTTTTTTTAATGGACATTTGCCTAGTCTTATTTTATATTTGATATCATTAGATTAAATTATTTATTTCGCTTGAGAAACTTATGTTTTCTTATTAAAGAAAACTTGTGTCAAAGGATAGATGTTTTTTTTTTTTTTGTATGTGTATATATGCTCATATTTTACTCACATTTATTAAACGAAACTATTTAATATTTTTTGCATTTTATTTAATAAAATAATAACTATGTTGCAAGTCATATCATGTAGACAAACATCAAACTAAATATGGAAAATATTTGAGGAGATGAGAAAAATCTTGAGTTTTATAAGATCACATTATTATCTTCAAAAAATTAGATTTTATTTAACTTGAAGTTTTAAGAATAACTAAGCAGGCACCAGGCTCTTATATAATTCCTATCTTGCAATGATTTCCTTCACTATTAAAAAGTTAACTTTGCTCTAAGATATTTGATTTCTCTATCATATCATATTATTTATTTTATTTTATTTAGATCACTCTTAATTATAATATTATTGAGTTTTTTTTATCATATTTTAATGTAATTTATCATATTTAGCTACAATGATTAATATATAATTAGTTAAAAAATTGCTTACAACTTAACAATATAACAACACAAGTTTACATTATATTTTCTGTATCATGTAAAAAACATATTTTTGACACCTTGCTCAGGAGTCCAAGAACGAAAAAAAGGAGCCCCGGCGGTCAGAAGTATTTATTGCCGACACTAAAAATTCCTCAATGCTATGTCCAACCAGGTCGTCGATTGACAAGCCACAATTTCAGCAATGCCAATTAAGTTAGTACATGAACAAATTGACAATTAAATATCGATACAAAAGGTAAGTAAGGTAAATCATCCCTTTAAGTTTCTCATCACAGAATTAGTTAATCACGCTTTAAATCAAATAACAAGCAACCTGAGAAAAGAATTAACTTTGATGGGCACAAGACAACTAGCTTTCTCCACCACCAGTAACAACACAGATGATTATTCAATCTTCTTGAAATCTCCAGTAACATTGCTAAGCATTTGTATCCCACATACAGCTTACCAAATAAGAAGCAGAGAATGCAGTTCTTCCTGTCATTCACTAGTGAACTGAATGTTCTCCTCTCCCGGCAACCACAGGAGCCTCCAAGTTGTCCATTCCCTTCTGCTTGTTAGCAACTAGATAAAATATTCCAGTCCATTTATTTACCAAAAAATCAGAAGGCTCTACTTTGTTGCAACCCAATATCTTTTTCAGGAATCTAAGCTCAGAAAAATTATGAGCACCAAGAAAACAAACTCCTGGACATCCATGCTTCTTGAATGCTCTCCGCGAACAATGGCAGTAACTATACCACTGGCTCATTATGGATTCACATTGCACTCCACCAATAACTGATCATGACAGTTCAGAAACCTCTTCCAATAATGTTTATACTTGGGGATTCCTACCTCAAGCCAAGGTTTCATTTGTCCATTAAAGTGCAACACGGAAGCCTTCTTAATGGCTTCGACATCAATCCCATAGTCATGACCCAGTCCAGACAATGCCCATACACCATCAAGCGGATAAACTAGGTCTTGAAAGGTAAGCAAGCTTGTGCTCAATGCAAAAGATTTAGATGACTCTGTTCCCTTGCTAACCTGGTTTCCATGTTTGAAATGTAGGAAAACAAATGAGATCTACCTGGTGGTCAAAATCTAATGATAGTAAAAATTTAAATATTTACTGAACCACCACATGAAAATACAAAAATCATGCTAGTCAACCAATATCCTTCTACCAAAGTTGTTAAGGCAATATAGAGGATGCGTTTGATTACAGTTTCATGTTTTATGATCCAGCTAGTTTTCTTGCATAAGATTAGAAATCACAAAAAATGGTCAACCAAATCCTTTTGCCAAAGTTGCTAATAGCTTTTATGGTTGGATGCATTGAATCAAAAGGGGGTCGGGTTAAAATTTAGTTTCCTCGTAGATGATTAAAACAGTCAAACAACAAATTTTTCACAAAAGTAATATCTCATAAAATAAATTTGCTAAAACTAAATCACTCACCTCTTGTCCCAGCTTCCAATAAGTTTTAGTAAGATCTAGCTCCCTCCATCTGACCAGATCAATTACATTCAATCCAGACATCCAAGCACAAGTGGTTTTATCAAAAATGCTTTTTCCTAGATAACTTCTAAGCTGACCCAACTGCACCGAACATAATTGTAAAGCACCATTCACTTTCCTTCCCATGTTAAGGTTCCACAAGTCAGACAAGTCCCTCTGGACAACAACATCATCATCCAGAACCACAACTCTCTTCAAGTTCTCAAATATATAAGGAAGAAGATAGTGAGTATGGGAAAAAACAGATACATATTCTGTTCTTAAATGAGATGCTGGTGGATTATTAACAGTTTGAAAAGAAACACGATACTCCACTGGAAGGGACATGCTTTTCAGAACCTCCTTATCATAATATTTCAGGGTAACATTTTCAATGTTCAAAACTTGGACAGCAGCTTCCTTATAAGTATTTCTAAGGAACCATAGTTTCATTGCATAATAATTCAGTCCATCTGTCAGAACATGAAAAACCAGATTCCCACTTTCCTGAAGCATGCAGGAAAACGATTAGATAATCAAAATTCATAAATTTTTTAATGTAAAGAGTACATGGGAGAATACCAGCAACATACCCTTGCATGAACAGCAGTCGAGTTGATTACAACTGAAGCAGCAAGTACATTTGTGGAGAATACAACATAGTGTTGCAATGATGGATCTGAATATCTCTCAGACAGAGGGAACTCCTTATCATGTACAGAAGATTTAAAATATTCCACAATCAGTCTCATAGAGAGACAATGTAGACCCTTTGGCATGGTCTGCACTGCGAGTTGATAAAGGAAAGCACTTTGCTTCATGTGAAAATTAGTTTCTTCCTCAGTTAGATCAAGTATCTGCCTCAGTTTCTTGTCAATGTTATTACAATCCACAGGGAATGTTTTAGCCTTAGATATCACATTTTCCATCTTCTGCAATTTCTTCTGTATTCTGATGAAACAAGTAAATTAGTTTGCTGGAGCAGCAACTATGTAAAATTGTTAAGCAGTATCTATTACACAAACAGAGACAAAGTATCAAAGCGTGACAGTCCACATCAAAAGAAGACAGCAAGCAACAAGGGAAGGAACACCAGCACCTTAATGGAACAATAAGCTCAACAGATCATTTACCAACTTCTGCTTCAACATTCTGTAGTATTGTTAAACGTGGGTGAAGCTGCTCAAAAAGTGATACAGGACAAACTGGTACTTATTGTTAGAATCAGGTTGTGGAATTTACATATTCTGAGACTTGGAGATTGACCACATATTCAATTTCTGCAGAATCAAGGGGAAAGTGGGGGAAAACTACTAGCTCACATCAGAAGGTTCAAGGAACCATTCCTTGAATGGAAAAGACTAAGCATCAGATTTCAGGGGATCAAGGAATCATCAACCTTAAATTAAAATTCACCACAATCTCAATAAGGTAAATCAAACAATTGCACCTTTCTCATAAAATCTCTAGAATTGAAAGACTACAAGCATGTTTATAAACTTGAAATATTCTTACTCCTAATGGAATAGAATATAAGCAACACAAAATTTCAATTTTAACCAGGAGAGATCAAAGGAATTGATACTTTATATTTCCTAACATAGTTGCCATATACTGATCTTTCACAGAAATCTACTGCGGTCCTGAACTTGTCTTTGCTTAAATATTCAATTTTATAGTTATATCCATAGCTGCATCAAAATGTCAAAAATAAAATCCTATAAAGGCAACGAGGGGGGGGAAGTGTCATGGAATGAAAGTTTTAGGGTACTGAAAAGATGGATTACATCTGCATTGCCCACACCTGATGGTGCAGGACAAACATGAAAATAGCAACTAAATCCCCTAAAAGAAAATGGCTGAAGCTGTTAGAGAAGGATGAAAACCATTGGTGAAAATGGACAAAGCTTTAAGGATCCATAATTGAGACTAGGAGACACCAGCAACCCAACATGTGCAGAAGCTGTAAAACTCCCAGTGCTTGTCCCAGTCTCAAGATATTACCTCCGTGCACATGTGCATGACATCCTGAGAGCTTACACTGACACTAGAATTTTATTATAGACAAAAAGGAAGCCAGTGATGTTAAAGAGTAAAGCCATAAAAACAATATATTTTGTTGAGATAGCAAAGGAAAAACATGATAAGACGAGTCAAGTACAAATTGGAACACAGACACATAAATTTCTATAAGAGAATGTGGAGAACACTAATTTTGTGTAGAACAGGCATAGCACACCCAGGAAGAACAAAGAAAAACAATCTGAGACTTCTATTACCAGATGGAACTGAACAGCAGCGGGAGGAAGAGTGTCAACGTAGCAAAATTCTTGACAGCAAGAAAATCAGCACTGTTTATGCATGCACATTCCTTTAGGTTTTGGGTTTAGACTTATATACCAAATTGCATCGTTCTTTCCTATAAATTTTCAGAGAGTCAACATCATTGTTTATAATCATGCCTGAATGAGTTTGTCCCACAATAGCGAGGAGAGGCTGTAATCTCATGTGGCATGCTTTCCCTAAAATGCAGGACAGTGCAACAGCACTCTCATAACACACATCCTTTGTTGTGTGGATTGAAACATTTAGCTTTACACATAAGAAGCTCCATTCCCTCAACTGATGTTTACTATGTAGTTAAATGGTAATAATTGGAATGATTACCTCCTCACTTCATTGAAGCAAAAATTATTCATGCACTGTTCACACTAATGGAATATAAAGACATCATATGAAACTTCAAATGACTTACTGGGGTGGAAGATCAGCATCTGTTGAACTTTCACTAAGAATACGCTCCAGTTCTTGAATATTTTGTTTCAGTTCATGAGTTAATTTTTCTTGAGATGGAAGCTTTGCAATACTAGGATAATATGCTCTAGCCACAAAAAGTTGGTCTTTCAATTTCTTCACCATAAAATCCTTCATATTTTCTCTATGCTCATCACGCCAATGGCAATAACCTCCAAATCTGAGCTCACATTTTTCACTTTCCTCAACTGCATTTCTTTTCTGCTTTGTGATTTCATCTGTACCGACAGTTGCAGCATCCTGCCACAGCATATTACAAAACTCCAGTCTTTAAAAGTATTATAAATGGCAAAATTTTCAGAAAGCACTCAGATGGTTGCATACATACATTTCGAATGGAAGGTGGTTGAGGTACAACAGGAAGCACCACAGGAGTACCTGTTAATAATTGGAAAGGAGAATAAGCCTTTTTTTGTTTTTAAATTATCAGTATTTAGTTGGGAAGTGACAATTATAAAAGAAACTCTTGAGATTTCTTTGTCATTGACTGCCATGAACAACACCTGAGCTCAGGGTCTTATTTTCTGCTCCACTTGTAAAGTTTATAACCAAATCCTGAGATACAAACGCAAGAAAACACAGGGGATTAAAAACAGATTTAGATACCAGTGGATAGGCTAAAAAAGTTAATAAGGTTAAATCAAATTGTATGTATGCCTTAAAAGTCCAAGCTACCAATGAGTTTGTATCTTGCTTCATTCATAACTGAAAGGAACTAAAACATAATAAATCTAATACTACAGGGGAACAGGGGAAAAGGTGATGCACAGGATATGTGCAGAAGCCCAGAAGCATTTCCATATGAAATTGAATTGAAATATGAAATTTGTGGTTTTGAGGTCATGTCTAGGTTTGTTGTTCTTCTGCTCTCTTTTTTCTTAATTATTCTTTCTCATCATCGATCGTACTACTTGTTCATGCAAGGGCAAATCTGATTCCACTAACATAACAAAATTTCAGGTTTCAAACTTCTATCCCACTAAGAAACATTAGCTAATCAATCTCTAATCTGTTCAAGCTCAACTCTAATCCCACTCCCAAATAAACCACCACAAGACCAGCATCATTCTGCTACCAAAAGTTTCCCTACATCATGACATATCGCAGAAATCCACATTTCAGCGTTCCACCACTGTTTCTCAAAAGACTATCTTGACAGCCCCTTGAACTCTTCTATACCATGTCGCCACTAAGAATACTTTCTTCTAATCCAAGCTACTTCGGTAGAGCTGCAGACCTCATTCAGATTAACAAAACTGAAATATTAAATTTTTCATGCAAATGAATTTGGACATGGAGAACAAACGTGATATACATAATAAAGCTTTGAATCTCGAAGACTGCGTCATGCTAATATGCCACGTACCACTCAACCTTACTAATGTTAGAAATGAAAACCTAATGGGAATTGGGAAGCTCAATATGAGTAATAAATATTGCAGGAGGCGGAATATGCCAGAGAATGGGAACCAGTCTGAAATCTATGAACCTGCGATCATACTGATCAAAATGCAAGCACACACACACATTCAAAGTTCTCGTTGTATACGTATAAGAAAGAGACGGGAGGTTAAAGTGCCTAAGGTTGAATCCTAAAAAACGAAACCCGAGCAACTATCAGTCTCAGTTAAGTTGGCAGTTTTCAAGTAGACTGATAAATAAGAGTAAGGTTCTAAAGTTTAACAAGAAAAACAAAGCAGAAGTAAAGGACATTACTTGATGAATCTTAGGAAGAGTTGGTGCAAAGTTGTCGATAAGTTGCTTTATGTGGCTTGACTGGTCCGTCTACAGTTACAAGCAAATAAAAACAAAATTAATCCATAAAATGAAAAGAATGCTTGTAACATCATATCAAAGAAACCCTAATAATTCAATTCAATTAAAAATTGTTGAATTGAAGAAATACATACAGCAGAAGCAGAAGTATGTCTATCAGAGAGATGTCCTGCAGAGGAAGACGAAATGACATAATTTAGTAGTCGAATTCATTTGATTTGAGGTGACGAAAAAGACAGAGATCTGGTTGGCGTGTATTCAGTAAGAAGTAAAGTGTGTATGTATCAGTTAGATTCGAAATTAGAAAAGAAAACAGAAAAAGTGAAAGGAACGCTGGATCTGAGGGAGGGGGAGGGAGGGAAGAGAGAGAGAGAGAGAGGGAGATGCTGTTGTAAAGAGTTACCGGTGGAGTGAAAGCCGTTGTGGTAAAGGCCGAGCAAAAAGACGAGAGGAACGAGCATTGAAAGCACCACCAGAAACAGCACTCCTATTACCAGACATCTCCATCGCCTTTTCCCTTGGTTGTGATTATTATTATGATAGCCTTTCATCTCCTCCCTCTCTCCGTCTGAGGAGATTCTGTATTTTCCTTTCTACCACCGCTCCTATCGAATCTAATCTAATATGATGCTGCAGGGCCGTCGTCAGATTCAAATTTCATTCTATTGCATTTACAGGAGGCAGAGGCAGGCTTTTTCCTTCCCTCTCAATCAACAGATCATTCGCATTATCATAACATTACGAGTACGACTACTATTATTATGCACTGCAACGCACCGTACCGCTCCGCTTTCCTCTTCTACCTTTCTTCCTTTTCTTATCTAATTACAGATACAAACTTCAACACGACAATGCAAATGGATCCTCTTCTGGATGCACAGAAAAAGAGAGGAAAGAGGAAAGAAGAAGCGAGAGAATCGCCCACGCATACAAGGTTGGAGAATTGCACGTGATACCCTTTCTCAAACTAACCTCTTTTATTTTACCATCCCCCCTGAAGTGAGTGTGTGTGTGTATACTTTCATCACAATATAATATTTAGAAAAATTAGTTTTATTTTGATATATTTAATGTATAATTTTTTTAACAAAATGATATAATCTGATTAATTTAATACATTAGAAACAATTATATAATCCTTAATCTACTAAATATTAGATAAAAAATAAATAAATAAAAATAAACTCGATAAAATTCATTATATCATAATAATCTTATAAAAAAACATTAAGAAAAAAATATTATTATAATAAGTAATATTTTATAAAGTTTTAATATTTTTATAATCCTAAGATTGTTACTTGAGATATGATATTTAAATATTTTATTTAATATTTTTTATAAATTTCTCATACTTGAGCATGCGAAACTAAAATGAATAGCTGGTAAACTTTTTTTTAAGAAACAAGTATTAATATTTTATTTTATAACAGTATATATCTTCATGTCAATTTAAGTTAATTTTATCATCACGTCCTATATTAATATGATATATCCAAACAATTTAACAAAGAATATTACTATCATAAACCATATTCCAAAGCAGATAATTTTTTTTGTTAAACGAGAAATGTTGTAGTATTTATCAAAATATACATCGTTTAAGGTTATCAACCAGATCTAGACCATACTCCATAATAAAATACAAAAATCTTGTGGTATTTACATTAAATACATCGTTATCAACCAGATCTGAGACCATACTCCATCATAAAACACCATATATGTCGTTATCTGAAAGATTTGTTTTTAAATCATTAATCAACTAAATGATATGGGCTATAGGCCCAATCACAGCACAGGTTGCTAACGAAACATAAATTAGATGGGGAAATAAGAGCCCAACTGTTAAAAGCAGTTGGAAAAAAGAAGCCCAACTCTATGGAAAAAAGAAGAAGCTCATCCGATGAATTTTAGCAGTTTCCTTACACGTTTTCAGGTTTTTGAAAGGAAATTGGAAGTTTGTCTTCATTTTTCTAAAATAGTAAAACCAACAACCTTTTTGAAAACCATTTTTTTTTTATTTGGAAAATTTGAATACTGAGTGATTAGTTTTTTTTTTTTTATATGTTCTACAAGATAAAAAAAGAAGAAAAAATAAACAAACTTTTTTGTTTATATTTACATTTGTTTTTCAATAAAAATGGAAAACGAAAGTAATAACAAATTAGGTATATATATATGTGTATATAGAAGGGAAGAAAAAAATCGAAGGAAGGAAAGCATATATATACTATTATATGTATATATAATTGTGATGCATATAAACTAGTCTGGATACTACAGTTATAAAAAAAAAAAAAAACTATAAATCAACATAAAGGAAGGAAAACAACAGAAAAAAGATAAAAATAAAGGTTCGTCGCTACAGCTACTTGGGTTCAACTTTTGCTGAGAGAGTGTAGCCACCACTATAATCAAAGGCATTGTTATTATTAATATTGTCGACAACATCCACCTTATTCTTAGCAGCGACAACATCATGGTTGTAAGGATGTCTTAGGGGACCACCGCCTCTTGAAGCTCCGAAGTCTGTTGCTGAAGAAGATGCTGATGTTGTTGAGTTTGTGTTCATCCCGTCATTTTGCAATATCATTTCTATTGCCTTCACCACCTCGCTCATTGTTGGACGCTCTGTTGCTGACTCTTCAACACACTGCATTGCCAATTCCAAAAATCTCCCAAATCCTACCAGATTCCCTCCTGTGTTTCTAAGCCCTGAATCCATCATTTCTTTCAATCCATACTGCTCTTCATCATTCCTGTCCATTGCCATTCTTACTTCCCGCACGATGTACTTCCCTTTCTCTATAGGTTGCTTAGCTGTTATCAGCTCAAGCATGACCACCCCAAAACTGTAAACATCGCTCTTCTCTGTTAATTGTTGTGTCATGTAATATTCAGGATCCAGATAACCCTGCATCCGAACTTATAATTAACACAGTACATGTACCATTAAGATTTGATATACATGGCATGCAATGCCCATATTCTCCTCCATCGATCAATCTACTGCAAAAAAAAAAAAGAGAGTAAATACTGACCAGGGTTCCTTTAACCTGGGTCGAAACATGTCCTTTCGAGCTGTCTGATACCAGCTTTGACAGGCCAAAGTCAGCGACCTTTGCTGTTAAATTTTCATCCAACAGAATGTTGGTGGACTTTACATCTCTGTGGATTATAGGAGGATTTGCAAGCTCGTGCAAGTAAGCTAATCCTCTAGCCGACCCCAGAGCAATGCGAAGTCTCCTTTTCCAGTCAAGATAAACGCCAAACTTCCCTATAATTAATCCACTTCACGTATCAGCATATGCGTACTGATTAGAAGGAAAATTCCTCAGGGGATCTTTGTACATGTCCATTAGTGGGCCAGAAAATTACTAAATGTCTTAGCATGCATTGTTCTCGATGCTTACTTGCATGGCTAAAGTAGAGTGAGCATAGATACCTGACAAGCTTTCCCGCAGTGTTCCATTAGGCATATATTCGTAGACTAGCATCTGCTCTCCTTGTTCAAAACAAAAACCCACAAGACCAACAAGGTTCTTGTGATGAACTCGTGATAGCAACTCAATTTCAGTCTTGAACTCGAGCCCGCCCTGCATTGATCCTCGCTGAGCTCTTTTGATTGCCACTACTTGGCCATCAGAAAGAATACCTCTATACACCTGGATACAAGAGGGCGCATATTTACTAATATAAGAGATGACTAAGCAGCAACTATTCATCAATTAAGCGCAAATCTTCTGATAATTACAAATAATGACCAAAATTAATCCTTGAGATCAATATACCTTGCCATAGCCTCCAGAACCTATCTCATTACTTTCTGTAAAGTTGTAAGTGCACCTTTTTAGTTCTTCATAAGAGAACCATCTTGCTCCCTTTAACTGAGGTACCCCGCCACTATCTTTGCCGCTTGGAACCCAAGAAGCTGGAAACACACGAGGTTTTAGGTATAATCCAAAGGTTCTTCAATGCTGCATTTAGCCAGCATCTCAACGAGTCATTTTGCTAGAAAGAATATTAAAGATGTTATGAATTGATTACCAAATGGTTTACTCAATCCAATGGCTTTTTCTGCCCGTTTCTTCTGACGAATGGCATATATCGCAACTCCAACAAGGCTCATAACCAGTAAGCCACAGCCAGTCCCTATCCCAACAACAACACCAGTGCTCAAAGAATTCCCTCTGGAAGAATCTGACACATATATTTGTTTCTTTAGTTAATTATAGATTCCAAGTATGATAAAACAGAAACTACATGCATGAATAGAAAGATGAATTAAGTTACCTGGAAAGGGGTAAGGCGAGGCAATAAAATAGTAGGGTCCAAACTCTTTGGGAGGCTTGTAGGTTTGGTTGGTCAAGTCAAATCCAATACTCTGAATTTCAGACCTATTAAAATATTTGTCAGTGGGTGGAAATAGTGCGACCTGCACCTGAAGGTAGTCGTCAACATTAAAAAAAGGGTTCTGAAGAAAAACTGAACCAGGAGTTAGGCCCAGTTTTCCCCAAAGAGACATTTCTAGTGAGTGAAACATATTCACATTGGACAATTCCCGGAAGGAAGGTCCTCTGAAGTACAGGGTCCCTTCATATGGATAGGCACATTCGCAACTCTGAGGGCTCAGCTTCTGTTCAGGGGGACATATTTTACTGCCACAATTAGCTAGGCTAGTGGAATAAGGCTTTGTAGACTGCTGTTGGAGCTGACAGTAATTTGTATCTGAGAGAGCAGTGCACACCGGGTTTCCTACAAGTCTGAGTGCATGACAATGAAAATTTAAGATTGATGGTGAGTGGTTGAAACAATAAATTTTTCCATGTAAATAAATGCAATTTCTGAAAACTTTCTCACATCAACGTGTTTGTGTAATCAGCCGTCATTGTAACAGAGGAAATCTGATTGTTCTGAAGATCAACAAGTTGAAGCTGTGTACTAATGCTGTCACCCATGTTGAAGGAGCCATTGAGTGCATTATTCCTCAATAATCTTCAAATTTTAAACAAAAGAATGATCAATTTTGCATGTTCTAAAATTGTTTTGAGGAGCTCAATTGGAATTTGGTCAGAACGTACACTTGCTGTATTTGGGGAAAACTGAAAACTTTTGATGGCAAAGTCCCTTGAAGAGATCCATGCTCTATAACTCTGCAGCATATCAATCATGGATTTCTGAAATGAGACTACCGACCTATAACATTTCCATATATGTAGTACATTTCCGATGTGCTGGAGACTTACAAGGTGGTGAGAGATGGTAAGGTTGAGAACCAATCAGGAGCTTCTGAAGAAAAGAAAGAATTGTTACTTAGATCCCTGCAAAAGTAAATCATAGATCAGGATTCATTAACATGGAAAAAGAAGAAGTTAGATGAACCAAACGGAACCTCCTTTTGATTGACTTACACATAATTGAGGGCATCCAGTTTTGTTAGATTTGGTAAAGGGCCTATCAGCTTATTGTGTGCTAGATTCCTGAAAGAAAGATGTTAGGAAGGAAAAGGCTAATTAAGCCCCTTTAAGTTTAACAGACTGAAACCACTGCCTTGTTAAACTGTGAGAGTAAAAGCACTCACAGTTCATTGAGGCTCGAGAGGTTGTTCAAATTTATTGGGACCTTCCCAGATAAAGCATTTCTATCAAGTCGACTGCAGCAAACAAAATGAATCAGAGTCCTAATTGAGCTCGCAGAGAGGTCAATACTTTAAGAAAGGAAGATAAAACGGGACAGGTTTTACTCACAGAACCTCGAGAGTCTGAACTAGGCCTAATGTGGAAGGAATATTTCCTTCAAGTTGATTCCCATCGAACAATCTGTCATTAAAGAATCACAAGCAATTAGAAAGGAAGAACTGGGGTAATGAGATTTTCTCTTTTAAAAAGGTCAGATTACCAACTTACACGTGTATCAGCACCATATCAGGGCTGAAAAGTTCAGGTGGAATGGAACCTGAAAGCTGGTTTTTGTTGAAATGGCTGCAAACTCAAAAAAATAGTTATTCTTTGTGAAATAACCATTTAATTAATTGCATTTCTAGACACCTCATCTCTTATATTGGAGGTGTTTCACTACTATTTACTCACAAGTGCTTAGCATTTAGCAGTAGGTCCAAGCCTGGGGTGGTGTTTTTGGAGATTGGGATAGGTCCTGTCAATTGATTGCCTGCAAGGTCCAGCCAGTAGAGTTTGGAAAGTTTACCTAGAGAAGGAGGGATTCCACCAGAGAAGTTGTTTGAATTGAGAGCCCTGTGACAAAGGGTAGTGCTGTTGAATAAAGGGAAGGAGATATGCATAGTGCCCCTGTCAATTCATGTAAATGTTACTAATTTAACGACTCTTACAAGAAAGATAGCTCAGCAAGATTGCCCAGCTCATCTGGAATACTACCGCTGAAGCCACAACCAGCAAGGATTCTGAGGAGGTGTTGGAAAGACACGTGAATAAAAGACACATAAGCTGGCCTGCCAAGTAGAAAATTGGGTATGTATTTCATCTTACAGGATGTTTAATTTTAGCAGATCTCCTAACCGAGGAGTGAGGGATCCTGTGAGGTTTGTGTTAAATGATAGGTCCCTGCAGTGAAATAACCTCAAAGCTTGAATATTAAGGTTTAAAATTGATTGTTGCATGCACAGGACTCTTTTGTGGAAATGTGTGCTTAATTATAAGCAATCTTGCTAACGTACAAGTACTATTTGAATTGCTGGGTATTAAGAAACTCACAAGGATCTCAATTCGGTGAGTCCTCCAATATCACCGCCTAGCTTCCCTTTGAGGCTCATGGTTGATAACCCCCTGAAACGTATAGAATGCTTATTGATGAACAAAATGGTCTTGCTCTAGATGGATTAGTAGAGTGGAGACGATGAACGAATAATAACAAGTTACTGAACAAAATCAGGAGGAGGAAATTCAGTACTGACAATGCAGTGATCCTTGAGTTGGAGCACGTGACTCCTTCCCAGGGTGCTCCGCATGGATCATGAGACTGGCCCCAACTTGGGGGCGTATTTTGCCATTGTCTCTTGAGGGATTGGAGTGCTGCAGCTGCACCACCACACAGAAACTGTTAGAATTATGAACTAGTGGATGTAGGAAATGAGACAAATACGATTCCTGGCTAGCCACAAGCTCTGAAAACTGTCAGAATATCGAAGAAATAAATGAAGTTAAGAGAAGGAGATGGAGAAAGGAAGCAAAGCAGTTGAATTACCATCACTAGGGTCCGTGTCAGAGAGAATGAGATGAATTCCTGAAGTAAAGAAAGTAAGAAGAAAGAGCAACCGGGCAGTGCCTCCGCCCAGTCCCATGGCTGCTATAATATTGAATTGATGTCAGGCTACTAGGATGCCAGCATCAGCCACGTACAAAAACAAGTCTAAAAGGGAGCCGGGCTGGTCTCAATTGCTACGCGGAGGACGATAGAACAAAGGAACGAGTGTGGATGCCGCTGCTCTGTCATATCAACAAGAGAAAAGAAAAAAAAAGAAGAAAAAAGTGCCCTCTCCCACGGTGCTTTCTTTTAATTGATTTTGTCTTGTCTTAGAAGCCACTCTATGGCCTAACCATTCCCACTAGCATGCGTACTAGCAAATTCAAGCAGCCATAATGATATTTGATAATGCCATCTTCTTCATCACTTCTGCATCTCTCTTTTACAATCATTATAAAATCAAATTTAATTTTGAAGCTTTTCCGTTTCGTCCGCCCTTGCGACAACTTGGATAATTATTATTTTGCTGCTAAGATAATACATGTACGTGGGCATAGCAGCATCTTGATGCACGGCCCAATGGCGGCTATTTTCTTTCTTTCTTTCTCGAGTCTATTATTGTTGTTATTGCTGCTCACAACCACACCATCATATATGCCTTACAGATGTCCATCCCATCAAAGTATATGCCATAACTTTATGAGAACACTAAAAAGACTTGTATTAGTACAGGTTCTGTTTTGGACAGTCGGGTATTAGGTGGTCAGGGTACTCTTATGTACTCCAAAATCTAAAGAAACACTACTGGCCATGGACAGACAAACTCTTGATCCATTAACTAGGCAGCGTTTTGATCCCCAACTCTTACAAACTAGAAGTCATTAACATTTTTATATATGCCATCTAATCTAATAAAACCTATAATGAGATTGTCGGATGGAAAGTTCCATATAACTCACTGTACTCGCAAACGCTTTTTAACTTCATGGTTAGTGCATGCAGTTGTAACGATCACTTGTGTATAGTTTACTTGTAAAATAAGGTTGAATGTTTTTGACAACTGCTTAGTTCACTTAAAAACCACTCATAGTACTACTTCCGCAACCAGTCATGATGACAGCAACTAGAAAGGTAAACATTAGATATTTTACGTAATCTCAATTCCCATCAGTTTAGGTATATATGAAACCTATCCTTCGACGTACTGATTCTGATTTCCCTTGAACCTTCGAGCTGTTCTCCCTTGTCTTCATCTCCACTAAATTTAGGAAAAATGACCATTTGCTGACTAAAAAACCGTGCCTTTTGCTCAAGTTCTGTTTTCATCTTTATTTGGGAGTTCGTGTTACCCTTTCATTTTTATCTCCCTCCTATTTCAATTTTTATGTTCCACTACCCCCAACCCCACCCACCCACCCACACACGACAAAAAAGGACAAGAATTGAGAAGAACAAAGATTTTTTTTTTTTTTTTTTGTTCTGGCAAAGCAAGCAGCAGGTTCACATTTGAATGGAAATTAGATATAGTCAGTAAAAAACTAAACTAGGTACACAATAATTAACATCTACCGGTGAGCTACTCTTTTCAGGAACTGCTGATATGGGACAATAAAGTCTACATGCGGTCCAAAATACCGCGCAAATATCACGCCCAGATGGTTGATGCTGTCCACAGCTGCAGGGTCATCCAAGGATAGCTGAATGCTTGCAAGCTTGACCATTTCATATCCAATGACAATGTGATCAGGATCATACAGTGTTTGGAGTATCTGCCATATAATCAAAAACATGGAAATGTCAGTCAGATTTCATTTCTAAGAAATTATATCAAAGTAGCAAGTGATATGACAACCAATAAACAACTCAATTTATTTCTAGAAACAAATAAATTGCAATGACACTTAACAATTGAAATGCATTTTAAAGGACAATGAATTAGTTCAGTAATTGACAAGAAAGCTGTCCTATGAAGTCTCTTGGGCCCTAATTGCTCTCTGTCCCAAGTAACATTTTGTGCAACTCAAGGTGAGAAACTTATTTTTCTTTTGAGACCACAGGACGTTTCCTGATGCGATTTGTCTATGATATGCATACGTGAAAATGTATATGCACATCTAAAATGTTTATGACAGATGCTACAATTTGACTAATGCAGTTCATCGTTCACATATGCCTAAAAAGATGTATATACACCAAGAAGCAAAACTGGTTCTCGTTTTTTAGGAATCAAGATGTGGAAATTTGAAAAATAACTCTGTTGACAACATTTATGAAATGCTGAAAGCATAGCAATCTCAATTAGTTTACCTTGATCGATTCTTGACAGTGTTCCCTAGCAGAATGGAAGTCTCTAACCAAACAAAATGCTTGTGCAAGTTTGTCTTCAGCCTGCACAGGATTAACATAGAAATCAAGGATGGTAAGCACATCTTGTGCTGGCTATATGAAATGCAGATATAGTATTGCTCTCAAGTGTTAGTTTCACATTAACAGAGCATCTGCAAAATTAAATGTATATATATTTTCTATGGAGAATATATATATTATATATATATATAATATCTGCTCAGAAAAAAGTACACAATCATGGATCAAGTTGTGCCCTGGAAAACAAATGTAGAGAAAAGATAAAAGTAAAAAGGGTCGCACTAAAGTGAAACAACAATGCATCAAGTTGCGCCTAGAAGTAGAGAACTGGAACTCACCTCTGCAACACTCTTGTTATATGCATGCAAGGTTGATCTCAAAATACCAAGGGCCCTTGAAGCATCTAAAAGGGTGGTACCTGAGATATATTTTGAAATTATTGCTTCCTGCAACCTGTCAACAAATGAATATTCTCATGAACATAACAAACTAAATAAATTGCATATCTATATATTTCTGCAAACATTTGAAGAGCAAGTTCATTGTAGGATATAGTTGAAAATGATTCAAAGTAAAGGCTAGGCTGAAATAAAAATGTACCTCTTGATATAACTCCAAGCATTGTTGATGGCTTCACGTGAAGTGTCCAGATCACGATGTGAGCCACAATGCAAACAAAATCCAGGATGAATTTGAAGGGTGCTATTGTTAAACTTGAGGACAAGGCTTGCCATATTGTTTATATCTACAATATTGAGCTTGTGACCCTTTTAAGAAAAGAAAATTTGGTCACAAAAAAGAAAAAAAGTACATGATTTTTAATGTATTGCAGTCTAGGAACAGCTATTATCCATAAGTTATAAGATTGGGTACGAGCACATTCTGACAGCCAGATTATGTTGTGCCAACTTCATTTTGCTGGCAATTGTTTATATCCTTTTGGTGCTTCTTCAAAGCAGCTGTGCGTGGTCAACACAGTTCACTTCTAAGCATTTTTGCCCCTTAAAAACCACTGCAACTGCTAAACATTTGAATTTCTGGAATCCAACAGTCAGTGAGTGATACACCTGATCTTATCCCTGGGTTTTATAAAGAAGAAAAAGGCATACCTGCAATTGAGAATCAAATTTCTGTTTTTCAGGAGCTCTAGGAAATTTATTAAGTTTGTGTGTTTCTCCATTTATGATGGTGCTCTCCAGGACTACACCAGCACAGTTATGATTAACACAGCAAAAGGCATTAAGAGCGAGGTCAGATAGATTTAATTGTGAACAACCACGGCACTGGCATTGAAATGAGTACTTATCTGCCAGATACCTAAGGCGGTCTTTACAGTCCAATTGCCCAACCTGCAAAACACAAATGCACATTCACCTTTTGAACTGCCAATTACTTCATCAGCTCAAGTGTTTCAAAAACATAAACTGCAGCAGAAAATTATGGCAGTTGGAGGTAAAATGTAATGTCTGGTAGGTGCATGCAGGTATGTATACTGAATTGGTCCATCCAACATGTAAGCATTGGACATCTAGATTTTCTATGTTATCCAAACAAGAATGTGAACTATTGAGAGTCAAGATACCTATGCAACTGCAGGTGAAATGACCAAAACATTCATATTATCATATAAAAACATAGGCGAGTGAAGGAAGTGTGTTGGTGCTGAAAAGGGATAATACCTGAGGACCATAGGACAACTCCAGTGGACAACCTGTTGACACGTACTCTGTTGTTCGTATAAACAGAGTACGCGAAAGAAAATATGCATGAATGTTTGGCAAGCAAGAATGGTTGAACAAACTGGCAGCTTTATATATAGCTTGACCCACGGGAACCTAAAAGTTGGGTAATCATGTCAATGGACAATGGAACCTTTCTCTCTACCAAAAGATAATGTTAAAGCTTGATAAGCATAAGGGAGAATTGTAGCATAGCCATTAACCTGTTCCAAACTACTAGTTAAAGCATCTCCATTAGAAGCAAGCTTTCTGAACTGATCTGGTGGGTCATCAACAGATTTCATTTGAACAATTGCCATAGAGTTCACCCTGATTTGAGATATAAGGATGATAGTCTGCATTCAAACAAGAAATGAAACCATAAAACAAATGGTTTCATTTAGTGAAATAAGATTGATGGGGGTATTGACAGTTGAAACTACTGTATTCAAACAATAAATGGAACCTCAAAACAAATAGCTTTTATTTAATGAAATAAGATTGATAGAGGTGTCAATAGTTGTAGCTAAGTAAATAGAAAATGACTAATCATGTTCAGAACAATAAGGATGTTGATTTGAAACCAGGATAACTAGAACATGCAAATCTAGTAATAGAGACAGTAAGGCATGACACAGAGATAGGATATATAAAATGCATGTAGAACAAGTTACTATCAATTGGCAGGATAATTGCAAACTGTTTAGCAGGTCCAGTACATTAATCCGTTTTTTCTTCCAAAACTATTTTAAAAAGGAGAACTCACACATCAAACTATTAATTTTTCAACAAGTATTAAAAGTTTCACATGAAAAAATTTGATGCTTATGACAGGGTTGTTTAAAATAACCATCACAAACTTGGCGAAGCTATTACTGAGAGATATTGATATTTAGAAGAGAAAAAACAAATTAAAGAGGTTGTGTGGGTACGGCCCACATACTCATGAAGCAAGTGATGGTTATAAAAAGAAAGAAAACAAACAGAAAGTTTGTAAGAGAGTGATTGAGAGAAAAGAACCACCTGTGATAAAGAGACTCCAATAATTGGAAGTTCAAGTCTGAAAGAACGGTGCAGACAGCATAACAATACAATTGCGTATATATAGAGCTCCAATTTGCTTTCTGGACCAATTTGTGTATAGCTGTGAGAGAGACCCTACTAAATCATAAGAGTAAAATCCTCAATTTTTTTATAAAAACATGGTTGCTGTAACATAGCAAATTTGCATGAGATGTACCAGATCACAAAGAGCATTTGACTCAGTAGAACATCTTTGTGTGGTAGATTTCACTAGAATTCGACCAGCCAGAACTATATCAGTTGGCAATATGGCAGGCCAATTTACACCTAGACATTCATGTTTGTGTTCAGGAAAGCACTCAACTGGATTGGAATGACTGCATAAATCAACTGGTTTGGAGTGACTTTCCTTGGTTCCAATTTTGTCCTGAAAATTACTGAATGGTTTTCCTCCAGCTTGTATCTGGCAATGTTCGGAGCAGTAAAGTGGTATTGTACATGACGTACAGGGGACCGTATCTGCTTGTAGTTGATTCATGCAGTAATGACAGTGTGTTTCCCGGCAACTCTTCAATATGATCTGTATATCAAAGGGCAGACTGTAATGGATAATCCTCTTTAGAGAAATGCTATAAAACACAAGTGACCATATGATCTGTATATTTGGTGCTGGTGCATCAAATGGTGAGAAGAGGGTACTATAAAACACAATTTTATACTAACATCACAAGCCTGCATTTGAACACACTCATTTCATGAACATTTGTCTTTAATAGTGAAAATTCTATACCATTGAATATAGCTGATTTAATTGCTTTTATAGATTAAACATTAACTGAGTTTTTATGATCACATAATAATACGAGTGTTTTTCCATGCATCCATCCTGTCCTAATTCTTGGAGCACATCTTTCTCAATATCTTTTTAAGAATAATAAAATGAAAATATAATAAGTGGAAATGAGTAAGATATATTAACCCAATGTTGTTAATAACAAAAATAGCATATCAATCTATACCAACGCATAAGGTTCTTCCTTGTGAACCAAGGATGCTTGGGGAATGTCACACTTTGAAGCCATGCCCCTTCCCTTATCTGGTGTTGAGACTTGTGATATTTTTAATTGGTGTGGCTCATCTGTGACAAAAGTTAATTTACACATTTCATTTTAAATTTACATTTTGAAATAGATTTATATAGATAAAGATGAAGAGTTCATGCTAGAACCATGATAAAATAGCAACATCCCATTCTGAGCCATACCATAAGCTAGTATGCTTTTGAGTGCAATGAGCAAGAAAAATATGATTGTAGCTTGAATGGTAATACAGTGCATCATGCATGCAAAGCAAACGATCAACAAGGATGAAACATTTAAAACTATTAATGTGGTCCAAGCTCCACAGTTGATTATTGGGTGGCCAATTTGCTTTAGAGAAAAAGTTAAACTTTAAATGTACATCCTATAGTTTATCTTCCCAGATAAAATAGATCATATACTAATAACATTCTTGTTCAACTAAAATCAGTAATATTTAGAATTTTTGACCTTATTTGAGAGAGAAACTATTCTCACTCATATCAACTTTTGGCAATGTATCATAAGTACCCAATATTCAAAGTGAGTATGACTCCACATTTTCATTCTATACATATAGCGGGTTAAATTTATATTTTTGCACAAAATGACCTGCATTGAAATGAAAAGAAAAGATGTATATAGAATTAGAAAGATGTATATCAGTTATTAACCGCAAAGTTTTCTTAAGCTCATATCTCAACCTTACAAACCTCATTCCAGACTAGATGAACTTGCTAATTTGTTAGGATATATACTTTCTAAAGGTGCTATTGTGTCATAAGGGTTTGAAAGAGGCCTTTAAATGATCACTTCACACAAGAAATGATTTGCATGCTATTAAGATAATTTGCAGTTTTCAAAAAGCACCCAATTGAAGGCGAGTAGATGTCTTATCACACATCAATTATTTAAGAAAAAATTATCTATACAAAACTAAGTACAGCAATTGAACAAAATTGTGCTATTAGAAATTATTTGGTGCATTTAAATGACAGGAATGGAAGGGATTCTTAATAATTATTAGACATCAAGGTTGTGGGTTAGGTTAGTCCTTGTGGCTTCTTTGTGGTTTCGTGCATGGGCTTTTGGAGGTACTTCTTTAACAGATAGGCAGATGGTTTGGAGTTACTACGGTTTTGTTTTACTTTAAGAAATATTTTTTTAGTTTCCATCTTTATTTTTTCTTTTTATTTGAATAAAATCTCTCCTAGGAAAAATCAATGAAACATGTTTATTACATATAAAATTTCCAAAAATGAAAAAGGGGCTTTCTTTAGCTTACATTGAAAATATTAAAGGAAACGGACAAAATGTGAACCAAACAAGGCACTTAATTTTTTTATGTTGTAGAATTTGGAGAACAATTTTTTGATGTTTTTCAATTTTCTAGACAAATGGAAAAAAAATAGAAAACACATATTTCCAAAAAACCGGTTTTCATTTTCAATTTGTAAATGTGCTTTCTTTTCTATTTCCTTAAATAATTTCACATGTAAACCAACTTAATTTAGTTATACCTAGATTGATGTTACAGTTTGCTACTTGGGAGGGTGTCTTCTTCTTCTTTGTGTTATTCCTTGCTATCTTTCCAATAAAATTCATTTATATATTTTTTATCTAAACCAGAAGATTAAAGATGAAACTGGAGTTTGTGAATTGCTGAAACTCATTTAAATACCATGTTAGGATACTGAAATTCTAAAAGCACTGTATGAAAATTCAAGGAAATGAGAGCACCAGGCTCATAAGCAAGCTGGAGCCTGATATATGATTTAGAGAAATAGAGGTCCCTAATTTTGAATGTCTACCATTCATACAATGCCGTGGAATAATTTTGTATTTTGCACAAAATGTGCCAGATTGGAAAGCAATGAATAAAATATTATTTCATTCACCATCCCTCAGTTTTTAAGCATATGTATCTTGATCATGTGTCAGTGCCCGAGTCAACAATGTCTTTTAATAAAGGTAATGAAAATGGCTACTGTCAATCAAACAAATTATTCACACTGCAACTCAAGCAATTTCTTTTCCTTTCCCCCCAAATTTATAGCATGTCTAATTACTTAAATGAGTAAGTATCTCCTGATACATGCACCACTTCACATTGTTGACCAGATGGAATTGGATTGTTAAGCTTCAAAGATATCTTGAAACACCTTTCTTAAGAAAACTGTATCTCCATAACAGCTTAAGATATGGATTTCCTAAAAGCTTTATATACATCCATCCATGGAGGAGAAGCAAAAACAAAGCTTTGAAATCAGCCAGGGAGTCTACTTGATTAACCAAGGAAGATAAAATGCCTAAATCCACTAAGAAAATACTCCTTCGGTCTGAAGAGTGCACAATTTTCAAGGAAGCCATTGAAAAATATTATATGTTTTATCAACAGTTTATCTTTCCAATTCCACCCCCAACTATGTTTTTCACTTCCATCTCAATTTTTGTTCTAAATAAATTTAGATAATGATAAAGGGTAAAGAAGTAAAGTGGGGTATTTATTATAATTTGACTTTTGATATGGACATTTAAATTAGGAGTGCCAAAAGGAGGATAGTATGAAACTTATTTAGGGACTAAGGGAGTGCTAAGCAACATACCAATCCTTGTATGCAATGCCATGTGATCCAAGCAAAAAGCTATGTAAAACAAATTATTAATTAATACTCTATCTCAACTCTCGATTATATTAAATGCATTTTAAGGAGGAGGGCTTCATTGAAACTTCTATTATAAAGAAAATAAGAGAAGGAAAGCCTCATATGCTTAGGGTAGAGGAGTCTTGCATTCTCAAGGTCATTAAACTTGAGACATTCCCTAAATTATACAATATTTGAGTTTGAAACACAAAATCATAGGATGCATAACATCATACCACACACAGATTACATGATAGAAATATATGGCTAGTTGAAAAGCTTAAAAAGTCTTACCAAAATGTCCAAAGCAGTTCTCATTCTCCTGAACTGTTTTGCTACTTGTGCTTTTCTGTCTTTCTAGAATTATGGTTAATTCAGTTTCTATGTGCCTCTTTCCATCCATTGACAATTCAAAACTTTTAGCATTGTTAAAGTCATTGACAGCATCTTTAAAATTTCCTAAATCAACATTTGCTTTACCCCTCCTATACCATGCCTGCAGGAAAGAAGCCAAATTTGGAGATGGTGAATACTAGTTTCCAGCTTGTAACATTCGAAATAGATATAAGGATTGGAATTGCAAACGTAATGAGTCAGGACCACAACTGAGAGGAAGCATGTCATTTTGAAGACTAACTTTCTTCACATGGAAAAAGGGGATTTCAACATATAATCTGTTAATCCAAAGTGCTCACTACCCCAAGGTTGAAGACAACAAACAAACCCAAAACACAAAAATAAACAAAGAACTAAAGCTTAGGACAACAGAAACCCCCAAAACATAAGAGAAACCAAACTTCCATCAATTAAAATAAGTTCAAAAAACTCATGATAGCCCTAAAACTATCCAAAGTTAATCCTTGGACATTTGGTTTTCCAAAGTAACAATGCATTAACCTTAAAGAAGAAATAGGTAATGATACTTTATAACATGAACAGAAAAGACCTTTGATGATGCAGTGCGCCCAATATATTTATTGTTAGAAGATGGTGTCACAATAACTGTCACAAATGTGAAGAAATCAAAATATATTCTGAGGCAAATTAGCTGAACCTAAATCTAAATCACCAGCATGGTGATCAAACTTGTTGATTTTGGCTGCCCATGAATAATATTATGGCACAAAATCGAGATACATAGCCATGAAATGGAAACTAATTTACTTAATAATCTCTAGCAGACAGTTTCTCTCAAGGCATATCCTTTTTTTTTTTTTTTGCTAAAGTAAAATCCCTTAAACTTTTAGAATCAAATGTTTTGCTAAATAATCAATAGATTCACACAGAGTGTTCTTGAAAATATTGCATATGTTGCATGTTCACCTTAGCATATGTTGGGGAAATTTGAAGGGCGCGCTTGCAATCCCGTAGAGACTCCGTAAGAAAACCTATTTTCTAAACAAACAAACAAAATAAACTTTAACATGAACTGAATCAGTTGAGTAACCATAATAAGTAGAGAATAGATAGTGGCAGTTTTAGATTTAGAACTTGAACAATGAAAACAGTTTGTTATTTTACTGTACTGACATGAAATAAAGAAGCCCGGTTGAGAAATAAGGTGGCAACCAGATTTTTGTTCATATCAACAGCATCCATTGGAGCAACACGGAGTGCCTGGGAATAAGATGCCAAAGCAGAGGCGTACTCTGCTGTTAAATAAGATTCATTTCCTTTTTGCTTCAATTCCAAAGCAACTTTCTTGTTCTTTCCACAGAGACTATTATCTGAATCCGCCAAATCATCAATCATCTACGAACAACAAATTTAAATTGCATTTTTAAAAAAAATTGAAGATAAAAAAATAATTAAATGGGAAGCAGAGAGGCGAAATGATTTGTTAGTTACTTGTTGAAATTGGGGTAAACTAAGGAGGCAGTGGCGTAGAGTAGAAGACGTGGACGCAAGATCTTCGTCACTGCTTTCTCCCACCATCCGCTTTATACTCTCCGGAACCAAACATTTAATCTTCTCCATCCTTTTTTTTTGTATTTCTACTCTGCTCTACAAAACTTCTCTTCTTTCCGATTTATCTGATTCACCAAATGGGGGCATGGCGACACAAATGCCAACCATCTGCCCAAGATTGAACGTGTTATTTTTGGATTTTCCGACAAATTAATGCTATCTCGACGAGTCTCTTTTAAATAAGTATTAGCCTTAGATTTCTAACCTTGTTCATATCCAAGTCCTTTTTAGTTTGTATTAGACTTTATTTTTTGGGTAATAGACTTTTCCCCCGACCATGATTGAACTTGGTTTTTGGGTGGGGTGTTAGCCTAGGATTTGCGGACAAATTGATTCTGACTCGACGAGCCCCATTTAAATGAGTATTAGCCTTAGATTTCTAACATTGTTCATATCAAAGCCCTTTTTCGTTTGTATTAGACTTCAATTTTATGGGTAATAGACTTTTCCCCCAAACATGATTAAACATGGTTTTTGGAGGGGGTGTTAGCCTTGGATTTTCGGACAAATTGATCCTGACTCAACGAGCCCCATTTAAATGAGTATTAGCCTTAGATTTTTAACTTTGTTTATATCCAAGCCCTTTTAGATGATATTAGACTTCAGTTTTATGGGTAGTAGACTTTTCCCTCAAACATTATTGAACTTGGTTTTCAGAGGGGGTGTTAGCCTTGGATTTTTGGACAAATTGACCCTGACTCGACGAGCCCCTTTTAAATGAGTATTAGCCTTAGATTTCTAACCTTGTTCATATCCAAGCCCTTTTAGTTGGTATTAAACGTCAGTTTTATGAGTGATAGACTTTTCCCCCAAACATTATTGAACTTGGTTTTTGGAGGGGGTGTTAGCCTTGGATTTTTGGACAAATTAATCCTGACTCGACGAGCCCCTTTTAAATGAGTATTAGCCTTAGATTTCTAACCTTGTTCATATCCAAGCGCTTTTAGTTGGTATTAGACTTCAAATTTATGGGTAATAGACTTTTCCCCCAAACATGACTGAACATGGTTTTTGGAGGGGGTATTAGCTTTGGATTTTTAGACAAATTGATCCTGCCTCGACGAGCCCCATTTAAATGAGTATTAGCCTAAGATTTATAACCTTATTCATATCCAAACCCTTTTAGTTGGTATTCGACTTCAAATTTATGGGTAATAGACTTTTCCCCCAAACATGATTGAACTTGGTTTTTGGATGGGGTGTTAGACTTGGATTTTCGGACAAATTGATCCTGCCTCGATGAACCCCATTTAAATGAGTATTAGCCTTAGATTTCTAACCTTATTCATATCCAAGCCCTTTTAGTTGGTATTAGACTTCAAATTTATGGGTAATAGACTTTTCCCTCAATCATGATTGAACTTGATTTTTGGAGGGGGTGTTAGACTTGGATTTTCGGACAAATTGATCCTGCCTCGACGAGCCCCATTTAAATGAGTATTAGCCTTAGATTTCTAACCTTGTTCATATCCAAGCCCTTTTATTTGGTATTAGACTTCAGTTTTATGGGTAATAGACTTTTACCCCAAACATGATTGAACTTGGTTTTTGGAGGGGGTGTTAGGCTTGGATTTTGGACAAATTGATCGTGACTCGACGAGCCCCTATTAAATGAGTATTAGCTTTAGATTTCTAACCTTGTTCATATCCAAGCCCTTTTCAGTTGGTATTAGACTTCATTTTTATTGGTAATAGACTTTTTCCCCAAACATGATTGAACTTGGTTTTTGGAGGGGGTGTTAGCCTTGGATTTTCGAACAATTTGATCTTTACTCGACGAGCCCCATTTAAATGAGTATTAGCCTTGGATTTCTAACCTTGTTCATATCCAAGGCCTTTTTAGTTGGTATTAGACTTCAATTTCATGGGTAATAGACTTTTCCCCCAAACATGATTGAACTTGATTTTTGGAGGGGGTGTTAGCCTTGGATTTTCGGACAATTTGATGCTAACTCGACGAGCCCTATTTAAATGAGTATTAGCCTTAGATTTCTAACCTTGTTCGTATCCAAGCCCTTTTTAGTTGGTATTAGACTTCAATTTTATGGGTAATAGACTTTACCCTAAACATGATTGAACTTGGTTTTTGGAGGGGGTGTTATCCTTGGATTTTCGGACAATTTGATCCTGACTCGACGAGCCCCATTTAAGTGAGTATTAGCCTAAGATTTATAACCTTATTCATATCCAAACCCTTTTAGTTGGTATTAGACTTCAAATTTATGGGTAATAGACTTTTCCCCCAAACATGATTGAACTTGGTTTTTGGAGGGGGTGTTAGCCTTGGATTTTCGGACAAATTGATCCTGACTCGACGAGCCCCATTTAAGTGAGTATTAGCCTAAGATTTATAACCTTATTCATATCCAAACCCTTTTAGTTGGTATTAGACTTCAAATTTATGGGTAATAGACTTTTCCCCCAAACATGATTGAACTTGGTTTTTGGAGGGGGTGTTATCCTTGGATTTTTGGACAATTTGATCATGACTCGACGAGCCCAATTTAAATCAGTTTTAGCCTTATATTTCTAACCTTGTTCATATCCAAGCCCTTTTTACTTGGTATTAGACTTCAAATTTATAGGTAATAGACTTTTCCGCCAAACATGATTGAACTTGGTTTTTGGAGGGGGTGTTAGCCTTGGATTTTTGGACAAATTAATCCTGACTCGACGAGCCCCTTTTAAATGAGTATTAGCCTTAGATTTCTAACCTTGTTCATATCCAAGCCCTTTTAGTTGGTATTAGACTTCAAATTTATGGGTAATAGACTTTTCCCCCAAAAATGACTGAACATGGTTTTTGGAGGGGGTATTAGCTTTGGATTTTTAAACAAATTGATCCTCCCTCGACGAGCCCCATTTAAATGAGTATTAGCCTAAGATTTATAACCTTATTCATATCCAAGCCCTTTTAGTTGGTATTAGACTTCAAATTTATGGGTAATAGACTTTTCCCTCAAACATGATTGAACTTGATTTTTGGAGGGGGTGTTAGACTTGGATTTTTGGACAAATTGATCCTGCCTCGAACAGCCCCATTTAAATGAGTATTAGCCTTAGATTTCTAACCTTGTTCATATCCAAGCCCTTTTATTTGGTATTAGACTTCAGTTTTATGGGTAATAGACTTTTCCCCCAAACATGATTGAACTTGGTTTTTGGAGGGGGTGTTAGGCTTGGATTTTGGACAAATTGATCGTGACTCGACGAGCCCCTATTAAATGAGTATTAGCTTTAGATTTCTAACCTTGTTCATATCCAAGCCCTTTTCAGTTGGTATTAGACTTCATTTTTATTGGTAATAGACTTTTTCCCCAAACATGATTGAACTTGGTTTTTGGAGGGGGTGTTAGCCTTGGATTTTCGAACAATTTGATCTTTACTCGACGAGCCCCATTTAAATGAGTATTAGCCTTGGATTTCTAACCTTGTTCATATCCAAGGCCTTTTTAGTTGGTATTAGACTTCAATTTCATGGGTAATAGACTTTTCCCCCAAACATGATTGAACTTGATTTTTGGAGGGGGTGTTAGCCTTGGATTTTCGGACAATTTGATGCTAACTCGACGAGCCCTATTTAAATGAGTATTAGCCTTAGATTTCTAACCTTGTTCGTATCCAAGCCCTTTTTAGTTGGTATTAGACTTCAATTTTATGGGTAATAGACTTTACCCTAAACATGATTGAACTTGGTTTTTGGAGGGGGTGTTATCCTTGGATTTTCGGACAATTTGATCCTGACTCGACGAGCCCCATTTAAGTGAGTATTAGCCTAAGATTTATAACCTTATTCATATCCAAACCCTTTTAGTTGGTATTAGACTTCAAATTTATGGGTAATAGACTTTTCCCCCAAACATGATTGAACTTGGTTTTTGGAGGGGGTGTTAGCCTTGGATTTTCGGACAAATTGATCCTGACTCGACGAGCCCCATTTAAGTGAGTATTAGCCTAAGATTTATAACCTTATTCATATCCAAACCCTTTTAGTTGGTATTAGACTTCAAATTTATGGGTAATAGACTTTTCCCCCAAACATGATTGAACTTGGTTTTTGGAGGGGGTGTTATCCTTGGATTTTTGGACAATTTGATCATGACTCGACGAGCCCAATTTAAATCAGTTTTAGCCTTATATTTCTAACCTTGTTCATATCCAAGCCCTTTTTACTTGGTATTAGACTTCAAATTTATAGGTAATAGACTTTTCCGCCAAACATGATTGAACTTGGTTTTTGGAGGGGGTGTTAGCCTTGAATTTTTGGACAAATTAATCCTGACTCGACGAGCCCCTTTTAAATGAGTATTAGCCTTAGATTTCTAACCTTGTTCATATCCAAGCCCTTTTAGTTGGTATTAGACTTCAAATTTATGGGTAATAGACTTTTCCCCCAAACATGACTGAACATGGTTTTTGGAGGGGGTATTAGCTTTGGATTTTTAGACAAATTGATCCTCCCTCGACGAGCCCCATTTAAATGAGTATTAGCCTAAGATTTATAACCTTATTCATATCCAAAACCTTTTATTTGGTATTCGACTTCAAATTTATGGGTAATAGACTTTTCCCCCAAACATGATTGAACTTGGTTTTTGGATGGGGTGTTAGACTTGGATTTTCGGACAAATTGATCCTGACTCGACGAGCCCCATTTAAGTGAGTATTAGCCTAAGATTTATAACCTTATTCATATCCAAACCCTTTTAGTTGGTATTAGACTTCAAATTTATGGGTAATAGACTTTACCCTAAACATGATTGAACTTGGTTTTTGGAGGGGGTGTTATCCTTGGATTTTCAGACAATTTGATCCTGACTCGACGAGCCCCATTTAAGTGAGTATTAGCCTAAGATTTATAACCTTATTCATATCCAAACTGATTTTCGGACAAATTGATCCTGACTCGGCGAGCCCCATTTAAATGAGTATATTCCTTAGATTTCTAACCTTGTTCATATCCTACCCCTTTTAGTTGGTATTAGACTTCAATTTTATGGGTAATAGACTTTTCCCCCAAACATGATTGAACTTTGTTTTTGGAGGAGGTGTTAGGCTTGGATTTTCGAACAAATTGATCCTGACTCGACGAGCCCCATTTAAATGAGTATTAGCCTTAGATTTCTAACCTTGTTCATATCCAAGCCTTTTTAGTTGGAATTAGACTTCAAATTTATGGGTAATAGACTTTTCCCACAAACTTGATTGAACTTGGTTTTTGGAGGGGGTGTTAGGCTTGGTTTTTTGGACAAATTGATTCTGACTCGACGAGCCCCATTTAAATGAGTATATTCCTTAGATTTATAACCTTGTTCATATCCTACCCCTTTTAGTTGGTATTAGACTTCAATTTTATGGGTAATAGACTTTTCCCCCAAACATGATTGAACTTGGTTTTTGGAGGGGGTGTTATCCTTGGATTTTGGACAAATTGATCGTGACTCGACGAGCCCCATTTAAATGAGTATTAGCCTTAGATTTCTAACCTTGTTCATATCCAAGCCCTTTAAGTTGGTATTAGACTTCAGTTTTATGGGTAATAGACTTTTCCCCTAAACATGAGTGAACTTGGTTTTTGGAGGGGGTGTTAGCCTTGGATTTTCGGACAAATTGATCCTGACTCGACGAGCCCCTTTTAAATAAGTATTAGCCTTACATTTCTAACCTTGTCCATATCCAATCCCTTTTTAGTTGGTATTAGACTTCAATTTTATGGGTAATAGACTTTACCCAAAACATGATTGAACTTGGTTTTTGGAGGGGGTGTTAGCCTTGGATTTTCGGACAAATTGATCCTGACTCGACTAGCCCCATTTAAGTGAGTATTAGCCTAATATTTATAACCTTGTTCATATCCAAACCCTTTTAGTTGGTATTCTACTTCAAATTTATGGGTAATAGACTTTTCCCCCAAACATGATTGAACTTGGTTTTTGGAGGGGGTGCTAGCCTTGGATTTTCGGACAATTTCATCCTGACTCGACGAGCCCCATTTAAATCAGTATTAGCCTTATATATCTAACCTTGTTCATATTTAAGCCCTTTTTAGTTGGTATTAGACTTCAGTTTTATGGGTAATAGACTTTTCCCCCTAACATGATTGAACTTGGTTTTTGGAGGGGGTGTTAGCCTTGGATTTTGGACGAATTGATTGTGACTCGACGAGCCCCTTTTAAATGAGTATTAGACTTATATTTCTAACCTTGTTCATATCCAAGCCCTTTTAGTTTGTTTTAGACTTCAAATTTATGGGTAATAGACCTCTCCCCCAAACATGATTGAACTTGGTTTTTGGAGGATGTTTTAGGCTTGGATATTCGGACAAATTGATCCTGACTCGACGAGCCCCATTTAAATGAGTATTAGCCTTAGATTTCCAACCTTGTTCATATCCAAGCCCTTTTAGTTTGTTTTAGACTTCAAATTTATGGGTAATAGACCTTTCCCCCAAACTTGATTGAACTTGGTTTTTGGAGGAGGTGTTAGCCTTGGATTTTCGGACAAATTGATCCTGACTCGACGAGCCCCATTTAAATGAGTATTAGCCTTAGATTTCTAACCTTGTTCATATCCAAGCCTTTTTAGTTGGAATTAGACTTCAAATTTATGGATAATAGACTTTTCCCCCAAACTTGATTGAACTTGGTTTTTAGAGGGGGTGTTAGGCTTGGATTTTCGGACAAATTGATCCTGACTCGACGAGCCCCGTTTAAATGAGTATTAGCCTTAGATTTCTAACCTTTTTCATATACAAGCCCTTTAAGTTGGTATTAGACTTCAGTTTTATGGGTAATACACTTTTCCCCTAAACATGAGTGAACTTGGTTTTTGGAGGGGGTGTTAGCCTTGGATTTTCGGACAAATTGATCCTGACTCGACGAGCCCCTTTAAATGAGTATTAGCCTTAGATTTCTAACCTTGTTCATATCCAAGCCCTTTTAGTTGGTATTAGACTTCAAATTTATGGGTAACAGACTTTTCCCCCAAACATGACTGAACATGGTTTTTGGAGGGGGTATTAGCTTTGGATTTTCGGACAAATTGATCCTGCCTCGATGAGCCCCATTTAAATGAGTATTAGCCTAAGATTTATAACCTTATTCATATTAAAACCCTTTTAGTTGGTATTCGATTCAAATTTATGGGTAATAAACTTTTCCTTCAAACATGATTGAACTTGGTTTTTAGAGGGGGTGTTAGACTTGGATTTTCGGACAAATTGATCCTGCCTCGACGAGCCCCATTTAAATGAGTATTAGCCTTAGATTTCTAACCTTATTCATATCCAAGCCCTTTTATTTGGTATTAGACTTCAGTTTTATGGGTAATAGACTTTTCCCGCAAACATGATTGAACTTGGTTTTTGGAGGGGGTGTTAGCCTTGGATTTTGGACAAATTGATCGTGACTCGACGAGCCCCTATTAAATGAGTATTAGCCTTAGATTTCTAACCTTGTTCATATCCAAGCCCTTTTTAGTTGGTATTAGACTTCATTTTTATTGGTAATACACTTTTTCCCCAAACATGATTGAACTTGGTTTTTGGAGGGGGTGTTAGGCTTGGATTTTCGGACAATTTGATCTTTACTCGACGAGCCCCATTTAAATGAGTATTAGCCTTAGATTTCTAACCTTGTTCATATCCAAGCCCTTTTTAGTTGGTATTAGACTTAAATTTTATGGGTAATAGACTTTACCCAAAACGTGATTGAACTTGGTTTTTGGAAGGGGTGTTAGCCTTGCATTTTAGGACAATTTGATCTTGACTCGATGAGCCCCATTTAAATGAGTATTAGCCTTAGATTTCTAACCTTGTTCATATCCAAGGCCTTTTTAGTTGGTATTAGACTTCAATTTCATGGGTAATAGACTTTTCCCCCAAACATGATTGAACTTGGTTTTTGGAGGGGGTGTTAGGCTTGGATTTTGGACAAATTGATCGTGACTCGACGAGCCCCTATTAAATGAGTATTAGCCTTAGATTTCTAACCTTTTTCATATCCAAGCCCTTTTTAGTTGGTATTAGACTTCAATTTTATGGGTAATAGACTTTACCCTAAACATGATGGAACTTGGTTTTTGGAGGGGGTGTTATTCTTGTATTTTCGGACAATTTGATCCTGACTCGACGAGCCCCATTTAAGTGAGTATTAGACTAAGATTTATAACCTTATTCATATCCAAACCCTTTTAGTTGGTATTAGACTTTAAATTTATGGGTAATAGACTTTTCCCCCAAACATGATTGAACTTGGTGTTTGGAGGGGGTGTTAGCCTTGGATTTTCGGACAAATTGATTTTGACTCGACGAGCCCTATTTAAGTGAGTATTAGCCTAAGATTTATAACCTTATTCATATCCAAACCCTTTTAGTTGGTATTAGACTTCAAATTTATGGGTAATAGACTTTTCCCCCAAACATGATTGAACTTGGTTTTTGGAGGGGGTGTTAGCCTTGGATATTCGGACAATTTGATCTTGACTCAATGAGCCCCATTTAAATGAGTATTAGCCTTAGATTTCTAACCTTGTTCATATCCAAGGCCTTTTTAGTTGGTATTAGACTTCAATTTCATGGGTAATAGACTTTTCCCCCAAACATGATTGAACTTGGTTTTTGGAGGGGGTGTTAGCTTTGGATTTTCGGACAATTTGATCCTGACTTGACGAGCCCAATTTAAATCAGTTTTAGCCTTATATTTGTACCCTTGTTCATATCCAAGCCCTTTTTACTTGGTATTAGACTTCAATTTTACGGGTAATAGACTTTTCCGCCAAACATGATTGAACTTGGTTTTTGGAGGGGGTGTTAGCCTTGGATTTTCGGACAATTTGATCCTTACTCGACGAGCCCCATTTCAATGAGTATTAGCCTTAGATTTCTAACCTTGTCCATATCCAATCCCTTTTTAGTTGGTATTAGACTTCAATTTTATGGGTAATAGATTTTACCCAAAACATGATTGAACTTGGTTTTTGGAGGGGGTGTTAGCCTTGGATTTTCGGACAAATTGATCCTGACTCGACGAGCCCCATTTAAGTGATTATTAGCCTAATATTTATAACCTTGTTCATATCCAAACCCTTTTAGTTGGTATTCTACTTCAAATTTATGGGTAATAGACTTTTCCCCCAAACATGATTGAACTTGGTTTTTGGAGGGGGTGTTATCCTTGGATTTTCGGACAATTTGATCCTGACTCGACGAGCCCAATTTAAATCAGTTTTAGCCTTATATTTCTAACCTTGTTCATATCCAAGCCCTTTTTACTTGGTATTAGACTTCAATTTTATGGGTAATAGACTTTTCCGCCAAACATGATTGAAATTGGTTTTTGGAGGGGGTGTTAGCCTTGGATTTTCGGACAATTTGATCCTTACTCGACGAGCCCCATTTAAATGAGTATTAGCCTTAGATTTCTAACCCTGTCTATATCCAATCCCTTTTTAGTTGGTATTAGACTTCAATTTTATGGGTAATAGATTTTACCGAAAACATGATTGAACTTGGTTTTTGGAAGGGGTGTTAGCCTTGGATTTTCGGACAAATTGATCCTTACTCGACGAGCCCCATTTAAGTGAGTATTAGCCTAATATTTATAACCTTGTTCATATCCAAACCCTTTTAGTTGGTATTCTACTTCAAATTTATGGGTAATAGACTTTTCCCCCAAACATGATTGAACTTGGTTTTTGGAGGGGGTGTTAGCCTTGGATTTTCGGACAATTTCATCCTGACTCGACGAGCCCTATTTAAATCAGTATTAGCCTTATATTTCTAACTTTGTTCATATCCAAGCCCTTTTTAGTTGGTATTAGACTTCAATTTTAAGGGTAATAGACTTTTCCCCCAAACATGATTGAACTTGGTTTTTGGAGGGGGTGTTAGCCTTCGATATACGGACAAATTGATCCTTACTTGACGAGCCCCTTTTAAATGAGTATTAGCCTTAGATTTCCAACATTGTTCATATCCATGCCCTTTTAGTTGGTATTAGAGTTCAAAATTATGGGTAATAGACTTTTATCCCAAACGTGACTGAACATGGTTTTTGGAGGGGGTATTAGCCTTGGATTTTCGGACAAATTGATCCTGCCTCGACGAGCCCCATTTCAATGAGTATTAGCCTAAGATTTACAACCTTATACATATCCAAACCCTTTTAGTTGGTATTTGACTTCAAATTTATGGGTAATAGAGTTTTCCCTCAAACATGATTGAACTTGGTTTTTGGAGGGGGTGTTAGCCTTGGATTTTCAGACAATTTGATCCTTACTTGACGAGCCCCATTTAAATGAGTATTAGCCTTAGATTTCTAATCTTGTTCATATCCAAACCCTTTTTAGTTGGTATTAGACTTCAATTTTATGGGTAATAGACTTTTCCCCCAAACATGATTGAACTTGGTTTTTGGAGGGGGGTGTTAGCCTTGGATTTTCGGACAATTTGATCCTTACTCGACGAGCCCTATTTAAATGAGTATTAGCCTTAGATTTCAAACCTTGTTCATATCCAAGCCCTTTTAGTTGGTATTACACTTCAAATTTATGGGTAATAGACTTTTCCCCCAAACATGACTGAACATTGTGTTTGGAAGGGGTATTAGCCTTGGATTTTCGGACAAATTGATCCTGCCTCGACGAGCCCCATTTAAATGAGTATTAGCCTTAGATTTCTAACCTTGTTCATATCCAAGCCCTTTTTAGTTGGTATTAGACTTCAAATTTATGGGTAATAGACGTTTTCCCCAAACATGATTGAACTTGGTTTTTGGAGGGGGTGTTAGCCTTGGATTTTCGGACAAATTGATCCTTACTAGACGAGCCCCATTTAAGTGAGTATTAGCCTAATATTTATAACCTTGTTCATATCCAAACCCTTTTAGTTGGTATTCTACTTCAAATTTATGGGTAATAGACTTTTCCCCCAAACATGATTGAACTTGGTTTTTGGAGGGGGTGTTAGCCTTGGATTTTCGGACAATTTCATCCTGACTCGACGAGCCCTATTTAAATCAGTATTAGCCTTATATTTCTAACTTTGTTCATATCCAAGCCCTTTTTAGTTGGTTTTAGACTTCAATTTTAAGGGTAATAGACTTTTCCCTCAAACATGATTGAACTTGGTTTTTGGAGGGGGTGTTAGCCTTCGATATACGGACAAATTGATCCTTACTTGACGAGCCCCTTTTAAATGAGTATTAGCCTTAGATTTCCAACATTGTTCATATCCATGCCCTTTTAGTTGGTATTAGAGTTCAAAATTATGGGTAATAGACTTTTATCCCAAACGTGACTGAACATGGTTTTTGGAGGGGGTATTAGCCTTGGATTTTCGGACAAATTGATCCTGCCTCGACGAGCCCCATTTCAATGAGTATTAGCCTAAGATTTATAACCTTATACATATCCAAACCCTTTTAGTTGGTATTTGACTTCAAATTTATGGGTAATAGAGTTTTCCCGCAAACATGATTGAACTTGGTTTTTGGAGGGGGTGTTAGCCTTGGATTTTCAGACAATTTGATCCTTACTTGATGAGCCCCATTTAAATGAGTATTAGCCTTAGATTTCTAACCTTGTTCATATCCAAACCCTTTTTAGTTGGTATTAGACTTCAATTTTATGGGTAATAGACTTTTCCCCCAAACATGATTGAACTTGGTTTTTGGAGGGGGGTGTTAGCCTTGGATTTTCGGACAATTTGATCCTTACTCGACGAGCCCTATTTAAATGAGTATTAGCCTTAGATTTCTAACCTTGTTCATATCCAAGCCCTTTTAGTTGGTATTACACTTCAAATTTATGGGTAATAGACTTTTCCCCCAAACATGACTGAACATTGTTTTTGGAAGGGGTATTAGCCTTGGATTTTCGGACAAATTGATCCTGCCTCGACGAGCCCCATTTAAATGAGTATTAGCCTTAGATTTCTAACCTTGTTCATATCCAAGCCCTTTTTAGTTGGTATTAGACTTCAAATTTATGGGTAATAGACGTTTTCCCCAAACATGATTGAACTTGGTTTTTGGAGGGGGTGTTAGCCTTGGATTTTCGGACAAATTGATCCTTACTCGACGAGCCCCATTTAAGTGAGTATTAGCCTAATATTTATAACCTTGTTCATATCCAAACCCTTTTAGTTGGTATTCTACTTCAAATTTATGGGTAATAGACTTTTCCCCCAAACATGATTGAACTTGGTTTTTGGAGGGGGTGTTAGCCTTGGATTTTCGGACAATTTCATCCTGACTCGACGAGCCCTATTTAAATCAGTATTAGCCTTATATTTCTAACTTTGTTCATATCCAAGCCCTTTTTAGTTGGTATTAGACTTCAATTTTAAGGGTAATAGACTTTTCCCTCAAACATGATTGAACTTGGTTTTTGGAGGGGGTGTTAGCCTTCGATATACGGACAAATTGATCCATACTTGACGAGCCCCTTTTAAATGAGTATTAGCCTTAGATTTCCAACATGGTTCATATCCATGCCCTTTTAGTTGGTATTAGAGTTCAAAATTATGGGTAATAGACTTTTATCCCAAACGTGACTGAACATGGTTTTTGGAGGGGGTATTAGCCTTGGATTTTCGGACAAATTGATCCTGCCTCGACGAGCCCCATTTCAATGAGTATTAGCCTAAGATTTCTAACCTTGTTCATATACAAACCCTTTTAGATGGTATTAGACTTCAAATTTATAGGTTATAGGCTTTTCCCCCAAACATGATTGAACTTGGTTTTTGGAGGAGGTGTTAGGCTTGGATTTTCGGACAAATTGATCCTGACTCGACGAGCCCCATTTAAATGAGTATTAGCCTTAAATTTCTAACCTTGTTCATATCCAAGCCTTTTTAGTTGGAATTAGACTTCAAATTTATGGGTAATAGACTTTTCCCACAAACTTGATTGAACTTGGTTTTTGGAGGGGGTGTTATCCTTGGATTTTCGGACAAATTGATCCTTACTCGACGAGCCCCATTTAAGTGAGTATTAGCCTAATATTTATAACCTTGTTCATATCCAAACCCTTTTAGTTGGTATTCTACTTCAAATTTATGGGTAATAGACTTTTCCCCCAAACATGATTGAACTTGGTTTTTGGAGGGGGTGTTAGCCTTGGATTTTCGGACAATTTCATCCTGACTCGACGAGCCCTATTTAAATCAGTATTAGCCTTATATTTCTAACTTTGTTCATATCCAAGCCCTTTTTAGTTGGTATTAGACTTCAATTTTAAGGGTAATAGACTTTTCCCCCAAACATGATTGAACTTGGTTTTTGGAGGGGGTGTTAGCCTTCGATATACGGACAAATTGATCCTTACTTGACGAGCCCCTTTTAAATGAGTATTAGCCTTAGATTTCTAACATTGTTCATATCCATGCCCTTTTAGTTGGTATTAGAGTTCAAAATTATGGGTAATAGACTTTTATCCCAAACGTGACTGAACATGGTTTTTGGAGGGGGTATTAGCCTTGGATTTTCGGACAAATTGATCCTGCCTCGACGAGCCCCATTTCAATGAGTATTAGCCTAAGATTTATAACCTTATACATATCCAAACCCTTTTAGTTGGTATTTGACTTCAAATTTATGGGTAATAGAGTTTTCCCTCAAACATGATTGAACTTGGTTTTTGGAGGGGGTGTTAGCCTTGGATTTTCAGACAATTTGATCCTTACTTGACGAGCCCCATTTAAATGAGTATTAGCCTTAGATTTCTAATCTTGTTCATATCCAAACCCTTTTTAGTTGGTATTAGACTTCAATTTTATGGGTAATAGACTTTTCCCCCAAACATGATTGAACTTGGTTTTTGGAGGGGGGTGTTAGCCTTGGATTTTCGGACAATTTGATCCTTACTCGATGAGCCCTATTTAAATGAGTATTAGCCTTAGATTTCTAACCTTGTTCATATCCAAGCCCTTTTAGTTGGTATTACACTTCAAATTTATGGGTAATAGACTTTTCCCCCAAACATGACTGAACATTGTTTTTGGAAGGGGTATTAGCCTTGGATTTTCGGACAAATTGATCCTCCCTCGACGAGCCCCATTTAAATGAGTATTAGCCTTAGATTTCTAACCTTGTTCATATCAAAGCCCTTTTTAGTTGGTATTAGACTTCAAATTTATGGGTAATAGACGTTTTCCCCAAACATGATTGAACTTGGTTTTTGGAGGGGGTGTTAGCCTTGGATTTTCGGACAAATTGATCCTTACTCGACGAGCCCCATTTAAGTGAGTATTAGCCTAATATTTATAACCTTGTTCATATCCAAACCCTTTTAGTTGGTATTCTACTTCAAATTTATGGGTAATAGACTTTTCCCCCAAACATGATTGAACTTGGTTTTTGGAGGGGGTGTTAGCCTTGGATTTTCGGACAATTTCATCCTGACTCGACGAGCCCTATTTAAATCAGTATTAGCCTTATATTTCTAACTTTGTTCATATCCAAGCCCTTTTTAGTTGGTATTAGACTTCAATTTTATGGGTAATAGACTTTTCCCCCAAACATGATTGAACTTGGTTTTTGGAGGGGGTGTTAGCCTTCGATATACGGACAAATTGATCCTTACTTGACGAGCCCCTTTTAAATGAGTATTAGCCTTAGATTTCCAACATGGTTCATATCCATGCCCTTTTAGTTGGTATTAGAGTTCAAAATTATGGGTAATAGACTTTTATCCCAAACGTGACTGAACATGGTTTTTGGAGGGGGTATTAGCCTTGGATTTTCGGACAAATTGATCCTGCCTCGACGAGCCCCATTTCAATGAGTATTAGCCTAAGATTTATAACCTTATTCATATCCAAACCCTTTTAGTTGGTATTCGACTTCAAATTTATGGGTAATAGAGTTTTCCCTCAAACATGATTGAACTTGGTTTTTGGAGGGGGTGTTAGAATTGGATTTTCGGACAAATTGATCCTGCCTCACCGAGCCACATTTAAATGAGTATTAGCCTTAGATTTCTAACCTTGTTCATATCCAACCCCTTTTAGTTGGTATTAGACTTCTGTTTTATGGGTAATAGAGTTTTCCCCCAAACATGATTGAACTTGGTTTTTGGAGGGGGTGTTAGCCTTGGATTTTGGACAAATTGATCGTGACTCGACGAGCCCCTTTTAAATGAGTATTAGCCTTATATTTCTAACCTTGTTCATATCCAAGCCCTTTTAGTTTGTTTTAGACTTCAAATTTATGGGTAATAAACCTTTCCCCCAAACATGATTGAACTTGGTTTTTGAAGGAGGTGTTAGACTTGGATTTTCGGACAAATTGATCCTGACTCGACGAGCCCCATTTAAATGAGTATTAGCCTTAGATTTCTAACCTTGTTCATATACAAACCCTTTTAGATGGTATTAGACTTCAAATTTATAGGTTATAGGCTTTTCCCCCAAACATGATTGAACTTGGTTTTTGGAGGAGGTGTTAGGCTTGGATTTTCGGACAAATTGATCCTGACTCGACGAGCCCCATTTAAATGAGTATTAGCCTTAGATTTCTAACCTTGTTCATATCCAAGCCTTTTTAGTTGGAATTAGACTTCAAATTTATGGGTAATAGACTTTTCCCACAAACTTGATTGAACTTGGTTTTTGGAGGGGGTGTTAGGCTTGGATTTTCGGACAAATTGAACCTGACTCGACGAGCCCCATTTAAATGAGTATATTCCTTATATTTCTAACCTTGTTCATATCCTACCCCTTTTAGTTGGTATTAGACTTCAATTTTATGGGTAATAGACTTTTCCCCCAAACATGATTGAACTTGGTTTTTGGAGGGGGTGTTAGCCTTGGATTTTGGACAAATTGATCGTGACTCAACGAGGCCCTTTTAAATGAGTATTAGCCTTAGATTTCTAACCTTGTTCATATCCAAGCCCTTTTTAGTTGGTATTAGACTTCAAATTTATGGGTAATAGACTTTTTCCCCAAACATGATTGAACTTGGTTTTTGGAGGGGGTGTTAGCCTTGGATTTTCAGACAATTTGATCCTTACTTGACGAGCCCCATTTAAATGAGTATTAGCCTTAGATTTCTAAACTTGTTCATATCCAAACCCATTTTAGTTGGTATTAGTTTTTAAATTTTATGGGTAATAGACTTTTCCCCTAAACATGATTGAACTTGGTTTTTGGAGGGGGGTGTTAGCCTTGGATTTACGGACAATTTGATCCTTACTCGACGAGCCCTATTTAAATGAGTATTAGCCTTAGATTTCTAACCTTGTTCATATCCAAGCCCTTTTAGTTGGTATTACACTTCAAATTTATAGGTAATAGACTTTTCCCCCAAACATGACTGAACATGGTTTTTGGAAGGGGTATTAGCCTTGGATTTTCGGACAAATTGATCCTGCCTCGACGAGCCCCATTTAAATGAGTATTAGCCTTAGATTTCTAACCTTGTTCATATCCAACCCCTTTTAGTTGGTATTAGACTTCAGTTTTATGGGTAATAGACTTTTCCCCCAAACATGATTGAACTTGGTTTTTGGAGGGGGTGTTAGCCTTGGATTTTGGACAATTTGATCCTTACTTGACGAGCCTCTTTTAAATGAGTATTAGCCTTATATTTCTAACCTTGTTCATATCCAAGCCCTTTTAGTTTGTTTTAGACTTCAAATTTATGGGTAATAAACCTTTCCCCCAAACATGATTGAACTTGGTTTTTGAAGGAGGTGTTAGGCTTGGATTTTCGGACAAATTGATCCTGACTCGACGAGCCCCATTTAAATGAGTATTAGCCTTAGATTTCTAACCTTGTTCATATACAAACCCTTTTAGATGGTATTACACTTCAAATTTATAGGTAATAGACTTTTCCCCCAAACATGACTGAACATGGTTTTTGGAAGGGGTATTAGCCTTGGATTTTCGGACAAATTGATCCTGCCTCGACGAGCCCCATTTAAATGAGTATTAGCCTTAGATTTCTAACCTTGTTCATATCCAAGCCCTTATTAGTTGGTATTAGACTTCAAATTTATGGGTAATAGACGTTTTCCCCAAACATGATTGAACTTGGTTTTTGGAGGGGGTGTTAGCCTTGGATTTTCAGACAATTTGATCCTTACTTGACGAGCCCTATTTAAATGAGTATTAGCCTTATATTTCTAACCTTTTTCATATCCAAGCCCTTTTTAGTTGGTATTAGACTTCAATTTTATGGGTAATAGACTTTACCCCCAAACATGATTGAACTTGGTTTTTGGAGGGGGTGTTAGCCTTGGATTTTCGGACAATTTGATCCTGACTCAACGAGCCCCATTTAAGTGAGTATTATCCTTATATTTCTAACCTTGTTCATATCCAAGCCCTTTTATTTGGTATTAGACTTCAGTTTTATGGGTAATAGACCTTTCCCCCAAACATGATTGAACTTGGTTTTTGAAGGGGGTGTTAGCCTTGGATTTTCGGACAAATTGATCCTGACTCGACGAGCCCCATTTAAATGAGTATTAGCCTTAGATTTCTAACCTTGTTCATATACAAGGCCTTTTTAGATGGTATTAGACTTCAAATTTATAGGTTATAGGCTTTTCCCCCAAACATGATTGAACTTGGTTTTTGGAGGAGGTGTTAGGCTTGGATTTTCGGACAAATTGATCCTGACTCGACGAGCCCCATTTAAATGAGTATTAGCCTTAGATTTCTAACCTTGTTCATATCCAAGCCTTTTTAGTTGGAATTAGACTTCAAATTTATGGGTAATAGACTTTTCCCACAAACTTGATTGAACTTGGTTTTTGGAGGGGGTGTTAGGCTTGGATTTTCGGACAAATTGAACCTGACTCGACGAGCCCCATTTAAATGAGTATATTCCTTAGATTTCTAACCTTGTTCATATCCTACCCCTTTTAGTTGGTATTAGACTTCAATTTTATGGGTAATAGACTTTTCCCCCAAACATGATTGAACTTGGTTTTTGGAGGGGGTGTTAGCCTTGGATTTTGGACAAATTGATCGTGACTCAACGAGGCCCTTTTAAATGAGTATTAGCCTTAGATTTCTAACCTTGTTCATATCCAAGCCCTTTTTAGTTGGTATTAGACTTCAAATTTATGGGTAATAGACTTTTTCCCCAAACATGATTGAACTTGGTTTTTGAAGGGGGTGTTAGCCTAGGATTTTCAGACAATTTGATCCTTACTTGACGAGCCCCATTTAAATGAGTATTAGCCTTAGATTTCTAAACTTGTTCATATCCAAACCCATTTTAGTTGGTATTAGACTTCAATTTTATGGGTAATAGACTTTTCCCCTAAACATGATTGAACTTGGTTTTTGGAGGGGGGTGTTAGCCTTGGATTTACGGACAATTTGATCCTTACTCGACGAGCCCTATTTAAATGAGTATTAGCCTTAGATTTCTAACCTTGTTCATATCCAAGCCCTTTTAGTTGGTATTACACTTCAAATTTATAGGTAATAGACTTTTCCCCCAAACATGACTGAACATGGTTTTTGGAAGGGGTATTAGCCTTGGATTTTCGGACAAATTGATCCTGCCTCGACGAGCCCCATTTAAATGAGTATTAGCCTTAGATTTCTAACCTTGTTCATATCCAACCCCTTTTAGTTGGTATTAGACTTCAGTTTTATGGGTAATAGACTTTTCCCCCAAACATGATTGAACTTGGTTTTTGGAGGGGGTGTTAGCCTTGGATTTTGGACAATTTGATCCTTACTTGACGAGCCTCTTTTAAATGAGTATTAGCCTTATATTTCTAACCTTGTTCATATCCAAGCCCTTTTAGTTTGTTTTAGACTTCAAATTTATGGGTAATAAACCTTTCCCCCAAACATGATTGAACTTGGTTTTTGAAGGAGGTGTTAGGCTTGGATTTTCGGACAAATTGATCCTGACTCGACGAGCCCCATTTAAATGAGTATTAGCCTTAGATTTCTAACCTTGTTCATATACAAACCCTTTTAGATGGTATTACACTTCAAATTTATAGGTAATAGACTTTTCCCCCAAACATGACTGAACATGGTTTTTGGAAGGGGTATTAGCCTTGGATTTTCGGACAAATTGATCCTGCCTCGACGAGCCCCATTTAAATGAGTATTAGCCTTAGATTTCTAACCTTGTTCATATCCAAGCCCTTATTAGTTGGTATTAGACTTCAAATTTATGGGTAATAGACGTTTTCCCCAAACATGATTGAACTTGGTTTTTGGAGGGGGTGTTAGCCTTGGATTTTCAGACAATTTGATCCTTACTTGACGAGCCCTATTTAAATGAGTATTAGCCTTATATTTCTAACCTTTTTCATATCCAAGCCCTTTTTAGTTGGTATTAGACTTCAATTTTATGGGTAATAGACTTTACCCCCAAACATGATTGAACTTGGTTTTTGGAGGGGGTGTTAGCCTTGGATTTTCGGACAATTTGATCCTGACTCAACGAGCCCCATTTAAGTGAGTATTATCCTTATATTTCTAACCTTGTTCATATCCAAGCCCTTTTATTTGGTATTAGACTTCAGTTTTATGGGTAATAGACCTTTCCCCCAAACATGATTGAACTTGGTTTTTGAAGGGGGTGTTAGCCTTGGATTTTCGGACAAATTGATCCTGACTCGACGAGCCCCATTTAAATGAGTATTAGCCTTAGATTTCTAACCTTGTTCATATACAAGGCCTTTTTAGATGGTATTAGACTTCAAATTTATAGGTTATAGGCTTTTCCCCCAAACATGATTGAACTTGGTTTTTGGAGGAGGTGTTAGGCTTGGATTTTCGGACAAATTGATCCTGACTCGACGAGCCCCATTTAAATGAGTATTAGCCTTAGATTTCTAACCTTGTTCATATCCAAGCCTTTTTAGTTGGAATTAGACTTCAAATTTATGGGTAATAGACTTTTCCCACAAACTTGATTGAACTTGGTTTTTGGAGGGGGTGTTAGGCTTGGATTTTCGGACAAATTGAACCTGACTCGACGAGCCCCATTTAAATGAGTATATTCCTTAGATTTCTAACCTTGTTCATATCCTACCCCTTTTAGTTGGTATTAGACTTCAATTTTATGGGTAATAGACTTTTCCCCCAAACATGATTGAACTTAGTTTTTGGAGGGGGTGTTAGCCTTGGATTTTGGACAAATTGATCGTGACTCGACGAGGCTCTTTTAAATGAGTATTAGCCTTAGATTTCTAACCTTGTTCATATCCAAGCCCTTTTTAGTTGGTATTAGACTTCAAATTTATGGGTAATAGACTTTTTCCCCAAACATGATTGAACTTGGTTTTTGGAGGGGGTGTTAGCCTTGGATTTTCAGACAATTTGATCCTTACTTGACGAGCCCCATTTAAATGAGTATTAGCCTTAGATTTCTAAACTTGTTCATATCCAAACCCTTTTTAGTTGGTATTAGACTTCAATTTTATGGGTAATAGACTTTTCCCCTAAACATGATTGAACTTGGTTTTTGGAGGGGGGTGTTAGCCTTGGATTTACGGACAATTTGATCCTTACTCGACGAGCCCTATTTAAATGAGTATTAGCCTTAGATTTCTAACCTTGTTCATATCCAAGCCCTTTTAGTTGGTATTACACTTCAAATTTATAGGTAATAGACTTTTCCCCCAAACATGACTGAACATGGTTTTTGGAAGGGGTATTAGCCTTGGATTTTCGTACAAATTGATCCTGCCTCGACGAGCCCCATTTAAATGAGTATTAGCCTTAGATTTCTAACCTTGTTCATATCCAACCCCTTTTAGTTGGTATTAGACTTGAGTTTTATGGGTAATAGACTTTTCCCCCAAACATGATTGAACTTGGTTTTTGGAGGGGGTGTTAGCCTTGGATTTTGGACAATTTGATCCTTACTTGACGAGCCTCTTTTAAATGAGTATTAGCCTTATATTTCTAACCTTGTTCATATCCAAGCCCTTTTAGTTTGTTTTAGACTTCAAATTTATGGGTAATAAACCTTTCCCCCAAACATGATTGAACTTGGTTTTTGAAGGAGGTGTTAGGCTTGGATTTTCGGACAAATTGATCCTGACTCGACGAGCCCCATTTAAATGAGTATTAGCCTTAGATTTCTAACCTTGTTCATATACAAACCCTTTTAGATGGTATTACACTTCAAATTTATAGGTAATAGACTTTTCCCCCAAACATGACTGAACATGGTTTTTGGAAGGGGTATTAGCCTTGGATTTTCGTACAAATTGATCCTGCCTCGACGAGCCCCATTTAAATGAGTATTAGCCTTAGATTTCTAACCTTGTTCATATCCAACCCCTTTTAGTTGGTATTAGACTTGAGTTTTATGGGTAATAGACTTTTCCCCCAAACATGATTGAACTTGGTTTTTGGAGGGGGTGTTAGCCTTGGATTTTGGACAATTTGATCCTTACTTGACGAGCCTCTTTTAAATGAGTATTAGCCTTATATTTCTAACCTTGTTCATATCCAAGCCCTTTTAGTTTGTTTTAGACTTCAAATTTATGGGTAATAAACCTTTCCCCCAAACATGATTGAACTTGGTTTTTGAAGGAGGTGTTAGGCTTGGATTTTCGGACAAATTGATCCTGACTCGACGAGCCCCATTTAAATGAGTATTAGCCTTAGATTTCTAACCTTGTTCATATACAAACCCTTTTAGATGGTATTACACTTCAAATTTATAGGTAATAGACTTTTCCCCCAAACATGACTGAACATGGTTTTTGGAAGGGGTATTAGCCTTGGATTTTCGGACAAATTGATCCTGCCTCGACGAGCCCCATTTAAATGAGTATTAGCCTTAGATTTCTAACCTTGTTCATATCCAAGCCCTTATTAGTTGGTATTAGACTTCAAATTTATGGGTAATAGACGTTTTCCCCAAACATGATTGAACTTGGTTTTTGGAGGGGGTGTTAGCCTTGGATTTTCAGACAATTTGATCCTTACTTGACGAGCCCTATTTAAATGAGTATTAGCCTTATATTTCTAACCTTTTTCATATCCAAGCCCTTTTTAGTTGGTATTAGACTTCAATTTTATGGGTAATAGACTTTACCCTAAACATGATTGAACTTGGTTTTTGGAGGGGGTGTTATCCTTGGATTTTCGGACAATTTGATCCTGACTCAACGAGCCCCATTTAAGTGAGTATTATCCTTATATTTCTAACCTTGTTCATATCCAAGCCCTTTTATTTGGTATTAGACTTCAGTTTTATGGGTAATAGACTTTTCCCCCAAACATGATTGAACTTGGTTTTTGGAGGGGGTGTTAGCCTTGGATTTTCGGACAATTTGATCTTGACTCGATGAGCCCCATTTAAATGAGTATTAGCCTTAGATTTCTAACCTTGTTCATATCCAAGGCCTTTTTAGATGGTATTAGACTTCAAATTTATAGGTTATAGGCTTTTCCCCCAAACATGATTGAACTTGGTTTTTGGAGGAGGTGTTAGGCTTGGATTTTCAGACAAATTGATCCTGACTCGACGAGCCCCATTTAAATGAGTATTAGCCTTAGATTTCTAACCTTGTTCATATCCAAGCCTTTTTAGTTGGAATTAGACGTCAAATTTATGGGTAATAGACTTTTCCCACAAACTTGATTGAACTTGGTTTTTGGAGGGGGTGTTAGGCTTGGATTTTTGGACAAATTGATCCTGACTCGACGAGCCCTATTTAAATGAGTATATTCACTAGATTTCTAACCTTGTTCATATCCTACCCCTTTTAGTTGGTATTAGACTTCAATTTTATGGGTAATAGACTTTTCCCCCAAACATGATTGAACTTGGTTTTTGGAGGGGGTGTTAGCCTTGGATTTTGGACAAATTGATCGTGACTCGACGAGGCCCTTTTAAATGAGTATTAGCCTTAGATTTCTAACCTTGTTCATATCCAAGCCCTTTTTAGTTGGTATTAGACTTCAAATTTGTGGGTAATAGACTTTTTCCGCAAACATGATTGAACTTGGTTTTTGGAGGGGGTGTTAGCCTTGGATTTTCAGACAATTTGATCCTTACTTGACGAGCCCCATTTAAATGAGTATTAGCCTTAGATTTCTAACCTTGTTCATATCCAAACCCTTTTTAGTTGGTATTAGACTTCAATTTTATGGGTAATAGACTTTTCCCCCAAACATGATTGAACTTGGTTTTTGGAGGGGGGTGTTAGCCTTGGATTTTCGAACAATTTGATCCTTACTCGACGAGCCCTATTTAAATGAGTATTAGCCTTAGATTTCTAACCTTGTTCATATCCAAGCCCTTTTAGTTGGTATTACACTTCAAATTTATGGGTAATAGACTTTTCCCCCAAACATGACTGAACATGGTTTTTGGAAGGGGTATTAGCCTTGGATTTCCGGACAAATTGATCCTGCCTCGACGAGCCCCATTTAAATGAGTATTAGCCTTAGATTTCTAACCTTGTTCATATCCAAGCCCTTTTTAGTTAGTATTAGACTTCAAATTTATGGGTAATAGACGTTTTCCCCAAACATGATTGAACTTGGTTTTTGGAGGGGGTGTTAGCCTTGGATTTTCAGACAATTTGATCCTTACTTGACGAGCCCTATTTAAATGAGTATTAGCCTTATATTTCTAACCTTTTTCATATCCAAGCTCTTTTTAGTTGGTATTAGACTTCAATTTTATGGGTAATAGACTTTACCCAAAACATGAGTGAACTTGGTTTTTGGAGGGGGTGTTAGCCTTGGATTTTCGGACAATTTGATCTTGACTCGATGAGCCCCATTTAAATGAGTATTAGCCTTAGATTTCTAACCTTGTTCATATCCAAGGCCTTTTTAGTTGGTATTAGACTTCAATTTCATGGGTAATAGAATTTTCCCCCAAACATGATTGAACTTGGTTTTTGGAGGGGGTGTTAGCCTTGGATTTTCGGACAATTTGATCCTGACTCGACTAGCTCCAATTAAATGAGTATTAGCCTTAGATTTCTAACCTTTTTCATATCCAAGCCCTTTTTAGTTGGTATTAGACTTCAATTTTATGGGTAATAGACTTTACCCTAAACATGATTGAACTTGGTTTTTGGTGGGGGTGTTATCCTTGGATTTTCGGACAATTTGATCTTGACTCGACGAGCCCCATTTAAGTGAGTATAAGCCTTATATTTCTAACCTTGTTCATATCCAAGCCCTTTTATTTGGTATTAGACTTCAGTTTTATGGGTAATAGACTTTTCCCCCAAACATGATTGAACTTGGTTTTTGGAGGGGGTGTTAGCCTTGGATTTTAGACAAATTGATCGTGACTCGACGAGCCCCTATTAAATGAGTATTAGCCTTAGATTTCTAACCTTGTTCATATCCAAGCCCTTTTTAGTTGGTATTAGACTTCATTTTTATTGGTAATACACTTTTTTCCCAAACATGATTGAACTTGGTTTTTGGAGGGGGTGTTAGGCTTGGATTTTCGGACAATTTGATCTTTACTCGACGAGCCCCTTTTAAATGACTATTAGCCTTAGATTTATAACCTTGTTCATATCCAAGCCCTTTTATTTGGTATTAGACTTCAGTTTTAAGGGTAATAGACTTTACCCAAAACGTGATTGAACTTGGTTTTTGGAGGGGGTGTTAGGCTTGGATTTTCGGACAAATTGATCGTGACTCGACGAGCCCCATTTAAATGAGTATTAGCCTTAGATTTCTAACCTTGTTCATATCCAAGCCCTTTTTAGTTGGTATTAGACTTCATTTTTATTGGTAATACACTTTTTCCCCAAACATGATTGAACTTGGTTTTTGGAGGGGGTGTTAGGCTTGGATTTTCGGACAAGTTGATCTTTACTCGACGAGCCCCTTTTAAATGAGTATTAGCCTTAGATTTATAACCTTGTTCATATCCAAGCCCTTTTATTTGGTATTAGATTTCAGTTTTATGGGTAATAGACTTTTTCCCCAAACATGATTGAACTTGGTTTTTGGAGGGGGTGTTAGCCTTGGATTTTGGACAATTTGATCGTGACTCGATGAGCCCCTATTAAATGAGTATTAGCCTTAGATTTCTAACCTTGTTCATATCCAAGGCCTTTTTAGTTGGTATTAGACTTCAATTTCATGGGTAATAGACTTTTCCCCCAAACATGATTGAACTTGGTTTTTGGAGGGGGTGTTAGACTTGGATTTTCGGACATTTTGATCCTGACTCGACGAGCCCCATTTAAATGAGTATTAGCCTTAAATTTCTAACCTTGTTCATATCCAAGACCTTTTTAGTTGGTATTAGACTTCATTTTTATTGGGAATACACTTTTTCCCCAAACATGATTGAACTTGGTTTTTGGAGGGGGTGTTAGCCTTGGATTTTAGGCAAATTGATCGTGACTCGACGAGCCCCTATTAAATGAGTATTAGCCTTAGATTTCTAACCTTGTTCATATCCAAGCCCTTTTTAGTTGGTATTAGACTTCATTTTTATTGGTAATACACTTTTTCCCCAAACATGATTGAACTTGGTTTTTGGAGGGGGTGTTAGGCTTGGATTTTCGGACAATTTGATCTTTACTCGACGAGCCCCTTTTAAATGAGTATTAGCCTTAGATTTCTAACCTTGTTCATATCCAAGCCCTTTTTAGTTGGTATTAGACTTAAATTTTATAGGTAATAGACTTTACCCAAAACATGATTGAACTTGGTTTTTGGAGGGGGTGTTAGCCTTGGATTTTCGGACAATTTGATCTTGACTCGATGAGCCCCATTTAAATGAGTATTAGCCTTAGATTTCTAACCTTGTTCATATCCAAGGCCTTTTTAGTTGGTATTAGACTTCAATTTCATTGGTAATAGACTTTTCCCCCAAACATGATTGAACTTGGTTTTTGGAGGGGGTGTTAGCCTTGGATTTTGGACAATTTGATCGTGACTCGATGAGCCCCTATTAAATGAGTATTAGCCTTAGATTTCTAACCTTGTTCATATCCAAGGCCTTTTTAGTTGGTATTAGACTTCAATTTCATGGGTAATAGACTTTTCCCCCAAACATGATTGAACTTGGTTTTTGGAGGGGGTGTTAGCCTTGGATTTTCGGACATTTTGATCCTGACTCGACGAGCCCCATTTAAATGAGTATTAGCCTTAAATTTCTAACCTTGTTCATATCCAAGACCTTTTTAGTTGGTATTAGACTTCATTTTTATTGGTAATACACTTTTTCCCCAAACATGATTGAACTTGGTTTTTGGAAGGGGTGTTAGCCTTGGATTTTAGGCAAATTGATCGTGACTCGACGAGCCCCTATTAAATGAGTATTAGCCTTAGATTTCTAACCTTGTTCATATCCAAGCCCTTTTTAGTTGGTATTAGACTTCATTTTTATTGGTAATACACTTTTTCCGCAAACATGACTGAACATGGTTTTTGGAGGGGGTGTTAGGCTTGGATTTTCGGACAATTTGATCTTTACTCGACGAGCCCCATTTAAATGAGTATTAGCCTTAGATTTCTAACCTTGTTCATATCCAAGCCCTTTTTAGTTGGTATTAGACTTAAATTTTATGGGTAATAGACTTTACCCAAAACATGATTGAACTTGGTTTTTGGAGGGGGTGTTAGCCTTGGATTTTCGGACAATTTGATCTTGACTCGATGAGCCCCATTTAAATGAGTATTAGCCTTAGATTTCTAACCTTGTTCATATCCAAGGCCTTTTTAGTTGGTATTAGACTTTAATTTCATGGGTAATAGACTTTTTCCCCAAACATTATTGAACTTGGTTTTTGGAGGGGGTGTTAGCCTTGGATTTTCGGATAATTTGATCCTGATTCGACGAGCCCCATTTAAATGAGTATTAGCCTTAGATTTCTAACCTTTTTCATATGCAAGCCTTTTTTAGTTGGTATTAGACTTCAATTTTATGAGTAATAGACCTTACCCTAAACATGATTGAACTTGGTTTTTGGAGGGGGTGTTATCCTTGGATTTTCGGACAATTTGATCCTGACTCGACGAGCCCCATTTAAATGAGTATTAGCCTTAGATTTCTAACCTTTTTCATATCCAAGCCCTTTTTAGTTGGTATTAGATTTCAATTTTATGGGTAATAGACTTTACCCTAAACATGATTGAACTTGGTTTTTAGAGGGGGTGTTAGCATTGGATTTTGGACAAATTGATCGTGACTCGACGAGCCCCTATTAAATGAGTATTAGCCTTAGATTTCTAACCTTGTTCATATCCAAGCCATTTTTAGTTGGTATTAGACTTCATTTTTATTGGTAATACACTTTTTCCCCAAACATGATTGAACTTGGTTTTTGGAGGGGGTGTTAGGCTTGGATTTTCGGACAATTTGATCTTTACTCGACGAGCCCCATTTAAATGAGTATTAGCCTTAGATTTCTAACCTTGTTCATATCCAAGCCCTTTTTAGTTGGTATTAGACTTAAATTTTATGGGTGATAGACTTTACCCAAAACATGATTGAACTTGGTGTTTGGAGGGGGTGTTAGCGTTGGATTTTCGGACAATTTGATCTTGACTCGATGAGCCCCATTTAAATGAGTATTAGCCTAAGATTTATAACCTTATTCATATCCAAACCCTTTTAGTTGGTATTAGAGTTCAAATTTATGGGTAATAGACTTTTCCCCCAAACATGATTGAACTTGGTTTTTGGAGGGGGTGTTTGCCTTGGATTTTCAGAAAAATTGATCCTGACTCGACGAGCCCCTTTTAAATGAGTATTAGCCTTAGATTTCTAACCTTGTTCATATCCAAGCCCTTTTAGTTTGTATTAGACTTCAAATTTATGGGTACTAAACTTTTCCCCCAAACATGACTAAACATGGTTTTTGGAGGGGGGTATTAGCTTTGGATTTTCGGACAAATTGATCCTGCCTCGACGAGCCCTATTTAAATGAGTATTAGCCTAAGATTTATAACCTTATTCATATTAAAACCCTTTTAGTTGGTATTCGATTCAAATTTATGGGTAATAGACTTTTCCCTCAATCATGATTGAACTTGGTTTTTGGAGGGGGTGTTAGACTTGGATTTTCGGATAAATTGATCCTGCCTCGACGAGCCCCATTTAAATGAGTATTAGCCTTATATTTCTAACCTTGTTCATATCCAAGCCCTTCTATTTGGTATTAGACTTTAGTTTTATGGGTAATAGACTTTTCCCCCAAACATGATTGAACTTGGTTTTTGGAGGGGGTGTTAGCCTTGGATTTTAGACAAATTGATCGTGACTCGACAAGCCCCTATTAAATGAGTATTAGCCTTAGATTTCTAACCTTGTTCATATCCAAGCCCTTTGTAGTTGGTATTAGACTTCATTTTTATTGGTAATACACTTTTTCCCCAAACATGATTGAACTTGGTTTTTGGAGGGGGTGTTAGGCTTGGATTTTCGGACAATTTCATCTTTACTCGACGAGCCCCATTTAAATGAGTATTAGCCTTAGATTTCTAACCTTGTTCATATCCAAGCCCTTTTTAGTTGGTATTAGACTTAAATTTTATGGGTAATAGACTTTACCCTAAACATGATTGAACTTGGTTTTTGGAGGGGGTGTTAGCCTTGGATTTTCGGACAATTTGATCTTGACTTGATGAGCCCCATTTAAATGAGTATTAGCCTTAGATTTCTAACCTTGTTCACATCCAAGGCCTTTTTAGTTGGTATTAGACTTCAATTTCATGGGTAATAGACTTTTTCCCCAAACATGATTGAACTTGGTTTTTGGAGGGGGTGTTAGCCTTGGATTTTCGGATAATTTGATCCTGATTCGACGAGCCCCATTTAAATGAGTATTAGCCTTAGATTTCTAACCTTTTTCAAATCCAAGCCCTTTTTAGTTGGTATTAGACTTCAATTTTATGGGTAATAGACCTTACCCTAAACATGATTGAACTTGGTTTTTGGAGGTGGTGTTATCCTTGGATTTTCGGACAATTTGATCCTGACTCGACGAGCCCCATTTAAGTGAGTATTAGCCTAAGATTTACAACCTTATTCATATCCAAACCCTTTTAGTTGGTATTAGAGTTCAAATTTATGGGTAATAAACTTTTCCCCCAAACATGATTGAACTTGGTTTTTGGAGGGGGTGTTATCCTTGGATTTTTGGACAATTTGATCCTGACTCGACGAGCCCCATTTAAGTGAGTATTAGCCTTATATTTCTAACCTTGTTCATATCCAAGCGCTTTTATTTGGTATTAGACTTCAGTTTTATGGGTAATAGACTTTTCCCCCAAACATGATTGAACTTGGTTTTTGTAGGGGGTGTTAGCCTTGGATTTTAGACAAATTGATCGTGATTCGACGAGCCCCTATTAAATGAGTATTAGCCTTTGATTTCTAACCTTGTTCATATCCAAGCCCTTTTTAGGTGGTATTAGACTTCATTTTTATTGGTAATACACTTTTTCCCCAAACATGATTGAACTTGGTTTTTGGAGGGGGTGTTAGGTTTAGATTTTCGGACAATTTGATCTTTACTCGACGAGCCCCTTTTAAATGAGTATTAGCCTTAGATTTCTAAACTTGTTCATATCCAAGGCCTTTTTAGTTGGTATTAGACTTAAATTTTATAGGTAATAGACTTTACCCAAAACATGATTGAACTTGGTTTTTGGAGGGGGTGTTAGCATTGGATTTTCGGACAAATTGATCCTGCCTCGACGAGCCACATTTAAATGAGTATTAGCCTTAGATTTCAAACCTTGTTCATATCCAACCCCTTTTAGTTGGTATTAGACTTCAGTTTTATGGGTAATAGACTTTTCCCCCAAACATGATTGCACTTGGTTTTTGGTGGGGGTGTTAGCCTTGGATTTTGGACAAATTGATCGTGACTCGACGAGCCCCTTTTAAATGAGTATTAGCCTTATATTTCTAACCTTGTTCATATCCAAGCCCTTTTAGTTGGAATTAGACTTCAAATTTATGTGTAATAGACCTTTCCCCCAAACTTGAAGGAACTTGGTTTTTGGAGGAGGTGTTAGCCTTGGATTTTCGGACAAATTGATCCTGACTCGACGAGCCCCATTTAAATGAGTATTAGCCTTAGATTTCTAACCTTGTTCATATCCAAGCCCTTTTTAGTTGGTATTAGACTTCATTTTTATTGGTAATACATTTTTTCCACAAACATGATTGAACTTGGTTTTTGGAGGGGGTGTTAGGCTTGGATTTTCGGACAATTTGATCTTTACTCGACGAGCCCCTTTTAAATGAGTATTAGCCTTAGATTTCTAACCTTGTTCATATCCAAGCCCTTTTTAGTTGGTATTAGACTTAAATTTTATAGGTAATAGACTTTACCCAAAACATGATTGAACTTGGTTTTTGGAGGGGGTGTTAGCCTTGGATTTTCGGACAAATTGATCCTGCCTCGACGAGCCACATTTAAATGAGTATTAGCATTAGATTTCTAACCTTGTTCATATCCAACCCCTTTTAGTTGGTATTAGACTTCAGTTTTATGGGTAATAGACTTTTCCCCCAAACATGATTGCACTTGGTTTTTGGTGGGGGTGTTAGCCTTGGATTTTGGACAAATTGATCGTGACTCGACGAGCCCCTTTTAAATGAGTATTAGCCTTATATTTCTAAACTTGTTCATATCCAAGCCCTTTTAGTTAGAATTAGACTTCAAATTTATGGGTAATAGACCTTTCCCCCAAACTTGATGGAACTTGGTTTTTGGAGGAGGTGTTAGCCTTGGATTTTCGGACAAATTGATCCTGACTCGACGAGCCCCATTTAAATGAGTATTAGCCTTAGATTTCTAACCTTGTTCATATCCAAGCCCTTTTAGTTGGTATTAGACTTCAAATTTATGGGTAATAGACTTTTCCCCCAAACATGACTGAACATGGTTTTTGGAGGGGGTATTAGCCTTGGATTTTCGGAAAAATTGATCCTGCCTCGACTAGCCCCATTTAAATGAGTATTAGCCTAAGATTTATAACCTTATTCATATCCAAACCCTTTTAGTTGGTATTCGACTTCAAATTTATGGATAATAGACTTTTCCCCCAAACATGATTGAACTTGGTTTTTGGATGGGGTGTTAGACTTGGATTTTCGGACAAATTGATCCTGCCTCATCGAGCCCCATTTAAATGAGTATTAGCCTTAGATTTCTAACCTTGTTCATATCCAAGACCTTTTAGTTGGTATTAGACTTCAGTTTTATGGGTAATAGACTTTTCCCCTAAACATGAGTGAACTTGGTTTTCGGAAGGGGTGTTAGCCTTGGATTTTCGGACCAATTGATCCTGATTCGACAAGCCCGTTTTAAATTAGTATTAGCCTTATATTTCTACCCTTGTTCATATCCAAGCCCTTTTATTTGGTATTAGACTTCAGTTTTATGGGTAACAGACTTTTCCCCCAAACATGATTGAACTTGGTTTTTGGATGGGGTGTTAGACTTGGATTTTCGGACAAATTGATCCTGCCTCATCGAGCCCCATTTAAATGAGTATTAGCCTTAGATTTCTAACCTTGTTCATATCCAAGCCCTTTTTAGTTGGTATTAGACTTAAATTTTATAGGTAATAGACTTTACCCAAAACATGATTGAACTTGGTTTTTGGAGGGGGTGTTAGCCTTGGATTTTCAGACAATTTGATCTTGACTCGATGAGCCCCATTTAAATGAGTATTAGTGTTATATTTCTAACCTTGTTCATATACAAGGCCTTTTTAGTTGGTATTAGACTTCAATTTCATGGGTAATAGACTTTTCCCCAAAACATGATTGAACTTGGTTTTTGGAAGGGGTGTTAGCCTTGGATTTTCGGACAATTTGATCCTGACTCGACTAGCCCCATTTAAATGAGTATTAGCCTTAGATTTCTAACATTTTTCATATCCAAGCCCTTTTTAGTTGGTATTAGACTTCAATTTTATGGGTAATAGACTTTACCCTAAACATGATTGAACTTGGTTTTTGGAGGTGGTGTTATCCTTGGATTTTCGGACAATTTGATCCTGACTCGACGAGCCCCATTTAAATGAGTATTAGCCTTAGATTTATAACCTTATTCATATGCAAACCCTTTTAGATGGTATTCGACTTCAAATTTATGTGTAATAGACTTTTCCCCCAAACATGATTGAACATGGTTTTTGGAGGGGGTATTAACTTTGGATTTTCGGACAAATTGATCCTGCCTCGACGAGCCCTATTTAAATGAGTATTAGCCTTAGATTTCTAACCTTGTCCATATCCAATCCCTTTTTAGTTGGTATTAGACTTCAATTTTATGGGTAATAGATTTTACCCAAAACATGATTGAACTTGGTTTTTGGAGGGGGTGTTAGCCTTTGATTTTCGGACAATTTGATCCTTACTCGATGAGCCCCATTTGAGTGAGTATTAGCCTTAGATTTCAAACCTTGTTCATATCCAACCCCTTTTAGTTGGTATTAGACTTCAGTTTTATGGGTAATAGACTTTTCCCCCAAACATGATTGCACTTGGTTTTTGGTGGGGGTGTTAGCCTTGGATTTTGGACAAATTGATCGTGACTCGACGAGCCCCTTTTAAATGAGTATTAGCCTTAGATTTCTAACCTTATTCATATCCAAACCCTTTTAGTTGGTATTCTACTTCAAATTTATGGGTAATAGACTTTTCCCCCAAACATGATTGAACTTGGTTTTTGGAGGGGGTGTTAGCCTTAGATTTTCGGACAATTTCATCCTGACTCGACGAGCCCCATTTAAATCAGTATTAGCCTTATATTTCTAACCTTGTTCATATCCAAGCCCTTTTTAGTTGGTATTAGACTTCAATTTTATGGGTAATAGATTTTTCCCCCAAACATGATTGAACTTGGTTTTTGGAGGGGTTGTTAACCTTCGATATACAGACAAATTGATCCTTACTCGACGAGCCCCTTTTAAATGAGTATTAGCCTTAGATTTCCAACATTGTTCATATCCATGCCCTTTTAGTTGGTATTAGACTTCAATTTCATGGGTAATAGACTTTTTCCCCAAACATGATTGAACTTGGTTTTTGGAGGGGGTGTTAGCCTTGGATTTTCGGATAATTTGATCCTGATTCGACGAGCCCCATTTAAATGAGTATTAGCCTTAGATTTCTAACCTTTTTCATATCCAAGCCTTTTTTAGTTGGTATTAGACTTCAATTTTATGGGTAATAGACCTTACCCTAAACATGATTGAACTTGGTTTTTGGAGGGGGTGTTATCCTTGGATTTTCGGACAATTTGATCCTGACTCGACGAGCCCCATTTAAGTGAGTATTAGCCTTAGATTTCTAACCTTGTTCATATCCAAACCCTTTTAGTTGGTATTCGACTTCAAATTTATGTGTAATAGACTTTTCCCCCAAACATGATTGAACTTGGTTTTTGGATGGGGTGTTAGACTTGGATTTTCGGACAAATTGATCCTGCCTTGACGAGCCCCATTTAAATGAGTATTAGCCTTAGATTTCTAACCTTGTTCATATCCAAGCCCTTTTTAGTTGGTATTAGACTTTAATTTTATGGGTAATAGACTTTACCCAAAACATGATTGAACTTGGTTTTTGGAGGGGGTGTTAGCCTTGGATTTTCATAAAATTTGATCCTGACTCGACGAGCCCCGTTTAAATGAGTATTAGCCTTAGATTTCTAACCTTGTTCATATCCAAGGCCTTTTTATTTGGTCTTAGACTTCAATTTTATGGGTAATAGAATTTTCCCCCAAACATGATTGAACTTGGTTTTTGGAGGGGGTGTTAGCCTTGGACTTTGGACAAATTGATCGTGACTCGACGAGCCCCTTTTAAATGAGTATTAGCCTTAGATTTCTAACCTTGTCCATATCCAATCCCTTTTTAGTTGGTATTAGACTTCAATTTTATGGGTAATAGATTTTACCCAAAACATGATTGAACTTGGTTTTTGGAGGGGGTGTTAGCCTTTGATTTTCGGACAATTTGATCCTTACTCGATGAGCCCCATTTGAGTGAGTATTAGCCTTAGATTTCTAACCTTGTTCATATCCAAACCCTTTTAGTTGGTATTCTACTTCAAATTTATGGGTAATAGACTTTTCCCCCAAACATGATTGAACTTGGTTTTTGGAGGGGGTGTTAGCCTTAGATTTTCGGACAATTTCATCCTGACTCGACGAGACCCATTTAAATCAGTATTAGCCTTATATATCTAACCTTGTTCATATCCAAGCCCTTTTTAGTTGGTATTAGACTTCAATTTTATGGGTAATAGACTTTTCCCCCAAACATGATTGAACTTGGTTTTTGGAGGGGGTGTTAACCTTCAATATACGGACAAATTGATCCTTACTCGACGAGCCCCTTTTAAATGAGTATTAGCCTTAGATTTCCAACATTGTTCATATCCATGCCCTTTTAGTTGGTATTAGATTTCAAAATTATGGGTAATAGACTTTTCTCCCAAACGTGACTGAACATGGTTTTTGGAGGGGGTATTAGCCTTGGATTTTCAGACAAATTGATCCTGCCTCGACGAGCCCCATTTCAATGAGTATTAGCCTAAGATTTATAACCTTATTCATATCCAAACCCTTTTAGTTGGTATTCGACTTCAAATTTATGGGTAATAGAGTTTTCCCTCAAACATGATTGAACTTATTTTTTGGAGGGGGTGTTAGACTTGGATTTTCAGACAAATTGATCCTGGCTCGACGAGCCACATTTAAATGAGTATTAGCCTTAGATTTCTAACCTTGTTCATATCCAACCCCTTTTAGTTGGTATTAGACTTCAAATTTATGGGTAATAGACTTTTTCCCCAAACATGATTGAACATGGTTTTTGGAGGGGGTGTTAGCCTTGGATTTTCAGACAATTTGATCCTTACTTGACGAGCCCCATTTGAATGAGTATTAGCCTTAGATTTCTAACCTTGTTCATATCCAAGCCCTTTTTAGTTGGTATTAGACTTCAATTTTATGGGTAATAGACTTTTCCCCCAAACATGATTGAACTTGGTTTTTGGAGGGGGGTGTTAGCCTTGGATTTTCGGACAATTTGATCCTTACTCAACGAGCCCCATTTAAATGAGTATTAGCCTTAGATTTCTAACCTTGTTCATATCCAAGCCCTTTTAGTTGGTATTAGACTTCAAATTTATGGGTAATAGACTTTTCTCCCAAACATGATTGAACATGGTTTTTGTAGGGGGTATTAGCTTTGGATTTTCGGACAAATTGATTCTGCCTCGACGAGCCCCATTTAAATGAGTATTAGCCTTAGATTTATAACCTTATTCATATCCAAACCCTTTTAGTTGGTATTCGACTTCAAATTTATGTGTAATAGACTTTTCCCCCAAACATGATTGAACTTGGTTTTTGGATGGGGTGTTAGACTTGGATTTTCGGACAAATTGATCCTGCCTCGACGAGCCCCATTTAAATGAGTATTAGCCTTAGATTTCTAACCTTGTTCATATCCAAGCCCTTTTTAGTTGGTATTAGACTTTAATTTTATGGGTAATAGACTTTACCCAAAACATGATTGAACTTGGTTTTTGGAGGGGGTGTTAGCCTTGGATTTTCATAAAATTTGATCCTGACTCGACGAGCCCCAATTAAATGAGTATTTGCCTTAGATTTCTAACCTTGTTCATATCCAAGCCCTTTTTAGTTGGTATTAGACTTCAATTTTATGGGTAATAGACTTTTCCCCCAAACATGATTGAACTTGGTTTTTGGAGGGGGTGTTAGCCTTGGATTTTCGGACAATTTGATCCTGACTCGACGAGCCCCATTTAAATGAGTATTAGCCTTATATTTCTAACCTTGTTCATATCCAAGCCCTTTTAGTTTGTTTTAGACTTCAAATTTATGGGTAATAGACCTTTCCCCCAAACATGATTGAACTTGGTTTTTGGAGGAGGTGTTAGGCTTGGATTTTTGGACAAATTAATCCTGACTCGACGAGCCCCATTTAAATGAGTATAAACCTTATATTTCTAACCTTGTTCATATCCAAGCCCTTTTAGTTTGTTTTAGACTTCAAATTTATGGGTAATAGACCTTTCCCCCAAACTTGATTGAACTTGGTTTTGGAGGAGGTGTTAGCCTTGGATTTTCGGACAAATTGATCCTGACTTGACGAGCCCCATTTAAATGAGTATTGGCCTTAGATTTCTAACCTTGTTCATATGCAAGCCTTTTTAGTTGCAATTAGACTTCAAATTTATGGGTAATAGACCTTTCCCCCAAACATGATTGAACTTGGTTTTGGAGGAGGTGTTAGCCTTGGATTTTCAGACAAATTGATCCTGACTCGACGAGCCCCATTTAAATGAGTATTAGCCTTAGATTTATAACCTTGTTCATATCCAAGCCCTTTTAGTTTGTTTTAGACTTTAAATTTATGGGTAATAGACCTTTCCCCCAATCTTGATTGAACTTGGTTTTTGGAGGGGGTGTTAGCCTTGGATTTTCGGACAATTTGATCCTAACTCGACGAGACCCATTTAAAGGAGAATTAGCCTTAGATTTCTAACCTTGTTCATATCCAAGCCCTTTTAGTTTGTTTTAGACTTCAAAATTATGGGTAATAGACATTTCCCCCAAACTTGATTGAACTTGGTTTTTGGAGGAAGTGTTAGCCTTGGATTTTCGGACAAATTGATCCTGACTCGACGAGCCCCATTTAAATGAGTATTAGACTTAGATTTCTAACCTTGTTCATATCCAAGCCTTTTTAGTTGGAATTAGACTTCAAATTTATGGGTAATAGACTTTTCCCCCAAACTTGATTGAACTTGGTTTTGGAGGAGGTGTTAGCCTTGGATTTTCGGACAAATTGATCCTGACTCGACGAGCCCCATTTAAATGAGTATTAGCCTTAGATTTCTAACCTTGTTCATATCCAAGCCCTTTTTAGTTTGTATTAGACTTCAATTTTATGGGTAATAGACTTTACCCAAAACATGATTGAACTTGGTTTTTGGAGGGGGTGTTAGCCTTGGATTTTCATAAAATTTGATCCTGACTCGACGAGCCCCGTTTAAATGAGTATTAGCCTTAGATTTCTAACCTTGTTCATATCCAAACCCTTTTAGTTGGTATTAGACTTCAATTTTATGTGTAATAGACTTTTCCCCCAAACATGATTGAACTTGGTTTTTGGAGGGGGTGTTAGCCTTGGATTTTCGGACAATTTGATCCTTACTTGACGAGCCCCATTTAAATGAGTATTAGCCTTAGATTTCTAACCTTGTTCATATCCATGCCCTTTTTAGTTGGTATTAGACTTCAATTTTATGGGTAATAGACTTTACCCGAAACATTATTGAACTTGGTTTTTGGAGGGGGTGTTAGCCTTGGATTTTCATAAAATTTGATCCTGACTCGACGAGCCCCGTTTAAATGAGTATTAGCCTTAGATTTCTAACCTTGTTCATATCCAAACCCTTTTAGTTGGTATTAGACTTCAATTTTATGGGTAATAGACTTTTCCCCCAAACATGATTGAACTTGGTTTTTGGAGGGGGTGTTAGCCTTAGATTTTCGGACAATTTCATCCTGACTCGACGAGACCCATTTAAATCAGTATTAGCCTTATATATCTAACCTTGTTCATATCCAAGCCCTTTTTAGTTGGTATTAGACTTCAATTTTATGGGTAATAGACTTTTCCCCCAAACATGATTGAACTTGGTTTTTGGAGGGGGTGTTAACCTTCAATATACGGACAAATTGATCCTTACTCGACGAGCCCCTTGTAAATGAGTATTAGCCTTAGATTTCCAACATTGTTCATATCCATGCCCTTTTAGTTGGTATTAGATTTCAAAATTATGGGTAATAGACTTTTCTCCCAAACGTGACTGAACATGGTTTTTGGAGGGGGTATTAGCCTTGGATTTTCAGACAAATTGATCCTGCCTCGACGAGCCCCATTTCAATGAGTATTAGCCTAAGATTTATAACCTTATTCATATCCAAACCCTTTTAGTTGGTATTCGACTTCAAATTTATGGGTAATAGAGTTTTCCCTCAAACATGATTGAACTTATTTTTTGGAGGGGGTGTTAGACTTGGATTTTCAGACAAATTGATCCTGGCTCGACGAGCCACATTTAAATGAGTATTAGCCTTAGATTTCTAACCTTGTTCATATCCAACCCCTTTTAGTTGGTATTAGACTTCAAATTTATGGGTAATAGACTTTTTCCCCAAACATGATTGAACATGGTTTTTGGAGGGGGTGTTAGCCTTGGATTTTCAGACAAATTGATCCTGACTCGACGAGCCCCTTTTAAATGAGTATTAGCCTTAGATTTCTAACCTTGTTCATATCCAAGCCCTTTTAGTTGGTATTAGACTTCAAATTTATGGGTAATAGACTTTTCCCCCAAACATGACTGAACATGGTTTTTGGAGGGGGTATTAGCTTTGGATTTTCGGACAAATTGATCATGCCTCAACGAGCCCCATTTAAATGAGTATTAGCCTAAGATTTATAACCTTATTCATATCCAAACCCTTTTAGTTGGTATTCGATTCAAATTTATGGGTAATAGACTTTTCCATCAAACATGATTGAAGTTGGTTTTTGGAGGGGGTGTTAGACTTGGATTTTCGGACAAATTGATCCTACCTTGACGAGCCCCATTTAAATGAGTATTAGCCTTAGATTTCTAACCTTGTTCATATCCAAGCCCTTTTAGTTGGTATTAGACTTCAGTTTTATGGGTAATAGACTTTTCCCCTAAACATGAGTGAACTTGGTTTTTGGAGGGGGTGTTAGGCTTGGATTTTCGGACAAATTGATCCTGACTCGACGAGCCCCTTTTAAATGAGTATTAGCCTTAGATTTCTAACCTTGTTCATATCCAAGCCCTTTTAGTTGGTATTAGACTTCAAATTTATGGGTAATAGACTTTTCCCCCAAACATGACTGAACATGGTTTTGGAGGGGGTATTAGCTTTGGATTTTCGGACAAATTGATCCTGCCTCGACGAACCCCATTTAAATGAGTAATAGCCTAAGATTTATAACCTTATTCATATACAAACCCTTTTAGTTGGTATTCGATTCAAATTTATGGGTAATAGACTTTTCCATCAAACATTATTGAACTTGGTTTTTGGAGGGGGTGTTAGACTTGGATTTTCGGACAAATTGATCCTGCCTCGAAGAGCCCCATTTAAATGAGTATTAGCCTTAGATTACTAACCTTGTTCATATCCAAGCCCTTTTATTTGGTATTAGACTTTAGTTTTATGGGTAATAGACTTTTCCCCCAAACATGATTGAACTTGGTTTTTGGAGGGGGTGTTAGCCTTGGATTTTGGACAAATTGATCGTGACTCGACGAGTCCCTATTAAATGAGTATTAGCCTTAGATTTCTAACCTTGTTCATATCCAAGCCCTTTTTAGTTGGTATTAGACTTCAAATTTATGGGTAATAGACTTTTTCCCCAAACATAATTGAACATGGTTTTTGGAGGGGGTGTTAGCCTTGGATTTTCAGACAATTTGATCCTTACTTGACGAGCCCCATTTGAATGAGTATTAGCCTTAGATTTCTAACCTTGTTCATATCCAAACCCTTTTAGTTGGTATTCTACTTCAAATTTATGGGTAATAGACTTTTCCCCCAAACATGATTGAACTTGGTTTTTGGAGGGGGTGTTAGCCTTAGATTTTCGGACAATTTCATCCTGACTCGACGAGCCCCATTTAAATCAGTATTAGCCTTATATTTCTAACCTTGTTCATATCCAAGCCCTTTTTAGTTGGTATTAGACTTCAATTTTATGGGTAATAGACTTTTCCCCCAAACATGATTGAACTTGGTTTTTGGAGGGGGTGTTAACCTTCAATATACGGACAAATTGATCCTTACTCGACGAGCCCCTTTTAAATGAGTATTAGCCTTAGATTTCCAACATTGTTCATATCCATGCCCTTTTAGTTGGTATTAGATTTCAAAATTATGGGTAATAGACTTTTCTCCCAAACGTGACTGAACATGGTTTTTGGAGGGGGTATTAGCCTTGGATTTTCAGACAAATTGATCCTGCCTCGACGAGCCCCATTTCAATGAGTATTAGCCTAAGATTTATAACCTTATTCATATCCAAACCCTTTTAGTTGGTATTCGACTTCAAATTTATGGGTAATAGAGTTTTCCTTCAAACATGATTGAACTTGGTTTTTGGAGGGGGTGTTAGACTTGGATTTTCGGACAAATTGATCCTGCCTCGACGAGCCACATTTAAATGAGTATTAGCCTTAGATTTCTAACCTTGTTCATATCCAACCCCTTTTAGTTGGTATTAGACTTTAGTTTTATGGGTAATAGACTTTTCCCCCAAAAATGATTGAACTTGGTTTTTGGAGGGGGTGTTAGCCTTGGATTTTGGACAAATTGATCGTGACTCGACGAGCCCCTTTTAAATGAGTATTAGCCTTATATTTCTAACCTTGTTCATATCCAAGCCCTTTTAGTTTGTTTTAGACTTCAAATTTATGGGTAATAGACCTTTCCCCCAAACATGATTGAACTTTGTTTTTGGAGGAGGTGTTAAGCTTGGATTTTCGGACAAATTGATCCTGACTCGACGAGCCCCATTTAAATGAGTATTATCCTTAGATTTCTAACCTTGTTCATATCCAAGCCTTTTTACTTGGAATTAGACTTCAAATTTATGGGTAATAGACTTTTCCCCCAAACTTGATTGAACTTGGTTTTTGGAGGGGGTGTTAGGCTTGGATTTTCGGACAAATTGATCCTGACTCGACGAACCCCATTTAAATGAGTATTAGCCTTAGATTTATAACCTTGTTCATATCCTACCCCTTTTTGTTGGTATTAGACTTCAATTTTATGGGTAATAGACTTTCCCCCCAAACATGATTGAACTTGGTTTTTGGAGGGGGTGTTAGCCTTGGATTTTGGACAAATTGATCGTGACTCGACGAGCCCCTTTTAAATGAGTATTAGCCTTAGATTTCTAACCTTGTTCATATCCAAGCCCTTTTTAGTTGGTATTAGACTTCAAATTTATGGGTAATAGACTTTTTCCCCAAACATGATTGAACATGGTTTTTGGAGGGGGTGTTAGCCTTGGATTTTCAGACAATTTGATCCTTACTTGACGAGCCCCATTTGAATGAGTATTAGCCTTAGATTTCTAACCTTGTTCATATCCAAGCCCTTTTTAGTTGGTATTAGACTTCAATTGTATGGGTAATAGACTTTTCCCCCAAACATGATTGAACTTGGTTTTTGGAGGGGGGTGTTAGCCTTGGATTTTCGGACAATTTGATCCTTACTCAACGAGCCCCATTTAAATGAGTATTAGCCTTAGATTTCTAACCTTGTTCATATCCAAGCCCTTTTAGTTGGTATTAGACTTCAAATTTATGGGTAATAGACTTTTCTCCCAAACATGACTGAACATGGTTTTTGGAGGGGGTATTAGCTTTGGATTTTCAGACAAATTGATCTTGCCTCAACGAGCCCCATTTAAATGAGTATTAGCCTTAGATTTATAACCTTATTAATATCCAAACCCTTTTAGTTGGTATTCGACTTCAAATTTATGTGTAATAGACTTTTCCCCCAAACATGATTGAACTTGGTTTTTGGATGGGGTGTTAGACTTGGATTTTCGGACAAATTGATCCTGCCTTGACGAGCCCCATTTAAATGAGTATTAGCCTTAGATTTCTAACCTTGTTCATATCCAAGCCCTTTTAGTTGGAATTAGACTTCAGTTTTATGGGTAATAGACTTTTCCCCTAAACATGGGTGAACTTGGTTTTTGGAGGGGGTTTTTAGCCTTGGATATTCGGACAAATTGATCCTGACTCGACGAGCCCCTTTTAAATGAGTATTAGCCTTAGATTTCTAACCTTGTTCATATCCAAGCCCTTTTAGTTGGTATTAGACTTCAAATTTATGGGTAATAGACTTTTCCCCCAAACATGATTGAACTTGGTTTTTGGAGGGGGTGTTAGCCTTGGATTTTGGACAAATTGATCGTGACTCGACGAGCCCCTATTAAATGAGTATTAGCCTTAGATTTCTAACCTTGTTCAAATCCAAGCCCTTTTTAGTTGGTATTCGACTTCATTTTTATTGGTAATAGACTTTTTCCCCAAACATGATTGAACTTGGTTTTTGGAGGGGGTGTTAGCCTTGGATTTTCGGACAATTTGATCCTTACTCGACGAGCCCCATTTAAATGAGTATTAGCCTTAGATTTCTAACCTTGTTCATATCCAAGCCCTTTTTAGTTGGTATTAGACTTCAATTTTATGGGTAATAGACTTTACCCAAAACATGATTGAACTTGGTTTTTGGAGGGGGTGTTAGCCTTGCATTTTCATAAAATTTGATCCTGACTCGACGAGCCCCGTTTAAATGAGTATTAGCCTTAGATTTCTAACCTTGTTCATATCCAACGCCTTTTTAGTTGGTATTAGACTTCAATTTTATGGGTAATAGACTTTTCCCCCAAACATGATTGAACTTGGTTTTTGGAGGGGGTGTTAGCCTTGGATTTTCATAAAATTTGATCCTGACTCGACGAGCCCCACTTAAATGAGTATTAGCCTTAGATTTCTAACCTTGTTCATATCCAAGCCCTTTTTAGTTGGTATTAGACTTCAATTTTATGGGTAATAGACTTTTCCCCCAAACATGATTGAACTTGGTTTTTGGAGGGGGTGTTAGCCTTGGATTTTCGGACAATTTGATCCTGACTCGACGAGCCCCATTTAAATGAGTATTAGCCTTATATTTCTAACCTTGTTCATATCCAAGCCCTTTTAGTTTGTTTTAGACTTCAAATTTATGGGTAATAGACCTTTCCCCCAAACATGATTGAACTTGGTTTTGGAGGAGGTGTTAGCCTTGGATTTTCAGACAAATTGATCCTGACTCGACGAGCCCCATTTAAAAGAGTATTAGCCTTAGATTTATAACCTTGTTCATATCCAAGCCCTTTTAGTTTGTTTTAGACTTTAAATTTATGGGTAATAGACCTTTCCCCCAATCTTGATTGAACTTGGTTTTTGGAGGGGGTGTTAGCCTTGGATTTTCGGACAATTTGATCCTAACTCGACGAGACCCATTTAAAGGAGAATTAGCCTTAGATTTCTAACCTTGTTCTTATCCAAGCCCTTTTAGTTTGTTTTAGACTTCAAAATTATGGATAATAGACTTTTCCCCCAAACTTGATTGAACTTGGTTTTTGGAGGAAGTGTTAGCCTTGGATTTTCGGACAAATTGATCCTGACTCGACGAGCCCCATTTAAATGAGTATTAGACTTAGATTTCTAACCTTGTTCATATCCAAGCCTTTTTAGTTGTAATTAGACTTCAAATTTATGGGTAATAGACTTTTCCCCCAAACTTGATTGAACTTGGTTTTGGGAAGGGGTGTTAGACTTGGATTTTCGGACAAATTGATCCTGACTCGACGAGCCCCATTTAAATGAGTATTAGCCTTAGATTTCTAACCGTGTTCATATCCAACCTTTTTAGTTGGAATTAGACTTCAAATTTATGGGTAATAGACCTTTCCCCCAAACTTGATTGAACTTGGTTTTTGGAGGTGGTGTTAGCCTTGGATTTTCGGACAAATTGATCCTGACTCGACGAGCCCCATTTAAATGAGTATTAGCCTTAGATTTCTAACCTTGTTCATATCCAAGCCCTTTTAGTTGGTATTAGACTTCAAATTTATGGGTAATAGACTTTTCCCCCAAACATGACTGAACATGGTTTTTGGAGGGGGTATTAGCTTTGGATTTTCGGACAAATTGATCCTGCCTCGACGAGCCCCATTTAAATGAGTATTAGACTTAGATTTCTAACCTTGTTCATATCCAAGCCCTTTTATTTGGTATTAGACTTCAGTTGTATGGGTAATAGACTTTTCCCCCAAACATGATTGAACTTGGTTTGTGGAGGGGGTGTTAGCCTGGGATTTTGGACAAATTGATCGTGACTCGACGAGCCCCTATTAAATGAGTATTAGCCTTAGATTTCTAACCTTTTTCATATCCAAGCCCTTTTTAGTTGGTATTAGACTTCATTTTTATTGGTAATAGATTTTTCCCCAAACATGATTGAACTTGGTTTTTGGAGGGGGTGTTAGCCTTGGATTTTCGGACAATTTGATCCTTACTCGACGAGCCCCATTTAAATGAGTATTAGCCTTAGATTTCTAACCTTGTTCATATCCAAGACCTTTTTAGTTGGTATTAGACTTCAATTTTATGGGTAATAGACTTTACCCAAAACATGATTGAACTTGGTTTTTGGAGGGGGTGTTAGCCTTGGATTTTCGGAAAATTTGATCCTGACTCGACGAGCCCCATTTAAATGAGTATTAGCGTTAGATTTCTAACCTTGTTCATATCCAAGGCCTTTTTAGTTGGTATTAGACTTCAATTTTATGGGTAATAGACCTTTCCCCCAAACATGATTGAACTTGGTTTTTGGAGGAGGTGTTAGCCTTGGATTTTCGGACAAATTGATCCTGACTCGACGAGCCCCATTTAAATGAGTATTAGCCTTAAATTTCTAATCTTGTGCATATCCAAGCCCTTTTAGTTGGTATTAGACTTCAAATTTATGGGTAATAGACTTTTCCCCCAAAGTTGATTGAATTTGGTTTTTGGAGGTGTTAGCCTTGGATTTTCGAACAAATTGATCCTGACTCGACGAGCACCATTTAAATGAGAATTAGCCTTAGATTTCTAATCTTGTTCATATCCAAGCCCTTTTAGTTGGTATTAGACTTCAAATTTATGGGTAATAGACTTTTCCCCCAAACTTGATTGAACTTGGTTTTTGGAGGGGGTGTTAGCCTTGGATTTTCGGACAAATTGATCTTGACTCGACGAGCCCCATTTAAATGAGTATTAGCCTTAGATTTATAATCTTGTGCATATCCAAGCCCTTTTAGTTGGTATTAGACTTAATATTTATGGGTAATAGACTTTTCCCCCAAACTTGATTGAACTTGGTTTTTGGAGGTGTTAGCCTAGGATTTTCGGACATATTGATCCTGACTCGACGAGCACCATTTAAATGAGTGTTAGCCTTAGATTTCTAACCTAATTCATAACCAAGCCCTTTTAGTTGGTATTAGACTTCAAATTTATGGGTGATAGACCTTTCCCCCAAAGTTGATTGAATTTGGTTTTTGGAGGTGTTAGCCTCGAATTTTCGGACAAATTGATCCTGACTCGAAGAACACCATTTAAATGAGTATTAGCCTTAGATTTCTAACTTTGTTCATATCCAAGCCCTTTTAGTTGGTATTAGACTTCAAATTTATGGGTAATAGACTTTTCCCCCAAACTTCATTGAACTTGGTTTTTGGAGGTGTTAGGCTTGGATTTTCGGACAAATTGATCTTGACTCGATGAGCCCCATTTAAATGAGTATTAGCCTTAGATTTCTAACCTTGTTCATATCCAAGCCCTTTTAGTTGATATTAGACTTCAAATTTATGGGTAATAGACTTTTCCCCCAAACTTGATTGAACTTGGTTTTTGGAGGTGTTAGGCTTGGATTTTCGGACAAATTGATCCTGACTCGACGAGCCCCATTTAAATGAGTATAAACCTTAGATTTCTAACCTTGTTCATATCCAAGCCCTTTTAGTTTGTTTTAGACTTCAAATTTATGGGTAATAGACCTTTCCCCCAAACTTGATTGAACTTGGTTTTTGGAGGGGGTGTTAGCCTTGGATTTTCGACAAATTGATCGTGACTCGATGAGCCCCTATTAAATGAGTATTAGCCTTAGATTTCTAACCTTGTTCAAATCCAAGCCCTTTTTAGTTGGTATTCGACTTCATTTTTATTGGTAATAGACTTTTTCCCCAAACATGATTGAACTTGGTTTTTGGAGGGGGTGTTAGCCTTGGATTTTCGGACAATTTGATCCTTACTCGACGAGCCCCATTTAAATGAGTATTAGCCTTAGATTTCTAACCTTGTTCATATCCAAGCCTTTTTAGTTGGAATTAGACTTCAAATTTATGGGTAATAGACCTTTCCCCCAAACATGATTGAACTTGGTTTTGGAGGAGGTGTTAGCCTTGGATTTTCAGACAAATTGATCCTGACTCGACGAGCCCCATTTAAATGAGTATTAGCCTTAGATTTATAACCTTGTTCATATACAAGCCCTTTTAGTTTGTTTTAGACTTTAAATTTATGGGTAATAGACCTTTCCCCCAATCTTGATTGAACTTGGTTTTTGGAGGGTGTGTTAGCCTTGGATTTTCGGACAATTTGATCCTCACTCGACGAGCCCCATTTAAAGGAGAATTAGCCTTAGATTTCTAACCTTGTTCATATCCAAGCCCTTTTAGTTTGTTTTACACTTCAAATTTATGGGTAATAGACTTTTCCCCCAAACTTGATTGAACTTGGTTTTTGGAGGAGGTGTTAGCCTTGGATTTTCGGACAAATTGATCCTGACTCGACGAGCCCCATTTAAATGAGTATTAGACTTAGATTTCTAACCTTGTTCATATCCAAGCCTTTTTAGTTGGAATTAGACTTCAAATTTATGGGTAATAGACTTTACCCCAAACTTGATTGAACTTGGTTTTTGGAAGGGGTGTTAGACTTGGATTTTCGGACAAATTGATCCTGACTCGACGAGCCCCATTTAAATGAGTATTAGCCTTAGATTTCTAACCTTGTTCATATCCAACCTTTTTAGTTGGAATTAGACTTCAAATTTATGGGTAATAGACCTTTCCCCCAAACTTGATTGAACTTGGTTTTTGGAGGGGGTGTTAGCCTTGGATATTCGGACAAATTGATCCTGACTCGACGAGCCCCATTTAAATGAGTATTAGCCTTAGATTTCTAACCTTGTTCATATCCAAGCCCTTTTAGTTGGTATTAGACTTCAAATTTATGGGTAATAGACTTTTCCCCCAAACATGACTGAACATGGTTTTTGGAGGGGGTATTAGCTTTGGATTTTCGGACAAATTGATCTTGCCTCGACGTGCCCCATTTAAATGAGTATTAGCCTAAGATTTATAACCTTATTCATATCCAAACCCTTTTAGTTGGTATTCGATTCAAATTTATGGGTAATACACTTTTCCCTCAAACATGATTGAACTTGGTTTTTGGAGGGGGTGTTAGACTTTGATTTTCGGACAAATTGATCCTGCCTCGACGAGCCCCATTTGAATGAGTATTAGCCTTAGATTTCTAACCTTGTTCATATCCAAGCCCTTTTATTTGGTATTAGACTTCAGTTGTATGGGTAATACACTTTTCCCCCAAACATGATTGAACTTGGTTTGTGGAGGGGGTGTTAGCCTTGGATTTTGGATAAATTGATCGTGACTCGACGAGCCCCTATTAAATGAGTATTAGCCTTAGGTTTCTAACCTTTTTCATATCCAAGCCCTTTTTAGTTGGTATTAGACTTCATTTTTATTGGTAATAGATTTTTCCCCAAACATGATTGAACTTGGTTTTTGGAGGGGGTGTTAGCCTTGGATTTTCGGACAATTTGATCCTTACTCGACGAGCCCCATTTAAATGAGTATTAGCCTTAGATTTCTAACCTTGTTCATATCCAAGACCTTTTTAGTTGGTATTAGACTTCAATTTTATGGGTAATAGACTTTACCCAAAACATGATTGAACTTGGTTTTTGGAGGGGGTGTTAGCCTTGGATTTTCGGAAAATTTGATCCTGACTCGACGAGCCCCATTTAAATGAGTATTAGAGTTAGATTTCTAACCTTGTTCATATCCAAGGCCTTTTTAGTTGGTATTAGACTTCAATTTTATGGGTAATAGACTTTTCCCCCAAACATGATTGAACTTGGTTTTGGAGGAGGTGTTAGCCTTGGATTTTCAGACAAATTGATCCTGACTCGATGAGCCCCATTTAAATGAGTATTAGCCTTAGATTTATAACCTTGTTCATATCCAAGCCCTTTTAGTTTGTTTTAGACTTTAAATTTATGGGTAATAGACCTTTCCCCCAATCTTGATTGAACTTGGTTTTTGGAGGGGGTGTTAGCCTTGGATTTTCGGACAATTTGATCCTCACTCGACGAGCCCCATTTAAAGGAGAATTAGCCTTAGATTTCTAACCTTGTTCATATCCAAGCCCTTTTAGTTTGTTTTACACTTCAAATTTATGGGTAATAGACTTTTCCCCCAAACTTGATTGAACTTGGTTTTTGGAGGAGGTGTTAGCCTTGGATTTTCGGACAAATTGATCCTGACTTGACGAGCCCCATTTAAATGAGTATTAGACTTAGATTTCTAACCTTGTTCATATCCAAGCCTTTTTAGTTGGAATTAGACTTCAAATTTATGGGTAATAGACCTTTCCCCCAAACATGATTGAACTTGGTTTTGGAGGTGGTGTTAGCCTTGGATTTTCAGACAAATTGATCCTGACTCGACGAGCCCCATTTAAATGAGTATTAGCCTTAGATTGATAACCTTGTTCATATCCAAGCCCTTTTAGTTTGTTTTAGACTTTAAATTTATGGGTAATAGACCTTTCCCCCAATCTTGATTGAACTTGGTTTTTGGAGGGGGTGTTAGCCTTGGATTTTCGGACAATTTGATCCTAACTCGACGAGACCCATTTAAAGGAGAATTAGCCTTAGATTTCTAACCTTGTTCATATCCAAGCCCTTTTAGTTTGTTTTAGACTTCAAAATTATGGGTAATAGACTTTTCCCCCAAACTTGATTGAACTTGGTTTTTGGAGGAAGTGTTAGCCTTGGATTTTCGGACAAATTGATCCTGACTCGACGAGCCCTATTTAAATGAGTATTAGACTTAGATTTCTAACCTTGTTCATATCCAAGCCTTTTTAGTTTGAATTAGACTTCAAATTTATGGGTAATAGACTTTTCCCCCAAACTTGATTGAACTTGGTTTTTGGAAGGGGTGTTAGACTTGGATTTTCGGACAAATTGATCCTGACTCGACGAGACCCATTTAAAGGAGAATTAGCATTAGATTTCTAACCTTGTTCATATCCAAGGCCTTTTTAGTTGGTATTAGACTTCAATTTTATGGGTAATAGACCTTTCCCCCAAACATGATTGAACTTGGTTTTTGGAGGAGGTGTTAGACTTGGATTTTCGGACAAATTGATCCTGACTCGACGAGCCCCATTTAAATGAGTATTAGCCTTAAATTTCTAATCTTGTGCATATCCAAGCCCTTTTAGTTGGTATTAGACTTCAAATTTATGGGTAATAGACTTTTCCGCCAAAGTTGATTGAATTTGGTTTTTGGAGGTGTTAGCCTTGGATTTTCGAACAAATTGATCCTGACTCGACGAGCACCATTTAAATGAGAATTAGCCTTAGATTTCTAATCTTGTTCATATCCAAGCCCTTTTAGTTGGTATTAGACTTCAAATTTATGGGTAATAGACTTTTCCCCCAAACTTGATTGAACTTGGTTTTTGGAGGGGGTGTTAGCCTAGGATTTTCGGACATATTGATCCTGACTCGACGAGCACCATTTAAATGAGTGTTAGCCTTAGATTTCTAACCTAATTCATAACCAAGCCCTTTTAGTTGGTATTAGACTTCAAATTTATGGGTGATAGACCTTTCCCCCAAAGTTGATTGAATTTGGTTTTTGGAGGTGTTAGCCTCGAATTTTCGGACAAATTGATCTTGATTCGACGAGCCCCATTTAAATGAGTATTAGCCTTAGATTTCTAATCTTGTGCATATCCAAGCCCTTTTAGTTGGTATTAGACTTAATATTTATGGGTAATAGACTTTTCCCCCAAACTTGATTGAACTTGGTTTTTGGAGGTGTTAGCCTTGGATTTTCAGACATATTGATCCTGACTCGACGAGCACCATTTAAATGATTGTTAGCCTTAGATTTCTAACCTTATTCATAACCAACCCCTTTTAGTTGGTATTAGACTTCAAATTTATGGGTGATAGACCTTTCCCCCAAAGTTGATTGAATTTGGTTTTTGGAGGTGTTAGCCTCGAATTTTCGGACAAATTGATCCTGACTCGAAGAACACCATTTAAATGAGTATTAGCCTTAGATTTCTAACCTTGTTCATATCCAAGCCCTTTTAGTTGGTATTAGACTTCAAATTTATGGGTAATAGACTTTTCCCCCAAACTTGATTGAACTTGGTTTTTGGAGGTGTTAGGCTTGGATTTTCGGACAAATTGATCCTGACTCGACGAGCCCCATTTAAATGAGTATAAACCTTAGATTTCTAACCTTGTTCATATCCAAGCCCTTTTAGTTTGTTTTAGACTTCAAATTTATGGGTAATAGACCTTTCCCCCAAACTTGATTGAACTTGGTTTTGGAGGAGGTGTTAGCCTTGGATTTTCGGACAAATTGATCTTGACTCGACGAGCCCCATTTAAATGAGTATTAGCCTTAGATTTCTAACCTTGTTCATATCCAAGCCCTTTTAGTTGATATTAGACTTCAAATTTATGGGTAATAGACTTTTCCCCCAAACTTGATTGAACTTGGTTTTTGGAGGTGTTAGGCTTGGATTTTCGGACAAATTGATCCTGACTCGACGAGCCCCATTTAAATGAGTATAAACCTTAGATTTCTAACCTTGTTCATATCCAAGCCCTTTTAGTTTGTTTTAGACTTCAAATTTATGGGTAATAGACCTTTCCCCCAAACTTGATTGAACTTGGTTTTGGAGGAGGTGTTAGCCTTGGATTTTCGGACAAATTGATCCTGACTCGACAAGCCCCATTTAAATGAGTATTAGCCTTAGATTTCTAACCTTGTTCATATCCAAGCCTTTTTAGTTGGAATTAGACTTCAAATTTATGGGTAATAGACCTTTCCCCCAAACATGATTGAACTTGGTTTTGGAGGAGGTGTTAGCCTTGGATTTTCAGACAAATTGATCCTGACTCGACGAGCCCCATTTAAATGAGTATTAGCCTTAGATTTATAACCTTGTTCATATCCAAGCCCTTTTAGTTTGTTTTAGACTTTAAATTTATGGGTAATAGACCTTTCCCCCAATCTTGATTGAACTTGGTTTTTGGAGGGGGTGTTAGCCTTGGATTTTCGGACAATTTGATCCTCACTCGACGAGCCCCATTTAAAGGAGAATTAGCCTTAGATTTCTAACCTTGTTCATATCCAAGCCCTTTTAGTTTGTTTTACACTTCAAATTTATGGGTAATAGACTTTTCCCCCAAACTTGATTGAACTTGGTTTTTGGAGGAGGTGTTAGCCTTGGATTTTCGGACAAATTGATCCTGACTCGACGAGCCCCATTTAAATGAGTATTAGACTTAGATTTCTAACCTTGTTCATATCCAAGCCTTTTTAGTTGGAATTAGACTTCAAATTTATGGGTAATAGACTTTACCCCAAACTTGATTGAACTTGGTTTTTGGAAGGGGTGTTAGACTTGGATTTTCGGACAAATTGATCCTGACTCGACGAGCCCCATTTAAATGAGTATTAGCCTTAGATTTCTAACCTTGTTCATATCCAACCTTTTTAGTTGGAATTAGACTTCAAATTTATGGGTAATAGACCTTTCCCCCAAACTTGATTGAACTTGGTTTTTGGAGGGGGTGTTAGCCTTGGATTTTCGGACAAATTGATCTTGCCTCGACGAGCCCCATTTAAATGAGTATTAGCCTTAGATTTCTAACCTTGTTCATATCCAAGCCCTTTTATTTGGTATTAGACTTCAGTTGTATGGGTAATACACTTTTCCCCCAAACATGATTGAACTTGGTTTGTGGAGGGGGTGTTAGCCTTGGATTTTGGACAAATTGATCGTGACTCGACGAGCCCCTATTAAATGAGTATTAGCCTTAGATTTCTAACCTTTTTCATATCCAAGCCCTTTTTAGTTGGTATTAGACTTCATTTTTATTGGCAATAGATTTTTCCCCAAACATGATTGAACTTGGTTTTTGGAGGGGGTGTTAGCCTTGGATTTTCGGACAATTTGATCCTTACTCGACGAGCCCCATTTAAATGAGTATTAGCCTTAGATTTCTAACCTTGTTCATATCCAAGACCTTTTTAGTTGGTATTAGACTTGAATTTTATGGGTAATAGACTTTACCCAAAACATGATTGAACTTGGTTTTTGGAGGGGGTGTTAGCCTTGGATTTTCGGAAAATTTGATCCTGACTCGACGAGCCCCATTTAAATGAGTATTAGAGTTAGATTTCTAACCTTGTTCATATCCAAGGCCTTTTTAGTTGGTATTAGACTTCAATTTTATGGGTAATAGACTTTTCCCCCAAACATGATTGAACTTGGTTTTGGAGGAGGTGTTAGCCTTGGATTTTCAGACAAATTGATCCTGACTCGATGAGCCCCATTTAAATGAGTATTAGCCTTAGATTTATAACCTTGTTCATATCCAAGCCCTTTTAGTTTGTTTTAGACTTTAAATTTATGGGTAATAGACCTTTCCCCCAATCTTGATTGAACTTGGTTTTTGGAGGGGGTGTTAGCCTTGGATTTTCGGACAATTTGATCCTCACTCGACGAGCCCCATTTAAAGGAGAATTAGCCTTAGATTTCTAACCTTGTTCATATCCAAGCCCTTTTAGTTTGTTTTACACTTCAAATTTATGGGTAATAGACTTTTCCCCCAAACTTGATTGAACTTGGTTTTTGGAGGAGGTGTTAGCCTTGGATTTTCGGACAAATTGATCCTGACTCGACGAGCCCCATTTAAATGAGTATTAGACTTAGATTTCTAACCTTGTTCATATCCAAGCCTTTTTAGTTGGAATTAGACTTCAAATTTATGGGTAATAGACTTTACCCCAAACTTGATTGAACTTGGTTTTTGGAAGGGGTGTTAGACTTGGATTTTCGGACAAATTGATCCTGACTCGACGAGCCCCATTTAAATGAGTATTAGCCTTAGATTTCTAACCTTGTTCATATCCAACCTTTTTAGTTGGAATTAGACTTCAAATTTATGGGTAATAGACCTTTCCCCCAAACTTGATTGAACTTGGTTTTTGGAGGGGGTGTTAGCCTTGGATTTTCGGACAAATTGATCCTGACTCGACGAGCCCCATTTAAATGAGTATTAGCCTTAGATTTTTAACCTTGTTCATATCCAAGCCCTTTTAGTTGGTATTAGACTTCAAATTTATGGGTAATATACTTTTCCCCCAAACATGACTGAACATGGTTTTTGGAGGGGGTATTAGCTTTGGATTTTCGGACAAATTGATCCTGCCTCGACGAGCCCCATTTAAATGAGTATTAGCCTAAGATTTATAACCTTATTCATATCCAAACCCTTTTAGTTGGTATTCGATTCAAATTTATGGGTAATACACTTTTCCCTCAAACATGATTGAACTTGGTTTTTGGAGGGGGTGTTAGTCTTTGATTTTCGGACAAATTGATCCTGCCTCGACGAGCCCCATTTAAATGAGTATTAGCCTTAGATTTCTAACCTTGTTCATATCCAAGCCCTTTTATTTGGTATTAGACTTCAGTTGTATGGGTAATACACTTTTCCCCCAAACATGATTGAACTTGGTTTGTGGAGGGGGTGTTAGCCTTGGATTTTGGACAAATTGATCGTGAATCGACGAGCCCCTATTAAATGAGTATTAGCCTTAGATTTCTAACCTTTTTCATATCCAAGCCCTTTTTAGTTGGTATTAGACTTCATTTTTATTGGTAATAGATTTTTCCCCAAACATGATTGAACTTGGTTTTTGGAGGGGGTGTTAGCCTTGGATTTTCGGACAATTTGATCCTTACTCGACGAGCCCCATTTAAATGAGTATTAGCCTTAGATTTCTAACCTTGTTCATATCCAAGACCTTTTTAGTTGGTATTAGACTTCAATTTTATGGGTAATAGACTTTACCCAAAACATGATTGAACTTGGTTTTTGGAGGGGGTGTTAGCCTTGGATTTTCGGAAAATTTGATCCTGACTCGACGAGCCCCATTTAAATGAGTATTAGAGTTAGATTTCTAACCTTGTTCATATCCAAGGCCTTTTTAGTTGGTATTAGACTTCAATTTTATGGGTAATAGACTTTTCCCCCAAACATGATTGAACTTGGTTTTGGAGGAGGTGTTAGCCTTGGATTTTCAGACAAATTGATCCTGACTCGATGAGCCCCATTTAAATGAGTATTAGCCTTAGATTTATAACCTTGTTCATATCCAAGCCCTTTTAGTTTGTTTTAGACTTTAAATTTATGGGTAATAGACCTTTCCCCCAATCTTGATTGAACTTGGATTTTGGAGGGGGTGTTAGACTTGGATTTTCGGACAATTTGATCCTCACTCGACGAGCCCCATTTAAAGGAGAATTAGCCTTAGATTTCTAACCTTGTTCATATCCAAGCCCTTTTAGTTTGTTTTACACTTCAAATTTATGGGTAATAGACTTTTCCCCCAAACTTGATTGAACTTGGTTTTTGGAGGAGGTGTTAGCCTTGGATTTTCGGACAAATTGATCCTGACTCGACGAGCCCCATTTAAATGAGTATTAGACTTAGATTTCTAAACTTGTTCATATCCAAGCCTTTTTAGTTGGAATTAGACTTCAAATTTATGGGTAATAGACTTTACCCCAAACTTGATTGAACTTGGTTTTTGGAAGGGGTGTTAGACTTGGATTTTCGGACAAATTGATCCTGACTCGACGAGCCCCATTTAAATGAGTATTAGCCTTAGATTTCTAACCTTGTTCATATCCAACCTTTTTAGTTGGAATTAGACTTCAAATTTATGGGTAATAGACCTTTCCCCCAAACTTGATTGAACTTGGTTTTTGGAGGGGGTGTTAGCCTTGGATTTTCGGACAAATTGATCCTGACTCGACGAGCCCCATTTAAATGAGTATTAGCCTTAGATTTCTAACCTTGTTCATATCCAAGCCCTTTTAGTTGGTATTAGACTTCAAATTTATGGGTAATAGACTTTTCCCCCAAACATGACTGAACATGGTTTTTGGAGGGGGTATTAGCTTTGGATTTTCGGACAAATTGATCCTGCCTCGACGAGCCCCATTTAAATGAGTATTAGCCTAAGATTTATAACCTTATTCATATCCAAACCCTTTTAGTTGGTATTCGATTCAAATTTATGGGTAATACACTTTTCCCTCAAACATGATTGAACTTGGTTTTTGGAGGGGGTGTTAGACTTTGATTTTCGGACAAATTGATCCTGCCTCGACGAGCCCCATTTAAATGAGTATTAGCCTTAGATTTCTAACCTTGTTCATATCCAAGCCCTTTTATTTGGTATTAGACTTCAGTTGTATGGGTAATACACTTTTCCCCCAAACATGATTGAACTTGGTTTGTGGAGGGGGTGTTAGCCTTGGATTTTGGACAAATTGATCGTGACTCGACGAGCCCCTATTAAATGAGTATTAGCCTTAGATTTCTAACCTTTTTCATATCCAAGCCCTTTTTAGTTGGTATTAGACTTCATTTTTATTGGTAATAGATTTTTCCCCAAACATGATTGAACTTGGTTTTTGGAGGGGGTGTTAGCCTTGGATTTTCGGACAATTTGATCCTTACTCGACGAGCCCCATTTAAATGAGTATTAGCCTTAGATTTCTAACCTTTTTCATATCCAAGCCCTTTTTAGTTGGTATTAGACTTCATTTTTATTGGTAATAGATTTTTACCCAAAACATGATTGAACTTGGTTTTTGGAGGGGGTGTTAGCCTTGGATTTTCGGAAAATTTGATCCTGACTCGACGAGCCCCATTTAAATGAGTATTAGAGTTAGATTTCTAACCTTGTTCATATCCAAGGCCTTTTTAGTTGGTATTAAACTTCAATTTTATGGGTAATAGACCTTTCCCCCAAACATGATTGAACTTGGTTTTTGGAGGAGGTGTTAGCCTTGGATTTTCGGACAAATTGATCCTGACTCGACGAGCCCCATTTAAATGAGTATTAGCCTTATATTTCTAACCTTGTTCATATCCAAGCCCTTTTTAGTTGGTATTAGACTTCAATTTTACGGGTAATAGACTTTACCCTAAACATGATTGAACTTGGTTTTTGGAGGTGGTGTTAGCCTTGGATTTTCGGACAAATTGATCCTGACTCGACGAGCCCCATTCCAATGAGTATTAGCCTTATATTTCTAACCTTGTTCATATCCAAGCCCTTTTAGTTGGAATTAGACTTCAAATTTATGGGTAATAGACCTTTCCCCCAAACATGATTGAACTTGGTTTTTGGAGGAGATGTTAGCCTTGGATATTCGGACAAATTGATCATGACTCGACGAACCCCATTTAAATGAGTATTTGCCTTATATTTCTAACCTTGTTCATATCCACCCCCTTTTAGTTGGAATTAGACTTCAAATTTATGGGTAATAGACTTTTCCCCCAAACTTGATTGAACTTGGTTTTTGGAGGGGGTGTTAGGATTGGATTTTCGGACAAATTGATCCTGACTCAACGAGCCCCATTTAAATGATTATTAGCCTTATATTTCTAACCTTGTTCATATCCAAGCCCTTTTAGTTGGAATTAGACTTCAAATTTATGGGTAATAGACTTTTCCCCCAAACTTGATTGAACTTGATTTTTGGAGGGGGTGTTAGGCTTGGATTTTCGGACAAATTGATCCTGACTCGACGACCCCCATTTAAATGAGTATTAGCCTTAGATTTCTAACCTTTTTCATATCCAAGCCCTTTTAGTTTGTTTTAGACTTCAAATTTATGGGTAATAGACCTTTCCCCCAAACATGATTGAACTTGGTTTTTGGAGGAGGTGTTAGCCTTGGATTTTCGGACAAATTGATCCTGACTCGACGAACCCCATTTAAATGAGTATTAGCCTTATATTTCTAACCTTGTTCATATCCAACCCCTTTTAGTTGGAATTAGACTTCAAATTTATGGGTAATAGACCTTTCCCCCAAACATGATTGAACTTGGTTTTTGGAGGGGGTGTTAGGCTTGGATTTTTGGACAAATTGATCCTGACTCCACGAGCCCCATTTAAATGAGTATTAGCCTTATATTTCTAACCTTGTTCATATCCAAGCCCTTTTAGTTGGAATTAGACTACAAATTTATGGGTAATAGACTTTTCCCCCACACTTGATTGAACTTGGTTTTTGGAGGGGGTGTTAGGCTTGGATTTTCGGACAAATTGATCCTGACTGGACGAGCCCCATTTAAATGAGTATTAGCCTTAGATTTCTAACCTTGTTCATATCCAAGCCCTTTTAGTTGGAATTAGACTTAAAATTTATGGGTAATACACTTTTCCCCCAAACTTGATTGAACTTGGTTTTTGGAGGGGGTGTTAGGCTTGGATTTTCGGATAAATTGACCCTGACTCGACGAGCCCCAATTAAATGAGTATTAGCCTTAGATTTCTAACCTTGTTCATATCCAAGCCCTTTTAGTTTGTTTTAGACTTCAAATTTATGGGTAATAGGCCTTTCCCCCAAACATGATTGAACTTGGTTTTTGGAGGAAGTGTTAGCCTTGGATTTTCGGATAATTTGATCCTTACTCGACGAGCCCCATTTAAATGAGTATTAGCCTTAGATTTCAAACCTTGTTCATATCCAAGCCCTTTTAGTTTGTTTTAGACTTCAAATTTATGGGTAATAGACCTTTCCCCCAAACATGATTGAACTTGGTTTTTGGAGGAGGTGCTAGCCTTGGATTTTTGGACAAATTGATCATGACTAGACGAACCCCATTTAAATGAGTATTAGCCTTATATTTCTAACCTTGTTCATATCCAAGCCCTTTTAGTTTGTTTTAGACTTCAAATTTATGGGTAATAGGCCTTTCCCCCAAACATGATTGAACTTGGTTTTTGGAGGGGGTGTTATCCTTGGATTTTCGAACAATTTGATCCTGACTCGACGAGCCCAATTTAAATCAGTTTTAGCCTTATATTTCTAACCTTGTTCATATCCAAGCCCTTTTTACTTGGTATTAGACTTCAATTTTATGGGTAATAGACTTTTCCGCCAAACATGATTGAACTTGGTTTTTGGAGGGGGTGTTAGCCTTGGATTTTCGGACAATTTGATCCTTACTCGACGAGCCCCATTTAAATGAGTATTAGCCTTAGATTTCTAACCTTGTTCATATCCAAGCCCTTTTAGTTTGTTTTAGACTTCAAATTTATGGGTAATAGACCTTTCCCCCAAACATGATTGAACTTGGTTTTTGGAGGAGGTGTTAGCCTTGGATTTTCGGACAAATTGATCCTGACTCGACGAACCCCATTTAAATGAGTATTAGCCTTATATTTCTAACCTTGTTCATATCCAACCCCTTTTAGTTGGAATTAGACTTCAAATTTATGGGTAATAGACCTTTCCCCCAAACATGATTGAACTTGGTTTTTGGAGGGGGTGTTAGGCTTGGATCTTTGGACAAATTGATCCTGACTCAACGAGCCCCAATTAAATGACTATTAGCCTTAGATTTCTAACCTTGTTCATATCCAAGCCCTTTTAGTTTGTTTTAGACTTCAAATTTATGGATAATAGGCCTTTCCCCCAAACATGATTGAACTTGGTTTTTGGAGGAAGTGTTAGCCTTGGATATTCGGACAAATTGATCATGACTCGACGAACCCCATTTAAATGAGTATTTGCCTTATATTTCTAACCTTGTTCATATCCACCCCCTTTTAGTTGGAATTAGACTTCAAATTTATGGGTAATAGACTTTTCCCCCAAACTTGATTGAACTTGGTTTTTGGAGGGGGTGTTAGGATTGGATTTTCGGACAAATTGATCCTGACTCAACGAGCCCCATTTAAATGATTATTAGCCTTATATTTCTAACCTTGTTCATATCCAAGCCCTTTTAGTTGGAATTAGACTTCAAATTTATGGGTAATAGACTTTTCCCCCAAACTTGATTGAACTTGATTTTTGGAGGGGGTGTTAGGCTTGGATTTTCGGACAAATTGATCCTGACTCGACGACCCCCATTTAAATGAGTATTAGCCTTAGATTTCTAACCTTGTTCATATCCAACCCCTTTTAGTTGGAATTAGACTTCAAATTTATGGGTAATAGACCTTTCCCCCAAACATGATTGAACTTGGTTTTTGGAGGGGGTGTTAGGCTTGGATCTTTGGACAAATTGATCCTGACTCAACGAGCCCCATTTCAATGAGTATTAGCCTTATATTTCTAACCTTGTTCATATCCAAGCCCTTTTAGTTGGAATTAGACTTCAAATTTATGGGTAATAGACCTTTCCCCCAAACATGATTGAACTTGGTTTTTGGAGGAGATGTTAGCCTTGGATATTCGGACAAATTGATCATGACTCGACGAACCCCATTTAAATGAGTATTTGCCTTATATTTCTAACCTTGTTCATATCCACCCCCTTTTAGTTGGAATTAGACTTCAAATTTATGGGTAATAGACTTTTCCCCCAAACTTGATTGAACTTGGTTTTTGGAGGGGGTGTTAGGATTGGATTTTCGGACAAATTGATCCTGACTCAACGAGCCCCATTTAAATGATTATTAGCCTTATATTTCTAACCTTGTTCATATCCAAGCCCTTTTAGTTGGAATTAGACTTCAAATTTATGGGTAATAGACTTTTCCCCCAAACTTGATTGAACTTGATTTTTGGAGGGGGTGTTAGGCTTGGATTTTCGGACAAATTGATCCTGACTCGACGACCCCCATTTAAATGAGTATTAGCCTTAGATTTCTAACCTTGTTCATATCCAAGCCCTTTTAGTTTGTTTTAGACTTCAAATTTATGGGTAATAGGCCTTTCCCCCAAACATGATTGAACTTGGTTTTTGGAGGAAGTGTTAGCCTTGGATTTTCGGATAATTTGATCCTTACTCGACGAGCCCCATTTAAATGAGTATTAGCCTTAGATTTCAAACCTTGTTCATATCCAAGCCCTTTTAGTTTGTTTTAGACTTCAAATTTATGGGTAATAGACCTTTCCCCCAAACATGATTGAACTTGGTTTTTGGAGGAGGTGTTAGCCTTGGATTTTCGGACAAATTGATCCTGACTCGACGAACCCCATTTAAATGAGTATTAGCCTTATATTTCTAACCTTGTTCATATCCAACCCCTTTTAGTTGGAATTAGACTTCAAATTTATGGGTAATAGACCTTTCCCCCAAACATGATTGAACTTGGTTTTTGGAGGGGGTGTTAGGCTTGGATTTTTGGACAAATTGATCCTGACTCCACGAGCCCCATTTAAATGAGTATTAGCCTTATATTTCTAACCTTGTTCATATCCAAGCCCTTTTAGTTGGAATTAGACTACAAATTTATGGGTAATAGACTTTTCCCCCACACTTGATTGAACTTGGTTTTTGGAGGGGGTGTTAGGCTTGGATTTTCGGACAAATTGATCCTGACTGGACGAGCCCCATTTAAATGAGTATTAGCCTTAGATTTCTAACCTTGTTCATATCCAAGCCCTTTTAGTTGGAATTAGACTTAAAATTTATGGGTAATACACTTTTCCCCCAAACTTGATTGAACTTGGTTTTTGGAGGGGGTGTTAGGCTTGGATTTTCGGATAAATTGACCCTGACTCGACGAGCCCCAATTAAATGAGTATTAGCCTTAGATTTCTAACCTTGTTCATATCCAAGCCCTTTTAGTTTGTTTTAGACTTCAAATTTATGGGTAATAGGCCTTTCCCCCAAACATGATTGAACTTGGTTTTTGGAGGAAGTGTTAGCCTTGGATTTTCGGATAATTTGATCCTTACTCGACGAGCCCCATTTAAATGAGTATTAGCCTTAGATTTCAAACCTTGTTCATATCCAAGCCCTTTTAGTTTGTTTTAGACTTCAAATTTATGGGTAATAGACCTTTCCCCCAAACATGATTGAACTTGGTTTTTGGAGGAGGTGTTAGCCTTGGATTTTTGGACAAATTGATCATGACTAGACGAACCCCATTTAAATGAGTATTAGCCTTATATTTCTAACCTTGTTCATATCCAAGCCCTTTTAGTTTGTTATAGACTTCAAATTTATGGGTAATAGGCCTTTCCCCCAAACATGATTGAACTTGGTTTTTGGAGGGGGTGTTATCCTTGGATTTTCGAACAATTTGATCCTGACTCGACGAGCCCAATTTAAATCAGTTTTAGCCTTATATTTCTAACCTTGTTCATATCCAAGCCCTTTTTACTTGGTATTAGACTTCAATTTTATGGGTAATAGACTTTTCCGCCAAACATGATTGAACTTGGTTTTTGGAGGGGGTGTTAGCCTTGGATTTTCGGACAATTTGATCCTTACTTGACGAGCCCCATTTAAATGAGTATTAGCCTTAGATTTCTAACCTTGTTCATATCCAAGCCCTTTTAGTTTGTTTTAGACTTCAAATTTATGGGTAATAGACCTTTCCCCCAAACATGATTGAACTTGGTTTTTGGAGGAGGTGTTAGCCTTGGATTTTCGGACAAATTGATCCTGACTCGACGAACCCCATTTAAATGAGTATTAGCCTTATATTTCTAACCTTGTTCATATCCAACCCCTTTTAGTTGGAATTAGACTTCAAATTTATGGGTAATAGACCTTTCCCCCAAACATGATTGAACTTGGTTTTTGGAGGGGGTGTTAGGCTTGGATCTTTGGACAAATTGATCCTGACTCAACGAGCCCCAATTAAATGACTATTAGCCTTAGATTTCTAACCTTGTTCATATCCAAGCCCTTTTAGTTTGTTTTAGACTTCAAATTTATGGATAATAGGCCTTTCCCCCAAACATGATTGAACTTGGTTTTTGGAGGAAGTGTTAGCCTTGGATATTCGGACAAATTGATCATGACTCGACGAACCCCATTTAAATGAGTATTTGCCTTATATTTCTAACCTTGTTCATATCCACCCCCTTTTAGTTGGAATTAGACTTCAAATTTATGGGTAATAGACTTTTCCCCCAAACTTGATTGAACTTGGTTTTTGGAGGGGGTGTTAGGATTGGATTTTCGGACAAATTGATCCTGACTCAACGAGCCCCATTTAAATGATTATTAGCCTTATATTTCTAACCTTGTTCATATCCAAGCCCTTTTAGTTGGAATTAGACTTCAAATTTATGGGTAATAGACTTTTCCCCCAAACTTGATTGAACTTGATTTTTGGAGGGGGTGTTAGGCTTGGATTTTCGGACAAATTGATCCTGACTCGACGACCCCCATTTAAATGAGTATTAGCCTTAGATTTCTAACCTTGTTCATATCCAACCCCTTTTAGTTGGAATTAGACTTCAAATTTATGGGTAATAGACCTTTCCCCCAAACATGATTGAACTTGGTTTTTGGAGGGGGTGTTAGGCTTGGATCTTTGGACAAATTGATCCTGACTCAACGAGCCCCATTTCAATGAGTATTAGCCTTATATTTCTAACCTTGTTCATATCCAAGCCCTTTTAGTTGGAATTAGACTTCAAATTTATGGGTAATAGACCTTTCCTCCAAACATGATTGAACTTGGTTTTTGGAGGAGATGTTAGCCTTGGATATTCGGACAAATTGATCATGACTCGACGAACCCCATTTAAATGAGTATTTGCCTTATATTTCTAACCTTGTTCATATCCACCCCCTTTTAGTTGGAATTAGACTTCAAATTTATGGGTAATAGACTTTTCCCCCAAACTTGATTGAACTTGGTTTTTGGAGGGGGTGTTAGGATTGGATTTTCGGACAAATTGATCCTGACTCAACGAGCCCCATTTAAATGATTATTAGCCTTATATTTCTAACCTTGTTCATATCCAAGCCCTTTTAGTTGGAATTAGACTTCAAATTTATGGGTAATAGACTTTTCCCCCAAACTTGATTGAACTTGATTTTTGGAGGGGGTGTTAGGCTTGGATTTTCGGACAAATTGATCCTGACTCGACGACCCCCATTTAAATGAGTATTAGCCTTAGATTTCTAACCTTGTTCATATCCAAGCCCTTTTAGTTTGTTTTAGACTTCAAATTTATGGGTAATAGGCCTTTCCCCCAAACATGATTGAACTTGGTTTTTGGAGGAAGTGTTAGCCTTGGATTTTCGGATAATTTGATCCTTACTCGACGAGCCCCATTTAAATGAGTATTAGCCTTAGATTTCAAACCTTGTTCATATCCAAGCCCTTTTAGTTTGTTTTAGACTTCAAATTTATGGGTAATAGACCTTTCCCCCAAACATGATTGAACTTGGTTTTTGGAGGAGGTGTTAGCCTTGGATTTTTGGACAAATTGATCATGACTAGACGAACCCCATTTAAATGAGTATTAGCCTTATATTTCTAACCTTGTTCATATCCAAGCCCTTTTAGTTTGTTTTAGACTTCAAATTTATGGGTAATAGGCCTTTCCCCCAAACATGATTGAACTTGGTTTTTGGAGGGGGTGTTATCCTTGGATTTTCGGACAATTTGATCCTGACTCGACGAGCCCAATTTAAATCAGTTTTAGCCTTATATTTCTAACCTTGTTCATATCCAAGCCCTTTTTACTTGGTATTAGACTTCAATTTTATGGGTAATAGACTTTTCCGCCAAACATGATTGAACTTGGTTTTTGGAGGGGGTGTTAGCCTTGGATTTTCGGACAATTTGATCCTTACTCGACGAGCCCCATTTAAATGAGTATTAGCCTTAGATTTCTAACCTTGTTCATATCCAAGCCCTTTTAGTTTGTTTTAGACTTCAAATTTATGGGTAATAGACCTTTCCACCAAACATGATTGAACTTGGTTTTTGGAGGAGGTGTTAGCCTTGGATTTTCGGACAAATTGATCCTGACTCGACGAACCCCATTTAAATGAGTATTAGCCTTATATTTCTAACCTTGTTCATATCCAACCCCTTTTAGTTGGAATTAGACTTCAAATTTATGGGTAATAGACCTTTCCCCCAAACATGATTGAACTTGGTTTTTGGAGGGGGTGTTAGGCTTGGATCTTTGGACAAATTGATCCTGACTCAACGAGCCCCAATTAAATGACTATTAGCCTTAGATTTCTAACCTTGTTCATATCCAAGCCCTTTTAGTTTGTTTTAGACTTCAAATTTATGGGTAATAGGCCTTTCCCCCAAACATGATTGAACTTGGTTTTTGGAGGAAGTGTTAGCCTTGGATATTCGGACAAATTGATCATGACTCGACGAACCCCATTTAAATGAGTATTTGCCTTATATTTCTAACCTTGTTCATATCCACCCCCTTTTAGTTGGAATTAGACTTCAAATTTATGGGTAATAGACTTTTCCCCCAAACTTGATTGAACTTGGTTTTTGGAGGGGGTGTTAGGATTGGATTTTCGGACAAATTGATCCTGACTCAACGAGCCCCATTTAAATGATTATTAGCCTTATATTTCTAACCTTGTTCATATCCAAGCCCTTTTAGTTGGAATTAGACTTCAAATTTATGGGTAATAGACTTTTCCCCCAAACTTGATTGAACTTGATTTTTGGAGGGGGTGTTAGGCTTGGATTTTCGGACAAATTGATCCTGACTCGACGACCCCCATTTAAATGAGTATTAGCCTTAGATTTCTAACCTTGTTCATATCCAACCCCTTTTAGTTGGAATTAGACTTCAAATTTATGGGTAATAGACCTTTCCCCCAAACATGATTGAACTTGGTTTTTGGAGGGGGTGTTAGGCTTGGATCTTTGGACAAATTGATCCTGACTCAACGAGCCCCATTTCAATGAGTATTAGCCTTATATTTCTAACCTTGTTCATATCCAAGCCCTTTTAGTTGGAATTAGACTTCAAATTTATGGGTAATAGACCTTTCCCCCAAACATGATTGAACTTGGTTTTTGGAGGAGATGTTAGCCTTGGATATTCGGACAAATTGATCATGACTCGACGAACCCCATTTAAATGAGTATTTGCCTTATATTTCTAACCTTGTTCATATCCACCCCCTTTTAGTTGGAATTAGACTTCAAATTTATGGGTAATAGACTTTTCCCCCAAACTTGATTGAACTTGGTTTTTGGAGGGGGTGTTAGGATTGGATTTTCGGACAAATTGATCCTGACTCAACGAGCCCCATTTAAATGATTATTAGCCTTATATTTCTAACCTTGTTCATATCCAAGCCCTTTTAGTTGGAATTAGACTTCAAATTTATGGGTAATAGACTTTTCCCCCAAACTTGATTGAACTTGATTTTTGGAGGGGGTGTTAGGCTTGGATTTTCGGACAAATTGATCCTGACTCGACGACCCCCATTTAAATGAGTATTAGCCTTAGATTTCTAACCTTTTTCATATCCAAGCCCTTTTAGTTTGTTTTAGACTTCAAATTTATGGGTAATAGACCTTTCCCCCAAACATGATTGAACTTGGTTTTTGGAGGACGTGTTAGCCTTGGATTTTCGGACAAATTGATCCTGACTCGACGAACCCCAATTAAATGAGTATTAGCCTTATATTTCTAACCTTGTTCATATCCAACCCCTTTTAGTTGGAATTAGACTTCAAATTTATGGGTAATAGACCTTTCCCCCAAACATGATTGAACTTGGTTTTTGGAGGGGGTGTTAGGCTTGGATTTTTGGACAAATTGATCCTGACTCCACGAGCCCCATTTAAATGAGTATTAGCCTTATATTTCTAACCTTGTTCATATCCAAGCCCTTTTAGTTGGAATTAGACTACAAATTTATGGGTAATAGACTTTTCCCCCACACTTGATTGAACTTGGTTTTTGGAGGGGGTGTTAGGCTTGGATTTTCGGACAAATTGATCCTGACTGGACGACCCCCATTTAAATGAGTATTAGCCTTAGATTTCTAACCTTGTTCATATCCAAGCCCTTTTAGTTGGAATTAGACTTAAAATTTATGGGTAATACACTTTTCCCCCTAACTTGATTGAACTTGGTTTTTGGAGGGGGTGTTAGGCTTGGATTTTCGGATAAATTGATCCTGACTCGACGAGCCCCAATTAAATGAGTATTAGCCTTAGATTTCTAACCTTGTTCATATCCAAGCCCTTTTAGTTTGTTTTAGACTTCAAATTTATGGGTAATAGGCCTTTCCCCCAAACATGATTGAACTTGGTTTTTGGAGGAAGTGTTAGCCTTGGATTTTCGGACAAATTAATCGTGACTCGACGAGCCCCATTTAAATGAGTATTAGCCTTATATTTCTAACCTTGTTCATATCCAAGCCTTTTTAGTTGGAATTAGACTACAAATTTATGGATAATAGATTTTTCCCCCACACTTGATTGAACTTGGTTTTTGGAGGGGGTGTTAGGCTTGGATTTTCGGACAAATTGATCCTGACTGGACGAACCCCTTTTAAATGAGTATTAGCCTTAGATTTCTAACCTTGTTCATATCCAAGCCCTTTTAGTTGGAATTAGACTTCAAATTTATGGGTAATACACTTTTCCCCCAAACATGGTTGAACTTGGTTTTTGGAGGGGGTGTTAGCCTTGGATTTTTGGACAAATTGATCCTGACTCGACGAGCCCCATTTAAATGAGTATTAGCCTTATATTTCTAACCTTCTTCATATCGAAGACCTTTTCGTTGGTATTAGACTTCAAATTTATGGGTAATACACTTTTCCCCCAAACATGGTTGAACTTGGTTTTTGGAGGGGGTGTTAGCCTTGGATTTTTGGACAAATTGATCCTGACTCGACGAGCCCCATTTAAATGAGTATTAGCCTTATATTTCTAAGCATTTTCATATCCAAGACCTTTTCGTTGGTACTAGACTTCAAATTTATGGGTAATACACTTTTCCCCCAAACATGGTTGAACTTGGTTTTTGGAGGGGGTGTTAGCCTTGGATTTTCGGACAAATTGATCCTGACTCGACGAGCCCCATTTAAATGAGTATTAGCCTTATATTTCTAACCTTTTTAATATCCAAGACCTTTTCGTTGCAATTAGACTTCAAATTTATGGGTAATACAATTTTCCCCCAAACATGGTTGAACTTGGTTTTTGGAGGGGGTGTTAGCCTTGGATTTTCGGACAAATTGATCCTGACTCGACGAGCCCCATTTAAATGAGTATTTGCCTTATATTTCTAACCTTTTTCATATCGAAGACCTTTTGGTTGGTATTAGACTTCAAATTTATGGGTATTACACTTTTCCCCAAATATGGTTGAACTTGGTTTTTTGAGGGGGTGTTAGCCTTGGATTTTCGGACAAATTGATCCTGACTCGACGAGCCCCATTTTTAAATGAGTATTAGCCTTATATTTCTAACCTTTTTCATATCCAAGACCTTTTGGTTGGTATTAGACTTCAAATTTATGGGTAATACATTTTTCCCCCGAACATGGTTGAACTTGGTTTTTGGAGGGGGTGTTAGCCTTGGATTTTCGGACAAATTGATCCTGACTCGACGAGCCCCATTTTTAAATGAGTATTAGCCTTATATTTCTAACCTTTTTCATATCCAAGACCTTTTGGTTGGTATTAGACTTCAAATTTATTGGTAATACACTTTTCCCACAAACATGGTTGAACTTGGTTTTTGGAGGGGGTGTTAGCCTTGGATTTTCGGACAAATTGATCCTGACTCGACGAGCCCCATTTAAATGAGTATTAGCCTTATATTTCTAACCTTACTTATATCCAAGACCTTTTCGTTGGTATTAGACTTCAAATTTATGGGTAATATACTTTTCCCCCAAACATGGTTGAACTTGGTTTTTGGAGGGGGTGTTAGCCTTGGATTTTCGGACAAATTGATCCTGACTCGACGAGCCCCATTTAAATGAGTATTAGCCTTATATTTCTAACCTTTTTAATATCCAAGACCTTTTCGTTGCAATTAGACTTCAAATTTATGGGTAATACAATTTTCCCCCAAACATGGTTGAACTTGGTTTTTGGAGGGGGTGTTAGCCTTGGATTTTCGGACAAATTGATCCTGACTCGACGAGCCCCATTTAAATGAGTATTAGCCTTATATTTCTAACCTTTTTCATATCGAAGACCTTTTCGTTGGTATTAGACTTCAAATTTATGGGTAATACACTTTTCCCCAAACATGGTTGAACTTGGTTTTTTGAGGGGGTGTTAGCCTTGGATTTTCGGACAAATTGATCCTGACTCGACGAGCCCCTTTTTTAAATGAGTATTAGCCTTATATTTCTAACCTTTTTCATATCCAAGACCTTTTGGTTGGTATTAGAATTCAAATTTATGGGTAATACACTTTTCCCCCGAACATGGTTGAACTTGGTTTTTGGAGGGGGTGTTAGCCTTGGATTTTCGGACAAATTGATCCTGACTCGACGAGCCCCATTTTTAAATGAGTATTAGCCTTATATTTCTAACCTTTTTCATATCCAAGACCTTTTGGTTGGTATTAGACTTCAAATTTATGGGTAATACACTTTTCCCACAAACATGGTTGAACTTGGTTTTTGGAGGGGGTGTTAGCCTTGGATTTTCGGACAAATTGATCCTGATTCGACGAGCCCCATTTAAATGAGTATTAGCCTTATATTTCTAACCTTACTTATTTCCAAGACCTTTTCGTTGGTATTAGACTTCAAATTTATGGGTAATATACTTTTCCCCCAAACATGGTTGAACTTGGTTTTTGGAGGGGGTGTTAGCCTTGGATTTTCGGACAAATTGATCCTGACTCGACGAGCCCCATTTAAATGAGTATTAGCCTTATATTTCTAACCTTTTTAATATCCAAGACCTTTTCGTTGCAATTAGACTTCAAATTTATGGGTAATACAATTTTCCCCCAAACATGGTTGAACTTGGTGTTTGGAGGGGGTGTTAGCCTTGGATTTTCGGACAAATTGATCCTGACTCGACGAGCCCCATTTAAATGAGTATTTGCCTTATATTTCTAACCTTTTTCATATCGAAGACCTTTTGGTTGGTATTAGACTTCAAATTTATGGGTATTACACTTTTCCCCAAATATGGTTGAACTTGGTTTTTTGAGGGGGTGTTAGCCTTGGATTTTCGGACAAATTGATCCTGACTCGACGAGCCCCTTTTTTAAATGAGTATTAGCCTTATATTTCTAACCTTTTTCATATCCAAGACCTTTTGGTTGGTATTAGACTTCAAATTTATGGGTAATACACTTTTCCCACAAACATTGTTGAACTTGGTTTTTTGAGGGGGTGTTAGCCTTGGATTTTCGGACAAATTGATCCTGACTCGACGAGCCCCATTTAAATGAGTATTAGCCTTATATTTCTAATCATTCTCATATCCAAGACCTTTTCGTTGGTATTAGACTTCAAATTTATGGGTAATACACTTTTCCCCCAAACATGGTTGAACTTGGTTTTTGGAGGGGGTGTTAGCCTTGGATTTTCGGACAAATTGATCCTGACTCGACGAGCCCCATTTAAATGAGTATTAGCCTTATATTTCTAACCTTTTTCATATCGAAGACCTTTTGGTTGGTATTAGACTTCAAATTTATGGGTAATACACTTTTCCCCAAACATGGTTGAACTTGGTTTTTTGAGGGGGTGTTAGCCTTGGATTTTCGGACAAATTGATCCTGACTCGACGAGCCCCATTTAAATGAGTATTAGCCTTATATTTCTAACCTTTTTCATATCGAAGACCTTTTGGTTGGTATTAGACTTCAAATTTATGGGTAATACACTTTTCCCCAAACATGGTTGAACTTGGTTTTTTGAGGGGGTGTTAGCCTTGGATTTTCGGACAAATTGATCCTGACTCGACGAGCCCCTTTTTTAAATGAGTATTAGCCTTATATTTCTAACCTTTTTCATATCCAAGACCTTTTGGTTGGTATTAGACTTCAAATTTATGGGTAATATACTTTTCCCCCGAACATGGTTGAACTTGGTTTTTGGAGGGGGTGTTAGCCTTGGATTTTCGGACAAATTGATCCTGACTCGACGAGCCCCATTTTTAAATGAGTATTAGCCTTATATTTCGAACCTTTTTCATATCCAAGACCTTTTGGTTGGTATTAGACTTTAAATTTATGGGTAATACACTTTTCCCACAAACATGGTTGAACTTGGTTTTTGGAGGGGGTGTTAGCCTTGGATTTTCGGACAAATTGATCCTGACTCGACGAGCCCCATTTAAATGAGTATTAGCCTTATATTTCTAACCTTACTTATTTCCAAGACCTTTTCGTTGGTATTAGACTTCAAATTTATGGGTAATATACTTTTCCCCCAAACATGGTTGAACTTGGTTTTTGGAGGGGGTGTTAGCCTTGGATTTTCGGACAAATTGATCCTGACTCGACGAGCCCCATTTAAATGAGTATTAGCCTTATATTTCTAACCTTTGTAATATCCAAGACCTTTTCGTTGGTATTAGACTTCAAATTTATGGGTAATACACTTTTCCCCCAAACATGGTTGAACTTGGTTTTTGGAGGGGGTGTTAGCCTTGGATTTTCGGACAAATTGATCCTGACTCGACGAGCCCCATTTAAATGAGTATTAGCCTTATATTTCTAACCTTTTTCATATCGAAGACCTTTTGGTTGGTATTAGACTTCAAATTTATGGGTAATACACTTTTCCCCAAACATGGTTGAACTTGGTTTTTTGAGGGGGTGTTAGCCTTGGATTTTCGGACAAATTGATCCTGACTCGACGAGCCCCATTTAAATGAGTATTAGCCTTATATTTCTAACCTTTTTAATATCCAAGACCTTTTCGTTGCAATTAGACTTCAAATTTATGGGTAATACAATTTTCCCCCAAACATGGTTGAACTTGGTGTTTGGAGGGGGTGTTAGCCTTGGATTTTCGGACAAATTGATCCTGACTCGACGAGCCCCATTTAAATGAGTATTTGCCTTATATTTCTAACCTTTTTCATATCGAAGACCTTTTGGTTGGTATTAGACTTCAAATTTATGGGTATTACACTTTTCCCCAAATATGGTTGAACTTGGTTTTTTGAGGGGGTGTTAGCCTTGGATTTTCGGACAAATTGATCCTGACTCGACGAGCCCCTTTTTTAAATGAGTATTAGCCTTATATTTCTAACCTTTTTCATATCCAAGACCTTTTGGTTGGTATTAGACTTCAAATTTATGGGTAATACACTTTTCCCACAAACATTGTTGAACTTGGTTTTTTGAGGGGGTGTTAGCCTTGGATTTTCGGACAAATTGATCCTGACTCGACGAGCCCCATTTAAATGAGTATTAGCCTTATATTTCTAATCATTCTCATATCCAAGACCTTTTCGTTGGTAATTGACTTCAAATTTATGGGTAATACACTTTTCCCCCAAACATGGTTGAACTTGGTTTTTGGAGGGGGTGTTAGCCTTGGATTTTCGGACAAATTGATCCTGACTCGACGAGCCCCATTTAAATGAGTATTAGCCTTATATTTCTAACCTTTTTCATATCGAAGACCTTTTGGTTGGTATTAGACTTCAAATTTATGGGTAATACACTTTTCCCCAAACATGGTTGAACTTGGTTTTTTGAGGGGGTGTTAGCCTTGGATTTTCGGACAAATTGATCCTGACTCGACGAGCCCCATTTAAATGAGTATTAGCCTTATATTTCTAACCTTTTTCATATCGAAGACCTTTTGGTTGGTATTAGACTTCAAATTTATGGGTAATACACTTTTCCCCAAACATGGTTGAACTTGGTTTTTTGAGGGGGTGTTAGCCTTGGATTTTCGGACAAATTGATCCTGACTCGACGAGCCCCTTTTTTAAATGAGTATTAGCCTTATATTTCTAACCTTACTTATTTCCAAGACCTTTTCGTTGGTATTAGACTTCAAATTTATGGGTAATATACTTTTCCCCCAAACATGGTTGAACTTGGTTTTTGGAGGGGGTGTTAGCCTTGGATTTTCGGACAAATTGATCCTGACTCGACGAGCCCCATTTAAATGAGTATTAGCCTTATATTTCTAACCTTTGTAATATCCAAGACCTTTTCGTTGGTATTAGACTTCAAATTTATGGGTAATACACTTTTCCCCCAAACATGGTTGAACTTGGTTTTTGGAGGGGGTGTTAGCCTTGGATTTTCGGACAAATTGATCCTGACTCGACGAGCCCCATTTAAATGAGTATTAGCCTTATATTTCTAACCTTTTTCATATCGAAGACCTTTTGGTTGGTATTAGACTTCAAATTTATGGGTAATACACTTTTCCCCAAACATGGTTGAACTTGATTTTTTGAGGGGGTGTTAGCCTTGGATTTTCGGACAAATTGATCCTGACTCGATGAGCCCCATTTTTAAATGAGTATTAGCCTTATATTTCTAACCTTTTTCATATCCAAGACCTTTTGGTTGGTATTAGACTTCAAATTTATGGGTAATACACTTTTCCCACAAACATGGTTGAACTTGGTTTTTGGAGGGGGTGTTAGCCTTGGATTTTCGGACAAATTGATCCTGACTCGACGAGCCCCATTTAAATGAGTATTAGCCTTATATTTCTAACCTTACTTATTTCCAAGACCTTTTCATTGGTATTAGACTTCAAATTTATGGGTAATATACTTTTCCCCCAAACATGGTTGAACTTGGTTTTTGGAGGGGGTGTTAGCCTTGGATTTTCGGACAAATTGATCCTGACTCGACGAGCCCCATTTAAATGAGTATTAGCCTTATATTTCTAATCATTCTCATATCCAAGACCTTTTCGTTGGTATTAGACTTCAAATTTATGGGTAATACACTTTTCCCCCAAACATGGTTGAACTTGGTTTTTGGAGGGGGTGTTAGCCTTGGATTTTCGGACAAATTGATCCTGACTCGACGAGCCCCATTTAAATGAGTATTAGCCTTATATTTCTAACCTTTTTCATATCGAAGACCTTTTGGTTGGTATTAGACTTCAAATTTATGGGTAATACACTTTTCCCCAAACATGGTTGAACTTGGTTTTTTGAGGGGGTGTTAGCCTTGGATTTTCGGACAAATTGATCCTGACTCGACGAGCCCCATTTAAATGAGTATTAGCCTTATATTTCTAACCTTTTTAATATCCAAGACCTTTTCGTTGCAATTAGACTTCAAATTTATGGGTAATACAATTTTCCCCCAAACATGGTTGAACTTGGTGTTTGGAGGGGGTGTTAGCCTTGGATTTTCGGACAAATTGATCCTGACTCGACGAGCCCCATTTAAATGAGTATTTGCCTTATATTTCTAACCTTTTTCATATCGAAGACCTTTTGGTTGGTATTAGACTTCAAATTTATGGGTATTACACTTTTCCCCAAATATGGTTGAACTTGGTTTTTTGAGGGGGTGTTAGCCTTGGATTTTCGGACAAATTGATCCTGACTCGACGAGCCCCTTTTTTAAATGAGTATTAGCCTTATATTTCTAACCTTTTTCATATCCAAGACCTTTTGGTTGGTATTAGACTTCAAATTTATGGGTAATACACTTTTCCCACAAACATTGTTGAACTTGGTTTTTTGAGGGGGTGTTAGCCTTGGATTTTCGGACAAATTGATCCTGACTCGACGAGCCCCATTTAAATGAGTATTAGCCTTATATTTCTAATCATTCTCATATCCAAGACCTTTTCGTTGGTATTAGACTTCAAATTTATGGGTAATACACTTTTCCCCCAAACATGGTTGAACTTGGTTTTTGGAGGGGGTGTTAGCCTTGGATTTTCGGACAAATTGATCCTGACTCGACGAGCCCCATTTAAATGAGTATTAGCCTTATATTTCTAACCTTTTTCATATCGAAGACCTTTTGGTTGGTATTAGACTTCAAATTTATGGGTAATACACTTTTCCCCAAACATGGTTGAACTTGGTTTTTTGAGGGGGTGTTAGCCTTGGATTTTCGGACAAATTGATCCTGACTCGACGAGCCCCATTTAAATGAGTATTAGCCTTATATTTCTAACCTTTTTCATATCGAAGACCTTTTGGTTGGTATTAGACTTCAAATTTATGGGTAATACACTTTTCCCCAAACATGGTTGAACTTGGTTTTTTGAGGGGGTGTTAGCCTTGGATTTTCGGACAAATTGATCCTGACTCGACGAGCCCCTTTTTTAAATGAGTATTAGCCTTATATTTCTAACCTTTTTCATATCCAAGACCTTTTGGTTGGTATTAGACTTCAAATTTATGGGTAATACACTTTTCCCCCGAACATGGTTGAACTTGGTTTTTGGAGGGGGTGTTAGCCTTGGATTTTCGGACAAATTGATCCTGACTCGACGAGCCCCATTTTTAAATGAGTATTAGCCTTATATTTCGAACCTTTTTCATATCCAAGACCTTTTGGTTGGTATTAGACTTTAAATTTATGGGTAATACACTTTTCCCACAAACATGGTTGAACTTGGTTTTTGGAGGGGGTGTTAGCCTTGGATTTTCGGACAAATTGATCCTGACTCGACGAGCCCCATTTAAATGAGTATTAGCCTTATATTTCTAACCTTACTTATTTCCAAGACCTTTTCGTTGGTATTAGACTTCAAATTTATGGGTAATATACTTTTCCCCCAAACATGGTTGAACTTGGTTTTTGGAGGGGGTGTTAGCCTTGGATTTTCGGACAAATTGATCCTGACTCGACGAGCCCCATTTAAATGAGTATTAGCCTTATATTTCTAACCTTTGTAATATCCAAGACCTTTTCGTTGGTATTAGACTTCAAATTTATGGGTAATACACTTTTCCCCCAAACATGGTTGAACTTGGTTTTTGGAGGGGGTGTTAGCCTTGGATTTTCGGACAAATTGATCCTGACTCGACGAGCCCCATTTAAATGAGTATTAGCCTTATATTTCTAACCTTTTTCATATCGAAGACCTTTTGGTTGGTATTAGACTTCAAATTTATGGGTAATACACTTTTCCCCAAACATGGTTGAACTTGATTTTTTGAGGGGGTGTTAGCCTTGGATTTTCGGACAAATTGATCCTGACTCGATGAGCCCCATTTTTAAATGAGTATTAGCCTTATATTTCTAACCTTTTTCATATCCAAGACCTTTTGGTTGGTATTAGACTTCAAATTTATGGGTAATACACTTTTCCCACAAACATGGTTGAACTTGGTTTTTGGAGGGGGTGTTAGCCTTGGATTTTCGGACAAATTGATCCTGACTCGACGAGCCCCATTTAAATGAGTATTAGCCTTATATTTCTAACCTTACTTATTTCCAAGACCTTTTCATTGGTATTAGACTTCAAATTTATGGGTAATATACTTTTCCCCCAAACATGGTTGAACTTGGTTTTTGGAGGGGGTGTTAGCCTTGGATTTTCGGACAAATTGATCCTGACTCGACGAGCCCCATTTAAATGAGTATTAGCCTTATATTTCTAATCATTCTCATATCCAAGACCTTTTCGTTGGTATTAGACTTCAAATTTATGGGTAATACACTTTTCCCCCAAACATGGTTGAACTTGGTTTTTGGAGGGGGTGTTAGCCTTGGATTTTCGGACAAATTGATCCTGACTCGACGAGCCCCATTTAAATGAGTATTAGCCTTATATTTCTAACCTTTTTCATATCGAAGACCTTTTGGTTGGTATTAGACTTCAAATTTATGGGTAATACACTTTTCCCCAAACATGGTTGAACTTGGTTTTTTGAGGGGGTGTTAGCCTTGGATTTTCGGACAAATTGATCCTGACTCGACGAGCCCCATTTAAATGAGTATTAGCCTTATATTTCTAACCTTTTTCATATCGAAGACCTTTTGGTTGGTATTAGACTTCAAATTTATGGGTAATACACTTTTCCCCAAACATGGTTGAACTTGGTTTTTTGAGGGGGTGTTAGCCTTGGATTTTCGGACAAATTGATCCTGACTCGACGAGCCCCTTTTTTCAATGAGTATTAGCCTTATATTTCTAACCTTTTTCATATCCAAGACCTTTTGGTTGGTATTAGACTTCAAATTTATGGGTAATACACTTTTCCCCCGAACATGGTTGAACTTGGTTTTTGGAGGGGGTGTTAGCCTTGGATTTTCGGACAAATTGATCCTGACTCGACGAGCCCCATTTAAATGAGTATTAGCCTTATATTTCTAACCTTACTTATTTCCAAGACCTTTTCGTTGGTATTAGACTTCAAATTTATGGGTAATATACTTTTCCCCCAAACATGGTTGAACTTGGTTTTTGGAGGGGGTGTTAGCCTTGGATTTTCGGACAAATTGATCCTGACTCGACGAGCCCCATTTAAATGAGTATTAGCCTTATATTTCTAATCATTCTCATATCCAAGACCTTTTCGTTGGTATAAGACTTCAAATTTATGGGTAATACACTTTTCCCCCAAACATGGTTGAACTTGGTTTTTGGAGGGGGTGTTAGCCTTGGATTTTCGGACAAATTGATCCTGACTCGACGAGCCCCATTTAAATGAGTATTAGCCTTATATTTCTAACCTTTTTAATATCCAAGACCTTTTCGTTGCAATTAGACTTCAAATTTATGGGTAATACAATTTTCCCCCAAACATGGTTGAACTTGGTTTTTGGAGGGGGTGTTAGCCTTGGATTTTCGGACAAATTGATCCTGACTCGACGAGCCCCATTTAAATGAGTATTAGCCTTATATTTCTAACCTTTTTCATATCCAAGACCTTTTGGTTGGTATTAGACTTCAAATTTATGGGTAATACACTTTTCCCCCGAACATGGTTGAACTTGGTTTTTGGAGGGGGTGTTAGCCTTGGATTTTCGGACAAATTGATCCTGACTCGACGAGCCCCATTTAAATGAGTATTAGCCTTATATTTCTAACCTTTTTCATATCGAAGACCTTTTGGTTGGTATTAGACTTCAAATTTATGGGTAATACACTTTTCCCCAAACATGGTTGAACTTGATTTTTTGAGGGGGTGTTAGCCTTGGATTTTCGGACAAATTGATCCTGACTCGACGAGCCCCATTTTTAAATGAGTATTAGCCTTATATTTCTAACCTTTTTCATATCCAAGACCTTTTGGTTGGTATTAGACTTCAAATTTATGGGTAATACACTTTTCCCACAAACATGGTTGAACTTGGTTTTTGGAGGGGGTGTTAGCCTTGGATTTTCGGACAAATTGATCCTGACTCGACGAGCCCCATTTAAATGAGTATTAGCCTTATATTTCTAACCTTACTTATTTCCAAGACCTTTTCGTTGGTATTAGACTTCAAATTTATGGGTAATATACTTTTCCCCCAAACATGGTTGAACTTGGTTTTTGGAGGGGGTGTTAGCCTTGGATTTTCGGACAAATTGATCCTGACTCGACGAGCCCCATTTAAATGAGTATTAGCCTTATATTTCTAACCTTTGTAATATCCAAGACCTTTTCGTTGGTATTAGACTTCAAATTTATGGGTAATACACTTTTCCCACAAACATGGTTGAACTTGGTTTTTGGAGGGGGTGTTAGCCTTGGATTTTCGGACAAATTGATCCTGACTCGACGAGCCCCATTTAAATGAGTATTAGCCTTATATTTCTAACCTTACTTATTTCCAAGACCTTTTCGTTGGTATTAGACTTCAAATTTATGGGTAATATACTTTTCCCCCAAACATGGTTGAACTTGGTTTTTGGAGGGGGTGTTAGCCTTGGATTTTCGGACAAATTGATCCTGACTCGACGAGCCCCATTTAAATGAGTATTAGCCTTATATTTCTAACCTTTTTCATATCCAAGACCTTTTGGTTGGTATTAGACTTCAAATTTATGGGTAATACACTTTTCCCACAAACATGGTTGAACTTGGTTTTTGGAGGGGGTGTTAGCCTTGGATTTTCGGACAAATTGATCCTGACTCGACGAGCCCCATTTAAATGAGTATTAGCCTTATATTTCTAACCTTACTTATTTCCAAGACCTTTTCATTGGTATTAGACTTCAAATTTATGGGTAATATACTTTTCCCCCAAACATGGTTGAACTTGGTTTTTGGAGGGGGTGTTAGCCTTGGATTTTCGGACAAATTGATCCTGACTCGACGAGCCCCATTTAAATGAGTATTAGCCTTATATTTCTAATCATTCTCATATCCAAGACCTTTTCGTTGGTATTAGACTTCAAATTTATGGGTAATACACTTTTCCCCCAAACATGGTTGAACTTGGTTTTTGGAGGGGGTGTTAGCCTTGGATTTTCGGACAAATTGATCCTGACTCGACGAGCCCCATTTAAATGAGTATTAGCCTTATATTTCTAACCTTTTTCATATCGAAGACCTTTTGGTTGGTATTAGACTTCAAATTTATGGGTAATACACTTTTCCCCAAACATGGTTGAACTTGGTTTTTTGAGGGGGTGTTAGCCTTGGATTTTCGGACAAATTGATCCTGACTCGACGAGCCCCATTTAAATGAGTATTAGCCTTATATTTCTAACCTTTTTCATATCGAAGACCTTTTGGTTGGTATTAGACTTCAAATTTATGGGTAATACACTTTTCCCACAAACATGGTTGAACTTGGTTTTTTGAGGGGGTGTTAGCCTTGGATTTTCGGACAAATTGATCCTGACTCGACGAGCCCCATTTAAATGAGTATTAGCCTTATATTTCTAACCTTTTTCATATCGAAGACCTTTTGGTTGGTATTAGACTTCAAATTTATGGGTAATACACTTTTCCCCAAACATGGTTGAACTTGATTTTTTGAGGGGGTGTTAGCCTTGGATTTTCGGACAAATTGATCCTGACTCGACGAGCCCCATTTTTAAATGAGTATTAGCCTTATATTTCTAACCTTTTTCATATCCAAGACCTTTTGGTTGGTATTAGACTTCAAATTTATGGGTAATACACTTTTCCCACAAACATGGTTGAACTTGGTTTTTGGAGGGGGTGTTAGCCTTGGATTTTCGGACAAATTGATCCTGACTCGACGAGCCCCATTTAAATGAGTATTAGCCTTATATTTCTAACCTTACTTATTTCCAAGACCTTTTCGTTGGTATTAGACTTCAAATTTATGGGTAATATACTTTTCCCCCAAACATGGTTGAACTTGGTTTTTGGAGGGGGTGTTAGCCTTGGATTTTCGGACAAATTGATCCTGACTCGACGAGCCCCATTTAAATGAGTATTAGCCTTATATTTCTAACCTTTGTAATATCCAAGACCTTTTGGTTGGTATTAGACTTCAAATTTATGGGTAATACACTTTTCCCACAAACATGGTTGAACTTGGTTTTTGGAGGGGGTGTTAGCCTTGGATTTTCGGACAAATTGATCCTGACTCGACGAGCCCCATTTAAATGAGTATTAGCCTTATATTTCTAACCTTACTTATTTCCAAGACCTTTTCGTTGGTATTAGACTTCAAATTTATGGGTAATATACTTTTCCCCCAAACATGGTTGAACTTGGTTTTTGGAGGGGGTGTTAGCCTTGGATTTTCGGACAAATTGATCCTGACTCGACGAGCCCCATTTAAATGAGTATTAGCCTTATATTTCTAACCTTTTTCATATCCAAGACCTTTTGGTTGGTATTAGACTTCAAATTTATGGGTAATACACTTTTCCCACAAACATGGTTGAACTTGGTTTTTGGAGGGGGTGTTAGCCTTGGATTTTCGGACAAATTGATCCTGACTCGACGAGCCCCATTTAAATGAGTATTAGCCTTATATTTCTAACCTTACTTATTTCCAAGACCTTTTCATTGGTATTAGACTTCAAATTTATGGGTAATATACTTTTCCCCCAAACATGGTTGAACTTGGTTTTTGGAGGGGGTGTTAGCCTTGGATTTTCGGACAAATTGATCCTGACTCGACGAGCCCCATTTAAATGAGTATTAGCCTTATATTTCTAATCATTCTCATATCCAAGACCTTTTCGTTGGTATTAGACTTCAAATTTATGGGTAATACACTTTTCCCCCAAACATGGTTGAACTTGGTTTTTGGAGGGGGTGTTAGCCTTGGATTTTCGGACAAATTGATCCTGACTCGACGAGCCCCATTTAAATGAGTATTAGCCTTATATTTCTAACCTTTTTCATATCGAAGACCTTTTGGTTGGTATTAGACTTCAAATTTATGGGTAATACACTTTTCCCCAAACATGGTTGAACTTGGTTTTTTGAGGGGGTGTTAGCCTTGGATTTTCGGACAAATTGATCCTGACTCGACGAGCCCCATTTAAATGAGTATTAGCCTTATATTTCTAACCTTTTTCATATCGAAGACCTTTTGGTTGGTATTAGACTTCAAATTTATGGGTAATACACTTTTCCCCAAACATGGTTGAACTTGGTTTTTTGAGGGGGTGTTAGCCTTGGATTTTCGGACAAATTGATCCTGACTCGACGAGCCCCTTTTTTAAATGAGTATTAGCCTTATATTTCTAACCTTTTTCATATCCAAGACCTTTTGGTTGGTATTAGACTTCAAATTTATGGGTAATACACTTTTCCCCCGAACATGGTTGAACTTGGTTTTTGGAGGGGGTGTTAGCCTTGGATTTTCGGACAAATTGATCCTGACTCGACGAGCCCCATTTAAATGAGTATTAGCCTTATATTTCTAACCTTACTTATTTCCAAGACCTTTTCGTTGGTATTAGACTTCAAATTTATGGGTAATATACTTTTCCCCCAAACATGGTTGAACTTGGTTTTTGGAGGGGGTGTTAGCCTTGGATTTTCGGACAAATTGATCCTGACTCGACGAGCCCCATTTAAATGAGTATTAGCCTTATATTTCTAATCATTCTCATATCCAAGACCTTTTCGTTGGTATAAGACTTCAAATTTATGGGTAATACACTTTTCCCCCAAACATGGTTGAACTTGGTTTTTGGAGGGGGTGTTAGCCTTGGATTTTCGGACAAATTGATCCTGACTCGACGAGCCCCATTTAAATGAGTATTAGCCTTATATTTCTAACCTTTTTAATATCCAAGACCTTTTCGTTGCAATTAGACTTCAAATTTATGGGTAATACAATTTTCCCCCAAACATGGTTGAACTTGGTTTTTGGAGGGGGTGTTAGCCTTGGATTTTCGGACAAATTGATCCTGACTCGACGAGCCCCATTTAAATGAGTATTAGCCTTATATTTCTAACCTTTTTCATATCGAAGACCTTTTGGTTGGTATTAGACTTCAAATTTATGGGTAATACACTTTTCCCCCAAACATGGTTGAACTTTGTTTTTGGAGGGGGTGTTAGCCTTGGATTTTCGGACAAATTGATCCTGACTCGACGAGCCCCATTTAAATGAGTATTAGCCTTATATTTCTAACCTTTTTCATATCGAAGACCTTTTGGTTGGTATTAGACTTCAAATTTATGGGTAATACACTTTTCCCCAAACATGGTTGAACTTGATTTTTTGAGGGGGTGTTAGCCTTGGATTTTCGGACAAATTGATCCTGACTCGACGAGCCCCATTTTTAAATGAGTATTAGCCTTATATTTCTAACCTTTTTCATATCCAAGACCTTTTGGTTGGTATTAGACTTCAAATTTATGGGTAATACACTTTTCCCACAAACATGGTTGAACTTGGTTTTTGGAGGGGGTGTTAGCCTTGGATTTTCGGACAAATTGATCCTGACTCGACGAGCCCCATTTAAATGAGTATTAGCCTTATATTTCTAACCTTACTTATTTCCAAGACCTTTTCGTTGGTATTAGACTTCAAATTTATGGGTAATATACTTTTCCCCCAAACATGGTTGAACTTGGTTTTTGGAGGGGGTGTTAGCCTTGGATTTTCGGACAAATTGATCCTGACTCGACGAGCCCCATTTAAATGAGTATTAGCCTTATATTTCTAATCATTCTCATATCCAAGACCTTTTCGTTGGTATTAGACTTCAAATTTATGGGTAATACACTTTTCCCCCAAACATGGTTGAACTTGGTTTTTGGAGGGGGTGTTAGCCTTGGATTTTCGGACAAATTGATCCTGACTCGACGAGCCCCATTTAAATGAGTATTAGCCTTATATTTCTAACCTTTTTCATATCGAAGACCTTTTGGTTGGTATTAGACTTCAAATTTATGGGTAATACACTTTTCCCCAAACATGGTTGAACTTGGTTTTTTGAGGGGGTGTTAGCCTTGGATTTTCGGACAAATTGATCCTGACTCGACGAGCCCCATTTAAATGAGTATTAGCCTTATATTTCTAACCTTTTTCATATCGAAGACCTTTTGGTTGGTATTAGACTTCAAATTTATGGGTAATACACTTTTCCCCAAACATGGTTGAACTTGGTTTTTTGAGGGGGTGTTAGCCTTGGATTTTCGGACAAATTGATCCTGACTCGACGAGCCCCTTTTTTAAATGAGTATTAGCCTTATATTTCTAACCTTTTTCATATCCAAGACCTTTTGGTTGGTATTAGACTTCAAATTTATGGGTAATACACTTTTCCCCCGAACATGGTTGAACTTGGTTTTTGGAGGGGGTGTTAGCCTTGGATTTTCGGACAAATTGATCCTGACTCGACGAGCCCCATTTTTAAATGAGTATTAGACTTATATTTCTAACCTTTTTCATATCCAAGACCTTTTGGTTGGTATTAGACTTTAAATTTATGGGTAATACACTTTTCCCACAAACATGGTTGAACTTGGTTTTTGGAGGGGGTGTTAGCCTTGGATTTTCGGACAAATTGATCCTGACTCGACGAGCCCCATTTAAATGAGTATTAGCCTTATATTTCTAACCTTACTTATTTCCAAGACCTTTTCGTTGGTATTAGACTTCAAATTTATGGGTAATATATTTTTCCCCCAAACATGGTTGAACTTGGTTTTTGGAGGGGGTGTTAGCCTTGGATTTTCGGACAAATTGATCCTGACTCGACGAGCCCCATTTAAATGAGTATTAGCCTTATATTTCTAATCATTCTCTTATCCAAGACCTTTTCGTTGGTATTAGACTTCAAATTTATGGGTAATACACTTTTCCCCCAAACATGGTTGAACTTGGTTTTTGGAGGGGGTGTTAGCCTTGGATTTTCGGACAAATTGATCCTGACTCGACGAGCCCCATTTAAATGAGTATTAGCCTTATATTTCTAACCTTTTTCATATCGAAGACCTTTTGGTTGGTATTAGACTTCAAATTTATGGGTAATACACTTTTCCCCAAACATGGTTGAACTTGGTTTTTTGAGGGGGTGTTAGCCTTGGATTTTCGGACAAATTGATCCTGACTCGACGAGCCCCATTTAAATGAGTATTAGCCTTATATTTCTAACCTTTTTCATATCGAAGACCTTTTGGTTGGTATTAGACTTCAAATTTATGGGTAATACACTTTTCCCCAAACATGGTTGAACTTGGTTTTTTGAGGGGGTGTTAGCCTTGGATTTTCGGACAAATTGATCCTGACTCGACGAGCCCAATTTAAATGAGTATTAGCCTTATATTTCTAACCTTATTTATATCCAAGACCTTTTTGTTGGTATTAGACTTCAAATTTATGGGTAATACACTTTTCCCCCAAACATGGTTGAACTTGGTTTTTGGAGGGGGTGTTAGCCTTGGATTTTCGGACAAATTGATCCTGACTCGACGAGCCCCATTTTTTAATGAATATTAGCCTTATATTTATAACCTTTTTCATATCCAAGACTTTTTTGTTGGTATTAGACTTCAAATTTATGGGTAACACACTTTTCCCCCAAACATGGTTGAACTTGGTTTTTTGAGGGGGTGTTAGCCTTGTATTTTCGGACAAATTGATCCTGACTCGACGAGCCCCATTTAAATGAGTATTAGCCTTATATTTCTAACCTTTTTCATATCGAAGACCTTTTGGTTGGTATTAGACTTCAAATTTATGGGTAATACACTTTTCCCCAAACATGGTTGAACTTGGTTTTTTGAGGGGGTGTTAGCCTTGGATTTTCGGACAAATTGATCCTGACTCGACGAGCCCCATTTAAATGAGTATTAGCCTTATATTTCTAATCATTCTCATATCCAAGACCTTTTCGTTGGTATTAGACTTCAAATTTATGGGTAATACACTTTTCCCCCAAACATGGTTGAACTTGGTTTTTGGAGGGGGTGTTAGCCTTGGATTTTCGGACAAATTGATCCTGACTCGACGAGCCCCATTTAAATGAGTATTAGCCTTATATTTCTAACCTTTTTCATATCGAAGACCTTTTGGTTGGTATTAGACTTCAAATTTATGGGTAATACACTTTTCCCCAAACATGGTTGAACTTGGTTTTTTGAGGGGGTGTTAGCCTTGGATTTTCGGACAAATTGATCCTGACTCGACGAGCCCCATTTAAATGAGTATTAGCCTTATATTTCTAACCTTTTTCATATCGAAGACCTTTTGGTTGGTATTAGACTTCAAATTTATGGGTAATACACTTTTCCCCCAAACATGGTTGAACTTGGTTTTTGGAGGGGGTGTTAGCCTTGGATTTTCGGACAAATTGATCCTGACTCGACGAGCCCCATTTAAATGAGTATTAGCCTTATATTTCTAACCTTTTTCATATCGAAGACCTTTTGGTTGGTATTAGACTTAAAATTTATGGGTAATACACTTTTCCCCAAACATGGTTGAACTTGGTTTTTTGAGGGGGTGTTAGCCTTGGATTTTCGGACAAATTGATCCTGACTCGACGAGCCCCATTTAAATGAGTATTAGCCTTATATTTCTAATCATTCTCATATCCAAGACCTTTTCGTTGGTATTAGACTTCAAATTTATGGGTAATACACTTTTCCCCCAAACATGGTTGAACTTGGTTTTTGGAGGGGGTGTTAGCCTTGGATTTTCGGACAAATTGATCCTGACTCGACGAGCCCCATTTAAATGAGTATTAGCCTTATATTTCTAACCTTTTTCATATCGAAGACCTTTTGGTTGGTATTAGACTTCAAATTTATGGGTAATACACTTTTCCCCAAACATGGTTGAACTTGGTTTTTTGAGGGGGTGTTAGCCTTGGATTTTCGGACAAATTGATCCTGACTCGACGAGCCCCATTTAAATGAGTATTAGCCTTATATTTCTAATCATTCTCATATCCAAGACCTTTTCGTTGGTATTAGACTTCAAATTTATGGGTAATACACTTTTCCCCCAAACATGGTTGAACTTGGTTTTTGGAGGGGGTGTTAGCCTTGGATTTTCGGACAAATTGATCCTGACTCGACGAGCCCCATTTAAATGAGTATTAGCCTTATATTTCTAACCTTTTTCATATCGAAGACCTTTTGGTTGGTATTAGACTTCAAATTTATGGGTAATACACTTTTCCCCCAAACATGGTTGAACTTGGTTTTTGGAGGGGGTGTTAGCCTTGGATTTTCGGACAAATTGATCCTGACTCGACGAGCCCCATTTAAATGAGTATTAGCCTTATATTTCTAACCTTTTTCATATCGAAGACCTTTTGGTTGGTATTAGACTTCAAATTTATGGGTAATACACTTTTCCCCAAACATGGTTGAACTTGGTTTTTTGAGGGGGTGTTAGCCTTGGATTTTCGGACAAATTGATCCTGACTCGACGAGCCCCATTTAAATGAGTATTAGCCTTATATTTCTAACCTTTTTCATATCGAAGACCTTTTGGTTGGTATTAGACTTCAAATTTATGGGTAATACACTTTTCCCCAAACATGGTTGAACTTGGTTTTTTGAGGGGGTGTTAGCCTTGGATTTTCGGACAAATTGATCCTGACTCGACGAGCCCAATTTAAATGAGTATTAGCCTTATATTTCTAACCTTATTTATATCCAAGACCTTTTTGTTGGTATTAGACTTCAAATTTATGGGTAATACACTTTTCCCCCAAACATGGTTGAACTTGGTTTTTGGAGGGGGTGTTAGCCTTGGATTTTCGGACAAATTGATCCTGACTCGACGAGCCCCATTTTTTAATGAATAGTAGCCTTATATTTCTAACCTTTTTCATATCCAAGACTTTTTTGTTGGTATTAGACTTCAAATTTATGGGTAATACACTTTTCCCCCAAACATGGTTGAACTTGGTTTTTGGAGGGGGTGTTAGCCTTGTATTTTCGGACAAATTGATCCTGACTCGACGAGCCCCATTTAAATGAGTATTAGCCTTATATTTCTAACCTTTTTCATATCGAAGACCTTTTGGTTGGTATTAGACTTCAAATTTATGGGTAATACACTTTTCCCCAAACATGGTTGAACTTGGTTTTTTGAGGGGGTGTTAGCCTTGGATTTTCGGACAAATTGATCCTGACTCGACGAGCCCCATTTAAATGAGTATTAGCCTTATATTTCTAATCATTCTCATATCCAAGACCTTTTCGTTGGTATTAGACTTCAAATTTATGGGTAATACACTTTTCCCCCAAACATGGTTGAACTTGGTTTTTGGAGGGGGTGTTAGCCTTGGATTTTCGGACAAATTGATCCTGACTCGACGAGCCCCATTTAAATGAGTATTAGCCTAATATTTCTAACCTTTTTCATATCGAAGACCTTTTGGTTGGTATTAGACTTCAAATTTATGGGTAATACACTTTTCCCCAAACATGGTTGAACTTGGTTTTTTGAGGGGGTGTTAGCCTTGGATTTTCGGACAAATTGATCCTGACTCGACGAGCCCCATTTAAATGAGTATTAGCCTTATATTTCTAACCTTTTTCATATCGAAGACCTTTTGGTTGGTATTAGACTTCAAATTTATGGGTAATACACTTTTCCCCAAACATGGTTGAACTTGGTTTTTTGAGGGGGTGTTAGCCTTGGATTTTCGGACAAATTGATCCTGACTCGACGAGCCCCTTTTTTAAATGAGTATTAGCCTTATATTTCTAACCTTTTTCATATCCAAGACCTTTTGGTTGGTATTAGACTTCAAATTTATGGGTAATACACTTTTCCCCCGAACATGGTTGAACTTGGTTTTTGGAGGGGGTGTTAGCCTTGGATTTTCGGACAAATTGATCCTGACTCGACGAGCCCCATTTTTAAATGAGTATTAGCCTTATATTTCTAACCTTTTTCATATCGAAGACCTTTTGGTTGGTATTAGACTTTAAATTTATGGGTAATACACTTTTCCCACAAACATGGTTGAACTTGGTTTTTGGAGGGGGTGTTAGCCTTGGATTTTCGGACAAATTGATCCTGACTCGACGAGCCCCATTTAAATGAGTATTAGCCTTATATTTCTAACCTTACTTATTTCCAAGACCTTTTCGTTGGTATTAGACTTCAAATTTATGGGTAATATACTTTTCCCCCAAACATGGTTGAACTTGGTTTTTGGAGGGGGTGTTAGCCTTGGATTTTCGGACAAATTGATCCTGACTCGACGAGCCCCATTTAAATGAGTATTAGCCTTATATTTCTAATCATTCTCATATCCAAGACCTTTTCGTTGGTATTAGACTTCAAATTTATGGGTAATACACTTTTCCCCCAAACATGGTTGAACTTGGTTTTTGGAGGGGGTGTTAGCCTTGGATTTTCGGACAAATTGATCCTGACTCGACGAGCCCCATTTAAATGAGTATTAGCCTTATATTTCTAACCTTTTTCATATCGAAGACCTTTTGGTTGGTATTAGACTTCAAATTTATGGGTAATACACTTTTCCCCAAACATGGTTGAACTTGGTTTTTTGAGGGGGTGTTAGCCTTGGATTTTCGGACAAATTGATCCTGACTCGACGAGCCCCATTTAAATGAGTATTAGCCTTATATTTCTAACCTTTTTCATATCGAAGACCTTTTGGTTGGTATTAGACTTCAAATTTATGGGTAATACACTTTTCCCCAAACATGGTTGAACTTGGTTTTTTGAGGGGGTGTTAGCCTTGGATTTTCGGACAAATTGATCCTGACTCGACGAGCCCAATTTAAATGAGTATTAGCCTTATATTTCTAACCTTATTTATATCCAAGACCTTTTTGTTGGTATTAGACTTCAAATTTATGGGTAATACACTTTTCCCCCAAACATGGTTGAACTTGGTTTTTGGAGGGGGTGTTAGCCTTGGATTTTTGGACAAATTGATCCTGACTCGACAAGCCCCATTTTTAAATGCGTATTAGCCTTATATTTCTAACCTTTTTCATATCCAAGACCTTTTGGTTGGTATTAGACTTCAAATTTATGGGTAATACACTTTTCCCCCAAACATGGTTGAACTTTGTTTTTGGAGGGGGTGTTAGCCTTGGATTTCCGGACAAACTGATCCTGACTCGACGAGCCCCATTTAAATGAGTATTAGCCTTATATTTCTAACCTTATTTATATCCAAGACCTTTTCGTAGGTATAAGACTTCAAATTTATGGGTAATACACTTTTCCCCCAAACATGGTTGAACTTGGTTTTTGGAGGGGGTGTTAGCCTTGGATTTTCGGACAAATTGATCCTTCCTCGACGAGCCCCATTTTTTAATGAATATTAGCCTTATATTTCTAACCTTTTTCATATCCAAGACTTTTTTGTTGGTATTAGACTTCAAATTTATGGGTAATACACTTTTCCCCCAAACATGGTTGAACTTGGTTTTTGGAGGGGGTGTTAGCCTTGGATTTTCGGACAAATTGATCCTGACTCGACGAGCCCCATTTAAATGACTATTATCCTTATTTTTCTAACCTTATTCATATCCAAGACCTTTTGGTTGGTATTAGACTTTAAATTTATGGGTAATACACTTTTCCCACAAACATGGTTGAACTTGGTTTTTGGAGGGGGTGTTAGCCTTGGATTTTCGGACAAATTGATCCTGACTCGACGAGCCCCATTTAAATGAGTATTATCCTTATATTTCTAACCTTACTTATTTCCAAGACCTTTTCGTTGGTATTAGACTTCAAATTTATGGGTAATATACTTTTCCCCCAAACATGGTTGAACTTGGTTTTTGGAGGGGGTGTTAGCCTTGGATTTTCGGACAAATTGATCCTGACTCGACGAGCCCCATTTAAATGAGTATTAGCCTTATATTTCTAATCATTCTCATATCCAAGACCTTTTCGTTGGTATTAGACTTCAAATTTATGGGTAATACACTTTTCCCCCAAACATGGTTGAACATGGTTTTTGGAGGGGGTGTTAGCCTTGGATTTTCGGACAAATTGATCCTGACTCGACGAGCCCCATTTAAATGTGTATTAGCCTTATATTTCTAACCTTTTTCATATCGAAGACCTTTTGGTTGGTATTAGACTTCAAATTTATGGGTAATACACTTTTCCCCCAAACATGGTTGAACTTGGTTTTTGGAGGGGGTGTTAGCCTTGGATTTTCGGACAAATTGATCCTGACTCGACGAGCCCCATTTAAATGACTATTATCCTTATTTTTCTAACCTTATTCATATCCAAGACCTTTTGGTTGGTATTAGACTTCAAATTTATGGGTAATACACTTTTCCCCCAAACATGGTTGAACTTGGTTTTTGGAGGGGGTGTTAGCCTTGGATTTTTGGACAAATTGATCCTGACTCGACGAGCCCCATTTAAATGAGTATTAGCCTTATATTTCTAATCATTTTCATATCCAAGACCTTTTCGTTGGTACTAGACTTCAAATTTATGGGTTATACACTTTTCCCCCAAACATGGTTGAACTTGGTTTTTGGAGGGGGTGTAAGCCTTGGATTTTCGGACAAATTGATCCTGACTCGACGAGCCCCATTTAAATGAGTATTAGCCTTTTATTTCTAACCTTTTTCATATCCAAGACCTTTTCGTTGAAATTAGACTTCAAATTTATGGGTAATACAATTTTCCTCCGAACATGGTTGAACTTGGTTTTTGGAGGGGGTGTTAGCCTTGGATTTTCGGACAAATTGATCCTGACTCGACGAGCCCCATTTAAATGAGTATTAGCCTTATATTTCTAATCATTCTCATATCCAAGACCTTTTCATTGGTATTAGACTTCAAATTTATGGGTAATACACTTTTCCCCCAAACATGGTTGAACTTGGTTTTTGGAGGGGGTGTTAGCCTTGGATTTTCGGACAAATTGATCCTGACTCGACGAGCCCAATTTAAATGAGTATTAGCCTTATATTTCTAACCTTATTTATATCCAAGACCTTTTTGTTGGTATTAGATTTCAAATTTATGGGTAATACACTTTTCCCCCAAACATGGTTGAACTTGGTTTTTGGAGGGGGTGTTAGCCTTGGATTTTCGGACAAATTGATCCTGACTCGACGAGCCCCATTTAAATGACTATTATCCTTATTTTTCTAACCTTATTCATATCCAAGACCTTTTGGTTGGTATTAGACTTTAAATTTATGGGTAATACACTTTTCCCACAAACATGGTTGAACTTGGTTTTTGGAGGGGGTGTTAGCCTTGGATTTTCGGACAAATTGATCCTGACTCGACGAGCCCCATTTAAATGAGTATTATCCTTATATTTCTAACCTTACTTATTTCCAAGACCTTTTCGTTGGTATTAGACTTCAAATTTATGGGTAATATACTTTTCCCCCAAACATGGTTGAACTTGGTTTTTGGAGGGGGTGTTAGCCTTGGATTTTCGGACAAATTGATCCTGACTCGACGAGCCCCATTTAAATGAGTATTAGCCTTATATTTCTAATCATTCTCATATCCAAGACCTTTTCGTTGGTATTAGACTTCAAATTTATGGGTAATACACTTTTCCCCCAAACATGGTTGAACTTGGTTTTTGGAGGGGGTGTTAGCCTTGGATTTTCGGACAAATTGATCCTGACTCGACGAGCCCCATTTAAATGTGTATTAGCCTTATATTTCTAACCTTTTTCATATCGAAGACCTTTTGGTTGGTATTAGACTTCAAATTTATGGGTAATACACTTTTCCCCCAAACATGGTTGAACTTGGTTTTTGGAGGGGGTGTTAGCCTTGGATTTTCGGACAAATTGATCCTGACTCGACGAGCCCCATTTAAATGACTATTATCCTTATTTTTCTAACCTTATTCATATCCAAGACCTTTTGGTTGGTATTAGACTTCAAATTTATGGGTAATACACTTTTCCCCCAAACATGGTTGAACTTGGTTTTTGGAGGGGGTGTTAGCCTTGGATTTTTGGACAAATTGATCCTGACTCGACGAGCCCCATTTAAATGAGTATTAGCCTTATATTTCTAATCATTTTCATATCCAAGACCTTTTCGTTGGTACTAGACTTCAAATTTATGGGTTATACACTTTTCCCCCAAACATGGTTGAACTTGGTTTTTGGAGGGGGTGTAAGCCTTGGATTTTCGGACAAATTGATCCTGACTCGACGAGCCCTATTTAAATGAGTATTAGCCTTTTATTTCTAACCTTTTTCATATCCAAGACCTTTTCGTTGAAATTAGACTTCAAATTTATTGGTAATACAATTTTCCTCCGAACATGGTTGAACTTGGTTTTTGGAGGGGGTGTTAGCCTTGGATTTTCGGACAAATTGATCCTGACTCGACGAGCCCCATTTAAATGAGTATTAGCCTTATATTTCTAATCATTCTCATATCCAAGACCTTTTCATTGGTATTAGACTTCAAATTTATGGGTAATACACTTTTCCCCCAAACATGGTTGAACTTGGTTTTTGGAGGGGGTGTTAGCCTTGGATTTTCGGACAAATTGATCCTGACTCGACGAGCCCAATTTAAATGAGTATTAGCCTTATATTTCTAACCTTATTTATATCCAAGACCTTTTTGTTGGTATTAGATTTCAAATTTATGGGTAATACACTTTTCCCCCAAACATGGTTGAACTTGGTTTTTGGAGGGGGTGTTAGCCTTGGATTTTCGGACAAATTGATCCTGACTCGACGAGCCCCATTTAAATGAGTATTAGCCTTATATTTCTAACCTTATTTATATCCAAGACCTTTTGTTGGTATTAGACTTCAAATTTATGGGTAATACAATTTTCCCCCAAACATGGTTGAACTTGGTTTTTGGAGGGGGTGTTAGCCTTGGATTTTCGGACAAACTGATCCTGACTCGACGAGCCTCATTTAAATGAGTATTAGCCTTATATTTCTAACCTTTTTCATATCGAAGACCTTTTGGTTGGTATTAGACTTCCAATTTATGGGTAATACACTTTTCCCCCGAACATGGTTGAACTTGGTTTTTGGAGGGGGTGTTAGCCTTGGATTTTCGGACAAATTGATCCTGACTCGACGAGCCCCATTTAAATGAGTATTAGCCTTATATTTGTAACCTTATTCATATCCAAGACCTTTTTGTTGGTATTAGACTTCAAATTTATGGGTAATACACTTTTCCCCCAAACATGGTTGAACTTGGTTTTTGGAGGGGGTGTTAGCCTTGGATTTTCGGACAAACTGATCCTGACTCGACGAGCCTCATTTAAATGAGTATTAGCCTTATATTTCTAACCTTTTTCATATCCAAGACCTTTTGGTTGGTATTAGATTTCAAATTTATGGGTAATACACTTTTCCCCCAAACATGGTTGAACTTTGTTTTTGGAGGGGGTGTTAGCCTTGGATTTTCGGACAAATTGATCCTGACTCGACGAGCCCCATTTTTAAATGAGTATTAACCTTATATTTCTAACCTTTTTCATATCCAAGACCTTTTGGTTGGTATTAGACTTCAAATTTATGGGTAATACACTTTTCCCCCAAACATGGTTGAACTTGGTTTTTGGAGGGGGTGTTAGCCTTGGATTTTCGGACAAATTGATCCTGACTCGACGAGCCCCATTTAAATGAGTATTAGCCTTATATTTCTAACCTTTTTCATATCGAAGACCTTTTGGTTGGTATTAGACAGCAAATTTATGGGTAATACACTTTTCCCCCAAACATGGTTGAACTTGGTTTTTGGAGGGGGTGTTAGCCTTGGATTTTCGGACAAATTGATCCTGACTCGACGAGCCCCATTTAAATGAGTATTAGCCTTATATTTCTAACCTTTTTCATATCGAAGACCTTTTGGTTGGTATTAGACTTCAAATTTATGGGTAATACACTTTTCCCCCAAACATGGTTGAACTTGGTTTTTGGAGGGGGTGTTAGCCTTGGATTTTCGGACAAATTGATCCTGACTCGACGAGCCCCATTTTTAAATGAGTATTAGCCTTATATTTCTAACCTTTTTCATATCGAAGACCTTTGGTTGGTATTAGACTTCAAATTTATGGGTAATACACTTTTCCCCCAAACATGGTTGAACTTGGTTTTTGGAGGGGGTGTTAGCCTTGGATTTTCGGACAAATTGATCCTGACTCGACGAGCCCCATTTAAATGAGTATTAGCCTTATATTTCTAACCTTTTTCATATCGAAGACCTTTTGGTTGGTTTTAGATTTCAAATTTATGGGTAATACACTTTTCCCCAAACATGGTTGAACTTGGTTTTTGGAGGGGGTGTTAGCCTTGGATTTTCGGACAAACTGATCCTGACTCGACGAGCCTCATTTAAATGAGTATTAGCCTTATATTTCTAACCTTTTTCATATCGAAAACCTTTTGGTTGGTAATAGACTTCAAATTTATGGGTAATACACTTTTCCCCCAAACATGGTTGAACTTGGTTTTTGGAGGGGGTGTTAGCCTTGGATTTTCGGACAAATTGATCCTGACTCGACGAGCCCCATTTTTAAATGAGTATTAGCCTTATATTTCTAAACTTTTTCATATCGAAGACCTTTTGGTTGCTATTAGACTTCAAATTTTTTGGTAATACACTTTTCCCCCAAACATGGTTGAACTTGGTTTTTGGAGGGGGTGTTAGCCTTGGATTTTCGGACAAATTGATCCTGACTCGACGAGCCCCATTTAAATTAGTATTAGTCTTATATTTCTAACCTAATTTATATCCAAGACCTTTTCGTTGGTATTAGACTTGAAATTTATGGGTAATATACTTTTCCCCCAAACATGGTTGAACTTGGTTTTTGGAGGGGGTGTTAGCCTTGGATTTTCGGACAAATTGATCCTGACTCGACGAGCCCCATTTAAATGAGTATTAGCCTTCTATTTCTAATCATTCTCATATCCAAGACCTTTTCGTTGGTATTAGACTTCAAATTTATGGGTAATACACTTTTCCCCCAAACATGGTTGAACTTGGTTTTTGGAGGGGGTGTTAGCCTTGGATTTTCGGACAAATTGATCCTGACTCGACGAGCCCCATTTAAATGAGTATTAGCCTTATATTTCTAACCTTTTTCATATCGAAGACCTTTTGGTTGGTATTAGACTTCAAATTTATGGGTAATACACTTTTCCCCCAAACATGGTTGAACTTGGTTTTTGGAGGGGGTGTTAGCCTTGGATTTTCGGACAAATTGATCCTGACTCGACGAGCCCCATTTAAATGACTATTATCCTTATTTTTCTAACCTTATTCATATCCAAGACCTTTTGGTTGGTATTAGACTTCAAATTTATGGGTAATACACTTTTCCCCCAAACATGGTTGAACTTGGTTTTTGGAGGGGGTGTTAGCCTTGGATTTTTGGACAAATTGATCCTGACTCGACGAGCCCCATTTAAATGAGTATTAGCCTTATATTTCTAATCATTTTCATATCCAAGACCTTTTCGTTGGTACTAGACTTCAAATTTATGGGTTATACACTTTTCCCCCAAACATGGTTGAACTTGGTTTTTGGAGGGGGTGTAAGCCTTGGATTTTCGGACAAATTGATCCTGACTCGACGAGCCCCATTTAAATGAGTATTAGCCTTTTATTTCTAACCTTTTTCATATCCAAGACCTTTTCGTTGAAATTAGACTTCAAATTTATGGGTAATACAATTTTCCTCCAAACATGGTTGAACTTGGTTTTTGGAGGGGGTGTTAGCCTTGGATTTTCGGACAAATTGATCCTGACTCGACGAGCCCCATTTAAATGAGTATTAGCCTTATATTTCTAATCATTCTCATATCCAAGACCTTTTCATTGGTATTAGACTTCAAATTTATGGGTAATACACTTTTCCCCCAAACATGGTTGAACTTGGTTTTTGGAGGGGGTGTTAGCCTTGGATTTTCGGACAAATTGATCCTGACTCGACGAGCCCAATTTAAATGAGTATTAGCCTTATATTTCTAACCTTATTTATATCCAAGACCTTTTTGTTGGTATTAGATTTCAAATTTATGGGTAATACACTTTTCCCCCAAACATGGTTGAACTTGGTTTTTGGAGGGGGTGTTAGCCTTGGATTTTCGGACAAATTGATCCTGACTCGACGAGCCCCATTTAAATGAGTATTAGCCTTATATTTCTAACCTTTTTCATATCCAAGACCTTTTCGTTGGTATTAGACTTCAAATTTATGGGTAATACAATTTTCCCCCAAACATGGTTGAACTTGGTTTTTGGAGGGGGTGTTAGCCTTGGATTTTCGGACAAATTGATCCTGACTCGACGAGCCCCATTTTTAATTGAGTATTAGCCTTATATTTCTAACCTTATTTATATCCAAGACCTTTTCGTTTGTACTAGACTTGAAATTTATGGGTAATACACTTTTCCCCCAAACATGGTTGAACTTGGTTTTTGGAGGGGGTGTTAGCCTTGGATTTTCGTACAAATTGATCCTGACTCGACGAGCCCCATTTAAATGAGTATTAGCCTTATATTTCTAATCATTTTCATATCCAAGACCTTTTCGTTGGTACTAGACTTCAAATATATGGGTAATACACTTTTCCCCCAAACATGGTTGAACTTGGTTTTTGGAGGGGGTGTTAGCCTTGGATTTTCGGACAAATTGATCCTGACTCGACGAGCCCCATTTTTAAATGAGTATTAGCCTTATATTTCTAACCTTTTTCATATCGAAGACCTTTGGTTGGTATTAGACTTCAAATTTATGGGTAATACACTTTTCCCCCAAACATGGTTGAACTTGGTTTTTGGAGGGGGTGTTAGCCTTGGATTTTCGGACAAATTGATCCTGACTCGACGAGCCCCATTTAAATGAGTATTAGCCTTATATTTCTAACCTTTTTCATATCGAAGACCTTTTGGTTGGTTTTAGATTTCAAATTTATGGGTAATACACTTTTCCCCAAACATGGTTGAACTTGGTTTTTGGAGGGGGTGTTAGCCTTGGATTTTCGGACAAACTGATCCTGACTCGACGAGCCTCATTTAAATGAGTATTAGCCTTATATTTCTAACCTTTTTCATATCGAAAACCTTTTGGTTGGTAATAGACTTCAAATTTATGGGTAATACACTTTTCCCCCAAACATGGTTGAACTTGGTTTTTGGAGGGGGTGTTAGCCTTGGATTTTCGGACAAATTGATCCTGACTCGACGAGCCCCATTTTTAAATGAGTATTAGCCTTATATTTCTAAACTTTTTCATATCGAAGACCTTTTGGTTGGTATTAGACTTCAAATTTTTTGGTAATACACTTTTCCCCCAAACATGGTTGAACTTGGTTTTTGGAGGGGGTGTTAGCCTTGGATTTTCGGACAAATTGATCCTGACTCGACGAGCCCCATTTAAATTAGTATTAGTCTTATATTTCTAACCTTATTTATATCCAAGACCTTTTCGTTGGTATTAGACTTGAAATTTATGGGTAATACACTTTTCCCCCAAACATGGTTGAACTTGGTTTTTGGAGGGGGTGTTAGCTTTGGATTTTCGGACAAATTGATCCTGACTCGACGAGCCCCATTTAAATGAGTATTAGCATTATATTTCTAATCATTTTCATATCCAAGACCTTTTCGTTGGTACTAGACTTCAAATATATGGGTAATACACTTTTCCCCCAAACATGGTTGAACTTGGTTTTTGGAGGGGGTGTTAGCCTTGGATTTTCGGACAAATTGATCCTGACTCGACGAGCCCCATTTTTAAATGAGTATTACCCTTATATTTCTAACCTTTTTCATATCCAAGACCTTTTGGTTGGTATTAGACTTCAAATTTTTTGGTAATACACTTTTCCCCCAAACATGGTTGAACTTGGTTTTTGGAGGGGGTGTTAGCCTTGGATTTTCGGACAAATTGATCCTGACTCGACGAGCCCCATTTAAATGAGTATTAGCCTTATATTTCTAACCTTTTTCATATCGAAGACCTTTTCGTTGGTATTAGACTTGAAATTTATGGGTAATACACTTTTCCCCCAAACATGGTTGAACTTGGTTTTTGGAGGGGGTGTTAGCCTTGGATTTTCGGACAAATTGATCCTGACTCGACGAGCCCCATTTAAATGAGTATTAGCATTATATTTCTAATCATTTTCATATCCAAGACCTTTTCGTTGGTACTAGACTTCAAATATATGGGTAATACACTTTTCCCCCAAACATGGTTGAACTTGGTTTTTGGAGGGGGTGTTAGCCTTGGATTTTCGGACAAATTGATCCTGACTCGACGAGCCCCATTTTTAAATGAGTATTACCCTTATATTTCTAACCTTTTTCATATCCAAGACCTTTTGGTTGGTATTAGACTTCAAATTTTTTGGTAATACACTTTTCCCCCAAACATGGTTGAACTTGGTTTTTGGAGGGGGTGTTAGCCTTGGATTTTCGGACAAATTGATCCTGACTCGACGAGCCCCATTTAAATGAGTATTAGCCTTATATTTCTAACCTTATTTATATCCAAGACCTTTTCGTTGGTATTAGACTTGAAATTTATGGGTAATACACTTTTCCCCCAACCATGGTTGAACTTGGTTTCTGGAGTGGGTGTTAGCCTTGGATTTTCGGACAAACTGATCTTGACTCGACGAGCCCCATTTAAATGAGTATTAGCCTTATATTTCTAACCATTTTCATATCCAAGACCTTTTCGTTGGTACTAGACTTAAAATTTATGGGTAATACACTTTTCCCCCAAACATGGTTGAACTTGGTTTTTAGAGGGGGTGTTAGCCTTGGATTTTCGGACAAATTGATACTGACTCGACAAGCCCCATTTTTAAATGAGTATTAGCCTTATATTTCTAACTTTTTTCATATCCAAGACCTTTTGGTTGGTATTAGACTTCAAATTTATGGGTAATACACTTTTCCCCCAAACATAGTTGAACTTGGTTTTTGGAGGGGGTGTTAGCCTTGGATTTTCGGACAAATTGATCCTGACTCGACGAGCCCCATTTAAATGAGTATTAGCCTTATATTTCTAACCTTATTTATATCCAATACCTTTTCGTTGGTATTAGACTTGAAATTTATGGGTAATACACTTTTCCCCCAAACATGGTTGAACTTGGTTTTTGGAGGGGGTGTTAGCCTTGGATTTTCGGACAAATTGATCCTGACTCGACGAGCCCCATTTAAATGAGTATTAGCCTTATATTTCTAATCATTTTCATATCCAAGACCTTTTCGTTGGTACTAGACTTCAAATATATGGGTAATACACTTTTCCCCCAAACATGATTGAACTTGGTTTTTGGAGGGGGTGTTAGCCTTGGATTTTCGGACAAATTGATCCTGACTCGACAAGCCCCATTTTTAAATGATTATTAGCCTTATATTTCTAACCTTTTTCATATCCAAGACCTTTTTGTTGGTATTAGACTTCAAATTTATGGGTAATACACTTGTCCCCCAAAAATGGTTGAACTTGGTTTTTGGAGGGGGTGTTAGCCTTGGATTTTCGGACAAACTGATCTTGACTCGACGAGCCCCATTTAAATGAGTATTAGCCTTATATTTCTAACCTTATTTATATCCAAGACCTTTTGGTTGGTATTAGACTTCAAATTTATGGGTAATACACTTTTCCCCCAAACATGGTTGAACTTGGTTTTTGGAGGGGGTGTTAGCCTTGGATTTTCGGACAAATTGATCCTGACTCGACGAGCCCCTTTTAAATGAGTATTAGCCTTATATTTCTAACCTTATTTATATCCAAGACCTTTTCGTTGGTATTAGACTTCAAATTTATGGGTAATACAATTTTCCCCCAAATATGGTTGAACTTGGTTTTTGGAGGGGGTGTTAGCCTTGGATTTTCGGACAAACTGATCCTGACTCGACGAGCCCCATTTAAATGAGTATTAGCCTTCTATTTCTAAACTTTTTTCATATCGAAGACCTTTTGGTTGGTATTAGACTTCAAATTTATGGGTAATACACTTTTCCCCCAAACATGGTTGAACTTGGTTTTTGGAGGGGGTGTTAGCCTTGGATTTTCGGACAAATTGATCCTGACTCGACGAGCCCCATTTTTAAATGAGTATTAGCCTTATATATCTAACCTTTTTCATATCCAAGACCTTTTGGTTGGTATTAGACTTCAAATTTATGGGTAATACACTTTTCCCCCAAACATGGTTGAACTTGGTTTTTGGAGGGGGTGTTAGCCTTGGATTTTCGGACAAATTGATCATGACTCGACGAGCCCCATTTAAATGAGTATTAGCCTTATATTTCTAACCTTATTTATATCCAAGACTTTTTCGTTGGTATTAGACTTGAAATTTATGGGTAATACACTTTTCCCCCAAACATGGTTGAACTTGGTTTTTGGAGGGGGTGTTAGCCTTGGATTTTCGGACAAATTGATCCTGACTCGAAGAGCCCCATTTTTAAATGAGTATTAGCCTTATATTTCTAACCTTTTTCATATCCAAGACCTTTTGGTTGGTATTAGACTTCAAATTTATGGGTAATACACTTTTCCCACAAACATGGTTGAATTTGGTTTTTGGAGGGGGTGTTAGCCTTGGATTTTCGGACAAATTGATCCTGACTCGACGAGCCCCATTTAAATGAGTATTAGCCTTATATTTCTAACCTTATTTATATCCAAGACCTTTTCGTTGGTATTAGACTTCAAATTTATGGGTAATACACTTTTCCCCCAAACATGGTTGAACTTGGTTTTTGGAGGTGGTGTTAGCCTTGGATTTTCGGACAAATTGATCCTGACTCGACAAGCCCCATTTTTAAATGATTATTAGCCTTATATTTCTAACCTTATTTATATCCAAGACCTTTTCGTTGGTACTAGACTTCAAATTTATGGGTAATACACTTTTCCCCCAAACATGGTTGAACTTGGTTTTTTGGAGGTGGTGTTAGCCTTGGATTTTCGGACAAATTGATCCTGACTCGACGAGCCCCATTTAAATGAGTATTAGCCTTATATTTCTAACCTTTTTCATATCCAAGACCTTTTCGTTGGTATTAGACTTCAAATTTATGGGTAATACAATTTTCCCCCAAACATGGTTGAACTTGGTTTTTGGAGGGGGTGTTAGCCTTGGATTTTCGGACAAATTGATCCTGACTCGACGAGCCCCATTTAAATGAGTATTAGCCTTATATTTCTAACCTTTTTCATATCCAAGACCTTTTGGTTGGTATTAGACTTCAAATTTATGGGTAATACACTTTTCCCACAAACATGGTTGAAGTTGGTTTTTGGAGGGGGTGTTAGCCTTGGATTTTCGGACAAATTGATCCTGACTCGACAAGCCCCATTTTTAAATGATTATTAGCCTTATATTTCTAACCTTATTTATATCCAAGACCTTTTCGTTGGTACTAGACTTCAAATTTATGGGTAATACACTTTTCCCCCAAACATGGTTGAACTTGGTTTTTTGGAGGTGGTGTTAGCCTTGGATTTTCGGACAAATTGATCCTGACTCGACGAGCCCCATTTAAATGAGTATTAGCCTTATATTTCTAACCTTATTTATATCCAATACCTTTTCGTTGGTATTAGACTTGAAATTTATGGGTAATACACTTTTCCCCCAAACATGGTTGAACTTGGTTTTTGGAGGGGGTGTTAGCCTTGGATTTTCGGACAAATTGATCCTGACTCGACGAGCCCCATTTAAATGAGTATTAGCCTTATATTTCTAATCATTTTCATATCCAAGACCTTTTCGTTGGTACTAGACTTCAAATATATGGGTAATACACTTTTCCCCCAAACATGATTGAACTTGGTTTTTGGAGGGGGTGTTAGCCTTGGATTTTCGGACAAATTGATCCTGACTCGACAAGCCCCATTTTTAAATGATTATTAGCCTTATATTTCTAACCTTTTTCATATCCAAGACCTTTTTGTTGGTATTAGACTTCAAATTTATGGGTAATACACTTGTCCCCCAAAAATGGTTGAACTTGGTTTTTGGAGGGGGTGTTAGCCTTGGATTTTCGGACAAACTGATCTTGACTCGACGAGCCCCATTTAAATGAGTATTAGCCTTATATTTCTAACCTTATTTATATCCAAGACCTTTTGGTTGGTATTAGACTTCAAATTTATGGGTAATACACTTTTCCCCCAAACATGGTTGAACTTGGTTTTTGGAGGGGGTGTTAGCCTTGGATTTTCGGACAAATTGATCCTGACTCGACGAGCCCCTTTTAAATGAGTATTAGCCTTATATTTCTAACCTTATTTATATCCAAGACCTTTTCGTTGGTATTAGACTTCAAATTTATGGGTAATACAATTTTCCCCCAAATATGGTTGAACTTGGTTTTTGGAGGGGGTGTTAGCCTTGGATTTTCGGACAAACTGATCCTGACTCGACGAGCCCCATTTAAATGAGTATTAGCCTTCTATTTCTAAACTTTTTTCATATCGAAGACCTTTTGGTTGGTATTAGACTTCAAATTTATGGGTAATACACTTTTCCCCCAAACATGGTTGAACTTGGTTTTTGGAGGGGGTGTTAGCCTTGGATTTTCGGACAAATTGATCCTGACTCGACGAGCCCCATTTTTAAATGAGTATTAGCCTTATATATCTAACCTTTTTCATATCCAAGACCTTTTGGTTGGTATTAGACTTCAAATTTATGGGTAATACACTTTTCCCCCAAACATGGTTGAACTTGGTTTTTGGAGGGGGTGTTAGCCTTGGATTTTCGGACAAATTGATCATGACTCGATGAGCCCCATTTAAATGAGTATTAGCCTTATATTTCTAACCTTATTTATATCCAAGACTTTTTCGTTGGTATTAGACTTGAAATTTATGGGTAATACACTTTTCCCCCAAACATGGTTGAATTTGGTTTTTGGAGGGGGTGTTAGCCTTGGATTTTCGGACAAATTGATCCTGACTCGACGAGCCCCATTTTTAAATGAGTATTAGCCTTATATTTCTAACCTTTTTCATATCCAAGACCTTTTGGTTGGTATTAGACTTCAAATTTATGGGTAATACACTTTTCCCACAAACATGGTTGAATTTGGTTTTTGGAGGGGGTGTTAGCCTTGGATTTTCGGACAAATTGATCCTGACTCGACGAGCCCCATTTAAATGAGTATTAGCCTTATATTTCTAACCTTATTTATATCCAAGACCTTTTCGTTGGTATTAGACTTCAAATTTATGGGTAATACACTTTTCCCCCAAACATGGTTGAACTTGGTTTTTGGAGGTGGTGTTAGCCTTGGATTTTCGGACAAATTGATCCTGACTCGACAAGCCCCATTTTTAAATGATTATTAGCCTTATATTTCTAACCTTATTTATATCCAAGACCTTTTCGTTGGTACTAGACTTCAAATTTATGGGTAATACACTTTTCCCCCAAACATGGTTGAACTTGGTTTTTTGGAGGTGGTGTTAGCCATGGATTTTCGGACAAATTGATCCTGACTCGACGAGCCCCATTTAAATGAGTATTAGCCTTATATTTCTAACCTTTTTCATATCCAAGACCTTTTCGTTGGTATTAGACTTCAAATTTATGGGTAATACAATTTTCCCCCAAACATGGTTGAACTTGGTTTTTGGAGGGGGTGTTAGCCTTGGATTTTCGGACAAATTGATCCTGACTCGACGAGCCCCATTTAAATGAGTATTAGCCTTATATTTCTAACCTTTTTCATATCCAAGACCTTTTGGTTGGTATTAGACTTCAAATTTATGGGTAATACACTTTTCCCACAAACATGGTTGAATTTGGTTTTTGGAGGGGGTGTTAGCCTTGGATTTTCGGACAAATTGATCCTGACTCGACAAGCCCCATTTTTAAATGATTATTAGCCTTATATTTCTAACCTTATTTATATCCAAGACCTTTTCGTTGGTACTAGACTTCAAATTTATGGGTAATACACTTTTCCCCCAAACATGGTTGAACTTGGTTTTTTGGAGGTGGTGTTAGCCTTGGATTTTCGGACAAATTGATCCTGACTCGACGAGCCCCATTTAAATGAGTATTAGCCTTATATTTCTAACCTTTTTCATATCCAAGACCTTTTCGTTTGTACTAGACTTGAAATTTATGGGTAATACACTTTTCCCCCAAACATGGTTGAACTTGGTTTTTGGAGGGGGTGTTAGCCTTGGATTTTCGTACAAATTGATCCTGACTCGACGAGCCCCATTTAAATGAGTATTAGCCTTATATTTCTAATCATTTTCATATCCAAGACCTTTTCGTTGGTACTAGACTTCAAATTTATGGGTAATACACTTTTCCCCCAAACATGGTTGAACTTGGTTTTTGGAGGTGGTGTTAGCCTTGGATTTTCGGACAAATAGATCCTGTATCGACGAGCCCCATTTAAATGAGTATTAGCCTTATATTTCTAACCTTTTTCATATCCAAGACCTTTTCGTTGGTATTAGACTTAAAATTTATGGGTAATACAGTTTTCCCCCAAACATGGTTGAACTTGGTTTTTGGAGGGGGTGTTAGCCTTGGATTTTCGGACAAATTGATCCTGACTCGACGAGCCCCATTTAAATGAGTATTAGCCTTATATTTCTAACCTTTTTCATATCAAAGACCTTTTGGTTGGTATTAGACTTCAAATTTATGGGTATTACACTTTTCCCCAAATAGGGTTGAACTTGGTTTTTTGAGGGGGTGTTAGCCTTGGATTTTCGGACAAATTGATCCTGACTAGACGAGCCCCATTTTTAAATGAGTATTAGCCTTATATTTCTAACTTTATTTATATCCAAGACCTTTTCGTTTGTATTAGACTTGAAATTTATGGGTAATACACTTTTCCCCCTAACATGGTTGAACTTGGTTTTTGGAGGGGGTGTTAGCCTTGGATTTTCGGACAAATTGATCCTGACTCGACGAGCCCCATTTAAATGAGTATTAGCCTTATATTTCTAATCATTTTCATATCCAAGACCTTTTCGTTGGTACTAGACTTCAAATTTATGGGTAATACACTTTTCCCCCAAACATGGTTGAACTTGGTTTTTGGAGGTGGTGTTAGCCTTGGATTTTCGGACAAATTGATCCTGACTCGACGAGCCCCATTTAAATAAGTATTAGCCTTATATTTCTAACCTTTTTCATATCCAAGACCTTTTCGTTGGTATTAGACTTCAAATTTATGGGTAATACAATTTTCCCCCAAACATGGTTGAACTTGGTTTTTGGAGGGGGTGTTAGCCTTGGATTTTCGGACAAATTGATCCGGACTCGACGAGCCCCATTTTTAAATGAGTATTAGCCTTATATTTCTAACCTTATTTATATCCAAGACCTTTTCGTTTGTATTAGACTTGAAATTTATGGGTAATACAGTTTTCCCCCAAACATGGTTGAACTTGGTTTTTGGAGGGGGTGTTAGCCTTGGATTTTCGGACAAATTGATCCTGACTCGACGAGCCCCATTTAAATGAGTATTAGCCATATATTTCTAACCTTTTTCATATCCAAGACCTTTTCGTTGGTATTAGACTTCAAATTTATGGGTAATACAATTTTCCCCCAAACATGGTTGAACTTGGTTTTTGGAGGGGGTGTTAGCCTTGGATTTTCGGACAAATTGATCCTGACTCGACGAGCCCCATTTTTAATTGAGTATTAGCCTTATATTTCTAACCTTATTTATATCCAAGACCTTTTCGTTTGTACTAGACTTGAAATTTATGGGTAATACACTTTTCCCCCAAACATGGTTGAACTTGGTTTTTGGAGGGGGTGTTAGCCTTGGATTTTCGTACAAATTGATCCTGACTCGACGAGCCCCATTTAAATGAGTATTAGCCTTATATTTCTAATCATTTTCATATCCAAGACCTTTTCGTTGGTACTAGACTTCAAATTTATGGGTAATACACTTTTCCCCCAAACATGGTTGAACTTGGTTTTTGGAGGTGGTGTTAGCCTTGGATTTTCGGACAAATAGATCCTGACTCGACGAGCCCCATTTAAATGAGTATTAGCCTTATATTTCTAACCTTTTTCATATCCAAGACCTTTTCGTTGGTATTAGACTTAAAATTTATGGGTAATACAGTTTTCCCCCAAACATGGTTGAACTTGGTTTTTGGAGGGGGTGTTAGCCTTGGATTTTCGGACAAATTGATCCTGACTCGACGAGCCCCATTTAAATGAGTATTAGCCTTATATTTCTAACCTTTTTCATATCAAAGACCTTTTGGTTGGTATTAGACTTCAAATTTATGGGTATTACACTTTTCCCCAAATATGGTTGAACTTGGTTTTTTGAGGGGGTGTTAGCCTTGGATTTTCGGACAAATTGATCCTGACTAGACGAGCCCCATTTTTAAATGAGTATTAGCCTTATATTTCTAACCTTATTTATATCCAAGACCTTTTCGTTTGTATTAGACTTGAAATTTATGGGTAATACACTTTTCCCCCTAACATGGTTGAACTTGGTTTTTGGAGGGGGTGTTAGCCTTGGATTTTCGGACAAATTGATCCTGACTCGACGAGCCCCATTTAAATGAGTATTAGCCTTATATTTCTAATCATTTTCATATCCAAGACCTTTTCGTTGGTACTAGACTTCAACTTTATGGGTATTACACTTTTCCCCAAATATGGTTGAATTTGGTTTTTTGAGGGGGTGTTAGCCTTGGATTTTCGGACAAATTGATCCTGACTCGACGAGCCCCATTTTTAAATGAGTATTAGCCTTATATTTCTAACCTTATTTATATCCAAGACCTTTTCGTTTGTACTAGACTTGAAATTTATGGGTAATACACTTTTCCCCCAAACATGGTTGAACTTGGTTTTTGGAGGGGGTGTTAGCCTTGGATTTTCGTACAAATTGATCCTGACTCGACGAGCCCCATTTAAATGAGTATTAGCCTTATATTTCTAATCATTTTCATATCCAAGACCTTTTCGTTGGTACTAGACTTCAAATTTATGGGTAATACACTTTTCCCCCAAACATGGTTGAACTTGGTTTTTTGGAGGTGGTGTTAGCCTTGGATTTTCGGACAAATTGATCCTGACTCGACGAGCCCCATTTAAATGAGTATTAGCCTTATATTTCTAACCTTTTTCATATCCAAGACCTTTTCGTTGGTATTAGACTTCAAATTTATGGGTAATACAATTTTCCCCCAAACATGGTTGAACTTGGTTTTTGGAGGGGGTGTTAGCCTTGGATTTTCGGACAAATTGATCCTGACTCGACGAGCCCCATTTAAATGAGTATTAGCCTTATATTTCTAACCTTTTTCATATCCAAGACCTTTTGGTTGGTATTAGACTTCAAATTTATGGGTAATACACTTTTCCCACAAACATGGTTGAATTTGGTTTTTGGAGGGGGTGTTAGCCTTGGATTTTCGGACAAATTGATCCTGACTCGACGAGCCCCATTTAAATGAGTATTAGCCTTATATTTCTAACCTTATTTATATCCAAGACCTTTTCGTTGGTATTAGACTTCAAATTTATGGGTAATACACTTTTCCCCCAAACATGGTTGAACTTGGTTTTTGGAGGTGGTGTTAGCCTTGGATTTTCGGACAAATTGATCCTGACTCGACAAGCCCCATTTTTAAATGATTATTAGCCTTATATTTCTAACCTTATTTATATCCAAGACCTTTTCGTTGGTACTAGACTTCAAATTTATGGGTAATACACTTTTCCCCCAAACATGGTTGAACTTGGTTTTTTGGAGGTGGTGTTAGCCTTGGATTTTCGGACAAATTGATCCTGACTCGACGAGCCCCATTTAAATGAGTATTAGCCTTATATTTCTAACCTTTTTCATATCCAAGACCTTTTCGTTGGTATTAGACTTCAAATTTATGGGTAATACAATTTTCCCCCAAACATGGTTGAACTTGGTTTTTGGAGGGGGTGTTAGCCTTGGATTTTCGGACAAATTGATCCTGACTCGACGAGCCCCATTTAAATGAGTATTAGCCTTATATTTCTAACTTTTTTCATATCAAAGACCTTTTGGTTGGTATTAGACTTCAACTTTATGGGTATTACACTTTTCCCCAAATATGGTTGAATTTGGTTTTTTGAGGGGGTGTTAGCCTTGGATTTTCGGACAAATTGATCCTGACTCGACGAGCCCCATTTTTAAATGAGTATTAGCCTTATATTTCTAACCTTATTTATATCCAAGACCTTTTCGTTTGTACTAGACTTGAAATTTATGGGTAATACACTTTTCCCCCAAACATGGTTGAACTTGGTTTTTGGAGGGGGTGTTAGCCTTGGATTTTCGTACAAATTGATCCTGACTCGACGAGCCCCATTTAAATGAGTATTAGCCTTATATTTCTAATCATTTTCATATCCAAGACCTTTTCGTTGGTACTAGACTTCAAATTTATGGGTAATACACTTTTCCCCCAAACATGGTTGAACTTGGTTTTTGGAGGTGGTGTTAGCCTTGGATTTTCGGACAAATAGATCCTGACTCGACGAGCCCCATTTAAATGAGTATTAGCCTTATATTTCTAACCTTTTTCATATCCAAGACCTTTTCGTTGGTATTAGACTTAAAATTTATGGGTAATACACTTTTCCCCCAAACATGGTTGAACTTGGTTTTTGGAGGGGGTGTTAGCCTTGGATTTTCGGACAAATTGATCCTGACTCGACGAGCCCCATTTAAATGAGTATTAGCCTTATATTTCTAACCTTTTTCATATCAAAGACCTTTTGGTTGGTATTAGACTTCAAATTTATGGGTATTACACTTTTCCCCAAATATGGTTGAACTTGGTTTTTTGAGGGGGTGTTAGCCTTGGATTTTCGGACAAATTGATCCTGACTAGACGAGCCCCATTTTTAAATGAGTATTAGCCTTATATTTCTAACTTTATTTATATCCAAGACCTTTTCGTTTGTATTAGACTTGAAATTTATGGGTAATACACTTTTCCCCCTAACATGGTTGAACTTGGTTTTTGGAGGGGGTGTTAGCCTTGGATTTTCGGACAAATTGATCCTGACTCGACGAGCCCCATTTAAATGAGTATTAGCCTTATATTTCTAATCATTTTCATATCCAAGACCTTTTCATTGGTACTAGACTTCAAATTTATGGGTAATACACTTTTCCCCCAAACATGGTTGAACTTGGTTTTTGGAGGTGGTGTTAGCCTTGGATTTTCGGACAAATTGATCCTGACTCGACGAGCCCCATTTAAATAAGTATTAGCCTTATATTTCTAACCTTTTTCATATCCAAGACCTTTTCGTTGGTATTAGACTTCAAATTTATGTGTAATACAATTTTCCCCCAAACATGGTTGAACTTGGTTTTTGGAGGGGGTGTTAGCCTTGGATTTTCGGACAAATTGATCCGGACTCGACGAGCCCCATTTTTAAATGAGTATTAGCCTTATATTTCTAACCTTATTTATATCCAAGACCTTTTCGTTTGTATTAGACTTGAAATTTATGGGTAATACAGTTTTCCCCCAAACATGGTTGAACTTGGTTTTTGGAGGGGGTGTTAGCCTTGGATTTTCGGACAAATTGATCCTGACTCGACGAGCCCCATTTAAATGAGTATTAGCCATATATTTCTAACCTTTTTCATATCCAAGACCTTTTCGTTGGTATTAGACTTCAAATTTATGGGTAATACAATTTTCCCCCAAACATGGTTGAACTTGGTTTTTGGAGGGGGTGTTAGCCTTGGATTTTCGGACAAATTGATCCTGACTCGACGAGCCCCATTTTTAATTGAGTATTAGCCTTATATTTCTAACCTTATTTATATCCAAGACCTTTTCGTTTGTACTAGACTTGAAATTTATGGGTAATACACTTTTCCCCCAAACATGGTTGAACTTGGTTTTTGGAGGGGGTGTTAGCCTTGGATTTTCGTACAAATTGATCCTGACTCGACGAGCCCCATTTAAATGAGTATTAGCCTTATATTTCTAATCATTTTCATATCCAAGACCTTTTCGTTGGTACTAGACTTCAAATTTATGGGTAATACACTTTTCCCCCAAACATGGTTGAACTTGGTTTTTGGAGGTGGTGTTAGCCTTGGATTTTCGGACAAATAGATCCTGACTCGACGAGCCCCATTTAAATGAGTATTAGCCTTATATTTCTAACCTTTTTCATATCCAAGACCTTTTCGTTGGTATTAGACTTAAAATTTATGGGTAATACAGTTTTCCCCCAAACATGGTTGAACTTGGTTTTTGGAGGGGGTGTTAGCCTTGGATTTTCGGACAAATTGATCCTGACTCGACGAGCCCCATTTAAATGAGTATTAGCCTTATATTTCTAACCTTTTTCATATCAAAGACCTTTTGGTTGGTATTAGACTTCAAATTTATGGGTATTACACTTTTCCCCAAATATGGTTGAACTTGGTTTTTTGAGGGGGTGTTAGCCTTGGATTTTCGGACAAATTGATCCTGACTAGACGAGCCCCATTTTTAAATGAGTATTAGCCTTATATTTCTAACCTTATTTATATCCAAGACCTTTTCGTTTGTATTAGACTTGAAATTTATGGGTAATACACTTTTCCCCCTAACATGGTTGAACTTGGTTTTTGGAGGGGGTGTTAGCCTTGGATTTTCGGACAAATTGATCCTGACTCGACGAGCCCCATTTAAATGAGTATTAGCCTTATATTTCTAATCATTTTCATATCCAAGACCTTTTCGTTGGTACTAGACTTCAACTTTATGGGTATTACACTTTTCCCCAAATATGGTTGAATTTGGTTTTTTGAGGGGGTGTTAGCCTTGGATTTTCGGACAAATTGATCCTGACTCGACGAGCCCCATTTTTAAATGAGTATTAGCCTTATATTTCTAACCTTATTTATATCCAAGACCTTTTCGTTTGTACTAGACTTGAAATTTATGGGTAATACACTTTTCCCCCAAACATGGTTGAACTTGGTTTTTGGAGGGGGTGTTAGCCTTGGATTTTCGTACAAATTGATCCTGACTCGACGAGCCCCATTTAAATGAGTATTAGCCTTATATTTCTAATCATTTTCATATCCAAGACCTTTTCGTTGGTACTAGACTTCAAATTTATGGGTAATACACTTTTCCCCCAAACATGGTTGAACTTGGTTTTTGGAGGTGGTGTTAGCCTTGGATTTTCGGACAAATAGATCCTGACTCGACGAGCCCCATTTAAATGAGTATTAGCCTTATATTTCTAACCTTTTTCATATCCAAGACCTTTTCGTTGGTATTAGACTTAAAATTTATGGGTAATACAGTTTTCCCCCAAACATGGTTGAACTTGGTTTTTGGAGGGGGTGTTAGCCTTGGATTTTCGGACAAATTGATCCTGACTCGACGAGCCCCATTTAAATGAGTATTAGCCTTATATTTCTAACCTTTTTCATATCAAAGACCTTTTGGTTGGTATTAGACTTCAAATTTATGGGTATTACACTTTTCCCCAAATATGGTTGAACTTGGTTTTTTGAGGGGGTGTTAGCCTTGGATTTTCGGACAAATTGATCCTGACTAGACGAGCCCCATTTTTAATTGAGTATTAGCCTTATATTTCTAACCTTATTTATATCCAAGACCTTTTCGTTTGTACTAGACTTGAAATTTATGGGTAATACACTTTTCCCCCAAACATGGTTGAACTTGGTTTTTGGAGGGGGTGTTAGCCTTGGATTTTCGTACAAATTGATCCTGACTCGACGAGCCCCATTTAAATGAGTATTAGCCTTATATTTCTAATCATTTTCATATCCAAGACCTTTTCGTTGGTACTAGACTTCAAATTTATGGGTAATACACTTTTCCCCCAAACATGGTTGAACTTGGTTTTTGGAGGTGGTGTTAGCCTTGGATTTTCGGACAAATAGATCCTGACTCGACGAGCCCCATTTAAATGAGTATTAGCCTTATATTTCTAACCTTTTTCATATCCAAGACCTTTTCGTTGGTATTAGACTTAAAATTTATGGGTAATACAGTTTTCCCCCAAACATGGTTGAACTTGGTTTTTGGAGGGGGTGTTAGCCTTGGATTTTCGGACAAATTGATCCTGACTCGACGAGCCCCATTTAAATGAGTATTAGCCTTATATTTCTAACCTTTTTCATATCAAAGACCTTTTGGTTGGTATTAGACTTCAAATTTATGGGTATTACACTTTTCCCCAAATATGGTTGAACTTGGTTTTTTGAGGGGGTGTTAGCCTTGGATTTTCGGACAAATTGATCCTGACTAGACGAGCCCCATTTTTAAATGAGTATTAGCCTTATATTTCTAACCTTATTTATATCCAAGACCTTTTCGTTTGTATTAGACTTGAAATTTATGGGTAATACACTTTTCCCCCTAACATGGTTGAACTTGGTTTTTGGAGGGGGTGTTAGCCTTGGATTTTCGGACAAATTGATCCTGACTCGACGAGCCCCATTTAAATGAGTATTAGCCTTATATTTCTAATCATTTTCATATCCAAGACCTTTTCGTTGGTACTAGACTTCAACTTTATGGGTATTACACTTTTCCCCAAATATGGTTGAATTTGGTTTTTTGAGGGGGTGTTAGCCTTGGATTTTCGGACAAATTGATCCTGACTCGACGAGCCCCATTTTTAAATGAGTATTAGCCTTATATTTCTAACCTTATTTATATCCAAGACCTTTTCGTTTGTACTAGACTTGAAATTTATGGGTAATACACTTTTCCCCCAAACATGGTTGAACTTGGTTTTTGGAGGGGGTGTTAGCCTTGGATTTTCGTACAAATTGATCCTGACTCGACGAGCCCCATTTAAATGAGTATTAGCCTTATATTTCTAATCATTTTCATATCCAAGACCTTTTCGTTGGTACTAGACTTCAAATTTATGGGTAATACACTTTTCCCCCAAACATGGTTGAACTTGGTTTTTGGAGGTGGTGTTAGCCTTGGATTTTCGGACAAATAGATCCTGACTCGACGAGCCCCATTTAAATGAGTATTAGCCTTATATTTCTAACCTTTTTCATATCCAAGACCTTTTCGTTGGTATTAGACTTAAAATTTATGGGTAATACAGTTTTCCCCCAAACATGGTTGAACTTGGTTTTTGGAGGGGGTGTTAGCCTTGGATTTTCGGACAAATTGATCCTGACTCGACGAGCCCCATTTAAATGAGTATTAGCCTTATATTTCTAACCTTTTTCATATCAAAGACCTTTTGGTTGGTATTAGACTTCAAATTTATGGGTATTACACTTTTCCCCAAATATGGTTGAACTTGGTTTTTTGAGGGGGTGTTAGCCTTGGATTTTCGGACAAATTGATCCTGACTAGACGAGCCCCATTTTTAAATGAGTATTAGCCTTATATTTCTAACCTTATTTATATCCAAGACCTTTTCGTTTGTATTAGACTTGAAATTTATGGGTAATACACTTTTCCCCCTAACATGGTTGAACTTGGTTTTTGGAGGGGGTGTTAGCCTTGGATTTTCGGACAAATTGATCCTGACTCGACGAGCCCCATTTAAATGAGTATTAGCCTTATATTTCTAATCATTTTCATATCCAAGACCTTTTCGTTGGTACTAGACTTCAACTTTATGGGTATTACACTTTTCCCCAAATATGGTTGAATTTGGTTTTTTGAGGGGGTGTTAGCCTTGGATTTTCGGACAAATTGATCCTGACTCGACGAGCCCCATTTTTAAATGAGTATTAGCCTTATATTTCTAACCTTATTTATATCCAAGACCTTTTCGTTTGTACTAGACTTGAAATTTATGGGTAATACACTTTTCCCCCAAACATGGTTGAACTTGGTTTTTGGAGGGGGTGTTAGCCTTGGATATTCGTACAAATTGATCCTGACTCGACGAGCCCCATTTAAATGAGTATTAGCCTTATATTTCTAATCATTTTCATATCCAAGACCTTTTCGTTGGTACTAGACTTCAAATTTATGGGTAATACACTTTTCCCCCAAACATGGTTGAACTTGGTTTTTGGAGGTGGTGTTAGCCTTGGATTTTCGGACAAATAGATCCTGACTCGACGAGCCCCATTTAAATGAGTATTAGCCTTATATTTCTAACCTTTTTCATATCCAAGACCTTTTCGTTGGTATTAGACTTAAAATTTATGGGTAATACAGTTTTCCCCCAAACATGGTTGAACTTGGTTTTTGGAGGGGGTGTTAGCCTTGGATTTTCGGACAAATTGATCCGGACTCGACGAGCCCCATTTTTAAATGAGTATTAGCCTTATATTTCTAAACTTATTTATATCCAAGACCTTTTCGTTTGTATTAGATTTGAAATTTATGGGTAATACACTTTTCCCCCAAACATGGTTGAACTTGGTTTTTGGAGGGGGTGTTAGCCTTGGATTTTCGTACAAATTGATCCTGACTCGACGAGCCCCATTTAAATGAGTATTAGCCTTATATTTCTAATCATTTTCATATCCAAGACCTTTTCGTTGCTATTAGACTTCAAATTTATGGGTATTACACTTTTCCCCAAATATGGTTGAACTTGGTTTTTTGAGGGGGTGTTAGCCTTGGATTTTCGGACAAATTGATCCTGACTAGACGAGACCCATTTTTAAATGAGTATTAGCCTTATATTTCTAACCTTATTTATATCCAAGACCTTTTCGTTTGTATTAGACTTGAAATTTATGGGTAATACACTTTTCCCCCAAACATGGTTGAACTTGGTTTTTGGAGGGGGTGTTAGCCTTGGATTTTCGGACAAATTGATCCTGACTCGACGAGCCCCATTTAAATGAGTATTAGCCTTATATTTCTAATCATTTTCATATCCAAGACCTTTTCGTTGGTACTAGACTTCAAATTTATGGGTAATACACTTTTCCCCCAAACATGGTTGAACTTGGTTTTTGGAGGTGGTGTTAGCCTTGGATTTTCGGACAAATTGATCCTGACTCGACGAGCCCCATTTAAATAAGTATTAGCCTTATATTTCTAACCTTTTTCATATCCAAGACCTTTTCGTTGGTATTAGACTTCAAATTTATGGGTAATACAATTTTCCCCCAAACATGGTTGAACTTGGTTTTTGGAGGGGGTGTTAGCCTTGGATTTTCGGACAAATTGATCCGGACTCGACGAGCCCCATTTTTAAATGAGTATTAGCCTTATATTTCTAACCTTATTTATATCCAAGACCTTTTCGTTTGTATTAGACTTGAAATTTATGGGTAATACACTTTTCCCCCAAACATGGTTGAACTTGGTTTTTGGAGGGGGTGTTAGCCTTGGATTTTCGGACAAATTGATCCTGACTCGACGAGCCCCATTTAAATGAGTATTAGCCTTATATTTCTAATCATTTTCATATCCAAGACCTTTTTGTTGGTATTAGACTTCAAATTTATGGGTAATACACTTTTCCCCCAAACATGGTTGAACTTGGTTTTTGGAGGTGGTGTTAGCCTTGGATTTTCGGACAAATTGATCCTGACTCGACGAGCCCCATTTAAATGAGTATTAGCCTTATATTTCTAACCTTTTTTCATATCCAAGACCTTTTCGTTGGTATTAGACTTCAAATTTATGGGTAATACAATTTTCCCCCAAACATGGTTGAACTTGGTTTTTGGAGGGGGTGTTAGCCTTGGATTTTCGGACAAATTGATCCTGACTCGACGAGCCCCATTTAAATGAGTATTAGCCTTATATTTCTAATCATTTTCATATCCAAGACCTTTTCGTTGGTACTAGACTTCAAATTTATGGGTAATACACTTTTCCCCCAAACATGGTTGAACTTGGTTTTTGGAGGTGGTGTTAGCCTTGGATTTTCGGACAAATTGATCCTGACTAGACGAGACCCATTTTTAAATGAGTATTAGCCTTATATTTCTAACCTTATTTATATCCAAGACCTTTTTGTTTGTATTAGACTTGAAATTTATGGGTAATACACTTTTCCCCCAAACATGGTTGAACTTGGTTTTTGGAGGGGGTGTTAGCCTTGGATTTTCGGACAAATTGATCCTGACTCGACGAGCCCCATTTAAATGAGTATTAGCCTTATATTTCTAATCATTTTCATATCCAAGACCTTTTCGTTGGTACTAGACTTCAAATTTATGGGTAATACACTTTTCCCCCAAACATGGTTGAACTTGGTTTTTGGAGGTGGTGTTAGCCTTGGATTTTCGGACAAATTGATCCTGACTCGACGAGCCCCATTTAAATAAGTATTAGCCTTATATTTCTAACCTTTTTCATATCCAAGACCTTTTCGTTGGTATTAGACTTCAAATTTATGGGTAATACAATTTTCCCCCAAACATGGTTGAACTTGGTTTTTGGAGGGGGTGTTAGCCTTGGATTTTCGGACAAATTGATCCGGACTCGACGAGCCCCATTTTTAAATGAGTATTAGCCTTATATTTCTAACCTTATTTATATCCAAGACCTTTTCGTTTGTATTAGACTTGAAATTTATGGGTAATACACTTTTCCCCCAAACATGGTTGAACTTGGTTTTTGGAGGGGGTGTTAGCCTTGGATTTTCGGACAAATTGATCCTGACTCGACGAGCCCCATTTAAATGAGTATTAGCCTTATATTTCTAATCATTTTCATATCCAAGACCTTTTTGTTGGTACTAGACTTCAAATTTATGGGTAATACACTTTTCCCCCAAACATGGTTGAACTTGGTTTTTGGAGGTGGTGTTAGCCTTGGATTTTCGGACAAATTGATCCTGACTCGACGAGCCCCATTTAAATGAGTATTAGCCTTATATTTCTAACCTTTTTTCATATCCAAGACCTTTTCGTTGGTATTAGACTTCAAATTTATGGGTAATACAATTTTCCCCCAAACATGGTTGAACTTGGTTTTTGGAGGGGGTGTTAGCCTTGGATTTTCGGACAAATTGATCCTGACTCGACGAGCCCCATTTAAATGAGTATTAGCCTTATATTTCTAACCTTTTTCATATCAAAGACCTTTTGGTTGGTATTAGACTTCAAATTTATGGGTATTACACTTTTCCCCAAATATGGTTGAACTTGGTTTTTTGAGGGGGTGTTAGCCTTGGATTTTCGGACAAATTGATCCTGACTTGACGAGCCCCATTTTTAAATGAGTATTAGCCTTATATTTCTAATCTTATTTATATCCAAGACCTTTTCGTTGGTACTAGACTTCAAATTTATGGGTAATACACTTCTCCCCCAAACATGGTTGAACTTGGTTTTTGGAGGGGGTGTTAGCCTTGGATTTTCGGACAAATTGATCCTGACTCGACGAGCCCCATTTAAATGAGTATTAGCCTTATATTTCTAACCTTTTTCATATCCAAGACCTTTTTGTTGGTATTAGACTTCAAATTTATGGGTAATACACTTTTCCCCCAAACATGGTTGAACTTGGTTTTTGGAGGTGGTGTTAGCCTTGGATTTTTGGACAAACTGATGTTGACTCGACGAGCCCCATTTAAATGAGTATTAGCCTTATATATCTAACCTTATTTATATCCAAGACCTTTTCGTTGGTATTAGACTTGAAATTTATGGGTAATACACTTTTCCCCCAAACATGGTTGAACTTGGTTTTTCGAGGGGGTGTTAGCCTTGGATTTTCGGACAAATTGATCCTGACTCGACAAGCCCCATTTTTAAATGAGTATTAGCCTTATATTTCTAACCTTTTTCATATCCAAGACCTTTTGGTTGGTATTAGACTTCAAATTTATGGGTAATACACTTTTCCCCCAAAAATAGTTGAACTTGGTTTTTGGAGGGGGTGTTAGCCTTGGATTTCCGGACAAACTGATCCTGACTCGACTAGCCCCATTTAAATGAGTATTAGCCTTATATTTCTAACCTTATTTATATCCAAGACCTTTTCGTTTGTATTAGACTTGAAATTTATGGGTAATACACTTTTCCCCCAAACATGGTTGAACTTGGTTTTTGGAGGGGGTGTTAGCCTTGGATTTTCGGACAAATTGATCCTGACTCGACGAGCCCCATTTAAATGAGTATTAGCCTTATATTTCTAAACATTTTCATATCCAAGACCTTTTCGTTGGTACTAGACTTCAAATTTATGGGTAATACACTTTTCCCCCAAACATGGTTGAACTTGGTTTTTGGAGGTGGTGTTAGCCTTGGATTTTCGGACAAATTGATCCTGACTCGACGAGCCCCATTTAAATGAGTATTAGCCTTATATTTCTAACTTTTTCATATCCAACACCTTTTTGTTGGTATTAGACTTCAAATTTATGGGTAATACAATTTTCCCCCAAACATGGTTGAACTTGGTTTTTGGAGGGGGTGTTAGCCTTGGATTTTCGGACAAATTGATCCTGACTCGACGAGCCCCATTTAAATTAATATTAGCCTTATATTTCTAACCTTTTTCATATCAAAGTCCTTTTGGTTGGTATTAGACTTCAAATTTATGGGTATTACACTTTTCCCCAAATATGGTTGAACTTGGTTTTTTGAGGGGGTGTTAGCCTTGGATTTTCGGACAAATTGATCCTGACTCGACGAGCCCCATTTTTAAATGAGTATTAGCCTTATATTTCTAACCTTTTTCATATCCAAGACCTTTTGGTTGGTATTAGACTTCAAATTTATGGGTAATACACTTTTCCCCCGAACATGGTTTAACTTGGTTTTTGGAGGGGGTGTTAGCCTTGGATTTTCGGACAAATTGATCATGACTCGACGAGACCCATTTTTAAATGAGTATTAGCCTTATATTTCTAACATTTTTCATATCCAAGACCTTTTTGTTGGTATTAGACTTCAAATTTATGGGTAATACACTTTTCCCCCAAACATGGTTGAACTTGGTTTTTGGAGGGGGTGTTAGCCTTGGATTTTCGGACAAATTGATCTTGACTCGACGAGCCCCATTTAAATGAGTATTAGCCTTATATTTCTAATCATTTTCATATCCAAGACCTTTTCCTTGGTACTAGACTTCAAATTTATGGGTAATACACTTTCCCCCAAACTGGTTGAACTTGGTTTTTGGAGGTGGTGTTAGCCTTGGATTTTCGGACAAATTGATCCTGACTCGACGAGCCCCATTTAAATGAGTATTAGCCTTATATATCTAACCTTATTTATATCCAAGACCTTTTCGTTGGTATTAGACTTGAAATTTATGGGTAATACACTTTTCCCCCAAACATGGTTGAACTTGGTTTTTCGAGGGGGTGTTAGCCTAGGATTTTCGGACAAATTGATCCTGACTCGACAAGCCCCATTTTTAAATGAGTATTAGCCTTATATTTCTAACCTTTTTCATATCCAAGACCTTTTGGTTGGTATTAGACTTCAAATTTATGGGTAATACACTTTTCCCCCAAAAATAGTTGAACTTGGTTTTTGGAGGGGGTGTTAGCCTTGGATTTCCGGACAAACTGATCCTGACTCGACTAGCCCCATTTAAATGAGTATTAGCCTTATATTTCTAACCTTATTTATATCCAAGACCTTTTCGTTTGTATTAGACTTGAAATTTATGGGTAATACACTTTTCCCCCAAACATGGTTGAACTTGGTTTTTGGAGGGGGTGTTAGCCTTGGATTTTCGGACAAATTGATCCTGACTCGACGAGCCCCATTTAAATGAGTATTAGCCTTATATTTCTAAACATTTTCATATCCAAGACCTTTTCGTTGGTACTAGACTTCAAATTTATGGGTAATACACTTTTCCCCCAAACATGGTTGAACTTGGTTTTTGGAGGTGGTGTTAGCCTTGGATTTTCGGACAAATTGATCCTGACTCGACGAGCCCCATTTAAATGAGTATTAGCCTTATATTTCTAACTTTTTCATATCCAACACCTTTTTGTTGGTATTAGACTTCAAATTTATGGGTAATACAATTTTCCCCCAAACATGGTTGAACTTGGTTTTTGGAGGGGGTGTTAGCCTTGGATTTTCGGACAAATTGATCCTGACTCGACGAGCCCCATTTAAATTAATATTAGCCTTATATTTCTAACCTTTTTCATATCAAAGTCCTTTTGGTTGGTATTAGACTTCAAATTTATGGGTATTACACTTTTCCCCAAATATGGTTGAACTTGGTTTTTTGAGGGGGTGTTAGCCTTGGATTTTCGGACAAATTGATCCTGACTCGACGAGCCCCATTTTTAAATGAGTATTAGCCTTATATTTCTAACCTTTTTCATATCCAAGACCTTTTGGTTGGTATTAGACTTCAAATTTATGGGTAATACACTTTTCCCCCAAAAATAGTTGAACTTGGTTTTTGGAGGGGGTGTTAGCCTTGGATTTCCGGACAAACTGATCCTGACTCGACTAGCCCCATTTAAATGAGTATTAGCCTTATATTTCTAACCTTATTTATATCCAAGACCTTTTCGTTTGTATTAGACTTGAAATTTATGGGTAATACACTTTTCCCCCAAACATGGTTGAACTTGGTTTTTGGAGGGGGTGTTAGCCTTGGATTTTCGGACAAATTGATCCTGACTCGACGAGCCCCATTTAAATGAGTATTAGCCTTATATTTCTAAACATTTTCATATCCAAGACCTTTTCGTTGGTACTAGACTTCAAATTTATGGGTAATACACTTTTCCCCCAAACATGGTTGAACTTGGTTTTTGGAGGTGGTGTTAGCCTTGGATTTTCGGACAAATTGATCCTGACTCGACGAGCCCCATTTAAATGAGTATTAGCCTTATATTTCTAACTTTTTCATATCCAACACCTTTTTGTTGGTATTAGACTTCAAATTTATGGGTATTACACTTTTCCCCAAATATGGTTGAACTTGGTTTTTTGAGGGGGTGTTAGCCTTGGATTTTCGGACAAATTGATCCTGACTCGACGAGCCCCATTTTTAAATGAGTATTAGCCTTATATTTCTAACCTTTTTCATATCCAAGACCTTTTGGTTGGTATTAGACTTCAAATTTATGGGTAATACACTTTTCCCCCAAAAATAGTTGAACTTGGTTTTTGGAGGGGGTGTTAGCCTTGGATTTCCGGACAAACTGATCCTGACTCGACTAGCCCCATTTAAATGAGTATTAGCCTTATATTTCTAACCTTTTTCATATCCAAGACCTTTTGGTTGGTATTAGACTTCAAATTTATGGGTAATACACTTTTCCCCCGAACATGGTTTAACTTGGTTTTTGGAGGGGGTGTTAGCCTTGGATTTTCGGACAAATTGATCATGACTCGACGAGACCCATTTTTAAATGAGTATTAGCCTTATATTTCTAACCTTTTTCATATCCAAGACCTTTTTGTTGGTATTAGACTTCAAATTTATGGGTAATACACTTTTCCCCCAAACATGGTTGAACTTGGTTTTTGGAGGGGGTGTTAGCCTTGGATTTTCGGACAAATTGATCTTGACTCGACGAGCCCCATTTAAATGAGTATTAGCCTTATATTTCTAATCATTTTCATATCCAAGACCTTTTCCTTGGTACTAGACTTCAAATTTATGGGTAATACACTTTCCCCCAAACTGGTTGAACTTGGTTTTTGGAGGTGGTGTTAGCCTTGGATTTTCGGACAAATTGATCCTGACTCGACGAGCCCCATTTAAATGAGTATTAGCCTTATATATCTAACCTTATTTATATCCAAGACCTTTTCGTTGGTATTAGACTTGAAATTTATGGGTAATACACTTTTCCCCCAAACATGGTTGAACTTGGTTTTTCGAGGGGGTGTTAGCCTTGGATTTTCGGACAAATTGATCCTGACTCGACAAGCCCCATTTTTAAATGAGTATTAGCCTTATATTTCTAACCTTTTTCATATCCAAGACCTTTTGGTTGGTATTAGACTTCAAATTTATGGGTAATACACTTTCCCCCCAAAAATAGTTGAACTTGGTTTTTGGAGGGGGTGTTAGCCTTGGATTTCCGGACAAACTGATCCTGACTCGACTAGCCCCATTTAAATGAGTATTAGCCTTATATTTCTAACCTTATTTATATCCAAGACCTTTTCGTTTGTATTAGACTTGAAATTTATGGGTAATACACTTTTCCCCCAAACATGGTTGAACTTGGTTTTTGGAGGGGGTGTTAGCCTTGGATTTTCGGACAAATTGATCCTGACTCGACGAGCCCCATTTAAATGAGTATTAGCCTTATATTTCTAAACATTTTCATATCCAAGACCTTTTCGTTGGTACTAGACTTCAAATTTATGGGTAATACACTTTTCCCCCAAACATGGTTGAACTTGGTTTTTGGAGGTGGTGTTAGCCTTGGATTTTCGGACAAATTGATCCTGACTCGACGAGCCCCATTTAAATGAGTATTAGCCTTATATTTCTAACTTTTTCATATCCAACACCTTTTTGTTGGTATTAGACTTCAAATTTATGGGTAATACAATTTTCCCCCAAACATGGTTGAACTTGGTTTTTGGAGGGGGTGTTAGCCTTGGATTTTCGGACAAATTGATCCTGACTCGACGAGCCCCATTTAAATTAATATTAGCCTTATATTTCTAACCTTTTTCATATCAAAGTCCTTTTGGTTGGTATTAGACTTCAAATTTATGGGTATTACACTTTTCCCCAAATATGGTTGAACTTGGTTTTTTGAGGGGGTGTTAGCCTTGGATTTTCGGACAAATTGATCCTGACTCGACGAGCCCCATTTTTAAATGAGTATTAGCCTTATATTTCTAACCTTTTTCATATCCAAGACCTTTTGGTTGGTATTAGACTTCAAATTTATGGGTAATACACTTTTCCCCCGAACATGGTTTAACTTGGTTTTTGGAGGGGGTGTTAGCCTTGGATTTTCGGACAAATTGATCATGACTCGACGAGACCCATTTTTAAATGAGTATTAGCCTTATATTTCTAACCTTTTTCATATCCAAGACCTTTTTGTTGGTATTAGACTTCAAATTTATGGGTAATACACTTTTCCCCCAAACATGGTTGAACTTGGTTTTTGGAGGGGGTGTTAGCCTTGGATTTTCGGACAAATTGATCTTGACTCGACGAGCCCCATTTAAATGAGTATTAGCCTTATATTTCTAATCATTTTCATATCCAAGACCTTTTCCTTGGTACTAGACTTCAAATTTATGGGTAATACACTTTCCCCCAAACTGGTTGAACTTGGTTTTTGGAGGTGGTGTTAGCCTTGGATTTTCGGACAAATTGATCCTGACTCGACGAGCCCCATTTAAATGAGTATTAGCCTTATATTTCTAACCTTTTTCATATCCAAGACCTTTTCGTTGGTATTAGACTTCAAATTTATGGGTAATACACTTTTCCCCCAAACATGGTTGAACTTGGTTTTTGGAGGGGGTGTTAGCCTTGGATTTTCGGACAAATTGATCCTGACTCGACGAGCCCCATTTAAACGAGTATTAGCCTTATATTTCTAACGTTTTTCATATCCAAGACCTTTTGGTTGGTATTAGACTTCAAATTTATGGGTAATACACTTTTCCCCCAAACATGGTTGAACTTGGTTTTTTGAGGGGGTGTTAGCCTTGGATTTTCGGACAAATTGATCCTGACTCGACAAGCCCCATTTTTAAATGAGTATTAGCCTTATATTTCTAACCTTATTTATATCCAAGACCTTTTCGTTTGTATTAGACTTCAAATTTATGGGTAATACACTTTTCCTCCAAACATGGTTGAACTTGGTTTTTGGAGGGGGTTTTAGCCTTGGATTTTCGAACAAATTGATCCTGACTCGACGAGCCCCATTTAAATGAGTATTAGCCTTATATTTCTAACCTTATTCATATCCAAGACCATTTCGTTGGTATTAGACTTCAAATTTATGGGTAATACACTTTTCCCCCAAACATGGTTGAACTTGGTTTTTGGAGGGGGTGTTAGCCTTGGATTTTTGGACAAATTGATCCTGACTCGACGAGCCCGATTTAAATGAGTATTAGCCTTATATTTCTAACCTTATTCATATCCAAGACCATTTCGTTGGTATTAGACTTCAAATTTATGGGTAATACACTTTTCCCCCAATCATGGTTGAACTTGGTTTTTGGAGGGGGTGTTAGCCTTGGATTTTCGGACAAATTGATCCTGACTCGACGAGCCCCATTTAAATGAGTATTAGCCTTATATTTCTAACCTTATTCATATCCAAGACCTTTTCGTTGGTATTAGACTTCAAATTTATGGGTAATACACTTTTCCCCCAAACATGGTTGAACTTGGTTTTTGGAGGGGGTGTTAGCCTTGGATTTTCGGACAAATTGATCCTGACTCGACGAGCCCCATTTAAATGAGTATTAGCCTTATATTTCTAACCTTTTTCATATCCATGACCTTTTGGTTGGTATTAGACTTCAAATTTATGGGTAATACACTTTTTCCCAAACATGGTTGAACTTGGTTTTTTGAGGGGGTGTTAGCCTTGGATTTTCGGACAAATTGATCCTGACTCGACGAGCCCCATTTAAATGAGTATTAGCCTTATATTTCTAATCATTTTCATATCCAAGGCCTTTTCGTTGGTACTAGACTTCAAATTTATGGGTAATACACTTTTCCCCCAAACATGGTTGAACTTGGTTTTTGGAGGGGGTTTTAGCCTTGGATTTTCGGAGAAATTGATCCTGACTCGACGAGCCCCATTTAAATGAGTATTAGCCTTATATTTGTAACCTTATTCATATCCAAGACCATTTCGTTGGTATTAGACTTCAAATTTATGGGTAATACAATTTTCCGCCAAACATGGTTGAACTTGGTTTTTGGAGGGGGTGTTAGCCTTAGATTTTCGGACAAATTGATCCTGACTCGACGAGCCCCATCTAAATGAGTATTAGCCTTATATTTCTAACCTTTTTCATATCCAAGACCTTTTGGTTGGTATTAGACTTCAAATTTATGGGTAATACACTTTTCCCCCAAACATGGTTGAACTTGGTTTTTGGAGGGGGTGTTAGCCTTGGATTTTCGGACAAATTGATCCTGACTCGACGAGCCCCATTTAAACGAGTATTAGCCTTATATTTCTAACGTTTTTCATATCCAAGACCTTTTGGTTGGTATTAGACTTCAAATTTATGGGTAATACACTTTTCCCCAAACATGGTTGAACTTGGTTTTTTGAGGGGGTGTTAGCCTTAGATTTTCGGACAAATTGATCCTGACTCGACAAGCCCCATTTTTAAATGAGTATTAGCCTTATATTTCTAACCTTATTTTTATCCAAGACCTTTTCTTTTGTATTAGACTTCAAATTTATGGGTAATACACTTTTCCCCCAAACATGGTTGAACTTGGTTTTTGGAGGGGGTTTTAGCCTTGTATTTTCGGACAAATTGATCCTGACTCGACGAGCCCCATTTAAATGAGTATTAGCCTTATATTTCTAACCTTATTCATATCCAAGACCATTTCGTTGGTATTAGACTTCAAATTTATGGGTAATACACTTTTCCCCCAAACATGGTTGAACTTGGTTTTTGGAGGGGGTGTTAGCCTTGGATTTTTGGACAAATTGATCCTGACTCGACGAGCCCGATTTAAATGAGTATTAGCCTTATATTTCTAACCTTATTCATATCCAACACCATTTCATTGGTATTAGACTTCAAATTTATGGGTAATACACTTTTCCCCCAAACATGGTTGAACTTGGTTTTTGGAGGGGGTGTTAGCCTTGGATTTTCGGACAAATTGATCCTGACTCGACGAGCCCCATTTAAATGAGTATTAGCCTTATATTTCTAACCTTATTCATATCCAAGACCTTTTCGTTGGTATTAGACTTCAAATTTATGGGTAATACACTTTTCCCCCAAACATGGTTGAACTTGGTTTTTGGAGGGGGTGTTAGCCTTGGATTTTCGGACAAATTGATCCTGACTCGACGAGCCCCATTTAAATGAGTATTAGCCTTATATTTCTAATCATTTTCATATCCAAGGCCTTTTCGTTGGTACTAGACTTCAAATTTATGGGTAATACACTTTTCCCCCAAACATGGTTGAACTTGGTTTTTGGAGGGGGTTTTAGCCTTGGATTTTCGGAGAAATTGATCCTGACTCGACGAGCCCCATTTAAATGAGTATTAGCCTTATATTTGTAACCTTATTCATATCCAAGACCATTTCGTTGGTATTAGACTTCAAATTTATGGGTAATACAATTTTCCGCCAAACATGGTTGAACTTGGTTTTTGGAGGGGGTGTTAGCCTTAGATTTTCGGACAAATTGATCCTGACTCGACGAGCCCCATCTAAATGAGTATTAGCCTTATATTTCTAACCTTTTTCATATCCAAGACCTTTTGGTTGGTATTAGACTTCAAATTTATGGGTAATACACTTTTCCCCCAAACATGGTTGAACTTGGTTTTTGGAGGGGGTGTTAGCCTTGGATTTTCGGACAAATTGATCCTGACTCGACGAGCCCCATTTAAACGAGTATTAGCCTTATATTTCTAACGTTTTTCATATCCAAGACCTTTTGGTTGGTATTAGACTTCAAATTTATGGGTAATACACTTTTCCCCAAACATGGTTGAACTTGGTTTTTTGAGGGGGTGTTAGCCTTAGATTTTCGGACAAATTGATCCTGACTCGACAAGCCCCATTTTTAAATGAGTATTAGCCTTATATTTCTAACCTTATTTTTATCCAAGACCTTTTCTTTTGTATTAGACTTCAGATTTATGGGTAATACACTTTTCCCCCAAACATGGTTGAACTTGGTTTTTGGAGGGGGTTTTAGCCTTGGATTTTCGGACAAATTGATCCTGACTCGACGAGCCCCATTTAAATGAGTATTAGCCTTATATTTCTAACCTTATTCATATCCAAGACCTTTTCGTTGGTATTAGACTTCAAATTTATGGGTAATACACTTTTCCCCCAAACATGGTTGAACTTGGTTTTTGGAGGGGGTGTTAGCCTTGGATTTTTGGACAAATTGATCTTGACTCGACGAGCCCGATTTAAATGAGTATTAGCCTTATATTTCTAACCTTATTCATATCCAACACCATTTCATTGGTATTAGACTTCAAATTTATGGGTAATACACTTTTCGCCCAAACATGGTTGAACTTGGTTTTTGGAGGGGGTGTTAGCCTTGGATTTTCGGACAAATTGATCCTGACTCGACGAGCCCCATTTAAATGAGTATTAGCCTTATATTTCTAACCTTATTCATATCCAAGACCTTTTCGTTGGTATTAGACTTCAAATTTATGGGTAATACACTTTTCCCACAAACATGGTTGAACTTGGTTTTTGGAGGGGGTGTTAGCTTTGGATTTTCGGACAAATTGATCCTGACTCAACGAGCTCCATTTAAATGAGTATTAGCCTTATATTTCTAACCTTATTCATATCCAATACCTTTTGGTTGGTATTAGACTTCAAATTTATGGGTAATACACTTTTCCCCCAAACATTGTTGAACTTGGTTTTTGGAGGGGGTGTTAGCCTTGGATTTTCGGACAAATTAATCCTGACTCGACGAGCCCCATTTAAATGAGTATTAGCCTTATATTTCTAATTATTTTCATATCCAAGACCTTTTGGTTGGTATTAGACTTCAAATTTATGGGTAATACACTTTTCCCCCAAACATGGTTGAACTTTGTTTTTGGAGGGGGTGTTAGCCTTGGATTTTCGGACAAATTGATCCTGACTCGACGAGCCCCATTTAAATGAGTATTAGCCTTATATTTTTAACCTTATTCATATCCAAGACCTTTTCGTTGGTATTAGACTTCAAATTTATGGGTAATACAATTTCCCCCCAAACATGGTTGAACTTGGTTTTTGGAGGGGGTGTTAGCCTTGGATTTTCGGACAAATTGATCCTGCCTCGACGAAACCTATTTTTAAATGAGTATTAGCCTTATATTTCTAACCTTATTCATATCCAAGACCTTTTCGTTGGTATTAGACTTCAAATTTATGGGTAATACACTTTTCCCACAAACATGGTTGAACTTGGTTTTTGGAGGGGGTGTTAGCTTTGGATTTTCGGACAAATTGATCCTGACTCGACGAGCTCCATTTAAATGAGTATTAGCCTTATATTTCTAACCTTTTTCATATCCAAGACCTTTTTGTTGGTATTAGACTTCAAATTTATGGGTAATACACTTTTCCCCAAACATGGTTGAACTTGGTTTTTGGAGGGGGTGTTAGCCTTGGATTTTCGGACAAATTGATCCTGACTCGACGAGCCCCATTTAAATGAGTATTAGCATTATATTTCTAACCTTTTTCATATCCAAGACCTTTTGGTTGGTATTAGACTTCAAATTTATGGGTAATACACTTTTCCCCAAACATGGTTGAACTTGGTTTTTTGAGGGGGTGTTAGCCTTGGATTTTCGGACAAATTGATCCTGACTCGACAAGCCCCATTTTTAAATGAGTATTAGCCTTATATTTCTAACCTTTTTCATATCCAAGACCTTTTTGTTGGTATTAGACTTCAAATTTATGGGTAATACACTTTTCCCCCAAACATGGTTGAACTTGGTTTTTTGAGGGGGTGTTAGCCTTGGATTTTCGGACAAATTGATCCTGACTCGACGAGCCCCATTTAAATGAGTATTAGCCTTATATTTTTAACCTTATTCATATCCAAGACCTTTTCGTTGGTATTAGACTTCAAATTTATGGGTAATACAATTTTCCCCCAAACATGGTTGAACTTGGTTTTTGGAGGGGGTGTTAGCCTTGGATTTTCGGACAAATTGATCCTGCCTCGACGAAACCTATTTTTAAATGAGTATTAGCCTTATATTTCTAACCTTATTCATATCCAAGACCTTTTCGTTGGTATTAGACTTCAAATTTATGGGTAATACACTTTTCCCACAAACATGGTTGAACTTGGTTTTTGGAGGGGGTGTTAGCTTTGGATTTTCGGACAAATTGATCCTGACTCGACGAGCCCCATTTAAATGAGTATTAGCCTTATATTTCTAACCTTTTTCATATCCAAGACCTTTTTGTTGGTATTAGACTTCAAATTTATGGGTAATACACTTTTCCCCAAACATGGTTGAACTTGGTTTTTGGAGGGGGTGTTAGCCTTGGATTTTCGGACAAATTGATCCTGACTCGACGAGCCCCATTTAAATGAGTATTAGCCTTATATTTCTAACCTTATTCATATCCAAGACCATTTCGTTGGTATTAGACTTCAAATTTATGGGTAATACACTTTTCCCCCAAACATGGTTGAACTTGGTTTTTGGAGGGGGTGTTAATCTTGGATTTTTGGACAAATTGATCCTGACTCGACGAGCCCGATTTAAATGAGTATTAGCCTTATATTTCTAACCTTATTCATATCCAAGACCATTTCGTTGGTATTAGACTTCAAATTTATGGGTAATACAATTTTCCCCCAAACATGGTTGAACTTGGTTTTTGGAGGGGGTGTTAGCCTTAGATTTTCGGACAAATTGATCCTGACTCGACGAGCCCCATCTAAATGAGTATTAGCCTTAGATTTCTAACCTTTTTCATATCCAAGACCTTTTGGTTGGTATTAGACTTCAAATTTATGGGTAATACACTTTTCCCCCAAACATGGTTGAACTTGGTTTTTGGAGGGGGTGTTAGCCTTGGATTTTCGGACAAATTGATCCTGACTCGACGAGCCCATTTAAATGAGTATTAGCCTTATATTTCTAACGTTTTTCATATCCAAGACCTTTTGGTTGGTATTAGACTTCAAATTTATGGGTAATACACTTTTCCCCAAACATGGTTGAACTTGGTTTTTTGAGGGGGTGTTAGGCTTGGATTTTCGGACAAATTGATCCTGACTCGACAAGCCCCATTTTTAAATGAGTATTAGCCTTATATTTCTAACCTTATTTTTATCCAAGACCTTTTCGTTTGTATTAGACTTCAAATTTATGGGTAATACACTTTTCCCCCAAACATGGTTGAACTTGGTTTTTGGAGGGGGTGTTAGCCTTGGATTTTCGGACAAATTGATCCTGACTCGACGAGCCCATTTAAATGAGTATTAGCCTTATATTTCTAACGTTTTTCATATCCAAGACCTTTTGGTTGGTATTAGACTTCAAATTTATGGGTAATACACTTTTCCCCAAACATGGTTGAACTTGGTTTTTTGAGGGGGTGTTAGCCTTGGATTTTCGGACAAATTGATCCTGACTCGACGAGCCCCATTTAAATGAGTATTAGCCTTATATTTTTAACCTTATTCATATCCAAGACCTTTTCGTTGGTATTAGACTTCAAATTTATGGGTAATACAATTTTCCCCCAAACATGGTTGAACTTGGTTTTTGGAGGGGGTGTTAGCCTTGGATTTTCGGACAAATTGATCCTGCCTCGACGAAACCTATTTTTAAATGAGTATTAGCCTTATATTTCTAACCTTATTCATATCCAAGACCTTTTCGTTGGTATTAGACTTCAAATTTATGGGTAATACACTTTTCCCACAAACATGGTTGAACTTGGTTTTTGGAGGGGGTGTTAGCTTTGGATTTTCGGACAAATTGATCCTGACTCGACGAGCCCCATTTAAATGAGTATTAGCCTTATATTTCTAACCTTTTTCATATCCAAGACCTTTTCGTTGGTATTAGATTTCAAATTTATGGGTAATACACTTTTCCCACAAACATGGTTGAACTTGGTTTTTGGAGGGGGTGTTAGCCTTGGATTTTCGGACAAATTGATCCTGACTTGACGAGCCCCATTTAAATGAGTATTAGCCTTATATTTCTAACCTTATTCATATCCAAGGCCTTTTCGTTGGTATTAGACTTCAAATTTATGGGTAATACACTTTTCCCCCAAACATGGTTGAACTTGGTTTTTGGAGGGGGTGTTAGCCTTGGATTTTCGGACAAATTGATCCTGACTCGACGAGCCCCATTTAAATGAGTATTAGCCTTATATTTCTAACCTTATTCATATCCAAGACCTTTTCGTTGGTATTAGACTTCAAATTTATGGGTAATACACTTTTCCCCCAAACATGGTTGAACTTGGTTTTTGGAGGGGGTGTTAGCCTTGGATTTTCGGACAAATTGATCCTGACTCGACGAGCCCCATTTAAATGAGTATTAGCCTTATATTTCTAACCTTTTTCATATCCATGACCTTTTGGTTGGTATTAGACTTCAAATTTATGGGTAATACACTTTTTCCCAAACATGGTTGAACTTGGTTTTTTGAGGGGGTGTTAGCCTTGGATTTTCGGACAAATTGATCCTGACTCGACGAGCCCCATTTAAATGAGTATTAGCCTTATATTTCTAATCATTTTCATATCCAATACCTTTTGGTTGGTATTAGACTTCAAATTTATGGGTAATACACTTTTCCCCCAAACATGGTTGAACTTGGTTTTTGGAGGGGGTGTTAGCCTTGGATTTTCGGACAAATTGATCCTGCCTCGACGAAACCTATTTTTAAATGAGTATTAGCCTTATATTTCTAACCTTATTCATATCCAAGACCTTTTCGTTGGTATTAGACTTCAAATTTATGGGTAGTACACTTTTCCCCCAAACATGGTTGAACTTGGTTTTTGGAGGGGGTGTTAGCCTTGGATTTTCGGACAAATTGATCCTGACTCGACGAGCCCCATTTAAATGAGTATTAGCCTTATATTTTTAACCTTATTCATATCCAAGACCTTTTCGTTGGTATTAGACTTCAAATTTATGGGTAATACAATTTCCCCCCAAACATGGTTGAACTTGGTTTTTGGAGGGGGTGTTAGCCTTGGATTTTCGGACAAATTGATCCTGCCTCGACGAAACCTATTTTTAAATGAGTATTAGCCTTATATTTCTAACCTTATTCATATCCAAGACCTTTTCGTTGGTATTAGACTTCAAATTTATGGGTAATACACTTTTCCCACAAACATGGTTGAACTTGGTTTTTGGAGGGGGTGTTAGCTTTGGATTTTCGGACAAATTGATCCTGACTCGACGAGCTCCATTTAAATGAGTATTAGCCTTATATTTCTAACCTTTTTCATATCCAAGACCTTTTTGTTGGTATTAGACTTCAAATTTATGGGTAATACACTTTTCCCCAAACATGGTTGAACTTGGTTTTTGGAGGGGGTGTTAGCCTTGGATTTTCGGACAAATTGATCCTGACTCGACGAGCCCCATTTAAATGAGTATTAGCATTATATTTCTAACCTTTTTCATATCCAAGACCTTTTGGTTGGTATTAGACTTCAAATTTATGGGTAATACACTTTTCCCCAAACATGGTTGAACTTGGTTTTTTGAGGGGGTGTTAGCCTTGGATTTTCGGACAAATTGATCCTGACTCGACAAGCCCCATTTTTAAATGAGTATTAGCCTTATATTTCTAACCTTTTTCATATCCAAGACCTTTTTGTTGGTATTAGACTTCAAATTTATGGGTAATACACTTTTCCCCCAAACATGGTTGAACTTGGTTTTTTGAGGGGGTGTTAGCCTTGGATTTTCGGACAAATTGATCCTGACTTGACGAGCCCCATTTAAATGAGTATTAGCCTTATATTTTTAACCTTATTCATATCCAAGACCTTTTCGTTGGTATTAGACTTCAAATTTATGGGTAATACAATTTTCCCCCAAACATGGTTGAACTTGGTTTTTGGAGGGGGTGTTAGCCTTGGATTTTCGGACAAATTGATCCTGCCTCGACGAAACCTATTTTTAAATGAGTATTAGCCTTATATTTCTAACCTTATTCATATCCAAGACCTTTTCGTTGGTATTAGACTTCAAATTTATGGGTAATACACTTTTCCCACAAACATGGTTGAACTTGGTTTTTGGAGGGGGTGTTAGCTTTGGATTTTCGGACAAATTGATCGTGACTCGACGAGCCCCATTTAAATGAGTATTAGCCTTATATTTCTAACCTTTTTCATATCCAAGACCTTTTCGTTGGTATTAGATTTCAAATTTATGGGTAATACACTTTTCCCACAAACATGGTTGAACTTGGTTTTTGGAGGGGGTGTTAGCCTTGGATTTTCGGACAAATTGATCCTGACTTGACGAGCCCCATTTAAATGAGTATTAGCCTTATATTTCTAACCTTATTCATATCCAAGACTTTTTCGTTGGTATTAGACTTCAAATTTATGGGTAATACAATTTTCCCCCAAACATGGTTGAACTTGGTTTTTGGAGGGGGTGTTAGCCTTGGATTTTCGGACAAATTGATCCTGCCTCGACGAGACCTATTTTTAAATGAGTATTAGCCTTATATTTCTAACCTTATTCATATCCAAGACCTTTTCGTTGGTATTAGACTTCAAATTTATGGGTAATACACTTTTCCCACAAACATGGTTGAACTTGGTTTTTGGAGGGGGTGTTAGCGTTGGATTTTCGGACAAATTGATCCTGACTCGACGAACCCCATTTAAATGAGTATTAGCCTTATATTTCTAACCTTATTCATATCCAAGACCTTTTGGTTGGTATTAGACTTCAAATTTATGGGTAATACACTTTTCCCCCAAACATGGTTGAACTTGGTTTTTGGAGGGGGTGTTAGCCTTAGATTTTCGGACAAATTGATCCTGACTCGACGAGCCCCATTTAAATGAGTATTACCCTTATATTTCTAATCATTTTCATATCCAAGACCTTTTCATTGGTATTAGACTTCAAATTTATGGGTAATACACTTTTCCCCCAAACATGGTTGAACTTGGTTTTTGGAGGGGGTGTTAGCCTTGGATTTTCGGACATATTGATCCTGACTCGACGAGCCCCATTTAAATGAGTATTAGCCTTATATTTCTAACCTTATTCATATCCAAGACCTTTTGGTTGGTATTAGACTTCAAATTTATGGGTAATACACTTTTCCCCCAAACATGGTTGAACTTGGTTTTTGGAGGGGGTGTTAGCCTTGGATTTTCGGACAAATTGATCCTGACTCGACGAGCCCCATTTAAATAAGTATTAGCCTTATATTTCTAATCATTTTCATATCCAAGACCTTTTCGTTGGTATTAGACTTCAAATTTATTGGTAATACACTCTTCCCCCAAACATGGTTGAACTTGGTTTTTGGAGGGGGTGTTAGCCTTGGATTTTCGGACAAATTGATCCTGACTCGACGAGCCCCATTTAAATGAGTTTTGGCCTTATGTTTCTAACCTTTTTAATATCGAAGACCTTTTGGTTGGTATTAGACTTCAAATTTATGGGTAATACACTTTTCCCCAAACATGGTTGAACCTGGTTTTTGGAGGGGGTGTTAGCCTTGGATTTTCGGACAAATTGATCCTGACTCGACGAGCCCCATTTAAATGAGTATTAGCCTTATATTTCTAACCTTTTTCATATCCAAGACCTTTTGGTTGGTATTAGACTTCAAATTTATGGGTAATACACTTTTCCCCAAACATGGTTGAACTTGGTTTTTTGAGGGGGTGTTAGCCTTGGATTTTCGGACAAATTGATCCTGACTCGACGAGCCCCATTTAAATGAGTATTAGCCTTATATTTTTAACCTTATTCATATCCAAGACCTTTTCGTTGGTATTAGACTTCAAATTTATGGGTAATACAATTTTCCCCCAAACATGGTTGAACTTGGTTTTTGGAGGGGGTGTTAGCCTTGGATTTTCGGACAAATTGATCCTGCCTCGACGAAACCTATTTTTAAATGAGTATTAGCCTTATATTTCTAACCTTATTCATATCCAAGACCTTTTCGTTGGTATTAGACTTCAAATTTATGGGTAATACACTTTTCCCACAAACATGGTTGAACTTGGTTTTTGGAGGGGGTGTTAGCTTTGGATTTTCGGACAAATTGATCCTGACTCGACGAGCCCCATTTAAATGAGTATTAGCCTTATATTTCTAACCTTTTTCATATCCAAGACCTTTTCGTTGGTATTAGATTTCAAATTTATGGGTAATACACTTTTCCCACAAACATGGTTGAACTTGGTTTTTGGAGGGGGTGTTAGCCTTGGATTTTCGGACAAATTGATCCTGACTTGACGAGCCCCATTTAAATGAGTATTAGCCTTATATTTCTAACCTTATTCATATCCAAGACTTTTTCGTTGGTATTAGACTTCAAATTTATGGGTAATACAATTTTCCCCCAAACATGGTTGAACTTGGTTTTTGGAGGGGGTGTTAGCCTTGGATTTTCGGACAAATTGATCCTGCCTCGACGAGACCTATTTTTAAATGAGTATTAGCCTTATATTTCTAACCTTATTCATATCCAAGACCTTTTCGTTGGTATTAGACTTCAAATTTATGGGTAATACACTTTTCCCACAAACATGGTTGAACTTGGTTTTTGGAGGGGGTGTTAGCGTTGGATTTTCGGACAAATTGATCCTGACTCGACGAACCCCATTTAAATGAGTATTAGCCTTATATTTCTAACCTTATTCATATCCAAGACCTTTTGGTTGGTATTAGACTTCAAATTTATGGGTAATACACTTTTCCCCCAAACATGGTTGAACTTGGTTTTTGGAGGGGGTGTTAGCCTTAGATTTTCGGACAAATTGATCCTGACTCGACGAGCCCCATTTAAATGAGTATTACCCTTATATTTCTAATCATTTTCATATCCAAGACCTTTTCATTGGTATTAGACTTCAAATTTATGGGTAATACACTTTTCCCCCAAACATGGTTGAACTTGGTTTTTGGAGGGGGTGTTAGCCTTGGATTTTCGGACAAATTGATCCTGACTCGACGAGCCCCATTTAAATGAGTATTAGCCTTATATTTCTAACCTTATTCATATCCAAGACCTTTTGGTTGGTATTAGACTTCAAATTTATGGGTAATACACTTTTCCCCCAAACATGGTTGAACTTGGTTTTTGGAGGGGGTGTTAGCCTTGGATTTTCGGACAAATTGATCCTGACTCGACGAGCCCCATTTAAATAAGTATTAGCCTTATATTTCTAATCATTTTCATATCCAAGACCTTTTCGTTGGTATTAGACTTCAAATTTATTGGTAATACACTCTTCCCCCAAACATGGTTGAACTTGGTTTTTGGAGGGGGTGTTAGCCTTGGATTTTCGGGCAAATTGATCCTGACTCGACGAGCCCCATTTAAATGAGTTTTGGCCTTATGTTTCTAACCTTTTTAATATCGAAGACCTTTTGGTTGGTATTAGACTTCAAATTTATGGGTAATACACTTTTCCCCAAACATGGTTGAACCTGGTTTTTGGAGGGGGTGTTAGCCTTGGATTTTCGGACAAATTGATCCTGACTCGACGAGCCCCATTTAAATGAGTATTAGCCTTATATTTCTAACCTTTTTCATATCCAAGACCTTTTGGTTGGTATTAGACTTCAAATTTATGGGTAATACACTTTTCCCCAAACATGGTTGAACTTGGTTTTTTGAGGGGGTGTTAGCCTTAGATTTTCGGACAAATTGATCCTGACTCGACAAGCCCCATTTTTAAACGAGTATTAGCCTTATATTTCAAACTTTTTTCATATCCAAGACCTTTTTGTTGGTATTAGACTTCAAATTTATGGGTAATAGACTTTTCCCACAAACATGGTTGAACTTTGTTTTTGGAGGGGGTGTTAGCCTTGGATTTTCGGACAAATTGATCCTGACTCGACGAGCCCCATTTAAATGAGTATTGGCCTTATATTTCTAACCTTTTCATATCTAAGACCTTTTCGTTGGTAGTAGACTTCAAATTTATGGGTAATACACTTTTCCCCAAACATGGTTGAACTTGGTTTTTTGAGGGGGTGTTAGCCTTGGATTTTCGGACAAATTGATCCTGACTCGACAAGCCCCATTTTTAAATGAGTATTAGCCTTATATTTCTAACCTTATTTATATCCAAGACCTTTTGGTTGGTATTAGACTTCAAATTTATGGGTAATACACTTTTCCCCCAAACATGGTTGAACTTGGTTTTTGGAGGGGGTGTTAGCCTTGGATTTTCGGACAAATTGATCCTGACTCGACGAGCCCCATTTAAATGAGTATTAGCCTTATATTTCTAACCTTATTTATATCCAAGACCTTTTCGTTGGTATTAGACTTCAAATTTATGGGTAATACACTTTTCCCCCAAACATGGTTGAACTTGGTTTTTGGAGGGGGTGTTAGCCTTGGATTTTCGGACAAATTGATCCTGACTCGACGAGCCCCATTTAAATGAGTATTAGCCTTATATTTCTAACCTTATTCATATCCAAGACCTTTTGGTTGGTATTAGACTTCAAATTTATGGGTAATACAGTTTTCCCCCAAACATGGTTGAACTTGGTTTTTGGAGGGGGTGTTAGCCTTGGATTTTCGGACAAATTGATCCTGACTCGACGAGCCCCATTTAAATAAGTATTAGCCTTATATTTCTAATCATTTTCATATCCAAGACCTTTTCGTTGGTATTAGACTTCAAATTTATTGGTAATACACTTTTCCCCCAAACATGGTTGAACTTGGTTTTTGGAGGGGGTGTTAGCCTTGGATTTTCGGACAAATTGATCCTGACTCGACGAGCCCCATTTAAATGAGTTTTGGCCTTATGTTTCTAACCTTTTTAATATCGAAGACCTTTTGGTTGGTATTAGACTTCAAATTTATGGGTAATACACTTTTCCCCCAAACATGGTTGAACTTGGTTTTTGGAGGGGGTGTTAGCCTTGGATTTTCGGACAAATTGATCCTGCTTCGACGAGACCTATTTTTAAATGAGTATTAGCCTTATACTTCTAACCATATTCATATGCAAGACCTTTTCGTTGGTATTAGACTTCAAATTTATGGGTAATACACTTTTCCCCCAAACATGGTTGAACTTGGTTTTTGGAGGGGGTGTTAGCCTTGGATTTTCGGACAAATTGATCCTGACTCGACGAGCCCCATTTAAATGAGTATTAGCCTTATATTTCTAATCATTTTCATATCCAAGACCTTTTCGTTGGTATTAGACTTCAAATTTATGGGTAATACACTTTTCCCCTAAACATGGTTGAACTTGGTTTTTGGAGGGGGTGTTAGCCTTGGATTTTCGGACAAATTGATCCTGACTCGACGAGCCCCATTTAAATGAGTATTGGCCTTATGTTTCTAACCTTTTTAATATCGAAGACCTTTTGGTTGGTATTAGACTTCAAATTTATGGGTAATACACTTTTCCCCAAACATGGTTGAACTTGGTTTTTTGAGGGGGTGTTAGCCTTGGATTTTCGGACAAATTGATCCTGACTCGACAAGCCCCATTTAAATGAGTATTAGCCTTATATTTCTAACCTTATTCATATCCAAGACCTTTTCGTTGGTATTAGACTTCAAATTTATAGGTAATACACTTTCCCCCCAAACATGGTTGAACTTGGTTTTTGGAGGGGGTGTTAGCCTTGGATTTTCGGACAAATTTATCCTGACTCGACGAGCCGCATTTAAATGAGTATTAGCCTTATATTTCTAACCTTTTTCATATCCAAGACCTTTTGGTTGGTATTAGACTTCAAATTTATGGGTAATACACTTTTCCACAAACATGGTTGAACTTGGTTTTTTGAGGGGGTGTTAGCCTTGGATTTTCGGACAAATTGATCCTGACTCGACAAGCCCCATTAAAATGAGTGTTAGCCTTATATTTCTAACCTTATTCATATCCAAGACCTTTTCGTTGGTATTAGACTTCAAATTTATGGGTAATACACTTTTCCCCCAAACATGGTTGAACTTGGTTTTTGGAGGGGGTGTTAGCCTTGGATTTTCGGACAAATTGATCCTGTCTCGACGAGCCCCATTTAAATGAGTATTAGCCTTATATTTCTAACCTTTTTCATATCCATGACCTTTTGGTTGGTATTAGACTTCAAATTTATGGGTAATACAATTTTCCCCCAAACATGGTTGAACTTGGTTTTTGGAGGGGGTGTTAGCCTTGGATTTTCGGACAAATTGATCCTGCTTCGACGAGACCTATTTTTAAATGAGTATTAGCCTTATATTTCTAACCATATTCATATCCAAGACCTTTTCGTTGGTATTAGACTTCAAATTTATGGGTAATACACTTTTCCCCCAAACATGGTTGAACTTGGTTTTTCGAGGGGGTGTTAGCCTTGGATTTTCGGACAAATTGATCCTGACTCGACGAACCCCATTTAAATGAGTATTAGCCTTATATTTCTAATCATTTTCATATCCAAGACCTTTTCGTTGGTATTAGACTTCAAATTTATGGGTAATACACTTTTCCCCCAAACATGGTTGAACTTGGTTTTTGGAGGGGGTGTTAGCCTTGGATTTTCGGACAAATTGATCCTGACTCGACGAGCCCCATTTAAATGAGTATTGGCCTTATGTTTCTAACCTTTTTAATATCGAAGACCTTTTGGTTGGTATTAGACTTCAAATTTATGGGTAATACACTTTTCCCCAAACATGGTTGAACTTGGTTTTTTGAGGGGGTGTTAGCCTTGGATTTTCGGACAAATTGATCCTGACTCGACGAGACCCATTTAAATGAGTATTAGCCTTATATTTCTAACCTTATTCATATCCAAGACCTTTTGGTTGGTATTAGACTTCAAATTTATGGGTAATACACTTTCCCCCCAAACATGGTTGAACTTGGTTTTTGGAGGGGGTGTTAGCCTTGGATTTTCGGACAAATTTATCCTGACTCGACGAGCCCCATTTAAATGAGTATTAGCCTTATATTTCTAACCTTTTTCATATCCAAGACCTTTTTGTTGGTATTAGACTTCAAATTTATGGGTAATACACTTTTCCACAAACATGGTTGAACTTGGTTTTTTGAGGGGGTGTTAGCCTTGGATTTTCGTACAAATTGATCCTGACTCGACAAGCCCCATTAAAATGAGTATTAGCCTTATATTTCTAACCTTATTCATATCCAAGACCTTTTTGTTGGTATTAGACTTCAAATTTATGGGTAATACACTTTTCCCCCAAACATGGTTGAACTTGGTTTTTGGAGGGGGTGTTAGCCTTGGATTTTCGGACAAATTGATCCTGACTCGACGAGCCCCATTTAAATGAGTATTAGCCTTATATTTCTAACCTTATTCATATCCAAGACCTTTTCGTTGGTATTAGACTTCAAATTTATGGGTAATACAATTTTCCCCCAAAAATGGTTGAACTTGGTTTTTGGAGGGGGTGTTAGCCTTGGATTTTCGGACAAATTGATCCTGACTCGACGAGCCCCATTTAAATGAGTATTGGCCTTATGTTTCTAACCTTTTTAATATCGAAGACCTTTTGGTTGGTATTAGACTTCAAATTTATGGGTAATACACTTTTCCCCAAACATGGTTGAACTTGGTTTTTTGAGGGGGTGTTAGCCTTGGATTTTCGGACAAATTGATCCTGACTCGACAAGCCCCATTTAAATGAGTATTAGCCTTATATTTCTAACCTTATTCATATCCAAGACCTTTTCGTTGGTATTAGACTTCAAATTTATAGGTAATACACTTTCCCCCCAAACATGGTTGAACTTGGTTTTTGGAGGGGGTGTTAGCCTTGGATTTTCGGACAAATTTATCCTGACTCGACGAGCCGCATTTAAATGAGTATTAGCCTTATATTTCTAACCTTTTTCATATCCAAGACCTTTTGGTTGGTATTAGACTTCAAATTTATGGGTAATACACTTTTCCACAAACATGGTTGAACTTGGTTTTTTGAGGGGGTGTTAGCCTTGGATTTTCGGACAAATTGATCCTGACTCGACAAGCCCCATTAAAATGAGTGTTAGCCTTATATTTCTAACCTTATTCATATCCAAGACCTTTTCGTTGGTATTAGACTTCAAATTTATGGGTAATACACTTTTCCCCCAAACATGGTTGAACTTGGTTTTTGGAGGGGGTGTTAGCCTTGGATTTTCGGACAAATTGATCCTGTCTCGACGAGCCCCATTTAAATGAGTATTAGCCTTATATTTCTAACCTTTTTCATATCCATGACCTTTTGGTTGGTATTAGACTTCAAATTTATGGGTAATACAATTTTCCCCCAAACATGGTTGAACTTGGTTTTTGGAGGGGGTGTTAGCCTTGGATTTTCGGACAAATTGATCCTGCTTCGACGAGACCTATTTTTAAATGAGTATTAGCCTTATATTTCTAACCATATTCATATCCAAGACCTTTTCGTTGGTATTAGACTTCAAATTTATGGGTAATACACTTTTCCCCCAAACATGGTTGAACTTGGTTTTTCGAGGGGGTGTTAGCCTTGGATTTTCGGACAAATTGATCCTGACTCGACGAACCCCATTTAAATGAGTATTAGCCTTATATTTCTAATCATTTTCATATCCAAGACCTTTTCGTTGGTATTAGACTTCAAATTTATGGGTAATACACTTTTCCCCCAAACATGGTTGAACTTGGTTTTTGGAGGGGGTGTTAGCCTTGGATTTTCGGACAAATTGATCCTGACTCGACGAGCCCCATTTAAATGAGTATTGGCCTTATGTTTCTAACCTTTTTAATATCGAAGACCTTTTGGTTGGTATTAGACTTCAAATTTATGGGTAATACACTTTTCCCCAAACATGGTTGAACTTGGTTTTTTGAGGGGGTGTTAGCCTTGGATTTTCGGACAAATTGATCCTGACTCGACGAGACCCATTTAAATGAGTATTAGCCTTATATTTCTAACCTTATTCATATCCAAGACCTTTTGGTTGGTATTAGACTTCAAATTTATGGGTAATACACTTTCCCCCCAAACATGGTTGAACTTGGTTTTTGGAGGGGGTGTTAGCCTTGGATTTTCGGACAAATTTATCCTGACTCGACGAGCCCCATTTAAATGAGTATTAGCCTTATATTTCTAACCTTTTTCATATCCAAGACCTTTTTGTTGGTATTAGACTTCAAATTTATGGGTAATACACTTTTCCACAAACATGGTTGAACTTGGTTTTTTGAGGGGGTGTTAGCCTTGGATTTTCGTACAAATTGATCCTGACTCGACAAGCCCCATTAAAATGAGTATTAGCCTTATATTTCTAACCTTATTCATATCCAAGACCTTTTTGTTGGTATTAGACTTCAAATTTATGGGTAATACACTTTTCCCCCAAACATGGTTGAACTTGGTTTTTGGAGGGGGTGTTAGCCTTGGATTTTCGGACAAATTGATCCTGACTCGACGAGCCCCATTTAAATGAGTATTAGCCTTATATTTCTAACCTTATTCATATCCAAGACCTTTTCGTTGGTATTAGACTTCAAATTTATGGGTAATACAATTTTCCCCCAAAAATGGTTGAACTTGGTTTTTGGAGGGGGTGTTAGCCTTGGATTTTCGGACCAATTGATCCTGCCTCGACGAGACCTATTTTTAAATGAGTATTAGCCTTATATTTCTAACCTTATTCATATCCAAGACCTTTTCGTTGGTATTAGACTTCAAATTTATGGGTAATACACTTTTCCCCCAAACATGGTTGAACTTGGTTTTTGGAGGGGGTGTTAGCCTTGGATTTTCGGACAAATTGATCCTGACTCGACGAGCCCCATTTAAATGAGTATTGGCATTATGTTTCTAACCTTTTTAATATCGAAGACCTTTTGGTTGGTATTAGACTTCAAATTTATGGGTAATACACTTTTCCCCAAACATGGTTGAACTTGGTTTTTTGAGGGGGTGTTAGCCTTGGATTTTCGGACAAATTGATCCTGACTCGACGAGCCCCATTTAAATGAGTATTAGCCTTATATTTCTAACCTTATTCATATCCAAGACCTTTTGGTTGGTATTAGACTTCAAATTTATGGGTAATACACTTTCCCCCCAAACATGGTTGAACTTGGTTTTTGGAGGGGGTGTTAGCCTTGGATTTTCGGACAAATTTATCCTGACGCGACGAGCCCCATTTAAATGAGTATTAGCCTTATATTTCTAACCTTTTTCATATCCAAGACCTTTTGGTTGGTATTAGACTTCAAATTTATGGGTAATACACTTTTCCACAAACATGGTTGAACTTGGTTTTTTGAGGGGGTGTTAGCCTTGGATTTTCGGACAAATTGATCCTGACTCGACAAGCCCCATTAAAATGAGTATTAGCCTTATATTTCTAACCTTATTCATATCCAAGACCTTTTTGTTGGTATTAGACTTCAAATTTATGGGTAATACACTTTTCCCCCAAACATGGTTGAACTTGGTTTTTGGAGGGGGTGTTAGCCTTGGATTTTCGGACAAATTGATCCTGACTCGACGAGCCCCATTTAAATGAGTATTAGCCTTATATTTCTAACCTTATTCATATCCAAGACCTTTTCGTTGGTATTAGACTTCAAATTTATGGGTAATACAATTTTCCCCCAAAAATGGTTGAACTTGGTTTTTGGAGGGGGTGTTAGCCTTGGATTTTCGGACAAATTGATCCTGCCTCGACGAGACCTATTTTTAAATGAGTATTAGCCTTATATTTCTAACCTTATTCATATCCAAGACCTTTTCGTTGGTATTAGACTTCAAATTTATGGGTAATACACTTTTCCCCCAAACATGGTTGAACTTGGTTTTTGGAGGGGGTGTTAGCCTTGGATTTTCGGACAAATTGATCCTGACTCGACGAGCCCCATTTAAATGAGTATTAGCCTTATATTTCTAATCATTTTCATATCCAAGACCTTTTCGTTGGTATTAGACTTCAAATTTATGGGTAATACACTTTTCCCCCAAACATGGTTGAACTTGGTTTTTGGAGGGGGTGTTAGCCTTGGATTTTCGGACAAATTGATCCTGACTCGACGAGCCCCATTTAAATGAGTATTGGCCTTATGTTTCTAACCTTTTTAATATCGAAGACCTTTTGGTTGGTATTAGACTTCAAATTTATGGGTAATACACTTTTCCCCAAACATGGTTGAACTTGGTTTTTTGAGGGGGTGTTAGCCTTGGATTTTCGGACAAATTGATCCTGACTCGACGAGCCCCATTTAAATGAGTATTAGCCTTATATTTCTAACCTTATTCATATCCAAGACCTTTTGGTTGGTATTAGACTTCAAATTTATGGGTAATACACTTTCCCCCCAAACATGGTTGAACTTGGTTTTTGGAGGGGGTGTTAGCCTTGGATTTTCGGACAAATTTATCCTGACTCGACGAGCCCCATTTAAATGAGTATTAGCCTTATATTTCTAACCTTTTTCATATCCAAGACCTTTTGGTTGGTATTAGACTTCAAATTTATGGGTAATACACTTTTCCACAAACATGGTTGAACTTGGTTTTTTGAGGGGGTGTTAGCCTTGGATTTTCGGACAAATTGATCCTGACTCGACAAGCCCCATTAAAATGAGTGTTAGCCTTATATTTCTAACCTTATTCATATCCAAGACCTTTTTGTTGGTATTAGACTTCAAATTTATGGGTAATACACTTTTCCCCCAAACATGGTTGAACTTGGTTTTTGGAGGGGGTGTTAGCCTTGGATTTTCGGACAAATTGATCCTGACTCGACGAGCCCCATTTAAATGAGTATTAGCCTTATATTTCTAACCTTATTCATATCCAAGACCTTTTGGTTGGTATTAGACTTCAAATTTATGGGTAATACAATTTTCCCCCAAAAATGGTTGAACTTGGTTTTTGGAGGGGGTGTTAGCCTTGGATTTTCGGACAAATTGATCCTGCCTCGACGAGACCTATTTTTAAATGAGTATTAGCCTTATATTTCTAACCTTATTCATATCCAAGACCTTTTCGTTGGTATTAGACTTCAAATTTATGGGTAATACACTTTTCCCCCAAACATGGTTGAACTTGGTTTTTGGAGGGGGTGTTAGCCTTGGATTTTCGGACAAATTGATCCTGACTCGACGAGCCCCATTTAAATGAGTATTAGCCTTATATTTCTAACCTTATTCATATCCAAGACCTTTTCGTTGGTATTAGACTTCAAATTTATGGGTAATACAATTTTCCCCCAAAAATGGTTGAACTTGGTTTTTGGAGGGGGTGTTAGCCTTGGATTATCGGACAAATTGATCCTGCCTCGACGAGACCTATTTTTAAATGAGTATTAGCCTTATATTTCTAACCTTATTCATATCCAAGATCTTTTGGTTGGTATTAGACTTCAAATTTATGGGTAATACAGTTTTCCCCAAACATGGTTGAACTTGGTTTTTTGAGGGGGTGTTAGCCTTGGATTTTCGGACAAATTGATCCTGACTCGACAAGCCCCATTTAAATGAGTATTAGCCTTATATTTCTAACATTATTCATATCCAAGACCTTTTCGTTGGTATTAGACTTCAAATTTATGGGTAATACACTTTTCCCCCAAACATGGTTGAACTTGGTTTTTGGAGGGGGTGTTAGCCTTGGTTTTTCGGACAAATTGATCCTAACTCGACGAGACCTATTTAAATGAGTATTAGCCTTATATTTCTAACCTTTTTCATATCCAAGACCTTTTCGCTGGTATTAGACTTCAAATTTATGGGTAATACACTTTTCCCCCAAACATGGTTGAACTTGGTTTTTGGAGGGGGTGTTAGCCTTGGATTTTCGGACAAATTGATCCTGACTCGACGAGCCCCATTTAAATGAGTATTAGCCTTATATTTCTAACCTTATTCATATCCAAGACCTTTTCGTTGGTATTAGACTTCAAATTTATGGGTAATACAATTTTCCCCCAAAAATGGTTGAACTTGGTTTTTGGAGGGGGTGTTAGCCTTGGATTTTCGGACAAATTGATCCTGCCTCGACGAGACCTATTTTTAAATGAGTATTAGCCTTATATTTCTAACCTTATTCATATCCAAGACCTTTTCGTTGGTATTAGACTTCAAATTTATGGGTAATACACTTTTCCCCCAAACATGGTTGAACTTGGTTTTTGGAGGGGGTGTTAGCCTTGGATTTTCGGACAAATTGATCCTGACTCGACGAGCCCCATTTAAATGAGTATTGGCATTATGTTTCTAACCTTTTTAATATCGAAGACCTTTTGGTTGGTATTAGACTTCAAATTTATGGGTAATACACTTTTCCCCAAACATGGTTGAACTTGGTTTTTTGAGGGGGTGTTAGCCTTGGATTTTCGGACAAATTGATCCTGACTCGACGAGCCCCATTTAAATGAGTATTAGCCTTATATTTCTAACCTTATTCATATCCAAGACCTTTTGGTTGGTATTAGACTTCAAATTTATGGGTAATACACTTTCCCCCCAAACATGGTTGAACTTGGTTTTTGGAGGGGGTGTTAGCCTTGGATTTTCGGACAAATTTATCCTGACGCGACGAGCCCCATTTAAATGAGTATTAGCCTTATATTTCTAACCTTTTTCATATCCAAGACCTTTTGGTTGGTATTAGACTTCAAATTTATGGGTAATACACTTTTCCACAAACATGGTTGAACTTGGTTTTTTGAGGGGGTGTTAGCCTTGGATTTTCGGACAAATTGATCCTGACTCGACAAGCCCCATTAAAATGAGTATTAGCCTTATATTTCTAACCTTATTCATATCCAAGACCTTTTTGTTGGTATTAGACTTCAAATTTATGGGTAATACACTTTTCCCCCAAACATGGTTGAACTTGGTTTTTGGAGGGGGTGTTAGCCTTGGATTTTCGGACAAATTGATCCTGACTCGACGAGCCCCATTTAAATGAGTATTAGCCTTATATTTCTAACCTTATTCATATCCAAGACCTTTTCGTTGGTATTAGACTTCAAATTTATGGGTAATACAATTTTCCCCCAAAAATGGTTGAACTTGGTTTTTGGAGGGGGTGTTAGCCTTGGATTTTCGGACAAATTGATCCTGCCTCGACGAGACCTATTTTTAAATGAGTATTAGCCTTATATTTCTAACCTTATTCATATCCAAGACCTTTTCGTTGGTATTAGACTTCAAATTTATGGGTAATACACTTTTCCCCCAAACATGGTTGAACTTGGTTTTTGGAGGGGGTGTTAGCCTTGGATTTTCGGACAAATTGATCCTGACTCGACGAGCCCCATTTAAATGAGTATTAGCCTTATATTTCTAATCATTTTCATATCCAAGACCTTTTCGTTGGTATTAGACTTCAAATTTATGGGTAATACACTTTTCCCCCAAACATGGTTGAACTTGGTTTTTGGAGGGGGTGTTAGCCTTGGATTTTCGGACAAATTGATCCTGACTCGACGAGCCCCATTTAAATGAGTATTGGCCTTATGTTTCTAACCTTTTTAATATCGAAGACCTTTTGGTTGGTATTAGACTTCAAATTTATGGGTAATACACTTTTCCCCAAACATGGTTGAACTTGGTTTTTTGAGGGGGTGTTAGCCTTGGATTTTCGGACAAATTGATCCTGACTCGACGAGCCCCATTTAAATGAGTATTAGCCTTATATTTCTAACCTTATTCATATCCAAGACCTTTTGGTTGGTATTAGACTTCAAATTTATGGGTAATACACTTTCCCCCCAAACATGGTTGAACTTGGTTTTTGGAGGGGGTGTTAGCCTTGGATTTTCGGACAAATTTATCCTGACTCGACGAGCCCCATTTAAATGAGTATTAGCCTTATATTTCTAACCTTTTTCATATCCAAGACCTTTTGGTTGGTATTAGACTTCAAATATATGGGTAATACACTTTTCCACAAACATGGTTGAACTTGGTTTTTTGAGGGGGTGTTAGCCTTGGATTTTCGGACAAATTGATCCTGACTCGACAAGCCCCATTAAAATGAGTGTTAGCCTTATATTTCTAACCTTATTCATATCCAAGACCTTTTGTTGGTATTAGACTTCAAATTTATGGGTAATACACTTTTCCCCCAAACATGGTTGAACTTGGTTTTTGGAGGGGGTGTTAGCCTTGGATTTTCGGACAAATTGATCCTGACTCGACGAGCCCCATTTAAATGAGTATTAGCCTTATATTTCTAACCTTATTCATATCCAAGACCTTTTGGTTGGTATTAGACTTCAAATTTATGGGTAATACAATTTTCCCCCAAAAATGGTTGAACTTGGTTTTTGGAGGGGGTGTTAGCCTTGGATTTTCGGACAAATTGATCCTGCCTCGACGAGACCTATTTTTAAATGAGTATTAGCCTTATATTTCTAACCTTATTCATATCCAAGACCTTTTCGTTGGTATTAGACTTCAAATTTATGGGTAATACACTTTTCCCCCAAACATGGTTGAACTTGGTTTTTGGAGGGGGTGTTAGCCTTGGATTTTCGGACAAATTGATCCTGACTCGACGAGCCCCATTTAAATGAGTATTGGCATTATGTTTCTAACCTTTTTAATATCGAAGACCTTTTGGTTGGTATTAGACTTCAAATTTATGGGTAATACACTTTTCCCCAAACATGGTTGAACTTGGTTTTTTGAGGGGGTGTTAGCCTTGGATTTTCGGACAAATTGATCCTGACTCGACGAGCCCCATTTAAATGAGTATTAGCCTTATATTTCTAACCTTATTCATATCCAAGACCTTTTGGTTGGTATTAGACTTCAAATTTATGGGTAATACACTTTCCCCCCAAACATGGTTGAACTTGGTTTTTGGAGGGGGTGTTAGCCTTGGATTTTCGGACAAATTTATCCTGACTCGACGAGCCCCATTTAAATGAGTATTAGCCTTATATTTCTAACCTTTTTCATATCCAAGACCTTTTGGTTGGTATTAGACTTCAAATTTATGGGTAATACACTTTTCCCCCAAACATGGTTGAACTTGGTTTTTGGAGGGGGTGTTAGCCTTGGATTTTCGGACAAATTGATCCTGACTCGACGAGCCCCATTTAAATGAGTATTGGCCTTATATTTCTAACCTTTTTAATATCGAAGACCTTTTGGTTGGTATTAGACTTCAAATTTATGGGTAATACACTTTTCCCCCAAACATGGTTGAACTTGGTTTTTGGAGGGGGTGTTAGCCTTGGATTTTCGGACAAATTGATCCTGACTCGACGAGCCCCATTTAAATGAGTATTAGCCTTATATTTCTAACCTTATTCATATCCAAGACCTTTTGGTTGGTATTAGACTTCAAATTTATGGGTAATACACTTTTCCCCCAAAAATGGTTGAACTTGGTTTTTGGAGGGGGTGTTAGCCTTGGATTTTCGGACAAATTGATCCTGCCTCGACGAGACCTATTTTTAAATGAGTATTAGCCTTATATTTCTAACCTTATTCATATCCAAGACCTTTTCGTTGGTATTAGACTTCAAATTTATGGGTAATACACTTTTCCCCCAAACATGGTTGAACTTGGTTTTTGGAGGGGGTGTTAGCCTTGGATTTTCGGACAAATTGATCCTGACTCGACGAGCCCCATTTAAATGAGTATTAGCCTTATATTTCTAACCTTATTCATATCCAAGACCTTTTCGTTGGTATTAGACTTCAAATTTATGGGTAATACAATTTTCCCCCAAAAATGGTTGAACTTGGTTTTTGGAGGGGGTGTTAGCCTTGGATTATCGGACAAATTGATCCTGCCTCGACGAGACCTATTTTTAAATGAGTATTAGCCTTATATTTCTAACCTTATTCATATCCAAGACCTTTTCGTTGGTATTAGACTTCAAATTTATGGGTAATACACTTTTCCCCCAAACATGGTTGAACTTGGTTTTTGGAGGGGGTGTTAGCCTTGGATTTTCGGACAAATTGATCCTGACTCGACGAGCCCCATTTAAATGAGTATTAGCCTTATATTTCTAATCATTTTCATATCCAAGACCTTTTCGTTGGTATTAGACTTCAAATTTATGGGTAATACACTTTTCCCCCAAACATGGTTGAACTTGGTTTTTGGAGGGGGTGTTAGCCTTGGATTTTCGGACAAATTGATCCTGACTCGACGAGCCCCATTTAAATGAGTATTGGCCTTATGTTTCTAACCTTTTTAATATCGAAGACCTTTTGGTTGGTATTAGACTTCAAATTTATGGGTAATACACTTTTCCCCAAACATGGTTGAACTTGGTTTTTTGAGGGGGTGTTAGCCTTGGATTTTCGGACAAATTGATCCTGACTCGACGAGCCCCATTTAAATGAGTATTAGCCTTATATTTCTAACCTTATTCATATCCAAGACCTTTTCGTTGGTATTAGACTTCAAATTTATGGGTAATACACTTTTCCCCCAAACATGGTTGAACTTGGTTTTTGGAGGGGGTGTTAGCCTTGGATTTTCGGACAAATTGATCCTCACTCGACAAGCCCCATTTAAATGAGTATTAGCCTTATATTTCTAACCTTATTCATATCCAAGGCCTTTTGGTTGGTATTAGACTTCAAATTTATGGGTAATACACTTTTCCCCCAAACATGGTTGAACTTGGTTTTTGGAGGGGGTGTTAGCCTTGGATTTTCGGACAAATTGATCCTGACTCGACAAGCCCCATTTAAATGAGTATTAGCCTTATATTTCTAACCTTATTCATATCCAAGGCCTTTTCGTTGGTATTAGACTTCAAATTTATGGGTAATACACTTTTCCCCCAAACATGGTTGAACTTGGTTTTTGGAGGGGGTGTTAGCCTTGGATTTTCGGACAAATTAATCCTGAATCGACGAGTCCCATTTAAATGAGTATTAGCCTTATATTTCTAACCTTATTCATATCCAAGACCTTTTCGTTGGTATTAGACTTCAAATTTATGGGTAATACACTTTTCCCCCAAACATGGTTGAACTTGGTTTTTGGAGGGGGTGTTAGCCTTGGATTTTCGGACAAATTGATCCTGACTCGACAAGCCCCATTTAAATGAGTATTAGCCTTATATTTCTAACCTTATTCATATCCAAGACCTTTTGGTTGGTATTAGACTTCAAATTTATGGGTAATACACTTTTCCCCCAAACATGGTTGAACTTGGTTTTTGGAGGGGGTGTTAGCCTTGGATTTTCGGACAAATTGATCCTGCCTCGACGAGACCTATTTTTAAATGAGTATTAGCCTTATATTTCTAACCTTATTCATATCCAAGACCTTTTCGTAGGTATTAGACTTCAAATTTATGGGTAATACACTTTTCCCCCAAACATGGTTGAACTTGGTCTTTGGAGGGGATGTTAGCCTTGGATTTTCGGACAAATTGATCCTGACTCGACAAGCCCCATTTAAATGAGTATTAGCCTTATATTTCTAACCTTATTCATATCCAAGAACTTTTCGTTGGTATTAGACTTCAAATTTATGGGTAATACACTTTTCCCCCAAACATGGTTGAACTTGGTTTTTGGAGGGGGTGTTAGCCTTGGATTTTCGGACAAATTGATCCTGACTCGACAAGCCCCATTTAAATGAGTATTAGCCTTATATTTCTAACCTTATTCATATCCAAGGCCTTTTTGTTGGTATTAGACTTCAAATTTATGGGTAATACACTTTTCCCCCAAACATGGTTGAACTTGGTTTTTGGAGGGGGTGTTAGCCTTGGATTTTCGGACAAATTGATCCTGACTCGACGAGCCCCATTTAAATGAGTATTAGCCTTATATTTCTAACCTTATTCATATCCAAGACCTTTTCGTAGGTATTAGACTTCAAATTTATTGGTAATACACTTTTCCCCCAAACATGGTTGAACTTGGTCTTTGGAGGGGGTGTTAGCCTTGGATTTTCGGACAAATTGATCCTGACTCGACGAGCCCCATTTAAATGAGTATTAGCCTTATATTTCTAACCTTATTTATATCCAAGACCTTTTGGTTGGTATTAGACTTCAAAGTTATGGGTAATAGAATTTTCCCCCAAACATGGTTGAACTTGGTTTTTGGAGGGGCTGTTAGCCTTGGATTTTCGGACAAATTGATCCTGACTCGACAATCCCCATTTAAATGAGTATTAGCCTTATATTTCTAACCTTATTCATATCCAAGGCCTTTTGGTTGGTATTAGACTTCAAATTTATGGGTAATACACTTTTCCCCCAAACATGGTTGAACTTGGTTTTTGGAGGGGGTGTTAGCCTTGGATTTTCGGACAAATTGATCCTGACTCGACGAGCCCCATTTAAATGAGTATTAGCCTTATATTTCTAATCATTTTCATATCCAAGACCTTTTCGCTGGTATTAGACTTCAAATTTATGGGTAATACACTTTTCCCCCAAACATGGTTGAACTTGGTTTTTGGAGGGGGTGTTAGCCTTGGATTTTCAGACAAATTGATCCTGACTCGACGAGTCCCATTTAAATGAGTATTAGCCTTATATTTCTAACCTTATTCATATCCAAGACCTTTTCGTTGGTATTAGACTTCAAATTTATGGGTAATACAATTTTCCCCAAAACATGGTTGAACTTGGTTTTTGGAGGGGGTGTTAGCCTTGGATTTTCGGACAAATTGATCCTGCCTCGACGAGACCTATTTTTAAATAAGTATTAGCCTTATATTTCTACCCTTATTCATATCCAAGACATTTTCTTTGGTATTAGACTTCAAATTTATGGGTAATACACTTTTCCCCCAAACATGGTTGAACTTGGTTTTTGGAGGGGGTGTTAGCCTTGGATTTTCGGACAAATTGATCCTGACTCGACGAGCCCCATTTAAATGAGTATTAGCCTTATATTTCTAACCTTATTCATATCCAAGACCTTTTCGTTGGTATTAGACTTCAAATTTATGGGTAATACACTTTTCCCCCAAACATGGTTGAACTTGGTTTTTGGAGGGGGTGTTAGCCTTGGATTTTCGGACAAATTGATCCTGACTCGACAAGCCCCATTTAAATGAGTATTAGCCTTATATTTCTAACCTTATTCATATCCAAGACCTTTTGGTTGGTATTAGACTTCAAATTTATGGGTAATACACTTTTCCCCCAAACATGGTTGAACTTGGTTTTTGGAGGGGGTGTTAGCCTTGGATTTTCGGACAAATTGATCCTGACTCGACGAGCCCCATTTAAATGAGTATTAGCCTTATATTTCTAATCATTTTCATATCCAAGACCTTTTGGTTGGTATTAGACTTCAAATTTATGGGTAATACACTTTTCCCCCAAACATGGTTGAACTTGGTTTTTGGAGGGGGTGTTAGCCTTGGATTTTCGGACAAATTGATCCTGCCTCGACAAGCCCCATTTAAATGAGTATTAGCCTTATATTTCTAACCTTATTCATATCCAAGGCCTTTTGGTTGGTATTAGACTTCAAATTTATGGGTAATACACTTTTCCCCCAAACATGGTTGAACTTGGTTTTTGGAGGGGGTGTTAGCCTTGGATTTTCGGACAAATTGATCCTGACTCGACGAGTCCCATTTAAATGAGTACTAGCCTTATATTTCTAACCTTATTCATATCCAAGACCTTTTCGTTGGTATTAGACTTCAAATTTATGGGTAATACACTTTTCCCCCAAACATGGTTGAACTTGGTTTTCGGAGGGGGTGTTAGCCTTGGATTTTCGGACAAATTGATCCTGACTCGACAAGCCCCATTTAAATGAGTATTAGCCTTATATTTCTAACCTTATTCATATCCAAGGCCTTTTCGTTGGTATTAGACTTCAAATTTATGGGTAATACACTTTTCCCCCAAACATGGTTGAACTTGGTTTTTGGAGGGGGTGTTAGCCTTGGATTTTCGGACAAATTGATCCTGAATCGACGAGTCCCATTTAAATGAGTATTAGCCTTATATTTCTAACCTTATTCATATCCAAGACCTTTTCGTTGGTATTAGACTTCAAATTTATGGGTAATACACTTTTCCCCCAAACACGGTTGAACTTGGTTTTTGGAGGGGGTGTTAGCCTTGGATTTTCGGACAAATTGATCCTGACTCGACAAGCCCCATTTAAATGAGTATTAGCCTTATATTTCTAACCTTATTCATATCCAAGGCCTTTTCGTTGGTATTAGACTTCAAATTTATGGGTAATACACTTTTCCCCCAAACATGGTTGAACTTGGTTTTTGGACGGGGTGTTAGCCTTGGATTTTCGGACAAATTGATCTTGACTCGACGAGCCCCATTTAAATGAGTATTAGCCTTATATTTCTAACCTTATTCATATCCAAGACCTTTTGGTTGGTATTAGACTTCAAATTTATGGGTAATACACTTTTCCCCCAAACATGGTTGAACTTGGTTTTTGGAGGGGGTGTTAGCCTTGGATTTTCGGACAAATTGATCCTGATTCGACAAGCCCCATTTAAATGAGTATTAGCCTTATATTTCTAACCTTATTCATATCCAAGGCCTTTTCGTTGGTATTAGACTTCAAATTTATGGGTAATACACTTTTCCCCCAAACATGGTTGAACTTGGTTTTTGGAGGGGGTGTTAGCCTTGGATTTTCGGACAAATTGATCCTGAATCGACGAGTCCCATTTAAATGAGTATTAGCCTTATATTTCTAACCTTATTCATATCCAAGACCTTTTCGTTGGTATTAGACTTCAAATTTATGGGTAATACACTTTTCCCCCAAACACGGTTGAACTTGGTTTTTGGAGGGGGTGTTAGCCTTGGATTTTCGGACAAATTGATCCTGACTCGACAAGCCCCATTTAAATGAGTATTAGCCTTATATTTCTAACCTTATTCATATCCAAGGCCTTTTCGTTGGTATTAGACTTCAAATTTATGGGTAATACACTTTTCCCCCAAACATGGTTGAACTTGGTTTTTGGACGGGGTGTTAGCCTTGGATTTTCGGACAAATTGATCTTGACTCGACGAGCCCCATTTAAATGAGTATTAGCCTTATATTTCTAACCTTATTCATATCCAAGACCTTTTGGTTGGTATTAGACTTCAAATTTATGGGTAATACACTTTTCCCCCAAACATGGTTGAACTTGGTTTTTGGAGGGGGTGTTAGCCTTGGATTTTCGGACAAATTGATCCTGACTCGACAAGCCCCATTTAAATGAGTATTAGCCTTATATTTCTAACCTTATTCATATCCAAGGCCTTTTTGTTGGTATTAGACTTCAAATTTATGGGTAATACACTTTTCCCCCAAACATGGTTGAACTTGGTTTTTGGAGGGGGTGTTAGCCTTGGATTTTCGGACAAATTGATCATGACTCGACGAGCCCCATTTAAATGAGTATTAGCCTTATATTTCTAACCTTATTCATATCCAAGACCTTTTCGTAGGTATTAGACTTCAAATTTATTGGTAATACACTTTTCCCCCAAACATGGTTGAACTTGGTCTTTGGAGGGGGTGTTAGCCTTGGATTTTCGGACAAATTGATCCTGACTCGACGAGCCCCATTTAAATGAGTATTAGCCTTATATTTCTAACCTTATTTATATCCAAGACCTTTTGGTTGGTATTAGACTTCAAAGTTATGGGTAATAGAATTTTCCCTCAAACATGGTTGAACTTGGTTTTTGGAGGGGGTGTTAGCCTTGGATTTTCGGACAAATTGATCCTGACTCGACGAGTCCCATTTAAATGAGTACTAGCCTTATATTTCTAACCTTATTCATATCCAAGGCCTTTTCGTTGGTATTAGACTTCAAATTTATGGGTAATACACTTTTCCCCCAAACATGGTTGAACTTGGTTTTTGGAGGGGGTGTTAGCCTTGGATTTTCGGACAAATTGATCCTGAATCGACGAGTCCCATTTAAATGAGTATTAGCCTTATATTTCTAACCTTATTCATATCCAAGACCTTTTCGTTGGTATTAGACTTCAAATTTATGGGTAATACACTTTTCCCCCAAACACGGTTGAACTTGGTTTTTGGAGGGGGTGTTAGCCTTGGATTTTCGGACAAATTGATCCTGAATCGACGAGTCCCATTTAAATGAGTATTAGCCTTATATTTCTAACCTTATTCATATCCAAGACCTTTTCGTTGGTATTAGACTTCAAATTTATGGGTAATACACTTTTCCCACAAACATGGTTGAACTTGGTTTTTGGACGGGGTGTTAGCCTTGGATTTTCGGACAAATTGATCTTGACTCGACGAGCCCCATTTAAATGAGTATTAGCCTTATATTTCTAACCTTATTCATATCCAAGACCTTTTGGTTGGTATTAGACTTCAAATTTATGGGTAATACACTTTTCCCCCAAACATGGTTGAACTTGGTTTTTGGAGGGGGTGTTAGCCTTGGATTTTCGGACAAATTGATCCTGACTCGACAAGCCCCATTTAAATGAGTATTAGCCTTATATTTCTAACCTTATTCATATCCAAGGCCTTTTTGTTGGTATTAGACTTCAAATTTATGGGTAATACACTTTTCCCCCAAACATGGTTGAACTTGGTTTTTGGAGGGGGTGTTAGCCTTGGATTTTCGGACAAATTGATCTTGACTCGACGAGCCCCATTTAAATGAGTATTAGCCTTATATTTCTAACCTTATTCATATCCAAGACCTTTTCGTAGGTATTAGACTTCAAATTTATTGGTAATACACTTTTCCCCCAAACATGGTTGAACTTGGTCTTTGGAGGGGGTGTTAGCCTTGGATTTTCGGACAAATTGATCCTGACTCGACGAGCCCCATTTAAATGAGTATTAGCCTTATATTTCTAACCTTATTTATATCCAAGACCTTTTGGTTGGTATTAGACTTCAAAGTTATGGGTAATAGAATTTTCCCTCAAACATGGTTGAACTTGGTTTTTGGAGGGGGTGTTAGCCTTGGATTTTCGGACAAATTGATCCTGACTCGACAAGCCCCATTTAAATGAGTATTAGCCTTATATTTCTAACCTTATTCATATCCAAGGCCTTTTGGTTGGTATTAGACATCAAATTTATGGGTAATACACTTTTCCCCCAAACATGGTTGAACTTGGTTTTTGGAGGGGGTGTTAGCCTTGGATTTTCGGACAAATTGATCCTGACTCGACGAGCCCCATTTAAATGAGTATTAGCCTTATATTTCTAATCATTTTCATATCCAAGACCTTTTGGTTGGTATTAGACTTCAAATTTATGGGTAATACACTTTTCCCCCAAACATGGTTGAACTTGGTTTTTGGACGGGGTGTTAGCCTTGGATTTTCGGACAAATTGATCCTGACTCGACAAGCCCAATTTAAATGAGTATTAGCCTTATATTTCTAACCTTATTCATATCCAAGGCCTTTTGGTTGGTATTAGACTTCAAATTTATGGGTAATACACTTTTCCCCCAAACATGGTTGAACTTGGTTTTTGGAGGGGGTGTTAGCCTTGGATTTTCGGACAAATTGATCCTGACTCGACGAGTCCCATTTAAATGAGTATTAGCCTTATATTTCTAACCTTATTCATATCCAAGACCTTTTCGTTGGTATTAGACTTCAAATTTATGGGTAATACACTTTTCCCCCAAACATGGTTGAACTTGGTTTTTGGAGGGGGTGTTAGCCTTGGATTTTCGGACAAATTGATCCTGACTCGACCAGCCCCATTCAAATGAGTATTAGCATTATATTTCTAACCTTATTCATATCCAAGGCCTTTTCATTGGTATTAGACTTCAAATTTATGGGTAATACACTTTTCCCCCAAACATGGTTGAACTTGGTTTTTGGAGGGGGTGTTAGCCTTGGATTTTCGGACAAATTGATCTTGACTCGACGAGCCCCATTTAAATGAGTATTAGCCTTATATTTCTAACCTTATTCATATCCAAGACCTTTTGGTTGGTATTAGACTTCAAATTTATGGGTAATACACTTTTCCCCCAAACATGGTTGAACTTGGTTTTTGGAGGGGGTGTTAGCCTTGGATTTTCGGACAAATTGATCCTGACTCGACAAGCCCCATTTAAATGAGTATTAGCCTTATATTTCTAACCTTATTCATATCCAAGGCCTTTTTGTTGGTATTAGACTTCAAATTTATGGGTAATACACTTTTCCCCCAAACATGGTTGAACTTGGTTTTTGGAGGGGGTGTTAGCCTTGGATTTTCGGACAAATTGATCTTGACTCGACGAGCCCCATTTAAATGAGTATTAGCCTTATATTTCTAACCTTATTCATATCCAAGACCTTTTCGTAGGTATTAGACTTCAAATTTATTGGTAATACACTTTTCCCCCAAACATGGTTGAACTTGGTCTTTGGAGGGGGTGTTAGCCTTGGATTTTCGGACAAATTGATCCTGACTCGACGAGCCCCATTTAAATGAGTATTAGCCTTATATTTCTAACCTTATTTATATCCAAGACCTTTTGGTTGGTATTAGATTTCAAAGTTATGGGTAATAGAATTTTCCCCCAAACATGGTTGAACTTGGTTTTTGGAGGGGGTGTTAGCCTTGGATTTTCGGACAAATTGATCCTGACTCGACAAGCCCCATTTAAGTGAGTATTAGCCTTATATTTCTAACCTTATTCATATCCAAGGCCTTTTGGTTGGTATTAGACTTCAAATTTATGGGTAATACACTTTTCCCCCAAACATGGTTGAACTTGGTTTTTGGAGGGGGTGTTAGCCTTGGATTTTCGGACAAATTGATCCTGACTCGACGAGCCCCATTTAAATGAGTATTAGCCTTATATTTCTAATCATTTTCATATCCAAGACCTTTTCGCTGGTATTAGACTTCAAATTTATGGGTAATATACTTTTCCCCCAAACATGGTTGAACTTGGTTTTTGGAGGGTGTGTTAGCCTTGGATTTTCAGACAAATTGATCCTGACTCGACGAGTCCCATTTAAATGAGTATTAGCCTTATATTTCTGACCTTATTCATATCCAAGATATTTTCATTGGTATTAGACTTCAAATTTATGGGTAATACAATTTTCCCCAAAACATGGTTGAACTTGGATTTTGGAGGGGGTGTTAGCCTTGGATTTTCGGACAAATTGATCCTGCCTCGACGAGACCTATTTTTAAATGAGTATTAGCCTTATATTTCTACCCTTATTCATATCCAAGACATTTTCGTTGGTATTAGACTTCAAATTTATGGGTAATACACTTTTCCCCCAAACATGGTTGAACTTGGTTTTTGGAGGGGGTGTTAGCCTTGGATTTTCGGACAAATTGATCCTGACTCGACGAGCCCCATTTAAATGAGTATTAGCCTTATATTTCTAACCTTATTCATATCCAAGACCTTTTCGTTGGTATTAGACTTCAAATTTATGGGTAATACACTTTTCCCCCAAACATGGTTGAACTTGGTTTTTGGAGGGGGTGTTAACCTTGGATTTTCGGACAAATTGATCCTGACTCGACGAGCCCCATTTAAATGAGTATTAGCCTTATATTTCTAACCATTTTCATATCCAAGATCTTTTGGTTGGTATTAGACTTCAAATTTATGGGTAATACAGTTTTCCCCAAACATGGTTGAACTTGGTTTTTTGAGGGGGTGTTAGCCTTGGATTTTCGGACAAATTGATCCTGACTCGACAAGCCCCATTTAAATGAGTATTAGCCTTATATTTCTAACATTATTCATATCCAAGACATTTTCGTTGGTATTAGACTTCAAATTTATGGGTAATACACTTTTCCCCCAAACATGGTTGAACTTGGTTTTTGGAGGGGGTGTTAGCCTTGGTTTTTCGGACAAATTGATCCTAACTTGACGAGCCCCATTTAAATGAGTATTAGCCTTATATTTCTAACCTTTTTCATATCCAAGATCTTTTGGTTGGTATTAGACTTCAAATTTATGGGTAATACAGTTTTCCCCAAACATGGTGTAACTTGGTTTTTTGAGGGGGTGTTAGCCTTGGATTTTCGGACAAATTGATCCTGACTCGACAAGCCCCATTTAAATGAGTATTAGCCTTATATTTCTAACCTTATTCATATCCAAGACCTTTTGGTTGGTATTAGACTTCAAATTTATGGGTAATACACTTTTCCCCCAAACATGGTTGAACTTGGTTTTTGGAGGGGGTGTTAGCCTTGGATTTTCGGACAAATTGATCCTGACTCGACGAGCCCCATTTAAATGAGTATTAGCCTTATATTTCTAATCATTTTCATATCCAAGACCTTTTGGTTGGTATTAGACTTCAAATTTATGGGTAATACACTTTTCCCCCAAACATGGTTGAACTTGGTTTTTGGAGGGGGTGTTAGCCTTGGATTTTCGGACAAATTGATCCTGACTCGACAAGCCCCATTTAAATGAGTATTAGCCTTATATTTCTAACCTTATTCATATCCAAGGCCTTTTGGTTGGTATTAGACTTCAAATTTATGGGTAATACACTTTTCCCCCAAACATGGTTGAACTTGGTTTTTGGAGGGGGTGTTAGCCTTGGATTTTCGGACAAATTGATCCTGACTCGACGAGCCCCATTTAAATGAGTATTAGCCTTATATTTCTAATCATTTTCATATCCAAGACCTTTTGGTTGGTATTAGACTTCAAATTTATGGGTAATACACTTTTCCCCCAAACATGGTTGAACTTGGTTTTTGGAGGGGGTGTTAGCCTTGGATTTTCGGACAAATTGATCTTGACTCGACAAGCCCCATTTAAATGAGTATTAGCCTTATATTTCTAACCTTATTCATATCCAAGGCCTTTTGGTTGGTATTAGACTTCAAATTTATGGGTAATACACTTTTCCCCCAAACATGGTTGAACTTGGTTTTTGGAGGGGGTGTTAGCCTTGGATTTTCGGACAAATTGATCCTGACTCGACGAGTCCCATTTAAATGAGTATTAGCCTTATATTTCTAACCTTATTCATATCCAAGACCTTTTCGTTGGTATTAGACTTCAAATTTATGGGTAATACACTTTTCCCCCAAACATGGTTGAACTTGGTTTTTGGAGGGGGTGTTAGCCTTGGATTTTCGGACAAATTGATCCTGACTCGACCAGCCCCATTTAAATGAGTATTAGCCATATATTTCTAACCTTATTCATATCCAAGGCCTTTTCATTGGTATTAGACTTCAAATTTATGGGTAATACACTTTTCCCCCAAACATGGTTGAACTTGGTTTTTGGAGGGGGTGTTAGCCTTGGATTTTCGGACAAATTGATCTTGACTCGACGAGCCCCATTTAAATGAGTATTAGCCTTATATTTCTAACCTTATTCATATCCAAGACCTTTTGGTTGGTATTAGACTTCAAATTTATGGGTAATACACTTTTCCCCCAAACATGGTTGAACTTGGTTTTTGGAGGGGGTGTTAGCCTTGGATTTTCGGACAAATTGATCCTGACTCGACAAGCCCCATTTAAATGAGTATTAGCCTTATATTTCTAACCTTATTCATATTCAAGGCCTTTTTGTTGGTATTAGACTTCAAATTTATGGGTAATACACTTTTCCCCCAAACATGGTTGAACTTGGTTTTTGGAAGGGGTGTTAGCCTTGGATTTTCGGACAAATTGATCTTGACTCGACGAGCCCCATTTAAATGAGTATTAGCCTTATATTTCTAACCTTATTCATATCCAAGACCTTTTCGTAGGTATTAGACTTCAAATTTATTGGTAATACACTTTTCCCCCAAACATGGTTGAACTTGGTTTTTGGAGGGGGTGTTAGCCTTGGATTTTCGGACAAATTGATCCTGACTCGACAAGCCCCATTTAAATGAGTATTAGCCTTATATTTCTAACCTTATTCATATCCAAGGCCTTTTGGTTGGTATTAGACTTCAAATTTATGGGTAATACACTTTTCCCCCAAACATGGTTGAACTTGGTTTTTGGAGGGGGTGTTAGCCTTGGATTTTCGGACAAATTGATCCTGACTCGACGAGCCCCATTTAAATGAGTATTAGCCTTATATTTCTAATCATTTTCATATCCAAGACCTTTTGGTTGGTATTAGACTTCAAATTTATGGGTAATACACTTTTCCCCCAAACATGGTTGAACTTGGTTTTTGGAGGGGGTGTTAGCCTTGGATTTTCGGACAAATTGATCTTGACTCGACAAGCCCCATTTAAATGAGTATTAGCCTTATATTTCTAACCTTATTCATATCCAAGGCCTTTTGGTTGGTATTAGACTTCAAATTTATGGGTAATACACTTTTCCCCCAAACATGGTTGAACTTGGTTTTTGGAGGGGGTGTTAGCCTTGGATTTTCGGACAAATTGATCCTGACTCGACGAGTCCCATTTAAATGAGTATTAGCCTTATATTTCTAACCTTATTCATATCCAAGACCTTTTCGTTGGTATTAGACTTCAAATTTATGGGTAATACACTTTTCCCCCAAACATGGTTGAACTTGGTTTTTGGAGGGGGTGTTAGCCTTGGATTTTCGGACAAATTGATCCTGACTCGACCAGCCCCATTTAAATGAGTATTAGCCATATATTTCTAACCTTATTCATATCCAAGGCCTTTTCATTGGTATTAGACTTCAAATTTATGGGTAATACACTTTTCCCCCAAACATGGTTGAACTTGGTTTTTGGAGGGGGTGTTAGCCTTGGATTTTCGGACAAATTGATCTTGACTCGACGAGCCCCATTTAAATGAGTATTAGCCTTATATTTCTAACCTTATTCATATCCAAGACCTTTTGGTTGGTATTAGACTTCAAATTTATGGGTAATACACTTTTCCCCCAAACATGGTTGAACTTGGTTTTTGGAGGGGGTGTTAGCCTTGGATTTTCGGACAAATTGATCCTGACTCGACAAGCCCCATTTAAATGAGTATTAGCCTTATATTTCTAACCTTATTCATATTCAAGGCCTTTTTGTTGGTATTAGACTTCAAATTTATGGGTAATACACTTTTCCCCCAAACATGGTTGAACTTGGTTTTTGGAAGGGGTGTTAGCCTTGGATTTTCGGACAAATTGATCTTGACTCGACGAGCCCCATTTAAATGAGTATTAGCCTTATATTTCTAACCTTATTCATATCCAAGACCTTTTCGTAGGTATTAGACTTCAAATTTATTGGTAATACACTTTTCCCCCAAACATGGTTGAACTTGGTCTTTGGAGGGGGTGTTAGCCTTGGATTTTCGGACAAATTGATCCTGACTCGACGAGCCCCATTTAAATGAGTATTAGCCTTATATTTCTAACCTTATTTATATCCAAGACCTTTTGGTTGGTATTAGATTTCAAAGTTATGGGTAATAGAATTTTCCCCCAAACATGGTTGAACTTGGTTTTTGGAGGGGGTGTTAGCCTTGGATTTTCGGACAAATTGATCCTGACTCGACAAGCCCCATTTAAATGAGTATTAGCCTTATATTTCTAACCTTATTCATATCCAAGGCCTTTTGGTTGGTATTAGACTTCAAATTTATGGGTAATACACTTTTCCCCCAAACATGGTTGAACTTGGTTTTTGGAGGGGGTGTTAGCCTTGGATTTTCGGACAAATTGATCCTGACTCGACGAGCCCCATTTAAATGAGTATTAGCCTTATATTTCTAATCATTTTCATATCCAAGACCTTTTCGCTGGTATTAGACTTCAAATTTATGGGTAATACACTTTTCCCCCAAACATGGTTGAACTTGGTTTTTGGAGGGGGTGTTAGCCTTGGATTTTCAGACAAATTGATCCTGACTCGACGAGTCCCATTTAAATGAGTATTAGCCTTATATTTCTGACCTTATTCATATCCAAGACATTTTCATTGGTATTAGACTTCAAATTTATGGGTAATACAATTTTCCCCAAAACATGGTTGAACTTGGTTTTTGGAGGGGGTGTTAGCCTTGGATTTTCGGACAAATTGATCCTGCCTCGACGAGACCTATTTTTAAATGAGTATTAGCCTTATATTTCTACCCTTATTCATATCCAAGACATTTTCGTTGGTATTAGACTTCAAATTTATGGGTAATACACTTTTCCCCCAAACATGGTTGAACTTGGTTTTTGGAGGGGGTGTTAGCCTTGGATTTTCGGACAAATTGATCCTGACTCGACGAGCCCCATTTAAATGAGTATTAGCCTTATATTTCTAACCTTATTCATATCCAAGACCTTTTCGTTGGTATTAGACTTCAAATTTATGGGTAATACACTTTTCCCCCAAACATGGTTGAACTTGGTTTTTGGAGGGGGTGTTAGCCTTGGATTTTCGGACAAAATGAACCTGACTCGACGAGCCCCATTTAAATGAGTATTAGCCTTATATTTCTAACCATTTTCATATCCAAGATCTTTTGGTTGGTATTAGACTTCAAATTTATGGGTAATACAGTTTTCCCCAAACATGGTTGAACTTGGTTTTTTGAGGGGGTGTTAGCCTTGGATTTTCGGACAAATTGATCCTGACTCGACAAGCCCCATTTAAATGAGTATTAGCCTTATATTTCTAACATTATTCATATCCAAGACCTTTTCGTTGGTATTAGACTTCAAATTTATGGGTAATACACTTTTCCCCCAAACATGGTTGAACTTGGTTTTTGGATGGGGTGTTAGCCTTGGTTTTTCGGACAAATTGATCCTAACTAGACGAGCCCCATTTAAATGAGTATTAGCCTTATATTTCTAACCTTTTTCATATCCAAGATCTTTTGGTTGGTATTAGACTTCAAATTCATGGGTAATACAGTTTTCCCCAAACATGGTGTAACTTGGTTTTTTGAGGGGGTGTTAGCCTTGGATTTTCGGACAAATTGATCCTAACTCGACAAGCCCCATTTAAATGAGTATTAGCCTTATATTTCTAACCTTATTCATATCCAAGACCTTTTGGTTGGTATTAGACTTCAAATTTATGGGTCATACACTTTTCCCCCAAACATGGTTGAACTTGGTTTTTGGAGGGGGTGTTAGCCTTGGATTTTCGGACAAATTGATCCTGACTCGACGAGCCCCATTTAAATGAGTATTAGCCTTATATTTCTAATCATTTTCATATCCAAGACCTTTTGGTTGGTATTAGACTTCAAATTTATGGGTAATACACTTTTCCCCCAAACATGGTTGAACTTGGTTTTTGGAGGGGGTGTTAGCCTTGGATTTTCGGACAAATTGATCCTGACTCGACAAGCCCCATTTAAATGAGTATTAGCCTTATATTTCTAACCTTATTCATATCCAAGGCCTTTTGGTTGGTATTAGACTTCAAATTTATGGGTAATACACTTTTCCCCCAAACATGGTTGAACTTGGTTTTTGGAGGGGGTGTTAGCCTTGGATTTTCGGACAAATTGATCCTGCCTCGACGAGACCTATTTTTAAATGAGTATTAGCCTTATATTTCTAACCTTATTCATATCCAAGACATTTTCGTTGGTATTTGACTTCAAATTTATGGGTAATACACTTTTCCCCCAAACATGGTTGAACTTGGTTTTTGGAGGGGGTGTTAGCCTTGGATTTTCGGACAAATTGATCCTGACTCGACGAGCCCCATTTAAATGAGTATTAGCCTTATATTTCTAACCTTATTCATATCCAAGACCTTTTCGTTGGTATTAGACTTCAAATTTATGGGTAATACACTTTTCCCCCAAACATGGTTGAACTTGGTTTTTGGAGGGGGTGTTAGCCTTGGATTTTCGGACAAATTGATCCTCACTCGAGGAGCCCCATTTAAATGAGTATTAGCCTTATATTTCTAACCTTTTTCATATCCAAGATCTTTTGGTTGGTATTAGACTTCAAATTTATGGGTAATACAGTTTTCCCCAAATATGGTTGAACTTGGTTTTTTGAGGGGGTGTTAGCCTTGGATTTTCGGACAAATTGATCCTGACTCGACAAGCCCCATTTAAATGAGTATTAGCCTTATATTTCTATCCTTATTCATATCCAAGACCTTTTCGTTGGTATTAGACTTCAAATTTATGGGTAATACACTTTTCCCCCAAACATGGTTGAACTTGGTTTTTGGAGGGGGTGTTAGCCTTGGATTTTCGGACAAATTGATCCTGACTCGACAAGCCCCATTTAAATGAGTATTAGCCTTATATTTCTAACCTTATTCATATCCAAGGCCTTTTGGTTGGTATTAGACTTCAAATTTATGGGTAATACACTTTTCCCCCAAACATGGTTGAACTTGGTTTTTGGAGGGGGTGTTAGCCTTGGATTTTCGGACAAATTGATCCTGACTCGACAAGCCCCATTTAAATGAGTATTAGCCTTATATTTCTAACCTTATTCATATCCAAGGCCTTTTTGTTGGTATTAGACTTCAAATTTATGGGTAATACACTTTTCCCCCAAACATGGTTGAACTTGGTTTTTGGAGGGGGTGTTAGCCTTGGATTTTCGGACAAATTGATCCTGACTCGACAAGCCCCATTTAAATGAGTATTAGCCTTATATTTCTAACCTTATTCATATCCAAGGCCTTTTTGTTGGTATTAGACTTCAAATTTATGGGTAATACACTTTTCCCCCAAACATGGTTGAACTTGGTTTTTGGAGGGGGTGTTAGCCTTGGATTTTCGGACAAATTGATCCTGACTCGACGAGCCCCATTTAAATGAGTATTAGCCTTATATTTCTAACCTTATTCATATCCAAGACCTTTTCGTTGGTATTAGACTTCAAATTTATGGGTAATACACTTTTCCCCCAAACATGGTTGAACTTGGTTTTTGGAGGGGGTGTTAGCCTTGGATTTTCGGACAAATTGATCCTCACTCGAGGAGCCCCATTTAAATGAGTATTAGCCTTATATTTCTAACCTTTTTCATATCCAAGATCTTTTGGTTGGTATTAGACTTCAAATTTATGGGTAATACAGTTTTCCCCAAATATGGTTGAACTTGGTTTTTTGAGGGGGTGTTAGCCTTGGATTTTCGGACAAATTGATCCTGACTCGACAAGCCCCATTTAAATGAGTATTAGCCTTATATTTCTATCCTTATTCATATCCAAGACCTTTTCGTTGGTATTAGACTTCAAATTTATGGGTAATACACTTTTCCCCCAAACATGGTTGAACTTGGTTTTTGGAGGGGGTGTTAGCCTTGGATTTTCGGACAAATTGATCCTGACTCGACAAGCCCCATTTAAATGAGTATTAGCCTTATATTTCTAACCTTATTCATATCCAAGGCCTTTTGGTTGGTATTAGACTTCAAATTTATGGGTAATACACTTTTCCCCCAAACATGGTTGAACTTGGTTTTTGGAGGGGGTGTTAGCCTTGGATTTTCGGACAAATTGATCCTGCCTCGACGAGACCTATTTTTAAATGAGTATTAGCCTTATATTTCTAACCTTATTCATATCCAAGACTTTTTCGTTGGTATTTGACTTCAAATTTATGGGTAATACACTTTTCCCCCAAACATGGTTGAACTTGGTTTTTGGAGGGGGTGTTAGCCTTGGATTTTCGGACAAATTGATCCTGACTCGACGAGCCCCATTTAAATGAGTATTAGCCTTATATTTCTAACCTTATTCATATCCAAGACCTTTTCGTTGGTATTAGACTTCAAATTTATGGGTAATACACTTTTCCCCCAAACATGGTTGAACTTGGTTTTTGGAGGGGGTGTTAGCCTTGGATTTTCGGACAAATTGATCCTCACTCGAGGAGCCCCATTTAAATGAGTATTAGCCTTATATTTCTAACCTTTTTCATATCCAAGATCTTTTGGTTGGTATTAGACTTCAAATTTATGGGTAATACAGTTTTCCCCAAATATGGTTGAACTTGGTTTTTTGAGGGGGTGTTAGCCTTGGATTTTCGGACAAATTGATCCTGACTCGACAAGCCCCATTTAAATGAGTATTAGCCTTATATTTCTATCCTTATTCATATCCAAGACCTTTTCGTTGGTATTAGACTTCAAATTTATGGGTAATACACTTTTCCCCCAAACATGGTTGAACTTGGTTTTTGGAGGGGGTGTTAGCCTTGGATTTTCGGACAAATTGATCCTGACTCGACAAGCCCCATTTAAATGAGTATTAGCCTTATATTTCTAACCTTATTCATATCCAAGGCCTTTTGGTTGGTATTAGACTTCAAATTTATGGGTAATACACTTTTCCCCCAAACATGGTTGAACTTGGTTTTTGGAGGGGGTGTTAGCCTTGGATTTTCGGACAAATTGATCCTGACTCGACAAGCCCCATTTAAATGAGTATTAGCCTTATATTTCTAACCTTATTCATATCCAAGGCCTTTTTGTTGGTATTAGACTTCAAATTTATGGGTAATACACTTTTCCCCCAAACATGGTTGAACTTGGTTTTTGGAGGGGGTGTTAGCCTTGGATTTTCGGACAAATTGATCCTGACTCGACAAGCCCCATTTAAATGAGTATTAGCCTTATATTTCTAACCTTATTCATATCCAAGGCCTTTTTGTTGGTATTAGACTTCAAATTTATGGGTAATACACTTTTCCCCCAAACATGGTTGAACTTGGTTTTTGGAGGGGGTGTTAGCCTTGGATTTTCGGACAAATTGATCCTGACTCGACGAGCCCCATTTAAATGAGTATTAGCCTTATATTTCTAACCTTATTCATATCCAAGACCTTTTCGTTGGTATTAGACTTCAAATTTATGGGTAATACACTTTTCCCCCAAACATGGTTGAACTTGGTTTTTGGAGGGGGTGTTAGCCTTGGATTTTCGGACAAATTGATCCTCACTCGAGGAGCCCCATTTAAATGAGTATTAGCCTTATATTTCTAACCTTTTTCATATCCAAGATCTTTTGGTTGGTATTAGACTTCAAATTTATGGGTAATACAGTTTTCCCCAAATATGGTTGAACTTGGTTTTTTGAGGGGGTGTTAGCCTTGGATTTTCGGACAAATTGATCCTGACTCGACAAGCCCCATTTAAATGAGTATTAGCCTTATATTTCTATCCTTATTCATATCCAAGACCTTTTCGTTGGTATTAGACTTCAAATTTATGGGTAATACACTTTTCCCCCAAACATGGTTGAACTTGGTTTTTGGAGGGGGTGTTAGCCTTGGATTTTCGGACAAATTGATCCTGACTCGACAAGCCCCATTTAAATGAGTATTAGCCTTATATTTCTAACCTTATTCATATCCAAGGCCTTTTTGTTGGTATTAGACTTCAAATTTATGGGTAATACACTTTTCCCCCAAACATGGTTGAACTTGGTTTTTGGAGGGGGTGTTAGCCTTGGATTTTCGGACAAATTGATCCTGACTCGACAAGCCCCATTTAAATGAGTATTAGCCTTATATTTCTAACCTTATTCATATCCAAGGCCTTTTTGTTGGTATTAGACTTCAAATTTATGGGTAATACACTTTTCCCCCAAACATGGTTGAACTTGGTTTTTGGAGGGGGTGTTAGCCTTGGATTTTCGGACAAATTGATCTTGACTCGACGAGCCCCATTTAAATGAGTATTAGCCTTATATTTCTAACCTTATTCATATCCAAGACCTTTTCGTAGGTATTAGACTTCAAATTTATTGGTAATACACTTTTCCCCCAAACATGGTTGAACTTGGTCTTTGGAGGGGGTGTTAGCCTTGGATTTTCGGACAAATTGATCCTGACTCGACGAGCCCCATTTAAATGAGTATTAGCCTTATATTTCTAACCTTATTTATATCCAAGACCTTTTGGTTGGTATTAGACTTCAAAGTTATGGGTAATAGAATTTTCCCCCAAACATGGTTGAACTTGGTTTTTGGAGGGGGTGTTAGCCTTGGATTTTCGGACAAATTGATCCTGACTCGACAAGCCCCATTTAAATGAGTATTAGCCTTATATTTCTAACCTTATTCATATCCAAGGCCTTTTGGTTGGTATTAGACTTCAAATTTATGGGTAATACACTTTTCCCCCAAACATGGTTGAACTTGGTTTTTGGAGGGGGTGTTAGCCTTGGATTTTCGGACAAATTGATCCTGACTCGACGAGGCCCATTTAAATGAGTATTAGCCTTATATTTCTAATCATTTTCATATCCAAGACCTTTTCGCTGGTATTAGACTTCAAATTTATGGGTAATACACTTTTCCCCCAAACATGGTTGAACTTGGTTTTTGGAGGGGGTGTTAGCCTTGGATTTTCAGACAAATTGATCCTGACTCGACGAGTCCCATTTAAATGAGTATTAGCCTTATATTTCTGACCTTATTCATATCCAAGACATTTTCATTGGTATTAGACTTCAAATTTATGGGTAATACAATTTTCCCCAAAACATGGTTGAACTTGGTTTTTGGAGGGGGTGTTAGCCTTGGATTTTCGGACAAATTGATCCTGCCTCGACGAGACCTATTTTTAAATGAGTATTAGCCTTATATTTCTACCCTTATTCATATCCAAGACATTTTCGTTGGTATTAGACTTCAAATTTATGGGTAATACACTTTTCCCCCAAACATGGTTGAACTTGGTTTTTGGAGGGGGTGTTAGCCTTGGATTTTCGGACAAATTGATCCTGACTCGACGAGCCCCATTTAAATGAGTATTAGCCTTATATTTCTAACCTTATTCATATCCAAGACCTTTTCGTTGGTATTAGACTTCAAATTTATGGGTAATACACTTTTCCCCCAAACATGGTTGAACTTGGTTTTTGGAGGGGGTGTTAGCCTTGGATTTTCGGACAAATTGATCCTGACTCGACGAGCCCCATTTAAATGAGTATTAGCCTTATATTTCTAACCATTTTCATATCCAAGATCTTTTGGTTGGTATTAGATTTCAAATTTATGGGTAATACAGTTTTCCCCAAACATGGTTGAACTTGGTTTTTTGAGGGGGTGTTAGCCTTGGATTTTCGGACAAATTGATCCTGACTCGACAAGCCCCATTTAAATGAGTATTAGCCTTATATTTCTAACATTATTCATATCCAAGACCTTTTCGTTGGTATTAGACTTCAAATTTATGGGTAATACACTTTTCCCCCAAACATGGTTGAACTTGGTTTTTGGAGGGGGTGTTAGCATTGGTTTTTCGGACAAATTGATCCTAACTCGACGAGCCCCATTTAAATGAGTATTAGCCTTATATTTCTAACCTTTTTCATATCCAAGATCTTTTGGTTGGTATTAGACTTCAAATTTATGGGTAATACAGTTTTCCCCAAACATGGTGTAACTTTGTTTTTTGAGGGGGTGTTAGCCTTGAATTTTCGGACAAATTGATCCTGACTCGACAAGCCCCATTTAAATGAGTATTAGCCTTATATTTCTAACCTTATTCATATCCAAGACCTTTTGGTTGGTATTAGACTTCAAATTTATGGGTAATACACTTTTCCCCCAAACATGGTTGAACTTGGTTTTTGGAGGGGGTGTTAGCCTTGGATTTTCGGACAAATTGATCCTGACTCGACGAGCCCCATTTAAATGAGTATTAGCCTTATATTTCTAATCATTTTCATATCCAAGACCTTTTGGTTGGTATTAGACTTCAAATTTATTGGTAATACACTTTTCCCCCAAACATGGTTGAACTTGGTTTTTGGAGGGGGTGTTAGCCTTGGATTTTCGGACAAATTGATCCTGACTCGACAAGCCCCATTTAAATGAGTATTAGCCTTATATTTCTAACCTTATTCATATCCAAGGCCTTTTGGTTGGTATTAGACTTCAAATTTATGGGTAATACACTTTTCCCCCAAACATGGTTGAACTTGGTTTTTGGAGGGGGTGTTAGCCTTGGATTTTCGGACAAATTGATCCTGCCTCGACGAGACCTATTTTTAAATGAGTATTAGCCTTATATTTCTAACCTTATTCATATCCAAGACATTTTCGTTGGTATTTGACTTCAAATTTATGGGTAATACACTTTTCCCCCAAACATGGTTGAACTTGGTTTTTGGAGGGGGTGTTAGCCTTGGATTTTCGGACAAATTGATCCTGACTCGACGAGCCCCATTTAAATGAGTATTAGCCTTATATTTCTAACCTTATTCATATCCAAGACCTTTTCGTTGGTATTAGACTTCAAATTTATGGGTAATACACTTTTCCCCCAAACATGGTTGAACTTGGTTTTTGGAGGGGGTGTTAGCCTTGGATTTTCGGACAAATTGATCCTAACTCGAGGAGCCCCATTTAAATGAGTATTAGCCTTATATTTCTAACCTTTTTCATATCCAAGATCTTTTGGTTGGTATTAGACTTCAAATTTATGGGTAATACAGTTTTCCCCAAATATGGTTGAACTTGGTTTTTTGAGGGGGTGTTAGCCTTGGATTTTCGGACAAATTGATCCTGACTCGACAAGCCCCATTTAAATGAGTATTAGCCTTATATTTCTATCCTTATTCATATCCAAGACCTTTTCGTTGGTATTAGACTTCAAATTTATGGGTAATACACTTTTCCCCCAAACATGGTTGAATTTGGTTTTTGGAGGGGGTGTTAGCCTTGGATTTTCGGACAAATTGATCCTGACTCGACAAGCCCCATTTAAATGAGTATTAGACTTATATTTCTAACCTTATTCATATCCAAGACCTTTTGGTTGGTATTAGACTTCAAATTTATGGGTAATACAATTTTCCCCCAAACATGGTTGAACTTGGTTTTTGGAGGGGGTGTTAGCCTTGGATTTTCGGACAAATTGATCCTGCCTCGACGAGACCTATTTTTAAATGAGTATTAGCCTTATGTTTCTAACCTTATTCATATCCAAGACCTTTTCGTTGGTGTTAGACTTCAAATTTATGGGTGATACACTTTTCCCCCAAACATGGTTGAACTTGGTTTTTGGAGGGGGTGTTAGCCTTGGATTTTCGGACAAATTGATCCTGCCTCGACGAGACCTATTTTTAAATGAGTATTAGCCTTATATTTCTAACCTTATTCATATCCAAGACCTTTTCGTTGGTGTTAGACTTCAAATTTATGGGTGATACACTTTTCCCCCAAACATGGTTGAACTTGGTTTTTGGAGGGGGTGTTAGCCTTGGTTTTTCGGACAAATTGATCCTAACTCGACGAGACCTATTTAAATGAGTATTAGCCTTATATTTCTAACCTTTTTCATATCCAAGACCTTTTCGCTGGTATTAGACTTCAAATTTATGGGTAATACACTTTTCCCCCAAACATGGTTGAACTTGGTTTTTGGAGGGGGTGTTAGCCTTGGATTTTCGGACAAATTGATCCTGACTCGAAGAGTCCCATTTAAATGAGTATTAGCCTTATATATCTAACCTTATTCATATCCAAGACCTTTTCGTTGGTATTAGACTTCAAATTTATGGGTAATACAATTTTCCCCCAAACATGGTTGAACTTGGTTTTGGAGGGGGTGTTAGCCTTGGATTTTCGGACAAATTGATCCTGCCTCGACGAGACCTATTTTTAAATGAGTATTAGCCTTATATTTCTAACCTTATTCATATCCAAGACCTTTTCATTGGTATTAGACTTCAAATTTATGGGTAATACACTTTTCCCCCAAACATGGTTGAACTTGGTTTTTGGAGGGGGTGTTAGCCTTGGATTTTCGGACAAATTGATCCTAACTCGACGAGCCCCATTTAAATGAGTATTAGCCTTATATTTCTAACCTTTTTCATATCCAAGATCTTTTGGTTGGTATTAGACTTCAAATTTATGGGTAATACAGTTTTCCCCAAACATGGTTGAACTTGGTTTTTTGAAGGGGTGTTAGCCTTGGATTTTCGGACAAATTGATCCTGACTCGACAAGCCCCATTTAAATGAGTATTAGACTTATATTTCTAACCTTATTCATATCCAAGACCTTTTGGTTGGTATTAGACTTCAAATTTATGGGTAATACAATTTTCCCCCAAACATGGTTGAACTTGGTTTTTGGAGGGGGTGTTAGCCTTGGATTTTCGGACAAATTGATCCTGCCTCGACGAGACCTATTTTTAAATGAGTATTAGCCTTATATTTCTAACCTTATTCATATCCAAGACATTTTCGTTGGTATTTGACTTCAAATTTATGGGTAATACACTTTTCCCCCAAACATGGTTGAACTTGGTTTTTGGAGGGGGTGTTAGCCTTGGATTTTCGGACAAATTGATCCTGACTCGACGAGTCCCATTTAAATGAGTATTAGCCTTATATTTCTAACCTTATTCATATCCAAGACCTTTTCGTTGGTATTAGACTTCAAATTTATGGGTAATACAGTTTTCCCCAAACATGGTTGAACTTGGTTTTTTGAGGGGGTGTTAGCCTTGGATTTTCGGACAAATTGATCCTGACTCGACAAGCCCCATTTAAATGAGTATTAGCCTTATATTTCTAACCTTATTCATATCCAAGGCCTTTTGGTTGGTATTAGACTTCAAATTTATGGGTAATACACTTTTCCCCCAAACATGGTTGAACTTGGTTTTTGGAGGGGGTGTTAGCCTTGGATTTTCGGACAAATTGATCCTGCCTCGACGAGACCTATTTTTAAATGAGTATTAGCCTTATATTTCTAACCTTATTCATATCCAAGACATTTTCGTTGGTATTTGACTTCAAATTTATGGGTAATACACTTTTCCCCCAAACATGGTTGAACTTGGTTTTTGGAGGGGGTGTTAGCCTTGGATTTTCGGACAAATTGATCCTGACTCGACGAGCCCCATTTAAATGAGTATTAGCCTTATATTTCTAACCTTATTCATATCCAAGACCTTTTCGTTGGTATTAGACTTCAAATTTATGGGTAATACACTTTTCCCCCAAACATGGTTGAACTTGGTTTTTGGAGGGGGTGTTAGCCTTGGATTTTCGGACAAATTGATCCTAACTCGAGGAGCCCCATTTAAATGAGTATTAGCCTTATATTTCTAACCTTTTTCATATCCAAGATCTTTTGGTTGGTATTAGACTTCAAATTTATGGGTAATACAGTTTTCCCCAAACATGGTTGAACTTGGTTTTTTGAGGGGGTGTTAGCCTTGGATTTTCGGACAAATTGATCCTGACTCGACAAGCCTCATTTAAATGAGTATTAGCCTTATATTTCTAACCTTATTCATATCCAAGTCCTTTTCGTTGGTATTAGACTTCAAATTTATGGGTAATACACTTTTCCCCCAAACATGGTTGAACTTGGTTTTTGGAGGGGGTGTTAGCCTTGGATTTTCGGACAAATTGATCCTGACTCGACAAGCCCCATTTAAATGAGTATTAGACTTATATTTCTAACCTTATTCATATCCAAGACCTTTTCGTTGGTATTAGACTTCAAATTTATGGGTAATACACTTTTCCCCCAAACATGGTTGAACTTGGTTTTTGGAGGGGGTGTTAGCCTTGGATTTTCGGACAAATTGATCCTTACTCGACGAGCCCCATTTAAATGAGTATTAGCCTTATATTTCTAACCTTATTCATATCCAAGACCTTTTCGTAGGTATTAGACTTCAAATTTATGGGTGATACACTTTTCCCCCAAACATGGTTGAACTTGGTCTTTGGAGGGGGTGTTAGCCTTGGATTTTCGGACAAATTGATCCTGACTCGACAAGCCCCATTTAAATGAGTATTAGCCTTATATTTCTAACCTTATTTATATCCAAGACCTTTTGGTTGGTATTAGACTTCAAAGTTATGGGTAATAGAATTTTCCCCCAAACATGGTTGAACTTGGTTTTTGGAGGGGGTGTTAGCCTTGGATTTTTGGACAAATTGATCCTGACTCGACAAGCCCCATTTAAATGAGTATTAGCCTTATATTTCTAACCTTATTCATATCCAAGGCCTTTTGGTTGGTATTAGACTTCAAATTTATGGGTAATACACTTTTCCCCCAAACATGGTTGAACTTGGTTTTTGGAGGGGGTGTTAGACTTGGATTTTCGGACAAATTGATCCTGACTCGACGAGCCCCATTTAAATGAGTATTAGCCTTATATTTCTAATCATTTTCATATCCAAGACCTTTTCGCTGGTATTAGACTTCAAATTTATGGGTAATACACTTTTCCCCCAAACATGGTTGAACTTGGTTTTTGGAGGGGGTGTTAGCCTTGGATTTTCAGACAAATTGATCCTGACTCGACGAGTCCCATTTAAATGAGTATTAGCCTTATATTTCTAACCTTATTCATATCCAAGACATTTTCATTGGTATTAGACTTCAAATTTATGGGTAATACAATTTTCCCCAAAACATGGTTGAACTTGGTTTTTGGAGGGGGTGTTAGCCTTGGATTTTCGGACAAATTGATCCTGCCTCGACGAGACCTATTTTTAAATGAGTATTAGCCTTATATTTCTACCCTTATTCATATCCAAGACATTTTCGTTGGTATTAGACTTCAAATTTATGGGTAATACACTTTTCCCCCAAACATGGTTGAACTTGGTTTTTGGAGGGGGTGTTAGCCTTGGATTTTCGGACAAATTGATCCTGACTCGACGAGCCCCATTTAAATGAGTATTAGCCTTATATTTCTAACCTTATTCATATCCAAGTCCTTTTCGTTGGTATTAGACTTCAAATTTATGGGTAATACACTTTTCCCCCAAACATGGTTGAACTTGGTTTTTGGAGGGGGTGTTAGCCTTGGATTTTCGGACAAATTGATCCTGACTCGACAAGCCCCATTTAAATGAGTATTAGACTTATATTTCTAACCTTATTCATATCCAAGACCTTTTGGTTGGTATTAGACTTCAAATTTATGGGTAATACAATTTTCCCCCAAACATGGTTGAACTTGGTTTTTGGAGGGGGTGTTAGCCTTGGATTTTTGGACAAATTGATCCTGACTCGACAAGCCCCATTTAAATGAGTATTAGCCTTATATTTCTAACCTTATTCATATCCAAGGCCTTTTGGTTGGTATTAGACTTCAAATTTATGGGTAATACACTTTTCCCCCAAACATGGTTGAACTTGGTTTTTGGAGGGGGTGTTAGCCTTGGATTTTCGGACAAATTGATCCTGACTCGACAAGCCTCATTTAAATGAGTATTAGCCTTATTTTTCTAACCTTATTCATATCCAAGTCCTTTTCGTTGGTATTAGACTTCAAATTTATGGGTAATACACTTTTCCCCCAAACATGGTTGAACTTGGTTTTTTGAGGGGGTGTTAGCCTTGGATTTTCGGACAAATTGATCCTGACTCGACAAGCCCCATTTAAATGAGTATTAGCCTTATATTTCTAACCTTATTCATATCCAAGACCTTTTGGTTGGTATTAGACTTCAAATTTATGGGTAATACACTTTTCCCCCAAACATGGTTGAACTTGGTTTTTGGAGGGGGTGTTAGCCTTGGATTTTCGGACAAATTGATCCTGACTCGACGAGCCCCATTTAAATGAGTATTAGCCTTATATTTCTAATCATTTTCATATCCAAGACCTTTTGGTTGGTATTAGACTTCAAATTTATGGGTAATACACTTTTCCCCCAAACATGGTTGAACTTGGTTTTTGGAGGGGGTGTTAGCCTTGGATTTTCGGACAAATTGATCCTGACTCGACAAGCCCCATTTAAATGAGTATTAGCCTTATATTTCTAACCTTATTCATATCCAAGGCCTTTTGGTTGGTATTAGACTTCAAATTTATGGGTAATACACTTTTCCCCCAAAAATGGTTGAACTTGGTTTTTGGAGGGGGTGTTAGCCTTGGATTTTCGGACAAATTGATCCTGCCTCGACGAGACCTATTTTTAAATGAGTATTAGCCTTATATTTCTAACCTTATTCATATCCAAGACATTTTCGTTGGTATTTGACTTCAAATTTATGGGTAATACACTTTTCCCCCAAACATGGTTGAACTTGGTTTTTGGAGGGGGTGTTAGCCTTGGATTTTCGGACAAATTGATCCTGACTCGACGAGTCCCATTTAAATGAGTATTAGCCTTATATTTCTAACCTTATTCATTTCCAAGACCTTTTCGTTGGTATTAGACTTCAAATTTATGGGTAATACAGTTTTCCCCAAACATGGTTGAACTTGGTTTTTTGAGGGGGTGTTAGCCTTGGATTTTCGGACAAATTGATCCTGACTCGACAAGCCCCATTTAAATGAGTATTAGCCTTATATTTCTAACCTTATTCATATCCTAGGCCTTTTGGTTGGTATTAGACTTCAAATTTATGGGTAATACACTTTTCCCCCAAACATGGTTGAACTTGGTTTTTGGAGGGGGTGTTAGCCTTGGATTTTCGGACAAATTGATCCTGCCTTGACGAGACCTATTTTTAAATGAGTATTAGCCTTATATTTCTAACCTTATTCATATCCAAGACATTTTCGTTGGTATTTGACTTCAAATTTATGGGTAATACACTTTTCCCCCAAACATGGTTGAACTTGGTTTTTGGAGGGGGTGTTAGCCTTGGATTTTCGGACAAATTGATCCTGACTCGACGAGCCCCATTTAAATGAGTATTAGCCTTATATTTCTAACCTTATTCATATCCAAGACCTTTTCGTTGGTATTAGACTTCAAATTTATGGGTAATACACTTTTCCCCCAAACATGGTTGAACTTGGTTTTTGGAGGGGGTGTTAGCCTTGGATTTTCGGACAAATTGATCCTAACTCGAGGAGCCCCATTTAAATGAGTATTAGCCTTATATTTCTAACCTTTTTCATATCCAATATCTTTTGGTTTGTATTAGACTTCAAATTTATGGGTAATACAGTTTTCCCCAAATATGGTTGAACTTGGTTTTTTGAGGGGGTGTTAGCCTTGGATTTTCGGACAAATTGATCCTGACTCGACAAGCCCCATTTAAATGAGTATTAGCCTTATATTTCTAACCTTATTCATATCCAAGACCTTTTCGTTGGTATTAGACTTCAAATTTATGGGTAATACACTTTTCCCCCAAACATGGTTGAACTTGGTTTTTGGAGGGGGTGTTAGCCTTGGATTTTCGGACAAATTGATCCTGACTCGACAAGCCCCATTTAAATGAGTATTAGACTTATATTTCTAACCTTATTCATATCCAAGACCTTTTGGTTGGTATTAGACTTCAAATTTATGGGTAATACAATTTTCCCCCAAACATGGTTGAACTTGGTTTTTGGAGCGGGTGTTAGCCTTGGATTTTCGGACAAATTGATCCTGCCTCGACGAGACCTATTTTTAAAAGAGTATTAGCCTTATATTTCTAACCTTATTCATATCCAAGACATTTTCGTTGGTATTTGACTTCAAATTTATGGGTAATACACTTTTCCCCCAAACATGGTTGAACTTGGTTTTTGGAGGGGGTGTTAGCCTTGGATTTTCGGACAAATTGATCCTGACTCGACGAGCCCCATTTAAATGAGTATTAGCCTTATATTTCTAACCTTATTCATATCCAAGACCTTTTCGTTGGTATTAGACTTCAAATTTATGGGTAATACACTTTTCCCCCAAACATGGTTGAACTTGGTTTTTGGAGGGGGTGTTAGCCTTGGTTTTTCGGACAAATTGATCCTAACTCGACGAGACCTATTTAAATGAGTATTAGCCTTATATTTCTAACCTTTTTCATATCCAAGACCTTTTCGCTGGTATTAGACTTCAAATTTATGGGTAATACACTTTTCCCCCAAACATGGTTGAACTTGGTTTTTGGAGGGGGTGTTAGCCTTGGATTTTCGGACAAATTGATCCTGACTCGACGAGTCCCATTTAAGTGAGTATTAGCCTTATATTTCTAACCATTTTCATATCCAAGACCTTTTCGTTGGTATTAGACTTCAAATTTATGGGTAATACAATTTTCCCCCAAACATGGTTGAACTTGGTTTTGGAGGGGGTGTTAGCCTTGGATTTTCGGACAAAATGATCCTGCCTCGACGAGACCTATTTTTAAATGAGTATTAGCCTTATATTTCTAACCTTATTCATATCCAAGACCTTTTCGTTGGTATTAGACTTCAAATTTATGGGTAATACACTTTTCCCCCAACACATGGTTGAACTTGGTTTTTGGAGGGGGTGTTAGCCTTGGATTTTCGGACAAATTGATCCTAACTCGACGAGCCCCATTTAAATGACTATTAGCCTTATATTTCTAACCTTTTTCATATCCAAGATATTTTGGTTGGTATTAGACTTCAAATTTATGGGTAATACAGTTTTCCCCAAACATGGTTGAACTTGGTTTTTTGAGGGGGTGTTAGCCTTGGATTTTCGGACAAATTGATCCTGACTCGACAAGCCCCATTTAAATGAGTATTAGCCTTATATTTCTAACCATTTTCATATCCAAGTCCTTTTCGTTGGTATTAGACTTCAAATTTATGGGTAATACACTTTTCCCCCAAACATGGTTGAACTTGGTTTTTGGAGAGGGTGTTAGCCTTGGATTTTCGGACAAATTGATCCTGACTCGACAAGCCCCATTTAAATGAGTATTAGACTTATATTTCTAACCTTATTTATATCCAAGACCTTTTGGTTGGTATTAGACTTCAAAGTTATGGGTAATAGAATTTTCCCCCAAACATGGTTGAACTTGGTTTTTGGAGGGGGTGTTAGCCTTGGATTTTCGGACAAATTGATCCTAACTCAACGAGCCCCATTTAAATGAGTATTAGCCTTATATTTCTAACCTTATTCATATCCAAGACATTTTCGTTGGTATTTGACTTCAAATTTATGGGTAATACACTTTTCCCCCAAACATGGTTGAACTTGGTTTTTGGAGGGGGTGTTAGCCTTGGATTTTCAGACAAATTGATCCTGACTCGACGAGCCCCATTTAAATGAGTATTAGCCTTATATTTCTAACCTTATTCATATCCAAGACCTTTTCGTTGGTATTAGACTTCAAATTTATGGGTAATACACTTTTCCCCCAAACATGGTTGAACTTGGTTTTTGGAGGGGGTGTTAGCCTTGGATTTTCGGACAAATTGATCCTAACTCGAGGAGCCCCATTTAAATGAGTATTAGCCTTATATTTCTAACCTTTTTCATATCCAAGATCTTTTGGTTGGTATTAGACTTCAAATTTATGGGTAATACACTTTTCCCCCAAACATGGTTGAACTTGGTTTTTGGAGGGGGTGTTAGCCTTGGATTTTCGGACAAATTGATCCTGACTCGACAAGCCCCATTTAAATGAGTATTAGCCTTATATTTCTAACCTTATTCATATCCAAGACCTTTTGGTTGGTATTAGACTACAAATTTATGGGTAATACACTTTTCCCCCAAACATGGTTGAACTTGGTTTTTGGAGGGGGTGTTAGCCTTGGATTTTCGGACAAATTGATCCTGACTCGACAAGCCCCATTTAAATGAGTATTAGACTTATATTTCTAACCTTATTCATATCCAAGACCTTTTGGTTGGTATTAGACTTCAAATTTATGGGTAATACAATTTTCCCCCAAACATGGTTGAACTTGGTTTTTGGAGGGGGTGTTAGCCTTGGATTTTCGGACAAATTGATCCTGACTCGACGAGCCCCATTTAAATGAGTATTAGCCTTATATTTCTAACCATTTTCATATCCAAGATCTTTTGGTTGGTATTAGACTTCAAATTTATGGGTAATACAGTTTTCCCCAAACATGGTTGAACTTGGTTTTTTGAGGGGGTGTTAGCCTTGGATTTTCGGACAAATTGATCCTGACTCGACAAGCCCCATTTAAATGAGTATTAGCCTTATATTTCTAACATTATTCATATCCAAGACCTTTTCGTTGGTATTAGACTTCAAATTTATGGGTAATACACTTTTCCCCCAAACATGGTTGAACTTGGTTTTTGGAGGGGGTGTTAGCCTTGGTTTTTCGGACAAATTGATCCTAACTCAACGAGCCCCATTTAAATGAGTATTAGCCTTATATTTCTAACCTTTTTCATATCCAAGATCTTTTGGTTGGTATTAGACTTCAAATTTATGGGTAATACAGTTTTCCCCAAACATGGTTGAACTTGGTTTTTTGAGGGGGTGTTAGCCTTGGATTTTCGGACAAATTGATCCTGACTCGACAAGCCCCATTTAAATGAGTATTAGCCTTATATTTCTAACCTTATTCATATCCAAGACCTTTTGGTTGGTATTAGACTTCAAATTTATGGGTAATACACTTTTCCCCCAAACATGGTTGAACTTGGTTTTTGGAGGGGGTGTTAGACTTGGATTTTCGGACAAATTGATCCTGACTCGACGAGCCCCATTTAAATGAGTATTAGCCTTATATTTCTAATCATTTTCATATCCAAGACCTTTTGGTTGGTATTAGACTTCAAATTTATGGGTAATACACTTTTCCCCCAAACATGGTTGAACTTGGTTTTTGGAGGGGGTGTTAGCCTTGGATTTTCGGACAAATTGATCCTGACTCGACAAGCCCCATTTAAATGAGTATTAGCCTTATATTTCTAACCTTATTCATATCCAAGGCCTTTTGGTTGGTATTAGACTTCAAATTTATGGGTAATACACTTTTCCCCCAAACATGGTTGAACTTGGTTTTTGGAGGGGGTGTTAGCCTTGGATTTTCGGACAAATTGATCCTGCCTCGACGAGACCTATTTTTAAATGAGTATTAGCCTTATATTTCTAACCTTATTCATATCCAAGACATTTTCGTTGGTATTTGACTTCAAATTTATGGGTAATACACTTTTCCCCCAAACATGGTTGAACTTGGTTTTTGGAGGGGGTGTTAGCCTTGGATTTTCGGACAAATTGATCCTGACTCGACGAGCCCCATTTAAATGAGTATTAGCCTTATATTTCTAACCTTATTCATATCCAAGACCTTTTCGTTGGTATTAGACTTCAAATTTATGGGTAATACACTTTTCCCCCAAACATGGTTGAACTTGGTTTTTGGAGGGGGTGTTAGCCTTGGATTTTCGGACAAATTGATCCTAACTCGAGGAGCCCCATTTAAATGAGTATTAGCCTTATATTTCTAACCTTATTCATATCCAAGTCCTTTTCGTTGGTATTAGACTTCAAATTTATGGGTAATACACTTTTCCCCCAAACATGGTTGAACTTGGTTTTTGGAGGGGGTGTTAGCCTTGGATTTTCGGACAAATTGATCCTGACTCGACAAGCACCATTTAAATGAGTATTAGACTTATATTTCTAACCTTATTCATATCCAAGACCTTTTGGTTGGTATTAGAGTTCAAATTTATGGGTAATACAATTTTCCCCCAAACATGGTTGAACTTGGTTTTTGGAGGGGGTGTTAGCCTTGGATTTTCGTACAAATTGATCCTGACTCGACGAGCCCCATTTAAATGAGTATTAGCCTTATATTTCTAACCATTTTCATATCCAAGATCTTTTGGTTGGTATTAGACTTCAAATTTATGGGTAATACAGTTTTCCCCAAACATGGTTGAACTTGGTTTTTTGAGGGGGTGTTAGCCTTGGATTTTCGGACAAATTGATCCTGACTCGACAAGACCCATTTAAATGAGTATTAGCCTTATATTTCTAACCTTATTCATATCCAAGACCTTTTCGTTGGTATTAGACTTCAAATTTATGGGTAATACACTTTTCCCCCAAACATGGTTGAACTTGGTTTTTGGAGGGGGTGTTAGCCTTGGTTTTTCGGACAAATTGATCCTCACTCGACGAGCCCCATTTAAATGAGTATTAGCCTTATATTTCTAACCTTTTTCATATCCAAGATCTTTTGGTTGGTATTAGACTTCAAATTTATGGGTAATACAGTTTTCCCCAAACATGGTTGAACTTGGTTTTTTGAGGGGGTGTTAGCCTTGGATTTTCGGACAAATTGATCCTGACTCGACAAGCCCCATTTAAATGAGTATTAACCTAATATTTCTAACCTTATTCATATCCAAACCTTTTCGTTGGTATTAGACTTCAAATTTATGGGTAATACACTTTTCCCCCAAACATGGTTGAACTTTGTTTTTGGAGCGGGTGTTAGCCTTGGATTTTCGGACAAATTGATCCTAACTCGACGAGCCCCATTTAAATGAGTATTAGCCTTATATTTCTAACCTTTTTCATATCCAAGATCTTTTGGTTGGTTTTAGACTTCAAATTTATGGGTAATACAGTTTTCCCCAAACATGGTTGAACTTGGTTTTTTGAGGGGGTGTTAGCCTTGGATTTTCGGACAAATTGATCCTGACTCGACAAGCCCCATTTAAATGAGTATTAGCCTTATATTTCTAACCTTATTCATATCCAAGACCTTTTCGTTGGTATTAGACTTCAAATTTATGGGTAATACACTTTTCCCCCAACACATGGTTGAACTTGGTTTTTGGAGGGGGTGTTAGCCTTGGATTTTCGGACAAATTGATCCTAACTCGACGAGCCCCATTTAAATGAGTATTAGCCTTATATTTCTAACCTTATTCATATCCAAGACATTTTCGTTGGTATTTGACTTCAAATTTATGGGTAATACACTTTTCCCCCAAACATGGTTGAACTTGGTTTTTGGAGGGGGTGTTAGCCTTGGATTTTCAGACAAATTGATCCTGACTCGACGAGCCCCATTTAAATGAGTATTAGCCTTATATTTCTAACCTTATTCATATCCAAGACCTTTTCGTTGGTATTAGACTTCAAATTTATGGGTAATACACTTTTCCCCCAAACATGGTTGAACTTGGTTTTTGGAGGGGGTGTTAGCCTTGGATTTTCGGACAAATTGATCCTGACTCGACGAGTCCCATTTAAATGAGTATTAGCCTTATATTTATAACCTTTTTCATATCCAAGATCTTTTGGTTGGTATTAGACTTCAAATTTATGGGTAATACACTTTTCCCCAAATATGGTTGAACTTGGTTTTTTGAGGGGGTGTTAGCCTTGGATTTTCGGACAAATTGATCCTGACTCGACAAGCCCCATTTAAATGAGTATTAGCCTTATATTTCTAACCTTATTCATATCCAAGACCTTTTCGTTGGTATTAGACTTCAAATTTATGGGTAATACACTTTTCCCCCAAACATGGTTGAACTTGGTTTTTGGAGGGGGTGTTAGCCTTGGATTTTCGGACAAATTGATCCTGACTCGACAAGCCCCATTTAAATGAGTATTAGACTTATATTTCTAACCTTATTCATATCCAAGACCTTTTGGTTGGTATTAGACTTCAAATTTATGGGTAATACAATTTTCCCCCAAACATGGTTGAACTTGGTTTTTGGAGGGGGTGTTAGCCTTGGATTTTCGGACAAATTGATCCTGACTCGACGAGGCCCATTTAAATGAGTATTAGCCTTATATTTCTAACCATTTTCATATCCAAGATCTTTTGGTTGGTATTAGACTTCAAATTTATGGGTAATACAGTTTTCCCCAAACATGGTTGAACTTGGTTTTTTGAGGGGGTGTTAGCCTTGGATTTTCGGACAAATTGATCCTGACTCGACAAGCCCCATTTAAATGAGTATTAGCCTTATATTTCTAACATTATTCATATCCAAGACCTTTTCGTTGGTATTAGACTTCAAATTTATGGGTAATACACTTTTCCCCCAAACATGGTTGAACTTGGTTTTTGGAGGGGGTGTTAGCCTTGGTTTTTCGGACAAATTGATCCTAACTCGACGAGACCTATTTAAATGAGTATTAGCCTTATATTTCTAACCTTTTTCATATCCAAGACCTTTTCGCTGGTATTAGACTTCAAATTTATGGGTAATACACTTTTCCCCCAAACATGGTTGAACTTGGTTTTTGGAGGGGGTGTTAGCCTTGGATTTTCGGACAAATTGATCCTGACTCGACGAGCCCCATTTAAATGAGTATTAGCCTTATATTTCTAACCTTATTCATATCCAAGACCTTTTCGTTGGTATTAGACTTCAAATTTATGGGTAATACACTTTTCCCCCAAACATGGTTAAACTTGGTTTTTGGAGGGGGTGTTAGCCTTGGATTTTCGGACAAATTGATCCTGACTCGACGAGTCCCATTTAAATGAGAATTAGCCTTATATTTATAACCTTTTTCATATCCAAGATCTTTTGGTTGGTATTAGACTTCAAATTTATGGGTAATACACTTTTCCCCAAATATGGTTGAACTTGGTTTTTTGAGGGGGTGTTAGCCTTGGATTTTCGGACAAATTGATCCTGACTCGACAAGCCCCATTTAAATGAGTATTAGCCTTATATTTCTAACCTTATTCATATCCAAGACCTTTTCGTTGGTATTAGACTTCAAATTTATGGGTAATACACTTTTCCCCCAAACATGGTTGAACTTGGTTTTTGGAGGGGGTGTTAGCCTTGGATTTTCGGACAAATTGATCCTGACTCGACAAGCCCCATTTAAATGAGTATTAGACTTATATTTCTAACCTTATTCATATCCAAGACCTTTTGGTTGGTATTAGACTTCAAATTTATGGGTAATACAATTTTCCCCCAAACATGGTTGAACTTGGTTTTTGGAGGGGGTGTTAGCCTTGGATTTTCGGACAAATTGATCCTGACTCGACGAGGCCCATTTAAATGAGTATTAGCCTTATATTTCTAACCATTTTCATATCCAAGATCTTTTGGTTGGTATTAGACTTCAAATTTATGGGTAATACAGTTTTCCCCAAACATGGTTGAACTTGGTTTTTTGAGGGGGTGTTAGCCTTGGATTTTCGGACAAATTGATCCTGACTCGACAAGCCCCATTTAAATGAGTATTAGCCTTATATTTCTAACCTTATTCATATCCAAGACATTTTCGTTGGTATTTGACTTCAAATTTATGGGTAATACACTTTTCCCCCAAACATGGTTGAACTTGGTTTTTGGAGGGGGTGTTAGCCTTGGATTTTCGGACAAATTGATCCTGACTCGACGAGCCCCATTTAAATGAGTATTAGCCTTATATTTCTAACCTTATTCATATCCAAGACCTTTTCGTTGGTATTAGACTTCAAATTTATGGGTAATACACTTTTCCCCCAAACATGGTTGAACTTGGTTTTTGGAGGGGGTGTTAGCCTTGGATTTTCGGACAAATTGATCCTGACTTGACGAGCCCCATTTAAATGAGTATTAGCCTTATATTTCTAACCTTATTTATATCCAAGACCTTTTTGTTGGTATTAGACTTCAAATTTATGGGTAATACACTTTTCCCCCAAACATGGTTGAACTTGGTTTTTGGAGGGGGTGTTAGCCTTGGATTTTCGGACAAATTGATCCTGACTCGACGAGCTCATTTAAATGAGTATTAGCCTTATATTTCTAACCTTATTCATATCCAAGACCTTTTCGTTGGTATTAGACTTCAAATTTATGGGTAATACAATTTTCCCCCAAACATGGTTGAACTTGGTTTTTGGAGGGGGTGTTAGCCTTGGATTTTCGGACAAATTGATCCTGCCTCGACGAGACCTATTTTTAAATGAGTATTAGCCTTATATTTCTAACCTTATTCATATCCAAGACCTTTTCGTTGGTATTAGACTTCAAATTTATGGGTAATACACTTTTCCCCCAAACATGGTTGAACTTGGTTTTTGGAGGGGGTGTTAGCCTTGGATTTTCGGACAAATTGATCCTGACTCGACAAGCCCCATTTAAATGAGTATTAGCCTTATATTTCTAATCATTTTGATATCAAAGACCTTTTCGTTGGTTTTAGACTTCAAATTTATGGGTAATACACTTTTCCCCCAAACATGGTTGAACTTGGTTTTTGGAGGGGGTGTTAGCCTTGGATTTTCGGACAAATTGATCCTGACTCGACGAGCCCCATTTAAATGAGTATTAGCCTTATATTTCTAACCTTATTCATATCCAAGACCTTTTTGTTGGTATTAGACTTCAAATTTATGGGTAATACACTTTTCCCCCAAACATGGTTGAACTTGGTTTTTGGAGGGGGTCTTAGCCTTGGATTTTCGGACAAATTGATCCTGACTCGACGAGTCCCATTTAAATGAGTATTAGCCTTATATTTCTAACCTTATTCATATCCAAGACCTTTTCGTTGGTATTAGACTTCAAATTTATGGGTAATACAATTTTCCCCTAAACATGGTTGAACTTGGTTTTTGGAGGGGGTGTTAGCCTTGGATTTTCGGACAAATTGATCCTGCCTCGACGAGACCTATTTTTAAATGAGTATTAGCCTTATATTTCTAACCTTATTCATATCCAAGACCTTTTCGTTGGTATTAGACTTCAAATTTATGGGTAATACACTTTTCCCCCAAACATGGTTGAACTTGGTTTTTGGAGGGGGTGTTAGCCTTGGATTTTCGGACAAATTGATCCTGCCTCTACGAGACCTATTTTTAAATGAGTATTAGCCTTATATTTCTAACCTTATTCATATCCAAGACCTTTTCGTTGGTATTAGACTTCAAATTTATGGGTAATACAATTTTCCCCCAAACATGGTTGAACTTGGTTTTTTGAGGGGGTGTTAGCCTTGGATTTTCGGACAAATTGATCCTGACTCGACAAGCCCCATTTAAATGAGTATTAGCCTTATATTTCTAACCTTATTCATATCCAAGACATTTTCGTTGGTATTTGACTTCAAATTTATGGGTAATACACTTTTCCCCCAAACATGGTTGAACTTGGTTTTTGGAGGGGGTGTTAGCCTTGGATTTTCGGACAAATTGATCCTGACTCGACGAGCCCCATTTAAATGAGTATTAGCCTTATATTTCTAACCTTATTCATATCCAAGACCTTTTCGTTGGTATTAGACTTCAAATTTATGGGTAATACACTTTTCCCCCAAACATGGTTGAACTTGGTTTTTGGAGGGGGTGTTAGCCTTGGATTTTCGGACAAATTGATCCTGACTCGACGAGCCCCATTTAAATGAGTATTAGCCTTATATTTCTAACCTTATTTATATCCAAGACCTTTTGGTTGGTGTTAGACTTCAAATTTATGGGTGATACACTTTTCCCCCAAACATGGTTGAACTTGGTTTTTGGAGGGGGTGTTAGCCTTGGATTTTCGGACAAATTGATCCTGACTCGACGAGACCTATTTTTAAATGAGTATTAGCCTTATATTTCTAACCTTATTCATATCCAAGACCTTTTCGTTGGTGTTAGACTTCAAATTTATGGGTGATACACTTTTCCCCCAAACATGGTTGAACTTGGTTTTTGGAGGGGGTGTTAGCCTTGGATTTTCGGACAAATTGATCCTGACTCGACGAGCCCCATTTAAATGAGTATTAGCCTTATATTTCTAATCATTTTCATATCCAAGACCTTTTCGCTGGTATTAGACTTCAAATTTATGGGTAATACACTTTTCCCCCAAACATGGTTGAACTTGGTTTTTGGAGGGGGTGTTAGCCTTGGATTTTCGGACAAATTGATCCTGACTCGACGAGTCCCATTTAAATGAGTATTAGCCTTATATTTCTTACCTTATTCATATCCAAGACCTTTTCGTTGGTATTAGACTTCAAATTTATGGGTAATACAATTTTCCCCTAAACATGGTTGAACTTGGTTTTTGGAGGGGGTGTTAGCCTTGGATTTTCGTACAAATTGATCCTGCCTCGACGAGACCTATTTTTAAATGAGTATTAGCCTTATATTTCTAACCTTATTCATATCCAAGACCTTTTCGTTGGTATTAGACTTCAAATTTATGGGTAATACACTTTTCCCCCAAACATGGTTGAATTGGTTTTTGGAGGGGGTGTTAGCCTTGGATTTTCGGACAAATTGATCCTGACTCGACGAGCCCCATTTAAATGAGTATTAGCCTTATATTTCTAACCTTTTTCATATCCAAGACCTTTTGGTTGGTATTAGACTTCAAATTTATGGGTAATACAATTTTCCCCCAAACATGGTTGAACTTGGTTTTTGGAGGGGGTGTTAGCCTTGGATTTTCGGACAAATTGATCCTAACTCGACGAGCCCCATTTAAATGAGTATTAGCCTTATATTTCTAACCTTTTTCATATCCAAGATCTTTTGGTTGGTTTTAGACTTCAAATTTATGGGTAATACAGTTTTCCCCAAACATGGTTGAACTTGGTTTTTTGAGGGGGTGTTAGCCTTGGATTTTCGGACAAATTGATCCTGACTCGACAAGCCCCATTTAAATGAGTATTAACCTTATATTTCTAACCTTATTCATATCCAAGACCTTTTCGTTGGTATTGGACTTCAAATTTATGGGTAATACACTTTTCCCCCAACCATGGTTGAACTTGGTTTTTGGAGGGGGTGTTAGCCTTGGATTTTCGGACAAATTGATCCTAACTCGACGAGCCCCATTTAAATGAGTATTAGCCTTATATTTCTAACCTTTTTCATATCCAAGATCTTTTGGTTGGTTTTAGACTTCAAATTTATGGGTAATACAGTTTTCCCCAAACATGGTTGAACTTGGTTTTTTGAGGGGGTGTTAGCCTTGGATTTTCGGACAAATTGATCCTGACTCGACAAGCCCCATTTAAATGAGTATTAGCCTTATATTTCTAACCTTATTCATATCCAAGACCTTTTCGTTGGTATTAGACTTCAAATTTATGGGTAATACAATTTTCCCCTAAACATGGTTGAACTTGGTTTTTGGAGGGGGTGTTAGCCTTGGATTTTCGGACAAATTGATCCTGCCTCGACGAGACCTATTTTTAAATGAGTATTAGCCTTATATTTCTAACCTTATTCATATCCAAGACCTTTTCGTTGGTATTAGACTTCAAATTTATGGGTAATACACTTTTCCCCCAAACATGGTTGAACTTGGTTTTTGGAGGGGGTGTTAGCCTTGGATTTTCGGACAAATTGATCCTGCCTCTACGAGACCTATTTTTAAATGAGTATTAGCCTTATATTTCTAACCTTATTCACATCCAAGACCTTTTCGTTGGTATTAGACTTCAAATTTATGGGTAATACACTTTTCCCCCAAACATCGTTGAACTTGGTTTTTGGAGGGGGTGTTAGCCTTGGATTTTTGGACAAATTGATCCTGACTCGACAAGCCCCAGTTAAATGAGTATTAGCCTTATATTTCTAACCTTATTCATATCCAAGACCTTTTCGTTGGTATTAGACTTCAAATTTATGGGTAATACACTTTTCCCCCAAACATGGTTGAACTTGGTTTTTGGAGGGGGTGTTAGCCTTGGATTTTCGGACAAATTGATCCTGACTCGACGAGCCCCATTTAAATGAGTATTAGCCTTATATTTCTAACCTTATTTATATCCAAGACCTTTTTGTTGGTATTAGACTTCAAATTTATGGGTAATACACTTTTCCCCCAAACATGGTTGAACTTGGTTTTTGGAGGGGGTGTTAGCCTTGGATTTTCGGACAAATTGATCCTGACTCGACGAGCTCATTTAAATGAGTATTAGCCTTATATTTCTAACCTTATTCATATCCAAGACCTTTTCGTTGGTATTAGACTTCAAATTTATGGGTAATACAATTTTCCCCCAAACATGGTTGAACTTGGTTTTTGGAGGGGGTGTTAGCCTTGGATTTTCGGACAAATTGATCCTGCCTCGACGAGACCTATTTTTAAATGAGTATTAGCCTTATATTTCTAACCTTATTCATATCCAAGACCTTTTCGTTGGTATTAGACTTCAAATTTATGGGTAATACACTTTTCCCCCAAACATGGTTGAACTTGGTTTTTGGAGGGGGTGTTAGCCTTGGATTTTCGGACAAATTGATCCTGACTCGACAAGCACCATTTAAATGAGTATTAGCCTTATATTTCTAATCATTTTGATATCAAAGACCTTTTCGTTGGTTTTAGACTTCAAATTTATGGGTAATACACTTTTCCCCCAAACATGGTTGAACTTGGTTTTTGGAGGGGGTGTTAGCCTTGGAATTTCGGACAAATTGATCCTGACTCGACGAGCCCCATTTAAATGAGTATTAGCCTTATATTTCTAACCTTATTCATATCCAAGACCTTTTTGTTGGTATTAGACTTCAAATTTATGGGTAATAAACTTTTCCCCTAAACATGGTTGAACTTGGTTTTTGGAGGGGGTCTTAGCCTTGGATTTTCGGACAAATTGATCCTGACTCGACGAGTCCCATTTAAATGAGTATTAGCCTTATATTTCTAACCTTATTCATATCCAAGACCTTTTCGTTGGTATTAGACTTCAAATTTATGGGTAATACAATTTTCCCCTAAACATGGTTGAACTTGGTTTTTGGAGGGGGTGTTAGCCTTGGATTTTCGGACAAATTGATCCTGCCTCGACGAGACCTATTTTTAAATGAGTATTAGCCTTATATTTCTAACCTTATTCATATCCAAGACCTTTTCGTTGGTATTAGACTTCAAATTTATGGGTAATACACTTTTCCCCCAAACATGGTTGAACTTGGTTTTTGGAGGGGGTGTTAGCCTTGGATTTTCGGACAAATTGATCCTGCCTCTACGAGACCTATTTTTAAATGAGTATTAGCCTTATATTTCTAACCTTATTCATATCCAAGACCTTTTCGTTGGTATTAGACTTCAAATTTATGGGTAATACACTTTTCCCCCAAACATGGTTGAACTTGGTTTTTGGAGGGGGTGTTAGCCTTGGATTTTCGGACAAATTGATCCTGACTCGACGAGCCCCATTTAAATGAGTATTAGCCTTATATTTCTAACCTTATTCATATCCAAGACCTTTTCGTTGGTATTAGACTTCAAATTTATGGGTAATACACTTTTCCCCCAAACATGGTTGAACTTGGTTTTTGGAGGGGGTGTTAGCCTTGGATTTTCGGACAAATTGATCCTGACTCGACGAGCCCCATTTAAATGAGTATTAGCCTTATATTTCTAACCTTATTTATATCCAAGACCTTTTGGTTGGTGTTAGACTTCAAATTTATGGGTGATACACTTTTCCCCCAAACATGGTTGAACTTGGTTTTTGGAGGGGGTGTTAGCCTTGGATTTTCGGACAAATTGATCCTGCCTCGACGAGACCTATTTTTAAATGAGTATTAGCCTTATATTTCTAACCTTATTCATATCCAAGACCTTTTCGTTGGTGTTAGACTTCAAATTTATGGGTGATACACTTTTCCCCCAAACATGGTTGAACTTGGTTTTTGGAGGGGGTGTTAGCCTTGGATTTTCGGACAAATTGATCCTGCCTCGACGAGACCTATTTTTAAATGATTATTAGCCTTATATTTCTAACCTTATTCATATCCAAGACCTTTTCGTTGGTGTTAGACTTCAAATTTATGGGTGATACACTTTTCCCCCAAACATGGTTGAACTTGGTTTTTGGAGGGGGTGTTAGCCTTGGATTTTCGGACAAATTGATCCTGACTCGACGAGCCCCATTTAAATGAGTATTAGCCTTATATTTCTAATCATTTTCATATCCAAGACCTTTTCGCTGGTATTAGACTTCAAATTTATGGGTAATACACTTTTCCCCCAAACATGGTTGAACTTGGTTTTTGGAGGGGGTGTTAGCCTTGGATTTTCGGACAAATTGATCCTGACTCGACGAGTCCCATTTAAATGAGTATTAGCCTTATATTTCTTACCTTATTCATATCCAAGACCTTTTCGTTGGTATTAGACTTCAAATTTATGGGTAATACAATTTTCCCCTAAACATGGTTGAACTTGGTTTTTGGAGGGGGTGTTAGCCTTGGATTTTCGGACAAATTGATCCTGCCTCGACGAGACCTATTTTTAAATGAGTATTAGCCTTATATTTCTAACCTTATTCATATCCAAGACCTTTTCGTTGGTATTAGACTTCAAATTTATGGGTAATACACTTTTCCCCCAAACATGGTTGAATTGGTTTTTGGAGGGGGTGTTAGCCTTGGATTTTCGGACAAATTGATCCTGACTCGACGAGCCCCATTTAAATGAGTATTAGCCTTATATTTCTAACCTTTTTCATATCCAAGACCTTTTGGTTGGTATTAGACTTCAAATTTATGGGTAATACAATTTTCCCCCAAACATGGTTGAACTTGGTTTTTGGAGGGGGTGTTAGCCTTGGATTTTCGGACAAATTGATCCTAACTCGACGAGCCCCATTTAAATGAGTATTAGCCTTATATTTCTAACCTTTTTCATATCCAAGATCTTTTGGTTGGTATTAGACTTCAAATTTATGGGTAATACAGTTTTCCCCAAACATGGTTGAACTTGGTTTTTTGAGGGGGTGTTAGCCTTGGATTTTCGGACAAATTGATCCTGACTCGACAAGCCCCATTTAAATGAGTATTAACCTTATATTTCTAACCTTATTCATATCCAAGACCTTTTCGTTGGTATTAGACTTCAAATTTATGGGTAATACACTTTTCCCCCAAACATGGTTGAACTTGGTTTTTGGAGGGGGTGTTAGCCTTGGATTTTCGGACAAATTGATCCTAACTCGACGAGCCCCATTTAAATGAGTATTAGCCTTATATTTCTAACCTTTTTCATATCCAAGATCTTTTGGTTGGTTTTAGACTTCAAATTTATGGGTAATACAGTTTTCCCCAAACATGGTTGAACTTGGTTTTTTGAGGGGGTGTTAGCCTTGGATTTTCGGACAAATTGATCCTGACTCGACAAGCCCCATTTAAATGAGTATTAGCCTTATATTTCTAACCTTATTCATATCCAAGACCTTTTCGTTGGTATTAGACTTCAAATTTATGGGTAATACAGTTTTCCCCCAAACATGGTTGAACTTGGTTTTTGGAGGGGGTGTTAGCCTTGGATTTTCGGACAAATTGATCCTGACTCGACCAGCCCCATTTACATGAGTATTAGCCTTATATTTCTAACCTTATTCATATCCAAGACCTTTTCGTTGGTATTAGACTTCAAATTTATGGGTAATACACTTTTCCCCCAAACATGGTTGAACTTGGTTTTTGGAGGGGGTGTTAGCTTTGGATTTTCGGACAAATTGATCCTGACTCGACGAGCCCCATTTAAATGAGTATTAGCCTTATATTTCTAATCATTTTCATATCCAAGACCTTTTCGCTGGTATTAGACTTCAAATTTATGGGTAATACACTTTTCCCCCAAACATGGTTGAACTTGGTTTTTGGAGGGGGTGTTAGCCTTGGATTTTCGGACAAATTGATCCTGACTCGACGAGTCCCATTTAAATGAGTATTAGCCTTATATTTCTTACCTTATTCATATCCAAGACCTTTTCGTTGGTATTAGACTTCAAATTTATGGGTAATACAATTTTCCCCTAAACATGGTTGAACTTGGTTTTTGGAGGGGGTGTTAGCCTTGGATTTTCGGACAAATTGATCCTGCCTCGACGAGACCTATTTTTAAATGAGTATTAGCCTTATATTTCTAACCTTATTCATATCCAAGACCTTTTCGTTGGTATTAGACTTCAAATTTATGGGTAATACACTTTTCCCCCAAACATGGTTGAATTGGTTTTTGGAGGGGGTGTTAGCCTTGGATTTTCGGACAAATTGATCCTGACTCGACGAGCCCCATTTAAATGAGTATTAGCCTTATATTTCTAACCTTTTTCATATCCAAGACCTTTTGGTTGGTATTAGACTTCAAATTTATGGGTAATACAATTTTCCCCCAAACATGGTTGAACTTGGTTTTTGGAGGGGGTGTTAGCCTTGGATTTTCGGACAAATTGATCCTAACTCGACGAGCCCCATTTAAATGAGTATTAGCCTTATATTTCTAACCTTTTTCATATCCAAGATCTTTTGGTTGGTATTAGACTTCAAATTTATGGGTAATACAGTTTTCCCCAAACATGGTTGAACTTGGTTTTTTGAGGGGGTGTTAGCCTTGGATTTTCGGACAAATTGATCCTGACTCGACAAGCCCCATTTAAATGAGTATTAACCTTATATTTCTAACCTTATTCATATCCAAGACCTTTTCGTTGGTATTAGACTTCAAATTTATGGGTAATACACTTTTCCCCCAAACATGGTTGAACTTGGTTTTTGGAGGGGGTGTTAGCCTTGGATTTTCGGACAAATTGATCCTAACTCGACGAGCCCCATTTAAATGAGTATTAGCCTTATATTTCTAACCTTTTTCATATCCAAGATCTTTTGGTTGGTTTTAGACTTCAAATTTATGGGTAATACAGTTTTCCCCAAACATGGTTGAACTTGGTTTTTTGAGGGGGTGTTAGCCTTGGATTTTCGGACAAATTGATCCTGACTCGACAAGCCCCATTTAAATGAGTATTAGCCTTATATTTCAAACCTTATTCATATCCAAGACCTTTTCGTTGGTATTAGACTTCAAATTTATGGGTAATACAGTTTTCCCCCAAACATGGTTGAACTTGGTTTTTGGAGGGGGTGTTAGCCTTGGATTTTCGGACAAATTGATCCTGACTCGACCAGCCCCATTTACATGAGTATTAGCCTTATATTTCTAACCTTATTCATATCCAAGACCTTTTCGTTGGTATTAGACTTCAAATTTATGGGTAATACACTTTTCCCCCAAACATGGTTGAACTTGGTTTTTGGAGGGGGTGTTAGCCTTGGATTTTCGGACAAATTGATCCTGACTCGACGAGCCCCATTTAAATGAGTATTAGCCTTATATTTCTAACCTTATTCATATCCAAGACCTTTTCGTTGGTATTAGACTTCAAATTTATGGGTAATACACTTTTCCCCCAAACATGGTTGAACTTGGTTTTTGGAGGGGGTGTTAGCCTTGGATTTTCGGACAAATTGATCCTGACTCGACGAGTCCCATTTAAATGAGTATTAGCCTTATATTTCTAACCTTATTCATATCCAAGACCTTTTCGTTGGTATTAGACTTCAAATTTATGGGTAATACACTTTTCCCCCAAACATGGTTGAACTTGGTTTTTGGAGGGGGTGTTAGCCTTGGATTTTCGGACAAATTGATCCTGACTCGACGAGCCCCATTTAAATGAGTATTAGCCTTATATTTCTAACCATTTTCATATCCAAGATCTTTTGGTTGGTATTAGACTTCAAATTTATGGGTAATACAGTTTTCCCCAAACATGGTTGAACTTGGTTTTTTGAGGGGGTGTTAGCCTTGGATTTTCGGACATATTGATCCTGACTCGACAAGACCCATTTAAATGAGTATTAGCCTTATATTTCTAACCTTATTCATATCCAAGACCTTTGCGTTGGTATTAGACTTCAAATTTATGGGTAATACACTTTTCCCCCAAACATGGTTGAACTTGGTTTTTGGAGGGGGTGTTAGCCTTGGTTTTTCGGACAAATTGATCCTAACTCGACGAGCCCCATTTAAATGAGTATTAGCCTTATATTTCTAACCTTTTTCATATCCAAGATCTTTTGGTTGGTATTAGACTTCAAATTTATGGGTAATACAGTTTTCCCCAAACATGGTTGAACTTGGTTTTTTGAGGGGGTGTTAGCCTTGGATTTTCGGACAAATTGATCCTGACTCGACAAGCCCCATTTAAATGAGTATTAACCTTATATTTCTAACCTTATTCATATCCAAGACCTTTTCGTTGGTATTAGACTTCAAATTTATGGGTAATACACTTTTCCCCCAAACATGGTTGAACTTGGTTTTTGGAGGGGGTGTTAGCCTTGGATTTTCGGACAAATTGATCCTAACTCGACGAGCCCCATTTAAATGAGTATTAGCCTTATATTTCTAACCTTTTTCATATCCAAGATCTTTTGGTTGGTTTTAGACTTCAAATTTATGGGTAATACAGTTTTCCCCAAACATGGTTGAACTTGGTTTTTTGAGGGGGTGTTAGCCTTGGATTTTCGGACAAATTGATCCTGACTCGACAAGCCCCATTTAAATGAGTATTAGCCTTATATTTCTAACCTTATTCATATCCAAGACCTTTTCGTTGGTATTAGACTTCAAATTTATGGGTAATACAGTTTTCCCCCAAACATGGTTGAACTTGGTTTTTGGAGGGGGTGTTAGCCTTGGATTTTCGGACAAATTGATCCTGACTCGACCAGCCCCATTTACATGAGTATTAGCCTTATATTTCTAACCTTATTCATATCCAAGACCTTTTCGTTGGTATTAGACTTCAAATTTATGGGTAATACACTTTTCCCCCAAACATGGTTGAACTTGGTTTTTGGAGGGGGTGTTAGCCTTGGATTTTCGGACAAATTGATCCTGACTCGACGAGCCCCATTTAAATGAGTATTAGCCTTATATTTCTAACCTTATTCATATCCAAGACCTTTTCGTTGGTATTAGACTTCAAATTTATGGGTAATACACTTTTCCCCCAAACATGGTTGAACTTGGTTTTTGGAGGGGGTGTTAGCCTTGGATTTTCGGACAAATTGATCCTGACTCGACGAGTCCCATTTAAATGAGTATTAGCCTTATATTTCTAACCTTATTCATATCCAAGACCTTTTCGTTGGTATTAGACTTCAAATTTATGGGTAATACAATTTTCCCCTAAACATGGTTGAACTTGGTTTTTGGAGGGGGTGTTAGCCTTGGATTTTCGGACAAAATGATCCTGCCTCGACGAGCCCCATTTAAATGAGTATTAGCCTTATATTTCTAACCTTATTCATATCCAAGACCTTTTCGTTGGTATTAGACTTCAAATTTATGGGTAATACACTTTTCCCCCAAACATGGTTGAACTTGGTTTTTGGAGGGGGTGTTAGCCTTGGATTTTCGGACAAATTGATCCTGACTCGACGAGCCCTATTTAAATGAGTATTAGCCTTATATTTCTAACCTTATTTATATCCAAGACCTTTTGGTTGGTGTTAGACTTCAAATTTATGGGTGATACACTTTTCCCCCAAACATGGTTGAACTTGGTTTTTGGAGGGGGTGTTAGCCTTGGATTTTCGGACAAATTGATCCTGCCTCGACGAGACCTATTTTTAAATGAGTATTAGCCTTATATTTCTAACCTTATTCATATCCAAGACCTTTTCGTTGGTGTTAGACTTCAAATTTATGGGTGATACACTTTTCCCCCAAACATGGTTGAACTTGGTTTTTGGAGGGGGTGTTAGCCTTGGATTTTCGGACAAATTGATCCTGACTCGAAGAGCCCAATTTAAATGAGTATTAGCCTTATATTTCCAACCTTATTCATATCCAAGACCTTTTCGTTGGTATTAGACTTCAAATTTATGGGTAATACACTTTTCCCCCAAACATGGTTGAACTTGGTTTTTGGAGGGGGTGTTAGCCTTGGATTTTCGGACAAATTGATCCTGACTCGACGAGCCCTATTTAAATGAGTATTAGTCTTATATTTCTAATCATTTTCATATCCAAGACCTTTTCGTTGGTATTAGACTTCAAATTTATGGGTAATACACTTTTCCCCCAAACATGGTTGAACTTGGTTTTTGGAGGGGGTGTTAGCCTTGGATTTTCGGACAAATTGATCCTGACTCGACGAGCCCTATTTAAATGAGTATTAGACTTATATTTCTAACCTTATTTATATCCAAGACCTTTTCGTTGGTATTAGACTTCAAATTTATGGGTAATACACTTTTCCCCCAAACATGGTTGAACTTGGTTTTTGGAGGGGGTGTTAGCCTTGGATTTTCGGACAAATTGATCCTGACTCGACGAGCCCTATTTAAATGAATATTAGACTTATATTTCTAACCTTATTTATATCCAAGACCTTTTCGTTGGTATTAGACTTCAAATTTATGGGTAATACACTTTTCCCCCAAACATGGTTGAACTTGGTTTTTGGAGGGGGTGTTAGCCTTGGATTTTCGGACAAATTGATCCTGACTCGACGAGCCCCATTTAAATGAGTATTAGCCTTATATTTCTAACCTTATTCATATCCAAGACCTTTTCGTTGGTATTAGACTTCAAATTTATGGGTAATACACTTTTCCCCCAAACATGGTTGAACTTGGTTTTTGGAGGGGGTGTTAGCCTTGGATTTTCGGACAAATTGATCCTGACTCGACGAGCCCCATTTAAATGAGTATTAGCCTTATATTTCTAACCTTATTTATATCCAAGACCTTTTAGTTGGTGTTAGACTTCAAATTTATGGGTGATACACTTTTCCCCCAAACATGGTTGAACTTGGTTTTTGGAGGGGGTGTTAGCCTTGGATTTTCGGACAAATTGATCCTGCCTCGACGAGACCTATTTTTAAATGAGTATTAGCCTTATATTTCTAACCTTATTCATATCCAAGACCTTTTCGTTGGTGTTAGACTTCAAATTTATGGGTGATACACTTTTCCCCCAAACATGGTTGAACTTGGTTTTTGGAGGGGGTGTTAGCCTTGGATTTTCGGACAAATTGATCCTGACTCGAAGAGCCCAATTTAAATGAGTATTAGCCTTATATTTCCAACCTTATTCATATCCAAGACCTTTTCGTTGGTATTAGACTTCAAATTTATGGGTAATACACTTTTCCCCCAAACATGGTTGAACTTGGTTTTTGGAGGGGGTGTTAGCCTTGGATTTTCGGACAAATTGATCCTGACTCGACGAGCCCTATTTAAATGAGTATTAGTCTTATATTTCTAATCATTTTCATATCCAAGACCTTTTCGTTGGTATTAGACTTCAAATTTATGGGTAATACACTTTTCCCCCAAACATGGTTGAACTTGGTTTTTGGAGGGGGTGTTAGCCTTGGATTTTCGGACAAATTGATCCTGACTCGACGAGCCCTATTTAAATGAGTATTAGACTTATATTTCTAACCTTATTTATATCCAAGACCTTTTCGTTGGTATTAGACTTCAAATTTATGGGTAATACACTTTTCCCCCAAACATGGTTGAACTTGGTTTTTGGAGGGGGTGTTAGCCTTGGATTTTCGGACAAATTGATCCTGACTCGACGAGCCCTATTTAAATGAATATTAGACTTATATTTCTAACCTTATTTATATCCAAGACCTTTTCGTTGGTATTAGACTTCAAATTTATGGGTAATACACTTTTCCCCCAAACATGGTTGAACTTGGTTTTTGGAGGGGGTGTTAGCCTTGGATTTTCGGACAAATTGATCCTGACTCGACGAGCCCCATTTAAATGAGTATTAGCCTTATATTTCTAACCTTATTCATATCCAAGACCTTTTCGTTGGTATTAGACTTCAAATTTATGGGTAATACACTTTTCCCCCAAACATGGTTGAACTTGGTTTTTGGAGGGGGTGTTAGCCTTGGATTTTCGGACAAATTGATCCTGACTCGACGAGCCCCATTTAAATGAGTATTAGCCTTATATTTCTAACCTTATTCATATCCAAGAACTTTTCGTTGGTATTAGACTTCAAATTTATGGGTAATACAATTTTCCCCCAAACATGGTTGAACTTGGTTTTTGGAGGGGGTGTTAGCCTTGGATTTTCGGACAAATTGATCCTGCCTCGACGAGACCTATTTTTAAATGAGTATTAGCCTTATATTTCTAACCTTATTCATATCCAAGACCTTTTCGTTGGTATTAGACTTCAAATTTATGGGTAATACACTTTTCCCCCAAACATGGTTGAACTTGGTTTTTGGAGGGGGTGTTAGCCTTGGATTTTCGGACAAATTGATCCTGACTCGACGAGCCCCATTTAAATGAGTATTAGCCTTATATTTCTAACCTTATTCATATCCAAGACCTTTTCGTTGGTATTAGACTTCAAATTTATGGGTAATACACTTTTCCCCCAAACATGGTTGAACTTTGTTTTTGGAGGGGGTGTTAGCCTTGGATTTTCGGACAAATTGATCCTGACTCGACGAGCCCCATTTAAATGAGTATTAGCCTTATATTTCTAACCTTATTTATATCCAAGACCTTTTGGTAGGTGTTAGACTTCAAATTTATGGGTGATACACTTTTCCCCCAAACATGGTTGAACTTGGTTTTTGGAGGGGGTGTTAGCCTTGGATTTTCGGACAAATTGATCCTGCCTCGACGAGACCTATTTTTAAATGAGTATTAGCCTTATATTTCTAACCTTATTCATATCCAAGACCTTTTCGTTGGTGTTAGACTTCAAATTTATGGGTGATACACTTTTCCCCCAAACATGGTTGAACTTGGTTTTTGGAGGGGGTGTTAGCCTTGGATTTTCGGACAAATTGATCCTGACTCGAAGAGCCCAATTTAAATGAGTATTAGCCTTATATTTCCAACCTTATTCATATCCAAGACCTTTTCGTTGGTATTAGACTTCAAATTTATGGGTAATACACTTTTCCCCCAAACATGGTTGAACTTGGTTTTTGGAGGGGGTGTTAGCCTTGGATTTTCGGACAAATTGATCCTGACTCGACGAGCCCTATTTAAATGAGTATTAGTCTTATATTTCTAATCATTTTCATATCCAAGACCTTTTCGTTGGTATTAGACTTCAAATTTATGGGTAATACACTTTTCCCCCAAACATGGTTGAACTTGGTTTTTGGAGGGGGTGTTAGCCTTGGATTTTCGGACAAATTGATCCTGACTCGACGAGCCCTATTTAAATGAGTATTAGACTTATATTTCTAACCTTATTTATATCCAAGACCTTTTCGTTGGTATTAGACTTCAAATTTATGGGTAATACACTTTTCCCCCAAACATGGTTGAACTTGGTTTTTGGAGGGGGTGTTAGCCTTGGATTTTCGGACAAATTGATCCTGACTCGACGAGCCCTATTTAAATGAATATTAGACTTATATTTCTAACCTTATTTATATCCAAGACCTTTTCGTTGGTATTAGACTTCAAATTTATGGGTAATACACTTTTCCCCCAAACATGGTTGAACTTGGTTTTTGGAGGGGGTGTTAGCCTTGGATTTTCGGACAAATTGATCCTGACTCGACGAGCCCCATTTAAATGAGTATTAGCCTTATATTTCTAACCTTATTCATATCCAAGACCTTTTCGTTGGTATTAGACTTCAAATTTATGGGTAATACACTTTTCCCCCAAACATGGTTGAACTTGGTTTTTGGAGGGGGTGTTAGCCTTGGATTTTCGGACAAATTGATCCTGACTCGACGAGCCCCATTTAAATGAGTATTAGCCTTATATTTCTAACCTTATTTATATCCAAGACCTTTTAGTTGGTGTTAGACTTCAAATTTATGGGTGATACACTTTTCCCCCAAACATGGTTGAACTTGGTTTTTGGAGGGGGTGTTAGCCTTGGATTTTCGGACAAATTGATCCTGCCTCGACGAGACCTATTTTTAAATGAGTATTAGCCTTATATTTCTAACCTTATTCATATCCAAGACCTTTTCGTTGGTGTTAGACTTCAAATTTATGGGTGATACACTTTTCCCCCAAACATGGTTGAACTTGGTTTTTGGAGGGGGTTTTAGCCTTGGATTTTCGGACAAATTGATCCTGACTCGAAGAGCCCAATTTAAATGAGTATTAGCCTTATATTTCCAACCTTATTCATATCCAAGACCTTTTCGTTGGTATTAGACTTCAAATTTATGGGTAATACACTTTTCCCCCAAACATGGTTGAACTTGGTTTTTGGAGGGGGTGTTAGCCTTGGATTTTCGGACAAATTGATCCTGACTCGACGAGCCCTATTTAAATGAGTATTAGTCTTATATTTCTAATCATTTTCATATCCAAGACCTTTTCGTTGGTATTAGACTTCAAATTTATGGGTAATACACTTTTCCCCCAAACATGGTTGAACTTGGTTTTTGGAGGGGGTGTTAGCCTTGGATTTTCGGACAAATTGATCCTGACTCGACGAGCCCTATTTAAATGAGTATTAGACTTATATTTCTAACCTTATTTATATCCAAGACCTTTTCGTTGGTATTAGACTTCAAATTTATGGGTAATACACTTTTCCCCCAAACATGGTTGAACTTGGTTTTTGGAGGGGGTGTTAGCCTTGGATTTTCGGACAAATTGATCCTGACTCGACGAGCCCTATTTAAATGAATATTAGACTTATATTTCTAACCTTATTTATATCCAAGACCTTTTCGTTGGTATTAGACTTCAAATTTATGGGTAATACACTTTTCCCCCAAACATGGTTGAACTTGGTTTTTGGAGGGGGTGTTAGCCTTGGATTTTCGGACAAATTGATCCTGACTCGACGAGCCCCATTTAAATGAGTATTAGCCTTATATTTCTAACCTTATTCATATCCAAGACCTTTTCGTTGGTATTAGACTTCAAATTTATGGGTAATACACTTTTCCCCCAAACATGGTTGAACTTGGTTTTTGGAGGGGGTGTTAGCCTTGGATTTTCGGACAAATTGATCCTGACTCGACGAGCCCCATTTAAATGAGTATTAGCCTTATATTTCTAACCTTATTCATATCCAAGAACTTTTCGTTGGTATTAGACTTCAAATTTATGGGTAATACAATTTTCCCCCAAACATGGTTGAACTTGGTTTTTGGAGGGGGTGTTAGCCTTGGATTTTCGGACAAATTGATCCTGCCTCGACGAGACCTATTTTTAAATGAGTATTAGCCTTATATTTCTAACCTTATTCATATCCAAGACCTTTTCGTTGGTATTAGACTTCAAATTTATGGGTAATACACTTTTCCCCCAAACATGGTTGAACTTGGTTTTTGGAGGGGGTGTTAGCCTTGGATTTTCGGACAAATTGATCCTGACTCGACGAGCCCCATTTAAATGAGTATTAGCCTTATATTTCTAACCTTATTCATATCCAAGACCTTATCGTTGGTATTAGACTTCAAATTTATGGGTAATACACTTTTCCCCCAAACATGGTTGAACTTTGTTTTTGGAGGGGGTGTTAGCCTTGGATTTTCGGACAAATTGATCCTGACTCGACGAGCCCCATTTAAATGAGTATTAGCCTTATATTTCTAACCTTATTTATATCCAAGACCTTTTGGTAGGTGTTAGACTTCAAATTTATGGGTGATACACTTTTCCCCCAAACATGGTTGAACTTGGTTTTTGGAGGGGGTGTTAGCCTTGGATTTTCGGACAAATTGATCCTGCCTCAACGAGACCTATTTTTAAATGAGTATTAGCCTTATATTTCTAACCTTATTCATATCCAAGACCTTTTCGTTGGTGTTAGACTTCAAATTTATGGGTGATACACTTTTCCCCCAAACATGGTTGAACTTGGTTTTTGGAGGGGGTGTTAGCCTTGGATTTTCGGACAAATTGATCCTGACTCGACGAGCCCCATTTAAATGAGTATTAGCCTTATATTTCTAACCTTATTCATATCCAAGACCTTTTGGTTGGTATTAGACTTCAAATTTATGGGTAATACACTTTTCCCCAAACATGGTTGAACTTGGTTTTTTGAGGGGGTGTCAGCCTTGGATTTTCGGACAAATTGATCCAGACTCGAAGAGCCCAATTTAAATGAGTATTAGCCTTATATTTCCAACCTTATTCATATCCAAGACCTTTTCGTTGGTATTAGACTTCAAATTTATGGGTAATACACTTTTCCTCCAAACATGGTTGAACTTGGTTTTTGGAGGGGGTGTTAGCCTTGGATTTTCGGACAAATTGATCCTGACTCGACGAGCCCTATTTAAATGAGTATTAGCCTTATATTTCTAATCATTTTCATATCCAAGACCTTTTCGTTGGTATTAGACTTCAAATTTATGGGTAATACACTTTTCCCCCAAACATGGTTGAACTTGGTTTTTGGAGGGGGTGTTAGCCTTGGATTTTCGGACAAATTGATCCTGACTCGACGAGCCCTATTTAAATGAATATTAGACTTATATTTCTAACCTTATTTATATCCAAGACCTTTTCGTTGGTATTAGACTTCAAATTTATGGGTAATACACTTTTCCCCCAAACATGGTTGAACTTGGTTTTTGGAGGGGGTGTTAGCCTTGGATTTTCGGACAAATTGATCCTGACTCGACGAGCCCCATTTAAATGAGTATTAGCCTTATATTTCTAACCTTATTCATATCCAAGACCTTTTCGTTGGTATTAGACTTCAAATTTATGGGTAATACACTTTTCCCCCAAACATGGTTGAACTTGGTTTTTGGAGGGGGTGTTAGCCTTGGATTTTCGGACAAATTGATCCTGACTCGACGAGCCCCATTTAAATGAGTATTAGCCTTATATTTCTAACCTTATTCATATCCAAGAACTTTTCGTTGGTATTAGACTTCAAATTTATGGGTAATACAATTTTCCCCCAAACATGGTTGAACTTGGTTTTTGGAGGGGGTGTTAGCCTTGGATTTTCGGACAAATTGATCCTGCCTCGACGAGACCTATTTTTAAATGAGTATTAGCCTTATATTTCTAACCTTATTCATATCCAAGACCTTTTCGTTGGTATTAGACTTCAAATTTATGGGTAATACACTTTTCCCCCAAACATGGTTGAACTTGGTTTTTGGAGGGGGTGTTAGCCTTGGATTTTCGGACAAATTGATCCTGACTCGACGAGCCCCATTTAAATGAGTATTAGCCTTATATTTCTAACCTTATTCATATCCAAGACCTTTTCGTTGGTATTAGACTTCAAATTTATGGGTAATACACTTTTCCCCCAAACATGGTTGAACTTTGTTTTTGGAGGGGGTGTTAGCCTTGGATTTTCGGACAAATTGATCCTGACTCGACGAGCCCCATTTAAATGAGTATTAGCCTTATATTTCTAACCTTATTTATATCCAAGACCTTTTGGTAGGTGTTAGACTTCAAATTTATGGGTGATACACTTTTCCCCCAAACATGGTTGAACTTGGTTTTTGGAGGGGGTGTTAGCCTTGGATTTTCGGACAAATTGATCCTGCCTCGACGAGACCTATTTTTAAATGAGTATTAGCCTTATATTTCTAACCTTATTCATATCCAAGACCTTTTCGTTGGTGTTAGACTTCAAATTTATGGGTGATACACTTTTCCCCCAAACATGGTTGAACTTGGTTTTTGGAGGGGGTGTTAGCCTTGGATTTTCGGACAAATTGATCCTGACTCGACGAGCCCCATTTAAATGAGTATTAGCCTTATATTTCTAACCTTATTCATATCCAAGACCTTTTGGTTGGTATTAGACTTCAAATTTATGGGTAATACACTTTTCCCCAAACATGGTTGAACTTGGTTTTTTGAGGGGGTGTCAGCCTTGGATTTTCGGACAAATTGATCCAGACTCGAAGAGCCCAATTTAAATGAGTATTAGCCTTATATTTCCAACCTTATTCATATCCAAGACCTTTTCGTTGGTATTAGACTTCAAATTTATGGGTAATACACTTTTCCTCCAAACATGGTTGAACTTGGTTTTTGGAGGGGGTGTTAGCCTTGGATTTTCGGACAAATTGATCCTGACTCGACGAGCCCTATTTAAATGAGTATTAGCCTTATATTTCTAATCATTTTCATATCCAAGACCTTTTCGTTGGTATTAGACTTCAAATTTATGGGTAATACACTTTTCCCCCAAACATGGTTGAACTTGGTTTTTGGAGGGGGTGTTAGCCTTGGATTTTCGGACAAATTGAACCTGACTCGACGAGCCCCATTTAAATGAGTATTAGCCTTATATTTCTAACCTTATTTATATCCAAGACCTTTTGGTTGGTATTAGACTTCAAATTTATGGGTAATACAGTTTTCCCCCAAACATGGTTGAACTTGGTTTTTGGAGGGGGTGTTAGCCTTGGATTTTCGGACAAATTGATCCTGACTCGACGAGCCCCATTTAAATGAGTATTAGCCTTATATTTCTAATCATTTTCATATCCAAGACCTTTTCGTTGGTATTAGACTTCAAATTTATGGGTAATACACTTTTCCCCCAAACATGGTTGAAATTGGTTTTTGGAGGGGGTGTTAGCCTTGGATTTTAGGACAAATTGATCCTGACTCGACGGGTCCCATTTAAATGAGTATTAGCCTTATATTTCTAACCTTATTTATATCCAAGACCTTTTGGTTGGTATTAGACTTCAAATTTATGGGTAATACACTTTTCCCCCAAACATGGTTGAACTTGGTTTTTGGAGGGGGTGTTAGCCTTGGATTTTCGGACAAATTGATCCTGACTCGACGAGCCCCATTTAAATGAGTATTAGCCTTATATTTCTAATCATTTTCATATCCAAGACCTTTTCGTTGGTATTAGACTTCAAATTTATGGGTAATACAGTTTTCCCCCAAACATGGTTGAACTTGGTTTTTTGAGGGGGTGTTAGCCTTGGATTTTCGGACAAATTAATCCTGACTCGATGAGCCCCATTTAAATGAGTATTAGCCTTATATTTCTAATCATTTTCATATCCAAGACCTTTTCGTTGGTATTAGACTTCAAATTTATGGGTAATACACTTTTCCCCCAAACATGGTTGAACTTGGTTTTTGGAAGGGGTGTTAGCCTTGGATTTTTGGACAAATTGATCCTGACTCGACGAGTCCCATTTAAATGAGTATTAGCCTTATATTTCTAACCTTATTCATATCCAAGACCTTTTCGTTGGTATTAGACTTCAAATTTATGGGTAATACACTTTTCCCCCAAACATGGTTGAACTTGGTTTTTGGAGGGGGTGTTAGCCTTGGATTTTCGGACAAATTGATCCTGACTCGACGAGCCCTATTTAAATGAGTATTAGCCTTATATTTCTAATCATTTTCATATCCAAGACCTTTTCGTTGGTATTAGACTTCAAATTTATGGGTAATACACTTTTCCCCCAAACATGGTTGAACTTGGTTTTTGGAGGGGGTGTTAGCCTTGGATTTTCGGACAAATTGATCCTGACTCGACGAGCCCCATTTAAATGAGTATTAGCCTTATATTTCTAACCTTATTTATATCCAAGACCTTTTGGTTGGTATTAGACTTCAAATTTATGGGTAATACAGTTTTCCCCCAAACATGGTTGAACTTGGTTTTTGGAGGGGGTGTTAGCCTTGGATTTTCGGACAAATTGATCCTGACTCGACGAGCCCCATTTAAATGAGTATTAGCCTTATATTTGTAACCTTATTCATATCCAAGACCTTTTCGTTGGTATTAGACTTCAAATTTATGGGTAATACACTTTTCCCCCAAACATGGTTGAACTTGGTTTTTGGAGGGGGTGTTAGCCTTGGATTTTAGGACAAATTGATCCTGACTCGACGGGTCCCATTTAAATGAGTATTAGCCTTATATTTCTAACCTTATTTATATCCAAGACCTTTTGGTTGGTATTAGACTTCAAATTTATGGGTAATACACTTTTCCCCCAAACATGGTTGAACTCGGTTTTTGGAGGGGGTGTTAGCCTTGGATTTTCGGACAAATTGATCCTGACTCGACGAGCCCCATTTAAATGAGTATTAGCCTTATATTTCTAATCATTTTCATATCCAAGACCTTTTCGTTGGTATTAGACTTCAAATTTATGGGTAATACACTTTTCCCCCAAACATGGTTGAACTTGGTTTTTTGAGGGGGTGTTAGCCTTGGATTTTCGGACAAATTAATCCTGACTCGATGAGCCCCATTTAAATGAGTATTAGCCTTATATTTCTAATCATTTTCATATCCAAGATCTTTTCGTTGGTATTAGACTTCAAATTTATGGGTAATACACTTTTCCCCCAAACATGGTTGAACTTGGTTTTTGGAGGGGGTGTTAGCCTTGGATTTTCGGACAAATTGATCCTGACTCGACGAGTCCCATTTAAATGAGTATTAGCCTTATATTTCTAACCTTATTCATATCCAAGACCTTTTCGTTGGTATTAGACTTCAAATTTATGGGTAATACAGTTTTCCCCCAAACATGGTTGAACTTGGTTTTTGGAGGGGGTGTTAGCCTTGGATTTTCGGACAAATTGATCCTGCCTCGACGAGACCTATTTTTAAATGAGTATTAGCCTTATATTTCTAACCTTATTCATATCCAAGACCTTTCGTTGGTGTTAGACTTCAAATTTATGGGTAATACACTTTTCCCCCAAACATGGTTGAACTTGGTTTTTTGAGGGGGTGTTAGCCTTGGATTTTCGGACAAATTGATCCTGACTCGACGAGCCCCATTTAAATGAGTATTAGCCTTATATTTCTAATCATTTTCAAATCCAAGACCTTTTCGTTGGTATTAGACTTCAAATTTATGGGTAATACACTTTTCCCCCAAACATGGTTGAACTTGGTTTTTGGAGGGGGTGTTAGCCTTGGATTTTCGGACAAATTGATCCTGCCTCGACGAGACCTATTTTTAATTGAGTATTAGCCTTATATTTCTAACCTTATTCATATCCAATACCTTTTCGTTGGTGTTAGACTTCAAATTTATGGGTAATACATTTTTCCCCCAAACATGGTTGAACTTGGTTTTTGGAGGGGGTGTTAGCCTTGGATTTTCGGACAAATTGATCCTGCCTCGACGAGACCTATTTTTAAATGAGTATTAGCCTTATATTTCTAACCTTATTCATATCCAAGACCTTTTCGTTGGTGTTAGACTTCAAATTTATGGGTAATACACTTTTCCCCCAAACATGGTTGAACTTGGTTTTTTGAGGGGGTGTTAGCCTTGGATTTTCGGACAAATTGATCCTGACTCGACGAGCCCATTTAAATGAGTATTAGCCTTATATTTCTAATCATTTTCAAATCCAAGACCTTTTCGTTGGTATTAGACTTCAAATTTATGGGTAATACACTTTTCCCCCAAACATGGTTGAACTTGGTTTTTGGAGGGGGTGTTAGCCTTGGATTTTCGGACAAATTGATCCTGACTCGACGAGCCCCATTTAAATGAGTATTAGCCTTATATTTCTAATCATTTTCATATCCAAGACCTTTTCGTTGGTATTAGACTTCAAATTTATGGGTAATTCAATTTTCCCCCAAACATGGTTGAACTTGGTTTTTGGAGGGGGTGCTAGCCTTGGATTTTCGGACAAATTGATCCTGCCTCGACGAGACCTATTTTTAAATGAGTATTAGCCTTATATTTCTAACCTTATTCATATCCAAGACCTTTTCGTTGGTATTAGACTTCAAATTTATGGGTAATACACTTTTCCCCCAAACATGGTTGAACTTGGTTTTTGGAGGGGGTGTTAGCCTTGGATTTTCGGACAAATTGATCCTGACTCGACGAGCCCCATTTAAATGAGTATTAGCCTTATATTTCTAATCATTTTCATATACAAGGCCTTTTTGTTGGTATTTGACTTCAAATTTATGGGTAATACACTTTTCCCCCAAACATGGTTGAACTTGGTTTTTGGAGGGGGTGTTAGCCTTGGATTTTCGGACAAATTGATCCTGACTCGACAAGCCCCATTTAAATGAGTATTAGCCTTATATTTCTAACCTTATTCATATCCAAGACCTTTTCGTTGGTATTAGACTTCAAACTTATGGGTAATACAATTTTCCCCCAAACATGGTTGAACTTGGTTTTTGGAGGGGGTGTTAGCCTTGGATTTTCGGACAAATTGATCCTGCCTCGATGAGACCTATTTTTAATTGAGTATTAGCCTTATATTTCTAACCTTATTCATATCCAATACCTTTTCGTTGGTGTTAGACTTCAAATTTATGGGTAATACATTTTTCCCCCAAACATGGTTGAACTTGGTTTTTGGAGGGGGTGTTAGCCTTGGATTTTCGGACAAATTGATCCTGCCTCGACGAGACCTATTTTTAAATGAGTATTAGGCTTATATTTCTAACCTTATTCATATCCAAGACATTTTCGTTGGTGTTAGACTTCAAATTTATGGGTAATACACTTTTCCCCCAAACATGGTTGAACTTGGTTTTTTGAGGGGGTGTTAGCCTTGGATTTTCGGACAAATTGATCCTGACTCGAAGAGCCCCATTTAAATGAGTATTAGCCTTATATTTCTAATCATTTTCAAATCCAAGACCTTTTCGTTGGTATTAGACTTCAAATTTATGGGTAATACACTTTTCCCCCAAACATGGTTGAACTTGGTTTTTGGAGGGGGTGTTAGCCTTGGATTTTCGGACAAATTGATCCTGCCTCGACGAGACCTATTTTTAAATGAGTATTAGCCTTATATTTCTAATCTTATTCATATCCAAGACCTTTTCGTTGGTATTAGACTTCAAATTTATGGGTAATACACTTTTCCCCCAAACATGGTTGAACTTGGTTTTTTGAGGGGGTGTTAGCCTTGGATTTTCGGACAAATTGATCCTGACTCGACGAGCCCCATTTAAATGAGTATTAGCCTTATATTTCTAATCATTTTCAAATCCAAGACCTTTTCGTTGGTATTAGACTTCAAATTTATGGGTAATACACTTTTCCCCCAAACATGGTTGAACTTGGTTTTTGGAGGGGGTGTTAGCCTTGGATTTTCGGACAAATTGATCCTCACTCGACGAGCCCCATTTAAATGAGTATTAGCCTTATATTTCTAACCTTATTCATATCCAAGACCTTTTCGTTGGTATTAGACTTCAAACTTATGGGTAATACAATTTTCCCCCAAACATGGTTGAACTTGGTTTTTGGAGGGGGTGTTAGCCTTGGATTTTCGGACAAATTGATCCTGACTCGACGAGCCCCATTTAAATGAGTATTAGCCTTATATTTCTAACCTTATTCATATCCAAGACCTTTTCGTTGGTATTAGACTTCAAACTTATGGGTAATACAATTTTCCCCCAAACATGGTTGAACTTGGTTTTTGGAGGGGGTGTTAGCCTTGGATTTTCGGACAAATTGATCCTGCCTCGACGATACCTATTTTTAAATGAGTATTAGCCTTATATTTCTAACCTTATTCATATCCAAGACCTTTTCGTTGGTGTTAGACTTCAAATTTATGGGTAATACACTTTTCCCCCAAACATGGTTGAACTTGGTTTTTTGAGGGGGTGTTAGCCTTGGATTTTCGGACAAATTGATCCTGACTCGACGAGCCCCATTTAAATGAGTATTAGCCTTATATTTCTAATCATTTTCAAATCCAAGACCTTTTCGTTGGTATTAGACTTCAAATTTATGGGTAATACACTTTTCCCCCAAACATGGTTGAACTTGGTTTTTGGAGGGGGTGTTAGCCTTGGATTTTCGGACAAATTGATCCTGCCTCGACGAGACCTATTTTTAATTGAGTATTAGCCTTATATTTCTAACCTTATTCATATCCAATACCTTTTCGTTGGTGTTAGACTTCAAATTTATGGGTAATACATTTTCCCCCCAAACATGGTTGAACTTGGTTTTTGGAGGGGGTGTTAGCCTTGGATTTTCGGACAAATTGATCCTAACTCGACGAGCCCCATTTAAATGAGTATTAGCCTTATAATTCTAACCTTATTCATATCCAAGACCTTTTGGTTGGTATTAGACTTCAAATTTATGGGTAATACACTTTTCCCCCAAACATGGTTGAACTTGGTTTTTGGAGGGGGTGTTAGCCTTGGATTTTCGGACAAATTGATCCTGACTCGACAAGCCCCATTTAAATGAGTATTAGCCTTATATTTCTAATCATTTTCATATCCAAGACCTTTTCGTTGGTATTAGACTTCAAATTTATGGGTAATACACTTTTCCCCCAAACATGGTTGAACTTGGTTTTTGGAGGGGGTGTTAGCCTTGGATTTTCGGACAAATTGATCCTGCCTCGACGAGACCTATTTTTAAATGAGTATTAGCCTTATATTTCTAACCTTATTCATATCCAAGACCTTTTCGTTGGTGTTAGACTTCAAATTTATGGGTAATACACTTTTCCCCCAAACATGGTTGAACTTGGTTTTTGGAGGGGGTGTTAGCCTTGGATTTTCGGACAAATTGATCCTGACTCGACGAGCCCCATTTAAATGAGTATTAGCCTTATATTTATAATCATTTTCAAATCCAAGACCTTTTCGTTGGTATTAGACTTCAAATTTATGGGTAATACACTTTTCCCCCAAACATGGTTGAACTTGGTTTTTGGAGGGGGTGTTAGCCTTGGATTTTCGGACAAATTGATCCTGACTCGACGAGCCCCATTTAAATGAGTATTAGCCTTATATTTCTAATCATTTTCATATCCAAGACCTTTTCGTTGGTATTATACTTCAAATTTATGGGTAATACACTTTTCCACCAAACATGGTTGAACTTGGTTTTTGGAGGGGGTGTTAGCCTTGGATTTTCGGACAAATTGATCCTGACTCGACGAGCCCCATTTAAATGAGTATTAGCCTTATATTTCTAACCTTATTCATATCCAAGATCTTTTCGTTGGTATTAGACTTCAAATTTATGGGTAATACACTTTTCCCCCTAACATGGTTGAACTTGGTTTTTGGATGGGGTGTTAGCCTTGGATTTTCGGACAAATTGATCCTGACTCGACGAGCCCCATTTAAATGAGTATTGGCCTTATGTTTCTAACCTTTTTCATATCGAAGACCTTTTGGTTGGTATTAGACTTCAAATTTATGGGTAATACACTTTTCCCCAAACATGGTTGAACTTGGTTTTTTGAGGGGGTGTTAGCCTTGGATTTTCGGACAAATTGATCCTGACTTGACGAGCCACATTTAAATGAGTATTAGCCTTATATTTCTAACCTTATTCATATCCAAGACCTTTTCGTTGGTATTAGACTTCAAATTTATGGGTAATACAGTTTTCCCCCAAACATGGTTGAACTTGGTTTTTGGAGGGGGTGTTAGCCTTGGATTTTCAGACAAATTGATCCTGACTCGACGAGTCCCATTTAAATGAGTATTATCCTTATATTTCTAACCTTATTCATATCCAAGACCTTTTGGTTGGTATTAGACTTCAAATTTATGGGTAATACACTTTTCCCCCAAACATGGTTGAACTTGGTTTTTGGAGGGGCTGTTAACCTTGGATTTTCGGACAAATTGATCCTGACTCGACGAGCCCCATTTAAATGAGTATTAGCCTTATATTTCTAACCATTTTCATATCCAAGACCTTTTCGTTGGTATTAGACTTCAAATTTATGGGTAATACACTTTTCCCCCAAACATGGTTGAACTTGGTTTTTGAAGGGGGTGTTAGCCTTGGATTTTCGGACAAATTGATCCTGACTCGACGAGACCCATTTAAATGAGTATTAGCCTTATATTTCTAATCATTTTCATATCCAAGACCTTTTCGTTGGTATTAGACTTCAAATTTATGGGTAATACACTTTTCCCCCAAACATGGTTGAACTTGGTTTTTGGAGGGGGTGTTAGACTTGGATTTTCGGACAAATTGATCCTGACTCGAAGAGCCCCATTTAAATGAGTATTAGCCTTATATTTCTAATCATTTTCATATCCAAGACCTTTTCGTTGGTATTAGACTTCAAATTTATGGGTAATACACTTTTCCCCCAAACATGGTTGAACTTGGTTTTTGGAGGGGGTGTTAGACTTGGATTTTCGGACAAATTGATCCTGACTCGAAGAGCCCCATTTAAATGAGTATTAGCCTTATATTTCTAATCATTTTCATATCCAAGACCTTTTCGTTGGTATTAGACTTCAAATTTATGGGTAATACACTTTTCCCCCAAACATGGTTGAACTTGGTTTTTAGAGGGGGTGTTAGCCTTGGATTTTTGGACAAATTGATCCTGACTCGACGAGCCCCATTTAAATGAGTATTAGCCTTATATTTCTAACCTTATTCATATCCAAGATCTTTTCGTTGGTATTAGACTTCAAATTTATGGGTAATACACTTTTCCCCCTAACATGATTGAACTTGGTTTTTGGATGGGGTGTTAGCCTTGGATTTTCGGACAAATTGATCCTGACTCGACGAGCCCCATTTAAATGAGTATTGGCCTTATGTTTCTAACCTTTTTAATATCGAAGACCTTTTGGTTGGTATTAGACTTCAAATTTATGGGTAATACACTTTTCCCCAAACATGGTTGAACTTGGTTTTTGGAGGGTGTGTTAGCCTTGGATTTTCGGACAAATTGATCCTGACTCGACGAGCCCCATTTAATTGAGTATTAGCCTTATATTTCTAATCATTTTCATATCCAAGACCTTTTGGTTGGTATTAGACTTCAAATTTATGGGTAATACACTTTTCCCCCAAACATGGTTGAACTTGGTTTTTGGAGGGGGTGTTAGCCTTGGATTTTCGGACAAATTGATCCTGACTCGATGAGCCCCATTTAAATGAGTATTAGCCTTATATTTCTAACCTTATTCATATCCAAGACCTTTTCGTTGGTATTAGACTTCAAATTTATGGGTAATACAATTTTCCCCCAAACATGGTTGAACTTGGTTTTTGGAGGGGGTGTTAGCCTTGGATTTTCGGAAAAATTGATCCTGCCTCGACGAGACCTATTTTTAAATGAGTATTAGCCTTATATTTCTAACCTTATTCATATCCAAGACCTTTTCGTTGGTATTAGACTTCAAATTTATGGGTAATACACTTTTCCCCCAAACATGGTTGAACTTGGTTTTTGGAGGGGGTGTTAGCCTTGGATTTTCGGACAAATTGATCCTGACTCGACGAGCCCCATTTAAATGAGTATTAGCCTTCTATTTCTAATCATTTTCATATCCAAGACCTTTTCGTTGGTATTAGACTTCAAATTTATGGGTAATACAATTTTCCCCCAAACATGGTTGAACTTGGTTTTTGGAGGGGGTGTTAGCCTTGGATTTTCGGACAAATTGATCCTGCCTCGACGAGACCTATTTTTAAATGAGTATTAGCCTTATATTTCTAACCTTATTCATATCCAAGACCTTTCGTTGGTATTAGACTTCAAATTTATGGGTAATACACTTTTCCCCCAAACATGGTTGAACTTGGTTTTTGGAGGGGGTGTTAGCCTTGGATTTTCGGACAAATTGATCCTGACTCGACGAGCCCCATTTAAATGAGTATTAGCCTTATATTTCTAATCATTTTCATATCCAAGACCTTTTCGTTGGTATTAGACTTCAAATTTATGGGTAATACACTTTTCCCCCAAACATGGTTGAACTTGGTTTTTGGAGGGGGTGTTAGCCTTGGATTTTTGGACAAATTGATCCTGACTCGACGAGCCCCATTTAAATGCGTATTAGCCTTATATTTCTAACCTTATTTATATCCAAGACCTTTTTGTTGGTATTAGACTTCAAATTTATGGGTAATACACTTTTCCCCCAAACATGGTTGAACTTGGTTTTTGGAGGGGGTGTTAGCCTTGGATTTTCGGACAAATTGATCCTGACTCGACGAGCCCCATTTAAATGAGTATTAGCCTTATATTTCTAACCTTATTCATATCCAAGACCTTTTGGTTGGTATTAGACTTCAAATTTATGGGTAATACACTTTTCCCCCAAACATGGTTGAACTTGGTTTTTGGAGGGGGTGTTAGCCTTGGATTTTCGGACAAATTGATCCTGACTCGACGAGCCCCATTTAAATGAGTATTAGCCTTATATTTCTAACCTTTTTCATATCCAAGACCTTTTGGTTGGTATTAGACTTCAAATTTATGGGTAATACACTTTTCCCCCAAACATGGTTGAACTTGGTTTTTGGAGGGGGTGTTAGCCTTGGATTTTTGGACAAATTGATCCTGACTCGACGAGCCCCATTTAAATGCGTATTAGCCTTATATTTCTAACCTTATTTATATCCAAGACCTTTTTGTTGGTATTAGACTTCAAATTTATGGGTAATACACTTTTCCCCCAAACATGGTTGAACTTGGTTTTTGGAGGGGGTGTTAGCCTTGGATTTTCGGACAAATTGATCCTGACTCGACGAGCCCCATTTAAATGAGTATTAGCCTTCTATTTCTAATCATTTTCATATCCAAGACCTTTTCGTTGGTATTAGACTTCAAATTTATGGGTAATACACTTTTCCCCCAAACATGGTTGAACTTGGTTTTTGGAGGGGGTGTTAGCCTTGGATTTTCGGACAAATTGATCCTGCCTCGACGAGACCTATTTTTAAATGAGTATTAGCCTTATATTTCTAACCTTATTCATATCCAAGACCTTTCGTTGGTATTAGACTTCAAATTTATGGGTAATACACTTTTCCCCCAAACATGGTTGAACTTGGTTTTTGGAGGGGGTGTTAGCCTTGGATTTTCGGACAAATTGATCCTGACTCGACGAGCCCCATTTAAATGAGTATTAGCCTTATATTTCTAATCATTTTCATATCCAAGACCTTTTGGTTGGTATTAGACTTCAAATTTATGGGTAATACACTTTCCCCCAAACATGGTTGAACTTGGTTTTTGGAGGGGGTGTTAGCCTTGGATTTTCGGACAAATTGATCATGACTCGACGAGCCCCATTTAAATGAGTATTAGCCTTATATTTCTAACCTTATTCATATCCAAGACCTTTTCTTTGGTATTAGACTTCAAATTTATGGGTAATACACTTTTCCCCCAAACATGGTTGAACTTGGTTTTTGGAGGGGGTGTTAGCCTTCGATTTTCGGACAAATTGATCCTGACTCGACGAGCCCCATTTAAATGAGTATTACCCTTATATTTCTAACCTTATTCATATCCAAGACCTTTTCGTTGGTATTAGATTTCAAATTTATGGGTAATACACTTTTCCCCCAAACATGGTTGAACTTGGTTTTTGGAGGGGGTGTTAGCCTTGGATTTTCGGACAAATTGATCCTGACTCGACGAGCCCCATTTAAATGAGTATTAGCCTTATATTTCTAATCATTTTCATATCCAAGACCTTTTGGTTGGTATTAGACTTCAAATTTATGGGTAATACACTTTCCCCCAAACATGGTTGAACTTGGTTTTTGGAGGGGGTGTTAGCCTTGGATTTTCGGACAAATTGATCATGACTCGACGAGCCCCATTTAAATGAGTATTAGCCTTATATTTCTAACCTTATTCATATCCAAGACCTTTTCTTTGGTATTAGACTTCAAATTTATGGGTAATACACTTTTCCCCCAAACATGGTTGAACTTGGTTTTTGGAGGGGGTGTTAGCCTTCGATTTTCGGACAAATTGATCCTGACTCGACGAGCCCCATTTAAATGAGTATTACCCTTATATTTCTAACCTTATTCATATCCAAGACCTTTTCGTTGGTATTAGATTTCAAATTTATGGGTAATACACTTTTCCCCCAAACATGGTTGAACTTGGTTTTTGGAGGGGGTGTTAGCCTTGGATTTTCGGACAAATTGATCCTGACTCGACGAGCCCCATTTAAATGAGTATTAGCCTTATATTTGTAACCTTATTCATATCCAAGACCTTTTCGTTGGTATTAGATTTCAAATTTATGGGTAATACACTTTTCCCCCAAACATGGTTGAACTTGGTTTTTGGAGGGGGTGTTAGCCTTGGATTTTCGGACAAATTGATCCTGACTCGACGAGCCCCATTTAAATGAGTATTAGCCTTATATTTGTAACCTTATTCATATCCAAGACCTTTTCGTTGGTATTAGACTTCAAATTTATGGGTAATATACTTTTCCCCCAAACATGGTTGAACTTGGTTTTTGGAGGGGGTGTTAGCCTTGGATTTTCGGACAAATTGATCCTGACTCGACGAGCCCCATTTAAATGAGTATTAGCCTTATATTTCTAATAATTTTCATATCCAAGACCTTTTCGTTGGTATTAGACTTCTAATTTATGGTAATACACTTTTCCCCCAAACATGGTTGAACTTGGTTTTTGGAGGGGGTGTTAGCCTTGGATTTTCGGACAAATTGATCCTGACTCGACGAGCCCCATTTAAATGAGTATTAGCCTTATATTTGTAACCTTATTCATATCCAAGACCTTTTCGTTGGTATTAGACTTCAAATTTATGGGTAATACACTTTTCCCCCAAACATGGTTGAACTTGGTTTTTGGAGGGGGTGTTAGCCTTGGATTTTCGGACAAATTGATCCTGACTCGACGAGCCCTATTTAAATGAGTATTAGCCTTATATTTCTAATAATTTTCATATCCAAGACATTTTCATTGGTATTAGACTTCAAATTTATGTGTAATACACTTTTCCCCCAAACATGGTTGAACTTGGTTTTTGGAGGGGGTGTTAGCCTTGGATTTTCGGACAAATTGATCCTGACTCGACGAGCCCCATTTAAATTAGTATTAACCTTATATTTCTAACCTTATTCATATCCAAGACCTTTTCGTTGGTATTAGACTTCAAATTTATGGGTAATACACTTTTCCCCCAAACATGGTTGAACTTGGTTTTTGGAGGGGGTGTTAGCCTTGGATTTTCAGACAAATTGATCCTGACTCGACGAGCCCCATTTAAATGAGTATTAGCCTTATATTTCTAATAATTTTCATATCCAAGACATTTTCATTGGTATTAGACTTCAAATTTATGTGTAATACACTTTTCCCCCAAACATGGTTGAACTTGGTTTTTGGAGGGGGTGTTAGCCTTGGATTTTCGGACAAATTGATCCTGACTCGACGAGCCCCATTTAAATGAGTATTAGCCTTATATTTGTAACCTTATTCATATCCAAGACCTTTTCGTTGGTATTAGACTTCAAATTTATGGGTAATACACTTTTCCCCCAAACATGGTTGAACTTGGTTTTTGGAGGGGGTGTTAGCCTTGGATTTTCGGACAAATTGATCCTGACTCGACGAGCCTATTTAAATGAGTATTAGCCTTATATTTCTAATAATTTTCATATCCAAGAAATTTTCATTGGTATTAGACTTCAAATTTATGTGTAATACACTTTTCCCCCAAACATGGTTGAACTTGGTTTTTGGAGGGGGTGTTAGCCTTGGATTTTCGGACAAATTGATCCTGACTCGACGAGCCCCATTTAAATGAGTATTAGCCTTATATTTCTAACCTTATTCATATCCAAGACCTTTTCGTTGGTATTAGACTTCAAATTTATGGGTAATACACTTTTCCCCCAAACATGGTTGAACTTGGTTTTTGGAGGGGGTGTTAGCCTTGGATTTTCAGACAAATTGATCCTGACTCGACGAGCCCCATTTAAATGAGTATTAGCCTTATATTTCTAATAATTTTCATATCCAAGACATTTTCATTGGTATTAGACTTCAAATTTATGGGTAATACAGTTTTCCCCCAAACATGGTTGAACTTGGTTTTTGGAGGGGGTGTTAGCCTTGGATTTTCAGACAAATTGATCCTGACTCGACGAGCCCCATTTAAATGAGTATTAGCCTTATATTTCTAATAATTTTCATATCCAAGACATTTTCATTGGTATTAGACTTCAAATTTATGTGTAATACACTTTTCCCCCAAACATGGTTGAACTTGGTTTTTGGAGGGGGTGTTAGCCTTGGATTTTCGGACAAATTGATCCTGACTCGACGAGCCCCATTTAAATGAGTATTAGCCTTATATTTCTAACCTTATTCATATCCAAGACCTTTTCGTTGGTATTAGACTTCAAATTTATGGGTAATACACTTTTCCCCCAAACATGGTTGAACTTGGTTTTTGGAGGGGGTGTTAGCCTTGGATTTTCGGACAAATTGATCCTGACTCGACGAGCCCCATTTAAATGAGTATTAGCCTTATATATCTAACCTTTTTCATATCCAAGACCTTTTGGTTGGTATTAGACTTCAAATTTATGGGTAATACACTTTCCCCCAAACATGGTTGAACTTGGTTTTTGGAGGGGGTGTTAGCCTTGGATTTTCGGACAAATTGATCCTGACTCGACGAGCCCCATTTAAATGAGTATTAGCCTTATATGTCTAACATTTTTCATATCCAAGACCTTTTGGTTGGTATTAGACTTCAAATTTATGGGTAATACACTTTTCCCCCAAACATGGTTGAACTTGGTTTTTGGGGGGGGTGTTAGCCTTGGATTTTCGGACAAATTGATCATGACTCGACGAGCCCCATTTAAATGAGTATTAGCCTTATATTTCTAACCTTATTCATATCCAAGACCTTTTCTTTTGTATTAGACTTCAAATTTATGGGTAATACACTTTTCCCCCAAACATGGTTGAACTTGGTTTTTGGAGGGGGTGTTAGCCTTGGATTTTCGGACAAATTGATCCTGACTCGACGAGCCCCATTTAAATGAGTATTAGCCTTATATTTGTAACCTTATTCATATCCAAGACCTTTTCGTTGGTATTAGACTTCAAATTTATGGGTAATATACTTTTCCCCCAAACATGGTTGAACTTGGTTTTTGGAGGGGGTGTTAGCCTTGGATTTTCGGACAAATTGATCCTGACTCGACGAGCCCCATTTAAATGAGTATTAGCCTTATATTTCTAATAATTTTCATATCCAAGACTTTTTCGTTGGTATTAGACTTCTAATTTATGGTAATACACTTTTCCCCCAAACATGGTTGAACTTGGTTTTTGGAGGGGGTGTTAGCCTTGGATTTTCGGACAAATTGATCCTGACTCGACGAGCCCCATTTAAATGAGTATTAGCCTTATATTTGTAACCTTATTCATATCCAAGACCTTTTCGTTGGTATTAGACTTCAAATTTATGGGTAATACACTTTTCCCCCAAACATGGTTGAACTTGGTTTTTGGAGGGGGTGTTAGCCTTGGATTTTCAGACAAATTGATCCTGACTCGACGAGCCCCATTTAAATGAGTATTAGCCTTATATTTCTAATAATTTTCATATCCAAGACATTTTCATTGGTATTAGACTTCAAATTTATGGGTAATACACTTTTCCCCCAAACATGGTTGAACTTGGTTTTTGGAGGGGGTGTTAGCCTTGGATTTTCAGACAAATTGATCCTGACTCGACGAGCCCCATTTAAATGAGTATTAGCCTTATATTTCTAATAATTTTCATATCCAAGACATTTTCATTGGTATTAGACTTCAAATTTATGTGTAATACACTTTTCCCCCAAACATGGTTGAACTTGGTTTTTGGAGGGGGTGTTAGCCTTGGATTTTCGGACAAATTGATCCTGACTCGACGAGCCCCATTTAAATGAGTATTAGCCTTATATTTCTAACCTTATTCATATCCAAGACCTTTTCGTTGGTATTAGACTTCAAATTTATGGGTAATACACTTTTCCCCCAAACATGGTTGAACTTGGTTTTTGGAGGGGGTGTTAGCCTTGGATTTTCAGACAAATTGATCCTGACTCGACGAGCCCCATTTAAATGAGTATTAGCCTTATATATCTAACCTTTTTCATATCCAAGACCTTTTGGTTGGTATTAGACTTCAAATTTATGGGTAATACACTTTCCCCCAAACATGGTTGAACTTGGTTTTTGGAGGGGGTGTTAGCCTTGGATTTTCGGACAAATTGATCCTGACTCGACGAGCCCCATTTAAATGAGTATTAGCCTTATATGTCTAACCTTTTTCATATCCAAGACCTTTTGGTTGGTATTAGACTTCAAATTTATGGGTAATACACTTTTCCCCCAAACATGGTTGAACTTGGTTTTTGGAGGGGGTGTTAGCCTTGGATTTTCGGACAAATTGATCATGACTCGACGAGCCCCATTTAAATGAGTATTAGCCTTATATTTCTAACCTTATTCATATCCAAGACCTTTTCTTTTGTATTAGACTTCAAATTTATGGGTAATACACTTTTCCCCCAAACATGGTTGAACTTGGTTTTTGGAGGGGGTGTTAGCCTTGGATTTTCGGACAAATTGATCCTGACTCGACGAGCCCCATTTAAATGAGTATTAGCCTTATATTTGTAACCTTATTCATATCCAAGACCTTTTCGTTGGTATTAGACTTCAAATTTATGGGTAATATACTTTTCCCCCAAACATGGTTGAACTTGGTTTTTGGAGGGGGTGTTAGCCTTGGATTTTCGGACAAATTGATCCTGACTCGACGAGCCCCATTTAAATGAGTATTAGCCTTATATTTCTAATAATTTTCATATCCAAGACTTTTTCGTTGGTATTAGACTTCTAATTTATGGTAATACACTTTTCCCCCAAACATGGTTGAACTTGGTTTTTGGAGGGGGTGTTAGCCTTGGATTTTCGGACAAATTGATCCTGACTCGACGAGCCCCATTTAAATGAGTATTAGCCTTATATTTGTAACCTTATTCATATCCAAGACCTTTTCGTTGGTATTAGACTTCAAATTTATGGGTAATACACTTTTCCCCCAAACATGGTTGAACTTGGTTTTTGGAGGGGGTGTTAGCCTTGGATTTTCAGACAAATTGATCCTGACTCGACGAGCCCTATTTAAATGAGTATTAGCCTTATATTTCTAATAATTTTCATATCCAAGACATTTTCATTGGTATTAGACTTCAAATTTATGGGTAATACACTTTTCCCCCAAACATGGTTGAACTTGGTTTTTGGAGGGGGTGTTAGCCTTGGATTTTCAGACAAATTGATCCTGACTCGACGAGCCCCATTTAAATGAGTATTAGCCTTATATTTCTAATAATTTTCATATCCAAGACATTTTCATTGGTATTAGACTTCAAATTTATGTGTAATACACTTTTCCCCCAAACATGGTTGAACTTGGTTTTTGGAGGGGGTGTTAGCCTTGGATTTTCGGACAAATTGATCCTGACTCGACGAGCCCCATTTAAATGAGTATTAGCCTTATATTTCTAACCTTATTCATATCCAAGACCTTTTCGTTGGTATTAGACTTCAAATTTATGGGTAATACACTTTTCCCCCAAACATGGTTGAACTTGGTTTTTGGAGGGGGTGTTAGCCTTGGATTTTCAGACAAATTGATCCTGACTCGACGAGCCCCATTTAAATGAGTATTAGCCTTATATATCTAACCTTTTTCATATCCAAGACCTTTTGGTTGGTATTAGACTTCAAATTTATGGGTAATACACTTTCCCCCAAACATGGTTGAACTTGGTTTTTGGAGGGGGTGTTAGCCTTGGATTTTCGGACAAATTGATCCTGACTCGACGAGCCCCATTTAAATGAGTATTAGCCTTATATTTCTAACCTTTTTCATATCCAAGACCTTTTGGTTGGTATTAGACTTCAAATTTATGGGTAATACACTTTTCCCCCAAACATGGTTGAACTTGGTTTTTGGAGGGGGTGTTAGCCTTGGATTTTCGGACAAATTGATCATGACTCGACGAGCCCCATTTAAATGAGTATTAGCCTTATATTTCTAACCTTATTCATATCCAAGACCTTTTCTTTTGTATTAGACTTCAAATTTATGGGTAATACACTTTTCCCCCAAACATGGTTGAACTTGGTTTTTGGAGGGGGTGTTAGCCTTGGATTTTCGGACAAATTGATCCTGACTCGACGAGCCCCATTTAAATGAGTATTAGCCTTATATTTGTAACCTTATTCATATCCAAGACCTTTTCGTTGGTATTAGACTTCAAATTTATGGGTAATATACTTTTCCCCCAAACATGGTTGAACTTGGTTTTTGGAGGGGGTGTTAGCCTTGGATTTTCGGACAAATTGATCCTGACTCGACGAGCCCCATTTAAATGAGTATTAGCCTTATATTTCTAATAATTTTCATATCCAAGACTTTTTCGTTGGTATTAGACTTCTAATTTATGGTAATACACTTTTCCCCCAAACATGGTTGAACTTGGTTTTTGGAGGGGGTGTTAGCCTTGGATTTTCGGACAAATTGATCCTGACTCGACGAGCCCCATTTAAATGAGTATTAGCCTTATATTTGTAACCTTATTCATATCCAAGACCTTTTCGTTGGTATTAGACTTCAAATTTATGGGTAATACACTTTTCCCCCAAACATGGTTGAACTTGGTTTTTGGAGGGGGTGTTAGCCTTGGATTTTCAGACAAATTGATCCTGACTCGACGAGCCCCATTTAAATGAGTATTAGCCTTATATTTCTAATAATTTTCATATCCAAGACATTTTCATTGGTATTAGACTTCAAATTTATGGGTAATACACTTTTCCCCCAAACATGGTTGAACTTGGTTTTTGGAGGGGGTGTTAGCCTTGGATTTTCAGACAAATTGATCCTGACTCGACGAGCCCCATTTAAATGAGTATTAGCCTTATATTTCTAATAATTTTCATATCCAAGACATTTTCATTGGTATTAGACTTCAAATTTATGTGTAATACACTTTTCCCCCAAACATGGTTGAACTTGGTTTTTGGAGGGGGTGTTAGCCTTGGATTTTCGGACAAATTGATCCTGACTCGACGAGCCCCATTTAAATGAGTATTAGCCTTATATTTCTAACCTTATTCATATCCAAGACCTTTTCGTTGGTATTAGACTTCAAATTTATGGGTAATACACTTTTCCCCCAAACATGGTTGAACTTGGTTTTTGGAGGGGGTGTTAGCCTTGGATTTTCAGACAAATTGATCCTGACTCGACGAGCCCCATTTAAATGAGTATTAGCCTTATATATCTAACCTTTTTCATATCCAAGACCTTTTGGTTGGTATTAGACTTCAAATTTATGGGTAATACACTTTCCCCCAAACATGGTTGAACTTGGTTTTTGGAGGGGGTGTTAGCCTTGGATTTTCGGACAAATTGATCCTGACTCGACGAGCCCCATTTAAATGAGTATTAGCCTTATATGTCTAACCTTTTTCATATCCAAGACCTTTTGGTTGGTATTAGACTTCAAATTTATGGGTAATACACTTTTCCCCCAAACATGGTTGAACTTGGTTTTTGGAGGGGGTGTTAGCCTTGGATTTTCGGACAAATTGATCATGACTCGACGAGCCCCATTTAAATGAGTATTAGCCTTATATTTCTAACCTTATTCATATCCAAGACCTTTTCTTTTGTATTAGACTTCAAATTTATGGGTAATACACTTTTCCCCCAAACATGGTTGAACTTGGTTTTTGGAGGGGGTGTTAGCCTTGGATTTTCGGACAAATTGATCCTGACTCGACGAGCCCCATTTAAATGAGTATTAGCCTTATATTTGTAACCTTATTCATATCCAAGACCTTTTGGTTGGTATTAGACTTCAAATTTATGGGTAATATACTTTTCCCCCAAACATGGTTGAACTTGGTTTTTGGAGGGGGTGTTAGCCTTGGATTTTCGGACAAATTGATCCTGACTCGACGAGCCCCATTTAAATGAGTATTAGCCTTATATTTCTAATAATTTTCATATCCAAGACTTTTTCGTTGGTATTAGACTTCTAATTTATGGTAATACACTTTTCCCCCAAACATGGTTGAACTTGGTTTTTGGAGGGGGTGTTAGCCTTGGATTTTCGGACAAATTGATCCTGACTCGACGAGCCCCATTTAAATGAGTATTAGCCTTATATTTGTAACCTTATTCATATCCAAGACCTTTTCGTTGGTATTAGACTTCAAATTTATGGGTAATACACTTTTCCCCCAAACATGGTTGAACTTGGTTTTTGGAGGGGGTGTTAGCCTTGGATTTTCAGACAAATTGATCCTGACTCGACGAGCCCTATTTAAATGAGTATTAGCCTTATATTTCTAATAATTTTCATATCCAAGACATTTTCATTGGTATTAGACTTCAAATTTATGGGTAATACACTTTTCCCCCAAACATGGTTGAACTTGGTTTTTGGAGGGGGTGTTAGCCTTGGATTTTCAGACAAATTGATCCTGACTCGACGAGCCCCATTTAAATGAGTATTAGCCTTATATTTCTAATAATTTTCATATCCAAGACATTTTCATTGGTATTAGACTTCAAATTTATGTGTAATACACTTTTCCCCCAAACATGGTTGAACTTGGTTTTTGGAGGGGGTGTTAGCCTTGGATTTTCGGACAAATTGATCCTGACTCGACGAGCCCCATTTAAATGAGTATTAGCCTTATATTTCTAACCTTATTCATATCCAAGACCTTTTCGTTGGTATTAGACTTCAAATTTATGGGTAATACACTTTTCCCCCAAACATGGTTGAACTTGGTTTTTGGAGGGGGTGTTAGCCTTGGATTTTCAGACAAATTGATCCTGACTCGACGAGCCCCATTTAAATGAGTATTAGCCTTATATATCTAACCTTTTTCATATCCAAGACCTTTTGGTTGGTATTAGACTTCAAATTTATGGGTAATACACTTTCCCCCAAACATGGTTGAACTTGGTTTTTGGAGGGGGTGTTAGCCTTGGATTTTCGGACAAATTGATCCTGACTCGACGAGCCCCATTTAAATGAGTATTAGCCTTATATTTCTAACCTTTTTCATATCCAAGACCTTTTGGTTGGTATTAGACTTCAAATTTATGGGTAATACACTTTTCCCCCAAACATGGTTGAACTTGGTTTTTGGAGGGGGTGTTAGCCTTGGATTTTCGGACAAATTGATCATGACTCGACGAGCCCCATTTAAATGAGTATTAGCCTTATATTTCTAACCTTATTCATATCCAAGACCTTTTCTTTTGTATTAGACTTCAAATTTATGGGTAATACACTTTTCCCCCAAACATGGTTGAACTTGGTTTTTGGAGGGGGTGTTAGCCTTGGATTTTCGGACAAATTGATCCTGACTCGACGAGCCCCATTTAAATGAGTATTAGCCTTATATTTGTAACCTTATTCATATCCAAGACCTTTTCGTTGGTATTAGACTTCAAATTTATGGGTAATATACTTTTCCCCCAAACATGGTTGAACTTGGTTTTTGGAGGGGGTGTTAGCCTTGGATTTTCGGACAAATTGATCCTGACTCGACGAGCCCCATTTAAATGAGTATTAGCCTTATATTTCTAATAATTTTCATATCCAAGACCTTTTCGTTGGTATTAGACTTCTAATTTATGGTAATACACTTTTCCCCCAAACATGGTTGATCTTGGTTTTTGGAGGGGGTGTTAGCCTTGGATTTTCGGACAAATTGATCCTGACTCGACGAGCCCCATTTAAATGAGTATTAGCCTTATATTTGTAACCTTATTCATATCCAAGACCTTTTCGTTGGTATTAGACTTCAAATTTATGGGTAATACACTTTTCCCCCAAACATGGTTGAACTTGGTTTTTGGAGGGGGTGTTAGCCTTGGATTTTCGGACAAATTGATCCTGACTCGACGAGCCCCATTTAAATGAGTATTAGCCTTATATTTCTAACCTTTTTCATATCCAAGACCTTTTGGTTGGTATTAGACTTCAAATTTATGGGTAATACACTTTTCCCCCAAACATGGTTGAACTTGGTTTTTGGAGGGGGTGTTAGCCTTGGATTTTCGGACAAATTGATCATGACTCGACCAGCCCCATTTAAATGAGTATTAGCCTTATATTTCTAACCTTATTCATATCCAAGACCTTTTCTTTTGTATTAGACTTCAAATTTATGGGTAATACACTTTTCCCCCAAACATGGTTGAACTTGGTTTTTGGAGGGGGTGTTAGCCTTGGATTTTCGGACAAATTGATCCTGACTCGACGAGCCCCATTTAAATAAGTATTAGCCTTATATTTGTAACCTTATTCATATCCAAGACCTTTTCGTTGGTATTAGACTTCAAATTTATGGGTAATACACTTTTCCCCCAAACATGGTTGAACTTGGTTTTTGGAGGGGGTGTTAGCCTTGGATTTTCGGACAAATTGATCCTGACTCGACGAGCCCCATTTAAATGAGTATTAGCCTTATATTTCTAATAATTTTCATATCCAAGACCTTTTCGTTGGTATTAGACTTCTAATTTATGGTAATACACTTTTCCCCCAAACATGGTTGAACTTGGTTTTTGGAGGGGGTGTTAGCCTTGGATTTTCGGACAAATTGATCCTGACTCGACGAGCCCCATTTAAATGAGTATTAGCCTTATATTTGTAACCTTATTCATATCCAAGACCTTTTCGTTGGTATTAGACTTCAAATTTATGGGTAATACACTTTTCCCCCAAACATGGTTGAACTTGGTTTTTGGAGGGGGTGTTAGCCTTGGATTTTCGGACAAATTGATCCTGACTCGACGAGCCCCATTTAAATGAGTATTAGCCTTATATTTCTAACCTTATTCATATGCAAGACCTTTTCGTTGGTATTAGATTTCAAATTTATGGGTAATACACTTTTCCCCCAAACATGGTTGAACTTGGTTTTTGGAGGGGGTGTTAGCCTTGGATTTTCGGACAAATTGATCCTGACTCGACGAGCCCCATTTAAATGAGTATTAACCTTATATTTGTAAACTTATTCATATCCAAGACCTTTTCGTTGGTATGAGACTTCAAATTAATGGGTAATACACTTTTCCCCCAAACATGGTTGAACTTGGTTTTTGGAGGGGGTGTTAGCCTTGGATTTTCGGACAAATTGATCCTGACTCGACGAGCCCCATTTAAATGAGTATTAGCCTTATATTTGTAACCTTATTCATATCCAAGACCTTTTCGTTGGTATTAGACTTCAAATTTATGGGTAATACACTTTTCCCCCAAACATGGTTGAACTTGGTTTTTGGAGGGGGTGTTAGCCTTGGATTTTCGGACAAATTGATCCTGACTCGACGAGCCCCATTTAAATGAGTATTAGCCTTATATTTCTAACCTTATTCATATCCAAGACCTTTTCGTTGGTATTAGACTTCAAATTTATGGGTAATACACTTTTCCCCCAAACATGGTTGTACTTGGTTTTTGGAGGGGGTGTTAGCCTTGGATTTTCGGACAAATTGATCCTGACTCGACGAGCCCCATTTAAATGAGTATTAGCCTTATATTTGTAACCTTATTCATATCCAAGACCTTTTCGTTGGTATTAGACTTCAAATTTATGGGTAATACACTTTTCCCCCAAACATGGTTGAACTTGGTTTTTGGAGGGGGTGTTAGCCTTGGATTTTCGGACAAATTGATCCTGACTCGACGAGCCCCATTTAAATGAGTATTAGCCTTATATTTCTAACCTTATTCATATGCAAGACCTTTTCGTTGGTATTAGATTTCAAATTTATGGGTAATACACTTTTCCCCCAAACATGGTTGAACTTGGTTTTTGGAGGGGGTGTTAGCCTTGGATTTTCAGACAAATTGATCCTGACTCAACGAGCCCCATTTAAATGAGTATTAGCCTTATATATCTAACCTTTTTCATATCCAAGACCTTTTGGTTGGTATTAGACTTCAAATTTATGGGTAATACACTTTCCCCCAAACATGGTTGAACTTGGTTTTTGGAGGGGGTGTTAGCCTTGGATTTTCGGACAAATTGATCCTGACTCGACGAGCCCCATTTAAATGAGTATTAGCCTTATATTTCTAACCTTTTTCATATCCAAGACCTTTTGGTTGGTATTAGACTTCAAATTTATGGGTAATACACTTTTCCCCCAAACATGGTTGAACTTGGTTTTTGGAGGGGGTGTTAGCCTTGGATTTTCGGACAAATTGATCATGACTCGACGAGCCCCATTTAAATGAGTATTAGCCTTATATTTCTAACCTTATTCATATGCAAGACCTTTTCGTTGGTATTAGACTTCAAATTTATGGGTAATACACTTTTCCCCCAAACATGGTTGAACTTGGTTTTTGGAGGGGGTGTTAGCCTTGGATTTTCGGACAAATTGATCCTGACTCGACGAGCCCCATTTAAATGAGTATTAGCCTTATATTTGTAACCTTATTCATATGCAAGACCTTTTCGTTGGTATTAGATTTCAAATTTATGGGTAATACACTTTTCCCCCAAACATGGTTGAACTTGGTTTTTGGAGGGGGTGTTAGCCTTGGATTTTCGGACAAATTGATCCTGACTCGACGAGCCCCATTTAAATGAGTATTAGCCTTATATTTGTAACCTTATTCATATCCAAGACCTTTTCGTTGGTATTAGACTTCAAATTTATGGGTAATACACTTTTCCCCCAAACATGGTTGAACTTGGTTTTTGGAGGGGGTGTTAGCCTTGGATTTTCGGACAAATTGATCCTGACTCGACGAGCCCCATTTAAATGAGTATTAGCCTTATATTTCTAACCTTATTCATATGCAAGACCTTTTCGTTGGTATTAGATTTCAAATTTATGGGTAATACACTTTTCCCCCAAACATGGTTGAACTTGGTTTTTGGAGGGGGTGTTAGCCTTGGATTTTCGGACAAATTGATCCTGACTCGACGAGCCCCATTTAAATGAGTATTAACCTTATATTTGTAAACTTATTCATATCCAAGACCTTTTCGTTGGTATTAGACTTCAAATTTATGGGTAATACACTTTTCCCCCAAACATGGTTGAACTTGGTTTTTGGAGGGGGTGTTAGCCTTGGATTTTCGGACAAATTGATCCTGACTCGACGAGCCCCATTTAAATGAGTATTAGCCTTATATTTGTAACCTTATTCATATCCAAGACCTTTTCGTTGGTATTAGACTTCAAATTTATGGGTAATACACTTTTCCCCCAAACATGGTTGAACTTGGTTTTTGGAGGGGGTGTTAGCCTTGGATTTTCGGACAAATTGATCCTGACTCGACGAGCCCTATTTAAATGAGTATTAGCCTTATATTTCTAATAATTTTCATATCCAAGACATTTTCATTGGTATTAGACTTCAAATTTATGTGTAATACACTTTTCCCCCAAACATGGTTGAACTTGGTTTTTGGAGGGGGTGTTAGCCTTGGATTTTCGGACAAATTGATCCTGACTCGACGAGCCCCATTTAAATGAGTATTAGCCTTATATTTCTAACCTTATTCATATCCAAGACCTTTTCGTTGGTATTAGACTTCAAATTTATGGGTAATACACTTTTCCCCCAAACATGGTTGTACTTGGTTTTTGGAGGGGGTGTTAGCCTTGGATTTTCGGACAAATTGATCCTGACTCGACGAGCCCCATTTAAATGAGTATTAGCCTTATATTTCTAACCTTTTTCATATCCAAGACCTTTTGGTTGGTATTAGACTTCAAATTTATGGGTAATACACTTTTCCCCCAAACATGGTTGAACTTGGTTTTTGGAGGGGGTGTTAGCCTTGGATTTTCGGACAAATTGATCATGACTCGACGAGCCCCATTTAAATGAGTATTAGCCTTATATTTCTAACCTTATTCATATGCAAGACCTTTTCGTTGGTATTAGACTTCAAATTTATGGGTAATACACTTTTCCCCCAAACATGGTTGAACTTGGTTTTTGGAGGGGGTGTTAGCCTTGGATTTTCGGACAAATTGATCCTGACTCGACGAGCCCCATTTAAATGAGTATTAGCCTTATATTTGTAACCTTATTCATATGCAAGACCTTTTCGTTGGTATTAGATTTCAAATTTATGGGTAATACACTTTTCCCCCAAACATGGTTGAACTTGGTTTTTGGAGGGGGTGTTAGCCTTGGATTTTCGGACAAATTGATCCTGACTCGACGAGCCCCATTTAAATGAGTATTAGCCTTATATTTGTAACCTTATTCATATCCAAGACCTTTTCGTTGGTATTAGACTTCAAATTTATGGGTAATACACTTTTCCCCCAAACATGGTTGAACTTGGTTTTTGGAGGGGGTGTTAGCCTTGGATTTTCGGACAAATTGATCCTGACTCGACGAGCCCCATTTAAATGAGTATTAGCCTTATATTTCTAACCTTATTCATATGCAAGACCTTTTCGTTGGTATTAGATTTCAAATTTATGGGTAATACACTTTTCCCCCAAACATGGTTGAACTTGGTTTTTGGAGGGGGTGTTAGCCTTGGATTTTCGGACAAATTGATCCTGACTCGACGAGCCCCATTTAAATGAGTATTAACCTTATATTTGTAAACTTATTCATATCCAAGACCTTTTCGTTGGTATTAGACTTCAAATTTATGGGTAATACACTTTTCCCCCAAACATGGTTGAACTTGGTTTTTGGAGGGGGTGTTAGCCTTGGATTTTCGGACAAATTGATCCTGACTCGACGAGCCCCATTTAAATGAGTATTAGCCTTATATTTGTAACCTTATTCATATCCAAGACCTTTTCGTTGGTATTAGACTTCAAATTTATGGGTAATACACTTTTCCCCCAAACATGGTTGAACTTGGTTTTTGGAGGGGGTGTTAGCCTTGGATTTTCGGACAAATTGATCCTGACTCGACGAGCCCTATTTAAATGAGTATTAGCCTTATATTTCTAATAATTTTCATATCCAAGACATTTTCATTGGTATTAGACTTCAAATTTATGTGTAATACACTTTTCCCCCAAACATGGTTGAACTTGGTTTTTGGAGGGGGTGTTAGCCTTGGATTTTCGGACAAATTGATCCTGACTCGACGAGCCCCATTTAAATGAGTATTAGCCTTATATTTCTAACCTTATTCATATCCAAGACCTTTTCGTTGGTATTAGACTTCAAATTTATGGGTAATACACTTTTCCCCCAAACATGGTTGTACTTGGTTTTTGGAGGGGGTGTTAGCCTTGGATTTTCGGACAAATTGATCCTGACTCGACGAGCCCCATTTAAATGAGTATTAGCCTTATATTTGTAACCTTATTCATATCCAAGACCTTTTCGTTGGTATTAGACTTCAAATTTATGGGTAATACACTTTTCCCCCAAACATGGTTGAACTTGGTTTTTGGAGGGGGTGTTAGCCTTGGATTTTCGGACAAATTGATCCTGCCTCGACGAGCCCCATTTAAATGAGTATTAGCCTTATATTTCTAATAATTTTCATATCCAAGACCTTTTCGTTGGTATTAGACTTCAAATTTATGGGTAATACACTTTTCCCCCAAACATGGTTGAACTTGGTTTTTGGAGGGGGTGTTAGCCTTGGATTTTCGGACAAATTGATCCTGACTCGACGAGCCCCATTTAAATGAGTATTAGCCTTATATTTCTAACCTTTTTCATATCCAAGACCTTTTGGTTGGTATTAGACTTCAAATTTATGGGTAATACACTTTCCCCCAAACATGGTTGAACTTGGTTTTTGGAGGGGGTGTTAGCCTTGGATTTTCGGACAAATTGATCCTGACTCAATGAGCCCCATTTAAATGAGTATTAGCCTTATATTTCTAACCTTTTTCATATCCATGACCTTTTGGTTGGTATTAGACTTCAAATTTATGGGTAATACACTTTTCCCCCAAACATGGTTGAACTTGGTTTTTGGAGGGGGTGTTAGCCTTGGATTTTCGGACAAATTGATCATGACTCGACGAGCCCCATTTAAATGAGTATTAGCCTTATATTTCTAACCTTATTCATATCCAATACCTTTTCTTTGGTATTAGACTTCAAATTTATGGGTAATACACTTTTCCATCAAACATGGTTGAACTTGGTTTTTGGAGGGGGTGTTAGCCTTGGATTTTCGGACAAATTGATCCTGATTCGACGAGCCCATTTAAATGAGTATTACCCTTATATTTCTAACCTTATTCATATCCAAGACCTTTTCTTTGGTATTAGACTTCAAATTTATGGGTAATACACTTTTCCATCAAACATGGTTGAACTTGGTTTTTGGAGGGGGTGTTAGCCTTCGATTTTCGGACAAATTGATCCTGACTCGACGAGCCCCATTTAAATGAGTATTAGCCTTATATTTTTAATCATTTTCATATCCAAGACCTTTTCGTTGGTATTAGACTTCAAATTTATGGGTAATACACTTTTCCCCCAAACATGGTTGAACTTGGTTTTTGGAGGGGGTGTTAGCCTTGGATTTTTGGACAAATTGATCCTGACTCGACGAGCCCCATTTAAATGAGTATTAGCCTTATATTTGTAACCTTATTCATATCCAAGACCTTTTCGTTGGTATTAGACTTCAAATTTATGGGTAATACACTTTTCCCCCAAACATGGTTGAACTTGGTTTTTGGAGGGGGTGTTAGCCTTGGATTTTCGGACAAATTGATCCTGACTCGCCGAGCCCCATTTAAATGAGTATTAGCCTTATATTTGTAACCTTATTCATATCCAAGACCTTTTCGTTGGTATTAGACTTCAAATTTATGGGTAATACACTTTTCCCCCAAACATGGTTGAACTTGGTTTTTGGAGGGGGTGTTAGCCTTGGATTTTCGGACAAATTGATCCTGCCTCGACGAGCCCCATTTAAATGAGTATTAGCCTTATATTTCTAATAATTTTCATATCCAAGACCTTTTCGTTGGTATTAGACTTCAAATTTATGGGTAATACACTTTTCCCCCAAACATGGTTGAACTTGGTTTTTGGAGGGGGTGTTAGCCTTGGATTTTCGGACAAATTGATCCTGACTCGACGAGCCCCATTTAAATGAGTATTAGCCTTATATTTCTAACCTTTTTCATATCCAAGACCTTTTGGTTGGTATTAGACTTCAAATTTATGGGTAATACACTTTCCCCCAAACATGGTTGAACTTGGTTTTTGGAGGGGGTGTTAGCCTTGGATTTTCGGACAAATTGATCCTGACTCAATGAGCCCCATTTAAATGAGTATTAGCCTTATATTTCTAACCTTTTTCATATCCATGACCTTTTGGTTGGTATTAGACTTCAAATTTATGGGTAATACACTTTTCCCCCAAACATGGTTGAACTTGGTTTTTGGAGGGGGTGTTAGCCTTGGATTTTCGGACAAATTGATCATGACTCGACGAGCCCCATTTAAATGAGTATTAGCCTTATATTTCTAACCTTATTCATATCCAATACCTTTTCTTTGGTATTAGACTTCAAATTTATGGGTAATACACTTTTCCATCAAACATGGTTGAACTTGGTTTTTGGAGGGGGTGTTAGCCTTGGATTTTCAGACAAATTGATCCTGATTCGACGAGCCCATTTAAATGAGTATTACCCTTATATTTCTAACCTTATTCATATCCAAGACCTTTTCTTTGGTATTAGACTTCAAATTTATGGGTAATACACTTTTCCATCAAACATGGTTGAACTTGGTTTTTGGAGGGGGTGTTAGCCTTCGATTTTCGGACAAATTGATCCTGACTCGACGAGCCCCATTTAAATGAGTATTAGCCTTATATTTTTAATCATTTTCATATCCAAGACCTTTTCGTTGGTATTAGACTTCAAATTTATGGGTAATACACTTTTCCCCCAAACATGGTTGAACTTGGTTTTTGGAGGGGGTGTTAGCCTTGGATTTTTGGACAAATTGATCCTGACTCGACGAGCCCCATTTAAATGAGTATTAGCCTTATATTTGTAACCTTATTCATATCCAAGACCTTTTCGTTGGTATTAGACTTCAAATTTATGGGTAATACACTTTTCCCCCAAACATGGTTGAACTTGGTTTTTGGAGGGGGTGTTAGCCTTGGATTTTCGGACAAATTGATCCTGACTCGACGAGCCCCATTTAAATGAGTATTAGCCTTATATTTGTAACCTTATTCATATCCAAGACCTTTTCGTTGGTATTAGACTTCAAATTTATGGGTAATACACTTTTCCCCCAAACATGGTTGAACTTGGTTTTTGGAGGGGGTGTTAGCCTTGGATTTTCGGACAAATTGATCCTGCCTCGACGAGCCCCATTTAAATGAGTATTAGCCTTATATTTCTAATAATTTTCATATCCAAGACCTTTTCGTTGGTATTAGACTTCAAATTTATGGGTAATACACTTTTCCCCCAAACATGGTTGAACTTGGTTTTTGGAGGGGGTGTTAGCCTTGGATTTTCGGACAAATTGATCCTGACTCGACGAGCCCCATTTAAATGAGTATTAGCCTTATATTTCTAACCTTTTTCATATCCAAGACCTTTTGGTTGGTATTAGACTTCAAATTTATGGGTAATACACTTTCCCCCAAACATGGTTGAACTTGGTTTTTGGAGGGGGTGTTAGCCTTGGATTTTCGGACAAATTGATCCTGACTCAATGAGCCCCATTTAAATGAGTATTAGCCTTATATTTCTAACCTTTTTCATATCCATGACCTTTTGGTTGGTATTAGACTTCAAATTTATGGGTAATACACTTTTCCCCCAAACATGGTTGAACTTGGTTTTTGGAGGGGGTGTTAGCCTTGGATTTTCGGACAAATTGATCCTGACTCGACGAGCCCCATTTAAATGAGTATTAGCCTTATATTTGTAACCTTATTCATATCCAAGACCTTTTCGTTGGTATTAGACTTCAAATTTATGGGTAATACACTTTTCCCCCAAACATGGTTGAACTTGGTTTTTGGAGGGGGTGTTAGCCTTGGATTTTCGGACAAATTGATCCTGCCTCGACGAGCCCCATTTAAATGAGTATTAGCCTTATATTTCTAATAATTTTCATATCCAAGACCTTTTCGTTGGTATTAGACTTCAAATTTATGGGTAATACACTTTTCCCCCAAACATGGTTGAACTTGGTTTTTGGAGGGGGTGTTAGCCTTGGATTTTCGGACAAATTGATCCTGACTCGACGAGCCCCATTTAAATGAGTATTAGCCTTATATTTCTAACCTTTTTCATATCCAAGACCTTTTGGTTGGTATTAGACTTCAAATTTATGGGTAATACACTTTCCCCCAAACATGGTTGAACTTGGTTTTTGGAGGGGGTGTTAGCCTTGGATTTTCGGACAAATTGATCCTGACTCAATGAGCCCCATTTAAATGAGTATTAGCCTTATATTTCTAACCTTTTTCATATCCATGACCTTTTGGTTGGTATTAGACTTCAAATTTATGGGTAATACACTTTTCCCCCAAACATGGTTGAACTTGGTTTTTGGAGGGGGTGTTAGCCTTGGATTTTCGGACAAATTGATCCTGACTCGACGAGCCCCATTTAAATGAGTATTAGCCTTATATTTCTAACCTTATTCATATCCAAGACCTTTTCGTTGGTATTAGACTTCAAATTTATGGGTAATACACTTTTCCCCCAAACATGGTTGAACTTGGTTTTTGGAGGGGGTGTTAGCCTTGGATTTCCGGACAAATTGATCCTGACTCGACGAGCCCCATTTAAATGAGTATTAGCCTTTTATTTGTAACCTTATTCATATCCAAGACCTTTTCGTTGGTATTAGACTTCAAATTTATGGGTAATACACTTTTCCCCCAAACATGATTGAACTTGGTTTTTGGAGGGGGTGTTAGCCTTGGATTTTCGGACAAATCGATCCTGACTCGACGAGCCCCATTTAAATGAGTATTAGCCTTATATTTCTAACCTTATTCATATCCAAGACCTTTTCGTTGGTATTAGACTTCAAATTTATGGGTAATACACTTTTCCCCCAAACATGGTTGAACTTGGTTTTTGGAGGGGGTGTTAGCCTTGGATTTTCGGACAAATTGATCCTGACTCGACGAGCCCCATTTAAATGAGTATTAGCCTTATATTTCTAACCTTATTCATATCCAAGACCTTTTCGTTGGTATTAGACTTCAAATTTATGGGTAATACACTTTCCCCCAAACATGGTTGAACTTGGTTTTTGGAGGGGGTGTTAGCCTTGGATTTTCGGACAAATTGATCCTGACTCGACGAGCCCCATTTAAATGAGTATTAGCCTTATATATCTAACCTTTTTCATATCCAAGACCTTTTGGTTGGTATTAGACTTCAAATTTATGGGTAATACAGTTTCCCCCAAACATGGTTGAACTTGGTTTTTGGAGGGGGTGTTAGCCTTGGATTTTCGGACAAATTGATCCTGACTCGACGAGCCCCATTTAAATGAGTATTAGCCTTATATTTCTAACCTTTTTCATATCCAAGACCTTTTCGTTGGTATTAGACTTCAAATTTATGGGTAATACACTTTTCCCCCAAACATGGTTGAACTTGGTTTTTGGAGGGCGTGTTAGCCTTGGATTTTTGGACAAATTGATCCTGACTCGATGAGCCCCATTTAAATGAGTATTAGTCTTATATTTGTAAACTTATTCATATCCAAGACCTTTTCGTTGGTATTAGACTTCAAATTTATGGGTAATACACTTTTCCCCCAAACATGGTTGAACTTGGTTTTTAGAGGGGGTGTTAGCCTTGGATTTCCGGACAAATTGATCCTGACTCGACGAGCCCCATTTAAATGAGTATTAGCCTTTTATTTGTAACCTTATTCATATCCAAGACCTTTTCGTTGGTATTAGACTTCAAATTTATGGGTAATACACTTTTCCCCCAAACATGATTGAACTTGGTTTTTGGAGGGGGTGTTAGCCTTGGATTTTCGGACAAATTGATCCTGACTCGACGAGCCCCATTTAAATGAGTATTAGCCTTATATTTCTAACCTTATTCATATCCAAGACCTTTTTGTTGGTATTAGACTTCAAATTTATGGGTAATACACTTTTCCCCCAAACATGGTTGAACTTGGTTTTTGGAGGGCGTGTTAGCCTTGGATTTTTGGACAAATTGATCCTGACTCGACGAGCCCCATTTAAATGAGTATTAGCCTTATATTTGTAAACTTATTCATATCCAAGACCTTTTCGTTGGTATTAGACTTCAAATTTATGGGTAATACACTTTTCCCCCAAACATGGTTGAACTTGGTTTTTAGAGGGGGTGTTAGCCTTGGATTTCCGGACAAATTGATCCTGACTCGACGAGCCCCATTTAAATGAGTATTAGCCTTTTATTTGTAACCTTATTCATATCCAAGACCTTTTCGTTGGTATTAGACTTCAAATTTATGGGTAATACACTTTTCCCCCGAACATGATTGAACTTGGGTTTTGGAGGGGGTGTTAGGCTTGGATTTTCGGACAAATTGATCCTGACTCGACGAGCCCCATTTAAATGAGTATTAGCCTTATATTTCTAACCTTATTCATATCCAAGACCTTTTCGTTGGTATTAGACTTCAAATTTATGGGTAATACACTTTTCCCCCAAACATGGTTGAACTTGGTTTTTGGAGGGGGTGTTAGCCTTGGATTTTCGGACAAATTGATCCTGACTCGACGAGCCCCATTTAAATGAGTATTAGCCTTATATATCTAACCTTTTTCATATCCAAGACCTTTTGGTTGGTATTAGACTTCAAATTTATGGGTAATACAGTTTCCCCCAAACATGGTTGAACTTGGTTTTTGGAGGGGGTGTTAGCCTTGGATTTTCGGACAAATTGATCCTGACTTGACGAGCCCCATTTAAATGAGTATTAGCCTTATATTTCTAACCTTATTCATATCCAAGACCTTTTCGTTGGTATTAGACTTCAAATTTATGGGTAATACACTTTTCCCCCAAACATGGTTGAACTTGGTTTTTGGAGGGCATGTTAGCCTTGGATTTTTGGACAAATTGATCCTGACTCGACGAGCCCCATTTAAATGAGTATTAGCCTTATATTTGTAAACTTATTCATATCCAAGACCTTTTCGTTGGTATTAGACTTCAAATTTATGGGTAATACACTTTTCCCCCAAACATGGTTGAACTTGGTTTTTGGAGGGGGTGTTAGCCTTGGATTTTCGGACAAATTGATCCTGACTCGACGAGCCCCATTTAAATGAGTATTAGCCTTATATATCTAACCTTTTTCATATCCAAGACCTTTTGGTTGGTATTAGACTTCAAATTTATGGGTAATACACTTTCCCCCAAACATGGTTGAACTTGGTTTTTGGAGGGGGTGTTAGCCTTGGATTTTCGGACAAATTGATCCTGACTCGACGAGCCCCATTTAAATGAGTATTAGCCTTATATATCTAACCTTTTTCATATCCAAGACCTTTTGGTTGGTATTAGACTTCAAATTTATGGGTAATACACTTTTCCCCCAAACATGGTTGAACTTGGTTTTTGGAGGGGGTGTTAGCCTTGGATTTTCGGACAAATTGATCCTGACTCGACGAGCCCCATTTAAATGAGTATTAGCCTTATATTTCTAACCTTATTCATATCCAAGACCTTTTCGTTGGTATTAGACTTCAAATTTATGGGTAATACACTTTTCCCCCAAACATGGTTGAACTTGGTTTTTGGAGGGCGTGTTAGCCTTGGATTTTTGGACAAATTGATCCTGACTCGACGAGCCCCATTTAAATGAGTATTAGCCTTATATTTGTAAACTTATTCATATTCAAGACCTTTTCGTTGGTATTAGACTTCAAATTTATGGGTAATACACTTTTCCCCCAAACATGGTTGAACTTGGTTTTTGGAGGGGGTGTTAGCCTTGGATTTTCGGACAAATTGATCCTGACTCGACGAGCCCCATTTAAATGAGTATTAGCCTTATATTTCTAACCTTATTCATATCCAAGACCTTTTCGTTGGTATTAGACTTCAAATTTATGGGTAATACACTTTTCCCCCAAACATGGTTGAACTTGGTTTTTGGAGGGGGTGTTAGCCTTGGATTTTCGGACAAATTGATCCTGACTCGACGAGCCCCATTTAAATGAGTATTAGCCTTATATATCTAACCTTTTTCATATCCAAGACCTTTTGGTTGGTATTAGACTTCAAATTTATGGGTAATACAGTTTCCCCCAAACATGGTTGAACTTGGTTTTTGGAGGGGGTGTTAGCCTTGGATTTTCGGACAAATTGATCCTGACTCGACGAGCCCCATTTAAATGAGTATTAGCCTTATATTTCTAACCTTATTCATATCCAAGAACTTTTCGTTGGTATTAGACTTCAAATTTATGGGTAATACACTTTTCCCCCAAACATGGTTGAACTTGGTTTTTGGAGGGCGTGTTAGCCTTGGATTTTTGGACAAATTGATCCTGACTCGACGAGCCCCATTTAAATGAGTATTAGCCTTATATTTGTAAACTTATTCATATCCAAGACCTTTTCGTTGGTATTAGACTTCAAATTTATGGGTAATACACTTTTCCCCCAAACATGGTTGAACTTGGTTTTTAGAGGGGGTGTTAGCCTTGGATTTCCGGACAAATTGATCCTGACTCGACGAGCCCCATTTAAATGAGTATTAGCCTTTTATTTGTAACCTTATTCATATCCAAGACCTTTTCGTTGGTATTAGACTTCAAATTTATGGGTAATACACTTTTCCCCCAAACATGATTGAACTTGGTTTTTGGAGGGGGTGTTAGCCTTGGATTTTCGGACAAATTGATCCTGACTCGACGAGCCCCATTTAAATGAGTATTAGCCTTATATTTCTAACCTTTTTCATATCCAAGACCTTTTTGTTGGTATTAGACTTCAAATTTATGGGTAATACACTTTTCCCCCAAACATGGTTGAACTTGGTTTTTGGAGGGGGATTTAGCCTTGGATTTTCGGACAAATTGATCCTGACTCGACGAGCCCCATTTAAATGAGTATTAGCCTTATATATCTAACCTTTTTCATATCCAAGACCTTTTGGTTGGTATTAGACTTCAAATTTATGGGTAATACAGTTTCCCCCAAACATGGTTAAACTTGGTTTTTGGAGGGGGTGTTAGCCTTGGATTTTCGGACAAATTGATCCTGACTCGACGAGCCCCATTTAAATGAGTATTAGCCTTATATATCTAACCTTTTTCATATCCAAGACCTTTTGGTTGGTATTAGACTTCAAATTTATGGGTAATACACTTTCCCCCAAACATGGTTGAACTTGGTTTTTGGAGGGGGTGTTAGCCTTGGATTTTCGGACAAATTGATCCTGACTCGACGAGCCCCATTTAAATGAGTATTAGCCTTATATATCTAACCTTTTTCATATCCAAGACCTTTTGGTTGGTATTAGACTTCAAATTTATGGGTAATACAGTTTCCCCCAAACATGGTTGAACTTGGTTTTTGGAGGGGGTGTTAGCCTTGGATTTTCGGACAAATTGATCCTGACTCGACGAGCCCCATTTAAATGAGTATTAGCCTTATATTTCTAACCTTATTCATATCCAAGACCTTTTCGTTGGTATTAGACTTCAAATTTATGGGTAATACACTTTTCCCCCAAACATGGTTGAACTTGGTTTTTGGAGGGCGTGTTAGCCTTGGATTTTTGGACAAATTGATCCTGACTCGACGAGCCCCATTTAAATGAGTATTAGCCTTATATTTGTAAACTTATTCATATTCAAGACCTTTTCGTTGGTATTAGACTTCAAATTTATGGGTAATACACTTTTCCCCCAAACATGGTTGAACTTGGTTTTTGGAGGGGGTGTTAGCCTTGGATTTTCGGACAAATTGATCCTGACTCGACGAGCCCCATTTAAATGAGTATTAGCCTTATATTTCTAACCTTATTCATATCCAAGACCTTTTCGTTGGTATTAGACTTCAAATTTATGGGTAATACACTTTTCCCCCAAACATGGTTGAACTTGGTTTTTGGAGGGGGTGTTAGCCTTGGATTTTCGGACAAATTGATCCTGACTCGACGAGCCCCATTTAAATGAGTATTAGCCTTATATATCTAACCTTTTTCATATCCAAGACCTTTTGGTTGGTATTAGACTTCAAATTTATGGGTAATACAGTTTCCCCCAAACATGGTTGAACTTGGTTTTTGGAGCGGGTGTTAGCCTTGGATTTTCGGACAAATTGATCCTGACTCGACGAGCCCCATTTAAATGAGTATTAGCCTTATATTTCTAACCTTATTCATATCCAAGACCTTTTCGTTGGTATTAGACTTCAAATTTATGGGTAATACACTTTTCCCCCAAACATGGTTGAACTTGGTTTTTGGAGGGCGTGTTAGCCTTGGATTTTTGGACAAATTGATCCTGACTCGACGAGCCCCATTTAAATGAGTATTAGCCTTATATTTGTAAACTTATTCATATCCAAGACCTTTTCGTTGGTATTAGACTTCAAATTTATGGGTAATACACTTTTCCCCCAAACATGGTTGAACTTGGTTTTTAGAGGGGGTGTTAGCCTTGGATTTCCGGACAAATTGATCCTGACTCGACGAGCCCCATTTAAATGAGTATTAGCCTTTTATTTGTAACCTTATTCATATCCAAGACCTTTTCGTTGGTATTAGACTTCAAATTTATGGGTAATACACTTTTCCCCCAAACATGATTGAACTTGGTTTTTGGAGGGGGTGTTAGCCTTGGATTTTCGGACAAATTGATCCTGACTCGACGAGCCCCATTTAAATGAGTATTAGCCTTATATTTCTAACCTTTTTCATATCCAAGACCTTTTTGTTGGTATTAGACTTCAAATTTATGGGTAATACACTTTTCCCCCAAACATGGTTGAACTTGGTTTTTGGAGGGGGATTTAGCCTTGGATTTTCGGACAAATTGATCCTGACTCGACGAGCCCCATTTAAATGAGTATTAGCCTTATATATCTAACCTTTTTCATATCCAAGACCTTTTGGTTGGTATTAGACTTCAAATTTATGGGTAATACAGTTTCCCCCAAACATGGTTAAACTTGGTTTTTGGAGGGGGTGTTAGCCTTGGATTTTCGGACAAATTGATCCTGACTCGACGAGCCCCATTTAAATGAGTATTAGCCTTATATTTCTAACCTTATTCATATCCTAGACCTTTTCGTTGGTATTAGACTTCAAATTTATGGGTAATACACTTTTCCCCCAAACATGGTTGAACTTGGTTTTTGGAGGGCGTGTTAGCCTTGGATTTTTGGACAAATTGATCCTGACTCGACGAGCCCCATTTAAATGAGTATTAGCCTTATATTTGTAAACTTATTCATATCCAAGACCTTTTCGTTGGTATTAGACTTCAAATTTATGGGTAATACAGTTTCCCCGAAACATGGTTGAACTTGGTTTTTAGAGGGGGTGTTAGCCTTGGATTTCCGGACAAATTGATCCTGACTCGACGAGGCCCATTTAAATGAGTATTAGCCTTATATTTGTAAACTTATTCATATCCAAGACCTTTTCGTTGGTATTAGACTTCAAATTTATGGGTAATACACTTTTCCCCCAAACATGGTTGAACTTGGTTTTTAGAGGGGGTGTTAGCCTTGGATTTCCGGACAAATTGATCCTGACTCGACGAGCCCCATTTAAATGAGTATTAGCCTTTTATTTGTAACCTTATTCATATCCAAGACCTTTTCGTTGGTATTAGACTTCAAATTTATGGGTAATACACTTTTCCCCCAAACATGATTGAACTTGGTTTTTGGAGGGGGTGTTAGCCTTGGATTTTCGGACAAATTGATCCTGACTCGACGAGCCCCATTTAAATGAGTATTAGCCTTATATTTCTAACCTTATTCATATCCAAGACCTTTTCGTTGGTATTAGACTTCAAATTTATGGGTAATACACTTTTCCCCCAAACATGGTTGAACTTGGTTTTTGGAGGGGGTGTTAGCCTTGGATTTTCGGACAAATTGATCCTGACTCGACGAGCCCCATTAAAATGAGTATTAGCCTTATATATCTAACCTTTTTCATATCCAAGACCTTTTGGTTGGTATTAGACTTCAAATTTATGGGTAATACAGTTTCCCCCAAACATGGTTGAACTTGGTTTTTGGAGGGGGTGTTAGCCTTGGATTTTCGGACAAATTGATCCTGACTCGACGAGCCCCATTTAAATGAGTATTAGCCTTATATTTCTAACCTTATTCATATCCAAGACCTTTTCGTTGGTATTAGACTTCAAATTTATGGGTAATACACTTTCCCCCCAAACATGGTTGAACTTGGTTTTTGGAGGGGGTGTTAGCCTTGGATTTTCGGACAAATTGATCCTGACTCGACGAGCCCCATTTAAATGAGTATTAGCCTTATATTTCTAACCTTATTCATATCCAAGACCTTTTCGTTGGTATTAGACTTCAAATTTATGGGTAATACACTTTCCCCCCAAACATGGTTGAACTTGGTTTTTGGAGGGGGTGTTAGCCTTGGATTTTCGGACAAATTGATCCTGACTCGACGAGCCCCATTTAAATGAGTATTAGCCTTATATTTCTAACCTTATTCATATCCAAGACCTTTTCGTTGGTATTAGACTTCAAATTTATGGGTAATACACTTTTCCCCCAAACATGGTTGAACTTGGTTTTTGGAGGGGGTGTTAGCCTTGGATTTTCGGACAAATTGATCCTGACTCGACGAGCCCCATTTAAATGAGTATTAGCCTTATATATCTAACCTTTTTCATATCCAAGACCTTTTGGTTGGTATTAGACTTCAAATTTATGGGTAATACACTTTCCCCCAAACATGGTTGAACTTGGTTTTTGGAGGGGGTGTTAGCCTTGGATTTTCGGACAAATTGATCCTGACTCGACGAGCCCCATTTAAATGAGTATTAGCCTTATATTTCTAACCTTATTCATATCCAAGACCTTTTCGTTGGTATTAGACTTCAAATTTATGGGTAATACACTTTTCCCCCAAACATGGTTGAACTTGGTTTTTGGAGGGGGTGTTAGCCTTGGATTTTCGGACAAATTGATCCTGACTCGACGAGCCCCATTTAAATGAGTATTAGCCTTATATATCTAACCTTTTTCATATCCAAGACCTTTTGGTTGGTATTAGACTTCAAATTTATGGGTAATACAGTTTCCCCCAAACATGGTTGAACTTGGTTTTTGGAGGGGGTGTTAGCCTTGGATTTTCGGACAAATTGATCCTGACTCGACGAGCCCCATTTAAATGAGTATTAGCCTTATATTTCTAACCTTATTCATATCCAAGACCTTTTCGTTGGTATTAGACTTCAAATTTATGGGTAATACACTTTTCCCCCAAACATGGTTGAACTTGGTTTTTGGAGGGCGTGTTAGCCTTGGATTTTTGGACAAATTGATCCTGACTCGACGAGCCCCATTTAAATGAGTATTAGCCTTATATTTGTAAACTTATTCATATCCAAGACCTTTTCGTTGGTATTAGACTTCAAATTTATGGGTAATACAGTTTCCCCGAAACATGGTTGAACTTGGTTTTTAGAGGGGGTGTTAGCCTTGGATTTCCGGACAAATTGATCCTGACTCGACGAGGCCCATTTAAATGAGTATTAGCCTTATATTTGTAAACTTATTCATATCCAAGACCTTTTCGTTGGTATTAGACTTCAAATTTATGGGTAATACACTTTTCCCCCAAACATGGTTGAACTTGGTTTTTAGAGGGGGTGTTAGCCTTGGATTTCCGGACAAATTGATCCTGACTCGACGAGCCCCATTTAAATGAGTATTAGCCTTTTATTTGTAACCTTATTCATATCCAAGACCTTTTCGTTGGTATTAGACTTCAAATTTATGGGTAATACACTTTTCCCCCAAACATGATTGAACTTGGTTTTTGGAGGGGGTGTTAGCCTTGGATTTTCGGACAAATTGATCCTGACTCGACGAGCCCCATTTAAATGAGTATTAGCCTTATATTTCTAACCTTATTCATATCCAAGACCTTTTCGTTGGTATTAGACTTCAAATTTATGGGTAATACACTTTTCCCCCAAACATGGTTGAACTTGGTTTTTGGAGGGCGTGTTAGCCTTGGATTTTTGGACAAATTGATCCTGACTCGACGAGCCCCATTTAAATGAGTATTAGCCTTATATTTGTAAACTTATTCATATCCAAGACCTTTTCGTTGGTATTAGACTTCAAATTTATGGGTAATACACTTTTCCCCCAAACATGGTTGAACTTGGTTTTTAGAGGGGGTGTTAGCCTTGGATTTCCGGACAAATTGATCCTGACTCGACGAGCCCCATTTAAATGAGTATTAGCCTTTTATTTGTAACCTTATTCATATCCAAGACCTTTTCGTTGGTATTAGACTTCAAATTTATGGGTAATACACTTTTCCCCCAAACATGATTGAACTTGGTTTTTGGAGGGGGTGTTAGCCTTGGATTTTCGGACAAATTGATCCTGACTCGACGAGCCCCATTTAAATGAGTATTAGCCTTATATTTCTAACCTTTTTCATATCCAAGACCTTTTTGTTGGTATTAGACTTCAAATTTATGGGTAATACACTTTTCCCCCAAACATGGTTGAACTTGGTTTTTGGAGGGGGATTTAGCCTTGGATTTTCGGACAAATTGATCCTGACTCGACGAGCCCCATTTAAATGAGTATTAGCCTTATATATCTAACCTTTTTCATATCCAAGACCTTTTGGTTGGTATTAGACTTCAAATTTATGGGTAATACAGTTTCCCCCAAACATGGTTAAACTTGGTTTTTGGAGGGGGTGTTAGCCTTGGATTTTCGGACAAATTGATCCTGACTCGACGAGCCCCATTTAAATGAGTATTAGCCTTATATTTCTAACCTTATTCATATCCTAGACCTTTTCGTTGGTATTAGACTTCAAATTTATGGGTAATACACTTTTCCCCCAAACATGGTTGAACTTGGTTTTTGGAGGGCGTGTTAGCCTTGGATTTTTGGACAAATTGATCCTGACTCGACGAGCCCCATTTAAATGAGTATTAGCCTTATATTTGTAAACTTATTCATATCCAAGACCTTTTCGTTGGTATTAGACTTCAAATTTATGGGTAATACAGTTTCCCCGAAACATGGTTGAACTTGGTTTTTAGAGGGGGTGTTAGCCTTGGATTTCCGGACAAATTGATCCTGACTCGACGAGGCCCATTTAAATGAGTATTAGCCTTATATTTGTAAACTTATTCATATCCAAGACCTTTTCGTTGGTATTAGACTTCAAATTTATGGGTAATACACTTTTCCCCCAAACATGGTTGAACTTGGTTTTTAGAGGGGGTGTTAGCCTTGGATTTCCGGACAAATTGATCCTGACTCGACGAGCCCCATTTAAATGAGTATTAGCCTTTTATTTGTAACCTTATTCATATCCAAGACCTTTTCGTTGGTATTAGACTTCAAATTTATGGGTAATACACTTTTCCCCCAAACATGATTGAACTTGGTTTTTGGAGGGGGTGTTAGCCTTGGATTTTCGGACAAATTGATCCTGACTCGACGAGCCCCATTTAAATGAGTATTAGCCTTATATTTCTAACCTTATTCATATCCAAGACCTTTTCGTTGGTATTAGACTTCAAATTTATGGGTAATACACTTTTCCCCCAAACATGGTTGAACTTGGTTTTTGGAGGGGGTGTTAGCCTTGGATTTTCGGACAAATTGATCCTGACTCGACGAGCCCCATTAAAATGAGTATTAGCCTTATATATCTAACCTTTTTCATATCCAAGACCTTTTGGTTGGTATTAGACTTCAAATTTATGGGTAATACAGTTTCCCCCAAACATGGTTGAACTTGGTTTTTGGAGGGGGTGTTAGCCTTGGATTTTCGGACAAATTGATCCTGACTCGACGAGCCCCATTTAAATGAGTATTAGCCTTATATTTCTAACCTTATTCATATCCAAGACCTTTTCGTTGGTATTAGACTTCAAATTTATGGGTAATACACTTTCCCCCCAAACATGGTTGAACTTGGTTTTTGGAGGGGGTGTTAGCCTTGGATTTTCGGACAAATTGATCCTGACTCGACGAGCCCCATTTAAATGAGTATTAGCCTTATATTTCTAACCTTATTCATATCCAAGACCTTTTCGTTGGTATTAGACTTCAAATTTATGGGTAATACACTTTCCCCCCAAACATGGTTGAACTTGGTTTTTGGAGGGGGTGTTAGCCTTGGATTTTCGGACAAATTGATCCTGACTCGACGAGCCCCATTTAAATGAGTATTAGCCTTATATTTCTAACCTTATTCATATCCAAGACCTTTTCGTTGGTATTAGACTTCAAATTTATGGGTAATACACTTTTCCCCCAAACATGGTTGAACTTGGTTTTTGGAGGGGGTGTTAGCCTTGGATTTTCGGACAAATTGATCCTGACTCGACGAGCCCCATTTAAATGAGTATTAGCCTTATATATCTAACCTTTTTCATATCCAAGACCTTTTGGTTGGTATTAGACTTCAAATTTATGGGTAATACACTTTCCCCCAAACATGGTTGAACTTGGTTTTTGGAGGGGGTGTTAGCCTTGGATTTTCGGACAAATTGATCCTGACTCGACGAGCCCCATTTAAATGAGTATTAGCCTTATATTTCTAACCTTATTCATATCCAAGACCTTTTCGTTGGTATTAGACTTCAAATTTATGGGTAATACACTTTTCCCCCAAACATGGTTGAACTTGGTTTTTGGAGGGGGTGTTAGCCTTGGATTTTCGGACAAATTGATCCTGACTCGACGAGCCCCATTTAAATGAGTATTAGCCTTATATATCTAACCTTTTTCATATCCAAGACCTTTTGGTTGGTATTAGACTTCAAATTTATGGGTAATACAGTTTCCCCCAAACATGGTTGAACTTGGTTTTTGGAGGGGGTGTTAGCCTTGGATTTTCGGACAAATTGATCCTGACTCGACGAGCCCCATTTAAATGAGTATTAGCCTTATATTTCTAACCTTATTCATATCCAAGACCTTTTCGTTGGTATTAGACTTCAAATTTATGGGTAATACACTTTTCCCCCAAACATGGTTGAACTTGGTTTTTGGAGGGCGTGTTAGCCTTGGATTTTTGGACAAATTGATCCTGACTCGACGAGCCCCATTTAAATGAGTATTAGCCTTATATTTGTAAACTTATTCATATCCAAGACCTTTTCGTTGGTATTAGACTTCAAATTTATGGGTAATACAGTTTCCCCGAAACATGGTTGAACTTGGTTTTTAGAGGGGGTGTTAGCCTTGGATTTCCGGACAAATTGATCCTGACTCGACGAGGCCCATTTAAATGAGTATTAGCCTTATATTTGTAAACTTATTCATATCCAAGACCTTTTCGTTGGTATTAGACTTCAAATTTATGGGTAATACACTTTTCCCCCAAACATGGTTGAACTTGGTTTTTAGAGGGGGTGTTAGCCTTGGATTTCCGGACAAATTGATCCTGACTCGACGAGCCCCATTTAAATGAGTATTAGCCTTTTATTTGTAACCTTATTCATATCCAAGACCTTTTCGTTGGTATTAGACTTCAAATTTATGGGTAATACACTTTTCCCCCAAACATGATTGAACTTGGTTTTTGGAGGGGGTGTTAGCCTTGGATTTTCGGACAAATTGATCCTGACTCGACGAGCCCCATTTAAATGAGTATTAGCCTTATATTTCTAACCTTATTCATATCCAAGACCTTTTCGTTGGTATTAGACTTCAAATTTATGGGTAATACACTTTTCCCCCAAACATGGTTGAACTTGGTTTTTGGAGGGGGTGTTAGCCTTGGATTTTCGGACAAATTGATCCTGACTCGACGAGCCCCATTAAAATGAGTATTAGCCTTATATATCTAACCTTTTTCATATCCAAGACCTTTTGGTTGGTATTAGACTTCAAATTTATGGGTAATACAGTTTCCCCCAAACATGGTTGAACTTGGTTTTTGGAGGGGGTGTTAGCCTTGGATTTTCGGACAAATTGATCCTGACTCGACGAGCCCCATTTAAATGAGTATTAGCCTTATATTTCTAACCTTATTCATATCCAAGACCTTTTCGTTGGTATTAGACTTCAAATTTATGGGTAATACACTTTCCCCCCAAACATGGTTGAACTTGGTTTTTGGAGGGGGTGTTAGCCTTGGATTTTCGGACAAATTGATCCTGACTCGACGAGCCCCATTTAAATGAGTATTAGCCTTATATTTCTAACCTTATTCATATCCAAGACCTTTTCGTTGGTATTAGACTTCAAATTTATGGGTAATACACTTTCCCCCCAAACATGGTTGAACTTGGTTTTTGGAGGGGGTGTTAGCCTTGGATTTTCGGACAAATTGATCCTGACTCGACGAGCCCCATTTAAATGAGTATTAGCCTTATATTTCTAACCTTATTCATATCCAAGACCTTTTCGTTGGTATTAGACTTCAAATTTATGGGTAATACACTTTTCCCCCAAACATGGTTGAACTTGGTTTTTGGAGGGGGTGTTAGCCTTGGATTTTCGGACAAATTGATCCTGACTCGACGAGCCCCATTTAAATGAGTATTAGCCTTATATATCTAACCTTTTTCATATCCAAGACCTTTTGGTTGGTATTAGACTTCAAATTTATGGGTAATACACTTTCCCCCAAACATGGTTGAACTTGGTTTTTGGAGGGGGTGTTAGCCTTGGATTTTCGGACAAATTGATCCTGACTCGACGAGCCCCATTTAAATGAGTATTAGCCTTATATTTCTAACCTTATTCATATCCAAGACCTTTTCGTTGGTATTAGACTTCAAATTTATGGGTAATACACTTTTCCCCCAAACATGGTTGAACTTGGTTTTTGGAGGGGGTGTTAGCCTTGGATTTTCGGACAAATTGATCCTGACTCGACGAGCCCCATTTAAATGAGTATTAGCCTTATATATCTAACCTTTTTCATATCCAAGACCTTTTGGTTGGTATTAGACTTCAAATTTATGGGTAATACAGTTTCCCCCAAACATGGTTGAACTTGGTTTTTGGAGGGGGTGTTAGCCTTGGATTTTCGGACAAATTGATCCTGACTCGACGAGCCCCATTTAAATGAGTATTAGCCTTATATTTCTAACCTTATTCATATCCAAGACCTTTTCGTTGGTATTAGACTTCAAATTTATGGGTAATACACTTTTCCCCCAAACATGGTTGAACTTGGTTTTTGGAGGGCGTGTTAGCCTTGGATTTTTGGACAAATTGATCCTGACTCGACGAGCCCCATTTAAATGAGTATTAGCCTTATATTTGTAAACTTATTCATATCCAAGACCTTTTCGTTGGTATTAGACTTCAAATTTATGGGTAATACACTTTTCCCCCAAACATGGTTGAACTTGGTTTTTAGAGGGGGTGTTAGCCTTGGATTTCCGGACAAATTGATCCTGACTCGACGAGCCCCATTTAAATGAGTATTAGCCTTTTATTTGTAACCTTATTCATATCCAAGACCTTTTCGTTGGTATTAGACTTCAAATTTATGGGTAATACACTTTTCCCCCAAACATGATTGAACTTGGTTTTTGGAGGGGGTGTTAGCCTTGGATTTTCGGACAAATTGATCCTGACTCGACGAGCCCCATTTAAATGAGTATTAGCCTTATATTTCTAACCTTATTCATATCCAAGACCTTTTCGTTGGTATTAGACTTCAAATTTATGGGTAATACACTTTTCCCCCAAACATGGTTGAACTTGGTTTTTGGAGGGGGTGTTAGCCTTGGATTTTCGGACAAATTGATCCTGACTCGACGAGCCCCATTTAAATGAGTATTAGCCTTATATATCTAACCTTTTTCATATCCAAGACCTTTTGGTTGGTATTAGACTTCAAATTTATGGGTAATACAGTTTCCCCCAAACATGGTTGAACTTGGTTTTTGGAGGGGGTGTTAGCCTTGGATTTTCGGACAAATTGATCCTGACTCGACGAGCCCCATTTAAATGAGTATTAGCCTTATATTTCTAACCTTATTCATATCCAAGACCTTTTCGTTGGTATTAGACTTCAAATTTATGGGTAATACACTTTTCCCCCAAACATGGTTGAACTTGGTTTTTGGAGGGCGTGTTAGCCTTGGATTTTTGGACAAATTGATCCTGACTCGACGAGCCCCATTTAAATGAGTATTAGCCTTATATTTGTAAACTTATTCATATCCAAGACCTTTTCGTTGGTATTAGACTTCAAATTTATGGGTAATACAGTTTCCCCGAAACATGGTTGAACTTGGTTTTTAGAGGGGGTGTTAGCCTTGGATTTCCGGACAAATTGATCCTGACTCGACGAGGCCCATTTAAATGAGTATTAGCCTTATATTTGTAAACTTATTCATATCCAAGACCTTTTCGTTGGTATTAGACTTCAAATTTATGGGTAATACACTTTTCCCCCAAACATGGTTGAACTTGGTTTTTAGAGGGGGTGTTAGCCTTGGATTTCCGGACAAATTGATCCTGACTCGACGAGCCCCATTTAAATGAGTATTAGCCTTTTATTTGTAACCTTATTCATATCCAAGACCTTTTCGTTGGTATTAGACTTCAAATTTATGGGTAATACACTTTTCCCCCAAACATGATTGAACTTGGTTTTTGGAGGGGGTGTTAGCCTTGGATTTTCGGACAAATTGATCCTGACTCGACGAGCCCCATTTAAATGAGTATTAGCCTTATATTTCTAACCTTATTCATATCCAAGACCTTTTCGTTGGTATTAGACTTCAAATTTATGGGTAATACACTTTTCCCCCAAACATGGTTGAACTTGGTTTTTGGAGGGGGTGTTAGCCTTGGATTTTCGGACAAATTGATCCTGACTCGACGAGCCCCATTAAAATGAGTATTAGCCTTATATATCTAACCTTTTTCATATCCAAGACCTTTTGGTTGGTATTAGACTTCAAATTTATGGGTAATACAGTTTCCCCCAAACATGGTTGAACTTGGTTTTTGGAGGGGGTGTTAGCCTTGGATTTTCGGACAAATTGATCCTGACTCGACGAGCCCCATTTAAATGAGTATTAGCCTTATATTTCTAACCTTATTCATATCCAAGACCTTTTCGTTGGTATTAGACTTCAAATTTATGGGTAATACACTTTCCCCCCAAACATGGTTGAACTTGGTTTTTGGAGGGGGTGTTAGCCTTGGATTTTCGGACAAATTGATCCTGACTCGACGAGCCCCATTTAAATGAGTATTAGCCTTATATTTCTAACCTTATTCATATCCAAGACCTTTTCGTTGGTATTAGACTTCAAATTTATGGGTAATACACTTTCCCCCCAAACATGGTTGAACTTGGTTTTTGGAGGGGGTGTTAGCCTTGGATTTTCGGACAAATTGATCCTGACTCGACGAGCCCCATTTAAATGAGTATTAGCCTTATATTTCTAACCTTATTCATATCCAAGACCTTTTCGTTGGTATTAGACTTCAAATTTATGGGTAATACACTTTTCCCCCAAACATGGTTGAACTTGGTTTTTGGAGGGGGTGTTAGCCTTGGATTTTCGGACAAATTGATCCTGACTCGACGAGCCCCATTTAAATGAGTATTAGCCTTATATATCTAACCTTTTTCATATCCAAGACCTTTTGGTTGGTATTAGACTTCAAATTTATGGGTAATACACTTTCCCCCAAACATGGTTGAACTTGGTTTTTGGAGGGGGTGTTAGCCTTGGATTTTCGGACAAATTGATCCTGACTCGACGAGCCCCATTTAAATGAGTATTAGCCTTATATTTCTAACCTTATTCATATCCAAGACCTTTTCGTTGGTATTAGACTTCAAATTTATGGGTAATACACTTTTCCCCCAAACATGGTTGAACTTGGTTTTTGGAGGGGGTGTTAGCCTTGGATTTTCGGACAAATTGATCCTGACTCGACGAGCCCCATTTAAATGAGTATTAGCCTTATATATCTAACCTTTTTCATATCCAAGACCTTTTGGTTGGTATTAGACTTCAAATTTATGGGTAATACAGTTTCCCCCAAACATGGTTGAACTTGGTTTTTGGAGGGGGTGTTAGCCTTGGATTTTCGGACAAATTGATCCTGACTCGACGAGCCCCATTTAAATGAGTATTAGCCTTATATTTCTAACCTTATTCATATCCAAGACCTTTTCGTTGGTATTAGACTTCAAATTTATGGGTAATACACTTTTCCCCCAAACATGGTTGAACTTGGTTTTTGGAGGGCGTGTTAGCCTTGGATTTTTGGACAAATTGATCCTGACTCGACGAGCCCCATTTAAATGAGTATTAGCCTTATATTTGTAAACTTATTCATATCCAAGACCTTTTCGTTGGTATTAGACTTTAAATTTATGGGTAATACACTTTTCCCCCAAACATGGTTGAACTTGGTTTTTAGAGGGGGTGTTAGCCTTGGATTTCCGGACAAATTGATCCTGACTCGACGAGCCCCATTTAAATGAGTATTAGCCTTTTATTTGTAACCTTATTCATATCCAAGACCTTTTCGTTGGTATTAGACTTCAAATTTATGGGTAATACACTTTTCCCCCAAACATGATTGAACTTGGTTTTTGGAGGGGGTGTTAGCCTTGGATTTTCGGACAAATTGATCCTGACTCGACGAGCCCCATTTAAATGAGTATTAGCCTTATATTTCTAACCTTTTTCATATCCAAGACCTTTTTGTTGGTATTAGACTTCAAATTTATGGGTAATACACTTTTCCCCCAAACATGGTTGAACTTGGTTTTTGGAGGGGGATTTAGCCTTGGATTTTCGGACAAATTGATCCTGACTCGACGAGCCCCATTTAAATGAGTATTAGCCTTATATATCTAACCTTTTTCATATCCAAGACCTTTTGGTTGGTATTAGACTTCAAATTTATGGGTAATACAGTTTCCCCCAAACATGGTTGAACTTGGTTTTTGGAGGGGGTGTTAGCCTTGGATTTTCGGACAAATTGATCCTGACTCGACGAGCCCCATTTAAATGAGTATTAGCCTTATATTTCTAACCTTATTCATATCCTAGACCTTTTCGTTGGTATTAGACTTCAAATTTATGGGTAATACACTTTTCCCCCAAACATGGTTGAACTTGGTTTTTGGAGGGCGTGTTAGCCTTGGATTTTTGGACAAATTGATCCTGACTCGACGAGCCCCATTTAAATGAGTATTAGCCTTATATTTGTAAACTTATTCATATCCAAGACCTTTTCGTTGGTATTAGACTTCAAATTTATGGGTAATACAGTTTCCCCGAAACATGGTTGAACTTGGTTTTTAGAGGGGGTGTTAGCCTTGGATTTCCGGACAAATTGATCCTGACTCGACGAGGCCCATTTAAATGAGTATTAGCCTTATATTTGTAAACTTATTCATATCCAAGACCTTTTCGTTGGTATTAGACTTCAAATTTATGGGTAATACACTTTTCCCCCAAACATGGTTGAACTTGGTTTTTAGAGGGGGTGTTAGCCTTGGATTTCCGGACAAATTGATCCTGACTCGACGAGCCCCATTTAAATGAGTATTAGCCTTTTATTTGTAACCTTATTCATATCCAAGACCTTTTCGTTGGTATTAGACTTCAAATTTATGGGTAATACACTTTTCCCCCAAACATGATTGAACTTGGTTTTTGGAGGGGGTGTTAGCCTTGGATTTTCGGACAAATTGATCCTGACTCGACGAGCCCCATTTAAATGAGTATTAGCCTTATATTTGTAAACTTATTCATATCCAAGACCTTTTCGTTGGTATTAGACTTCAAATTTATGGGTAATACACTTTTCCCCCAAACATGGTTGAACTTGGTTTTTAGAGGGGGTGTTAGCCTTGGATTTCCGGACAAATTGATCCTGACTCGACGAGCCCCATTTAAATGAGTATTAGCCTTTTATTTGTAACCTTATTCATATCCAAGACCTTTTTGTTGGTATTAGACTTCAAATTTATGGGTAATACACTTTTCCCCCAAACATGATTGAACTTGGTTTTTGGAGGGGGTGTTAGCCTTGGATTTTCAGACAAATTGATCCTGACTCGACGAGCCCCATTTAAATGAGTATTAGCCTTATATATCTAACCTTTTTCATATCCAAGACCTTTTGGTTGGTATTAGACTTCAAATTTATGGGTAATACAGTTTCCCCCAAACATGGTTGAACTTGGTTTTTGGAGGGGGTGTTAGCCTTGGATTTTCGGACAAATTGATCCTGACTCGACGAGCCCCATTTAAATGAGTATTAGCCTTATATTTGTAAACTTATTCATATCCAAGACCTTTTCGTTGGTATTAGACTTCAAATTTATGGGTAATACACTTTTCCCCAAAACATGGTTGAACTTGGTTTTTAGAGGGGGTGTTAGCCTTGGATTTCCGGACAAATTGATCCTGACTCGACGAGCCCCATTTAAATGAGTATTAGCCTTTTATTTGTAACCTTATTCATATCCAAGACCTTTTCGTTGGTATTAGACTTCAAATTTATGGGTAATACACTTTTCCCCCAAACATGATTGAACTTGGTTTTTGGAGGGGGTGTTAGCCTTGGATTTTCGGACAAATTGATCCTGACTCGACGAGCCCCATTTAAATGAGTATTAGCCTTATATATCTAACCTTTTTCATATCCAAGACCTTTTGGTTGGTATTAGACTTCAAATTTATAGGTAATACAGTTTCCCCCAAACATGGTTGAACTTGGTTTTTGGAGGGGGTGTTAGCCTTGGATTTTCGGACAAATTGATCCTGACTCGACGAGCCCCATTTAAATGAGTATTAGCCTTATATTTCTATCCTTATTCATATCCAAGACCTTTTCGTTGGTATTAGACTTCAAATTTATGGGTAATACACTTTCCCCCCAAACATGGTTGAACTTGGTTTTTGGAGGGGGTGTTAGCCTTGGATTTTCGGACAAATTGATCCTGACTCGACGAGCCCCATTTAAATGAGTATTAGCCTTATATTTCTAACCTTATTCATATCCAAGACCTTTTCGTTGGTATTAGACTTCAAATTTATGGGTAATACACTTTTCCCCCAAACATGGTTGAACTTGGTTTTTGGAGGGGGTGTTAGCCTTGGATTTTCAGACAAATTGATCCTGACTCGACGAGCCCCATTTAAATGAGTATTAGCCTTATATATCTAACCTTTTTCATATCCAAGACCTTTTGGTTGGTATTAGACTTCAAATTTATGGGTAATACACTTTCCCCCAAACATGGTTGAACTTGGTTTTTGGAGGGGGTGTTAGCCTTGGATTTTCGGACAAATTGATCCTGACTCGACGAGCCCCATTTAAATGAGTATTAGCCTTATATTTCTAACCTTTTTCATATCCAAGACCTTTTGGTTGGTATTAGACTTCAAATTTATGGGTAATACACTTTTCCCCCAAACATGGTTGAACTTGGTTTTTGGAGGGGGTGTTAGCCTTGGATTTTCGGACAAATTGATCCTGACTCGACGAGCCCCATTTTAATGAGTATTAGCCTTATATTTCTAACCTTATTCATATCCAAGACCTTTTCGTTGGTATTAGACTTCAAATTTATGGGTAATACACTTTCCCCCCAAACATGGTTGAACTTGGTTTTTGGAGGGGGTGTTAGCCTTGGATTTTCAGACAAATTGATCCTGACTCGACGAGCCCCATTTAAATGAGTATTAGCCTTATTTTTCTAACCTTATTCATATCCAAGACCTTTTTGTTGGTATTAGACTTCAAATTTATGGGTAATACACTTTCCCCCCAAACATGGTTGAACTTGGTTTTTGGAGGGCGTGTTAGCCTTGGATTTTTGGACAAATTGATCCTGACTCGACGAGCCCCATTTAAATGAGTATTAGCCTTATATTTGTAAACTTATTCATATCCAAGACCTTTTCGTTGGTATTAGACTTCAAATTTATGGGTAATACACTTTTCCCCCAAACATGGTTGAACTTGGTTTTTAGAGGGGGTGTTAGCCTTGGATTTCCGGACAAATTGATCCTGACTCGACGAGCCCCATTTAAATGAGTATTAGCCTTTTATTTGTAACCTTATTCATATCCAAGACCTTTTGGTTGGTATTAGACTTCAAATTTATGGGTAATACACTTTTCCCCCAAACATGATTGAACTTGGTTTTTGGAGGGGGTGTTAGCCTTGGATTTTCGGACAAATTGATCCTGACTCGACGAGCCCCATTTTAATGAGTATTAGCCTTATATTTCTAACCTTATTCATATCCAAGACCTTTTCGTTGGTATTAGACTTCAAATTTATGGGTAATACACTTTTCCCCCAAACATGGTTGAACTTGGTTTTTGGAGGGGGTGTTAGCCTTGGATTTTCGGACAAATTGATCCTGACTCGACGAGCCCCATTTAAATGAGTATTAGCCTTATATATCTAACCTTTTTCATATCCAAGACCTTTTGGTTGGTATTAGACTTCAAATTTATGGGTAATACAGTTTCCCCCAAACATGGTTGAACTTGGTTTTTGGAGGGGGTGTTAGCCTTGGATTTTCGGACAAATTGATCCTGACTCGACGAGCCCCATTTAAATGAGTATTAGCCTTATATATCTAACCTTTTTCATATCCAAGACCTTTTGGTTGGTATTAGACTTCAAATTTATGGGTAATACAGTTTCCCCCAAACATGGTTGAACTTGGTTTTTGGAGGGGGTGTTAGCCTTGGATTTTCGGACAAATTGATCCTGACTCGACGAGCCCCATTTAAATGAGTATTAGCCTTATATTTCTAACCTTATTCATATCCAAGACCTTTTCGTTGGTATTAGACTTCAAATTTATGGGTAATACACTTTTCCCCCAAACATGGTTGAACTTGGTTTTTGGAGGGCGTGTTAGCCTTGGATTTTTGGACAAATTGATCCTGACTCGACGAGCCCCATTTAAATGAGTATTAGCCTTATATTTGTAAACTTATTCATATCCAAGACCTTTTCGTTGGTATTAGACTTCAAATTTATGGGTAATACACTTTTCCCCCAAACATGGTTGAACTTGGTTTTTGGAGGGGGTGTTAGCCTTGGATTTTCGGACAAATTGATCCTGACTCGACGAGCCCCATTTAAATGAGTATTAGCCTTATATTTCTAACCTTATTCATATCCAAGACCTTTTCGTTGGTATTAGACTTCAAATTTATGGGTAATACACTTTTCCCCCAAACATGGTTGAACTTGGTTTTTGGAGGGGGTGTTAGCCTTGGATTTTCGGACAAATTGATCCTGACTCGACGAGCCCCATTTAAATGAGTATTAGCCTTATATATCTAACCTTTTTCATATCCAAGACCTTTTGGTTGGTATTAGACTTCAAATTTATGGGTAATACAGTTTCCCCCAAACATGGTTGAACTTGGTTTTTGGAGGGGGTGTTAGCCTTGGATTTTCGGACAAATTGATCCTGACTCGACGAGCCCCATTTAAATGAGTATTAGCCTTATATTTCTAACCTTATTCATATCCAAGACCTTTTCGTTGGTATTAGACTTCAAATTTATGGGTAATACACTTTTCCCCCAAACATGGTTGAACTTGGTTTTTGGAGGGCGTGTTAGCCTTGGATTTTTGGACAAATTGATCCTGACTCGACGAGCCCCATTTAAATGAGTATTAGCCTTATATTTGTAAACTTATTCATATCCAAGACCTTTTCGTTGGTATTAGACTTCAAATTTATGGGTAATACACTTTTCCCCCAAACATGGTTGAACTTGGTTTTTGGAGGGGGTGTTAGCCTTGGATTTTCGGACAAATTGATCCTGACTCGACGAGCCCCATTTAAATGAGTATTAGCCTTATATATCTAACCTTTTTCATATCCAAGACCTTTTGGTTGGTATTAGACTTCAAATTTATGGGTAATACAGTTTCCCCCAAACATGGTTGAACTTGGTTTTTGGAGGGGGTGTTAGCCTTGGATTTTCGGACAAATTGATCCTGACTCGACGAGCCCCATTTAAATGAGTATTAGCCTTATATTTCTAACCTTATTCATATCCAAGACCTTTTCGTTGGTATTAGACTTCAAATTTATGGGTAATACACTTTTCCCCCAAACATGGTTGAACTTGGTTTTTGGAGGGGGTGTTAGCCTTGGATTTTCAGACAAATTGATCCTGACTCGACGAGCCCCATTTAAATGAGTATTAGCCTTATATATCTAACCTTTTTCATATCCAAGACCTTTTGGTTGGTATTAGACTTCAAATTTATGGGTAATACACTTTCCCCCAAACATGGTTGAACTTGGTTTTTGGAGGGGGTGTTAGCCTTGGATTTTCGGACAAATTGATCCTGACTCGACGAGCCCCATTTAAATGAGTATTAGCCTTATATTTCTAACCTTTTTCATATCCAAGACCTTTTGGTTGGTATTAGACTTCAAATTTATGGGTAATACACTTTTCCCCCAAACATGGTTGAACTTGGTTTTTGGAGGGGGTGTTAGCCTTGGATTTTCGGACAAATTGATCCTGACTCGACGAGCCCCATTTAAATGAGTATTAGCCTTATATTTCTACCCTTATTCATATCCAAGACCTTTTCTTTGGTATTAGACTTCAAATTTATGGGTAATACACTTTTCCCCCAAACATGGTTGAACTTGGTTTTTGGAGGGGGTGTTAGCCTTCGATTTTCGGACAAATTGATCCTGACTCGACGAGCCCCATTTAAATGAGTATTAGCCTTATATTTCTAACCTTATTCATATCCAAGACCTTTTCGTTGGTATTAGATTTCAAATTTATGGGTAATACACTTTTCCCCCAAACATGGTTGAACTTGGTTTTTGGAGGGGGTGTTAGCCTTGGATTTTCGGACAAATTGATCCTGACTCGACGAGCCCCATTTAAATGAGTATTAGCCTTATATTTGTAAACTTATTCATATCCAAGACCTTTTCGTTGGTATTAGACTTCAAATTTATGGGTAATACACTTTTCCCCCAAACATGGTTGAACTTGGTTTTTAGAGGGGGTGTTAGCCTTGGATTTCAGGACAAATTGATCCTGACTCGACGAGCCCCATTTAAATGAGTATTAGCCTTTTATTTGTAACCTTATTCATATCCAAGACCTTTTCGTTGGTATTAGACTTCAAATTTATGGGTAATACACTTTTCCCCCAAACATGATTGAACTTGGTTTTTGGAGGGGGTGTTAGCCTTGGATTTTCGGACAAATTGATCCTGACTCGACGAGCCCCATTTAAATGAGTATTAGCCTTATATATCTAACCTTTTTCATATCCAAGACCTTTTGGTTGGTATTAGACTTCAAATTTATGGGTAATACAGTTTCCCCCAAACATGGTTGAACTTGGTTTTTGGAGGGGGTGTTAGCCTTGGATTTTCGGACAAATTGATCCTGACTCGACGAGCCCCATTTAAATGAGTATTAGCCTTATATTTCTAACCTTATTCATATCCAAGACCTTTTCGTTGGTATTAGACTTCAAATTTATGGGTAATACACTTTCCCCCCAAACATGGTTGAACTTGGTTTTTGGAGGGGGTGTTATCCTTGGATTTTCGGACAAATTGATCCTGACTCGACGAGCCCCATTTAAAAGCGTATTAGCCTTATATTTCTAATAATTTTCATATCCAAGGCCTTTTCGTTGGTATTAGACTTCAAATTTATGGGTAATACACTTTTCCCCCAAACATGGTTGAACTTGGTTTTTAGAGGGGGTGTTAGCCTTGGATTTCCGGACAAATTGATCCTGACTCGACGAGCCCCATTTAAATGAGTATTAGCCTTTTATTTGTAACCTTATTCATATCCAAGACCTTTTCGTTGGTATTAGACTTCAAATTTATGGGTAATACACTTTTCCCCCAAACATGATTGAACTTGGTTTTTGGAGGGGGTGTTAGCCTTGGATTTTCGGACAAATTGATCCTGACTCGACGAGCCCCATTTAAATGAGTATTAGCCTTATATTTCTAACCTTATTCATATCCAAGACCTTTTCGTTGGTATTAGACTTCAAATTTATGGGTAATACACTTTTCCCCCAAACATGGTTGAACTTGGTTTTTGGAGGGGGTGTTAGCCTTGGATTTTCGGACAAATTGATCCTGACTCGACGAGCCCCATTTAAATGAGTATTAGCCTTATATATCTAACCTTTTTCATATCCAAGACCTTTTGGTTGGTATTAGACTTCAAATTTATGGGTAATACAGTTTCCCCCAAACATGGTTGAACTTGGTTTTTGGAGGGGGTGTTAGCCTTGGATTTTCGGACAAATTGATCCTGACTCGACGAGCCCCATTTAAATGAGTATTAGCCTTATTTTTCTAACCTTATTCATATCCAAGACCTTTTCGTTGGTATTAGACTTCAAATTTATGGGTAATACACTTTCCCCCCAAACATGGTTGAACTTGGTTTTTGGAGGGCGTGTTAGCCTTGGATTTTTGGACAAATTGATCCTGACTCGACGAGCCCCATTTAAATGAGTATTAGCCTTATATTTGTAAACTTATTCATATCCAAGACCTTTTCGTTGGTATTAGACTTCAAATTTATGGGTAATACACTTTTCCCCCAAACATGGTTGAACTTGGTTTTTAGAGGGGGTGTTAGCCTTGGATTTCCGGACAAATTGATCCTGACTCGACGAGCCCCATTTAAATGAGTATTAGCCTTTTATTTGTAACCTTATTCATATCCAAGACCTTTTGGTTGGTATTAGACTTCAAATTTATGGGTAATACACTTTTCCCCCAAACATGATTGAACTTGGTTTTTGGAGGGGGTGTTAGCCTTGGATTTTCGGACAAATTGATCCTGACTCGACGAGCCCCATTTTAATGAGTATTAGCCTTATATTTCTAACCTTATTCATATCCAAGACCTTTTCGTTGGTATTAGACTTCAAATTTATGGGTAATACACTTTTCCCCCAAACATGGTTGAACTTGGTTTTTGGAGGGGGTGTTAGCCTTGGATTTTCGGACAAATTGATCCTGACTCGACGAGCCCCATTTAAATGAGTATTAGCCTTATATATCTAACCTTTTTCATATCCAAGACCTTTTGGTTGGTATTAGACTTCAAATTTATGGGTAATACACTTTCCCCCAAACATGGTTGAACTTGGTTTTTGGAGGGGGTGTTAGCCTTGGATTTTCGGACAAATTGATCCTGACTCGACGAGCCCCATTTAAATGAGTATTAGCCTTATATATCTAACCTTTTTCATATCCAAGACCTTTTGGTTGGTATTAGACTTCAAATTTATGGGTAATACAGTTTCCCCCAAACATGGTTGAACTTGGTTTTTGGAGGGGGTGTTAGCCTTGGATTTTCGGACAAATTGATCCTGACTCGACGAGCCCCATTTAAATGAGTATTAGCCTTATATTTCTAACCTTATTCATATCCAAGACCTTTTCGTTGGTATTAGACTTCAAATTTATGGGTAATACACTTTTCCCCCAAACATGGTTGAACTTGGTTTTTGGAGGGCGTGTTAGCCTTGGATTTTTGGACAAATTGATCCTGACTCGACGAGCCCCATTTAAATGAGTATTAGCCTTATATTTGTAAACTTATTCATATCCAAGACCTTTTCGTTGGTATTAGACTTCAAATTTATGGGTAATACACTTTTCCCCCAAACATGGTTGAACTTGGTTTTTGGAGGGGGTGTTAGCCTTGGATTTTCGGACAAATTGATCCTGACTCGACGAGCCCCATTTAAATGAGTATTAGCCTTATATTTCTAACCTTATTCATATCCAAGACCTTTTCGTTGGTATTAGACTTCAAATTTATGGGTAATACACTTTTCCCCCAAACATGGTTGAACTTGGTTTTTGGAGGGGGTGTTAGCCTTGGATTTTCGGACAAATTGATCCTGACTCGACGAGCCCCATTTAAATGAGTATTAGCCTTATATATCTAACCTTTTTCATATCCAAGACCTTTTGGTTGGTATTAGACTTCAAATTTATGGGTAATACAGTTTCCCCCAAACATGGTTGAACTTGGTTTTTGGAGGGGGTGTTAGCCTTGGATTTTCGGACAAATTGATCCTGACTCGACGAGCCCCATTTAAATGAGTATTAGCCTTATATTTCTAACCTTATTCATATCCAAGACCTTTTCGTTGGTATTAGACTTCAAATTTATGGGTAATACACTTTTCCCCCAAACATGGTTGAACTTGGTTTTTGGAGGGCGTGTTAGCCTTGGATTTTTGGACAAATTGATCCTGACTCGACGAGCCCCATTTAAATGAGTATTAGCCTTATATTTGTAAACTTATTCATATCCAAGACCTTTTCGTTGGTATTAGACTTCAAATTTATGGGTAATACACTTTTCCCCCAAACATGGTTGAACTTGGTTTTTAGAGGGGGTGTTAGCCTTGGATTTCCGGACAAATTGATCCTGACTCGACGAGCCCCATTTAAATGAGTATTAGCCTTTTATTTGTAACCTTTTTCATATCCAAGACCTTTTCGTTGGTATTAGACTTCAAATTTATGGGTAATACACTTTTCCCCCAAACATGATTGAACTTGGTGTTTGGAGGGGGTGTTAGCCTTGGATTTTCGGACAAATTGATCCTGACTCGACGAGCCCCATTTAAATGAGTATTAGCCTTATATTTCTAACCTTATTCATATCCAAGACCTTTTCGTTGGTATTAGACTTCAAATTTATGGGTAATACACTTTTCCACCAAACATGGTTGAACTTGGTTTTTGGAGGGGGTGTTAGCCTTGGATTTTCGGACAAATTGATCCTAACTCGACGAGCCCCATTTAAATGAGTATTAGCCTTATATATCTAACCTTTTTCATATCCAAGACCTTTTGGTTGGTATTAGACTTCAAATTTATGGGTAATACACTTTCCCCCAAACATGGTTGAACTTGGTTTTTGGAGGGGGTGTTAGCCTTGGATTTTCGGACAAATTGATCCTGACTCGACGAGCCCCATTTAAATGAGTATTAGCCTTATATTTCTAACCTTTTTCATATCCAAGACCTTTTGGTTGGTATTAGACTTCAAATTTATGGGTAATACACTTTTCCCCCAAACATGGTTGAACTTGGTTTTTGGAGGGGGTGTTAGCCTTGGATTTCCGGACAAATTGATCATGACTCGACGAGCCCCATTTAAATGAGTATTAGCCTTATATTTCTAACCTTATTCATATCCAAGACCTTTTCGTTGGTATTAGACTTCAAATTTATGGGTAATACACTTTTCCCCCAAACATGGTTGAACTTGGTTTTTGGAGGGGGTGTTAGCCTTGGATTTTCGGACAAATTGATCCTGACTCGACGAGCCCCATTTAAATGAGTATTAGCCTTATATATCTAACCTTATTCATATCCAAGACCTTTTCGTTGGTATTAGACTTCAAATTTATGGGTAATACACTTTTCCCCCAAACATGGTTGAACTTGGTTTTTGGAGGGGGTGTTAGCCTTGGATTTTCGGACAAATTGATCCTGACTCGACGAGCCCCATTTAAATGAGTATTAGCCTTATATTTCTAACCTTATTCATATCCAAGACCTTTTCGTTGGTATTAGACTTCAAATTTATGGGTAATACACTTTTCCCCCAAACATGGTTGAACTTGGTTTTTGGAGGGCGTGTTAGCCTTGGATTTTTGGACAAATTGATCCTGACTCGACGAGCCCCATTTAAATGAGTATTAGCCTTATATTTGTAAACTTATTCATATCCAAGACCTTTTCGTTGGTATTAGACTTCAAATTTATGGGTAATACACTTTTCCCCCAAACATGGTTGAACTTGGTTTTTGGAGGGGGTGTTAGCCTTGGATTTTCGGACAAATTGATCCTGACTCGACGAGCCCCATTTAAATGAGTATTAGCCTTATATTTCTAACCTTATTCATATCCAAGACCTTTTCGTTGGTATTACACTTCAAATTTATGGGTAATACACTTTTCCCCCAAACATGGTTGAACTTGGTTTTTGGAGGGGGTGTTAGCCTTGGATTTTCGGACAAATTGATCCTGACTCGACGAGCCCCATTTAAATGAGTATTAGCCTTATATATCTAACCTTTTTCATATCCAAGACCTTTTGGTTGGTATTAGACTTCAAATTTATGGGTAATACACTTTCCCCCAAACATGGTTGAACTTGGTTTTTGGAGGGGGTGTTAGCCTTGGATTTTCGGACAAATTGATCCTGACCCGACGAGCCCCATTTAAATGAGTATTAGCCTTATATATCTAACCTTTTTCATATCCAAGACCTTTTGGTTGGTATTAGACTTCAAATTTATGGGTAATACACTTTCCCCCAAACATGGTTGAACTTGGTTTTTGGAGGGGGTGTTAGCCTTGGATTTTCGGACAAATTGATCCTGACTCGACGAGCCCCATTTAAATGAGTATTAGCCTTATATTTCTAACCTTATTCATATCCAAGACCTTTTCGTTGGTATTAGACTTCAAATTTATGGGTAATACACTTTTCCCCCAAACATGCTTGAACTTGGTTTTTGGAGGGCGTGTTAGCCTTGGATTTTCGGAAAAATTGATCATGACTCGACGAGCTCCATTTAAATGAGTATTAGCCTTATATTTCTAACCTTATTCATATCCAAGACCTTTTCTTTGGTATTAGACTTCAAATTTATGGGTAATACACTTTTCCCCCAAACATGGTTGAACTTGGTTTTTGGAGGGGGTGTTAGCCTTGGATTTTCGGACAAATTGATCCTGACTCGACGAGCCCCATTTAAATGAGTATTAGCCTTATATTTCTAACCTTATTCATATCCAAGACCTTTTCGTTGGTATTAGACTTCAAATTTATGGGTAATACACTTTTCCCCCAAACATGGTTGAACTTGGTTTTTGGAGGGGGTGTTAGCCTTGGATTTTCGGACAAATTGATCCTGACTCGACGAGCCCCATTTAAATGAGTATTAGCCTTATATATCTAACCTTTTTCATATCCAAGACCTTTTGGTTGGTATTAGACTTCAAATTTATGGGTAATACAGTTTCCCCCAAACATGGTTGAACTTGGTTTTTGGAGGGGGTGTTAGCCTTGGATTTTCGGACAAATTGATCCTGACTCGACGAGCCCCATTTAAATGAGTATTAGCCTTATATTTCTAACCTTATTCATATCCAAGACCTTTTCGTTGGTATTAGACTTCAAATTTATGGGTAATACACTTTTCCCCCAAACATGGTTGAACTTGGTTTTTGGAGGGCGTGTTAGCCTTGGATTTTTGGACAAATTGATCCTGACTCGACGAGCCCCATTTAAATGAGTATTAGCCTTATATTTGTAAACTTATTCATATCCAAGACCTTTTCGTTGGTATTAGACTTCAAATTTATGGGTAATACACTTTTCCCCCAAACATGGTTGAACTTGGTTTTTAGAGGGGATGTTAGCCTTGGATTTCCGGACAAATTGATCCTGACTCGACGAGCCCCATTTAAATGAGTATTAGCCTTTTATTTGTAACCTTATTCATATCCAAGACCTTTTCGTTGGTATTAGACTTCAAATTTATGGGTAATACACTTTTCCCCCAAACATGATTGAACTTGGTGTTTGGAGGGGGTGTTAGCCTTGGATTTTCGGACAAATTGATCCTGACTCGACGAGCCCCATTTAAATGAGTATTAGCCTTATATTTCTAACCTTATTCATATCCAAGACCTTTTCGTTGGTATTAGACTTCAAATTTATGGGTAATACACTTTTCCACCAAACATGGTTGAACTTGGTTTTTGGAGGGGGTGTTAGCCTTGGATTTTCGGACAAATTGATCCTGACTCGACGAGCCCCATTTAAATGAGTATTAGCCTTATATATCTAACCTTTTTCATATCCAAGACCTTTTGGTTGGTATTAGACTTCAAATTTATGGGTAATACACTTTCCCCCAAACATGGTTGAACTTGGTTTTTGGAGGGGGTGTTAGCCTTGGATTTTCGGACAAATTGATCCTGACTTGACGAGCCCCATTTAAAAGCGTATTAGCCTTATATTTCTAATAATTTTCATATCCAAGACCTTTTCGTTGGTATTAGACTTCTAATTTATGGTAATACACTTTTCCCCCAAACATGGTTGAACTTGGTTTTTGGAGGGGGTGTTAGCCTTGGATTTTCGGACAAATTGATCCTGACTCGACGAGCCCCATTTAAATGAGTATTAGCCTTATATTTGTAACCTTATTCATATCCAAGACCTTTTCGTTGGTATTAGACTTCAAATTTATGGGTAATACACTTTTCCCCCAAACATGGTTGAACTTGGTTTTTAGAGGGGGTGTTAGCCTTGGATTTTCGGACAAATTGATCATGACTCGACGAGCCCCATTTAAATGAGTATTAGCCTTATATTTCTAACCTTATTCATATCCAAGACCTTTTTGTTGGTATTAGATTTCAAATTTATGGGTAATACACTTTTCCCCCAAACATGGTTGAACTTGGTTTTTGGAGGGGGTGTTAGCCTTGGATTTTCGGACAAATTGATCATGACTCGACGAGCCCCATTTAAATGAGTATTAGCCTTATATTTCTAACCTTATTCATATCCAAGACCTTTTCTTTGGTATTAGACTTCAAATTTATGGGTAATACACTTTTCCCCCAAACATGGTTGAACTTGGTTTTTGGAGGGGGTGTTAGCCTTGGATTTTCGGACAAATTGATCCTGACTCGACGAGCCCCATTTAAAAGCGTATTAGCCTTATATTTCTAATAATTTTCATATCCAAGACCTTTTCGTTGGTATTAGACTTCTAATTTATGGTAATACACTTTTCCCCCAAACATGGTTGAACTTGGTTTTTGGAGGGGGTGTTAGCCTTGGATTTTCGGACAAATTGATCCTGACTCGACGAGCCCCATTTAAATGAGTATTAGCCTTATATTTGTAACCTTATTCATATCCAAGACCTTTTCGTTGGTATTAGACTTCAAATTTATGGGTAATACACTTTTCCCCCAAACATGGTTGAACTTGGTTTTTGGAGGGGGTGTTAGCCTTGGATTTTCGGACAAATTGATCATGACTCGACGAGCCCCATTTAAATGAGTATTAGCCTTATATTTCTAACCTTATTCATATCCAAGACCTTTTTGTTGGTATTAGATTTCAAATTTATGGGTAATACACTTTTCCCCCAAACATGGTTGAACTTGGTTTTTGGAGGGGGTGTTAGCCTTGGATTTTCGGACAAATTGATCATGACTCGACGAGCCCCATTTAAATGAGTATTAGCCTTATATTTCTAACCTTATTCATATCCAAGACCTTTTCTTTGGTATTAGACTTCAAATTTATGGGTAATACACTTTTCCCCCAAACATGGTTGAACTTGGTTTTTGGAGGGGGTGTTAGCCTTGGATTTTCGGACAAATTGATCCTGACTCGACGAGCCCCATTTAAAAGCGTATTAGCCTTATATTTCTAATAATTTTCATATCCAAGACCTTTTCGTTGGTATTAGACTTCTAATTTATGGTAATACACTTTTCCCCCAAACATGGTTGAACTTGGTTTTTGGAGGGGGTGTTAGCCTTGGATTTTCGGACAAATTGATCCTGACTCGACGAGCCCCATTTAAATGAGTATTAGCCTTATATTTGTAACCTTATTCATATCCAAGACCTTTTCGTTGGTATTAGACTTCAAATTTATGGGTAATACACTTTTCCCCCAAACATGGTTGAACTTGGTTTTTGGAGGGGGTGTTAGCCTTGGATTTTCGGACAAATTGATCATGACTCGACGAGCCCCATTTAAATGAGTATTAGCCTTATATTTCTAACCTTATTCATATCCAAGACCTTTTTGTTGGTATTAGATTTCAAATTTATGGGTAATACACTTTTCCCCCAAACATGGTTGAACTTGGTTTTTGGAGGGGGTGTTAGCCTTGGATTTTCGGACAAATTGATCATGACTCGACGAGCCCCATTTAAATGAGTATTAGCCTTATATTTCTAACCTTATTCATATCCAAGACCTTTTCTTTGGTATTAGACTTCAAATTTATGGGTAATACACTTTTCCCCCAAACATGGTTGAACTTGGTTTTTGGAGGGGGTGTTAGCCTTGGATTTTCGGACAAATTGATCCTGACTCGACGAGCCCCATTTAAATGAGTATTAGCCTTATATTTCTAACCTTATTCATATCCAAGACCTTTTCGTTGGTATTAGACTTCAAATTTATGGGTAATACACTTTTCCCCCAAACATGGTTGAACTTGGTTTTTGGAGGGCGTGTTAGCCTTGGATTTTTGGACAAATTGATCCTGACTCGACGAGCCCCATTTAAATGAGTATTAGCCTTATATTTGTAAACTTATTCATATCCAAGACCTTTTCGTTGGTATTAGACTTCAAATTTATGGGTAATACACTTTTCCCCCAAACATGGTTGAACTTGGTTTTTAGAGGGGGTGTTAGCCTTGGATTTCCGGACAAATTGATCCTGACTCGACGAGCCCCATTTAAATGAGTATTAGCCTTTTATTTGTAACCTTATTCATATCCAAGACCTTTTCGTTGGTATTAGACTTCAAATTTATGGGTAATACACTTTTCCCCCAAACATGGTTGAACTTGGTTTTTGGAGGGGGTGTTAGCCTTGGATTTCCGGACAAATTGATCATGACTCGACGAGCCCCATTTAAATGAGTATTAGCCTTATATTTCTAACCTTATTCATATCCAAGACCTTTTTGTTGGTATTAGATTTCAAATTTATGGGTAATACACTTTTCCCCCAAACATGGTTGAACTTTGGTTTTTGGAGGGGGTGTTAGCCTTGGATTTTCGGACAAATTGATCCTGACTCGACGAGCCCCATTTAAATGAGTATTAGCCTTATATTTGTAACCTTATTCATATCCAAGACCTTTTGGTTGGTATTAGACTTCAAATTTATGGGTAATACACTTTTCCCCCAAACATGGTTGAACTTGGTTTTTGGAGGGGGTGTTAGCCTTGGATTTTCGGACAAATTGATCCTGACTCGACGAGCCCCATTTAAAAGCGTATTAGCCTTATATTTCTAATAATTTTCATATCCAAGACCTTTTCGTTGGTATTAGACTTCTAATTTATGGTAATACACTTTTCCCCCAAACATGGTTGAACTTGGTTTTTGGAGGGGGTGTTAGCCTTGGATTTTCGGACAAATTGATCCTGACTCGACGAGCCCCATTTAAATGAGTATTAGCCTTATATTTGTAACCTTATTCATATCCAAGACCTTTTCGTTGGTATTAGACTTCAAATTTATGGGTAATACACTTTTCCCCCAAACATGGTTGAACTTGGTTTTTGGAGGGGGTGTTAGCCTTGGATTTTCGGACAAATTGATCATGACTCGACGAGCCCCATTTAAATGAGTATTAGCCTTATATTTCTAACCTTATTCATATCCAAGACCTTTTTGTTGGTATTAGATTTCAAATTTATGGGTAATACACTTTTCCCCCAAACATGGTTGAACTTGGTTTTTGGAGGGGGTGTTAGCCTTGGATTTTCGGACAAATTGATCATGACTCGACGAGCCCCATTTAAAAGCGTATTAGCCTTATATTTCTAATAATTTTCATATCCAAGACCTTTTCGTTGGTATTAGACTTCTAATTTATGGTAATACACTTTTCCCCCAAACATGGTTGAACTTGGTTTTTGGAGGGGGTGTTAGCCTTGGATTTTCGGACAAATTGATCCTGACTCGACGAGCCCCATTTAAATGAGTATTAGCCTTATATTTGTAACCTTATTCATATCCAAGACCTTTTCGTTGGTATTAGACTTCAAATTTATGGGTAATACACTTTTCCCCCAAACATGGTTGAACTTGGTTTTTGGAGGGGGTGTTAGCCTTGGATTTTCGGACAAATTGATCATGACTCGACGAGCCCCATTTAAATGAGTATTAGCCTTATATTTCTAACCTTATTCATATCCAAGACCTTTTTGTTGGTATTAGATTTCAAATTTATGGGTAATACACTTTTCCCCCAAACATGGTTGAACTTGGTTTTTGGAGGGGGTGTTAGCCTTGGATTTTCGGACAAATTGATCATGACTCGACGAGCCCCATTTAAATGAGTATTAGCCTTATATTTCTAACCTTATTCATATCCAAGACCTTTTCTTTGGTATTAGACTTCAAATTTATGGGTAATACACTTTTCCCCCAAACATGGTTGAACTTGGTTTTTGGAGGGGGTGTTAGCCTTGGATTTTCGGACAAATTGATCCTGACTCGACGAGCCCCATTTAAATGAGTATTAGCCTTATATTTGTAACCTTATTCATATCCAAGACCTTTTCGTTGGTATTAGACTTCAAATTTATGGGTAATACACTTTTCCCCCAAACATGGTTGAACTTGGTTTTTGGAGGGGGTGTTAGCCTTGGATTTTCGGACAAATTGATCATGACTCGACGAGCCCCATTTAAATGAGTATTAGCCTTATATTTCTAACCTTATTCATATCCAAGACCTTTTTGTTGGTATTAGATTTCAAATTTATGGGTAATACACTTTTCCCCCAAACATGGTTGAACTTGGTTTTTGGAGGGGGTGTTAGCCTTGGATTTTCGGACAAATTGATCATGACTCGACGAGCCCCATTTAAAAGCGTATTAGCCTTATATTTCTAATAATTTTCATATCCAAGACCTTTTCGTTGGTATTAGACTTCTAATTTATGGTAATACACTTTTCCCCCAAACATGGTTGAACTTGGTTTTTGGAGGGGGTGTTAGCCTTGGATTTTCGGACAAATTGATCCTGACTCGACGAGCCCCATTTAAATGAGTATTAGCCTTATATTTGTAACCTTATTCATATCCAAGACCTTTTCGTTGGTATTAGACTTCAAATTTATGGGTAATACACTTTTCCCCCAAACATGGTTGAACTTGGTTTTTGGAGGGGGTGTTAGCCTTGGATTTTCGGACAAATTGATCATGACTCGACGAGCCCCATTTAAATGAGTATTAGCCTTATATTTCTAACCTTATTCATATCCAAGACCTTTTTGTTGGTATTAGATTTCAAATTTATGGGTAATACACTTTTCCCCCAAACATGGTTGAACTTGGTTTTTGGAGGGGGTGTTAGCCTTGGATTTTCGGACAAATTGATCATGACTCGACGAGCCCCATTTAAATGAGTATTAGCCTTATATTTCTAACCTTATTCATATCCAAGACCTTTTCTTTGGTATTAGACTTCAAATTTATGGGTAATACACTTTTCCCCCAAACATGGTTGAACTTGGTTTTTGGAGGGGGTGTTAGCCTTGGATTTTCGGACAAATTGATCCTGACTCGACGAGCCCCATTTAAATGAGTATTAGCCTTATATTTCTAACCTTATTCATATCCAAGACCTTTTCGTTGGTATTAGACTTCAAATTTATGGGTAATACACTTTTCCCCCAAACATGGTTGAACTTGGTTTTTGGAGGGGGTGTTAGCCTTGGATTTTCGGACAAATTGATCCTGACTCGACGAGCCCCATTTAAATGAGTATTAGCCTTATATTTCTAACCTTTTTCATATCCAAGACCTTTTGGTTGGTATTAGACTTCAAATTTATGGGTAATACACTTTTCCCCCAAACATGGTTGAACTTGGTTTTTGGAGGGGGTGTTAGCCTTGGATTTTCGGACAAATTGATCATGACTCGACGAGCCCCATTTAAATGAGTATTAGCCTTATATTTCTAACCTTATTCATATCCAAGACCTTTTCTTTGGTATTAGACTTCAAATTTATGGGTAATACACTTTTCCCCCAAACATGGTTGAACTTGGTTTTTGGAGGGGGTGTTAGCCTTCGATTTTCGGACAAATTGATCCTGACTCGACGAGCCCCATTTAAATGAGTATTAGCCTTATATTTCTAACCTTATTCATATCCAAGACCTTTTCGTTGGTATTAGATTTCAAATTTATGGGTAATACACTTTTCCCCCAAACATGGTTGAACTTGGTTTTTGGAGGGGGTGTTAGCCTTGGATTTTCGGACAAATTGATCCTGACTCGACGAGCCCCATTTAAATGAGTATTAGCCTTATATTTGTAACCTTATTCATATCCAAGACCTTTTCGTAGGTATTAGACTTCAAATTTATGGGTAATACACTTTTCCCCCAAACATGGTTGAACTTGGTTTTTGGAGGGGGTGTTAGCCTTGGATTTTCGGACAAATTGATCCTGACTCGACGAGCCCCATTTAAAAGAGTATTAGCCTTATATTTGTAACCTTATTCATATCCAAGACCTTTTCGTTGGTATTAGACTTCAAATTTATGGGTAATACACTTTTCCCCCAAACATGGTTGAACTTGGTTTTTGGAGGGGGTGTTAGCCTTGGATTTTCGGACAAATTGATCCTGACTCGACGAGCCCCATTTAAAAGAGTATTAGCCTTATATTTGTAACCTTATTCATATCCAAGACCTTTTCGTTGGTATTAGACTTCAAATTTATGGGTAATACACTTTTCCCCCAAACATGGTTGAACTTGGTTTTTGGAGGGGGTGTTAGCCTTGGATTTTCGGACAAATTGATCATGACTCGACGAGCCCCATTTAAATGAGTATTAGCCTTATATTTCTAACCTTATTCATATCCAAGACCTTTTCTTTGGTATTAGACTTCAAATTTATGGGTAATACACTTTTCCCCCAAACATGGTTGAACTTGTCTTTTGGAGGGGGTGTTAGCCTTCGATTTTCGGACAAATTGATCCTAACTCGACGAGCCCCATTTAAATGAGTATTAGCCTTATATTTCTAACCTTATTCATATCCAAGACCTTTTCGTTGGTATTAGATTTCAAATTTATGGGTAATACACTTTTCCCCCAAACATGGTTGAACTTGGTTTTTGGAGGGGGTGTTAGCCTTGGATTTTCGGACAAATTGATCTTGACTCGACGAGCCCCATTTAAATGAGTATTAGCCTTATATTTGTAACCTTATTCATATCCAAGACCTTTTCGTTGGTATTAGACTTCAAATTTATGGGTAATACACTTTTCCCCCAAACATGGTTGAACTTGGTTTTTGGAGGGGGTGTTAGCCTTGGATTTTTTCGGACAAATTGATCATGACTCGACGAGCCCCATTTAAATGAGTATTTGCCTTATATTTCTAACCTTATTCATATCCAAGACCTTTTTGTTGGTATTAGATTTCAAATTTATGGGTAATACACTTTTCCCCCAAACATGGTTGAACTTGGTTTTTGGAGGGGGTGTTAGCCTTGGATTTTCGGACAAATTGATCATGACTCGACGAGCCCCATTTAAATGAGTATTAGCCTTATATTTCTAACCTTATTCATATCCAAGACCTTTTCTTTGGCATTAGACTTCAAATTTATGGGTAATACACTTTTCCCCCAAACATGGTTGAACTTGGTTTTTGGAGGGGGTGTTAGCCTTGGATTTTCGGACAAATTGATCCTGACTCGACGAGCCCCATTTAAAAGCGTATTAGCCTTATATTTCTAATAATTTTCATATCCAAGACCTTTTCGTTGGTATTAGACTTCTAATTTATGGTAATACACTTTTCCCCCAAACATGGTTGAACTTGGTTTTTGGAGGGGGTGTTAGCCTTGGATTTTCGGACAAATTGATCCTGACTCGACGAACCCCATTTAAATGAGTATTAGCCTTATATTTGTAACCTTATTCATATCCAAGACCTTTTCGTTGGTATTAGACTTCAAATTTATGGGTAATACACTTTTCCCCCAAACATGGTTGAACTTGGTTTTTGGAGGGGGTGTTAGCCTTGGATTTTCGGACAAATTGATCATGACTCGACGAGCCCCATTTAAATGAGTATTAGCCTTATATTTCTAACCTTATTCATATCCAAGACCTTTTTGTTGGTATTAGATTTCAAATTTATGGGTAATACACTTTTCCCCCAAACATGGTTGAACTTGGTTTTTGGAGGGGGTGTTAGCCTTGGATTTTCGGACAAATTGATCATGACTCGACGAGCCCCATTTAAATGAGTATTAGCCTTATATTTCTAACCTTATTCATATCCAAGACCTTTTCTTTGGTATTAGACTTCAAATTTATGGGTAATACACTTTTCCCCCAAACATGGTTGAACTTGGTTTTTGGAGGGGGTGTTAGCCTTGGATTTTCGGACAAATTGATCCTGACTCAACGAGCCCCATTTAAATGAGTATTAGCCTTATATTTCTAACCTTATTCATATCCAAGACCTTTTCGTTGGTATTAGACTTCAAATTTATGGGTAATACACTTTTCCCCCAAACATGGTTGAACTTGGTTTTTGGAGGGCGTGTTAGCCTTGGATTTTTGGACAAATTGATCCTGACTCGACGAGCCCCATTTAAATGAGTATTAGCCTTATATTTGTAAACTTATTCATATCCAAGACCTTTTCGTTGGTATTAGACTTCAAATTTATGGGTAATACACTTTTCCCCCAAACATGGTTGAACTTGGTTTTTAGAGGGGGTGTTAGCCTTGGATTTCCGGACAAATTGATCCTGACTCGACGAGCCCCATTTAAATGAGTATTAGCCTTTTATTTGTAACCTTATTCATATCCAAGACCTTTTCGTTGGTATTAGACTTCAAATTTATGGGTAATACACTTTTCCCCCAAACATGGTTGAACTTGGTTTTTGGAGGGGGTGTTAGCCTTGGATTTCCGGACAAATTGATCATGACTCGACGAGCCCCATTTAAATGAGTATTAGCCTTATATTTCTAACCTTATTCATATCCAAGACCTTTTTGTTGGTATTAGATTTCAAATTTATGGGTAATACACTTTTCCCCCAAACATGGTTGAACTTGGTTTTTGGAGGGGGTGTTAGCCTTGGATTTTCGGACAAATTGATCCTGACTCGACGAGCCCCATTTAAATGAGTATTAGCCTTATATTTGTAACCTTATTCATATCCAAGACCTTTTGGTTGGTATTAGACTTCAAATTTATGGGTAATACACTTTTCCCCCAAACATGGTTGAACTTGGTTTTTGGAGGGGGTGTTAGCCTTGGATTTTCGGACAAATTGATCCTGACTCGACGAGCCCCATTTAAAAGAGTATTAGCCTTATATTTGTAACCTTATTCATATCCAAGACCTTTTCGTTGGTATTAGACTTCAAATTTATGGGTAATACACTTTTCCCCCAAACATGGTTGAACTTGGTTTTTGGAGGGGGTGTTAGCCTTGGATTTTCGGACAAATTGATCCTGACTCGACGAGCCCCATTTAAAAGCGTATTAGCCTTATATTTCTAATAATTTTCATATCCAAGACCTTTTCGTTGGTATTAGACTTCTAATTTATGGTAATACACTTTTCCCCCAAACATGGTTGAACTTGGTTTTTGGAGGGGGTGTTAGCCTTGGATTTTCGGACAAATTGATCCTGACTCGACGAGCCCCATTTAAATGAGTATTAGCCTTATATTTCTAACCTTATTCATATCCAAGACCTTTTCTTTGGTATTAGACTTCAAATTTATGGGTAATACACTTTTCCCCCAAACATGGTTGAACTTGGTTTTTGGAGGGGGTGTTAGCCTTGGATTTTCGGACAAATTGATCCTGACTCGACGAGCCCCATTTAAATGAGTATTAGCCTTATATTTCTAACCTTATTCATATCCAAAACCTTTTCGTTGGTATTAGACTTCAAATTTATGGGTAATACACTTTTCCCCCAAACATGGTTGAACTTGGTTTTTGGAGGGGGTGTTAGCCTTGGATTTTCGGACAAATTGATCCTGACTCGATGAGCCCCATTTAAAAGAGTATTAGCCTTATATTTGTAACCTTTTTCATATCCAAGACCTTTTGGTTGGTATTAGACTTCAAATTTATGGGTAATACACTTTTCCCCCAAACATGGTTGAACTTGGTTTTTGGAGGGGGTGTTAGCCTTGGATTTTCGGACAAATTGATCATGACTCGACGAGCCCCATTTAAATGAGTATTAGCCTTATATTTCTAACCTTATTCATATCCAAGACCTTTTCTTTGGTATTAGACTTCAAATTTATGGGTAATACACTTTTCCCCCAAACATGGTTGAACTTGTCTTTTGGAGGGGGTGTTAGCCTTCGATTTTCGGACAAATTGATCCTAACTCGACGAGCCCCATTTAAATGAGTATTAGCCTTATATTTCTAACCTTATTCATATCCAAGACCTTTTCGTTGGTATTAGATTTCAAATTTATGGGTAATACACTTTTCCCCCAAACATGGTTGAACTTGGTTTTTGGAGGGGGTGTTAGCCTTGGATTTTCGGACAAATTGATCCTGACTCGACGAGCCCCATTTAAATGAGTATTAGCCTTATATTTGTAACCTTATTCATATCCAAGACCTTTTCGTTGGTATTAGACTTCAAATTTATGGGTAATACACTTTTCCCCCAAACATGGTTGAACTTGGTTTTTGGAGGGGGTGTTAGCCTTGGATTTTCGGACAAATTGATCCTGACTCGACGAGCCCCATTTAAATGAGTATTAGCCTTATATTTGTAACCTTATTCATATCCAAGACCTTTTCGTTGGTATTAGACTTCAAATTTATGGGTAATACACTTTTCCCCCAAACATGGTTGAACTTGGTTTTTGGAGGGGGTGTTAGCCTTGGATTTTCGGACAAATTGATCCTGACTCGACGAGCCCCATTTAAAAGCGTATTAGCCTTATATTTCTAATAATTTTCATATCCAAGACCTTTTCGTTGGTATTAGACTTCTAATTTATGGTAATACACTTTTCCCCCAAACATGGTTGAACTTGGTTTTTGGAGGGGGTGTTAGCCTTGGATTTTCAGACAAATTGATCCTGACTCGACGAGCCCCATTTAAATGAGAATTAGCCTTATATTTCTAACCTTATTCATATCCAAGACCTTTTCTTTGGTATTAGACTTCAAATTTATGGGTAATACACTTTTCCCCCAAACATGGTTGAACTTGGTTTTTGGAGGGGGTGTTAGCCTTGGATTTTCGGACAAATTGATCCTGACTCGACGAGCCCCATTTAAATGAGTATTAGCCTTATATTTCTAACCTTATTCATATCCAAGACCTTTTCGTTGGTATTAGACTTCAAATTTATGGGTAATACACTTTTCCCCCAAACATGGTTGAACTTGGTTTTTGGAGGGGGTGTTAGCCTTGGATTTTCGGACAAATTGATCCTCACTCGACGAGCCCCATTTAAATGAGTATTAGCCTTATATTTCTAACCTTTTTCATATCCAAGACCTTTTGGTTGGTATTAGACTTCAAATTTATGGGTAATACACTTTTCCCCCAAACATGGTTGAACTTGGTTTTTGGAGGGGGTGTTAGCCTTGGATTTTCGGACAAATTGATCATGACTCGACGAGCCCCATTTAAATGAGTATTAGCCTTATATTTCTAACCTTATTCATATCCAAGACCTTTTCTTTGGTATTAGACTTCAAATTTATGGGTAATACACTTTTCCCCCAAACATGGTTGAACTTGGTTTTTGGAGGGGGTGTTAGCCTTGGATTTTCGGACAAATTGATCCTGACTCGACGAGCCCCATTTAAATGAGTATTAGCCTTATATTTCTAACCTTATTCATATCCAAGACCTTTTCGTTGGTATTAGACTTCAAATTTATGGGTAATACACTTTTCCCCCAAACATGGTTGAACTTGGTTTTTGGAGGGGGTGTTAGCCTTGGATTTCCGGACAAATTGATCCTGACTCGACGAGCCCCATTTAAATGAGTATTAGCCTTATATTTGTAACCTTATTCATATCCAAGACCTTTTCGTTGGTATTAGACTTCAAATTTATGGGTAATACACTTTTCCCCCAAACATGGTTGAACTTGGTTTTTGGAGGGGGTGTTAGCCTTGGATTTTCGGACAAATTGATCCTGACTCGACGAACCCCATTTAAAAGAGTATTAGCCTTATATTTGTAACCTTATTCATATCCAAGACCTTTTCGTTGGTATTAGACTTCAAATTTATGGGTAATACACTTTTCCCCCAAACATGGTTGAACTTGGTTTTTGGAGGGGGTGTTAGCCTTGGATTTTCGGACAAATTGATCCTGACTCGACGAGCCCCATTTAAAAGAGTATTAGCCTTATATTTGTAACCTTATTCATATCCAAGACCTTTTCGTTGGTATTAGACTTCAAATTTATGGGTAATACACTTTTCCCCCAAACATGGTTGAACTTGGTTTTTGGAGGGGGTGTTAGCCTTGGATTTTCGGACAAATTGATCCTGACTCGACGAGCCCCATTTAAAAGAGTATTAGCCTTATATTTCTAACCTTATTCATATCCAAGACCTTTTCGTTGGTATTAGACTTCAAATTTATGGGTAATACACTTTTCCCCCAAACATGGTTGAACTTGGTTTTTGGAGGGGGTGTTAGCCTTGGATTTTCGGACAAATTGATCCTGACTCGACGAGCCCCATTTAAAAGAGTATTAGCCTTATATTTGTAACCTTATTCATATCCAAGACCTTTTCGTTGGTATTAGACTTCAAATTTATGGGTAATACACTTTTCCCCCAAACATGGTTGAACTTGGTTTTTGGAGGGGGTGTTAGCCTTGGATTTTCGGACAAATTGATCATGACTCGACGAGCCCCATTTAAATGAGTATTAGCCTTATATTTCTAACCTTATTCATATCCAAGACCTTTTCGTTGGTATTAGATTTCAAATTTATGGGTAATACACTTTTCCCCCAAACATGGTTGAACTTGGTTTTTGGAGGGGGTGTTAGCCTTGGATTTTCGGACAAATTGATCCTGACTCGACGAGCCCCATTTAAATGAGTATTAGCCTTATATTTGTAACCTTATTCATATCCAAGACCTTTTCGTTGGTATTAGACTTCAAATTTATGGGTAATACACTTTTCCCCCAAACATGGTTGAACTTGGTTTTTGGAGGGGGTGTTAGCCTTGGATTTTCGGACAAATTGATCCTGACTCGACGAGCCCCATTTAAAAGAGTATTAGCCTTATATTTGTAACCTTATTCATATCCAAGACCTTTTCGTTGGTATTAGACTTCAAATTTATGGGTAATACACTTTTCCCCCAAACATGGTTGAACTTGGTTTTTGGAGGGCGTGTTAGCCTTGGATTTTTGGACAAATTGATCCTGACTCGACGAGCCCCATTTAAATGAGTATTAGCCTTATATTTGTAAACTTATTCATATCCAAGACCTTTTCGTTGGTATTAGACTTCAAATTTATGGGTAATACACTTTTCCCCCAAACATGGTTGAACTTGGTTTTTAGAGGGGGTGTTAGCCTTGGATTTCCGGACAAATTGATCCTGACTCGACGAGCCCCATTTAAATGAGTATTAGCCTTTTATTTGTAACCTTATTCATATCCAAGACCTTTTGGTTGGTATTAGACTTCAAATTTATGGGTAATACACTTTTCCCCCAAACATGATTGAACTTGGTTTTTGGAGGGGGTGTTAGCCTTGGATTTTCGGACAAATTGATCCTGACTCGACGAGCCCCATTTTAATGAGTATTAGCCTTATATTTCTAACCTTATTCATATCCAAGACCTTTTCGTTGGTATTAGACTTCAAATTTATGGGTAATACACTTTTCCCCCAAACATGGTTGAACTTGGTTTTTGGAGGGGGTGTTAGCCTTGGATTTTCGGACAAATTGATCCTGACTCGACGAGCCCCATTTAAATGAGTATTAGCCTTATATATCTAACCTTTTTCATATCCAAGACCTTTTGGTTGGTATTAGACTTCAAATTTATGGGTAATACACTTTCCCCCAAACATGGTTGAACTTGGTTTTTGGAGGGGGTGTTAGCCTTGGATTTTCGGACAAATTGATCCTGACTCGACGAGCCCCATTTAAATGAGTATTAGCCTTATATATCTAACCTTTTTCATATCCAAGACCTTTTGGTTGGTATTAGACTTCAAATTTATGGGTAATACAGTTTCCCCCAAACATGGTTGAACTTGGTTTTTGGAGGGGGTGTTAGCCTTGGATTTTCGGACAAATTGATCCTGACTCGACGAGCCCCATTTAAATGAGTATTAGCCTTATATTTCTAACCTTATTCATATCCAAGACCTTTTCGTTGGTATTAGACTTCAAATTTATGGGTAATACACTTTTCCCCCAAACATGGTTGAACTTGGTTTTTGGAGGGCGTGTTAGCCTTGGATTTTTGGACAAATTGATCCTGACTCGACGAGCCCCATTTAAATGAGTATTAGCCTTATATTTGTAAACTTATTCATATCCAAGACCTTTTCGTTGGTATTAGACTTCAAATTTATGGGTAATACACTTTTCCCCCAAACATGGTTGAACTTGGTTTTTGGAGGGGGTGTTAGCCTTGGATTTTCGGACAAATTGATCCTGACTCGACGAGCCCCATTTAAATGAGTATTAGCCTTATATTTCTAACCTTATTCATATCCAAGACCTTTTCGTTGGTATTAGACTTCAAATTTATGGGTAATACACTTTTCCCCCAAACATGGTTGAACTTGGTTTTTGGAGGGGGTGTTAGCCTTGGATTTTCGGACAAATTGATCCTGACTCGACGAGCCCCATTTAAATGAGTATTAGCCTTATATATCTAACCTTTTTCATATCCAAGACCTTTTGGTTGGTATTAGACTTCAAATTTATGGGTAATACAGTTTCCCCCAAACATGGTTGAACTTGGTTTTTGGAGGGGGTGTTAGCCTTGGATTTTCGGACAAATTGATCCTGACTCGACGAGCCCCATTTAAATGAGTATTAGCCTTATATTTCTAACCTTATTCATATCCAAGACCTTTTCGTTGGTATTAGACTTCAAATTTATGGGTAATACACTTTTCCCCCAAACATGGTTGAACTTGGTTTTTGGAGGGCGTGTTAGCCTTGGATTTTTGGACAAATTGATCCTGACTCGACGAGCCCCATTTAAATGAGTATTAGCCTTATATTTGTAAACTTATTCATATCCAAGACCTTTTCGTTGGTATTAGACTTCAAATTTATGGGTAATACACTTTTCCCCCAAACATGGTTGAACTTGGTTTTTAGAGGGGGTGTTAGCCTTGGATTTCCGGACAAATTGATCCTGACTCGACGAGCCCCATTTAAATGAGTATTAGCCTTTTATTTGTAACCTTTTTCATATCCAAGACCTTTTCGTTGGTATTAGACTTCAAATTTATGGGTAATACACTTTTCCCCCAAACATGATTGAACTTGGTGTTTGGAGGGGGTGTTAGCCTTGGATTTTCGGACAAATTGATCCTGACTCGACGAGCCCCATTTAAATGAGTATTAGCCTTATATTTCTAACCTTATTCATATCCAAGACCTTTTCGTTGGTATTAGACTTCAAATTTATGGGTAATACACTTTTCCACCAAACATGGTTGAACTTGGTTTTTGGAGGGGGTGTTAGCCTTGGATTTTCGGACAAATTGATCCTAACTCGACGAGCCCCATTTAAATGAGTATTAGCCTTATATATCTAACCTTTTTCATATCCAAGACCTTTTGGTTGGTATTAGACTTCAAATTTATGGGTAATACACTTTCCCCCAAACATGGTTGAACTTGGTTTTTGGAGGGGGTGTTAGCCTTGGATTTTCGGACAAATTGATCCTGACTCGACGAGCCCCATTTAAATGAGTATTAGCCTTATATTTCTAACCTTTTTCATATCCAAGACCTTTTGGTTGGTATTAGACTTCAAATTTATGGGTAATACACTTTTCCCCCAAACATGGTTGAACTTGGTTTTTGGAGGGGGTGTTAGCCTTGGATTTCCGGACAAATTGATCATGACTCGACGAGCCCCATTTAAATGAGTATTAGCCTTATATTTCTAACCTTATTCATATCCAAGACCTTTTCGTTGGTATTAGACTTCAAATTTATGGGTAATACACTTTTCCCCCAAACATGGTTGAACTTGGTTTTTGGAGGGGGTGTTAGCCTTGGATTTTCGGACAAATTGATCCTGACTCGACGAGCCCCATTTAAATGAGTATTAGCCTTATATATCTAACCTTATTCATATCCAAGACCTTTTCGTTGGTATTAGACTTCAAATTTATGGGTAATACACTTTTCCCCCAAACATGGTTGAACTTGGTTTTTGGAGGGGGTGTTAGCCTTGGATTTTCGGACAAATTGATCCTGACTCGACGAGCCCCATTTAAATGAGTATTAGCCTTATATTTCTAACCTTATTCATATCCAAGACCTTTTCGTTGGTATTAGACTTCAAATTTATGGGTAATACACTTTTCCCCCAAACATGGTTGAACTTGGTTTTTGGAGGGCGTGTTAGCCTTGGATTTTTGGACAAATTGATCCTGACTCGACGAGCCCCATTTAAATGAGTATTAGCCTTATATTTGTAAACTTATTCATATCCAAGACCTTTTCGTTGGTATTAGACTTCAAATTTATGGGTAATACACTTTTCCCCCAAACATGGTTGAACTTGGTTTTTGGAGGGGGTGTTAGCCTTGGATTTTCGGACAAATTGATCCTGACTCGACGAGCCCCATTTAAATGAGTATTAGCCTTATATTTCTAACCTTATTCATATCCAAGACCTTTTCGTTGGTATTACACTTCAAATTTATGGGTAATACACTTTTCCCCCAAACATGGTTGAACTTGGTTTTTGGAGGGGGTGTTAGCCTTGGATTTTCGGACAAATTGATCCTGACTCGACGAGCCCCATTTAAATGAGTATTAGCCTTATATATCTAACCTTTTTCATATCCAAGACCTTTTGGTTGGTATTAGACTTCAAATTTATGGGTAATACACTTTCCCCCAAACATGGTTGAACTTGGTTTTTGGAGGGGGTGTTAGCCTTGGATTTTCGGACAAATTGATCCTGACCCGACGAGCCCCATTTAAATGAGTATTAGCCTTATATATCTAACCTTTTTCATATCCAAGACCTTTTGGTTGGTATTAGACTTCAAATTTATGGGTAATACACTTTCCCCCAAACATGGTTGAACTTGGTTTTTGGAGGGGGTGTTAGCCTTGGATTTTCGGACAAATTGATCCTGACTCGACGAGCCCCATTTAAATGAGTATTAGCCTTATATTTCTAACCTTATTCATATCCAAGACCTTTTCGTTGGTATTAGACTTCAAATTTATGGGTAATACACTTTTCCCCCAAACATGCTTGAACTTGGTTTTTGGAGGGCGTGTTAGCCTTGGATTTTCGGAAAAATTGATCATGACTCGACGAGCTCCATTTAAATGAGTATTAGCCTTATATTTCTAACCTTATTCATATCCAAGACCTTTTCTTTGGTATTAGACTTCAAATTTATGGGTAATACACTTTTCCCCCAAACATGGTTGAACTTGGTTTTTGGAGGGGGTGTTAGCCTTGGATTTTCGGACAAATTGATCCTGACTCGACGAGCCCCATTTAAATGAGTATTAGCCTTATATTTCTAACCTTATTCATATCCAAGACCTTTTCGTTGGTATTAGACTTCAAATTTATGGGTAATACACTTTTCCCCCAAACATGGTTGAACTTGGTTTTTGGAGGGGGTGTTAGCCTTGGATTTTCGGACAAATTGATCCTGACTCGACGAGCCCCATTTAAATGAGTATTAGCCTTATATATCTAACCTTTTTCATATCCAAGACCTTTTGGTTGGTATTAGACTTCAAATTTATGGGTAATACAGTTTCCCCCAAACATGGTTGAACTTGGTTTTTGGAGGGGGTGTTAGCCTTGGATTTTCGGACAAATTGATCCTGACTCGACGAGCCCCATTTAAATGAGTATTAGCCTTATATTTCTAACCTTATTCATATCCAAGACCTTTTCGTTGGTATTAGACTTCAAATTTATGGGTAATACACTTTTCCCCCAAACATGGTTGAACTTGGTTTTTGGAGGGCGTGTTAGCCTTGGATTTTTGGACAAATTGATCCTGACTCGACGAGCCCCATTTAAATGAGTATTAGCCTTATATTTGTAAACTTATTCATATCCAAGACCTTTTCGTTGGTATTAGACTTCAAATTTATGGGTAATACACTTTTCCCCCAAACATGGTTGAACTTGGTTTTTAGAGGGGATGTTAGCCTTGGATTTCCGGACAAATTGATCCTGACTCGACGAGCCCCATTTAAATGAGTATTAGCCTTTTATTTGTAACCTTATTCATATCCAAGACCTTTTCGTTGGTATTAGACTTCAAATTTATGGGTAATACACTTTTCCCCCAAACATGATTGAACTTGGTGTTTGGAGGGGGTGTTAGCCTTGGATTTTCGGACAAATTGATCCTGACTCGACGAGCCCCATTTAAATGAGTATTAGCCTTATATTTCTAACCTTATTCATATCCAAGACCTTTTCGTTGGTATTAGACTTCAAATTTATGGGTAATACACTTTTCCACCAAACATGGTTGAACTTGGTTTTTGGAGGGGGTGTTAGCCTTGGATTTTCGGACAAATTGATCCTGACTCGACGAGCCCCATTTAAATGAGTATTAGCCTTATATATCTAACCTTTTTCATATCCAAGACCTTTTGGTTGGTATTAGACTTCAAATTTATGGGTAATACACTTTCCCCCAAACATGGTTGAACTTGGTTTTTGGAGGGGGTGTTAGCCTTGGATTTTCGGACAAATTGATCCTGACTTGACGAGCCCCATTTAAAAGCGTATTAGCCTTATATTTCTAATAATTTTCATATCCAAGACCTTTTCGTTGGTATTAGACTTCTAATTTATGGTAATACACTTTTCCCCCAAACATGGTTGAACTTGGTTTTTGGAGGGGGTGTTAGCCTTGGATTTTCGGACAAATTGATCCTGACTCGACGAGCCCCATTTAAATGAGTATTAGCCTTATATTTGTAACCTTATTCATATCCAAGACCTTTTCGTTGGTATTAGACTTCAAATTTATGGGTAATACACTTTTCCCCCAAACATGGTTGAACTTGGTTTTTAGAGGGGGTGTTAGCCTTGGATTTTCGGACAAATTGATCATGACTCGACGAGCCCCATTTAAATGAGTATTAGCCTTATATTTCTAACCTTATTCATATCCAAGACCTTTTTGTTGGTATTAGATTTCAAATTTATGGGTAATACACTTTTCCCCCAAACATGGTTGAACTTGGTTTTTGGAGGGGGTGTTAGCCTTGGATTTTCGGACAAATTGATCATGACTCGACGAGCCCCATTTAAATGAGTATTAGCCTTATATTTCTAACCTTATTCATATCCAAGACCTTTTCTTTGGTATTAGACTTCAAATTTATGGGTAATACACTTTTCCCCCAAACATGGTTGAACTTGGTTTTTGGAGGGGGTGTTAGCCTTGGATTTTCGGACAAATTGATCCTGACTCGACGAGCCCCATTTAAAAGCGTATTAGCCTTATATTTCTAATAATTTTCATATCCAAGACCTTTTCGTTGGTATTAGACTTCTAATTTATGGTAATACACTTTTCCCCCAAACATGGTTGAACTTGGTTTTTGGAGGGGGTGTTAGCCTTGGATTTTCGGACAAATTGATCCTGACTCGACGAGCCCCATTTAAATGAGTATTAGCCTTATATTTGTAACCTTATTCATATCCAAGACCTTTTCGTTGGTATTAGACTTCAAATTTATGGGTAATACACTTTTCCCCCAAACATGGTTGAACTTGGTTTTTGGAGGGGGTGTTAGCCTTGGATTTTCGGACAAATTGATCATGACTCGACGAGCCCCATTTAAATGAGTATTAGCCTTATATTTCTAACCTTATTCATATCCAAGACCTTTTTGTTGGTATTAGATTTCAAATTTATGGGTAATACACTTTTCCCCCAAACATGGTTGAACTTGGTTTTTGGAGGGGGTGTTAGCCTTGGATTTTCGGACAAATTGATCATGACTCGACGAGCCCCATTTAAATGAGTATTAGCCTTATATTTCTAACCTTATTCATATCCAAGACCTTTTCTTTGGTATTAGACTTCAAATTTATGGGTAATACACTTTTCCCCCAAACATGGTTGAACTTGGTTTTTGGAGGGGGTGTTAGCCTTGGATTTTCGGACAAATTGATCCTGACTCGACGAGCCCCATTTAAAAGCGTATTAGCCTTATATTTCTAATAATTTTCATATCCAAGACCTTTTCGTTGGTATTAGACTTCTAATTTATGGTAATACACTTTTCCCCCAAACATGGTTGAACTTGGTTTTTGGAGGGGGTGTTAGCCTTGGATTTTCGGACAAATTGATCCTGACTCGACGAGCCCCATTTAAATGAGTATTAGCCTTATATTTGTAACCTTATTCATATCCAAGACCTTTTCGTTGGTATTAGACTTCAAATTTATGGGTAATACACTTTTCCCCCAAACATGGTTGAACTTGGTTTTTGGAGGGGGTGTTAGCCTTGGATTTTCGGACAAATTGATCATGACTCGACGAGCCCCATTTAAATGAGTATTAGCCTTATATTTCTAACCTTATTCATATCCAAGACCTTTTTGTTGGTATTAGATTTCAAATTTATGGGTAATACACTTTTCCCCCAAACATGGTTGAACTTGGTTTTTGGAGGGGGTGTTAGCCTTGGATTTTCGGACAAATTGATCATGACTCGACGAGCCCCATTTAAATGAGTATTAGCCTTATATTTCTAACCTTATTCATATCCAAGACCTTTTCTTTGGTATTAGACTTCAAATTTATGGGTAATACACTTTTCCCCCAAACATGGTTGAACTTGGTTTTTGGAGGGGGTGTTAGCCTTGGATTTTCGGACAAATTGATCCTGACTCGACGAGCCCCATTTAAATGAGTATTAGCCTTATATTTCTAACCTTATTCATATCCAAGACCTTTTCGTTGGTATTAGACTTCAAATTTATGGGTAATACACTTTTCCCCCAAACATGGTTGAACTTGGTTTTTGGAGGGCGTGTTAGCCTTGGATTTTTGGACAAATTGATCCTGACTCGACGAGCCCCATTTAAATGAGTATTAGCCTTATATTTGTAAACTTATTCATATCCAAGACCTTTTCGTTGGTATTAGACTTCAAATTTATGGGTAATACACTTTTCCCCCAAACATGGTTGAACTTGGTTTTTAGAGGGGGTGTTAGCCTTGGATTTCCGGACAAATTGATCCTGACTCGACGAGCCCCATTTAAATGAGTATTAGCCTTTTATTTGTAACCTTATTCATATCCAAGACCTTTTCGTTGGTATTAGACTTCAAATTTATGGGTAATACACTTTTCCCCCAAACATGGTTGAACTTGGTTTTTGGAGGGGGTGTTAGCCTTGGATTTCCGGACAAATTGATCATGACTCGACGAGCCCCATTTAAATGAGTATTAGCCTTATATTTCTAACCTTATTCATATCCAAGACCTTTTTGTTGGTATTAGATTTCAAATTTATGGGTAATACACTTTTCCCCCAAACATGGTTGAACTTTGGTTTTTGGAGGGGGTGTTAGCCTTGGATTTTCGGACAAATTGATCCTGACTCGACGAGCCCCATTTAAATGAGTATTAGCCTTATATTTGTAACCTTATTCATATCCAAGACCTTTTGGTTGGTATTAGACTTCAAATTTATGGGTAATACACTTTTCCCCCAAACATGGTTGAACTTGGTTTTTGGAGGGGGTGTTAGCCTTGGATTTTCGGACAAATTGATCCTGACTCGACGAGCCCCATTTAAAAGCGTATTAGCCTTATATTTCTAATAATTTTCATATCCAAGACCTTTTCGTTGGTATTAGACTTCTAATTTATGGTAATACACTTTTCCCCCAAACATGGTTGAACTTGGTTTTTGGAGGGGGTGTTAGCCTTGGATTTTCGGACAAATTGATCCTGACTCGACGAGCCCCATTTAAATGAGTATTAGCCTTATATTTGTAACCTTATTCATATCCAAGACCTTTTCGTTGGTATTAGACTTCAAATTTATGGGTAATACACTTTTCCCCCAAACATGGTTGAACTTGGTTTTTGGAGGGGGTGTTAGCCTTGGATTTTCGGACAAATTGATCATGACTCGACGAGCCCCATTTAAATGAGTATTAGCCTTATATTTCTAACCTTATTCATATCCAAGACCTTTTTGTTGGTATTAGATTTCAAATTTATGGGTAATACACTTTTCCCCCAAACATGGTTGAACTTGGTTTTTGGAGGGGGTGTTAGCCTTGGATTTTCGGACAAATTGATCATGACTCGACGAGCCCCATTTAAAAGCGTATTAGCCTTATATTTCTAATAATTTTCATATCCAAGACCTTTTCGTTGGTATTAGACTTCTAATTTATGGTAATACACTTTTCCCCCAAACATGGTTGAACTTGGTTTTTGGAGGGGGTGTTAGCCTTGGATTTTCGGACAAATTGATCCTGACTCGACGAGCCCCATTTAAATGAGTATTAGCCTTATATTTGTAACCTTATTCATATCCAAGACCTTTTCGTTGGTATTAGACTTCAAATTTATGGGTAATACACTTTTCCCCCAAACATGGTTGAACTTGGTTTTTGGAGGGGGTGTTAGCCTTGGATTTTCGGACAAATTGATCATGACTCGACGAGCCCCATTTAAATGAGTATTAGCCTTATATTTCTAACCTTATTCATATCCAAGACCTTTTTGTTGGTATTAGATTTCAAATTTATGGGTAATACACTTTTCCCCCAAACATGGTTGAACTTGGTTTTTGGAGGGGGTGTTAGCCTTGGATTTTCGGACAAATTGATCATGACTCGACGAGCCCCATTTAAATGAGTATTAGCCTTATATTTCTAACCTTATTCATATCCAAGACCTTTTCTTTGGTATTAGACTTCAAATTTATGGGTAATACACTTTTCCCCCAAACATGGTTGAACTTGGTTTTTGGAGGGGGTGTTAGCCTTGGATTTTCGGACAAATTGATCCTGACTCGACGAGCCCCATTTAAATGAGTATTAGCCTTATATTTGTAACCTTATTCATATCCAAGACCTTTTCGTTGGTATTAGACTTCAAATTTATGGGTAATACACTTTTCCCCCAAACATGGTTGAACTTGGTTTTTGGAGGGGGTGTTAGCCTTGGATTTTCGGACAAATTGATCATGACTCGACGAGCCCCATTTAAATGAGTATTAGCCTTATATTTCTAACCTTATTCATATCCAAGACCTTTTTGTTGGTATTAGATTTCAAATTTATGGGTAATACACTTTTCCCCCAAACATGGTTGAACTTGGTTTTTGGAGGGGGTGTTAGCCTTGGATTTTCGGACAAATTGATCATGACTCGACGAGCCCCATTTAAAAGCGTATTAGCCTTATATTTCTAATAATTTTCATATCCAAGACCTTTTCGTTGGTATTAGACTTCTAATTTATGGTAATACACTTTTCCCCCAAACATGGTTGAACTTGGTTTTTGGAGGGGGTGTTAGCCTTGGATTTTCGGACAAATTGATCCTGACTCGACGAGCCCCATTTAAATGAGTATTAGCCTTATATTTGTAACCTTATTCATATCCAAGACCTTTTCGTTGGTATTAGACTTCAAATTTATGGGTAATACACTTTTCCCCCAAACATGGTTGAACTTGGTTTTTGGAGGGGGTGTTAGCCTTGGATTTTCGGACAAATTGATCATGACTCGACGAGCCCCATTTAAATGAGTATTAGCCTTATATTTCTAACCTTATTCATATCCAAGACCTTTTTGTTGGTATTAGATTTCAAATTTATGGGTAATACACTTTTCCCCCAAACATGGTTGAACTTGGTTTTTGGAGGGGGTGTTAGCCTTGGATTTTCGGACAAATTGATCATGACTCGACGAGCCCCATTTAAATGAGTATTAGCCTTATATTTCTAACCTTATTCATATCCAAGACCTTTTCTTTGGTATTAGACTTCAAATTTATGGGTAATACACTTTTCCCCCAAACATGGTTGAACTTGGTTTTTGGAGGGGGTGTTAGCCTTGGATTTTCGGACAAATTGATCCTGACTCGACGAGCCCCATTTAAATGAGTATTAGCCTTATATTTCTAACCTTATTCATATCCAAGACCTTTTCGTTGGTATTAGACTTCAAATTTATGGGTAATACACTTTTCCCCCAAACATGGTTGAACTTGGTTTTTGGAGGGGGTGTTAGCCTTGGATTTTCGGACAAATTGATCCTGACTCGACGAGCCCCATTTAAATGAGTATTAGCCTTATATTTCTAACCTTTTTCATATCCAAGACCTTTTGGTTGGTATTAGACTTCAAATTTATGGGTAATACACTTTTCCCCCAAACATGGTTGAACTTGGTTTTTGGAGGGGGTGTTAGCCTTGGATTTTCGGACAAATTGATCATGACTCGACGAGCCCCATTTAAATGAGTATTAGCCTTATATTTCTAACCTTATTCATATCCAAGACCTTTTCTTTGGTATTAGACTTCAAATTTATGGGTAATACACTTTTCCCCCAAACATGGTTGAACTTGGTTTTTGGAGGGGGTGTTAGCCTTCGATTTTCGGACAAATTGATCCTGACTCGACGAGCCCCATTTAAATGAGTATTAGCCTTATATTTCTAACCTTATTCATATCCAAGACCTTTTCGTTGGTATTAGATTTCAAATTTATGGGTAATACACTTTTCCCCCAAACATGGTTGAACTTGGTTTTTGGAGGGGGTGTTAGCCTTGGATTTTCGGACAAATTGATCCTGACTCGACGAGCCCCATTTAAATGAGTATTAGCCTTATATTTGTAACCTTATTCATATCCAAGACCTTTTCGTAGGTATTAGACTTCAAATTTATGGGTAATACACTTTTCCCCCAAACATGGTTGAACTTGGTTTTTGGAGGGGGTGTTAGCCTTGGATTTTCGGACAAATTGATCCTGACTCGACGAGCCCCATTTAAAAGAGTATTAGCCTTATATTTGTAACCTTATTCATATCCAAGACCTTTTCGTTGGTATTAGACTTCAAATTTATGGGTAATACACTTTTCCCCCAAACATGGTTGAACTTGGTTTTTGGAGGGGGTGTTAGCCTTGGATTTTCGGACAAATTGATCCTGACTCGACGAGCCCCATTTAAAAGAGTATTAGCCTTATATTTGTAACCTTATTCATATCCAAGACCTTTTCGTTGGTATTAGACTTCAAATTTATGGGTAATACACTTTTCCCCCAAACATGGTTGAACTTGGTTTTTGGAGGGGGTGTTAGCCTTGGATTTTCGGACAAATTGATCATGACTCGACGAGCCCCATTTAAATGAGTATTAGCCTTATATTTCTAACCTTATTCATATCCAAGACCTTTTCTTTGGTATTAGACTTCAAATTTATGGGTAATACACTTTTCCCCCAAACATGGTTGAACTTGTCTTTTGGAGGGGGTGTTAGCCTTCGATTTTCGGACAAATTGATCCTAACTCGACGAGCCCCATTTAAATGAGTATTAGCCTTATATTTCTAACCTTATTCATATCCAAGACCTTTTCGTTGGTATTAGATTTCAAATTTATGGGTAATACACTTTTCCCCCAAACATGGTTGAACTTGGTTTTTGGAGGGGGTGTTAGCCTTGGATTTTCGGACAAATTGATCTTGACTCGACGAGCCCCATTTAAATGAGTATTAGCCTTATATTTGTAACCTTATTCATATCCAAGACCTTTTCGTTGGTATTAGACTTCAAATTTATGGGTAATACACTTTTCCCCCAAACATGGTTGAACTTGGTTTTTGGAGGGGGTGTTAGCCTTGGATTTTTTCGGACAAATTGATCATGACTCGACGAGCCCCATTTAAATGAGTATTTGCCTTATATTTCTAACCTTATTCATATCCAAGACCTTTTTGTTGGTATTAGATTTCAAATTTATGGGTAATACACTTTTCCCCCAAACATGGTTGAACTTGGTTTTTGGAGGGGGTGTTAGCCTTGGATTTTCGGACAAATTGATCATGACTCGACGAGCCCCATTTAAATGAGTATTAGCCTTATATTTCTAACCTTATTCATATCCAAGACCTTTTCTTTGGCATTAGACTTCAAATTTATGGGTAATACACTTTTCCCCCAAACATGGTTGAACTTGGTTTTTGGAGGGGGTGTTAGCCTTGGATTTTCGGACAAATTGATCCTGACTCGACGAGCCCCATTTAAAAGCGTATTAGCCTTATATTTCTAATAATTTTCATATCCAAGACCTTTTCGTTGGTATTAGACTTCTAATTTATGGTAATACACTTTTCCCCCAAACATGGTTGAACTTGGTTTTTGGAGGGGGTGTTAGCCTTGGATTTTCGGACAAATTGATCCTGACTCGACGAACCCCATTTAAATGAGTATTAGCCTTATATTTGTAACCTTATTCATATCCAAGACCTTTTCGTTGGTATTAGACTTCAAATTTATGGGTAATACACTTTTCCCCCAAACATGGTTGAACTTGGTTTTTGGAGGGGGTGTTAGCCTTGGATTTTCGGACAAATTGATCATGACTCGACGAGCCCCATTTAAATGAGTATTAGCCTTATATTTCTAACCTTATTCATATCCAAGACCTTTTTGTTGGTATTAGATTTCAAATTTATGGGTAATACACTTTTCCCCCAAACATGGTTGAACTTGGTTTTTGGAGGGGGTGTTAGCCTTGGATTTTCGGACAAATTGATCATGACTCGACGAGCCCCATTTAAATGAGTATTAGCCTTATATTTCTAACCTTATTCATATCCAAGACCTTTTCTTTGGTATTAGACTTCAAATTTATGGGTAATACACTTTTCCCCCAAACATGGTTGAACTTGGTTTTTGGAGGGGGTGTTAGCCTTGGATTTTCGGACAAATTGATCCTGACTCAACGAGCCCCATTTAAATGAGTATTAGCCTTATATTTCTAACCTTATTCATATCCAAGACCTTTTCGTTGGTATTAGACTTCAAATTTATGGGTAATACACTTTTCCCCCAAACATGGTTGAACTTGGTTTTTGGAGGGCGTGTTAGCCTTGGATTTTTGGACAAATTGATCCTGACTCGACGAGCCCCATTTAAATGAGTATTAGCCTTATATTTGTAAACTTATTCATATCCAAGACCTTTTCGTTGGTATTAGACTTCAAATTTATGGGTAATACACTTTTCCCCCAAACATGGTTGAACTTGGTTTTTAGAGGGGGTGTTAGCCTTGGATTTCCGGACAAATTGATCCTGACTCGACGAGCCCCATTTAAATGAGTATTAGCCTTTTATTTGTAACCTTATTCATATCCAAGACCTTTTCGTTGGTATTAGACTTCAAATTTATGGGTAATACACTTTTCCCCCAAACATGGTTGAACTTGGTTTTTGGAGGGGGTGTTAGCCTTGGATTTCCGGACAAATTGATCATGACTCGACGAGCCCCATTTAAATGAGTATTAGCCTTATATTTCTAACCTTATTCATATCCAAGACCTTTTTGTTGGTATTAGATTTCAAATTTATGGGTAATACACTTTTCCCCCAAACATGGTTGAACTTGGTTTTTGGAGGGGGTGTTAGCCTTGGATTTTCGGACAAATTGATCCTGACTCGACGAGCCCCATTTAAATGAGTATTAGCCTTATATTTGTAACCTTATTCATATCCAAGACCTTTTGGTTGGTATTAGACTTCAAATTTATGGGTAATACACTTTTCCCCCAAACATGGTTGAACTTGGTTTTTGGAGGGGGTGTTAGCCTTGGATTTTCGGACAAATTGATCCTGACTCGACGAGCCCCATTTAAAAGAGTATTAGCCTTATATTTGTAACCTTATTCATATCCAAGACCTTTTCGTTGGTATTAGACTTCAAATTTATGGGTAATACACTTTTCCCCCAAACATGGTTGAACTTGGTTTTTGGAGGGGGTGTTAGCCTTGGATTTTCGGACAAATTGATCCTGACTCGACGAGCCCCATTTAAAAGCGTATTAGCCTTATATTTCTAATAATTTTCATATCCAAGACCTTTTCGTTGGTATTAGACTTCTAATTTATGGTAATACACTTTTCCCCCAAACATGGTTGAACTTGGTTTTTGGAGGGGGTGTTAGCCTTGGATTTTCGGACAAATTGATCCTGACTCGACGAGCCCCATTTAAATGAGTATTAGCCTTATATTTCTAACCTTATTCATATCCAAGACCTTTTCTTTGGTATTAGACTTCAAATTTATGGGTAATACACTTTTCCCCCAAACATGGTTGAACTTGGTTTTTGGAGGGGGTGTTAGCCTTGGATTTTCGGACAAATTGATCCTGACTCGACGAGCCCCATTTAAATGAGTATTAGCCTTATATTTCTAACCTTATTCATATCCAAAACCTTTTCGTTGGTATTAGACTTCAAATTTATGGGTAATACACTTTTCCCCCAAACATGGTTGAACTTGGTTTTTGGAGGGGGTGTTAGCCTTGGATTTTCGGACAAATTGATCCTGACTCGATGAGCCCCATTTAAAAGAGTATTAGCCTTATATTTGTAACCTTTTTCATATCCAAGACCTTTTGGTTGGTATTAGACTTCAAATTTATGGGTAATACACTTTTCCCCCAAACATGGTTGAACTTGGTTTTTGGAGGGGGTGTTAGCCTTGGATTTTCGGACAAATTGATCATGACTCGACGAGCCCCATTTAAATGAGTATTAGCCTTATATTTCTAACCTTATTCATATCCAAGACCTTTTCTTTGGTATTAGACTTCAAATTTATGGGTAATACACTTTTCCCCCAAACATGGTTGAACTTGTCTTTTGGAGGGGGTGTTAGCCTTCGATTTTCGGACAAATTGATCCTAACTCGACGAGCCCCATTTAAATGAGTATTAGCCTTATATTTCTAACCTTATTCATATCCAAGACCTTTTCGTTGGTATTAGATTTCAAATTTATGGGTAATACACTTTTCCCCCAAACATGGTTGAACTTGGTTTTTGGAGGGGGTGTTAGCCTTGGATTTTCGGACAAATTGATCCTGACTCGACGAGCCCCATTTAAATGAGTATTAGCCTTATATTTGTAACCTTATTCATATCCAAGACCTTTTCGTTGGTATTAGACTTCAAATTTATGGGTAATACACTTTTCCCCCAAACATGGTTGAACTTGGTTTTTGGAGGGGGTGTTAGCCTTGGATTTTCGGACAAATTGATCCTGACTCGACGAGCCCCATTTAAATGAGTATTAGCCTTATATTTGTAACCTTATTCATATCCAAGACCTTTTCGTTGGTATTAGACTTCAAATTTATGGGTAATACACTTTTCCCCCAAACATGGTTGAACTTGGTTTTTGGAGGGGGTGTTAGCCTTGGATTTTCGGACAAATTGATCCTGACTCGACGAGCCCCATTTAAAAGCGTATTAGCCTTATATTTCTAATAATTTTCATATCCAAGACCTTTTCGTTGGTATTAGACTTCTAATTTATGGTAATACACTTTTCCCCCAAACATGGTTGAACTTGGTTTTTGGAGGGGGTGTTAGCCTTGGATTTTCAGACAAATTGATCCTGACTCGACGAGCCCCATTTAAATGAGAATTAGCCTTATATTTCTAACCTTATTCATATCCAAGACCTTTTCTTTGGTATTAGACTTCAAATTTATGGGTAATACACTTTTCCCCCAAACATGGTTGAACTTGGTTTTTGGAGGGGGTGTTAGCCTTGGATTTTCGGACAAATTGATCCTGACTCGACGAGCCCCATTTAAATGAGTATTAGCCTTATATTTCTAACCTTATTCATATCCAAGACCTTTTCGTTGGTATTAGACTTCAAATTTATGGGTAATACACTTTTCCCCCAAACATGGTTGAACTTGGTTTTTGGAGGGGGTGTTAGCCTTGGATTTTCGGACAAATTGATCCTCACTCGACGAGCCCCATTTAAATGAGTATTAGCCTTATATTTCTAACCTTTTTCATATCCAAGACCTTTTGGTTGGTATTAGACTTCAAATTTATGGGTAATACACTTTTCCCCCAAACATGGTTGAACTTGGTTTTTGGAGGGGGTGTTAGCCTTGGATTTTCGGACAAATTGATCATGACTCGACGAGCCCCATTTAAATGAGTATTAGCCTTATATTTCTAACCTTATTCATATCCAAGACCTTTTCTTTGGTATTAGACTTCAAATTTATGGGTAATACACTTTTCCCCCAAACATGGTTGAACTTGGTTTTTGGAGGGGGTGTTAGCCTTGGATTTTCGGACAAATTGATCCTGACTCGACGAGCCCCATTTAAATGAGTATTAGCCTTATATTTCTAACCTTATTCATATCCAAGACCTTTTCGTTGGTATTAGACTTCAAATTTATGGGTAATACACTTTTCCCCCAAACATGGTTGAACTTGGTTTTTGGAGGGGGTGTTAGCCTTGGATTTCCGGACAAATTGATCCTGACTCGACGAGCCCCATTTAAATGAGTATTAGCCTTATATTTGTAACCTTATTCATATCCAAGACCTTTTCGTTGGTATTAGACTTCAAATTTATGGGTAATACACTTTTCCCCCAAACATGGTTGAACTTGGTTTTTGGAGGGGGTGTTAGCCTTGGATTTTCGGACAAATTGATCCTGACTCGACGAACCCCATTTAAAAGAGTATTAGCCTTATATTTGTAACCTTATTCATATCCAAGACCTTTTCGTTGGTATTAGACTTCAAATTTATGGGTAATACACTTTTCCCCCAAACATGGTTGAACTTGGTTTTTGGAGGGGGTGTTAGCCTTGGATTTTCGGACAAATTGATCCTGACTCGACGAGCCCCATTTAAAAGAGTATTAGCCTTATATTTGTAACCTTATTCATATCCAAGACCTTTTCGTTGGTATTAGACTTCAAATTTATGGGTAATACACTTTTCCCCCAAACATGGTTGAACTTGGTTTTTGGAGGGGGTGTTAGCCTTGGATTTTCGGACAAATTGATCCTGACTCGACGAGCCCCATTTAAAAGAGTATTAGCCTTATATTTCTAACCTTATTCATATCCAAGACCTTTTCGTTGGTATTAGACTTCAAATTTATGGGTAATACACTTTTCCCCCAAACATGGTTGAACTTGGTTTTTGGAGGGGGTGTTAGCCTTGGATTTTCGGACAAATTGATCCTGACTCGACGAGCCCCATTTAAAAGAGTATTAGCCTTATATTTGTAACCTTATTCATATCCAAGACCTTTTCGTTGGTATTAGACTTCAAATTTATGGGTAATACACTTTTCCCCCAAACATGGTTGAACTTGGTTTTTGGAGGGGGTGTTAGCCTTGGATTTTCGGACAAATTGATCATGACTCGACGAGCCCCATTTAAATGAGTATTAGCCTTATATTTCTAACCTTATTCATATCCAAGACCTTTTCGTTGGTATTAGATTTCAAATTTATGGGTAATACACTTTTCCCCCAAACATGGTTGAACTTGGTTTTTGGAGGGGGTGTTAGCCTTGGATTTTCGGACAAATTGATCCTGACTCGACGAGCCCCATTTAAATGAGTATTAGCCTTATATTTGTAACCTTATTCATATCCAAGACCTTTTCGTTGGTATTAGACTTCAAATTTATGGGTAATACACTTTTCCCCCAAACATGGTTGAACTTGGTTTTTGGAGGGGGTGTTAGCCTTGGATTTTCGGACAAATTGATCCTGACTCGACGAGCCCCATTTAAAAGAGTATTAGCCTTATATTTGTAACCTTATTCATATCCAAGACCTTTTCGTTGGTATTAGACTTCAAATTTATGGGTAATACACTTTTCCCCCAAACATGGTTGAACTTGGTTTTTGGAGGGGGTGTTAGCCTTGGATTTTCGGACAAATTGATCCTGACTCGACGAGCCCCATTTAAAAGAGTATTAGCCTTATATTTGTAACCTTATTCATATCCAAGACCTTTTCGTTGGTATTAGACTTCAAATTTATGGGTAATACACTTTTCCCCCAAACATGGTTGAACTTGGTTTTTGGAGGGGGTGTTAGCCTTGGATTTTCGGACAAATTGATCATGACTCGACGAGCCCCATTTAAATGAGTATTAGCCTTATATTTCTAACCTTATTCATATCCAAGACCTTTTTGTTGTTATTAGATTTCAAATTTATGGGTAATACACTTTTCCCCCAAACATGGTTGAACTTGGTTTTTGGAGGGGGTGTTAGCCTTGGATTTTCGGACAAATTGATCGTGACTCGACGAGCCCCATTTAAATGAGTATTAGCCTTATATTTCTAACCTTATTCATATCCAAGACCTTTTCGTTGGTATTAGACTTCAAATTTATGGGTAATACACTTTTCCCCCAAACATGGTTGAACTTGGTTTTTGGAGGGGGTGTTAGCCTTGGATTTTCGGACAAATTGATCCTGACTCGACGAACCCCATTTAAAAGAGTATTAGCCTTATATTTGTAACCTTATTCATATCCAAGACCTTTTCGTTGGTATTAGACTTCAAATTTATGGGTAATACACTTTTCCCCCAAACATGGTTGAACTTGGTTTTTGGAGGGGGTGTTAGCCTTGGATTTTCGGACAAATTGATCCTGACTCGACGAGCCCCATTTAAAAGCGTATTAGCCTTATATTTCTAATAATTTTCATATCCAAGACCTTTTCGTTGGTATTAGACTTCTAATTTATGGTAATACACTTTTCCCCCAAACATGGTTGAACTTGGTTTTTGGAGGGGGTGTTAGCCTTGGATTTTCGGACAAATTGATCATGACTCGACGAGCCCCATTTAAATGAGTATTAGCCTTATATTTCTAACCTTATTCATATCCAAGACCTTTTTGTTGGTATTAGATTTCAAATTTATGGGTAATACACTTTTCCCCCAAACATGGTTGAACTTGGTTTTTGGAGGGGGTGTTAGCCTTGGATTTTCGGACAAATTGATCGTGACTCGACGAGCCCCATTTAAATGAGTATTAGCCTTATATTTCTAACCTTATTCATATCCAAGACCTTTTCGTTGGTATTAGACTTCAAATTTATGGGTAATACACTTTTCCCCCAAACATGGTTGAACTTGGTTTTTGGAGGGGGTGTTAGCCTTGGATTTTCGGACAAATTGATCCTGACTCGACGAACCCCATTTAAAAGAGTATTAGCCTTATATTTGTAACCTTATTCATATCCAAGACCTTTTCGTTGGTATTAGACTTCAAATTTATGGGTAATACACTTTTCCCCCAAACATGGTTGAACTTGGTTTTTGGAGGGGGTGTTAGCCTTGGATTTTCGGACAAATTGATCATGACTCGACGAGCCCCATTTAAATGAGTATTAGCCTTATATTTCTAACCTTATTCATATCCAAGACCTTTTCGTTGGTATTAGATTTCAAATTTATGGGTAATACACTTTTCCCCCAAACATGGTTGAACTTGGTTTTTGGAGGGGGTGTTAGCCTTGGATTTTCGGACAAATTGATCCTGACTCGACGAGCCCCATTTAAATGAGTATTAGCCTTATATTTGTAACCTTATTCATATCCAAGACCTTTTCGTTGGTATTAGACTTCAAATTTATGGGTAATACACTTTTCCCCCAAACATGGTTGAACTTGGTTTTTGGAGGGGGTGTTAGCCTTGGATTTTCGGACAAATTGATCCTGACTCGACGAGCCCCATTTAAAAGAGTATTAGCCTTATATTTGTAACCTTATTCATATCCAAGACCTTTTCGTTGGTATTAGACTTCAAATTTATGGGTAATACACTTTTCCCCCAAACATGGTTGAACTTGGTTTTTGGAGGGGGTGTTAGCCTTGGATTTTCGGACAAATTGATCCTGACTCGACGAGCCCCATTTAAAAGAGTATTAGCCTTATATTTGTAACCTTATTCATATCCAAGACCTTTTCGTTGGTATTAGACTTCAAATTTATGGGTAATACACTTTTCCCCCAAACATGGTTGAACTTGGTTTTTGGAGGGGGTGTTAGCCTTGGATTTTCGGACAAATTGATCATGACTCGACGAGCCCCATTTAAATGAGTATTAGCCTTATATTTCTAACCTTATTCATATCCAAGACATTTTTGTTGGTATTAGATTTCAAATTTATGGGTAATACACTTTTCCCCCAAACATGGTTGAACTTGGTTTTTGGAGGGGGTGTTAGCCTTGGATTTTCGGACAAATTGATCTTGACTCGACGAGCCCCATTTAAATGAGTATTAGCCTTATATTTCTAACCTTATTCATATCCAAGACCTTTTCGTTGGTATTAGACTTCAAATTTATGGGTAATACACTTTTCCCCCAAACATGGTTGAACTTGGTTTTTGGAGGGCGTGTTAGCCTTGGATTTTTGGACAAATTGATCCTGACTCGACGAGCCCCATTTAAATGAGTATTAGCCTTATATTTGTAAACTTATTCATATCCAAGACCTTTTCGTTGGTATTAGACTTCAAATTTATGGGTAATACACTTTTCCCCCAAACATGGTTGAACTTGGTTTTTAGAGGGGGTGTTAGCCTTGGATTTCCGGACAAATTGATCCTGACTCGACGAGCCCCATTTAAATGAGTATTAGCCTTTTATTTGTAACCTTATTCATATCCAAGACCTTTTCGTTGGTATTAGACTTCAAATTTATGGGTAATACACTTTTCCCCCAAACATGGTTGAACTTGGTGTTTGGAGGGGGTGTTAGCCTTGGATTTTGGACAAATTGATCCTGACTCGACGAGCCCCATTTAAATGAGTATTAGCCTTATATTTCTAACCTTATTCATATCCAAGACCTTTTTGTTGGTATTAGATTTCAAATTTATGGGTAATACACTTTTCCCCCAAACATGGTTGAACTTGGTTTTTGGAGGGGGTGTTAGCCTTGGATTTTCGGACAAATTGATCTTGACTCGACGAGCCCCATTTAAATGAGTATTAGCCTTATATTTCTAACCTTATTCATATCCAAGACCTTTTCGTTGGTATTAGACTTCAAATTTATGGGTAATACACTTTTCCCCCAAACATGGTTGAACTTGGTTTTTGGAGGGGGTGTTAGCCTTGGATTTTCGGACAAATTGATCCTGACTCGACGAGCCCCATTTAAAAGAGTATTAGCCTTATATTTGTAACCTTATTCATATCCAAGACCTTTTCGTTGGTATTAGACTTCAAATTTATGGGTAATACACTTTTCCCCCAAACATGGTTGAACTTGGTTTTTGGAGGGCGTGTTAGCCTTGGATTTTTGGACAAATTGATCCTGACTCGACGAGCCCCATTTAAATGAGTATTAGCCTTATATTTGTAAACTTATTCATATCCAAGACCTTTTCGTTGGTATTAGACTTCAAATTTATGGGTAATACACTTTTCCCCCAAACATGGTTGAACTTGGTTTTTAGAGGGGGTGTTAGCCTTGGATTTCCGGACAAATTGATCCTGACTCGACGAGCCCCATTTAAATGAGTATTAGCCTTTTATTTGTAACCTTATTCATATCCAAGACCTTTTCGTTGGTATTAGACTTCAAATTTATGGGTAATACACTTTTCCCCCAAACATGGTTGAACTTGGTGTTTGGAGGGGGTGTTAGCCTTGGATTTTGGACAAATTGATCCTGACTCGACGAGCCCCATTTAAATGAGTATTAGCCTTATATTTCTAACCTTATTCATATCCAAGACCTTTTTGTTGGTATTAGATTTCAAATTTATGGGTAATACACTTTTCCCCCAAACATGGTTGAACTTGGTTTTTGGAGGGGGTGTTAGCCTTGGATTTTCGGACAAATTGATCTTGACTCGACGAGCCCCATTTAAATGAGTATTAGCCTTATATTTCTAACCTTATTCATATCCAAGACCTTTTCGTTGGTATTAGACTTCAAATTTATGGGTAATACACTTTTCCCCCAAACATGGTTGAACTTGGTTTTTGGAGGGGGTGTTAGCCTTGGATTTTCGGACAAATTGATCCTGACTCGACGAGCCCCATTTAAAAGAGTATTAGCCTTATATTTGTAACCTTATTCATATCCAAGACCTTTTCGTTGGTATTAGACTTCAAATTTATGGGTAATACACTTTTCCCCCAAACATGGTTGAACTTGGTTTTTGGAGGGGGTGTTAGCCTTGGATTTTCGGACAAATTGATCCTGACTCGACGAGCCCCATTTAAAAGAGTATTAGCCTTATATTTGTAACCTTATTCATATCCAAGACCTTTTCGTTGGTATTAGACTTCAAATTTATGGGTAATACACTTTTCCCCCAAACATGGTTGAACTTGGTTTTTGGAGGGGGTGTTAGCCTTGGATTTTCGGACAAATTGATCATGACTCGACGAGCCCCATTTAAATGAGTATTAGCCTTATATTTCTAACCTTATTCATATCCAAGACCTTTTCGTTGGTATTAGATTTCAAATTTATGGGTAATACACTTTTCCCCCAAACATGGTTGAACTTGGTTTTTGGAGGGGGTGTTAGCCTTGGATTTTCGGACAAATTGATCCTGACTCGACGAGCCCCATTTAAAAGAGTATTAGCCTTATATTTGTAACCTTATTCATATCCAAGACCTTTTCGTTGGTATTAGACTTCAAATTTATGGGTAATACACTTTTCCCCCAAACATGGTTGAACTTGGTTTTTGGAGGGCGTGTTAGCCTTGGATTTTTGGACAAATTGATCCTGACTCGACGAGCCCCATTTAAATGAGTATTAGCCTTATATTTGTAAACTTATTCATATCCAAGACCTTTTCGTTGGTATTAGACTTCAAATTTATGGGTAATACACTTTTCCCCCAAACATGGTTGAACTTGGTTTTTAGAGGGGGTGTTAGCCTTGGATTTCCGGACAAATTGATCCTGACTCGACGAGCCCCATTTAAATGAGTATTAGCCTTTTATTTGTAACCTTATTCATATCCAAGACCTTTTCGTTGGTATTAGACTTCAAATTTATGGGTAATACACTTTTCCCCCAAACATGATTGAACTTGGTGTTTGGAGGGGGTGTTAGCCTTGGATTTTGGACAAATTGATCCTAACTCGACGAGCCCCATTTAAATGAGTATTAGCCTTATATTTCTAACCTTATTCATATCCAAGACCTTTTCGTTGGTATTAGACTTCAAATTTATGGGTAATACACTTTTCCCCCAAACATGGTTGAACTTGGTTTTTGGAGGGGGTGTTAGCCTTGGATTTTCGGACAAATTGATCCTGACTCGACGAGCCCCATTTAAATGAGTATTAGCCTTATATATCTAACCTTTTTCATATCCAAGACCTTTTGGTTGGTATTAGACTTCAAATTTATGGGTAATACACTTTCCCCCAAACATGGTTGAACTTGGTTTTTGGAGGGGGTGTTAGCCTTGGATTTTCGGACAAATTGATCCTGACTCGACGAGCCCCATTTAAAAGCGTATTAGCCTTATATTTCTAATAATTTTCATATCCAAGACCTTTTCGTTGGTATTAGACTTCTAATTTATGGTAATACACTTTTCCCCCAAACATGGTTGAACTTGGTTTTTGGAGGGGGTGTTAGCCTTGGATTTTCGGACAAATTGATCCTGACTCGACGAGCCCCATTTAAATGAGTATTAGCCTTATATTTGTAACCTTATTCATATCCAAGACCTTTTCGTTGGTATTAGACTTCAAATTTATGGGTAATACACTTTTCCCCCAAACATGGTTGAACTTGGTTTTTGGAGGGGGTGTTAGCCTTGGATTTTCGGACAAATTGATCATGACTCGACGAGCCCCATTTAAATGAGTATTAGCCTTATATTTCTAACCTTATTCATATCCAAGACCTTTTTGTTGGTATTAGATTTCAAATTTATGGGTAATACACTTTTCCCCCAAACATGGTTGAACTTGGTTTTTGGAGGGGGTGTTAGCCTTGGATTTTCGGACAAATTGATCATGACTCGACGAGCCCCATTTAAATGAGTATTAGCCTTATATTTCTAACCTTATTCATATCCAAGACCTTTTCTTTGGTATTAGACTTCAAATTTATGGGTAATACACTTTTCCCCCAAACATGGTTGAACTTGGTTTTTGGAGGGGGTGTTAGCCTTGGATTTTCGGACAAATTGATCCTGACTCGACGAGCCCCATTTAAATGAGTATTAGCCTTTTATTTGTAACCTTATTCATATCCAAGACCTTTTCGTTGGTATTAGACTTCAAATTTATGGGTAATACACTTTTCCCCCAAACATGATTGAACTTGGTGTTTGGAGGGGGTGTTAGCCTTGGATTTTGGACAAATTGATCCTGACTCGACGAGCCCCATTTAAATGAGTATTAGCCTTATATTTCTAACCTTATTCATATCCAAGACCTTTTCGTTGGTATTAGACTTCAAATTTATGGGTAATACACTTTTCCCCCAAACATGGTTGAACTTGGTTTTTGGAGGGGGTGTTAGCCTTGGATTTTCGGACAAATTGATCCTGACTCGACGAGCCCCATTTAAATGAGTATTAGCCTTATATATCTAACCTTTTTCATATCCAAGACCTTTTGGTTGGTATTAGACTTCAAATTTATGGGTAATACACTTTCCCCCAAACATGGTTGAACTTGGTTTTTGGAGGGGGTGTTAGCCTTGGATTTTCGGACAAATTGATCCTGACTCGACGAGCCCCATTTAAAAGCGTATTAGCCTTATATTTCTAATAATTTTCATATCCAAGACCTTTTCGTTGGTATTAGACTTCTAATTTATGGTAATACACTTTTCCCCCAAACATGGTTGAACTTGGTTTTTGGAGGGGGTGTTAGCCTTGGATTTTCGGACAAATTGATCCTGACTCGACGAGCCCCATTTAAATGAGTATTAGCCTTATATTTGTAACCTTATTCATATCCAAGACCTTTTCGTTGGTATTAGACTTCAAATTTATGGGTAATACACTTTTCCCCCAAACATGGTTGAACTTGGTTTTTGGAGGGGGTGTTAGCCTTGGATTTTCGGACAAATTGATCCTGACTCGACGAGCCCCATTTAAATGAGTATTAGCCTTATATATCTAACCTTTTTCATATCCAAGACCTTTTGGTTGGTATTAGACTTCAAATTTATGGGTAATACACTTTCCCCCAAACATGGTTGAACTTGGTTTTTGGAGGGGGTGTTAGCCTTGGATTTTCGGACAAATTGATCCTGACTCGACGAGCCCCATTTAAAAGCGTATTAGCCTTATATTTCTAATAATTTTCATATCCAAGACCTTTTCGTTGGTATTAGACTTCTAATTTATGGTAATACACTTTTCCCCCAAACATGGTTGAACTTGGTTTTTGGAGGGGGTGTTAGCCTTGGATTTTCGGACAAATTGATCCTGACTCGACGAGCCCCATTTAAATGAGTATTAGCCTTATATTTGTAACCTTATTCATATCCAAGACCTTTTCGTTGGTATTAGACTTCAAATTTATGGGTAATACACTTTTCCCCCAAACATGGTTGAACTTGGTTTTTGGAGGGGGTGTTAGCCTTGGATTTTCGGACAAATTGATCTTGACTCGACGAGCCCCATTTAAATGAGTATTAGCCTTATATTTCTAACATTATTCATATCCAAGACCTTTTCGTTGGTATTAGACTTCAAATTTATGGGTAATACACTTTTCCCCCAAACATGGTTGAACTTGGTTTTTGGAGGGGGTGTTAGCCTTGGATTTTCGGACAAATTGATCCTCACTCGACGAGCCCCATTTAAATGAGTATTAGCCTTATATTTCTAACCTTTTTCATATCCAAGACCTTTTGGTTGGTATTAGACTTCAAATTTATGGGTAATACACTTTTCCCCCAAACATGGTTGAACTTGGTTTTTGGAGGGGGTGTTAGCCTTGGATTTTCGGACAAATTGATCATGACTCGACGAGCCCCATTTAAATGAGTATTAGCCTTATATTTCTAACCTTATTCATATCCAAGACCTTTTCTTTGGTATTAGACTTCAAATTTATGGGTAATACACTTTTCCCCCAAACATGGTTGAACTTGGTTTTTGGAGGGGGTGTTAGCCTTGGATTTTCGGACAAATTGATCCTGACTCGACGAGCCCCATTTAAATGAGTATTAGCCTTATATTTCTAACCTTATTCATATCCAAGACCTTTTCGTTGGTATTAGACTTCAAATTTATGGGTAATACACTTTTCCCCCAAACATGGTTGAACTTGGTTTTTGGAGGGCGTGTTAGCCTTGGATTTTTGGACAAATTGATCCTGACTCGACGAGCCCCATTTAAATGAGTATTAGCCTTATATTTGTAAACTTATTCATATCCAAGACCTTTTCGTTGGTATTAGACTTCAAATTTATGGGTAATACACTTTTCCCCCAAACATGGTTGAACTTGGTTTTTGGAGGGGGTGTTAGCCTTGGATTTTCGGACAAATTGATCCTGACTCGACGAGCCCCATTTAAAAGCGTATTAGCCTTATATTTCTAATAATTTTCATATCCAAGACCTTTTCGTTGGTATTAGACTTCTAATTTATGGTAATACACTTTTCCCCCAAACATGGTTGAACTTGGTTTTTGGAGGGGGTGTTAGCCTTGGATTTTCGGACAAATTGATCCTGACTCGACGAGCCCCATTTAAATGAGTATTAGCCTTATATTTGTAACCTTATTCATATCCAAGACCTTTTCGTTGGTATTAGACTTCAAATTTATGGGTAATACACTTTTCCCCCAAACATGGTTGAACTTGGTTTTTGGAGGGGGTGTTAGCCTTGGATTTTCGGACAAATTGATCTTGACTCGACGAGCCCCATTTAAATGAGTATTAGCCTTATATTTCTAACCTTATTCATATCCAAGACCTTTTCGTTGGTATTAGACTTCAAATTTATGGGTAATACACTTTTCCCCCAAACATGGTTGAACTTGGTTTTTGGAGGGGGTGTTAGCCTTGGATTTTCGGACAAATTGATCCTCACTCGACGAGCCCCATTTAAATGAGTATTAGCCTTATATTTCTAACCTTTTTCATATCCAAGACCTTTTGGTTGGTATTAGACTTCAAATTTATGGGTAATACACTTTTCCCCCAAACATGGTTGAACTTGGTTTTTGGAGGGGGTGTTAGCCTTGGATTTTCGGACAAATTGATCATGACTCGACGAGCCCCATTTAAATGAGTATTAGCCTTATATTTCTAACCTTATTCATATCCAAGACCTTTTCTTTGGTATTAGACTTCAAATTTATGGGTAATACACTTTTCCCCCAAACATGGTTGAACTTGGTTTTTGGAGGGGGTGTTAGCCTTGGATTTTCGGACAAATTGATCCTGACTCGACGAGCCCCATTTAAATGAGTATTAGCCTTATATTTCTAACCTTATTCATATCCAAGACCTTTTCGTTGGTATTAGACTTCAAATTTATGGGTAATACACTTTTCCCCCAAACATGGTTGAACTTGGTTTTTGGAGGGCGTGTTAGCCTTGGATTTTTGGACAAATTGATCCTGACTCGACGAGCCCCATTTAAATGAGTATTAGCCTTATATTTGTAAACTTATTCATATCCAAGACCTTTTCGTTGGTATTAGACTTCAAATTTATGGGTAATACACTTTTCCCCCAAACATGGTTGAACTTGGTTTTTAGAGGGGGTGTTAGCCTTGGATTTCCGGACAAATTGATCCTGACTCGACGAGCCCCATTTAAATGAGTATTAGCCTTTTATTTGTAACCTTATTCATATCCAAGACCTTTTCGTTGGTATTAGACTTCAAATTTATGGGTAATACACTTTTCCCCCAAACATGATTGAACTTGGTGTTTGGAGGGGGTGTTAGCCTTGGATTTTGGACAAATTGATCCTGACTCGACGAGCCCCATTTAAATGAGTATTAGCCTTATATTTCTAACCTTATTCATATCCAAGACCTTTTTGTTGGTATTAGATTTCAAATTTATGGGTAATACACTTTTCCCCCAAACATGGTTGAACTTGGTTTTTGGAGGGGGTGTTAGCCTTGGATTTTCGGACAAATTGATCTTGACTCGACGAGCCCCATTTAAATGAGTATTAGCCTTATATTTCTAACCTTATTCATATCCAAGACCTTTTCGTTGGTATTAGACTTCAAATTTATGGGTAATACACTTTTCCCCCAAACATGGTTGAACTTGGTTTTTGGAGGGGGTGTTAGCCTTGGATTTTCGGACAAATTGATCCTCACTCGACGAGCCCCATTTAAATGAGTATTAGCCTTATATTTCTAACCTTTTTCATATCCAAGACCTTTTGGTTGGTATTAGACTTCAAATTTATGGGTAATACACTTTTCCCCCAAACATGGTTGAACTTGGTTTTTGGAGGGGGTGTTAGCCTTGGATTTTCGGACAAATTGATCATGACTCGACGAGCCCCATTTAAATGAGTATTAGCCTTATATTTCTAACCTTATTCATATCCAAGACCTTTTCTTTGGTATTAGACTTCAAATTTATGGGTAATACACTTTTCCCCCAAACATGGTTGAACTTGGTTTTTGGAGGGGGTGTTAGCCTTGGATTTTCGGACAAATTGATCCTGACTCGACGAGCCCCATTTAAATGAGTATTAGCCTTATATTTCTAACCTTATTCATATCCAAGACCTTTTCGTTGGTATTAGACTTCAAATTTATGGGTAATACACTTTTCCCCCAAACATGGTTGAACTTGGTTTTTGGAGGGCGTGTTAGCCTTGGATTTTTGGACAAATTGATCCTGACTCGACGAGCCCCATTTAAATGAGTATTAGCCTTATATTTGTAAACTTATTCATATCCAAGACCTTTTCGTTGGTATTAGACTTCAAATTTATGGGTAATACACTTTTCCCCCAAACATGGTTGAACTTGGTTTTTAGAGGGGGTGTTAGCCTTGGATTTCCGGACAAATTGATCCTGACTCGACGAGCCCCATTTAAATGAGTATTAGCCTTTTATTTGTAACCTTATTCATATCCAAGACCTTTTCGTTGGTATTAGACTTCAAATTTATGGGTAATACACTTTTCCCCCAAACATGATTGAACTTGGTGTTTGGAGGGGGTGTTAGCCTTGGATTTTGGACAAATTGATCCTGACTCGACGAGCCCCATTTAAATGAGTATTAGCCTTATATTTCTAACCTTATTCATATCCAAGACCTTTTCGTTGGTATTAGACTTCAAATTTATGGGTAATACACTTTTCCCCCAAACATGGTTGAACTTGGTTTTTGGAGGGGGTGTTAGCCTTGGATTTTCGGACAAATTGATCCTGACTCGACGAGCCCCATTTAAATGAGTATTAGCCTTATATATCTAACCTTTTTCATATCCAAGACCTTTTGGTTGGTATTAGACTTCAAATTTATGGGTAATACACTTTCCCCCAAACATGGTTGAACTTGGTTTTTGGAGGGGGTGTTAGCCTTGGATTTTCGGACAAATTGATCCTGACTCGACGAGCCCCATTTAAAAGCGTATTAGCCTTATATTTCTAATAATTTTCATATCCAAGACCTTTTCGTTGGTATTAGACTTCTAATTTATGGTAATACACTTTTCCCCCAAACATGGTTGAACTTGGTTTTTGGAGGGGGTGTTAGCCTTGGATTTTCGGACAAATTGATCCTGACTCGACGAGCCCCATTTAAATGAGTATTAGCCTTATATTTGTAACCTTATTCATATCCAAAACCTTTTCGTTGGTATTAGACTTCAAATTTATGGGTAATACACTTTTCCCCCAAACATGGTTGAACTTGGTTTTTGGAGGGGGTGTTAGCCTTGGATTTTCGGACAAATTGATCATGACTCGACGAGCCCCATTTAAATGAGTATTAGCCTTATATTTCTAACCTTATTCATATCCAAGACCTTTTTGTTGGTATTAGATTTCAAATTTATGGGTAATACACTTTTCCCCCAAACATGGTTGAACTTGGTTTTTGGAGGGGGTGTTAGCCTTGGATTTTCGGACAAATTGATCATGACTCGACGAGCCCCATTTAAATGAGTATTAGCCTTATATTTCTAACCTTATTCATATCCAAGACCTTTTCTTTGGTATTAGACTTCAAATTTATGGGTAATACACTTTTCCCCCAAACATGGTTGAACTTGGTTTTTGGAGGGGGTGTTAGCCTTGGATTTTTGGACAAATTGATCCTGACTCGACGAGCCCCATTTAAATGAGTATTAGCCTTTTATTTGTAACCTTATTCATATCCAAGACCTTTTCGTTGGTATTAGACTTCAAATTTATGGGTAATACACTTTTCCCCCAAACATGATTGAACTTGGTGTTTGGAGGGGGTGTTAGCCTTGGATTTTGGACAAATTGATCCTGACTCGACGAGCCCCATTTAAATGAGTATTAGCCTTATATTTCTAACCTTATTCATATCCAAGACCTTTTCGTTGGTATTAGACTTCAAATTTATGGGTAATACACTTTTCCCCCAAACATGGTTGAACTTGGTTTTTGGAGGGGGTGTTAGCCTTGGATTTTCGGACAAATTGATCCTGACTCGACGAGCCCCATTTAAATGAGTATTAGCCTTATATATCTAACCTTTTTCATATCCAAGACCTTTTGGTTGGTATTAGACTTCAAATTTATGGGTAATACACTTTCCCCCAAACATGGTTGAACTTGGTTTTTGGAGGGGGTGTTAGCCTTGGATTTTCGGACAAATTGATCCTGACTCGACGAGCCCCATTTAAAAGCGTATTAGCCTTATATTTCTAATAATTTTCATATCCAAGACCTTTTCGTTGGTATTAGACTTCTAATTTATGGTAATACACTTTTCCCCCAAACATGGTTGAACTTGGTTTTTGGAGGGGGTGTTAGCCTTGGATTTTCGGACAAATTGATCCTGACTCGACGAGCCCCATTTAAATGAGTATTAGCCTTATATTTGTAACCTTATTCATATCCAAGACCTTTTCGTTGGTATTAGACTTCAAATTTATGGGTAATACACTTTTCCCCCAAACATGGTTGAACTTGGTTTTTGGAGGGGGTGTTAGCCTTGGATTTTCGGACAAATTGATCATGACTCGACGAGCCCCATTTAAATGAGTATTAGCCTTATATTTCTAACCTTATTCATATCCAAGACCTTTTTGTTGGTATTAGATTTCAAATTTATGGGTAATACACTTTTCCCCCAAACATGGTTGAACTTGGTTTTTGGAGGGGGTGTTAGCCTTGGATTTTCGGACAAATTGATCATGACTCGACGAGCCCCATTTAAATGATTATTAGCCTTATATTTCTAACCTTATTCATATCCAAGACCTTTTCTTTGGTATTAGACTTCAAATTTATGGGTAATACACTTTTCCCCCAAACATGGTTGAACTTGGTTTTTGGAGGGGGTGTTAGCCTTGGATTTTCGGACAAATTGATCCTGACTCGACGAGCCTCATTTAAATGAGTATTAGCCTTATATTTCTAACCTTATTCATATGCAAGACCTTTTCGTTGGTATTAGACTTCAAATTTATGGGTTATACAGTTTCCCCCAAACATGGTTGAACTTGGTTTTTGGAGGGGGTGTTAGCCTTGGATTTTCGGACAAATTGATCCTGACTCGACGAGCCCCATTTAAATGAGTATTAGCCTTATATTTCTAACCTTATTCATATCCAAGACCTTTTTGTTGGTATTAGATTTCAAATTTATGGGTAATACACTTTTCCCCCAAACATGGTTGAACTTGGTTTTTGGAGGGGGTGTTAGCCTTGGATTTTCGGACAAATTGATCTTGACTCGACGAGCCCCATTTAAATGAGTATTAGCCTTATATTTCTAACCTTATTCATATCCAAGACCTTTTCGTTGGTATTAGACTTCAAATTTATGGGTAATACACTTTTCCCCCAAACATGGTTGAACTTGGTTTTTGGAGGGGGTGTTAGCCTTGGATTTTCGGACAAATTGATCCTGACTCGACGAGCCCCATTTAAAAGCGTATTAGCCTTATATTTCTAATAATTTTCATATCCAAGACCTTTTCGTTGGTATTAGACTTCTAATTTATGGTAATACACTTTTCCCCCAAACATGGTTGAACTTGGTTTTTGGAGGGGGTGTTAGCCTTGGATTTTCGGACAAATTGATCCTGACTCGACGAGCCCCATTTAAATGAGTATTAGCCTTATATTTGTAACCTTATTCATATCCAAGACCTTTTCGTTGGTATTAGACTTCAAATTTATGGGTAATACACTTTTCCCCCAAACATGGTTGAACTTGGTTTTTGGAGGGGGTGTTAGCCTTGGATTTTCGGACAAATTGATCATGACTCGACGAGCCCCATTTAAATGAGTATTAGCCTTATATTTCTAACCTTATTCATATCCAAGACCTTTTTGTTGGTATTAGATTTCAAATTTATGGGTAATACACTTTTCCCCCAAACATGGTTGAACTTGGTTTTTGGAGGGGGTGTTAGCCTTGGATTTTCGGACAAATTGATCATGACTCGACGAGCCCCATTTAAATGATTATTAGCCTTATATTTCTAACCTTATTCATATCCAAGACCTTTTCTTTGGTATTAGACTTCAAATTTATGGGTAATACACTTTTCCCCCAAACATGGTTGAACTTGGTTTTTGGAGGGGGTGTTAGCCTTGGATTTTCGGACAAATTGATCCTGACTCGACGAGCCTCATTTAAATGAGTATTAGCCTTATATTTCTAACCTTATTCATATGCAAGACCTTTTCGTTGGTATTAGACTTCAAATTTATGGGTTATACAGTTTCCCCCAAACATGGTTGAACTTGGTTTTTGGAGGGGGTGTTAGCCTTGGATTTTCGGACAAATTGATCCTGACTCGACGAGCCCCATTTAAATGAGTATTAGCCTCATATTTCTAACCTTATTCATATGCAAGACCTTTTCGTTGGTATTAGATTTCAAATTTATGGGTAATACACTTTTCCCCCAAACATGGTTGAACTTGGTTTTTGGAGGGGGTGTTAGCCTTGGATTTTCGGACAAATTGATCCTGACTCGACGAGCCCCATTTAAATGAGTATTAGCCTTATATTTCTAACCTTATTCATATCCAAGACCTTTTTGTTGGTATTAGATTTCAAATTTATGGGTAATACACTTTTCCCCCAAACATGGTTGAACTTGGTTTTTGGAGGGGGTGTTAGCCTTGGATTTTCGGACAAATTGATCTTGACTCGACGAGCCCCATTTAAATGAGTATTAGCCTTATATTTCTAACCTTATTCATATCCAAGACCTTTTCGTTGGTATTAGACTTCAAATTTATGGGTAATACACTTTTCCCCCAAACATGGTTGAACTTGGTTTTTGGAGGGGGTGTTAGCCTTGGATTTTCGGACAAATTGATCTTGACTCGACGAGCCCCATTTAAATGAGTATTAGCCTTATATTTCTAACCTTATTCATATCCAAGACCTTTTCGTTGGTATTAGACTTCAAATTTATGGGTAATACACTTTTCCCCCAAACATGGTTGAACTTGGTTTTTGGAGGGGGTGTTAGCCTTGGATTTTCGGACAAATTGATCCTGACTCGACGAGCCTCATTTAAATGAGTATTAGCCTTATATTTCTAACCTTATTCATATGCAAGACCTTTTCGTTGGTATTAGACTTCAAATTTATGGGTTATACAGTTTCCCCCAAACATGGTTGAACTTGGTTTTTGGAGGGGGTGTTAGCCTTGGATTTTCGGACAAATTGATCCTGACTCGACGAGCCCCATTTAAATGAGTATTAGCCTCATATTTCTAACCTTATTCATATGCAAGACCTTTTCGTTGGTATTAGATTTCAAATTTATGGGTAATACACTTTTCCCCCAAACATGGTTGAACTTGGTTTTTGGAGGGGGTGTTAGCCTTGGATTTTCGGACAAATTGATCCTGACTCGACGAGCCCCATTTAAATGAGTATTAGCCTTATATTTCTAACCTTATTCATATCCAAGACCTTTTTGTTGGTATTAGATTTCAAATTTATGGTTTATGGGTAATACACTTTTCCCCCAAACATGGTTGAACTTGGTTTTTGGAGGGGGTGTTAGCCTTGGATTTTCGGACAAATTGATCTTGACTCGACGAGCCCCATTTAAATGAGTATTAGCCTTATATTTCTAACCTTATTCATATCCAAGACCTTTTCGTTGGTATTAGACTTCAAATTTATGGGTAATACACTTTTCCCCCAAACATGGTTGAACTTGGTTTTTGGAGGGGGTGTTAGCCTTGGATTTTCGGACAAATTGATCCTCACTCGACGAGCCCCATTTAAATGAGTATTAGCCTTATATTTCTAACCTTATTCATATCCAAGACCTTTTTGTTGGTATTAGATTTCAAATTTATGGGTAATACACTTTTCCCCCAAACATGGTTGAACTTGGTTTTTGGAGGGGGTGTTAGCCTTGGATTTTCGGACAAATTGATCATGACTCGACGAGCCCCATTTAAATGAGTATTAGCCTTATATTTCTAACCTTATTCATATCCAAGACCTTTTCTTTGGTATTAGACTTCAAATTTATGGGTAATACACTTTTCCCCCAAACATGGTTGAACTTGGTTTTTGGAGGGGGTGTTAGCCTTGGATTTTCGGACAAATTGATCCTGACTCGACGAGCCCCATTTAAATGAGTATTAGCCTTATATATCTAACCTTTTTCATATCCAAGACCTTTTGGTTGGTATTAGACTTCAAATTTATGGGTAATACACTTTCCCCCAAACATGGTTGAACTTGGTTTTTGGAGGGTGTGTTAGCCTTGGATTTTCGGACAAATTGATCCTGACTCGACGAGCCCCATTTAAAAGCGTATTAGCCTTATATTTCTAATAATTTTCATATCCAAGACCTTTTCGTTGGTATTAGACTTCTAATTTATGGTAATACACTTTTCCCCCAAACATGGTTGAACTTGGTTTTTGGAGGGGGTGTTAGCCTTGGATTTTCGGACAAATTGATCCTGACTCGACGAGCCCCATTTAAATGAGTATTAGCCTTATATTTGTAACCTTATTCATATCCAAAACCTTTTCGTTGGTATTAGACTTCAAATTTATGGGTAATACACTTTTCCCCCAAACATGGTTGAACTTGGTTTTTAGAGGGGGTGTTAGCCTTGGATTTCCGGACAAATTGATCCTGACTCGACGAGCCCCATTTAAATGAGTATTAGCCTTTTATTTGTAACCTTATTCATATCCAAGACCTTTTCGTTGGTATTAGACTTCAAATTTATGGGTAATACACTTTTCCCCCAAACATGATTGAACTTGGTGTTTGGAGGGGGTGTTAGCCTTGGATTTTGGACAAATTGATCCTGACTCGACGAGCCCCATTTAAATGAGTATTAGCCTTATCTTTCTAACCTTATTCATATCCAAGACCTTTTCGTTGGTATTAGACTTCAAATTTATGGGTAATACACTTTTCCCCCAAACATGGTTGAACTTGGTTTTTGGAGGGGGTGTTAGCCTTGGATTTTCGGACAAATTGATCCTGACTCGACGAGCCCCATTTAAATGAGTATTAGCCTTATATATCTAACCTTTTTCATATCCAAGACCTTTTAGTTGGTATTAGACTTCAAATTTATGGGTAATACACTTTCCCCCAAACATGGTTGAACTTGGTTTTTGGAGGGTGTGTTAGCCTTGGATTTTCGGACAAATTGATCCTGACTCGACGAGCCCCATTTAAAAGCGTATTAGCCTTATATTTCTAATAATTTTCATATCCAAGACCTTTTCGTTGGTATTAGACTTCTAATTTATGGTAATACACTTTTCCCCCAAACATGGTTGAACTTGGTTTTTGGAGGGGGTGTTAGCCTTGGATTTTCGGACAAATTGATCCTGACTCGACGAGCCCCATTTAAATGAGTATTAGCCTTATATTTGTAACCTTATTCATATCCAAAACCTTTTCGTTGGTATTAGACTTCAAATTTATGGGTAATACACTTTTCCCCCAAACATGGTTGAACTTGGTTTTTGGAGGGGGTGTTAGCCTTGGATTTTCGGACAAATTGATCATGACTCGACGAGCCCCATTTAAATGAGTATTAGCCTTATATTTCTAACCTTATTCATATCCAAGACCTTTTTGTTGGTATTAGATTTCAAATTTATGGGTAATACACTTTTCCCCCAAACATGGTTGAACTTGGTTTTTGGAGGGGGTGTTAGCCTTGGATTTTCGGACAAATTGATCATGACTCGACGAGCCCCATTTAAATGAGTATTAGCCTTATATTTCTAACCTTATTCATATCCAAGACCTTTTCTTTGGTATTAGACTTCAAATTTATGGGTAATACACTTTTCCCCCAAACATGGTTGAACTTGGTTTTTGGAGGGGGTGTTAGCCTTGGATTTTCGGACAAATTGATCCTGACTCGACGAGCCCCATTTAAATGAGTATTAGCCTTTTATTTGTAACCTTATTCATATCCAAGACCTTTTCGTTGGTATTAGACTTCAAATTTATGGGTAATACACTTTTCCCCCAAACATGATTGAACTTGGTGTTTGGAGGGGGTGTTAGCCTTGGATTTTGGACAAATTGATCCTGACTCGACGAGCCCCATTTAAATGAGTATTAGCCTTATATTTCTAACCTTATTCATATCCAAGACCTTTTCGTTGGTATTAGACTTCAAATTTATGGGTAATACACTTTTCCCCCAAACATGGTTGAACTTGGTTTTTGGAGGGGGTGTTAGCCTTGGATTTTCGGACAAATTGATCCTGACTCGACGAGCCCCATTTAAATGAGTATTAGCCTTATATATCTAACCTTTTTCATATCCAAGACCTTTTGGTTGGTATTAGACTTCAAATTTATGGGTAATACACTTTCCCCCAAACATGGTTGAACTTGGTTTTTGGAGGGGGTGTTAGCCTTGGATTTTCGGACAAATTGATCCTGACTCGACGAGCCCCATTTAAAAGCGTATTAGCCTTATATTTCTAATAATTTTCATATCCAAGACCTTTTCGTTGGTATTAGACTTCTAATTTATGGTAATACACTTTTCCCCCAAACATGGTTGAACTTGGTTTTTGGAGGGGGTGTTAGCCTTGGATTTTCGGACAAATTGATCCTGACTCGACGAGCCCCATTTAAATGAGTATTAGCCTTATATTTGTAACCTTATTCATATCCAAGACCTTTTCGTTGGTATTAGACTTCAAATTTATGGGTAATACACTTTTCCCCCAAACATGGTTGAACTTGGTTTTTGGAGGGGGTGTTAGCCTTGGATTTTCGGACAAATTGATCATGACTCGACGAGCCCCATTTAAATGAGTATTAGCCTTATATTTCTAACCTTATTCATATCCAAGACCTTTTTGTTGGTATTAGATTTCAAATTTATGGGTAATACACTTTTCCCCCAAACATGGTTGAACTTGGTTTTTGGAGGGGGTGTTAGCCTTGGATTTTCGGACAAATTGATCCTGACTCGACGAGCCCCATTTAAAAGCGTATTAGCCTTATATTTCTAATAATTTTCATATCCAAGACCTTTTCGTTGGTATTAGACTTCTAATTTATGGTAATACACTTTTCCCCCAAACATGGTTGAACTTGGTTTTTGGAGGGGGTGTTAGCCTTGGATTTTCGGACAAATTGATCCTGACTCGACGAGCCCCATTTAAATGAGTATTAGCCTTATATTTCTAACCTTATTCATATCCAAGACCTTTTCGTTGGTATTAGACTTCAAATTTATGGGTAATACACTTTTCCCCCAAACATGGTTGAACTTGGTTTTTGGAGGGCGTGTTAGCCTTGGATTTTTGGACAAATTGATCCTGACTCGACGAGCCCCATTTAAATGAGTATTAGCCTTATATTTGTAAACTTATTCATATCCAAGACCTTTTCGTTGGTATTAGACTTCAAATTTATGGGTAATACACTTTTCCCCCAAACATGGTTGAACTTGGTTTTTAGAGGGGGTGTTAGCCTTGGATTTCCGTACAAATTGATCCTGACTCGACGAGCCCCATTTAAATGAGTATTAGCCTTTTATTTGTAACCTTATTCATATCCAAGACCTTTTCGTTGGTATTAGACTTCAAATTTATGGGTAATACACTTTTCCCCCAAACATGATTGAACTTGGTGTTTGGAGGGGGTGTTAGCCTTGGATTTTCGGACAAATTGATCCTGACTCGACGAGCCCCATTTAAATGAGTATTAGCCTTATATTTCTAACCTTATTCATATCCAAGACCTTTTCGTTGGTATTAGACTTCAAATTTATGGGTAATACACTTTTCCCCCAAACATGGTTGAACTTGGTTTTTGGAGGGGGTGTTAGCCTTGGATTTTCGGACAAATTGATCCTGACTCGACGAGCCCCATTTAAATGAGTATTAGCCTTATATATCTAACCTTTTTCATATCCAAGACCTTTTGGTTGGTATTAGACTTCAAATTTATGGGTTATACAGTTTCCCCCAAACATGGTTGAACTTGGTTTTTGGAGGGGGTGTTAGCCTTGGATTTTCGGACAAATTGATCCTGACTCGACTAGCCCCATTTAAATGAGTATTAGCCTCATATTTCTAACCTTATTCATATGCAAGACCTTTTCGTTGGTATTAGATTTCAAATTTATGGGTAATACACTTTTCCCCCAAACATGGTTGAACTTGGTTTTTGGAGGGGGTGTTAGCCTTGGATTTTCGGACAAATTGATCCTGACTCGACGAGCCCCATTTAAATGAGTATTAGCCTTATATTTGTAATCTTATTCATATCCAAGACCTTTTCGTTGGTATTAGACTTCAAATTTATGGGTAATACACTTTTCCCCCAAACATGGTTGAACTTGGTTTTTGGAGGGGGTGTTAGCCTTGGATTTTCGGACAAATTGATCCTGACTCGACGAGCCCCATTTAAAAGCGTATTAGCCTTATATTTCTAATAATTTTCATATCCAAGACCTTTTCATTGGTATTAGACTTCTAATTTATGGTAATACACTTTTCCCCCAAACATGGTTGAACTTGGTTTTTGGAGGGGGTGTTAGCCTTGGATTTTCGGACAAATTGATCCTGACTCGACGAGCCCCATTTAAATGAGTATTAGCCTTATATTTGTAACCTTATTCATATCCAAGACCTTTTCGTTGGTATTAGACTTCAAATTTATGGGTAATACACTTTTCCCCCAAACATGGTTGAACTTGGTTTTTGGAGGGGGTGTTAGCCTTGGATTTTCGGACAAATTGATCCTGACTCGACGAGCCCCATTTAAATGAGTATTAGCCTCATATTTCTAACCTTATTCATATGCAAGACCTTTTCGTTGGTATTATATTTCAAATTTATGGGTAATACACTTTTCCCCCAAACATGGTTGAACTTGGTTTTTGGAGGGGGTGTTAGCCTTGGATTTTCGGACAAATTGATCCTGACTCGACGAGCCCCATTTAAATGAGTATTAGCCTTATATTTGTAACCTTATTCATATCCAAGACCTTTTTGTTGGTATTAGACTTCAAATTTATGGGTAATACACTTTTCCCCCAAACATGGTTGAACTTGGTTTTTGGAGGGGGTGTTAGCCTTGGATTTTCGGACAAATTGATCCTGACTCGACGAGCCCCATTTAAAAGCGTATTAGCCTTATATTTCTAATAATTTTCATATCCAAGACCTTTTCGTTGGTATTAGACTTCTAATTTATGGTAATACACTTTTCCCCCAAACATGGTTGAACTTGGTTTTTGGAGGGGGTGTTAGCCTTGGATTTTCGGACAAATTGATCCTGACTCGACGAGCCCCATTTAAAAGCGTATTAGCCTTATATTTCTAATAATTTTCATATCCAAGACCTTTTCTTTGGTATTAGACTTCTAATTTATGGTAATACACTTTTCCCCCAAACATGGTTGAACTTGGTTTTTGGAGGGGGTGTTAGCCTTGGATTTTCGGACAAATTGATCCTGACTCGACGAGCCCCATTTAAATGAGTATTAGCCTTATATTTGTAATCTTATTCATATCCAAGACCTTTTCGTTGGTATTAGACTTCAAATTTATGGGTAATACACTTTTCCCCCAAACATGGTTGAACTTGGTTTTTGGAGGGGGTGTTAGCCTTGGATTTTCGGACAAATTGATCCTGACTCGACGAGCCCCATTTAAAAGCGTATTAGCCTTATATTTCTAATAATTTTCATATCCAAGACCTTTTCATTGGTATTAGACTTCTAATTTATGGTAATACACTTTTCCCCCAAACATGGTTGAACTTGGTTTTTGGAGGGGGTGTTAGCCTTGGATTTTCGGACAAATTGATCCTGACTCGACGAGCCCCATTTAAATGAGTATTAGCCTTATATTTGTAACCTTATTCATATCCAAGACCTTTTCGTTGGTATTAGACTTCAAATTTATGGGTAATACACTTTTCCCCCAAACATGGTTGAACTTGGTTTTTGGAGGGGGTGTTAGCCTTGGATTTTCGGACAAATTGATCCTGACTCGACGAGCCCCATTTAAATGAGTATTAGCCTCATATTTCTAACCTTATTCATATGCAAGACCTTTTCGTTGGTATTATATTTCAAATTTATGGGTAATACACTTTTCCCCCAAACATGGTTGAACTTGGTTTTTGGAGGGGGTGTTAGCCTTGGATTTTCGGACAAATTGATCCTGACTCGACGAGCCCCATTTAAATGAGTATTAGCCTTATATTTGTAACCTTATTCATATCCAAGACCTTTTCGTTGGTATTAGACTTCAAATTTATGGGTAATACACTTTTCCCCCAAACATGGTTGAACTTGGTTTTTGGAGGGGGTGTTAGCCTTGGATTTTCGGACAAATTGATCCTGACTCGACGAGCCCGATTTAAAAGCGTATTAGCCTTATATTTCTAATAATTTTCATATCCAAGACCTTTTCGTTGGTATTAGACTTCTAATTTATGGTAATACACTTTTCCCCCAAACATGGTTGAACTTGGTTTTTGGAGGGGGTGTTAGCCTTGGATTTTCGGACAAATTGATCATGACTCGACGAGCCCCATTTAAATGAGTATTAGCCTTATATTTCTAACCTTATTCATATCCAAGACCTTTTCTTTGGTATTAGACTTCAAATTTATGGGTAATACACTTTTCCCCCAAACATGGTTGAACTTGGTTTTTGGAGGGGGTGTTAGCCTTCGATTTTCGGACAAATTGATCCTGACTCGACGAGCTCCATTTAAATGAGTATTAGCCTTATATTTATAACCTTATTCATATCCAAGACCTTTTCATTGGTATTAGATTTCAAATTTATGGGTAATACACTTTTCCCCCAAACATGGTTGAACTTGGTTTTTGGAGGGGGTGTTAGCCTTGGATTTTCGGACAAATTGATCCTGACTCGACGAGCCCCATTTAAATGAGTATTAGCCTTATATTTGTAACCTTATTCATATCCAAGACCTTTTCGTTGGTATTAGACTTCAAATTTATGGGTAATACACTTTTCCCCCAAACATGGTTGAACTTGGTTTTTGGAGGGGGTGTTAGCCTTGGATTTTCGGACAAATTGATCCTGACTCGACGAGCCCCATTTAAAAGCGTATTAGCCTTATATTTCTAATAATTTTCATATCCAAGACCTTTTCGTTGGTATTAGACTTCTAATTTATGGTAATACACTTTTCCCCCAAACATGGTTGAACTTGGTTTTTGGAGGGGGTGTTAGCCTTGGATTTTCGGACAAATTGATCCTGACTCGACGAGCCCCATTTAAATGAGTATTAGCCTTATATTTGTAACCTTATTCATATCCAAGACCTTTTCGTTGGTATTAGACTTCAAATTTATGGGTAATACACTTTTCCCCCAAACATGGTTGAACTTGGTTTTTGGAGGGGGTGTTAGCCTTGGATTTTCGGACAAATTGATCCTGACTCGACGAGCCCCATTTAAAAGCTTATTAGCCTTATATTTCTAATAATTTTCATATCCAAGACCTTTTCGTTGGTATTAGACTTCTAATTTATGGTAATACACTTTTCCCCCAAACATGGTTGAACTTGGTTTTTGGAGGGGGTGTTAGCCTTGGATTTTCGGACAAATTGATCCTGACTCGTCGAGCCCCATTTGAATGAGTATTAGCCTCATATTTCTAACCTTATTCATATGCAAGACCTTTTCGTTGGTATTAGATTTCAAATTTATGGGTAATACACTTTTCCCCCAAACATGGTTGAACTTGGTTTTTGGAGGGGGTGTTAGCCTTGGATTTTCGGACAAATTGATCCTGACTCGACGAGCCCCATTTAAATGAGTATTAGCCTTATATTTGTAATCTTATTCATATCCAAGACCTTTTCGTTGGTATTAGGCTTCAAATTTATGGGTAATACACTTTTCCCCCAAACATGGTTGAACTTGGTTTTTGGAGGGGGTGTTAGCCTTGGATTTTCGGACAAATTGATCCTGACTCGACGAGCCCCATTTAAAAGCGTATTAGCCTTATATTTCTAATAATTTTCATATCCAAGACCTTTTCGTTGGTATTAGACTTCTAATTTATGGTAATACACTTTTCCCCCAAACATGGTTGAACTTGGTTTTTGGAGGGGGTGTTAGCCTTGGATTTTCGGACAAATTGATCCTGACTCGACGAGCCCCATTTAAATGAGTATTAGCCTTATATTTGTAACCTTATTCATATCCAAGACCTTTTCGTTGGTATTAGACTTCAAATTTATGGGTAATACACTTTTCCCCCAAACATGGTTGAACTTGGTTTTTGGAGGGGGTGTTAGCCTTGGATTTTCGGACAAATTGATCCTGACTCGACGAGCCCCATTTAAATGAGTATTAGCCTCATATTTCTAACCTTATTCATATGCAAGACCTTTTCGTTGGTATTATATTTCAAATTTATGGGTAATACACTTTTCCCCCAAACATGGTTGAACTTGGTTTTTGTAGGGGGTGTTAGCCTTGGATTTTCGGACAAATTGATCCTGACTCGACGAGCCCCATTTAAATGAGTATTAGCCTTATATTTGTAACCTTATTCATATCCAAGACCTTTTCGTTGGTATTAGACTTCAAATTTATGGGTAATACACTTTTCCCCCAAACATGGTTGAACTTGGTTTTTGGAGGGGGTGTTAGCCTTGGATTTTCGGACAAATTGATCCTGACTCGACGAGCCCCATTTAAAAGCGTATTAGCCTTATATTTCTAATAATTTTCATATCCAAGACCTTTTCGTTGGTATTAGACTTCTAATTTATGGTAATACACTTTTCCCCCAAACATGGTTGAACTTGGTTTTTGGAGGGGGTGTTAGCCTTGGATTTTCGGACAAATTGATCCTGACTCGACGAGCCCCATTTAAATGAGTATTAGCCTTATATTTGTAACCTTATTCATATCCAAGACCTTTTCGTTGGTATTAGACTTCAAATTTATGGGTAATACACTTTTCCCCCAAACATGGTTGAACTTGGTTTTTGGAGGGGGTGTTAGCCTTGGATTTTCGGACAAATTGATCCTGACTCGACGAGCCCCATTTAAATGAGTATTAGCCTTATATTTCTAACCTTATTCATATGCAAGACCTTTTCGTTGGTATTAGATTTCAAATTTATGGGTAATACACTTTTCCCCCAAACATGGTTGAACTTGGTTTTTGGAGGGGGTGTTAGCCTTGGATTTTCGGACAAATTGATCCTGACTCGACGAGCCCCATTTAAATGAGTATTAGCCTTATATTTGTAACCTTATTCATATCCAAGACCTTTTCGTTGGTATTAGACTTCAAATTTATGGGTAATACACTTTTCCCCCAAACATGGTTGAACTTGGTTTTTGGAGGGGGTGTTAGCCTTGGATTTTGGGACAAATTGATCATGACTCGACGAGCCCCATTTAAATGAGTATTAGCCTTATATTTCTAACCTTATTCATATCCAAGACCTTTTCGTTGGTATTAGACTTCAAATTTATGGGTAATACACTTTTCCCCCAAACATGGTTGAACTTGGTGTTTGGAGGGAGTGTTAGCCTTGGATTTTCGGACAAATTGATCCAGACCCGACGAGCCCCATTTAAAAGAGTATTAGCCTTATATTTCTAACCTTTTTCATATCCAAGACCTTTTGGTTGGTATTAGACTTCAAATTTATGGGTAATACACTTTCCCCCAAACATGGTTGAACTTGGTTTTTGGAGGGGGTGTTAGCCTTGGATTTTCGGACAAATTGATCCTGACTCGACGAGCCCCATTTAAATGAGTATTAGCATCATATTTCTAACCTTATTCATATGCAAGACCTTTTCGTTGGTATTAGATTTCAAATTTATGGGTAATACACTTTTCCCCCAAACATGGTTGAACTTGGTTTTTGGAGGGGGTGTTAGCCTTGGATTTTCGGACAAATTGATCCTGACTCGACGAGCCCCATTTAAATGAGTATTAGCCTTATATTTGTAATCTTATTCATATCCAAGACCTTTTGGTTGGTATTAGACTTCAAATTTATGGGTAATACACTTTTCCCCCAAACATGGTTGAACTTGGTTTTTGGAGGGGGTGTTAGCCTTGGATTTTCGGACAAATTGATCCTGACTCGACGAGCCCCATTTAAAAGCGTATTAGCCTTATATTTCTAATAATTTTCATATCTAAGACCTTTTCGTTGGTATTAGACTTCTAATTTATGGTAATACACTTTTCCCCCAAACATGGTTGAACTTGGTTTTTGGAGGGGGTGTTAGCCTTGGATTTTCGGACAAATTGATCCTGACTCGACGAGCCCCATTTAAATGAGTATTAGCCTTATATTTGTAACCTTATTCATATCCAAGACCTTTTCGTTGGTATTAGACTTCAAATTTATGGGTAATACACTTTTCCCCCAAACATGGTTGAACTTGGTTTTTGGAGGGGGTGTTAGCCTTGGATTTTCGGACAAATTGATCCTGACTCGACAAGCCCCATTTAAATGAGTATTAGCCTCATATTTCTAACCTTATTCATATGCAAGACCTTTTCGTTGGTATTATATTTCAAATTTATGGGTAATACACTTTTCCCCCAAACATGGTTGAACTTGGTTTTTGGAGGGGGTGTTAGCCTTGGATTTTCGGACAAATTGATCCTGACTCGACGAGCCCCATTTAAATGAGTATTAGCCTTATATTTGTAACCTTATTCATATCCAAGACCTTTTCGTTGGTATTAGACTTCAAATTTATGGCTAATACACTTTTCCCCCAAACATGGTTGAACTTGGTTTTTGGAGGGGGTGTTAGCCTTGGATTTTCGGACAAATTGATCCTGACTCGACGAGCCCCATCTAAAAGCGTATTAGCCTTATATTTCTAATAATTTTCATATCCAAGACCTTTTCGTTGGTATTAGACTTCTAATTTATGGTAATACACTTTTCCCCCAAACATGGTTGAACTTGGTTTTTGGAGGGGGTGTTAGCCTTGGATTTTCGGACAAATTGATCCTGACTCGACGAGCCCCATTTAAATGAGTATTAGCCTTATATTTGTAACCTTATTCATATCCAAGACCTTTTCGTTGGTATTAGACTTCAAATTTATGGGTAATACACTTTTCCCCCAAACATGGTTGAACTTGGTTTTTGGAGGGGGTGTTAGCCTTGGATTTTCGGACAAATTGATCCTGACTCGACGAGCCCCATTTAAATGAGTATTAGCCTTATATTTCTAACCTTATTCATATGCAAGACCTTTTCGTTGGTATTAGATTTCAAATTTATGGGTAATACACTTTTCCCCCAAACATGGTTGAACTTGGTTTTTGGAGGGGGTGTTAGCCTTGGATTTTCGGACAAATTGATCCTGACTCGACGAGCCCCATTTAAATGAGTATTAGCCTTATATTTGTAACCTTATTCATATCCAAGACCTTTTCGTTGGTATTAGACTTCAAATTTATGGGTAATACACTTTTCCCCCAAACATGGTTGAACTTGGTTTTTGGAGGGGGTGTTAGCCTTGGATTTTGGGACAAATTGATCATGACTCGACGAGCCCCATTTAAATGAGTATTAGCCTTATATTTCTAACCTTATTCATATCCAAGACCTTTTCGTTGGTATTAGACTTCAAATTTATGGGTAATACACTTTTCCCCCAAACATGGTTGAACTTGGTGTTTGGAGGGGGTGTTAGCCTTGGATTTTCGGACAAATTGATCCAGACCCGACGAGCCCCATTTAAAAGAGTATTAGCCTTATATTTCTAACCTTTTTCATATCCAAGACCTTTTGGTTGGTATTAGACTTCAAATTTATGGGTAATACACTTTCCCCCAAACATGGTTGAACTTGGTTTTTGGAGGGGGTGTTAGCCTTGGATTTTCGGACAAATTGATCCTGACTCGACGAGCCCCATTTAAATGAGTATTAGCCTTATATTTGTAATCTTATTCATATCCAAGACCTTTTGGTTGGTATTAGACTTCAAATTTATGGGTAATACACTTTCCCCCAAACATGGTTGAACTTGGTTTTTGGAGGGGGTGTTAGCCTTGGATTTTCGGACAAATTGATCCTGACTCGACGAGCCCCATTTAAAAGCTTATTAGCCTTATATTTCTAATAATTTTCATATCCAAGACCTTTTCGTTGGTATTAGACTTCTAATTTATGGTAATACACTTTTCCCCCAAACATGGTTGAACTTGGTTATTGGAGGGGGTGTTAGCCTTGGATTTTCGGACAAATTGATCCTGACTCGACGAGCCCCATTTAAATGAGTATTAGCCTCATATTTCTAACCTTATTCATATGCAAGACCTTTTCGTTGGTATTAGATTTCAAATTTATGGGTAATACACTTTTCCCCCAAACATGGTTGAACTTGGTTTTTGGAGGGGGTGTTAGCCTTGGATTTTCGGACAAATTGATCCTGACTCGACGAGCCCCATTTAAATGAGTATTAGCCTTATATTTGTAATCTTATTCATATCCAAGACCTTTTCGTTGGTATTAGACTTCAAATTTATGGGTAATACACTTTTCCCCCAAACATGGTTGAACTTGGTTTTTGGAGGGGGTGTTAGCCTTGGATTTTCGGACAAATTGATCCTGACTCGACGAGCCCCATTTAAAAGCGTATTAGCCTTATATTTCTAATAATTTTCATATCCAAGACCTTTTCGTTGGTATTAGACTTCTAATTTATGGTAATACACTTTTCCCCCAAACATGGTTGAACTTGGTTTTTGGAGGGGGTGTTAGCCTTGGATTTATGGACAAATTGATCCTGACTCGACGAGCCCCATTTAAATGAGTATTAGCCTTATATTTGTAACCTTATTCATATCCAAGACCTTTTCGTTGGTATTAGACTTCAAATTTATGGGTAATACACTTTTCCCCCAAACATGGTTGAACTTGGTTTTTGGAGGGGGTGTTAGCCTTGGATTTTCGGACAAATTGATCCTGACTCGACGAGCCCCATTTAAATGAGTATTAGCCTCATATTTCTAACCTTATTCATATGCAAGACCTTTTCGTTGGTATTATATTTCAAATTTATGGGTAATACACTTTTCCCCCAAACATGGTTGAACTTGGTTTTTGGAGGGGGTGTTAGCCTTGGATTTTCGGACAAATTGATCCTGACTTGACGAGCCCCATTTAAATGAGTATTAGCCTTATATTTGTAACCTTATTCATATCCAAGACCTTTTCGTTGGTATTAGACTTCAAATTTATGGGTAATACACTTTTCCCCCAAACATGGTTGAACTTGGTTTTTGGAGGGGGTGTTAGCCTTGGATTTTCGGACAAATTGATCCTGACTCGACGAGCCCCATTTAAAAGCGTATTAGCCTTATATTTCTAATAATTTTCATATCCAAGACCTTTTCGTTGGTATTAGACTTCTAATTTATGGTAATACACTTTTCCCCCAAACATGGTTGAACTTGGTTTTTGGAGGGGGTGTTAGCCTTGGATTTTCGGACAAATTGATCCTGACTCGACGAGCCCCATTTAAATGAGTATTAGCCTTATATTTCTAACCTTATTCATATGCAAGACCTTTTCGTTGGTATTAGATTTCAAATTTATGGGTAATACACTTTTCCCCCAAACATGGTTGAACTTGGTTTTTGGAGGGGGTGTTAGCCTTGGATTTTCGGACAAATTGATCCTGACTCGACGAGCCCCATTTAAATGAGTATTAGCCTTATATTTCTAATAATTTTCATATCCAAGACCTTTTCGTTGGTATTAGACTTCTAATTTATGGTAATACACTTTTCCCCCAAACATGGTTGAACTTGGTTTTTGGAGGGGGTGTTAGCCTTGGATTTTGGGACAAATTGATCATGACTCGACGAGCCCCATTTAAATGAGTATTAGCCTTATATTTCTAACCTTATTCATATCCAAGACCTTTTCGTTGGTATTAGACTTCAAATTTATGGGTAATACACTTTTCCCCCAAACATGGTTGAACTTGGTGTTTGGAGGGAGTGTTAGCCTTGGATTTTCGGACAAATTGATCCAGACCCGACGAGCCCCATTTAAAAGAGTATTAGCCTTATATTTCTAACCTTTTTCATATCCAAGACCTTTTGGTTGGTATTAGACTTCAAATTTATGGGTAATACAGTTTCCCCCAAACATGGTTGAACTTGGTTTTTGGAGGGGGTGTTAGCCTTGGATTTTCGGACAAATTGATCCTGACTCGACGAGCCCCATTTAAATGAGTATTAGCCTTATATTTCTAACCTTATTCATATGCAAGACCTTTTCGTTGGTATTAGATTTCAAATTTATGGGTAATACACTTTTCCCCCAAACATGGTTGACCTTGGTTTTTGGAGGGGGTGTAAGCCTTGGATTTTCGGACAAATTGATCCTGACTCGACGAGCCCCATTTAAATGAGTATTAGCCTTATATTTGTAACCTTATTCATATCCAAGACCTTTTCTTTGGTATTAGACTTCAAATTTATGGGTAATACACTTTTCCACCAAACATGGTTGAACTTGGTTTTTGGAGGGGGTGTTAGCCTTGGATTTTCGGACAAATTGATCCTGACTCGACGAGCCCCATTTAAAAGCGTATTAGCCTTATATTTCTAATAATTTTCATATCCAAGACCTTTTCGTTGGTATTAGACTTCTAATTTATGGTAATACACTTTTCCCCCAAACATGGTTGAACTTGGTTTTTGGAGGGGGTGTTAGCCTTGGATTTTCGGACAAATTGATCCTGACTCAACGAGCCCCATTTAAATGAGTATTAGCCTTATATTTGTAACCTTATTCATATCCAAGACCTTTTCGTTGGTATTAGACTTCAAATTTATGGGTAATACACTTTTCCCCCAAACATGGTTGAACTTGGTTTTTGGAGGGGGTGTTAGCCTTGGATTTTCGGACAAATTGATCCTGACTCGACGAGCCCCATTTAAATGAGTATTAGCCTTATATTTCTAACCTTATTCATATGCAAGACTTTTTCATTGGTATTAGATTTCAAATTTATGGGTAATACACTTTTCCCCCAAACATGGTTGAACTTGGTTTTTGGAGGGGGTGTTAGCCTTGGATTTTCGGACAAATTGATCCTGACTCGACGAGCCCCATTTAAATGAGTATTAGCCTTATATTTGTAACCTTATTCATATCCAAGACCTTTTCGTTGGTATTAGACTTCAAATTTATGGGTAATACACTTTTCCCCCAAACATGGTTGAACTTGGTTTTTGGAGGGGGTGTTAGCCTTGGATTTTGGGACAAATTGATCATGACTCGACGAGCCCCATTTAAATGAGTATTAGCCTTATATTTCTAACCTTATTCATATCCAAGACCTTTTCGTTGGTATTAGACTTCAAATTTATGGGTAATACACTTTTCCCCCAAACATGGTTGAACTTGGTTTTTGGAGGGAGTGTTAGCCTTGGATTTTCGGACAAATTGATCCAGACCCGACGAGCCCCATTTAAAAGAGTATTAGCCTTATATTTCTAACCTTTTTCATATCCAAGACCTTTTGGTTGGTATTAGACTTCAAATTTATGGGTAATACACTTTCCCCCAAACATGGTTGAACTTGGTTTTTGGAGGGGGTGTTAGCCTTGGATTTTGGGACAAATTGATCCTGACTCGACGAGCCCCATTTAAATGAGTATTAGCCTTATATTTCTAACCTTATTCATATGCAAGACCTTTTCGTTGGTATTAGATTTCAAATTTATGGGTAATACACTTTTCCCCCAAACATGGTTGAACTTGGTTTTTGGAGGGGGTGTTAGCCTTGGATTTTCGGACAAATTGATCCTGACTCGACGAGCCCCATTTAAATGAGTATTAGCCTTATATTTGTAACCTTATTCATATCCAAGACCTTTTCGTTGGTATTAGACTTCAAATTTATGGGTAATACACTTTTCCACCAAACATGGTTGAACTTGGTTTTTGGAGGGGGTGTTAGCCTTGGATTTTCGGACAAATTGATCCTGACTCGACGAGCCCCATTTAAAAGCGTATTAGCCTTATATTTCTAATAATTTTCATATCCAAGACCTTTTCGTTGGTATTAGACTTCTAATTTATGGTAATACACTTTTCCCCCAAACATGGTTGAACTTGGTTTTTGGAGGGGGTGTTAGCCTTGGATTTTCGGACAAATTGATCCTGACTCGACGAGCCCCATTTAAATGAGTATTAGCCTTATATTTGTAACCTTATTCATATCCAAGACCTTTTCGTTGGTATTAGACTTCAAATTTATGGGTAATACACTTTTCCCCCAAACATGGTTGAACTTTGTTTTTGGAGGGGGTGTTAGCCTTGGATTTTCGGACAAATTGATCCTGACTCGACGAGCCCCATTTAAATGAGTATTAGCCTTATATTTGTAACCTTATTCATATCCAAGACCTTTTCTTTGGTATTAGACTTCAAATTTATGGGTAATACACTTTTCCACCAAACATGGTTGAACTTGGTTTTTGGAGGGGGTGTTAGCCTTGGATTTTCGGACAAATTGATCCTGACTCGACGAGCCCCATTTAAAAGCGTATTAGCCTTATATTTCTAATAATTTTCATATCCAAGACCTTTCCGTTGGTATTAGACTTCTAATTTATGGTAATACACTTTTCCCCCAAACATGGTTGAACTTGGTTTTTGGAGGGGGTGTTAGCCTTGGATTTTCGGACAAATTGATCCTGACTCGACGAGCCCCATTTAAATGAGTATTAGCCTTATATTTGTAACCTTATTCATATCCAAGACCTTTTCGTTGGTATTAGACTTCAAATTTATGGGTAATACACTTTTCCCCCAAACATGGTTGAACTTGGTTTTTGGAGGGGGTGTTAGCCTTGGATTTTCGGACAAATTGATCCTGACTCGACGAGCCCCATTTAAATGAGTATTAGCCTTATATTTCTAACCTTATTCATATGCAAGACCTTTTCGTTGGTATTAGATTTCAAATTTATGGGTACTACACTTTTCCCCCAAACATGGTTGAACTTGGTTTTTGGAGGGGGTGTTAGCCTTGGATTTTCGGACAAATTGATCCTGACTCGACGAGCCCCATTTAAATGAGTATTAGCCTTATATTTGTAACCTTATTCATATCCAAGACCTTTTCGTTGGTATTAGACTTCAAATTTATGGGTAATACACTTTTCCACCAAACATGGTTGAACTTGGTTTTTGGAGGGGGTGTTAGCCTTGGATTTTCGGACAAATTGATCCTGACTCGACGAGCCCCATTTAAAAGCGTATTAGCCTTATATTTCTAATAATTTTCATATCCAAGACCTTTTCGTTGGTATTAGACTTCTAATTTATGGTAATACACTTTTCCCCCAAACATGGTTGAACTTGGTTTTTGGAGGGGGTGTTAGCCTTGGATTTTCGGACAAATTGATCCTGACTCGACGAGCCCCATTTAAATGAGTATTAGCCTTATATTTGTAACCTTATTCATATCCAAGACCTTTTCGTTGGTATTAGACTTCAAATTTATGGGTAATACACTTTTCCCCCAAACATGGTTGAACTTGGTTTTTGGAGGGGGTGTTAGCCTTGGATTTTCGGACAAATTGATCCTGACTCGACGAGCCCCATTTAAATGAGTACTAGCCTTATATTTGTAACCTTATTCATATCCAAGACCTTTTCTTTGGTATTAGACTTCAAATTTATGGGTAATACACTTTTCCACCAAACATGGTTGAACTTGGTTTTTGGAGGGGGTGTTAGCCTTGGATTTTCGGACAAATTGATCCTGACTCGACGAGCCCCATTTAAATGAGTATTAGCCTTATATTTGTAACCTTATTCATATCCAAGACCTTTTCGTTGGTATTAGACTTCTAATTTATGGTAATACACTTTTCCCCCAAACATGGTTGAACTTGGTTTTTGGAGGGGGTGTTAGCCTTGGATTTTCGGACAAATTGATCCTGACTCGACGAGCCCCATTTAAATGAGTATTAGCCTTATATTTGTAACCTTATTCATATCCAAGACCTTTTCGTTGGTATTAGACTTCAAATTTATGGGTAATACACTTTTCCCCCAAACATGGTTGAACTTGGTTTTTGGAGGGGGTGTTAGCCTTGGATTTTCGGACAAATTGATCCTGACTCGACGAGCCCCATTTAAATGAGTATTAGCCTTATATTTCTAACCTTATTCATATGCAAGACCTTTTCGTTGGTATTAGATTTCAAATTTATGGGTACTACACTTTTCCCCCAAACATGGTTGAACTTGGTTTTTGGAGGGGGTGTTAGCCTTGGATTTTCGGACAAATTGATCCTGACTCGACGAGCCCCATTTAAATGAGTATTAGCCTTATATTTGTAACCTTATTCATATCCAAGACCTTTTTGTTGGTATTAGACTTCAAATTTATGGGTAATACACTTTTCCACCAAACATGGTTGAACTTGGTTTTTGGAGGGGGTGTTAGCCTTGGATTTTCGGACAAATTGATCCTGACTCGACGAGCCCCATTTAAAAGCGTATTAGCCTTATATTTCTAATAATTTTCATATCCAAGACCTTTTCGTTGGTATTAGACTTCTAATTTATGGTAATACACTTTTCCCCCAAACATGGTTGAACTTGGTTTTTGGAGGGGGTGTTAGCCTTGGATTTTCGGACAAATTGATCCTGACTCGACGAGCCCCATTTAAATGAGTATTAGCCTTATATTTGTAACCTTATTCATATCCAAGACCTTTTCGTTGGTATTAGACTTCAAATTTATGGGTAATACACTTTTCCCCCAAACATGGTTGAACTTTGTTTTTGGAGGGGGTGTTAGCCTTGGATTTTCGGACAAATTGATCCTGACTCGACGAGCCCCATTTAAATGAGTATTAGCCTTATATTTGTAACCTTATTCATATCCAAGACCTTTTCTTTGGTATTAGACTTCAAATTTATGGGTAATACACTTTTCCACCAAACATGGTTGAACTTGGTTTTTGGAGGGGGTGTTAGCCTTGGATTTTCGGACAAATTGATCCTGACTCGACGAGCCCCATTTAAAAGCGTATTAGCCTTATATTTCTAATAATTTTCATATCCAAGACCTTTTCGTTGGTATTAGACTTCTAATTTATGGTAATACACTTTTCCCCCAAACATGGTTGAACTTGGTTTTTGGAGGGGGTGTTAGCCTTGGATTTTCGGACAAATTGATCCTGACTCGACGAGCCCCATTTAAATGAGTATTAGCCTTATATTTGTAACCTTATTCATATCCAAGACCTTTTCGTTGGTATTAGACTTCAAATTTATGGGTAATACACTTTTCCCCCAAACATGGTTGAACTTGGTTTTTGGAGGGGGTGTTAGCCTTGGATTTTCGGACAAATTGATCCTGACTCGACGAGCCCCATTTAAATGAGTATTAGCCTTATATTTCTAACCTTATTCATATGCAAGACCTTTTCGTTGGTATTAGATTTCAAATTTATGGGTACTACACTTTTCCCCCAAACATGGTTGAACTTGGTTTTTGGAGGGGGTGTTAGCCTTGGATTTTCGGACAAATTGATCCTGACTCGACGAGCCCCATTTAAATGAGTATTAGCCTTATATTTGTAACCTTATTCATATCCAAGACCTTTTCGTTGGTATTAGACTTCAAATTTATGGGTAATACACTTTTCCACCAAACATGGTTGAACTTGGTTTTTGGAGGGGGTGTTAGCCTTGGATTTTCGGACAAATTGATCCTGACTCGACGAGTCCCATTTAAAAGCGTATTAGCCTTATATTTCTAATAATTTTCATATCCAAGACCTTTTCGTTGGTATTAGACTTCTAATTTATGGTAATACACTTTTCCCCCAAACATGGTTGAACTTGGTTTTTGGAGGGGGTGTTAGCCTTGGATTTTCGGACAAATTGATCCTGACTCGACGAGCCCCATTTAAATGAGTATTAGCCTTATATTTGTAACCTTATTCATATCCAAGACCTTTTCGTTGGTATTAGACTTCAAATTTATGGGTAATACACTTTTCCCCCAAACATGGTTGAACTTGGTTTTTGGAGGGGGTGTTAGCCTTGGATTTTCGGACAAATTGATCCTGACTCGACGAGCCCCATTTAAATGAGTATTAGCCTTATATTTGTAACCTTATTCATATCCAAGACCTTTTCTTTGGTATTAGACTTCAAATTTATGGGTAATACACTTTTCCACCAAACATGGTTGAACTTGGTTTTTGGAGGGGGTGTTAGCCTTGGATTTTCGGACAAATTGATCCTGACTCGACGAGCCCCATTTAAAAGCGTATTAGCCTTATATTTCTAATAATTTTCATATCCAAGACCTTTTCGTTGGTATTACACTTCTAATTTATGGTAATACACTTTTCCCCCAAACATGGTTGAACTTGGTTTTTGGAGGGGGTGTTAGCCTTGGATTTTCGGACAAATTGATCCTGACTCGACGAGCCCCATTTAAATGAGTATTAGCCTTATATTTGTAACCTTATTCATATCCAAGACCTTTTCGTTGGTATTAGACTTCAAATTTATGGGTAATACACTTTTCCCCCAAACATGGTTGAACTTGGTTTTTGGAGGGGGTGTTAGCCTTGGATTTTCGGACAAATTGATCCTGACTCGACGAGCCCCATTTAAATGAGTATTAGCCTTATATTTCTAACCTTATTCATATGCAAGACCTTTTCGTTGGTATTAGATTTCAAATTTATGGGTAATACACTTTTCCCCCAAACATGGTTGAACTTGGTTTTTGGAGGGGGTGTTAGCCTTGGATTTTCGGACAAATTGATCCTGACTCGACGAGCCCCATTTAAATGAGTATTAGCCTTATATTTGTAACCTTATTCATATCCAAGACCTTTTCGTTGGTATTAGACTTCAAATTTATGGGTAATACACTTTTCCCCCAAACATGGTTGAACTTGGTTTTTGGAGGGGGTGTTAGCCTTGGATTTTGGGACAAATTGATCATGACTCGACGAGCCCCATTTAAATGAGTATTAGCCTTATATTTCTAACCTTATTCATATGCAAGACCTTTTCGTTGGTATTAGATTTCAAATTTATGGGTAATACACTTTTCCCCCAAACATGGTTGAACTTGGTTTTTGGAGGGGGTGTTAGCCTTGGATTTTCGGACAAATTGATCCTGACTCGACGAGCCCCATTTAAATGAGTATTAGCCTTATATTTGTAACCTTATTCATATCCAAGACCTTTTCGTTGGTATTAGACTTCAAATTTATGGGTAATACACTTTTCCACCAAACATGGTTGAACTTGGTTTTTGGAGGGGGTGTTAGCCTTGGATTTTCGGACAAATTGATCCTGACTCGACGAGCCCCATTTAAAAGCGTATTAGCCTTATATTTCTAATAATTTTCATATCCAAGACCTTTTCGTTGGTATTAGACTTCTAATTTATGGTAATACACTTTTCCCCCAAACATGGTTGAACTTGGTTTTTGGAGGGGGTGTTAGCCTTGGATTTTCGGACAAATTGATCCTGACTCGACGAGCCCCATTTAAATGAGTATTAGCCTTATATTTGTAACCTTATTCATATCCAAGACCTTTTCGTTGGTATTAGACTTCAAATTTATGGGTAATACACTTTTCCCCCAAACATGGTTGAACTTGGTTTTTGGAGGGGGTGTTAGCCTTGGATTTTCGGACAAATTGATCCTGACTCGACGAGCCCCATTTAAATGAGTATTAGCCTTATATTTGTAACCTTATTCATATCCAAGACCTTTTCTTTGGTATTAGACTTCAAATTTATGGGTAATACACTTTTCCACCAAACATGGTTGAACTTGGTTTTTGGAGGGGGTGTTAGGCTTGGATTTTCGGACAAATTGATCCTGACTCGACGAGCCCCATTTAAAAGCGTATTAGCCTTATATTTCTAATAATTTTCATATCCAAGACCTTTTCGTTGGTATTAGACTTCTAATTTATGGTAATACACTTTTCCCCCAAACATGGTTGAACTTGGTTTTTGGAGGGGGTGTTAGCCTTGGATTTTCGGACAAATTGATCCTGACTCGACGAGCCCCATTTAAATGAGTATTAGCCTTATATTTGTAACCTTATTCATATCCAAGACCTTTTCGTTGGTATTAGACTTCAAATTTATGGGTAATACACTTTTCCCCCAAACATGGTTGAACTTGGTTTTTGGAGGGGGTGTTAGCCTTGGATTTTCGGACAAATTGATCCTGACTCGACGAGCCCCATTTAAATGAGTATTAGCCTTATATTTCTAACCTTATTCATATGCAAGACCTTTTCGTTGGTATTAGATTTCAAATTTATGGGTAATACACTTTTCCCCCAAACATGGTTGAACTTGGTTTTTGGAGGGGGTGTTAGCCTTGGATTTTCGGACAAATTGATCCTGACTCGACGAGCCCCATTTAAATGAGTATTAGCCTTATATTTGTAACCTTATTCATATCCAAGACCTTTTCGTTGGTATTAGACTTCAAATTTATGGGTAACACACTTTTCCCCCAAACATGGTTGAACTTGGTTTTTGGAGGGGGTGTTAGCCTTGGATTTTGGGACAAATTGATCATGACTCGACGAGCCCCATTTAAATGAGTATTAGCCTTATATTTCTAACCTTATTCATATCCAAGACCTTTTCGTTGGTATTAGACTTCAAATTTATGGGTAATACACTTTTCCCCCAAACATGGTTGAACTTGGTTTTTGGAGGGAGTGTTAGCCTTGGATTTTCGGACAAATTGATCCAGACCCGACGAGCCCCATTTAAAAGAGTATTAGCCTTATATTTCTAACCTTTTTCATATCCAAGACCTTTTGGTTGGTATTAGACTTCAAATTTATGGGTAATACACTTTCCCCCAAACGTGGTTGAACTTGGTTTTTGGAGGGGGTGTTAGCCTTGGATTTTCGGACAAATTGATCCTGACTCGACGAGCCCCATTTAAATGAGTATTAGCCTTATATTTCTAACCTTATTCATATGCAAGACCTTTTCGTTGGTATTAGATTTCAAATTTATGGGTAATACACTTTTCCCCCAAACATGGTTGAACTTGGTTTTTGGAGGGGGTGTTAGCCTTGGATTTTCGGACAAATTGATCCTGACTCGACGAGCCCCATTTAAATGAGTATTAGCCTTATATTTGTAACCTTATTCATATCCAAGACCTTTTCGTTGGTATTAGACTTCAAATTTATGGGTAATACACTTTTCCACCAAACATGGTTGAACTTGGTTTTTGGAGGGGGTGTTAGCCTTGGATTTTCGGACAAATTGATCCTGACTCGACGAGCCCCATTTAAAAGCGTATTAGCCTTATATTTCTAATAATTTTCATATCCAAGACCTTTTCGTTGGTATTAGACTTCTAATTTATGGTAATACACTTTTCCCCCAAACATGGTTGAACTTGGTTTTTGGAGGGGGTGTTAGCCTTGGATTTTCGGACAAATTGATCCTGACTCGACGAGCCCCATTTAAATGAGTATTAGCCTTATATTTCTAACCTTTTTCATATCCAAGACCTTTTGGTTGGTATTAGACTTCAAATTTATGGGTAATACACTTTCCCCCAAACATGGTTGAACTTGGTTTTTGGAGGGGGTGTTAGCCTTGGATTTTCGGACAAATTGATCCTGACTCAAGGAGCCCCATTTAAATGAGTATTAGCCTTATATTTCTAACCTTTTTCATATCCATGACCTTTTGGTTGGTATTAGACTTCAAATTTATGGGTAATACACTTTTCCCCCAAACATGGTTAAATTGGTTTTTGGAGGGGGTGTTAGCCTTGGATTTTCGGACAAATTGATCCTGACTCGACGAGCCCCATTTAAAAGCGTATTAGCCTTATATTTCTAATAATGTTCATATCCAAGACCTTTTCGTTGGTATTAGACTTCTAATTTATGGGTAATACACTTTTCCCCCAAACATGGTTGAACTTGGTTTTTGGAGGGGGTGATAGCCTTGGATTTTCGGACAAATTGATCCTGACTCGACGAGCACCATTTAAATGAGTATTAGCCTTATATTTGTAACCTTATTCATATCCAAGACCTTTTCGTTAGTATTAGACTTCAAATTTATGGGTAATACACTTTTCCCCGAAACATGGTTGAACTTGGTTTTTGGAGGGGGTGTTAGCCTTGGATTTTCGGACAAATTGATCCAGACTCGACGAGCCCCATTTAAAAGAGTATTAGACTGATATTTCTAACCTTTTTCATATCCAAGACCTTTTGGTTGGTATTAGACTTCAAATTTATGGGTAATACACTTTCCCCCAAACATGGTTGAACTTGGTTTTTGGAGGGGGTGTTAGCCTTGGATTTTCGGACAAATTGATCCTGACTCGACGAGCCCCATTTAAATGAGTATTAGCCTTATATTTCTAACCTTATTCATATCCATAACCTTTTGGTTGGTATTAGACTTCAAATTTATGGTAATACACTTTTCCCCCAAACATGGTTGAACTTGGTTTTTGGAGGGGCTGTTAACCTTCGATTTTCGGACAAATTGATCCTGACTCGACGAGCCCCATTTAAATGAGTATTAGCCTTATATTTCTAACCTTATTCATATCCAAGACCTTTTTGTTGGTATTATATTTCAAATTTATGGTTAATACACTTTTCCCCCAAACATGGTTGAACTTGGTTTTTGGAGGGGGTGTTAGCCTTGGATTTTCGGACAAATTGATCCTGACTCGACGAGCCCCATTTAAATGAGTATTAGCCTTATATTTGTAACCTTATTCATATCCAAGACCTTTTCGTTGGTATTAGACTTCAAATTTATGGGTAATACACTTTTCCCCCAAACATGGTTGAACTTGGTTTTTGGAGGGGGTGTTAGTCTTGGATTTTCGGACAAATTGATCCTGATTCGACGAGCCCATTTAAATGAGTATTACCCTTATATTTCTAACCTTATTCATATCCAAGACCTTTTCTTTGGTATTAGACTTCAAATTTATGGGTAATACACTTTTCCATCAAACATGGTTGAACTTGGTTTTTGGAGGGGGTGTTAGCCTTCGATTTTCGGACAAATTGATCCTGACTCGACGAGCCCCATTTAAATGAGTATTAGCCTTATATTTCTAACCTTATTCATATCCAAGACCTTTTCTTTGGTATTAGACTTCAAATTTATGGGTAATACACTTTTCCCCCAAACATGGTTGAACTTGGTTTTTGGAGGGGGTGTTAGCCTTGGATTTTCGGACAAATTGATCCTGACTCGACGAGCCCCATTTAAATGAGTATTAGCCTTATATTTGTAACCTTATTCATATCCAAGACCTTTTCGTTGGTATTAGACTTCAAATTTATGGGTAATACACTTTTCCCCCAAACATGGTTGAACTTGGTTTTTGGAGGGGGTGTTAGCCTTGGATTTTCGGACAAATTGATCCTGACTCGACGAGCCCCATTTAAATGAGTATTAGCCTTATATTTGTAACCTTATTCATATCCAAGACCTTTTCGTTGGTATTAGACTTCAAATTTATGGGTAATACACTTTTCCCCCAAACATGGTTGAACTTGGTTTTTGGAGGGGGTGTTAGCCTTGGATTTTGGGACAAATTGATCATGACTCGACGAGCCCCATTTAAATGAGTATTAGCCTTATATTTGTAACCTTATTCATATCCAAGACCTTTTCGTTGGTATTAGACTTCAAATTTATGGGTAATACACTTTTCCCCCAAACATGGTTGAACTTGGTTTTTGGAGGGGGTGTTAGCCTTGGATTTTCGGACAAATTGATCCTGACTCGACGAGCCCCATTTAAATGAGTATTAGCCTTATATTTCTAATCATTTTCATATCCAAGACCTTTTCGTTGGTATTAGACTTCAAAATTTATGGGTAATACACTTTTCCCCCAAACATGATTGCACTTGGTTTTTGGAGGGGGTGTTAGCCTTGGATTTTTGGACAAATTGATCCTGACTCGACGAGCCCCATTTAAATGAGTATTAACCTTATATTTGTAAACTTATTCATATCCAAGACCTTTTCGTTGGTATTAGACTTCAAATTTATGGGTAATACACTTTTCCCCCAAACATGGTTGAACTTGGTTTTTGGAGGGGGTGTTAGCCTTGGATTTTCGGACAAATTGATCCTGACTCGACGAGCCCCATTTAAATGAGTATTAGCCTTATATTTGTAACCTTATTCATATCCAAGACCTTTTCATTGGTATTAGACTTCAAATTTATGGGTAATACACTTTTCCCCCAAACATGGTTGAACTTGGTTTTTGGAGGGGGTGTTAGCCTTGGATTTTCGGACAAATTGATCCTGACTCGACGAGCCCCATTTAAATGAGTATTAGCCTTATATTTGTAACCTTATTCATATCCAAGACCTTTTCGTTGGTATTAGACTTCAAATTTATGGGTAATACACTTTTCCCCCAAACATGGTTGAACTTGGTTTTTGGAGGGGGTGTTAGCCTTGGATTTTCGGACAAATTGATCCTGACTCGACGAGCCCCATTTAAATGAGTATTAGCCTTATATTTCTAACCTTATTCATATCCAAGACCTTTTGGTTGTTATTAGACTTCAAATTTATGGGTAATACACTTTTCCCCCAAACATGGTTGAACTTGGTTTTTGGAGGGGGTGTTAGCCTTGGATTTTCGGACAAATTGATCCTGACTCGACGAGCCCCATTTAAATGAGTATTAGCCTTATATTTCTAAAAATTTTCATATCCAAGACCTTTTCGTTGGTATTAGACTTCAAATTTATGGGTAATACACTTTTCCCCCAAACATGGTTGAACTTGGTTTTTGGAGGGGGTGTTAGCCTTGGATTTTCGGACAAATTGATCCTGACCTAACGAGCCCCATTTAAATGAGTATTAGCCTTATATTTCTAACCTTTTTCATATCCAAGACCTTTTGGTTGGTATTAGACTTCAAATTTATGCGTAATACACTTTCCCCCAAACATGGTTGAACTTGGTTTTTGGAGGGGGTGTTAGCCTTGGATTTTCGGACAAATTGATCCTGACTCGACGAGCCCCATTTAAATGAGTATTAGCCTTATATTTCAAACCTTTTTCATATCCAAGACCTTTTGGTTGGTATTAGACTTCAAATTTATGGGTAATACACTTTCCCCCAAACATGGTTGAACTTGGTTTTTGGAGGGGGTGTTAGCCTTGGATTTTCGGACAAATTGATCCTGACTCAAGGAGCCCCATTTAAATGAGTATTAGCCTTATATTTCTAACCTTTTTCATATCCATGACCTTTTGGTTGGTATTAGACTTCAAATTTATGGGTAATACACTTTTTCCCCCAAACATGATTGCACTTGGTTTTTGGAGGGGGTGTTAGCCTTGGATTTTTGGACAAATTGATCCTGACTCGACGAGCCCCATTTAAATGAGTATTAACCTTATATTTGTAAACTTATTCATATCCAAGACCTTTTCGTTGGTATTAGACTTCAAATTTATGGGTAATACACTTTTCCCCCAAACATGGTTGAACTTGGTTTTTGGAGGGGGTGTTAGCCTTGGATTTTCGGACAAATTGATCCTGACTCGACGAGCCCCATTTAAATGAGTATTAGCCTTATATTTGTAACCTTATTCATATCCAAGACCTTTTCGTTGGTATTAGACTTCAAATTTATGGGTAATACACTTTTCCCCCAAACATGGTTGAACTTGGTTTTTGGAGGGGGTGTTAGCCTTGGATTTTCGGACAAATTGATCCTGACTCGACGAGCCCCATTTAAATGAGTATTAGCCTTATATTTGTAACCTTATTCATATCCAAGACCTTTTCGTTGGTATTAGACTTCAAATTTATGGGTAATACACTTTTCCCCCAAACATGGTTGAACTTGGTTTTTGGAGGGGGTGTTAGCCTTGGATTTTCGGACAAATTGATCCTGACTCGACGAGCCCCATTTAAATGAGTATTAGCCTTATATTTCTAACCTTATTCATATCCAAGACCTTTTGGTTGGTATTAGACTTCAAATTTATGGGTAATACACTTTTCCCCCAAACATGGTTGAACTTGGTTTTTGGAGGGGGTGTTAGCCTTGGATTTTCGGACAAATTGATCCTGACTCGACGAGCCCCATTTAAATGAGTATTAGCCTTATATTTGTAACCTTATTCATATCCAAGACCTTTTCGTTGGTATTAGACTTCAAATTTATGGGTAATACACTTTTCCCCCAAACATGGTTGAACTTGGTTTTTGGAGGGGGTGTTAGCCTTGGATTTTCGGACAAATTGATCCTGACTCGACGAGCCCCATTTAAATGAGTATTAGCCTTATATTTGTAACCTTATTCATATCCAAGACCTTTTCGTTGGTATTAGACTTCAAATTTATGGGTAATACACTTTTCCCCCAAACATGGTTGAACTTGGTTTTTGGAGGGGGTGTTAGCCTTGGATTTTCGGACAAATTGATCCTGACTCGACGAGCCCCATTTAAATGAGTATTAGCCTTATATTTCTAACCTTATTCATATCCAAGACCTTTTGGTTGGTATTAGACTTCAAATTTATGGGTAATACACTTTTCCCCCAAACATGGTTGAACTTGGTTTTTGGAGGGGGTGTTAGCCTTGGATTTTCGGACAAATTGATCCTGACTCGACGAGCCCCATTTAAATGAGTATTAGCCTTATATTTCTAAAAATTTTCATATCCAAGACCTTTTCGTTGGTATTAGACTTCAAATTTATGGGTAATACACTTTTCCCCCAAACATGGTTGAACTTGGTTTTTGGAGGGGGTGTTAGCCTTGGATTTTCGGACAAATTGATCCTGACCTGACGAGCCCCATTTAAATGAGTATTAGCCTTATATTTCTAACCTTTTTCATATCCATGACCTTTTGGTTGGTATTAGACTTCAAATTTATGGGTAATACACTTTCCCCCAAACATGGTTGAACTTGGTTTTTGGAGGGGGTGTTAGCCTTGGATTTTCGGACAAATTGATCCTGACTCGATGAGCCCCATTTAAATGAGTATTAGCCTTATATTTCTAACCTTTTTCATATCCAAGACCTTTTGGTTGGTATTAGACTTCAAATTTATGGGTAATACACTTTCCCCCAAACATGGTTGAACTTGGTTTTTGGAGGGGGTGTTAGCCTTGGATTTTCGGACAAATTGATCCTGACTCAAGGAGCCCCATTTAAATGAGTATTAGCCTTATATTTCTAACCTTTTTCATATCCATGACCTTTTGGTTGGTATTAGACTTCAAATTTATGGGTAATACACTTTTCCCCCAAACATGGTTAAATTGGTTTTTGGAGGGGGTGTTAGCCTTGGATTTTCGGACAAATTGATCCTGACTCGACGAGCCCCATTTAAATGAGTATTAGCCTTATATTTGTAACCTTATTCATATCCAAGACCTTTTCGTTGGTATTAGACTTCAAATTTATGGGTAATACACTTTTCCCCCAAACATGGTTGAACTTGGTTTTTGGAGGGGGTGTTAGCCTTGGATTTTCGGACAAATTGATCCTGACCTGACGAGCCCCATTTAAATGAGTATTAGCCTTATATTTCTAACCTTTTTCATATCCATGACCTTTTGGTTGGTATTAGACTTCAAATTTATGGGTAATACACTTTCCCCCAAACATGGTTGAACTTGGTTTTTGGAGGGGGTGTTAGCCTTGGATTTTCGGACAAATTGATCCTGACTCGACGAGCCCCATTTAAATGAGTATTAGCCTTATATTTCTAACCTTTTTCATATCCAAGACCTTTTGGTTGGTATTAGACTTCAAATTTATGGGTAATACACTTTCCCCCAAACATGGTTGAACTTGGTTTTTGGAGGGGGTGTTAGCCTTGGATTTTCGGACAAATTGATCCTGACTCAAGGAGCCCCATTTAAATGAGTATTAGCCTTATATTTCTAACCTTTTTCATATCCATGACCTTTTGGTTGGTATTAGACTTCAAATTTATGGGTAATACACTTTTCCCCCAAACATGGTTAAATTGGTTTTTGGAGGGGGTGTTAGCCTTGGATTTTCGGACAAATTGATCCTGACTCGACGAGCCCCATTTAAATGAGTATTAGCCTTATATTTGTAACCTTATTCATATCCAAGACCTTTTCGTTGGTATTAGACTTCAAATTTATGGGTAATACACTTTTCCCCCAAACATGGTTGAACTTGGTTTTTGGAGGGGGTGTTAGCCTTGGATTTTCGGACAAATTGATCCTCACTCGACGAGCCCCATTTAAATGAGTATTAGCCTTATATTTCTAACCTTATTCATATCCAAGACCTTTTCGTTGGTATTAGACTTCAAATTTATGGGTAATACACTTTTCCCCCAAACATGGTTGAACTTGGTTTTTGGAGGGGGTGTTAGCCTTGGATTTTCGGACAAATTGATCCTGACTCGACGAGCCCCATTTAAATGAGTATTAGCCTTATATTTCTAACCTTTTTCATATCCAAGACCTTTTGGTTGGTATTAGACTTCAAATTTATGGGTAATACACTTTCCCCCAAACATGGTTGAACTTGGTTTTTGGAGGGGGTGTTAGCCTTGGATTTTCGGACAAATTGATCCTGACTCAAGGAGCCCCATTTAAATGAGTATTAGCCTTATATTTCTAACCTTTTTCATATCCATGACCTTTTGGTTGGTATTAGACTTCAAATTTATGGGTAATACACTTTTCCCCCAAACATGGTTAAATTGGTTTTTGGAGGGGGTGTTAGCCTTGGATTTTCGGACAAATTGATCCTGACTCGACGAGCCCCATTTAAATGAGTATTAGCCTTATATTTGTAACCTTATTCATATCCAAGACCTTTTCGTTGGTATTAGACTTCAAATTTATGGGTAATACACTTTTCCCCCAAACATGGTTGAACTTGGTTTTTGGAGGGGGTGTTAGCCTTGGATTTTCGGACAAATTGATCCTGACTCGACGAGCCCCATTTAAATGAGTATTAGCCTTATATTTGTAACCTTATTCATATCCAAGACCTTTTCGTTGGTATTAGACTTCAAATTTATGGGTAATACACTTTTCCCCCAAACATGGTTGAACTTGGTTTTTGGAGGGGGTGTTAGCCTTGGATTTTCGGACAAATTGATCCTGACCTGACGAGCCCCATTTAAATGAGTATTAGCCTTATATTTCTAACCTTTTTCATATCCAAGACCTTTTGGTTGGTATTAGACTTCAAATTTATGGGTAATACACTTTCCCCCAAACATGGTTGAACTTGGTTTTTGGAGGGGGTGTTAGCCTTGGATTTTCGGACAAATTGATCCTGACTCGACGAGCCCCATTTAAATGAGTATTAGCCTTATATTTCTAACCTTTTTCATATCCAAGACCTTTTGGTTGGTATTAGACTTCAAATTTATGGGTAATACACTTTCCCCCAAACATGGTTGAACTTGGTTTTTGGAGGGGGTGTTAGCCTTGGATTTTCGGACAAATTGATCCTGACTCAAGGAGCCCCATTTAAATGAGTATTAGCCTTATATTTCTAACCTTTTTCATATCCATGACCTTTTGGTTGGTATTAGACTTCAAATTTATGGGTAATACACTTTTCCCCCAAACATGGTTAAATTGGTTTTTGGAGGGGGTGTTAGCCTTGGATTTTCGGACAAATTGATCCTGACTCGACGAGCCCCATTTAAATGAGTATTAGCCTTATATTTGTAACCTTATTCATATCCAAGACCTTTTCGTTGGTATTAGACTTCAAATTTATGGGTAATACACTTTTCCCCCAAACATGGTTGAACTTGGTTTTTGGAGGGGGTGTTAGCCTTGGATTTTCGGACAAATTGATCCTCACTCGACGAGCCCCATTTAAATGAGTATTAGCCTTATATTTCTAACCTTATTCATATCCAAGACCTTTTCGTTGGTATTAGACTTCAAATTTATGGGTAATACACTTTTCCCCCAAACATGGTTGAACTTGGTTTTTGGAGGGGGTGTTAGCCTTGGATTTTCGGACAAATTGATCCTGACTCGACGAGCCCCATTTAAATGAGTATTAGCCTTATATTTCTAACCTTTTTCATATCCAAGACCTTTTGGTTGGTATTAGACTTCAAATTTATGGGTAATACACTTTCCCCCAAACATGGTTGAACTTGGTTTTTGGAGGGGGTGTTAGCCTTGGATTTTCGGACAAATTGATCCTGACTCAAGGAGCCCCATTTAAATGAGTATTAGCCTTATATTTCTAACCTTTTTCATATCCATGACCTTTTGGTTGGTATTAGACTTCAAATTTATGGGTAATACACTTTTCCCCCAAACATGGTTAAATTGGTTTTTGGAGGGGGTGTTAGCCTTGGATTTTCGGACAAATTGATCCTGACTCGACGAGCCCCATTTAAATGAGTATTAGCCTTATATTTGTAACCTTATTCATATCCAAGACCTTTTGGTTGGTATTAGACTTCAAATTTATGGGTAATACACTTTCCCCCAAACATGGTTGAACTTGGTTTTTGGAGGGGGTGTTAGCCTTGGTTTTTCGGACAAATTGTTCCTGACTCGACGAGCCCCATTTAAATGAGTATTAGCCTTATATTTCTAACCTTTTTCATATCCAAGACCTTTTGGTTGGTATTAGACTTCAAATTTATGGGTAATACACTTTCCCCCAAACATGGTTGAACTTGGTTTTTGGAGGGGGTGTTAGCCTTGGATTTTCGGACAAATTGATCCTGACTCAAGGAGCCCCATTTAAATGAGTATTAGCCTTATATTTCTAACCTTTTTCATATCCATGACCTTTTGGTTGGTATTAGACTTCAAATTTATGGGTAATACACTTTTCCCCCAAACATGGTTAAATTGGTTTTTGGAGGGGGTGTTAGCCTTGGATTTTCGGACAAATTGATCCTGACTCGACGAGCCCCATTTAAATGAGTATTAGCCTTATATTTGTAACCTTATTCATATCCAAGACCTTTTCGTTGGTATTAGACTTCAAATTTATGGGTAATACACTTTTCCCCCAAACATGGTTGAACTTGGTTTTTGGAGGGGGTGTTAGCCTTGGATTTTCGGACAAATTGATCCTCACTCGACGAGCCCCATTTAAATGAGTATTAGCCTTATATTTCTAACCTTATTCATATCCAAGACCTTTTCGTTGGTATTAGACTTCAAATTTATGGGTAATACACTTTTCCCCCAAACATGGTTGAACTTGGTTTTTGGAGGGGGTGTTAGCCTTGGATTTTCGGACAAATTGATCCTGACTCGACGAGCCCCATTTAAATGAGTATTAGCCTTATATTTCTAACCTTATTCATATCCAAGACCTTTTGGTATGTATTAGACTTCAAATTTATGGGTAATACACTTTTCCCCCAAACATGGTTGAACTTGGTTTTTGGAGGGGGTGTTAGCCTTGGATTTTCGGACAAATTGATCCTCACTCGACGAGCCCCATTTAAATGAGTATTAGCCTTATATTTCTAATAATTTTCATATCCAAGACCTTTTTGTTGGTATTAGACTTCAAATTTATGGGTAATACACTTTTCCCCCAAACATGGTTGAACTTGGTTTTTGGAGGGGGTGTTAGCCTTGGATTTTCGGACAAATTGATCCTGACTCGACGAGCCCCATTTAAATGAGTATTAGCCTTATATTTCTAACCTTTTTCATATCCAAGACCTTTTGGTTGGTATTAGACTTCAAATTTATGGGTAATACACTTTCCCCCAAACATGGTTGAACTTGGTTTTTGGAGGGGGTGTTAGCCTTGGATTTTCGGACAAATTGATCCTGACTCAATGAGCCCCATTTAAATGAGTATTAGCCTTATATTTCTAACCTTTTTCATATCCATGACCTTTTGGTTGGTATTAGACTTCAAATTTATGGGTAATACACTTTTCCCCCAAACATGGTTGAACTTGGTTTTTGGAGGGGGTGTTAGCCTTCGATTTTCGGACAAATTGATCATGACTCGACGAGCCCCATTTAAATGAGTATTAGCCTTATATTTCTAACCTTTTTCATATCCAAGACCTTTTGGTTGGTATTAGACTTCAAATTTATGGGTAATACACTTTCCCCCAAACATGGTTGAACTTGGTTTTTGGAGGGGGTGTTAGCCTTGGATTTTCGGACAAATTCATCCTGACTCAATGAGCCCCATTTAAATGAGTATTAGCCTTATATTTCTAACCTTTTTCATATCCATGACCTTTTGGTTGGTATTAGACTTCAAATTTATGGGTAATACACTTTTCCCCCAAACATGGTTGAACTTGGTTTTTGGAGGGGGTGTTAGCCTTGGATTTTCGGACAAATTGATCATGACTCGACGAGCCCCATTTAAATGAGTATTAGCCTTATATTTCTAACCTTATTCATATCCAAGACCTTTTCTTTGGTATTAGACTTCAAATTTATGGGTAATACACTTTTCCATCAAACATGGTTGAACTTGGTTTTTGGAGGGGGTGTTAGCCTTGGATTTTCGGACAAATTGATCCTGATTTGACGAGCCCATTTAAATGAGTATTACCCTTATATTTCTAACCTTATTCATATCCAAGACCTTTTCTTTGGTATTAGACTTCAAATTTATGGGTAATACACTTTTCCATCAAACATGGTTGAACTTGGTTTTTGGAGGGGGTGTTAGCCTTCGATTTTCGGACAAATTGATCCTGACTCGACGAGCCCCATTTAAATGAGTATTAGCCTTATATTTCTAACCTTATTCATATCCAAGACCTTTTCTTTGGTATTAGACTTCAAATTTATGGGTAATACACTTTTCCCCCAAACATGGTTGAACTTGGTTTTTGGAGGGGGTGTTAGCCTTCGATTTTTGGACAAATTGATCCTGACTCGACGAGCCCCATTTAAATGAGTATTAGCCTTATATTTGTAAACTTATTCATATCCAAGACCTTTTTGTTGGTATTAGACTTCAAATTTATGGGTAATACACTTTTCCACCAAACATGGTTGAACTTGGTTTTTGGAGGGGGTGTTAGCCTTGGATTTTCGGACAAATTGATCCTGACTCGACGAGCCCCATTTAAATGAGTATTAGCCTTATATTTCTAACCTTTTTCATATCCAAGACCTTTTGGTTGGTATTAGACTTCAAATTTATGGGTAATACACTTTCCCCCAAACATGGTTGAACTTGGTTTTTGGAGGGGGTGTTAGCCTTGGTTTTTCGGACAAATTGATCCTGACTCGACGAGCCCCATTTAAATGAGTATTAGCCTTATATTTCTAACCTTTTTCATATCCAAGACCTTTTGGTTGGTATTAGACTTCAAATTTATGGGTAATACACTTTCCCCCAAACATGGTTGAACTTGGTTTTTGGAGGGGGTGTTAGCCTTGGATTTTCGGACAAATTGATCCTGACTCAAGGAGCCCCATTTAAATGAGTATTAGCCTTATATTTCTAACCTTTTTCATATCCATGACCTTTTGGTTGGTATTAGACTTCAAATTTATGGGTAATACACTTTTCCCCCAAACATGGTTAAATTGGTTTTTGGAGGGGGTGTTAGCCTTGGATTTTCGGACAAATTGATCCTGACTCGACGAGCCCCATTTAAATGAGTATTAGCCTTATATTTGTAACCTTATTCATATCCAAGACCTTTTCGTTGGTATTAGACTTCAAATTTATGGGTAATACACTTTTCCCCCAAACATGGTTGAACTTGGTTTTTGGAGGGGGTGTTAGCCTTGGATTTTCGGACAAATTGATCCTCACTCGACGAGCCCCATTTAAATGAGTATTAGCCTTATATTTCTAACCTTATTCATATCCAAGACCTTTTCGTTGGTATTAGACTTCAAATTTATGGGTAATACACTTTTCCCCCAAACATGGTTGAACTTGGTTTTTGGAGGGGGTGTTAGCCTTGGATTTTCGGACAAATTGATCCTGACTCGACGAGCCCCATTTAAATGAGTATTAGCCTTATATTTCTAACCTTATTCATATCCAAGACCTTTTGGTTGGTATTAGACTTCAAATTTATGGGTAATACACTTTTCCCCCAAACATGGTTGAACTTGGTTTTTGGAGGGGGTGTTAGCCTTGGATTTTCGGACAAATTGATCCTCACTCGACGAGCCCCATTTAAATGAGTATTAGCCTTATATTTCTAATAATTTTCATATCCAAGACCTTTTTGTTGGTATTAGACTTCAAATTTATGGGTAATACACTTTTCCCCCAAACATGGTTGAACTTGGTTTTTGGAGGGGGTGTTAGCCTTGGATTTTCGGACAAATTGATCCTGACTCGACGAGCCCCATTTAAATGAGTATTAGCCTTATATTTCTAACCTTTTTCATATCCAAGACCTTTTGGTTGGTATTAGACTTCAAATTTATGGGTAATACACTTTCCCCCAAACATGGTTGAACTTGGTTTTTGGAGGGGGTGTTAGCCTTGGATTTTCGGACAAATTGATCCTGACTCAATGAGCCCCATTTAAATGAGTATTAGCCTTATATTTCTAACCTTTTTCATATCCATGACCTTTTGGTTGGTATTAGACTTCAAATTTATGGGTAATACACTTTTCCCCCAAACATGGTTGAACTTGGTTTTTGGAGGGGGTGTTAGCCTTCGATTTTCGGACAAATTGATCCTGACTCGACGAGCCCCATTTAAATGAGTATTAGCCTTATATTTCTAACCTTTTTCATATCCAAGACCTTTTGGTTGGTATTAGACTTCAAATTTATGGGTAATACACTTTCCCCCAAACATGGTTGAACTTGGTTTTTGGAGGGGGTGTTAGCCTTGGATTTTCGGACAAATTCATCCTGACTCAATGAGCCCCATTTAAATGAGTATTAGCCTTATATTTCTAACCTTTTTCATATCCATGACCTTTTGGTTGGTATTAGACTTCAAATTTATGGGTAATACACCTTTCCCCCAAACATGGTTGAACTTGGTTTTTGGAGGGGGTGTTAGCCTTGGATTTTCGGACAAATTGATCATGACTCGACGAGCCCCATTTAAATGAGTATTAGCCTTATATTTCTAACCTTATTCATATCCAAGACCTTTTCTTTGGTATTAGACTTCAAATTTATGGGTAATACACTTTTCCATCAAACATGGTTGAACTTGGTTTTTGGAGGGGGTGTTAGCCTTGGATTTTCGGACAAATTGATCCTGATTTGACGAGCCCATTTAAATGAGTATTACCCTTATATTTCTAACCTTATTCATATCCAAGACCTTTTCTTTGGTATTAGACTTCAAATTTATGGGTAATACACTTTTCCATCAAACATGGTTGAACTTGGTTTTTGGAGGGGGTGTTAGCCTTCGATTTTCGGACAAATTGATCCTGACTCGACGAGCCCCATTTAAATGAGTATTAGCCTTATATTTCTAACCTTATTCATATCCAAGACCTTTTCTTTGGTATTAGACTTCAAATTTATGGGTAATACACTTTTCCCCCAAACATGGTTGAACTTGGTTTTTGGAGGGGGTGTTAGCCTTGGATTTTTGGACAAATTGATCCTGACTCGACGAGCCCCATTTAAATGAGTATTAGCCTTATATTTGTAAACTTATTCATATCCAAGACCTTTTTGTTGGTATTAGACTTCAAATTTATGGGTAATACACTTTTCCACCAAACATGGTTGAACTTGGTTTTTGGAGGGGGTGTTAGCCTTGGATTTTCGGACAAATTGATCCTGACTCGTCGAGCCCCATTTAAATGAGTATTAGCCTTATATTTGTAACCTTATTCATATCCAAGACCTTTTCGTTGGTATTAGACTTCAAATTTATGGGTAATACACTTTTCCCCCAAACATGGTTGAACTTGGTTTTTGGAGGGGGTGTTAGCCTTGGATTTTCGGACAAATTGATCCTGACTCAACGAGCCCCATTTAAATGAGTATTAGCCTTATATTTCTAATCATTTTCATATCCAAGACCTTTTCGTTGGTATTAGACTTCAAATTTATGGGTAATACACTTTTCCCCCAAACATGGTTGAACTTGGTTTTTGGAGGGGGTGTTAGCCTTGGATTTTAGGACAAATTGATCCTGACTCGACGAGCCCCATTTAAATGAGTATTAGCCTTATATTTGTAAACTTATTCATATCCAAGACCTTTTCGTTGGTATTAGACTTCAAATTTATGGGTAATACAGTTTCCCCCAAACATGGTTGAACTTGGTTTTTGGAGGGGGTGTTAGCCTTGGATTTTCGGACAAATTGATCCTGACTCGACGAGCCCCATTTCAATGAGTATTAGCCTTATATATCTAACCTTATTCATATCCAAGACCTTTTGGTTGGTATTAGACTTCAAATTTATGGGTAATACAGTTTCCCCCAAACATGGTTGAACTTGGTTTTTGGAGGGGGTGTTAGCCTTGGATTTTCGGACAAATTGATCCTGACTCGACGAGCCCCATTTAAATGAGTATTAGCCTTATATTTCTAACCTTATTCATATCCATGACCTTTTGGTTGGTATTAGACTTCAAATTTATGGGTAATACACTTTTCCCCCAAACATGGTTAAATTGGTTTTTGGAGGGGGTGTTAGCCTTGGATTTTCGGACAAATTGATCCTGACTCGACGAGCCCCATTTAAATGAGTATTAGCCTTATATTTGTAACCTTATTCATATCCAAGACCTTTTCGTTGGTATTAGACTTCAAATTTATGGGTAATACACTTTTCCCCCAAACATGGTTGAACTTGGTTTTTGGAGGGGGTGTTAGCCTTGGATTTTCGGACAAATTGATCCTCACTCGACGAGCCCCATTTAAATGAGTATTAGCCTTATATTTCTAACCTTATTCATATCCAAGACCTTTTCGTTGGTATTAGACTTCAAATTTATGGGTAATACACTTTTCCCCCAAACATGGTTGAACTTGGTTTTTGGAGGGGGTGTTAGCCTTATTTTCGGACAAATTGATCCTGACTCGACGAGCCCCATTTAAATGAGTATTAGCCTTATATTTCTAACCTTATTCATATCCAAGACCTTTTGGTTGGTATTAGACTTCAAATTTATGGGTAATACACTTTTCCCCCAAACATGGTTGAACTTGGTTTTTGGAGGGGGTGTTAGCCTTGGATTTTCGGACAAATTGATCCTCACTCGACGAGCCCCATTTAAATGAGTATTAGCCTTATATTTCTAATAATTTTCATATCCAAGACCTTTTCGTTGGTATTAGACTTCAAATTTATGGGTAATACACTTTTCCCCCAAACATGGTTGAACTTGGTTTTTGGAGGGGGTGTTAGCCTTGGATTTTCGGACAAATTGATCTTGACTCGACGAGCCCCATTTAAATGAGTATTAGCCTTATATTTGTAAACTTATTCATATCCAAGACCTTTTTGTTGGTATTAGACTTCAAATTTATGGGTAATACACTTTTCCACCAAACATGGTTGAACTTGGTTTTTGGAGGGGGTGTTAGCCTTGGATTTTCGGACAAATTGATCCTGACTCGTCGAGCCCCATTTAAATGAGTATTAGCCTTATATTTGTAACCTTATTCATATCCAAGACCTTTTGGTTGGTATTAGACTTCAAATTTATGGGTAATACACTTTTCCCCCAAACATGGTTGAACTTGGTTTTTGGAGGGGGTGTTAGCCTTGGATTTTCGGACAAATTGATCCTCACTCGACGAGCCCCATTTAAATGAGTATTAGCCTTATATTTCTAATAATTTTCATATCCAAGACCTTTTCGTTGGTATTAGACTTCAAATTTATGGGTAATACACTTTTCCCCCAAACATGGTTGAACTTGGTTTTTGGAGGGGGTGTTAGCCTTGGATTTTCGGACAAATTGATCCTCACTCGACGAGCCCCATTTAAATGAGTATTAGCCTTATATTTCTAACCTTATTCATATCCAAGACCTTTTCGTTGGTATTAGACTTCAAATTTATGGGTAATACACTTTTCCCCCAAACATGGTTGAACTTGGTTTTTGGAGGGGGTGTTAGCCTTGGATTTTCGGACAAATTGATCCTGACTCGACGAGCCCCATTTAAATGAGTATTAGCCTTATATTTCTAACCTTATTCATATCCAAGACCTTTTGGTTGGTATTAGACTTCAAATTTATGGGTAATACACTTTTCCCCCAAACATGGTTGAACTTGGTTTTTGGAGGGGGTGTTAGCCTTGGATTTTCGGACAAATTGATCCTCACTCGACGAGCCCCATTTAAATGAGTATTAGCCTTATATTTCTAATAATTTTCATATCCAAGACCTTTTCGTTGGTATTAGACTTCAAATTTATGGGTAATACACTTTTCCCCCAAACATGGTTGAACTTGGTTTTTGGAGGGGGTGTTAGCCTTGGATTTTCGGACAAATTGATCCTGACTCAATGAGCCCCATTTAAATGAGTATTAGCCTTATATTTCTAACCTTTTTCATATCCATGACCTTTTGGTTGGTATTAGACTTCAAATTTATGGGTAATACACTTTTCCCCCAAACATGGTTGAACTTGGTTTTCGGAGGGGGTGTTAGCCTTGGATTTTCGGACAAATTCATCCTGACTCAATGAGCCCCATTTAAATGAGTATTAGCCTTATATTTCTAACCTTTTTCATATCCATGACCTTTTGGTTGGTATTAGACTTCAAATTTATGGGTAATACACTTTTCCCCCAAACATGGTTGAACTTGGTTTTTGGAGGGGGTGTTAGCCTTGGATTTTCGGACAAATTGATCATGACTCGACGAGCCCCATTTAAATGAGTATTAGCCTTATATTTCTAACCTTATTCATATCCAAGACCTTTTCTTTGGTATTAGACTTCAAATTTATGGGTAATACACTTTTCCATCAAACATGGTTGAACTAGGTTTTTGGAGGGGGTGTTAGCCTTGGATTTTCGGACAAATTGATCCTGATTTGACGAGCCCATTTAAATGAGTATTACCCTTATATTTCTAACCTTATTCATATCCAAGACCTTTTCTTTGGTATTAGACTTCAAATTTATGGGTAATACACTTTTCCATCAAACATGGTTGAACTTGGTTTTTGGAGGGGGTGTTAGCCTTCGATTTTCAGACAAATTGATCCTGACTCGACGAGCCCCATTTAAATGAGTATTAGCCTTATATTTCTAACCTTATTCATATCCAAGACCTTTTCTTTGGTATTAGACTTCAAATTTATGGGTAGTACACTTTTCCCCCAAACATGGTTGAACTTGGTTTTTGGAGGGGGTGTTAGCCTTGGATTTTCGGACAAATTGATCTTGACTCGACGAGCCCCATTTAAATGAGTATTAGCCTTATATTTGTAACCTTATTCATATCCAAGACCTTTTCGTTGGTATTAGACTTCAAATTTATGGGTAATACACTTTTCCCCCAAACATGGTTGAACTTGGTTTTTGGAGGGGGTGTTAGCCTTGGATTTTTGGACAAATTGATCCTGACTCGACGAGCCCCATTTAAATGAGTATTAGCCTTATATTTGTAAACTTATTCATATCCAAGACCTTTTTGTTGGTATTAGACTTCAAATTTATGGGTAATACACTTTTCCACCAAACATGGTTGAACTTGGTTTTTGGAGGGGGTGTTAGCCTTGGATTTTCGGACAAATTGATCCTGACTCGTCGAGCCCCATTTAAATGAGTATTAGCCTTATATTTGTAAACTTATTCATATCCAAGACCTTTTCGTTGGTATTAGACTTCAAATTTATGGGTAATACACTTTTCCCCCAAACATGGTTGAACTTGGTTTTTGGAGGGGGTGTTAGCCTTGGATTTTCGGACAAATTGATCCTGACTCGACGAGCCCCATTTAAATGAGTATTAGCCTTATATTTCTAACCTTATTCATATCCAAGACCTTTTCGTTGGTATTAGACTTCAAATTTATGGGTAATACACTTTTCCCCCAAACATGGTTGAACTTGGTTTTTGGAGGGGGTGTTAGCCTTGGATTTTCGGACAAATTGATCCTGACTCGACGAGCCCCATTTAAATGAGTATTAGCCTTATATATCTAACCTTTTTCATATCCAAGACCTTTTGGTTGGTATTAGACTTCAAATTTATGGGTAATACAGTTTCCCCCAAACATGGTTGAACTTGGTTTTTGGAGGGGGTGTTAGCCTTGGATTTTCGGACAAATTGATCCTGACTCGACGAGCCCCATTTAAATGAGTATTACCCTTATATTTCTAACCTTATTCATATCCAAGACCTTTTCGTTGGTATTAGACTTCAAATTTATGGGTAATACACTTTTCCCCCAAACATGGTTGAACTTGGTTTTTGGAGGGGGTGTTAGCCTTGGATTTTTGGACAAATTGATCCTGACTCGACGAGCCCCATTTAAATGAGTATTAGCCTTATATTTGTAAACTTATTCATATCCAAGACCTTTTCGTTGGTATTAGACTTCAAATTTATGGGTAATACACTTTTCCCCCAAACATGGTTGAACTTGGTTTTTGGAGGGGGTGTTAGCCTTGGATTTTCGGACAAATTGATCCTGACTCGACGAGCCCCATTTAAATGAGTATCAGCCTTATATTTCTAACCTTATTCATATCCAAGACCTTTTCGTTGGTATTAGACTTCAAATTTATGGGTAATACACTTTTCCCCCAAACATGGTTGAACTTGGTTTTTGGAGGGGGTGTTAGCCTTGGATTTTCGGACAAATTGATCCTGACTCGACGAGCCCCATTTAAATGAGTATTAGCCTTATATATCTAACCTTTTTCATATCCAAGACCTTTTGTTTGGTATTAGACTTCAAATTTATGGGTAATACAGTTTCCCCCAAACATGGTTGAACTTGGTTTTTGGAGGGGGTGTTAGCCTTGGATTTTCGGACAAATTGATCCTGACTCGACGAGCCCCATTTAAATGAGTATTAGCCTTATATTTCTAACCTTATTCATATCCAAGACCTTTTCGTTGGTATTAGACTTCAAATTTATGGGTAATACACTTTTCCCCCAAACATGGTTGAACTTGGTTTTTGGAGGGCGTGTTAGCCTTGGATTTTTGGACAAATTGATCCTGACTCGACGAGCCCCATTTAAATGAGTATTAGCCTTATATTTGTAAACTTATTCATATCCAAGACCTTTTCGTTGGTATTAGACTTCAAATTTAAGGGTAATACAGTTTCCCCCAAACATGGTTGAACTTGGTTTTTGGAGGGGGTGTTAGCCTTGGATTTTCGGACAAATTGATCCTGACTCGACGAGCCCCATTTAAATGAGTATTAGCCTTATATTTCTAACCTTATTCATATCCAAGACCTTTTCGTTGGTATTAGACTTCAAATTTATGGGTAATACACTTTTCCCCCAAACATGGTTGAACTTGGTTTTTGGAGGGGGTGTTAGCCTTGGATTTTCGGACAAATTGATCCTGACTCGACGAGCCCCATTTAAATGAGTATTAGCCTTATATATCTAACCTTTTTCATATCCAAGACCTTTTGGTTGGTATTAGACTTCAAATTTATGGGTAATACAGTTTCCCCCAAACATGGTTGAACTTGGTTTTTGGAGGGGGTGTTAGCCTTGGATTTTCGGACAAATTGATCCTGACTCGACGAGCCCCATTTAAATGAGTATTACCCTTATATTTCTAACCTTATTCATATCCAAGACCTTTTCGTTGGTATTAGACTTCAAATTTATGGGTAATACACTTTTCCCCCAAACATGGTTGAACTTGGTTTTTGGAGGGGGTGTTAGCCTTGGATTTTTGGACAAATTGATCCTGACTCGACGAGCCCCATTTAAATGAGTATTAGCCTTATATTTGTAAACTTATTCATATCCAAGACCTTTTCGTTGGTATTAGACTTCAAATTTATGGGTAATACACTTTTCCCCCAAACATGGTTGAACTTGGTTTTTGGAGGGGGTGTTAGCCTTGGATTTTCGGACAAATTGATCCTGACTCGACGAGCCCCATTTAAATGAGTATCAGCCTTATATTTCTAACCTTATTCATATCCAAGACCTTTTCGTTGGTATTAGACTTCAAATTTATGGGTAATACACTTTTCCCCCAAACATGGTTGAACTTGGTTTTTGGAGGGGGTGTTAGCCTTGGATTTTCGGACAAATTGATCCTGACTCGACGAGCCCCATTTAAATGAGTATTAGCCTTATATATCTAACCTTTTTCATATCCAAGACCTTTTGTTTGGTATTAGACTTCAAATTTATGGGTAATACAGTTTCCCCCAAACATGGTTGAACTTGGTTTTTGGAGGGGGTGTTAGCCTTGGATTTTCGGACAAATTGATCCTGACTCGACGAGCCCCATTTAAATGAGTATTAGCCTTATATTTCTAACCTTATTCATATCCAAGACCTTTTCGTTGGTATTAGACTTCAAATTTATGGGTAATACACTTTTCCCCCAAACATGGTTGAACTTGGTTTTTGGAGGGGGTGTTAGCCTTGGATTTTTGGACAAATTGATCCTGACTCGACGAGCCCCATTTAAATGAGTATTAGCCTTATATTTGTAAACTTATTCATATCCAAGACCTTTTCGTTGGTATTAGACTTCAAATTTAAGGGTAATACAGTTTTCCCCCAAACATGGTTGAACTTGGTTTTTGGAGGGGGTGTTAGCATTGGATTTTCGGACAAATTGATCCTGACTCCACGAGCCCCATTTAAATGAGTATTAGCCTTATATTTCTAACCTTATTCATATCCAAGACCTTTTCGTTGGTATTAGACTTCAAATTTATGGGTAATACACTTTTCCCCCAAACATGATTGAACTTGGTTTTTGGAGGGGGTGTTAGCCTTGGATTTTTGGACAAATTGATCCTGACTCGACGAGCCCCATTTAAATGAGTATTAGCCTTATATTTCTAACCTTATTCATATCCAAGACCTTTTCGTTGGTATTAGACTTCAAATTTATGGGTAATACACTTTTCCCCCAAACATGGTTGAACTTGGTTTTTGGAGGGGGTGTTAGCCTTGGATTTTCGGACAAATTGATCCTGACTCGACGAGCCCCATTTAAATGAGTATTAGCCTTATATTTCTAACCTTTTTCATATCCAAGACCTTTTGGTTGGTATTAGACTTCAAATTTATGGGTAATACACTTTCCCCCAAACATGGTTGAACTTGGTTTTTGGAGGGGGTGTTAGCCTTGGATTTTCGGACAAATTGATCCTGACTCGACGAGCTCCATTTAAATGAGTATTAGCCTTATATTTCTAACCTTTTTCATATTCAAGACCTTTTTGTTGGTATTAGACTTCAAATTTATGGGTAATACACTTTTCCCCCAAACATGGTTGAACTTGGTTTTTGGAGGGGGTGTTAGCCTTGGATTTTCGGACAAATTGATCATGATTCGACGAGCCCCATTTAAATGAGTATTAGCCTTATATTTCTAACCTTATTCATATGCAAGACCTTTTCGTTGGTATTAGACTTCAAATTTATGGGTAATACACTTTTCCCCCAAACATGGTTGAACTTGGTTTTTGGAGGGGGTGTTAGCCTTGGATTTTCGGACAAATTGATCCTGACTCGACGAGCCCCATTTAAAAGCGTATTAGCCTTATATTTCTAATAATTTTCATATCCAAGACCTTTTCGTTGGTATTAGACTTCTAATTTATGGTAATACACTTTTCCCCCAAACATGGTTGAACTTGGTTTTTGGAGGGGGTGTTAGCCTTGGATTTTCGGACAAATTGATCCTGACTCGACGAGCCCCATTTAAATGAGTATTAACCTTATATTTCTAACCTTATTCATATCCAAGACCTTTTTGTTGGTATTAGACTTCAAATTTATGGGTAATACACTTTTCCCCCAAACATGGTTGAACTTGGTTTTTGGAGGGGGTGTTAGCCTTGGATTTTCGGACAAATTGATCCTGACTCGACGAGCCCCATTTAAATGAGTATTAGCCTTATATTTCTAACCTTATTCATATGCAAGACCTTTTCGTTGGTATTAGATTTCAAATTTATGGGTAATACACTTTTCCCCCAAACATGGTTGAACTTGGTTTTTGGAGGGGGTGTTAGCCTTGGATTTTCGGACAAATTGATCCTGACTCGACGAGCCCCATTTAAATGAGTATTAGCCTTATATTTCTAACCTTTTTCATATCCAAGACCTTTTCGTTGGTATTAGACTTCAAATTTATGGGTAATACACTTTCCCCCAAACATGGTTGAACTTGGTTTTTGGAGGGGGTGTTAGCCTTGGATTTTCGGACAAATTGATCCTGACTCGACAAGCCCCATTTAAATGAGTATTAGCCTTATATTTCTAACCTTATTCATATGCAAGACCTTTTCGTTGGTATTAGACTTCCAATTTATGGGTAATACACTTTTCCCCCAAACATGGTTGAACTTGGTTTTTGGAGGGGGTGTTAGCCTTGGATTTTCGGACAAATTGATCCTGACTCGACGAGCCCCATTTAAAAGCGTATTAGCCTTATATTTCTAATAATTTTCATATCCAAGACCTTTTCGTTGGTATTAGACTTCTAATTTATGGTAATACACTTTTCCCCCAAACATGGTTGAACTTGGTTTTTGGAGGGGGTGTTAGCCTTGGATTTTCGGACAAATTGATCCTGACTCGACGAGCCCCATTTAAATGAGTATTAACCTTATATTTCTAACCTTATTCATATCCAAGACCTTTTCGTTGGTATTAGACTTCAAATTTATGGGTAATACACTTTTCCCCCAAACATGGTTGAACTTGGTTTTTGGAGGGGGTGTTAGCCTTGGATTTTCGGACAAATTGATCCTGACTCGACGAGCCCCATTTAAATGAGTATTAGCCTTATATTTCTAACCTTATTCATATGCAAGACCTTTTCGTTGGTATTAGATTTCAAATTTATGGGTAATACACTTTTCCCCCAAACATGGTTGAACTTGGTTTTTGGAGGGGGTGTTAGCCTTGGATTTTCGGACAAATTGATCCTGACTCGACGAGCCCCATTTAAATGAGTATTAGCCTTATATTTCTAACCTTATTCATATCCAAGACCTTTTCGTTGGTATTAGACTTCAAATTTATGGGTAATACACTTTTCCCCCAAACATGGTTGAACTTGGTTTTTAGAGGGGGTGTTAGCCTTGGATTTTCGGACAAATTGATCCTGACTCGACGAGCCCCATTTAAATGAGTATTAGCCTTATATTTGTAACCTTATTCATATCCAAGACCTTTTCGTTGGTATTAGACTTCAAATTTATGGGTAATACACTTTTCCCCCAAACATGGTTGAACTTGGTTTTTGGAGGGCGTGTTAGCCTTGGATTTTTGGACAAATTGATCCTGACTCGACGAGCCCCATTTAAATGAGTATTAGCCTTATATTTGTAAACTTATTCATATCCAAGACCTTTTCGTTGGTATTAGACTTCAAATTTATGGGTAATACACTTTTCCCCCAAACATGGTTGAACTTGGTTTTTGGAGGGGGTGTTAGCCTTGGATTTTCGGACAAATTGATCCTGACTCGACGAGCCCCATTTAAATGAGTATTAGCCTTATATATCTAACCTTTTTCATATCCAAGACCTTTTGGTTGGTATTAGACTTCAAATTTATGGGTAATACAGTTTCCCCCAAACATGGTTGAACTTGGTTTTTGGAGGGGGTGTTAGCCTTGGATTTTCGGACAAATTGATCCTGACTCGACGAGCCCCATTTAAATGAGTATTAGCCTTATATTTCTAACCTTATTCATATCCAAGACCTTTTCGTTGGTATTAGACTTCAAATTTATGGGTAATACACTTTTCCCCCAAACATGGTTGAACTTGGTTTTTGGAGGGCGTGTTAGCCTTGGATTTTTGGACAAATTGATCCTGACTCGACGAGCCCCATTTAAATGAGTATTAGCCTTATATTTGTAAACTTATTCATATCCAAGACCTTTTCGTTGGTATTAGACTTCAAATTTATGGGTAATACACTTTTCCCCCAAACATGGTTGAACTTGGTTTTTAGAGGGGGTGTTAGCCTTGGATTTCCGGACAAATTGATACTGACTCGACGAGCCCCATTTAAATGAGTATTAGCCTTTTATTTGTAACCTTATTCATATCCAAGACCTTTTCGTTGGTATTAGACTTCAAATTTATGGGTAATACACTTTTCCCCCAAACATGATTGAACTTGGTTTTTGGAGGGGGTGTTAGCCTTGGATTTTCGGTCAAATTGATCCTGACTCGACGAGCCCCATTTAAATGAGTATTAGCCTTATATTTCTAACCTTATTCATATCCAAGACCTTTTCGTTGGTATTAGACTTCAAATTTATGGGTAATACACTTTTCCCCCAAACATGGTTGAACTTGGTTTTTGGAGGGGGTGTTAGCCTTGGATTTTCGGACAAATTGATCCTGACTCGATGAGCCCCATTTAAATGAGTATTAGCCTTATATTTGTAAACTTATTCATATCCAAGACCTTTTCGTTGGTATTAGACTTCAAATTTATGGGTAATACACTTTTCCCCCAAACATGGTTGAACTTGGTTTTTGGAGGGGGTGTTAGCCTTGGATTTTCGGACAAATTGATCATGACTCGACGAGCCCCATTTAAATGAGTATTAGCCTTATATTTGTAACCTTATTCATATCCAAGACCTTTTCGTTGGTATTAGACTTCAAATTTATGGGTAATACACTTTTCCCCCAAACATGGTTGAACTTGGTTTTTAGAGGGGGTGTTAGCCTTGGATTTCCGGACAAATTGATACTGACTCGACGAGCCCCATTTAAATGAGTATTAGCCTTTTATTTGTAACCTTATTCATATCCAAGACCTTTTCGTTGGTATTAGACTTCAAATTTATGGGTAATACACTTTTCCCCCAAACATGATTGAACTTGGTTTTTGGAGGGGGTGTTAGCCTTGGATTTTCGGTCAAATTGATCCTGACTCGACGAGCCCCATTTAAATGAGTATTAGCCTTATATTTCTAACCTTATTCATATCCAAGACCTTTTCGTTGGTATTAGACTTCAAATTTATGGGTAATACACTTTTCCCCCAAACATGGTTGAACTTGGTTTTTGGAGGGGGTGTTAGCCTTGGATTTTCGGACAAATTGATCCTGACTCGATGAGCCCCATTTAAATGAGTATTAGCCTTATATTTGTAAACTTATTCATATCCAAGACCTTTTCGTTGGTATTAGACTTCAAATTTATGGGTAATACACTTTTCCCCCAAACATGGTTGAACTTGGTTTTTGGAGGGGGTGTTAGCCTTGGATTTTCGGACAAATTGATCATGACTCGACGAGCCCCATTTAAATGAGTATTAGCCTTATATTTGTAACCTTATTCATATCCAAGACCTTTTCGTTGGTATTAGACTTCAAATTTATGGGTAATACACTTTTCCCCCAAACATGGTTGAACTTGGATTTTGGAGGGGGTGTTAGCCTTGGATTTTCGGACAAATTGATCCTGACTCGACGAGCCCCATTTAAATGAGTATTAGCCTTATATTTCTAACCTTATTCATATGCAAGACCTTTTCGTTGGTATTAGATTTCAAATTTATGGGTAATACACTTTTCCCCCAAACATGGTTGAACTTGGTTTTTGGAGGGGGTGTTAGCCTTGGATTTTCGGACAAATTGATCCTGACTCGACGAGCCCCATTTAAATGAGTATTAGCCTTATATTTGTAACCTTATTCATATCCAAGACCTTTTCGTTGGTATTAGACTTCAAATTTATGGGTAATACACTTTTCCCCCAAACATGGTTGAACTTGGTTTTTGGAGGGGGTGTTAGCCTTGGATTTTGGGACAAATTGATCATGACTCGACGAGCCCCATTTAAATGAGTATTAGCCTTATATTTCTAACCTTATTCATATCCAAGACCTTTTCGTTGGTATTAGACTTCAAATTTATGGGTAATACACTTTTCCCCCAAACATGGTTGAACTTGGTTTTTGGAGGGAGTGTTTAGCCTTGGATTTCCGGACAAATTGATCCAGACTCGACGAGCCCCATTTAAAAGAGTATTAGCCTTATATTTCTAACCTTTTTCATATCCACGACCTTTTGGTTGGTATTAGACTTCAAATTTATGGGTAATACACTTTTCCCCCAAACATGGTTGAACTTGGTTTTTGGAGGGGGTGTTAGCCTTGGATTTTGGGACAAATTGATCATGACTCGACGAGCCCCATTTAAATGAGTATTAGCCTTATATTTCTAACCTTATTCATATCCAAGACCTTTTCGTTGGTATTAGACTTCAAATTTATGGGTAATACACTTTTCCCCCAAACATGGTTGAACTTGGTTTTTGGAGGGGGTGTTAGCCTTGGATTTTTGGACAAATTGATCCTGACTCGACGAGCCCCATTTAAATGAGTATTAGCCTTATATTTCTAATAATTTTCATATCCAAGACCTTTTCGTTGGTATTAGACTTCAAATTTATGGGTAATACACTTTTCGCCCAAACATGGTTGAACTTGGTTTTTGGAGGGGGTGTTAGCCTTGGATTTTCGGACAAATTGATCCTGACTCGACGAGCCCCATTTAAATGAGTATTAGCCTTATATTTGTAACCTTATTCATCTCCAAGACCTTTTCGTTGGTATTAGACTTCAAATTTATGGGTAATACACTTTTCCCCCAAACATGGTTGAACTTGGTTTTTGGAGGGGGTGTTAGCCTTGGATTTTCGGACAAATTGATCCTGACTCGACGAGCCCCATTTAAATGAGTATTAGCCTTATATTTCTAACCTTATTCATATCCAAGACCTTTTCGTTGGTATTAGACTTCAAATTTATGGGTAATACACTTTTCCCCCAAACATGGTTGAACTTGGTTTTTGGAGGGGGTGTTAGCCTTGGATTTTCGAACAAATTGATCCTGACTCGACGAGCCCCATTTAAATGAGTATTATCATTATATTTCTAACCTTATTCATATCCAAGACCTTTTCGTTGGTATTAGACTTCAAATTTATGGGTAATACACTTTTCCCCCAAACATGGTTGAACTTGGTTTTTGGAGGGGGTGTTAGCCTTGGATTTTCGGACAAATTGATCCTGACTCGACAAGACCCATTTAAATGAGTATTAGCCTTATATTTGTAACCTTATTCATATCCAAGACCTTTTCGTTGGTATTAGACTTCAAATTTATGGGTAATACACTTTTCCCCCAAACATGGTTGAACTTGGTTTTTGGAGGGGGTGTTAGCCTTGGATTTTCGGACAAATTGATCCTGACTCGACGAGCCCCATTTAAATGAGTATTAGCCTTATATTTCTAACCTTATTCATATCCAAGACCTTTTCGTTGGTATTAGACTTCAAATTTATGGGTAATACACTTTTCCCCCAAACATGGTTGAACTTGGTTTTTGGAGGGGGTGTTAGCCTTGGATTTTCGGACAAATTGATCCTGACTCGACGAGCCCCATTTAAATGAGTATTAGCCTTATATTTCTAACCTTATTCATATCCAAGAGCTTTTCGTTGGTATTAGACTTCAAATTTATGGGTAATACACTTTTCCCCCAAACATGGTTGAACTTGGTTTTCGGAGGGGGTGTTAGCCTTGGATTTTCGGACAAATTGATCCTGACTCGACGAGCCCCATTTAAATGAGTATTAGCCTTATATTTCTAATAATTTTCATATCCAAGACCTTTTCATTGGTATTAGACTTCAAATTTATGGGTAATACACTTTTCGCCCAAACATGGTTGAACTTGGTTTTTGGAGGGGGTGTTAGCCTTGGATTTTCGGACAAATTGATCCTGACTCGACGAGCCCCATTTAAATGAGTATTAGCCTTATATTTCTAACCTTTTTCATATCCAAGACCTTTTGGTTGGTATTAGACTTCAAATTTATGGGTAATACACTTTTCCCCCAAACATGGTTGAACTTGGTTTTTGGAGGGGGTGTTAGCCTTGGATTTTCGGACAAATTGATCATGACTCGACGAGCCCCATTTAAATGAGTATTAGCCTTATATTTGTAACCTTATTCATATCCAAGACCTTTTCGTTGGTATTAGACTTCAAATTTATGGGTAATACACTTTTCCCCCAAACATGGTTGAACTTGGTTTTTGGAGGGGGTGTTAGCCTTGGATTTTCGGACAAATTGATCCTGACTCGACGAGCCCCATTTAAATGAGTATTAGCCTTATATTTCTAATAATTTTCATATCCAAGACCTTTTCGTTGGTATTAGACTTCAAATTTATGGGTAATACACTTTTCGCCCAAACATGGTTGAACTTGGTTTTTGGAGGGGGTGTTAGCCTTGGATTTTCGGACAAATTGATCCTGACTCAACGAGCCCCATTTAAATGAGTATTAGCCTTATATTTGTAACCTTATTCATATCCAAGACCTTTTCGTTGGTATTAGACTTCAAATTTATGGGTAATACACTTTTCCCCCAAACATGGTTGAACTTGGTTTTTGGAGGGGGTGTTAGCCTTGGATTTTCGGACAAATTGATCCTGACTCGACGAGCCCCATTTAAATGAGTATTAGCCTTATATTTCTAACCATATTCATATCCAAGACCTTTTCGTTGGTATTAGACTTCAAATTTATGGGTAATACACTTTTCCCCCAAACATGGTTGAACTTGGTTTTTGGAGGGGGTGTTAGCCTTGGATTTTCGGACAAATTGATCATGACTCGACGAGCCCCATTTAAATGAGTATTAGCCTTATATTTGTAACCTTATTCATATCCAAGACCTTTTCGTTGGTATTAGACTTCAAATTTATGGGTAATACACTTTTCCCCCAAACATGGTTGAACTTGGTTTTTGGAGGGGGTGTTAGCCTTGGATTTTCGGACAAATTGATCCTGACTCGACGAGCCCCATTTAAATGAGTATTAGCCTTATATTTCTAATAATTTTCATATCCAAGACCTTTTCGTTGGTATTAGACTTCAAATTTATGGGTAATACACTTTTCGCCCAAACATGGTTGAACTTGGTTTTTGGAGGGGGTGTTAGCCTTGGATTTTCGGACAAATTGATCCTGACTCAACGAGCCCCATTTAAATGAGTATTAGCCTTATATTTGTAACCTTATTCATATCCAAGACCTTTTCGTTGGTATTAGACTTCAAATTTATGGGTAATACACTTTTCCCCCAAACATGGTTGAACTTGGTTTTTGGAGGGGGTGTTAGCCTTGGATTTTCGGACAAATTGATCCTGACTCGACGAGCCCCATTTAAATGAGTATTAGCCTTATATTTCTAATAATTTTCATATCCAAGACCTTTTCGTTGGTATTAGACTTCAAATTTATGGGTAATACACTTTTCGCCCAAACATGGTTGAACTTGGTTTTTGGAGGGGGTGTTAGCCTTGGATTTTCGGACAAATTGATCCTGACTCAACGAGCCCCATTTAAATGAGTATTAGCCTTATATTTGTAACCTTATTCATATCCAAGACCTTTTCGTTGGTATTAGACTTCAAATTTATGGGTAATACACTTTTCCCCCAAACATGGTTGAACTTGGTTTTTGGAGGGGGTGTTAGCCTTGGATTTTCGGACAAATTGATCCTGACTCGACGAGCCCCATTTAAATGAGTATTAGCCTTATATTTCTAATAATTTTCATATCCAAGACCTTTTCGTTGGTATTAGACTTCAAATTTATGGGTAATACACTTTTCCCCCAAACATGGTTGAACTTGGTTTTTGGAGGGGGTGTTAGCCTTGGATTTTCGGACAAATTGATCCTGACTCAACGAGCCCCATTTAAATGAGTATTAGCCTTATATTTGTAACCTTATTCATATCCAAGACCTTTTCGTTGGTATTAGACTTCAAATTTATGGGTAATACACTTTTCCCCCAAACATGGTTGAACTTGGTTTTTGGAGGGGGTGTTAGCCTTGGATTTTCGGACAAATTGATCCTGACTCGACGAGCCCCATTTAAATGAGTATTAGCCTTATATTTCTAACCTTATTCATATCCAAGACCTTTTCGTTGGTATTAGACTTCAAATTTATGGGTAATACACTTTTCCCCCAAACATGGTTGAACTTTGTTTTTGGAGGGGGTCTTAGCCTTGGATTTTCGGACAAATTGATCCTGACTCGACGAGCCCCATTTAAATGAGTATTAGCCTTATATTTCTAACCTTATTCATATCCAAGACCTTTTCGTTGGTATTAGACTTCAAATTTATGGGTAATACACTTTTCCCCCAAACATGGTTGAATTTGGTTTTTGGAGGGGGTGTTAGCCTTGGATTTTCGGACAAATTGATCCTGACTCGTCGAGCCCCATTTAAATGAGTATTAGCCTTATATTTCTAATAATTTTCATATCCAAGACCTTTTCGTTGGTATTAGACTTCAAATTTATGGGTAATACACTTTTCCCCCAAACATGGTTGAACTTGGTTTTTGGAGGGGGTGTTAGGCTTAGATTTTCGGACAAATTGATCATGACTCGACGAGCCCCATTTAAATGAGTATTAGCCTTATATTTATAACCTTATTCATATCCAAGACCTTTTCGTTGGTATTAGACTTCAAATTTATGGGTAATACACTTTTCCCCCAAACATGGTTGAACTTGGTTTTTGGAGGGGGTGTTAGGCTTGGATTTTCGGACAAATTGATCATGACTCGACGAGCCCCATTTAAATGAGTATTAGCCTTATATTTATAACCTTATTCATATCCAAGACCTTTTCGTTGGTATTAGACTTCAAATTTATGGGTAATACACTTTTCCCCCAAACATGCTTGAACTTGGTTTTTGGAGGGGGTGTTAGCCTTGGATTTTCGGACAAATTGATCATGACTCGACGAGCCCCATTTAAATGAGTATTAGCCTTATATTTGTAACCTTATTCATATCCAAGACCTTTTCGTTGGTATTAGACTTCAAATTTATGGGTAATACACTTTTCCCCCAAACATGGTTGAACTTGGTTTTTGGAGGGGGTGTTAGCCTTGGATTTTCGGACAAATTGATCCTGACTCGACGAGCCCCATTTAAATGAGTATTAGCCTTATATTTCTAATAATTTTCATATCCAAGACCTTTTCGTTGGTATTAGACTTCAAATTTATGGGTAATACACTTTTCGCCCAAACATGGTTGAACTTGGTTTTTGGAGGGGGTGTTAGCCTTGGATTTTCGGACAAATTGATCCTGACTCAACGAGCCCCATTTAAATGAGTATTAGCCTTATATTTGTAAACTTATTCATATCCAAGACCTTTTCGTTGGTATTAGACTTCAAATTTATGGGTAATACACTTTTCCCCCAAACATGGTTGAACTTGGTTTTTGGAGGGGGTGTTAGCCTTGGATTTTCGGACAAATTGATCCTGACTCGACGAGCCCCATTTAAATGAGTATTAGCCTTATATTTCTAATAATTTTCATATCCAAGACCTTTTCGATGGTATTAGACTTCAAATTTATGGGTAATACACTTTTCGCCCAAACATGGTTGAACTTGGTTTTTGGAGGGGGTGTTAGCCTTGGATTTTCGGACAAATTGATCCTGACTCAACGAGCCCCATTTAAATGAGTATTAGCCTTATATTTGTAACCTTATTCATATCCAAGACCTTTTCGTTGGTATTAGACTTCAAATTTATGGGTAATACACTTTTCCCCCAAACATGGTTGAACTTGGTTTTTGGAGGGGGTGTTAGCCTTGGATTTTCGGACAAATTGATCCTGACTCGACGAGCCCCATTTAAATGAGTATTAGCCTTATATTTCTAACCATATTCATATCCAAGACCTTTTCGTTGGTATTAGACTTCAAATTTATGGGTAATACACTTTTCCCCCAAACATGGTTGAACTTGGTTTTTGGAGGGGGTGTTAGCCTTGGATTTTCGGACAAATTGATCATGACTCGACGAGCCCCATTTAAATGAGTATTAGCCTTATATTTGTAACCTTATTCATATCCAAGACCTTTTCGTTGGTATTAGACTTCAAATTTATGGGTAATACACTTTTCCCCCAAACATGGTTGAACTTGGTTTTTGGAGGGGGTGTTAGCCTTGGATTTTCGGACAAATTGATCCTGACTCGACGAGCCCCATTTAAATGAGTATTAGCCTTATATTTCTAATAATTTTCATATCCAAGACCTTTTCGTTGGTATTAGACTTCAAATTTATGGGTAATACACTTTTCGCCCAAACATGGTTGAACTTGGTTTTTGGAGGGGGTGTTAGCCTTGGATTTTCGGACAAATTGATCCTGACTCAACGAGCCCCATTTAAATGAGTATTAGCCTTATATTTGTAACCTTATTCATATCCAAGACCTTTTCGTTGGTATTAGACTTCAAATTTATGGGTAATACACTTTTCCCCCAAACATGGTTGAACTTGGTTTTTGGAGGGGGTGTTAGCCTTGGATTTTCGGACAAATTGATCCTGACTCGACGAGCCCCATTTAAATGAGTATTAGCATTATATTTCTAATAATTTTCATATCCAAGACCTTTTCGTTGGTATTAGACTTCAAATTTATGGGTAATACACTTTTCGCCCAAACATGGTTGAACTTGGTTTTTGGAGGGGGTGTTAGCCTTGGATTTTCGGACAAATTGATCCTGACTCAACGAGCCCCATTTAAATGAGTATTAGCCTTATATTTGTAACCTTATTCATATCCAAGACCTTTTCGTTGGTATTAGACTTCAAATTTATGGGTAATACACTTTTCCCCCAAACATGGTTGAACTTGGTTTTTGGAGGGGGTGTTAGCCTTGGATTTTCGGACAAATTGATCCTGACTCGACGAGCCCCATTTAAATGAGTATTAGCCTTATATTTCTAATAATTTTCATATCCAAGACCTTTTCGATGGTATTAGACTTCAAATTTATGGGTAATACACTTTTCGCCCAAACATGGTTGAACTTGGTTTTTGGAGGGGGTGTTAGCCTTGGATTTTCGGACAAATTGATCCTGACTCAACGAGCCCCATTTAAATGAGTATTAGCCTTATATTTGTAACCTTATTCATATCCAAGACCTTTTCGTTGGTATTAGACTTCAAATTTATGGGTAATACACTTTTCCCCCAAACATGGTTGAACTTGGTTTTTGGAGGGGGTGTTAGCCTTGGATTTTCGGACAAATTGATCCTGACTCGACGAGCCCCATTTAAATGAGTATTAGCCTTATATTTCTAACCATATTCATATCCAAGACCTTTTCGTTGGTATTAGACTTCAAATTTATGGGTAATACACTTTTCCCCCAAACATGGTTGAACTTGGTTTTTGGAGGGGGTGTTAGCCTTGGATTTTCGGACAAATTGATCATGACTCGACGAGCCCCATTTAAATGAGTATTAGCCTTATATTTGTAACCTTATTCATATCCAAGACCTTTTCGTTGGTATTAGACTTCAAATTTATGGGTAATACACTTTTCCCCCAAACATGGTTGAACTTGGTTTTTGGAGGGGGTGTTAGCCTTGGATTTTCGGACAAATTGATCCTGACTCGACGAGCCCCATTTAAATGAGTATTAGCCTTATATTTCTAATAATTTTCATATCCAAGACCTTTTCGTTGGTATTAGACTTCAAATTTATGGGTAATACACTTTTCGCCCAAACATGGTTGAACTTGGTTTTTGGAGGGGGTGTTAGCCTTGGATTTTCGGACAAATTGATCATGACTCGACGAGCCCCATTTAAATGAGTATTAGCCTTATATTTGTAACCTTATTCATATCCAAGACCTTTTCGTTGGTATTAGACTTCAAATTTATGGGTAATACACTTTTCCCCCAAACATGGTTGAACTTGGTTTTTGGAGGGGGTGTTAGCCTTGGATTTTCGGACAAATTGATCCTGACTCGACGAGCCCCATTTAAATGAGTATTAGCCTTATATTTCTAATAATTTTCATATCCAAGACCTTTTCGTTGGTATTAGACTTCAAATTTATGGGTAATACACTTTTCGCCCAAACATGGTTGAACTTGGTTTTTGGAGGGGGTGTTAGCCTTGGATTTTCGGACAAATTGATCCTGACTCAACGAGCCCCATTTAAATGAGTATTAGCCTTATATTTGTAACCTTATTCATATCCAAGACCTTTTCGTTGGTATTAGACTTCAAATTTATGGGTAATACACTTTTCCCCCAAACATGGTTGAACTTGGTTTTTGGAGGGGGTGTTAGCCTTGGATTTTCGGACAAATTGATCCTGACTCGACGAGCCCCATTTAAATGAGTATTAGCCTTATATTTCTAATAATTTTCATATCCAAGACCTTTTCGATGGTATTAGACTTCAAATTTATGGGTAATACACTTTTCGCCCAAACATGGTTGAACTTGGTTTTTGGAGGGGGTGTTAGCCTTGGATTTTCGGACAAATTGATCCTGACTCAACGAGCCCCATTTAAATGAGTATTAGCCTTATATTTGTAACCTTATTCATATCCAAGACCTTTTCGTTGGTATTAGACTTCAAATTTATGGGTAATACACTTTTCCCCCAAACATGGTTGAACTTGGTTTTTGGAGGGGGTGTTAGCCTTGGATTTTCGGACAAATTGATCCTGACTCGACGAGCCCCATTTAAATGAGTATTAGCCTTATATTTCTAACCATATTCATATCCAAGACCTTTTCGTTGGTATTAGACTTCAAATTTATGGGTAATACACTTTTCCCCCAAACATGGTTGAACTTGGTTTTTGGAGGGGGTGTTAGCCTTGGATTTTCGGACAAATTGATCCTGACTCGACGAGCCCCATTTAAATGAGTATTAGCCTTATATTTCTAACCATATTCATATCCAAGACCTTTTCGTTGGTATTAGACTTCAAATTTATGGGTAATACACTTTTCCCCCAAACATGGTTGAACTTGGTTTTTGGAGGGGGTGTTAGCCTTGGATTTTCGGACAAATTGATCATGACTCGACGAGCCCCCTTTAAATGAGTATTAGCCTTATATTTGTAACCTTATTCATATCCAAGACCTTTTCGTTGGTATTAGACTTCAAATTTATGGGTAATACACTTTTCCCCCAAACATGGTTGAACTTGGTTTTTGGAGGGGGTGTTAGCCTTGGATTTTCGGACAAATTGATCCTGACTCGACGAGCCCCATTTAAATGAGTATTAGCCTTATATTTCTAATAATTTTCATATCCAAGACCTTTTCGTTGGTATTAGACTTCAAATTTATGGGTAATACACTTTTCGCCCAAACATGGTTGAACTTGGTTTTTGGAGGGGGTGTTAGCCTTGGATTTTCGGACAAATTGATCCTGACTCAACGAGCCCCATTTAAATGAGTATTAGCCTTATATTTGTAACCTTATTCATATCCAAGACCTTTTCGTTGGTATTAGACTTCAAATTTATGGGTAATACACTTTTCCCCCAAACATGGTTGAACTTGGTTTTTGGAGGGGGTGTTAGCCTTGGATTTTCGGACAAATTGATCCTGACTCGACGAGCCCCATTTAAATGAGTATTAGCCTTATATTTCTAACCATATTCATATCCAAGACCTTTTCGTTGGTATTAGACTTCAAATTTATGGGTAATACACTTTTCCCCCAAACATGGTTGAACTTGGTTTTTGGAGGGGGTGTTAGCCTTGGATTTTCGGACAAATTGATCATGACTCGACGAGCCCCATTTAAATGAGTATTAGCCTTATATTTGTAACCTTATTCATATCCAAGACCTTTTCGTTGGTATTAGACTTCAAATTTATAGGTAATACACTTTTCCCCCAAACATGGTTGAACTTGGTTTTTGGAGGGGGTGTTAGCCTTGGATTTTCGGACAAATTGATCCTGACTCGACGAGCCCCATTTAAATGAGTATTAGCCTTATATTTCTAATAATTTTCATATCCAAGACCTTTTCGTTGGTATTAGACTTCAAATTTATGGGTAATACACTTTTCGCCCAAACATGGTTGAACTTGGTTTTTGGAGGGGGTGTTAGCCTTGGATTTTCGGACAAATTGATCCTGACTCAACGAGCCCCATTTAAATGAGTATTAGCCTTATATTTGTAACCTTATTCATATCCAAGACCTTTTCGTTGGTATTAGACTTCAAATTTATGGGTAATACACTTTTCCCCCAAACATGGTTGAACTTGGTTTTTGGAGGGGGTGTTAGCCTTGGATTTTCGGACAAATTGATCCTGACTCGACGAGCCCCATTTAAATGAGTATTAGCCTTATATTTCTAATAATTTTCATATCCAAGACCTTTTCGTTGGTATTAGACTTCAAATTTATGGGTAATACACTTTTCCCCCAAACATGGTTGAACTTGGTTTTTGGAGGGGGTGTTAGCCTTGGATTTTCGGACAAATTGATCCTGACTCGACGAGCCCCATTTAAATGAGTATTAGCCTTATATTTCTAACCTTATTCATATCCAAGACCTTTTCGTTGGTATTAGACTTCAAATTTATGGGTAATACACTTTTCCCCCAAACATGGTTGAACTTTGTTTTTGGAGGGGGTCTTAGCCTTGGATTTTCGGACAAATTGATCCTGACTCGACGAGCCCCATTTAAATGAGTATTAGCCTTATATTTCTAACCTTATTCATATCCAAGACCTTTTCGTTGGTATTAGACTTCAAATTTATGGGTAATACACTTTTCCCCCAAACATGGTTGAATTTGGTTTTTGGAGGGGGTGTTAGCCTTGGATTTTCGGACAAATTGATCCTGACTCGTCGAGCCCCATTTAAATGAGTATTAGCCTTATATTTCTAATAATTTTCATATCCAAGACCTTTTCGTTGGTATTAGACTTCAAATTTATGGGTAATACACTTTTCCCCCAAACATGGTTGAACTTGGTTTTTGGAGGGGGTGTTAGGCTTAGATTTTCGGACAAATTGATCATGACTCGACGAGCCCCATTTAAATGAGTATTAGCCTTATATTTATAACCTTATTCATATCCAAGACCTTTTCGTTGGTATTAGACTTCAAATTTATGGGTAATACACTTTTCCCCCAAACATGGTTGAACTTGGTTTTTGGAGGGGGTGTTAGGCTTGGATTTTCGGACAAATTGATCATGACTCGACGAGCCCCATTTAAATGAGTATTAGCCTTATATTTATAACCTTATTCATATCCAAGACCTTTTCGTTGGTATTAGACTTCAAATTTATGGGTAATACACTTTTCCCCCAAACATGGTTGAACTTGGTTTTTGGAGGGGGTGTTAGCCTTGGATTTTCGGACAAATTGATCATGACTCGACGAGCCCCATTTAAATGAGTATTAGCCTTATATTTGTAACCTTATTCATATCCAAGACCTTTTCGTTGGTATTAGACTTCAAATTTATGGGTAATACACTTTTCCCCCAAACATGGTTGAACTTGGTTTTTGGAGGGGGTGTTAGCCTTGGATTTTCGGACAAATTGATCCTGACTCGACGAGCCCCATTTAAATGAGTATTAGCCTTATATTTCTAATAATTTTCATATCCAAGACCTTTTCGTTGGTATTAGACTTCAAATTTATGGGTAATACACTTTTCGCCCAAACATGGTTGAACTTGGTTTTTGGAGGGGGTGTTAGCCTTGGATTTTCGGACAAATTGATCCTGACTCAACGAGCCCCATTTAAATGAGTATTAGCCTTATATTTGTAACCTTATTCATATCCAAGACCTTTTCGTTGGTATTAGACTTCAAATTTATGGGTAATACACTTTTCCCCCAAACATGGTTGAACTTGGTTTTTGGAGGGGGTGTTAGCCTTGGATTTTCGGACAAATTGATCCTGACTCGACGAGCCCCATTTAAATGAGTATTAGCCTTATATTTCTAATAATTTTCATATCCAAGACCTTTTCGATGGTATTAGACTTCAAATTTATGGGTAATACACTTTTCGCCCAAACATGGTTGAACTTGGTTTTTGGAGGGGGTGTTAGCCTTGGATTTTCGGACAAATTGATCCTGACTCAACGAGCCCCATTTAAATGAGTATTAGCCTTATATTTGTAACCTTATTCATATCCAAGACCTTTTCGTTGGTATTAGACTTCAAATTTATGGGTAATACACTTTTCCCCCAAACATGGTTGAACTTGGTTTTTGGAGGGGGTGTTAGCCTTGGATTTTCGGACAAATTGATCCTGACTCGACGAGCCCCATTTAAATGAGTATTAGCCTTATATTTCTAACCATATTCATATCCAAGACCTTTTCGTTGGTATTAGACTTCAAATTTATGGGTAATACACTTTTCCCCCAAACATGGTTGAACTTGGTTTTTGGAGGGGGTGTTAGCCTTGGATTTTCGGACAAATTGATCATGACTCGACGAGCCCCATTTAAATGAGTATTAGCCTTATATTTGTAACCTTATTCATATCCAAGACCTTTTCGTTGGTATTAGACTTCAAATTTATGGGTAATACACTTTTCCCCCAAACATGGTTGAACTTGGTTTTTGGAGGGGGTGTTAGCCTTGGATTTTCGGACAAATTGATCCTGACTCGACGAGCCCCATTTAAATGAGTATTAGCCTTATATTTCTAATAATTTTCATATCCAAGACCTTTTCGTTGGTATTAGACTTCAAATTTATGGGTAATACACTTTTCGCCCAAACATGGTTGAACTTGGTTTTTGGAGGGGGTGTTAGCCTTGGATTTTCGGACAAATTGATCCTGACTCAACGAGCCCCATTTAAATGAGTATTAGCCTTATATTTGTAACCTTATTCATATCCAAGACCTTTTCGTTGGTATTAGACTTCAAATTTATGGGTAATACACTTTTCCCCCAAACATGGTTGAACTTGGTTTTTGGAGGGGGTGTTAGCCTTGGATTTTCGGACAAATTGATCCTGACTCGACGAGCCCCATTTAAATGAGTATTAGCCTTATATTTCTAACCATATTCATATCCAAGACCTTTTCGTTGGTATTAGACTTCAAATTTATGGGTAATACACTTTTCCCCCAAACATGGTTGAACTTGGTTTTTGGAGGGGGTGTTAGCCTTGGATTTTCGGACAAATTGATCATGACTCGACGAGCCCCATTTAAATGAGTATTAGCGTTATATTTGTAACCTTATTCATATCCAAGACCTTTTCGTTGGTATTAGACTTCAAATTTATGGGTAATACACTTTTCCCCCAAACATGGTTGAACTTGGTTTTTGGAGGGGGTGTTAGCCTTGGATTTTCGGACAAATTGATCCTGACTCGACGAGCCCCATTTAAATGAGTATTAGCCTTATATTTCTAATAATTTTCATATCCAAGACCTTTTCGTTGGTATTAGACTTCAAATTTATGGGTAATACACTTTTCGCCCAAACATGGTTGAACTTGGTTTTTGGAGGGGGTGTTAGCCTTGGATTTTCGGACAAATTGATCCTGACTCAACGAGCCCCATTTAAATGAGTATTAGCCTTATATTTGTAACCTTATTCATATCCAAGACCTTTTCGTTGGTATTAGACTTCAAATTTATGGGTAATACACTTTTCCCCCAAACATGGTTGAACTTGGTTTTTGGAGGGGGTGTTAGCCTTGGATTTTCGGACAAATTGATCCTGACTCGACGAGCCCCATTTAAATGAGTATTAGCCTTATATTTCTAATAATTTTCATATCCAAGACCTTTTCGTTGGTATTAGACTTCAAATTTATGGGTAATACACTTTTCGCCCAAACATGGTTGAACTTGGTTTTTGGAGGGGGTGTTAGCCTTGGATTTTCGGACAAATTGATCCTGACTCAACGAGCCCCATTTAAATGAGTATTAGCCTTATATTTGTAACCTTATTCATATCCAAGACCTTTTCGTTGGTATTAGACTTCAAATTTATGGGTAATACACTTTTCCCCCAAACATGGTTGAACTTGGTTTTTGGAGGGGGTGTTAGCCTTGGATTTTCGGACAAATTGATCCTGACTCGACGAGCCCCATTTAAATGAGTATTAGCCTTATATTTCTAACCATATTCATATCCAAGACCTTTTCGTTGGTATTAGACTTAAAATTTATGGGTAATACACTTTTCCCCCAAACATGGTTGAACTTGGTTTTTGGAGGGGGTGTTAGCCTTGGATTTTCGGACAAATTGATCATGACTCGACGAGCCCCCTTTAAATGAGTATTAGCCTTATATTTGTAACCTTATTCATATCCAAGACCTTTTCGTTGGTATTAGACTTCCAATTTATGGGTAATACACTTTTCCCCCAAACATGGTTGAACTTGGTTTTTGGAGGGGGTGTTAGCCTTGGATTTTCGGACAAATTGATCCTGACTCGACGAGCCCCATTTAAATGAGTATTAGCCTTATATTTCTAATAATTTTCATATCCAAGACCTTTTCGTTGGTATTAGACTTCAAATTTATGGGTAATACACTTTTCCCCCAAACATGGTTGAACTTGGTTTTTGGAGGGGGTGTTAGCCTTGGATTTTCGGACAAATTGATCCTGACTCGACGAGCCCCATTTAAATGAGTATTAGCCTTATATTTCTAACCATATTCATATCCAAGACCTTTTCGTTGGTATTAGACTTCAAATTTATGGGTAATACACTTTTCCCCCAAACATGGTTGAACTTGGTTTTTGGAGGGGGTGTTAGCCTTGGATTTTCGGACAAATTGATCATGACTCGACGAGCCCCATTTAAATGAGTATTAGCCTTATATTTGTAACCTTATTCATATCCAAGACCTTTTCGTTGGTATTAGACTTCAAATTTATGGGTAATACACTTTTCCCCCAAACATGGTTGAACTTGGTTTTTGGAGGGGGTGTTAGCCTTGGATTTTCGGACAAATTGATCCTGACTCGACGAGCCCCATTTAAATGAGTATTAGCCTTATATTTCTAATAATTTTCATATCCAAGACCTTTTCGTTGGTATTAGACTTCAAATTTATGGGTAATACACTTTTCGCCCAAACATGGTTGAACTTGGTTTTTGGAGGGGGTGTTAGCCTTGGATTTTCGGACAAATTGATCCTGACTCGATGAGCCCCATTTAAATGAGTATTAGCCTTATATTTGTAACCTTATTCATATCCAAGACCTTTTCGTTGGTATTAGACTTCAAATTTATGGGTAATACACTTTTCCCCCAAACATGGTTGAACTTGGTTTTTGGAGGGGGTGTTAGCCTTGGATTTTCGGACAAATTGATCCTGACTCGACGAGCCCCATTTAAATGAGTATTAGCCTTATATTTCTAACCTTATTCATATCCAAGACCTTTTCGTTGGTATTAGACTTCAAATTTATGGGTAATACACTTTTCCCCCAAACATGGTTGAACTTTGTTTTTGGAGGGGGTCTTAGCCTTGGATTTTCGGACAAATTGATCCTGACTCGACGAGCCCCATTTAAATGAGTATTAGCCTTATATTTGTAACCTTATTCATATCCAAGACCTTTTCGTTGGTATTAGACTTCAAATTTATGGGTAATACACTTTTCCCCCAAACATGGTTGAACTTGGTTTTTGGAGGGGGTGTTAGCCTTGGATTTTCGGACAAATTGATCCTGACTCGACGAGCCCCATTTAAATGAGTATTAGCCTTATATTTCTAATAATTTTCATATCCAAGACCTTTTCGTTGGTATTAGACTTCAAATTTATGGGTAATACACTTTTCGCCCAAACATGGTTGAACTTGGTTTTTGGAGGGGGTGTTAGCCTTGGATTTTCGGACAAATTGATCCTGACTCAACGAGCCCCATTTAAATGAGTATTAGCCTTATATTTGTAACCTTATTCATATCCAAGACCTTTTCGTTGGTATTAGACTTCAAATTTATGGGTAATACACTTTTCCCCCAAACATGGTTGAACTTGGTTTTTGGAGGGGGTGTTAGCCTTGGATTTTCGGACAAATTGATCCTGACTCGACGAGCCCCATTTAAATGAGTATTAGCCTTATATTTCTAATAATTTTCATATCCAAGACCTTTTCGATGGTATTAGACTTCAAATTTATGGGTAATACACTTTTCGCCCAAACATGGTTGAACTTGGTTTTTGGAGGGGGTGTTAGCCTTGGATTTTCGGACAAATTGATCCTGACTCAACGAGCCCCATTTAAATGAGTATTAGCCTTATATTTGTATCCTTATTCATATCCAAGACCTTTTCGTTGGTATTAGACTTCAAATTTATGGGTAATACACTTTTCCCCCAAACATGGTTGAACTTGGTTTTTGGAGGGGGTGTTAGCCTTGGATTTTCGGACAAATTGATCCTGACTCGACGAGCCCCATTTAAATGAGTATTAGCCTTATATTTCTAACCATATTCATATCCAAGACCTTTTCGTTGGTATTAGACTTCAAATTTATGGGTAATACACTTTTCCCCCAAACATGGTTGAACTTGGTTTTTGGAGGGGGTGTTAGCCTTGGATTTTCGGACAAATTGATCATGACTCGACGAGCCCCATTTAAATGAGTATTAGCCTTATATTTGTAACCTTATTCATATCCAAGACCTTTTCGTTGGTATTAGACTTCAAATTTATGGGTAATACACTTTTCCCCCAAACATGGTTGAACTTGGTTTTTGGAGGGGGTGTTAGCCTTGGATTTTCGGACAAATTGATCCTGACTCGACGAGCCCCATTTAAATGAGTATTAGCCTTATATTTCTAATAATTTTCATATCCAAGACCTTTTCGTTGGTATTAGACTTCAAATTTATGGGTAATACACTTTTCGCCCAAACATGGTTGAACTTGGTTTTTGGAGGGGGTGTTAGCCTTGGATTTTCGGACAAATTGATCCTGACTCAACGAGCCCCATTTAAATGAGTATTAGCCTTATATTTGTAACCTTATTCATATCCAAGACCTTTTCGTTGGTATTAGACTTCAAATTTATGGGTAATACACTTTTCCCCCAAACATGGTTGAACTTGGTTTTTGGAGGGGGTGTTAGCCTTGGATTTTCGGACAAATTGATCCTGACTCGACGAGCCCCATTTAAATGAGTATTAGCCTTATATTTCTAACCTTATTCATATCCAAGACCTTTTCGTTGGTATTAGACTTCAAATTTATGGGTAATACACTTTTCCCCCAAACATGGTTGAACTTTGTTTTTGGAGGGGGTCTTAGCCTTGGATTTTCGGACAAATTGATCCTGACTCGACGAGCCCCATTTAAATGAGTATTAGCCTTATATTTCTAACCTTATTCATATCCAAGACCTTTTCGTTGGTATTAGACTTCAAATTTATGGGTAATACACTTTTCCCCCAAACATGGTTGAATTTGGTTTTTGGAGGGGGTGTTAGCCTTGGATTTTCGGACAAATTGATCCTGACTCGACGAGCCCCATTTAAATGAGTATTAGCCTTATATTTCTAATAATTTTCATATCCAAGACCTTTTCGTTGGTATTAGACTTCAAATTTATGGGTAATACACTTTTCCCCCAAACATGGTTGAACTTGGTTTTTGGAGGGGGTGTTAGGCTTAGATTTTCGGACAAATTGATCATGACTCGACGAGCCCCATTTAAATGAGTATTAGCCTTATATTTATAACCTTATTCATATCCAAGACCTTTTCGTTGGTATTAAACTTCAAATTTATGGGTAATACACTTTTCCCCCAAACATGGTTGAACTTGGTTTTTGGAGGAGGTGTTAGGCTTGGATTTTCGGACAAATTGATCATGACTCGACGAGCCCCATTTAAATGAGTATTAGCCTTATATTTTTAACCTTATTCATATCCAAGACCTTTTCGTTGGTATTAGACTTCAAATTTATGGGTAATACACTTTTCCCCCAAACATGGTTGAACTTGGTTTTTGGAGGGGGTGTTAGCCTTGGATTTTCGGACAAATTGATCATGACTCGACGAGCCCCATTTAAATGAGTATTAGCCTTATATTTGTAACCTTATTCATATCCAAGACCTTTTCGTTGGTATTAGACTTCAAATTTATGGGTAATACACTTTTCCCCCAAACATGGTTGAACTTGGTTTTTGGAGGGGGTGTTAGCCTTGGATTTTCGGACAAATTGATCCTGACTCGACGAGCCCCATTTAAATGAGTATTAGCCTTATATTTCTAATAATTTTCATATCCAAGACCTTTTCGTTGGTATTAGACTTCAAATTTATGGGTAATACACTTTTCGCCCAAACATGGTTGAACTTGGTTTTTGGAGGGGGTGTTAGCCTTGGATTTTCGGACAAATTGATCCTGACTCAACGAGCCCCATTTAAATGAGTATTAGCCTTATATTTGTAACCTTATTCATATCCAAGACCTTTTCGTTGGTATTAGACTTCAAATTTATGGGTAATACACTTTTCCCCCAAACATGGTTGAACTTGGTTTTTGGAGGGGGTGTTAGCCTTGGATTTTCGGACAAATTGATCCTGACTCGACGAGCCCCATTTAAATGAGTATTAGCCTTATATTTCTAACCTTATTCATATCCAAGACCTTTTCATTGGTATTAGACTTCAAATTTATGGGTAATACACTTTTCCCCCAAACATGGTTGAACTTGGTTTTTGGAGGGGGTGTTAGCCTTGGATTTTCGGACAAATTGATCCTGACTCGACGAGCCCCATTTAAATGAGTATTAGCCTTATATTTCTAACCTTATTCATATCCAAGACCTTTTCGTTGGTATTAGACTTCAAATTTATGGGTAATACACTTTTCCCCCAAACATGGTTGAACTTTGTTTTTGGAGGGGGTCTTAGCCTTGGATTTTCGGACAAATTGATCCTGACTCGACGAGCCCCATTTAAATGAGTATTAGCCTTATATTTATAACCTTATTCATATCCAAGACCTTTTCGTTGGTATTAGACTTCAAATTTATGGGTAATACACTTTTCCCCCAAACATGGTTGAACTTGGTTTTTGGAGGGGGTGTTAGGCTTGGATTTTCGGACAAATTGATCATGACTCGACGAGCCCCATTTAAATGAGTATTAGCCTTATATTTTTAACCTTATTCATATCCAAGACCTTTTCGTTGGTATTAGACTTCAAATTTATGGGTAATACACTTTTCGCCCAAACATGGTTGAACTTGGTTTTTGGAGGGGGTGTTAGCCTTGGATTTTCGGACAAATTGATCCTGACTCAACGAGCCCCATTTAAATGAGTATTAGCCTTATATTTGTAACCTTATTCATATCCAAGACCTTTTCGTTGGTATTAGACTTCAAATTTATGGGTAATACACTTTTCCCCCAAACATGGTTGAACTTGGTTTTTGGAGGGGGTCTTAGCCTTGGATTTTCGGACAAATTGATCCTGACTCGACGAGCCCCATTTAAATGAGTATTAGCCTTATATTTCTAACCTTATTCATATCCAAGACCTTTTCGTTGGTATTAGACTTCAAATTTATGGGTAATACACTTTTCCCCCAAACATGGTTGAACTTTGTTTTTGGAGGGGGTCTTAGCCTTGGATTTTCGGACAAATTGATCCTGACTCGACGAGCCCCATTTAAATGAGTATTAGCCTTATATTTCTAACCTTATTCATATCCAAGACCTTTTCGTTGGTATTAGACTTCAAATTTATGGGTAATACACTTTTCCCCCAAACATGGTTGAATTTGGTTTTTGGAGGGGGTGTTAGCCTTGGATTTTCGGACAAATTGATCCTGACTCGACGAGCCCCATTTAAATGAGTATTAGCCTTATATTTCTAACCTTATTCATATCCAAGACCTTTTCATTGGTATTAGACTTCAAATTTATGGGTAATACACTTTTCCCCCAAACATGGTTGAACTTGGTTTTTGGAGGGGGTGTTAGCCTTGGATTTTCGGACAAATTGATCCTGACTCGACGAGCCCCATTTAAATGAGTATTAGCCTTATATTTCTAACCTTATTCATATCCAAGACCTTTTCGTTGGTATTAGACTTCAAATTTATGGGTAATACACTTTTCTCCCAAACATGGTTGAACTTTGTTTTTGGAGGGGGTCTTAGCCTTGGATTTTCGGACAAATTGATCCTGACTCGACGAGCCCCATTTAAATGAGTATTAGCCTTATATTTATAACCTTATTCATATCCAAGACCTTTTCGTTGGTATTAGACTTCAAATTTATGGGTAATACACTTTTCCCCCAAACATGGTTGAACTTGGTTTTTGGAGGGGGTGTTAGGCTTGGATTTTCGGACAAATTGATCATGACTCGACGAGCCCCATTTAAATGAGTATTAGCCTTATATTTTTAACCTTATTCATATCCAAGACCTTTTCGTTGGTATTAGACTTCAAATTTATGGGTAATACACTTTTCCCCCAAACATGGTTGAACTTGGTTTTTGGAGGGGGTGTTAGCCTTGGATTTTCGGACAAATTGATCCTGACTCGACGAGCCCCATTTAAATGAGTATTAGCCTTATATTTCTAATAATTTTCATATCCAAGACCTTTTCGTTGGTATTAGACTTCAAATTTATGGGTAATACACTTTTCGCCCAAACATGGTTGAACTTGGTTTTTGGAGGGGGTGTTAGCCTTGGATTTTCGGACAAATTGATCCTGACTCGACGAGCCCCATTTAAATGAGTATTAGCCTTATATTTCTAATAATTTTCATATCCAAGACCTTTTCGTTGGTATTAGACTTCAAATTTATGGGTAATACACTTTTCGCCCAAACATGGTTGAACTTGGTTTTTGGAGGGGGTGTTAGCCTTGGATTTTCGGACAAATTGATCCTGACTCGACGAGCCCCATTTAAATGAGTATTAGCCTTATATTTCTAACCTTTTTCATATCCAAGACCTTTTGGTTGGTATTAGACTTCAAATTTATGGGTAATACACTTTTCCCCCAAACATGGTTGAACTTGGTTTTTGGAGGGGGTGTTAGCCTTGGATTTTCGGACAAATTGATCATGACTCGACGAGCCCCATTTAAATGAGTATTAGCCTTATATTTGTAACCTTATTCATATCCAAGACCTTTTCGTTGGTATTAGACTTCAAATTTATGGGTAATACACTTTTCCCCCAAACATGGTTGAACTTGGTTTTTGGAGGGGGTGTTAGCCTTGGATTTTCGGACAAATTGATCCTGACTCGACGAGCCCCATTTAAATGAGTATTAGCCTTATATTTCTAATAATTTTCATATCCAAGACCTTTTCGTTGGTATTAGACTTCAAATTTATGGGTAATACACTTTTCGCCCAAACATGGTTGAACTTGGTTTTTGGAGGGGGTGTTAGCCTTGGATTTTCGGACAAATTGATCCTGACTCAACGAGCCCCATTTAAATGAGTATTAGCCTTATATTTGTAACCTTATTCATATCCAAGACCTTTTCGTTGGTATTAGACTTCAAATTTATGGGTAATACACTTTTCCCCCAAACATGGTTGAACTTGGTTTTTGGAGGGGGTGTTAGCCTTGGATTTTCGGACAAATTGATCCTGACTCGACGAGCCCCATTTAAATGAGTATTAGCCTTATATTTCTAACCTTATTCATATCCAAGACCTTTTCGTTGGTATTAGACTTCAAATTTATGGGTAATACACTTTTCCCCCAAACATGGTTGAACTTTGTTTTTGGAGGGGGTCTTAGCCTTGGATTTTCGGACAAATTGATCCTGACTCGACGAGCCCCATTTAAATGAGTATTAGCCTTATATTTCTAACCTTATTCATATCCAAGACCTTTTCGTTGGTATTAGACTTCAAATTTATGGGTAATACACTTTTCCCCCAAACATGGTTGAATTTGGTTTTTGGAGGGGGTGTTAGCCTTGGATTTTCGGACAAATTGATCCTGACTCGACGAGCCCCATTTAAATGAGTATTAGCCTTATATTTCTAATAATTTTCATATCCAAGACCTTTTCGTTGGTATTAGACTTCAAATTTATGGGTAATACACTTTTCCCCCAAACATGGTTGAACTTGGTTTTTGGAGGGGGTGTTAGGCTTGGATTTTCGGACAAATTGATCATGACTCGACGAGCCCCATTTAAATGAGTATTAGCCTTATATTTTTAACCTTATTCATATCCAAGACCTTTTCGTTGGTATTAGACTTCAAATTTATGGGTAATACACTTTTCCCCCAAACATGGTTGAACTTGGTTTTTGGAGGGGGTGTTAGCCTTGGATTTTCGGACAAATTGATCATGACTCGACGAGCCCCATTTAAATGAGTATTAGCCTTATATTTGTAACCTTATTCATATCCAAGACCTTTTGGTTGGTATTAGACTTCAAATTTATGGGTAATACACTTTTCCCCCAAACATGGTTGAACTTGGTTTTTGGAGGGGGTGTTAGCCTTGGATTTTCGGACAAATTGATCATGACTCGACGAGCCCCATTTAAATGAGTATTAGCCTTATATTTGTAACCTTATTCATATCCAAGACCTTTTCGTTGGTATTAGACTTCAAATTTATGGGTAATACACTTTTCCCCCAAACATGGTTGAACTTGGTTTTTGGAGGGGGTGTTAGCCTTGGATTTTCGGACAAATTGATCCTGACTCGACGAGCCCCATTTAAATGACTATTAGCCTTATATTTCTAATAATTTTCATATCCAAGACCTTTTCGTTGGTATTAGACTTCAAATTTATGGGTAATACACTTTTCGCCCAAACATGGTTGAACTTGGTTTTTGGAGGGGGTGTTAGCCTTGGATTTTCGGACAAATTGATCCTGACTCAACGAGCCCCATTTAAATGAGTATTAGCCTTATATTTGTAACCTTATTCATATCCAAGACCTTTTCGTTGGTATTAGACTTCAAATTTATGGGTAATACACTTTTCCCCCAAACATGGTTGAACTTGGTTTTTGGAGGGGGTGTTAGCCTTGGATTTTCGGACAAATTGATCCTGACTCGACGAGCCCCATTTAAATGAGTATTAGCCTTATATTTCTAACCTTATTCATATCCAAGACCTTTTCGTTGGTATTAGACTTCAAATTTATGGGTAATACACTTTTCCCCCAAACATGGTTGAACTTTGTTTTTGGAGGGGGTCTTAGCCTTGGATTTTCGGACAAATTGATCCTGACTCGACGAGCCCCATTTAAATGAGTATTAGCCTTATATTTCTAACCTTATTCATATCCAAGACCTTTTCGTTGGTATTAGACTTCAAATTTATGGGTAATACACTTTTCCCCCAAACATGGTTGAATTTGGTTTTTGGAGGGGGTGTTAGCCTTGGATTTTCGGACAAATTGATCCTGACTCGACGAGCCCCATTTAAATGAGTATTAGCCTTATATTTCTAATAATTTTCATATCCAAGACCTTTTCGTTGGTATTAGACTTCAAATTTATGGGTAATACACTTTTCCCCCAAACATGGTTGAACTTGGTTTTTGGAGGGGGTGTTAGGCTTGGATTTTCGGACAAATTGATCATGACTCGACGAGCCCCATTTAAATGAGTATTAGCCTTATATTTATAACCTTATTCATATCCAAGACCTTTTCGTTGGTATTAGACTTCAAATTTATGGGTAATACACTTTTCCCCCAAACATGGTTGAACTTGGTTTTTGGAGGGGGTGTTAGCCTTGGATTTTCGGACAAATTGATCCTGACTCGACGAGCCCCATTTAAATGAGTATTAGCCTTATATTTCTAATAATTTTCATATCCAAGACCTTTTCGTTGGTATTAGACTTCAAATTTATGGGTAATACACTTTTCCCCCAAACATGGTTGAACTTGGTTTTTGGAGGGGGTGTTAGGCTTGGATTTTCGGACAAATTGATCATGACTCGACGAGCCCCATTTAAATGAGTATTAGCCTTATATTTATAACCTTATTCATATCCAAGACCTTTTCGTTGGTATTAGACTTCAAATTTATGGGTAATACACTTTTCCCCCAAACATGGTTGAACTTGGTTTTTGGAGGGGGTGTTAGCCTTGGATTTTCGGACAAATTGATCCTGACTCGACGAGCCCCATTTAAATGAGTATTAGCCTTATATTTCTAATAATTTTCATATCCAAGACCTTTTCGTTGGTATTAGACTTCAAATTTATGGGTAATACACTTTTTGCCCAAACATGGTTGAACTTGGTTTTTGGAGGGGGTGTTAGCCTTGGATTTTCGGACAAATTGATCCTGACTCGACGAGCCCCATTTAAATGAGTATTAGCCTTATATTTCTAACCTTATTCATATCCAAGACCTTTTTGTTGGTATTAGACTTCAAATTTATGGGTAATACACTTTTCCCCCAAACATGGTTGAACTTGGTTTTTGGAGGGGGTGTTAGCCTTGGATTTTCGGACAAATTGATCCTGACTCGACGAGCCCCATTTAAATGAGTATTAGCCTTATATTTCTAATAATTTTCATATCCAAGACCTTTTCGTTGGTATTAGACTTCAAATTTATGGGTAATACACTTTTCGCCCAAACATGGTTGAACTTGGTTTTTGGAGGGGGTGTTAGCCTTGGATTTTCGGACAAATTGATCCTGACTCGACGAGCCCCATTTAAATGAGTATTAACCTTATATTTCTAACCTTTTTCATATCCAAGACCTTTTCGTTGGTATTAGACTTCAAATTTATGGGTAATACACTTTTCCCCCAAACATGGTTGAACTTGGTTTTTGGAGGGGGTGTTAGCCTTGGATTTTCGGACAAATTGATCCTGACTCGACGAGCCCCATTTAAATGAGTATTAGCCTTATATTTCTAACCTTATTCATATCCAAGACCTTTTCGTTGGTATTAGACTTCAAATTTATGGGTAATACACTTTTCCCCCAAACATGGTTGAACTTTGTTTTTGGAGGGGGTCTTAGCCTTGGATTTTCGGACAAATTGATCCTGACTCGACGAGCCCCATTTAAATGAGTATTAGCCTTATATTTCTAACCTTATTCATATCCAAGACCTTTTCGTTGGTATTAGACTTCAAATTTATGGGTAATACACTTTTCCCCCAAACAAGGTTGAATTTGGTTTTTGGAGGGGGTGTTAGCCTTGGATTTTCGGACAAATTGATCCTGACTCGACGAGCCCCATTTAAATGAGTATTAGCCTTATATTTCTAACCTTATTCATATCCAAGACCTTTTCGTTGGTATTAGACTTCAAATTTATGGGTAATACACTTTTCCCCCAAACAAGGTTGAACTTTGTTTTTGGAGGGGGTCTTAGCCTTGGATTTTCGGACAAATTGATCCTGACTCGACGAGCCCCATTTAAATGAGTATTAGCCTTATATTTCTAACCTTATTCATATCCAAGACCTTTTCGTTGGTATTAGACTTCAAATTTATGGGTAATACACTTTTCCCCCAAACATGGTTGAACTTGGTTTTTGGAGGGGGTGTTAGCCTTGGATTTTCGGACAAATTGATCCTGACTCGACGAGCCCCATTTAAATGAGTATTAGCCTTATATTTCTAATAATTTTCATATCCAAGACCTTTTCGTTGGTATTAGACTTCAAATTTATGGGTAATACACTTTTCCCCCAAACATGGTTGAACTTGGTTTTTGGAGGGGGTGTTAGCCTTGGATTTTCGGACAAATTGATCATGACTCGACGAGCCCCATTTAAATGAGTATTAGCCTTATATTTATAACCTTATTCATATCCAAGACCTTTTCGTTGGTATTAGACTTCAAATTTATGGGTAATACACTTTTCCCCCAAACATGGTTGAACTTGGTTTTTGGAGGGGGTGTTAGCCTTGGATTTTCGGACAAATTGATCCTGACTCGACGAGCCCCATTTAAATGAGTATTAGCCTTATATTTCTAATAATTTTCATATCCAAGACCGTTTCGTTGGTATTAGACTTCAAATTTATGGGTAATACACTTTTCGCCCAAACATGGTTGAACTTGGTTTTTGGAGGGGGTGTTAGCCTTGGATTTTCGGACAAATTGATCCTGACTCGACGAGCCCCATTTAAATGAGTATTAGCCTTATATTTCTAACCTTATTCATATCCAAGACCTTTTCGTTGGTATTAGACTTCAAATTTATGGGTAATACACTTTTCCCCCAAACATGGTTGAATTTGGTTTTTGGAGGGGGTGTTAGCCTTGGATTTTCGGACAAATTGATCCTGACTCGACGAGCCCCATTTAAATGAGTATTAGCCTTATATTTCTAACCTTATTCATATCCAAGACCTTTTCGTTGGTATTAGACTTCAAATTTATGGGTAATACACTTTTCCCCCAAACATGGTTGAACTTGGTTTTTGGAGGGGGTGTTAGCCTTGGATTTTCGGACAAATTGATCCTGACTCGACGAGCCCCATTTAAATGAGTATTAGCCTTATATTTCTAATAATTTTCATATCCAAGACCGTTTCGTTGGTATTAGACTTCAAATTTATGGGTAATACACTTTTCGCCCAAACATGGTTGAACTTGGTTTTTGGAGGGGGTGTTAGCCTTGGATTTTCGGACAAATTGATCCTGACTCGACGAGCCCCATTTAAATGAGTATTAGCCTTATATTTCTAACCTTATTCATATCCAAGACCTTTTCGTTGGTATTAGACTTCAAATTTATGGGTAATACACTTTTCCCCCAAACATGGTTGAATTTGGTTTTTGGAGGGGGTGTTAGCCTTGGATTTTCGGACAAATTGATCCTGACTCGACGAGCCCCATTTAAATGAGTATTAGCCTTATATTTCTAATAATTTTCATATCCAAGACCTTTTCGTTGGTATTAGACTTCAAATTTATGGGTAATACACTTTTCGCCCAAACATGGTTGAACTTGGTTTTTGGAGGGGGTGTTAGCCATGGATTTTCGGACAAATTGATCCTGACTCGACGAGCCCCATTTAAATGAGTATTAACCTTATATTTCTAACCTTTTTCATATCCAAGACCTTTTCAATGGTATTAGACTTCAAATTTATGGCTAATACACTTTTCCCCCAAACATGGTTGAACTTGGTTTTTGGAGGGGGTGTTAGGCTTGGATTTTCGGACAAATTGATCCTGACTCGACGAGCCCCATTTAAATGAGTATTAGCCTTATATTTGTAACCTTATTCATATCCAAGACCTTTTCGTTGGTATTAGACTTCAAATTTATGGGTAATACACTTTTCCCCCAAACATGGTTGAACTTGGTTTTTGGAGGGGGTGTTAGCCTTGGATTTTCGGACAAATTGATCCTGACTCGATGAGCCCCATTTAAATGAGTATTAGCCTTATATTTCTAATAATTTTCATATCCAAGACCGTTTCGTTGGTATTAGACTTCAAATTTATGGGTAATACACTTTTCGCCCAAACATGGTTGAACTTGGTTTTTGGAGGGGGTGTTAGCCTTGGATTTTCGGACAAATTGATCCTGACTCGACGAGCCCCATTTAAATGAGTATTAGCCTTATATTTCTAACCTTATTCATATCCAAGACCTTTTCGTTGGTATTAGACTTCAAATTTATGGGTAATACACTTTTCCCCCAAACATGGTTGAATTTGGTTTTTGGAGGGGGTGTTAGCCTTGGATTTTCGGACAAATTGATCCTGACTCGACGAGCCCCATTTAAATGAGTATTAGCCTTATATTTCTAACCTTATTCATATCCAAGACCTTTTCGTTGGTATTAGACTTCAAATTTATGGGTAATACACTTTTCCCCCAAACATGGTTGAACTTGGTTTTTGGAGGGGGTGTTAGCCTTGGATTTTCGGACAAATTGATCCTGACTCGACGAGCCCCATTTAAATGAGTATTAGCCTTATATTTCTAATAATTTTCATATCCAAGACCGTTTCGTTGGTATTAGACTTCAAATTTATGGGTAATACACTTTTCGCCCAAACATGGTTGAACTTGGTTTTTGGAGGGGGTGTTAGCCTTGGATTTTCGGACAAATTGATCCTGACTCGACGAGCCCCATTTAAATGAGTATTAGCCTTATATTTCTAACCTTATTCATATCCAAGACCTTTTCGTTGGTATTAGACTTCAAATTTATGGGTAATACACTTTTCCCCCAAACATGGTTGAATTTGGTTTTTGGAGGGGGTGTTAGCCTTGGATTTTCGGACAAATTGATCCTGACTCGACGAGCCCCATTTAAATGAGTATTAGCCTTATATTTCTAATAATTTTCATATCCAAGACCTTTTCGTTGGTATTAGACTTCAAATTTATGGGTAATACACTTTTCGCCCAAACATGGTTGAACTTGGTTTTTGGAGGGGGTGTTAGCCATGGATTTTCGGACAAATTGATCCTGACTCGACGAGCCCCATTTAAATGAGTATTAACCTTATATTTCTAACCTTTTTCATATCCAAGACCTTTTCAATGGTATTAGACTTCAAATTTATGGCTAATACACTTTTCCCCCAAACATGGTTGAACTTGGTTTTTGGAGGGGGTGTTAGGCTTGGATTTTCGGACAAATTGATCCTGACTCGACGAGCCCCATTTAAATGAGTATTAGCCTTATATTTGTAACCTTATTCATATCCAAGACCTTTTCGTTGGTATTAGACTTCAAATTTATGGGTAATACACTTTTCCCCCAAACATGGTTGAACTTGGTTTTTGGAGGGGGTGTTAGCCTTGGATTTTCGGACAAATTGATCCTGACTCGATGAGCCCATTTAAATGATTATTAGCCTTATATTTCTAACCTTATTCATATCCAAGATCTTTTATTTGGTATTAGACTTCAAATTTATGGGTAATACACTTTTCTATCAAACATGATTGAACTTGGTTTTTGGAGGGGGTGTTAGCCTTGGATTTTCGGACAAATTGATCCTGACCTGACGAGCCCCATTTAAATGAGTATTAGCCTTATATTTGTAACCTTATTCATATCCAAGACCTTTTCGTTGGTATTAGACTTCAAATTTATGGGTAATACACTTTTCCCCCAAACATGGTTGAACTTGGTTTTTGGAGGGGGTGTTAGCCTTGGATTTTCGGACAAATTGATCCTGACTCGACGAGCCCCATTTAAATGAGTATTAGCCTTATATTTCTAACCTTTTTCATATCCAAGACCTTTTGGTTGGTATTAGACTTCAAATTTATGGGTAATACACTTTCCCCCAAACATGGTTGAACTTGGTTTTTGGAGGGGGTGTTAGCCTTGGATTTTCGGACAAATTGATCCTGACTCGACGATCCCCATTTAAATGAGTATTAGCCTTATATTTCTAATAATTTTCATATCCAAGACCTTTTCGTTGGTATTAGACTTCAAATTTATGGGTAATACACTTTTCCCCCAAACATGGTTGAACTTGGTTTTTGGAGGGGGTGTTAGGCTTGGATTTTCGGACAAATTGATCATGACTCGACGAGCCCCATTTAAATGAGTATTAGCCTTATATTTATAACCTTATTCATATCCAAGACCTTTTCGTTGGTATTAGACTTCAAATTTATGGGTAATACACTTTTCCCCCAAACATGGTTGAACTTGGTTTTTGGAGGGGGTGTTAGCCTTGGATTTTCGGACAAATTGATCCTGACTCGACGAGCCCCATTTAAATGAGTATTAGCCTTATATTTCTAATAATTTTCATATCCAAGACCTTTTCGTTGGTATTAGACTTCAAATTTATGGGTAATACACTTTTTGCCCAAACATGGTTGAACTTGGTTTTTGGAGGGGGTGTTAGCCTTGGATTTTCGGACAAATTGATCCTGACTCGACGAGCCCCATTTAAATGAGTATTAGCCTTATATTTCTAACCTTATTCATATCCAAGACCTTTTCGTTGGTATTAGACTTCAAATTTATGGGTAATACACTTTTCCCCCAAACATGGTTGAACTTGGTTTTTGGAGGGGGTGTTAGCCTTGGATTTTCGGACAAATTGATCCTGACTCGACGAGCCCCATTTAAATGAGTATTAGCCTTATATTTCTAATAATTTTCATATCCAAGACCTTTTCGTTGGTATTAGACTTCAAATTTATGGGTAATACACTTTTCGCCCAAACATGGTTGAACTTGGTTTTTGGAGGGGGTGTTAGCCTTGGATTTTCGGACAAATTGATCCTGACTCGACGAGCCCCATTTAAATGAGTATTAACCTTATATTTTTAACCTTTTTCATATCCAAGACCTTTTCATTGGTATTAGACTTCAAATTTATGGCTAATACACTTTTCCCCCAAACATGGTTGAACTTGGTTTTTGGAGGGGTTGTTAGGCTTGGATTTTCGGACAAATTGATCCTGACTCGACGATCCCCATTTAAATGAGTATTAGCCTTATATTTCTAACCTTATTCATATCCAAGACCTTTTTGTTGGTATTAGACTTCAAATTTATGGGTAATACACTTTTCCCCCAAACATGGTTGAACTTGGTTTTTGGAGGGGGTGTTAGCCTTGGATTTTCGGACAAATTGATCCTGACTCGACGAGCCCCATTTAAATGAGTATTAACCTTATATTTCTAACCTTTTTCATATCCAAGACCTTTTCGTTGGTATTAGACTTCAAATTTATGGCTAATACACTTTTCCCCCAAACATGGTTGAACTTGGTTTTTGGAGGGGGTGTTAGGCTTGGATTTTCGGACAAATTGATCCTGACTCGACGAGCCCCATTTAAATGAGTATTAGCCTTATATTTGTAACCTTATTGATATCCAAGACCTTTTCGTTGGTATTAGACTTCAAATTTATGGGTAATACACTTTTCCCCCAAACATGGTTGAACTTGGTTTTTGGAGGGGGTGTTAGCCTTGGATTTTCGGACAAATTGATCCTGACTCGATGAGCCCATTTAAATGAGTATTAGCCTTATATTTCTAACCTTATTCATATCCAAGACCTTTTATTTGGTATTAGACTTCAAATTTATGGGTAATACACTTTTCTATCAAACATGGTTGAACTTGGTTTTTGGAGGGGGTGTTAGCCTTGGATTTTCGGACAAATTGATCCTGACTCGACGAGCCCCATTTAAATGAGTATTAGCCTTATATTTCTAACCTTATTCATATCCAAGACCTTTTCGTTGGTATTAGACTTCAAATTTATGGGTAATACACTTTTCCCCCAAACATGGTTGAACTTGGTTTTTGGAGGGGGTGTTAGCCTTGGATTTTCGGACAAATTGATCCTGACTCGACGAGCCCCATTTAAATGAGTATTAGCCTTATATTTCTAACCTTATTCATATCCAAGACCTTTTCGTTGGTATTAGACTTCAAATTTATGGGTAATACACTTTTCCCCCAAACATGGTTGAACTTTGTTTTTGGAGGGGGTCTTAGCCTTGGATTTTCGGACAAATTGATCCTGACTCGACGAGCCCCATTTAAATGAGTATTAGCCTTATATTTCTAACCTTATTCATATCCAAGACCTTTTCGTTGGTATTAGACTTCAAATTTATGGGTAATACACTTTTCCCCCAAACATGGTTGAATTTGGTTTTTGGAGGGGGTGTTAGCCTTGGATTTTCGGACAAATTGATCCTGACTCGACGAGCCCCATTTAAATGAGTATTAGCCTTATATTTCTAATAATTTTCATATCCAAGACCTTTTCGTTGGTATTAGACTTCAAATTTATGGGTAATACACTTTCCCCCAAACATGGTTGAACTTGGTTTTTGGAGGGGGTGTTAGCCTTGGATTTTCGGACAAATTGATCCTGACTCGACGATCCCCATTTAAATGAGTATTAGCCTTATATTTCTAATAATTTTCATATCCAAGACCTTTTCGTTGGTATTAGACTTCAAATTTATGGGTAATACACTTTTCCCCCAAACATGGTTGAACTTGGTTTTTGGAGGGGGTGTTAGGCTTGGATTTTCGGACAAATTGATCATGACTCGACGAGCCCCATTTAAATGAGTATTAGCCTTATATTTATAACCTTATTCATATCCAAGACCTTTTCGTTGGTATTAGACTTCAAATTTATGGGTAATACACTTTTCCCCCAAACATGGTTGAACTTGGTTTTTGGAGGGGGTGTTAGCCTTGGATTTTCGGACAAATTGATCCTGACTCGACGAGCCCCATTTAAATGAGTATTAGCCTTATATTTCTAATAATTTTCATATCCAAGACCTTTTCGTTGGTATTAGACTTCAAATTTATGGGTAATACACTTTTTGCCCAAACATGGTTGAACTTGGTTTTTGGAGGGGGTGTTAGCCTTGGATTTTCGGACAAATTGATCCTGACTCGACGAGCCCCATTTAAATGAGTATTAGCCTTATATTTCTAACCTTATTCATATCCAAGACCTTTTCGTTGGTATTAGACTTCAAATTTATGGGTAATACACTTTTCCCCCAAACATGGTTGAACTTGGTTTTTGGAGGGGGTGTTAGCCTTGGATTTTCGGACAAATTGATCCTGACTCGACGAGCCCCATTTAAATGAGTATTAGCCTTATATTTCTAATAATTTTCATATCCAAGACCTTTTCGTTGGTATTAGACTTCAAATTTATGGGTAATACACTTTTCGCCCAAACATGGTTGAACTTGGTTTTTGGAGGGGGTGTTAGCCTTGGATTTTCGGACAAATTGATCCTGACTCGACGAGCCCCATTTAAATGAGTATTAACCTTATATTTTTAACCTTTTTCATATCCAAGACCTTTTCATTGGTATTAGACTTCAAATTTATGGCTAATACACTTTTCCCCCAAACATGGTTGAACTTGGTTTTTGGAGGGGTTGTTAGGCTTGGATTTTCGGACAAATTGATCCTGACTCGACGATCCCCATTTAAATGAGTATTAGCCTTATATTTCTAACCTTATTCATATCCAAGACCTTTTTGTTGGTATTAGACTTCAAATTTATGGGTAATACACTTTTCCCCCAAACATGGTTGAACTTGGTTTTTGGAGGGGGTGTTAGCCTTGGATTTTCGGACAAATTGATCCTGACTCGACGAGCCCCATTTAAATGAGTATTAACCTTATATTTCTAACCTTTTTCATATCCAAGACCTTTTCGTTGGTATTAGACTTCAAATTTATGGCTAATACACTTTTCCCCCAAACATGGTTGAACTTGGTTTTTGGAGGGGGTGTTAGGCTTGGATTTTCGGACAAATTGATCCTGACTCGACGAGCCCCATTTAAATGAGTATTAGCCTTATATTTGTAACCTTATTGATATCCAAGACCTTTTCGTTGGTATTAGACTTCAAATTTATGGGTAATACACTTTTCCCCCAAACATGGTTGAACTTGGTTTTTGGAGGGGGTGTTAGCCTTGGATTTTCGGACAAATTGATCCTGACTCGATGAGCCCATTTAAATGAGTATTAGCCTTATATTTCTAACCTTATTCATATCCAAGACCTTTTATTTGGTATTAGACTTCAAATTTATGGGTAATACACTTTTCTATCAAACATGATTGAACTTGGTTTTTGGAGGGGGTGTTAGCCTTGGATTTTCGGACAAATTGATCCTGACCTGACGAGCCCCATTTAAATGAGTATTAGCCTTATATTTGTAACCTTATTCATATCCAAGACCTTTTCGTTGGTATTAGACTTCAAATTTATGGATAATACACTTTTCCCCCAAACATGGTTGAACTTGGTTTTTGGAGGGGGTGTTAGCCTTGGATTTTCGGACAAATTGATCCTGACTCGACGAGCCCCATTTAAATGAGTATTAGCCTTATATTTCTAACCTTATTCATATCCAAGACCTTTTCGTTGGTATTAGACTTCAAATTTATGGGTAATACACTTTTCCCCCAAACATGGTTGAACTTGGTTTTTGGAGGGGGTGTTAGCCTTGGATTTTCGGACAAATTGATCCTGACTCGACGAGCCCCATTTAAATGAGTATTAGCCTTATATTTCTAACCTTATTCATATCCAAGACCTTTTCGTTGGTATTAGACTTCAAATTTATGGGTAATACACTTTTCCCCCAAACATGGTTGAACTTTGTTTTTGGAGGGGGTCTTAGCCTTGGATTTTCGGACAAATTGATCCTGACTCGACGAGCCCCATTTAAATGAGTATTAGCCTTATATTTCTAACCTTATTCATATCCAAGACCTTTTCGTTGGTATTAGACTTCAAATTTATGGGTAATACACTTTTCCCCCAAACATGGTTGAATTTGGTTTTTGGAGGGGGTGTTAGCCTTGGATTTTCGGACAAATTGATCCTGACTCGACGAGCCCCATTTAAATGAGTATTAGCCTTATATTTCTAACCTTATTCATATCCAAGACCTTTTCGTTGGTATTAGACTTCAAATTTATGGGTAATACACTTTTCCCCCAAACATGGTTGAACTTTGTTTTTGGAGGGGGTCTTAGCCTTGGATTTTCGGACAAATTGATCCTGACTCGACGAGCCCCATTTAAATGAGTATTAGCCTTATATTTCTAACCTTATTCATATCCAAGACCTTTTCGTTGGTATTAGACTTCAAATTTATGGGTAATACACTTTTCCCCCAAACATGGTTGAATTTGGTTTTTGGAGGGGGTGTTAGCCTTGGATTTTCGGACAAATTGATCCTGACTCGACGAGCCCCATTTAAATGAGTATTAGCCTTATATTTCTAACCTTATTCATATCCAAGACCTTTTCGTTGGTATTAGACTTCAAATTTATGGGTAATACACTTTTCCCCCAAACATGGTTGAACTTGGTTTTTGGAGGGGGTGTTAGCCTTGGATTTTCGGACAAATTGATCCTGACTCAACGAGCCCCATTTAAATGAGTATTAGCCTTATATTTGTAACCTTATTCATATCCAAGACCTTTTCGTTGGTATTAGACTTCAAATTTATGGGTAATACACTTTTCCCCCAAACATGGTTGAACTTGGTTTTTGGAGGGGGTGTTAGCCTTGGATTTTCGGACAAATTGATCCTGACTCGACGAGCCCCATTTAAATGAGTATTAGCCTTATATTTCTAACCTTATTCATATCCAAGACCTTTTTGTTGGTATTAGACTTCAAATTTATGGGTAATACACTTTTCCCCCAAACATGGTTGAACTTGGTTTTTGGAGGGGGTGTTAGCCTTGGATTTTCGGACAAATTGATCCTGACTCGACGAGCCCCATTTAAATGAGTATTAGCCTTATATTTCTAACCTTATTCATATCCAAGACCTTTTCGTTGGTATTAGACTTCAAATTTATGGGTAATACAGTTTTCCCCCAAACATGGTTGAACTTGGATTTTGGAGGGGGTGTTAGCCTTGGATTTTCGGACAAATTGATCCTGACTCGACGAGCACCATTTAAATGAGTATTAGCCTTATATTTCTAATAATTTTCATATCCAAGACCTTTTGGTTGGTATTAGACTTCAAATTTATGGTTAATACACTTTTCCCCCAAACATGGTTGAACTTGGTTTTTGGAGGGGGTGTTAGCCTTGGATTTTCGGACAAATTGATCCTGACTCGACGAGCCCCATTTAAATGAGTATTAGCCTTATATTTCTAACCTTTTTCATATCCAAGACCTTTTGGTTGGTATTAGACTTCAAATTTATGGGTAATACACTTTCCCCCAAACATGGTTGAACTTGGTTTTTGGAGGGGGTGTTAGCCTTGGATTTTCGGACAAATTGATCCTGACTCGACGATCCCCATTTAAATGAGTATTAGCCTTATATTTCTAATAATTTTCATATCCAAGACCTTTTCGTTGGTATTAGACTTCAAATTTATGGGTAATACACTTTTCCCCCAAACATGGTTGAACTTGGTTTTTGGAGGGGGTGTTAGGCTTGGATTTTCGGACAAATTGATCATGACTCGACGAGCCCCATTTAAATGAGTATTAGCCTTATATTTATAACCTTATTCATATCCAAGACCTTTTCGTTGGTATTAGACTTCAAATTTATGGGTAATACACTTTTCCCCCAAACATGGTTGAACTTGGTTTTTGGAGGGGGTGTTAGCCTTGGATTTTCGGACAAATTGATCCTGACTCGACGAGCCCCATTTAAATGAGTATTAGCCTTATATTTCTAATAATTTTCATATCCAAGACCTTTTCGTTGGTATTAGACTTCAAATTTATGGGTAATACACTTTTTGCCCAAACATGGTTGAACTTGGTTTTTGGAGGGGGTGTTAGCCTTGGATTTTCGGACAAATTGATCCTGACTCGACGAGCCCCATTTAAATGAGTATTAGCCTTATATTTCTAACCTTATTCATATCCAAGACCTTTTCGTTGGTATTAGACTTCAAATTTATGGGTAATACACTTTTCCCCCAAACATGGTTGAACTTGGTTTTTGGAGGGGGTGTTAGCCTTGGATTTTCGGACAAATTGATCCTGACTCGACGAGCCCCATTTAAATGAGTATTAGCCTTATATTTCTAATAATTTTCATATCCAAGACCTTTTCGTTGGTATTAGACTTCAAATTTATGGGTAATACACTTTTCGCCCAAACATGGTTGAACTTGGTTTTTGGAGGGGGTGTTAGCCTTGGATTTTCGGACAAATTGATCCTGACTCGACGAGCCCCATTTAAATGAGTATTAACCTTATATTTTTAACCTTTTTCATATCCAAGACCTTTTCATTGGTATTAGACTTCAAATTTATGGCTAATACACTTTTCCCCCAAACATGGTTGAACTTGGTTTTTGGAGGGGTTGTTAGGCTTGGATTTTCGGACAAATTGATCCTGACTCGACGATCCCCATTTAAATGAGTATTAGCCTTATATTTCTAACCTTATTCATATCCAAGACCTTTTTGTTGGTATTAGACTTCAAATTTATGGGTAATACACTTTTCCCCCAAACATGGTTGAACTTGGTTTTTGGAGGGGGTGTTAGCCTTGGATTTTCGGACAAATTGATCCTGACTCGACGAGCCCCATTTAAATGAGTATTAACCTTATATTTCTAACCTTTTTCATATCCAAGACCTTTTCGTTGGTATTAGACTTCAAATTTATGGCTAATACACTTTTCCCCCAAACATGGTTGAACTTGGTTTTTGGAGGGGGTGTTAGGCTTGGATTTTCGGACAAATTGATCCTGACTCGACGAGCCCCATTTAAATGAGTATTAGCCTTATATTTGTAACCTTATTGATATCCAAGACCTTTTCGTTGGTATTAGACTTCAAATTTATGGGTAATACACTTTTCCCCCAAACATGGTTGAACTTGGTTTTTGGAGGGGGTGTTAGCCTTGGATTTTCGGACAAATTGATCCTGACTCGATGAGCCCATTTAAATGAGTATTAGCCTTATATTTCTAACCTTATTCATATCCAAGACCTTTTATTTGGTATTAGACTTCAAATTTATGGGTAATACACTTTTCTATCAAACATGATTGAACTTGGTTTTTGGAGGGGGTGTTAGCCTTGGATTTTCGGACAAATTGATCCTGACCTGACGAGCCCCATTTAAATGAGTATTAGCCTTATATTTGTAACCTTATTCATATCCAAGACCTTTTCGTTGGTATTAGACTTCAAATTTATGGATAATACACTTTTCCCCCAAACATGGTTGAACTTGGTTTTTGGAGGGGGTGTTAGCCTTGGATTTTCGGACAAATTGATCCTGACTCGACGAGCCCCATTTAAATGAGTATTAGCCTTATATTTCTAACCTTATTCATATCCAAGACCTTTTCGTTGGTATTAGACTTCAAATTTATGGGTAATACACTTTTCCCCCAAACATGGTTGAACTTGGTTTTTGGAGGGGGTGTTAGCCTTGGATTTTCGGACAAATTGATCCTGACTCGACGAGCCCCATTTAAATGAGTATTAGCCTTATATTTCTAACCTTATTCATATCCAAGACCTTTTCGTTGGTATTAGACTTCAAATTTATGGGTAATACACTTTTCCCCCAAACATGGTTGAACTTTGTTTTTGGAGGGGGTCTTAGCCTTGGATTTTCGGACAAATTGATCCTGACTCGACGAGCCCCATTTAAATGAGTATTAGCCTTATATTTCTAACCTTATTCATATCCAAGACCTTTTCGTTGGTATTAGACTTCAAATTTATGGGTAATACACTTTTCCCCCAAACATGGTTGAATTTGGTTTTTGGAGGGGGTGTTAGCCTTGGATTTTCGGACAAATTGATCCTGACTCGACGAGCCCCATTTAAATGAGTATTAGCCTTATATTTCTAATAATTTTCATATCCAAGACCTTTTCGTTGGTATTAGACTTCAAATTTATGGGTAATACACTTTTCCCCCAAACATGGTTGAACTTGGTTTTTGGAGGGGGTGTTAGGCTTGGATTTTCGGACAAATTGATCATGACTCGACGAGCCCCATTTAAATGAGTATTAGCCTTATATTTATAACCTTATTCATATCCAAGACCTTTTCGTTGGTATTAGACTTCAAATTTATGGGTAATACACTTTTCCCCCAAACATGGTTGAACTTGGTTTTTGGAGGGGGTGTTAGCCTTGGATTTTCGGACAAATTGATCCTGACTCGACGAGCCCCATTTAAATGACTATTATCCTTATTTTTCTAACCTTATTCATATCCAAGACCTTTTGGTTGGTATTAGACTTCAAATTTATGGGTAATACACTTTTCCCCCAAACATGGTTGAACTTGGTTTTTGGAGGGGGTGTTAGCCTTGGATTTTCGGACAAATTGATCCTGACTCAACGAGCCCCATTTAAATGAGTATTAGCCTTATATTTGTAACCTTATTCATATCCAAGACCTTTTCGTTGGTATTAGACTTCAAATTTATGGGTAATACACTTTTCCCCCAAACATGGTTGAACTTGGTTTTTGGAGGGGGTGTTAGCCTTGGATTTTCGGACAAATTGATCCTGACTCGACGAGCCCCATTTAAATGAGTATTAGCCTTATATTTCTAACCTTATTCATATCCAAGACCTTTTCGTTGGTATTAGACTTCAAATTTATGGGTAATACACTTTTCCCCCAAACATGGTTGAACTTGGTTTTTGGAGGGGGTGTTAGCCTTGGATTTTCGGACAAATTGATCCTGACTCGACGAGCCCCATTTAAATGAGTATTAGCCTTATATTTCTAACCTTATTCATATCCAAGACCTTTTCGTTGGTATTAGACTTCAAATTTATGGGTAATACACTTTTCCCCCAAACATGGTTGAACTTGGTTTTTGGAGGGGGTGTTAGCCTTGGATTTTCGGACAAATTGATCCTGACTCGACGAGCCCCATTTAAATGAGTATTAGCCTTATATTTCTAACCTTATTCATATCCAAGACCTTTTCTTTGGTATTAGACTTCAAATTTATGGGTAATACACTTTTCCCCCAAACATGGTTGAACTTGGTTTTTGGAGGGGGTGTTAGCCTTGGATTTTCGGACAAATTGATCCTGACTCGACGAGCCCCATTTAAATGAGTATTAGCCTTATATTTCTAACCTTATTCATATCCAAGACCTTTTCGTTGGTATTAGACTTCAAATTTATGGGTAATACACTTTTCCCCCATACATGGTTGAACTTGGTTTTTGGAGGGGGTGTTAGCCTTGGATTTTCGGACAAATTGATCCTGACTCAACGAGCCCCATTTAAATGAGTATTAGCCTTATATTTGTAACCTTATTCATATCCAAGACCTTTTCGTTGGTATTAGACTTCAAATTTATGGGTAATACACTTTTCCCCCAAACATGGTTGAACTTGGTTTTTGGAGGGGGTGTTAGCCTTGGATTTTCGGACAAATTGATCCTGACTCGACGAGCCCCATTTAAATGAGTATTAGCCTTATATTTCTAACCTTATTCATATCCAAGACCTTTTTGTTGGTATTAGACTTCAAATTTATGGGTAATACACTTTTCCCCCAAACATGGTTGAACTTGGTTTTTGGAGGGGGTGTTAGCCTTGGATTTTCGGACAAATTGATCCTGACTCGACGAGCCCCATTTAAATGAGTATTAGCCTTATATTTCTAACCTTATTCATATCCAAGACCTTTTCGTTGGTATTAGACTTCAAATTTATGGGTAATACAGTTTTCCCCCAAACATGGTTGAACTTGGTTTTTGGAGGGGGTGTTAGCCTTGGATTTTCGGACAAATTGATCCTGACTCGACGAGCACCATTTAAATGAGTATTAGCCTTATATTTCTAATAATTTTCATATCCAAGACCTTTTGGTTGGTATTAGACTTCAAATTTATGGTTAATACACTTTTCCCCCAAACATGGTTGAACTTGGTTTTTGGAGGGGGTGTTAGCCTTGGATTTTCGGACAAATTGATCCTGACTCGACGAGCCCCATTTAAATGAGTATTAGCCTTATATTTCTAACCTTTTTCATATCCAAGACCTTTTGGTTGGTATTAGACTTCAAATTTATGGGTAATACACTTTCCCCCAAACATGGTTGAACTTGGTTTTTGGAGGGGGTGTTAGCCTTGGATTTTCGGACAAATTGATCCTGACTCGACGAGCCCCATTTAAATGAGTATTAGCCTTATATTTCTAACCTTATTCATATCCAAGACCTTTTCGTTGGTATTAGACTTCAAATTTATGGGTAATACACTTTTCCCCCAAACATGGTTGAACTTGGTTTTTGGAGGGGGTGTTAGCCTTGGATTTTCGGACAATTTGATCCTCACTCGACGAGCCCCATTTAAATGAGTATTAGCCTTATATTTATAACCTTATTCATATCCAAGACCTTTTCGTTGGTATTAGACTTCAAATTTATGGGTAATACACTTTTCCCCCAAACATGGTTGAACTTGGTTTTTGGAGGGGGTGTTAGCCTTCGATTTTCGGACAAGTTGATCCTGACTCGACGAGCCCCATTTAAATGAGTATTAGCCTTATATTTGTAACCTTATTCATATCCAAGACCTTTTCGTTGGTATTAGATTTCAAATTTATGGGTAATACACTTTTCCCCCAAACATGGTTGAACTTGGTTTTTGGAGGGGGTGTTAGCTTTGGATTTTCGGACAAATTGATCCTGACTCGACGAGCCCCATTTAAATGAGTATTAGCCTTATATTTGTAACCTTATTCATATCCAAGACCTTTTGGTTGGTATTAGACTTCAAATTTATGGGTAATACACTTTTCCCCCAAACATGGTTGAACTTGGTTTTTGGAGGGGGTGTTAGCCTTGGATTTTCGGACAAATTGATCCTGACTCGACGAGCCCATTTAAATGAGTATTAGCCTTATATTTCTAACCTTATTCATATCCAAGACCTTTTCGTTGGTATTAGACTTCAAATTTATGGGTAATACACTTTTCCCCCAAACATGGTTGAACTTGGTTTTTGGAGGGGGTGTTAGCCTTGGATTTTCGGACAAATTGATCCTGACTCGACGAGCCCCATTTAAATGAGTATTAGCCTTATATTTCTAACCTTATTCATATCCAAGACCTTTTCGTTGGTATTAGACTTCAAATTTATAGGTAATACACTTTTCCCCCAAACATGGTTGAACTTGGTTTTTGGAGGGGGTGTTAGCCTTGGATTTTCGGACAAATTGATCCTGACTCGACGAGCCCCATTTAAATGAGTATTAGCCTTATATTTCTAACCTTATTCATATCCAAGACCTTTTCGTTGGTATTAGACTTCAAATTTATGGGTAATACACTTTTCCCCCAAACATGGTTGAACTTGGTTTTTGGAGGGGGTGTTAGCCTTGGATTTTCGGACAATTTGATCCTCACTCGACGAGCCCCATTTAAATGAGTATTAGCCTTATATTTATAACCTTATTCATATCCAAGACCTTTTCGTTGGTATTAGACTTCAAATTTATGGGTAATACACTTTTCCCCCAAACATGGTTGAACTTGGTTTTTGGAGGGGGTGTTAGCATTCGATTTTCGGACAAGTTGATCCTGACTCGACGAGCCCCATTTAAATGAGTATTAGCCTTATATTTGTAACCTTATTCATATCCAAGACCTTTTCGTTGGTATTAGATTTCAAATTTATGGGTAATACACTTTTCCCCCAAACATGGTTGAACTTGGTTTTTGGAGGGGGTGTTAGCCTTGGATTTTCGGACAAATTGATCCTGACTCGACGAGCCCCATTTAAATGAGTATTAGCCTTATATTTCTAACCTTATTCATATCCAAGACCTTTTCGTTGGTATTAGACTTCAAATTTATAGGTAATACACTTTTCCCCCAAACATGGTTGAACATGGTTTTTGGAGGGGGTGTTAGCCTTGGATTTTCGGACAATTTGATCCTGACTCGACGAGCCCCATTTAAATGAGTATTAGCCTTATATTTCTAACCTTATTCATATCCAAGACCTTTTCGTTGGTATTAGACTTCAAATTTATGGGTAATACAGTTTTCCCCCAAACATGGTTGAACTTGGTTTTTGGAGGGGGTGTTAGCCTTCGATTTTCGGACAAGTTGATCCTGACTCGACGAGCCCCATTTAAATGAGTATTAGCCTTATATTTCTAACCTTATTCATATCCAAGACCTTTTCGTTGGTATTAGATTTCAAATTTATGGGTAATACACTTTTCCCCCAAACATGGTTGAACTTGGTTTTTGGAGGGGGTGTTAGCCTTGGATTTCCGGACAAATTGATCCTGACTCGACGAGCCCCATTTAAATGAGTATTAGCCTTATATTTGTAACCTTATTCATATCCAAGACCTTTTGGTTGGTATTAGACTTCAAATTTATGGGTAATACACTTTTCCCCCAAACATGGTTAAACTTGGTTTTTGGAGGGGGTGTTAGCCTTGGATTTTCGGACAAATTGATCCTGACTCGACGAGCCCCATTTAAATGAGTATTAGCCTTATATTTCTAACCTTATTCATATCCAAGAGCTTTTCGTTGGTATTAGACCTCAAATTTATGGGTAATACACTTTTCCCCCAAACATGGTTGAACTTGGTTTTTGGAGGGGGTGTTAGCCTTGGATTTTCGGATAAATTGATCCTGACTCGACGAGCCCCATTTAAATGAGTATTAGCCTTATATTTCTAACCTTATTCATATCCAAGACCTTTTCGTTGGTATTAGACTTCAAATTTATGGGTAATACACTTTTCCCCCAAACATGGTTGAACTTGGTTTTTGGAGGGGGTGTTAGCCTTAGATTTTCGGACAAATTGATCCTGACTGGACGAGCCCCATTTAAATGAGTATTAGCCTTATATTTCTAACCTTATTCATATCCAAGACCTTTTCGTTGGTATTAGACTTCAAATTTATGGGTAATACACTTTTCCCCCAAACATGGTTGAACTTGGTTTTTGGAGGGGGTGTTAGCCTTGGATTTTCGGACAAATTGATCCTGACTCGACGAGCCCCATTTAAATGAGTATTAGCCTTATATTTCTAACCTTATTCATATCCAAGACCTTTTCGTTGGTATTAGACTTCAAATTTATGGGTAATACACTTTTCCCCCAAACATGGTTGAACTTGGTTTTTGGAGGGGGTGTTATCCTTGGATTTTCGGACAAATTGATCCTGACTCGACGAGCCCCATTTAAATGAGTATTAGCCTTATATTTCTAACCTTATTCATATCCAAGACCTTTTGGTTGGTATTAGACTTCAAATTTATGGGTAATACAGTTTTCCCCCAAACATGGTTGAACTTGGTTTTTGGAGGGGGTGTTAGCCTTCGATTTTCGGACAAGTTGATCCTGACTCGACGAGCCCCATTTAAATGAGTATTAGCCTTATATTTCTAACCTTATTCATATCCAAGACCTTTTCGTTGGTATTAGATTTCAAATTTATGGGTAATACACTTTTCCCCCAAACATGGTTGAACTTGGTTTTTGGAGGGGGTGTTAGCCTTGGATTTCCGGACAAATTGATCCTGACTCGACGAGCCCCATTTAAATGAGTATTAGCCTTATATTTGTAACCTTATTCATATCCAAGACCTTTTGGTTGGTATTAGACTTCAAATTTATGGGTAATACACTTTTCCCCCAAACATGGTTGAACTTGGTTTTTGGAGGGGGTGTTAGCCTTGGATTTTCGGACAAATTGATCCTGACTCGACGAGCCCCATTTAAATGAGTATTAGCCTTATATTTCTAACCTTATTCATATCCAAGAGCTTTTCGTTGGTATTAGACTTCAAATTTATGGGTAATACACTTTTCCCCCAAACATGGTTGAACTTGGTTTTTGGAGGGGGTGTTAGCCTTGGATTTTCGGATAAATTGATCCTGACTCGACGAGCCCCATTTAAATGAGTATTAGCCTTATATTTCTAACCTTATTCATATCCAAGACCTTTTCGTTGGTATTAGACTTCAAATTTATGGGTAATACACTTTTCCCCCAAACATGGTTGAACTTGGTTTTTGGAGGGGGTGTTAGCCTTGGATTTTCGGACAAATTGATCCTGACTCGACGAGCCCCATTTAAATGAGTATTAGCCTTATATTTCTAATAATTTTCATATCCAAGACCTTTTGGTTGGTATTAGACTTCAAATTTATGGTTAATACACTTTTCCCCCAAACATGGTTGAACTTGGTTTTTGGAGGGGGTGTTAGCCTTGGATTTTCGGACAAATTGATCCTGACTCGACGAGCCCCATTTAAATGAGTATTAGCCTTATATTTCTAACCTTTTTCATATCCAAGACCTTTTCGTTGGTATTAGACTTCAAATTTATGGGTAATACACTTTCCCCCAAACATGGTTGAACTTGGTTTTTGGAGGGGGTGTTAGCCTTGGATTTTCGGACAAATTGATCCTGACTCGACGAGCCCCATTTAAATGAGTATTAGCCTTATATTTCTAACCTTATTCATATCCAAGACCTTTTCGTTGGTATTAGACTTCAAATTTTGGGTAATACACTTTTCCCCCAAACATGGTTGAACTTGGTTTTTGGAGGGGGTGTTAGCCTTGGATTTTCGGACAATTTGATCCTCACTCGACGAGCCCCATTTAAATGAGTATTAGCCTTATATTTGTAACCTTATTCATATCCAAGACCTTTTCGTTGGTATTAGACTTCAAATTTATGGGTAATACACTTTTCCCCCAAACATGGTTGAACTTGGTTTTTGGAGGGGGTGTTAGCCTTCGATTTTCGGACAAGTTGATCCTGACTCGACGAGCCCCATTTAAATGAGTATTAGCCTTATATTTCTAACCTTATTCATATCCAAGACCTTTTCGTTGGTATTAGATTTCAAATTTATGGGTAATACACTTTTCCCCCAAACATGGTTGAACTTGGTTTTTGGAGGGGGTGTTAGCCTTGGATTTTCGGACAAATTGATCCTGACTCGACGAGCCCCATTTAAATGAGTATTAGCCTTATATTTGTAACCTTATTCATATCCAAGACCTTTTGGTTGGTATTAGACTTCAAATTTATGGGTAATACACTTTTCCCCCAAACATGGTTGAACTTGGTTTTTGGAGGGGGTGTTAGCCTTGGATTTTCGGACAAATTGATCCTGGCTCGACGAGCCCATTTAAATGAGTATTAGCCTTATATTTCTAACCTTATTCATATCCAAGACCTTTTCGTTGGTATTAGACTTCAAATTTATGGGTAATACACTTTTCCCCCAAACATGGTTGAACTTGGTTTTTGGAGGGGGTGTTAGCCTTGGATTTTCGGACAAATTGATCCTGACTCGACGAGCCCATTTAAATGAGTATTAGCCTTATATTTCTAACCTTATTCATATCCAAGACCTTTTCGTTGGTATTAGACTTCAAATTTATGGGTAATACACTTTTCCCCCAAACATGGTTGAACTTGGTTTTTGGAGGGGGTGTTAGCCTTGGATTTTCGGACAAATTGATCCTGACTCGACGAGCCCCATTTAAATGAGTATTAGCCTTATATTTCTAACCTTATTCATATCCAAGACCTTTTCGTTGGTATTAGACTTCAAATTTATGGGTAATACACTTTTCCCCCAAACATGGTTGAACTTGGTTTTTGGAGGGGGTGTTAGCCTTGGATTTTCGGACAAATTGATCCTGACTCGACGAGCCCCATTTAAATGAGTATTAGCCTTATATTTCTAATAATTTTCATATCCAAGACCTTTTGGTTGGTATTAGACTTCAAATTTATGGTTAATACACTTTTCCCCCAAACATGGTTGAACTTGGTTTTTGGAGGGGGTGTTAGCCTTGGATTTTCGGACAAATTGATCCTGACTCGACGAGCCCCATTTAAATGAGTATTAGCCTTATATTTCTAATAATTTTCATATCCAAGACCTTTTGGTTGGTATTAGACTTCAAATTTATGGGTAATACACTTTCCCCCAAACATGGTTGAACTTGGTTTTTGGAGGGGGTGTTAGCCTTGGATTTTCGGACAAATTGATCCTGACTCGACGAGCCCCATTTAAATGAGTATTAGCCTTATATTTCTAACCTTATTCATATCCAAGACCTTTTCGTTGGTATTAGACTTCAAATTTTGGGTAATACACTTTTCCCCCAAACATGGTTGAACTTGGTTTTTGGAGGGGGTGTTAGCCTTGGATTTTCGGACAATTTGATCCTCACTCGACGAGCCCCATTTAAATGAGTATTAGCCTTATATTTGTAACCTTATTCATATCCAAGACCTTTTCGTTGGTATTAGACTTCAAATTTATGGGTAATACACTTTTCCCCCAAACATGGTTGAACTTGGTTTTTGGAGGGGGTGTTAGCCTTCGATTTTCGGACAAGTTGATCCTGACTCGACGAGCCCCATTTAAATGAGTATTAGCCTTATATTTCTAACCTTATTCATATCCAAGACCTTTTCGTTGGTATTAGATTTCAAATTTATGGGTAATACACTTTTCCCCCAAACATGGTTGAACTTGGTTTTTGGAGGGGGTGTTAGCCTTGGATTTTCGGACAAATTGATCCTGACTCGACGAGCCCCATTTAAATGAGTATTAGCCTTATATTTCTAACCTTATTCATATCCAAGACCTTTTCGTTGGTATTAGACTTCAAATTTATGGGTAATACACTTTTCCCCCAAACATGGTTGAACTTGGTTTTTGGAGGGGGTGTTAGCCTTGGATTTTCGGACAAATTGATCCTGACTCGACGAGCCCCATTTAAATGAGTATTAGCCTTATATTTCTAATAATTTTCATATCCAAGACCTTTTGGTTGGTATTAGACTTCAAATTTATGGTTAATACACTTTTCCCCCAAACATGGTTGAACTTGGTTTTTGGAGGGGGTGTTAGCCTTGGATTTTCGGACAAATTGATCCTGACTCGACGAGCCCCATTTAAATGAGTATTAGCCTTATATTTCTAATAATTTTCATATCCAAGACCTTTTGGTTGGTATTAGACTTCAAATTTATGGGTAATACACTTTCCCCCAAACATGGTTGAACTTGGTTTTTGGAGGGGGTGTTAGCCTTGGATTTTCGGACAAATTGATCCTGACTCGACGAGCCCCATTTAAATGAGTATTAGCCTTATATTTCTAACCTTATTCATATCCAAGACCTTTTCGTTGGTATTAGACTTCAAATTTTGGGTAATACACTTTTCCCCCAAACATGGTTGAACTTGGTTTTTGGAGGGGGTGTTAGCCTTGGATTTTCGGACAATTTGATCCTCACTCGACGAGCCCCATTTAAATGAGTATTAGCCTTATATTTGTAACCTTATTCATATCCAAGACCTTTTCGTTGGTATTAGACTTCAAATTTATGGGTAATACACTTTTCCCCCAAACATGGTTGAACTTGGTTTTTGGAGGGGGTGTTAGCCTTCGATTTTCGGACAAGTTGATCCTGACTCGACGAGCCCCATTTAAATGAGTATTAGCCTTATATTTCTAACCTTATTCATATCCAAGACCTTTTCGTTGGTATTAGATTTCAAATTTATGGGTAATACACTTTTCCCCCAAACATGGTTGAACTTGGTTTTTGGAGGGGGTGTTAGCCTTGGATTTTCGGACAAATTGATCCTGACTCGACGAGCCCCATTTAAATGAGTATTAGCCTTATATTTGTAACCTTATTCATATCCAAGACCTTTTGGTTGGTATTAGACTTCAAATTTATGGGTAATACACTTTTCCCCCAAACATGGTTGAACTTGGTTTTTGGAGGGGGTGTTAGCCTTGGATTTTCGGACAAATTGATCCTGGCTCGACGAGCCCATTTAAATGAGTATTAGCCTTATATTTCTAACCTTATTCATATCCAAGACCTTTTCGTTGGTATTAGACTTCAAATTTATGGGTAATACACTTTTCCCCCAAACATGGTTGAACTTGGTTTTTGGAGGGGGTGTTAGCCTTGGATTTTCGGACAAATTGATCCTGACTCGACGAGCCCATTTAAATGAGTATTAGCCTTATATTTCTAACCTTATTCATATCCAAGACCTTTTCGTTGGTATTAGACTTCAAATTTATGGGTAATACACTTTTCCCCCAAACATGGTTGAACTTGGTTTTTGGAGGGGGTGTTAGCCTTGGATTTTCGGACAAATTGATCCTGACTCGACGAGCCCCATTTAAATGAGTATTAGCCTTATATTTCTAACCTTATTCATATCCAAGACCTTTTCGTTGGTATTAGACTTCAAATTTATGGGTAATACACTTTTCCCCCAAACATGGTTGAACTTGGTTTTTGGAGGGGGTGTTAGCCTTGGATTTTCGGACAAATTGATCCTGACTCGACGAGCCCCATTTAAATGAGTATTAGCCTTATATTTCTAATAATTTTCATATCCAAGACCTTTTGGTTGGTATTAGACTTCAAATTTATGGTTAATACACTTTTCCCCCAAACATGGTTGAACTTGGTTTTTGGAGGGGGTGTTAGCCTTGGATTTTCGGACAAATTGATCCTGACTCGACGAGCCCCATTTAAATGAGTATTAGCCTTATATTTCTAACCTTATTCATATCCAAGAGCTTTTCGTTGGTATTAGACTTCAAATTTATGGGTAATACACTTTTCCCCCAAACATGGTTGAACTTGGTTTTTGGAGGGGGTTTTAGCCTTGGATTTTCGGATAAATTGATCCTGACCCGACGAGCCCCATTTAAATGAGTATTAGCCTTATATTTCTAACCTTATTCATATCCAAGACCTTTTCGTTGGTATTAGACTTCAAATTTATGGGTAATACACTTTTCCCCCAAACATGGTTGAACTTGGTTTTTGGAGGGGGTGTTAGCCTTGGATTTTCGGACAAATTGATCCTGACTCGACGAGCCCCATTTAAATGAGTATTAGCCTTATATTTCTAACCTTATTCATATCCAAGACCTTTTCGTTGGTATTAGACTTCAAATTTATGGGTAATACACTTTTCCCCCAAACATGGTTGAACTTGGTTTTTGGAGGGGGTGTTAGCCTTGGATTTTCGGACAAATTGATCCTGACTCGACGAGCCCCATTTAAATGAGTATTAGCCTTATATTTCTAACCTTATTCATATCCAAGACCTTTTCGTTGGTATTAGACTTCAAATTTATGGGTAATACACTTTTCCCCCAAACATGGTTGAATTTGGTTTTTGGAGGGGGTGTTAGCCTTGGATTTTCGGACAAATTGATCCTGACTCGACGAGCCCCATTTAAATGAGTATTAGCCTTATATTTCTAACCTTATTCATATCCAAGACCTTTTCGTTGGTATTAGACTTCAAATTTATGGGTAATACACTTTTCCCCCAAACATGGTTGAACTTGGTTTTTGGAGGGGGTGTTAGCCTTGGATTTTCGGACAAATTGATCCTGACTCGACGAGCCCCATTTAAATGAGTATTAGCCTTATATTTCTAATAATTTTCATATCCAAGACCTTTTGGTTGGTATTAGACTTCAAATTTATGGTTAATACACTTTTCCCCCAAACATGGTTGAACTTGGTTTTTGGAGGGGGTGTTAGCCTTGGATTTTCGGACAAGTTGATCCTGACTCGACGAGCCCCATTTAAATGAGTATTAGCCTTATATTTCTAACCTTATTCATATCCAAGACCTTTTCGTTGGTATTAGACTTCAAATTTATGGGTAATACACTTTTCCCCCAAACATGGTTGAACTTGGTTTTTGGAGGGGGTGTTAGCCTTGGATTTTCGGACAAATTGATCCTGACTCGACGAGCCCCATTTAAATGAGTATTAGCCTTATATTTCTAACCTTATTCATATCCAAGACCTTTTCGTTGGTATTAGACTTCAAATTTATGGGTAATACACTTTTCCCCCAAACATGGTTGAACTTGGTTTTTGGAGGGGGTGTTAGCCTTGGATTTTCGGACAAATTGATCCTGACTCGACGAGCCCCATTTAAATGAGTATTAGCCTTATATTTCTAATAATTTTCATATCCAAGACCTTTTGGTTGGTATTAGACTTCAAATTTATGGTTAATACACTTTTCCCCCAAACATGGTTGAACTTGGTTTTTGGAGGGGGTGTTAGCCTTGGATTTTCGGACAAATTGATCCTGACTCGACGAGCCCCATTTAAATGAGTATTAGCCTTATATTTCTAACCTTATTCATATCCAAGAGCTTTTCGTTGGTATTAGACTTCAAATTTATGGGTAATACACTTTTCCCCCAAACATGGTTGAACTTGGTTTTTGGAGGGGGTGTTAGCCTTGGATTTTCGGACAAATTGATCCTGACTCGACGAACCCCATTTAAATGAGTATTAGCCTTATATTTCTAATAATTTTCATATCCAAGACCTTTTGGTTGGTATTAGACTTCAAATTTATGGTTAATACACTTTTCCCCCAAACATGGTTGAACTTGGTTTTTGGAGGGGGTGTTAGCCTTGGATTTTCGGACAAATTGATCCTGACTCGACGAGCCCCATTTAAATGAGTATTAGCCTTATATTTCTAATAATTTTCATATCCAAGACCTTTTGGTTGGTATTAGACTTCAAATTTATGGTTAATACACTTTTCCCCCAAACATGGTTGAACTTGGTTTTTGGAGGGGGTGTTAGCCTTGGATTTTCGGACAAATTGATCCTGACTCGACGAGCCCCATTTAAATGAGTATTAGCCTTATATTTCTAACCTTATTCATATCCAAGAGCTTTTCGTTGGTATTAGACTTCAAATTTATGGGTAATACACTTTTCCCCCAAACATGGTTGAACTTGGTTTTTGGAGGGGGTGTTAGCCTTGGATTTTCGGACAAATTGATCCTGACTCGACGAACCCCATTTAAATGAGTATTAGCCTTATATTTCTAATAATTTTCATATCCAAGACCTTTTGGTTGGTATTAGACTTCAAATTTATGGTTAATACACTTTTCCCCCAAACATGGTTGAACTTGGTTTTTGGAGGGGGTGTTAGCCTTGGATTTTCGGACAAATTGATCCTGACTCGACGAGCCCCATTTAAATGAGTATTAGCCTTATATTTCTAACCTTTTTCATATCCAAGACCTTTTGGTTGGTATTAGACTTCAAATTTATGGGTAATACACTTTCCCCCAAACATGGTTGAACTTGGTTTTTGGAGGGGGTGTTAGCCTTGGATTTTCGGACAAATTGATCCTGACTCGACGAGCCCCATTTAAATGAGTATTAGCCTTATATTTGTAACCTTATTCATATCCAAGACCTTTTGGTTGGTATTAGACTTCAAATTTATGGGTAATACACTTTTCCCCCAAACATGGTTGAACTTGGTTTTTGGAGGGGGTGTTAGCCTTGGATTTTCGGACAAATTGATCCTGACTCGACGAGCCCCATTTAAATGAGTATTAGCCTTATATTTGTAACCTTATTCATATCCAAGACCTTTTCGTTGGTATTAGACTTCAAATTTATGGGTAATACACTTTTCCCCCAAACATGGTTGAACTTGGTTTTTGGAGGGGGTGTTAGGCTTGGATTTTCGGACAAATTGATCCTGACTCGACGAGCCCCATTTAAATGAGTATTAGCCTTATATTTGTAACCTTATTCATATCCAAGACCTTTTCGTTGGTATTAGACTTCAAATTTATGGGTAATACACTTTTCCCCCAAACATGGTTGAACTTGGTTTTTGGAGGGGGTGTTAGCCTTGGATTTTCGGACAAATTGATCCTGACTCGACGAGCCCCATTTAAATGAGTATTAGCCTTATATTTCTAACCTTATTCATATCCAACAGCTTTTCGTTGGTATTAGACTTCAAATTTATGGGTAATACACTTTTCCCCCAAACATGGTTGAACTTGGTTTTTGGAGGGGGTGTTAGCCTTGGATTTTCGGAGAAATTGATCCTGACTCGACGACCCCATTTAAATGAGTATTAGCCTTATATTTCTAACCTTTTTCATATCCAAGACCTTTTGGTTGGTATTAGACTTCAAATTTATGGGTAATACACTTTCCCCCAAACATGGTTGAACTTGGTTTTTGGAGGGGGTGTTAGGCTTGGATTTTCGGACAAATTGATCCTGACTCGACGAGCCCCATTTAAATGAGTATTAGCCTTATATTTCTAACCTTATTCATATCCAAGACCTTTTCGTTGGTATTAGACTTCAAATTTATGGGTAATACACTTTTCCCCCAAACATGGTTGAACTTGGTTTTTGGAGGGGGTGTTAGCCTTGGATTTTCGGACAAATTGATCCTGACTCGACGAGCCCCATTTAAATGAGTATTAGCCTTATATTTCTAACCTTATTCATATCCAAGACCTTTTCGTTGGTATTAGACTTCAAATTTATGGGTAATACACTTTTCCCCCAAACATGGTTGAACTTGGTTTTTGGAGGGGGTGTTAGCCTTGGATTTTCGGACAAATTGATCCTGACTCGACGAGCCCCATTTAAATGAGTATTAGCCTTATATTTGTAACCTTATTCATATCCAAGACCTTTTGGTTGGTATTAGACTTCAAATTTATGGGTAATACACTTTTCCCCCAAACATGGTTGAACTTGGTTTTTGGAGGGGGTGTTAGCCTTGGATTTTCGGACAAATTGATCCTGACTCGACGAGCCCCATTTAAATGAGTATTAGCCTTATATTTCTAATAATTTTCATATCCAAGACCTTTTGGTTGGTATTAGACTTCAAATTTATGGTTAATACACTTTTCCCCCAAACATGGTTGAACTTGGTTTTTGGAGGGGGTGTTAGCCTTCGATTTTCGGACAAGTTGATCCTGACTCGACGAGCCCCATTTAAATGAGTATTAGCCTTATATTTCTAACCTTATTCATATCCAAGACCTTTTCGTTGGTATCAGATTTCAAATTTATGGGTAATACACTTTTCCCCCAAACATGGTTGAACTTGGTTTTTGGAGGGGGTGTTAGCCTTGGATTTTCGGACAAATTGATCCTGACTCGACGAGCCCCATTTAAATGAGTATTAGCCTTATATTTGTAACCTTATTCATATCCAAGACCTTTTGGTTGGTATTAGACTTCAAATTTATGGGTAATACACTTTTCCCCCAAACATGGTTGAACTTGGTTTTTGGAGGGGGTGTTAGCCTTGGATTTTCGGACAAATTGATCCTGACTCGACGAGCCCATTTAAATGAGTATTAGCCTTATATTTCTAACCTTATTCATATCCAAGACCTTTTCATTGGTATTAGACTTCAAATTTATGGGTAATACACTTTTCCCCCAAACATGGTTGAACTTGGTTTTTGGAGGGGGTGTTAGCCTTGGATTTTCGGACAAATCGATCCTGACTCGACGAGCCCATTTAAATGAGTATTAGCCTTATATTTCTAACCTTATTCATATCCAAGACCTTTTCGTTGGTATTAGACCTCAAATTTATGGGTAATACACTTTTCCCCCAAACATGGTTGAACTTGGTTTTTGGAGGGGGTCTTAGCCTTGGATTTTCGGACAAATTGATCCTGACTCGACGAGCCCCATTTAAATGAGTATTAGCCTTATATTTCTAACCTTATTCATATCCAAGACCTTTTCGTTGGTATTAGACTTCAAATTTATGGGTAATACACTTTTCCCCCAAACATGGTTGAACTTGGTTTTTGGAGGGGGTGTTAGCCTTGGATTTTCGGACAAGTTGATCCTGACTCGACGAGCCCCATTTAAATGAGTATTAGCCTTATATTTCTAACCTTATTCATATCCAAGACCTTTTCGTTGGTATTAGACTTCAAATTTATGGGTAATACACTTTTCCCCCAAACATGGTTGAACTTGGTTTTTGGAGGGGGTGTTAGCCTTGGATTTTCGGACAAATTGATCCTGACTCGACGAGCCCCATTTAAATGAGTATTAGCCTTATATTTCTAACCTTATTCATATCCAAGACCTTTTCGTTGGTATTAGACTTCAAATTTATGGGTAATACACTTTTCCCCCAAACATGGTTGAACTTGGTTTTTGGAGGGGGTGTTAGCCTTGGATTTTCGGACAAATTGATCCTGACTCGACGAGCCCCATTTAAATGAGTATTAGCCTTATATTTCTAATAATTTTCATATCCAAGACCTTTTGGTTGGTATTAGACTTCAAATTTATGGTTAATACACTTTTCCCCCAAACATGGTTGAACTTGGTTTTTGGAGGGGGTGTTAGCCTTGGATTTTCGGACAAATTGATCCTGACTCGACGAGCCCCATTTAAATGAGTATTAGCCTTATATTTCTAACCTTTTTCATATCCAAGACCTTTTGGTTGGTATTAGACTTCAAATTTATGGGTAATACACTTTCCCCCAAACATGGTTGAACTTGGTTTTTGGAGGGGGTGTTAGCCTTGGATTTTCGGACAAATTGATCCTGACTCGACGAGCCCCATTTAAATGAGTATTAGCCTTATATTTCTAACCTTATTCATATCCAAGACCTTTTCGTTGGTATTAGACTTCAAATTTATGGGTAATACACTTTTCCCCCAAACATTGTTGAACTTGGTTTTTGGAGGGGGTGTTAGCCTTGGATTTTCGGACAAATTGATCCTGACTCGACGACCCATTTAAATGAGTATTAGCCGTATATTTGTAACCTTATTCATATCCAAGACCTTTTCGTTGGTATTAGACTTCAAATTTATGGGTAATACACTTTTCCCCCAAACATGGTTGAACTTGGTTTTTGGAGGGGGTGTTAGGCTTGGATTTTCGGACAAATTGATCCTGACTCGACGAGCCCCATTTAAATGAGTATTAGCCTTATATTTGTAACCTTATTCATATCCAAGACCTTTTCGTTGGTATTAGACTTCAAATTTATGGGTAATACACTTTTCCCCCAAACATGGTTGAACTTGGTTTTTGGAGGGGGTGTTAGCCTTGGATTTTCGGACAAATTGATCCTGACTCGACGAGCCCCATTTAAATGAGTATTAGCCTTATATTTCTAACCTTATTCATATCCAAGAGCTTTTCGTTGGTATTAGACTTCAAATTTATGGGTAATACACTTTTCCCCCAAACATGGTTGAACTTGGTTTTTGGAGGGGGTGTTAGCCTTGGATTTTCGGACAAATTGATCCTGACTCGACGAGCCCCATTTAAATGAGTATTAGCCTTATATTTGTAACCTTATTCATATCCAAGACCTTTTGGTTGGTATTAGACTTCAAATTTATGGGTAATACACTTTTCCCCCAAACATGGTTGAACTTGGTTTTTGGAGGGGGTGTTAGCCTTGGATTTTCGGACAAATTGATCCTGACTCGACGAGCCCCATTTAAATGAGTATTAGCCTTATATTTCTAATAATTTTAATATCCAAGACCTTTTGGTTGGTATTAGACTTCAAATTTATGGTTAATACACTTTTCCCCCAAACATGGTTGAACTTGGTTTTTGGAGGGGGTGTTAGCCTTCGATTTTCGGACAAGTTGATCCTGACTCGACGAGCCCCATTTAAATGAGTATTAGCCTTATATTTCTAACCTTATTCATATCCAAGACCTTTTGGTTGGTATTAGATTTCAAATTTATGGGTAATACACTTTTCCCCCAAACATGGTTGAACTTGGTTTTTGGAGGGGGTGTTAGCCTTGGATTTTCGGACAAATTGATCCTGACTCGACGAGCCCCATTTAAATGAGTATTAGCCTTATATTTCTAACCTTATTCATATCCAAGACCTTTTGGTTGGTATTAGACTTCAAATTTATGGGTAATACACTTTTCCCCCAAACATGGTTGAACTTGGTTTTTGGAGGGGGTGTTAGCCTTCGATTTTCGGACAAGTTGATCCTGACTCGACGAGCCCCATTTAAATGAGTATTAGCCTTATATTTCTAACCTTATTCATATCCAAGACCTTTTCGTTGGTATTAGACTTCAAATTTATGGGTAATACACTTTTCCCCCAAACATGGTTGAACTTGGTTTTTGGAGGGGGTGTTAGCCTTGGATTTTCGGACAAATTGATCCTGACTCGACGAGCCCCATTTAAATGAGTATTAGCCTTATATTTCTAACCTTATTCATATCCAAGACCTTTTCGTTGGTATTAGACTTCAAATTTATGGGTAATACACTTTTCCCCCAAACATGGTTGAACTTGGTTTTTGGAGGGGGTGTTAGCCTTGGATTTTCGGACAAATTGATCCTGACTCGACGAGCCCCATTTAAATGAGTATTAGCCTTATATTTCTAATAATTTTCATATCCAAGACCTTTTGGTTGGTATTAGACTTCAAATTTATGGTTAATACACTTTTCCCCCAAACATGGTTGAACTTGGTTTTTGGAGGGGGTGTTAGCCTTGGATTTTCGGACAAATTGATCCTGACTCGACGAGCCCCATTTAAATGAGTATTAGCCTTATATTTCTAACCTTTTTCATATCCAAGACCTTTTGGTTGGTATTAGACTTCAAATTTATGGGTAATACACTTTCCCCCAAACATGGTTGAACTTGGTTTTTGGAGGGGGTGTTAGCCTTGGATTTTCGGACAAATTGATCCTGACTCGACGAGCCCCATTTAAATGAGTATTAGCCTTATATTTCTAACCTTATTCATATCCAAGACCTTTTCGTTGGTATTAGACTTCAAATTTATGGGTAATACACTTTTCCCCCAAACATTGTTGAACTTGGTTTTTGGAGGGGGTGTTAGCCTTGGATTTTCGGACAAATTGATCCTGACTCGACGACCCATTTAAATGAGTATTAGCCGTATATTTGTAACCTTATTCATATCCAAGACCTTTTCGTTGGTATTAGACTTCAAATTTATGGGTAATACACTTTTCCCCCAAACATGGTTGAACTTGGTTTTTGGAGGGGGTGTTAGGCTTGGATTTTCGGACAAATTGATCCTGACTCGACGAGCCCCATTTAAATGAGTATTAGCCTTATATTTGTAACCTTATTCATATCCAAGACCTTTTCGTTGGTATTAGACTTCAAATTTATGGGTAATACACTTTTCCCCCAAACATGGTTGAACTTGGTTTTTGGAGGGGGTGTTAGCCTTGGATTTTCGGACAAATTGATCCTGACTCGACGAGCCCCATTTAAATGAGTATTAGCCTTATATTTCTAACCTTATTCATATCCAAGAGCTTTTCGTTGGTATTAGACTTCAAATTTATGGGTAATACACTTTTCCCCCAAACATGGTTGAACTTGGTTTTTGGAGGGGGTGTTAGCCTTGGATTTTCGGACAAATTGATCCTGACTCGACGAGCCCCATTTAAATGAGTATTAGCCTTATATTTGTAACCTTATTCATATCCAAGACCTTTTGGTTGGTATTAGACTTCAAATTTATGGGTAATACACTTTTCCCCCAAACATGGTTGAACTTGGTTTTTGGAGGGGGTGTTAGCCTTGGATTTTCGGACAAATTGATCCTGACTCGACGAGCCCCATTTAAATGAGTATTAGCCTTATATTTCTAATAATTTTAATATCCAAGACCTTTTGGTTGGTATTAGACTTCAAATTTATGGTTAATACACTTTTCCCCCAAACATGGTTGAACTTGGTTTTTGGAGGGGGTGTTAGCCTTCGATTTTCGGACAAGTTGATCCTGACTCGACGAGCCCCATTTAAATGAGTATTAGCCTTATATTTCTAACCTTATTCATATCCAAGACCTTTTGGTTGGTATTAGATTTCAAATTTATGGGTAATACACTTTTCCCCCAAACATGGTTGAACTTGGTTTTTGGAGGGGGTGTTAGCCTTGGATTTTCGGACAAATTGATCCTGACTCGACGAGCCCCATTTAAATGAGTATTAGCCTTATATTTCTAACCTTATTCATATCCAAGACCTTTTCGTTGGTATTAGACTTCAAATTTATGGGTAATACACTTTTCCCCCAAACATGGTTGAACTTGGTTTTTGGAGGGGGTGTTAGCCTTGGATTTTCGGACAAATTGATCCTGACTCGACGAGCCCCATTTAAATGAGTATTAGCCTTATATTTCTAACCTTATTCATATCCAAGACCTTTTCGTTGGTATTAGACTTCAAATTTATGGGTAATACACTTTTCCCCCAAACATGGTTGAACTTGGTTTTTGGAGGGGGTGTTAGCCTTGGATTTTCGGACAAATTGATCCTGACTCGACGAGCCCCATTTAAATGAGTATTAGCCTTATATTTGTAACCTTATTCATATCCAAGACCTTTTCGTTGGTATTAGACTTCAAATTTATGGGTAATACACTTTTCCCCCAAACATGGTTGAACTTGGTTTTTGGAGGGGGTGTTAGCCTTGGATTTTCGGACAAATTGATCCTGACTCGACGAGCCCATTTAAATGAGTATTAGCCTTATATTTCTAACCTTATTCATATCCAAGACCTTTTCATTGGTATTAGACTTCAAATTTATGGGTAATACACTTTTCCCCCAAACATGGTTGAACTTGGTTTTTGGAGGGGGTGTTAGCCTTGGATTTTCGGACAAATCGATCCTGACTCGACGAGCCCATTTAAATGAGTATTAGCCTTATATTTCTAACCTTATTCATATCCAAGACCTTTTCGTTGGTATTAGACCTCAAATTTATGGGTAATACACTTTTCCCCCAAACATGGTTGAACTTGGTTTTTGGAGGGGGTCTTAGCCTTGGATTTTCGGACAAATTGATCCTGACTCGACGAGCCCCATTTAAATGAGTATTAGCCTTATATTTCTAACCTTATTCATATCCAAGACCTTTTCGTTGGTATTAGACTTCAAATTTATGGGTAATACACTTTTCCCCCAAACATGGTTGAACTTGGTTTTTGGAGGGGGTGTTAGCCTTGGATTTTCGGACAAGTTGATCCTGACTCGACGAGCCCCATTTAAATGAGTATTAGCCTTATATTTCTAACCTTATTCATATCCAAGACCTTTTCGTTGGTATTAGACTTCAAATTTATGGGTAATACACTTTTCCCCCAAACATGGTTGAACTTGGTTTTTGGAGGGGGTGTTAGCCTTGGATTTTCGGACAAATTGATCCTGACTCGACGAGCCCCATTTAAATGAGTATTAGCCTTATATTTCTAACCTTATTCATATCCAAGACCTTTTCGTTGGTATTAGACTTCAAATTTATGGGTAATACACTTTTCCCCCAAACATGGTTGAACTTGGTTTTTGGAGGGGGTGTTAGCCTTGGATTTTCGGACAAATTGATCCTGACTCGACGAGCCCCATTTAAATGAGTATTAGCCTTATATTTCTAATAATTTTCATATCCAAGACCTTTTGGTTGGTATTAGACTTCAAATTTATGGTTAATACACTTTTCCCCCAAACATGGTTGAACTTGGTTTTTGGAGGGGGTGTTAGCCTTGGATTTTCGGACAAATTGATCCTGACTCGACGAGCCCCATTTAAATGAGTATTAGCCTTATATTTCTAACCTTTTTCATATCCAAGACCTTTTGGTTGGTATTAGACTTCAAATTTATGGGTAATACACTTTCCCCCAAACATGGTTGAACTTGGTTTTTGGAGGGGGTGTTAGCCTTGGATTTTCGGACAAATTGATCCTGACTCGACGAGCCCCATTTAAATGAGTATTAGCCTTATATTTCTAACCTTATTCATATCCAATACCTTTTCGTTGGTATTAGACTTCAAATTTATGGGTAATACACTTTTCCCCCAAACATTGTTGAACTTGGTTTTTGGAGGGGGTGTTAGCCTTGGATTTTCGGACAAATTGATCCTGACTCGACGACCCATTTAAATGAGTATTAGCCGTATATTTGTAACCTTATTCATATCCAAGACCTTTTCGTTGGTATTAGACTTCAAATTTATGGGTAATACACTTTTCCCCCAAACATGGTTGAACTTGGTTTTTGGAGGGGGTGTTAGGCTTGGATTTTCGGACAAATTGATCCTGACTCGACGAGCCCCATTTAAATGAGTATTAGCCTTATATTTGTAACCTTATTCATATCCAAGACCTTTTCGTTGGTATTAGACTTCAAATTTATGGGTAATACACTTTTCCCCCAAACATGGTTGAACTTGGTTTTTGGAGGGGGTGTTAGCCTTGGATTTTCGGACAAATTGATCCTGACTCGACGAGCCCCATTTAAATGAGTATTAGCCTTATATTTCTAACCTTATTCATATCCAAGAGCTTTTCGTTGGTATTAGACTTCAAATTTATGGGTAATACACTTTTCCCCCAAACATGGTTGAACTTGGTTTTTGGAGGGGGTGTTAGCCTTGGATTTTCGGACAAATTGATCCTGACTCGACGAGCCCCATTTAAATGAGTATTAGCCTTATATTTGTAACCTTATTCATATCCAAGACCTTTTGGTTGGTATTAGACTTCAAATTTATGGGTAATACACTTTTCCCCCAAACATGGTTGAACTTGGTTTTTGGAGGGGGTGTTAGCCTTGGATTTTCGGACAAATTGATCCTGACTCGACGAGCCCCATTTAAATGAGTATTAGCCTTATATTTCTAATAATTTTAATATCCAAGACCTTTTGGTTGGTATTAGACTTCAAATTTATGGTTAATACACTTTTCCCCCAAACATGGTTGAACTTGGTTTTTGGAGGGGGTGTTAGCCTTCGATTTTCGGACAAGTTGATCCTGACTCGACGAGCCCCATTTAAATGAGTATTAGCCTTATATTTCTAACCTTATTCATATCCAAGACCTTTTGGTTGGTATTAGATTTCAAATTTATGGGTAATACACTTTTCCCCCAAACATGGTTGAACTTGGTTTTTGGAGGGGGTGTTAGCCTTGGATTTTCGGACAAATTGATCCTGACTCGACGAGCCCCATTTAAATGAGTATTAGCCTTATATTTCTAACCTTATTCATATCCAAGACCTTTTGGTTGGTATTAGACTTCAAATTTATGGGTAATACACTTTTCCCCCAAACATGGTTGAACTTGGTTTTTGGAGGGGGTGTTAGCCTTCGATTTTCGGACAAGTTGATCCTGACTCGACGAGCCCCATTTAAATGAGTATTAGCCTTATATTTCTAACCTTATTCATATCCAAGACCTTTTCGTTGGTATTAGATTTCAAATTTATGGGTAATACACTTTTCCCCCAAACATGGTTGAACTTGGTTTTTGGAGGGGGTGTTAGCCTTGGATTTTCGGACAAATTGATCCTGACTCGACGAGCCCCATTTAAATGAGTATTAGCCTTATATTTCTAATAATTTTAATATCCAAGACCTTTTGGTTGGTATTAGACTTCAAATTTATGGTTAATACACTTTTCCCCCAAACATGGTTGAACTTGGTTTTTGGAGGGGGTGTTAGCCTTCGATTTTCGGACAAGTTGATCCTGACTCGACGAGCCCCATTTAAATGAGTATTAGCCTTATATTTCTAACCTTATTCATATCCAAGACCTTTTGGTTGGTATTAGATTTCAAATTTATGGGTAATACACTTTTCCCCCAAACATGGTTGAACTTGGTTTTTGGAGCGGGTGTTAGCCTTGGATTTTCGGACAAATTGATCCTGACTCGACGAGCCCCATTTAAATGAGTATTAGCCTTATATTTCTAACCTTATTCATATCCAAGACCTTTTGGTTGGTATTAGACTTCAAATTTATGGGTAATACACTTTTCCCCCAAACATGGTTGAACTTGGTTTTTGGAGGGGGTGTTAGCCTTGGATTTTCGGACAAATTGATCCTGACTCGACGAGCCCATTTAAATGAGTATTAGCCTTATATTTCTAACCTTATTCATATCCAAGACCTTTTCGTTGGTATTAGACTTCAAATTTATGGGTAATACACTTTTCCCCCAAACATGGTTGAACTTGGTTTTTGGAGGGGGTGTTAGCCTTGGATTTTCGGACAAATTGATCCTGACTCGACGAGCCCCATTTAAATGAGTATTAGCCTTATATTTCTAATAATTTTCATATCCAAGACCTTTTGGTTGGTATTAGACTTCAAATTTATGGTTAATACACTTTTCCCCCAAACATGGTTGAACTTGGTTTTTGGAGGGGGTGTTAGCCTTGGATTTTCGGACAAATTGATCCTGACTCGACGAGCCCCATTTAAATGAGTATTAGCCTTATATTTCTAACCTTTTTCATATCCAAGACCTTTTCATTGGTATTAGACTTCAAATTTATGGCTAATACACTTTTCCCCCAAACATGGTTGAACTTGGTTTTTGGAGGGGTTGTTAGGCTTGGATTTTCGGACAAATTGATCCTGACTCGACGAGCCCCATTTAAATGAGTATTAGCCTTATATTTGTAACCTTATTCATATCCAAGACCTTTTTGTTGGTATTAGACTTCAAATTTATGGGTAATACACTTTTCCCCCAAACATGGTTGAACTTGGTTTTTGGAGGGGGTGTTAGCCTTGGATTTTCGGACAAGTTGATCCTGACTCGACGAGCCCCATTTAAATGAGTATTAGCCTTATATTTCTAACCTTATTCATATCCAAGACCTTTTCGTTGGTATTAGACTTCAAATTTATGGGTAATACACTTTTCCCCCAAACATGGTTGAACTTGGTTTTTGGAGGGGGTGTTAGCCTTGGATTTTCGGACAAATTGATCCTGACTCGACGAGCCCCATTTAAATGAGTATTAGCCTTATATTTCTAACCTTATTCATATCCAAGACCTTTTCGTTGGTATTAGACTTCAAATTTATGGGTAATACACTTTTCCCCCAAACATGGTTGAACTTGGTTTTTGGAGGGGGTGTTAGCCTTGGATTTTCGGACAAATTGATCCTGACTCGACGAGCCCCATTTAAATGAGTATTAGCCTTATATTTCTAATAATTTTCATATCCAAGACCTTTTGGTTGGTATTAGACTTCAAATTTATGGTTAATACACTTTTCCCCCAAACATGGTTGAACTTGGTTTTTGGAGGGGGTGTTAGCCTTCGATTTTCGGACAAGTTGATCCTGACTCGACGAGCCCCATTTAAATGAGTATTAGCCTTATATTTCTAATAATTTTAATATCCAAGACCTTTTGGTTGGTATTAGACTTCAAATTTATGGTTAATACACTTTTCCCCCAAACATGGTTGAACTTGGTTTTTGGAGGGGGTGTTAGCCTTCGATTTTCGGACAAGTTGATCCTGACTCGACGAGCCCCATTTAAATGAGTATTAGCCTTATATTTCTAACCTTATTCATATCCAAGACCTTTTCGTTGGTATTAGATTTCAAATTTATGGGTAATACACTTTTCCCCCAAACATGGTTGAACTTGGTTTTTGGAGGGGGTGTTAGCCTTGGATTTTCGGACAAATTGATCCTGACTCGACGAGCCCCATTTAAATGAGTATTAGCCTTATATTTCTAACCTTATTCATATCCAAGACCTTTTGGTTGGTATTAGACTTCAAATTTATGGGTAATACACTTTTCCCCCAAACATGGTTGAACTTGGTTTTTGGAGGGGGTGTTAGCCTTGGATTTTCGGACAAATTGATCCTGACTCGACGAGCCCATTTAAATGAGTATTAGCCTTATATTTGTAACCTTATTCATATCCAAGACCTTTTTGTTGGTATTAGACTTCAAATTTATGGGTAATACACTTTTCCCCCAAACATTGTTGAACTTGGTTTTTGGAGGGGGTGTTAGCCTTGGATTTTCGGACAAATTGATCCTGACTCGACGACCCATTTAAATGAGTATTAGCCGTATATTTGTAACCTTATTCATATCCAAGACCTTTTCGTTGGTATTAGACTTCAAATTTATGGGTAATACACTTTTCCCCCAAACATGGTTGAACTTGGTTTTTGGAGGGGGTGTTAGGCTTGGATTTTCGGACAAATTGATCCTGACTCGACGAGCCCCATTTAAATGAGTATTAGCCTTATATTTGTAACCTTATTCATATCCAAGACCTTTTCGTTGGTATTAGACTTCAAATTTATGGGTAATACACTTTTCCCCCAAACATGGTTGAACTTGGTTTTTGGAGGGGGTGTTAGCCTTGGATTTTCGGACAAATTGATCCTGACTCGACGAGCCCCATTTAAATGAGTATTAGCCTTATATTTCTAACCTTATTCATATCCAAGAGCTTTTCGTTGGTATTAGACTTCAAATTTATGGGTAATACACTTTTCCCCCAAACATGGTTGAACTTGGTTTTTGGAGGGGGTGTTAGCCTTGGATTTTCGGACAAATTGATCCTGACTCGACGAGCCCCATTTAAATGAGTATTAGCCTTATATTTGTAACCTTATTCATATCCAAGACCTTTTGGTTGGTATTAGACTTCAAATTTATGGGTAATACACTTTTCCCCCAAACATGGTTGAACTTGGTTTTTGGAGGGGGTGTTAGCCTTGGATTTTCGGACAAATTGATCCTGACTCGACGAGCCCCATTTAAATGAGTATTAGCCTTATATTTCTAATAATTTTAATATCCAAGACCTTTTGGTTGGTATTAGACTTCAAATTTATGGTTAATACACTTTTCCCCCAAACATGGTTGAACTTGGTTTTTGGAGGGGGTGTTAGCCTTCGATTTTCGGACAAGTTGATCCTGACTCGACGAGCCCCATTTAAATGAGTATTAGCCTTATATTTCTAACCTTATTCATATCCAAGACCTTTTCGTTGGTATTAGATTTCAAATTTATGGGTAATACACTTTTCCCCCAAACATGGTTGAACTTGGTTTTTGGAGGGGGTGTTAGCCTTGGATTTTCGGACAAATTGATCCTGACTCGACGAGCCCCATTTAAATGAGTATTAGCCTTATATTTCTAACCTTATTCATATCCAAGACCTTTTGGTTGGTATTAGACTTCAAATTTATGGGTAATACACTTTTCCCCCAAACATGGTTGAACTTGGTTTTTGGAGGGGGTGTTAGCCTTGGATTTTCGGACAAATTGATCCTGACTCGACGAGCCCATTTAAATGAGTATTAGCCTTATATTTCTAACCTTATTCATATCCAAGACCTTTTCGTTGGTATTAGACTTCAAATTTATGGGTAATACACTTTTCCCCCAAACATGGTTGAACTTGGTTTTTGGAGGGGGTGTTAGCCTTGGATTTTCGGACAAATTGATCCTGACTCGACGAGCCCCATTTAAATGAGTATTAGCCTTATATTTCTAATAATTTTCATATCCAAGACCTTTTGGTTGGTATTAGACTTCAAATTTATGGTTAATACACTTTTCCCCCAAACATGGTTGAACTTGGTTTTTGGAGGGGGTGTTAGCCTTGGATTTTCGGACAAATTGATCCTGACTCGACGAGCCCCATTTAAATGAGTATTAGCCTTATATTTCTAACCTTTTTCATATCCAAGACCTTTTCATTGGTATTAGACTTCAAATTTATGGCTAATACACTTTTCCCCCAAACATGGTTGAACTTGGTTTTTGGAGGGGTTGTTAGGCTTGGATTTTCGGACAAATTGATCCTGACTCGACGAGCCCCATTTAAATGAGTATTAGCCTTATATTTGTAACCTTATTCATATCCAAGACCTTTTTGTTGGTATTAGACTTCAAATTTATGGGTAATACACTTTTCCCCCAAACATGGTTGAACTTGGTTTTTGGAGGGGGTGTTAGCCTTGGATTTTCGGACAAGTTGATCCTGACTCGACGAGCCCCATTTAAATGAGTATTAGCCTTATATTTCTAACCTTATTCATATCCAAGACCTTTTCGTTGGTATTAGACTTCAAATTTATGGGTAATACACTTTTCCCCCAAACATGGTTGAACTTGGTTTTTGGAGGGGGTGTTAGCCTTGGATTTTCGGACAAATTGATCCTGACTCGACGAGCCCCATTTAAATGAGTATTAGCCTTATATTTCTAACCTTATTCATATCCAAGACCTTTTCGTTGGTATTAGACTTCAAATTTATGGGTAATACACTTTTCCCCCAAACATGGTTGAACTTGGTTTTTGGAGGGGGTGTTAGCCTTGGATTTTCGGACAAATTGATCCTGACTCGACGAGCCCCATTTAAATGAGTATTAGCCTTATATTTCTAATAATTTTCATATCCAAGACCTTTTGGTTGGTATTAGACTTCAAATTTATGGTTAATACACTTTTCCCCCAAACATGGTTGAACTTGGTTTTTGGAGGGGGTGTTAGCCTTGGATTTTCGGACAAATTGATCCTGACTCGACGAGCCCCATTTAAATGAGTATTAGCCTTATATTTCTAACCTTTTTCATATCCAAGACCTTTTGGTTGGTATTAGACTTCAAATTTATGGGTAATACACTTTCCCCCAAACATGGTTGAACTTGGTTTTTGGAGGGGGTGTTAGCCTTGGATTTTCGGACAAATTGATCCTGACTCGACGAGCCCCATTTAAATGAGTATTAGCCTTATATTTGTAACCTTATTCATATCCAAGACCTTTTGGTTGGTATTAGACTTCAAATTTATGGGTAATACACTTTTCCCCCAAACATGGTTGAACTTGGTTTTTGGAGGGGGTGTTAGCCTTGGATTTTCGGACAAATTGATCCTGACTCGACGAGCCCCATTTAAATGAGTATTAGCCTTATATTTGTAACCTTATTCATATCCAAGACCTTTTCGTTGGTATTAGACTTCAAATTTATGGGTAATACACTTTTCCCCCAAACATGGTTGAACTTGGTTTTTGGAGGGGGTGTTAGGCTTGGATTTTCGGACAAATTGATCCTGACTCGACGAGCCCCATTTAAATGAGTATTAGCCTTATATTTCTAACCTTATTCATATCCAAGACCTTTTCGTTGGTATTAGACTTCAAATTTATGGGTAATACACTTTTCCCCCAAACATGGTTGAACTTGGTTTTTGGAGGGGGTGTTAGCCTTGGATTTTCGGACAAATTGATCCTGACTCGACGAGCCCCATTTAAATGAGTATTAGCCTTATATTTCTAACCTTATTCATATCCAAGACCTTTTCGTTGGTATTAGACTTCAAATTTATGGGTAATACACTTTTCCCCCAAACATGGTTGAACTTGGTTTTTGGAGGGGGTGTTAGCCTTGGATTTTCGGACAAATTGATCCTGACTCGACGAGCCCCATTTAAATGAGTATTAGCCTTATATTTGTAACCTTATTCATATCCAAGACCTTTTGGTTGGTATTAGACTTCAAATTTATGGGTAATACACTTTTCCCCCAAACATGGTTGAACTTGGTTTTTGGAGGGGGTGTTAGCCTTGGATTTTCGGACAAATTGATCCTGACTCAACGAGCCCCATTTAAATGAGTATTAGCCTTATATTTCTAATAATTTTCATATCCAAGACCTTTTGGTTGGTATTAGACTTCAAATTTATGGTTAATACACTTTTCCCCCAAACATGGTTGAACTTGGTTTTTGGAGGGGGTGTTAGCCTTCGATTTTCGGACAAGTTGATCCTGACTCGACGAGCCCCATTTAAATGAGTATTAGCCTTATATTTCTAACCTTATTCATATCCAAGACCTTTTCGTTGGTATTAGATTTCAAATTTATGGGTAATACACTTTTCCCCCAAACATGGTTGAACTTGGTTTTTGGAGGGGGTGTTAGCCTTGGATTTTCGGACAAATTGATCCTGACTCGACAAGCCCCATTTAAATGAGTATTAGCCTTATATTTGTAACCTTATTCATATCCAAGACCTTTTGGTTGGTATTAGACTTCAAATTTATGGGTAATACACTTTTCCCCCAAACATGGTTGAACTTGGTTTTTGGAGGGGGTGTTAGCCTTGGATTTTCGGACAAATTGATCCTGACTCGACGAGCCCATTTAAATGAGTATTAGCCTTATATTTCTAACCTTATTCATATCCAAGACCTTTTCGTTGGTATTAGACTTCAAATTTATGGGTAATACACTTTTCCCCCAAACATGGTTGAACTTGGTTTTTGGAGGGGGTGTTAGCCTTGGATTTTCGGACAAATTGATCCTGACTCGACGAGCCCATTTAAATGAGTATTAGCCTTATATTTGTAACCTTATTCATATCCAAGACCTTTTCGTTGGTATTAGACTTCAAATTTATGGGTAATACACTTTTCCCCCAAACATGGTTGAACTTGGTTTTTGGAGGGGGTGTTAGCCTTGGATTTTCGGACAAGTTGATCCTGACTCGACGAGCCCCATTTAAATGAGTATTAGCCTTATATTTCTAACCTTATTCATATCCAAGACCTTTTCATTGGTATTAGACTTCAAATTTATGGGTAATACACTTTTCCCCCAAACATGGTTGAACTTGGTTTTTGGAGGGGGTGTTAGCCTTGGATTTTCGGACAAGTTGATCCTGACTCGACGAGCCCCATTTAAATGAGTATTAGCCTTATATTTCTAACCTTATTCATATCCAAGACCTTTTCGTTGGTATTAGACTTCAAATTTATGGGTAATACACTTTTCCCCCAAACATGGTTGAACTTGGTTTTTGGAGGGGGTGTTAGCCTTGGATTTTCGGACAAATTGATCCTGACTCGACGAGCCCCATTTAAATGAGTATTAGCCTTATATTTCTAATAATTTTCATATCCAAGACCTTTTGGTTGGTATTAGACTTCAAATTTATGGTTAATACACTTTTCCCCCAAACATGGTTGAACTTGGTTTTTGGAGGGGGTGTTAGCCTTGGATTTTCGGACAAATTGATCCTGACTCGACGAGCCCCATTTAAATGAGTATTAGCCTTATATTTCTAACCTTTTTCATATCCAAGACCTTTTGGTTGGTATTAGACTTCAAATTTATGGGTAATACACTTTCCCCCAAACATGGTTGAACTTGGTTTTTGGAGGGGGTGTTAGCCTTGGACTTTCGGACAAATTGATCCTGACTCGACGAGCCCCATTTAAATGAGTATTAGCCTTATATTTCTAACCTTATTCATATCCAAGACCTTTTTGTTGGTATTAGACTTCAAATTTATGGGTAATACACTTTTCCCCCAAACATGGTTGAACTTGGTTTTTGGAGGGGGTGTTAGCCTTGGATTTTCGGACAATTTGATCCTCACTCGACGAGCCCCATTTAAATGAGTATTAGCCTTATATTTGTAACCTTATTCATATCCAAGACCTTTTCGTTGGTATTAGACTTCAAATTTATGGGTAATACACTTTTCCCCCAAACATGGTTGAACTTGGTTTTTGGAGGGGGTGTTAGCCTTCGATTTTCGGACAAGTTGATCCTGACTCGACGAGCCCCATTTAAATGAGTATTAGCCTTATATTTCTAACCTTATTCATATCCAAGACCTTTTCGTTGGTATTAGATTTCAAATTTATGGGTAATACACTTTTCCCCCAAACATGGTTGAACTTGGTTTTTGGAGGGGGTGTTAGCCTTGGATTTTCGGACAAATTGATCCTGACTCGACGAGCCCCATTTAAATGAGTATTAGCCTTATATTTGTAACCTTATTCATATCCAAGACCTTTTGGTTGGTATTAGACTTCAAATTTATGGGTAATACACTTTTCCCCCAAACATGGTTGAACTTGGTTTTTGGAGGGGGTGTTAGCCTTGGATTTTCGGACAAATTGATCCTGACTCGACGAGCCCATTTAAATGAGTATTAGCCTTATATTTCTAACCTTATTCATATCCAAGACCTTTTCGTTGGTATTAGACTTCAAATTTATGGGTAATACACTTTTCCCCCAACCATGGTTGAACTTGGTTTTTGGAGGGGGTGTTAGCCTTGGATTTTCGGACAAATTGATCCTGACTCGACGAGCCCCATTTAAATGAGTATTAGCCTTATATTTGTAACCTTATTCATATCCAAGACCTTTTCGTTGGTATTAGACTTCAAATTTATGGGTAATACACTTTTCCCCCAAACATGGTTGAACTTGGTTTTTGGAGGGGGTGTTAGCCTTGGATTTTCGGACAAGTTGATCCTGACTCGACGAGCCCCATTTAAATGAGTATTAGCCTTATATTTCTAACCTTATTCATATCCAAGACCTTTTCGTTGGTATTAGACTTCAAATTTATGGGTAATACACTTTTCCCCCAAACATGGTTGAACTTGGTTTTTGGAGGGGGTGTTAGCCTTGGATTTTCGGACAAGTTGATCCTGACTCGACGAGCCCCATTTAAATGAGTATTAGCCTTATATTTCTAACCTTATTCATATCCAAGACCTTTTCGTTGGTATTAGACTTCAAATTTATGGGTAATACACTTTTCCCCCAAACATGGTTGAACTTGGTTTTTGGAGGGGGTGTTAGCCTTGGATTTTCGGACAAATTGATCCTGACTCGACGAGCCCCATTTAAATGAGTATTAGCCTTATATTTCTAAAAATTTTCATATCCAAGACCTTTTGGTTGGTATTAGACTTCAAATTTATGGTTAATACACTTTTCCCCCAAACATGGTTGAACTTGGTTTTTGGAGGGGGTGTTAGCCTTGGATTTTCGGACAAATTGATCCTGACTCGACGAGCCCCATTTAAATGAGTATTAGCCTTATATTTCTAACCTTTTTCATATCCAAGACCTTTTGGTTGGTATTAGACTTCAAATTTATGGGTAATACACTTTCCCCCAAACATGGTTGAACTTGGTTTTTGGAGGGGGTGTTAGCCTTGGATTTTCGGACAAATTGATCCTGACTCGACGAGCCCCATTTAAATGAGTATTAACCTTATATTTCTAACCTTATTCATATCCAAGACCTTTTTGTTGGTATTAGACTTCAAATTTATGGGTAATACACTTTTCCCCCAAACATGGTTGAACTTGGTTTTTGGAGGGGGTGTTAGCCTTGGATTTTCGGACAAATTGATCCTGACTCGACGAGCCCCATTTAAATGAGTATTAGCCTTATATTTCTAACCTTTTTCATATCCAAGACCTTTTTGTTGGTATTAGACTTCAAATTTATGGGTAATACACTTTTCCCCCAAACATGGTTGAACTTGGTTTTTGGAGGGGGTGTTAGCCTTGGATTTTCGGACAAATTGATCCTGACTCGACGAGCCCCATTTAAATGAGTATTAGCCTTATATTTCTAACCTTATTCATATCCAAGACCTTTTCGTTGTTATAAGATTTCAAATTTATGGGTAATACACTTTTCCCCCAAACATGGTTGAACTTGGTTTTTTGAGGGGGTGTTAGCCTTGGATTTTCGGACAAATTGATCCTGACTCGACCAGCCCCATTTAAATGAGTATTAGCCTTATATTTGTAACCTTATTCATATCCAAGACCTTTTCGTTGGTATTAGACTTCAAATTTATGGGTAATACACTTTTCCCCCAAACATGGTTGAACTTGGTTTTTGGAGGGGGTGTTAGCCTTGGATTTTCGGACAAATTGATCCTGACTCGACGAACCCCATTTAAATGAGTATTAGCCTTATATTTCTAACCTTTTTCATATCCAAGATCTTTTGGTTGGTATTACACTTCAAATTTATGGGTAATACACTTTTCCCCAAACATGGTTGAACTTGGTTTTTTGAGGGGGTGTTAGCCTTGGATTTTCGGACAAATTGATCCTGACTCGACAAGCCCCATTTAAATGAGTATTAGCCTTATATTTGTAACCTTATTCATATCCAAGACCTTTTCGTTGGTATTAGACTTCAAATTTATGGGTAATACACTTTTCCCCCAAACATCGTTGAACTTGGTTTTTGGAGGGGGTGTTAGCCTTGGATTTTCGGACAAATTGATCCTGACTCGACGAGCCCCATTTAAATGAGTATTAGCCTTATATTTCTAACCTTATTCATATCCAAGACCTTTTCGTTGTTATAAGACTTCAAATTTATGGCTAATACACTTTTCCCCCAAACATGGTTGAACTTGGTTTTTGGAGGGGGTGTTAGCCTTGGATTTTCGGACATATTTATCCTGACTCGACGAGCCCCATTTAAATGAGTATTAGCCTTATATTTCTAACCTTATTCATATCCAAGACCTTTTCGTTGTTATAAGATTTCAAATTTATGGGTAATACACTTTTCCCCCAAACATGGTTGAACTTGGTTTTTTGAGGGGGTGTTAGCCTTGGATTTTCGGACAAATTGATCCTGACTCGACCAGCCCCATTTAAATGAGTATTAGCCTTATATTTGTAACCTTATTCATATCCAAGACCTTTTCGTTGGTATTAGACTTCAAATTTATGGGTAATACACTTTTCCCCCAAACATGGTTGAACTTGGTTTTTGGAGGGGGTGTTAGCCTTGGATTTTCGGACAAATTGATCCTGACTCGACGAACCCCATTTAAATGAGTATTAGCCTTATATTTCTAACCTTTTTCATATCCAAGATCTTTTGGTTGGTATTACACTTCAAATTTATGGGTAATACACTTTTCCCCAAACATGGTTGAACTTGGTTTTTTGAGGGGGTGTTAGCCTTGGATTTTCGGACAAATTGATCCTGACTCGACAAGCCCCATTTAAATGAGTATTAGCCTTATATTTGTAACCTTATTCATATCCAAGACCTTTTCGTTGGTATTAGACTTCAAATTTATGGGTAATACACTTTTCCCCCAAACATCGTTGAACTTGGTTTTTGGAGGGGGTGTTAGCCTTGGATTTTCGGACAAATTGATCCTGACTCGACGAGCCCCATTTAAATGAGTATTAGCCTTATATTTCTAACCTTATTCATATCCAAGACCTTTTCGTTGTTATAAGACTTCAAATTTATGGATAATACACTTTTCCCCCAAACATGGTTGAACTTGGTTTTTGGAGGGGGTGTTAGCCTTGGATTTTCGGACATATTTATCCTGACTCGACGAGCCCCATTTAAATGAGTATTAGCCTTATATTTCTAACCTTATTCATATCCAAGACCTTTTCGTTGTTATAAGATTTCAAATTTATGGGTAATACACTTTTCCCCCAAACATGGTTGAACTTGGTTTTTTGAGGGGGTGTTAGCCTTGGATTTTCGGACAAATTGATCCTGACTCGACCAGCCCCATTTAAATGAGTATTAGCCTTATATTTGTAACCTTATTCATATCCAAGACCTTTTCGTTGGTATTAGACTTCAAATTTATGGGTAATACACTTTTCCCCCAAACATGGTTGAACTTGGTTTTTGGAGGGGGTGTTAGCCTTGGATTTTCGGACAAATTGATCCTGACTCGACGAACCCCATTTAAATGAGTATTAGCCTTATATTTCTAACCTTTTTCATATCCAAGATCTTTTGGTTGGTATTACACTTCAAATTTATGGGTAATACACTTTTCCCCAAACATGGTTGAACTTGGTTTTTTGAGGGGGTGTTAGCCTTGGATTTTCGGACAAATTGATCCTGACTCGACAAGCCCCATTTAAATGAGTATTAGCCTTATATTTGTAACCTTATTCATATCCAAGACCTTTTCGTTGGTATTAGACTTCAAATTTATGGGTAATACACTTTTCCCCCAAACATCGTTGAACTTGGTTTTTGGAGGGGGTGTTAGCCTTGGATTTTCGGACAAATTGATCCTGACTCGACGAGCCCCATTTAAATGAGTATTAGCCTTATATTTCTAACCTTATTCATATCCAAGACCTTTTCGTTGTTATAAGACTTCAAATTTATGGCTAATACACTTTTCCCCCAAACATGGTTGAACTTGGTTTTTGGAGGGGGTGTTAGCCTTGGATTTTCGGACATATTTATCCTGACTCGACGAGCCCCATTTAAATGAGTATTAGCCTTATATTTCTAACCTTATTCATATCCAAGACCTTTTCGTTGTTATAAGATTTCAAATTTATGGGTAATACACTTTTCCCCCAAACATGGTTGAACTTGGTTTTTTGAGGGGGTGTTAGCCTTGGATTTTCGGACAAATTGATCCTGACTCGACCAGCCCCATTTAAATGAGTATTAGCCTTATATTTGTAACCTTATTCATATCCAAGACCTTTTCGTTGGTATTAGACTTCAAATTTATGGGTAATACACTTTTCCCCCAAACATGGTTGAACTTGGTTTTTGGAGGGGGTGTTAGCCTTGGATTTTCGGACAAATTGATCCTGACTCGACGAACCCCATTTAAATGAGTATTAGCCTTATATTTCTATCCTTTTTCATATCCAAGATCTTTTGGTTGGTATTACACTTCAAATTTATGGGTAATACACTTTTCCCCAAACATGGTTGAACTTGGTTTTTTGAGGGGGTGTTAGCCTTGGATTTTCGGACAAATTGATCCTGACTCGACAAGCCCCATTTAAATGAGTATTAGCCTTATATTTGTAACCTTATTCATATCCAAGACCTTTTCGTTGGTATTAGACTTCAAATTTATGGGTAATACACTTTTCCCCCAAACATCGTTGAACTTGGTTTTTGGAGGGGGTGTTAGCCTTGGATTTTCGGACAAATTGATCCTGACTCGACGAACCCCATTTAAATGAGTATTAGCCTTATATTTCTAACCTTTTTCATATCCAAGATCTTTTGGTTGGTATTACACTTCAAATTTATGGGTAATACACTTTTCCCCAAACATGGTTGAACTTGGTTTTTTGAGGGGGTGTTAGCCTTGGATTTTCGGACAAATTGATCCTGACTCGACAAGCCCCATTTAAATGAGTATTAGCCTTATATTTGTAACCTTATTCATATCCAAGACCTTTTTGTTGGTATTAGACTTCAAATTTATGGGTAATACACTTTTCCCCCAAACATCGTTGAACTTGGTTTTTGGAGGGGGTGTTAGCCTTGGATTTTCGGACAAATTGATCCTGACTCGATGAGCCCCATTTAAATGAGTATTAGCCTTATATTTCTAACCTTATTCATATCCAAGACCTTTTCGTTGTTATAAGACTTCAAATTTATGGCTAATACACTTTTCCCCCAAACATGGTTGAACTTGGTTTTTGGAGGGGGTGTTAGCCTTGGATTTTCGGACATATTTATCCTGACTCGACGAGCCCCATTTAAATGAGTATTAGCCTTATATTTCTAACCTTATTCATATCCAAGACCTTTTCGTTGTTATAAGATTTCAAATTTATGGGTAATACACTTTTCCCCCAAACATGGTTGAACTTGGTTTTTTGAGGGGGTGTTAGCCTTGGATTTTCGGACAAATTGATCCTGACTCGACCAGCCCCATTTAAATGAGTATTAGCCTTATATTTGTAACCTTATTCATATCCAAGACCTTTTCGTTGGTATTAGACTTCAAATTTATGGGTAATACACTTTTCCCCCAAACATGGTTGAACTTGGTTTTTGGAGGGGGTGTTAGCCTTGGATTTTCGGACAAATTGATCCTGACTCGACGAACCCCATTTAAATGAGTATTAGCCTTATATTTCTAACCTTTTTCATATCCAAGATCTTTTGGTTGGTATTACACTTCAAATTTATGGGTAATACACTTTTCCCCAAACATGGTTGAACTTGGTTTTTTGAGGGGGTGTTAGCCTTGGATTTTCGGACAAATTGATCCTGACTCGACAAGCCCCATTTAAATGAGTATTAGCCTTATATTTGTAACCTTATTCATATCCAAGACCTTTTCGTTGGTATTAGACTTCAAATTTATGGGTAATACACTTTTCCCCCAAACATCGTTGAACTTGGTTTTTGGAGGGGGTGTTAGCCTTGGATTTTCGGACAAATTGATCCTGACTCGACGAGCCCCATTTAAATGAGTATTAGCCTTATATTTCTAACCTTATTCATATCCAAGACCTTTTCGTTGTTATAAGACTTCAAATTTATGGCTAATACACTTTTCCCCCAAACATGGTTGAACTTGGTTTTTGGAGGGGGTGTTAGCCTTGGATTTTCGGACATATTTATCCTGACTCGACGAGCCCCATTTAAATGAGTATTAGCCTTATATTTCTAACCTTATTCATATCCAAGACCTTTTCGTTGTTATAAGATTTCAAATTTATGGGTAATACACTTTTCCCCCAAACATGGTTGAACTTGGTTTTTTGAGGGGGTGTTAGCCTTGGATTTTCGGACAAATTGATCCTGACTCGACCAGCCCCATTTAAATGAGTATTAGCCTTATATTTGTAACCTTATTCATATCCAAGACCTTTTCGTTGGTATTAGACTTCAAATTTATGGGTAATACACTTTTCCCCCAAACATGGTTGAACTTGGTTTTTGGAGGGGGTGTTAGCCTTGGATTTTCGGACAAATTGATCCTGACTCGACGAACCCCATTTAAATGAGTATTAGCCTTATATTTCTATCCTTTTTCATATCCAAGATCTTTTGGTTGGTATTACACTTCAAATTTATGGGTAATACACTTTTCCCCAAACATGGTTGAACTTGGTTTTTTGAGGGGGTGTTAGCCTTGGATTTTCGGACAAATTGATCCTGACTCGACAAGCCCCATTTAAATGAGTATTAGCCTTATATTTGTAACCTTATTCATATCCAAGACCTTTTCGTTGGTATTAGACTTCAAATTTATGGGTAATACACTTTTCCCCCAAACATCGTTGAACTTGGTTTTTGGAGGGGGTGTTAGCCTTGGATTTTCGGACAAATTGATCCTGACTCGACGAACCCCATTTAAATGAGTATTAGCCTTATATTTCTAACCTTTTTCATATCCAAGATCTTTTGGTTGGTATTACACTTCAAATTTATGGGTAATACACTTTTCCCCAAACATGGTTGAACTTGGTTTTTTGAGGGGGTGTTAGCCTTGGATTTTCGGACAAATTGATCCTGACTCGACAAGCCCCATTTAAATGAGTATTAGCCTTATATTTGTAACCTTATTCATATCCAAGACCTTTTTGTTGGTATTAGACTTCAAATTTATGGGTAATACACTTTTCCCCCAAACATCGTTGAACTTGGTTTTTGGAGGGGGTGTTAGCCTTGGATTTTCGGACAAATTGATCCTGACTCGATGAGCCCCATTTAAATGAGTATTAGCCTTATATTTCTAACCTTATTCATATCCAAGACCTTTTCGTTGTTATAAGACTTCAAATTTATGGCTAATACACTTTTCCCCCAAACATGGTTGAACTTGGTTTTTGGAGGGGGTGTTAGCCTTGGATTTTCGGACATATTTATCCTGACTCGACGAGCCCCATTTAAATGAGTATTAGCCTTATATTTCTAACCTTATTCATATCCAAGACCTTTTCGTTGTTATAAGATTTCAAATTTATGGGTAATACACTTTTCCCCCAAACATGGTTGAACTTGGTTTTTTGAGGGGGTGTTAGCCTTGGATTTTCGGACAAATTGATCCTGACTCGACCAGCCCCATTTAAATGAGTATTAGCCTTATATTTGTAACCTTATTCATATCCAAGACCTTTTCGTTGGTATTAGACTTCAAATTTATGGGTAATACACTTTTCCCCCAAACATGGTTGAACTTGGTTTTTGGAGGGGGTGTTAGCCTTGGATTTTCGGACAAATTGATCCTGACTCGACGAACCCCATTTAAATGAGTATTAGCCTTATATTTCTAACCTTTTTCATATCCAAGATCTTTTGGTTGGTATTACACTTCAAATTTATGGGTAATACACTTTTCCCCAAACATGGTTGAACTTGGTTTTTTGAGGGGGTGTTAGCCTTGGATTTTCGGACAAATTGATCCTGACTCGACAAGCCCCATTTAAATGAGTATTAGCCTTATATTTGTAACCTTATTCATATCCAAGACCTTTTCGTTGGTATTAGACTTCAAATTTATGGGTAATACACTTTTCCCCCAAACATCGTTGAACTTGGTTTTTGGAGGGGGTGTTAGCCTTGGATTTTCGGACAAATTGATCCTGACTCGACGAGCCCCATTTAAATGAGTATTAGCCTTATATTTCTAACCTTATTCATATCCAAGACCTTTTCGTTGTTATAAGACTTCAAATTTATGGCTAATACACTTTTCCCCCAAACATGGTTGAACTTGGTTTTTGGAGGGGGTGTTAGCCTTGGATTTTCGGACATATTTATCCTGACTCGACAAGCCCCATTTAAATGAGTATTAGCCTTATATTTCTAACCTTATTCATATCCAAGACCTTTTCGTTGTTATAAGATTTCAAATTTATGGGTAATACACTTTTCCCCCAAACATGGTTGAACTTGGTTTTTGGAGGGGGTGTTAGCCTTGTATTTTCAGACAAATTGATCCTGACTCGACAAGCCCCATTTAAAAGAGTATTAGCCTTATATTTCTAACCTTATTCATATCCAAGACCTTTTCGTTGGTATTAGACTTCAAATTTATGGGTAATACACTTTTCCCCCAAACATCGTTGAACTTGGTTTTTGGAGGGGGTGTTAGCCTTGGATTTTCGGACAAATTGATCCTGACTCGACGAGCCCCATTTAAATGAGTATTAGCCTTATATTTCTAACCTTATTCATATCCAAGAGCTTTTCGTTGGTATTAGACTTCAAATTTATGGGTAATACAATTTTCCCCCAAACATGGTTGAACTTGGTTTTTGGAGGGGGTGTTGCCTTGGATTTTCGGACAAATTGATCCTGACTCGACGAGCCCCATTTAAATGAGTATTAGCCTTATATTTCTAACCGTTTTCATATCCAAGACGTTTTGGTTGGTATTAGACTTCAAATTTATGGGTAATACACTTTTCCCCCAAACATGGTTGAACTTGGTTATTGGAGGGGGTGTTAGCCTTGGATTTTCGGACAAATTGATCCTGACTCGACGAGCCCCATTTAAATGAGTATTAGCCATATATTTCTAACCTTATTCATACCCAAGACCTTTTCGTTGTTATAAGATTTCAAATTTATGGGTAATACACTTTTCCCCCAAACATGGTTGAACTTGGTTTTTGGAGGGGGTGTTAGCCTTGTATTTTCAGACAAATTGATCCTGACTCGACAAGCCCCATTTAAAAGAGTATTAGCCTTATATTTCTAACCTTATTCATATCCAAGACCTTTTCGTTGGTATTAGACTTCAAATTTATGGGTAATACACTTTTCCCCCAAACATGGTTGAACTTGGTTTTTGGAGGGGGTGTTAGCCTTGGATTTTCGGACAAATTGATCCTGACTCGACGACCCCATTTAAATGAGTATTAGCCTTATATTTCTAACCTTATTCATATCCTAGACCTTTTCGTTGTTATAAGATTTCAAATTTATGGGTAATACACTTTTCCCCCAAACATGGTTGAATTTGGTTTTTGGAGGGGGTGTTAGCCATGTATTTTCAGACAAATTGATCCTGACTCGAAGAGCCCCATTTAAATGAGTATTAGCCTTATATTTCTAACCATTTTCATATCCAAGACCTTTTCGTTGGTATTAGACTTCAAATTTATGGGTAATACACTTTTCCCCCAAACATGGTTGAACTTGGTTTTTGGAGGGGGTGTTAGCCTTGGATTTTCGGACAAATTGATCCTGACTCGACGAACCCCATTTAAATGAGTATTAGCCTTATATTTCTAACCTTTTTCATATCCAAGATCTTTTGGTTGGTATTACACTTCAAATTTATGGGTAATACACTTTTCCCCAAACATGGTTGAACTTGGTTTTTTGAGGGGGTGTTAGCCTTGGATTTTCGGACAAATTGATCCTGACTCGACAAGCCCCATTTAAATGAGTATTAGCCTTATATTTGTAACCTTATTCATATCCAAGACCTTTTCGTTGGTATTAGACTTCAAATTTATGGGTAATACACTTTTCCCCCAAACATGGTTGAACTTGGTTTTTTGAGGGGGTGTTAGCCTTGGATTTTCGGACAAATTGATCCTGACTCGACGAGCCCCATTTAAATGAGTATTAGCCTTATATTTCTAACCTTATTCATATCCAAGACCATTTCGTTGTTATAAGATTTCAAATTTATGGGTAATACACTTTTCCCCCAAACATGGTTGAACTTTGTTTTTGGAGGGGGTGTTAGCCTTGGATTTTCAGACAAATTGATCCTGACTCGACGAGCCCCATTTAAATGCGTATTAGCCTTATATTTCTAACCTTGTTCATATCCAAGCCCTTTTCATTGGTATTAGACTTCGAATTTATGGGTAATACACTTTTCCCCCAAACATGGTTGAACTTGATTTTTTGAGGGGGTGTTAGCCTTGGATTTTCGGACAAATTGATCCTGACTCGACAAGCCCCATTTAAATGAGTATTAGCCTTATATTTGTAACCTTATTCATATCCAAGACCTTTTCGTTGGTATTAGACTTCAAATTTATGGGTAATACACTTTTCCCCCAAACATAGTTGAACTTGGTTTTTGGAGGGGGTGTTAGCCTTGGATTTTCGGACAAATTGATCCTGACTCGACGAGCCCCATTTAAATGAGTATTACTCTTATATATCTAACCTTATTCATATCCAAGAGCTTTTCGTTGGTATTAGACTTCAAATTTATGGGTAATACACTTTTCCCCCAAACATGGTTGAACTTGGTTTTTTGAGGGGGTGTTAGCCTTGGATTTTCAGACAAATTGATCCTGACTCGATGACCCCATTTAAATGAGTATTAGCCTTATATTTCTAACCTTATTCATATCCAAGACCTTTTCGTTGGTATTAGACTTCAAATTTATGCGTAATACACTTTTCCCCCAAACATGGTTGAACTTGGTTTTTGGAGGGGGTGTTAGCCTTGGATTTTCGGACAAATTGATCCTGACTCGACGAGCCCCATTTAAATGAGTATTACCCTTATATTTCTAACCTTATTCATATCCAAGACCTTTTCGTTGTTATAAGACTTCAAATTTATGGGTAATACACTTTTCCCCCAAACATGGTTGAACTTGGTTTTTGGAGGGGGTGTTAACCTTGGATTTTCGGACAAATTGATCCTGACTCGACGAGCCCCATTTAAATGAGTATTAGCCTTATATTTCTAATCATTTTCATATCCAAGACCTTTTCGTTGGTATTAGACTTCAAATTTATGGGTAATACACTTTTCCCCCAAACATGGTTGAACTTGGTTTTTGGAGGGGGTGTTAGCCTTGGATTTTCGGACAAATTGATCCTGACTCGACGAGCCCCATTTAAATGCGTATTAGCCTTATATTTCTAACCTTGTTCATATCCAAGCCCTTTTCATTGGTATTAGACTTCGAATTTATGGGTAATACACTTTTCCCCCAAACATGGTTGAACTTGGTTTTTGGAGGGGGTGTTAGCCTTGGATTTTCGGACAAATTGATCCTGACTCGACGAGCCCCATTTAAATGCGTATTAGCCTTATATTTCTAACCTTGTTCATATCCAAGCCCTTTTCATTGGTATTAGACTTCGAATTTATGGGTAATACACTTTTCCCCCAAACATGGTTGAACTTGGTTTTTGGAGGGGGTGTTAGCCTTGGATTTTTGGACAAATTGATCCTGACTCGACGAGCCCCATTTAAATGAGTATTAGCCTTATATTTCTAACCTTTTTCATATCCAAGATCTTTTGGTTGGTATTACACTTCAAATTTATGGGTAATACACTTTTCCCCAATCATGGTTGAACTTGATTTTTTGAGGGGGTGTTAGCCTTGGATTTTCGGACAAATTGATCCTGACTCGACAAGCCCCATTTAAATGAGTATTAGCCTTATATTTGTAACCTTATTCATATCCAATACCTTTTCGTTGGTATTAGACTTCAAATTTATGCGTAATACACTTTTCCCCCAAACATGGTTGAACTTGGTTTTTGGAGGGGGTGTTAGCCTTGGATTTTCGGACAAATTGATCCTGACTCGACGAGCCCCATTTAAATGAGTATTACCCTTATATTTCTAACCTTATTCATATCCAAGACCTTTTCGTTGTTATAAGACTTCAAATTTATGGGTAATACACTTTTCCCCAAACATGGTTGAACTTGGTTTTTGGAGGGGGTGTTAACCTTGGATTTTCGGACAAATTGATCCTGACTCAACGAGCCCCATTTAAATGAGTATTAGCCTTATATTTCTAATCATTTTCATATCCAAGACCTTTTCGTTGGTATTAGACTTCAAATTTATGGGTAATACACTTTTCCCCCAAACATGGTTGAACTTGGTTTTTGGAGGGGGTGTTAGCCTTGGATTTTCGGACAAATTGATCCTGACTCGACGAGCCCCATTTAAATGCGTATTAGCCTTATATTTCTAACCTTGTTCATATCCAAGCCCTTTTCATTGGTATTAGACTTCGAATTTATGGGTAATACACTTTTCCCCCAAACATGGTTGAACTTGGTTTTTGGAGGGGGTGTTAGCCTTGGATTTTCAGACAAATTGATCCTGACTCGACGAGCCCCATTTAAATGCGTATTAGCCTTATATTTCTAACCTTGTTCATATCCAAGCCCTTTTCATTGGTATTAGACTTTGAATTTATGGGTAATACACTTTTCCCCCAAACATGGTTGAACTTGGTTTTTGGAGGGGGTGTTAGCCTTGGATTTTCGGACAAATTGATCCTGACTCGACGAGCCCCATTTAAATGAGTATTACCCTTATATTTCTAACCTTATTCATATCCAAGACCTTTTCGTTGTTATAAGACTTCAAATTTATGGGTAATACACTTTTCCCCCAAACATGGTTGAACTTGGTTTTTGGAGGGGGTGTTAACCTTGGATTTTCGGACAAATTGATCCTGACTCGACGAGCCCCATTTAAATGAGTATTAGCCTTATATTTCTAATCATTTTCATATCCAAGACCTTTTCGTTGGTATTAGACTTCAAATTTATGGGTAATACACTTTTCCCCCAAACATGGTTGAACTTGGTTTTTGGAGGGGGTGTTAGCCTTGGATTTTCGGACAAATTGATCCTGACTCGACGAGCCCCATTTAAATGCGTATTAGCCTTATATTTCTAACCTTGTTCATATCCAAGCCCTTTTCATTGGTATTAGACTTCGAATTTATGGGTAATACACTTTTCCCCCAAACATGGTTGAACTTGGTTTTTGGAGGGGGTGTTAGCCTTGGATTTTCGGACAAATTGATCCTGACTCGACGAGCCCCATTTAAATGCGTATTAGCCTTATATTTCTAACCTTGTTCATATCCAAGCCCTTTTCATTGGTATTAGACTTCGAATTTATGGGTAATACACTTTTCCCCCAAACATGGTTGAACTTGGTTTTTGGAGGGGGTGTTAGCCTTGGATTTTCAGACAAATTGATCCTGACTCGACGAGCCCCATTTAAATGCGTATTAGCCTTATATTTCTAACCTTGTTCATATCCAAGCCCTTTTCATTGGTATTAGACTTTGAATTTATGGGTAATACACTTTTCCCCCAAACATGGTTGAACTTGGTTTTTGGAGGGGGTGTTAGCCTTGGATTTTTGGACAAATTGATCCTGACTCGACGAGCCCCATTTAAATGAGTATTAGCCTTATATTTCTAACCTTTTTCATATCCAAGATCTTTTGGTTGGTATTACACTTCAAATTTATGGGTAATACACTTTTCCCCAATCATGGTTGAACTTGATTTTTTGAGGGGGTGTTAGCCTTGGATTTTCGGACAAATTGATCCTGACTCGACAAGCCCCATTTAAATGAGTATTAGCCTTATATTTGTAACCTTATTCATATCCAAGACCTTTTCGTTGGTATTAGACTTCAAATTTATGGGTAATACACTTTTCCCCCAAACATAGTTGAACTTGGTTTTTGGAGGGGGTGTTAGCCTTGGATTTTCAGACAAATTGATCCTGACTCGACGAGCCCCATTTAAATGAGTATTACTCTTATATATCTAACCTTATTCATATCCAAGAGCTTTTCGTTGCTATTAGACTTCAAATTTATGGGTAATACACTTTTCCCCCAAACATGGTTGAACTTGGTTTTTTGAGGGGGTGTTAGCCTTGGATTTTCAGACAAATTGATCCTGACTCGATGACCCCATTTAAATGAGTATTAGCCTTATATTTCTAACCTTATTCATATCAAAGACCTTTTCGTTGGTATTAGACTTCAAATTTATGCGTAATACACTTTTCCCCCAAACATGGTTGAACTTGGTTTTTGGAGGGGGTGTTAGCCTTGGATTTTCGGACAAATTGATCCTGACTCGACGAGCCCCATTTAAATGAGTATTACCCTTATATTTCTAACCTTATTCATATCCAAGACCTTTTCGTTGTTATAAGACTTCAAATTTATGGGTAATACACTTTTCCCCCAAACATGGTTGAACTTGGTTTTTGGAGGGGGTGTTAACCTTGGATTTTCGGACAAATTGATCCTGACTCGACGAGCCCCATTTAAATGAGTATTAGCCTTATATTTCTAATCATTTTCATATCCAAGACCTTTTCGTTGGTATTAGACTTCAAATTTATGGGTAATACACTTTTCCCCCAAACATGGTTGAACTTGGTTTTTGGAGGGGGTGTTAGCCTTGGATTTTCGGACAAATTGATCCTGACTCGACGAGCCCCATTTAAATGCGTATTAGCCTTATATTTCTAACCTTGTTCATATCCAAGCCCTTTTCATTGGTATTAGACTTCGAATTTATGGGTAATGCACTTTTCCCCCAAACATGGTTGAACTTGGTTTTTGGAGGGGGTGTTAGCCTTGGATTTTCGGACAAATTGATCCTGACTCGACGAGCCCCATTTAAATGCGTATTAGCCTTATATTTCTAACCTTGTTCATATCCAAGCCCTTTTCATTGGTATTAGACTTCGAATTTATGGGTAATACACTTTTCCCCCAAACATGGTTGAACTTGGTTTTTGGAGGGGGTGTTAGCCTTGGATTTTTGGACAAATTGATCCTGACTCGACGAGCCCCATTTAAATGAGTATTAGCCTTATATTTCTAACCTTTTTCATATCCAAGATCTTTTGGTTGGTATTACACTTCAAATTTATGGGTAATACACTTTTCCCCAATCATGGTTGAACTTGATTTTTTGAGGGGGTGTTAGCCTTGGATTTTCGGACAAATTGATCCTGACTCGACAAGCCCCATTTAAATTAGTATTAGCCTTATATTTGTAACCTTATTCATATCCAATACCTTTTCGTTGGTATTAGACTTCAAATTTATGCGTAATACACTTTTCCCCCAAACATGGTTGAACTTGGTTTTTGGAGGGGGTGTTAGCCTTGGATTTTCGGACAAATTGATCCTGACTCGACGAGCCCCATTTAAATGAGTATTACCCTTATATTTCTAACCTTATTCATATCCAAGACCTTTTCGTTGTTATAAGACTTCAAATTTATGGGTAATACACTTTTCCCCAAACATGGTTGAACTTGGTTTTTGGAGGGGGTGTTAACCTTGGATTTTCGGACAAATTGATCCTGACTCGACGAGCCCCATTTAAATGAGTATTAGCCTTATATTTCTAATCATTTTCATATCCAAGACCTTTTCGTTGGTATTAGACTTCAAATTTATGGGTAATACACTTTTCCCCCAAACATGGTTGAACTTGGTTTTTGGAGGGGGTGTTAGCCTTGGATTTTCGGACAAATTGATCCTGACTCGACGAGCCCCATTTAAATGCGTATTAGCCTTATATTTCTAACCTTGTTCATATCCAAGCCCTTTTCATTGGTATTAGACTTCGAATTTATGGGTAATACACTTTTCCCCCAAACATGGTTGAACTTGGTTTTTGGAGGGGGTGTTAGCCTTGGATTTTTGGACAAATTGATCCTGACTCGACGAGCCCCATTTAAATGCGTATTAGCCTTATATTTCTAACCTTGTTCATATCCAAGCCCTTTTCATTGGTATTAGACTTCGAATTTATGGGTAATACACTTTTCCCCCAAACATGGTTGAACTTGGTTTTTGGAGGGGGTGTTAGCCTTGGATTTTCGGACAAATTGATCCTGACTCGACGAGCCCCATTTAAATGAGTATTAGCCTTATATTTCTAACCTTATTCATATCCAAGATCTTTTGGTTGGTATTACACTTCAAATTTATGGGTAATACACTTTTCCCCCAAACATAGTTGAACTTGGTTTTTGGAGGGGGTGTTAGCCTTGGATTTTCGGACAAATTGATCCTGACTCGACGAGCCCCATTTAAATGAGTATTACTCTTATATATCTAACCTTATTCATATCCAAGAGCTTTTCGTTGGTATTAGACTTCAAATTTATGGGTAATACACTTTTCCCCCAAACATGGTTGAACTTGGTTTTTTGAGGGGGTGTTAGCCTTGGATTTTCGGACAAATTGATCCTGACTCGACAAGCCCCATTTAAATGAGTATTAGCCTTATATTTGTAACCTTATTCATATCCAAGACCTTTTCGTTGGTATTAGACTTCAAATTTATGGGTAATACACTTTTCCCCCAAACATGGTTGAACTTGGTTTTTGGAGGGGGTGTTAGCCTTGGATTTTAGGACAAATTGATCCTGACTCGACGAGCTCATTTAAATGAGTATTAGCCTTATATTTGTAACCTTATTCATATCCAAGACCTTTTCGTTGGTATTAGACTTCAAATTTATGGGTAATACACTTTTCCCCCAAACATGGTTGAACTTGGTTTTTGGAGGGGGTGTTATCCTTGATTTTCGGACAAATTGATCCTGACTCGATGAGCCCCATTTAAATGAGTATTAGCCTTATATTTCTAACCTTATTCATATCCAAGACCATTTCGTTGTTATAAGATTTCAAATTTATGGGTAATACACTTTTCCCCCAAACATGGTTGAACTTTGTTTTTGGAGGGGGTGTTGCCTTGGATTTTCGGACAAATTGATCCTGCCTCGACGAGCCGCATTTTTAAATGAGTATTAGCCTTATATTTCCAACCTTTTTCATATCCAAGACCTTTTGGTTGGTATTAGACTTCAAATTTATGGGTAATACACTTTTCCCCCAAACATGGTTGAACTTGGTTTTTGGAGGGGGTGTTAGCCTTGGATTTTCGGACAAATTGATCCTGACTCGATGAGCCCCATTTAAATGAGTATTAGCCTTATATTTCTAACCTTTATTATATCCAAGACCTTTTCGTTGGTCTTAGACTTCAAATTTATGGGTAATACAATTTTCCCCCAATCATGGTTGAACTTGGTTTTTGGAGGGGGTGTTGCCTTGGATTTTCGGACAAATTGATCCTGCCTCGACGAGCCGCATTTTTAAATGAGTATTAGCCTTATATTTCCAACCTTTTTCATATCCAAGACCTTTTGGTTGGTATTAGACTTCAAATTTATGGGTAATACACTTTTCCCCCAAACATGGTTGAACTTGGTTTTTGGAGGGGGTGTTAGCCTTGGATTTTCGGACAAATTGATCCTGACTCGACAAGCCCCATTTAAATGAGTATTAGCCTTATATTTGTAACCTTATTCATATCCAAGACCTTTTCGTTGGTATTAGACTTCAAATTTATGGGTAATACACTTTTCCCCCAAACATAGTTGAACTTGGTTTTTGGAGGGGGTGTTAGCCTTGGATTTTCGGACAAATTGATCCTGACTCGACGAGCCCCATTTAAATGAGTATTACTCTTATATATCTAACCTTATTCATATCCAAGAGCTTTTCGTTGCTATTAGACTTCAAATTTATGGGTAATACACTTTTCCCCCAAACATGGTTGAACTTGGTTTTTTGAGGGGGTGTTAGCCTTGGATTTTCAGAAAAATTGATCCTGACTCGATGACCCCATTTAAATGAGTATTAGCCTTATATTTCAAACCTTATTCATATCCAAGACCTTTTCGTTGGTATTAGACTTCAAATTTATGTGTAATACACTTTTTCCCCAAACATGGTTGAACTTGGTTTTTGGAGGGGGTGTTAGCCTTGGATTTTCGGACAAATTGATCCTGACTCAACGAGCCCCATTTAAATGATTATTACCCTTATATTTCTAACCTTATTCATATCCAAGACCTTTTCGTTGTTATAAGACTTCAAATTTATGGGTAATACACTTTTCCCCAAACATGGTTGAACTTGGTTTTTGGAGGGGGTGTTAACCTTGGATTTTCGGACAAATTGATCCTGACTCGACGAGCCCCATTTAAATGAGTATTAGCCTTATATTTCTAATCATTTTCATATCCAAGACCTTTTCGTTGGTATTAGACTTCAAATTTATGGGTAATACACTTTTCCCCCAAACATGGTTGAACTTGGTTTTTGGAGGGGGTGTTAGCCTTGGATTTTCGGACAAATTGATCCTGACTCGACGAGCCCCATTTAAATGCGTATTAGCCTTATATTTCTAACCTTGTTCATATCCAAGCCCTTTTCATTGGTATTAGACTTCGAATTTATGGGTAATACACTTTTCCCCCAAACATGGTTGAACTTGGTTTTTGGAGGGGGTGTTAGCCTTGGATTTTCGGACAAATTGATCCTGACTCGACGAGCCCCATTTAAATGCGTATTAGCCTTATATTTCTAACCTTGTTCATATCCAAGCCCTTTTCATTGGTATTAGACTTCGAATTTATGGGTAATACACTTTTCCCCCAAACATGGTTGAACTTGGTTTTTGGAGGGGGTGTTAGGCTTGGATTTTCGGACAAATTGATCCTGACTCGACGAGCCCCATTTAAATGAGTATTAGCCTTATATTTCTAACCTTTTTCATATCCAAGATCTTTTGGTTGGTATTACACTTCAAATTTATGGGTAATACACTTTTCCCCAATCATGGTTGAACTTGATTTTTTGAGGGGGTGTTAGCCTTGGATTTTCGGACAAATTGATCCTGACTCGACAAGCCCCATTTAAATGAGTATTAGCCTTATATTTGTAACCTTATTCATATCCAAGACCTTTTCGTTGGTATTAGACTTCAAATTTATGGGTAATACACTTTTCCCCCAAACATAGTTGAACTTGGTTTTTGGAGGGGGTGTTAGCCTTGGATTTTCGGACAAATTGATCCTGACTCGACGAGCCCCATTTAAATGAGTATTACTCTTATATATCTAACCTTATTCATATCCAAGAGCTTTTCGTTGGTATTAGACTTCAAATTTATGGGTAATACACTTTTCCCCCAAACATGGTTGAACTTGGTTTTTTGAGGGGGTGTTAGCCTTGGATTTTCGGACAAATTGATCCTGACTCGACAAGCCCCATTTAAATGAGTATTAGCCTTATATTTGTAACCTTATTCATATCCAAGACCTTTTCGTTGGTATTAGACTTCAAATTTATGGGTAATACACTTTTCCCCCAAACATGGTTGAACTTGGTTTTTGGAGGGGGTGTTAGCCTTGGATTTTAGGACAAATTGATCCTGACTCGACGAGCTCATTTAAATGAGTATTAGCCTTATATTTGTAACCTTATTCATATCCAAGACCTTTTCGTTGGTATTAGACTTCAAATTTATGGGTAATACACTTTTCCCCCAAACATGGTTGAACTTGGTTTTTGGAGGGGGTGTAAGCCTTGATTTTCGGACAAATTGATCCTGACTCGATGAGCCCCATTTAAATGAGTATTAGCCTTATATTTCTAACCTTATTCATATCCAAGACCACTTCGTTGTTATATGATTTCAAATTTATGGGTAATACACTTTTCCCCCAAACATGGTTGAACTTGGTTTTTGGAGGGGGTGTTAGCCATGGATTTTCGGACAAATTGATCCTGACTCGACGAGCCCCATTTAAATGAGTATTAGCCTTATATTTCTAACCTTATTTATATCCAAGACCTTTTCGTTGGTCTTAGACTTCAAATTTATGGGTAATACAATTTTCCCCCAAACATGGTTGAACTTGGTTTTTGGAGGGGGTGTTGCCTTGGATTTTCGGACAAATTGATCCTGCCTCGACGAGCCGCATTTTTAAATGAGTATTAGCCTTATATTTCCAACCTTTTTCATATCCAAGACCTTTTGGTTGGTATTAGACTTCAAATTTATGGGTAATACACTTTTCCCCCAAACATGGTTGAACTTGGTTTTTGGAGGGGGTGTTAGCCTTGGATTTTCGGACAAATTGATCCTGACTCGACAAGCCCCATTTAAATGAGTATTAGCCTTATATTTGTAACCTTATTCATATCCAAGACCTTTTCGTTAGTATTAGACTTCAAATTTATGGGTATTACACTTTTCCCCCAAACATAGTTGAACTTGGTTTTTGGAGGGGGTGTTAGCCTTGGATTTTCGGACAAATTGATCCCGACTCGACGAGCCCCATTTAAATGAGTATTACTCTTATATATCTAACCTTATTCATATCCAAGAGCTTTTCGTTGCTATTAGACTTCAAATTTATGGGTAATACACTTTTCCCCCAAACATGGTTGAACTTGGTTTTTTGAGGGGGTGTTAGCCTTGGATTTTCAGACAAATTGATCCTGACTCGATGACCCCATTTAAATGAGTATTAGCCTTATATTTCTAACCTTATTCATATCCAAGACCTTTTCGTTGGTATTAGACTTCAAATTTATGCGTAATACACTTTTTCCCCAAACATGGTTGAACTTGGTTTTTGGAGGGGGTGTTAGCCTTGGATTTTCGGACAAATTGATCCTGACTCAACGAGCCCCATTTAAATGAGTATTACCCTTATATTTCTAACCTTATTCATATCCAAGACCTTTTCGTTGTTATAAGACTTCAAATTTATGGGTAATACACTTTTCCCCAAACATGGTTGAACTTGGTTTTTGGAGGGGGTGTTAACCTTGGATTTTCGGACAAATTGATCCTGACTCGACGAGCCCCATTTAAATGAGTATTAGCCTTATATTTCTAATCATTTTCATATCCAAGACCTTTTCATTGGTATTAGACTTCAAATTTATGGGTAATACACTTTTCCCCCAAACATGGTTGAACTTGGTTTTTGGAGGGGGTGTTAGCCTTGGATTTTCGGACAAATTGATCCTGACTCGACGAGCCCCATTTAAATGCGTATTAGCCTTATATTTCTAACCTTTTTCATATCCAAGATCTTTTGGTTGGTATTACACTTCAAATTTATGGGTAATACACTTTTCCCCAATCATGGTTGAACTTGATTTTTTGAGGGGGTGTTAGCCTTGGATTTTCGGACAAATTGATCCTGACTCGACAAGCCCCATTTAAATGAGTATTAGCCTTATATTTGTAACCTTATTCATATCCAAGACCTTTTCGTTGGTATTAGACTTCAAATTTATGGGTAATACACTTTTCCCCCAAACATAGTTGAACTTGGTTTTTGGAGGGGGTGTTAGCCTTGGATTTTCGGACAAATTGATCCTGACTCGACGAGCCCCATTTAAATGAGTATTACTCTTATATATCTAACCTTATTCATATCCAAGAGCTTTTCGTTGGTATTAGACTTCAAATTTATGGGTAATACACTTTTCCCCCAAACATGGTTGAACTTGGTTTTTTGAGGGGGTGTTAGCCTTGGATTTTCGGACAAATTGATCCTGACTCGACAAGCCCCATTTAAATGAGTATTAGCCTTATATTTGTAACCTTATTCATATCCAAGACCTTTTCGTTGGTATTAGACTTCAAATTTATGGGTAATACACTTTTCCCCCAAACATGGTTGAACTTGGTTTTTGGAGGGGGTGTTAGCCTTGGATTTTAGGACAAATTGATCCTGACTCGACGAGCTCATTTAAATGAGTATTAGCCTTATATTTGTAACCTTATTCATATCCAAGACCTTTTCATTGGTATTAGACTTCAAATTTATGGGTAATACACTTTTCCCCCAAACATGGTTGAACTTGGTTTTTGGAGGGGGTGTTAGCCTTGATTTTCGGACAAATTGATCCTGACTCGATGAGCCCCATTTAAATGAGTATTAGCCTTATATTTCTAACCTTATTCATATCCAAGACCATTTCGTTGTTATAAGATTTCAAATTTATGGGTAATACACTTTTCCCCCAAACATGGTTGAACTTGGTTTTTGGAGGGGGTGTTAGCCATGGATTCTCGGACAAATTGATCCTGACTCGACGAGCCCCATTTAAATGAGTATTAGCCTTATATTTCTAACCTTATTTATATCCAAGACCTTTTCGTTGGTCTTAGACTTCAAATTTATGGGTAATACAAAATTCCCCCAAACATGGTTGAACTTGGTTTTTGGAGGGGGTGTTAGCCTTGGATTTTCGGACAAATTGATCCTGACTCGACAAGCCCCATTTAAATGAGTATTAGCCTTATATTTGTAACCTTATTCATATCCAAGACCTTTTCGTTGGTATTAGACTTCAAATTTATGGGTAATACACTTTTCCCCCAAACATGGTTGAACTTGGTTTTTGGAGGGGGTGTTAGCCTTGGATTTTCGGACAAATTGATCCTGACTCGACGAGCCCCATTTAAATGAGTATTACTCTTATATATCTAACCTTATTCATATCCAAGAGCTTTTCGTTGGTATTAGACTTCAAATTTATGGGTAATACACTTTTCCCCCAAACATGGTTGAACTTGGTTTTTTGAGGGGGTGTTAGCCTTGGATTTTCGGACAAATTGATCCTGACTCGACAAGCCCCATTTAAATGAGTATTAGCCTTATATTTGTAACCTTATTCATACCCAAGACCTTTTCGTTGGTATTAGACTTCAAATTTATGGGTAATACACTTTTCCCCCAAACATGGTTGAACTTGGTTTTTGGAGGGGGTGTTAGCCTTGGATTTTAGGACAAATTGATCCTGACTCGACGAGCTCATTTAAATGAGTATTAGCCTTATATTTGTAACCTTATTCATATCCAAGACCTTTTCATTGGTATTAGACTTCAAATTTATGGGTAATACACTTTTCCCCCAAACATGGTTGAACTTGGTTTTTGGAGGGGGTGTTAGCCTTGATTTTCGGACAAATTGATCCTGACTCGATGAGCCCCATTTAAATGAGTATTAGCCTTATATTTCTAACCTTATTCATATCCAAGACCATTTCGTTGTTATAAGATTTCAAATTTATGGGTAATACACTTTTCCCCCAAACATGGTTGAACTTGGTTTTTGGAGGGGGTGTTAGCCATGGATTCTCGGACAAATTGATCCTGACTCGACGAGCCCCATTTAAATGAGTATTAGCCTTATATTTCTAACCTTATTTATATCCAAGACCTTTTCGTTGGTCTTAGACTTCAAATTTATGGGTAATACAAAATTCCCCCAAACATGGTTGAACTTGGTTTTTGGAGGGGGTGTTGCCTTGGATTTTCGGACAAATTGATCCTGCCTCGACGAGCCGCATTTTTAAATGAGTATTAGCCTTATATTTCCAACCTTTTTCATATCCAAGACATTTTGGTTGGTATTAGACTTCAAATTTATGGGTAATACACTTTTCCCCCAAACATGGTTGAACTTGGTTTTTGGAGGGGGTGTTAGCCTTGGATTTTCGGACAAATTGATCCTGACTCGACAAGCCCCATTTAAATGAGTATTAGCCTTATATTTGTAACCTTTTTCATATCCAAGATCTTTTGGTTGGTATTACACTTCAAATTTATGGGTAATACACTTTTCCCCAATCATGGTTGAACTTGATTTTTTGAGGGGGTGTTAGCCTTGGATTTTCGGACAAATTGATCCTGACTCGACAAGCCCCATTTAAATGAGTATTAGCCTTATATTTGTAACCTTATTCATATCCAAGACCTTTTCGTTGGTATTAGACTTCAAATTTATGGGTAATACACTTTTCCCCCAAACATAGTTGAACTTGGTTTTTGGAGGGGGTGTTAGCCTTGGATTTTCGGACAAATTGATCCTGACTCGACGAGCCCCATTTAAATGAGTATTACTCTTATATATCTAACCTTATTCATATCCAAGACCTTTTCGTTGCTATTAGACTTCAAATTTATGGGTAATACACTTTTCCCCCAAACATGGTTGAACTTGGTTTTTTGAGGGGGTGTTAGCCTTGGATTTTCAGACAAATTGATCCTGACTCGATGACCCCATTTAAATGAGTATTAGCCTTATATTTCTAACGTTATTCATATCCAAGACCTTTTCGTTGGTATTAGACTTCAAATTTATGCGTAATACACTTTTTCCCCAAACATGGTTGAACTTGGTTTTTGGAGGGGGTGTTAGCCTTGGATTTTCGGACAAATTGATCCTGACTCAACGAGCCCCATTTAAATGAGTATTAGCCTTATATTTCTAACCTTATTCATATCCAAGACCATTTCGTTGTTATAAGATTTCAAATTTATGGGTAATACACTTTTCCCCCAAACATGGTTGAACTTGGTTTTTGGAGGGGGTGTTAGCCATGGATTTTCGGACAAATTGATCCTGATTCGACGAGCCCCATTTAAATGAGTATTAGCCTTATATTTCTAACCTTATTTATATCCAAGACCTTTTCGTTGGTCTTAGACTTCAAATTTATGGGTAATACAATTTTCCCCCAAACATGGTTGAACTTGGTTTTTGGAGGGGGTGTTGCCTTGGATTTTCGGACAAATTGATCCTGCCTCGACGAGCCGCATTTTTAAATGAGTATTAGCCTTATATTTCCAACCTTTTTCATATCCAAGACCTTTTGGTTGGTATTAGACTTCAAATTTATGGGTAATACACTTTTCCCCCAAACATGGTTGAACTTGGTTTTTGGAGGGGGTGTTAGCCTTGGATTTTCGGACAAATTGATCCTGACTAGACAAGCCCCATTTAAATGAGTATTACCCTTATATTTCTAACCTTATTCATATCCAAGACCTTTTCGTTGTTATAAGACTTCAAATTTATGGGTAATACACTTTTCCCCCAAACATGGTTGAACTTGGTTTTTGGAGGGGGTGTTACCCTTGGATTTTCGGACAAATTGATCCTGACTCGACGAGCCCCATTTAAATGAGTATTAGCCTTATATTTCTAATCATTTTCATATCCAAGACCTTTTCGTTGGTATTAGACTTCAAATTTATGGGTAATACACTTTTCCCCCAAACATGGTTGAACTTGGTTTTTGGAGGGGGTGTTAGCCTTGGATTTTCGGACAAATTGATCCTGACTCGACGAGCCCCATTTAAATGCGTATTAGCCTTATATTTCTAACCTTGTTCATATCCAAGCCCTTTTCATTGGTATTAGACTTCGAATTTATGGGTAATACACTTTTCCCCCAAACATGGTTGAACTTGGTTTTTGGAGGGGGTGTTAGCCTTGGATTTTCGGACAAATTGATCCTGACTCGACGAGCCCCATTTAAATGAGTATTAGCCTTATATTTCTAACCTTATTCATATCCAAGACCATTTCGTTGTTATAAGATTTCAAATTTATGGGTAATACATTTTTCCCCCAAACATGGTTGAACTTGGTTTTTGGAGGGGGTGTTAGCCTTGTATTTTCAGACAAATTATTCCTGACTCGACGAGCCCCATTTAAAAGAGTATTAGCCTTATATTTCTAACCTTATTCATATCCAAGACCTTTTCGTTGGTATTAGACTTCAAATTTATGGGTAATACACTTTTCCCCCAAACATGGTTGAACTTGGTTTTTGGAGGGGGTGTTAGCCTTGGATTTTCGGACAAATTGATCCTAACTCAACGAGCCCCATTTAAATGAGTATTACCCTTATATTTCTAACCTTATTCATATCCAAGACCTTTTCGTTGGTATTAGACTTCAAATTTATGGGTAATACACTTTTCCCCCAAACATGGTTGAACTTGGTTTTTGGAGGGGGTGTTAACCTTGGATTTTCGGACAAATTGATCCTGACTCGAAGAGCCCCATTTAAATGAGTATTAGCCTTATATTTCTAATCATTTTCATATCCAAGACCTTTTCGTTGGTATTAGACTTCAAATTTATGGGTAATACACTTTTCCCCCAAACATGGTTGAACTTGGTTTTTGGAGCGGGTGTTAGCCTTGGATTTTCGGACAAATTGATCCTGATTCGACGAACCCCATTTAAATGAGTATTAGCCTTATATTTCTAACCTTTTTCATATCCAAGACCTTTTGGTTGGTATTAGACTTCAAATTTATGGGTAATACAATTTTCCCCCAAACATGGTTGAACTTGGTTTTGGAGGGGGTGTTAGCCTTGGATTTTCGGACAAATTGATCCTGCCTCGACGAGCCCCATTTTAATGAGTATTAGCCTTATATTTCTAACCTTATTCATATCCAAGACCTTTTCGTTGTTATAAGACTTCAAATTTATGGGTAATACACTTTTCCCCCAAACATGGTTGAACTTGGTTTTTGGAGGGGGTGTTAGCCTTGGATTTTCGGACAAATTGATCCTGACTCGACGAGACCCATTTAAATGAGTATTAGCCTTATATTTCTAATCATTTTCATATCCAAGACCTTTTCTTTGGTATTAGCCTTCAAATTTATGGGTAATACACTTTTCCCCCAAACATGGTTGAACTTGGTTTTTGGAGGGGGTGTTAGCCTTGGATTTTCGGACAAATTGATCCTGACTTGACGAGCCCCATTTAAATGAGTATTAGTCTTATATTTCTAACCTTATTCATATCCAAGACCTTTTCGTTGGTATTAGACTCGAAATTTATGGGTAATACAATTTTCCCCCAAACATGGTTGAACTTGGTTTTTGGAGGGGGTGTTAGCCTTGGATTTTCGGACAAATTGATCCTGATTCGACGAACCCCATTTAAATGAGTATTAGCCTTATATTTCTAACCTTTTTCATATCCAAGACCTTTTGGTTGGTATTATACTTCAAATTTATGGGTAATACACTTTTCCCCCAAACATGGTTGAACTTGGTTTTTGGAGGGGGTGTTAGCCTTGGATTTTTGGGCAAATTGATCCTGATTCGACGAGCCCCATTTAAATAAGTATTAACCTTATATTTCTAACCTTTTTCATATCCAAGACCTTTTGGTTTCTATTAGACTTCAAATTTATGGGTAATACACTTTTCCCCCAAACATGGTTGAACTTGGTTTTGGAGGGGGTGTTAGCCTTGGATTTTCGGACAAATTGATCCTGACTCTACGAGCCCCATTTAAATGAATATTAACCTTATATTTCTAACCTTATTCATATCCAAGACCTTTTCGTTGGTATTAGACTTCAAATTTATGGGTAATACACTTTTGCCCCAAACATGGTTGAACTTGGTTTTTGGAGGGGGTGTTAGCCTTGGATTTTCGGACAAATTGATCCTGACTCGACGAGCCCCATTTAAATGTGTATTAGCCTTATATTTCTAATCTTATTTATATCCAAGACCTTTTGGTTGGTATTAGACTTCAAATTTATGGGTAATACAATTTTTCCCCCAAACATGGTTAAACTTGGTTTTTGGAGGGGGTGTTAGCCTTTGATTTTCGGACAAATTGATCCTGACTCGACGAGCACCATTTAAATGAGGATTAGCCTTATATTTCTAACCTTTTTCATATCCAAGACCTTTTGGTTGGTATTAGACTTCAAATTTATGGGTAATACACTTTTTCCCCAAACATGGTTGAACTTGGTTTTTGGAGGGGGTGTTAGCCTTGGATTTTCGGACAAATTGATCCTGATTCGACGAGCCCCATTTAAATGAGTATTAGCCTTATATTTCTAACCTTATTCATATCCAAGACCTTTTCGTTGTTATAAGACTTCAAATTTATGGGTAATACACTTTCCCCCCAAACATGGTTGAACTTAGTTTTTGGAGGGGGTGTTACCCTTGGATTTTCGGACAAATTGATCCTGACTCGACGAGCCCCATTTAAATGAGTATTAGCCTTATATTTCTAATCATTTTCATATCCAAGACCTTTTCGTTGGTATTAGACTTCAAATTTATGGGTAATACACTTTTCCCCCAAACATGGTTGAACTTGGTTTTTGGAGGGGGTGTTAGCCTTGGATTTTCGGACAAATTGATCATGACTCGACGAGCCCCATTTAAATGAGTATTAGCCTTATATTTCTAACCTTATTCATATACAAGACCTTTTCGTTGGTATTAGACTTCAAATTTATGGGTAATACAATTTTCCCCCAAACATGGTTGAACTTGGTTTTTGGAGGGGGTGTTAGCCTTGGATTTTCGGACAAATTGATCCTGATTCGACGAACCCCATTTAAATGAGTATTAGCCTTATATTTCTAACCTTTTTCATATCCAAGACCTTTTGGTTGGTATTAGACTTCAAATTTATGGGTAATACACTTTTCCCCCAAACATGGTTGAACTTGGTTTTTGGAGGGGGTGTTAGCCTTGAATTTTCGGACAAATTGATCCTGACTCGACGACCCCATTTAAATGAGTATTAGCCTTATATTTCTATTCTTATTCATATCCAAGACCTTTTCGTTGGTATTAGACTTCAAATTTATGGGTAATACACTTTTCCCCCAAACATGGTTGAACTTGGTTTTTGGAGGGGGTGTTAACTTTGATTTTCGGACAAATTGATCCTGACTCGACGAGCCCCATTTAAATGAGTATAAGCCTTATATTTCTAATCATTTTCATATCCAAGACCTTTTCGTTGGTATTAGACTTCAAATTTATGGGTAATACACTTTTCCCCCAAACATGGTTGAACTTGGTTTTTGGAGGGGGTGTTAGCCTTGAATTTTCGGACAAATTGATCCTGATTCGACGACCCCATTTAAATGAGTATTAGCCTTATATTTCTATTCTTATTCATATCCAAGACCTTTTCGTTGGTATTAGACTTCAAATTTATGGGTAATACACTTTTCCCCCAAACATGGTTGAACTTGGTTTTTGGAGGGGGTGTTAACTTTGATTTTCGGACAAATTGATCCTGACTCGACGAGCCCCATTTAAATGAGTATAAGCCTTATATTTCTAATCATTTTCATATCCAAGACCTTTTCGTTGGTATTAGACTTCAAATTTATGGGTAATACACTTTTGCCCCAAACATGGTTGAACTTGGTTTTTGGAGGGGGTGTTAGCCTTGGATTTTCGGACAAATTGATCCTGACTCGACGAGCCCCATTTAAATGAGTATTAGCCTTATATTTCTAACCTTATTCATATCCAAGACCTTTTCGTTGGTATTAGACTTCAAATTTATGGGTAATACAATTTTCCCCCAAACATGGTTGAACTTGGTTTTTGGAGGGGGTGTTAACCTTGGATTTTCGGACAAATTGATCCTGATTCGACGAACCCCATTTAAATGAGTATTAGCCTTATATTTCTAACCTTTTTCATATCCAAGACCTTTTGGTTGGTATTAGACTTCAAATTTATGGGTAATACACTTTTCCCCCAAACATGGTTGAACTTGGTTTTTGGAGGGGGTGTTAGCCTTGGATTTTTGGGCAAATTGATCCTGATTCGACGAGCCCCATTTAAATAAGTATTAACCTTATATTTCTAACCTTTTTCATATCCAAGACCTTTTGGTTGCTATTAGACTTCAAATTTATGGGTAATACACTTTTCCCCCAACACATGGTTGAACTTGGTTTTTGGAGGGGGTGTTAGCCTTGGATTTTCGGACAAATTGATCCTGACTCAACGAGCGCCATTTAAATGAGTATTAGCCTTAGATTTCTAACCTTGTTCATATCCAAGCCCTTTTTAGTTGGTATTAGACTTCATATTTATGGGTAATACACTTTTCCCCGAAATATGATTGAATTTTGTTTTTGGAGGGGGTGTTAGCCTTGGATTTTCGGACAAATTGATCCTGACTCTACGAGCCCCATTTAAATGAGTATTAGCCTTATATTTCTAACCTTATTCATATCCAAGACCTTTTCGTTGGTATTAGACTTCAAATTTATGGGTAATACACTTTTCCCCCAAACATAGTTGAACTTTGTTTTTGGAGGGGGTGTTAGCCTTGGATTTTCGGACAAATTGATCCTGATTCGACGAACCCCATTTAAATGAGTATTAGCCTTATATTTCTAACCTTTTTCATATCCAAGACCATTTGGTTGGTATTATACCTCAAATTTATGGGTAATACACTTTTCCCCCAAACATGGTTGAACTTGGTTTTTGGAGGTGTTGTTAGCTTTGGATTTTTGGGCAAATTGATCCCGATTCGACGAGCCCCATTTAAATAAGTATTAACCTTATATTTCTAACCTTTTTCATATCCAAGACCTTTTGGTTGCTATTAGACTTCAAATTTATGGGTAATACACTTTTCCCCCAAATATGGTTGAACTTGGTTTTGGAGGGGGTGTTAGCCTTGGATTTTCGGACAAATTGATCCTGACTCTACGAGCCCCATTTAAATGAGTATTAGCCTTATATTTGTAACCTTATTCATATCCAAGACCTTTTCGTTGGTATTAGACTTCAAATTTATGGGTAATACACTTTTCCCCCAAACATGGTTGAACTTGGTTTTTGGAGGGGGTGTTAGCCTTGTATTTTCAGACAAATTATTCCTGACTCGACGAGCCCCATTTAAAAGAGTATTAGCCTTATATTTCTAACCTTATTCATATCCAAGACCTTTTCGTTGGTATTAGACTTCAAATTTATGGGTAATACACTTTTCCCCCAAACATGGTTGAACTTGGTTTTTGGAGGGGGTGTTAGCCTTGAATTTTCGGACAAATTGATCCTGACTCGACGACCCCATTTAAATGAGTATTAGCCTTATATTTCTATTCTTATTCATATCCAAGACCTTTTCGTTGGTATTAGACTTCAAATTTATGGGTAATACACTTTTCCCCCAAACATGGTTGAACTTGGTTTTTGGAGGGGGTGTTAACTTTGATTTTCGGACAAATTGATCCTGACTCGACGAGCCCCATTTAAATGAGTATAAGCCTTATATTTCTAATCATTTTCATATCCAAGACCTTTTCGTTGGTATTAGACTTCAAATTTATGGGTAATACACTTTTCCCCCAAACATGGTTGAACTTGGTTTTTGGAGGGGGTGTTAGCCTTGGATTTTCGGACAAATTGATCCTGATTCGACGAACCCCATTTAAATGAGTATTAGCCTTATATTTCTAACCTTTTTCATATCCAAGACCATTTGGTTGGTATTATACCTCAAATTTATGGGTAATACACTTTTCCCCCAAACATGGTTGAACTTGGTTTTTGGAGGTGGTGTTAGCCTTGGATTTTCGGACAAATTGATCCTGATTCGACGAACCCCATTTAAATGAGTATTAGCCTTATATTTCTAACCTTTTTCATATCCAAGACCATTTGGTTGGTATTATACCTCAAATTTATGGGTAATACACTTTTCCCCCAAACATGGTTGAACTTGGTTTTTGGAGGGGGTGTTAGCCTTGGATTTTTGGGCAAATTGATCCTGATTCGACGAGCCCCATTTAAATAAGTATTAACCTTATATTTCTAACCTTTTTCATATCCAAGACCTTTTGGTTGCTATTAGACTTCAAATTTATGGGTAATACACTTTTCCCCCAACACATGGTTGAACTTGGTTTTTGGAGGGGGTGTTAGCCTTGGATTTTCGGACAAATTGATCCTGACTCAACGAGCGCCATTTAAATGAGTATTAGCCTTAGATTTCTAACCTTGTTCATATCCAAGCCCTTTTTAGTTGGTATTAGACTTCATATTTATGGGTAATACACTTTTCCCCGAAATATGATTGAACTTTGTTTTTGGAGGGGGTGTTAGCCTTGGATTTTCGGACAAATTGATCCTGACTCTACGAGCCCCATTTAAATGAGTATTAGCCTTATATTTCTAACCTTATTCATATCCAAGACCTTTTCGTTGGTATTAGACTTCAAATTTATGGGTAATACACTTTTCCCCCAAACATAGTTGAACTTTGTTTTTGGAGGGGGTGTTAGCCTTGGATTTTCGGACAAATTGATCCTGATTCGACGAACCCCATTTAAATGAGTATTAGCCTTATATTTCTAACCTTTTTCATATCCAAGACCATTTGGTTGGTATTATACCTCAAATTTATGGGTAATACACTTTTCCCCCAAACATGGTTGAACTTGGTTTTTGGAGGTGTTGTTAGCTTTGGATTTTTGGGCAAATTGATCCCGATTCGACGAGCCCCATTTAAATAAGTATTAACCTTATATTTCAAAACTTTTTCATATCCAAGACCTTTTGGTTGCTATTAGACTTCAAATTTATGGGTAATACACTTTTCCCCCAACACATGGTTGAACTTGGTTTTTGGAGGGGGTGTTAGCCTTGGATTTTCGGACAAATTGATCCTGACTCAACGAGCGCCATTTAAATGAGTATTAGCCTTAGATTTCTAACCTTGTTCATATCCAAGCCCTTTTTAGTTGGTATTAGACTTCATATTTATGGGTAATACACTTTTCCCCGAAATATAATTGAACTTTGTTTTTGGAGGGGGTGTTAGCCTTGGATTTTCGGACAAATTGATCCTGACTCTACGAGCCCCATTTAAATGAGTATTAGCCTTATATTTCTAACCTTATTCATATCCAAGACCTTTTCGTTGGTATTAGACTTCAAATTTATGGGTAATACACTTTTCCCCCAAACATAGTTGAACTTTGTTTTTGGAGGGGGTGTTAGCCTTGGATTTTCGGACAAATTGATCCTGATTCGACGAACCCCATTTAAATGAGTATTAGCCTTATATTTCTAACCTTTTTCATATCCAAGACCATTTGGTTGGTATTATACCTCAAATTTATGGGTAATACACTTTTCCCCCAAACATGGTTGAACTTGGTTTTTGGAGGTGTTGTTAGCTTTGGATTTTTGGGCAAATTGATCCCGATTCGACGAGCCCCATTTAAATAAGTATTAGCCTTATATTTCTAACCTTATTCATATCCAAGACCATTTGGTTGGTATTAGACTTCAAATTTATGGGTAATACACTTTTCCCCCAAACATAGTTGAACTTTGTTTTTGGAGGGGGTGTTAGCCTTGGATTTTCGGACAAATTGATCCTGATTCGACGAACCCCATTTAAATGAGTATTAGCCTTATATTTCTAACCTTTTTCATATCCAAGACCATTTGGTTGGTATTATACCTCAAATTTATGGGTAATACACTTTTCCCCCAAACATGGTTGAACTTGGTTTTTGGAGGGGGTGTTAGCCTTGGATTTTTGGGCAAATTGATCCTGATTCGACGAGCCCCATTTAAATAAGTATTAACCTTATATTTCTAACCTTTTTCATATCCAAGACCTTTTGGTTGCTATTAGACTTCAAATTTATGGGTAATACACTTTTCCCCCAACACATGGTTGAACTTGGTTTTTGGAGGGGGTGTTAGCCTTGGATTTTCGGACAAATTGATCCTGACTCAACGAGCGCCATTTAAATGAGTATTAGCCTTAGATTTCTAACCTTGTTCATATCCAAGCCCTTTTTAGTTGGTATTAGACTTCATATTTATGGGTAATACACTTTTCCCCGAAATATGATTGAACTTTGTTTTTGGAGGGGGTGTTAGCCTTGGATTTTCGGACAAATTGATCCTGACTCTACGAGCCCCATTTAAATGAGTATTAGCCTTATATTTCTAACCTTATTCATATCCAAGACCTTTTCGTTGGTATTAGACTTCAAATTTATGGGTAATACACTTTTCCCCCAAACATAGTTGAACTTTGTTTTTGGAGGGGGTGTTAGCCTTGGATTTTCGGACAAATTGATCCTGATTCGACGAACCCCATTTAAATGAGTATTAGCCTTATATTTCTAACCTTTTTCATATCCAAGACCATTTGGTTGGTATTATACCTCAAATTTATGGGTAATACACTTTTCCCCCAAACATGGTTGAACTTGGTTTTTGGAGGTGTTGTTAGCTTTGGATTTTTGGGCAAATTGATCCCGATTCGACGAGCCCCATTTAAATAAGTATTAACCTTATATTTCAAAACTTTTTCATATCCAAGACCTTTTGGTTGCTATTAGACTTCAAATTTATGGGTAATACACTTTTCCCCCAACACATGGTTGAACTTGGTTTTTGGAGGGGGTGTTAGCCTTGGATTTTCGGACAAATTGATCCTGACTCAACGAGCGCCATTTAAATGAGTATTAGCCTTAGATTTCTAACCTTGTTCATATCCAAGCCCTTTTTAGTTGGTATTAGACTTCATATTTATGGGTAATACACTTTTCCCCGAAATATAATTGAACTTTGTTTTTGGAGGGGGTGTTAGCCTTGGATTTTCGGACAAATTGATCCTGACTCTACGAGCCCCATTTAAATGAGTATTAGCCTTATATTTCTAACCTTATTCATATCCAAGACCTTTTCGTTGGTATTAGACTTCAAATTTATGGGTAATACACTTTTCCCCCAAACATAGTTGAACTTTGTTTTTGGAGGGGGTGTTAGCCTTGGATTTTCGGACAAATTGATCCTGATTCGACGAACCCCATTTAAATGAGTATTAGCCTTATATTTCTAACCTTTTTCATATCCAAGACCATTTGGTTGGTATTATACCTCAAATTTATGGGTAATACACTTTTCCCCCAAACATGGTTGAACTTGGTTTTTGGAGGTGGTGTTAGCCTTGGATTTTCGGACAAATTGATCCTGATTCGACGAACCCCATTTAAATGAGTATTAGCCTTATATTTCTAACCTTTTTCATATCCAAGACCATTTGGTTGGTATTATACCTCAAATTTATGGGTAATACACTTTTCCCCCAAACATGGTTGAACTTGGTTTTTGGAGGGGGTGTTAGCCTTGGATTTTTGGGCAAATTGATCCTGATTCGACGAGCCCCATTTAAATAAGTATTAACCTTATATTTCTAACCTTTTTCATATCCAAGACCTTTTGGTTGCTATTAGACTTCAAATTTATGGGTAATACACTTTTCCCCCAACACATGGTTGAACTTGGTTTTTGGAGGGGGTGTTAGCCTTGGATTTTCGGACAAATTGATCCTGACTCAACGAGCGCCATTTAAATGAGTATTAGCCTTAGATTTCTAACCTTGTTCATATCCAAGCCCTTTTTAGTTGGTATTAGACTTCATATTTATGGGTAATACACTTTTCCCCGAAATATGATTGAACTTTGTTTTTGGAGGGGGTGTTAGCCTTGGATTTTCGGACAAATTGATCCTGACTCTACGAGCCCCATTTAAATGAGTATTAGCCTTATATTTCTAACCTTATTCATATCCAAGACCTTTTCGTTGGTATTAGACTTCAAATTTATGGGTAATACACTTTTCCCCCAAACATAGTTGAACTTTGTTTTTGGAGGGGGTGTTAGCCTTGGATTTTCGGACAAATTGATCCTGATTCGACGAACCCCATTTAAATGAGTATTAGCCTTATATTTCTAACCTTTTTCATATCCAAGACCATTTGGTTGGTATTATACCTCAAATTTATGGGTAATACACTTTTCCCCCAAACATGGTTGAACTTGGTTTTTGGAGGTGTTGTTAGCTTTGGATTTTTGGGCAAATTGATCCCGATTCGACGAGCCCCATTTAAATAAGTATTAACCTTATATTTCTAACCTTTTTCATATCCAAGACCTTTTGGTTGCTATTAGACTTCAAATTTATGGGTAATACACTTTTCCCCCAAATATGGTTGAACTTGGTTTTGGAGGGGGTGTTAGCCTTGGATTTTCGGACAAATTGATCCTGACTCTACGAGCCCCATTTAAATGAGTATTAGCCTTATATTTGTAACCTTATTCATATCCAAGACCTTTTCGTTGGTATTAGACTTCAAATTTATGGGTAATACACTTTTCCCCCAAACATGGTTGAACTTGGTTTTTGGAGGGGGTGTTAGCCTTGTATTTTCAGACAAATTATTCCTGACTCGACGAGCCCCATTTAAAAGAGTATTAGCCTTATATTTCTAACCTTATTCATATCCAAGACCTTTTCGTTGGTATTAGACTTCAAATTTATGGGTAATACACTTTTCCCCCAAACATGGTTGAACTTGGTTTTTGGAGGGGGTGTTAGCCTTGAATTTTCGGACAAATTGATCCTGACTCGACGACCCCATTTAAATGAGTATTAGCCTTATATTTCTATTCTTATTCATATCCAAGACCTTTTCGTTGGTATTAGACTTCAAATTTATGGGTAATACACTTTTCCCCCAAACATGGTTGAACTTGGTTTTTGGAGGGGGTGTTAACTTTGATTTTCGGACAAATTGATCCTGACTCGACGAGCCCCATTTAAATGAGTATAAGCCTTATATTTCTAATCATTTTCATATCCAAGACCTTTTCGTTGGTATTAGACTTCAAATTTATGGGTAATACACTTTTCCCCCAAACATGGTTGAACTTGGTTTTTGGAGGGGGTGTTAGCCTTGGATTTTCGGACAAATTGATCCTGACTCGACGAGCCCCATTTAAATGAGTATTAGCCTTATATTTCTAACCTTTTTCATATCCAAGACCATTTGGTTGGTATTATACCTCAAATTTATGGGTAATACACTTTTCCCCCAAACATGGTTGAACTTGGTTTTTGGAGGTGGTGTTAGCCTTGGATTTTCGGACAAATTGATCCTGATTCGACGAACCCCATTTAAATGAGTATTAGCCTTATATTTCTAACCTTTTTCATATCCAAGACCATTTGGTTGGTATTATACCTCAAATTTATGGGTAATACACTTTTCCCCCAAACATGGTTGAACTTGGTTTTTGGAGGGGGTGTTAGCCTTGGATTTTTGGGCAAATTGATCCTGATTCGACGAGCCCCATTTAAATAAGTATTAACCTTATATTTCTAACCTTTTTCATATCCAAGACCTTTTGGTTGCTATTAGACTTCAAATTTATGGGTAATACACTTTTCCCCCAACACATGGTTGAACTTGGTTTTTGGAGGGGGTGTTAGCCTTGGATTTTCGGACAAATTGATCCTGACTCAACGAGCGCCATTTAAATGAGTATTAGCCTTAGATTTCTAACCTTGTTCATATCCAAGCCCTTTTTAGTTGGTATTAGACTTCATATTTATGGGTAATACACTTTTCCCCGAAATATGATTGAACTTTTGTTTTTGGAGGGGGTGTTAGCCTTGGATTTTCGGACAAATTGATCCTGACTCTACGAGCCCCATTTAAATGAGTATTAGCCTTATATTTCTAACCTTATTCATATCCAAGACCTTTTCGTTGGTATTAGACTTCAAATTTATGGGTAATACACTTTTCCCCCAAACATAGTTGAACTTTGTTTTTGGAGGGGGTGTTAGCCTTGGATTTTCGGACAAATTGATCCTGATTCGACGAACCCCATTTAAATGAGTATTAGCCTTATATTTCTAACCTTTTTCATATCCAAGACCATTTGGTTGGTATTATACCTCAAATTTATGGGTAATACACTTTTCCCCCAAACATGGTTGAACTTGGTTTTTGGAGGTGTTGTTAGCTTTGGATTTTTGGGCAAATTGATCCCGATTCGACGAGCCCCATTTAAATAAGTATTAACCTTATATTTCTAACCTTTTTCATATCCAAGACCTTTTGGTTGCTATTAGACTTCAAATTTATGGGTAATACACTTTTCCCCCAAATATGGTTGAACTTGGTTTTGGAGGGGGTGTTAGCCTTGGATTTTCGGACAAATTGATCCTGACTCTACGAGCCCCATTTAAATGAGTATTAGCCTTATATTTGTAACCTTATTCATATCCAAGACCTTTTCGTTGGTATTAGACTTCAAATTTATGGGTAATACACTTTTCCCCCAAACATGGTTGAACTTGGTTTTTGGAGGGGGTGTTAGCCTTGTATTTTCAGACAAATTATTCCTGACTCGACGAGCCCCATTTAAAAGAGTATTAGCCTTATATTTCTAACCTTATTCATATCCAAGACCTTTTCGTTGGTATTAGACTTCAAATTTATGGGTAATACACTTTTCCCCCAAACATGGTTGAACTTGGTTTTTGGAGGGGGTGTTAGCCTTGAATTTTCGGACAAATTGATCCTGACTCGACGACCCCATTTAAATGAGTATTAGCCTTATATTTCTATTCTTATTCATATCCAAGACCTTTTCGTTGGTATTAGACTTCAAATTTATGGGTAATACACTTTTCCCCCAAACATGGTTGAACTTGGTTTTTGGAGGGGGTGTTAACTTTGATTTTCGGACAAATTGATCCTGACTCGACGAGCCCCATTTAAATGAGTATAAGCCTTATATTTCTAATCATTTTCATATCCAAGACCTTTTCGTTGGTATTAGACTTCAAATTTATGGGTAATACACTTTTCCCCCAAACATGGTTGAACTTGGTTTTTGGAGGGGGTGTTAGCCTTGGATTTTCGGACAAATTGATCCTGACTCGACGAGCCCCATTTAAATGAGTATTAGCCTTATATTTCTAACCTTATTCATATCCAAGACCTTTTCGTTGGTATTAGACTTCAAATTTATGGGTAATATAATTTTCCCCCAAACATGGTTGAACTTGGTTTTTGGAGGGGGTGTTAGCCTTGGATTTTCGGACAAATTGATCCTGATTCGACGAACCCCATTTAAATGAGTATTAGCCTTATATTTCTAACCTTTTTCATATCCAAGACCTTTTGGTTGGTATTAGACTTCAAATTTATGGGTAATACACTTTTCCCCCAAACATGGTTGAACTTGGTTTTTGGAGGGGGTGTTAGCCTTGGATTTTTGGGCAAATTGATCCTGATTCGACGAGCCCCATTTAAATAAGTATTAACCTTATATTTCTAACCTTTTTCATATCCAAGACCTTTTGGTTGCTATTAGACTTCAAATTTATGGGTAATACACTTTTCCCCCAACACATGGTTGAACTTGGTTTTTGGAGGGGGTGTTAGCCTTGGATTTTCGGACAAATTGATCCTGACTCAACGAGCGCCATTTAAATGAGTATTAGCCTTAGATTTCTAACCTTGTTCATATCCAAGCCCTTTTTAGTTGGTATTAGACTTCATATTTATGGGTAATACACTTTTCCCCGAAATATGATTGAACTTTGTTTTTGGAGGGGGTGTTAGCCTTGGATTTTCGGACAAATTGATCCTGACTCTACGAGCCCCATTTAAATGAGTATTAGCCTTATATTTCTAACCTTATTCATATCCAAGACCTTTTCGTTGGTATTAGACTTCAAATTTATGGGTAATACACTTTTCCCCCAAACATAGTTGAACTTTGTTTTTGGAGGGGGTGTTAGCCTTGGATTTTCGGACAAATTGATCCTGATTCGACGAACCCCATTTAAATGAGTATTAGCCTTATATTTCTAACCTTTTTCATATCCAAGACCATTTGGTTGGTATTATACCTCAAATTTATGGGTAATACACTTTTCCCCCAAACATGGTTGAACTTGGTTTTTGGAGGTGTTGTTAGCTTTGGATTTTTGGGCAAATTGATCCCGATTCGACGAGCCCCATTTAAATAAGTATTAACCTTATATTTCTAAACTTTTTCATATCCAAGACCTTTTGGTTGCTATTAGACTTCAAATTTATGGGTAATACACTTTTCCCCCAAATATGGTTGAACTTGGTTTTGGAGGGGGTGTTAGCCTTGGATTTTCGGACAAATTGATCCTGACTCTACGAGCCCCATTTAAATGAGTATTAGCCTTATATTTGTAACCTTATTCATATCCAAGACCTTTTCGTTGGTATTAGACTTCAAATTTATGGGTAATACACTTTTCCCCCAAACATGGTTGAACTTGGTTTTTGGAGGGGGTGTTAGCCTTGGATTTTCGGACAAATTGATCCTGACTCGACGAGCCCCATTTAAATGTGTATTAGCCTTATATTTCTAACCTTATTTATATCCAAGACCTTTTGGTTGGTATTAGACTTCAAATTTATGGGTAATACAATTTTTCCCCCAAACATGGTTAAACTTGGTTTTTGGAGGGGGTGTTAGCCTTTGATTTTCGGACAAATTGATCCTGACTAGACGAGCACCATTTAAATGAGGATTAGCCTTATATTTCTAACCTTTTTCATATCCAAGACCTTTTGGTTGGTATTAGACTTCAAATTTATGGGTAATACACTTTTTCCCCAAACATGGTTGAACTTGGTTTTTGGAGGGGGTGTTAGCCTTGGATTTTCGGACAAATTGATCCTGATTCGACGAGCCCCATTTAAATGAGTATTAGCCTTATATTTCTAACCTTATTCATATCCAAGACCTTTTCGTTGTTATAAGACTTCAAATTTATGGGTAATACACTTTTCCCCCAAACATGGTTGAACTTGGTTTTTGGAGGGGGTGTTAGCCTTGGATTTTCGGACAAATTGATCATGACTCGACGAGCCCCATTTAAATGAGTATTAGCCTTATATTTCTAACCTTATTCATATACAAGACCTTTTCGTTGGTATTAGACTTCAAATTTATGGGTAATACAATTTTCCCCCAAACATGGTTGAACTTGGTTTTTGGAGGGGGTGTTAGCCTTGGATTTTCGGACAAATTGATCCTGATTCGACGAACCCCATTTAAATGAGTATTAGCCTTATATTTCTAACCTTTTTCATATCCAAGACCTTTTCGTTGGTATTAGACTTCAAATTTATGGGTAATACACTTTTCCCCCAAACATGGTTCAACTTGGTTTTTAGAGGGGGTGTTAGCCTTGGATTTTCGGACAAATTGATCCTGACTCGACGAGCCCCATTTAAATGTGTATTAGCCTTATATTTCTAACCTTATTTATATCCAAGACCTTTTGGTTGGTATTAGACTTCAAATTTATGGGTAATACAATTTTCCCCCAAACATGGTTAAACTTGGTTTTTGGAGGGGGTGTTAGCCTTTGATTTTCGGACAAATTGATCCTGACTCGACGAGCACCATTTAAATGAGGATTAGCCTTATATTTCTAACCTTTTTCATATCCAAGACCTTTTGGTTGGTATTAGACTTCAAATTTATGGGTAATACACTTTTCCCCAAAACATGGTTGAACTTGGTTTTTGTAGGGGGTGTTAGCCTTGGATTTTCGGACAAATTGATCCTGACTCGAAGAGCCCCATTTAAATGAGTATTAGCCTTATATTTCTAACATTATTCATATCCAAGACCTTTTCGTTGGTATTAGACTTCAAATTTATGGGTAATACAATTTTCCCCCAAACGTGGTTGAACTTGGTTTTTGGAGTGGGTGTTAGCCTTGGATTTTCGGACAAATTGATCCTGATTCGACGAACCCCATTTAAATGAGTATTAGCCTTATATTTCTAACCTTTTTCATATCCAAGACCTTTTGGTTGGTATTAGACTTCAAATTTATGGGTAATACAGTTTTCCCCCAAACATGGTTGAACTTGGTTTTTGGAGGGGGTGTTAGCCTTGGATTTTTGGGCAAATTGATCCTGATTCGACGAGCCCCATTTAAATAAGTATTAACCTTATATTTCTAACCTTTTTCATATCCAAGACCTTTTGGTTGCTATTAGACTTCAAATTTATGGGTAATACACTTTTCCCCCAACACATGGTTGAACTTGGTTTTTGGAGGGGGTGTTAGCCTTGGATTTTCGGACAAATTGATCCTGACTCGACGAGCGCCATTTAAATGAGTATTAGCCTTATATTTCTAATCTTTTTCATATCCAAGACCTTTTTAGTTGGTATTAGACTTCAAATTTATGGGTAATACACTTTTCCCCCAAACATGGTTGAACTTGGTTTTTGGAGGGGGTGTTAGCCTTGGATTTTCGGACAAATTGATCATGACTCGACGAGCCCCATTTAAATGAGTATTAGCCTTATATTTCTAACCTTATTCATATACAAGACCTTTTCGTTGGTATTAGACTTCAAATTTATGGGTAATACAATTTTCCCCCAAACATGGTTGAACTTGGTTTTTGGAGGGGGTGTTAGCCTTGGATTTTCGGACAAATTGATCCTGATTCGACAAACCCCATTTAAATGAGTATTAGCCTTATATTTCTAACCTTTTTCATATCCAAGACCTTTTGGTTGGTATTAGACTTCAAATTTATGGGTAATACATTTTTCCCCCAAACATGGTTGAACTTGGTTTTTGGAGGGGGTGTTAGCCTTGAATTTTCGGACAAATTGATCCTGACTCGACGACCCCATTTAAATGAGTATTAGCCTTATATTTCTAACCTTATTCATATCCAAGACCTTTTCGTTGGTATTAGACTTCAAATTTATGGGTAATACACTTTTCCCCCAAACATGGTTGAACTTGGTTTTTGGAGGGGGTGTTAACTTTGATTTTCGGACAAATTGATCCTGACTCGACGAGCCCCATTTAAATGAGTATTAGCCTTATATTTCTAATCATTTTCATATCCAAGACCTTTTCATTGGTATTAGACTTCAAATTTAAGGTTAATACACTTTTCCCCCAAACATGGTTGAACTTGGTTTTTGGAGGGGGTGTTAGCCTTGGATTTTCGGACAAATTGATCCTGACTCGACGAGCCCCATTTAAATGAGTATTAGCCTTATATTTCTAACCTTATTCATATCCAAGACCTTTTCGTTGGTATTAGACTTCAAATTTATGGGTAATACAATTTTCCCCCAAACATGGTTGAACTTGGTTTTTGGAGGGGGTGTTAGCCTTGTATTTTCAGACAAATTATTCCTGACTCGACGAGCGCCATTTAAATGAGTATTAGCCTTATATTTCTAACCTTTTTCATATCCAAGACATTTTGGTTGGTATTATACTTCATATTTATGGGTAATACACTTTTCCCCCAAACATGGTTGAACTTGGTTTTTGGAGGGGGTGTTAGCCTTTGATTTTCGGACAAATTGATCCTGACTAGACGAGCACCATTTAAATGAGGATTAGCCTTATATTTCTAACCTTTTTCATATCCAAGACCTTTTGGTTGGTATTAGACTTCAAATTTATGGGTAATACACTTTTCCCCAAAACATGGTTGAACTTGGTTTTTGTAGGGGGTGTTAGCCTTGGATTTTCGGACAAATTGATCCTGACTCGACGAGCCCCATTTAAATGAGTATTAGCCTTATATTTCTAACCTTATTCATATCCAAGACCTTTTCGTTGGTATTAGACTTCAAATTTATGGGTAATACAATTTTCCCCCAAACATGGTTGAACTTGGTTTTTGGAGGGGGTGTTAGCCTTGGATTTTCGGACAAATTGATCCTGATTCGACGAACCCCATTTAAATGAGTATTAGCCTTATATTTCTAACCTTTTTCATATCCAAGACCTTTTGGTTGGTATTAGACTTCAAATTTATGGGTAATACACTTTTCCCCCAAACATGGTTGAACTTGGTTTTTGGAGGGGGTGTTAGCCTTGGATTTTTGGGCAAATTGATCCTGATTCGACGAGCCCCATTTAAATAAGTATTAACCTTATATTTCTAACCTTTTTCATATCCAAGACCTTTTGGTTGCTATTAGACTTCAAATTTATGGGTAATACACTTTTCCCCCAACACATGGTTGAACTTGGTTTTTGGAGGGGGTGTTAGCCTTGGATTTTCGGACAAATTGATCCTGACTCGACGAGCGCCATTTAAATGAGTATTAGCCTTATATTTCTAATCTTTTTCATATCCAAGACCTTTTTAGTTGGTATTAGACTTCAAATTTATGGGTAATACACTTTTCCGCCAAACATGATTGAACTTTGTTTTTGGAGGGGGTGTTAGCCTTAGATTTTTGGACAAATTGATCCTGACTCGACGAGCCCCCTTTAAATGAGTATTAGCCTTAGATTTCTAACCTTGTTCATATCCAAGCCCTTTTTAGTTGGTATTAGACTTCAAATTTATGGGTAATACTCTTTTCCCCCAAACATGGTTGAACTTGGTTTTTGGAGGGGGTGTTAGCCTTGGATTTTCGGACAAATTGATCCTGATTCGACGAGCCCCATTTAAATGAGTATTAGCCTTATATTTCTAACCTTATTCATATACAAGACCTTTTCGTTGGTATTAGACTTCAAATTTATGGGTAATACAATTTTCCCCCAAACATGGTTGAACTTGGTTTTTGGAGGGGGTGTTAGCCTTGGATTTTCGGACAAATTGATCCTGATTCGACAAACCCCATTTAAATGAGTATTAGCCTTATATTTCTAACCTTTTTCATATCCAAGACCTTTTGGTTGGTATTAGACTTCAAATTTATGGGTAATACATTTTTCCCCCAAACATGGTTGAACTTGGTTTTTGGAGGGGGTGTTAGCCTTGAATTTTCGGACAAATTGATCCTGACTCGACGACCCCATTTAAATGAGTATTAGCCTTATATTTCTAACCTTATTCATATCCAAGACCTTTTCGTTGGTATTAGACTTCAAATTTATGGGTAATACACTTTTCCCCCAAACATGGTTGAACTTGGTTTTTGGAGGGGGTGTTAACTTTGATTTTCGGACAAATTGATCCTGACTCGACGAGCCCCATTTAAATGAGTATTAGCCTTATATTTCTAATCATTTTCATATCCAAGACCTTTTCATTGGTATTAGACTTCAAATTTAAGGTTAATACACTTTTCCCCCAAACATGGTTGAACTTGGTTTTTGGAGGGGGTGTTAGCCTTGGATTTTCGGACAAATTGATCCTGACTCGACGAGCCCCATTTAAATGAGTATTAGCCTTATATTTCTAACCTTATTCATATCCAAGACCTTTTCGTTGGTATTAGACTTCAAATTTATGGGTAATACAATTTTCCCCCAAACATGGTTGAACTTGGTTTTTGGAGGGGGTGTTAGCCTTGTATTTTCAGACAAATTATTCCTGACTCGACGAGCGCCATTTAAATGAGTATTAGCCTTATATTTCTAACCTTTTTCATATCCAAGACATTTTGGTTGGTATTATACTTCATATTTATGGGTAATACACTTTTCCCCCAAACATGGTTGAACTTGGTTTTTGGAGGGGGTGTTAGCCTTTGATTTTCGGACAAATTGATCCTGACTAGACGAGCACCATTTAAATGAGGATTAGCCTTATATTTCTAACCTTTTTCATATCCAAGACCTTTTGGTTGGTATTAGACTTCAAATTTATGGGTAATACACTTTTCCCCAAAACATGGTTGAACTTGGTTTTTGTAGGGGGTGTTAGCCTTGGATTTTCGGACAAATTGATCCTGACTCGACGAGCCCCATTTAAATGAGTATTAGCCTTATATTTCTAACCTTATTCATATCCAAGACCTTTTCGTTGGTATTAGACTTCAAATTTATGGGTAATACAATTTTCCCCCAAACATGGTTGAACTTGGTTTTTGGAGGGGGTGTTAGCCTTGGATTTTCGGACAAATTGATCCTGATTCGACGAACCCCATTTAAATGAGTATTAGCCTTATATTTCTAACCTTTTTCATATCCAAGACCTTTTGGTTGGTATTAGACTTCAAATTTATGGGTAATACACTTTTCCCCCAAACATGGTTGAACTTGGTTTTTGGAGGGGGTGTTAGCCTTGGATTTTTGGGCAAATTGATCCTGATTCGACGAGCCCCATTTAAATAAGTATTAACCTTATATTTCTAACCTTTTTCATATCCAAGACCTTTTGGTTGCTATTAGACTTCAAATTTATGGGTAATACACTTTTCCCCCAACACATGGTTGAACTTGGTTTTTGGAGGGGGTGTTAGCCTTGGATTTTCGGACAAATTGATCCTGACTCGACGAGCGCCATTTAAATGAGTATTAGCCTTATATTTCTAATCTTTTTCATATCCAAGACCTTTTTAGTTGGTATTAGACTTCAAATTTATGGGTAATACACTTTTCCGCCAAACATGATTGAACTTTGTTTTTGGAGGGGGTGTTAGCCTTAGATTTTTGGACAAATTGATCCTGACTCGACGAGCCCCCTTTAAATGAGTATTAGCCTTAGATTTCTAACCTTGTTCATATCCAAGCCCTTTTTAGTTGGTATTAGACTTCAAATTTATGGGTAATACTCTTTTCCCCCAAACATGGTTGAACTTGGTTTTTGGAGGGGGTGTTAGCCTTGGATTTTCGGACAAATTGATCCTGATTCGACGAACCCCATTTAAATGAGTATTAGCCTTATATTTCTAACCTTTTTCATATCCAAGACCTTTTGGTTGGTATTATACTTCAAATTTATGGGTAATACACTTTTCCCCCAAACATGGTTGAACTTGGTTTTTGGAGGTGTTGTTAGCTTTGGATTTTTGGGCAAATTGATCCTGATTCGACGAGCCCCATTTAAATAAGTATTAACCTTATATTTCTAACCTTTTTCATATCCAAGAGCTTTTGGTTGCTATTAGACTTCAAATTTATGGGTAATACACTTTTCCCCCAAACATGGTTGAACTTGGTTTTGGAGGGGGTGTTAGCCTTGGATTTTCGGACAAATTGATCCTGACTCTACGAGCCCCATTTAAATGAGTATTAGAATTATATTTCTAACCTTATTCATATCCAAGACCTTTTCGTTGGTATTAGACTTCAAATTTATGGGTAATACACTTTTCCCCCAAACATGGTTGAACTTGGTTTTTGGAGGGGGTGTTAGCCTTGGATTTTCGGACAAATTGATCCTGACTCGACGAGCCCCATTTAAATGTGTATTAGCCTTATATTTCTAACCTTATTTATATCCAAGACCTTTTGGTTGGTATTAGACTTCAAATTTATGGGTAATACAATTTTTCCCCCAAACATGGTTAAACTTGGTTTTTGGAGGGGGTGTTAGCCTTTGATTTTCGGACAAATTGATCCTGACTCGACGAGCACCATTTAAATGAGTATTAGCCTTATATTTCTAACCTTTTTCATATCCAAGACCTTTTGGTTGGTATTAGACTTCAAATTTATGGGTAATACACTTTTTCCCCAAACATGGTTGAACTTGGTTTTTGGAGGGGGTGTTAGCCTTGGATTTTCGGACAAATTGATCCTGATTCGACGAGCCCCATTTAAATGAGTATTAGCCTTATATTTCTAACCTTATTCATATCCAAGACCTTTTCATTGTTATAAGACTTCAAATTTATGGGTAGTACACTTTTCCCCCAAACATGGTTGAACTTGGTTTTTGGAGGGGGTGTTACCCTTGGATTTTCGGACAAATTGACCCTGACTTGACGAGCCCCATTTAAATGAGTATTAGCCTTATATTTCTAATCATTTTCATATCCAAGACCTTTTCATTGGTATTAGACTTCAAATTTATGGGTAATACACTTTTCCCCCAAACATGGTTGAACTTGGTTTTTGGAGGGGGTGTTAGCCTTGGATTTCCGGACAAATTGATCATGACTCGACGAGCCCCATTTAAATGAGTATTAGCCTTATATTTCTAACCTTATTCATATACAAGACCTTTTCGTTGGTATTAGACTTCAAATTTATGGGTAATACAATTTTCCCCCAAACATGGTTGAACTTGGTTTTTGGAGGGGGTGTTAGCCTTGGATTTTCGGACAAATTGATCCTGATTCGACGAACCCCATTTAAATGAGTATTAGCCTTATATTTCTAACCTTTTTCATATCCAAGACCTTTTGGTTGGTATTAGACTTCAAATTTATGGGTAATACATTTTTCCCCCAAACATGGTTGAACTTGGTTTTTGGAGGGGGTGTTAGCCTTGGATTTTCGAACAAATTGATCCTGACTCGACGAGTCCCATTTAAATGAGTATTAGCCTTATATTTCTAACCTTATTCATATACAAGACCTTTTCGTTGGTATTAGACTTCAAATTTATGGGTAATACAATTTTCCCCCAAACATGGTTGAACTTGGTTTTTGGAGGGGGTGTTAGCCTTGGATTTTCGGACAAATTGATCCTGATTCGACGAACCCCATTTAAATGAGTATTAGCCTTATATTTCTAACCTTTTTCATATCCAAGACCTTTTGGTTGGTATTAGACTTCAAATTTATGGGTAATACACTTTTCCCCCAAACATGGTTGAACTTGGTTTTTGGAGGGGGTGTTAGCCTTGAATTTTCGGACAAATTGATCCTGACTCGACGACCCCATTTAAATGAGTATTAGCCTTATATTTCTAACCTTTTTCATATCCAAGACCTTTTGGTTGGTATTAGACTTCAAATTTATGGGTAATACACTTTTCCCCAAAACATGGTTGAACTTGGTTTTTGTAGGGGGTGTTAGCCTTGGATTTTCGGACAAATTGATCCTGACTCGACGAGCCCCATTTAAATGAGTATTAGCCTTATATTTCTAACCTTATTCATATCCAAGACCTTTTCGTTGGTATTAGACTTCAAATTTATGGGTAATACAATTTCCCCCCAAACATGGTTGAACTTGGTTTTTGGAGGGGGTGTTAGCCTTGGATTTTCGGACAAATTGATCCTGATTCGACGAACCCCATTTAAATGAGTATTAGCCTTATATTTCTAACCTTTTTCATATCCAAGACCTTTTGGTTGGTATTAGACTTCAAATTTATGGGTAATACACTTTTCCCCCAAACATGGTTGAACTTGGTTTTTGGAGGGGGTGTTAGCCTTGGATTTTTGGGCAAATTGATCCTGATTCGACGAGCCCCATTTAAATAAGTATTAACCTTATATTTCTAACCTTTTTCATATCCAAGACCTTTTGGTTGCTATTAGACTTCAAATTTATGGGTAATACACTTTTCCCCCAACACATGGTTGAACTTGGTTTTTGGAGGGGGTGTTAGCCTTGGATTTTCGGACAAATTGATCCTGACTCGACGAGCGCCATTTAAATGAGTATTAGCCTTATATTTCTAATCTTTTTCATATCCAAGACCTTTTTAGTTGGTATTATACTTCAAATTTATGGGTAATACACTTTTCCGCCAAACATGATTGAACTTTGTTTTTGGAGGGGGTGTTAGCCTTAGATTTTTGGACAAATTGATCCTGACTCGACGAGCCCCCTTTAAATGAGTATTAGCCTTAGATTTCTAACCTTGTTCATATCCAAGCCCTTTTTAGTTGGTATTAGACTTCATATTTATGGGTAATACACTTTTCCCCGAAACATGATTGAACTTTGTTTTTGGAGGGGGTGTTAGCCTTGGATTTTCGGACAAATTGATCCTGACTCTACGAGCCCCATTTAAATGAGTATTAGCCTTATATTTCTAACCTTATTCATATCCAAGACCTTTTCGTTGGTATTAGACTTCAAATTTATGGGTAATACTCTTTTCCCCCAAACATGGTTGAACTTGGTTTTTGGAGGGGGTGTTAGCCTTGGATTTTCGGACAAATTGATCCTGATTCGACGAACCCCATTTAAATGAGTATTAGCCTTATATTTCTAACCTTTTTCATATCCAAGACCTTTTGGTTGGTATTATACTTCAAATTTATGGGTAATACACTTTTCCCCCAAACATGGTTGAACTTGGTTTTTGGAGGTGTTGTTAGCTTTGGATTTTTGGGCAAATTGATCCTGATTCGACGAGCCCCATTTAAATAAGTATTAACCTTATATTTCTAACCTTTTTCATATCCAAGAGCTTTTGGTTGCTATTAGACTTCAAATTTATAGGTAATACACTTTTCCCCCAAACATGGTTGAACTTGGTTTTGGAGGGGGTGTTAGCCTTGGATTTTCGGACAAATTGATCCTGACTCTAAGAGCCCCATTTAAATGAGTATTAGCCTTATATTTCTAACCTTATTCATATCCAAGACCTTTTCGTTGGTATTAGACTTCAAATTTATGGGTAATACACTTTTCCCTAAACATGATTGAACTTGGTTTTTGGAGGGGGTGTTAGCCTTGGATTTTCGGACAAATTGATCCTGACTCGACGAGCCCCATTTAAATGTGTATTAGCCTTATATTTCTAACCTTATTTATATCCAAGACCTTTTGGTTGGTATTAGACTTCAAATTTATGGGTAATACAATTTTTCCCCCAAACATGGTTAAACTTGGTTTTTGGAGGGGGTGTTAGCCTTTGATTTTCGGACAAATTGATCCTGACTCGACGAGCACCATTTAAATGAGTATTAGCCTTATATTTCTAACCTTTTTCATATCCAAGACCTTTTGGTTGGTATTAGACTTCAAATTTATGGGTAATACATTTTTCCCCCAAACATGGTTGAACTTGGTTTTTGGAGGGGGTGTTAACTTTGATTTTCGGACAAATTCATCCTGACTCGACGAGCCCCATTTAAATGAGTATTAGCCTTATATTTCTTACCTTATTTCATATCCAAGACCTTTTCGTTGGTATTAGACTTCAAATTTATGGGTAATACACTTTTCCCCCAAACATGGTTGAACTTGGTTTTTGGAGGGGGTGTTAGCCTTGGATTTTCGGACAAATTGATCCTGACTCGACGAGCCCCATTTAAATGAGTATTAGGATTATATTTCTAACCTTATTTATATCCAAGACCTTTTCGTTAGTATTAGACTTCAAATTTATGGGTAATACACGTTTCCCCCAAACATGGTTGAACTTGGTTTTTGGAGGGGGTGTTAGCCTTCGATTTTCGGACAAATTGATCCTGCCTCGACGAGCCCCATTTTTAAATGAGTATTAACCTTATATTTCTAACCTTTTTCATATCCAAGACCTTTTCGTTGGTATTAGACTTCATATTTATGGGTAATACACTTTTCCCCCAAACATGGTTGAACTTGGTTTTTGGAGGGGGTGTTAGCCTTGGATTTTCGGACAAATTGATCCTGACTCGACGAGCCCCATTTAAATGAGTATTAGCCTTATATTTCTAACCTTATTCATATCCAAGACCTTTTCGTTGGTATTAGACTTCAAATTTATGGGTAATACACTTTTCACCCAAACATGGTTGAACTTGGTTTTTGGAGGGGGTGTTAGCCTTGGATTTTCAGACAAATTGATCCTGACTCGACGAGCCCCATTTAAATGTGTATTAGCCTTATATTTCTAACCTTATTTATATCCAAGACCTTTTCGTTGGTATTAGACTTCATATTTATAGGTAATACACTTTTCCCCCAAACATGGTTGAACTTGGTTTTTGGAGGGGGTGTTAGCCTTGGATTTTCGGACAAATTGATCCTGACTCGACGAGCCCCATTTAAATGAGTATTAGCCTTATATTTCTAACCTTTTTAATATCCAATACCTTTTGGTTGGTATTAGACTTCAAATTTACGGGTAATACACTTTTCCCCCAAACATGGTTCAACTTGGTTTTTGGAGGGGGTGTTAGCCTTGGATTTTTGGACAAATTCATCCTGACTCGACGAGCCCCATTTAAATGAGTATTAGCCTTATATTTCTAACCTTATTTCATATCCAAGACCTTTTCGTTGGTATTAGACTTCAAATTTATGGGTAATACACTTTTCCCCCAAACATGGTTGAACTTGGTTTTTGGAGGGGGTGTTAGCCTTGGATTTTCGGACAAATTGATCCTGACTCGACGAGCCCCATTTAAATGAGTATTAGGATTATATTTCTAACCTTATTTATATCCAAGACCTTTTCGTTGGTATTAGACTTCAAATTTATGGGTAATACACTTTTCCCCCAAACATGGTTGAACTTGGTTTTTGGAGGGGGTGTTAGCCTTTGATTTTCAGACAAATTGATCCTGACTCTACGAGCCCCATTTAAATGAGTATTAGCCTTATATTTCTAACCTTATTCATATCCAAGACCTTTTCGTTGGTATTAGACTTCAAATTTATGGGTAATACACTTTTCCTCCAAACATGGTTGAACTTGGTTTTTGGAGGGGGTGTTAGCCTTGGATTTTCAGACAAATTGATCCTGACTCGACGAGCCCCATTTAAATGTGTATTAGCCTTATATTTCTAACCTTATTTATATCCAAGACCTTTTGGTTGGTATTAGACTTCAAATTTATGGGTAATACAATTTTCCCCCAAACATGGTTGAACTTGGTTTTTGGAGGGGGTGTTAGCCTTGGATTTTCGGACAAATTGATCCTGCCTCGACTAGCCCCATTTTTATGAGTATTAGCCTTATATTTCTAACCTTATTCATATCCAAGACCTTTTCGTTGTTATAAGACTTCAAATTTATGGGTAATACACTTTTCCCCCAAACATGGTTGAACTTGGTTTTTGGAGGGGGTGTTAGCCTTGGATTTTCGAACAAATTGATCCTGACTCGACGAACCCATTTAAATGATTATTAGCCTTATATTTCTAACCTTTTTAATATCCAATACCTTTTGGTTGGTATTAGACTTCAAATTTACGGGTAATACACTTTTCCCCCAAACATGGTTAAACTTGGTTTTTGGAGGGGGTGTTAGCCTTGGATTTTTGGACAAATTCATCCTGACTCGATGAGCCCCATTTAAATGAGTATTAGCCTTATATTTATAACCTTATTTCATATCCAAGACCTTTTCGTTGGTATTAGACTTCAAATTTATGGGTAATACACTTTTCACCCAAAGATGGTTGAACTTGGTTTTTGGAGGGGGTGTTAGCCTTGGATTTTCGGACAAATTGATCCTGATTCGACGAGCCCCATTTAAATGAATATTAGCCTTATATTTCTAAACTTTTTCATATCCAAGACCTTTTGGTTGGTATTAGACTTCAAATTTATGGGTTATACACTTTTCCCCAAACATGGTTGAACTTGGTTTTTGGAGGGGGTGTTAGCCTTGGATTTTCGGACAAATTGATCCTGACTCGACGAGCCCCATTTAAATGAGTATTAGCCTTATATTTATAACCTTATTCATATCCAAGACCTTTTCGTTGGTATTAGACTTCAAATTTATGGGTAATACACTTTTCCCCCTGATGCGACCATATTATTTGATAGTTTCATCCATATTTACCTAGTGTTTTGCATATGTTTTATGTATAAAATGCCTTGATATTCTTTGTTTTATGTTTTGAAGGTATTTTTGGATGAAAGATGCAAAAAGGAGATAATTGGAGATGATTGACAGATTTGACCTTCAGTCGGTGTTTTGTGCACAGAGGAAGCTCTAGAGATCGAAATGAAGTGATTCCAGTGACATTCAAAACCTAACATCCATAAATTTATGGAAAGCTAAGGAAGAAGAAATAAAATAAGGAAGATCATGGAAATCGCAGCCTTCAAAGTCAAATCTTGCAATCTGCCGATATTGACCTTTGTCCATTCCAACTTCAATATCTCGAGCTACAAAAGTCCGATTGATGCAAACTAATTTTTCTTGGATTCAGGACTCAAAGGCCTATAAACACTCCAAATGTCAGCTCAAAACGATGTGATATGAAGGAGATATGAATTTTACAAGGGACAACTAAATTCTGCCAACTTAAGGAAGGACTATTTTGTAAAATAGACACTAGGGTTTCTAAGCATATATAAAGGAGAAGAGGGGCAAGGAAGTGGCGGCCAGCACAAAATAAAACACAAAATCTTCCTCCTCCAAACCCTAAATCATTTGTTCTTTCATCTTTTTATTTAGTTGTTCAATAAACATGCAAGGCTAGATTCTTTTGCTTGGTTGCAAGGACACGGAAACCTTCAGATTTCAAGAACCGTGAGATCTATTTTTACCTCAATTTTTCAGTTTATATGATGAATATGTTTGTTCTCCTGTGCTTATTTTCCTATGATTGTTTATTTAATTGCTAAGAGCGGACTCGAAGTTATTATTGTAGACAATCAATTGCTAAGTTTGATATCAAAACCGGAGTTGTGGTATATGAACTTATGAAGCAACTAAGTTAATAATTGTAGCGGATCTATGTTATTAATCTTAGGGAGAACATTCAATCGAACTAAACATATATTGCGGACAATTATGTTTCTTAATCGATCAATTTATCTAGATTTTAATGCTACCATTGAATCAAATTACTAGTGCGGACACTGTGGTTGTTTGATGGTTAGGGTAAGTTATACGGCGGATCCGTTAACGAACCAATTTTAAGAAGAGATAAATATTCAGAATATAAATTGATGTGTCGTTTCCATGATGAGTTCTTATTTCTGTAGGTGGATGTTGATTTGCGACCAAGGTTTGTTTTATTGATAAATTTCAGTTTTATATATTTTTCGCTTAGTTTGCTTTAGTCTAGCCTAGACAACTTCCAACCCCCCCAATTGCATAACATATAGCACGAAAATCTGAACTAAATCGTCCTCGTGGGATCGACCCCTTGCTTACTCTATACTATCTTGTTTGATTTGTTTTAAGCTAGGGTAATTAATTTGTGCGACCGCGACATCGCAACACCCCCAAACATGGTTGAACTTGGTTTTTGGAGGGGGTGTTAGCCTTGGATTTTCAGACAAATTGATCCTAACTCGACGAGCCCCATTTAAATGAGTATTAGCCTTATATTTCTAACCTTATTCATATCCAAGACCTTTTCGTTGGTATAAGACTTCAAATTTATGGGTAATACACTTTTCCCCCAAACATGGTTGAACTTGGTTTTTGGAGGGGGTGTTAGCCTTGGATTTTCGGACAAATTGATCCTGACTCGACGACCCCATTTAAATGAGTATTAGGCTTATATTTCTAACCTTATTTATATCCAAGACCTTTTCATTGCTATTAGACTTCAAATTTATGGGTAATACAATTTTCCCCCAAACATGGTTGAACTTGGTTTTTGGAGGGGGTGTTAGCCTTGGATTTTCGGACAAATTGATCCTGCCTCGACGAGCCCCATTTTTAAATGAGTATTAGCCTTATATTTATAACCTTATTCATATACAAGACATTTTGGTTGGTATTAGAGTTCAAATTTATGGGTAATACACTTTTCCCCCAAACATGGTTGAACTTGGTTTTTGGAGGGGGTGTTAGCCTTGGATTTTCAGACCAATTGATCCTGACTCGACGAGCCCCATTTAAATGAGTATTAGCCTTATATTTATAACCTTATTCATATCCAAGACCTTTTCGTAGGTATAAGACTTCAAATTTATGGGTAATACACTTTTCCCCCAAACATGGTTGAACTTGGTTTTTGGAGGGGGTGTTAGCCTTGGATTTTCGGACAAATTGATCCTGACTCGACGACCCCATTTAAATGAGTATTAGCCTTATATTTCTAACCTTATTCATATCCAAGACCTTTTTGTTGGTATTAGACTTCAAATTTATGGGTAATACACTTTTCCCCCAAACATGGTTGAACTTGGTTTTTGGAGGGGGTGTTAGCCTTGGATTTTCGGACAAATTGATCCTGACTCGACGACCCCATTTAAATGAGTATTAGCCTTATATTTCTAACCTTATTCATATCCAAGACCTTTTTGTTGGTATTAGACTTCAAATTTATGGGTAATACACTTTTCCCCCAAACATGGTTGAACTTGGTTTTTGGAGGGGGTGTTAGCCTTGGATTTTCGGACAAATTGATCCTGCCTCGACGAGCCCCATTTTTAAATGAGTATATGCCTTATATTTCTAACCTTTTTCATATCCAAGACCTTTTGGTTGGTATTAGACTTCAAATTTATGGGTAATACACTTTTCCCCCAAACATGGTTGAACTTGGCTTTTGGAGGGGGTGTTAGCCTTGGATTTTCGGGCAAATTGATACTGACTCGACAAGCCCCATTTAAATGAGTATTAGCCTTATATTTGTAACCTTATTCATATCCAAGACTTTTTCGTTGGTATTAGACTTCAAATTTATGGGTAATACACTTTTCCCCCAAACATGGTTGAACTTGGTTTTTGGAGGGGGTGTTAGCCTTGGATTTTCGGGCAAATTGATCCTGACTTGACGAGCCCCATTTAAATGAGTATTAGCCTTATATTTCTAATCTTTTTCATATCCAATACCTTTTCGTTGGTATTAGACTTCAAATTTATGGGTAATACACTTTTTCCCCAAACATGGTTGAACTTGGTTTTTGGAGGGGGTGTTAGCCTTGGATTTTCGAACAAATTGATCCTGACTCGACGAGCCCCATTTAAATGAATATTAGCCTTATATTTCTAAACTTTTTCATATCCAAGACCTTTTGGTTGGTATAAGACTTCAAATTTATGGGTAATACACTTTTCCCCCAAACATGGTTGAACTTGGTTTTTGGAGGGGGTGTTAGCCTTGGATTTTCGGAAAAATTGATCCTGACTCGACGACCCCATTTAAATGAGTATTAGCCTTATATTTCTAACCTTATTCATATCCAAGACCTTTTTGTTGGTATTAGACTTCAAATTTATGGGTAATACACTTTTCCCCCAAACATGGTTGAACTTGGTTTTTGGAGGGGGTGTTAGCCTTGGATTTTTGGACAAATTCATCCTGACTCGACGAGCCCCATTTAAATGAGTATTAGCCTTATATTTCTAACCTTATTTCATATCCAAGACCTTTTCGTTGGTATTAGACTTCAAATTTATGGGTTATACACTTTTCTCCAAACATGGTTGAACTTGATTTTTGGAGGGGGTGTTAGCCTTGGATTTTCGGACAAATTGATCCTGACTTGACAAGCCCCATTTAAATGAGTATTAGCCTTATATTTATAACCTTATTCATATCCAAAACCTTTTCGTTGGTATTAGACTTCAAATTTATGGGTAATACACTTTTCCCCCAAACATGGTTGAACTTGGTTTTTGGAGGGGGTGTTAGCCTTGGATTTTCGGACAAATTGATCCTGACTCGACGAGCCCCATTTAAATGAATATTAGCCTTATATTTCTAAACTTTTTCATATCCAAGACCTTTTGGTTGGTATTAGACTTCAAATTTATGGGTTATACACTTTTCCCCAAACATGGTTGAACTTGGTTTTTTGAGGTGGTGTTAGCCTTGGATTTTCTGACAAATTGATCCTGACTCGACAAGACCCATTTAAATGAGTATTAGCCTTATATTTATAACCTTATTCATATCCAAGACCTTTTGGTATGTATTAGACTTCAAATTTATGGGTAATACACTTTTCCCCCAAACATGGTTGAACTTGGCTTTTGGAGGGGGTGTTAGCCTTGGATTTTCGGGCAAATTGATCCTGACTCGACAAGCCCCATTTAAATGAGTATTAGCCTTATATTTGTAACCTTATTCATATCCAAGACCTTTTCGTTGGTATAAGACTTCAAATTTATGGGTAATACACTTTTCCCCCAAACATGGTTGAACTTGGTTTTTGGAGGGGGTGTTAGCCTTGGATTTTCGGACAAATTGATCCTGCCTCGACGAGCCCCATTTAAATGAGTATTAGCCTTATATTTGTAACCTTATTCATATCCAAGACCTTTTCGTTGGTATTAGACTTCAAATTTATGGGTAATACACTTTTCCCCCAAACATGGTTGAACTTGGTTTTTGGAGGGGGTGTTAGCCTTGGATTTTCGGGCAAATTGATCCTGACTTGACGAGCCCCATTTAAATGAGTATTAGCCTCATATTTCTAACCTTTTTCATATCCAAGACCTTTTGGTTGGTATTATACTTCAAATTTATGGGTAATACACTTTTCCCGAAACATGGTTGAACTTGGTTTTTTGAGGGGGTGTTAGCCTTGGATTTTCTGACAAATTGATCCTGACTCGACAAGACCCATTTAAATGAGTATTAGCCTTATATTTATAACCTTATTCATATCCAAGACCTTTTGGTTGGTATTAGACTTCAAATTTATGGGTAATACACTTTTCCCCCAAACATGGTTGAACTTGGCTTTTGGAGGGGGTGTTAGCCTTGGATTTTCGGGCAAATTGATCCTGACTCGACAAGCCCCATTTAAATGAGTATTAGCCTTATATTTGTAACCTTATTCATATCCAAGACCTTTTCGTTGGTATTAGACTTCAAATTTATGGGTAATACACTTTTCCCCCAAACATGGTTGAACTTGGTTTTTGGAGGGGGTGTTAGCCTTGGATTTTCGGACAAATTGATCCTGACTCGACGAGCCCCATTTAAATGAATATTAGCCTTATATTTCTAAACTTTTTCATATCCAAGACCTTTTGGTTGGTATTAGACTTCAAATTTATGGGTTATACACTTTTCTCCAAACATGGTTGAACTTGATTTTTGGAGGGGGTGTTAGCCTTGGATTTTCGGACAAATTGATCCTGACTTGACAAGCCCCATTTAAATGAGTATTAGCCTTATATTTATAACCTTATTCATATCCAAAACCTTTTCGTTGGTATTAGACTTCAAATTTATGGGTAATACACTTTTCCCCCAAACATGGTTGAACTTGGTTTTTGGAGGGGGTGTTAGCCTTGGATTTTCGGGCAAATTGATCCTGACTTGACGAGCCCCATTTAAATGAGTATTAGCCTTATATTTCTAATCTTTTTCATATCCAATACCTTTTCGTTGGTATTAGACTTCAAATTTATGGGTAATACACTTTTCCCCCAAACATGGTTGAACTTGGTTTTTGGAGGGGGTGTTAGCCTTGGATTTTCGGACAAATTGATCCTGACTCGACGAGCCCCATTTAAATGAATATTAGCCTTATATTTCTAAACTTTTTCATATCCAAGACCTTTTGGTTGGTATTAGACTTCAAATTTATGGGTTATACACTTTTCCCCAAACATGGTTGAACTTGGTTTTTTGAGGGGGTGTTAGCCTTGGATTTTCTGACAAATTGATCCTGACTCGACAAGACCCATTTAAATGAGTATTAGCCTTATATTTATAACCTTATTCATATCCAAGACCTTTTGGTTGGTATTAGACTTCAAATTTATGGGTAATACACTTTTCCCCCAAACATGGTTGAACTTGGCTTTTGGAGGGGGTGTTAGCCTTGGATTTTCGGGCAAATTGATCCTGACTCGACAAGCCCCATTTAAATGAGTATTAGCCTTATATTTGTAACCTTATTCATATCCAAGACCTTTTCATTGGTATAAGACTTCAAATTTATGGGTAATACACTTTTCCCCCAAACATGGTTGAACTTGGTTTTTGGAGGGGGTGTTAGCCTTGGATTTTCGGACAAATTGATCCTGACTCGACGAGCCCCATTTAAATGAGTATTAGCCTTATATTTTTAACCTTATTCATATCCAAGACCTTTTCGTTGGTATTAGACTTCAAATTTATGGGTAATACACTTTTCCCCCAAACATGGTTGAACTTGGTTTTTGGAGGGGGTGTTAGCCTTGGATTTTCGGGCAAATTGATCCTGACTTGACGAGCCCCATTTAAATGAGTATTAGCCTCATATTTCTAACCTTTTTCATATCCAAGACCTTTTGGTTGGTATTATACTTCAAATTTATGGGTAATACACTTTTCCCCAAACATGGTTGAACTTGGTTTTTTGAGGGGGTGTTAGCCTTGGATTTTCTGACAAATTGATCCTGACTCGACAAGACCCATTTAAATGAGTATTAGCCTTATATTTATAACCTTATTCATATCCAAGACCTTTTGGTTGGTATTAGACTTCAAATTTATGGGTAATACACTTTTCCCCCAAACATGGTTGAACTTGGCTTTTGGAGGGGGTGTTAGCCTTGGATTTTCGGGCAAATTGATCCTGACTCGACAAGCCCCATTTAAATGAGTATTAGCCTTATATTTGTAACCTTATTCATATCCAAGACCTTTTCGTTGGTATTAGACTTCAAATTTATGGGTAATACACTTTTCCCCCAAACATGGTTGAACTTGGTTTTTGGAGGGGGTGTTAGCCTTGGATTTTCGGACAAATTGATCCTGACTCGACGAGCCCCATTTAAATGAATATTAGCCTTATATTTCTAAACTTTTTCATATCCAAGACCTTTTGGTTGGTATTAGACTTCAAATTTATGGGTTATAAACTTTTCCCCAAACATGGTTGAACTTGATTTTTGGAGGGGGTGTTAGCCTTGGATTTTCGGACAAATTGATCCTGACTTGACAAGCCCCATTTAAATGAGTATTAGCCTTATATTTATAACCTTATTCATATCCAAGACCTTTTCGTTGGTATTAGTCTTCAAATTTATGGGTAATACACTTTTCCCCCAAACATGGTTGATCTTGGTTTTTGGAGGGGGTGTTAGCCTTGGATTTTCAGACAAAATGATCCTGACTCGACGAGCCCCATTTAAATGAGTATTAGCCTTATATTTCTAACCTTATTCATATCCAAGACCTTTTCATTGGTATAAGACTTCAAATTTATGGGTAATACACTTTTCCCCCAAACATGGTTGAACTTGGTTTTTGGAGGGGGTGTTAGCCTTGGATTTTCGGACAAATTGATCCTGACTCGACGAGCCCCATTTAAATGAGTATTAGTCTTATATTTTTAACCTTATTCATATCCAAGACCTTTTCGTTGGTATTAGACTTCAAATTTATGGGTAATACACTTTTCCCCCAAACATGGTTGAACTTGGTTTTTGGAGGGGGTGTTAGCCTTGGATTTTCGGGCAAATTGATCCTGACTTGACGAGCCCCATTTAAATAAGTATTAGCCTCATATTTCTAACCTTTTTCATATCCAAGACCTTTTGGTTGGTATTATACTTCAAATTTATGGGTAATACACTTTTCCCCAAACATGGTTGAACTTGGTTTTTTGAGGGGGTGTTAGCCTTGGATTTTCTGACAAAATGATCCTGACTCGACGAGCCCCAGTTAAATGAGTATTAGCCTTATATTTCTAACCTTATTCATATCCAAGACCTTTTCATTGGTATAAGACTTCAAATTTATGGGTAATACACTTTTCCCCCAAACATGGTTGAACTTGGTTTTTGGAGGGGGTGTTAGCCTTGGATTTTCGGACAAATTGATCCTGACTCGACGAGCCCCATTTAAATGAGTATTAGCCTTATATTTTTAACCTTATTCATATCCAAGACCTTTTCGTTGGTATTAGACTTCAAATTTATGGGTAATACACTTTTCCCCCAAACATGGTTGAACTTGGTTTTTGGAGGGGGTGTTAGCCTTGGATTTTCGGGCAAATTGATCCTGACTCGACAAGACCCATTTAAATGAGTATTAGCCTTATATTTATAACCTTATTCATATCCAAGACCTTTTGGTTGGTATTAGACTTCAAATTTATGGGTAATACAATTTTCCCCCAAACATGGTTGAACTTGGCTTTTGGAGGGGGTGTTAGCCTTGGATTTTCGGACAAATTGATCCTGACTCGACAAGACCCATTTAAATGAGTATTAGCCTTATATTTATAACCTTATTCATATCCAAGACCTTTTGGTTGGTATTAGACTTCAAATTTATGGGTAATACAATTTTCCCCCAAACATGGTTGAACTTGGCTTTTGGAGGGGGTGTTAGCCTTGGATTTTCGGGCAAATTGATCCTGACTCGACAAGCCCCATTTAAATGAGTATTAGCCTTATATTTGTAACCTTATTCATATCCAAGACCTTTTCGTTGGTATTAGACTTCAAATTTATGGGTAATACACTTTTCCCCCAAACATGGTTGAACTTGGTTTTTGGAGGGGGTGTTAGCCTTGGATTTTCGGACAAATTGATCCTGACTCTACGAGCCCCATTTAAATGAGTATTAGCCTTATTTTTCTAAACTTATTCATATCCAAGACCTTTTCGTTGGTATTAGACTTCAAATTTATGGGTAATACACTTTTCCCCCAAACATGGTTGAACTTGGTTTTTGGAGGGGGTGTTAGCCTTGGATTTTCGGACAAATTGATCCTGACTCGACGAGCCCCATTTAAATGAGTATTAGCCTTATATCTTTAACCTTATTCATATCCAAGACCTTTTCATTGGTATTAGACTTCAAATTTATGGGTAATACAATTTTCCCCCAAACATGGTTGAACTTGGTTTTTGGAGGGGGTGTTAGCCTTGGATTTTCGGACAAATTGATCCTGCCTCGACGAGCCCCATTTTTAAATGAGTATTAGCCTTATATATATAACATTATTCATATCCAAGACATTTTGGTTGGTATTAGAGTTCAAATTTATGGGTAATACAGTTTTCCCCCAAACATGGTTGAACTTGGTTTTTGGAGGGGGTGTTAGCCTTGGATTTTCAGACCAATTGATCCTGACTCGACGAGCCCCATTTAAATGAGTATTAGCCTTATATTTATAACCTTATTCATATCCAAGACCTTTTCGTAGGTATAAGACTTCAAATTTATGGGTAATACACTTTTCCCCCAAACATGGTTGAACTTGGTTTTTGGAGGGGGTGTTAGCCTTGGATTTTCGGACAAATTGATCCTGACTCGACGACCCCATTTAAATGAGTATTAGCCTTATATTTCTAACCTTTTTCATATCCAAGACCTTTTGGTTGGTCTTAGACTTCAAATTTATGGGTAATACACTTTTCCCCCAAACATGGTTGAACTTGGCTTTTGGAGGGGGTGTTAGCCTTGGATTTTCGGGCAAATTGATCCTGACTCGACAAGCCCCATTTAAATGAGTATTAGCCTTATATTTTTAAACTTATTCATATCCAAGATTTTTTCGTTGGTATTAGACTTCAAATTTATGGGTAATACACTTTTCCCCCAAACATGGTTGAACTTGGTTTTTGGAGGGGGTGTTAGCCTTGGATTTTCGGGCAAATTGATCCTGACTCGACAAGACCCATTTAAATGAGTATTAGCCTTATATTTATAACCTTATTCATATCCAAGACCTTTTGGTTGGTATTAGACTTCAAATTTATGGGTAATACACTTTTCCCCCAAACATGGTTGAACTTGGCTTTTGGAGGGGGTGTTAGACTTGGATTTTCGGGCAAATTGATCCTGACTCGACAAGCCCCATTTAAATGAGTATTAGCCTTATATTTGTAACCTTATTCATATCCAAGACCTTTTCGTTGGTATTAGACTTCAAATTTATGGGTAATACACTTTTCCCCCAAACATGGTTGAACTTGGTTTTTGGAGGGGGTGTTAGCCTTGGATTTTCGGACAAATTGATCCTGACTCGACGAGCCCCATTTAAATGAGTATTAGCCTTATATTTGTAACCTTATTCATATCCAAGACCTTTTCGTTGGTATTAGACTTCAAATTTATGGGTAATACACTTTTCCCCCAAACATGGTTGAACTTGGTTTTTGGAGGGGGTGTTAGCCTTGGATTTTCGGGCAAATTGATCCTGACTTGACGAGCCCCATTTAAATGAGTATTAGCCTTATATTTGTAACCTTATTCATATCCAAGACCTTTTCTTTGGTATTGGACTTCAAATTTATGGGTAATACACTTTTCCCCCAAACATGGTTGAACTTGGTTTTTGGAGGGGGTGTTAGCCTTGGATTTTCGGACAAATTGATCCTGACTCGACGAGCCCCATTTAAATGAGTGTTAGCCTTATATTTGTAACCTTATTCATATCCAAGACCTTTTCGTTGGTATTAGACTTCAAATTTATGGGTAATACACTTTTCCCCCAAACATGGTTGAACTTGGTTTTTGGAGGGGGTGTTAGCCTTGGATTTTCGGACAAATTGATCCTGACTCGACGAGCCCCATTTAAATGAGTATTAGCCTTATATTTTTAACCTTATTCATATCCAAGACCTTTTCGTTGGTATTAGACTTCAAATTTATGGGTAATACACTTTTCCCCCAAACATGGTTGAACTTGGTTTTTGGAGGGGGTGTTAGCCTTGGATTTTCGGGCAAATTGATCCTGACTTGACGAGCCCCATTTAAATGAGTATTAGTCTTATATTTGTAACCTTATTCATATCCAAGACCTTTTCTTTGGTATTGGACTTCAAATTTATGGGTAATACACTTTTCCCCCAAACATGGTTGAACTTGGTTTTTGGAGGGGGTGTTAGCCTTGGATTTTCGGACAAATTGATCCTGACTCGACGAGCCCCATTTAAATGAGTGTTAGCCTTATATTTGTAACCTTATTCATATCCAAGACCTTTTCGTTGGTATTAGACTTCAAATTTATGGGTAATACACTTTTCCCCCAAACATGGTTGAACTTGGTTTTTGGAGGGGGTGTTAGCCTTGGATTTTCGGACAAATTGATCCTGACTCGACGAGCCCCATTTAAATGAGTATTAGCCTTATATTTTTAACCTTATTCATATCCAAGACCTTTTCGTTGGTATTAGACTTCAAATTTATGGGTAATACACTTTTCCCCCAAACATGGTTGAACTTGGTTTTTGGAGGGGGTGTTAGCCTTGGATTTTCGGGCAAATTGATCCTGACTCGACAAGACCCATTTAAATGAGTATTAGCCTTATATTTATAACCTTATTCATATCCAAGACCTTTTGGTTGGTATTAGACTTCAAATTTATGGGTAATACAATTTTCCCCCAAACATGGTTGAACTTGGCTTTTGGAGGGGGTGTTAGCCTTGGATTTTCGGACAAATTGATCCTGACTCGACAAGACCCATTTAAATGAGTATTAGCCTTATATTTATAACCTTATTCATATCCAAGACCTTTTGGTTGGTATTAGACTTCAAATTTATGGGTAATACAATTTTCCCCCAAACATGGTTGAACTTGGCTTTTGGAGGGGGTGTTAGCCTTGGATTTTCGGGCAAATTGATCCTGACTCGACAAGCCCCATTTAAATGAGTATTAGCCTTATATTTGTAACCTTATTCATATCCAAGACCTTTTCGTTGGTATTAGACTTCAAATTTATGGGTAATACACTTTTCCCCCAAACATGGTTGAACTTGGTTTTTGGAGGGGGTGCTAGCCTTGGATTTTCGGACAAATTGATCCTGACTCTACGAGCCCCATTTAAATGAGTATTAGCCTTATATTTCTAAACTTATTCATATCCAAGACCTTTTCGTTGGTATTAGACTTCAAATTTATGGGTAATACACTTTTCCCCCAAACATGGTTGAACTTGGTTTTTGGAGGGGGTGTTAGCCTTGGATTTTCGGACAAATTGATCCTGACTCGACGAGCCCCATTTAAATGAGTATTAGCCTTATATCTTTAACCTTATTCATATCCAAGACCTTTTCATTGGTATTAGACTTCAAATTTATGGGTAATACAATTTTCCCCCAAACATGGTTGAACTTGGTTTTTGGAGGGGGTGTTAGCCTTGGATTTTCGGACAAATTGATCCTGCCTCGACGAGCCCCATTTTTAAATGAGTATTAGCCTTATATATATAACATTATTCATATCCAAGACATTTTGGTTGGTATTAGAGTTCAAATTTATGGGTAATACAGTTTTCCCCCAAACATGGTTGAACTTGGTTTTTGGAGGGGGTGTTAGCCTTGGATTTTCAGACCAATTGATCCTGACTCGACGAGCCCCATTTAAATGAGTATTAGCCTTATATTTATAACCTTATTCATATCCAAGACCTTTTCGTAGGTATAAGACTTCAAATTTATGGGTAATACACTTTTCCCCCAAACATGGTTGAACTTGGTTTTTGGAGGGGGTGTTAGCCTTGGATTTTCGAACAAATTGATCCTGACTCGACGACCCCATTTAAATGAGTATTAGCCTTATATTTCTAACCTTTTTCATATCCAAGACCTTTTGGTTGGTCTTAGACTTCAAATTTATGGGTAATACACTTTTCCCCCAAACATGGTTGAACTTGGCTTTTGGAGGGGGTGTTAGACTTGGATTTTCGGGCAAATTGATCCTGACTCGACAAGCCCCATTTAAATGAGTATTAGCCTTATATTTGTAACCTTATTCATATCCAAGACCTTTTCGTTGGTATTAGACTTCAAATTTATGGGTAATACACTTTTCCCCCAAACATGGTTGAACTTGGTTTTTGGAGGGGGTGTTAGCCTTGGATTTTCGGACAAATTGATCCTGACTCGACGAGCCCCATTTAAATGAGTATTAGCCTTATATTTGTAACCTTATTCATATCCAAGACCTTTTCGTTGGTATTAGACTTCAAATTTATGGGTAATACACTTTTCCCCCAAACATGGTTGAACTTGGTTTTTGGAGGGGGTGTTAGCCTTGGATTTTCGGGCAAATTGATCCTGACTTGACGAGCCCCATTTAAATGAGTATTAGCCTTATATTTGTAACCTTATTCATATCCAAGACCTTTTCTTTGGTATTAGACTTCAAATTTATGGGTAATACACTTTTCCCCCAAACATGGTTGAACTTGGTTTTTGGAGGGGGTGTTAGCCTTGGATTTTCGGACAAATTGATCCTGACTCGACGAGCCCCATTTAAATGAGTATTAGCCTTATATTTGTAACCTTATTCATATCCAAGACCTTTTCGTTGGTATTAGACTTCAAATTTATGGGTAATACACTTTTCCCCCAAACATGGTTGAACTTGGTTTTTGGAGGGGGTGTTAGCATTGGATTTTCGGACAAATTGATCCTGACTCGACGAGCCCCATTTAAATGTGTATTAGCCTTATATTTGTAACCTTATTCATATCCAAGACCTTTTCGTTGGTATTAGACTTCAAATTTATGGGTAATACACTTTTCCCCCAAACATGGTTGAACTTGGTTTTTGGAGGGGGTGTTAGCCTTGGATTTTCGGACAAATTGATCCTGACTCGACGAGCCCCATTTAAATGAGTATTAGCCTTATATTTTTAACCTTATTCATATCCAAGACCTTTTCGTTGGTATTAGACTTCAAATTTATGGGTAATACACTTTTCCCCCAAACATGGTTGAACTTGGTTTTTGGAGGGGGTGTTAGCCTTGGATTTTCGGGCAAATTGATCCTGACTCGACAAGACCCATTTAAATGAGTATTAGCCTTATATTTATAACCTTATTCATATCCAAGACCTTTTGGTTGGTATTAGACTTCAAATTTATGGGTAATACAATTTTCCCCCAAACATGGTTGAACTTGGCTTTTGGAGGGGGTGTTAGCCTTGGATTTTCGGACAAATTGATCCTGACTCGACAAGACCCATTTAAATGAGTATTAGCCTTATATTTATAACCTTATTCATATCCAAGACCTTTTGGTTGGTATTAGACTTCAAATTTATGGGTAATACAATTTTCCCCCAAACATGGTTGAACTTGGCTTTTGGAGGGGGTGTTAGCCTTGGATTTTCGGGCAAATTGATCCTGACTCGACAAGCCCCATTTAAATGAGTATTAGCCTTATATTTGTAACCTTATTCATATCCAAGACCTTTTCGTTGGTATTAGACTTCAAATTTATGGGTAATACACTTTTCCCCCAAACATGGTTGAACTTGGTTTTTGGAGGGGGTGCTAGCCTTGGATTTTCGGACAAATTGATCCTGACTCTACGAGCCCCATTTAAATGAGTATTAGCCTTATATTTCTAAACTTATTCATATCCAAGACCTTTTCGTTGGTATTAGACTTCAAATTTATGGGTAATACACTTTTCCCCCAAACATGGTTGAACTTGGTTTTTGGAGGGGGTGTTAGCCTTGGATTTTCGGACAAATTGATCCTGACTCGACGAGCCCCATTTAAATGAGTATTAGCCTTATATCTTTAACCTTATTCATATCCAAGACCTTTTCATTGGTATTAGACTTCAAATTTATGGGTAATACAATTTTCCCCCAAACATGGTTGAACTTGGTTTTTGGAGGGGGTGTTAGCCTTGGATTTTCGGACAAATTGATCCTGCCTCGACGAGCCCCATTTTTAAATGAGTATTAGCCTTATATATATAACATTATTCATATCCAAGACATTTTGGTTGGTATTAGAGTTCAAATTTATGGGTAATACAGTTTTCCCCCAAACATGGTTGAACTTGGTTTTTGGAGGGGGTGTTAGCCTTGGATTTTCAGACCAATTGATCCTGACTCGACGAGCCCCATTTAAATGAGTATTAGCCTTATATTTATAACCTTATTCATATCCAAGACCTTTTCGTAGGTATAAGACTTCAAATTTATGGGTAATACACTTTTCCCCCAAACATGGTTGAACTTGGTTTTTGGAGGGGGTGTTAGCCTTGGATTTTCGGACAAATTGATCCTGACTCGACGACCCCATTTAAATGAGTATTAGCCTTATATTTCTAACCTTTTTCATATCCAAGACCTTTTGGTTGGTCTTAGACTTCAAATTTATGGGTAATACACTTTTCCCCCAAACATGGTTGAACTTGGCTTTTGGAGGGGGTGTTAGACTTGGATTTTCGGGCAAATTGATCCTGACTCGACAAGCCCCATTTAAATGAGTATTAGCCTTATATTTGTAACCTTATTCATATCCAAGACCTTTTCGTTGGTATTAGACTTCAAATTTATGGGTAATACACTTTTCCCCCAAACATGGTTGAACTTGGTTTTTGGAGGGGGTGTTAGCCTTGGATTTTCGGACAAATTGATCCTGACTCGACGAGCCCCATTTAAATGAGTATTAGCCTTATATATGTAACCTTATTCATATCCAAGACCTTTTCGTTGGTATTAGACTTCAAATTTATGGGTAATACACTTTTCCCCCAAACATGGTTGAACTTGGTTTTTGGAGGGGGTGTTAGCCTTGGATTTTCGGGCAAATTGATCCTGACTTGACGAGCCCCATTTAAATGAGTATTAGCCTTATATTTGTAACCTTATTCATATCCAAGACCTTTTCTTTGGTATTAGACTTCAAATTTATGGGTAATACACTTTTCCCCCAAACATGGTTGAACTTGGTTTTTGGAGGGGGTGTTAGCCTTGGATTTTCGGACAAATTGATCCTGACTCGACGAGCCCCATTTAAATGAGTATTAGCCTTATATTTGTAACCTTATTCATATCCAAGACCTTTTCGTTGGTATTAGACTTCAAATTTATGGGTAATACACTTTTCCCCCAAACATGGTTGAACTTGGTTTTTGGAGGGGGTGTTAGCATTGGATTTTCGGACAAATTGATCCTGACTCGACGAGCCCCATTTAAATGTGTATTAGCCTTATATTTGTAACCTTATTCATATCCAAGACCTTTTCGTTGGTATTAGACTTCAAATTTATGGGCAATACACTTTTCCCCCAAACATGGTTGAACTTGGTTTTTGGAGGGGGTGTTAGCCTTGGATTTTCGGGCAAATTGATCCTGACTTTACGAGCCCCATTTAAATGAGTATTAGCCTTATATTTCTAACCTTTTTCATATCCAAGACCTTTTCGTTGGTATTAGACTTCAAATTTATGGGTAATACACTTTTCCCCTAAACATGGTTGAACTTGGTTTTTGGAGGGGGTGTTAGCCTTGGATTTTCGGGCAAATTGATCCTGACTTTACGAGCCCCATTTAAATGAGTATTAGCCTTATATTTCTAACCTTTTTCATATCCAAGACCTTTTGCTTGGTATTATACTTCAATTTTATGGGTAATACACTTTTCCCCAAACATGGTTGAACTTGGTTTTTTGAGGGGGTGTTAGCCTTGGATTTTCAGACAAATTGATCCTGACTCGACGAGCCCCATTTAAATGAGTATTAGCCTTATATTTGTAACCTTATTCATATCCAAGACCTTTTCGTTGGTATTAGACTTCAAATTTATGGGTAATACACTTTTCCCCCAAACATGGTTGAACTTGGTTTTTGGAGGGGGTGTTAGCTTTGGATTTTCGGACAAATTGATCCTGACTCGACGAGCCCCATTTAAATGAGTATTAGCCTTATATTTGTAACCTTATTCATATCCAAGACCTTTTCGTTGGTATTAGACTTCAAATTTATGGGTAATACACTTTTCCCCCAAACATGGTTGAACTTGGTTTTTGGAGGGGGTGTTAGCCTTGGATTTTCGGACAAATTGATCCTGACTCGACGAGCCCCATTTAAATGAGTATTAGCCTTATATTTGTAACCTTATTCATATCCAAGACCTTTTCGTTGGTATTAGACTTCAAATTTATGGGTAATACACTTTTCCCCCAAACATGGTTGAACTTGGTTTTTGGAGGGGGTGTTAGCATTGGATTTTCGGGCAAATTGATCCTGACTCGACGAGCCCCATTTAAATGAGTATTAGCCTTATATTTGTAACCTTATTCATATCCAAGACCTTTTCGTTGGTATTAGACTTCAAATTTATGGGTAATACACTTTTCCCCCAAACATGGTTGAACTTGGTTTTTGGAGGGGGTGTTAGCCTTGGATTTTCGGACAAATTGATCCTGACTCGACGAGCCCCATTTAAATGAGTATTAACCTTATATTTGTAACCTTATTCATATCCAAGACCTTTTGGTTGGTATTAGACTTCAAATTTATGGGTAATACATTTTTCCCCCAAACATGGTTGAACTTGGCTTTTGGAGGGGGTGTTAGCCTTGGATTTTCGGGCAAATTGATCCTGACTCGACAAGCCCCATTTAAATGAGTATTAGCCTTATATTTGTAACCTTATTCATATCCAAGACCTTTTCGTTGGAATTAGACTTCAAATTTATGGGTAATACACTTTTCCCCCAAACATGGTTGAACTTGGTTTTTGGAGGGGGTGTTAGCATTGGATTTTCGGACAAATTGATCCTGACTCGACGAGCCCCATTTAAATGAGTATTAGCCTTATATTTGTAACCTTATTCATATCCAAGACCTTTTCGTTGGTATTAGACTTCAAATTTATGGGTAATACACTTTTCCCCCAAACATGGTTGAACTTGGTTTTTGGAGGGGGTGTTAGCCTTGGATTTTCGGGCAAATTGATCCTGACTTTACGAGCCCCATTTAAATGAGTATTAGCCTTATATTTCTAACCTTTTTCATATCCAAGACCTTTTGGTTGGTATTATACTTCAAATTTATGGGTAATACACTTTTCCCCAAACATGGTTGAACTTGGTTTTTTGAGGGGGTGTTAGCATTGGATTTTCGGACAAATTGATCCTGACTCGACGAGCCCCATTTAAATGAGCATTAGCCTTATATTTGTAACCTTATTCATATCCAAGACCTTTTCGTTGGTATTAGACTTCAAATTTATGGGTAATACACTTTTCCCCCAAACATGGTTGAACTTGGTTTTTGGAGGGGGTGTTAGCATTGGATTTTCGGGCAAATTGATCCTGACTCGACGAGCCCCATTTAAATGAGTATTAGCCTTATATTTGTAACCTTATTCATATCCAAGACCTTTTCGTTGGTATTAGACTTCAAATTTATGGGTAATACACTTTTCCCCCAAACATGGTTGAACTTGGTTTTTGGAGGGGGTGTTAGCCTTGGATTTTCGGGCAAATTGATCCTGACTTTACGAGCCCCATTTAAATGAGTATTAGCCTTATATTTCTAACCTTTTTCATATCCAAGACCTTTTGGTTGGTATTATACTTCAAATTTATGGGTAATACACTTTTCCCCAAACATGGTTGAACTTGGTTTTTTGAGGGGGTGTTAGCCTTGGATTTTCGGACAAATTGATCCTGACTCGACGAGCCCCATTTAAATGAGTATTAGCCTTATATTTGTAACCTTATTCATATCCAAGACCTTTTCGTTGGTATTAGACTTCAAATTTATGGGTAATACACTTTTCCCCCAAACATGGTTGAACTTGGTTTTTGGAGGGGGTGTTAGCCTTGGATTTTCGGACAAATTGATCCTGACTCGACGAGCCCCATTTAAATGAGCATTAGCCTTATATTTGTAACCTTATTCATATCCAAGACCTTTTCGTTGGTATTAGACTTCAAATTTATGGGTAATACACTTATCCCCCAAACATGGTTGAACTTGGTTTTTGGAGGGGGTGTTAGCATTGGATTTTCGGGCAAATTGATCCTGACTCGACGAGCCCCATTTAAATGAGTATTAGCCTTATATTTGTAACCTTATTCATATCCAAGACCTTTTCGTTGGTATTAGACTTCAAATTTATGGGTAATACACTTTTCCCCCAAACATGGTTGAACTTGGTTTTTGGAGGGGGTGTTAGCCTTGGATTTTCGGACAAATTGATCCTGACTCGACGAGCCCCATTTAAATGAGTATTAACCTTATATTTGTAACCTTATTCATATCCAAGACCTTTTGGTTGGTATTAGACTTCAAATTTATGGGTAATATATTTTTCCCCCAAACATGGTTGAACTTGGCTTTTGGAGGGGGTGTTAGCCTTGGATTTTCGGGCAAATTGATCCTGACTCGACAAGCCCCATTTAAATGAGTATTAGCCTTATATTTGTAACCTTATTCATATCCAAGACCTTTTCGTTGGAATTAGACTTCAAATTTATGGGTAATACACTTTTCCCCCAAACATGGTTGAACTTGGTTTTTGGAGGGGGTGTTAGCATTGGATTTTCGGACAAATTGATCCTGACTCGACGAGCCCCATTTAAATGAGTATTAGCCTTATATTTGTAACCTTATTCATATCCAAGACCTTTTCGTTGGTATTAGACTTCAAATTTATGGGTAATACACTTTTCCCCCAAACATGGTTGAACTTGGTTTTTGGAGGGGGTGTTAGCCTTGGATTTTCGGGCAAATTGATCCTGACTTTACGAGCCCCATTTAAATGAGTATTAGCCTTATATTTCTAACCTTTTTCATATCCAAGACCTTTTGGTTGGTATTATACTTCAAATTTATGGGTAATACACTTTTCCCCAAACATGGTTGAACTTGGTTTTTTGAGGGGGTGTTAGCATTGGATTTTCGGACAAATTGATCCTGACTCGACGAGCCCCATTTAAATGAGTATTAGCCTTATATTTGTAACCTTATTCATATCCAAGACCTTTTCGTTGGTATTAGACTTCAAATTTATGGGTAATACACTTTTCCCCCAAACATGGTTGAACTTGGTTTTTGGAGGGGGTGTTAGCCTTGGATTTTCGGGCAAATTGATCCTGACTTGACGAGCTCCATTTAAATGAGTATTAGCCTTATATTTCTAACCTTTTTCAAATCCAAGACCTTTTGGTTGGTATTAGACTTCAAATTTATGGGTAATACACTTTTCCCCCAAACATGATTGAACTTTGTTTTTGGAGGGGGTGTTAGCCTTGGATTTTCGGACAAATTGATCCTGACTTGACGAGCCCCACTTAAATGAGTATTAGCCTTATATTTCTAACCCTATTCATATCCAACACCTTTTCGTTGGTATTAGACTTCAAATTTATGGGTAATACACTTTTCCCCCAAACATGGTTGAACTTGGTTTTTGGAGGGGGTGTTAGCCTTGGATTTTCAGACAAATTGATCCTGACTCGACGAGCCCCATTTAAATGAGTATTAGGCTTATATTTCTAGCCTTATTTATATCCAAGACCTTTGCATTGGTATTAGACTTCAAATTTATGGGTAATACACTTTTCCCCCAAACATGGTTGAACTTGGTTTTTGGAGGGGGTGTTAGCCTTGGATTTTCGGACAAATTGATCCTGACTCGACGAGCCCCATGTAAATGAGTATTAGCCTTATATTTCTAATCTTTTTCATATCCAAGACCTTTTTAGTTGGTATTAGACTTCAAATTTATGGGTAATACACTTTTCCCCCAAACATGGTTGAACTTGGTTTTTGGAGGGGGTGTTAGCCTTGGATTTTCGGACAAATTGATCCTGACTCGACGAGCCCCATTTAAATGAGTATTAGCCTTATATTTGTAACCTTATTCATATCCAAGACCTTTTTGTTGGTATTAGTCTTCAAATTTATGGGTAATACACTTTTCCCCCAAACATGGTTGAACTTGGTTTTTAGAGGGGGTGTTAGCCTTGGATTTTCGGACAAATTGATCCTGACTCGACGAGCCCCATGTAAATGAGTATTAGCCTTATATTTCTAATCTTTTTCATATCCAAGACCTTTTTAGTTGGTATTAGACTTCAAATTTATGGGTAATACACTTTTCCCCCAAACATGGTTGAACTTGGTTTTTGGAGGGGGTGTTAGCCTTGGATTTTCGGACAAATTGATCCTGACTCGACGAGCCCCATTTAAATGAGTATTAGCCTTATATTTGTAACCTTATTCATATCCAAGACCTTTTCGTTGGTATTAGACTTCAAATTTATGGGTTATACACTTTTCCCCCAAACATGGTTGAACTTGGTTTTTGGAGGGGGTGTTAGCCTTGGATTTTCGGGCAAATTGATCCTGACTCGACGAGCCCCATGTAAATGAGTATTAGCCTTATATTTCTAATCTTTTTCATATCCAAGACCTTTTTAGTTGGTATTAGACTTCAAATTTATGGGTAATACACTTTTCCCCCAAACATGGTTGAACTTGGTTTTTGGAGGGGGTGTTAGCCTTGGATTTTCGGACAAATTGATCCTGACTCGACGAGCCCCATTTAAATGAGTATTAGCCTTATATTTGTAACCTTATTCATATCCAAGACCTTTTCGTTGGTATTAGACTTCAAATTTATGGGTAATACACTTTTCCCCCAAACATGGTTGAACTTGGTTTTTGGAGGGGGTGTTAGCCTTGGATTTTCGGGCAAATTGATCCTGACTTGACGAGCCCCATTTAAATGAGTATTAGCCTTATATTTCTAACCTTATTCATATCCAAGACCTTTTGGTTGGTATTAGACTTCAAATTTATGGGTAATACATTTTTCCCCCAAACATGGTTGAACTTGGCTTTTGGAGGGGGTGTTAGCCTTGGATTTTCGGGCAAATTGATCCTGACTCGACAAGCCCCATTTAAATGAGTATTAGCCTTATATTTGTAACCTTATTCATATCCAAGACCTTTTCGTTGGTATTAGACTTCAAATTTATGGGTAATACACTTTTCCCCCAAACATGGTTGAACTTGGTTTTTGGAGGGGGTGTTAGCCTTGGATTTTCGGACAAATTGATCCTGACTCGACGAGCCCCATTTAAATGAGTATTAGCCTTATATTTGTAACCTTATTCATATCCAAGACCTTTTCGTTGGTATTAGACTTCAAATTTATGGGTAATACACTTTTCCCCCAAACATGGTTGAACTTGGTTTTTGGAGGGGGTGTTAGCCTTGGATTTTCGGGCAAATTGATCCTGACTTGACGAGCCCCATTTAAATGAGTATTAGCCTTATATTTCTAACCTTATTCATATCCAAGACCTTTTGGTTGGTATTAGACTTCAAATTTATGGGTAATACATTTTTCCCCCAAACATGGTTGAACTTGGCTTTTGGAGGGGGTGTTAGCCTTGGATTTTCGGGCAAATTGATCCTGACTCGACAAGCCCCATTTAAATGAGTATTAGCCTTATATTTGTAACCTTATTCATATCCAAGACCTTTTCGTTGGTATTAGACTTCAAATTTATGGGTAATACACTTTTCCCCCAAACATGGTTGAACTTGGTTTTTGGAGGGGGTGTTAGCCTTGGATTTTCGGGCAAATTGATCCTGACTCGACGAGCCCCATGTAAATGAGTATTAGCCTTATATTTCTAATCTTTTTCATATCCAAGACCTTTTTAGTTGGTATTAGACTTCAAATTTATGGGTAATACACTTTTCCCCCAAACATGGTTGAACTTGGTTTTTGGAGGGGGTGTTAGCATTGGATTTTCGGACAAATTGATCCTGACTCGACGAGCCCCATTTAAATGAGTATTAGCCTTATATTTGTAACCTTATTCATATCCAAGACCTTTTCGTTGGTATTAGACTTCAAATTTATGGGTAATACACTTTTCCCCCAAACATGGTTGAACTTGGTTTTTGGAGGGGGTGTTAGCCTTTGATTTTCGGACAAATTGATCCTGACTCGACGAGCCCCATTTAAATGAGTATTAGCCTTATATTTGTAACCTTATTCATATCCAAGACCTTTTCGTTGGTATTAGACTTCAAATTTATGGGTAATACACTTTTCCCCCAAACATGGTTGAACTTGGTTTTTGGAGGGGGTGTTAGCCTTGGATTTTCGGACAAATTGATCCTGACTCGACGAGCCCCATTTAAATGAGCATTAGCCTTATATTTGTAACCTTATTCATATCCAAGACCTTTTCGTTGGTATTAGACTTCAAATTTATGGGTAATACACTTTTCCCCCAAACATGGTTGAACTTGGTTTTTGGAGGGGGTGTTAGCATTGGATTTTCGGGCAAATTGATCCTGACTCGACGAGCCCCATTTAAATGAGTATTAGCCTTATATTTGTAACCTTATTCATATCCAAGACCTTTTCGTTGGTATTAGACTTCAAATTTATGGGTAATACACTTTTCCCCCAAACATGGTTGAACTTGGTTTTTGGAGGGGGTGTTAGCCTTGGATTTTCGGGCAAATTGATCCTGACTTTACGAGCCCCATTTAAATGAGTATTAGCCTTATATTTCTAACCTTATTCATATCCAAGACCTTTTCGTTGGTATTAGACTTCAAATTTATGGGTAATACACTTTTCCCCCAAACATGGTTGAACTTGGTTTTTGGAGGGGGTGTTAGCCTTGGATTTTCGGACAAATTGATCCTGACTCGACGAGCCCCATTTAAATGAGTATTAGCCTTATATTTGTAACCTTATTCATATCCAAGACCTTTTCGTTGGAATTAGACTTCAAATTTATGGGTAATACACTTTTCCCCCAAACATGGTTGAACTTGGTTTTTGGAGGGGGTGTTAGCCTTGGATTTTCGGACAAATTGATCCTGACTCGACGAGCCCCATTTAAATGAGTATTAGCCTTATATTTGTAACCTTATTTATATCCAAGACCTTTGCATTGGTATTAGACTTCAAATTTATGGGTAATACACTTTTCCCCCAAACATGGTTGAACTTGGTTTTTGGAGGGGGTGTTAGCCTTGGATTTTCGGACAAATTGATCCTGACTCGACGAGCCCCATGTAAATGAGTATTAGCCTTATATTTCTAATCTTTTTCATATCCAAGACCTTTTTAGTTGGTATTAGACTTCAAATTTATGGGTAATACACTTTTCCCCCAAACATGGTTGAACTTGGTTTTTGGAGGGGGTGTTAGCCTTGGATTTTCGGACAAATTGATCCTGACTCGACGAGCCCCATTTAAATGAGTATTAGCCTTATATTTGTAACCTTATTCATATCCAAGACCTTTTTGTTGGTATTAGTCTTCAAATTTATGGGTAATACACTTTTCCCCCAAACATGGTTGAACTTGGTTTTTAGAGGGGGTGTTAGCCTTGGATTTTCGGACAAATTGATCCTGACTCGACGAGCCCCATGTAAATGAGTATTAGCCTTATATTTCTAATCTTTTTCATATCCAAGACCTTTTTAGTTGGTATTAGACTTCAAATTTATGGGTAATACACTTTTCCCCCAAACATGGTTGAACTTGGTTTTTGGAGGGGGTGTTAGCCTTGGATTTTCGGACAAATTGATCCTGACTCGACGAGCCCCATTTAAATGAGTATTAGCCTTATATTTGTAACCTTATTCATATCCAAGACCTTTTCGTTGGTATTAGACTTCAAATTTATGGGTTATACACTTTTCCCCCAAACATGGTTGAACTTGGTTTTTGGAGGGGGTGTTAGCCTTGGATTTTCGGGCAAATTGATCCTGACTCGACGAGCCCCATGTAAATGAGTATTAGCCTTATATTTCTAATCTTTTTCATATCCAAGACCTTTTTAGTTGGTATTAGACTTCAAATTTATGGGTAATACACTTTTCCCCCAAACATGGTTGAACTTGGTTTTTGGAGGGGGTGTTAGCCTTGGATTTTCGGACAAATTGATCCTGACTCGACGAGCCCCATTTAAATGAGTATTAGCCTTATATTTGTAACCTTATTCATATCCAAGACCTTTTCGTTGGTATTAGACTTCAAATTTATGGGTAATACACTTTTCCCCCAAACATGGTTGAACTTGGTTTTTGGAGGGGGTGTTAGCCTTGGATTTTCGGGCAAATTGATCCTGACTTGACGAGCCCCATTTAAATGAGTATTAGCCTTATATTTCTAACCTTATTCATATCCAAGACCTTTTGGTTGGTATTAGACTTCAAATTTATGGGTAATACATTTTTCCCCCAAACATGGTTGAACTTGGCTTTTGGAGGGGGTGTTAGCCTTGGATTTTCGGGCAAATTGATCCTGACTCGACAAGCCCCATTTAAATGAGTATTAGCCTTATATTTGTAACCTTATTCATATCCAAGACCTTTTCGTTGGTATTAGACTTCAAATTTATGGGTAATACACTTTTCCCCCAAACATGGTTGAACTTGGTTTTTGGAGGGGGTGTTAGCCTTGGATTTTCGGACAAATTGATCCTGACTCGACGAGCCCCATTTAAATGAGTATTAGCCTTATATTTGTAACCTTATTCATATCCAAGACCTTTTCGTTGGTATTAGACTTCAAATTTATGGGTAATACACTTTTCCCCCAAACATGGTTGAACTTGGTTTTTGGAGGGGGTGTTAGCCTTGGATTTTCGGGCAAATTGATCCTGACTTGACGAGCCCCATTTAAATGAGTATTAGCCTTATATTTCTAACCTTATTCATATCCAAGACCTTTTGGTTGGTATTAGACTTCAAATTTATGGGTAATACATTTTTCCCCCAAACATGGTTGAACTTGGCTTTTGGAGGGGGTGTTAGCCTTGGATTTTCGGGCAAATTGATCCTGACTCGACAAGCCCCATTTAAATGAGTATTAGCCTTATATTTGTAACCTTATTCATATCCAAGACCTTTTCGTTGGTATTAGACTTCAAATTTATGGGTAATACACTTTTCCCCCAAACATGGTTGAACTTGGTTTTTGGAGGGGGTGTTAGCCTTGGATTTTTGGACAAATTGATCCTGACTCGACGAGCCCCATTTAAATGAGTATTAACCTTATATTTGTAACCTTATTCATATCCAAGACCTTTTCGTTGGTATTAGACTTCAAATTTATGGGTAATACACTTTTCCCCCAAACATGGTTGAACTTGGTTTTTGGAGGGGGTGTTAGCCTTTGATTTTCGGACAAATTGATCCTGACTCGACGAGCCCCATTTAAATGAGTATTAGCCTTATATTTGTAACCTTATTCATATCCAAGACCTTTTCGTTGGTATTAGACTTCAAATTTATGGGTAATACACTTTTCCCCCAAACATGGTTGAACTTGGTTTTTGGAGGGGGTGTTAGCCTTGGATTTTCGGCAAATTGATCCTGACTCGACGAGCCCCATTTAAATGAGTATTAGCCTTATATTTGTAACCTTATTCATATCCAAGACCTTTTCGTTGGTATTAGACTTCAAATTTATGGGTAATACACTTTTCCCCCAAACATGGTTGAACTTGGTTTTTGGAGGGGGTGTTAGCCTTGGATTTTCGGACAAATTGACCTGACTCGACGAGCCCCATTTAAATGAGTATTAGCCTTATATTTGTAACCTTATTCATATCCAAGACCTTTTCGTTGGTATTAGACTTCAAATTTATGGGTAATACACTTTTCCCCAAACATGGTTGAACTTGGTTTTTTGAGGGGGTGTTAGCCTTGGATTTTCGGACAAATTGATCCTGACTCGACGAGCCCCATTTAAATGAGTATTAGCCTTATATTTGTAACCTTATTCATATCCAAGACCTTTTCGTTGGTATTAGACTTCAAATTTATGGGTAATACACTTTTCCCCCAAACATGGTTGAACTTGGTTTTTGGAGGGGGTGTTAGCCTTTGATTTTCGGACAAATTGATCCTGACTCGACGAGCCCCATTTAAATGAGTATTAGCCTTATATTTGTAACCTTATTCATATCCAAGACCTTTTCGTTGGTATTAGACTTCAAATTTATGGGTAATACACTTTTCCCCCAAACATGGTTGAACTTGGTTTTTGGAGGGGGTGTTAGCCTTGGATTTTCGGGCAAATTGATCCTGACTCGACGAGCCCCATTTAAATGAGTATTAGCCTTATATTTGTAACCTTATTCATATCCAAGACCTTTTCGTTGGTATTAGACTTCAAATTTATGGGTAATACACTTTTCCCCCAAACATGGTTGAACTTGGTTTTTGGAGGGGGTGTTAGCCTTGGATTTTCGGACAAATTGATCCTGACTCGACGAGCCCCATTTAAATGAGTATTAGCCTTATATTTGTAACCTTATTAATATCCAAGACCTTTTCGTTGGTATTAGACTTCAAATTTATGGGTAATACACTTTTCCCCCAAACATGGTTGAACTTGGTTTTTGGAGGGGGTGTTAGCCTTGGATTTTCGGACAAATTGATCCTGACTCGACGAGCCCCATGTAAATGAGTATTAGCCTTATATTTCTAATCTTTTTCATATCCAAGACCTTTTTAGTTGGTATTAGACTTCAAATTTATGGGTAATACACTTTTCCCCCAAACATGGTTGAACTTGGTTTTTGGAGGGGGTGTTAGCCTTGGATTTTCGGACAAATTGATCCTGACTCGACGAGCCCCATTTAAATGATTATTAGCCTTATATTTGTAACCTTATTCATATCCAAGACCTTTTCGTTGGTATTAGACTTCAAATTTATGGGTAATACACTTTTCCCCCAAACATGGTTGAACTTGGTTTTTGGAGGGGGTGTTAGCCTTGGATTTTCGGGCAAATTGATCCTGACTGGACGAGCCCCATTTAAATGAGTATTAGCCTTATATTTCTAACCTTATTCATATCCAAGACCTTTTGGTTGGTATTAGACTTCAAATTTATGGGTAATACATTTTTCCCCCAAACATGGTTGAACTTGTCTTTTGGAGGGGGTGTTAGCCTTGGATTTTCGGGCAAATTGATCCTGACTCGACAAGCCCCATTTAAATGAGTATTAGCCTTATATTTCTAACCTTATTCATATCCAAGACCTTTTTAGTTGGTATTAGACTTCAAATTTATGGGTAATACACTTTTCCCCCAAACATGATTGAACTTGGTTTTTGGAGGGGGTGTTAGCCTTGGATTTTCGGACAAATTGATCCTGACTCGACGAGCCCCATGTAAATGAGTATTAGCCTTATATTTCTAATCTTTTTCATATCCAAGACCTTTTTAGTTGGTATTAGACTTCAAATTTATGGGTAATACACTTTTCCCCCAAACATGATTGAACTTTGTTTTTGGAGGGGGTGTTAGCCTTGGATTTTCGGACAAATTGATCCTGACTTGACGAGCCCCATTTAAATGATTATTAGCCTTATATTTGTAACCTTATTCATATCCAAGACCTTTTCGTTGGTATTAGACTTCAAATTTATGGGTAATACACTTTTCCCCCAAACATGGTTGAACTTGGTTTTTGGAGGGGGTGTTAGCCTTGGATTTTCGGACAAATTGATCCTGACTCGACGAGCCCCATGTAAATGAGTATTAGCCTTATATTTCTAATCTTTTTCATATCCAAGACCTTTTTAGTTGGTATTAGACTTCAAATTTATGGGTAATACACTTTTCCCCCAAACATGGTTGAACTTGGTTTTTGGAGGGGGTGTTAGCCTTGGATTTTCGGACAAATTGATCCTGACTCGACGAGCCCCATTTAAATGAGTATTAGCCTTATATTTGTAACCTTATTCGTATCCAAGACCTTTTCGTTGGTATTAGACTTCAAATTTATGGGTAATACACTTTTCCCCCAAACATGGTTGAACTTGGCTTTTGGAGGGGGTGTTAGCCTTGGATTTTCGGGCAAATTGATCCTGACTCGACAAGCCCCATTTAAATGAGTATTAGCCTTATATTTCTAACCTTATTCATATCCAAGACCTTTTTAGTTGGTATTAGACTTCAAATTTATGGGTAATACACTTTTCCCCCAAACATGATTGAACTTGGTTTTTGGAGGGGGTGTTAGCCTTGGATTTTCGGACAAATTGATCCTGACTCGACGAGCCCCATGTAAATGAGTATTAGCCTTATATTTCTAATCTTTTTCATATCCAAGACCTTTTTAGTTGGTATTAGACTTCAAATTTATGGGTAATACACTTTTCCCCCAAACATGATTGAACTTTGTTTTTGGAGGGGGTGTTAGCCTTGGATTTTCGGACAAATTGATCCTGACTTGACGAGCCCCATTTAAATGATTATTAGCCTTATATTTGTAACCTTATTCATATCCAAGACCTTTTCGTTGGTATTAGACTTCAAATTTATGGGTAATACACTTTTCCCCCAAACATGGTTGAACTTGGTTTTTGGAGGGGGTGTTAGCCTTGGATTTTCGGACAAATTGATCCTGACTCGACGAGCCCCATGTAAATGAGTATTAGCCTTATATTTCTAATCTTTTTCATATCCAAGACCTTTTTAGTTGGTATTAGACTTCAAATTTATGGGTAATACACTTTTCCCCCAAACATGGTTGAACTTGGTTTTTGGAGGGGGTGTTAGCCTTGGATTTTCGGACAAATTGATCCTGACTCGACGAGCCCCATTTAAATGAGTATTAGCCTTATATTTGTAACCTTATTCGTATCCAAGACCTTTTCGTTGGTATTAGACTTCAAATTTATGGGTAATACACTTTTCCCCCAAACATGGTTGAACTTGGTTTTTGGAGGGGGTGTTAGCCTTGGATTTTCGGGCAAATTGATCCTGACTTGACGAGCCCCATTTAAATGAGTATTAGCCTTATATTTCTAACCTTATTCATATCCAAGACCTTTTGGTTGGTATTAGACTTCAAATTTATGGGTAATACATTTTTCCCCCAAACATGGTTGAACTTGTCTTTTGGAGGGGGTGTTAGCCTTGGATTTTCGGGCAAATTGATCCTGACTCGACAAGCCCCATTTAAATGAGTATTAGCCTTATATTTCTAACCTTATTCATATCCAAGACCTTTTTAGTTGGTATTAGACTTCAAATTTATGGGTAATACACTTTTCCCCCAAACATGATTGAACTTGGTTTTTGGAGGGGGTGTTAGCCTTGGATTTTCGGACAAATTGATCCTGACTCGACGAGCCCCATGTAAATGAGTATTAGCCTTATATTTCTAATCTTTTTCATATCCAAGACCTTTTTAGTTGGTATTAGACTTCAAATTTATGGGTAATACACTTTTCCCCCAAACATGATTGAACTTTGTTTTTGGAGGGGGTGTTAGCCTTGGATTTTCGGACAAATTGATCCTGACTTGACGAGCCCCATTTAAATGAGTATTAGCCTTATATTTGTAACCTTATTCATATCCAAGACCTTTTCGTTGGTATTAGACTTCAAATTTATGGGTAATACACTTTTCCCCCAAACATGGTTGAACTTGGTTTTTGGAGGGGGTGTTAGCCTTGGATTTTCGGACAAATTGATCCTGACTCGACGAGCCCCATTTAAATGAGTATTAACCTTATATTTGTAACCTTATTCATATCCAAGACCTTTTCGTTGGTATTAGACTTCAAATTTATGGGTAATACACTTTTCCCCCAAACATGGTTGAACTTGGTTTTTGGAGGGGGTGTTAGCCTTGGATTTTCGGACAAATTGATCCTGACTCGACGAGCCCCATTTAAATGAGTATTAGCCTTATATTTGTAACCTTATTCATATCCAAGACCTTTTCGTTGGTATTAGACTTCAAATTTATGGGTAATACACTTTTCCCCCAAACATGGTTGAACTTGGTTTTTGGAGGGGGTGTTAGCCTTGGATTTTCGGGCAAATTGATCCTGACTCGACGAGCCCCATTTAAATGAGTATTAGCCTTATATTTGTAACCTTATTCATATCCAAGACCTTTTCGTTGGTATTAGACTTCAAATTTATGGGTAATACACTTTTCCCCCAAACATGGTTGAACTTGGCTTTTGGAGGGGGTGTTAGCCTTGGATTTTCGGGCAAATTGATCCTGACTCGACAAGCCCCATTTAAATGAGTATTAGCCTTATATTTGTAACCTTATTCATATCCAAGACCTTTTCGTTGGTATTAGACTTCAAATTTATGGGTAATACACTTTTCCCCCAAACATGGTTGAACTTGGTTTTTGGAGGGGGTGTTAGCCTTGGATTTTCGGACAAATTGATCCTGACTCGACGAGCCCCATTTAAATGAGTATTAACCTTATATTTGTAACCTTATTCATATCCAAGACCTTTTCGTTGGTATTAGACTTCAAATTTATGGGTAATACACTTTTCCCCCAAACATGGTTGAACTTGGTTTTTGGAGGGGGTGTTAGCCTTGGATTTTCGGACAAATTGATCCTGACTCGACGAGCCCCATTTAAATGAGTATTAGCCTTATATTTGTAACCTTATTCATATCCAAGACCTTTTCGTTGGTATTAGACTTCAAATTTATGGGTAATACACTTTTCCCCCAAACATGGTTGAACTTGGTTTTTGGAGGGGGTGTTAGCCTTGGATTTTCGGACAAATTGATCCTGACTCGACGAGCCCCATTTAAATGAGTATTAGCCTTATATTTGTAACCTTATTCATATCCAAGACCTTTTCGTTGGTATTAGACTTCAAATTTATGGGTAATACACTTTTCCCCCAAACATGGTTGAACTTGGTTTTTGGAGGGGGTATTAGCTTTGGATTTTCGGCCAAATTGATCCTGACTCGACGAGCCCCATTTAAATGAGTATTTGCCTTATATTTCTAACCTTATTCATATCCAATACCTTTTCGTTGGTATTAGACTTCAAATTTATGGGTAATACACTTTTCCCCCAAACATGGTTGAACTTGGTTTTTGGAGGGGGTGTTAGCCTTGGATTTTCGGACAAATTGATCCTGACTCGACGAGCCCCATTTAAATGAGTATTAGCCTTATATTTCTAACCTTATTCATATCCAAGACCTTTTTAGTTGGTATTAGACTTCAAATTTATGGGTAATACACTTTTCCCCCAAACATGATTGAACTTGGTTTTTGGAGGGGGTGTTAGCCTTGGATTTTCGGACAAATTGATCCTGACTCGACGAGCCCCATGTAAATAAGTATTAGCCTTATATTTCTAATCTTTTTCATATCCAAGACCTTTTTAGTTGGTATTAGACTTCAAATTTATGGGTAATACACTTTTCCCCCAAACATGATTGAACTTTGTTTTTGGAGGGGGTGTTAGCCTTGGATTTTCGGACAAATTGATCCTGACTTGACGAGCCCCATTTAAATGAGTATTAGCCTTATATTTGTAACCTTATTCATATCCAAGACCTTTTCGTTGGTATTAGACTTCAAATTTATGGGTAATACACTTTTCCCCCAAACATGGTTGAACTTGGTTTTTGGAGGGGGTGTTAGCCTTGGATTTTCGGACAAATTGATCCTGACTCGACGAGCCCCATGTAAATGAGTATTAGCCTTATATTTCTAATCTTTTTCATATCCAAGACCTTTTTAGTTGGTATTAGACTTCAAATTTATGGGTAATACACTTTTCCCCCAAACATGGTTGAACTTGGTTTTTGGAGGGGGTGTTAGCCTTGGATTTTCGGACAAATTGATCCTGACTCGACGAGCCCCATTTAAATGAGTATTAGCCTTATATTTGTAACCTTATTCATATCCAATACCTTTTCGTTGGTATTAGACTTCAAATTTATGGGTAATACACTTTTCCCCCAAACATGGTTGAACTTGGTTTTTGGAGGGGGTGTTAGCCTTGGATTTTCGGGCAAATTGATCCTGACTTGACGAGCCCCATTTAAATGAGTATTAGCCTTATATTTCTAAACTTATTCATATCCAAGACCTTTTCGTTGGTATTAGACTTCAAATTTATGGGTAATACACTTTTCCCCCAAACATGGTTGAACTTGGTTTTTGGAGGGGGTGTTAGCCTTGGATTTTCGGGCAAATTGATCCTGACTTGACGAGCCCCATTTAAATGAGTATTAGCCTTATATTTCTAACCTTTTTCATATCCAAGACCTTTTGGTTGGTATTATACTTCAAATTTATGGGTAATACACTTTTCCCCAAACATGGTTGAACTTGGTTTTTTGAGGGGGTGTTAGCCTTGGATTTTCAGACAAATTGATCCTGACTCGACAAGCCCCATTTAAATGAGTATTAGCGTTATATCTATAACCTTATTCATATCCAAGACCTTTTGGTTGGTATTAGACTTCAAATTTATGGGTAATACACTTTTCCCCCAAACATGGTTGAACTTGGTTTTTGGAGGGGGTGTTAGCCTTGGATTTTCGGACAAATTGATCCTGACTCGACGAGCCCCATTTAAATGAGTATTAGCCTTATATTTCTAACCTTATTCATATCCAAGACCTTTTTAGTTGGTATTAGACTTCAAATTTATGGGTAATACACTTTTCCCCCAAACATGATTGAACTTGGTTTTTGGAGGGGGTGTTAGCCTTGGATTTTCGGACAAATTGATCCTGACTCGACGAGCCCCATGTAAATAAGTATTAGCCTTATATTTCTAATCTTTTTCATATCCAAGACCTTTTTAGTTGGTATTAGACTTCAAATTTATGGGTAATACACTTTTCCCCCAAACATGATTGAACTTTGTTTTTGGAGGGGGTGTTAGCCTTGGATTTTCGGACAAATTGATCCTGACTTGACGAGCCCCATTTAAATGAGTATTAGCCTTATATTTGTAACCTTATTCATATCCAAGACCTTTTCGTTGGTATTAGACTTCAAATTTATGGGTAATACACTTTTCCCCCAAACATGGTTGAACTTGGTTTTTGGAGGGGGTGTTAGCCTTGGATTTTCGGACAAATTGATCCTGACTCGACGAGCCCCATGTAAATGAGTATTAGCCTTATATTTCTAATCTTTTTCATATCCAAGACCTTTTTAGTTGGTATTAGACTTCAAATTTATGGGTAATACACTTTTCCCCCAAACATGGTTGAACTTGGTTTTTGGAGGGGGTGTTAGCCTTGGATTTTCGGACAAATTGATCCTGACTCGACGAGCCCCATTTAAATGAGTATTAGCCTTATATTTGTAACCTTATTCATATCCAATACCTTTTCGTTGGTATTAGACTTCAAATTTATGGGTAATACACTTTTCCCCCAAACATGGTTGAACTTGGTTTTTGGAGGGGGTGTTAGCCTTGGATTTTCGGGCAAATTGATCCTGACTTGACGAGCCCCATTTAAATGAGTATTAGCCTTATATTTCTAAACTTATTCATATCCAAGACCTTTTCGTTGGTATTAGACTTCAAATTTATGGGTAATACACTTTTCCCCCAAACATGGTTGAACTTGGTTTTTGGAGGGGGTGTTAGCCTTGGATTTTCGGGCAAATTGATCCTGACTTGACGAGCCCCATTTAAATGAGTATTAGCCTTATATTTCTAACCTTTTTCATATCCAAGACCTTTTGGTTGGTATTATACTTCAAATTTATGGGTAATACACTTTTCCCCAAACATGGTTGAACTTGGTTTTTTGAGGGGGTGTTAGCCTTGGATTTTCAGACAAATTGATCCTGACTCGACAAGCCCCATTTAAATGAGTATTAGCGTTATATCTATAACCTTATTCATATCCAAGACCTTTTGGTTGGTATTAGACTTCAAATTTATGGGTAATACACTTTTCCCCCAAACATGGTTGAACTTGGTTTTTGGAGGGGGTGTTAGCCTTGGATTTTCGGCCAAATTGATCCTGACTCGACGAGCCCCATTTAAATGAGTATTTGCCTTATATTTCTAACCTTATTCATATCCAATACCTTTTCGTTGGTATTAGACTTCAAATTTATGGGTAATACACTTTTCCCCCAAACATGGTTGAACTTGGTTTTTGGAGGGGGTGTTAGCCTTGGATTTTCGGACAAATTGATCCTGACTCGACGAGCCCCATTTAAATGAGTATTAGCCTTATATTTCAAACCTTATTCATATCCAAGACCTTTTTAGTTGGTATTAGACTTCAAATTTATGGGTAATACACTTTTCCCCCAAACATGATTGAACTTGGTTTTTGGAGGGGGTGTTAGCCTTGGATTTTCGGACAAATTGATCCTGACTCGACGAGCCCCATGTAAATGAGTATTAGCCTTATATTTCTAATCTTTTTCATATCCAAGACCTTTTTAGTTGGTATTAGACTTCAAATTTATGGGTAATACACTTTTCCCCCAAACATGATTGAACTTTGTTTTTGGAGGGGGTGTTAGCCTTGGATTTTCGGACAAATTGATCCTGACTTGACGAGCCCCATTTAAATGAGTATTAGCCTTATATTTGTAACCTTATTCATATCCAAGACCTTTTCGTTGGTATTAGACTTCAAATTTATGGGTAATACACTTTTCCCCCAAACATGGTTGAACTTGGTTTTTGGAGGGGGTGTTAGCCTTGGATTTTCGGACAAATTGATCCTGACTCGACGAGCCCCATGTAAATGAGTATTAGCCTTATATTTCTAATCTTTTTCATATCCAAGACCTTTTTAGTTGGTATTAGACTTCAAATTTATGGGTAATACACTTTTCCCCCAAACATGGTTGAACTTGGTTTTTGGAGGGGGTGTTAGCCTTGGATTTTCGGACAAATTGATCCTGACTCGACGAGCCCCATTTAAATGAGTATTAGCCTTATATTTGTAACCTTATTCATATCCAAGACCTTTTCGTTGGTATTAGACTTCAAATTTATGGGTAATACACTTTTCCCCCAAACATGGTTGAACTTGGTTTTTGGAGGGGGTGTTAGCCTTGGATTTTCGGGCAAATTGATCCTGACTTGACGAGCCCCATTTAAATGAGTATTAGCCTTATATTTGTAACCTTATTCATATCCAAGACCTTTTCGTTGGTATTAGACTTCAAATTTATGGGTAATACACTTTTCCCCCAAACATGGTTGAACTTGGTTTTTGGAGGGGGTATTAGCCTTGGATTTTCGGCCAAATTGATCCTGACTTGACGAGCCCCATTTAAATGAGTATTTGCCTTATATTTCTAACCTTATTCATATCCAATACCTTTTCGTTGGTATTAGACTTCAAATTTATGGGTAATACACTTTTCCCCCAAACATGGTTGAACTTGGTTTTTGGAGGGGGTGTTAGCCTTGGATTTTCGGACAAATTGATCCTGACTCGACGAGCCCCATGTAAATGAGTATTAGCCTTATATTTCTAATCTTTTTCATATCCAAGACCTTTTTAGTTGGTATTATACTTCAAATTTATGGGTAATACACTTTTCCCCCAAACATGATTGAACTTTGTTTTTGGAGGGGGTGTTAGCCTTGGATTTTCGGACAAATTGATCCTGACTTGACGAGCCCCATTTAAATGAGTATTAGCCTTATATTTGTAACCTTATTCATATCCAAGACCTTTTCGTTGGTATTAGACTTCAAATTTATGGGTAATACACTTTTCCCCCAAACATGGTTGAACTTGGTTTTTGGAGGGGGTGTTAGCCTTGGATTTTCGGACAAATTGATCCTGACTCGACGAGCCGCATGTAAATGAGTATTAGCCTTATATTTCTAATCTTTTTCATATCCAAGACCTTTTTAGTTGGTATTAGACTTCAAATTTATGGGTAATACACTTTTCCCCCAAACATGGTTGAACTTGGTTTTTGGAGGGGGTGTTAGCCTTGGATTTTCGGACAAATTGATCCTGACTCGACGAGCCCCATTTAAATGAGTATTAGCCTTATATTTGTAACCTTATTCATATCCAAGACCTTTTCGTTGGTATTAGACTTCAAATTTATGGGTAATACACTTTTCCCCCAAACATGGTTGAACTTGGTTTTTGGAGGGGGTGTTAGCCTTGGATTTTCGGGCAAATTGATCCTGACTTGACGAGCCCCATTTAAATGAGTATTAGCCTTATATTTGTAACCTTATTCATATCCAAGACCTTTTCGTTGGTATTAGACTTCAAATTTATGGGTAATACACTTTTCCCCCAAACATGGTTGAACTTGGTTTTTGGAGGGGGTATTAGCCTTGGATTTTCGGCCAAATTGATCCTGACTTGACGAGCCCCATTTAAATGAGTATTTGCCTTATATTTCTAACCTTATTCATATCCAATACCTTTTCGTTGGTATTAGACTTCAAATTTATGGGTAATACACTTTTCCCCCAAACATGGTTGAACTTGGTTTTTGGAGGGGGTGTTAGCCTTGGATTTTCGGACAAATTGATCCTGACTCGACGAGCCCCATGTAAATGAGTATTAGCCTTATATTTCTAATCTTTTTCATATCCAAGACCTTTTTAGTTGGTATTATACTTCAAATTTATGGGTAATACACTTTTCCCCCAAACATGATTGAACTTTGTTTTTGGAGGGGGTGTTAGCCTTGGATTTTCGGACAAATTGATCCTGACTTGACGAGCCCCATTTAAATGAGTATTAGCCTTATATTTGTAACCTTATTCATATCCAAGACCTTTTCGTTGGTATTAGACTTCAAATTTATGGGTAATACACTTTTCCCCCAAACATGGTTGAACTTGGTTTTTGGAGGGGGTGTTAGCCTTGGATTTTCGGACAAATTGATCCTGACTCGACGAGCCGCATGTAAATGAGTATTAGCCTTATATTTCTAATCTTTTTCATATCCAAGACCTTTTTAGTTGGTATTAGACTTCAAATTTATGGGTAATACACTTTTCCCCCAAACATGGTTGAACTTGGTTTTTGGAGGGGGTGTTAGCCTTCGATTTTCGGACAAATTGATCCTGACTCGACGAGCCCCATTTAAATGAGTATTAGCCTTATATTTGTAACCTTATTCATATCCAAGACCTTTTCGTTGGTATTAGACTTCAAATTTATGGGTAATACACTTTTCCCCCAAACATGGTTGAACTTGGTTTTTGGAGGGGGTGTTAGCCTTGGATTTTCGGGCAAATTGATCCTGACTTGACGAGCCCCATTTAAATGAGTATTAGCCTTATATTTCTAACCTTATTCATATCCAAGACCTTTTGGTTGGTATTAGACTTCAAATTTATGGGTAATACATTTTTCCCCCAAACATGGTTGAACTTGTCTTTTGGAGGGGGTGTTAGCCTTGGATTTTCGGGCAAATTGATCCTGACTCGACAAGCCCCATTTAAATGAGTATTAGCCTTATATTTCTAACCTTATTCATATCCAAGACCTTTTTAGTTGGTATTAGACTTCAAATTTATGGGTAATACACTTTTCCCCCAAACATGATTGAACTTGGTTTTTGGAGGGGGTGTTAGCCTTGGATTTTCGAACAAATTGATCCTGACTCGACGAGCCCCATGTAAATGAGTATTAGCCTTATATTTCTAATCTTTTTCATATCCAAGACCTTTTTAGTTGGTATTAGACTTCAAATTTATGGGTAATACACTTTTCCCCCAAACATGGTTGAACTTGGTTTTTGGAGGGGGTGTTAGCCTTGGATTTTCGGACAAATTGATCCTGACTCGACGAGCCCCATGTAAATGAGTATTAGCCTTATATTTCTAATCTTTTTCATATCCAAGACCTTTTTAGTTGGTATTAGACTTCAAATTTATGGGTAATACACTTTTCCCCCAAACATGGTTGAACTTGGTTTTTGGAGGGGGTGTTAGCCTTGGATTTTCGGACAAATTGATCCTGACTCGACGAGCCCCATTTAAATGAGTATTAGCCTTATATTTGTAACCTTATTCATATCCAAGACCTTTTCGTTGGTATTAGACTTCAAATTTATGGGTAATACACTTTTCCCCCAAACATGGTTGAACTTGGTTTTTGGAGGGGGTGTTAGCCTTGGATTTTCGGGCAAATTGATCCTGACTTGACGAGCCCCATTTAAATGAGTATTAGCCTTATATTTGTAACCTTATTCATATCCAAGACCTTTTCGTTGGTATTAGACTTCAAATTTATGGGTAATACACTTTTCCCCCAAACATGGTTGAACTTGGTTTTTGGAGGGGGTATTAGCCTTGGATTTTCGGCCAAATTGATCCTGACTTGACGAGCCCCATTTAAATGAGTATTTGCCTTATATTTCTAACCTTATTCATATCCAATGCCTTTTCGTTGGTATTAGACTTCAAATTTATGGGTAATACACTTTTCCCCCAAACATGGTTGAACTTGGTTTTTGGAGGGGGTGTTAGCCTTGGATTTTCGGACAAATTGATCTTGACTCGACGAGCCCCATGTAAATGAGTATTAGCCTTATATTTCTAATCTTTTTCATATCCAAGACCTTTTTAGTTGGTATTAGACTTCAAATTTATGGGTAATACACTTTTCCCCCAAACATGATTGAACTTTGTTTTTGGAGGGGGTGTTAGCCTTGGATTTTCGGACAAATTGATCCTGACTTGACGAGCCCCATTTAAATGAGTATTAGCCTTATATTTGTAACCTTATTCATATCCAAGACCTTTTCGTTGGTATTAGACTTCAAATTTATGGGTAATACACTTTTCCCCCAAACATGGTTGAACTTGGTTTTTGGAGGGGGTGTTAGCCTTGGATTTTCGGGCAAATTGATCCTGACTTGACGAGCCCCATTTAAATGAGTATTAGCCTTATATTTGTAACCTTATTCATATCCAAGACCTTTTCGTTGGTATTAGACTTCAAATTTATGGGTAATACACTTTTCCCCCAAACATGGTTGAACTTGGTTTTTGGAGGGGGTATTAGCCTTGGATTTTCGGCCAAATTGATCCTGACTTGACGAGCCCCATTTAAATGAGTATTTGCCTTATATTTCTAACCTTATTCATATCCAATACCTTTTCGTTGGTATTAGACTTCAAATTTATGGGTAATACACTTTTCCCCCAAACATGGTTGAACTTGGTTTTTGGAGGGGGTGTTAGCCTTGGATTTTCGGACAAATTGATCTTGACTCGACGAGCCCCATGTAAATGAGTATTAGCCTTATATTTCTAATCTTTTTCATATCCAAGACCTTTTTAGTTGGTATTAGACTTCAAATTTATGGGTAATACACTTTTCCCCCAAACATGATTGAACTTTGTTTTTGGAGGGGGTGTTAGCCTTGGATTTTCGGACAAATTGATCCTGACTTGACGAGCCCCATTTAAATGAGTATTAGCCTTATATTTGTAACCTTATTCATATCCAAGACCTTTTCGTTGGTATTAGACTTCAAATTTATGGGTAATACACTTTTCCCCCAAACATGGTTGAACTTGGTTTTTGGAGGGGGTGTTAGCCTTGGATTTTCGGACAAATTGATCCTGACTCGACGAGCCCCATGTAAATGAGTATTAGCCTTATATTTCTAATCTTTTTCATATCCAAGACCTTTTTAGTTGGTATTAGACTTCAAATTTATGGGTAATACACTTTTCCCCCAAACATGGTTGAACTTGGTTTTTGGAGGGGGTGTTAGCCTTGGATTTTCGGACAAATTGATCCTGACTCGACGAGCCCCATTTAAATGAGTATTAGCCTTATATTTGTAACCTTATTCATATCCAAGACCTTTTCGTTGGTATTAGACTTCAAATTTATGGGTAATACACTTTTCCCCCAAACATGGTTGAACTTGGTTTTTGGAGGGGGTGTTAGCCTTGGATTTTCGGGCAAATTGATCCTGACTTGACGAGCCCCATTTAAATGAGTATTAGCCTTATATTTCTAACCTTATTCATATCCAAGACCTTTTGGTTGGTATTAGACTTCAAATTTATGGGTAATACATTTTTCCCCCAAACATGGTTGAACTTGGCTTTTGGAGGGGGTGTTAGCCTTGGATTTTCGGGCAAATTGATCCTGACTCGACAAGCCCCATTTAAATGAGTATTAGCCTTATATTTGTAACCTTATTCATATCCAAGACCTTTTCGTTGGTATTAGACTTCAAATTTATGGGTAATACACTTTTCCCCCAAACATGGTTGAACTTGGTTTTTGGAGGGGGTGTTAGCCTTGGATTTTCGGACAAATTGATCCTGACTCGACGAGCCCCATTTAAATGAGTATTAACCTTATATTTGTAACCTTATTCATATCCAAGACCTTTTGGTTGGTAATAGACTTCAAATTTATGGGTAATACATTTTTCCCCCAAACATGGTTGAACTTGGCTTTTGGAGGGGGTGTTAGCCTTGGATTTTCGGGCAAATTGATCCTGACTCGACAAGCCCCATTTAAATGAGTATTAGCCTTATATTTGTAACCTTATTCATATCCAAGACCTTTTCGTTGGTATTAGACTTCAAATTTATGGGTAATACACTTTTCCCCCAAACATGGTTGAACTTGGTTTTTGGAGGGGGTGTTAGCCTTGGATTTTCGGACAAATTGATCCTGACTCGACGAGCCCCATTTAAATGAGTATTAACCTTATATTTGTAACCTTATTCATATCCCAGACCTTTTCGTTGGTATTAGACTTCAAATTTATGGGTAATACACTTTTCCCCCAAACATGGTTGAACTTGGTTTTTGGAGGGGGTGTTAGCCTTGGATTTTCGGACAAATTGATCCTGACTCGACGAGCCCCATTTAAATGAGTATTAGCCTTATATTTGTAACCTTATTCATATCCAAGACCTTTTTGTTGGTATTAGACTTCAAATATATGGGTAATACACTTTTCCCCCAAACATGGTTGAACTTGGCTTTTGGAGGGGGTGTTAGCCTTGGATTTTCGGGCAAATTGATCCTGACTCGACAAGCCCCATTTAAATGAGTATTAACCTTATATTTGTAACCTTATTCATATCCAAGACCTTTTCGTTGGTATTAGACTTCAAATTTATGGGTAATACACTTTTCCCCCAAACATGGTTGAACTTGGTTTTTGGAGGGGGTGTTAGCCTTGGATTTTCGGACAAATTGATCCTGACTCGACGAGCCCCATTTAAATGAGTATTAGCCTTATATTTGTAACCTTATTCATATCCAAGACCTTTTCGTTGGTATTAGACTTCAAATATATGGGTAATACACTTTTCCCCCAAACATGGTTGAACTTGGTTTTTGGAGGGGGTGTTAGCCTTGGATTTTCGGACAAATTGATTCTGACTCGACGAGCCCCATTTAAATGAGTATTAGCCTTATATTTGTAACCTTATTCATATCCAAGACCTTTTCGTTGGTATTAGACTTCAAATATATGGGTAATACACTTTTCCCCCAAACATGGTTGAACTTGGTTTTTGGAGGGGGTGTTAGCCTTGGATTTTCGGGCAAATTGATCCTGACTCGACAAGCCCCATTTAAATGAGTATTAGCCTTATATTTGTAACCTTATTCATATCCAAGACCTTTTCGTTGGAATTAGACTTCAAATTTATGGGTAATACACTTTTCCCCCAAACATGGTTGAACTTGGTTTTTGGAGGGGGTGTTAGCATTGGATTTTCGGACAAATTGATCCTGACTCGACGAGCCCCATTTAAATGAGTATTAGCCTTATATTTGTAACCTTATTCATATCCAAGACCTTTTCGTTGGTATTAGACTTCAAATTTATGGGTAATACACTTTTCCCCCAAACATGGTTGAACTTGGTTTTTGGAGGGGGTGTTAGCCTTGGATTTTCGGACAAATTGATCCTGACTCGACGAGCCCCATTTAAATGAGTATTAGCCTTATATTTGTAACCTTATTCATATCCAAGACCTTTTCGTTGGTATTAGACTTCAAATTTATGGGTAATACACTTTTCCCCCAAACATGGTTGAACTTGGTTTTTGGAGGGGGTGTTAGCCTTGGATTTTCGGACAAATTGATCCTGACTCGACGAGCCCCATTTAAATGAGTATTAGCCTTATATTTGTAACCTTATTCATATCCAAGACCTTTTCGTTGGTATTAGACTTCAAATTTATGGGTAATACACTTATCCCCCAAACATGGTTGAACTTGGTTTTTGGAGGGGGTGTTAGCATTGGATTTTCGGGCAAATTGATCCTGACTCGACGAGCCCCATTTAAATGAGTATTAGCCTTATATTTGTAACCTTATTCATATCCAAGACCTTTTCGTTGGTATTAGACTTCAAATTTATGGGTAATACACTTTTCCCCCAAACATGGTTGAACTTGGTTTTTTAAGGGGGTGTTAGCATTGGATTTTCGGACAAATTGATCCTGACTCGACGAGCCCCATTTAAATGAGTATTAGCCTTATATTTGTAACCTTATTCATATCCAAGACCTTTTCGTTGGTATTAGACTTCAAATTTATGGGTAATACACTTTTCCCCCAAACATGGTTGAACTTGGTTTTTGGAGGGGGTGTTAGCCTTGGATTTTCGGGCAAATTGATCCTGACTTTACGAGCCCCATTTAAATGAGTATTAGCCTTATATTTCTAACCTTTTTCATATCCAAGACCTTTTGGTTGGTATTATACTTCAAATTTATGGGTAATACACTTTTCCCCAAACATGGTTGAACTTGGTTTTTTGAGGGGGTGTTAGCCTTGGATTTTCGGACAAATTGATCCTGACTCGACGAGCCCCATTTAAATGAGTATTAGCCTTATATTTGTAACCTTATTCATATCCAAGACCTTTTCGTTGGTATTAGACTTCAAATTTATGGGTAATACACTTTTCCCCCAAACATGGTTGAACTTGGTTTTTGGAGGGGGTGTTAGCCTTGGATTTTCGGACAAATTGATCCTGACTCGACGAGCCCCATTTAAATGAGTATTAGCCTTATATTTGTAACCTTATTCATATCCAAGACCTTTTCGTTGGTATTAGACTTCAAATTTATGGGTAATACACTTTTCCCCCAAACATGGTTGAACTTGGTTTTTGGAGGGGGTGTTAGCCTTGGATTTTCGGACAAATTGATCCTGACTCGACGAGCCCCATTTAAATGAGTATTAGCCTTATATTTGTAACCTTATTCATATCCAAGACCTTTTCGTTGGTATTAGACTTCAAATTTATGGGTAATACACTTATCCCCCAAACATGGTTGAACTTGGTTTTTGGAGGGGGTGTTAGCATTGGATTTTCGGGCAAATTGATCCTGACTCGACGAGCCCCATTTAAATGAGTATTAGCCTTATATTTGTAACCTTATTCATATCCAAGACCTTTTCGTTGGTATTAGACTTCAAATTTATGGGTAATACACTTTTCCCCCAAACATGGTTGAACTTGGTTTTTGGAGGGGGTGTTAGCCTTGGATTTTCGGACAAATTGATCCTGACTCGACGAGCCCCATTTAAATGAGTATTAGCCTTATATTTGTAACCTTATTCATATCCAAGACCTTTTGGTTGGTATTAGACTTCAAATTTATGGGTAATACATTTTTCCCCCAAACATGGTTGAACTTGGCTTTTGGAGGGGGTGTTAGCCTTGGATTTTCGGGCAAATTGATCCTGACTCGACAAGCCCCATTTAAATGAGTATTAAACTTATATTTGTAACCTTATTCATATCCAAGACCTTTTCGTTGGTATTAGACTTCAAATTTATGGGTAATACACTTTTACCCCAAACATGGTTGAACTTGGTTTTTGGAGGGGGTGTTAGCCTTGGATTTTCGGACAAATTGATCCTGACTCGACGAGCCCCATTTAAATGAGTATTAGCCTTATATTTGTAACCTTATTCATATCCAAGACCTTTTCGTTGGTATTAGACTTCAAATATATGGGTAATACACTTTTCCCCCAAACATGGTTGAACTTGGTTTTTGGAGGGGGTGTTAGCCTTGGATTTTCGGACAAATTGATTCTGACTCGACGAGCCCCATTTAAATGAGTATTAGCCTTATATTTGTAACCTTATTCATATCCAAGACCTTTTCGTTGGTATTAGACTTCAAATATATGGGTAATACACTTTTCCCCCAAACATGGTTGAACTTGGTTTTTGGAGGGGGTGTTAGCCTTGGATTTTCGGGCAAATTGATCCTGACTCGACAAGCCCCATTTAAATGAGTATTAGCCTTATATTTGTAACCTTATTCATATCCAAGACCTTTTCGTTGGAATTAGACTTCAAATTTATGGGTAATACACTTTTCCCCCAAACATGGTTGAACTTGGTTTTTGGAGGGGGTGTTAGCATTGGATTTTCGGACAAATTGATCCTGACTCGACGAGCCCCATTTAAATGAGTATTAGCCTTATATTTGTAACCTTATTCATATCCAAGACCTTTTCGTTGGTATTAGACTTCAAATTTATGGGTAATACACTTTTCCCCCAAACATGGTTGAACTTGGTTTTTGGAGGGGGTGTTAGCCTTGGATTTTCGGACAAATTGATCCTGACTCGACGAGCCCCATTTAAATGAGTATTAGCCTTATATTTGTAACCTTATTCATATCCAAGACCTTTTCGTTGGTATTAGACTTCAAATTTATGGGTAATACACTTTTCCCCCAAACATGGTTGAACTTGGTTTTTGGAGGGGGTGTTAGCCTTGGATTTTCGGACAAATTGATCCTGACTCGACGAGCCCCATTTAAATGAGTATTAGCCTTATATTTGTAACCTTATTCATATCCAAGACCTTTTCGTTGGTATTAGACTTCAAATTTATGGGTAATACACTTATCCCCCAAACATGGTTGAACTTGGTTTTTGGAGGGGGTGTTAGCATTGGATTTTCGGGCAAATTGATCCTGACTCGACGAGCCCCATTTAAATGAGTATTAGCCTTATATTTGTAACCTTATTCATATCCAAGACCTTTTCGTTGGTATTAGACTTCAAATTTATGGGTAATACACTTTTCCCCCAAACATGGTTGAACTTGGTTTTTTGAGGGGGTGTTAGCATTGGATTTTCGGACAAATTGATCCTGACTCGACGAGCCCCATTTAAATGAGTATTAGCCTTATATTTGTAACCTTATTCATATCCAAGACCTTTTCATTGGTATTAGACTTCAAATTTATGGGTAATACACTTTTCCCCCAAACATGGTTGAACTTGGTTTTTGGAGGGGGTGTTAGCCTTGGATTTTCGGGCAAATTGATCCTGACTTTACGAGCCCCATTTAAATGAGTATTAGCCTTATATTTCTAACCTTTTTCATATCCAAGACCTTTTGGTTGGTATTATACTTCAAATTTATGGGTAATACACTTTTCCCCAAACATGGTTGAACTTGGTTTTTTGAGGGGGTGTTAGCCTTGGATTTTCGGACAAATTGATCCTGACTCGACGAGCCCCATTTAAATGAGTATTAGCCTTATATTTGTAACCTTATTCATATCCAAGACCTTTTCGTTGGTATTAGACTTCAAATTTATGGGTAATACACTTTTCCCCCAAACATGGTTGAACTTGGTTTTTGGAGGGGGTGTTAGCCTTGGATTTTCGGACAAATTGATTCTGACTCGACGAGCCCCATTTAAATGAGTATTAGCCTTATATTTGTAACCTTATTCATATCCAAGACCTTTTCGTTGGTATTAGACTTCAAATATATGGGTAATACACTTTTCCCCCAAACATGGTTGAACTTGGTTTTTGGAGGGGGTGTTAGCCTTGGATTTTCGGGCAAATTGATCCTGACTCGACAAGCCCCATTTAAATGAGTATTAGCCTTATATTTGTAACCTTATTCATATCCAAGACCTTTTCGTTGGAATTAGACTTCAAATTTATGGGTAATACACTTTTCCCCCAAACATGGTTGAACTTGGTTTTTGGAGGGGGTGTTAGCATTGGATTTTCGGACAAATTGATCCTGACTCGACGAGCCCCATTTAAATGAGTATTAGCCTTATATTTGTAACCTTATTCATATCCAAGACCTTTTCGTTGGTATTAGACTTCAAATTTATGGGTAATACACTTTTCCCCCAAACATGGTTGAACTTGGTTTTTGGAGGGGGTGTTAGCCTTGGATTTTCGGACAAATTGATCCTGACTCGACGAGCCCCATTTAAATGAGTATTAGCCTTATATTTGTAACCTTATTCATATCCAAGACCTTTTCGTTGGTATTAGACTTCAAATTTATGGGTAATACACTTTTCCCCCAAACATGGTTGAACTTGGTTTTTGGAGGGGGTGTTAGCCTTGGATTTTCGGACAAATTGATCCTGACTCGACGAGCCCCATTTAAATGAGTATTAGCCTTATATTTGTAACCTTATTCATATCCAAGACCTTTTCGTTGGTATTAGACTTCAAATTTATGGGTAATACACTTATCCCCCAAACATGGTTGAACTTGGTTTTTGGAGGGGGTGTTAGCATTGGATTTTCGGGCAAATTGATCCTGACTCGACGAGCCCCATTTAAATGAGTATTAGCCTTATATTTGTAACCTTATTCATATCCAAGACCTTTTCGTTGGTATTAGACTTCAAATTTATGGGTAATACACTTTTCCCCCAAACATGGTTGAACTTGGTTTTTTGAGGGGGTGTTAGCATTGGATTTTCGGACAAATTGATCCTGACTCGACGAGCCCCATTTAAATGAGTATTAGCCTTATATTTGTAACCTTATTCATATCCAAGACCTTTTCATTGGTATTAGACTTCAAATTTATGGGTAATACACTTTTCCCCCAAACATGGTTGAACTTGGTTTTTGGAGGGGGTGTTAGCCTTGGATTTTCGGGCAAATTGATCCTGACTTTACGAGCCCCATTTAAATGAGTATTAGCCTTATATTTCTAACCTTTTTCATATCCAAGACCTTTTGGTTGGTATTATACTTCAAATTTATGGGTAATACACTTTTCCCCAAACATGGTTGAACTTGGTTTTTTGAGGGGGTGTTAGCCTTGGATTTTCGGACAAATTGATCCTGACTCGACGAGCCCCATTTAAATGAGTATTAGCCTTATATTTGTAACCTTATTCATATCCAAGACCTTTTCGTTGGTATTAGACTTCAAATTTATGGGTAATACACTTTTCCCCCAAACATGGTTGAACTTGGTTTTTGGAGGGGGTGTTAGCCTTGGATTTTCGGACAAATTGATCCTGACTCGACGAGCCCCATTTAAATGAGTATTAGCCTTATATTTGTAACCTTATTCATATCCAAGACCTTTTCGTTGGTATTAGACTTCAAATTTATGGGTAATACACTTTTCCCCCAAACATGGTTGAACTTGGTTTTTGGAGGGGGTGTTAGCCTTGGATTTTCGGACAAATTGATCCTGACTCGACGAGCCCCATTTAAATGAGTATTAGCCTTATATTTGTAACCTTATTCATATCCAAGACCTTTTCGTTGGTATTAGACTTCAAATTTATGGGTAATACACTTATCCCCCAAACATGGTTGAACTTGGTTTTTGGAGGGGGTGTTAGCATTGGATTTTCGGGCAAATTGATCCTGACTCGACGAGCCCCATTTAAATGAGTATTAGCCTTATATTTGTAACCTTATTCATATCCAAGACCTTTTCGTTGGTATTAGACTTCAAATTTATGGGTAATACACTTTTCCCCCAAACATGGTTGAACTTGGTTTTTGGAGGGGGTGTTAGCCTTGGATTTTCGGACAAATTGATCCTGACTCGACGAGCCCCATTTAAATGAGTATTAACCTTATATTTGTAACCTTATTCATATCCAAGACCTTTTGGTTGGTATTAGACTTCAAATTTATGGGTAATACATTTTTCCCCCAAACATGGTTGAACTTGGCTTTTGGAGGGGGTGTTAGCCTTGGATTTTCGGGCAAATTGATCCTGACTCGACAAGCCCCATTTAAATGAGTATTAGCCTTATATTTGTAACCTTATTCATATCCAAGACCTTTTCGTTGGAATTAGACTTCAAATTTATGGGTAATACACTTTTCCCCCAAACATGGTTGAACTTGGTTTTTGGAGGGGGTGTTAGCATTGGATTTTCGGACAAATTGATCCTGACTCGACGAGCCCCATTTAAATGAGTATTAGCCTTATATTTGTAACCTTATTCATATCCAAGACCTTTTCGTTGGTATTAGACTTCAAATTTATGGGTAATACACTTTTCCCCCAAACATGGTTGAACTTGGTTTTTGGAGGGGGTGTTAGCCTTGGATTTTCGGGCAAATTGATCCTGACTTTACGAGCCCCATTTAAATGAGTATTAGCCTTATATTTCTAACCTTTTTCATATCCAAGACCTTTTGGTTGGTATTATACTTCAAATTTATGGGTAATACACTTTTCCCCAAACATGGTTGAACTTGGTTTTTTGAGGGGGTGTTAGCATTGGATTTTCGGACAAATTGATCCTGACTCGACGAGCCCCATTTAAATGAGTATTAGCCTTATATTTGTAACCTTATTCATATCCAAGACCTTTTCGTTGGTATTAGACTTCAAATTTATGGGTAATACACTTTTCCCCCAAACATGGTTGAACTTGGTTTTTGGAGGGGGTGTTAGCCTTGGATTTTCGGGCAAATTGATCCTGACTTGACGAGCCCCATTTAAATGAGTATTAGCCTTATATTTCTAACCTTTTTCAAATCCAAGACCTTTTGGTTGGTATTATACTTCAAATTTATGGGTAATACACTTTTCCCCAAACATGGTTGAACTTGGTTTTTTGAGGGGGTGTTAGCCTTGGATTTTCTGACAAATTGATCCTGACTCGACAAGCCCCATTTAAATGAGTATTAGCGTTATATTTATAACCTTATTCATATCCAAGACCTTTTGGTTGGTATTAGACTTCAAATTTATGGGTAATACACTTTTCCCCCAAACATGGTTGAACTTGGTTTTTGGAGGGGGTGTTAGCCTTGGATTTTCGGACAAATTGATCCTGACTTGACGAGCCCCATTTAAATGAGTATTTGCCTTATATTTCTAATCTTATTCATATCCAATACCTTTTCGTTGGTATTAGACTTCAAATTTATGGGTAATACACTTTTCCCCCAAACATGGTTGAACTTGGTTTTTGGAGGGGGTGTTAGCCTTGGATTTTCGGACAAATTGATCATGACTCGACGAGCCCCATGTAAATGAGTATTAGCCTTATATTTCTAATCTTTTTCATATCCAAGACCATTTTAGTTGGTATTAGACTTCAAATTTATGGGTAATACACTTTTCCCCCAAACATGATTGAACTTTGTTTTTGGAGGGGGTGTTAGCCTTGGATTTTCGGACAAATTGATCCTGACTTGACGAGCCCCACTTAAATGAGTATTAGCCTTATATTTCTAACCCTATTCATATCCAACACCTTTTCGTTGGTATTAGACTTCAAATTTATGGGTAATACACTTTTCCCCCAAACATGGTTGAACTTGGTTTTTGGAGGGGGTGTTAGCCTTGGATTTTCGGGCAAATTGATCCTGACTCGACAAGCCCCATTTAAATGAGTATTAGCCTTATATTTGTAACCTTATTCATATCCAAGACCTTTTCGTTGAAATTAGACTTCAAATTTATGGGTAATACACTTTTCCCCCAAACATGGTTGAACTTGGTTTTTGGAGGGGGTGTTAGCCTTGGATTTTCGGACAAATTGATCCTGACTCGACGAGCCCCATGTAAATGAGTATTAGCCTTATATTTCTAATCTTTTTCATATCCAAGACCTTTTTAGTTGGTATTAGACTTCAAATTTATGGGTAATACACTTTTCCCCCAAACATGGTTGAACTTGGTTTTTGGAGGGGGTGTTAGCCTTGGATTTTCGGACAAATTGATCCTGACTCGACGAGCCCCATTTAAATGAGTATTAGCCTTATATTTGTAACCTTATTCATATCCAAGACCTTTTCGTTGGTATTAGACTTCAAATTTATGGGTAATACACTTTTCCCCCAAACATGGTTGAACTTGGTTTTTGGAGGGGGTGTTAGCCTTGGATTTTCGGGCAAATTGATCCTGACTTGACGAGCCCCATTTAAATGAGTATTAGCCTTATATTTCTAACCTTATTCATATCCAAGACCTTTTGGTTGGTATTAGACTTCAAATTTATGGGTAATACATTTTTCCCCCAAACATGGTTGAACTTGGCTTTTGGAGGGGGTGTTAGCCTTGGATTTTCGGGCAAATTGATCCTGACTCGACAAGCCCCATTTAAATGAGTATTAGCCTTATATTTGTAACCTTATTCATATCCAAGACCTTTTCGTTGGTATTAGACTTCAAATTTATGGGTAATACACTTTTCCCCCAAACATGGTTGAACTTGGTTTTTGGAGGGGGTGTTAGCCTTGGATTTTCGGACAAATTGATCCTGACTCGACGAGCCCCATTTAAATGAGTATTAACCTTATATTTGTAACCTTATTCATATCCAAGACCTTTTCGTTGGTATTAGACTTCAAATTTATGGGTAATACACTTTTCCCCCAAACATGGTTGAACTTGGTTTTTGGAGGGGGTGTTAGCCTTGGATTTTCGGACAAATTGATCCTGACTCGACGAGCCCCATTTAAATGAGTATTAGCCTTATATTTGTAACCTTATTCATATCCAAGACCTTTTCGTTGGTATTAGACTTCAAATTTATGGGTAATACACTTTTCCCCCAAACATGGTTGAACTTGGTTTTTGGAGGGGGTGTTAGCCTTGGATTTTCGGGCAAATTGATCCTGACTCGACGAGCCCCATTTAAATGAGTATTAGCCTTATATTTGTAACCTTATTCATATCCAAGACCTTTTCGTTGGTATTAGACTTCAAATTTATGGGTAATACACTTTTCCCCCAAACATGGTTGAACTTGGTTTTTGGAGGGGGTATTAGCTTTGGATTTTCGGCCAAATTGATCCTGACTCGACGAGCCCCATTTAAATGAGTATTTGCCTTATATTTCTAACCTTATTCATATCCAATACCTTTTCGTTGGTATTAGACTTCAAATTTATGGGTAATACACTTTTCCCCCAAACATGGTTGAACTTGGTTTTTGGAGGGGGTGTTAGCCTTGGATTTTCGGACAAATTGATCCTGACTCGACGAGCCCCATTTAAATGAGTATTAGCCTTATATTTCTAACCTTATTCATATCCAAGACCTTTTTAGTTGGTATTAGACTTCAAATTTATGGGTAATACACTTTTCCCCCAAACATGATTGAACTTGGTTTTTGGAGGGGGTGTTAGCCTTGGATTTTCGGACAAATTGATCCTGACTCGACGAGCGCCATGTAAATGAGTATTAGCCTTATATTTCTAATCTTTTTCATATCCAAGACCTTTTTAGTTGGTATTAGACTTCAAATTTATGGGTAATACACTTTTCCCCCAAACATGATTGAACTTTGTTTTTGGAGGGGGTGTTAGCCTTGGATTTTCGGACAAATTGATCCTGACTTGACGAGCCCCATTTAAATGAGTATTAGCCTTATATTTGTAACCTTATTCATATCCAAGACCTTTTCGTTGGTATTAGACTTCAAATTTATGGGTAATACACTTTTCCCCCAAACATGGTTGAACTTGGTTTTTGGAGGGGGTGTTAGCCTTGGATTTTCGGACAAATTGATCCTGACTCGACGAGCCCCATGTAAATGAGTATTAGCCTTATATTTCTAATCTTTTTCATATCCAAGACCTTTTTAGTTGGTATTAGACTTCAAATTTATGGGTAATACACTTTTCCCCCAAACATGGTTGAACTTGGTTTTTGGAGGGGGTGTTAGCCTTGGATTTTCGGACAAATTGATCCTGACTCGACGAGCCCCATTTAAATGAGTATTAGCCTTATATTTGTAACCTTATTCATATCCAATACCTTTTCGTTGGTATTAGACTTCAAATTTATGGGTAATACACTTTTCCCCCAAACATGGTTGAACTTGGTTTTTGGAGGGGGTGTTAGCCTTGGATTTTCGGGCAAATTGATCCTGACTTGACGAGCCCCATTTAAATGAGTATTAGCCTTATATTTCTAACCTTATTCATATCCAAGACCTTTTCGTTGGTATTAGACTTCAAATTTATGGGTAATACACTTTTCCCCCAAACATGGTTGAACTTGGTTTTTGGAGGGGGTGTTAGCCTTGGATTTTCGGGCAAATTGATCCTGACTTGACGAGCCCCATTTAAATGAGTATTAGCCTTATATTTCTAACCTTTTTCATATCCAAGACCTTTTGGTTGGTATTATACTTCAAATTTATGGGTAATACACTTTTCCCCAAACATGGTTGAACTTGGTTTTTTGAGGGGGTGTTAGCCTTGGATTTTCAGACAAATTGATCCTGACTCGACAAGCCCCATTTAAATGAGTATTAGCGTTATATCTATAACCTTATTCATATCCAAGACCTTTTGGTTGGTATTAGACTTCAAATTTATGGGTAATACACTTTTCCCCCAAACATGGTTGAACTTGGTTTTTGGAGGGGGTGTTAGCCTTGGATTTTCGGCCAAATTGATCCTGACTCGACGAGCCCCATTTAAATGAGTATTTGCCTTATATTTCTAACCTTATTCATATCCAATACCTTTTCGTTGGTATTAGACTTCAAATTTATGGGTAATACACTTTTCCCCCAAACATGGTTGAACTTGGTTTTTGGAGGGGGTGTTAGCCTTGGATTTTCGGACAAATTGATCCTGACTCGACGAGCCCCATTTAAATGAGTATTAGCCTTATATTTCTAACCTTATTCATATCCAAGACCTTTTTAGTTGGTATTAGACTTCAAATTTATGGGTAATACACTTTTCCCCCAAACATGATTGAACTTGGTTTTTGGAGGGGGTGTTAGCCTTGGATTTTCGGACAAATTGATCCTGACTCGACGAGCCCCATGTAAATGAGTATTAGCCTTATATTTCTAATCTTTTTCATATCCAAGACCTTTTTAGTTGGTATTAGACTTCAAATTTATGGGTAATACACTTTTCCCCCAAACATGATTGAACTTTGTTTTTGGAGGGGGTGTTAGTCTTGGATTTTCGGACAAATTGATCCTGACTTGACGAGCCCCATTTAAATGAGTATTAGCCTTATATTTGTAACCTTATTCATATCCAAGACCTTTTCGTTGGTATTAGACTTCAAATTTATGGGTAATACACTTTTCCCCCAAACATGGTTGAACTTGGTTTTTGGAGGGGGTGTTAGCCTTGGATTTTCGGACAAATTGATCCTGACTCGACGAGCCCCATTTAAATGAGTATTAGCCTTATATTTGTAACCTTATTCATATCCAAGACCTTTTCGTTGGTATTAGACTTCAAATTTATGGGTAATACACTTTTCCCCCAAACATGGTTGAACTTGGTTTTTGGAGGGGGTGTTAGCCTTGGATTTTCGGGCAAATTGATCCTGACTTGACGAGCCCCATTTAAATGAGTATTAGCCTTATATTTGTAACCTTATTCATATCCAAGACCTTTTCGTTGGTATTAGACTTCAAATTTATGGGTAATACACTTTTCCCCCAAACATGGTTGAACTTGGTTTTTGGAGGGGGTATTAGCCTTGGATTTTCGGCCAAATTGATCCTGACTTGACGAGCCCCATTTAAATGAGTATTTGCCTTATATTTCTAACCTTATTCATATCCAATACCTTTTCGTTGGTATTAGACTTCAAATTTATGGGTAATACAATTTTCCCCCAAACATGGTTGAACTTGGTTTTTGGAGGGGGTGTTAGCCTTGGATTTTCGGACAAATTGATCCTGACTTGACGAGCCCCATTTAAATGAGTATTTGCCTTATATTTCTAACCTTATTCATATCCAATACCTTTTCGTTGGTATTAGACTTCAAATTTATGGGTAATACACTTTTCCCCCAAACATGGTTGAACTTGGTTTTTGGAGGGGGTGTTAGCCTTGGATTTTCGGACAAATTGATCCTGACTCGACGAGCCCCATGTAAATGAGTATTAGCCTTATATTTCTAATCTTTTTCATATCCAAGACCTTTTTAGTTGGTATTAGACTTCAAATTTATGGGTAATACACTTTTCCCCCAAACATGATTGAACTTTGTTTTTGGAGGGGGTGTTAGCCTTGGATTTTCGGACAAATTGATCCTGACTCGACGAGCCCCATGTAAATGAGTATTAGCCTTATATTTCTAATCTTTTTCATATCCAAGACCTTTTTAGTTGGTATTAGACTTCAAATTTATGGGTAATACACTTTTCCCCCAAACATGGTTGAACTTGGTTTTTGGAGGGGGTGTTAGCCTTGGATTTTCGGACAAATTGATCCTGACTCGACGAGCCCCATTTAAATGAGTATTAGCCTTATATTTGTAACCTTATTCATATCCAAGACCTTTTCGTTGGTATTAGACTTCAAATTTATGGGTAATACACTTTTCCCCCAAACATGGTTGAACTTGGTTTTTGGAGGGGGTGTTAGCCTTGGATTTTCGGGCAAATTGATCCTGACTTGACGAGCCCCATTTAAATGAGTATTAGCCTTATATTTCTAACCTTATTCATATCCAAGACCTTTTGGTTGGTATTAGACTTCAAATTTATGGGTAATACATTTTTCCCCCAAACATGGTTGAACTTGTCTTTTGGAGGGGGTGTTAGCCTTGGATTTTCGGGCAAATTGATCCTGACTCGACAAGCCCCATTTAAATGAGTATTAGCCTTATATTTCTAACCTTATTCATATCCAAGACCTTTTTAGTTGGTATTAGACTTCAAATTTATGGGTAATACACTTTTCCCCCAAACATGATTGAACTTGGTTTTTGGAGGGGGTGTTAGCCTTGGATTTTCGGACAAATTGATCCTGACTCGACGAGCCCCATGTAAATGAGTATTAGCCTTATATTTCTAATCTTTTTCATATCCAAGACCTTTTTAGTTGGTATTAGACTTCAAATTTATGGGTAATACACTTTTCCCCCAAACATGATTGAACTTTGTTTTTGGAGGGGGTGTTAGCCTTGGATTTTCGGACAAATTGATCCTGACTTGACGAGCCCCATTTAAATGATTATTAGCCTTATATTTGTAACCTTATTCATATCCAAGACCTTTTCGTTGGTATTAGACTTCAAATTTATGGGTAATACACTTTTCCCCCAAACATGGTTGAACTTGGTTTTTGGAGGGGGTGTTAGCCTTGGATTTTCGGACAAATTGATCCTGACTCGACGAGCCCCATGTAAATGAGTATTAGCCTTATATTTCTAATCTTTTTCATATCCAAGACCTTTTTAGTTGGTATTAGACTTCAAATTTATGGGTAATACACTTTTCCCCCAAACATGGTTGAACTTGGTTTTTGGAGGGGGTGTTAGCCTTGGATTTTCGGACAAATTGATCCTGACTCGACGAGCCCCATTTAAATGAGTATTAGCCTTATATTTGTAACCTTATTCATATCCAAGACCTTTTCGTTGGTATTAGACTTCAAATTTATGGGTAATACACTTTTGCCCCAAACATGGTTGAACTTGGTTTTTGGAGGGGGTGTTAGCCTTGGATTTTCGGGCAAATTGATCATGACTTGACGAGCCCCATTTAAATGAGTATTAGCCTTATATTTGTAACCTTATTCATATCCAAGACCTTTTCGTTGGTATTAGACTTCAAATTTATGGGTAATACACTTTTCCCCCAAACATGGTTGAACTTGGTTTTTGGAGGGGGTATTAGCCTTGGATTTTCGGCCAAATTGATCCTGACTTGACGAGCCCCATTTAAATGAGTATTTGCCTTATATTTCTAACCTTATTCATATCCAATACCTTTTCGTTGGTATTAGACTTCAAATTTATGGGTAATACACTTTTCCCCCAAACATGGTTGAACTTGGTTTTTGGAGGGGGTGTTAGCCTTGGATTTTCGGACAAATTGATCTTGACTCGACGAGCCCCATGTAAATGAGTATTAGCCTTATATTTCTAATCTTTTTCATATCCAAGACCTTTTTAGTTGGTATTAGACTTCAAATTTATGGGTAATACACTTTTCCCCCAAACATGATTGAACTTTGTTTTTGGAGGGGGTGTTAGCCTTGGATTTTCGGACAAATTGATCCTGACTTGACGAGCCCCATTTAAATGAGTATTAGCCTTATATTTGTAACCTTATTCATATCCAAGACCTTTTCGTTGGTATTAGACTTCAAATTTATGGGTAATACACTTTTCCCCCAAACATGGTTGAACTTGGTTTTTGGAGGGGGTGTTAGCCTTGGATTTTCGGACAAATTGATCCTGACTCGACGAGCCCCATGTAAATGAGTATTAGCCTTATATTTCTAATCTTTTTCATATCCAAGACCTTTTTAGTTGGTATTAGACTTCAAATTTATGGGTAATACACTTTTCCCCCAAACATGGTTGAACTTGGTTTTTGGAGGGGGTGTTAGCCTTGGATTTTCGGACAAATTGATCCTGACTCGACGAGCCCCATTTAAATGAGTATTAGCCTTATATTTGTAACCTTATTCATATCCAAGACCTTTTCGTTGGTATTAGACTTCAAATTTATGGGTAATACACTTTTCCCCCAAACATGGTTGAACTTGGTTTTTGGAGGGGGTGTTAGCCTTGGATTTTCGGGCAAATTGATCCTGACTTGACGAGCCCCATTTAAATGAGTATTAGCCTTATATTTCTAACCTTATTCATATCCAAGACCTTTTGGTTGGTATTAGACTTCAAATTTATGGGTAATACACTTTTCCCCCAAACATGGTTGAACTTTGTTTTTGGAGGGGGTGTTAGCCTTGGATTTTCGGACAAATTGATCCTGACTTGACGAGCCCCATTTAAATGAGTATTAGCCTTATATTTGTAACCTTATTCATATCCAAGACCTTTTCGTTGGTATTAGACTTCAAATTTATGGGTAATACACTTTTCCCCCAAACATGGTTGAACTTGGTTTTTGGAGGGGGTGTTAGCCTTGGATTTTCGGACAAATTGATCCTGACTCGACGAGCCCCATGTAAATGAGTATTAGCCTTATATTTCTAATCTTTTTCATATCCAAGACCTTTTTAGTTGGTATTAGACTTCAAATTTATGGGTAATACACTTTTCCCCCAAACATGGTTGAACTTGGTTTTTGGAGGGGGTGTTAGCCTTGGATTTTCGGACAAATTGATCCTGACTCGACGAGCCCCATTTAAATGAGTATTAGCCTTATATTTGTAACCTTATTCATATCCAAGACCTTTTCGTTGGTATTAGACTTCAAATTTATGGGTAATACACTTTTGCCCCAAACATGGTTGAACTTGGTTTTTGGAGGGGGTGTTAGCCTTGGATTTTCGGGCAAATTGATCATGACTTGACGAGCCCCATTTAAATGAGTATTAGCCTTATATTTGTAACCTTATTCATATCCAAGACCTTTTCGTTGGTATTAGACTTCAAATTTATGGGTAATACACTTTTCCCCCAAACATGGTTGAACTTGGTTTTTGGAGGGGGTATTAGCCTTGGATTTTCGGCCAAATTGATCCTGACTTGACGAGCCCCATTTAAATGAGTATTTGCCTTATATTTCTAACCTTATTCATATCCAATACCTTTTCGTTGGTATTAGACTTCAAATTTATGGGTAATACACTTTTCCCCCAAACATGGTTGAACTTGGTTTTTGGAGGGGGTGTTAGCCTTGGATTTTCGGACAAATTGATCCTGACTCGACGAGCCCCATGTAAATGAGTATTAGCCTTATATTTCTAATCTTTTTCATATCCAAGACCTTTTTAGTTGGTATTAGACTTCAAATTTATGGGTAATACACTTTTCCCCCAAACATGATTGAACTTTGTTTTTGGAGGGGGTGTTAGCCTTGGATTTTCGGACAAATTGATCCTGACTTGACGAGCCCCATTTAAATGAGTATTAGCCTTATATTTGTAACCTTATTCATATCCAAGACCTTTTCGTTGGTATTAGACTTCAAATTTATGGGTAATACACTTTTCCCCCAAACATGGTTGAACTTGGTTTTTGGAGGGGGTGTTAGCCTTGGATTTTCGGACAAATTGATCCTGACTCGACGAGCCCCATGTAAATGAGTATTAGCCTTATATTTCTAATCTTTTTCATATCCAAGACCTTTTTAGTTGGTATTAGACTTCAAATTTATGGATAATACACTTTTCCCCCAAACATGGTTGAACTTGGTTTTTGGAGGGGGTGTTAGCCTTGGATTTTCGGACAAATTGATCCTGACTCGACGAGCCCCATTTAAATGAGTATTAGCCTTATATTTGTAACCTTATTCATATCCAAGACCTTTTCGTTGGTATTAGACTTCAAATTTATGGGTAATACACTTTTCCCCCAAACATGGTTGAACTTGGTTTTTGGAGGGGGTGTTAGCCTTGGATTTTCGGGCAAATTGATCCTGACTTGACGAGCCCCATTTAAATGAGTATTAGCCTTATATTTCTAACCTTATTCATATCCAAGACCTTTTGGTTGGTATTAGACTTCAAATTTATGGGTAATACATTTTTCCCCCAAACATGGTCGAACTTGTCTTTTGGAGGGGGTGTTAGCCTTGGATTTTCGGGCAAATTGATCCTGACTTGACGAGCCCCATTTAAATGAGTATTAGCCTTATATTTGTAACCTTATTCATATCCAAGACCTTTTCGTTGGTATTAGACTTCAAATTTATGGGTAATACACTTTTCCCCCAAACATGGTTGAACTTGGTTTTTGGAGGGGGTATTAGCCTTGGATTTTCGGCCAAATTGATCCTGACTTGACGAGCCCCATTTAAATGAGTATTTGCCTTATATTTCTAACCTTATTCATATCCAATACCTTTTCGTTGGTATTAGACTTCAAATTTATGGGTAATACACTTTTCCCCCAAACATGGTTGAACTTGGTTTTTGGAGGGGGTGTTAGCCTTGGATTTTCGGACAAATTGATCCTGACTCGACGAGCCCCATGTAAATGAGTATTAGCCTTATATTTCTAATCTTTTTCATATCCAAGACCTTTTTAGTTGGTATTAGACTTCAAATTTATGGGTAATACACTTTTCCCCCAAACATGATTGAACTTTGTTTTTGGAGGGGGTGTTAGCCTTGGATTTTCGGACAAATTGATCCTGACTTGACGAGCCCCATTTAAATGAGTATTAGCCTTATATTTGTAACCTTATTCATATCCAAGACCTTTTCGTTGGTATTAGACTTCAAATTTATGGGTAATACACTTTTCCCCCAAACATGGTTGAACTTGGTTTTTGGAGGGGGTGTTAGCCTTGGATTTTCGGACAAATTGATCCTGACTCGACGAGCCCCATGTAAATGAGTATTAGCCTTATATTTCTAATCTTTTTCATATCCAAGACCTTTTTAGTTGGTATTAGACTTCAAATTTATGGGTAATACACTTTTCCCCCAAACATGGTTGAACTTGGTTTTTGGAGGGGGTGTTAGCCTTGGATTTTCGGACAAATTGATCCTGACTCGACGAGCCCCATTTAAATGAGTATTAGCCTTATATTTGTAACCTTATTCATATCCAAGACCTTTTCGTTGGTATTAGACTTCAAATTTATGGGTAATACACTTTTCCCCCAAACATGGTTGAACTTGGTTTTTGGAGGGGGTGTTAGCCTTGGATTTTCGGACAAATTGATCCTGACTCGACGAGCCCCATGTAAATGAGTATTAGCCTTATATTTCTAATCTTTTTCATATCCAAGACCTTTTTAGTTGGTATTAGACTTCAAATTTATGGGTAATACACTTTTCCCCCAAACATGGTTGAACTTGGTTTTTGGAGGGGGTGTTAGCCTTGGATTTTCGGACAAATTGATCCTGACTCAACGAGCCCCATTTAAATGAGTATTAGCCTTATATTTGTAACCTTATTCATATCCAAGACCTTTTCGTTGGTATTAGACTTCAAATTTATGGGTAATACACTTTTCCCCCAAACATGGTTGAACTTGGTTTTTGGAGGGGGTGTTAGCCTTGGATTTTCGGGCAAATTGATCCTGACTTGACGAGCCCCATTTAAATGAGTATTAGCCTTATATTTGTAACCTTATTCATATCCAAGACCTTTTCGTTGGTATTAGACTTCAAATTTATGGGTAATACACTTTTCCCCCAAACATGGTTGAACTTGGTTTTTGGAGGGGGTGTTAGCCTTGGATTTTCGGGCAAATTGATCCTGACTTGACGAGCCCCATTTAAATGAGTATTAGCCTTATATTTCTAACCTTATTCATATCCAAGACCTTTTGGTTGGTATTAGACTTCAAATATATGGGTAATACACTTTTCCCCCAAACATGGTTGAACTTGGTTTTTGGAGGGGGTGTTAGCCTTGGATTTTCGGGCAAATTGATCCTGACTTGACGAGCCCCATTTAAATGAGTATTAGCCTTATATTTCTAACCTTATTCATATCCAAGACCTTTTGGTTGGTATTAGACTTCAAATATATGGGTAATACACTTTTCCCCCAAACATGGTTGAACTTGGTTTTTGGAGGGGGTGTTAGCCTTGGATTTTCGGGCAAATTGATCCTGACTCGACGAGCCCCATTTAAATGAGTATTAGCCTTATATTTGTAACCTTATTCATATCCAAGACCTTTTGGTTGGTATTAGACTTCAAATTTATGGGTAATACACTTTTCCCCCAAACATGGTTGAACTTGGTTTTTGGAGGGGGTGTTAGCCTTGGATTTTCGGGCAAATTGATCCTGACTTGACGAGCCCCATTTAAATGAGTATTAGCCTTATATTTCTAACCTTATTCATATCCAAGACCTTTTGGTTGGTATTAGACTTCAAATTTATGGGTAATACATTTTTCCCCCAAACATGGTTGAACTTGGCTTTTGGAGGGGGTGTTAGCCTTGGATTTTCGGGCAAATTGATCCTGACTCGACAAGCCCCATTTAAATGAGTATTAGCCTTATATTTGTAACCTTATTCATATCCAAGACCTTTTCGTTGGTATTAGACTTCAAATTTATGGGTAATACACTTTTCCCCCAAACATGGTTGAACTTGGTTTTTGGAGGGGGTGTTAGCCTTGGATTTTCGGACAAATTGATCCTGACTCGACGAGCCCCATTTAAATGAGTATTAGCCTTATATTTGTAACCTTATTCATATCCAAGACCTTTTCGTTGGTATTAGACTTCAAATATATGGGTAATACACTTTTCCCCCAAACATGGTTGAACTTGGTTTTTGGAGGGGGTGTTAGCCTTGGATTTTCGGGCAAATTGATCCTGCCTCGACGAGCCCCATTTAAATGAGTATTAGCCTTATATTTGTAACCTTATTCATATTCAAGACTTTTTCGTTGGTATTAGACTTCAAATTTATGGGTAATACACTTTTCCCCCAAACATGGTTGAACTTGGTTTTTGGAGGGGGTGTTAGCCTTGGATTTTCGGGCAAATTGATCCTGACTTGACGAGCCCCATTTAAATGAGTATTAGCCTTATATTTCTAACCTTATTCATATCCAAGACCTTTTGGTTGGTATTAGACTTCAAATTTATGGGTAATACATTTTTCCCCCAAACATGGTTGAACTTGGCTTTTGGAGGGGGTGTTAGCCTTGGATTTTCGGGCAAATTGATCCTGACTCGACAAGCCCCATTTAAATGAGTATTAGCCTTATATTTGTAACCTTATTCATATCCAAGACCTTTTCGTTGGTATTAGACTTCAAATTTATGGGTAATACACTTTTCCCCCAAACATGGTTGAACTTGGTTTTTGGAGGGGGTGTTAGCCTTGGATTTTCGGACAAATTGATCCTGACTCGACGAGCCCCATGTAAATGAGTATTAGCCTTATATTTCTAATCTTTTTCATATCCAAGACCTTTTTAGTTGGTATTAGACTTCAAATTTATGGGTAATACACTTTTCCCCCAAACATGGTTGAACTTGGTTTTTGGAGGGGGTGTTAGCCTTGGATTTTCGGACAAATTGATCCTGACTCGACGAGCCCCATGTAAATGAGTATTAGCCTTATATTTCTAATCTTTTTCATATCCAAGACCTTTTTAGTTGGTATTAGACTTCAAATTTATGGGTAATACACTTTTCCCCCAAACATGGTTGAACTTGGTTTTTGGAGGGGGTGTTAGCCTTGGATTTTCGGACAAATTGATCCTGATTCGACGAGCCCCATTTAAATGAGTATTAGCCTTATATTTCTAACCTTATTCATATCCAAGACCTTTTGGTTGGTATTAGACTTCAAATATATGGGTAATACACTTTTCCCCCAAACATGGTTGAACTTGGTTTTTGGAGGGGGTGTTAGCCTTGGATTTTCGGGCAAATTGATCCTGACTCGACGAGCCCCATTTAAATGAGTATTAGCGTTATATTTGTAACCTTATTCATATCCAAGACCTTTTGGTTGGTATTAGACTTCAAATTTATGGGTAATACACTTTTCCCCCAAACATGGTTGAACTTGGTTTTTGGAGGGGGTGTTAGCCTTGGATTTTCGGGCAAATTGATCCTGACTTGACGAGCCCCATTTAAATGAGTATTAGCCTTATATTTCTAACCTTATTCATATCCAAGACCTTTTGGTTGGTATTAGACTTCAAATTTATGGGTAATACATTTTTCCCCCAAACATGGTTGAACTTGGCTTTTGGAGGGGGTGTTAGCCTTGGATTTTCGGGCAAATTGATCCTGACTCGACAAGCCCCATTTAAATGAGTATTAGCCTTATATTTGTAACCTTATTCATATCCAAGACCTTTTCGTTGGTATTAGACTTCAAATTTATGGGTAATACACTTTTCCCCCAAACATGGTTGAACTTGGTTTTTGGAGGGGGTGTTAGCCTTGGATTTTCGGACAAATTGATCCTGACTCGACGAGCCCCATTTAAATGAGTATTAGCCTTATATTTGTAACCTTATTCATATCCAAGACCTTTTCGTTGGTATTAGACTTCAAATATATGGGTAATACACTTTTCCCCCAAACATGGTTGAACTTGGTTTTTGGAGGGGGTGTTAGCCTTGGATTTTCGGGCAAATTGATCCTGCCTCGACGAGCCCCATTTAAATGAGTATTAGCCTTATATTTTTAACCTTATTCATATTCAAGACTTTTTCGTTGGTATTAGACTTCAAATTTATGGGTAATACACTTTTCCCCCAAACATGGTTGAACTTGGTTTTTGGAGGGGGTGTTAGCCTTGGATTTTCGGGCAAATTGATCCTGACTTGACGAGCCCCATTTAAATGAGTATTAGCCTTATATTTCTAACCTTATTCATATCCAAGACCTTTTGGTTGGTATTAGACTTCAAATTTATGGGTAATACATTTTTCCCCCAAACATGGTTGAACTTGGCTTTTGGAGGGGGTGTTAGCCTTGGATTTTCGGGCAAATTGATCCTGACTCGACAAGCCCCATTTAAATGAGTATTAGCCTTATATTTGTAACCTTATTCATATCCAAGACCTTTTCGTTGGTATTAGACTTCAAATTTATGGGTAATACACTTTTCCCCCAAACATGGTTGAACTTGGTTTTTGGAGGGGGTGTTAGCCTTGGATTTTCGGACAAATTGATCCTGACTCGACGAGCCCCATGTAAATGAGTATTAGCCTTATATTTCTAATCTTTTTCATATCCAAGACCTTTTTAGTTGGTATTAGACTTCAAATTTATGGGTAATACACTTTTCCCCCAAACATGGTTGAACTTGGTTTTTGGAGGGGGTGTTAGCCTTGGATTTTCGGACAAATTGATCCTGACTCGACGAGCCCCATGTAAATGAGTATTAGCCTTATATTTCTAATCTTTTTCATATCCAAGACCTTTTTAGTTGGTATTAGACTTCAAATTTATGGGTAATACACTTTTCCCCCAAACATGGTTGAACTTGGTTTTTGGAGGGGGTGTTAGCCTTGGATTTTCGGACAAATTGATCCTGACTCAACGAGCCCCATTTAAATGAGTATTAGCCTTATATTTGTAACCTTATTCATATCCAAGACCTTTTCGTTGGTATTAGACTTCAAATTTATGGGTAATACACTTTTCCCCCAAACATGGTTGAACTTGGTTTTTGGAGGGGGTGTTAGCCTTGGATTTTCGGACAAATTGATCCTGACTCGACGAGCCCCATTTAAATGAGTATTAGCCTTATATTTGTAACCTTATTCATATCCAAGACCTTTTCGTTGGTATTAGACTTCAAATATATGGGTAATACACTTTTCCCCCAAACATGGTTGAACTTGGTTTTTGGAGGGGGTGTTAGCCTTGGATTTTCGGGCAAATTGATCCTGCCTCGACGAGCCCCATTTAAATGAGTATTAGCCTTATATTTGTAACCTTATTCATATTCAAGACTTTTTCGTTGGTATTAGACTTCAAATTTATGGGTAATACACTTTTCCCCCAAACATGGTTGAACTTGGTTTTTGGAGGGGGTGTTAGCCTTGGATTTTCGGGCAAATTGATCCTGACTTGACGAGCCCCATTTAAATGAGTATTAGCCTTATATTTCTAACCTTATTCATATCCAAGACCTTTTGGTTGGTATTAGACTTCAAATTTATGGGTAATACATTTTTCCCCCAAACATGGTTGAACTTGGCTTTTGGAGGGGGTGTTAGCCTTGGATTTTCGGGCAAATTGATCCTGACTCGACAAGCCCCATTTAAATGAGTATTAGCCTTATATTTGTAACCTTATTCATATCCAAGACCTTTTCGTTGGTATTAGACTTCAAATTTATGGGTAATACACTTTTCCCCCAAACATGGTTGAACTTGGTTTTTGGAGGGGGTGTTAGCCTTGGATTTTCGGACAAATTGATCCTGACTCGACGAGCCCCATGTAAATGAGTATTAGCCTTATATTTCTAATCTTTTTCATATCCAAGACCTTTTTAGTTGGTATTAGACTTCAAATTTATGGGTAATACACTTTTCCCCCAAACATGGTTGAACTTGGTTTTTGGAGGGGGTGTTAGCCTTGGATTTTCGGACAAATTGATCCTGACTCGACGAGCCCCATGTAAATGAGTATTAGCCTTATATTTCTAATCTTTTTCATATCCAAGACCTTTTTAGTTGGTATTAGACTTCAAATTTATGGGTAATACACTTTTCCCCCAAACATGGTTGAACTTGGTTTTTGGAGGGGGTGTTAGCCTTGGATTTTCGGACAAATTGATCCTGACTCAACGAGCCCCATTTAAATGAGTATTAGCCTTATATTTGTAACCTTATTCATATCCAAGACCTTTTCGTTGGTATTAGACTTCAAATTTATGGGTAATACACTTTTCCCCCAAACATGGTTGAACTTGGTTTTTGGAGGGGGTGTTAGCCTTGGATTTTCGGGCAAATTGATCCTGACTTGACGAGCCCCATTTAAATGAGTATTAGCCTTATATTTGTAACCTTATTCATATCCAAGACCTTTTCGTTGGTATTAGACTTCAAATTTATGGGTAATACACTTTTCCCCCAAACATGGTAGAACTTGGTTTTTGGAGGGGGTGTTAGCCTTGGATTTTCGGGCAAATTGATCCTGACTTGACGAGCCCCATTTAAATGAGTATTAGCCTTATATTTCTAACCTTATTCATATCCAAGACCTTTTGGTTGGTATTAGACTTCAAATATATGGGTAATACATTTTTCCCCCAAACATGGTTGAACTTGGCTTTTGGAGGGGGTGTTAGCCTTGGATTTTCGGGCAAATTGATCCTGACTCGACAAGCCCCATTTAAATGAGTATTAGCCTTATATTTGTAACCTTATTCATATCCAAGACCTTTTCGTTGGTATTAGACTTCAAATTTATGGGTAATACACTTTTCCCCCAAACATGGTTGAACTTGGTTTTTGGAGGGGGTGTTAGCCTTGGATTTTCGGACAAATTGATCCTGACTCGACGAGCCCCATTTAAATGAGTATTAGCCTTATATTTGTAACCTTATTCATATCCAAGACCTTTTCGTTGGTATTAGACTTCAAATATATGGGTAATACACTTTTCCCCCAAACATGGTTGAACTTGGTTTTTGGAGGGGGTGTTAGCCTTGGATTTTCGGGCAAATTGATCCTGCCTCGACGAGCCCCATTTAAATGAGTATTAGCCTTATATTTGTAACCTTATTCATATTCAAGACTTTTTCGTTGGTATTAGACTTCAAATTTATGGGTAATACACTTTTCCCCCAAACATGGTTGAACTTGGTTTTTGGAGGGGGTGTTAGCCTTGGATTTTCGGGCAAATTGATCCTGACTTGACGAGCCCCATTTAAATGAGTATTAGCCTTATATTTCTAACCTTATTCATATCCAAGACCTTTTGGTTGGTATTAGACTTCAAATTTATGGGTAATACATTTTTCCCCCAAACATGGTTGAACTTGGCTTTTGGAGGGGGTGTTAGCCTTGGATTTTCGGGCAAATTGATCCTGACTCGACAAGCCCCATTTAAATGAGTATTAGCCTTATATTTGTAACCTTATTCATATCCAAGACCTTTTCGTTGGTATTAGACTTCAAATTTATGGGTAATACACTTTTCCCCCAAACATGGTTGAACTTGGTTTTTGGAGGGGGTGTTAGCCTTGGATTTTCGGCCAAATTGATCCTGACTCGACGAGCCCCATGTAAATGAGTATTAGCCTTATATTTCTAATCTTTTTCATATCCAAGACCTTTTTAGTTGGTATTAGACTTCAAATTTATGGGTAATACACTTTTCCCCCAAACATGGTTGAACTTGGTTTTTGGAGGGGGTGTTAGCCTTGGATTTTCGGACAAATTGATCCTGACTCGACGAGCCCCATGTAAATGAGTATTAGCCTTATATTTCTAATCTTTTTCATATCCAAGACCTTTTTAGTTGGTATTAGACTTCAAATTTATGGGTAATACACTTTTCCCCCAAACATGGTTGAACTTGGTTTTTGGAGGGGGTGTTAGCCTTGGATTTTCGGACAAATTGATCCTGACTCAACGAGCCCCATTTAAATGAGTATTAGCCTTATATTTGTAACCTTATTCATATCCAAGACCTTTTCGTTGGTATTAGACTTCAAATTTATGGGTAATACACTTTTCCCCCAAACATGGTTGAACTTGGTTTTTGGAGGGGGTGTTAGCCTTGGATTTTCGGGCAAATTGATCCTGACTTGACGAGCCCCATTTAAATGAGTATTAGCCTTATATTTGTAACCTTATTCATATCCAAGACCTTTTCGTTGGTATTAGACTTCAAATTTATGGGTAATACACTTTTCCCCCAAACATGGTTGAACTTGGTTTTTGGAGGGGGTGTTAGCCTTGGATTTTCGGGCAAATTGATCCTGACTCGACGAGCCCCATTTAAATGAGTATTAGCCTTATATTTCTAACCTTATTCATATCCAAGACCTTTTGGTTGGTATTAGACTTCAAATATATGGGTAATACACTTTTCCCCCAAACATGGTTGAACTTGGTTTTTGGAGGGGGTGTTAGCCTTGGATTTTCGGGCAAATTGATCCTGACTTGACGAGCCCCATTTAAATGAGTATTAGCCTTATATTTCTAACCTTATTCATATCCAAGACCTTTTGGTTGGTATTAGACTTCAAATATATGGGTAATACACTTTTCCCCCAAACATGGTTGAACTTGGTTTTTGGAGGGGGTGTTAGCCTTGGATTTTCGGGCAAATTGATCCTGACTCGACGAGCCCCATTTAAATGAGTATTAGCCTTATATTTCTAACCTTATTCATATCCAAGACCTTTTGGTTGGTATTAGACTTCAAATTTATGGGTAATACACTTTTCCCCCAAACATGGTTGAACTTGGTTTTTGGAGGGGGTGTTAGCCTTGGATTTTCGGGCAAATTGATCCTGACTTGACGAGCCCCATTTAAATGAGTATTAGCCTTATATTTCTAACCTTATTCATATCCAAGACCTTTTGGTTGGTATTAGACTTCAAATTTATGGGTAATACATTTTTCCCCCAAACATGGTTGAACTTGGCTTTTGGAGGGGGTGTTAGCCTTGGATTTTCGGGCAAATTGATCCTGACTCGACAAGCCCCATTTAAATGAGTATTAGCCTTATATTTGTAACCTTATTCATATCCAAGACCTTTTCGTTGGTATTAGACTTCAAATTTATGGGTAATACACTTTTCCCCCAAACATGGTTGAACTTGGTTTTTGGAGGGGGTGTTAGCCTTGGATTTTCGGACAAATTGATCCTGACTCGACGAGCCCCATTTAAATGAGTATTAGCCTTATATTTGTAACCTTATTCATATCCAAGACCTTTTCGTTGGTATTAGACTTCAAATATATGGGTAATACACTTTTCCCCCAAACATGGTTGAACTTGGTTTTTGGAGGGGGTGTTAGCCTTGGATTTTCGGGCAAATTGATCCTGACTCGACGAGCCCCATTTAAATGAGTATTAGCCTTATATTTGTAACCTTATTCATATCCAAGACCTTTTCGTTGGTATTAGACTTCAAATTTATGGGTAATACACTTTTCCCCCAAACATGGTTGAACTTGGTTTTTGGAGGGGGTGTTAGCCTTGGATTTTCGGACAAATTGATCCTGACTCGACGAGCCCCATTTAAATGAGTATTAGCCTTATATTTGTAACCTTATTCATATCCAAGACCTTTTCGTTGGTATTAGACTTCAAATTTATGGGTAATACACTTTTCCCCCAAACATGGTTGAACTTGGTTTTTGGAGGGGGTGTTAGCCTTGGATTTTCGGACAAATTGATCCTGACTCGACAAGCCCCATTTAAATGAGTATTAGCCTTATATTTGTAACCTTATTCATATCCAAGACCTTTTCGTTGGTATTAGACTTCAAATTTATGGGTAATACACTTTTCCCCCAAACATGGTTGAACTTGGTTTTTGGAGGGGGTATTAGCCTTGGATTTTCGGCCAAATTGATCCTGACTTGACGAGCCCCATTTAAATGAGTATTTGCCTTATATTTCTAACCCTATTAATATCCAACACCTTTTCGTTGGTATTAGACTTCAAATTTATGGGTAATACACTTTTCCCCCAAACATGGTTGAACTTGGTTTTTGGAGGAGGTGTTAGCCTTGGATTTTCAGACAAATTGATCCTGACTCGACGAGCCCCATTTAAATGAGTATTAGGCTTATATTTCTAACCTTATTTATATCCAAGACCTTTTCATTGGTATTAGACTTCAAATTTATGGGTAATACAATTTTCCCCCAAACATGGTTGAACTTGGTTTTTGGAGGGGGTGTTAGCCTTGGATTTTCGGACAAATTGATCCTGACTTGACGAGCCCCATTTAAATGAGTATTAGCCTTATATTTGTAACCTTATTCATATCCAAGACCTTTTCGTTGGTATTAGACTTCAAATTTATGGGTAATACACTTTTCCCCCAAACATGGTTGAACTTGGTTTTTGGAGGGGGTATTAGCCTTGGATTTTCGGACAAATTGATCCTGACTCGACGAGCCCCATTTAAATGAGTATTAACCTTATATTTGTAACCTTATTAATATCCAAGACCTTTTGGTTGGTATTAGACTTCAAATTTATGGGTAATACATTTTTCCCCCAAACATGGTTGAACTTGGCTTTTGGAGGGGGTGTTAGCCTTGGATTTTCGGGCAAATTGATCCTGACTCGACAAGCCCCATTTGAATGAGTATTAGCCTTATATTTGTAACCTTATTCATATCCAAGACCTTTTCGTTGGTATTAGACTTCAAATTTATGGGTAATACACTTTTCCCCCAAACATGGTTGAACTTGGTTTTTGGAGGGGGTGTTAGCCTTGGATTTTCGGACAAATTGATCCTGACTCGACGAGCCCCATTTAAATGAGTATTACCCTTATATTTGTAACCTTATTCATATCCAAGACCTTTTCGTTGGTATTAGACTTCAAATTTATGGGTAATACACTTTTCCCCCAAACATGGTTGAACTTGGTTTTTGGAGGGGGTGTTAGCCTTGGATTTTCGGACAAATTGATCCTGACTCGACGAGCCCCATTTAAATGAGTATTAGCCTTATATTTGTAACCTTATTCATATCCAAGACCTTTTCGTTGGTATTAGACTTCAAATATATGGGTAATACACTTTTCCCCCAAACATGGTTGAACTTGGTTTTTGGAGGGGGTGTTAGCCTTGGATTTTCGGGCAAATTGATCCTGACTCGACGAGCCCCATTTAAATGAGTATTAGCCTTATATTTGTAACCTTATTCATATCCAAGACCTTTTCGTTGGTATTAGACTTCAAATTTATGGGTAATACACTTTTCCCCCAAACATGGTTGAACTTGGTTTTTGGAGGGGGTGTTAGCCTTGGATTTTCGGACAAATTGATCCTGACTCGACGAGCCCCATTTAAATGAGTATTAGCCTTATATTTGTAACCTTATTCATATCCAAGACCTTTTCGTTGGTATTAGACTTCAAATTTATGGGTAATACACTTTTCCCCCAAACATGGTTGAACTTGGTTTTTGGAGGGGGTGTTAGCCTTGGATTTTCGGACAAATTGATCCTGACTCGACAAGCCCCATTTAAATGAGTATTAGCCTTATATTTGTAACCTTATTCATATCCAAGACCTTTTCGTTGGTATTAGACTTCAAATTTATGGGTAATACACTTTTCCCCCAAACATGGTTGAACTTGGTTTTTGGAGGGGGTATTAGCCTTGGATTTTCGGCCAAATTGATCCTGACTTGACGAGCCCCATTTAAATGAGTATTTGCCTTATATTTCTAACCCTATTAATATCCAACACCTTTTCGTTGGTATTAGACTTCAAATTTATGGGTAATACACTTTTCCCCCAAACATGGTTGAACTTGGTTTTTGGAGGAGGTGTTAGCCTTGGATTTTCAGACAAATTGATCCTGACTCGACGAGCCCCATTTAAATGAGTATTAGGCTTATATTTCTAACCTTATTTATATCCAAGACCTTTTCATTGGTATTAGACTTCAAATTTATGGGTAATACAATTTTCCCCCAAACATGGTTGAACTTGGTTTTTGGAGGGGGTGTTAGCCTTGGATTTTCGGACAAATTGATCCTGACTTGACGAGCCCCATTTAAATGAGTATTAGCCTTATATTTGTAACCTTATTCATATCCAAGACCTTTTCGTTGGTATTAGACTTCAAATTTATGGGTAATACAGTTTTCCCCCAAACATGGTTGAACTTGGTTTTTGGAGGGGGTGTTAGCCTTGGATTTTCGGACAAATTGATCCTGACTCGACGAGCCCCATTTAAATGAGTATTAGCCTTATATTTGTAACCTTATTCATATCCAAGACCTTTTCGTTGGTATTAGACTTCAAATTTATGGGAAATACACTTTTCCCCCAAACATGGTTGAACTTGGTTTTTGGAGGGGGTGTTAGCCTTGGATTTTCGGGCAAATTGATCCTGACTTGATGAGCCCCATTTAAATGAGTATTAGCCTTATATTTCTAACCTTTTTCATATCCAAGACCTTTTGGTTGGTATTATACTTCAAATTTATGGGTAATACACTTTTCCCCAAACATGGTTGAACTTGGTTTTTTGAGGGGGTGTTAGCCTTGGATTTTCTGACAAATTGATCCTAACTCGACAAGCCCCATTTAAATGAGTATTAGCTTTATATTTATAACCTTATTCATATCCAAGACCTTTTGGTTGGTATTAGACTTCAAATTTATGGGTAATACACTTTTCCCCCAAACATGGTTGAACTTGGTTTTTGGAGGGGGTGTTAGCCTTGGATTTTCGGACAAATTGATCCTGACTTGACGAGCCCCATTTAAATGAGTATTTGCCTTATATTTCTAACCTTATTCATATCCAATACCTTTTCGTTGGTATTAGACTTCAAATTTATGGGTAATACACTTTTCCCCCAAACATGGTTGAACTTGGTTTTTGGAGGGGGTGTTAGCCTTGGATTTTCGGACAAATTGATCCTGACTCGACGAGCCCCATGTAAATGAGTATTAGCCTTATATTTCTAATCTTTTTCATATCCAAGACCTTTTTAGTTGGTATTAGACTTCAAATTTATGGGTAATACACTTTTCCCCTAAACATGATTGAACTTTGTTTTTGGAGGGGGTGTTAGCCTTGGATTTTCGGACAAATTGATCCTGACTTGACGAGCCCCACTTAAATGAGTATTAGCCTTATATTTCTAACCCTATTCATATCCAACACCTTTTCGTTGGTATTAGACTTCAAATTTATGGGTAATACACTTTTCCCCCAAACATGGTGGAACTTGGTTTTTGGAGGGGGTGTTAGCCTTGGATTTTCAGACAAATTGATCCTGACTCGACGAGCCCCATTTAAATGAGTATTAGCCTTATATTTCTAACCCTATTAATATCCAACACCTTTTGGTTGGTATTATACTTCAAATTTATGGGTAATACACTTTTCCCCCAAACATGATTGAACTTTGTTTTTGGAGAGGGTGTTAGCCTTGGATTTTCGGACAAATTGATCCTGACTTGACGAGCCCCATTTAAATGAGTATTAGCCTTATATTTCTAACCTTATTCATATCCAAGACCTTTTCGTTGGTATTAGACTTCAAATTTATGGGTAATACACTTTTCCCCAAAACATGGTTGAACTTGGTTTTTGGAGGGGGTGTTAGCCTTGGATTTTCGGACAAATTGATCCTGAGTCGACGAGCCCCATTTAAATGAGTATTAGCCTTATATTTCTAACCTTTTTCATATCCAAGACCTTTTGGTTGGTATTAGACTTCAAATTTATGGGTAATACACTTTTCCCCCAAACATGGTGGAACTTGGTTTTTGGAGGGGGTGTTAGCCTTGGATTTTCGGACAAATTGATCCTGACTTGACGAGCCCCACTTAAATGAGTATTAGCCTTATATTTCTAACCCTATTAATATCCAACACCTTTTGGTTGGTATTATACTTCAAATTTATGGGTAATACACTTTTCCCCCAAACATGGTTGAACTTGGTTTTTGGAGGGGGTGTTAGCCTTGGATTTTCGGACAAATTGATCCTGACTCGACAAGCCCCATTTAAATGAGTATTAGCCTTATATTTGTAACCTTATTCATATCCAAGACCTTTTCGTTGGTATTAGACTTCAAATTTATGGGTAATACACTTTTCCCCCAAACATGGTTGAACTTGGTTTTTGGAGGGGGTATTAGCCTTGGATTTTCGGCCAAATTGATCCTGACTTGACGAGCCCCATTTAAATGAGTATTTGCCTTATATTTCTAACCCTATTAATATCCAACACCTTTTCGTTGGTATTAGACTTCAAATTTATGGGTAATACACTTTTCCCCCAAACATGGTTGAACTTGGTTTTTGGAGGAGGTGTTAGCCTTGGATTTTCAGACAAATTGATCCTGACTCGACGAGCCCCATTTAAATGAGTATTAGGCTTATATTTCTAACCTTATTTATATCCAAGACCTTTTCATTGGTATTAGACTTCAAATTTATGGGTAATACAATTTTCCCCCAAACATGGTTGAACTTGGTTTTTGGAGGGGGTGTTAGCCTTGGATTTTCGGACAAATTGATCCTGACTTGACGAGCCCCATTTAAATGAGTATTAGCCTTATATTTGTAACCTTATTCATATCCAAGACCTTTTCGTTGGTATTAGACTTCAAATTTATGGGTAATACAGTTTTCCCCCAAACATGGTTGAACTTGGTTTTTGGAGGGGGTGTTAGCCTTGGATTTTCGGACAAATTGATCCTGACTCGACGAGCCCCATTTAAATGAGTATTAGCCTTATATTTGTAACCTTATTCATATCCAAGACCTTTTCGTTGGTATTAGACTTCAAATTTATGGGAAATACACTTTTCCCCCAAACATGGTTGAACTTGGTTTTTGGAGGGGGTGTTAGCCTTGGATTTTCGGGCAAATTGATCCTGACTTGATGAGCCCCATTTAAATGAGTATTAGCCTTATATTTCTAACCTTTTTCATATCCAAGACCTTTTGGTTGGTATTATACTTCAAATTTATGGGTAATACACTTTTCCCCAAACATGGTTGAACTTGGTTTTTTGAGGGGGTGTTAGCCTTGGATTTTCTGACAAATTGATCCTAACTCGACAAGCCCCATTTAAATGAGTATTAGCTTTATATTTATAACCTTATTCATATCCAAGACCTTTTGGTTGGTATTAGACTTCAAATTTATGGGTAATACACTTTTCCCCCAAACATGGTTGAACTTGGTTTTTGGAGGGGGTGTTAGCCTTGGATTTTCGGACAAATTGATCCTGACTTGACGAGCCCCATTTAAATGAGTATTTGCCTTATATTTCTAACCTTATTCATATCCAATACCTTTTCGTTGGTATTAGACTTCAAATTTATGGGTAATACACTTTTCCCCCAAACATGGTTGAACTTGGTTTTTGGAGGGGGTGTTAGCCTTGGATTTTCGGACAAATTGATCCTGACTCGACGAGCCCCATGTAAATGAGTATTAGCCTTATATTTCTAATCTTTTTCATATCCAAGACCTTTTTAGTTGGTATTAGACTTCAAATTTATGGGTAATACACTTTTCCCCTAAACATGATTGAACTTTGTTTTTGGAGGGGGTGTTAGCCTTGGATTTTCGGACAAATTGATCCTGACTTGACGAGCCCCACTTAAATGAGTATTAGCCTTATATTTCTAACCCTATTCATATCCAACACCTTTTCGTTGGTATTAGACTTCAAATTTATGGGTAATACACTTTTCCCCCAAACATGGTGGAACTTGGTTTTTGGAGGGGGTGTTAGCCTTGGATTTTCAGACAAATTGATCCTGACTCGACGAGCCCCATTTAAATGAGTATTAGCCTTATATTTCTAACCTTTTTCATATCCAAGACCTTTTGGTTGGTATTAGACTTCAAATTTATGGGTAATACACTTTTCCCCCAAACATGGTGGAACTTGGTTTTTGGAGGGGGTGTTAGCCTTGGATTTTCGGACAAATTGATCCTGACTTGACGAGCCCCACTTAAATGAGTATTAGCCTTATATTTCTAACCCTATTAATATCCAACACCTTTTGGTTGGTATTATACTTCAAATTTATGGGTAATACACTTTTCCCCCAAACATGGTTGAACTTGGTTTTTGGAGGGGGTGTTAGCCTTGGATTTTCGGACAAATTGATCCTGACTTGACGAGCCCCATTTAAATGAGTATTTGCCTTATATTTCTAACCTTATTCATATCCAATACCTTTTCGTTGGTATTAGACTTCAAATTTATGGGTAATACACTTTTCCCCCAAACATGGTTGAACTTGGTTTTTGGAGGGGGTGTTAGCCTTGGATTTTCGGACAAATTGATCCTGACTCGACAAGCCCCATGTAAATGAGTATTAGCCTTATATTTCTAATCTTTTTCATATCCAAGACCTTTTTAGTTGGTATTAAACTTCAAATTTATGGGTAATACACTTTTCCCCCAAACATGATTGAACTTTGTTTTTGGAGGGGGTGTTAGCCTTGGATTTTCGGACAAATTGATCCTGACTTGACGAGCCCCACTTAAATGAGTATTAGCCTTATATTTCTAACCCTATTAATATCCAACACCTTTTCGTTGGTATTAGACTTCAAATTTATGGGTAATACACTTTTCCCCCAAACATGGTTGAACTTGGTTTTTGGAGGAGGTGTTAGCCTTGGATTTTCAGACAAATTGATCCTGACTCGACGAGCCCCATTTAAATGAGTATTAGGCTTATATTTCTAACCTTATTTATATCCAAGACCTTTTCATTGGTATTAGACTTCAAATTTATGGGTAATACAATTTTCCCCCAAACATGGTTGAACTTGGTTTTTGGAGGGGGTGTTAGCCTTGGATTTTCGGACAAATTGATCCTGCCTCGACGAGCCCCATTTTTAAATGAGTATTAGCCTTATATTTCTAACCTTTTTCATATCCAACACCTTTTGGTTGGTATTAGACTTCAAATTTATGGGTAATACACTTTTCCCCCAAACATGGTTGAACTTGGCTTTTGGAGGGGGTGTTAGCCTTGGATTTTCGGGCAAATTGATCCTGACTCGACAAGCCCCATTTAAATGAGTATTAGCCTTATATTTGTAACCTTATTCATATCCAAGACCTTTTCGTTGGTATTAGACTTCAAATTTATGGGTAATACACTTTTCCCCCAAACATGGTTGAACTTGGTTTTTGGAGGGGGTGTTAGCCTTGGATTTTCGGACAAATTGATCCTGATTCGACGAGCCCTATTTAAATTAGTATTAGCCTTATATTTCTAACCTTTTTCATATCCAAGACCTTTTGGTTGGTATTAGACTTCAAATTTATGGGTAATACACTTTTCCCCCAAACATGGTTGAACTTGGTTTTTGGAGGGGGTGTTAGCCTTGGATTTTCGGGCAAATTTATCCTGACTTGACGAGCCCCATTTAAATGAGTATTAGCCTTATATTTCTAATCTTTTTCATATCCAAGATCTTTTTAGTTGGTATTAGAATTCAAATTTATGGGTAATACACTTTTCCCCCAAACATGATTGAACTTTGTTTTGGGAGGGGGTGTTAGCCTTAGATTTTCGGACAAATTGATCCTGACTCGACGAGCCCCATTTAAATGTGTATTAGCCTTAGATTTATAACCTTGTTCATATCCAAGCCCTTTTTAGTTGGTATTAGACTTCAAATTTATGGGTAATACACTTTTCCCCCAAACATGATTGAACTTGGTTTTTGGAGGGGGTGTTAGCCTTGGATTTTCGGGCAAATTGATCCTGACTCGACGAGCCCTATTTAAATGAGTATTAGCCTTATATTTCTAACCTTTTTCATATCCAAGACCTTTTCGTTGGTATTAGACTTCAAATTTATGGGTAATACACTTTTCCCCCAAACATGGTTGAACTTGGTTTTTGGAGGGGGTGTTAGCCTTGGATTTTTGGGCAAATTGATTCTGACTCGACGAGCCCCATTTAAATGAGTATTAGCCTTATATTTCTAACCTTTTTCATATCCAAGACCTTTTGGTTGGTATTAGACTTCAAATTTATGGGTAATACACTTTTCCCCCAAACATGGTGGAACTTGGTTTTTGGAGGGGGTGTTAGCCTTGGATTTTCGGACAAATTGATCCTGACTTGACGAGCCCCACTTAAATGAGTATTAGCCTTATATTTCTAACCCTATTAATATCCAACACCTTTTGGTTGGTATTATACTTCAAATTTATGGGTAATACACTTTTCCCCCAAACATGGTTGAACTTGGTTTTTGGAGGGGGTGTTAGCCTTGGATTTTCGGACAAATTGATCCTGACTTGACGAGCCCCATTTAAATGAGTATTTGCCTTATATTTCTAACCTTATTCATATCCAATACCTTTTCGTTGGTATTAGACTTCAAATTTATGGGTAATACACTTTTCCCCCAAACATGGTTGAACTTGGTTTTTGGAGGGGGTGTTAGCCTTGGATTTTCGGACAAATTGATCCTGACTCGACAAGCCCCATGTAAATGAGTATTAGCCTTATATTTCTAATCTTTTTCATATCCAAGACCTTTTTAGTTGGTATTAGACTTCAAATTTATGGGTAATACACTTTTCCCCCAAACATGATTGAACTTTGTTTTTGGAGGGGGTGTTAGCCTTGGATTTTCGGACAAATTGATCCTGACTTGACGAGCCCCACTTAAATGAGTATTAGCCTTATATTTCTAACCCTATTAATATCCAACACCTTTTCGTTGGTATTAGACTTCAAATTTATGGGTAATACACTTTTCCCCCAAACATGGTTGAACTTGGTTTTTGGAGGAGGTGTTAGCCTTGGATTTTCAGACAAATTGATCCTGACTCGACGAGCCCCATTTAAATGAGTATTAGGCTTATATTTCTAACCTTATTTATATCCAAGACCTTTTCATTGGTATTAGACTTCAAATTTATGGGTAATACAATTTTCCCCCAAACATGGTTGAACTTGGTTTTTGGAGGGGGTGTTAGCCTTGGATTTTCGGACAAATTGATCCTGCCTCGACGAGCCCCATTTTTAAATGAGTATTAGCCTTATATTTCTAACCTTTTTCATATCCAACACCTTTTGGTTGGTATTAGACTTCAAATTTATGGGTAATACACTTTTCCCCCAAACATGGTTGAACTTGGCTTTTGGAGGGGGTGTTAGCCTTGGATTTTCGGGCAAATTGATCCTGACTCGACAAGCCCCATTTAAATGAGTATTAGCCTTATATTTGTAACCTTATTCATATCCAAGACCTTTTCGTTGGTATTAGACTTCAAATTTATGGGTAATACACTTTTCCCCCAAACATGGTTGAACTTGGTTTTTGGAGGGGGTGTTAGCCTTGGATTTTCGGACAAATTGATCCTGATTCGACGAGCCCTATTTAAATTAGTATTAGCCTTATATTTCTAACCTTTTTCATATCCAAGACCTTTTGGTTGGTATTAGACTTCAAATTTATGGGTAATACACTTTTCCCCCAAACATGGTTGAACTTGGTTTTTGGAGGGGGTGTTAGCCTTGGATTTTCGGGCAAATTTATCCTGACTTGACGAGCCCCATTTAAATGAGTATTAGCCTTATATTTCTAATCTTTTTCATATCCAAGATCTTTTTAGTTGGTATTAGAATTCAAATTTATGGGTAATACACTTTTCCCCCAAACATGATTGAACTTTGTTTTGGGAGGGGGTGTTAGCTTTAGATTTTCGGACAAATTGATCCTGACTCGACGAGCCCCATTTAAATGTGTATTAGCCTTAGATTTATAACCTTGTTCATATCCAAGCCCTTTTTAGTTGGTATTAGACTTCAAATTTATGGGTAATACACTTTTCCCCCAAACATGATTGAACTTGGTTTTTGGAGGGGGTGTTAGCCTTGGATTTTCGGGCAAATTGATCCTGACTCGACGAGCCCTATTTAAATGAGTATTAGCCTTATATTTCTAACCTTTTTCATATCCAAGACCTTTTCGTTGGTATTAGACTTCAAATTTATGGGTAATACACTTTTCCCCCAAACATGGTTGAACTTGGTTTTTGGAGGGGGTGTTAGCCTTGGATTTTTGGGCAAATTGATTCTGACTCGACGAGCCCCATTTAAATGAGTATTAGCCTTATATTTCTAACCTTTTTCATATCCAAGACCTTTTGGTTGGTATTAGACTTCAAATTTATGGGTAATACACTTTTCCCCCAAACATGGTGGAACTTGGTTTTTGGAGGGGGTGTTAGCCTTGGATTTTCGGACAAATTGATCCTGACTTGACGAGCCCCACTTAAATGCGTATTAGCCTTATATTTCTAACCCTATTAATATCCAACACCTTTTGGTTGGTATTATACTTCAAATTTATGGGTAATACACTTTTCCCCCAAACATGGTTGAACTTGGTTTTTGGAGGGGGTGTTAGCCTTGGATTTTCGGACAAATTGATCCTGACTTGACGAGCCCCATTTAAATGAGTATTTGCCTTATATTTCTAACCTTATTCATATCCAATACCTTTTCGTTGGTATTAGACTTCAAATTTATGGGTAATACACTTTTCCCCCAAACATGGTTGAACTTGGTTTTTGGAGGGGGTGTTAGCCTTGGATTTTCGGACAAATTGATCCTGACTCGACAAGCCCCATGTAAATGAGTATTAGCCTTATATTTCTAATCTTTTTCATATCCAAGACCTTTTTAGTTGGTATTAGACTTCAAATTTATGGGTAATACACTTTTCCCCCAAACATGATTGAACTTTGTTTTTGGAGGGGGTGTTAGCCTTGGATTTTCGGACAAATTGATCCTGACTTGACGAGCCCCACTTAAATGAGTATTAGCCTTATATTTCTAACCCTATTAATATCCAACACCTTTTCGTTGGTATTAGACTTCAAATTTATGGGTAATACACTTTTCCCCCAAACATGGTTGAACTTGGTTTTTGGAGGAGGTGTTAGCCTTGGATTTTCAGACAAATTGATCCTGACTCGACGAGCCCCATTTAAATGAGTATTAGGCTTATATTTCTAACCTTATTTATATCCAAGACCTTTTCATTGGTATTAGACTTCAAATTTACGGGTAATACACTTTTCCCCCAAACATGGTTGAACATGGTTTTTGTAGGGGGTGTTAGCCTTGGATTTTCGGACAAATTGATCCTGACTCGACGAGCCCCATTTAAATTTGTATTAGCCTTATATTTATAACCTTTTTCATATCCAAGACCTTTTGGTTGGTATTAGACTTCAAATTTATGGGTAATACACTTTTCCCCCAAACATGGTTGAACTTGGTTTTTGGAGGGGGTGCTAGCCTTGGATATTCAGACAAATTGATCCTGACTCGACGAGCCCCATTTAAATGAGTATTAGCCTTATATTTCTAACCTTTTTCACATCCAAGACCTTTTGGTTGGTATTAGACTTCAAATTTATGGGTAATACACTTTTCCCCCAAACATGATTGAACTTGGTTTTTGGAGGGGGTGTTAGCCTTGGATTTTCGGACAAATTGATCCTGACTCGACGAGCCCCATTTAAATGAGTATTAGCCTTGTATTTCTAATATTTTTCATATCCAAGACCTTTTGGTTGGTATTAGACTTCAAATTTATGGGTAATACACTTTTCCCCCAAACATGATTGAACTTGGTTTTTGGAGGGGGTGTTAGCCTTGGATTTTCGGGCAAATTGATCCTGACTCGACGAGCCCCATTTAAATGAGTATTAGCGTTATATTTCTAATCTTTTTCATATCCAAGACCTTTTTAGTTGGTAATAGACTTCAAATTTATGGGTAATACACTTTTCCGCCAAACATGATTGAACTTTGTTTTTGGAGGGGGTGTTAGCCTTGGATTTGCAGACAAATTGATCCTGACTCGACGAGCCCCATGTAAATGAGTATTAGTCTTATATTTCTAATCTTTTTCTTATCCAAGATCTTTTTAGTTGGTATTAAACTTCAAATTTATGGGTAATACACTTTTCCCCCAAACATGATTGAACTTGGTTTTTGCAGGGGGTGTTAGCCTTGGATTTTCGGACAAATTGATCCTGACTCGACGAGCCCCATTTAAATGAGTATTAGCCTTGTATTTCTAATATTTTTCATATCCAAGACCTTTTGGTTGGTATTAGACTTCAAATTTATGGGTAATACACTTTTCCCCCAAACATGATTGAACTTGGTTTTTGGAGGTGGTGTTAGCCTTGGATTCTCGGACAAATTCATCTTGACTCGATGAGCCCCATTTAAATGAGTATTAGCCTTATATTTATAATATTTTTCATATCCAATACCTTTTGGTTGGTATTAGACTTCAAATTTACGGGTAATACACTTTTCCCCCAAACATGGTTGAACTTGGTTTTTGGAGGGGGTGCTAGCCTTGGATTTTCGGACAAATTGATCCTGACTCGACGAGCCCCATTTAATTGAGTATTAGCGTTATATTTCTAACCTTTTTTATATCCAAAACCTTTTGGTTGGTATTAGACTTCAAATTTACATGTATTACACTTTTCCCCCAAACATGGTTGAACTTGGTTTTTGGAGGGGGTGTTAGCCTTGGATTTTCGGACAAATTGATCCTGACTCAACGAGCCCCATGTAAAGGAGTATTAGACTTATATTTCTAATCTTTTTCTTATCCAAGACCTTTTTAGTTGGTATTAGACTTCAAATTTATGGGTAATACACTTTTCCCCCAAACATGATTGAAGTTTGTTTTTGGAGGGGGTGTTAGCCTTAGATTTTTGGACAAATTGATCCTGACTCGACGAGCGCCATTTAGATGAGTATTAGCCTTAGATTTCTAACCTTGTTCATTTCCAAGCCCTTTTTAGTTGGTATTAGACTTCAAATTTATGGGTAATACACTTTTCCCCCAAACATGATTGAACTTTGTTTTTGGAGAGGGTGTTAGCCTTGGATTTTCGGACAAATTGATCCTGACTTGACGAGCCCCATTTAAATGAGTATTAGCCTTATATTTCTAACCTTATTCATATCCAAGACCTTTTCGTTGGTATTAGACTTCAAATTTATGGGTAATACACTTTTCCCCAAAACATGGTTGAACTTGGTTTTTGGAGGGGGTGTTAGCCTTGGATTTTCGGACAAATTGATCCTGAGTCGACGAGCCCCATTTAAATGAGTATTAGCCTTATATTTCTAACCTTTTTCATATCCAAGACCTTTTGGTTGGTATTAGACTTCAAATTTATGGGTAATACACTTTTCCCCAAATATGGTTGAACTTGGTTTTTGGAGGGGTTGTTAGCCTTGGATTTTCGGACAAATTGATCCTGACTCGACGAGCCCCATTTAAATGAGTATTAGCCTTATATTTCTAAACTTTTTCATATCCAAGACCTTTTGGTTGGTATTAGACTTCAAATATATGGGTAATACACTTTTCCCCCAAACATGATTGAACTTGGTTTTTGGAGGGGGTGTTAGCCTTGGATTTTCGGACAAATTGATCCTGACTCGACGAGCCCCATTTACATGAGTATTAGCCTTATATTTCTAACCTTTTTCATATCCAAGACCTTTTCGTTGGTATTAGACTTCAAATTTATGGGTAATACACTTTTTCCCCAAACATGGTTGAACTTGGTTTTTGGAGGGGGTGTTAGCCTTGGATTTTCATACAAATTCATCTTGACTCGACGAGCCCCATGTAAATGAGTATTAGCCTTATATTTCTAATCTATTTCATATCCAAGACCTTTTGGTTGGTATTAGACTTCATATTTATGGGTAATACACTTTTCCCCCAAACATGGTTGAACTTGGTTTTTGGAGGGGGTGTTAACCTTGGATTTTCAGACAAATTGATCCTGATTCGACGAGCCCCATGTAAATGAGAATTAGCCTTATATTTCTAATATTTTTCATATCCAATACCTTTTGGTTGGTATTAGACTTCAAATTTATGGGTAATACACTTTTCCCCCAAACATGGTTGAACTTGGTTTTTGGAGGGGGTGTTAACCTTGGATTTTCAGACAAATTGATCCTGACTCGACGAGCCCCATGTAAATGAGTATTAGCCTTATATTTCTAATATTTTTCATATCCAAGACCTTTTGGTTGGTATTAGACTTTAAATTTATGGGTAATACACTTTTCCCCCAAACATGGTTGAACTTGGTTTTTGGAGGGGGTGTTAGCCTTGGATTTTCGGACAAATTCATCCTGATTCGACGAGCCCCATTTAAATGAGTATTAGCCTTATATTTCTAACCTTTTTCATATCCAAGATCTTTTGGTTGGTATTAGACTTCAAATTTATGGGTAATACACTTTTCCCCCAAACATGGTTGAACTTGGTTTTTGGAGGGAGTGTTAGCCTTTGATTTTCGGGCAAATTCAACCTGACTCGACGAGCCCCATTTAAATGAGTATTAGCCTTATATTTCTAATCTTTTTCATATCCAAGACCTTTTTATTTGGTATTAGACTTCAAATTTATGGGTAATACACTTTTCCCCCAAATATGGTTGAACTTGGTTTTTGGAGGGGTTGTTAGCCTTGGATTTTCGGACAAATTGATCCTGACTCGACGAGCCCCATGTAAAGGAGTATTAGACTTATATTTCTAATCTTTTTCTTATCCAAGACCTTTTTAGTTGGTATTAGACATCAAATTTATGGGTAATACACTTTTCCCCCAAACATGATTGAAGTTTGTTTTTGGAGGTGGTGTTAGCCTTGGATTTTCGGACAAATTCATCTTGACTCGATGAGCCCCATTTAAATGAGTATTAGCCTTATATTTATAATATTTTTCATATCCAAGACCTTTTGGTTGGTATTAGACTTTAAATTTATGGGTAATACACTTTTCCCCCAAACATGGTTGAACTTGGTTTTTGGAGGGGGTGTTAGCCTTGGATTTTCGGACAAATTCATCCTGATTCGACGAGCCCCATTTAAATGAGTATTAGCCTTATATTTCTAACCTTTTTCATATCCAAGATCTTTTGGTTGGTATTAGACTTCAAATTTATGGGTAATACACTTTTCCCCCAAACATGGTTGAACTTGGTTTTTGGAGGGAGTGTTAGCCTTTGATTTTCGGGCAAATTCAACCTGACTCGACGAGCCCCATTTAAATGAGTATTAGCCTTATATTTCTAATCTTTTTCATATCCAAGACCTTTTTATTTGGTATTAGACTTCAAATTTATGGGTAATACACTTTTCCCCCAAATATGGTTGAACTTGGTTTTTGGAGGGGTTGTTAGCCTTGGATTTTCGGACAAATTGATCCTGACTCGACGAGCCCCATGTAAAGGAGTATTAGACTTATATTTCTAATCTTTTTCTTATCCAAGACCTTTTTAGTTGGTATTAGACATCAAATTTATGGGTAATACACTTTTCCCCCAAACATGATTGAAGTTTGTTTTTGGAGGTGGTGTTAGCCTTGGATTTTCGGACAAATTCATCTTGACTCGATGAGCCCCATTTAAATGAGTATTAGCCTTATATTTATAATATTTTTCATATCCAATACCTTTTGGTTGGTATTAGACTTCAAATTTATGGGTAATACACTTTTCCCCCAAACATGGTTGAACTTGGTTTTTGGAGGGGGTGTTAGCCTTGGATTTTCGGGCAAATTGATCCTGACTTGACGAGCCCCATTTAAATGAGTATTAGCCTTATATTTCTAACCTTATGCATATCCAAGACCTTTTGGTTGGTATTAGACTTCAAATTTATGGGTAATACATTTTTCCCCCAAACATGGTTGAACTTGGCTTTTGGAGGGGGTGTTAGCCTTGGATTTTCGGGCAAATTGATCCTGACTTGACGAGCCCCATTTAAATGAGTATTAGCCTTATATTTCTAACCTTATTCATATCCAAGACCTTTTCGTTGGTATTAGACTTCAAATTTATGGGTAATACACTTTTCCCCCAAACATGATTGAACTTTGTTTTTGGAGGGCGTGCTAGCCTTGGATTTTCGGACAAATTGATCCTGACTCGACGAGCCCCATTTAATTGAGTATTAGCGTTATATTTCTAACCTTTTTCATATCCAAAACCTTTTGGTTGGTATTAGACTTCAAATTTACATGTAATACACTTTTCCCCCAAACATGGTTGAACTTGGTTTTTGGAGGGGGTGTTAGCCTTGGATTTTCGGACAAATTGATCCTGACTCAACGAGCCCCATGTAAAGGAGTATTAGAATTATATTTCTAATCGTTTTCTTATCCAAAACCTTTTTAGTTGGTATTAGACTTCAAATTTATGGGTAATACACTTTTCCCCCAAACATGATTGAAGTTTGTTTTTGGAGGGGGTGTTAGCCTTAGATTTTTGGACAAATTGATCCTGACTCGACGAGCCCCATTTAGATGAGTATTAGCCTTAGATTTCTAAACTTGTTCATATCCAAGCCCTTTTTAGTTGGTATTAGACTTCAAATTTATGGGTAATACACTTTTCCCCCAAACATGATTGAACTTTGTTTTTGGAGGGGGTGTTAGCCTTGGATTTTCGGACAAATTGATCCTGACTTGACGAGCCCCATTTAAATGAGTATTAGCCTTATATTTCTAACCTTATTCATATCCAAGACCTTTTCGTTGGTATTAGACTTCAAATTTATGGGTAATACACTTTTCCCCAAAACATGGTTGAACTTGGTTTTTGGAGGGGGTGTTAGCCTTGGATTTTCGGACAAATTGATCCTGATTCGACGAGCCCCATTTAAATGAGTATTAGCCTTATATTTCTAACCTTTTTCATATCCAAGACCTTTTGGTTGGTATTAGACTTCAAATTTATGGGTAATACACTTTTCCCCCAAATATGGTTGAACTTGGTTTTTGGAGGGGTTGTTAGCCTTGGATTTTCGGACAAATTGATCCTGACTCGACGAGCCCCATTTAAATGATTATTAGCCTTATATTTCTAACCTTTTTCATATCCAAGACCTTTTGGTTGGTATTAGACTTCAAATTTATGGGTAATACACTTTTCCCCCAAACATGATTGAACTTGGTTTTTGGAGGGGGTGTTAGCCTTGGATTTTCGGACAAATTGATCCTGACTCGACGAGCCCCATTTACATGAGTATTAGCCTTATATTTCTAACCTTTTTCATATCCAAGACCTTTTGGTTGGTATTAGACTTCAAATTTATGGGTAATACACTTTTCCCCCAAACATGGTTGAACTTGGTTTTTGGAGGGGGTGTTAGCCTTGGATTTTCGGACAAATTGATCCTAACTCGACGAGCCCCATGTAAATAAGTATTAGCCTTATATTTCTAATATTTTTCATATCCAATACCTTTTGGTTGGTATTAGACTTCAAATTTATGGGTAATACACTTTTCCCCCAAACATGGTTGAACTTGGTTTTTGGAGGGGGTGTTAGCCTTGGATTTTTGGACAAATTGATCCTGATTCGACGAGCCCCATTTAAATGAGTATTAGCCTTATATTTCTAACCTTTTTCATATCCAAGATCTTTTGGTTGGTATTAGACTTCAAATTTATGGGTAATACACTTTTCCCCCAAACATGGTTGAACTTGGTTTTTAGAGGGAGTGTTAGCCTTGGATTTTCGGGCAAATTCATCCTGACTCGACGAACCCCATTTAAATGAGTATTAGCCTTAGATTTCTAACCTTTTTCATATCCAAGCCATTTTTAGTTGGTATTAGACTTCAAATTTATGGGTAATACACTTTTCCCCGAAACATGATTGAACTTTGTTTTTGGAGGGGGTGTTAGCCTTGGATTTTCGGACAAATTGATCCTGACTTGACGAGCCCCATTTAAATGAGTATTAGCCTTATATTTCTAACCCTATTCATATCCAATACATTTTCGTTGGTATTAGACTTCAAATTTATGGGTAATACACTTTTCCCCCAAACATGGTTGAACTTGGTTTTTGGAGGGGGTGTTAGCCTTGGATTTTCGGACAAATTGATCCTGACTCGACAAGCCCCATTTAATTGTGTATTAGCCTTATATTTATAACCTTATTTATATCCAAGGCCTTTTGGTTGGTATTAGACTTCAAATTTATGGATAATACACTTTTCCCCCAAACATGGTTGAACTTGGTTTTTGGAGGGGGTGTTAGCCTTGGATTTTCGGTCAAATTGATCCTGATTTGACAAGCCCCCTTTAAATGAGTATTAGCCTTATATTTCTTACCTTATTCATATCTAAGACCTTTTCGTTGGTATTAGACTTCAAATTTATGGATAATACACTTTTCCCCCAAACATGGTTGAACTTGGTTTTTGGAGGGGGTGTTAGCCTTGGATTTTCGGACAAATTGATCCTGATTCGACGATCCCCATTTAAATGAGTATTAGCCTTATATTTCTAACCTTTTTCAAATCCAAGACCTTTTGTTTGGTATTAGACTTCAAATTTATGGGTAATACACTTTTCCCCAAACATAGTTGAACTTGGTTTTTGGAGGGGGTGTTAGCCTTAGATTTTCGGACAAATTGATCCTGACTCGATGAACCCCATTTAAATGAGTATTAGCCTTAGATTTCTAACCTTGTTCATATCCAAGCCCTTTTTAGTTGGTATTAGACTTCAAATTTATGGGTAATACACTTTTCCCCCAAACATGATTGAACTTTGTTTTTGGAGGGGGTGTTAGCCTTGGATTTTCGGACAAATTGATCCTGACTGGACGAGCACCATTTAAATGAGTATTAGCCTTATATTTCTAACCCTATTCATATGCAATACCTTTTCGTTGGTATTAGACTTCAAATTTATGGATAATACACTTTTCCCCCAAACATGGTTGAACTTGGTTTTTGGAGGGGGTGTTAGCCTTGGATTTTTGGACAAATTGATCCTCACTCGACGAGCCCCATTTAAATGAGTATTAGCCTTATATTTCTAATATTTTTGATATCCAAGACCTTTTGGTTGGTATTAGACTTTAAATTTATGGGTAATACACTTTTCCCCCAAACATGGTTGAACTTGGTTTTTGGAGGGGGTGGTAGCCTTGGATTTTCGGACAAATTGATCCTGATTCGACGAGCCCCATTTAAATGAGTATTAGCCTTATATTTCTAACCTTTTTCATATCCAAGATCTTTTGGTTGGTATTAGATTTCAAATTTATGGGTAATACACTTTTCCCCCAAACATGGTTGAACTTGGTTTTTAGAGGGAGTGTTAGCCTTGGATTTTCGGGCAAATTCATCCTGACTCGACGAGCCCCATTTAAATGAGTATTAGCCTTATATTTCTAATCTTTTTCATATCCAAGACCTTTTTATTTGGTATTAGACTTCAAATTTATGGGTAATACACTTTTCCCCCAAACATGATTGAACTTTGTTTTTGGAGGGGGTGTTAGCCTTAGATTTTTGGACAAATTGATCCTGACTCGACGAGCCCCATTTAAATGAGTATTAGCCTTAGATTTCTAACCTTGTTCATATCCAAGCCCTTTTTAGTTGGTATTAGACTTCAAATTTATGGGTAATACACTTTTCCCCCAAACATGATTGAACTTTGTTTTTGGAGGGGGTGTTAGCCTTGGATTTTCGGACAAATTGATCCTGATTCGACGAGCCCCATTTAAATGAGTATTAGCCTTATATTTCTAACCCTATTCATATGCAATACCTTTTCGTTGGTATTAGACTTCAAATTTATGGATAATACACTTTTCCCCCAAACATGGTTGAACTTGGTTTTTGGAGGGGGTGTTAGCCTTGGATTTTTGGACAAATTGATCCTGACTCGACGAGCCCCATTTAAATGTGTATTAGCCTTATATTTATAACCTTATTTATATCCAAGACCTTTTGGTTGGTATTAGACTTCAAATTTATGGATAATACACTTTTCCCCCAAACATGGTTGAACTTGGTTTTTGGAGGGAGTGTTAGCCTTGGATTTTCGGGCAAATTCATCCTGACTCGACGAGCCCCATTTAAATGAGTATTAGCCTTATATTTCTAATCTTTTTCATATCCAAGACCTTTTTAGTTGGTATTAGACTTCAAACTTATGGGTAATACACTTTTCCCCCAAACATGATTGAACTTTGTTTTTGGAGGGGGTGTTAGCCTTGGATTTTCGGACAAATTGATCCTGATTCGACGAGCCCCATTTAAATGAGTATTAGCCTTATATTTCTAATCTTTTTCATATCCAAGACCTTTTGATTGGTATTAGACTTCAAATTTATGGATAATACACTTTTCCCCCAAACATGGTTGAACTTGGTTTTTGGAGGGGGTGTTAGCCTTGGATTTTTGGACAAATTGATCCTGACTCGACGAGCCCCATTTAAATGTGTATTAGCCTTATATTTATAACCTTATTTATATCCAAGACCTTTTGGTTGGTATTAGACTTCAAATTTATGGATAATACATTTTTCCCCCAAACATGGTTGAACTTGGTTTTTGGAGGGGGTGTTAGCCTTGGATTTTTGGACAAATTGATCCTGACTCGACGAGCCCCATTTAAATGTGTATTAGCCTTATATTTATAACCTTATTTATATCCAAGACCTTTTGGTTGGTATTAGACTTCAAATTTATGGATAATACACTTTTCCCCCAAACATGGTTGAACTTGGTTTTAGGAGGGAGTGTTAGCCTTGGATTTTCGGGCAAATTCATCCTGACTCGACGAGCCCCATTTAAATGAGTATTAGCCTTATATTTCTAATCTTTTTCATATCCAAGACCTTTTAAGTTGGTATTAGACTTCAAATTTATGGGTAATACACTTTTCCCCCAAACATGATTGAACTTTGTTTTTGGAAGGGGTGTTAGCCTTAGATTTTTGGACAAATTGATCCTGATTCGACGAGCCCCATTTAAATGAGTATTAGCCTTAGATTTCTAACCTTGTTCATTTCCAAGCCCTTTTTAGTTGGTATTAGACTTCAAATTTATGGGTAATACACTTTTCCCCCAAACATGATTGAACTTTGTTTTTGGAGGGGGTGTTAGCCTTGGATTTTCGGACAAATTGATCCTAACTTGACGAGCCCCATTTAAATGAGTATTTGCCTTATATTTCTAACCTTATTCATATCCAATACCTTTTCGTTGGTATTAGACTTCAAATTTATGGGTAATACACTTTTCCCCCAAACATGGTTGAACTTGGTTTTTGGAGGGGGTGTTAGCCTTGGATTTTCGGACAAATTGATCCTGACTCGACGAGCCCCATGTAAATAAGTATTAGCCTTATATTTCTAATCTTTTTCATATCCAAGTCCTTTTTAGTTGGTATTAGACTTCAAATTTATGGGTAATACACTTTTCCCCCAAACATGCTTGAACTTTGTTTTTGGAGGGGGTGTTAGCCTTGGATTTTCGGACAAATTGATCCTGATTCGACGAGCCCCATTTAAATGAGTATTAGCCTTATATTTCTAACCTTTTTCATATCCAAGACCTTTTGGTTGGTATTAGACTTCAAATTTATGGGTAATACACTTTTCCCCCAAACATGGTTGAACTTGGTTTTTGGAGGGGGTGTTAGCCTTGGATTTTCGGGCAAATTCATCCTGACTCGACGAGCCCCATTTAAATGAGTATTAGCCTTATATTTCTAATCTTTTTCATATCCAAGACCTTTTTATTTGGTATTAGACTTCAAATTTATGGGTAATACACTTTTCCCCCAAACATGATTGAACTTTGTTTTTGGAGGGGGTGTTAGCCTTAGATTTTTGGACAAATTGATCCTGACTCGACGAGCCCCATTTAAATGAGTATTAGCCTTAGATTTCTAACCTTGTTCATATCCAAGCCCTTTTTAGTTGGTATTAGACTTCAAATTTATGGGTAATACACTTTTCCCCAAACATAGTTGAACTTGGTTTTTGGAGGGGATGTTAGCCTTAGATTTTCGGACAAATTGATCCTGACTCGATGAACCCCATTTAAATGAGTATTAGCCTTAGATTTCTAACCTTGTTCATATCCAAGCCCTTTTTAGTTGGTATTAGACTTCAAATTTATGGGTAATACACTTTTCCCCCAAACATGATTGAACTTTGTTTTTGGAGGGGGTGTTAGCCTTGGATTTTCGGACAAATTGATCCTGACTGGACGAGCCCCATTTAAATGAGTATTAGCCTTATATTTCTAACCCTATTCATATGCAATACCTTTTCGTTGGTATTAGACTTCAAATTTATGGATAATACACTTTTCCCCCAAACATGGTTGAACTTGGTTTTTGGAGGGGGTGTTAGCCTTGGATTTTTGGACAAATTGATCCTGACTCGACGAGCCCCATTTAAATGAGTATTAGCCTTATATTTCTAATATTTTTGATATCCAAGACCTTTTGGTTGGTATTAGACTTTAAATTTATGGGTAATACACTTTTCCCCCAAACATGGTTGAACTTGGTTTTTGGAGGGGGTGGTAGCCTTGGATTTTCGGACAAATTGATCCTGATTCGACGAGCCCCATTTAAATGAGTATTAGCCTTATATTTCTAATCTTTTTCATATCCAAGACCTTTTTATTTGGTATTAGACTTCAAATTTATGGGTAATACACTTTTCCCCCAAACATGATTGAACTTTGTTTTTGGAGGGGGTGTTAGCCTTAGATTTTTGGACAAATTGATCCTGACTCGACGAGCCCCATTTAAATGAGTATTAGCCTTAGATTTCTAACCTTTTTCATATCCAAGCCATTTTTAGTTGGTATTAGACTTCAAATTTATGGGTAATACACTTTTCCCCGAAACATGATTGAACTTTGTTTTTGGAGGGGGTGTTAGCCTTGGATTTTCGGACAAATTGATCCTGACTCGACGAGCCCCATTTAAATGAGTATTAGCCTTATATTTCTAACCCTATTCATATCCAATACATTTTCGTTGGTATTAGACTTCAAATTTATGGGTAATACACTTTTCCCCCAAACATGGTTGAACTTTGTTTTTGGAGGGGGTGTTAGCCTTGGATTTTCGGACAAATTGATCCTGACTGGACGAGCACCATTTAAATGAGTATTAGCCTTATATTTCTAACCCTATTCATATGCAATACCTTTTCGTTGGTATTAGACTTCAAATTTATGGATAATACACTTTTCCCCCAAACATGGTTGAACTTGGTTTTTGGAGGGGGTGTTAGCCTTGGATTTTTGGACAAATTGATCCTCACTCGACGAGCCCCATTTAAATGAGTATTAGCCTTATATTTCTAATATTTTTGATATCCAAGACCTTTTGGTTGGTATTAGACTTTAAATTTATGGGTAATACACTTTTCCCCCAAACATGGTTGAACTTGGTTTTTGGAGGGGGTGGTAGCCTTGGATTTTCGGACAAATTGATCCTGACTCGACGAGCCCCATTTAAATGAGTATTAGCCTTATATTTCTAACCTTTTTCATATCCAAGATCTTTTGGTTGGTATTAGACTTCAAATTTATGGGTAATACACTTTTCCCCCAAACATGATTGAACTTTGTTTTTGGAGGGGATGTTAGCCTTGGATTTTCGGACAAATTGATCCTGATTCGACGAGCCCCATTTAAATGAGTATTAGCCTTATATTTCTAACCCTATTCATATGCAATACCTTTTCGTTGGTATTAGACTTCAAATTTATGGATAATACACTTTTCCCCCAAACATGGTTGAACTTGGTTTTTGGAGGGGGTGTTAGCCTTGGATTTTTGGACAAATTGATCCTGACTCGACGAGCCCCATTTAAATGTGTATTAGCCTTATATTTCTAACCCTATTCATATGCAATACCTTTTCGTTGGTATTAGACTTCAAATTTATGGATAATACACTTTTCCCCCAAACATGGTTGAACTTGGTTTTTGGAGGGGGTGTTAGCCTTGGATTTTTGGACAAATTGATCCTGACTCGACGAGCCCCATTTAAATTTGTATTAGCCTTATATTTATAACCTTATTTATATGCAAGACCTTTTGGTTGGTATTAGACTTCAAATTTATGGATAATACACTTTTCCCCCAAACATGGTTGAACTTGGTTTTTGGAGGGAGTGTTAGCCTTGGATTTTCGGGCAAATTCATCCTGACTCGACGAGCCCCATTTAAATGAGTATTAGCCTTATATTTCTAATCTTTTTCATATCCAAGACCTTTTTAGTTGGTATTAGACTTCAAATTTATGGGTAATACACTTTTCCCCCAAACATGATTGAACTTTGTTTTTGGAGGGGGTGTTAGCCTTAGATTTTTGGACAAATTGATCCTGACTCGACGAGCCCCATTTAAATGAGTATTAGCATTAGATTTCTAACCTTGTTCATATCCAAGCCCTTTTTAGTTGGTATTAGACTTCAAATTTATGGGTAATACACTTTTCCCCCAAACATGATTGAACTTTGTTTTTGGAGGGGATGTTAGCCTTGGATTTTCGGACAAATTGATCCTGATTCGACGAGCCCCATTTAAATGAGTATTAGCCTTATATTTCTAACCCTATTCATATGCAATACCTTTTCGTTGGTATTAGACTTCAAATTTATGGATAATACACTTTTCCCCCAAACATGGTTGAACTTGGTTTTTGGAGGGGGTGTTAGCCTTGGATTTTTGGACAAATTGATCCTGACTCGACGAGCCCCATTTAAATGAGTATTAGCCTTATATTTCTAACCCTATTCATATGCAATACCTTTTCGTTGGTATTAGACTTCAAATTTATGGATAATACACTTTTCCCCCAAACATGGTTGAACTTGGTTTTTGGAGGGGGTGTTAGCCTTGGATTTTTGGACAAATTGATCCTGACTCGACGAGCCCCATTTAAATGTGTATTAGCCTTATATTTATAACCTTATTTATATCCAAGACCTTTTGGTTGGTATTAGACTTCAAATTTATGGATAATACACTTTTCCCCCAAACATGGTTGAACTTGGTTTTTGGAGGGAGTGTTAGCCTTGGATTTTCGGGCAAATTCATCCTGACTCGACGAGCCCCATTTAAATGAGTATTAGCCTTATATTTCTAATCTTTTTCATATCCAAGACCTTTTTAGTTGGTATTAGACTTCAAATTTATGGGTAATACACTTTTCCCCCAAACATGATTGAACTTTGTTTTTGGAGGGGGTGTTAGCCTTGGAATTTCGGACAAATTGATCCTGATTCGACGAGCCCCATTTAAATGAGTATTAGCCTTATATTTCTAATCTTTTTCATATCCAAGACCTTTTGATTGGTATTAGACTTCAAATTTATGGATAATACACTTTTCCCCCAAACATGGTTGAACTTGGTTTTTGGAGGGAGTGTTAGCCTTGGATTTTCGGACAAATTGATCCTGATTCGACGAGCCCCATTTAAATGAGTATTAGCCTTATGTTTCTAACCCTATTCATATGCAATACCTTTTCGTTGGTATTAGACTTCAAATTTATGGATAATACACTTTTCCCCCAAACATGGTTGAACTTGGTTTTTGGAGGGGGTGTTAGCCTTGGATTTTTGGACAAATTGATCCTGACTCGACGAGCCCCATTTAAATTTGTATTAGCCTTATATTTATAACCTTATTTATATGCAAGACCTTTTGGTTGGTATTAGACTTCAAATTTATGGATAATACACTTTTCCCCCAAACATGGTTGAACTTGGTTTTTGGAGGGAGTGTTAGCCTTGGATTTTCGGGCAAATTCATCCTGACTCGACGAGCCCCATTTAAATGAGTATTAGCCTTATATTTCTAATCTTTTTCATATCCAAGACCTTTTTAGTTGGTATTAGACTTCAAATTTATGGGTAATACACTTTTCCCCCAAACATGATTGAACTTTGTTTTTGGAGGGGGTGTTAGCCTTAGATTTTTGGACAAATTGATCCTGACTCGACGAGCGCCATTTAAATGAGTATTAGCCTTAGATTTCTAACCTTGTTCATTTCCAAGCCCTTTTTAGTTGGTATTAGACTTCAAATTTATGGGTAATACACTTTTCCCCCAAACATGATTGAACTTTGTTTTTGGAGGGGGTGTTAGCCTTGGATTTTCGGACAAATTGATCCTAACTTGACGAGCCCCATTTAAATGAGTATTTGCCTTATATTTCTAACCTTATTCATATCCAATACATTTTCGTTGGTATTAGACTTCAAATTTATGGGTAATACACTTTTCCCCCAAACATGGTTGAACTTGGTTTTTGGAGGGGGTGTTAGCCTTGGATTTTCGGACAAATTGATCCTGACTCGACGAGCCCCATGTAAATAAGTATTAGCCTTATATTTCTAATCTTTTTCATATCCAAGTCCTTTTTAGTTGGTATTAGACTTCAAATTTATGGGTAATACACTTTTCCCCCAAACATGCTTGAACTTTGTTTTTGGAGGGGGTGTTAGCCTTGGATTTTCGGACAAATTGATCCTGATTCGATGAGCCCCATTTAAATGAGTATTAGCCTTATATTTCTAACCTTTTTCATATCCAAGACCTTTTGGTTGGTATTAGACTTCAAATTTATGGGTAATACACTTTTCCCCCAAACATGGTTGAACTTGGTTTTTGGAGGGGGTGTTAGCCTTGGATTTTCGGGCAAATTCATCCTGACTCGACGAGCCCCATTTAAATGAGTATTAGCCTTATATTTCTAATCTTTTTCATATCCAAGACCTTTTTATTTGGTATTAGACTTCAAATTTATGGGTAATACACTTTTCCCCCAAACATGATTGAACTTTGTTTTTGGAGGGGGTGTTAGCCTTAGATTTTTGGACAAATTGATCCTGACTCGACGAGCCCCATTTAAATGAGTATTAGCATTAGATTTCTAACCTTGTTCATATCCAAGCCCTTTTTAGTTGGTATTAGACTTCAAATTTATGGGTAATACACTTTTCCCCCAAACATGATTGAACTTTGTTTTTGGAGGGGATGTTAGCCTTGGATTTTCGGACAAATTGATCCTGATTCGACGAGCCCCATTTAAATGAGTATTAGCCTTATATTTCTAACCCTATTCATATGCAATACCTTTTCGTTGGTATTAGACTTCAAATTTATGGATAATACACTTTTCCCCCAAACATGGTTGAACTTGGTTTTTGGAGGGGGTGTTAGCCTTGGATTTTTGGACAAATTGATCCTGACTCGACGAGCCCCATTTAAATGTGTATTAGCCTTATATTTATAACCTTATTTATATGCAAGACCTTTTGGTTGGTATTAGACTTCAAATTTATGGGTAATACACTTTTCCCCCAAACATGATTGAACTTTGTTTTTGGAGGGGGTGTTAGCCTTGGATTTTCGGACAAATTGATCCTAACTTGACGAGCCCCATTTAAATGAGTATTTGCCTTATATTTCTAACCTTATTCATATCCAATACCTTTTCGTTGGTATTAGACTTCAAATTTATGGGTAATACACTTTTCCCCCAAACATGGTTGAACTTGGTTTTTGGAGGGGGTGTTAGCCTTGGATTTTCGGACAAATTGATCCTGACTCGACGAGCCCCATGTAAATAAGTATTAGCCTTATATTTCTAATCTTTTTCATATCCAAGTCCTTTTTAGTTGGTATTAGACTTCAAATTTATGGGTAATACACTTTTCCCCCAAACATGCTTGAACTTTGTTTTTGGAGGGGGTGTTAGCCTTGGATTTTCGGACAAATTGATCCTGATTCGACGAGCCCCATTTAAATGAGTATTAGCCTTATATTTCTAACCTTTTTCATATCCAAGACCTTTTGGTTGGTATTAGACTTCAAATTTATGGGTAATACACTTTTCCCCCAAACATGGTTGAACTTGGTTTTTGGAGGGGGTGTTAGCCTTGGATTTTCGGGCAAATTCATCCTGACTCGACGAGCCCCATTTAAATGAGTATTAGCCTTATATTTCTAATCTTTTTCATATCCAAGACCTTTTTATTTGGTATTAGACTTCAAATTTATGGGTAATACACTTTTCCCCCAAACATGATTGAACTTTGTTTTTGGAGGGGGTGTTAGCCTTAGATTTTTGGACAAATTGATCCTGACTCGACGAGCCCCATTTAAATGAGTATTAGCCTTAGATTTCTAACCTTGTTCATATCCAAGCCCTTTTTAGTTGGTATTAGACTTCAAATTTATGGGTAATACACTTTTCCCCAAACATAGTTGAACTTGGTTTTTGGAGGGGGTGTTAGCCTTAGATTTTCGGACAAATTGATCCTGACTCGATGAACCCCATTTAAATGAGTATTAGCCTTATATTTCTAACCTTGTTCATATCCAAGCCCTTTTTAGTTGGTATTAGACTTCAAATTTATGGGTAATACACTTTTCCCCCAAACATGATTGAACTTTGTTTTTGGAGGGGGTGTTAGCCTTGGATTTTCGGACAAATTGATCCTGATTCGACGAGCCCCATTTAAATGAGTATTAGCCTTATATTTCTAACCCTATTCATATGCAATACCTTTTCGTTGGTATTAGACTTCAAATTTATGGATAATACACTTTTCCCCCAAACATGGTTGAACTTGGTTTTTGGAGGGGGTGTTAGCCTTGGATTTTTGGACAAATTGATCCTGACTCGACGAGCCCCATTTAAATGTGTATTAGCCTTATATTTATAACCTTATTTATATCCAAGACCTTTTGGTTGGTATTAGACTTCAAATTTATGGATAATACACTTTTCCCCCGAACATGGTTGAACTTGGTTTTTGGAGGGAGTGTTAGCCTTGGATTTTCGGGCAAATTCATCCTGACTCGACGAGCCCCATTTAAATGAGTATTAACCTTATATTTCTAATCTTTTTCATATCCAAGACCTTTTTAGTTGGTATTAGACTTCAAATTTATGGGTAATACACTTTTCCCCCAAACATGATTGAACTTTGTTTTTGGAGGGGGTGTTAGCCTTAGATTTTTGGACAAATTGATCCTGACTCGACGAGCGCCATTTAAATGAGTATTAGCCTTAGATTTCTAACCTTGTTCATTTCCAAGCCCTTTTTAGTTGGTATTAGACTTCAAATTTATGGGTAATACACTTTTCCCCCAAACATGATTGAACTTTGTTTTTGGAGGGGGTGTTAGCCTTGGATTTTCGGACAAATTGATCCTAACTTGACGAGCCCCATTTAAATGAGTATTTGCCTTATATTTCTAACCTTATTCATATCCAATACCTTTTCGTTGGTATTAGACTTCAAATTTATGGGTAATACACTTTTCCCCCAAACATGGTTGAACTTGGTTTTTGGAGGGGGTGTTAGCCTTGGATTTTCGGACAAATTGATCCTGACTCGACGAGCCCCATGTAAATAAGTATTAGCCTTATATTTCTAATCTTTTTCATATCCAATTTATGGGTAATACACTTTTCCCCCAAACATGGTTGAACTTGGTTTTTGGAGGGGGTGTTAGCCTTGGATTTTCGGACAAATTGATCCTGACTCGACGAGCCCCATGTAAATAAGTATTAGCCTTATATTTCTAATCTTTTTCATATCCAAGTCCTTTTTAGTTGGTATTAGACTTCAAATTTATGGGTAATACACTTTTCCCCCAAACATGCTTGAACTTTGTTTTTGGAGGGGGTGTTAGCCTTGGATTTTCGGACAAATTGATCCTGATTCGACGAGCCCCATTTAAATGAGTATTAGCCTTATATTTCTAACCTTTTTCATATCCAAGACCTTTTGGTTGGTATTAGACTTCAAATTTATGGGTAATACACTTTTCCCCCAAACATGGTTGAACTTGGTTTTTGGAGGGGGTGTTAGCCTTGGATTTTCGGGCAAATTCATCCTGACTCGACGAGCCCCATTTAAATGAGTATTAGCCTTATATTTCTAATCTTTTTCATATCCAAGACCTTTTTATTTGGTATTAGACTTCAAATTTATGGGTAATACACTTTTCCCCCAAACATGATTGAACTTTGTTTTTGGAGGGGGTGTTAGCCTTAGATTTTTGGACAAATTGATCCTGACTCGACCAGCCCCATTTAAATGAGTATTAGCCTTAGATTTCTAACCTTGTTCATATCCAAGCCCTTTTTAGTTGGTATTAGACTTCATATTTATGGGTAATACACTTTTCCCCAAACATAGTTGAACTTGGTTTTTGGAGGGGGTGTTAGCCTTAGATTTTCGGACAAATTGATCCTGACTCGATAACCCCATTTAAATGAGTATTAGCCTTAGATTTCTAACCTTGTTCATATCCAAGCCCTTTTTAGTTGGTATTAGACTTCAAATTTATGGGTAATACACTTTTCCCCCAAACATGATTGAACTTTGTTTTTGGAGGGGGTGTTAGCCTTGGATTTTCGGACAAATTGATCCTGATTCGACGAGCCCCATTTAAATGAGTATTAGCCTTATATTTCTAACCCTATTCATATGCAATACCTTTTCGTTGGTATTAGACTTCAAATTTATGGATAATACACTTTTCCCCCAAACATGGTTGAACTTGGTTTTTGGAGGGGGTGTTAGCCTTGGATTTTTGGACAAATTGATCCTGACTCGACGAGCCCTATTTAAATGTGTATTAGCCTTATATTTATAACCTTATTTATATCCAAGACCTTTTGGTTGGTATTAGACTTCAAATTTATGGATAATACACTTTTCCCCCAAACATGGTTGAACTTGGTTTTTGGAGGGAGTGTTAGCCTTGGATTTTCGGGCAAATTCATCCTGACTCGACGAGCCCCATTTAAATGAGTATTAGCCTTATATTTCTAATCTTTTTCATATCCAAGACCTTTTTAGTTGGTATTAGACTTCAAATTTATGGGTAATACACTTTTCCCCCAAACATGATTGAACTTTGTTTTTGGAGGGGGTGTTAGCCTTGGATTTTCGGACAAATTGATCCTGACTCGACGAGCCCCATGTAAATAAGTATTAGCCTTATATTTCTAATCTTTTTCATATCCAAGTCCTTTTTAGTTGGTATTAGACTTCAAATTTATGGGTAATACACTTTTCCCCCAAACATGCTTGAACTTTGTTTTTGGAGGGGGTGTTAGCCTTGGATTTTCGGACAAATTGATCCTGATTCGACGAGCCCCATTTAAATGAGTATTAGCCTTATATTTCTAACCTTTTTCATATCCAAGACCTTTTGGTTGGTATTAGACTTCAAATTTATGGGTAATACACTTTTCCCCCAAACATGGTTGAACTTGGTTTTTGGAGGGGGTGTTAGCCTTGGATTTTCGGGCAAATTCATCCTGACTCGACGAGCCCCATTTAAATGAGTATTAGCCTTATATTTCTAATCTTTTTCATATCCAAGACCTTTTTATTTGGTATTAGACTTCAAATTTATGGGTAATACACTTTTCCCCCAAACATGATTGAACTTTGTTTTTGGAGGGGGTGTTAGCCTTAGATTTTTGGACAAATTGATCCTGACTCGACGAGCCCCATTTAAATGAGTATTAGCCTTAGATTTCTAACCTTGTTCATATCCAAGCCCTTTTTAGTTGGTATTAGACTTCAAATTTATGGGTAATACACTTTTCCCCAAACATAGTTGAACTTGGTTTTTGGAGGGGGTGTTAGCCTTAGATTTTCGGACAAATTGATCCTGACTCGATGAACCCCATTTAAATGAGTATTAGCCTTAGATTTCTAACCTTGTTCATATCCAAGCCCTTTTTAGTTGGTATTAGACTTCAAATTTATGGGTAATACACTTTTCCCCCAAACATGATTGAACTTTGTTTTTGGAGGGGGTGTTAGCCTTGGATTTTCGGACAAATTGATCCTGATTCGACGAGCCCCATTTAAATGAGTATTAGCCTTATATTTCTAACCCTATTCATATGCAATACCTTTTCGTTGGTATTAGACTTCAAATTTATGGATAATACACTTTTCCCCCAAACATGGTTGAACTTGGTTTTTGGAGGGGGTGTTAGCCTTGGATTTTTGGACAAATTGATCCTGACTCGACGAGCCCTATTTAAATGTGTATTAGCCTTATATTTATAACCTTATTTATATCCAAGACCTTTTGGTTGGTATTAGACTTCAAATTTATGGATAATACACTTTTCCCCCAAACATGGTTGAACTTGGTTTTTGGAGGGAGTGTTAGCCTTGGATTTTCGGGCAAATTCATCCTGACTCGACGAGCCCCATTTAAATGAGTATTAGCCTTATATTTCTAATCTTTTTCATATCCAAGACCTTTTTAGTTGGTATTAGACTTCAAATTTATGGGTAATACACTTTTCCCCCAAACATGATTGAACTTTGTTTTTGGAGGGGGTGTTAGCCTTAGATTTTTGGACAAATTGATCCTGACTCGACGAGCGCCATTTAAATGAGTATTAGCCTTAGATTTCTAACCTTGTTCATTTCCAAGCCCTTTTTAGTTGGTATTAGACTTCAAATTTATGGGTAATACACTTTTCCCCCAAACATGATTGAACTTTGTTTTTGGAGGGGGTGTTAGCCTTGGATTTTCGGACAAATTGATCCTGACTCGACGAGCCCCATGTAAATAAGTATTAGCCTTATATTTCTAATCTTTTTCATATCCAAGTCCTTTTTAGCTGGTATTAGACTTCAAATTTATGGGTAATACACTTTTCCCCCAAACATGCTTGAACTTTGTTTTTGGAGGGGGTGTTAGCCTTGGATTTTCGGACAAATTGATCCTGATTCGACGAGCCCCATTTAAATGAGTATTAGCCTTATATTTCTAACCCTATTCATATCCAAGACCTTTTGGTTGGTATTAGACTTCAAATTTATGGGTAATACACTTTTCCCCCAAACATGGTTGAACTTGGTTTTTGGAGGGGGTGTTAGCCTTGGATTTTCGGGCAAATTCATCCTGACTCGACGAGCCCCATTTAAATGAGTATTAGCCTTATATTTCTAATCTTTTTCATATCCAAGACCTTTTTATTTGGTATTAGACTTCAAATTTATGGGTAATACACTTTTCCCCCAAACATGATTGAACTTGGTTTTTGGAGGGGGTGTTAGCCTTGGATTTTCGGGCAAATTCATCCTGACTCGACGAGCCCCATTTAAATGAGTATTAGCCTTATATTTCTAATCTTTTTCATATCCAAGACCTTTTTAGTTGGTATTAGACTTCAAATTTATGGGTAATACACTTTTCCCCCAAACATGATTGAACTTTGTTTTTGGAGGGGGTGTTAGCCTTAGATTTTTGGACAAATTGATCCTGACTCGACGAGCGCCATTTAAATGAGTATTAGCCTTAGATTTCTAACCTTGTTCATTTCCAAGCCCTTTTTAGTTGGTATTAGACTTCAAATTTATGGGTAATACACTTTTCCCCCAAACATGATTGAACTTTGTTTTTGGAGGGGGTGTTAGCCTTGGATTTTCGGACAAATTGATCCTGACTCGACGAGCCCCATGTAAATAAGTATTAGCCTTATATTTCTAATCTTTTTCATATCCAAGTCCTTTTTAGCTGGTATTAGACTTCAAATTTATGGGTAATACACTTTTCCCCCAAACATGCTTGAACTTTGTTTTTGGAGGGGGTGTTAGCCTTGGATTTTCGGACAAATTGATCCTGATTCGACGAGCCCCATTTAAATGAGTATTAGCCTTATATTTCTAACCTTTTTCATATCCAAGACCTTTTGGTTGGTATTAGACTTCAAATTTATGGGTAATACACTTTTCCCCCAAACATGGTTGAACTTGGTTTTTGGAGGGGGTGTTAGCCTTGGATTTTCGGGCAAATTCATCCTGACTCGACGAGCCCCATTTAAATGAGTATTAGCCTTATATTTCTAATCTTTTTCATATCCAAGACCTTTTTATTTGGTATTAGACTTCAAATTTATGGGTAATACACTTTTCCCCCAAACATGATTGAACTTTGTTTTTGGAGGGGGTGTTAGCCTTGGATTTTCGGACAAATTGATCCTAACTCGACGAGCCCCATTTAAATGAGTATTTGCCTTATATTTCTAACCTTGTTCATATCCAAGCCCTTTTTAGTTGGTATTAGACTTCAAATTTATGGGTAATACACTTTTCCCCCAAACATGGTTGAACTTGGTTTTTGGAGGGGGTGTTAGCCTTAGATTTTCGGACAAATTGATCCTGACTCGATGAGCCCCATTTAAATGAGTATTAGCCTTAGATTTCTAACCTTGTTCATATCCAAGCCCTTTTTAGTTGGTATTAGACTTCAAATTTATGGGTAATACACTTTTCCCCCAAACATGATTGAACTTTGTTTTTGGAGGGGGTGTTAGCCTTGGATTTTCGGACAAATTGATCCTGATTCGACGAGCCCCATTTAAATGAGTATTAGCCTTATATTTCTAACCTTTTTCATATCCAAGACCTTTTGGTTGGTATTAGACTTCAAATTTATGGGTAATACACTTTTCCCCCAAACATGGTTGAACTTGGTTTTTGGAGGGGGTGTTAGCCTTGGATTTTTGGACAAATTGATCCTGACTCGACGAGCCCCATTTAAATGTGTATTAGCCTTATATTTATAACCTTATTTATATCCAAGACCTTTTTAGTTGGTATTAGACTTCAAATTTATGGGTAATACACTTTTCCCCCAAACATGATTGAACTTTGTTTTTGGAGGGGGTGTTAGCCTTAGATTTTTGGACAAATTGATCCTGACTCGACGAGCGCCATTTAAATGAGTATTAGCCTTAGATTTCTAACCTTGTTCATTTCCAAACCCTTTTTAGTTGGTATTAGACTTCAAATTTATGGGTAATACACTTTTCCCCCAAACATGATTGAACTTTGTTTTTGGAGGGGGTGTTAGCCTTGGATTTTCGGACAAATTGATCCTAACTTGACGAGCCCCATTTAAATGAGTATTTGCCTTATATTTCTAACCTTATTCATATCCAATACCTTTTCGTTGGTATTAGACTTCAAATTTATGGGTAATACACTTTTCCCCCAAACATGGTTGAACTTGGTTTTTGGAGGGGGTGTTAGCCTTGGATTTTCGGACAAATTGATCCTGACTCGACGAGCCCCATGTAAATAAGTATTAGCCTTATATTTCTAATCTTTTTCATATCCAAGTCCTTTTTAGTTGGTATTAGACTTCAAATTTATGGGTAATACACTTTTCCCCCAAACATGCTTGAACTTTGTTTTTGGAGGGGGTGTTAGCCTTGGATTTTCGGACAAATTGATCCTGATTCGACGAGCCCCATTTAAATGAGTATTAGCCTTATATTTCTAACCTTTTTCATATCCAAGACCTTTTGGTTGGTATTAGACTTCAAATTTATGGGTAATACACTTTTCCCCCAAACATGGTTGAACTTGGTTTTTGGAGGGGGTGTTAGCCTTGGATTTTCGGGCAAATTCATCCTGACTCGACGAGCCCCATTTAAATGAGTATTAGCCTTATATTTCTAATCTTTTTCATATCCAAGACCTTTTTAGTTGGTATTAGACTTCAAATTTATGGGTAATACACTTTTCCCCCAAACATGATTGAACTTTGTTTTTGGAGGGGGTGTTAGCCTTAGATTTTTGGACAAATTGATCCTGACTCGACGAGCCCCATTTAAATGAGTATTAGCCTTAGATTTCTAACCTTGTTCATTTCCAAGCCCTTTTTAGTTGGTTTTAGACTTCAAATTTATGGGTAATACACTTTTCCCCCAAACATGGTTGAACTTGGTTTTTGGAGGGGGTGTTAGCCTTGGATTTTCGGACAAATTGATCCTGACTCGACGAGCCCCATGTAAATAAGTATTAGCCTTATATTTCTAATCTTTTTCATATCCAAGTCCTTTTTAGTTGGTATTAGACTTCAAATTTATGGGTAATACACTTTTCCCCCAAACATGCTTGAACTTTGTTTTTGGAGGGGGTGTTAGCCTTGGATTTTCGGACAAATTGATCCTGATTCGACGAGCCCCATTTAAATGAGTATTAGCCTTATATTTCTAACCTTTTTCATATCCAAGACCTTTTGGTTGGTATTAGACTTCAAATTTATGGGTAATACACTTTTCCCCCAAACATGGTTGAACTTGGTTTTTGGAGGGGGTGTTAGCCTTAGATTTTCGGACAAATTGATCCTGACTCGACGAGCCCCATTTAAATGAGTATTAGCCTTAGATTTCTAACCCTGTTCATATCCAATACCTTTTCGTTGGTATTAGACTTCAAATTTATGGATAATACACTTTTCCCCCAAACATGGTTGAACTTGGTTTTTGGAGGGGGTGTTAGCCTTGGATTTTTGGACAAATTGATCCTGACTCGACGAGCCCTATTTAAATGTGTATTAGCCTTATATTTATAACCTTATTTATATCCAAGACCTTTTGGTTGGTATTAGACTTCAAATTTATGGATAATACACTTTTCCCCCAAACATGGTTGAACTTGGTTTTTGGAGGGAGTGTTAGCCTTGGATTTTCGGGCAAATTCATCCTGACTCGACGAGCCCCATTTAAATGAGTATTAGCCTTATATTTCTAATCTTTTTCATATCCAAGACCTTTTTAGTTGGTATTAGACTTCAAATTTATGGGTAATACACTTTTCCCCCAAACATGATTGAACTTTGTTTTTGGAGGGGGTGTTAGCCTTAGATTTTTGGACAAATTGATCCTGACTCGACGAGCGCCATTTAAATGAGTATTAGCCTTAGATTTCTAACCTTGTTCATTTCCAAGCCCTTTTTAGTTGGTATTAGACTTCAAATTTATGGGTAATACACTTTTCCCCCAAACATGATTGAACTTTGTTTTTGGAGGGGGTGTTAGCCTTGGATTTTCGGACAAATTGATCCTAACTTGACGAGCCCCATTTAAATGAGTATTTGCCTTATATTTCTAACCTTATTCATATCCAATACCTTTTCGTTGGTATTAGACTTCAAATTTATGGGTAATACACTTTTCCCCCAAACATGGTTGAACTTGGTTTTTGGAGGGGGTGTTAGCCTTGGATTTTCGGACAAATTGATCCTGACTCGACGAGCCCCATGTAAATAAGTATTAGCCTTATATTTCTAATCTTTTTCATATCCAAGTCCTTTTTAGTTGGTATTAGATTTCAAATTTATGGGTAATACACTTTTCCCCCAAACATGCTTGAACTTTGTTTTTGGAGGGGGTGTTAGCCTTGGATTTTCGGACAAATTGATCCTGATTCGACGAGCCCCATTTAAATGAGTATTAGCCTTATATTTCTAACCTTTTTCATATCCAAGACCTTTTGGTTGGTATTAGACTTCAAATTTATGGGTAATACACTTTTCCCCCAAACATGGTTGAACTTGGTTTTTGGAGGGGGTGTTAGCCTTGGATTTTCGGGCAAATTCATCCTGACTCGACGAGCCCCATTTAAATGAGTATTAGCCTTATATTTCTAATATTTTTCATATCCAAGACCTTTTTATTTGGTATTAGACTTCAAATTTATGGGTAATACACTTTTCCCCCAAACATGATTGAACTTTGTTTTTGGAGGGGGTGTTAGCCTTAGATTTTTGGACAAATTGATCCTGACTCGACGAGCCTTATTTAAATGAGTATTAGCCTTAGATTTCTAACCTTGTTCATATCCAAGCCCTTTTTAGTTGGTATTAGACTTCAAATTTATGGGTAATACACTTTTCCCCAAACATAGTTGAACTTGGTTTTTGGAGGGGGTGTTAGCCTTAGATTTTCGGACAAATTGATCCTGACTCGATGAACCCCATTTAAATGAGTATTAGCCTTAGATTTCTAACCTTGTTCATATCCAAGCCCTTTTTAGTTGGTATTAGACTTCAAATTTATGGGTAATACACTTTTCCCCCAAACATGATTGAACTTTGTTTTTGGAGGGGGTGTTAGCCTTGGATTTTCGGACAAATTGATCCTGATTCGACGAGCCCCATTTAAATGAGTATTAGCCTTATATTTCTAACCCTATTCATATGCAATACCTTTTCGTTGGTATTAGACTTCAAATTTATGGATAATACACTTTTCCCCCAAACATGGTTGAACTTGGTTTTTGGAGGGGGTGTTAGCCTTGGATTTTTGGACAAATTGATCCTGACTCGACGAGCCCTATTTAAATGTGTATTAGCCTTATATTTATAACCTTATTTATATCCAAGACCTTTTGGTTGGTATTAGACTTCAAATTTATGGATAATACACTTTTCCCCCAAACATGGTTGAACTTGGTTTTTGGAGGGAGTGTTAGCCTTGGATTTTCGGGCAAATTCATCCTGACTCGACGAGCCCCATTTAAATGAGTATTAGCCTTATATTTCTAATCTTTTTCATATCCAAGACCTTTTTAGTTGGTATTAGACTTCAAATTTATGGGTAATACACTTTTCCCCCAAACATGATTGAACTTTGTTTTTGGAGGGGGTGTTAGCCTTAGATTTTTGGACAAATTGATCCTGACTCGACGAGCGCCATTTAAATGAGTATTAGCCTTAGATTTCTAACCTTGTTCATTTCCAAGCCCTTTTTAGTTGGTTTTAGACTTCAAATTTATGGGTAATACACTTTTCCCCCAAACATGATTGAACTTTGTTTTTGGAGGGGGTGTTAGACTTGGATTTTCGGACAAATTGATCCTAACTTGACGAGCCCCATTTAAATGAGTATTTGCCTTATATTTCTAACCTTATTCATATCCAATACCTTTTCGTTGGTATTAGACTTCAAATTTATGGGTAATACACTTTTCCCCCAAACATGGTTGAACTTGGTTTTTGGAGGGGGTGTTAGCCTTGGATTTTCGGACAAATTGATCCTGACTCGACGAGCCCCATGTAAATAAGTATTAGCCTTATATTTCTAATCTTTTTCATATCCAAGTCCTTTTTAGCTGGTATTAGACTTCAAATTTATGGGTAATACACTTTTCCCCCAAACATGCTTGAACTTTGTTTTTGGAGGGGGTGTTAGCCTTGGATTTTCGGACAAATTGATCCTGATTCGACGAGCCCCATTTAAATGAGTATTAGCCTTATATTTCTAACCTTTTTCATATCCAAGACCTTTTGGTTGGTATTAGACTTCAAATTTATGGGTAATACACTTTTCCCCCAAACATGGTTGAACTTGGTTTTTGGAGGGGGTGTTAGCCTTGGATTTTCGGGCAAATTCATCCTGACTCGACGAGCCCCATTTAAATGAGTATTAGCCTTATATTTCTAATCTTTTTCATATCCAAGACCTTTTTATTTGGTATTAGACTTCAAATTTATGGGTAATACACTTTTCCCCCAAACATGATTGAACTTTGTTTTTGGAGGGGGTGTTAGCCTTAGATTTTTGGACAAATTGATCCTGACTCGACGAGCCCCATTTAAATGAGTATTAGCCTTAGATTTCTAACCTTGTTCATATCCAAGCCCTTTTTAGTTGGTATTAGACTTCAAATTTATGGGTAATACACTTTTCCCCAAACATAGTTGAACTTGGTTTTTGGAGGGGGTGTTAGCCTTAGATTTTCAGACAAATTGATCCTGACTCGACGAGCCCCATGTAAATGAGTATTAGCCTTATATTTCTAACCTTGTTCATATCCAAGCCCTTTTTAGTTGGTATTAGACTTCAAATTTATGGGTAATACACTTTTCCCCCAAACATGGTTGAACTTGGTTTTTGGAGGGGGTGTTAACCTTGGATTTTCAGACAAATTGATCCTGACTCGACGAGCCCCATGTAAATGAGTATTAGCCTTATATTTCTAACCCTATTCATATGCAATACCTTTTCGTTGGTATTAGACTTCAAATTTATGGATAATACACTTTTCCCCCAAACATGGTTGAACTTGGTTTTTGGAGGGGGTGTTAGCCTTGGATTTTTGGACAAATTGATCCTGACTCGACGAGCCCCATTTAAATGTGTATTAGCCTTATATTTATAACCTTATTTATATCCAAGACCTTTTGGTTGGTATTAGACTTCAAATTTATGGATAATACACTTTTCCCCCAAACATGGTTGAACTTGGTTTTTGGAGGGAGTGTTAGCCTTGGATTTTCGGGCAAATTCATCCTGACTCGACGAGCCCCATTTAAATGAGTATTAGCCTTATATTTCTAATCTTTTTCATATCCAAGACCTTTTTAGTTGGTATTAGACTTCAAATTTATGGGTAATACACTTTTCCCCCAAACATGATTGAACTTTGTTTTTGGAGGGGGTGTTAGCCTTAGATTTTTGGACAAATTGATCCTGACTCGACGAGCGCCATTTAAATGAGTATTAGCCTTAGATTTCTAACCTTGTTCATTTCCAAGCCCTTTTTAGTTGGTATTAGACTTCAAATTTATGGGTAATACACTTTTCCCCCAAACATGATTGAACTTTGTTTTTGGAGGGGGTGTTAGCCTTGGATTTTCGGACAAATTGATCCTAACTTGACGAGCCCCATTTAAATGAGTATTTGCATTATATTTCTAACCTTATTCATATCCAATACCTTTTCGTTGGTATTAGACTTCAAATTTATGGGTAATACACTTTTCCCCCAAACATGGTTGAACTTGGTTTTTGGAGGGGGTGTTAGCCTTGGATTTTCGGACAAATTGATCCTGACTCGACGAGCCCCATGTAAATAAGTATTAGCCTTATATTTCTAATCTTTTTCATATCCAAGTCCTTTTTAGCTGGTATTAGACTTCAAATTTATGGGTAATACACTTTTCCCCCAAACATGCTTGAACTTTGTTTTTGGAGGGGGTGTTAGCCTTGGATTTTCGGACAAATTGATCCTGATTCGACGAGCCCCATTTAAATGAGTATTAGCCTTATATTTCTAACCTTTTTCATATCCAAGACCTTTTGGTTGGTATTAGACTTCAAATTTATGGGTAATACACTTTTCCCCCAAACATGGTTGAACTTGGTTTTTGGAGGGGGTGTTAGCCTTGGATTTTCGGGCAAATTCATCCTGACTCGACGAGCCCCATTTAAATGAGTATTAGCCTTATATTTCTAATCTTTTTCATATCCAAGACCTTTTTATTTGGTATTAGACTTCAAATTTATGGGTAATACACTTTTCCCCCAAACATGATTGAACTTTGTTTTTGGAGGGGGTGTTAGCCTTAGATTTTTGGACAAATTGATCCTGACTCGACGAGCCCCATTTAAATGAGTATTAGCCTTAGATTTCTAACCTTGTTCATATCCAAGCCCTTTTTATTTGGTATTAGACTTCAAATTTATGGGTAATACACTTTTCCCCAAACATAGTTGAACTTGGTTTTTGGAGGGGGTGTTAGCCTTAGATTTTCAGACAAATTGATCCTGACTCGACGAGCCCCATGTAAATGAGTATTAGCCTTATATTTCTAATATTTTTCATATCCAATACCTTTTGGTTGGTATTAGACTTCAAATTTATGGGTAATACACTTTTCCCCCAAACATGGTTGAACTTGGTTTTTGGAGGGGGTGTTAACCTTGGATTTTCAGACAAATTGATCCTGACTCGACGAGCCCCATGTAAATGAGTATTAGCCTTATATTTCTAATATTTTTGATATCCAAGACCTTTTGGTTGGTATTAGACTTTAAATTTATGGGTAATACACTTTTCCCCCAAACATGGTTGAACTTGGTTTTTGGAGGGGGTGTTAGCCTTGGATTTTTGGACAAATTGATCCTGATTCGACAAGCCCCATTTAAATGAGTATTAGCCTTATATTTCTAACCTTTTTCATATCCAAGATCTTTTGGTTGGTATTAGACTTCAAATTTATGGGTAATACACTTTTCCCCCGAACATGGTTGAACTTGGTTTTTAGAGGGAGTGTTAGCCTTGGATTTTCGGGCAAATTCATCCTGACTCGACGAACCCCATTTAAATGAGTATTAGGCTTAGATTTCTAACCTTGTTCATATCCAAGCCATTTTTAGTTGGTATTAGACTTCAAATTTATGGGTAATACACTTTTCCCCCAAACATGATTGAACTTTGTTTTTGGAGGGGGTGTTAGCCTTGGATTTTCGGACAAATTGATCCTGACTTGACGAGCCCCATTTAAATGAGTATTAGCCTTATATTTCTAACCCTATTCATATCCAATACCTTTTCGTTGGTATTAGACTTCAAATTTATGGGTAATACACTTTTCCCCCAAACATGGTTGAACTTGGTTTTTGGAGGGGGTGTTAGCCTTGGATTTTCGGACAAATTGATCCTGATTCGACGAGCCCCATTTAAATGAGTATTAGCCTTATATTTATAACCTTATTTATATCCAAGACCTTTTGGTTGGTATTAGACTTCAAATTTATGGATAATACACTTTTCCCCCAAACATGGTTGAACTTGGTTTTTGGAGTTGGTGTTAGCCTTGGATTTTCGGTCAAATTGATCCTGACTCGATGAACCCCATTTAAATGAGTATTAGCCTTAGATTTCTAACCTTGTTCATATCCAAGCCCTTTTTATTTGGTATTAGACTTCAAATTTATGGGTAATACACTTTTCCCCCAAACATGATTGAACTTTGTTTTTGGAGGGGGTGTTAGCCTTGGATTTTCGGACAAATTGATCCTGACTGGACGAGCCCCATTTAAATGAGTATTAGCCTTATATTTCTAACCCTATTCATATGCAATACCTTTTCGTTGGTATTAGACTTCAAATTTATGGGTAATACACTTTTCCCCCAAACATGATTGAACTTTGTTTTTGGAGGGGGTGTTAGCCTTGGATTTTCGGACAAATTGATCCTGACTTGACGAGCCCCATTTAAATGAGTATTAGCCTTATATTTCTAACCCTATTCATATCCAATACCTTTTCGTTGGTATTAGACTTCAAATTTATGGGTAATACACTTTTCCCCCAAACATGGTTGAACTTGGTTTTTGGAGGGGGTGTTAGCCTTGGATTTTCGGACAAATTGATCCTGATTCGACGAGCCCCATTTAAATGAGTATTAGCCTTATATTTATAACCTTATTTATATCCAAGACCTTTTGGTTGGTATTAGACTTCAAATTTATGGATAATACACTTTTCCCCCAAACATGGTTGAACTTGGTTTTTGGAGTTGGTGTTAGCCTTGGATTTTCGGTCAAATTGATCCTGACTCGATGAACCCCATTTAAATGAGTATTAGCCTTAGATTTCTAACCTTGTTCATATCCAAGCCCTTTTTATTTGGTATTAGACTTCAAATTTATGGGTAATACACTTTTCCCCCAAACATGATTGAACTTTGTTTTTGGAGGGGGTGTTAGCCTTGGATTTTCGGACAAATTGATCCTGACTGGACGAGCCCCATTTAAATGAGTATTAGCCTTATATTTCTAACCCTATTCATATGCAATACCTTTTCGTTGGTATTAGACTTCAAATTTATGGATAATACACTTTTCCCCCAAACATGGTTGAACTTGGTTTTTGGAGGGGGTGTTAGCCTTGGATTTTTGGACAAATTGATCCTGACTCGACGAGCCCCATTTAAATGAGTATTAGCCTTATATTTCTAATATTTTTGATATCCAAGACCTTTTGGTTGGTATTAGACTTTAAATTTATGGGTAATACACTTTTCCCCCAAACATGGTTGAACTTGGTTTTTGGAGGGGGTGTTAGCCTTGGATTTTCGGACAAATTGATCCTGATTCGACGAGCCCCATTTAAATGAGTATTAGCCTTATATTTCTAACCTTTTTCATATCCAAGATCTTTTGGTTGGTATTAGACTTCAAATTTATGGGTAATACACTTTTCCCCCAAACATGATTGAACTTTGTTTTTGGAGGGGGTGTTAGCCTTGGATTTTCGGACAAATTGATCCTGACTTGACGAGCCCCATTTAAATGAGTATTAGCCTTATATTTCTAACCCTATTCATATCCAATACCTTTTCGTTGGTATTAGACTTCAAATTTATGGGTAATACACTTTTCCCCCAAACATGGTTGAACTTGGTTTTTGGAGGGGGTGTTAGCCTTGGATTTTCGGACAAATTGATCCTGACTCAACGAGCCCCATTTAAATGTGTATTAGCCTTATATTTATAACCTTATTTCTATCCAAGACCTTTTGGTTGGTATTAGACTTCAAATTTATGGATAATACACTTTTCCCCCAAACATGGTTGAACTTGGTTTTTGGAGGGGGTGTTAGCCTTGGATTTTCGGACAAATTGATCCTGATTCGACGAGCCCCATTTAAATGAGTATTAGCCTTATATTTCTAACCTTTTTCATATCCAAGATCTTTTGGTTGGTATTAGACTTCAAATTTATGGGTAATACACTTTTCCCCCAAACATGGTTGAACTTGGTTTTTAGAGGGAGTGTTAGCCTTGGATTTTCGGGCAAATTCATCCTGACTCGACGAACCCCATTTAAATGAGTATTAGCCTTAGATTTCTAACCTTGTTCATATCCAAGCCATTTTTAGTTGGTATTAGACTTCAAATTTATGGGTAATACACTTTTCCCCCAAACATGATTGAACTTTGTTTTTGGAGGGGGTGTTAGCCTTGGATTTTCGGACAAATTGATCCTGACTTGACGAGCCCCATTTAAATGAGTATTAGCCTTATATTTCTAACCCTATTCATATCCAATACCTTTTCGTTGGTATTAGACTTCAAATTTATGGGTAATACACTTTTCCCCCAAACATGGTTGAACTTGGTTTTTGGAGGGGGTGTTAGCCTTGGATTTTCGGACAAATTGATCCTGACTCGACGAGCCCCATTTAAATGTGTATTAGCCTTATATTTATAACCTTATTTCTATCCAAGACCTTTTGGTTGGTATTAGACTTCAAATTTATGGATAATACACTTTTCCCCCAAACATGGTTGAACTTGGTTTTTGGAGGGGGTGTTAGCCTTGGATTTTCGGACAAATTGATCCTGATTCGACGAGCCCCATTTAAATGAGTATTAGCCTTATATTTCTAACCTTTTTCATATCCAAGATCTTTTGGTTGGTATTAGACTTCAAATTTATGGGTAATACACTTTTCCCCCAAACATGGTTGAACTTGGTTTTTAGAGGGAGTGTTAGCCTTGAATTTTCGGGCAAATTCATCCTGACTCGACGAACCCCATTTAAATGAGTATTAGCCTTAGATTTCTAACCTTGTTCATATCCAAGCCATTTTTAGTTGGTATTAGACTTCAAATTTATGGGTAATACACTTTTCCCCCAAACATGATTGAACTTTGTTTTTGGAGGGGGTGTTAGCCTTGGATTTTCGGACAAATTGATCCTGACTTGACGAGCCCCATTTAAATGAGTATTAGCCTTATATTTCTAACCCTATTCATATCCAATACCTTTTCGTTGGTATTAGACTTCAAATTTATGGGTAATACACTTTTCCCCCAAACATGGTTGAACTTGGTTTTTGGAGGGGGTGTTAGCCTTGGATTTTCGGACAAATTGATCCTGACTCGACGAGCCCCATTTAAATGTGTATTAGCCTTATATTTATAACCTTATTTCTATCCAAGACCTTTTGGTTGGTATTAGACTTCAAATTTATGGGTAATACACTTTTCCCCCAAACATGGTTGAACTTGGTTTTTGGAGGGGGTGTTAGCCTTGGATTTTCGGACAAATTGATCCTGATTCGACGAGCCCCATTTAAATGAGTATTAGCCTTATATTTCTAACCTTTTTCATATCCAAGATCTTTTGGTTGGTATTAGACTTCAAATTTATGGGTAATACACTTTTCCCCCAAACATGGTTGAACTTGGTTTTTAGAGGGAGTGTTAGCCTTGGATTTTCGGGCAAATTCATCCTGACTCGACGAACCCCATTTAAATGAGTATTAGCCTTAGATTTCTAACCTTGTTCATATCCAAGCCATTTTTAGTTGGTATTAGACTTCAAATTTATGGGTAATACACTTTTCCCCCAAACATGATTGAACTTTGTTTTTGGAGGGGGTGTTAGCCTTGGATTTTCGGACAAATTGATCCTGACTTGACGAGCCCCATTTAAATGAGTATTAGCCTTATATTTCTAACCCTATTCATATCCAATACCTTTTCGTTGGTATTAGACTTCAAATTTATGGGTAATACACTTTTCCCCCAAACATGGTTGAACTTGGTTTTTGGAGGGGGTGTTAGCCTTGGATTTTCGGACAAATTGATCCTGACTCGACGAGCCCCATTTAAATGTGTATTAGCCTTATATTTATAACCTTATTTATATCCAAGACCTTTTGGTTGGTATTAGACTTCAAATTTATGGATAATACATTTTTCCCCCAAACATGGTTGAACTTGGTTTTTGGAGGGGGTGTTAGCCTTGGATTTTCGGTCAAATTGATCCTGACTTGACAAGCCCCCTTTAAATGAGTATTAGCCTTAGATTTCTTACCTTATTCATATCTAAGACCTTTTCGTTGGTATTAGACTTCAAATTTATGGATAATACACTTTTCCCCCAAACATGGTTGAACTTGGTTTTTGGAGGGGGTGTTAGCCTTGGATTTTCGGACAAATTGATCTTGATTCGACGATCCCCATTTAAATGCGTATTAGCCTTATATTTCTAACCTTTTTCAAATCCAAGACCTTTTGGTTGGTATTAGACTTCAAATTTATGGTTAATACACTTTTCCCCAAACATAGTTGAACTTGGTTTTTGGAGGGGGTGTTAGCCTTAGATTTTCGGACAAATTGATCCTGACTCGATGAACCCCATTTAAATGAGTATTAGCCTTAGATTTCTAACCTTGTTCATATCCAAGCCCTTTTTATTTGGTATTAGACTTCAAATTTATGGGTAATACACTTTTCCCCCAAACATGATTGAACTTTGTTTTTGGAGGGGGTGTTAGCCTTGGATTTTCGGACAAATTGATCCTGACTGGACGAGCCCCATTTAAATGAGTATTAGCCTTATATTTCTAACCCTACTCATATGCAATACCTTTTCGTTGGTATTAGACTTCAAATTTATGGATAATACACTTTTCCCCCAAACATGGTTGAACTTGGTTTTTGGAGGGGGTGTTAGCCTTGGATTTTTGGACAAATTGATCCTGACTCGACGAGCCCCATTTAAATGAGTATTAGCCTTATATTTCTAATATTTTTGATATCCAAGACCTTTTGGTTGGTATTAGACTTTAAATTTATGGGTAATACACTTTTCCCCCAAACATGGTTGAACTTGGTTTTTGGAGGGGGTGTTAGCCTTGGATTTTCGGACAAATTGATCCTGATTCGACGAGCCCCATTTAAATGAGTATTAGCCTTATATTTCTAACTTTTTTCATATCCAAGATCTTTTGGTTGGTATTAGACTTCAAATTTATGGGTAATACACTTTTCCCCCAAACATGGTTGAACTTGGTTTTTAGAGGGAGTGTTAGCCTTGGATTTTCGGGCAAATTCATCCTGACTCGACGAGCCCCATTTAAATGAGTATTAGCCTTATATTTCTAATCTTTTTCATATCCAAGACCTTTTTAGTTGGTATTAGACTTCAAATTTATGGGTAATACACTTTTCCCCCAAACATGATTGAACTTTGTTTTTGGAGGGGGTGTTAGCCTTAGATTTTTGGACAAATTGATCCTGACTCGACGAGCGCCATTTAAATGAGTATTAGCCTTAGATTTCTAACCTTGTTCATTTCCAAGCCCTTTTTAGTTGGTATTAGACTTCAAATTTATGGGTAATACACTTTTCCCCCAAACATGATTGAACTTTGTTTTTGGAGGGGGTGTTAGCCTTAGATTTTTGGACAAATTGATCCTGACTCGACGAGCCCCATGTAAATGAGTATTAGCCTTATATTTCTAATATTTTTCATATCCAATACCTTTTGGTTGGTATTAGACTTCAAATTTATGGGTAATACACTTTTCCCCCAAACATGGTTGAACTTGGTTTTTGGAGGGGGTGTTAACCTTGGATTTTCAGACAAATTGATCCTGACTCGACGAGCCCCATGTAAATGAGTATTAGCCTTATATTTCTAATATTTTTGATATCCAAGACCTTTTGGTTGGTATTAGACTTTAAATTTATGGGTAATACACTTTTCCCCCGAACATGGTTGAACTTGGTTTTTAGAGGGAGTGTTAGCCTTGGATTTTCGGGCAAATTCATCCTGACTCGACGAACCCCATTTAAATGAGTATTAGGCTTAGATTTCTAACCTTGTTCATATCCAAGCCATTTTTAGTTGGTATTAGACTTCAAATTTATGGGTAATACACTTTTCCCCCAAACATGATTGAACTTTGTTTTTGGAGGGGGTGTTAGCCTTGGATTTTCGGACAAATTGATCCTGACTCGACGAGCCCCATTTAAATGAGTATTAGCCTTATATTTCTAACCCTATTCATATCCAATACCTTTTCGTTGGTATTAGACTTCAAATTTATGGGTAATACACTTTTCCCCCAAACATGGTTGAACTTGGTTTTTGGAGGGGGTGTTAGCCTTGGATTTTCGGACAAATTGATCCTGACTCGACGAGCCCCATTTAAATGTGTATTAGCTTTATATTTATAACCTTATTTATATCCAAGACCTTTTGGTTGGTATTAGACTTCAAATTTATGGATAATACACTTTTCCCCCAAACATGGTTGAACTTGGTTTTTGGAGGGGGTGTTAGCCTTGGATTTTCGGTCAAATTGATCCTGACTCGATGAACCCCATTTAAATGAGTATTAGCCTTAGATTTCTAACCTTGTTCATATCCAAGCCCTTTTTATTTGGTATTAGACTTCAAATTTATGGATAATACACTTTTCCCCCAAACATGATTGAACTTTGTTTTTGGAGGGGGTGTTAGCCTTAGATTTTTGGACAAATTGATCCTGACTCGACGAGCGCCATTTAAATGAGTATTAGCCTTAGATTTCTAACCTTGTTCATTTCCAAGCCCTTTTTAGTTGGTATTAGACTTCAAATTTATGGGTAATACACTTTTCCCCCAAACATGATTGAACTTTGTTTTTGGAGGGGGTGTTAGCCTTAGATTTTTGGACAAATTGATCCTGACTCGACGAGCCCCATTTAAATGAGTATTAGCCTTAGATTTCTAACCTTGTTCATATCCAAGCCCTTTTTAGTTGGTATTAGACTTCAAATTTATGGGTAATACACTTTTCCCCAAACATAGTTGAACTTGGTTTTTGGAGGGGGTGTTAGCCTTAGATTTTCAGACAAATTGATCCTGACTCGACGAGCCCCATGTAAATGAGTATTAGCCTTATATTTCTAATATTTTTCATATCCAATACCTTTTGGTTGGTATTAGACTTCAAATTTATGGGTAATACACTTTTCCCCCAAACATGGTTGAACTTGGTTTTTGGAGGGGGTGTTAACCTTGGATTTTCAGACAAATTGATCCTGACTCGACGAGCCCCATTTAAATGAGTATTAGCCTTATATTTCTAATATTTTTGATATCCAAGACCTTTTGGTTGGTATTAGACTTTAAATTTATGGGTAATACACTTTTCCCCCAAACATGGTTGAACTTGGTTTTTAGAGGGGGTGTTAGCCTTGGATTTTTGGACAAATTGATCCTGATTCGACAAGCCCCATTTAAATGAGTATTAGCCTTATATTTCTAACCTTTTTCATATCCAAGATCTTTTGGTTGGTATTAGACTTCAAATTTATGGGTAATACACTTTTCCCCCGAACATGGTTGAACTTGGTTTTTAGAGGGAGTGTTAGCCTTGGATTTTCGGGCAAATTCATCCTGACTCGACGAACCCCATTTAAATGAGTATTAGCCTTAGATTTCTAACCTTGTTCATATCCAAGCCATTTTTAGTTGGTATTAGACTTCAAATTTATGGGTAATACACTTTTCCCCCAAACATGATTGAACTTTGTTTTTGGAGGGGGTGTTAGCCTTGGATTTTCGGACAAATTGATCCTGACTTGACGAGCCCCATTTAAATGAGTATTAGCCTTATATTTCTAACCCTATTCATATCCAATACCTTTTCGTTGGTATTAGACTTCAAATTTATGGGTAATACACTTTTCCCCCAAACATGGTTGAACTTGGTTTTTGGAGGGGGTGTTAGCCTTGGATTTTCGGACAAATTGATCCTGACTCGACGAGCCCCATTTAAATGTGTATTAGCCTTATATTTATAACCTTATTTATATCCAAGACCTTTTGGTTGGTATTAGACTTCAAAATTATGGGTAATACACTTTTCTCCCAAACATGGTTGAACTTGGTTTTTGGAGGGGGTGTTAGCCTTGGATTTTCGGTCAAATTGATCCTGACTCGATGAACCCCATTTAAATGAGTATTAGCCTTAGATTTCTAACCTTGTTCATATCCAAGCCCTTTTTATTTGGTATTAGACTTCAAATTTATGGGTAATACACTTTTCCCCCAAACATGATTGAACTTTGTTTTTGGAGGGGGTGTTAGCCTTGGATTTTCGGACAAATTGATCCTGACTGGACGAGCCCCATTTAAATGAGTATTAGCCTTATATTTCTAACCCTATTCATATGCAATACCTTTTCGTTGGTATTAGACTTCAAATTTATGGATAATACACTTTTCCCCCAAACATGGTTGAACTTGGTTTTTGGAGGGGGTGTTAGCCTTGGATTTTTGGACAAATTGATCCTGACTCGACGAGCCCCATTTAAATGAGTATTAGCCTTATATTTCTAATATTTTTGATATCCAAGACCTTTTGGTTGGTATTAGACTTTAAATTTATGGGTAATACACTTTTCCCCCAAACATGGTTGAACTTGGTTTTTGGAGGGGGTGTTAGCCTTGGATTTTCGGACAAATTGATCCTGATTCGACGAGCCCCATTTAAATGAGTATTAGCCTTATATTTCTAACCTTTTTCATATCCAAGATCTTTTGGTTGGTATTAGACTTCAAATTTATGGGTAATACACTTTTCCCCCAAACATGGTTGAACTTGGTTTTTAGAGGGAGTGTTAGCCTTGGATTTTCGGGCAAATTCATCCTGACTCGACGAACCCCATTTAAATGAGTATTAGCCTTAGATTTCTAACCTTGTTCATATCCAAGCCATTTTTAGTTGGTATTAGACTTCAAATTTATGGGTAATACACTTTTCCCCCAAACATGATTGAACTTTGTTTTTGGAGGGGGTGTTAGCCTTGGATTTTCGGACAAATTGATCCTGACTTGACGAGCCCCATTTAAATGAGTATTAGCCTTATATTTCTAACCCTATTCATATCCAATACCTTTTCGTTGGTATTAGACTTCAAATTTATGGGTAATACACTTTTCCCCCAAACATGGTTGAACTTGGTTTTTGGAGGGGGTGTTAGCCTTGGATTTTCGGACAAATTGATCCTGACTCGACGAGCCCCATTTAAATGTTTATTAGCCTTATATTTATAACCTTATTTCTATCCAAGACCTTTTGGTTGGTATTAGACTTCAAATTTATGGATAATACACTTTTCCCCCAAACATGGTTGAACTTGGTTTTTGGAGGGGGTGTTAGCCTTGGATTTTCGGACAAATTGATCCTGATTCGACGAGCCCCATTTAAATGAGTATTAGCCTTATATTTCTAACCTTTTTCATATCCAAGATCTTTTGGTTGGTATTAGACTTCAAATTTATGGGTAATACACTTTTCCCCCAAACATGGTTGAACTTGGTTTTTAGAGGGAGTGTTAGCCTTGGATTTTCGGGCAAATTCATCCTGACTCGACGAACCCCATTTAAATGAGTATTAGCCTTAGATTTCTAACCTTGTTCATATCCAAGCCATTTTTAGTTGGTATTACACTTCAAATTTATGGGTAATACACTTTTCCCCCAAACATGATTGAACTTTGTTTTTGGAGGGGGTGTTAGCCTTGGATTTTCGGACAAATTGATCCTGACTTGACGAGCCCCATTTAAATGAGTATTAGCCTTATATTTCTAACCCTATTCATATCCAATACCTTTTCGTTGGTATTAGACTTCAAATTTATGGGTAATACACTTTTCCCCCAAACATGGTTGAACTTGGTTTTTGGAGGGGGTGTTAGCCTTGGATTTTCGGACAAATTGATCCTGACTCGACGAGCCCCATTTAAATGTGTATTAGCCTTATATTTATAACCTTATTTATATCCAAGACCTTTTGGTTGGTATTAGACTTCAAATTTATGGATAATACACTTTTCCCCCAAACATGGTTGAACTTGGTTTTTGGAGGGGGTGTTAGCCTTGGATTTTCGGTCAAATTGATCCTGACTTGACAAGCCCCCTTTAAATGAGTATTAGCCTTAGATTTCTTACCTTATTCATATCTAAGACCTTTTCGTTGGTATTAGACTTCAAATTTATGGATAATACACTTTTCCCCAAACATAGTTGAACTTGGTTTTTGGAGGGGGTGTTAGCCTTAGATTTTCGGACAAATTGATCCTGACTCGATGAACCCCATTTAAATGAGTATTAGCCTTAGATTTCTAACCTTGTTCATATCCAAGCCCTTTTTATTTGGTATTAGACTTCAAATTTATGGGTAATACACTTTTCCCCAAACATAGTTGAACTTGGTTTTTGGAGGGGGTGTTAGCCTTAGATTTTCGGACAAATTGATCCTGACTCGATGAACCCCATTTAAATGAGTATTAGCCTTAGATTTCTAACCTTGTTCATATCCAAGCCCTTTTTATTTGGTATTAGACTTCAAATTTATGGGTAATACACTTTTCCCCCAAACATGATTGAACTTTGTTTTTGGAGGGGGTGTTAGCCTTGGATTTTCGGACAAATTGATCCTGACTGGACGAGCCCCATTTAAATGAGTATTAGCCTTATATTTCTAACCCTACTCATATGAAATACCTTTTCGTTGGTATTAGACTTCAAATTTATGGATAATACACTTTTCCCCCAAACATGGTTGAACTTGGTTTTTGGAGGGGGTGTTAGCCTTGGATTTTTGGACAAATTGATCCTGACTCGACGAGCCCCATTTAAATGAGTATTAGCCTTATATTTCTAATATTTTTGATATCCAAGACCTTTTGGTTGGTATTAGACTTTAAATTTATGGGTAATACACTTTTCCCCCAAACATGGTTGAACTTGGTTTTTGGAGGGGGTGTTAGCCTTGGATTTTCGGACAAATTGATCCTGATTCGACGAGCCCCATTTAAATGAGTATTAGCCTTATATTTCTAACCTTTTTCATATCCAAGATCTTTTGGTTGGTATTAGACTTCAAATTTATGGGTAATACACTTTTCCCCCAAACATGGTTGAACTTGGTTTTTAGAGGGAGTGTTAGCCTTGGATTTTCGGGCAAATTCATCCTGACTCGACGAACCCCATTTAAATGAGTATTAGCCTTAGATTTCTAACCTTGTTCATATCCAAGCCATTTTTAGTTGGTATTAGACTTCAAATTTATGGGTAATACACTTTTCCCCCAAACATGATTGAACTTTGTTTTTGGAGGGGGTGTTAGCCTTGGATTTTCGGACAAATTGATCCTGACTTGATGAGCCCCATTTAAATGAGTATTAGCCTTATATATCTAACCCTATTCATATCCAATACCTTTTCGTTGGTATTAGACTTCAAATTTATGGGTAATACACTTTTCCCCCAAACATGGTTGAACTTGGTTTTTGGAGGGGGTGTTAGCCTTGGATTTTCAGACAAATTGATCCTGACTCGACGAGCCCCATTTAAATGTGTATTAGCCTTATATTTATAACCTTATTTCTATCCAAGACCTTTTGGTTGGTATTAGACTTCAAATTTATGGATAATACACTTTTCCCCCAAACATGGTTGAACTTGGTTTTTGGAGGGGGTGTTAGCCTTGGATTTTCGGACAAATTGATCCTGATTCGACGAGCCCCATTTAAATGAGTATTAGCCTTATATTTCTAACCTTTTTCATATCCAAGATCTTTTGGTTGGTATTAGACTTCAAATTTATGGGTAATACATTTTTCCCCCAAACATGGTTGAACTTGGTTTTTAGAGGGAGTGTTAGCCTTGGATTTTCGGGCAAATTCATCTTGACTCGACGAACCCCATTTAAATGAGTATTAGCCTTAGATTTCTAACCTTGTTCATATCCAAGCCATTTTTAGTTGGTATTAGACTTCAAATTTATGGGTAATACACTTTTCCCCCAAACATGATTGAACTTTGTTTTTGGAGGGGGTGTTAGCCTTGGATTTTCGGACAAATTGATCCTGACTTGATGAGCCCCATTTAAATGAGTATTAGCCTTATATATCTAACCCTATTCATATCCAATACCTTTTCGTTGGTATTAGACTTCAAATTTATGGGTAATACACTTTTCCCCCAAACATGGTTGAACTTGGTTTTTGGAGGGGGTGTTAGCCTTGGATTTTCGGACAAATTGATCCTGACTCGACGAGCCCCATTTAAATGTGTATTAGCCTAATATTTATAACCTTATTTATATCCAAGACCTTTTGGTTGGTATTAGACTTCAAATTTATGGATAATACACTTTTCCCCCAAACATGATTGAACTTTGTTTTTGAAGGGGGTGTTAGCCTTGGATTTTCGGACAAATTGATCCTAACTTGACGAGCCCCATTTAAATGAGTATTTGCCTTATAATTCTAACCGTATTCATATCCAATACCTTTTCGTTGGTATTAGGCTTCAAATTTATGGGTAATACACTTTTCCCCCAAACATGGTTGAACTTGGTCTTTGGAGGGGGTGTTAGCCTTGGATTTTCGGACAAATTGATCCTGACTCGACGAGCCCCATGTAAATAAGTATTAGCCTTATATTTCTAATCTTTTTCATATCCAAGTCCTTTTTAGTTGGTATTAGACTTCAAATTTATGGGTAATACACTTTTCCCCCAAACATGCTTGAACTTTGTTTTTGGAGGGGGTGTTAGCCTTGGATTTTCGGACAAATTGATCCTGATTCGACGAGCCCCATTTAAATGAGTATTAGCCTTATATTTCTAACCTTTTTCATATCCAAGACCTTTTGGTTGGTATTAGACTTCAAATTTATGGGTAATACACTTTTCCCCCAAACATGGTTGAACTTGGTTTTTGGAGGGGGTGCTAGCGTTGGATTTTCGGGCAAATTCATCCTGACTCGACGAGCCCCATTTAAATGAGTATTAGCCTTATATTTCTAATCTTTTTCATATCCAAGACCTTTTTAGTTGGTATTAGACTTCAACTTTATGGGTAATACACTTTTCCCCCAAACATGGTTGAACTTGGTTTTTGGAGGGGGTGTTAGCCTTGGATTTTCGGACAAATTGATCCTGACTCGACGAGCCCCATGTAAATGAGTATTAGCCTTATATTTCTAATCTTTTTCATATCCAAGACCTTTTTAGTTGGTATTAGACTTCAAATTTATGGGTAATACACTTTTCCCCAAACATGGTTGAACTTGGTTTTTGGAGGGGGTGTTAGCCTTGGATTTTCGGACAAATTGATCCTGACTCGACAAGCCCCCTTTAAATGAGTATTAGCCTTAGATTTATTACCTTAATCATATCTAAGACCTTTTCGTTGGTATTAGACTTCAAATTTATGGGTAATACAATTTTTCCCCAAACATGATTGAACTTGGTTTTTGGAGGGAGTGTTAGCCTTGGATTTTCGGGCAAATTCATCCTGACTCGACGAGCCCCATTTAAATGAGTATTAGCCTTATATTTCTAATCTTTTTCATATCCAAGACCTTTTTAGTTGGTATTAGACTTCAACTTTGTGGGTAATACACTTTTCCCCCAAACATGGTTGAACTTTGTTTTTGGAGGGGGTGTTAGCCTTGGATTTTCGGACAAATTGATCCTGACTCGACGAGCCCCATGTAAATGAGTATTAGCCTTATATTTCTAATCTTTGTCATATCCAAGACCTTTTTAGTTGGTATTAGACTTCAAATTTATGGGTAATACACTTTTCCCCCAAACATGATTGAACTTTGTTTTTGGAGGGGGTGTTAGCCTTAGATTTTTGGACAAATTGATCCTGACTCGACGAGCGCCATTTAAATGAGTATTAGCCTTAGATTTCTAACCTTGTTCATTTCCAAGCCCTTTTTAGTTGGTATTAGACTTCAAATTTATGGGTAATACACTTTTCCCCCAAACATGATTGAACTTTGTTTTTGGAGGGGGTGTTAGCCTTGGATTTTCGGACAAATTGATCCTAACTTGACGAGCCCCATTTAAATGAGTATTTGCCTTATATTTCTAACCTTATTCATATCCAATACCTTTTCGTTGGTATTAGGCTTCAAATTTATGGGTAATACACTTTTCCCCCAAACATGGTTGAACTTGGTCTTTGGAGGGGGTGTTAGCCTTGGATTTTCGGACAAATTGATCCTGACTCGACGAGCCCCATGTAAATAAGTATTAGCCTTATATTTCTAATCTTTTTCATATCCAAGTCCTTTTTAGTTGGTATTAGACTTCAAATTTATGGGTAATACACTTTTCCCCCAAACATGCTTGAACTTTGTTTTTGGAGGGGGTGTTAGCCTTGGATTTTCGGACAAATTGATCCTGATTCGACGAGCCCCATTTAAATGAGTATTAGCCTTATATTTCTAACCTTTTTCATATCCAAGACCTTTTTAGTTGGTATTAGACTTCAACTTTATGGGTAATACACTTTTCCCCCAAACATGGTTGAACTTTGTTTTTGGAGGGGGTGTTAGCCTTGGATTTTCGGACAAATTGATCCTGACTCGACGAGCCCCATGTAAATAAGTATTAGCCTTATATTTCTAATCTTTTTCATATCCAAGTCCTTTTTAGTTGGTATTAGACTTCAAATTTATGGGTAATACACTTTTCCCCCAAACATGCTTGAACTTTGTTTTTGGAGGGGGTGTTAGCCTTGGATTTTCGGACAAATTGATCCTGATTCGACGAGCCCCATTTAAATGAGTATTAGCCTTATATTTCTAACCTTTTTCATATCCAAGACCTTTTGGTTGGTATTAGACTTCAAATTTATGGGTAATACACTTTTCCCCCAAACATGGTTGAACTTGGTTTTTGGAGGGGGTGCTAGCCTTGGATTTTCGGGCAAATTCATCCTGACTCGACGAGCCCCATTTAAATGAGTATTAGCCTTATATTTCTAATCTTTTTCATATCCAAGACCTTTTTAGTTGGTATTAGACTTCAACTTTATGGGTAATACACTTTTCCCCCAAACATGGTTGAACTTTGTTTTTGGAGGGGGTGTTAGCCTTGGATTTTCGGACAAATTGATCCTGACTCGACGAGCCCCATGTAAATGAGTATTAGCCTTATATTTCTAATCTTTTTCATATCCAAGACCTTTTTAGTTGGTATTAGACTTCAAATTTATGGGTAATACACTTTTCCCCAAACATGGTTGAACTTGGTTTTTGGAGGGGGTGTTAGCCTTGGATTTTCGGACAAATTGATCCTGACTCGACAAGCCCCCTTTAAATGAGTATTAGCCTTAGATTTATTACCTTAATCATATCTAAGACCTTTTCGTTGGTATTAGACTTCAAATTTACGGGTAATACAATTTTTCCCCAAACATGATTGAACTTGGTTTTTGGAGGGGGTGTTTGCCTTGGATTTTCGGACAAATTGATCCTGACTCGACGAGCCCCATTTAAATGAGTATTAGCCTTATATTTCTAATCTTTTTCATATCCAAGACCTTTTGGTTGGTATTAGACTTCAAATTTATGGGTAATACAATTTTCCCCCAAACATGATTGAACTTGGTTTTTGGAGGGGGTGTTAGCCTTGGATTTTCGGACAAATTGATCCTGACTCGACGAGCCCCATTTAAATGAGTATTAGACTTATATTTCTAATCTATTTCATATCCAAGACCTTTTGGTTGGTATTAGATTTCAAATTTACGGGTAATACACTTTTCCCCCAAACATGGTTGAACTTGGTTTTTGGAGGGGGTGTTAGCCTTGGATTTTCAGACAAATTGATCCTGACTCGACGAGCCCCATGTAAATGAGTATTAGCCTTATATTTCTAATATTTTTCATATCCAAGACCTTTTGGTTGGTATTAGACTTTAAATTTATGGGTAATACACTTTTCCCCCGAACATGGTTGAACTTGGTTTTTGGAGGGGGTGTTAGCCTTGGATTTTCGGACAAATTGATCCTGATTCGACGAGCCCCATTTAAATTAGTATTAGCCTTATATTTCTAACCTTTTTCATATCCAAGACCTTTTCGTTGGTATTAGACTTCAAATTTATGGGTAATACAATTTTCCCCCAAACATGATTGAACTTGGTTTTTGGAGAGGGTGTTAACCTTGGATTTTCAGACAAATTGATCCTGACTCGACGAGCCCCCTTTAAATGAGTATTAGCCTTAGATTTATTACCTTAATCATATCTAAGCCTTTTCGTTGGTATTAGACTTCAAATTTATGGGTAATACAATTTTCCCCCAAACATGATTGAACTTGGTTTTTGGAGGGGGTGTTAGCCTTGGATTTTCGGACAAATTGATCCTGACTTGACGAGCCCCATTTAAATGAGTATTAGCCTTATATTTCTAATCTTTTTCATATCCAAGACCTTTTGGTTGGTATTAGACTTCAAATTTATGGGTAATACACTTTTCCCCCAAACATGGTTGAACTTGGTTTTTGGAGGGGGTGTTAGCCTTGGATTTTCATACAAATTCATCTTGACTCGACAAGCACCATGTAAATGAGTATTAGACATATATTTCTAATCTATTTCATATCCAAGACCTTTTGGTTGGTATTAGACTTCAAATTTACAGGTAATACACTTTTCCCCCAAACATGGTTGAACTTGGTTTTTGGAGAGGGTGTTAACCTTGGATTTTCAGACAAATTGATCCTGACTCGACGAGCCCCATGTAAATGAGTATTAGCCTTATATTTCTAATATTTTTCATATCCAAGACCTTTAAATGAATATTTGCCTTATATTTCTAACCTTATTCATATCCAATACCTTTTCGTTGGTATTAGACTTCAAATTTATGGGTAATACACTTTTCCCCTAAACATGGTTGAACTTGGTTTTTGGACGGAGTGTTAGCCTTGGATTTTCGGGCAAATTCATCGTGACTCGACGAGCCCCATTTAAATGAGTATTAGCCTTATATTTCTAATCTTTTTCATATCCAAGACCTTTTTAGTTGGTATTAGACTTCAAATTTATGGGTAATACACTTTTCCCCAAACATGGTTGAACTTGGTTTTTGGAGGGGGTGTTAGCCTTGGATTTTCGGACAAATTGATCCTGACTCGACAAGCCCCCTTTAAATGAGTATTAGCCTTAGATTTATTACCTTAATCATATCTAAGACCTTTTCGTTGGTATTAGACTTCAAATTTACGGGTAATACAATTTTTCCCCAAACATGATTGAACTTGGTTTTTGGAGGGGGTGTTTGCCTTGGATTTTCGGACAAATTGATCCTGACTCGACGAGCCCCATTTAAATGAGTATTAGCCTTATATTTCTAATCTTTTTCATATCCAAGACCTTTTGGTTGGTATTAGACTTCAAATTTATGGGTAATACAATTTTCCCCCAAACATGATTGAACTTGGTTTTTGGAGGGGGTGTTAGCCTTGGATTTTCGGACAAATTGATCCTGAATCGACGAGCCCCATTTAAATGAGTATTAGACTTATATTTCTAATCTATTTCATATCCAAGACCTTTTGGTTGGTATTAGATTTCAAATTTACGGGTAATACACTTTTCCCCCAAACATGGTTGAACTTGGTTTTTGGAGGGGGTGTTAGCCTTGGATTTTCAGACAAATTGATCCTGACTCGACGAGCCCCATGTAAATGAGTATTAGCCTTATATTTCTAATATTTTTCATATCCAAGACCTTTTGGTTGGTATTAGACTTTAAATTTATGGGTAATACACTTTTCCCCCGAACATGGTTGAACTTGGTTTTTGGAGGGGGTGTTAGCCTTGGATTTTCGGACAAATTGATCCTGATTCGACGAGCCCCATTTAAATTAGTATTAGCCTTATATTTCTAACCTTTTTCATATCCAAGACCTTTTCGTTGGTATTAGACTTCAAATTTATGGGTAATACAATTTTCCCCCAAACATGATTGAACTTGGTTTTTGGAGAGGGTGTTAACCTTGGATTTTCAGACAAATTGATCCTGACTCGACGAGCCCCCTTTAAATGAGTATTAGCCTTAGATTTATTACCTTAATCATATCTAAGCCTTTTCGTTGGTATTAGACTTCAAATTTATGGGTAATACAATTTTCCCCCAAACATGATTGAACTTGGTTTTTGGAGGGGGTGTTAGCCTTGGATTTTCGGACAAATTGATCCTGACTTGACGAGCCCCATTTAAATGAGTATTAGCCTTATATTTCTAATCTTTTTCATATCCAAGACCTTTTGGTTGGTATTAGACTTCAAATTTATGGGTAATACACTTTTCCCCCAAACATGGTTGAACTTGGTTTTTGGAGGGGGTGTTAGCCTTGGATTTTCATACAAATTCATCTTGACTCGACAAGCACCATGTAAATGAGTATTAGACATATATTTCTAATCTATTTCATATCCAAGACCTTTTGGTTGGTATTAGACTTCAAATTTACAGGTAATACACTTTTCCCCCAAACATGGTTGAACTTGGTTTTTGGAGAGGGTGTTAAACTTGGATTTTCAGACAAATTGATCCTGACTCGACGAGCCCCATGTAAATGAGTATTAGCCTTATATTTCTAATATTTTTCATATCCAAGACCTTTAAATGAATATTTGCCTTATATTTCTAACCTTATTCATATCCAATACCTTTTCGTTGGTATTAGACTTCAAATTTATGGGTAATACACTTTTCCCCTAAACATGGTTGAACTTGGTTTTTGGACGGAGTGTTAGCCTTGGATTTTCGGGCAAATTCATCCTGACTCGACGAGCCCCATTTAAATGAGTATTAGCCTTATATTTCTAATCTTTTTCATATCCAAGACCTTTTTAGTTGGTATTAGACTTCAAATTTATGGGTAATACACTTTTCCCCCAAACATGATTGAACTTTGTTTTTGGAGGGGGTGTTAGCCTTAGATTTTTGGACAAATTGATCCTGACTCGACGAGCCCCATTTAAATGAGTATTAGCCTTAGATTTCTAACCTTGTTCATATCCAAGGCCTTTTTAGTTGGTATTAGACTTCAAATTTATGGGTAATACACTTTTCCCCCAAACATGATTGAACTTTGTTTTTGGAGGGGGTGTTAGCCTTGGATTTTCGGACAAATTGATCCTGACTCGACAAGCCCCCTTTAAATGAGTATTAGCCTTAGATTTCTTACCTTATTCATATCTAAGACCTTTTCGTTGGTATTAGACTTCAAATTTATGGGTAATACACTTTTCCCCCACACATGGTTGAACTTGGTTTTTGGATGGGGTGTTAGCCTTGGATTTTCGGACAAATTGATCCTGACTCGACAAGCCCCCTTTAAATGAGTATTAGCCTTAGATTTCTTACCTTATTCATATCTAAGACCTTTTCGTTGGTATTAGACTTCAAATTTATGGGTAATACACTTTTCCCCCAAACATGATTGAACTTGGTTTTTGGAGGGGGTGTTAGCCTTGGATTTTCGGACAAATTCATCCTGACTCGACAAGCCCCCTTTAAATGAGTATTAGCCTTAGATTTATTACCTTAATCATATCTAAGACCTTTTCGTTGGTATTAGACTTCAAATTTATGGGTAATACAATTTTTCCCCAAACATGATTGAACTTGGTTTTTGGAGGGAGTGTTAGCCTTGGATTTTCGGGCAAATTCATCCTGACTCGACGAGCCCCATTTAAATGAGTATTAGCCTTATATTTCTAATCTTTTTCATATCCAAGACCTTTTTAGTTGGTATTAGACTTCAACTTTATGGGTAATACACTTTTCCCCCAAACATGGTTGAACTTTGTTTTTGGAGGGGGTGTTAGCCTTGGATTTTCGGACAAATTGATCCTGACTTGACGAGCCCCATTTAAATGAGTATTAGCCTTATATTTCTAATCTTTTTCATATCCAAGACCTTTTGGTTGGTATTAGACTTCAAATTTATGGGTAATACACTTTTCCCCCAAACATGGTTGAACTTGGTTTTTGGAGGGGGTGTTAGCCTTGGATTTTCATACAAATTCATCTTGACTCGACAAGCACCATGTAAATGAGTATTAGACATATATTTCTAATCTATTTCATATCCAAGACCTTTTGGTTGGTATTAGACTTCAAATTTACAGGTAATACACTTTTCCCCCAAACATGGTTGAACTTGGTTTTTGGAGAGGGTGTTAACCTTGGATTTTCAGACAAATTGATCCTGACTCGACGAGCCCCATGTAAATGAGTATTAGCCTTATATTTCTAATATTTTTCATATCCAAGACCTTTAAATGAATATTTGCCTTATATTTCTAACCTTATTCATATCCAATACCTTTTCGTTGGTATTAGACTTCAAATTTATGGGTAATACACTTTTCCCCTAAACATGGTTGAACTTGGTTTTTGGACGGAGTGTTAGCCTTGGATTTTCGGGCAAATTCATCCTGACTCGACGAGCCCCATTTAAATGAGTATTAGCCTTATATTTCTAATCTTTTTCATATCCAAGACCTTTTTAGTTGGTATTAGACTTCAAATTTATGGGTAATACACTTTTCCCCCAAACATGGGTGAACTTTGTTTTTGGAGGGGGTGTTAGCCTTAGATTTTTGGACAAATTGATCCTGACTCGACGAGCCCCATTTAAATGAGTATTAGCCTTAGATTTCTAACCTTGTTCATATCCAAGGCCTTTTTAGTTGGTATTAGACTTCAAATTTATGGGTAATACACTTTTCCCCCAAACATGATTGAACTTTGTTTTTGGAGGGGGTGTTAGCCTTGGATTTTCGGACAAATTGATCCTGACTCGACAAGCCCCCTTTAAATGAGTATTAGCCTTAGATTTCTTACCTTATTCATATCTAAGACCTTTTCGTTGGTATTAGACTTCAAATTTATGGGTAATACACTTTTCCCCCACACATGGTTGAACTTGGTTTTTGGAGGGGGTGTTAGCCTTGGATTTTCGGACAAATTGATCCTGACTCGACAAGCCCCCTTTAAATGAGTATTAGCCTTAGATTTCTTACCTTATTCATATCTAAGACCTTTTCGTTGGTATTAGACTTCAAATTTATGGGTAATACACTTTTCCCCCAAACATGATTGAACTTGGTTTTTGGAGGGGGTGTTAGCCTTGGATTTTCGGACAAATTCATCCTGACTCGACAAGCCCCCTTTAAATGAGTATTAGCCTTAGATTTATTACCTTAATCATATCTAAGACCTTTTCGTTGGTATTAGACTTCAAATTTATGGGTAATACAATTTTTCCCCAAACATGATTGAACTTGGTTTTTGGAGGGAGTGTTAGCCTTGGATTTTCGGGCAAATTCATCCTGACTCGACGAGCCCCATTTAAATGAGTATTAGCCTTATATTTCTAATCTTTTTCATATCCAAGACCTTTTTAGTTGGTATTAGACTTCAACTTTATGGGTAATACACTTTTCCCCCAAACATGGTTGAACTTTGTTTTTGGAGGGGGTGTTAGCCTTGGATTTTCGGACAAATTGATCCTGACTCGACAAGCACCATGTAAATGAGTATTAGACATATATTTCTAATCTATTTCATATCCAAGACCTTTTGGTTGGTATTAGACTTCAAATTTACAGGTAATACACTTTTCCCCCAAACATGGTTGAACTTGGTTTTTGGAGAGGGTGTTAACCTTGGATTTTCAGACAAATTGATCCTGACTCGACGAGCCCCATGTAAATGAGTATTAGCCTTATATTTCTAATATTTTTCATATCCAAGACCTTTAAATGAATATTTGCCTTATATTTCTAACCTTATTCATATCCAATACCTTTTCGTTGGTATTAGACTTCAAATTTATGGGTAATACACTTTTCCCCTAAACATGGTTGAACTTGGTTTTTGGACGGAGTGTTAGCCTTGGATTTTCGGGCAAATTCATCCTGACTCGACGAGCCCCATTTAAATGAGTATTAGCCTTATATTTCTAATCTTTTTCATATCCAAGACCTTTTTAGTTGGTATTAGACTTCAAATTTATGGGTAATACACTTTTCCCCCAAACATGATTGAACTTTGTTTTTGGAGGGGGTGTTAGCCTTAGATTTTTGGACAAATTGATCCTGACTCGACGAGCCCCATTTAAATGAGTATTAGCCTTAGATTTCTAACCTTGTTCATTTCCAAGCCCTTTTTAGTTGGTATTAGACTTCAAATTTATGGGTAATACACTTTTCCCCCAAACATGATTGAACTTTGTTTTTGGAGGGGGTGTTAGCCTTGGATTTTCGGACAAATTGATCCTGACTCGACAAGCCCCCTTTAAATGAGTATTAGCCTTAGATTTCTTACCTTATTCATATCTAAGACCTTTTCGTTGGTATTAGACTTCAAATTTATGGGTAATACACTTTTCCCCCACACATGGTTGAACTTGGTTTTTGGAGGGGGTGTTAGCCTTGGATTTTCGGACAAATTGATCCTGACTCGACAAGCCCCCTTTAAATGAGTATTAGCCTTAGATTTCTTACCTTATTCATAACTAAGACCTTTTCGTTGGTATTAGACTTCAAATTTATGGGTAATACACTTTTCCCCCAAACATGATTGAACTTGGTTTTTGGAGGGGGTGTTAGCCTTGGATTTTCGGACAAATTCATCCTGACTCGACGAGCCCCATTTAAATGAGTATTAGCCTTATATTTCTAATCTTTTCCATATCCAAGACCTTTTGGTTGGTATTAGACTTCAAATTTATGGGTAATACACTTTTCCCCCAAACATGGTTGAACTTTGTTTTTGGAGGGGGTGTTAGCCTTGGATTTTCGGACAAATTGATCCTGACTCGACGAGCCCCATGTAAATGAGTATTAGCCTTATATTTATAATCTTTTTCATATCCAAGACCTTTTTAGTTGGTATTAGACTTCAAATTTATGGGTAATACACTTTTCCCCAAACATGGTTGAACTTGGTTTTTGGAGGGGGTGTTAGCCTTGGATTTTCGGACAAATTGATCCTGACTCGACAAGCCCCCTTTAAATGAGTATTAGCCTTAGATTTATTACCTTAATCATATCTAAGACCTTTTCGTTGGTATTAGACTTCAAATTTATGGGTAATACAATTTTCCCCAAACATGATTGAACTTGGTTTTTGGAGGGAGTGTTAGCCTTGGATTTTCGGGCAAATTCATCCTGACTCGACGAGCCCCATTTAAATGAGTATTAGCCTTATATTTCTAATCTTTTTCATATCCAAGACCTTTTTAGTTGGTATTAGACTTCAAATTTATGGGTAATACACTTTTCCCCCAAACATGATTGAACTTTGTTTTTGGAGGGGGTGTTAGCCTTAGATTTTTGGACAAATTGATCCTGACTCGACGAGCGCCATTTAAATGAGTATTAGCCTTAGATTTCTAACCTTGTTCATTTCCAAGCCCTTTTTAGTTGGTATTAGACTTCAAATTTATGGGTAATACACTTTTCCCCCAAACATGATTGAACTTTGTTTTTGGAGGGGGTGTTAGCCTTGGATTTTCGGACAAATTGATCCTAACTTGACGAGCCCCATTTAAATGAGTATTTGCCTTATATTTCTAACCTTATTCATATCCAATACCTTTTCGTTGGTATTAGGCTTCAAATTTATGGGTAATACACTTTTCCCCCAAACATGGTTGAACTTGGTCTTTGGAGGGGGTGTTAGCCTTGGATTTTCGGACAAATTGATCCTGACTCGACGAGCCCCATGTAAATAAGTATTAGCCTTATATTTCTAATCTTTTTCATATCCAAGTCCTTTTTAGTTGGTATTAGACTTCAAATTTATGGGTAATACACTTTTCCCCCAAACATGCTTGAACTTTGTTTTTGGAGGGGGTGTTAGCCTTGGATTTTCGGACAAATTGATCCTGATTCGACGAGCCCCATTTAAATGAGTATTAGCCTTATATTTCTAACCTTTTTCATATCCAAGACCTTTTGGTTGGTATTAGACTTCAAATTTATGGGTAATACACTTTTCCCCCAAACATGGTTGAACTTGGTTTTTGGAGGGGGTGCTAGCCTTGGATTTTCGGGCAAATTCATCCTGACTCGACGAGCCCCATTTAAATGAGTATTAGCCTTATATTTCTAATCTTTTTCATATCCAAGACCTTTTTAGTTGGTATTAGACTTCAACTTTATGGGTAATACACTTTTCCCCCAAACATGGTTGAACTTTGTTTTTGGAGGGGGTGTTAGCCTTGGATTTTCGGACAAATTGATCCTGACTCGACGAGCCCCATGTAAATGAGTATTAGCCTTATATTTCTAATCTTTTTCATATCCAAGACCTTTTTAGTTGGTATTAGACTTCAAATTTATGGGTAATACACTTTTCCCCAAACATGGTTGAACTTGGTTTTTGGAGGGGGTGTTAGCCTTGGATTTTCGGACAAATTGATCCTGATTCGACAAGCCCCCTTTAAATGAATATTAGCCTTAGATTTATTACCTTAATCATATCTAAGACCTTTTCGTTGGTATTAGACTTCAAATTTACGGGTAATACAATTTTTCCCCAAACATGATTGAACTTGGTTTTTGGAGGGGGTGTTTGCCTTGGATTTTCGGACAAATTGATCCTGACTCGACGAGCCCCATTTAAATGAGTATTAGCCTTATATTTCTAATCTTTTTCATATCCAAGACCTTTTGGTTGGTATTAGACTTCAAATTTATGGGTAATACAATTTTCCCCCAAACATGATTGAACTTGGTTTTTGGAGGGGGTGTTAGCCTTGGATTTTCGGACAAATTGATCCTGACTCGACGAGCCCCATTTAAATGAGTATTAGACTTATATTTCTAATCTATTTCATATCCAAGACCTTTTGGTTGGTATTAGATTTCAAATTTACGGGTAATACACTTTTCCCCCAAACATGGTTGAACTTGGTTTTTGGAGGGGGTGTTAGCCTTGGATTTTCAGACAAATTGATCCTGACTCGACGAGCCCCATGTAAATGAGTATTAGCCTTATATTTCTAATATTTTTCATATCCAAGACCTTTTGGTTGGTATTAGACTTTAAATTTATGGGTAATACACTTTTCCCCCGAACATGGTTGAACTTGGTTTTTGGAGGGGGTGTTAGCCTTGGATTTTCGGACAAATTGATCCTGATTCGACGAGCCCCATTTAAATTAGTATTAGCCTTATATTTCTAACCTTTTTCATATCCAAGACCTTTTCGTTGGTATTAGACTTCAAATTTATGGGTAATACAATTTTCCCCCAAACATGATTTAACTTGGTTTTTGGAGAGGGTGTTAACCTTGGATTTTCAGACAAATTGATCCTGACTCGACGAGCCCCCTTTAAATGAGTATTAGCCTTAGATTTATTACCTTAATCATATCTAAGCCTTTTCGTTGGTATTAGACTTCAAATTTATGGGTAATACAATTTTCCCCCAAACATGATTGAACTTGGTTTTTGGAGGGGGTGTTAGCCTTGGATTTTCGGACAAATTGATCCTGACTTGACGAGCCCCATTTAAATGAGTATTAGCCTTATATTTCTAATCTTTTTCATATCCAAGACCTTTTGGTTGGTATTAGACTTCAAATTTATGGGTAATACACTTTTCCCCCAAACATGGTTGAACTTGGTTTTTGGAGGGGGTGTTAGCCTTGGATTTTCATACAAATTCATCTTGACTCGACAAGCCCCATGTAAATGAGTATTAGACTTATATTTCTAATCTATTTCATATCCAAGACCTTTTGGTTGGTATTAGACTTCAAATTTATGGGTAATACAATTTTCCGCCAAACATGATTGAACTTGGTTTTTGGAGGGGGTGTTAGCCTTGGATTTTCGGACAAATTGATCCTGACTTGACGAGCCCCATTTAAATGAGTATTAGCCTTATATTTCTAATCTTTTTCATATCCAAGACCTTTTGGTTGGTATTAGACTTCAAATTTATGGGTAATACACTTTTCCCCAAACATGGTTGAACTTGGTTTTTGGAGGGGGTGTTAGCCTTGGATTTTCATACAAATTCATCTTGACTCGACAAGCCCCATGTAAATGAGTATTAGACTTATATTTCTAATCTATTTCATATCCAAGACCTTTTGGTTGGTATTAGACTTCAAATTTACGGGTAATACACTTTTCCCCCAAACATGGTTGAACTTGGTTTTTGGAGAGGGTGTTAACCTTGGATTTTCAGACAAATTGATCCTGACTCGACGAGCCGCATGTAAATGAGTATTAGCCTTATATTTCTAATATTTTTCATATCCAAGACCTTTTGGTTGGTATTAGACTTTAAATTTATGGGTAATACACTTTTCCCCCGAACATGGTTGAACTTGGTTTTTGGAGGGGGTGTTAGCCTTGGATTTTCGGACAAATTGATCCTGATTCGACGAGCCCCATTTAAATGAGTATTAGCCTTATATTTCTAACCTTATTCATATCCAAGACCTTTTCGTTGGTATTAGACTTCAAATTTATGGGTAATACACTTTTCCCCCAAACATGGTTGAACTTGGTTTTTGGAGGGAGTGTTAGCCTTGGATTTTCGGGCAAATTCATCCTGACTCGACGAGCCCCATTTAAATGAGTATTAGCCTTATATTTCTAATCTTTTTCATATCCAAACCTTTTTAGTTGGTATTAGACTTCAACTTTATGGGTAATACACTTTTCCCCCAAACATGATTGAACTTTGTTTTTGGAGGGGGTGGTAGCCTTGGATTTTCGGACAAATTGATCCTGACTCGACGAGCCCCATGTAAATGAGTATTAGCCTTATATTTCTAATCTTTTTCATATCCAAGACCTTTTTAGTTGGTATTAGACTTCAAATTTATGGGTAATACACTTTTCCCCCGAACATGATTGAACTTTGTTTTTGGAGGGGGTGTTAGCCTTGGATTTTCGGACAAATTGATCCTGACTTGACGAGCCCCATTTAAATGAGTATTAGCCTTATATTTCTAATATTTTTCATATCCAAGACCTTTTGGTTGGTATTAGACTTTAAATTTATGGGTAATACACTTTTTCCCCGAACATGGTTGAACTTGGTTTTTGGAGGGGGTGTTAGCCTTGGATTTTCGGACAAATTGATCCTGATTCGACGAGCCCCATTTAAATGAGTATTAGCCTTATATTTCTAACCTTTTTCATATCCAAGACCTTTTGGTTGGTATTAGACTTCAAATTTATGGGTAATACAATTTTTCGCCAAACATGATTGAACTTGGTTTTTGGAGGGAGTGTTAGCCTTGGATTTTCGGACAAATTGATCCTGACTCGACGAGCCCCATGTAAATGAGTATTAGCCTTATATTTCTAATCTTTTTCATATCCAAGACCTTTTTAGTTGGTATTAGACTTCAACTTTATGGGTAATACACTTTTCCCCCAAACATGGTTGAACTTTGTTTTTGGAGGGGGTGTTAGCCTTGGATTTTCGGACAAATTGATCCTGACTCGACGAGCCCCATTTAAATGAGTATTAGCCTTATATTTCTAATCTTTTTCATATCCAAGACCTTTTTAGTTGGTATTAGACTTCAAATTTATGGGTAATACACTTTTCCCCAAACATGGTTGAACTTGGTTTTTGGAGGGGGTGTTAGCCTTGGATTTTCGGACAAATTGATCCTGACTCGACAAGCCCCCTTTAAATGAGTATTAGCCTTAGATTTATTACCTTAATCATATCTAAGACCTTTTCGTTGGTATTAGACTTCAAATTTACGGGTAATACAATTTTTCCCCAAACATGATTGAACTTGGTTTTTGGAGGGGGTGTTTGCCTTGGATTTTCGGACAAATTGATCCTGACTCGACGAGCCCCATTTAAATGAGTATTAGCCTTATATTTCTAATCTTTTTCATATCCAAGACCTTTTGGTTGGTATTAGACTTCAAATTTATGGGTAATACACTTTTCCCCCAAACATGGTTGAACTTGGTTTTTGGAGGGGGTGTTAGCCTTGGATTTTCATACAAATTCATCTTGACTCGACAAGCCCCATGTAAATGAGTATTAGACTTATATTTCTAATCTATTTCATATCCAAGACCTTTTAGTTGGTATTAGACTTCAAATTTACGGGTAATACACTTTTCCCCCAAACATGGTTGAACTTGGTTTTTGGAGAGGGTGTTAACCTTGGATTTTCAGACAAATTGATCCTGACTCGACGAGCCCCATGTAAATGAGTATTAGCCTTATATTTCTAATATTTTTCATATCCAAGACCTTTTGGTTGGTATTAGACTTTAAATTTATGGGTAATACACTTTTCCCCCGAACATGGTTGAACTTGGTTTTTGGAGGGGGTGTTAGCCTTGGATTTTCGGACAAATTGATCCTGATTCGACGAGCCCCATTTAAATGACTATTAGCCTTATATTTCTAACCTTTTTCATATCCAAGACCTTTTGGTTGGTATTAGACTTCAAATTTATGGGTAATACACTTTTCCCCCAAACATGGTTGAACTTGGTTTTTGGAGGGAGTGTTAGCCTTGGATTTTCGGGCAAATTCATCCTGACTCGACGAGCCCCATTTAAATGAGTATTAGCCTTGTATTTCTAATCTTTTTCATATCCAAGGCCTTTTTAGTTGGTATTAGACTTCAACTTTATTGGTAATACACTTTTCCCCCAAACATGATTGAACTTTGTTTTTGGAGGGGGTGGTAGCCTTGGATTTTCGGACAAATTGATCCTGACTCGACGAGCCCCATCTAAATGAGTATTAGCCTTATATTTCTAATCTTTTTCATATCCAAGACCTTTTTAGTTGGTATTAGACTTCAAATTTATGGGTAATACACTTTTCCCCCGAACATGATTGAACTTTGTTTTTGGAGAGGGTGTTAGCCTTGAATTTTCGGACAAATTGATCCTGACTTGACGAGGCCCATTTAAATGAGTATTATCCTTATATTTCTAATATTTTTCATATCCAAGACCTTTTGGTTGGTATTAGACTTTAAATTTATGGGTAATACACTTTTCCCCCGAACATGGTTGAACTTGGTTTTTGGAGGGGGTGTTAGCCTTGGATTTTCGGACAAATTGATCCTGATTCGACGAGCCCCATTTAAATGAGTATTAGCCTTATATTTCTAACCTTTTTCATATCCAAGACCTTTTGGTTGGTATTAGACTTCAAATTTATGGGTAATACAATTTTTCGCCAAACATGATTGAACTTGGTTTTTGGAGGGAGTGTTAGCCTTGGATTTTCGGGCAAATTCATCCTGACTCGACAAGCCCCCTTTAAATGAGTATTAGCCTTAGATTTATTACCTTAATCATATCTAAGCCCTTTTCGTTGGTATTAGACTTCAAATTTATGGGTAATACAATTTTCCGCCAAACATGATTGAACTTGGTTTTTGGAGGGGGTGTTAGCCTTGGATTTTCGGACAAATTGATCCTAACTTGACGAGCCCCATTTAAATGAGTATTAGCCTTATATTTCTAATCTTTTTCATATCCAAGACCTTTTGGTTGGTATTAGACTTCAAATTTATGGGTAATACACTTTTCCCCCAAACATGGTTGAACTTGGTTTTTGGAGGGGGTGTTAGCCTTGGATTTTCATACAAATTCATCTTGACTCGACAAGCCCCATGTAAATGAGTATTAGACTTATATTTCTAATCTATTTCATATCCAAGACCTTTTGGTTGGTATTAGACTTCAAATTTACGGGTAATACACTTTTCCCCCAAACATGGTTAAACTTGGTTTTTGGAGAGGGTGTTAACCTTGGATTTTCAGACAAATTGATCCTGACTCGACGAGCCCCATGTAAATGAGTATTAGCCTTATATTTCTAATATTTTTCATATCCAAGACCTTTAAATGAATATTTGCCTTATATTTCTAACCTTATTCATATCCAATACCTTTTCGTTGGTATTAGACTTCAAATTTATGGGTAATACACTTTTCCCCTAAACATGGTTGAACTTGGTTTTTGGACGGAGTGTTAGCCTTGGATTTTCGGGCAAATTCATCCTGACTCGACGAGCCCCATTTAAATGAGTATTAGCCTTATATTTCTAATCTTTTTCATATCCAAGACCTTTTTAGTTGGTATTAGACTTCAAATTTATGGGTAATACACTTTTCCCCCAAACATGATTGAACTTTGTTTTTGGAGGGGGTGTTAGCCTTAGATTTTTGGACAAATTGATCCTGACTCGACGAGCCCCATTTAAATGAGTATTAGCCTTAGATTTCTAACCTTGTTCATATCCAAGCCCTTTTTAGTTGGTATTAGACTTCAAATTTATGGGTAATACACTTTTCCCCCAAACATGATTGAACTTTGTTTTTGGAGGGGGTGTTAGCCTTGGATTTTCGGACAAATTGATCCTGACTCGACAAGCCCCCTTTAAATGAGTATTAGCCTTAGATTTCTTACCTTATTCATATCTAAGACCTTTTCGTTGGTATTAGACTTCAAATTTATGGGTAATACACTTTTCCCCCACACATGGTTGAACTTGGTTTTTGGAGGGGGTGTTAGCCTTGGATTTTCGGACAAATTGATCCTGACTCGACAAGCCCCCTTTAAATGAGTATTAGCCGTAGATTTCTTACCTTATTCATATCTAAGACCTTTTCGTTGGTATTAGACTTCAAATTTATGGGTAATACACTTTTCCCCCAAACATGATTGAACTTGGTTTTTGGAGGGGGTGTTAGCCTTGGATTTTCGGACAAATTGATCCTGATTCGACGAGCCCCATTTAAATGAGTATTAGCCTTATATTTATAACCTTTTTCATATCCAAGACCTTTTGGTTGGTATTAGACTTCAAATTTATGGGTAATACACTTTTCCCCCAAACATGGTTGAACTTGGTTTTTGGAGGGGGTGTTAGCCTTGGATTTTCGGACAAATTGATCCTGATTCGACGAGCCCCATTTAAATGAGTATTAGCCTTATATTTATAACCTTTTTCATATCCAAGACCTTTTGGTTGGTATTAGACTTCAAATTTATGGGTAATACACTTTTCCCCCAAACATGGTTGAACTTGGTTTTTGGAGGGAGTGTTAGCCTTGGATTTTCGGGCAAATTCATCCTGACTCGACAAGCCCCCTTTAAATGAGTATTAGCCTTAGATTTATTACCTTAATCATATCTAAGACCTTTTCGTTGGTATTAGACTTCAAATTTATGGGTAATACAATTTTCCGCCAAACATGATTGAACTTGGTTTTTGGAGGGGGTGTTAGCCTTGGATTTTCGGACAAATTGATCCTGACTTGACGAGCCCCATTTAAATGAGTATTAGCCTTATATTTCTAATCTTTTTCATATCCAAGACCTTTTGGTTGGTATTAGACTTCAAATTTATGGGTAATACACTTTTCCCCAAACATGGTTGAACTTGGTTTTTGGAGGGGGTGTTAGCCTTGGATTTTCATACAAATTCATCTTGACTCGACAAGCCCCATGTAAATGAGTATTAGACTTATATTTCTAATCTATTTCATATCCAAGACCTTTTGGTTGGTATTAGACTTCAAATTTACGGGTAATACACTTTTCCCCCAAACATGGTTGAACTTGGTTTTTGGAGAGGGTGTTAACCTTGGATTTTCAGACAAATTGATCCTGACTCGACGAGCCGCATGTAAATGAGTATTAGCCTTATATTTCTAATATTTTTCATATCCAAGACCTTTTGGTTGGTATTAGACTTTAAATTTATGGGTAATACACTTTTCCCCCGAACATGGTTGAACTTGGTTTTTGGAGGGGGTGTTAGCCTTGGATTTTCGGACAAATTGATCCTGATTCGACGAGCCCCATTTAAATGAGTATTAGCCTTATATTTCTAACCTTTTTCATATCCAAGACCTTTTGGTTGGTATTAGACTTCAAATTTATGGGTAATACACTTTTCCCCCAAACATGGTTGAACTTGGTTTTTGGAGGGAGAGTTAGCCTTGGATTTTCGGGCAAATTCATCCTGACTCGACGAGCCCCATTTAAATGAGTATTAGCCTTATATTTCTAATCTTTTTCATATCCAAGACCTTTTTAGTTGGTATTAGACTTCAACTTTATGGGTAATACACTTTTCCCCCAAACATGATTGAACTTTGTTTTTGGAGGGGGTGGTAGCCTTGGATTTTCGGACAAATTGATCCTGACTCGACGAGCCCCATGTAAATGAGTATTAGCCTTATATTTCTAATCTTTTTCATATCCAAGACCTTTTTAGTTGGTATTAGACTTCAAATTTATGGGTAATACACTTTTCCCCCGAACATGATTGAACTTTGTTTTTGGAGGGGGTGTTAGCCTTGGATTTTCGGACAAATTGATCCTGACTTGACGAGCCCCATTTAAATGAGTATTAGCCTTATATTTCTAATATTTTTCATATCCAAGACCTTTTGGTTGGTATTAGACTTTAAATTTATGGGTAATACACTTTTTCCCCGAACATGGTTGAACTTGGTTTTTGGAGGGGGTGTTAGCCTTGGATTTTCGGACAAATTGATCCTGATTCGACGAGCCCCATTTAAATGAGTATTAGCCTTATATTTCTAACCTTTTTCATATCCAAGACCTTTTGGTTGGTATTAGACTTCAAATTTATGGGTAATACAATTTTTCGCCAAACATGATTGAACTTGGTTTTTGGAGGGAGTGTTAGCCTTGGATTTTCGGACAAATTGATCCTGACTCGACGAGCCCCATGTAAATGAGTATTAGCCTTATATTTCTAATCTTTTTCATATCCAAGACCTTTTTAGTTGGTATTAGACTTCAACTTTATGGGTAATACACTTTTCCCCCAAACATGGTTGAACTTTGTTTTTGGAGGGGGTGTTAGCCTTGGATTTTCGGACAAATTGATCCTGACTCGACGAGCCCCATGTAAATGAGTATTAGCCTTATATTTCTAATCTTTTTCATATCCAAGACCTTTTTAGTTGGTATTAGACTTCAAATTTATGGGTAATACACTTTTCCCCAAACATGGTTGAACTTGGTTTTTGGAGGGGGTGTTAGCCTTGGATTTTCGGACAAATTGATCCTGACTCGACAAGCCCCCTTTAAATGAGTATTAGCCTTAGATTTATTACCTTAATCATATCTAAGACCTTTTCGTTGGTATTAGACTTCAAATTTACGGGTAATACAATTTTTCCCCAAACATGATTGAACTTGGTTTTTGGAGGGGGTGTTTGCCTTGGATTTTCGGACAAATTGATCCTGACTCGACGAGCCCCATTTAAATGAGTATTAGCCTTATATTTCTAATCTTTTTCATATCCAAGACCTTTTGGTTGGTATTAGACTTCAAATTTATGGGTAATACACTTTTCCCCCAAACATGGTTGAACTTGGTTTTTGGAGGGGGTGTTAGCCTTGGATTTTCATACAAATTCATCTTGACTCGACAAGCCCCATGTAAATGAGTATTAGACTTATATTTCTAATCTATTTCATATCCAAGACCTTTTAGTTGGTATTAGACTTCAAATTTACGGGTAATACACTTTTCCCCCAAACATGGTTGAACTTGGTTTTTGGAGAGGGTGTTAACCTTGGATTTTCAGACAAATTGATCCTGACTCGACGAGCCCCATGTAAATGAGTATTAGCCTTATATTTCTAATATTTTTCATATCCAAGACCTTTTGGTTGGTATTAGACTTTAAATTTATGGGTAATACACTTTTCCCCCGAACATGGTTGAACTTGGTTTTTGGAGGGGGTGTTAGCCTTGGATTTTCGGACAAATTGATCCTGATTCGACGAGCCCCATTTAAATGACTATTAGCCTTATATTTCTAACCTTTTTCATATCCAAGACCTTTTGGTTGGTATTAGACTTCAAATTTATGGGTAATACACTTTTCCCCCAAACATGGTTGAACTTGGTTTTTGGAGGGAGTGTTAGCCTTGGATTTTCGGGCAAATTCATCCTGACTCGACGAGCCCCATTTAAATGAGTATTAGCCTTGTATTTCTAATCTTTTTCATATCCAAGGCCTTTTTAGTTGGTATTAGACTTCAACTTTATTGGTAATACACTTTTCCCCCAAACATGATTGAACTTTGTTTTTGGAGGGGGTGGTAGCCTTGGATTTTCGGACAAATTGATCCTGACTCGACGAGCCCCATCTAAATGAGTATTAGCCTTATATTTCTAATCTTTTTCATATCCAAGACCTTTTTAGTTGGTATTAGACTTCAAATTTATGGGTAATACACTTTTCCCCCGAACATGATTGAACTTTGTTTTTGGAGAGGGTGTTAGCCTTGAATTTTCGGACAAATTGATCCTGACTTGACGAGGCCCATTTAAATGAGTATTATCCTTATATTTCTAATATTTTTCATATCCAAGACCTTTTGGTTGGTATTAGACTTTAAATTTATGGGTAATACACTTTTCCCCCGAACATGGTTGAACTTGGTTTTTGGAGGGGGTGTTAGCCTTGGATTTTCGGACAAATTGATCCTGATTCGACGAGCCCCATTTAAATGAGTATTAGCCTTATATTTCTAACCTTTTTCATATCCAAGACCTTTTGGTTGGTATTAGACTTCAAATTTATGGGTAATACAATTTTTCGCCAAACATGATTGAACTTGGTTTTTGGAGGGAGTGTTAGCCTTGGATTTTCGGGCAAATTCATCCTGACTCGACAAGCCCCCTTTAAATGAGTATTAGCCTTAGATTTATTACCTTAATCATATCTAAGCCCTTTTCGTTGGTATTAGACTTCAAATTTATGGGTAATACAATTTTCCGCCAAACATGATTGAACTTGGTTTTTGGAGGGGGTGTTAGCCTTGGATTTTCGGACAAATTGATCCTAACTTGACGAGCCCCATTTAAATGAGTATTAGCCTTATATTTCTAATCTTTTTCATATCCAAGACCTTTTGGTTGGTATTAGACTTCAAATTTATGGGTAATACACTTTTCCCCCAAACATGGTTGAACTTGGTTTTTGGAGGGGGTGTTAGCCTTGGATTTTCATACAAATTCATCTTGACTCGACAAGCCCCATGTAAATGAGTATTAGACTTATATTTCTAATCTATTTCATATCCAAGACCTTTTGGTTGGTATTAGACTTCAAATTTACGGGTAATACACTTTTCCCCCAAACATGGTTAAACTTGGTTTTTGGAGAGGGTGTTAACCTTGGATTTTCAGACAAATTGATCCTGACTCGACGAGCCCCATGTAAATGAGTATTAGCCTTATATTTCTAATATTTTTCATATCCAAGACCTTTAAATGAATATTTGCCTTATATTTCTAACCTTATTCATATCCAATACCTTTTCGTTGGTATTAGACTTCAAATTTATGGGTAATACACTTTTCCCCTAAACATGGTTGAACTTGGTTTTTGGACGGAGTGTTAGCCTTGGATTTTCGGGCAAATTCATCCTGACTCGACGAGCCCCATTTAAATGAGTATTAGCCTTATATTTCTAATCTTTTTCATATCCAAGACCTTTTTAGTTGGTATTAGACTTCAAATTTATGGGTAATACACTTTTCCCCCAAACATGATTGAACTTTGTTTTTGGAGGGGGTGTTAGCCTTAGATTTTTGGACAAATTGATCCTGACTCGACGAGCCCCATTTAAATGAGTATTAGCCTTAGATTTCTAACCTTGTTCATATCCAAGCCCTTTTTAGTTGGTATTAGACTTCAAATTTATGGGTAATACACTTTTCCCCCAAACATGATTGAACTTTGTTTTTGGAGGGGGTGTTAGCCTTGGATTTTCGGACAAATTGATCCTGACTCGACAAGCCCCCTTTAAATGAGTATTAGCCTTAGATTTCTTACCTTATTCATATCTAAGACCTTTTCGTTGGTATTAGACTTCAAATTTATGGGTAATACACTTTTCCCCCACACATGGTTGAACTTGGTTTTTGGAGGGGGTGTTAGCCTTGGATTTTCGGACAAATTGATCCTGACTCGACAAGCCCCCTTTAAATGAGTATTAGCCGTAGATTTCTTACCTTATTCATATCTAAGACCTTTTCGTTGGTATTAGACTTCAAATTTATGGGTAATACACTTTTCCCCCAAACATGATTGAACTTGGTTTTTGGAGGGGGTGTTAGCCTTGGATTTTCGGACAAATTGATCCTGATTCGACGAGCCCCATTTAAATGAGTATTAGCCTTATATTTATAACCTTTTTCATATCCAAGACCTTTTGGTTGGTATTAGACTTCAAATTTATGGGTAATACACTTTTCCCCCAAACATGGTTGAACTTGGTTTTTGGAGGGGGTGTTAGCCTTGGATTTTCGGACAAATTGATCCTGATTCGACGAGCCCCATTTAAATGAGTATTAGCCTTATATTTATAACCTTTTTCATATCCAAGACCTTTTGGTTGGTATTAGACTTCAAATTTATGGGTAATACACTTTTCCCCCAAACATGGTTGAACTTGGTTTTTGGAGGGAGTGTTAGCCTTGGATTTTCGGGCAAATTCATCCTGACTCGACAAGCCCCCTTTAAATGAGTATTAGCCTTAGATTTATTACCTTAATCATATCTAAGACCTTTTCGTTGGTATTAGACTTCAAATTTATGGGTAATACAATTTTCCGCCAAACATGATTGAACTTGGTTTTTGGAGGGGGTGTTAGCCTTGGATTTTCGGACAAATTGATCCTGACTTGACGAGCCCCATTTAAATGAGTATTAGCCTTATATTTCTAATCTTTTTCATATCCAAGACCTTTTGGTTGGTATTAGACTTCAAATTTATGGGTAATACACTTTTCCCCAAACATGGTTGAACTTGGTTTTTGGAGGGGGTGTTAGCCTTGGATTTTCATACAAATTCATCTTGACTCGACAAGCCCCATGTAAATGAGTATTAGACTTATATTTCTAATCTATTTCATATCCAAGACCTTTTGGTTGGTATTAGACTTCAAATTTACGGGTAATACACTTTTCCCCCAAACATGGTTGAACTTGGTTTTTGGAGAGGGTGTTAACCTTGGATTTTCAGACAAATTGATCCTGACTCGACGAGCCGCATGTAAATGAGTATTAGCCTTATATTTCTAATATTTTTCATATCCAAGACCTTTTGGTTGGTATTAGACTTTAAATTTATGGGTAATACACTTTTCCCCCGAACATGGTTGAACTTGGTTTTTGGAGGGGGTGTTAGCCTTGGATTTTCGGACAAATTGATCCTGATTCGACGAGCCCCATTTAAATGAGTATTAGCCTTATATTTCTAACCTTTTTCATATCCAAGACCTTTTGGTTGGTATTAGACTTCAAATTTATGGGTAATACACTTTTCCCCCAAACATGGTTGAACTTGGTTTTTGGAGGGAGAGTTAGCCTTGGATTTTCGGGCAAATTCATCCTGACTCGACGAGCCCCATTTAAATGAGTATTAGCCTTATATTTCTAATCTTTTTCATATCCAAGACCTTTTTAGTTGGTATTAGACTTCAACTTTATGGGTAATACACTTTTCCCCCAAACATGATTGAACTTTGTTTTTGGAGGGGGTGGTAGCCTTGGATTTTCGGACAAATTGATCCTGACTCGACGAGCCCCATGTAAATGAGTATTAGCCTTATATTTCTAATCTTTTTCATATACAAGACCTTTTTAGTTGGTATTAGACTTCAAATTTATGGGTAATACACTTTTCCCCCGAACATGATTGAACTTTGTTTTTGGAGGGGGTGTTAGCCTTTGATTTTCGGACAAATTGATCCTGACTTGACGAGCCCCATTTAAATGAGTATTAGCCTTATATTTCTAATATTTTTCATATCCAAGACCTTTTGGTTGGTATTAGACTTTAAATTTATGGGTAATACACTTTTTCCCCGAACATGGTTGAACTTGGTTTTTGGAGGGGGTGTTAGCCTTGGATTTTCGGACAAATTGATCCTGATTCGACGAGCCCCATTTAAATGAGTATTAGCCTTATATTTCTAACCTTTTTCATATCCAAGACCTTTTGGTTGGTATTAGACTTCAAATTTATGGGTAATACAATTTTTCGCCAAACATGATTGAACTTGGTTTTTGGAGGGAGTGTTAGCCTTGGATTTTCGGACAAATTGATCCTGACTCGACGAGCCCCATGTAAATGAGTATTAGCCTTATATTTCTAATCTTTTTCATATCCAAGACCTTTTTAGTTGGTATTAGACTTCAACTTTATGGGTAATACACTTTTCCCCCAAACATGGTTGAACTTTGTTTTTGGAGGGGGTGTTAGCCTTGGATTTTCGGACAAATTGATCCTGACTCGACGAGCCCCATGTAAATGAGTATTAGCCTTATATTTCTAATCTTTTTCATATCCAAGACCTTTTTAGTTGGTATTAGACTTCAAATTTATGGGTAATACACTTTTCCCCAAACATGGTTGAACTTGGTTTTTGGAGGGGGTGTTAGCCTTGGATTTTCGGACAAATTGATCCTGACTCGACAAGCCCCCTTTAAATGAGTATTAGCCTTAGATTTATTACCTTAATCATATCTAAGACCTTTTCGTTGGTATTAGACTTCAAATTTACGGGTAATACAATTTTTCCCCAAACATGATTGAACTTGGTTTTTGGAGGGGGTGTTTGCCTTGGATTTTCGGACAAATTGATCCTGACTCGACGAGCCCCATTTAAATGAGTATTAGCCTTATATTTCTAATCTTTTTCATATCCAAGACCTTTTGGTTGGTATTAGACTTCAAATTTATGGGTAATACACTTTTCCCCCAAACATGGTTGAACTTGGTTTTTGGAGGGGGTGTTAGCCTTGGATTTTCATACAAATTCATCTTGACTCGACAAGCCCCATGTAAATGAGTATTAGACTTATATTTCTAATCTATTTCATATCCAAGACCTTTTAGTTGGTATTAGACTTCAAATTTACGGGTAATACACTTTTCCCCCAAACATGGTTGAACTTGGTTTTTGGAGAGGGTGTTAACCTTGGATTTTCAGACAAATTGATCCTGACTCGACGAGCCCCATGTAAATGAGTATTAGCCTTATATTTCTAATATTTTTCATATCCAAGACCTTTTGGTTGGTATTAGACTTTAAATTTATGGGTAATACACTTTTCCCCCAAACATGGTTGAACTTGGTTTTTGGAGGGAGTGTTAGCCTTGGATTTTCGGGCAAATTCATCCTGACTCGACGAGCCCCATTTAAATGAGTATTAGCCTTGTATTTCTAATGTTTTTCATATCCAAGGCCTTTTTAGTTGGTATTAGACTTCAACTTTATGGGTAATACACTTTTCCCCCAAACATGATTGAACTTTGTTTTTGGAGGGGGTGGTAGCCTTGGATTTTCGGACAAATTGATCCTGACTCGACGAGCCCCATCTAAATGAGTATTAGCCTTATATTTCTAATCTTTTTCATATCCAAGACCTTTTTAGTTGGTATTAGACTTCAAATTTATGGGTAATACACTTTTCCCCCGAACATGATTGAACTTTGTTTTTGGAGAGGGTGTTAGCCTTGAATTTTCGGACAAATTGATCCTGACTTGACGAGGCCCATTTAAATGAGTATTATCCTTATATTTCTAATATTTTTCATATCCAAGACCTTTTGGTTGGTATTAGACTTTAAATTTATGGGTAATACACTTTTCCCCCGAACATGGTTGAACTTGGTTTTTGGAGGGGGTGTTAGCCTTGGATTTTCGGACAAATTGATCCTGATTCGACGAGCCCCATTTAAATGAGTATTAGCCTTATATTTCTAACCTTTTTCATATCCAAGACCTTTTGGTTGGTATTAGACTTCAAATTTATGGGTAATACAATTTTTCGCCAAACATGATTGAACTTGGTTTTTGGAGGGAGTGTTAGCCTTGGATTTTCGGGCAAATTCATCCTGACTCGACAAGCCCCCTTTAAATGAGTATTAGCCTTAGATTTATTACCTTAATCATATCTAAGCCCTTTTCGTTGGTATTAGACTTCAAATTTATGGGTAATACAATTTTCCCCCAAACATGATTGAACTTGGTTTTTGGAGGGGGTGTTAGCCTTGGATTTTCGGACAAATTGATCCTAACTTGACGAGCCCCATTTAAATGAGTATTAGCCTTATATTTCTAATCTTTTTCATATCCAAGACCTTTTGGTTGGTATTAGACTTCAAATTTATGGGTAATACACTTTTCCCCCAAACATGGTTGAACTTGGTTTTTGGAGGGGGTGTTAGCCTTGGATTTTCATACAAATTCATCTTGACTCGACAAGCCCCATGTAAATGAGTATTAGAATTATATTTCTAATCTATTTCATATCCAAGACCTTTTGGTTCGTATTAGACTTCAAATTTACGGGTAATACACTTTTCCCCCAAACATGGTTGTACTTGGTTTTTGGAGAGGGTGTTAACCTTGGATTTTCAGACAAATTGATCCTGACTCGACGAGCCCCATGTAAATGAGTATTAGCCTTATATTTCTAATATTTTTCATATCCAAGACCTTTAAATGAGTATTTGCCTTATATTTCTAACCTTATTCATATCCAATACCTTTTCGTTGGTATTAGACTTCAAATTTATGGGTAATACACTTTTCCCCCAAACATGGTTGAACTTGGTTTTTGGAGGGGGTGTTAGCCTTGGATTTTCAAACAAATTGATCCTGACTCGACGAGCCCCATTTAAATGTGTATTAGCCTTATATTTATAACCTTATTTATATCCAAGACCTTTTGGTTGGTATTAGACTTCAAATTTATGGATAATACACTTTTCCCCAAACATGGTTGAACTTGGTTTTTGGAGGGGGTGTTAGCCTTGGATTTTTGGACAAATTGATCCTGACTCGACAAGCCCCCTTTAAATGAGTATTAGCCTTAGATTTCTTACCTTATTCATATCTAAGACCTTTTCGTCGGTATTAGACTTCAAATTTATGGGTAATACAATTTTCCCCCAAACATGATTGAACTTGGTTTTTGGAGGGGGTGTTAGCCTTGGATTTTCGGACAAATTGATCCTAACTTGACGAGCCCCATTTAAATGAGTATTAGCCTTATATTTCTAATCTTTTTCATATCCAAGACCTTTTGGTTGGTATTAGACTTCAAATTTATGGGTAATACACTTTCCCCCCAAACATGGTTGAACTTGGTTTTTGGAGGGGGTGTTAGCCTTGGATTTTCATATAAATTCATCTTGACTCGACAAGCCCCATGTAAATGAGTATTAGAATTATATTTCTAATCTATTTCATATCCAAGACCTTTTGGTTGGTATTAGACTTCAAATTTACGGGTAATACACTTTTCCCCCAAACATGGTTGAACTTGGTTTTTGGAGAGGGTGTTAACCTTGGATTTTCAGACAAATTGATCCTGACTCGACGAGCCCCATGTAAATGAGTATTAGCCTTATATTTCTAATATTTTTCATATCCAAGACCTTTAAATGAGTATTTGCCTTATATTTCTAACCTTATTCATATCCAATACCTTTTCGTTGGTATTAGACTTCAAATTTATGGGTAATACACTTTTCCCCCAAACATGGTTGAACTTGGTTTTTGGAGGGGGTGTTAGCCTTGGATTTTCAAACAAATTGATCCTGACTCGACGAGCCCCATTTAAATGTGTATTAGCCTTATATTTATAACCTTATTTATATCCAAGACCTTTTGGTTGGTATTAGACTTCAAATTTATGGATAATACACTTTTCCCCAAACATGGTTGAACTTGGTTTTTGGAGGGGGTGTTAGCCTTGGATTTTTGGACAAATTGATCCTGACTCGACAAGCCCCCTTTAAATGAGTATTAGCCTTAGATTTCTTACCTTATTCATATCTAAGACCTTTTCGTCGGTATTAGACTTCAAATTTATGGGTAATACACTTTTCCCCCAAACATGGTTGAACTTGGTTTTTGGAGGGGGTGTTAGCCTTGGATTTTCGGACAAATAGATCCTGCCTCGACGAGACCCATTTTTAAATGAGTATTAGCCTTCTATTTCTAACCTTTTTCATATCAAAGACCTTTTGGTTGGTATTAGACTTCAAATTTATGGGTAATACACTTTTCCCCCAAACATGGTTGAACTTGGTTTTTAGAGGGAGTGTTAGCCTTGGATTTTCGGGCAAATTCATCCTGACTCGACAAGCCCCCTTTAAGTGAGTATTAGCCTTAGATTTATTACCTTAATCATATCTAATACCTTTTCGTTGGTATTAGACTTCAAATTTATGGGTAATACAATTTTCCGCCAAACATGATTGAACTTGGTTTTTGGAGGGGGTGTTAGCCTTGGATTTTCGGACAAATTGATCCTGACTTGACGAGCCCCATTTAAATGAGTATTAGCCTTATATTTCTAATCTTTTTCATATCCAAGACCTTTTGGTTGGTATTAGACTTCAAATTTATGGGTAATACACTTTTCCCCCAAACATGGTTGAACTTGGTTTTTGGAGGGGGTGTTAGCCTTGGATTTTCATACAAATTCATCTTGACTCGACAAGCCGCATGTAAATGAGTATTAGACTTATATTTCTAATCTATTTCATATCCAAGACCTTTTGGTTGGTATTAGACTTCAAATTTACGGGTAATACACTTTCCCCCCAAACATGGTTGAACTTGGTTTTTGGAGAGGGTGTTAACCTTGGATTTTCAGACAAATTGATCCTGACTCGACGAGCCCCATGTAAATGAGTATTAGCCTTATATTTCTAATATTTTTCATATCCAAGACCTTTAAATGAGTATTTGCCTTATATTTCTAACCTTATTCATATCCAATACCTTTTTGTTGGTATTAGACTTCAAATTTATGGGTAATACACTTTTCCCCCAAACATGGTTGAACTTGGTTTTTGGAGGGGGTGTTAGCCTTGGATTTTCAAACAAATTGATCCTGACTCGACGAGCCCCATTTAAATGTGTATTAGCCTTATATTTATAACCTTATTTATATCCAAGACCTTTTGGTTGGTATTAGACTTCAAATTTATGGATAATACACTTTTCCCCAAACATGGTTGAACTTGGTTTTTGGAGGGAGTGTTAGCCTTGGATTTTCGGGCAAATTCATCCTGACTCGACAAGCCCCCTTTAAATGAGTATTAGCCTTAGATTTATTACCTTAATCATATCTAAGCCCTTTTCGTTGGTATTAGACTTCAAATTTATGGGTAATACAATTTTCCCCCAAACATGATTGAACTTGGTTTTTGGAGGGGGTGTTAGCCTTGGATTTTCGGACAAATTGATCCTAACTTGACGAGCCCCATTTAAATGAGTATTAGCCTTATATTTCTAATCTTTTTCATATCCAAGACCTTTTGGTTGGTATTAGACTTCAAATTTATGGGTAATACACTTTCCCCCCAAACATGGTTGAACTTGGTTTTTGGAGGGGGTGTTAGCCTTGGATTTTCATATAAATTCATCTTGACTCGACAAGCCCCATGTAAATGAGTATTAGAATTATATTTCTAATCTATTTCATATCCAAGACCTTTTGGTTGGTATTAGACTTCAAATTTACGGGTAATACACTTTTCCCCCAAACATGGTTGAACTTGGTTTTTGGAGAGGGTGTTAACCTTGGATTTTCAGACAAATTGATCCTGACTCGACGAGCCCCATGTAAATGAGTATTAGCCTTATATTTCTAATATTTTTCATATCCAAGACCTTTAAATGAGTATTTGCCTTATATTTCTAACCTTATTCATATCCAATACCTTTTCGTTGGTATTAGACTTCAAATTTATGGGTAATACACTTTTCCCCCAAACATGGTTGAACTTGGTTTTTGGAGGGGGTGTTAGCCTTGGATTTTCAAACAAATTGATCCTGACTCGACGAGCCCCATTTAAATGTGTATTAGCCTTATATTTATAACCTTATTTATATCCAAGACCTTTTGGTTGGTATTAGACTTCAAATTTATGGATAATACACTTTTCCCCAAACATGGTTGAACTTGGTTTTTGGAGGGGGTGTTAGCCTTGGATTTTTGGACAAATTGATCCTGACTCGACAAGCCCCCTTTAAATGAGTATTAGCCTTAGATTTCTTACCTTATTCATATCTAAGACCTTTTCGTCGGTATTAGACTTCAAATTTATGGGTAATACACTTTTCCCCCAAACATGGTTGAACTTGGTTTTTGGAGGGGGTGTTAGCCTTGGATTTTCGGACAAATAGATCCTGCCTCGACGAGACCCATTTTTAAATGAGTATTAGCCTTCTATTTCTAACATTTTTCATATCAAAGACCTTTTGGTTGGTATTAGACTTCAAATTTATGGGTAATACACTTTTCCCCCAAACATGGTTGAACTTGGTTTTTAGAGGGAGTGTTAGCCTTGGATTTTCGGGCAAATTCATCCTGACTCGACAAGCCCCCTTTAAATGAGTATTAGCCTTAGATTTATTACCTTAATCATATCTAATACCTTTTCGTTGGTATTAGACTTCAAATTTATGGGTAATACAATTTTCCCCCAAACATGATTGAACTTGGTTTTTGGAGGGGGTGTTAGCCTTGGATTTTCGGACAAATTGATCCTGACTTGACGAGCCCCATTTAAATGAGTATTAGCCTTATATTTCTAATCTTTTTCATATCCAAGACCTTTTGGTTGGTATTAGACTTCAAATTTATGGGTAATACACTTTTCCCCCAAACATGGTTGAACTTGGTTTTTGGAGGGGGTGTTAGCCTTGGATTTTCATACAAATTCATCTTGACTCGACAAGCCCCATGTAAATGAGTATTAGACTTATATTTCTAATCTATTTCATATCCAAGACCTTTTGGTTGGTATTAGACTTCAAATTTACGGGTAATACACTTTTCCCCCAAACATGGTTGAACTTGGTTTTTGGAGAGGGTGTTAACCTTGGATTTTCAGACAAATTGATCCTGACTCGACGAGCCCCATGTAAATGAGTATTAGCCTTATATTTCTAATATTTTTCATATCCAAGACCTTTAAATGAGTATTTGCCTTATATTTCTAACCTTATTCATATCCAATACCTTTTCGTTGGTATTAGACTTCAAATTTATGGGTAATACACTTTTCCCCCAAACATGGTTGAACTTGGTTTTTGGAGGGGGTGTTAGCCTTGGATTTTCAAACAAATTGATCCTGACTCGACGAGCCCCATTTAAATGTGTATTAGCCTTATATTTATAACCTTATTTATATCCAAGACCTTTTGGTTGGTATTAGACTTCAAATTTATGGATAATACACTTTTCCCCAAACATGGTTGAACTTGGTTTTTGGAGGGGGTGTTAGCCTTGGATTTTTGGACAAATTGATCCTGACTCGACAAGCCCCCTTTAAATGAGTATTAGCCTTAGATTTCTTACCTTATTCATATCTAAGACCTTTTCGTCGGTATTAGACTTCAAATTTATGGGTAATACACTTTTCCCCCAAACATGGTTGAACTTGGTTTTTGGAGGGGGTGTTAGCCTTGGATTTTCGGGCAAATTCATCCTGACTCGACGAACCCCATTTAAATGAGTATTAGCATTAGATTTCTAACCTTGTTCATATCCAAGCCCTTTTTAGTTGGTATTAGACTTCAAATTTATGGGTAATACACTTTTCCCCCAAACATGATTAAACTTTGTTTTTGGAGGGGGTGTTAGTCTTGGATATTCGGACAAATTGATCCTGACTTGACGAGCCCCATTTAAATGAGTATTAGCCTTATATTTCTAACCCTATTCATATCCAATACCTTTTCGTTGGTATTAGACTTCAAATTTATGGATAATACACTTTTCCCCCAAACATGGTTGAACTTGGTGTTTGGAGGGGGTGTTAGCCTTGGATTTTTGGACAAATTGATCCTGACTCGACGAGTCCCATTTAAATGTGTATTAGCCTTATATTTATAACCTTATTTATATCCAAGACCTTTTGGTTGGTATTAGACTTCAAATTTATGGATAATACACTTTTCCCCCAAACATGGTTGAACTTGGTTTTTGGAGGGGGTGTTAGCCTTGGATTTTCGGACAAATTGATCCTGATTCGACGAGCCCCATTTATATTAGTATTAGCCTTATATTTCTAACCTTTTTCATATCCAAGACCTTTTTAGTTGGTATTAGACTTCAAATTTATGGGTAATACACTTTTCCCCCAAACATGATTGAACTTTGTTTTTGGAGGGGGTGTTAGCCTTAGATTTTTGGACAAATTGATCCTGACTCGACGAGCCCCATTTAAATGAGTATTAGCCTTAGATTTGTAACCTTGTTCATATCCAAGCCCTTTTTAGTTGGTATTAGACTTCAAATTTATGGGTAATACACTTTTCCCCCAAACATGATTGAACTTTGTTTTTGGAGGGGGTGTTAGCCTTGGATTTTCGGACAAATTGATCCTGACTTGACGAGCCCCATTTAAATGAGTATTTGCCTTATATTTCTAACCTTATTCATATCCAATACCTTTTCGTTGGTATTAGACTTCAAATTTATGGGTAATACACTTTTCCCCCAAACATGGTTGAACTTGGTTTTTGGAGGGGGTGTTAGCCTTGGATTTTCGGACAAATTGATCCTGACTCGACGAGCCCCATTTAAATGTGTATTAGCCTTATATTTATAACCTTATTTATATCCAAGACCTTTTGGTTGGTATTAGACTTCAAATTTATGGATAATACAATTTTCCCCCAAACATTGTTGAACTTGGTTTTTGGAGGGGGTGTTAGCCTTGGATTTTTGGACAAATTGATCCTGACTCGACGAGTCCCATTTAAATGTGTATTAGCCTTATATTTATAACCTTATTTATATCCAAGACCTTTTGGTTGGTATTAGACTTCAAATTTATGGATAATACACTTTTCCCCCAAACATGGTTGAACTTGGTTTTTGGAGGGGGTGTTAGCCTTGGATTTTCGGACAAATTGATCCTGATTCGACGAGCCCCATTTATATTAGTATTAGCCTTATATTTCTAACCTTTTTCATATCCAAGACCTTTTTAGTTGGTATTAGACTTCAAATTTATGGGTAATACACTTTTCCCCCAAACATGATTGAACTTTGTTTTTGGAGGGGGTGTTAGCCTTAGATTTTTGGACAAATTGATCCTGACTCGACGAGCCCCATTTAAATGAGTATTAGCCTTAGATTTCTAACCTTGTTCATATCCAAGCCCTTTTTAGTTGGTATTAGACTTCAAATTTATGGGTAATACACTTTTCCCCCAAACATGATTGAACTTTGTTTTTGGAGGGGGTGTTAGCCTTGGATTTTCGGACAAATTGATCCTGACTTGACGAGCCCCATTTAAATGAGTATTTGCCTTATATTTCTAACCTTATTCATATCCAATACCTTTTCGTTGGTATTAGACTTCAAATTTATGGGTAATACACTTTTCCCCCAAACATGGTTGAACTTGGTTTTTGGAGGGGGTGTTAGCCTTGGATTTTCGGACAAATTGATCCTGACTCGACGAGCCCCATTTAAATGTGTATTAGCCTTATATTTATAACCTTATTTATATCCAAGACCTTTTGGTTGGTATTAGACTTCAAATTTATGGATAATACAATTTTCCCCCAAACATTGTTGAACTTGGTTTTTGGAGGGGGTGTTAGCCTTGGATTTTTGGACAAATTGATCCTGACTCGACAAGCCCCCTCTAAATGAGTATTAGCCTTAGATTTCTTACCTTATTCATATCTAAGACCTTTTCGTCGGTATTAGACTTCAAATTTATGGGTAATACACTTTTCCCCCAAACATGGTTGAACTTGGTTTTTGGAGGGGGTGTTAGCCTTGGATTTTCGGACAAATTGATCCTGCCTCGACGAGCCCCATTTTTAAATGAGTATTAGCCTTCTATTTCTAACCTTTTTCATATCCAATACCTTTTGGTTGGTATTAGACTTCAAATTTATGGGTAATACACTTTTCCCCCAAACATGGTTGAACTTGGTTTTTAGAGGGAGTGTTAGCCTTGGATTTTCGGGCAAATTCATCCTGACTCGACGAACCCCATTTAAATGAGTATTAGCCTTAGATTTCTAACCTTGTTCATATCCAAGCCCTTTTTATTTGGTATTAGACTTCAAATTTATGGGTAATACACTTTTCCCCCAAACATGATTGAACTTTGTTTTTGGAGGGGGTGTTAGCCTTGGATTTTCGGACAAATTGATCCTGACTTGACGAGCCCCATTTAAATGAGTATTAGCCTTATATTTCTAACCCTATTCATATCCAATACCTTTTCGTTGGTATTAGACTTCAAATTTATGGGTAATACACTTTTCCCCCGAACATGGTTGAACTTGGTTTTTGGAGGGGGTGTTAGCCTTGGATTTTCGGACAAATTGATCCTGATTCGACGAGTCCCATTTAAATGAGTATTAGCCTTATACTTTTAACCTTTTTCATATCCAAGACCTTTTGGTTGGTATTAGACTTCAAATTTATGGGTAATACACTTTTCCCCCAAACATGGTTGAACTTGGTTTTTGGAGGGAGTGTTAGCCTTGGATTTTCGGGCAAATTCATCCTGACTCGACGAGCCCCATTTAAATGAGTATTAGCCTTATATTTCTAATCTTTTTCATATCCAAGACCTTTTTAGTTGGTATTAGACTTCAAATTTATGGGTAATACACTTTTCCCCCTAACATGGTCGAACTTGGTTTTTGGATGGAGTGTTAGCCTTGGATTTTCGGGCAAATTCATCCTGACTCGACGAGCCCCATTTAAATGAGTATTAGCCTTATATTTCTAATCTTTTTCATATCCAAGACCGTATTAGTTGGTATTAGACTTCAAATTTATGGGTAATACACTTTTCCCCCAAACATGATTGAACTTTGTTTTTGGAGGGGGTGTTAGCCTTAGATTTTTGGACAAATTGATCCTGACTCGACGAGCCCCATTTAAATGAGTATTAGCCTTAGATTTCTAACCTTGTTCATATCCAAGCCCTTTTTAGTTGGTATTAGACTTCAAATTTATGGGTAATACACTTTTCCCCCAAACATGATTGAACTTTGTTTTTGGAGGGGGTGTTAGCCTTGGATTTTCGGACAAATTGATCCTGACTTGACGAGCCCCATTTAAATGAGAATTAGCCTTATATTTCTAACCCTATTCATATCAATTACCTTTTCGTTGGTATTAGACTTCAAATTTATGGGTAATACACTTTTCCCCCAAACATGGTTGAACTTGGTTTTTGGAGGGGGTGTTAGCCTTGGATTTTCGGACAAATTGATCCTGACTCGACGAGCCCCATTTAAATGTGTATTAGCCTTATATTTATAACCTTATTTATATCCAAGACCTTTTGGTTGGTAGTAGACTTCAAATTTATGGATAATACACTTTTCCCCCAAACATGGTTAAACTTGGTTTTAGGAGGGGGTGTTAGCCTTGGATTTTCGGACAAATTGATCCTGACTCGACAAGCCCCCTTTAAATGAGTATTAGCCTTAGATTTCTTACCTTATTCATATCTAAGACCTTTTCGTTGGTATTAGACTTCAAATTTATGGGTAATACACTTTTCCCCCAAACATGTTTGAACTTGGTTTTTGGAGGGGGTGTTAGCCTTGGATTTTCGGACAAATTCATCCTGACTCGACGAGCCTCATTTAAATGAGTATTAGCCTTATATTTCTAATCTTTTTCATATCCAAGACCTTTTGGTTGGTATTAGACTTCAAATTTATGGGTAATACACTTTTCCCCCAAACATGGTTGAACTTGGTTTTTGGAGGGGGTGTTAGCCTTGGATTTTCATACAAATTCATCTTGACTCGACGAGCCCCATGTAAATGAGTATTAGCCTTATATTTCTAATCTATTTCATAGCCAAGACCTTTTGGTTGGTATTAGACTTCAAATTTATGGGTAATACACTTTTCCTCCAAACATGGTTGAACTTGGTTTTTGGAGGGGGTGTTAGCCTTGGATTTTCGGACAAATTGATCCTGACTCGACGAGCACCATGTAAATGAGTATTAGCCTTATATTTCTAATCTTTTTCATATCCAAGACCTTTTTAGTTGGTATTAGACTTCAAATTTATGGGCAATAAACTTTTCCTTAAAACATGATTGAACTTTGTTTTTGGAGGGGGTGTTAGCCTTGGATTTTCGGACAAATTGATCCTGACTTGACAAGCCCCCTTTAAATGAGTATTAGCCTTAGATTTCTTACCTTATTCATATCTAAGACCTTTTCGTTGGTATTAGACTTCAAATTTATGGGTAATACACTTTTCCCCCAAACATGGTTGAACTTGGTTTTTGGAGGGGGTGTTAGCCTTGGATTTTCGGACAAATTGATCCTGATTCGACGAGCCCCATTTAAATGAGTATTAGCCTTATATTTCTAACCTTTTTCAAATCCAAGACCTTTTGGTTGGTATTAGACTTCAAATTTATGGGTAATACACTTTTCCCCATACATGGTTGAACTTGGTTTTTGGAGGGGGTGTTAGCCTTGGATTTTCGGACAAATTGATCCTGACTCGACAAGCCCTATTTAAATGAGTATTAGCCTTATATTTCTAACCTTTTTCAAATCCAAGACCTTTTTAGTTGGTATTAGACTTCAAATTTATGGGTAATACACTTTTCCCCCAAACATGATTGAACTTTGTTTTTGGAGGGGGTGTTAGCCTTAGATTTTTGGACAAATTGATCCTGACTCGACGAGCCCCATTTAAATGAGTATTAGCCTTAGATTTCTAACCTTGTTCATATCCAAGCCCTTTTTAGTTGGTATTAGACTTCAAATTTATGGGTAATACACTTTTCCCCAAACATAGTTGAACTTGGTTTTTGGAGGGGGTGTTAGCCTTAGATTTTCGGACAAATTGATCCTGACTTGATGAACCCCATTTAAATGAGTATTAGCCTTAGATTTCTAACCTTGTTCATATCCAAGCCCTTTTTAGTTGGTATTAGACTTCAAATTTATGGGTAATACACTTTTCCCCCAAACATGGTTGAACTTGGTTTTTGGAGGGAGTGTTAGCCTTGGATTTTCATACAAATTCATCTTGACTCGACGAGCCCCATGTAAATGAGTATTAGCCTTATATTTCTAATCTATTTCATAGCCAAGACCTTTTGGTTGGTATTAGACTTCAAATTTATGGGTAATACACTTTTCCTCCAAACATGGTTGAACTTGGTTTTTGGAGGGGGTGTTAACCTTGGATTTTCAGACAAATTGATCCTGACTCGACGAGCCCCATGTAAATGAGTATTAGCCTTATATTTCTAATATTTTTCATATCCAAGACCTTTTGGTTGGTATTAGACTTTAAATTTATGGGTAATACACTTTTCCCCCGAACATGGTTGAACTTGGTTTTTGGAGGGGGTGTTAGCCTTGGATTTTCGGACAAATTGATCCTGATTCGACGAGCCCCATTTAAATGAGTATTAGCCTTATATTTCTAACCTTTTTCATATCCAAGACTTTTTGGTTGGTATTAGACTTCAAATTTATGGGTAATACACTTTTCCCCCAAACTTGGTTGAACTTGGTTTTTGGAGGGAGTGTTAGCCTTGGATTTTCGGGCAAATTCATCCTGACTCGACGAGCTCCATTTAAATGAGTATTAGCCTTATATTTCTAATCTTTTTCATATCCAAGACCTTTTTAGTTGGTATTAGACTTCAAATTTATGGGTAATACACTTTTCCCCCAAACATGGTTGAACTTGGTTTTTGGAGGGAGTGTTAGCCTTGGATTTTCGGGCAAATTCATCCTGACTCGACGAGCCCCATTTAAATGAGTATTAGCCTTATATTTCTAATCTTTTTCATATCCAAGACCTTTTTAGTTGGTATTAGACTTCAAATTTATGGGTAGTACACTTTTCCCCCAAACATGATTGAACTTTGTTTTTGGAGGGGGTGTTAGCCTTAGATTTTTGGACAAATTGATCCTGACTCGACGAGCCCCATTTAAATGAGTATTAGCCTTAGATTTCTAATCTTGTTCATATCCAAGCCCTTTTTAGTTGCTATTAGACTTCAAATTTATGGGTAATACACTTTTCCCCCAAACATGATTGAACTTTGTTTTTGGAGGGGGTGTTAGCCTTGGATTTTCGGACAAATTGATCCTGACTCGACGAGCCCCATTTAAATGAGTATTTGCCTTATATTTCTAACCTTATTCATATCCAATACCTTTTCTTTGGTATTAGACTTCAAATTTATGGGTAATACACTTTTCCCCCAAACATGGTTGAACTTGGTTTTTGGAGGGGGTGTTAGCCTTGGATTTTCGGGCAAATTGATCCTGACTCGACGAGCACCATGTAAATGAGTATTAGCCTTATATTTCTAATCTTTTTCATATCCAAGACCTTTTTAGTTGGTATTAGACTTCAAATTTATGGGCAATAAACTTTTCCTTAAAACATGATTGAACTTTGTTTTTGGAGGGGGTGTTAGCCTTGGATTTTCGGACAAATTGATCCTGACTTGACAAGCCCCCTTTAAATGAGTATTAGCCTTAGATTTCTTACCTTATTCATATCTAAGACCTTTTCGTTGGTATTAGACTTCAAATTTATGGGTAATACACTTTTCCCCCAAACATGGTTGAACTTGGTTTTTGGAGGGGGTGTTAGCCTTGGATTTTCGGACAAATTGATCCTGATTCGACGAGCCCCATTTAAATGAGTATTAGCCTTATATTTCTAACCTTTTTCAAATCCAAGACCTTTTGGTTGGTATTAGACTTCAAATTTATGGGTAATACACTTTTCCCCATACATGGTTGAACTTGGTTTTTGGAGGGGGTGTTAGCCTTGGATTTTCGGACAAATTGATCCTGACTCGACAAGCCCTATTTAAATGAGTATTAGCCTTATATTTCTAACCTTTTTCAAATCCAAGACCTTTTTAGTTGGTATTAGACTTCAAATTTATGGGTAATACACTTTTCCCCCAAACATGATTGAACTTTGTTTTTGGAGGGGGTGTTAGCCTTGGATTTTCGGACAAATTGATCCTGACTCGACGAGCCCCATGTAAATGAGTATTTGCCTTATATTTCTAACCTTATTCATATCCAATACCTTTTCGTTGGTATTAGACTTCAAATTTATGGGTAATACACTTTTCCCCCAAACATGGTTGAACTTGGTTTTTGGAGGGGGTGTTAGCCTTGGATTTTCGGACAAATTGATCCTGACTCGACGAGCCCCATGTAAATGAGTATTAGCCTTATATTTCTAATCTTTTTCATATCCAAGACCTTTTGGTTGGTATTAGACTTCAAATTTATGGGTAATACACTTTTCCCCCAAACATGGTTGAACTTGGTGTTTGGAGGGGGTGTTAGCCTTGGATTTTCGGACAAATTGATCCTGACTCGACGAGCCCCATTTAAATGTGTATTACCCTTATATTTATAACCTTATTTATATCCAATACCTTTTGGTTGGTAGTAGACTTCAAATTTATGGATAATACACTTTTCCCCCAAACATGGTTGAACTTGGTTTTAGGAGGGGGTGTTAGCCTTGGATTTTCGGACAAATTGATCCTGACTCGACAAGCCCCCTTTATATGAGTATTAGCCTTAGATTTCTTAACTTATTCATATCTAAGACCTTTTCGTTGGTATTAGACTTCAAATTTATGGGTAATACACTTTTCCCCCAAACATGGTTGAACTTGGTTTTTGGAGGGGGTGTTAGCCTTGGATTTTCGGACAAATTGATCCTGATTCGACGAGCCCCATTTAAATGAGTATTAGCCTTATATTTCTAACCTTTTTCAAATCCAAGACCTTTTGGTTGGTATTAGACTTCAAATTTATGGGTAATACACTTTTCCCCAAACATGGTTGAACTTGGTTTTTGGAGGGGGTGTTAGCCTTGGATTTTCGGACAAATTGATCCTGACTCGACAAGCCCCATTTAAATGAGTATTAGCCTTATATTTCTAACCTTTTTCAAATCCAAGACCTTTTTAGTTGGTATTAGACTTCAAGTTTATGGGTAATACACTTTTCCCCCAAACATGATTGAACTTTGTTTTTGGAGGGGGTGTTAGCCTTGGATTTTCGGACAAATTCATCCTGACTCGACGAGCCCCATTTAAATGAGTATTAGCCTTATATTTCTAACCCTATTCATATCAATTACCTTTTCGTTGGTATTAGACTTCAAATTTATGGGTAATACACTTTTCCCCCAAACATGGTTGAACTTGGTTTTTGGAGGGGGTGTTAGCCTTGGATTTTCGGACAAATTGATCCTGACTCGACGAGCCCCATTTAAATGTGTATTAGCCTTATATTTATAACCTTATTTATATCCAAGACCTTTTGGTTGGTAGTAGACTTCAAATTTATGGATAATACACTTTTCCCCCAAACATGGTTGAACTTGGTTTTAGGAGGGGGTGTTAGCCTTGGATTTTCGGACAAATTGATCCTGACTCGACAAGCCCCCTTTAAATGAGTATTAGCCTTAGATTTCTTACCTTATTCATATCTATGACCTTTTCGTTGGTATTAGACTTCAAATTTATGGGTAATATACTTTTCCCCCAAACATGGTTGAACTTGGTTTTTGGAGGGGGTGTTAGCCTTGGATTTTCGGACAAATTGATCCTGATTCGACGAGCCCCATTTAAATGAGTATTAGCCTTATATTTCTAACCTTTTTCAAATCCAAGACCTTTTGGTTGGTATTAGACTTCAAATTTATGGGTAATACACTTTTCCCCAAACATGGTTGAACTTGGTTTTTGGAGGGGGTGTTAGCCTTGGATTTTCGGACAAATTGATCCTGACTCGACAAGCCCCATTTAAATGAGTATTAGCCTTATGTTTCTAACCTTTTTCAAATCCAAGACCTTTTTAGTTGGTATTAGACTTCAAATTTATGGGTAATACACTTTTCCCCCAAACATGATTGAACTTTGTTTTTGGAGGGGGTGTTAGCCTTGGATTTTCGGACAAATTGATCCTGACTCGACGAGCCCCATGTAAATGAGTATTTGCCTTATATTTCTAAACTTATTCATATCCAATACCTTTTCGTTGGTATTAGACTTCAAATTTATGGGTAATACACTTTTCCCCCAAACATGGTTGAACTTGGTTTTTGGAGGGGGTGTTAGCCTTTGATTTTCGGACAAATTGATCCTGACTCGACGAGCCCCATTTAAATGTGTATTAGCCTTATATTTATAACCTTATTTATATCCAAGACCTTTTGGTTGGTATTAGACTTCAAATTTATGGATAATACACTTTTCCCCCAAACATGGTTGGACTTGGTTTTTGGAGGGGGTGTTAGCCTTGGATTTTCGGACAAATTGATCCTGACTTGACGAGCCCCATGTAAATGAGTATTAGCCTTATATTTCTAATCTTTTTCATATCCAAGACCTTTTTAGTTGGTATTAGACTTCAAATTTATGGGTAATAAACTTTTCCTCAAAACATGATTGAACTTTGTTTTTGGAGGGGGTGTTAGCCTTGGATTTTCGGACAAATTGATCCTGACTTGACGAGCCCCATTTAAATGAGTATTAGCCTTATATTTCTAGTCGTTTTCATATCCAAGACCTTTTGGTTGGTATTAGACTTCAAATTTATGGATAATACACTTTTTCCCCCAAACATGGTTGAACTTGGTTTTTGGAGGGGGTGTTAGCCTTGGATTTTCGGACAAATTGATCTTGCCTCGACGAGCCCCATTTTTAAATGAGTATTAGCCTTCTATTTCTAACCTTTTTCATATCCAAGACCTTTTGGTTGGTATTAGACTTCAAATTTATGGGTAATACACTTTTCCCCCAAACATGGTTGAACTTGGTTTTTGGAGGGAGTGTTAGCCTTGGATTTTCGGGCAAATTCATCCTGACTCGACGAGCCCAATTTAAATGAGTATTAGCCTTATATTTCTAATCTTTTTCATATCCAAGACCTTTTTAGTTGGTATTAGACTTCAAATTTATGGGTAATACACTTTTCCCCCAAACATGATTGAACTTTGTTTTTGGAGGGGGTGTTAGCCTTAGATTTTTGGACAAATTGATCCTGACTCGACGAGCCCCATTTAAATGAGTATTAGCCTTAGATTTCTAACCTTGTTCATATCCAAGCCCTTTTTAGTTGCTATTAGACTTCAAATTTATGGGTAATACACTTTTCCCCCAAACATGATTGAACTTTGTTTTTGGAGGGGGTGTTAGCCTTGGATTTTCGGACAAATTGATCCTGACTTGACAAGCCCCATTTAAATGAGTATTTGCCTTATATTTCTAACCTTATTCATATCCAATACCTTTTCGTTGGTATTAGACTTCAAATTTATGGGTAATACACTTTTCTCCCAAACATGGTTGAACTTGGTTTTTGGAGGGGGTGTTAGCCTTGGATTTTCGGACAAATTGATCCTGACTCGACGAGCCCCATGTAAATGAGTATTAGCCTTATATTTCTAATCTTTTTCATATCCAAGACCTTTTTAGTTGGTATTAGACTTCAAATTTATGGGTAATAAACTTTTCCTCAAAACATGATTGAACTTTGTTTTTGGAGGGGGTGTTAGCCTTGGATTTTCGGACAAATTGATCCTGACTTGACGAACCCCATTTAAATGAGTATTAGCCTTATATTTCTAGTCGTTTTCATATCCAAGACCTTTTGGTTGGTATTAGACTTCAAATTTATGGGTAATACACTTTTCCCCCAAACATGGTTGAACTTGGTTTTAGGAGGGGGTGTTAGCCTTGGATTTTCGGACAAATTGATCCTGACTCGACGAGCCCCATTTAAATGTGTATTAGCCTTATATTTATAACCTTATTTATATCCAAGACCTTTTGGTTGGTATTAGACTTCAAATTTATGGATAATACACTTTTCCCCCAAACATGGTTGAACTTGGTTTTTGGAGGGGGTGTTAGCCTTGTATTTTCAGACAAATTGATCCTGATTCGACGAGCCCCATTTAAATTAGTATTAGCCTTATATTTCTAACCTTTTTCATATCCAAGACCCTTTGGTTGGTATTAGACTTCAAATTTATGGGTAATACACTTTTCCCCCAAACATGGTTGAACTTGGTTTTTGGAGGGAGTGTTAGCCTTGGATTTTCGGGCAAATTCATCCTGACTCGACGAGCCCCATTTAAATGAGTATTAGCCTTATATTTCTAATCTTTTTCATATCCAAGACCTTTTTAGTTGGTATTAGACTTCAAATTTATGGGTAATACACTTTTCCCCCAAACATGATTGAACTTTGTTTTTGGAGGGGGTGTTAGCCTTGGATTTTCGGACAAATTGATCCTGACTTGACGAGCCCCATTTAAATGAGTATTTGCCTTATATTTCTAACCTTATTCATATCCAATACCTTTTCGTTGGTATTAGACTTCAAATTTATGGGTAATACACTTTTCCCCCAAACATGGTTGAACTTGGTTTTTGGAGGGGGTGTTAGCCTTGGATTTTCGGACAAATTGATCCTGACTCGACGAGCCCCATGTAAATGAGTATTAGCCTTATATTTCTAATCTTTTTCATATCCAAGACCTTTTTAGTTGGTATTAGACTTCAAATTTATGGGTAATAAACTTTTCCGCAAAACATGATTGAACTTTGTTTTTGGAGGGGGTGTTAGCCTTTGATTTTCGGACAAATTGATCCTGACTTGACGAGCCCCATTTAAATGAGTATTAGCCTTATATTTCTAGTAGTTTTCATATCCAAGACCTTTTGGTTGGTATTAGACTTCAAATTTATGGGTAATACACTTTTCCCCCAAACATGGTTGAACTTGGTTTTTGGAGGGGGTGTTAGCCTTGGATTTTCGGACAAATTGATCCTGACTCGACAAGCCCCATTTAAATGTGTATTAGCCTTATATTTATAACCTTATTTATATCCAAGACCTTTTGGTTGGTATTAGACTTCAAATTCATGGATAATACACTTTTCCCCCAAACATGGTTGAACTTGGTTTTTGGAGGGGGTGTTAGCCTTGGATTTTCGGACAAATTGATCCTGACTCGACAAGCCCCCTTTAAATGAGTATTAGCCTTAGATTTCTTACCTTATTCATATCTAAGACCTTTTCTTCGGTATTAGACTTCAAATTTATGGGTAATACACTTTTCCCCCAAACATGGTTGAACTTTGTTTTTGGAGGGGGTGTTAGCCTTGGATTTTCGGACAAACTGATCCTGACTTGACGAGCCCCATTTAAATGAGTATTAGACTTATATTTCTAACCCTATTCATATCCAATACCTTTTCGTTGGTATTAGACTTCAAATTTATGGATAATACACTTTTCCCCCAAACATGGTTGAACTTGGTTTTTGGAAGGGGTGTTAGCCTTGGATTTTTGGACAAATTGATCCTGACTCGACGAGCCCCATTTAAATGTGTATTAGCCTTATATTTATAACCTTATTTATATCCAAGACCTGTTGGTTGGTATTAGACTTCAAATTTATGGATAATACACTTTTCCCCCAAACATGGTTGAACTTGGTCTTTGGAGGGGGTGTTAGCCTTGCATTTTCGGACAAATTGATCCTGATTCGACGAGCCCCATTTAAATTAGTATTAGCCTTATATTTCTAACCTTTTTCATATCCAAGACCTTTTGGTTGGTATTAGACTTCAAATTTATGGGTAATACACTTTTCCCCCAAACATGGTTGAACTTGGTTTTTGGAGGGGGTGTTAGCCTTGGATTTTTGGACAAATTGATCCTGACTCGACGAGCCCCATTTAAATGTGTATTAGCCTTATATTTATAACCTTATTTATATCCAAGACCTTATGGTTGGTATTTGACTTCAAATTTATGGATAATACACTTTTCCCCCAAACATGGTTGAACTTGGTTTTTGGAGGGGGTGTTAGCCTTGCATTTTCGGACAAATTGATCCTGATTCGACGAGCCCCATTTAAATTAGTATGAGCCTTATATTTCTAACCTTTTTCATATCCAAGACCTTTTGGTTGGTATTAGACTTCAAATTTATGGGTAATATACTTTTCCCCCAAACATGGTTGAACTTGGTTTTTGGAGGGAGTGTTAGCCTTGGATTTTCGGGCAAATTCATCCTGACTCGACGAGCCCCATTTAAATGAGTATTAGCCTTATATTTCTAATCTTTTTCATATCCAAGACCTTTTTAGTTGGTATTACACTTCAAATTTATGGGTAATACACTTTTCCCCCAAACATGATTGAACTTTGTTTTTGGAGGGGGTGTTATCCTTGGATTTTCGGACAAATTGATCCTGACTTGACGAGCCCCATTTAAATGAGTATTTGCCTTATATTTCTAAACTTATTCATATCCAATACCTTTTCGTTGGTATTAGACTTCAAATTTATGGGTAATACACTTTTCCCCCAAACATGGTTGAACTTGGTTTTTGGAGGGGGTGTTAGCCTTGGATTTTCGGACAAATTGATCCTGACTCGACGAGCCCCATGTAAATGAGTATTAGCCTTATATTTCTATTCTTTTTCATATCCAAGACCTTTTTAGTTGGTATTAGACTTCAAATTTATGGGTAATAAACTTTTCCCCAAACATGGTTGAACTTGGTTTTTGGAGGGGGTGTTAGCCTTGGATTTTCGGACAAATTGATCCTGACTCGACGAGCCCCATTTAAATGTGTATTAGCCTTATATTTATAACCTTATTTATATCCAAGACCTTTTGGTTGGTATTAGACTTCAAATTTATGGATAATACACTTTTCCCCCAAACATGGTTGAACTTGGTTTTTGGAGGGGGTGTTAGCCTTGGATTTTCGGACAAATTGATCCTGACTCGACGAGCCCCATGTAAATGAGTATTAGCCTTATATTTCTAATCTTTTTCATATCCAAGACCTTTTTAGTTGGTATTAGACTTCAAATTTATGGGTAATAAACTTTTCCGCAAAACATGATTGAACTTTGTTTTTGGAGGGGGTTTTAGCCTTTGATTTTCGGACAAATTGATCTTGACTTGACGAGCCCCATTTAAATGAGTATTAGCCTTATATTTCTAGTAGTTTTCATATCCAAGACCTTTTGGTTGGTATTAGACTTCAAATTTATGGGTAATACACTTTTCCCCCAAACATGGTTGAACTTGGTTTTTGGAGGGGGTGTTAGCCTTGGATTTTCGGACAAATTGATCCTGACTCGACAAGCCCCATTTAAATGTGTATTAGCCTTATATTTATAACCTTATTTATATCCAAGACCTTTTGGTTGGTATTAGACTTCAAATTTATGGATAATACACTTTTCCCCCAAACATGGTTGAACTTGGTTTTTGGAGGGGGTGTTAGCCTTGGATTTTCGGACAAATTGATCCTGACTCGACAAGCCCCCTTTAAATGAGTATTAGCCTTAGATTTCTTACCTTATTCATATCTAAGACCTTTTCTTCGGTATTAGACTTCAAATTTATGGGTAATACACTTTTCCCCCAAACATGGTTGAACTTTGTTTTTGGAGGGGGTGTTAGCCTTGGATTTTCGGACAAACTGATCCTGACTTGACGAGCCCCATTTAAATGAGTATTAGCCTTATATTTCTAACCCTATTCATATCCAATACCTTTTCGTTGGTATTAGACTTCAAATTTATGGATAATACACTTTTCCCCCAAACATGGTTGAACTTGGTTTTTGGAGGGGGTGTTAGCCTTGCATTTTCGGACAAATTGATCCTGATTCGACGAGCCCCATTTAAATTAGTATTAGCCTTATATTTCTAACCTTTTTCATATCCAAGACCTTTTGGTTGGTATTAGACTTCAAATTTATGGGTAATACACTTTTCCCCCAAACATGGTTGAACTTGGTTTTTGGAAGGGGTGTTAGCCTTGGATTTTTGGACAAATTGATCCTGACTCGACGAGCCCCATTTAAATGTGTATTAGCCTTATATTTATAACCTTATTTATATCCAAGACCTGTTGGTTGGTATTAGACTTCAAATTTATGGATAATACACTTTTCCCCCAAACATGGTTGAACTTGGTTTTTGGAGGGGGTGTTAGCCTTGCATTTTCGGACAAATTGATCCTGATTCGACGAGCCCCATTTAAATTAGTATTAGCCTTATATTTCTAACCTTTTTCATATCCAAGACCTTTTGGTTGGTATTAGACTTCAAATTTATGGGTAATACACTTTTCCCCCAAACATGGTTGAACTTGGTTTTTGGAGGGGGTGTTAGCCTTGGATTTTTGGACAAATTGATCCTGACTCGACGAGCCCCATTTAAATGTGTATTAGCCTTATATTTATAACCTTATTTATATCCAAGACCTTATGGTTGGTATTTGACTTCAAATTTATGGATAATACACTTTTCCCCCAAACATGGTTGAACTTGGTTTTTGGAGGGGGTGTTAGCCTTGAATTTTCGGACAAATTGATCCTGATTCGACGAGCCCCATTTAAATTAGTATGAGCCTTATATTTCTAACCTTTTTCATATCCAAGACCTTTTGGTTGGTATTAGACTTCAAATTTATGGGTAATACACTTTTCCCCCAAACATGGTTGAACTTGGTTTTTGGAGGGGGTGTTAGCCTTGGATTTTCGGACAAATTGATCCTGACTCGACGAGCCCCATGTAAATGAGTATTAGCCTTATATTTCTATTCTTTTTCATATCCAAGACCTTTTTAGTTGGTATTAGACTTCAAATTTATGGGTAATAAACTTTTCCCCAAACATGGTTGAACTTGGTTTTTGGAGGGGGTGTTAGCCTTGGATTTTCGGACAAATTGATCCTGACTCGACGAGCCCCATTTAAATGTGTATTAGCCTTATATTTATAACCTTATTTATATCCAAGACCTTTTGGTTGGTATTAGACTTCAAATTTATGGATAATACACTTTTCCCCCAAACATGGTTGAACTTGGTTTTTGGAGGGGGTGTTAGCCTTGGATTTTCGGACAAATTGATCCTGACTCGACGAGCCCCATGTAAATGAGTATTAGCCTTATATTTCTAATCTTTTTCATATCCAAGACCTTTTTAGTTGGTATTAGACTTCAAATTTATGGGTAATAAACTTTTCCGCAAAACATGATTGAACTTTGTTTTTGGAGGGGGTTTTAGCCTTTGATTTTCGGACAAATTGATCCTGACTTGACGAGCCCCATTTAAATGAGTATTAGCCTTATATTTCTAGTAGTTTTCATATCCAAGACCTTTTGGTTGGTATTAGACTTCAAATTTATGGGTAATACACTTTTCCCCCAAACATGGTTGAACTTGGTTTTTGGAGGGGGTGTTAGCCTTGGATTTTCGGACAAATTGATCCTGACTCGACGAGCCCCATTTAAATGAGTATTTGCCTTATATTTATAACCTTATTTATATCCAAGACCTTTTGGTTGGTATTAGACTTCAAATTTATGGATAATACACTTTTCCCCCAAACATGGTTGAACTTGGTTTTTGGAGGGGGTGTTAGCCTTGGATTTTCGGATAAATTGATCCTGACTCGACGAGCCCCCTTTAAATGAGTATTAGCCTTAGATTTCTTACCTTATTCATATCTAAGACCTTTTCTTCGGTATTAGACTTCAAATTTATTGGTAATACACTTTTCCCCCAAACATGGTTGAACTTTGTTTTTGGAGGGGGTGTTAGCCTTGGATTTTCGGACAAACTGATCCTGACTTGACGAGCCCCATTTAAATGAGTATTAGCCTTATATTTCTAACCCTATTCATATCCAATACCTTTTCGTTGGTATTAGACTTCAAATTTATGGATAATACACTTTTCCCCCAAACATGGTTGAACTTGGTTTTTGGAAGGGGTGTTAGCCTTGGATTTTTGGACAAATTGATCCTGACTCGACGAGCCCCATTTAAATGTGTATTAGCCTTATATTTATAAACTTATTTATATCCAAGACCTGTTGGTTGGTATTAGACTTCAAATTTATGGATAATACACTTTTCCCCCAAACATGGTTGAACTTGGTTTTTGGAGGGGGTGTTAGCCTTGGATTTTCGGACAAATTGATCCTGACTCGACAAGCCCCATTTAAATGTGTATTAGCCTTATATTTATAACCTTATTTATATCCAAGACCTTTTGGTTGGTATTAGACTTCAAATTTATGGATAATACACTTTTCCCCCAAACATGGTTGAACTTGGTTTTTGGAGGGGGTGTTAGCCTTGGATTTTCGGACAAATTGATCCTGACTCGACAAGCCCCCTTTAAATGAGTATTAGCCTTAGATTTCTTACCTTATTCATATCTAAGACCTTTTCTTCGGTATTAGACTTCAAATTTATTGGTAATACACTTTTCCCCCAAACATGGTTGAACTTTGTTTTTGGAGGGGGTGTTAGCCTTGGATTTTCGGACAAACTGATCCTGACTTGACGAGCCCCATTTAAATGAGTATTAGCCTTATATTTCTAACCCTATTCATATCCAATACCTTTTCGTTGGTATTAGACTTCAAATTTATGGATAATACACTTTTCCCCCAAACATGGTTGAACTTGGTTTTTGGAAGGGGTGTTAGCCTTGGATTTTTGGACAAATTGATCCTGACTCGACGAGCCCCATTTAAATGTGTATTAGCCTTATATTTATAAACTTATTTATATCCAAGACCTGTTGGTTGGTATTAGACTTCAAATTTATGGATAATACACTTTTCCCCCAAACATGGTTGAACTTGGTTTTTGGAGGGGGTGTTAGCCTTGCATTTTCGGACAAATTGATCCTGATTCGACGAGCCCCATTTAAATTAGTATTAGCCTTATATTTCTAACCTTTTTCATATCCAAGACCTTTTGGTTGGTATTAGACTTCAAATTTATGGGTAATACACTTTTCCCCCAAACATGGTTGAACTTGGTTTTTGGAGGGGGTGTTAGCCTTGGATTTTTGGACAAATTGATCCTGACTCGACGAGCCCCATTTAAATGTGTATTAGCCTTATATTTATAACCTTATTTATATCCAAGACCTTATGGTTGGTATTTGACTTCAAATTTATGGATAATACACTTTTCCCCCAAACATGGTTGAACTTGGTTTTTGGAGGGGGTGTTAGCCTTGAATTTTCGGACAAATTGATCCTGATTCGACGAGCCCCATTTAAATTAGTATGAGCCTTATATTTCTAACCTTTTTCATATCCAAGACCTTTTGGTTGGTATTAGACTTCAAATTTATGGGTAATACACTTTTCCCCCAAACATGGTTGAACTTGGTTTTTGGAGGGAGTGTTAGCCTTGGATTTTCGGGCAAATTCATCCTGACTCGACGAGCCCCATTTAAATGAGTATTAGCCTTATATTTCTAATCTTTTTCATATCCAAGACCTTTTTAGTTGGTATTACACTTCAAATTTATGGGTAATACACTTTTCCCCCAAACATGATTGAACTTTGTTTTTGGAGGGGGTGTTATCCTTGGATTTTCGGACAAATTGATCCTGACTTGACGAGCCCCATTTAAATGAGTATTTGCCTTATATTTCTAAACTTATTCATATCCAATACCTTTTCGTTGGTATTAGACTTCAAATTTATGGGTAATACACTTTTCCCCCAAACATGGTTGAACTTGGTTTTTGGAGGGGGTGTTAGCCTTGTATTTTCGGACAAATTGATCCTGACTCGACGAGCCCCATGTAAATGAGTATTAGCCTTATATTTCTAATCTTTTTCTTATCCAAGACCTTTTTAGTTGGTATTAGACTTCAAATTTATGGGTAATAAACTTTTCCTCAAAACATGATTGAACTTTGTTTTTGGAGGGGGTGTTAGCCTTGGATTTTCGGACAAATTGATCCTGACTTGACGAGCCCCATTTAAATGAGTATTTGCCTTATATTTCTAAACTTATTCATATCCAATACCTTTTCGTTGGTATTAGACTTCAAATTTATGGGTAATACACTTTTCCCCCAAACATGGTTGAACTTGGTTTTTGGAGGGGGTGTTAGCCTTGGATTTTCGGACAAATTGATCCTGACTCGACGAGCCCCATGTAAATGAGTATTAGCCTTATATTTCTAATCTTTTTCTTATCCAAGACCTTTTTAGTTGGTATTAGACTTCAAATTTATGGGTAATAAACTTTTCCTCAAAACATGATTGAACTTTGTTTTTGGAGGGGGTGTTAGCCTTGGATTTTCGGACAAATTGATCCTGACTTGACGAGCCCCATTTAAATGAGTATTAGCCTTATATTTCTAGTCGTTTTCATATCCAAGACCTTTTGGTTGGTATTAGACTTCAAATTTATGGGTAATACACTTTTCCCCCAAACATGGTTGAACTTGGTTTTTGGAGGGGGTGTTAGCCTTGGATTTTCGGACAAATTGATCCTGACTCGACGAGCCCCATTTAAATGTGTATTAGCCTTATATTTATAACCTTATTTATATCCAAGACCTTTTGGTTGGTATTAGACTTCAAATTTATGGATAATACACTTTTCCCCCAAACATGGTTGAACTTGGTTTTTGGAGGGGGTGTTAGCCTTGGATTTTCGAACAAATTGATCCTGACTCGACGAGCCCCATGTAAATGAGTATTAGCCTTATATTTCTAATCTTTTTCATATCCAAGACCTTTTTAGTTGGTATTAGACTTCAAATTTATGGGTAATAAACTTTTCCTCAAAACATGATTGAACTTTGTTTTTGGAGGGGGTGTTAGCCTTGGATTTTCGGACAAATTGATCCTGACTTGACGAGCCCCATTTAAATGAGTATTAGCCTTATATTTCTAGTCGTTTTCATATCCAAGACCTTTTGGTTGGTATTAGACTTCAAATTTATGGGTAATACACTTTTCCCCCAAACATGGTTGAACTTGGTTTTTGGAGGGGGTGTTAGCCTTGGATTTTCGGACAAATTGATACTGACTCGACGAGCCCCATTTAAATATGTATTAGCCTTATATTTATAACCTTATTTATATCCAAGACCTTTTGGTTGGTATTAGACTTCAAATTTATGGATAATACACTTTTCCCCCAAACATGGTTGAACTTGGTTTTTGGAGGGGGTGTTAGCCTTGGATTTTCGGACAAATTGATCCTGACTCGATAAGCCCCCTTTAAATGAGTATTAGCCTTAGATTTCTAACCTTATTCATATCTAAGACCTTTTCTTCGGTATTAGACTTCAAATTTATGGGTAATACACTTTTCCCCCAAACATGGTTGAACTTGGTTTTTGGAGGGGGTGTTAGCCTTGGATTTTCGGACAAATTGATCCTGCCTCGACGAGCCCCATTTTTAAATGCGTATTAGCCTTCTATTTCTAACCTTTTTCATATCCAAGACCTTTTGGTTGGTATTAGACTTCAAATTTATGGGTAATACACTTTTCCCCCAAACATGGTTGAACTTGGTTTTTAGAGGGAGTGTTATCCTTGGATTTTCGGGCAAATTCATCCTGACTCGACGAACCCCATTTAAATGAGTATTAGCCTTAGATTTCTAACCTTGTTCATATCCAAGCCCTTTTTAGTTGGTATTAGACTTCAAATTTATGGGTAATACACTTTGCCCCCAAACATGATTGAACTTTGTTTTTGGAGGGGGTGTTAGCCTTGGATTTTTGGACAAACTGATCCTGACTTGACGAGCCCTATTTAAATGAGTATTAGCCTTATATTTCTAACCCTATTCATATCCAATACCTTTTCGTTGGTATTAGACTTCAAATTTATGGGTAATACACTTTTCCCCCAAACATGATTGAACTTTGTTTTTGGAGGGGGTGTTAGCCTTGGATTTTCGGACAAACTGATCCTGACTTGACGAGCCCCATTTAAATGAGTATTAGCCTTATATTTCTAACCCTATTCATATCCAATACCTTTTCGTTGGTATTAGACTTCAAATTTATGGATAATACACTTTTCCCCCAAACATGGTTGAACTTGGTTTTTGGAGGGGGTGTTAGCCTTGGATTTTTGGACAACTTGATCCTGACTCGACGAGCCCCATTTAAATGTGTATTAGCCTTATATTTATAACCTTATTTATATCCAAGACCTTTTGGTTGGTATTAGACTTCAAATTTATGGATAATACACTTTTCCCCCAAACATGGTTGAACTTGGTTTTTGGAGGGGGTGTTAGCCTTGCATTTTCGGACAAATTGATCCTGATTCGACGAGCCCCATTTAAATTAGTATTAGCCTTATATTTCTAACCTTTTTCATATCGAAGACCTTTTGGTTGGTATTAGACTTCAAATTTATGGGTAATACACTTTTCCCCCAAACATGATTGAACTTGGTTTTTGGAGGGAGTGTTAGCCTTGGATTTTCGGGCAAATTCATCCTGACTCGACGAGCCCCATTTAAATGAGTATTAGCCTTATATTTCTAATCTTTTTCATATCCAAGACCTTTTTAGTTGGTATTAGACTTCAAATTTATGGGTAATACACTTTTCCCCCAAACATGATTGAACTTTGTTTTTGGAGGGGGTGTTAGCCTTGGATTTTCGGACAAATTGATCCTGACTTGACGAGCCCCATTTAAATGAGTATTTGCCTTATATTTCTAACCTTATTCATATCCAATACCTTTTCGTTGGTATTAGACTTCAAATTTATGGGTAATACACTTTTCCCCCAAACATAGTTGAACTTGGTTTTTGGAGGGGGTGTTAGCCTTGGATTTTCGGACAAATTGATCCTGACTCGACGAGCCCCATGTAAATGAGTATTAGCCTTATATTTCTAATCTTTTTCATATCCAAGACCTTTTTAGTTGGTATTAGACTTCAAATTTATGGGTAATAAACTTTTCCGCAAAACATGATTGAACTTTGTTTTTGGAGGGGGTGTTAGCCTTGGATTTTCGGACAAATTGATCCTGACTTGACGAGCCCCATTTAAATGAGTATTAGCCTTATATTTCTATTCGTTTTCATATCCAAGACCTTTTGGTTGGTATTAGACTTCAAATTTATGGGTAATACACTTTTCCCCCAAACATGGTTGAACTTGGTTTTTGGAGGGGGTGTTAGCCTTGCATTTTCGGACAAATTGATCCTGATTCGACGAGCCCCATTTAAATTAGTATTAGCCTTATATTTCTAACCTTTTTCATATCCAAGACCTTTTGGTTGGTATTAGACTTCAAATTTATGGGTAATACACTTTTTCCCCAAACATGGTTGAACTTGGTTTTTGGAGGGAGTGTTAGCCTTGGATTTTCGGGCAAATTCATCCTGACTCGACGAGCCCCATTTAAATGAGTATTAGCCTTATATTTCTAATCTTTTTCATATCCAAGACCTTTTTAGTTGGTATTAGACTTCAAATTTATGGGTAATACACTTTTCCCCCAAACATGGTTGAACTTGGTTTTTGGAGGGGGTGTTAGCCTTGGATTTTCGGACAAATTGATCCTGACTCGACGAGCCCCATTTAAATGTGTATTAGCCTTATATTTATAACCTTATTTATATCCAAGACCTTTTGGTTGGTATTAGACTTCAAATTTCTGGATAATACACTTTTCCCCCAAACATGGTTGAACTTGGTTTTTGGAGGGGGTGTTAGCCTTGGATTTTCGGACAAATTGATCCTGACTCGACAAGCCCCCTTTAAATGAGTATTAGCCTTAGATTTCTTACCTTATTCATATCTAAGACCTTTTCTTCGGTATTAGACTTCAAATTTATGGGTAATACACTTTTCCCCCAAACATGGTTGAACTTGGTTTTTGGAGGGGGTGTTAGCCTTGTATTTTCGGACAAATTGATCCTGCCTCGACGAGCCCCATTTTTAAATGAGTATTAGCCTTCTATTTCTAACCTTTTTCATATCCAAGACCTTTTGGTTGGTATTAGACTTCAAATTTATGGGTAATACACTTTTCCCCCAAACATGGTTGAACTTGGTTTTTAAAGGGAGTGTTAGCCTTGGATTTTCGGGCAAATTCATCCTGACTCGACGAGCCCCATTTAAATGAGTATTAGCCTTATATTTCTAATCTTTTTCATATCCAAGACCTTTTTAGTTGGTATTAGACTTCAAATTTATGGGTAATACACTTTTCCCCCAAACATGATTGAACTTTGTTTTTGGAGGGGGTGTTAGCCTTGGATTTTCGGACAAATTGATCCTGACTTGACGAGCCCCATTTAAATGAGTATTTGTCTTATATTTCTAACCTTATTCATATCCAATACCTTTTCGTTGGTATTAGACTTCAAATTTATGGGTAATACACTTTTCCCCCAAACATGGTTGAACTTGGTTTTTGGAGGGGGTGTTAGCCTTGGATTTTCGGACAAATTGATCCTGACTCGACGAGCCCCATGTAAATGAGTATTAGCCTTATATTTCTAATCTTTTTCATATCCAAGACCTTTTTAGTTGGTATTAGACTTCAAATTTATGGGTAATAAACTTTTCCGCAAAACATGATTGAACTTTGTGTTTGGAGGGGGTGTTAGCCTTGGATTTTCGGACAAATTGATCCTGACTTGACGAGCCCCATTTAAATGAGTATTAGCCTTATATTTCTATTCGTTTTCATATCCAAGACCTTTTGGTTGGTATTAGACTTCAAATTTATGGGTAATACACTTTTCCCCCAAACATGGTTGAACTTGGTTTTTGGAGGGGGTGTTAGCCTTGCATTTTCGGACAAATTGATCCTGATTCGACGAGCCCCATTTAAATTAGTATTAGCCTTATATTTCTAACCTTTTTCATATCCAAGACCTTTTGGTTGGTATTAGACTTCAAATTTATGGGTAATACACTTTTTCCCCAAACATGGTTGAACTTGGTTTTTGGAGGGAGTGTTAGCCTTGGATTTTCGGGCAAATTCATCCTGACTCGACGAGCCCCATTTAAATGAGTATTAGCCTTATATTTCTAATCTTTTTCATATCCAAGACCTTTTTAGTTGGTATTAGACTTCAAATTTATGGGTAATACACTTTTCCCCCAAACATGGTTGAACTTGGTTTTTGGAGGGGGTGTTAGCCTTGGATTTTCGGACAAATTGATCCTGACTCGACGAGCCCCATTTAAATGTGTATTAGCCTTATATTTATAACCTTATTTATATCCAAGACCTTTTGGTTGGTATTAGACTTCAAATTTCTGGATAATACACTTTTCCCCCAAACATGGTTGAACTTGGTTTTTGGAGGGGGTGTTAGCCTTGGATTTTCGGACAAATTGATCCTGACTCGACAAGCCCCCTTTAAATGAGTATTAGCCTTAGATTTCTTACCTTATTCATATCTAAGACCTTTTCTTCGGTATTAGACTTCAAATTTATGGGTAATACACTTTTCCCCCAAACATGGTTGAACTTGGTTTTTGGAGGGGGTGTTAGCCTTGTATTTTCGGACAAATTGATCCTGCCTCGACGAGCCCCATTTTTAAATGAGTATTAGCCTTCTATTTCTAACCTTTTTCATATCCAAGACCTTTTGGTTGGTATTAGACTTCAAATTTATGGGTAATACACTTTTCCCCCAAACATGGTTGAACTTGGTTTTTAAAGGGAGTGTTAGCCTTGGATTTTCGGGCAAATTCATCCTGACTCGACGAACCCCATTTAAATGAGTATTAGCCTTAGATTTCTAACCTTGTTCATATCCAAGCCCTTTTTAGTTGGAATTAGACTTCAAATTTATGGGTAATACACTTTGCCCCCAAACATGATTGAACTTTGTTTTTGGAGGGGGTGTTAGCCTTGGATTTTCGGACAAACTGATCCTGACTTGACGAGCCCCATTTAAATGTGTATTAGCCTTATATTTATAACCTTATTTATATCCAAGACCTTTTGGTTGGTATTAGACTTCAAATTTATGGCTAATACACTTTTCCCCCAAACATGGTTGAACTTTGTTTTTGGAGGGGGTGTTAGCCTTGCATTTTCGGACAAATTGATCCTGATTCGACGAGCCCCATTTAAATTAGTATTAGCCTTATATTTCTAACCTTTTTCATATCCAAGACCTTTTGGTTGGTATTAGACTTCAAATTTATGGGTAATACACTTTTCCCCCAAACATGGTTGAACTTGGTTTTTGGAGGGAGTGTTAGCCTTGGATTTTCGGGCAAATTCATCCTGACTCGACGAGCCCCATTTAAATGAGTATTAGCCTTATATTTCTAATCTTTTTCATATCCAAGACCTTTTTAGTTGGTATTAGACTTCAAATTTATGGGTAATACACTTTTCCCCCAAACATGATTGAACTTTGTTTTTGGAGGGGGTGTTAGCCTTAGATTTTTGGACAAATTGATCCTGACTCGACGAGCCCCATTTAAATGAGTATTAGCCTTAGATTTCTAACCTTGTTCATATCCAAGCCCTTTTTAGTTGGTATTAGACTTCAAATTTATGGGTAATACACTTTTCCCCCAAACATGATTGAACTTTGTTTTTGGAGGGGGTGTTAGCCTTGGATTTTCGGACAAATTGATCCTGACTTGACGAGCCCCATTTAAATGTGTATTTGCCTTATATTTCTAACCTTATTCATATCCAATACCTTTTCGTTGGTATTAGACTTCAAATTTATGGATAATACACTTTTCCCCCAAACATGGTTGAACTTTGTTTTTGGAGGGCGTGTTAGCCTTGGATTTTCGGACAAATTGATCCTGACTCGACAAGCCCCCTTTAAATGAGTATTAGCCTTAGATTTCTTACCTTATTCATATCTAAGACCTTTTCGTTGGTATTAGCCTTCAAATTTATGGGTAATACACTTTTCCCCCAAACATGGTTGAACTTGGTTTTTGGAGGGGGTGTTAGCCTTGGATTTTCAGACAAATTGATCCTGACTCGACGAGCCCCATTTAATTGTGTATTAGCCTTATATTTCTAACCTTATTTATATCCAAGACCTTTTGTTTGGTATTAGACTTCAAATTTATGGATAATACACTTTTCCCCCAAACATGGTTGAACTTGGTTTTTGGAGGGGGTGTTAGCCTTGGATTTTCGGACAAATTGATCCTGACTCGACGAGCCCCATTTAAATGTGTATTAGCCTTATATTTCTAACCTTTTTCATATCGAAGACCTTTTGGTTGGTATTAGACTTCAAATTTATGGGTAATACACTTTTCCCCCAAACATGGTTGAACTTGGTTTTTGGAGGGAGTGTTAGCCTTGGATTTTCGGGCAAATTCATCCTGACTCGACGAGCCCCATTTAAATGAGTATTAGCCTTATATTTCTAATCTTTTTCATATCCAAGACCTTTTTAGTTGGTATTAGACTTCAAATTTATGGGTAATACACTTTTCCCCCAAACATGATTGAACTTTGTTTTTGGAGGGGGTGTTAGCCTTAGATTTTTGGACAAATTGATCCTGACTCGACGAGCCCCATTTAAATGAGTATTAGCCTTAGATTTCTAACCTTGTTCATATCCAAGCCCATTTAGTAGGTATTAGACTTCAAATTTATGGGCAATACACTTTTCCCCCAAACATGATTGAACTTTGTTTTTGGAGGGGGTGTTAGCCTTGGATTTTCGGACAAATTGATCCTGACTTGACGAGCCCCATTTAAATGAGTATTAGCCTTATATTTCTAACCCTATTCATATCCAATACCTTTTCGTTGGTATTAGACTTCAAATTTATGGGTAATACACTTTTCCCCCAAACATGGTTGAACTTGGTTTTTGGAGGGGGTGTTAGCCTTGGATTTTCGGACAAATTGATCCTGACTCGACGAGCCCCATTTAAATGTGTATTAGCCTTATATATATAACCTTATTTATATCCAAGACCTTTTGGTTGGTATTAGACTTCAAATTTATGGGTAATACACTTTTCCCCCAAACATGGTTGAACTTGGTTTTTGGAGGGGGTGTTAGCCTTGGATTTTTGGACAAATTGATCCTGACTCGACAAGCCCCCTTTAAATGAGTATTAGCCTTATATTTCTAACCTTATTCATATCCAAGACTTTTTCGTTGGTATTAGACTTCAAATTTATGGGTAATACACTTTCCCCCCAAACATGGTTGAACTTGGTTTTTGGAGGGGGTGTTAGCCTTGGATTTTCGGACAAATTGATCCTGCCTCGACGAGCCCTATTTTTAAATGAGTATTAGCCTTATACTTCTAACCTTATTCATATCCAAGACCTTTTGGTAGGTATTAGACTTCAAATTTATGTGTAATACACTTTTCCCCAAACATGGTTGAACTTGGTTTTTGGAGGGTGTGTTAGGCTTGGATTTTCGGACAAATTCATTTTGACTCGATGAGTCCATTTAAATGAGTATTAGGCTTATATTTCTAGTCTTTTTCATATCCAAGACCTTTTGGTTGGTATTAGACTTCAAATTTATGGGTAATACACTTTTCCCCCAAACATGGTTGAACTTGGTTTTTGGAGGGGGTGTTAGCCTTGGATTTTCAGACAAATTGATCCTGACTCGACGAGCCCCATTTAAATGTGTATTAGCCTTATATTTCTAACCTTATTTATATCCAAGACCTTTTGGTTGGTATTAGACTTCAAATTTATGGGTAATACACTTTTCCCCCAAACATGGTTGAACTTGGTTTTTAAAGGGAGTGTTAGCCTTGGATTTTCGGGCAAATTCATCCTGACTCGACGAACCCCATTTAAATGAGTATTAGCCTTAGATTTCTAACCTTGTTCATATCCAAGCCCTTTTTAGTTGGAATTAGACTTCAAATTTATGGGTAATACACTTTGCCCCCAAACATGATTGAACTTTGTTTTTGGAGGGGGTGTTAGCCTTGGATTTTCGGACAAACTGATCCTGACTTGACGAGCCCCATTTAAATGTGTATTAGCCTTATATTTATAACCTTATTTATATCCAAGACCTTTTGGTTGGTATTAGACTTCAAATTTATGGCTAATACACTTTTCCCCCAAACATGGTTGAACTTTGTTTTTGGAGGGGGTGTTAGCCTTGCATTTTCGGACAAATTGATCCTGATTCGACGAGCCCCATTTAAATTAGTATTAGCCTTATATTTCTAACCTTTTTCATATCCAAGACCTTTTGGTTGGTATTAGACTTCAAATTTATGGGTAATACACTTTTCCCCCAAACATGGTTGAACTTGGTTTTTGGAGGGAGTGTTAGCCTTGGATTTTCGGGCAAATTCATCCTGACTCGACGAGCCCCATTTAAATGAGTATTAGCCTTATATTTCTAATCTTTTTCATATCCAAGACCTTTTTAGTTGGTATTAGACTTCAAATTTATGGGTAATACACTTTTCCCCCAAACATGATTGAACTTTGTTTTTGGAGGGGGTGTTAGCCTTAGATTTTTGGACAAATTGATCCTGACTCGACGAGCCCCATTTAAATGAGTATTAGCCTTAGATTTCTAACCTTGTTCATATCCAAGCCCTTTTTAGTTGGTATTAGACTTCAAATTTATGGGTAATACACTTTTCCCCCAAACATGATTGAACTTTGTTTTTGGAGGGGGTGTTAGCCTTGGATTTTCGGACAAATTGATCCTGACTTGACGAGCCCCATTTAAATGTGTATTTGCCTTATATTTCTAACCTTATTCATATCCAATACCTTTTCGTTGGTATTAGACTTCAAATTTATGGATAATACACTTTTCCCCCAAACATGGTTGAACTTTGTTTTTGGAGGGCGTGTTAGCCTTGGATTTTCGGACAAATTGATCCTGACTCGACAAGCCCCCTTTAAATGAGTATTAGCCTTAGATTTCTTACCTTATTCATATCTAAGACCTTTTCGTTGGTATTAGCCTTCAAATTTATGGGTAATACACTTTTCCCCCAAACATGGTTGAACTTGGTTTTTGGAGGGGGTGTTAGCCTTGGATTTTCAGACAAATTGATCCTGACTCGACGAGCCCCATTTAATTGTGTATTAGCCTTATATTTCTAACCTTATTTATATCCAAGACCTTTTGTTTGGTATTAGACTTCAAATTTATGGATAATACACTTTTCCCCCAAACATGGTTGAACTTGGTTTTTGGAGGGGGTGTTAGCCTTGGATTTTCGGACAAATTGATCCTGATTCGACGAGCCCCATTTAAATTAGTATGAGCCTTATATTTCTAACCTTTTTCATATCCAAGACCTTTTGGTTGGTATTAGACTTCAAATTTATGGGTAATACACTTTTCCCCCAAACATGGTTGAACTTGGTTTTTGGAGGGAGTGTTAGCCTTGGATTTTCGGGCAAATTCATCCTGACTCGACGAGCCCCATTTAAATGAGTATTAGCCTTATATTTCTAATCTTTTTCATATCCAAGACCTTTTTAGTTGGTATTACACTTCAAATTTATGGGTAATACACTTTTCCCCCAAACATGATTGAACTTTGTTTTTGGAGGGGGTGTTATCCTTGGATTTTCGGACAAATTGATCCTGACTTGACGAGCCCCATTTAAATGAGTATTTGCCTTATATTTCTAAACTTATTCATATCCAATACCTTTTCGTTGGTATTAGACTTCAAATTTATGGGTAATACACTTTTCCCCCAAACATGGTTGAACTTGGTTTTTGGAGGGGGTGTTAGCCTTGTATTTTCGGACAAATTGATCCTGACTCGACGAGCCCCATGTAAATGAGTATTAGCCTTATATTTCTAATCTTTTTCTTATCCAAGACCTTTTTAGTTGGTATTAGACTTCAAATTTATGGGTAATAAACTTTTCCTCAAAACATGATTGAACTTTGTTTTTGGAGGGGGTGTTAGCCTTGGATTTTCGGACAAATTGATCCTGACTTGACGAGCCCCATTTAAATGAGTATTTGCCTTATATTTCTAAACTTATTCATATCCAATACCTTTTCGTTGGTATTAGACTTCAAATTTATGGGTAATACACTTTTCCCCCAAACATGGTTGAACTTGGTTTTTGGAGGGGGTGTTAGCCTTGGATTTTCGGACAAATTGATCCTGACTCGACGAGCCCCATGTAAATGAGTATTAGCCTTATATTTCTAATCTTTTTCTTATCCAAGACCTTTTTAGTTGGTATTAGACTTCAAATTTATGGGTAATAAACTTTTCCTCAAAACATGATTGAACTTTGTTTTTGGAGGGGGTGTTAGCCTTGGATTTTCGGACAAATTGATCCTGACTTGACGAGCCCCATTTAAATGAGTATTAGCCTTATATTTCTAGTCGTTTTCATATCCAAGACCTTTTGGTTGGTATTAGACTTCAAATTTATGGGTAATACACTTTTCCCCCAAACATGGTTGAACTTGGTTTTTGGAGGGGGTGTTAGCCTTGGATTTTCGGACAAATTGATCCTGACTCGACGAGCCCCATTTAAATGTGTATTAGCCTTATATTTATAACCTTATTTATATCCAAGACCTTTTGGTTGGTATTAGACTTCAAATTTATGGATAATACACTTTTCCCCCAAACATGGTTGAACTTGGTTTTTGGAGGGGGTGTTAGCCTTGGATTTTCGAACAAATTGATCCTGACTCGACGAGCCCCATGTAAATGAGTATTAGCCTTATATTTCTAATCTTTTTCATATCCAAGACCTTTTTAGTTGGTATTAGACTTCAAATTTATGGGTAATAAACTTTTCCTCAAAACATGATTGAACTTTGTTTTTGGAGGGGGTGTTAGCCTTGGATTTTCGGACAAATTGATCCTGACTTGACGAGCCCCATTTAAATGAGTATTAGCCTTATATTTCTAGTCGTTTTCATATCCAAGACCTTTTGGTTGGTATTAGACTTCAAATTTATGGGTAATACACTTTTCCCCCAAACATGGTTGAACTTGGTTTTTGGAGGGGGTGTTAGCCTTGGATTTTCGGACAAATTGATACTGACTCGACGAGCCCCATTTAAATATGTATTAGCCTTATATTTATAACCTTATTTATATCCAAGACCTTTTGGTTGGTATTAGACTTCAAATTTATGGATAATACACTTTTCCCCCAAACATGGTTGAACTTGGTTTTTGGAGGGGGTGTTAGCCTTGGATTTTCGGACAAATTGATCCTGACTCGATAAGCCCCCTTTAAATGAGTATTAGCCTTAGATTTCTAACCTTATTCATATCTAAGACCTTTTCTTCGGTATTAGACTTCAAATTTATGGGTAATACACTTTTCCCCCAAACATGGTTGAACTTGGTTTTTGGAGGGGGTGTTAGCCTTGGATTTTCGGACAAATTGATCCTGCCTCGACGAGCCCCATTTTTAAATGCGTATTAGCCTTCTATTTCTAACCTTTTTCATATCCAAGACCTTTTGGTTGGTATTAGACTTCAAATTTATGGGTAATACACTTTTCCCCCAAACATGGTTGAACTTGGTTTTTAGAGGGAGTGTTATCCTTGGATTTTCGGGCAAATTCATCCTGACTCGACGAACCCCATTTAAATGAGTATTAGCCTTAGATTTCTAACCTTGTTCATATCCAAGCCCTTTTTAGTTGGTATTAGACTTCAAATTTATGGGTAATACACTTTGCCCCCAAACATGATTGAACTTTGTTTTTGGAGGGGGTGTTAGCCTTGGATTTTTGGACAAACTGATCCTGACTTGACGAGCCCTATTTAAATGAGTATTAGCCTTATATTTCTAACCCTATTCATATCCAATACCTTTACGTTGGTATTAGACTTCAAATTTATGGGTAATACACTTTTCCCCCAAACATGATTGAACTTTGTTTTTGGAGGGGGTGTTAGCCTTGGATTTTCGGACAAACTGATCCTGACTTGACGAGCCCCATTTAAATGAGTATTAGCCTTATATTTCTAACCCTATTCATATCCAATACCTTTTCGTTGGTATTAGACTTCAAATTTATGGATAATACACTTTTCCCCCAAACATGGTTGAACTTGGTTTTTGGAGGGGGTGTTAGCCTTGGATTTTTGGACAACTTGATCCTGACTCGACGAGCCCCATTTAAATGTGTATTAGCCTTATATTTATAACCTTATTTATATCCAAGACCTTTTGGTTGGTATTAGACTTCAAATTTATGGATAATACACTTTTCCCCCAAACATGGTTGAACTTGGTTTTTGGAGGGGGTGTTAGCCTTGCATTTTCGGACAAATTGATCCTGATTCGACGAGCCCCATTTAAATTAGTATTAGCCTTATATTTCTAACCTTTTTCATATCGAAGACCTTTTGGTTGGTATTAGACTTCAAATTTATGGGTAATACACTTTTCCCCCAAACATGATTGAACTTGGTTTTTGGAGGGAGTGTTAGCCTTGGATTTTCGGGCAAATTCATCCTGACTCGACGAGCCCCATTTAAATGAGTATTAGCCTTATATTTCTAATCTTTTTCATATCCAAGACCTTTTTAGTTGGTATTAGACTTCAAATTTATGGGTAATACACTTTTCCCCCAAACATGATTGAACTTTGTTTTTGGAGGGGGTGTTAGCCTTGGATTTTCGGACAAATTGATCCTGACTTGACGAGCCCCATTTAAATGAGTATTTGCCTTATATTTCTAACCTTATTCATATCCAATACCTTTTCGTTGGTATTAGACTTCAAATTTATGGGTAATACACTTTTCCCCCAAACATAGTTGAACTTGGTTTTTGGAGGGGGTGTTAGCCTTGGATTTTCGGACAAATTGATCCTGACTCGACGAGCCCCATGTAAATGAGTATTAGCCTTATATTTCTAATCTTTTTCATATCCAAGACCTTTTTAGTTGGTATTAGACTTCAAATTTATGGGTAATAAACTTTTCCGCAAAACATGATTGAACTTTGTTTTTGGAGGGGGTGTTAGCCTTGGATTTTCGGACAAATTGATCCTGACTTGACGAGCCCCATTTAAATGAGTATTAGCCTTATATTTCTATTCGTTTTCATATCCAAGACCTTTTGGTTGGTATTAGACTTCAAATTTATGGGTAATACACTTTTCCCCCAAACATGGTTGAACTTGGTTTTTGGAGGGGGTGTTAGCCTTGCATTTTCGGACAAATTGATCCTGATTCGACGAGCCCCATTTAAATTAGTATTAGCCTTATATTTCTAACCTTTTTCATATCCAAGACCTTTTGGTTGGTATTAGACTTCAAATTTATGGGTAATACACTTTTTCCCCAAACATGGTTGAACTTGGTTTTTGGAGGGAGTGTTAGCCTTGGATTTTCGGGCAAATTCATCCTGACTCGACGAGCCCCATTTAAATGAGTATTAGCCTTATATTTCTAATCTTTTTCATATCCAAGACCTTTTTAGTTGGTATTAGACTTCAAATTTATGGGTAATACACTTTTCCCCCAAACATGGTTGAACTTGGTTTTTGGAGGGGGTGTTAGCCTTGGATTTTCGGACAAATTGATCCTGACTCGACGAGCCCCATTTAAATGTGTATTAGCCTTATATTTATAACCTTATTTATATCCAAGACCTTTTGGTTGGTATTAGACTTCAAATTTCTGGATAATACACTTTTCCCCCAAACATGGTTGAACTTGGTTTTTGGAGGGGGTGTTAGCCTTGGATTTTCGGACAAATTGATCCTGACTCGACAAGCCCCCTTTAAATGAGTATTAGCCTTAGATTTCTTACCTTATTCATATCTAAGACCTTTTCTTCGGTATTAGACTTCAAATTTATGGGTAATACACTTTTCCCCCAAACATGGTTGAACTTGGTTTTTGGAGGGGGTGTTAGCCTTGTATTTTCGGACAAATTGATCCTGCCTCGACGAGCCCCATTTTTAAATGAGTATTAGCCTTCTATTTCTAACCTTTTTCATATCCAAGACCTTTTGGTTGGTATTAGACTTCAAATTTATGGGTAATACACTTTTCCCCCAAACATGGTTGAACTTGGTTTTTAAAGGGAGTGTTAGCCTTGGATTTTCGGGCAAATTCATCCTGACTCGACGAGCCCCATTTAAATGAGTATTAGCCTTATATTTCTAATCTTTTTCATATCCAAGACCTTTTTAGTTGGTATTAGACTTCAAATTTATGGGTAATACACTTTTCCCCCAAACATGATTGAACTTTGTTTTTGGAGGGGGTGTTAGCCTTGGATTTTCGGACAAATTGATCCTGACTTGACGAGCCCCATTTAAATGAGTATTTGCCTTATATTTCTAACCTTATTCATATCCAATACCTTTTCGTTGGTATTAGACTTCAAATTTATGGGTAATACACTTTTCCCCCAAACATGGTTGAACTTGGTTTTTGGAGGGGGTGTTAGCCTTGGATTTTCGGACAAATTGATCCTGACTCGACGAGCCCCATGTAAATGAGTATTAGCCTTATATTTCTAATCTTTTTCATATCCAAGACCTTTTTAGTTGGTATTAGACTTCAAATTTATGGGTAATAAACTTTTCCGCAAAACATGATTGAACTTTGTGTTTGGAGGGGGTGTTAGCCTTGGATTTTCGGACAAATTGATCCTGACTTGACGAGCCCCATTTAAATGAGTATTAGCCTTATATTTCTATTCGTTTTCATATCCAAGACCTTTTGGTTGGTATTAGACTTCAAATTTATGGGTAATACACTTTTCCCCCAAACATGGTTGAACTTGGTTTTTGGAGGGGGTGTTAGCCTTGCATTTTCGGACAAATTGATCCTGATTCGACGAGCCCCATTTAAATTAGTATTAGCCTTATATTTCTAACCTTTTTCATATCCAAGACCTTTTGGTTGGTATTAGACTTCAAATTTATGGGTAATACACTTTTTCCCCAAACATGGTTGAACTTGGTTTTTGGAGGGAGTGTTAGCCTTGGATTTTCGGGCAAATTCATCCTGACTCGACGAGCCCCATTTAAATGAGTATTAGCCTTATATTTCTAATCTTTTTCATATCCAAGACCTTTTTAGTTGGTATTAGACTTCAAATTTATGGGTAATACACTTTTCCCCCAAACATGGTTGAACTTGGTTTTTGGAGGGGGTGTTAGCCTTGGATTTTCGGACAAATTGATCCTGACTCGACGAGCCCCATTTAAATGTGTATTAGCCTTATATTTATAACCTTATTTATATCCAAGACCTTTTGGTTGGTATTAGACTTCAAATTTCTGGATAATACACTTTTCCCCCAAACATGGTTGAACTTGGTTTTTGGAGGGGGTGTTAGCCTTGGATTTTCGGACAAATTGATCCTGACTCGACAAGCCCCCTTTAAATGAGTATTAGCCTTATATTTCTTACCTTATTCATATCTAAGACCTTTTCTTCGGTATTAGACTTCAAATTTATGGGTAATACACTTTTCCCCCAAACATGGTTGAACTTGGTTTTTGGAGGGGGTGTTAGCCTTGTATTTTCGGACAAATTGATCCTGCCTCGACGAGCCCCATTTTTAAATGAGTATTAGCCTTCTATTTCTAACCTTTTTCATATCCAAGACCTTTTGGTTGGTATTAGACTTCAAATTTATGGGTAATACACTTTTCCCCCAAACATGGTTGAACTTGGTTTTTAAAGGGAGTGTTAGCCTTGGATTTTCGGGCAAATTCATCCTGACTCGACGAACCCCATTTAAATGAGTATTAGCCTTAGATTTCTAACCTTGTTCATATCCAAGCCCTTTTTAGTTGGAATTAGACTTCAAATTTATGGGTAATACACTTTGCCCCCAAACATGATTGAACTTTGTTTTTGGAGGGGGTGTTAGCCTTGGATTTTCGGACAAACTGATCCTGACTTGACGAGCCCCATTTAAATGTGTATTAGCCTTATATTTATAACCTTATTTATATCCAAGACCTTTTGGTTGGTATTAGACTTCAAATTTATGGCTAATACACTTTTCCCCCAAACATGGTTGAACTTTGTTTTTGGAGGGGGTGTTAGCCTTGCATTTTCGGACAAATTGATCCTGATTCGACGAGCCCCATTTAAATTAGTATTAGCCTTATATTTCTAACCTTTTTCATATCCAAGACCTTTTGGTTGGTATTAGACTTCAAATTTATGGGTAATACACTTTTCCCCCAAACATGGTTGAACTTGGTTTTTGGAGGGAGTGTTAGCCTTGGATTTTCGGGCAAATTCATCCTGACTCGACGAGCCCCATTTAAATGAGTATTAGCCTTATATTTCTAATCTTTTTCATATCCAAGACCTTTTTAGTTGGTATTAGACTTCAAATTTATGGGTAATACACTTTTCCCCCAAACATGATTGAACTTTGTTTTTGGAGGGGGTGTTAGCCTTAGATTTTTGGACAAATTGATCCTGACTCGACGAGCCCCATTTAAATGAGTATTAGCCTTAGATTTCTAACCTTGTTCATATCCAAGCCCTTTTTAGTTGGTATTAGACTTCAAATTTATGGGTAATACACTTTTCCCCCAAACATGATTGAACTTTGTTTTTGGAGGGGGTGTTAGCCTTGGATTTTCGGACAAATTGATCCTGACTTGACGAGCCCCATTTAAATGTGTATTTGCCTTATATTTCTAACCTTATTCATATCCAATACCTTTTCGTTGGTATTAGACTTCAAATTTATGGATAATACACTTTTCCCCCAAACATGGTTGAACTTTGTTTTTGGAGGGCGTGTTAGCCTTGGATTTTCGGACAAATTGATCCTGACTCGACAAGCCCCCTTTAAATGAGTATTAGCCTTAGATTTCTTACCTTATTCATATCTAAGACCTTTTCGTTGGTATTAGCCTTCAAATTTATGGGTAATACACTTTTCCCCCAAACATGGTTGAACTTGGTTTTTGGAGGGGGTGTTAGCCTTGGATTTTCAGACAAATTGATCCTGACTCGACGAGCCCCATTTAATTGTGTATTAGCCTTATATTTCTAACCTTATTTATATCCAAGACCTTTTGTTTGGTATTAGACTTCAAATTTATGGATAATACACTTTTCCCCCAAACATGGTTGAACTTGGTTTTTGGAGGGGGTGTTAGCCTTGGATTTTCGGACAAATTGATCCTGACTCGACGAGCCCCATTTAAATGTGTATTAGCCTTATATTTCTAACCTTTTTCATATCGAAGACCTTTTGGTTGGTATTAGACTTCAAATTTATGGGTAATACACTTTTCCCCCAAACATGGTTGAACTTGGTTTTTGGAGGGAGTGTTAGCCTTGGATTTTCGGGCAAATTCATCCTGACTCGACGAGCCCCATTTAAATGAGTATTAGCCTTATATTTCTAATCTTTTTCATATCCAAGACCTTTTTAGTTGGTATTAGACTTCAAATTTATGGGTAATACACTTTTCCCCCAAACATGATTGAACTTTGTTTTTGGAGGGGGTGTTAGCCTTAGATTTTTGGACAAATTGATCCTGACTCGACGAGCCCCATTTAAATGAGTATTAGCCTTAGATTTCTAACCTTGTTCATATCCAAGCCCATTTAGTAGGTATTAGACTTCAAATTTATGGGCAATACACTTTTCCCCCAAACATGATTGAACTTTGTTTTTGGAGGGGGTGTTAGCCTTGGATTTTCGGACAAATTGATCCTGACTTGACGAGCCCCATTTAAATGAGTATTAGCCTTATATTTCTAACCCTATTCATATCCAATACCTTTTCGTTGGTATTAGACTTCAAATTTATGGGTAATACACTTTTCCCCCAAACATGGTTGAACTTGGTTTTTGGAGGGGGTGTTAGCCTTGGATTTTCGGACAAATTGATCCTGACTCGACGAGCCCCATTTAAATGTGTATTAGCCTTATATATATAACCTTATTTATATCCAAGACCTTTTGGTTGGTATTAGACTTCAAATTTATGGGTAATACACTTTTCCCCCAAACATGGTTGAACTTGGTTTTTGGAGGGGGTGTTAGCCTTGGATTTTTGGACAAATTGATCCTGACTCGACAAGCCCCCTTTAAATGAGTATTAGCCTTATATTTCTAACCTTATTCATATCCAAGACTTTTTCGTTGGTATTAGACTTCAAATTTATGGGTAATACACTTTCCCCCCAAACATGGTTGAACTTGGTTTTTGGAGGGGGTGTTAGCCTTGGATTTTCGGACAAATTGATCCTGCCTCGACGAGCCCTATTTTTAAATGAGTATTAGCCTTATACTTCTAACCTTATTCATATCCAAGACCTTTTGGTAGGTATTAGACTTCAAATTTATGTGTAATACACTTTTCCCCAAACATGGTTGAACTTGGTTTTTGGAGGGTGTGTTAGGCTTGGATTTTCGGACAAATTCATTTTGACTCGATGAGTCCATTTAAATGAGTATTAGGCTTATATTTCTAGTCTTTTTCATATCCAAGACCTTTTGGTTGGTATTAGACTTCAAATTTATGGGTAATACACTTTTCCCCCAAACATGGTTGAACTTGGTTTTTGGAGGGGGTGTTAGCCTTGGATTTTCAGACAAATTGATCCTGACTCGACGAGCCCCATTTAAATGTGTATTAGCCTTATATTTCTAACCTTATTTATATCCAAGACCTTTTGGTTGGTATTAGACTTCAAATTTATGGGTAATACACTTTTCCCCCAAACATGGTTGAACTTGGTTTTTAAAGGGAGTGTTAGCCTTGGATTTTCGGGCAAATTCATCCTGACTCGACGAACCCCATTTAAATGAGTATTAGCCTTAGATTTCTAACCTTGTTCATATCCAAGCCCTTTTTAGTTGGAATTAGACTTCAAATTTATGGGTAATACACTTTGCCCCCAAACATGATTGAACTTTGTTTTTGGAGGGGGTGTTAGCCTTGGATTTTCGGACAAACTGATCCTGACTTGACGAGCCCCATTTAAATGTGTATTAGCCTTATATTTATAACCTTATTTATATCCAAGACCTTTTGGTTGGTATTAGACTTCAAATTTATGGCTAATACACTTTTCCCCCAAACATGGTTGAACTTTGTTTTTGGAGGGGGTGTTAGCCTTGCATTTTCGGACAAATTGATCCTGATTCGACGAGCCCCATTTAAATTAGTATTAGCCTTATATTTCTAACCTTTTTCATATCCAAGACCTTTTGGTTGGTATTAGACTTCAAATTTATGGGTAATACACTTTTCCCCCAAACATGGTTGAACTTGGTTTTTGGAGGGAGTGTTAGCCTTGGATTTTCGGGCAAATTCATCCTGACTCGACGAGCCCCATTTAAATGAGTATTAGCCTTATATTTCTAATCTTTTTCATATCCAAGACCTTTTTAGTTGGTATTAGACTTCAAATTTATGGGTAATACACTTTTCCCCCAAACATTATTGAACTTTGTTTTTGGAGGGGGTGTTAGCCTTAGATTTTTGGACAAATTGATCCTGACTCGACGAGCCCCATTTAAATGAGTATTAGCCTTAGATTTCTAACCTTGTTCATATCCAAGCCCTTTTTAGTTGGTATTAGACTTCAAATTTATGGGTAATACACTTTTCCCCCAAACATGATTGAACTTTGTTTTTGGAGGGGGTGTTAGCCTTGGATTTTCGGACAAATTGATCCTGACTTGACGAGCCCCATTTAAATGTGTATTTGCCTTATATTTCTAACCTTATTCATATCCAATACCTTTTCGTTGGTATTAGACTTCAAATTTATGGATAATACACTTTTCCCCCAAACATGGTTGAACTTTGTTTTTGGAGGGCGTGTTAGCCTTGGATTTTCGGACAAATTGATCCTGACTCGACAAGCCCCCTTTAAATGAGTATTAGCCTTAGATTTCTTACCTTATTCATATCTAAGACCTTTTCGTTGGTATTAGCCTTCAAATTTATGGGTAATACACTTTTCCCCCAAACATGGTTGAACTTGGTTTTTGGAGGGGGTGTTAGCCTTGGATTTTCAGACAAATTGATCCTGACTCGACGAGCCCCATTTAATTGTGTATTAGCCTTATATTTCTAACCTTATTTATATCCAAGACCTTTTGTTTGGTATTAGACTTCAAATTTATGGATAATACACTTTTCCCCCAAACATGGTTGAACTTGGTTTTTGGAGGGGGTGTTAGCCTTGGATTTTCGGACAAATTGATCCTGACTCGACGAGCCCCATTTAAATGTGTATTAGCCTTATATTTCTAACCTTTTTCATATCGAAGACCTTTTGGTTGGTATTAGACTTCAAATTTATGGGTAATACACTTTTCCCCCAAACATGGTTGAACTTGGTTTTTGGAGGGAGTGTTAGCCTTGGATTTTCGGGCAAATTCATCCTGACTCGACGAGCCCCATTTAAATGAGTATTAGCCTTATATTTCTAATCTTTTTCATATCCAAGACCTTTTTAGTTGGTATTAGACTTCAAATTTATGGGTAATACACTTTTCCCCCAAACATGATTGAACTTTGTTTTTGGAGGGGGTGTTAGCCTTAGATTTTTGGACAAATTGATCCTGACTCGACGAGCCCCATTTAAATGAGTATTAGCCTTAGATTTCTAACCTTGTTCATATCCAAGCCCATTTAGTAGGTATTAGACTTCAAATTTATGGGCAATACACTTTTCCCCCAAACATGATTGAACTTTGTTTTTGGAGGGGGTGTTAGCCTTGGATTTTCGGACAAATTGATCCTGACTTGACGAGCCCCATTTAAATGAGTATTAGCCTTATATTTCTAACCCTATTCATATCCAATACCTTTTCGTTGGTATTAGACTTCAAATTTATGGGTAATACACTTTTCCCCCAAACATGGTTGAACTTGGTTTTTGGAGGGGGTGTTAGCCTTGGATTTTCGGACAAATTGATCCTGACTCGACGAGCCCCATTTAAATGTGTATTAGCCTTATATATATAACCTTATTTATATCCAAGACCTTTTGGTTGGTATTAGACTTCAAATTTATGGGTAATACACTTTTCCCCCAAACATGGTTGAACTTGGTTTTTGGAGGGGGTGTTAGCCTTGGATTTTTGGACAAATTGATCCTGACTCGACAAGCCCCCTTTAAATGAGTATTAGCCTTATATTTCTAACCTTATTCATATCCAAGACTTTTTCGTTGGTATTAGACTTCAAATTTATGGGTAATACACTTTCCCCCCAAACATGGTTGAACTTGGTTTTTGGAGGGGGTGTTAGCCTTGGATTTTCGGACAAATTGATCCTGCCTCGACGAGCCCTATTTTTAAATGAGTATTAGCCTTATACTTCTAACCTTATTCATATCCAAGACCTTTTGGTAGGTATTAGACTTCAAATTTATGTGTAATACACTTTTCCCCAAACATGGTTGAACTTGGTTTTTGGAGGGTGTGTTAGGCTTGGATTTTCGGACAAATTCATTTTGACTCGATGAGTCCATTTAAATGAGTATTAGGCTTATATTTCTAGTCTTTTTCATATCCAAGACCTTTTGGTTGGTATTAGACTTCAAATTTATGGGTAATACACTTTTCCCCCAAACATGGTTGAACTTGGTTTTTAAAGGGAGTGTTAGCCTTGGATTTTCGGGCAAATTCATCCTGACTCGACGAACCCCATTTAAATGAGTATTAGCCTTAGATTTCTAACCTTGTTCATATCCAAGCCCTTTTTAGTTGGAATTAGACTTCAAATTTATGGGTAATACACTTTGCCCCCAAACATGATTGAACTTTGTTTTTGGAGGGGGTGTTAGCCTTGGATTTTCGGACAAACTGATCCTGACTTGACGAGCCCCATTTAAATGTGTATTAGCCTTATATTTATAACCTTATTTATATCCAAGACCTTTTGGTTGGTATTAGACTTCAAATTTATGGCTAATACACTTTTCCCCCAAACATGGTTGAACTTTGTTTTTGGAGGGGGTGTTAGCCTTGCATTTTCGGACAAATTGATCCTGATTCGACGAGCCCCATTTAAATTAGTATTAGCCTTATATTTCTAACCTTTTTCATATCCAAGACCTTTTGGTTGGTATTAGACTTCAAATTTATGGGTAATACACTTTTCCCCCAAACATGGTTGAACTTGGTTTTTGGAGGGAGTGTTAGCCTTGGATTTTCGGGCAAATTCATCCTGACTCGACGAGCCCCATTTAAATGAGTATTAGCCTTATATTTCTAATCTTTTTCATATCCAAGACCTTTTTAGTTGGTATTAGACTTCAAATTTATGGGTAATACACTTTTCCCCCAAACATGATTGAACTTTGTTTTTGGAGGGGGTGTTAGCCTTAGATTTTTGGACAAATTGATCCTGACTCGACGAGCCCCATTTAAATGAGTATTAGCCTTAGATTTCTAACCTTGTTCATATCCAAGCCCTTTTTAGTTGGTATTAGACTTCAAATTTATGGGTAATACACTTTTCCCCCAAACATGATTGAACTTTGTTTTTGGAGGGGGTGTTAGCCTTGGATTTTCGGACAAATTGATCCTGACTTGACGAGCCCCATTTAAATGTGTATTTGCCTTATATTTCTAACCTTATTCATATCCAATACCTTTTCGTTGGTATTAGACTTCAAATTTATGGATAATACACTTTTCCCCCAAACATGGTTGAACTTTGTTTTTGGAGGGCGTGTTAGCCTTGGATTTTCGGACAAATTGATCCTGACTCGACAAGCCCCCTTTAAATGAGTATTAGCCTTAGATTTCTTACCTTATTCATATCTAAGACCTTTTCGTTGGTATTAGCCTTCAAATTTATGGGTAATACACTTTTCCCCCAAACATGGTTGAACTTGGTTTTTGGAGGGGGTGTTAGCCTTGGATTTTCAGACAAATTGATCCTGACTCGACGAGCCCCATTTAATTGTGTATTAGCCTTATATTTCTAACCTTATTTATATCCAAGACCTTTTGTTTGGTATTAGACTTCAAATTTATGGATAATACACTTTTCCCCCAAACATGGTTGAACTTGGTTTTTGGAGGGGGTGTTAGCCTTGGATTTTCGGACAAATTGATCCTGACTCGACGAGCCCCATTTAAATGTGTATTAGCCTTATATTTCTAACCTTTTTCATATCGAAGACCTTTTGGTTGGTATTAGACTTCAAATTTATGGGTAATACACTTTTCCCCCAAACATGGTTGAACTTGGTTTTTGGAGGGAGTGTTAGCCTTGGATTTTCGGGCAAATTCATCCTGACTCGACGAGCCCCATTTAAATGAGTATTAGCCTTATATTTCTAATCTTTTTCATATCCAAGACCTTTTTAGTTGGTATTAGACTTCAAATTTATGGGTAATACACTTTTCCCCCAAACATGATTGAACTTTGTTTTTGGAGGGGGTGTTAGCCTTAGATTTTTGGACAAATTGATCCTGACTCGACGAGCCCCATTTAAATGAGTATTAGCCTTAGATTTCTAACCTTGTTCATATCCAAGCCCATTTAGTAGGTATTAGACTTCAAATTTATGGGCAATACACTTTTCCCCCAAACATGATTGAACTTTGTTTTTGGAGGGGGTGTTAGCCTTGGATTTTCGGACAAATTGATCCTGACTTGACGAGCCCCATTTAAATGAGTATTAGCCTTATATTTCTAACCCTATTCATATCCAATACCTTTTCGTTGGTATTAGACTTCAAATTTATGGGTAATACACTTTTCCCCCAAACATGGTTGAACTTGGTTTTTGGAGGGGGTGTTAGCCTTGGATTTTCGGACAAATTGATCCTGACTCGACGAGCCCCATTTAAATGTGTATTAGCCTTATATATATAACCTTATTTATATCCAAGACCTTTTGGTTGGTATTAGACTTCAAATTTATGGGTAATACACTTTTCCCCCAAACATGGTTGAACTTGGTTTTTGGAGGGGGTGTTAGCCTTGGATTTTTGGACAAATTGATCCTGACTCGACAAGCCCCCTTTAAATGAGTATTAGCCTTATATTTCTAACCTTATTCATATCCAAGACTTTTTCGTTGGTATTAGACTTCAAATTTATGGGTAATACACTTTCCCCCCAAACATGGTTGAACTTGGTTTTTGGAGGGGGTGTTAGCCTTGGATTTTCGGACAAATTGATCCTGCCTCGACGAGCCCTATTTTTAAATGAGTATTAGCCTTATACTTCTAACCTTATTCATATCCAAGACCTTTTGGTAGGTATTAGACTTCAAATTTATGTGTAATACACTTTTCCCCAAACATGGTTGAACTTGGTTTTTGGAGGGTGTGTTAGGCTTGGATTTTCGGACAAATTCATTTTGACTCGATGAGTCCATTTAAATGAGTATTAGGCTTATATTTCTAGTCTTTTTCATATCCAAGACCTTTTGGTTGGTATTAGACTTCAAATTTATGGGTAATACACTTTTCCCCCAAACATGGTTGAACTTGGTTTTTGGAGGGGGTGTTAGCCTTGGATTTTCAGACAAATTGATCCTGACTCGACGAGCCCCATTTAAATGTGTATTAGCCTTATATTTCTAACCTTATTTATATCCAAGACCTTTTGGTTGGTATTAGACTTCAAATTTATGGGTAATACACTTTTCCCCCAAACATGGTTGAACTTGGTTTTTAAAGGGAGTGTTAGCCTTGGATTTTCGGGCAAATTCATCCTGACTCGACGAACCCCATTTAAATGAGTATTAGCCTTAGATTTCTAACCTTGTTCATATCCAAGCCCTTTTTAGTTGGAATTAGACTTCAAATTTATGGGTAATACACTTTGCCCCCAAACATGATTGAACTTTGTTTTTGGAGGGGGTGTTAGCCTTGGATTTTCGGACAAACTGATCCTGACTTGACGAGCCCCATTTAAATGTGTATTAGCCTTATATTTATAACCTTATTTATATCCAAGACCTTTTGGTTGGTATTAGACTTCAAATTTATGGCTAATACACTTTTCCCCCAAACATGGTTGAACTTTGTTTTTGGAGGGGGTGTTAGCCTTGCATTTTCGGACAAATTGATCCTGATTCGACGAGCCCCATTTAAATTAGTATTAGCCTTATATTTCTAACCTTTTTCATATCCAAGACCTTTTGGTTGGTATTAGACTTCAAATTTATGGGTAATACACTTTTCCCCCAAACATGGTTGAACTTGGTTTTTGGAGGGAGTGTTAGCCTTGGATTTTCGGGCAAATTCATCCTGACTCGACGAGCCCCATTTAAATGAGTATTAGCCTTATATTTCTAATCTTTTTCATATCCAAGACCTTTTTAGTTGGTATTAGACTTCAAATTTATGGGTAATACACTTTTCCCCCAAACATTATTGAACTTTGTTTTTGGAGGGGGTGTTAGCCTTAGATTTTTGGACAAATTGATCCTGACTCGACGAGCCCCATTTAAATGAGTATTAGCCTTAGATTTCTAACCTTGTTCATATCCAAGCCCTTTTTAGTTGGTATTAGACTTCAAATTTATGGGTAATACACTTTTCCCCCAAACATGATTGAACTTTGTTTTTGGAGGGGGTGTTAGCCTTGGATTTTCGGACAAATTGATCCTGACTTGACGAGCCCCATTTAAATGTGTATTTGCCTTATATTTCTAACCTTATTCATATCCAATACCTTTTCGTTGGTATTAGACTTCAAATTTATGGATAATACACTTTTCCCCCAAACATGGTTGAACTTTGTTTTTGGAGGGCGTGTTAGCCTTGGATTTTCGGACAAATTGATCCTGACTCGACAAGCCCCCTTTAAATGAGTATTAGCCTTAGATTTCTTACCTTATTCATATCTAAGACCTTTTCGTTGGTATTAGCCTTCAAATTTATGGGTAATACACTTTTCCCCCAAACATGGTTGAACTTGGTTTTTGGAGGGGGTGTTAGCCTTGGATTTTCAGACAAATTGATCCTGACTCGACGAGCCCCATTTAATTGTGTATTAGCCTTATATTTCTAACCTTATTTATATCCAAGACCTTTTGTTTGGTATTAGACTTCAAATTTATGGATAATACACTTTTCCCCCAAACATGGTTGAACTTGGTTTTTGGAGGGGGTGTTAGCCTTGGATTTTCGGACAAATTGATCCTGACTCGACGAGCCCCATTTAAATGTGTATTAGCCTTATATTTCTAACCTTTTTCATATCGAAGACCTTTTGGTTGGTATTAGACTTCAAATTTATGGGTAATACACTTTTCCCCCAAACATGGTTGAACTTGGTTTTTGGAGGGAGTGTTAGCCTTGGATTTTCGGGCAAATTCATCCTGACTCGACGAGCCCCATTTAAATGAGTATTAGCCTTATATTTCTAATCTTTTTCATATCCAAGACCTTTTTAGTTGGTATTAGACTTCAAATTTATGGGTAATACACTTTTCCCCCAAACATGATTGAACTTTGTTTTTGGAGGGGGTGTTAGCCTTAGATTTTTGGACAAATTGATCCTGACTCGACGAGCCCCATTTAAATGAGTATTAGCCTTAGATTTCTAACCTTGTTCATATCCAAGCCCATTTAGTAGGTATTAGACTTCAAATTTATGGGCAATACACTTTTCCCCCAAACATGATTGAACTTTGTTTTTGGAGGGGGTGTTAGCCTTGGATTTTCGGACAAATTGATCCTGACTTGACGAGCCCCATTTAAATGAGTATTAGCCTTATATTTCTAACCCTATTCATATCCAATACCTTTTCGTTGGTATTAGACTTCAAATTTATGGGTAATACACTTTTCCCCCAAACATGGTTGAACTTGGTTTTTGGAGGGGGTGTTAGCCTTGGATTTTCGGACAAATTGATCCTGACTCGACGAGCCCCATTTAAATGTGTATTAGCCTTATATATATAACCTTATTTATATCCAAGACCTTTTGGTTGGTATTAGACTTCAAATTTATGGGTAATACACTTTTCCCCCAAACATGGTTGAACTTGGTTTTTGGAGGGGGTGTTAGCCTTGGATTTTTGGACAAATTGATCCTGACTCGACAAGCCCCCTTTAAATGAGTATTAGCCTTATATTTCTAACCTTATTCATATCCAAGACTTTTTCGTTGGTATTAGACTTCAAATTTATGGGTAATACACTTTCCCCCCAAACATGGTTGAACTTGGTTTTTGGAGGGGGTGTTAGCCTTGGATTTTCGGACAAATTGATCCTGCCTCGACGAGCCCTATTTTTAAATGAGTATTAGCCTTATACTTCTAACCTTATTCATATCCAAGACCTTTTGGTAGGTATTAGACTTCAAATTTATGTGTAATACACTTTTCCCCAAACATGGTTGAACTTGGTTTTTGGAGGGTGTGTTAGGCTTGGATTTTCGGACAAATTCATTTTGACTCGATGAGTCCATTTAAATGAGTATTAGGCTTATATTTCTAGTCTTTTTCATATCCAAGACCTTTTGGTTGGTATTAGACTTCAAATTTATGGGTAATACACTTTTCCCCCAAACATGGTTGAACTTGGTTTTTGGAGGGGGTGTTAGCCTTGGATTTTCAGACAAATTGATCCTGACTCGACGAGCCCCATTTAAATGTGTATTAGCCTTATATTTCTAACCTTATTTATATCCAAGACCTTTTGGTTGGTATTAGACTTCAAATTTATGGATAATACACTTTCCCCCAAACATGGTTGAACTTGGTTTTTGGAGGGGGTGTTAGCCTTGGATTATCGGACAAATGGATCCTGATTCGACGAGCCCCATTTAAATTAGTATTAGCCTTATATTTCTAACCTTTTTCATATCCAAGACCTTTTGGTTGGTATTACACTTCAAATTTATGGGTAATACACTTTTCCCCCAAACATGGTTGAACTTGGTTTTTGGAGGGGGTGTTAACCTTGGATTTTCATACAAATTCATCTTGACTCGACGAGCCCCATGTAAATGAGCATTAGCCTTATATTTCTAATCTATTTCATCTCCAAGACCTTTTGGTTGGTATTAGACTTCAAATTTAAGGGTAATACACTTTTCCCCCAAACATGGTTGAACTTGGTTTTTGGAGGGGGTGTTAGCCTTGGATTTTCGGACAAATTGATCCTGCCTCTACAAGCCCCATTTAAATGAGTATTAGCCTTATATTTCTAACCTTTTTCATATCCAAGACCTTTTGGTTGGTATTAGACTTCAAATTTATGGGTAATACACTTTTCCCCCAAACATGGTTGAACTTGGTTTTTAAAGGGAGTGTTAGCCTTGGATTTTCGGGCAAATTCATCCTGACTCGACGAGCCCCATTTAAATGAGTATTAGCCTTATATTTCTAATCTTTTTCATATCCAAGACCTTTTTAGTTGGTATTAGACTTCAAATTTATGGGTAATACACTTTTCCCCCAAACATGATTGAACTTTGTTTTTGGAGGGGGTGTTAGCCTTGGATTTTCGGACAAATTGATCCTGACTTGACGAGCCCCATTTAAATGAGTATTTGCCTTATATTTCTAACCTTATTCATATCCAATACCTTTTCGTTGGTATTAGACTTCAAATTTATGGGTAATACACTTTTCCCCCAAACATGGTTGAACTTGGTTTTTGGAGGGGGTGTTAGCCTTGGATTTTCGGACAAATTGATCCTGACTCGACGAGCCCCATGTAAATGAGTATTAGCCTTATATTTCTAATCTTTTTCATATCCAAGACCTTTTTAGTTGGTATTAGACTTCAAATTTATGGGTAATAAACTTTTCCGCAAAACATGATTGAACTTTGTGTTTGGAGGGGGTGTTAGCCTTGGATTTTCGGACAAATTGATCCTGACTTGACGAGCCCCATTTAAATGAGTATTAGCCTTATATTTCTATTCGTTTTCATATCCAAGACCTTTTGGTTGGTATTAGACTTCAAATTTATGGGTAATACACTTTTCCCCCAAACATGGTTGAACTTGGTTTTTGGAGGGGGTGTTAGCCTTGCATTTTCGGACAAATTGATCCTGATTCGACGAGCCCCATTTAAATTAGTATTAGCCTTATATTTCTAACCTTTTTCATATCCAAGACCTTTTGGTTGGTATTAGACTTCAAATTTATGGGTAATACACTTTTTCCCCAAACATGGTTGAACTTGGTTTTTGGAGGGAGTGTTAGCCTTGGATTTTCGGGCAAATTCATCCTGACTCGACGAGCCCCATTTAAATGAGTATTAGCCTTATATTTCTAATCTTTTTCATATCCAAGACCTTTTTAGTTGGTATTAGACTTCAAATTTATGGGTAATACACTTTTCCCCCAAACATGGTTGAACTTGGTTTTTGGAGGGGGTGTTAGCCTTGGATTTTCGGACAAATTGATCCTGACTCGACGAGCCCCATTTAAATGTGTATTAGCCTTATATTTATAACCTTATTTATATCCAAGACCTTTTGGTTGGTATTAGACTTCAAATTTCTGGATAATACACTTTTCCCCCAAACATGGTTGAACTTGGTTTTTGGAGGGGGTGTTAGCCTTGGATTTTCGGACAAATTGATCCTGACTCGACAAGCCCCCTTTAAATGAGTATTAGCCTTAGATTTCTTACCTTATTCATATCTAAGACCTTTTCTTCGGTATTAGACTTCAAATTTATGGGTAATACACTTTTCCCCCAAACATGGTTGAACTTGGTTTTTGGAGGGGGTGTTAGCCTTGTATTTTCGGACAAATTGATCCTGCCTCGACGAGCCCCATTTTTAAATGAGTATTAGCCTTCTATTTCTAACCTTTTTCATATCCAAGACCTTTTGGTTGGTATTAGACTTCAAATTTATGGGTAATACACTTTTCCCCCAAACATGGTTGAACTTGGTTTTTAAAGGGAGTGTTAGCCTTGGATTTTCGGGCAAATTCATCCTGACTCGACGAACCCCATTTAAATGAGTATTAGCCTTAGATTTCTAACCTTGTTCATATCCAAGCCCTTTTTAGTTGGAATTAGACTTCAAATTTATGGGTAATACACTTTGCCCCCAAACATGATTGAACTTTGTTTTTGGAGGGGGTGTTAGCCTTGGATTTTCGGACAAACTGATCCTGACTTGACGAGCCCCATTTAAATGTGTATTAGCCTTATATTTATAACCTTATTTATATCCAAGACCTTTTGGTTGGTATTAGACTTCAAATTTATGGCTAATACACTTTTCCCCCAAACATGGTTGAACTTTGTTTTTGGAGGGGGTGTTAGCCTTGCATTTTCGGACAAATTGATCCTGATTCGACGAGCCCCATTTAAATTAGTATTAGCCTTATATTTCTAACCTTTTTCATATCCAAGACCTTTTGGTTGGTATTAGACTTCAAATTTATGGGTAATACACTTTTCCCCCAAACATGGTTGAACTTGGTTTTTGGAGGGAGTGTTAGCCTTGGATTTTCGGGCAAATTCATCCTGACTCGACGAGCCCCATTTAAATGAGTATTAGCCTTATATTTCTAATCTTTTTCATATCCAAGACCTTTTTAGTTGGTATTAGACTTCAAATTTATGGGTAATACACTTTTCCCCCAAACATGATTGAACTTTGTTTTTGGAGGGGGTGTTAGCCTTAGATTTTTGGACAAATTGATCCTGACTCGACGAGCCCCATTTAAATGAGTATTAGCCTTAGATTTCTAACCTTGTTCATATCCAAGCCCTTTTTAGTTGGTATTAGACTTCAAATTTATGGGTAATACACTTTTCCCCCAAACATGATTGAACTTTGTTTTTGGAGGGGGTGTTAGCCTTGGATTTTCGGACAAATTGATCCTGACTTGACGAGCCCCATTTAAATGTGTATTTGCCTTATATTTCTAACCTTATTCATATCCAATACCTTTTCGTTGGTATTAGACTTCAAATTTATGGATAATACACTTTTCCCCCAAACATGGTTGAACTTTGTTTTTGGAGGGCGTGTTAGCCTTGGATTTTCGGACAAATTGATCCTGACTCGACAAGCCCCCTTTAAATGAGTATTAGCCTTAGATTTCTTACCTTATTCATATCTAAGACCTTTTCGTTGGTATTAGCCTTCAAATTTATGGGTAATACACTTTTCCCCCAAACATGGTTGAACTTGGTTTTTGGAGGGGGTGTTAGCCTTGGATTTTCAGACAAATTGATCCTGACTCGACGAGCCCCATTTAATTGTGTATTAGCCTTATATTTCTAACCTTATTTATATCCAAGACCTTTTGTTTGGTATTAGACTTCAAATTTATGGATAATACACTTTTCCCCCAAACATGGTTGAACTTGGTTTTTGGAGGGGGTGTTAGCCTTGGATTTTCGGACAAATTGATCCTGACTCGACGAGCCCCATTTAAATGTGTATTAGCCTTATATTTCTAACCTTTTTCATATCGAAGACCTTTTGGTTGGTATTAGACTTCAAATTTATGGGTAATACACTTTTCCCCCAAACATGGTTGAACTTGGTTTTTGGAGGGAGTGTTAGCCTTGGATTTTCGGGCAAATTCATCCTGACTCGACGAGCCCCATTTAAATGAGTATTAGCCTTATATTTCTAATCTTTTTCATATCCAAGACCTTTTTAGTTGGTATTAGACTTCAAATTTATGGGTAATACACTTTTCCCCCAAACATGATTGAACTTTGTTTTTGGAGGGGGTGTTAGCCTTAGATTTTTGGACAAATTGATCCTGACTCGACGAGCCCCATTTAAATGAGTATTAGCCTTAGATTTCTAACCTTGTTCATATCCAAGCCCATTTAGTAGGTATTAGACTTCAAATTTATGGGCAATACACTTTTCCCCCAAACATGATTGAACTTTGTTTTTGGAGGGGGTGTTAGCCTTGGATTTTCGGACAAATTGATCCTGACTTGACGAGCCCCATTTAAATGAGTATTAGCCTTATATTTCTAACCCTATTCATATCCAATACCTTTTCGTTGGTATTAGACTTCAAATTTATGGGTAATACACTTTTCCCCCAAACATGGTTGAACTTGGTTTTTGGAGGGGGTGTTAGCCTTGGATTTTCGGACAAATTGATCCTGACTCGACGAGCCCCATTTAAATGTGTATTAGCCTTATATATATAACCTTATTTATATCCAAGACCTTTTGGTTGGTATTAGACTTCAAATTTATGGGTAATACACTTTTCCCCCAAACATGGTTGAACTTGGTTTTTGGAGGGGGTGTTAGCCTTGGATTTTTGGACAAATTGATCCTGACTCGACAAGCCCCCTTTAAATGAGTATTAGCCTTATATTTCTAACCTTATTCATATCCAAGACTTTTTCGTTGGTATTAGACTTCAAATTTATGGGTAATACACTTTCCCCCCAAACATGGTTGAACTTGGTTTTTGGAGGGGGTGTTAGCCTTGGATTTTCGGACAAATTGATCCTGCCTCGACGAGCCCTATTTTTAAATGAGTATTAGCCTTATACTTCTAACCTTATTCATATCCAAGACCTTTTGGTAGGTATTAGACTTCAAATTTATGTGTAATACACTTTTCCCCAAACATGGTTGAACTTGGTTTTTGGAGGGTGTGTTAGGCTTGGATTTTCGGACAAATTCATTTTGACTCGATGAGTCCATTTAAATGAGTATTAGGCTTATATTTCTAGTCTTTTTCATATCCAAGACCTTTTGGTTGGTATTAGACTTCAAATTTATGGGTAATACACTTTTCCCCCAAACATGGTTGAACTTGGTTTTTGGAGGGGGTGTTAGCCTTGGATTTTCAGACAAATTGATCCTGACTCGACGAGCCCCATTTAAATGTGTATTAGCCTTATATTTCTAACCTTATTTATATCCAAGACCTTTTGGTTGGTATTAGACTTCAAATTTATGGATAATACACTTTTCCCCCAAACATGGTTGAACTTGGTTTTTGGAGGGGGTGTTAGCCTTGGATTATCGGACAAATGGATCCTGATTCGACGAGCCCCATTTAAATTAGTATTAGCCTTATATTTCTAACCTTTTTCATATCCAAGACCTTTTGGTTGGTATTACACTTCAAATTTATGGGTAATACACTTTTCCCCCAAACATGGTTGAACTTGGTTTTTGGAGGGGGTGTTAACCTTGGATTTTCATACAAATTCATCTTGACTCGACGAGCCCCATGTAAATGAGCATTAGCCTTATATTTCTAATCTATTTCATCTCCAAGACCTTTTGGTTGGTATTAGACTTCAAATTTAAGGGTAATACACTTTTCCCCCAAACATGGTTGAACTTGGTTTTTGGAGGGGGTGTTAACCTTGGATTTTCAGACAAATTGATCCTGACTCGACGAGCCCTGTGTAAATGAGTATTAGCCTTATATTTATAATATTTTTCATATCCAAGATCTTTTGGTTGGTATTAGACTTTAAATTTATGGGTAATACACTTTTCCCCCAAACATGGTTGAACTTGGTTTTTGGAGGGGGTGTTAGCCTTGGATTTTCGGACAAATTGATCCTGATTCGACGAGCCCCATTTAAATGAGTATTAGCCTTATATTTCTAACCTTTTTCATATCCAAGACCTTTTGGTTGGTATTAGACTTCAAATTTATGGGTAATACACTTTTCCCTCAAACATGGTTGAACTTGGTTTTTGGAGGGAGTGTTAGCCTTTGATTTTCGGGCTATTTCATCCTGACTCGACGAGCCCCATTTAAATGAGTAATAGCCTTATATTTCTAATCTTTTTCATATCCAAGACCTTTTGGTTGGTATTAGACTTCAAATTTATGGATTATACACTTTTCCCCCAAACATGGTTGAACTTGGTTTTTGGAGGGAGTGTTAGCCTTGGATTTTCGGGCAAATTCATCCTGACTCGACGAGCCCCATTTAAATGAGTATTAGCCTTATATTTCTAATCTTTTTCATATCCAAGACCTTTTTAGTTGGTATTAGACTTCAAATTTATGGGTAATACACTTTTCCCCCAAACATGGTTGAACTTGGTTTTTGGAGGGGGTGTTAGCCTTGGATTTTCAGACAAATTGATCCTGACTCGACGAGCCCCATTTAAATGTGTATTAGCCTTATATTTCTAACCTTATTTATATCCAAGACCTTTTGGTTGGTATTAGACTTCAAATTTATGGATAATACACTTTTCCCCCAAACATGGTTGAACTTGGTTTTTGGAGGGGGTGTTAGCCTTGGATTTTCGGACAAATTGATCCTGACTCGACGAGCCCCATTTAAATGTGTATTAGCCTTATAATTCTAACCTTTTTCATATCCAAGACCTTTTGGTTGGTATTAGACTTCAAATTTATGGGTAATACACTTTTCCCCCAAACATGGTTGAACTTGGTTTTTGGAGGGAGTGTTAGCCTTGGATTTTCGGGCAAATTCATCCTGACTCGACGAGCCCCATTTAAATGAGTATTAGCCTTATATTTCTAATCTTTTTCATATCCAAGACCTTTTTAGTTGGTATTAGACTTCAAATTTATGGGTAATACACTTTTCCCCCAAACATGATTGAACTTTGTTTTTGGAGGGGGTGTTAGCCTTAGATTTTTGGACAAATTGATCCTGACTCGACGAGCCCCATTTAAATGAGTATTAGCCTTATATTTCTAACCTTGTTCATATCCAAGCCCATTTTAGTTGGTATTAGACTTCAAATTTATGGGTAATACACTTTTCCCCCAAACATGATTGAACTTTGTTTTTGGAGGGGGTGTTAGCCTTGGATTTTCGGACAAATTGATCCTGACCTGATGAGCCCCATTTAAATGAGTATTAGCCTTATATTTCTAATCTTATTCATATCCAATACCTTTTCGTTGGTATTAGACTTCAAATTTATGGGTAATACACTTTTCCCCCAAACATGGTTGAACTTGGTTTTTGGAGGGGGTGTTAGCCTTGGATTTTCGGACAAATTGATCCTGACTCGACGAGCCCCATTTAAATGTGTATTAGCCTTATATATATAACTTTATTTATATCCAAGACCTTTTGGTTGGTATTAGACTTCAAATTTATGGGTAATACACTTTTCCCCCAAACATGGTTGAACTTGGTTTTTGGAGGGGGTGTTAGCCTTGGATTTTCGGACAAATTGATCCTGACTCGACAAGCCCCCTTTAAATGAGTATTAGCCTTAGATTTCTTACCTTATTCATATCCAAGACCTTTTCGTTGGTATTAGACTTCAAATTTATGGGTAATACACTTTTCCCCCAAACATGGTTGAACTTGGTTTTTGGAGGGGGTGTTAGCCTTGGATTTTCGGACAAATTGATCCTGACCTGACGAGCCCCATTTAAATGAGTATTAGCCTTATATTTCTAACCTTATTCATATCCAATACCTTTTCGTTGGTATTAGACTTCAAATTTATGGGTAATACACCTTTCCCCCAAACATGGTTGAACTTGGTTTTTGGAGGGGGTGTTAGCCTTGGATTTTCGGACAAATTGATCCTGACTCGACGAGCCCCATTTAAATGTGTATTAGCCTTATATATATAACTTTATTTATATCCAAGACCTTTTGGTTGGTATTAGACTTCAAATTTATGGGTAATACACTTTTCCCCCAAACATGGTTGAACTTGGTTTTTGGAGGGGGTGTTAGCCTTGGATTTTCGGACAAATTGATCCTGACTCGACAAGCCCCCTTTAAATGAGTATTAGCCTTAGATTTCTTACCTTATTCATATCCAAGACCTTTTCGTTGGTATTAGACTTCAAATTTATGGGTAATACACTTTTCCCCCAAACATGGTTGAACTTGGTTTTTGGAGGGGGTGTTAGCCTTGGATCTTCGGACAAATTGATCCTGATTCGACGAGCCCCATTTAAATGAGTATTAGCCTTATATTTCTAACCTTTTTCATATCCAAGACCTTTTGGTTGGTATTAGACTTCAAATTTATGGGTAATACACTTTTCCCCAAACATGGTTGAACTTGGTTTTTGGAGGGGGTGTTAGCCTTGGATTTTCGGACAAATTGATCATGACTCGACGAGCCCCATGTAAATGAGTATTAGCCTTATATTTATAATCTTTTTCATATCCAAGACCTTTTTAGTTGGTATTAGACTTCAAATTTATGGGTAATAAACTTTTCCCCCAAACATGATTGAACTTTGTTTTTGGAGGGGGTGTTAGCCTTGGATTTTCGGACAAATTGATCCTGACTTGACGAGCCCCATTTAAATGAGTATTAGCCTTATATTTCTAACCTTTTTCATATCCAAGACCTTTTGGTTGGTATTTGACTTCAAATTTATGGGTAATACACTTTTCCCCAAACATGGTTGAACTTGGTTTTTGGAGGCGGTGTTAGCCTTGGATTTTCGGACAAATGGATCCTGATTCGACGAGTCCCATTTAAATTAGTATTAGCCTTATATTTCTAACCTTTTTCATATCCATGACCTTTTGGTTGGTATTAGACTTCAAATTTATGGGTAATACACTTTTCCCCCGAACATGGTTGAACTTGGTTTTTGGAGGGGGTGTTAGCCTTGGATTTTCGGACAAATTGATCCTGATTCGACGAGCCCCATTTAAATGAGTATTAGCCTTATATTTCTAACCTTTTTCATATCCAAGACCTTTTGGTTGGTATTAGACTTCAAATTTATGGGTAATACACTTTTCCCCCAAACATGGTTGAACTTGGTTTTTGGAGGGGGTGTTAGCCATGGATTTTCGGACAAATTGATCCTGATTCGACGAGCCCCATTTAAATTAGGATTAGCCTTATATTTCTAACCTTTTTCATATCCAAGACCTTTTGTTTGGTATTAGACTTCAAATTTATGGGTAATACACTTTTCCCCCAAACATGGTTGAACTTGGTTTTTGGAGGGCGTGTTAGCCTTGGATTTTCAGGCAAATTGATCCTGACTCGACGAGCCCCATTTAAATGAGTATTAGCCTTAGATTTCTAACCATGTTCATATCCAAGCCCTTTTTAGTTGGTATTAGACTTCAAATTTATGGGTAATACACTTTTCCCCCAAACATGGTTGGACTTGGTTTTTGGAGGGGGTGTTAGCCTTGGATTTTCGGACAAATTGATCCTGAGTCGAAGAGCCCCATTTAAATTAGTATTAGCCTTATATTTCTAACCATTTTCATATCCAAGCCCTTTTTAGTTGGTATTAGACTTCAAATTTATGGGTAATACACTTTTCCCCCAAACATGATTGAACTTTGTTTTCGGAGGGGGTGTTAGCCTTGGATTTTCGGACAAATTGATCCTGACTCGACGTGCCCCATTTAAATGAGTATTAGCCTTATATTTCTAATCTTTTTCATATCCAAGACCTTTTGGTTTGTATTAGACTTCAAATTTATGGGTAATACACTTTTCCCCCAAACATGGTTGAACTTGGTTTTTGGAGGGGGTGTTAGCCTTGGAATTTCGGACAAATTGATCCTGAGTCGACAAGCCCCATTTAAATGAGTATTAGCCTTATATTTGTAACCTTATTCATATCCAAGACCTTTTCGTTGGTATTAGACTTCAAATTTATGGGTAATGCACTTTTCCCCCAAACATGGTTGAACTTGGTTTTTGGAGGGGGTGTTAGCCTTGGATTTTCGAACAAATTGATCCTGACTCGACGAGTCCCATTTAAATGAGTATTAGCCTTATATTTCTAACCTTTTTCATATCCAAGACGTTTTGGTTGGTATTAGACTTCAAATTTATGGGTAATACACTTTTCCCCCAAACATGATTGAACTTGGTTTTTGGAGGGGGTGTTAGCCTTGGATTTTCGGACAAATTGATCCTGACTAGACAAGCCCCATGTAAATGAGTATTATCCTAATATTTCTAATATTTTTCATATCCAAGACCTTTTGGTTGGTATTAGACTTCAAATTTATGGGTAATACACTTTTCCCCCAAACATGGTTGAACTTGGTTTTTGGAGGGGGTGTTAGCCTTGGATTTTCAGACAAATTGATCCTGACTTGACGAGCCCCATTTAAATGAGTATTAGCCTTATATTTCTAACCTTATTCATATCCAAGACCTTTTCGTTGTTATAAGACTTCAAATTTATGGGTAATACACTTTTCCCCCAAACATGGTTGAACTTGGTTTTTGGAGGGGGTGTTAGCCTTGGATTTTCGGACAAATTGATCCTGACTCGACGAGCCCCATTTAAATGAGTATTAGCCTTATATTTCTAAACTTTTTCATATCCAAGAACTTTTGGTTGGTATTAGACTTCAAATTTATGGGTAATACACTTTTCCCCCAAACATGGTTGAACTTGGTTTTTGGAGGGGGTGTTAGCCTTGTATTTTCAGACAAATTGATCCTGACTTGACGAGCCCCATTTAAATGTGTATTAGCCTTATATTTCTAACCTTATTCATATCCAAGACCTTTTCGTTGTTATAAGACTTCAAATATATGGGTAATACACTTTTCCCCCAAACATGGTTGAACTTGGTTTTTGGAGGGGGTGTTAGCCTTGGATTTTCGGACAAATTGATCCTGACTCGACGAGCCCCATTTAAATGAGTATTAGCCTTATATTTCTAACCTTTTTCATATCCAAGAACTTTTGGTTGGTATTAGACTTCAAATTTATGGGTAATACACTTTTCCCCAAACATGGTTGAACTTGGTTTTTGGAGGGGGTGTTAGCCTTGGATTTTCGGACAAATTGATCCTGACTCGACGAGCCCCATTTAAATGTGTATTAGCCTTATATTTCTAACCTTATTTATATCCAAGACCTTTTGGTTGGTATTAGACTTCAAATTTATGGATAATACACTGTTCCCCCAAACATGGTTGAACTTGGTTTTTGGAGAGGGTGTTAGCCTTGGATTTTCGGACAAATTGATCCTGACTCGATGAGCCCCATGTAAATGAGTATTAGCCTTATATTTCTAATATTTTTCATATCCAAGACCTTTTGGTTGGTATTAGACTTCAAATTTATGGATAATACACTTTTCCCCCAAACATGGTTGAACTTGGTTTTTGGAGGGGGTGTTAGCCTTGGATTTTCAGACAAATTGATCCTGACTTGACGAGCCCCATTTAAATTTTTATTAGCCTTATATTTCTAACCTTATTCATATCCAAGACCTTTTCGTTGTTATAAGACTTCAAATTTATGGGTAATACACTTTTCCCCCAAACATGGTTGAACTTGGTTTTTGGAGGGGGTGTTAGCCTTGGATTTTCGGACAAATTGATCCTGACTCGACGAGCCCCATTTAAATGAGTATTAGCCTTATATTTCTAACCTTATTCATATCCAAGACCTTTTTGATGGTTTTAGACTTCAAACCTTTTTTATATCCAAGACCTTTTTGTTGGTATTAGACTTCAAATTTATGGGTAATACACTTTTCCCCCAAACATGGTTGAACTTGGTTTTTGGAGGGGGTGTTAGCCTTGGATTTTCGGACAAATTGATCCTGACTCGACGAGCCCCATTTAAATGAGTATTAGCCTTATATTTCTAACCTTATTCATATCCAAGACCTTTTCGTTGGTATTAGACTTCAAATTTATGGGTAAAACACTTTTCCCCCAAACATGGTTGAACTTGGTTTTTGGAGGGGGTGTTAGCCTTGGATTTTCGGACAAATTGATTCTGACTCGACGAGCCCCATTTAAATGAGTATTAGCCTTATATTTCTAACCTTATTCATATCCAGGACCTTTTTGTTGGTATTAGACTTCAAATTTATGGGTAATACACTTTTCTCCCAAACATGGTTGAACTTGGTTTTTGGAGGGGGTGTTAGCCTTGGATTTTCGAACAAATTGATCCTGCCTCGACGAGCCCCATTTAAATGAGTATTAGCCTTATATTTCTAACCTTATTCATATCCAAGATCTTTTCGTTGGTATTAGACTTCAAATTTATGGGCAATACACTTTTCCCCCAAACATGGTTGAACTTGGTTTTTGGAGGGGGTGTTAGCCTTGGATTTTCGGACAAATTGATCCTGACTCGACGAGCCCCATTTAAATGAGTATTAGCCTTATATTTCTAACCTTATTCATATCCAAGACCTTTTTGTTGGTATTAGACTTCAAACCTTTTTCATATCCAAGACCTTTTCGTTGGTATTAGACTTCAAATTTATGGGTAATACACTTTTCCCCCAAACATGGTTGAACTTGGTTTTTGGAGGGGGTGTTAGCCTTGGATTTTCGGACAAATTGATCCTGACTCGACGAGCCCCATTTAAATGAGTATTAGCCTTATATTTCTAACCTTATTCATATCCAAGACCTTTTCGTTGGTATTAGACTTCAAATTTATGGGTAATACACTTTTCCCCCAAACATGGTTGAACTTGGTTTTTGGAGGGGGTGTTAGCCTTGGATTTTCGGACAAATTGATTCTGACTCGACGATCCCCATTTAAATTAGTATGAGCCTTATATTTCTAACCTTATTCATATTCAGGACCTTTTTGTTGGTATTAGACTTCAAATTTATGGGTAATACACTTTTCCCCCAAACATGGTTGAACTTGGTTTTTGGAGGGGGTGTTAGCCTTGGATTTTCGAACAAATTGATCCTGCCTCGACGAACCCCATTTTTATAAGTATTAGCCTTGGATTTTCGAACAAATTGATCCTGCCTCGACGAACCCCATTTTTATAAGTATTAGCCTTATATTTCTAACCTTATTCATATCCAAGACTTTTCGTTGTTATAAGACTTCAAATTTATGGGTAATACACTTTTCCCCCAAACATGGTTGAACTTGGTTTTTGGAGGGGGTGTTAGCCTTGGATTTTCGGACAAATTGATCCTAACTCGACGACCCCATTTAAATGAGTATTAGCCTTATATTTCTAGCCTTATTCATATCCAAGACCTTTTTTTGGTATTAGACTTCAAATTTATGGGTAATACAGTTTTCCCCCAAACATGGTTGAACTTGGTTTTTGGAGGGGGTGTTAGCCTTGGATTTTCGGACAAATTGATCCTGCCTCGACGAGCCCCATTTTTATGAGTATTAGCCTTATATTTCTAACCTTATTCATATCCAAGACCTTTTCATTGTTATAAGACTTCAAATTTATGGGTAATACACTTTTCCCCCAAACATGGTTGAACTTGGTTTTTGGAGGGGGTGTTAGCCTTGGATTTTCGGACAAATTGATCCTGACTCTACAAGCCCCATTTAAATGAGTATTAGCTTTATATTTCTAACCTTTTTCATATCCAAGACCTTTTGGTTGGTATTAGACTTCAAATTTATGGGTAATACACATATCCCCAAACATGGTTGAACTTGGTTTTTGGAGGGGGTGTTAGCCTTGGATTTTCGAACAAATTGATCCTGCCTCGACGAGCACCATTTTTATAAGTATTAGCCTTATATTTCTAACCTTATTCATATCCAAGACTTTTCGTTGTTATAAGACTTCAAATTTATGGGTAATACACTTTTCCCCCAAACATGGTTGAACTTGGTTTTTGGAGGGGGTGTTAGCCTTGGATTTTCGGACAAATTGATCCTGACTCGACGACCCCATTTAAATGAGTATTAGCCTTATATTTCTAACCTTATTCATATCGAAGACCTTTTCGTTGGTATTAGACTTCAAATTTATGGGTACTACACTTTTCCCCCAAACATGGTTGAACTTGGTTTTTGGAGGGGGTGTTAGCCTTGGATTTTCGAACAAATTGATCCTGCCTCGACGAGCCCCATTTTTATAAGTATTAGCCTTATATTTCTAACCTTATTCATATCCAAGACTTTTCGTTGTTATAAGACTTCAAATTTATGGGTAATACACTTTTCCCCCAAACATGGTTGAACTTGGTTTTTGGAGGGGGTGTTAGCCTTGGATTTTCGGACAAATTGATCCTGACTCGACGACCCCATTTAAATGAGTATTAGCCTTATATTTCTAACCTTATTCATATCCAAGACCTTTTGGTTGGTATTCGACTTCAAATTTATGGGTAATACACTTTTCCCCCAAACATGGTTGAACATGGTTTTTGGAAGGGGTGTTAGCCTTGGATTTTCGGACAAATTGATCCTGACTCGACGAGCCCCATTTAAATGAGTATTAGCCTTATATTTCTAACCTCATTCATATCCAAGACCTTTTCGTTGGTATTAGACTTCAAATTTATGGGTAATACACTTTTTCCCCAAACATGGTTGAACTTGGTTTTTGGAGGGGGTGTTAGCCTTAGATTTTCGGACAAATTGATCCTGCCTCGACGAGCCCCATTTTTATGAGTATTAGCCTTATATTTCTAACCTTATTCATATCCAAGACATGTTCGTTGTTATAAGACTTCAAATTTATGGGTAATACACTTTTCCCCCAAACATGGTTGAACTTGGTTTTTGGAGGGGGTGTTAGCCTTGGATTTTCGGACAAATTGATCCTGACTCGACGACCCCATTTAAATGAGTATTAGCCTTATATTTCTAACCTTATTCATATCCAAGACCTTTTCGTTGGTATTAGACTTCAAATTTATGGGTAATACACTTTCCCCCCAAACATGGTTGAACTTGGTTTTTGGAGGGGGTGTTAACCTTGGATTTTCGTACAAATTGATCCTGACTCGACGAGCCCCATTTAAATGAGTATTAGCCTTATATTTCTAACCTTATTCATATCCAAGACCTTTTCGTTGGTATTAGACTTCAAATTTATGGGTAATACACTTTTCCCCCAAACATGGTTGAACTTGGTTTTTGGAGGGGGTGTTAGCCTTGGATTTTCGGACAAATTGATTCTGACTCGACGAGCCCCATTTAAATGAGTATTAGCCTTATATTTCTAACCTTATTCATATCCAGGACCTTTTTGTTGGTATTAGACTTCAAATTTATGGGTAATACACTTTTCTCCCAAACATGGTTGAACTTGGTTTTTGGAGGGGGTGTTAGCCTTGGATTTTCGAACAAATTGATCCTGCCTCGACGAGCCCCATTTAAATGAGTATTAGCCTTATATTTCTAACCTTATTCATATCCAAGATCTTTTCGTTGGTATTAGACTTCAAATTTATGGGCAATACACTTTTCCCCCAAACATGGTTGAACTTGGTTTTTGGAGGGGGTGTTAGCCTTGGATTTTCGGACAAATTGATCCTGACTCGACGAGCCCCATTTAAATGAGTATTAGCCTTATATTTCTAACCTTATTCATATCCAAGACCTTTTTGTTGGTATTAGACTTCAAACCTTTTTCATATCCAAGACCTTTTCGTTGGTATTAGACTTCAAATTTATGGGTAATACACTTTTCCCCCAAACATGGTTGAACTTGGTTTTTGGAGGGGGTGTTAGCCTTGGATTTTCGGACAAATTGATCCTGACTCGACGAGCCCCATTTAAATGAGTATTAGCCTTATATTTCTAACCTTATTCATATCCAAGACCTTTTCGTTGGTATTAGACTTCAAATTTATGGGTAATACACTTTTCCCCCAAACATGGTTGAACTTGGTTTTTGGAGGGGGTGTTAGCCTTGGATTTTCGGACAAATTGATTCTGACTCGACGATCCCCATTTAAATTAGTATGAGCCTTATATTTCTAACCTTATTCATATGCAGGACCTTTTTGTTGGTATTAGACTTCAAATTTATGGGTAATACACTTTTCCCCCAAACATGGTTGAACTTGGTTTTTGGAGGGGGTGTTAGCCTTGGATTTTCGAACAAATTGATCCTGCCTCGACGAACCCCATTTTTATAAGTATTAGCCTTGGATTTTCGAACAAATTGATCCTGCCTCGACGAACCCCATTTTTATAAGTATTAGCCTTATATTTCTAACCTTATTCATATCCAAGACTTTTCGTTGTTATAAGACTTCAAATTTATGGGTAATACACTTTTCCCCCAAACATGGTTGAACTTGGTTTTTGGAGGGGGTGTTAGCCTTGGATTTTCGGACAAATTGATCCTAACTCGACGACCCCATTTAAATGAGTATTAGCCTTATATTTCTAGCCTTATTCATATCCAAGACCTTTTTTTGGTATTAGACTTCAAATTTATGGGTAATACAGTTTTCCCCCAAACATGGTTGAACTTGGTTTTTGGAGGGGGTGTTAGCCTTGGATTTTCGGACAAATTGATCCTGCCTCGACGAGCCCCATTTTTATGAGTATTAGCCTTATATTTCTAACCTTATTCATATCCAAGACCTTTTCATTGTTATAAGACTTCAAATTTATGGGTAATACACTTTTCCCCCAAACATGGTTGAACTTGGTTTTTGGAGGGGGTGTTAGCCTTGGATTTTCGGACAAATTGATCCTGACTCTACAAGCCCCATTTAAATGAGTATTAGCTTTATATTTCTAACCTTTTTCATATCCAAGACCTTTTGGTTGGTATTAGACTTCAAATTTATGGGTAATACACATATCCCCAAACATGGTTGAACTTGGTTTTTGGAGGGGGTGTTAGCCTTGGATTTTCGGACAAATTGATTCTGACTCGACGAGCCCCATTTAAATGAGTATTAGCCTTATATTTCTAACCTTATTCATATCCAGGACCTTTTTGTTGGTATTAGACTTCAAATTTATGGTTACTACACTTTTCCCCCAAACATGGTTGAACTTGGTTTTTGGAGGGGGTGTTAGCCTTGGATTTTCGAACAAATTGATCATGCCTCGACGAGCCCCATTTTTATAAGTATTAGCCTTATATTTCTAACCTTATTCATATCCAAGACTTTTCGTTGTTATAAGACTTCAAATTTATGGGTAATACACTTTTCCCCCAAACATGGTTGAACTTGGTTTTTGGAGGGGGTGTTAGCCTTGGATTTTCGGACAAATTGATCCTGACTCGACGACCCCATTTAAATGAGTATTAGCCTTATATTTCTAACCTTATTCATATCGAAGACCTTTTCGTTGGTATTAGACTTCAAATTTATGGGTACTACACTTTTCCCCCAAACATGGTTGAACTTGGTTTTTGGAGGGGGTGTTAGCCTTGGATTTTCGAACAAATTGATCCTGCCTCGACGAGCCCCATTTTTATAAGTATTAGCCTTATATTTCTAACCTTATTCATATCCAAGACTTTTCGTTGTTATAAGACTTCAAATTTATGGGTAATACACTTTTCCCCCAAACATGGTTGAACTTGGTTTTTGGAGGGGGTGTTAGCCTTGGATTTTCGGACAAATTGATCCTGACTCGACGACCCCATTTAAATGAGTATTAGCCTTATATTTCTAACCTTATTCATATCCAAGACCTTTTGGTTGGTATTCGACTTCAAATTTATGGGTAATACACTTTTCCCCCAAACATGGTTGAACTTGGTTTTTGGAAGGGGTGTTAGCCTTGGATTTTCGGACAAATTGATCCTGACTCGACGAGCCCCATTTAAATGAGTATTAGCCTTATATTTCTAACCTCATTCACATCCAAGACCTTTTCGTTGGTATTAGACTTCAAATTTATGGGTAATACACTTTTCCCCCAAACATGGTTGAACTTGGTTTTTGGAGGGGGTGTTAGCCTTAGATTTTCGGACAAATTGATCCTGCCTCGACGAGCCCCATTTTTATGAGTATTAGCCTTATATTTCTAACCTTATTCATATCCAAGACATGTTCGTTGTTATAAGACTTCAAATTTATGGGTAATACACTTTTCCCCCAAACATGGTTGAACTTGGTTTTTGGAGGGGGTGTTAGCCTTGGATTTTCGGACAAATTGATCCTGACTCGACGACCCCATTTAAATGAGTATTAGCCTTATATTTCTAACCTTATTCATATCCAAGAACTTTTCGTTGGTATTAGACTTCAAATTTATGGGTAATACACTTTCCCCCCAAACATGGTTGAACTTGGTTTTTGGAGGGGGTGTTAACCTTGGATTTTCGTACAAATTGATCCTGACTCGACGAGCCCCATTTAAATGAGTATTAGCCTTATATTTCTAACCTTATTCATATCTAAGACCTTTTCGTTGGTATTAGACTTCAAATTTATGGGTAATACACTTTTCCCCCAAACATGGTTGAACTTGGTTTTTGGAGGGGGTGTTAGCCTTGGATTTTCGGACAAATTGATTCTGACTCGACGAGCCCCATTTAAATGAGTATTAGCCTTATATTTCTAACCTTATTCATATCCAGGACCTTTTTGTTGGTATTAGACTTCAAACCTTTTTCATATCCAAGACCTTTTTGTTGGTATTAGACTTCAAATTTATGGGTAATACACTTTTCCCCCAAACATGGTTGAACTTGGTTTTTGGAGGGGGTGTTAGCCTTGGATTTTCGGACAAATTGATCCTGACTCGACGAGCCCCATTTAAATGAGTATTAGCCTTATATTTCTAACCTTATTCATATCCAAGACCTTTTCGTTGGTATTAGACTTCAAATTTATGGGTAATACACTTTTCCCCCAAACATGGTTGAACTTGGTTTTTGGAGGGGGTGTTAGCCTTGGATTTTCGGACAAATTGATTCTGACTCGACGATCCCCATTTAAATGAGTATTAGCCTTATATTTCTAACCTTATTCATATCCAGGACCTTTTTGTTGGTATTAGACTTCAAATTTATGGGTAATACACTTTTCCCCCAAACATGGTTGAACTTGGTTTTTGGAGGGGGTGTTAGCCTTGGATTTTCAGACAAATTGATCCTGCCTCGACGAGCCCTATTTTTATAAGTATTAGCCTTATATTTCTAACCTTATTCATATCCAAGACTTTTCGTTGTTATAAGACTTCAAATTTATGGGTAATACACTTTTCCCCCAAACATGGTTGAACTTGGTTTTTGGAGGGGGTGTTAGCCTTGGATTTTCGGACAAATTGATCCTAACTCGACGACCCCATTTAAATGAGTATTAGCCTTATATTTCTAGCCTTATTCATATCCAAGACCTTTTGGTTGGTATTAGACTTAAAATTTATGGGTAATACAGTTTTCCCCCAAACATGGTTGAACTTGGTTTTTGGAGGGGGTGTTAACCTTGGATTTTCGTACAAATTGATCCTGACTCGATGAGCCCCATTTAAATGAGTATTAGCCTTATATTTCTAACCTTATTCATATCCAAGACCTTTTCGTTGGTATTAGACTTCAAATTTATGGGTAATACACTTTTCCCCCAAACATGGTTGAACTTGGTTTTTGGAGGGGGTGTTAGCCTTGGATTTTCGGACAAATTGATTCTGACTCGACGAGCCCCATTTAAATGAGTATTAGCCTTATATTTCTAACCTTATTCATATCCAAGACCTTTTCGTTGGTATTAGACTTCAAATTTATGGGTAATACACTTTCCCCCCAAACATGGTTGAACTTGGTTTTTGGAGGGGGTGTTAACCTTGGATTTTCGGACAAATTGATCCTGACTCTACAAGCCCCATTTAAATGAGTATTAGCTTTATATTTCTAACCTTTTTCATATCCAAGACCTTTTGGTTGGTATTAGACTTCAAATTTATGGGTAATACACATATCCCCAAACATGGTTGAACTTGGTTTTTGGAGGGGGTGTTAGCCTTGGATTTTCGGACAAATTGATTCTGACTCGACGAGCCCCATTTAAATGAGTATTAGCCTTATATTTCTAACCTTATTCATATCCAGGACCTTTTTGTTGGTATTAGACTTCAAATTTATGGTTACTACACTTTTCCCCCAAACATGGTTGAACTTGGTTTTTGGAGGGGGTGTTAGCCTTGGATTTTCGAACAAATTGATCCTGCCTCGACGAGCCCCATTTTTATAAGTATTAGCCTTATATTTCTAACCTTATTCATATCCAAGACTTTTCGTTGTTATAAGACTTCAAATTTATGGGTAATACACTTTTCCCCCAAACATGGTTGAACTTGGTTTTTGGAGGGGGTGTTAGCCTTGGATTTTCGGACAAATTGATCCTGACTCGACGACCCCATTTAAATGAGTATTAGCCTTATATTTCTAACCTTATTCATATCGAAGACCTTTTCGTTGGTATTAGACTTCAAATTTATGGGTACTACACTTTTCCCCCAAACATGGTTGAACTTGGTTTTTGGAGGGGGTGTTAGCCTTGGATTTTCGAACAAATTGATCCTGCCTCGACGAGCCCCATTTTTATAAGTATTAGCCTTATATTTCTAACCTTATTCATATCCAAGACTTTTCGTTGTTATAAGACTTCAAATTTATGGGTAATACACTTTTCCCCCAAACATGGTTGAACTTGGTTTTTGGAGGGGGTGTTAGCCTTGGATTTTCGGACAAATTGATCCTGACTCGACGACCCCATTTAAATGAGTATTAGCCTTATATTTCTAACCTTATTCATATCCAAGACCTTTTAGTTGGTATTAGACTTCAAATTTATGGGTAATACACTTTCCCCCCAAACATGGTTGAACTTGGTTTTTGGAGGGGGTGTTAACCTTGGATTTTCGTACAAATTGATCCTGACTCGACGAGCCCCATTTAAATGAGTATTAGCCTTATATTTCTAACCTTATTCATATCGAAGACCTTTTTGTTGGTATTAGACTTCAAATTTATGGGTAATACACTTTTCCCCCAAACATGGTTGAACTTGGTTTTTGGAGGGGGTGTTAGCCTTGGATTTTCGGACAAATTGATTCTGACTCGACGAGCCCCATTTAAATGAGTATTAGCCTTATATTTCTAACCTTATTCATATCCAGGACCTTTTTGTTGGTATTAGACTTCAAATTTATGGGTAATACACTTTTCCCCCAAACATGGTTGAACTTGATTTTTGGAGGGGGTGTTAGCCTTGGATTTTCGAACAAATTGATCCTGCCTCGACGAGCCCCATTTAAATGAGTATTAGCCTTATATTTCTAACCTTATTCATATCCAAGATCTTTTCGTTGGTATTAGACTTCAAATTTATGGGCAATACACTTTTCCCCCAAACATGGTTGAACTTGGTTTTTGGAGGGGGTGTTAGCCTTTGATTTTCGGACAAATTGATCCTGACTCGATGAGCCCCATTTAAATGAGTATTAGCCTTATATTTCTAACCTTATTCATATCCAAGACCTTTTTGTTGGTATTAGACTTCAAACCATTTTAATATCCAAGACCTTTTTGTTGGTATTAGACTTCAAATTTATGGGTAATACACTTTTCCCCCAAACATGGTTGAACTTGGTTTTTGGAGGGGGTGTTAGCCTTGGATTTTCGGACAAATTGATCCTGACTCGACGAGCCCCATTTAAATGAGTATTAGCCTTATATTTCTAACCTTATTCATATCCAAGACCTTTTCGTTGGTATTAGACTTCAAATTTATGGGTAATACACTTTTCCCCCAAACATGGTTGAACTTGGTTTTTGGAGGGGGTGTTAGCCTTGGATTTTCGGACAAATTGATTCTGACTCGACGATCCCCATTTAAATGAGTATTAGCCTTATATTTCTAACCTTATTCATATCCAGGACCTTTTTGTTGGTATTAGACTTCAAATTTATGGGTAATACCCTTTTCCCCCAAACATGGTTGAACTTGGTTTTTGGAGGGGGTGTTAGCCTTGGATTTTCAGACAAATTGATCCTGCCTCGACGAGCCCTATTTTTATAAGTATTAGCCTTATATTTCTAACCTTATTCATATCCAAGACTTTTCGTTGTTATAAGACTTCAAATTTATGGGTAATACACTTTTCCCCCAAACATGGTTGAACTTGGTTTTTGGAGGGGGTGTTAGCCTTGGATTTTCGGACAAATTGATCCTAACTCGACGACCCCATTTAAATGAGTATTAGCCTTATATTTCTAGCCTTATTCATATCCAAGACCTTTTTTTGGTATTAGACTTAAAATTTATGGGTAATACAGTTTTCCCCCAAACATGGTTGAACTTGGTTTTTGGAGGGGGTGTTAACCTTGGATTTTCGTACAAATTGATCCTGACTCGATGAGCCCCATTTAAATGAGTATTAGCCTTATATTTCTAACCTTATTCATATCCAAGAACTTTTCGTTGGTATTAGACTTCAAATTTATGGGTAATACACTTTTCCCCCAAACATGGTTGAACTTGGTTTTTGGAGGGGGTGTTAGCCTTGGATTTTCGGACAAATTGATTCTGACTCGACGAGCCCCATTTAAATGAGTATTAGCCTTATATTTCTAACCTTATTCATATCCAAGACCTTTTCGTTGGTATTAGACTTCAAATTTATGGGTAATACACTTTCCCCCCAAACATGGTTGAACTTGGTTTTTGGAGGGGGTGTTAACCTTGGATTTTCGAACAAATTGATCCTGCCTCGACGAGCCCCATTTTTATAAGTATTAGCCTTATATTTCTAACCTTATTCATATCCAAGACTTTTCGTTGTTATAAGACTTCAAATTTATGGGTAATACACTTTTCCCCCAAACATGGTTGAACTTGGTTTTTGGAGGGGGTGTTAGCCTTGGATTTTCGGACAAATTGATCCTGACTCGACGACCCCATTTAAATGAGTATTAGCCTTATATTTCTAACCTTATTCATATCCAAGACCTTTTGGTTGGTATTCGACTTCAAATTTATGGGTAATACACTTTTCCCCCAAACATGGTTGAACTTGGTTTTTGGAAGGGGTGTTAGCCTTGGATTTTCGGACAAATTGATCCTGACTCGACGAGCCCCATTTAAATGAGTATTAGCCTTATATTTCTAACCTCATTCATATCCAAGACCTTTTCGTTGGTATTAGACTTCAAATTTATGGGTAATACACTTTTCCCCCAAAGATGGTTGAACTTGGTTTTTGGAGGGGGTGTTAGCCTTAGATTTTTGGACAAATTGATCCTGCCTCGACGAGCCCCATTTTTACGAGTATTAGCCTTTTATTTCTAACCTTATTCATATCCAAGACCTTTTTGATGGTTTTAGACTTCAAACCTTTTTTATATCCAAGACCTTTTGGTTGGTATTCGACTTCAAATTTATGGGTAATACACTTTTCCCCCAAACATGGTTGAACTTGGTTTTTGGAGGGGGTGTTAGCCTTGGATTTTCGGACAAATTGATCCTGACTCGACGAGCCCCATTTAAATGAGTATTAGCCTTATATTTCTAACCTTATTCATATCGAAGACCTTTTCGTTGGTATTAGACTTCAAATTTATGGGTACTACACTTTTCCCCCAAACATGGTTGAACTTGGTTTTTGGAGGGGGTGTTAGCCTTTGATTTTCGGACAAATTGATCCTGACTCGATGAGCCCCATTTAAATGAGTATTAGCCTTATATTTCTAACCTTATTCATATCCAAGACCTTTTTGTTGGTATTAGACTTCAAACCATTTTAATATCCAAGACCTTTTTGTTGGTATTAGACTTCAAATTTATGGGTAATACACTTTTCCCCCAAACATGGTTGAACTTGGTTTTTGGAGGGGGTGTTAGCCTTGGATTTTCGGACAAATTGATCCTGACTCGACGAGCCCCATTTAAATGAGTATTAGCCTTATATTTCTAACCTTATTCATATCCAAGACCTTTTCGTTGGTATTAGACTTCAAATTTATGGGTAATACACTTTTCCCCCAAACATGGTTGAACTTGGTTTTTGGAGGGGGTGTTAGCCTTGGATTTTCGGACAAATTGATTCTGACTCGACGATCCCCATTTAAATGAGTATTAGCCTTATATTTCTAACCTTATTCATATCCAGGACCTTTTTGTTGGTATTAGACTTCAAATTTATGGGTAATACCCTTTTCCCCCAAACATGGTTGAACTTGGTTTTTGGAGGGGGTGTTAGCCTTGGATTTTCAGACAAATTGATCCTGCCTCGACGAGCCCTATTTTTATAAGTATTAGCCTTATATTTCTAACCTTATTCATATCCAAGACTTTTCGTTGTTATAAGACTTCAAATTTATGGGTAATACACTTTTCCCCCAAACATGGTTGAACTTGGTTTTTGGAGGGGGTGTTAGCCTTGGATTTTCGGACAAATTGATCCTAACTCGACGACCCCATTTAAATGAGTATTAGCCTTATATTTCTAGCCTTATTCATATCCAAGACCTTTTTTTGGTATTAGACTTAAAATTTATGGGTAATACAGTTTTCCCCCAAACATGGTTGAACTTGGTTTTTGGAGGGGGTGTTAACCTTGGATTTTCGTACAAATTGATCCTGACTCGATGAGCCCCATTTAAATGAGTATTAGCCTTATATTTCTAACCTTATTCATATCCAAGAACTTTTCGTTGGTATTAGACTTCAAATTTATGGGTAATACACTTTTCCCCCAAACATGGTTGAACTTGGTTTTTGGAGGGGGTGTTAGCCTTGGATTTTCGGACAAATTGATTCTGACTCGACGAGCCCCATTTAAATGAGTATTAGCCTTATATTTCTAACCTTATTCATATCCAAGACCTTTTCGTTGGTATTAGACTTCAAATTTATGGGTAATACACTTTCCCCCCAAACATGGTTGAACTTGGTTTTTGGAGGGGGTGTTAACCTTGGATTTTCGAACAAATTGATCCTGCCTCGACGAGCCCCATTTTTATAAGTATTAGCCTTATATTTCTAACCTTATTCATATCCAAGACTTTTCGTTGTTATAAGACTTCAAATTTATGGGTAATACACTTTTCCCCCAAACATGGTTGAACTTGGTTTTTGGAGGGGGTGTTAGCCTTGGATTTTCGGACAAATTGATCCTGACTCGACGACCCCATTTAAATGAGTATTAGCCTTATATTTCTAACCTTATTCATATCCAAGACCTTTTGGTTGGTATTCGACTTCAAATTTATGGGTAATACACTTTTCCCCCAAACATGGTTGAACTTGGTTTTTGGAAGGGGTGTTAGCCTTGGATTTTCGGACAAATTGATCCTGACTCGACGAGCCCCATTTAAATGAGTATTAGCCTTATATTTCTAACCTCATTCATATCCAAGACCTTTTCGTTGGTATTAGACTTCAAATTTATGGGTAATACACTTTTCCCCCAAAGATGGTTGAACTTGGTTTTTGGAGGGGGTGTTAGCCTTAGATTTTTGGACAAATTGATCCTGCCTCGACGAGCCCCATTTTTACGAGTATTAGCCTTTTATTTCTAACCTTATTCATATCCAAGACCTTTTTGATGGTTTTAGACTTCAAACCTTTTTTATATCCAAGACCTTTTGGTTGGTATTCGACTTCAAATTTATGGGTAATACACTTTTCCCCCAAACATGGTTGAACTTGGTTTTTGGAGGGGGTGTTAGCCTTGGATTTTCGGACAAATTGATCCTGACTCGACGAGCCCCATTTAAATGAGTATTAGCCTTATATTTCTAACCTTATTCATATCGAAGACCTTTTCGTTGGTATTAGACTTCAAATTTATGGGTACTACACTTTTCCCCCAAACATGGTTGAACTTGGTTTTTGGAGGGGGTGTTAGCCTTGGATTTTCGAACTAATTGATCCTGCCTCGACGAGCCCCATTTTTATAAGTATTAGCCTTATATTTCTAACCTTATTCATATCCAAGACTTTTCGTTGTTATAAGACTTCAAATTTATGGGTAATACACTTTTCCCCCAAACATGGTTGAACTTGGTTTTTGGAGGGGGTGTTAGCCTTGGATTTTCGGACAAATTGATCCTGACTCGACGACCCCATTTAAATGAGTATTAGCCTTATATTTCTAACCTTATTCATATCCATGACCTTTTGGTTGGTATTCGACTTCAAATTTATGGGTAATACACTTTTCCCCCAAACATGGTTGAACTTGGTTTTTGGAAGGGGTGTTAGCCTTGGATTTTCGGACAAATTGATCCTGACTCGACGAGCCCCATTTAAATGAGTATTAGCCTTATATTTCTAACCTCATTCATATCCAAGACCTTTTCGTTGGTATTAGACTTCAAATTTATGGGTAATACACTTTTCCCCCAAACATGGTTGAACTTGGTTTTTGGAGGGGGTGTTAGCCTTAGATTTTCGGACAAATTGATCCTGCCTCGACGAGCCCCATTTTTATGAGTATTAGCCTTATATTTCTAACCTTATTCATATCCAAGACATGTTCATTGTTATAAGACTTCAAATTTATGGGTAATACACTTTTCCCCCAAACATGGTTGAACTTGGTTTTTGGAGGGGGTGTTAGCCTTGGATTTTCGGACAAATTGATCCTGACTCGACGACCCCATTTAAATGAGTATTAGCCTTATATTTCTAACCTTATTCATATCCAAGACCTTTTCGTTGGTATTAGACTTCAAATTTATGGGTAATACACTTTCCCCCCAAACATGGTTGAACTTGGTTTTTGGAGGGGGTGTTAACCTTGGATTTTCGTACAAATTGATCCTGACTCGACGAGCCCCATTTAAATGAGTATTAGCCTTATATTTCTAACCTTATTCATATCTAAGACCTTTTCGTTGGTATTAGACTTCAAATTTATGGGTAATACACTTTTCCCCCAAACATGGTTGAACTTGGTTTTTGGAGGGGGTGTTAGCCTTGGATTTTCGGACAAATTGATTCTGACACGACGAGCCCCATTTAAATGAGTATTAGCCTTATATTTCTAACCTTATTCATATCCAGGACCTTTTTGTTGGTATTAGACTTCAAATTTATGGGTAATACACTTTTCCCCCAAACATGGTTGAACTTGGTTTTTGGAGGGGGTGTTAGCCTTGGATTTTCGAACAAATTGATCCTGCCTCGACGAGCCCCATTTAAATGAGTATTAGCCTTATATTTCTAACCTTATTCATATCCAAGATCTTTTCGTTGGTATTAGACTTCAAATTTATGGGCAATACACTTTTCCCCCAAACATGGTTGAACTTGGTTTTTGGAGGGGGTGTTAGCCTTTGATTTTCGGACAAATTGATCCTGACTCGATGAGCCCCATTTAAATGAGTATTAGCCTTATATTTCTAACCTTATTCATATCCAAGACCTTTTTGTTGGTATTAGACTTCAAACCTTTTTCATATCCAAGACCTTTTTGTTGGTATTAGACTTCAAATTTATGGGTAATACACTTTTCCCCCAAACATGGTTGAACTTGGTTTTTGGAGGGGGTGTTAGCCTTGGATTTTCGGACAAATTGATCCTGACTCGGCGAGCCCCATTTAAATGAGTATTAGCCTTATATTTCTAACCTTATTCATATCCAAGACCTTTTCGTTGGTATTAGACTTCAAATTTATGGGTAATACACTTTTCCCCCAAACATGGTTGAACTTGGTTTTTGGAGGGGGTGTTAGCCTTGGATTTTCGGACAAATTGATTCTGACTCGACGATCCCCATTTAAATGAGTATTAGCCTTATATTTCTAACCTTATTCATATCCAGGACCTTTTTGTTGGTATTAGACTTCAAATTTATGGGTAATACACTTTTCCCCCAAACATGGATGAACTTGGTTTTTGGAGGGGGTGTTAGCCTTGGATTTTCAGACAAATTGATCCTGCCTCGACGAGCCCTATTTTTATAAGTATTAGCCTTATATTTCTAACCTTATTCATATCCAAGACTTTTCGTTGTTATAAGACTTCAAATTTATGGGTAATACACTTTTCCCCCAAACATGGTTGAACTTGGTTTTTGGAGGGGGTGTTAGCCTTGGATTTTCGGACAAATTGATCCTAACTCGACGACCCCATTTAAATGAGTATTAGCCTTATATTTCTAGCCTTATTCATATCCAAGACCTTTTTTTGGTATTAGACTTCAAATTTATGGGTAATACAGTTTTCCCCCAAACATGGTTGAACTTGGTTTTTGGAGGGGGTGTTAGCCTTGGATTTTCGGACAAATTGATCCTGCCTCGACGAGCCCCATTTTTATGAGTATTAGCCTTATATTTCTAACCTTATTCATATCCAAGACCTTTTCATTGTTATAAGACTTCAAATTTATGGGTAATACACTTTTCCCCCAAACATGGTTGAACTTGGTTTTTGGAGGGGGTGTTAGCCTTGGATTTTCGGACAAATTGATCCTGACTCTACAAGCCCCATTTAAATGAGTATTAGCTTTATATTTCTAACCTTTTTCATATCCAAGACCTTTTGGTTGGTATTAGACTTCAAATTTATGGGTAATACACATATCCCCAAACATGGTTGAACTTGGTTTTTGGAGGGGGTGTTAGCCTTGGATTTTCGGACAAATTGATTCTGACTCGACGAGCCCCATTTAAATGAGTATTAGCCTTATATTTCTAACCTTATTCATATCCAGGACCTTTTTGTTGGTATTAGACTTCAAATTTATGGTTACTACACTTTTCCCCCAAACATGGTTGAACTTGGTTTTTGGAGGGGGTGTTAGCCTTGGATTTTCGAACAAATTGATCCTGCCTCGACGAGCCCCATTTTTATAAGTATTAGCCTTATATTTCTAACCTTATTCATATCCAAGACTTTTCGTTGTTATAAGACTTCAAATTTATGGGTAATACACTTTTCCCCCAAACATGGTTGAACTTGGTTTTTGGAGGGGGTGTTAGCCTTGGATTTTCGGACAAATTGATCCTGACTCGACGACCCCATTTAAATGAGTATTAGCCTTATATTTCTAACCTTATTCATATCGAAGACCTTTTCGTTGGTATTAGACTTCAAATTTATGGGTACTACACTTTTCCCCCAAACATGGTTGAACTTGGTTTTTGGAGGGGGTGTTAGCCTTGGATTTTCGAACAAATTGATCCTGCCTCGACGAGCCCCATTTTTATAAGTATTAGCCTTATATTTCTAACCTTATTCATATCCAAGACTTTTCGTTGTTATAAGACTTCAAATTTATGGGTAATACACTTTTCCCCCAAACATGGTTGAACTTGGTTTTTGGAGGGGGTGTTAGCCTTGGATTTTCGGACAAATTGATCCTGACTCGACGACCCCATTTAAATGAGTATTAGCCTTATATTTCTAACCTTATTCATATCCAAGACCTTTTGGTTGGTATTCGACTTCAAATTTATGGGTAATACACTTTTCCCCCAAACATGGTTGAACTTGGTTTTTGGAAGGGGTGTTAGCCTTGGATTTTCGGACAAATTGATCCTGACTCGACGAGCCCCATTTAAATGAGTATTAGCCTTATATTTCTAACCTCATTCATATCCAAGACCTTTTCGTTGGTATTAGACTTCAAATTTATGGGTAATACACTTTTCCCCCAAACATGGTTGAACTTGGTTTTTGGAGGGGGTGTTAGCCTTAGATTTTCGGACAAATTGATCCTGCCTCGACGAGCCCCATTTTTATGAGTATTAGCCTTATATTTCTAACCTTATTCATATCCAAGACATGTTCGTTGTTATAAGACTTCAAATTTATGGGTAATACACTTTTCCCCCAAACATGGTTGAACTTGGTTTTTGGAGGGGGTGTTAGCCTTGGATTTTCGGACAAATTGATCCTGACTCGACGACCCCATTTAAATGAGTATTAGCCTTATATTTCTAACCTTATTCATATCCAAGACCTTTTCGTTGGTATTAGACTTCAAATTTATGGGTAATACACTTTCCCCCCAAACATGGTTGAACTTGGTTTTTGGAGGGGGTGTTAACCTTGGATTTTCGTACAAATTGATCCTGACTCGACGAGCCCCATTTAAATGAGTATTAGCCTTATATTTCTAACCTTATTCATATCTAAGACCTTTTCGTTGGTATTAGACTTCAAATTTATGGGTAATACACTTTTCCCCCAAACATGGTTGAACTTGGTTTTTGGAGGGGGTGTTAGCCTTGGATTTTCGGACAAATTGATTCTGACACGACGAGCCCCATTTAAATGAGTATTAGCCTTATATTTCTAACCTTATTCATATCCAGGACCTTTTTGTTGGTATTAGACTTCAAATTTATGGGTAATACACTTTTCCCCCAAACATGGTTGAACTTGGTTTTTGGAGGGGGTGTTAGCCTTGGATTTTCGAACAAATTGATCCTGCCTCGACGAGCCCCATTTAAATGAGTATTAGCCTTATATTTCTAACCTTATTCATATCCAAGATCTTTTCGTTGGTATTAGACTTCAAATTTATGGGCAATACACTTTTCCCCCAAACATGGTTGAACTTGGTTTTTGGAGGGGGTGTTAGCCTTTGATTTTCGGACAAATTGATCCTGACTCGATGAGCCCCATTTAAATGAGTATTAGCCTTATATTTCTAACCTTATTCATATCCAAGACCTTTTTGTTGGTATTAGACTTCAAACCTTTTTCATATCCAAGACCTTTTTGTTGGTATTAGACTTCAAATTTATGGGTAATACACTTTTCCCCCAAACATGGTTGAACTTGGTTTTTGGAGGGGGTGTTAGCCTTGGATTTTCGGACAAATTGATCCTGACTCGGCGAGCCCCATTTAAATGAGTATTAGCCTTATATTTCTAACCTTATTCATATCCAAGACCTTTTCGTTGGTATTAGACTTCAAATTTATGGGTAATACACTTTTCCCCCAAACATGGTTGAACTTGGTTTTTGGAGGGGGTGTTAGCCTTGGATTTTCGGACAAATTGATTCTGACTCGACGATCCCCATTTAAATGAGTATTAGCCTTATATTTCTAACCTTATTCATATCCAGGACCTTTTTGTTGGTATTAGACTTCAAATTTATGGGTAATACACTTTTCCCCCAAACATGGTTGAACTTGGTTTTTGGAGGGGGTGTTAGCCTTGGATTTTCAGACAAATTGATCCTGCCTCGACGAGCCCTATTTTTATAAGTATTAGCCTTATATTTCTAACCTTATTCATATCCAAGACTTTTCGTTGTTATAAGACTTCAAATTTATGGGTAATACACTTTTCCCCCAAACATGGTTGAACTTGGTTTTTGGAGGGGGTGTTAGCCTTGGATTTTCGGACAAATTGATCCTAACTCGACGACCCCATTTAAATGAGTATTAGCCTTATATTTCTAGCCTTATTCATATCCAAGACCTTTTTTTGGTATTAGACTTCAAATTTATGGGTAATATAGTTTTCCCCCAAACATGGTTGAACTTGGTTTTTGGAGGGGGTGTTAGCCTTGGATTTTCGGACAAATTGATCCTGCCTCGACGAGCCCCATTTTTATGAGTATTAGCCTTATATTTCTAACCTTATTCATATCCAAGACCTTTTCATTGTTATAAGACTTCAAATTTATGGGTAATACACTTTTCCCCCAAACATGGTTGAACTTGGTTTTTGGAGGGGGTGTTAGCCTTGGATTTTCGGACAAATTGATCCTGACTCTACAAGCCCCATTTAAATGAGTATTAGCTTTATATTTCTAACCTTTTTCATATCCAAGACCTTTTGGTTGGTATTAGACTTCAAATTTATGGGTAATACACATATCCCCAAACATGGTTGAACTTGGTTTTTGGAGGGGGTGTTAGCCTTGGATTTTCGGACAAATTGATTCTGACTCGACGAGCCCCATTTAAATGAGTATTAGCCTTATATTTCTAACCTTATTCATATCCAGGACCTTTTTGTTGGTATTAGACTTCAAATTTATGGTTACTACACTTTTCCCCCAAACATGGTTGAACTTGGTTTTTGGAGGGGGTGTTAGCCTTGGATTTTCGAACAAATTGATCCTGCCTCGACGAGCCCCATTTTTATAAGTATTAGCCTTATATTTCTAACCTTATTCATATCCAAGACTTTTTGTTGTTATAAGACTTCAAATTTATGGGTAATACACTTTTCCCCCAAACATGGTTGAACTTGGTTTTTGGAGGGGGTGTTAGCCTTGGATTTTCGGACAAATTGATCCTGACTCGACGACCCCATTTAAATGAGTATTAGCCTTATATTTCTAACCTTATTCATATCGAAGACCTTTTCGTTGGTATTAGACTTCAAATTTATGGGTACTACACTTTTCCCCCAAACATGGTTGAACTTGGTTTTTGGAGGGGGTGTTAGCCTTGGATTTTCGAACAAATTGATCCTGCCTCGACGAGCCCCATTTTTATAAGTATTAGCCTTATATTTCTAACCTTATTCATATCCAAGACTTTTCGTTGTTATAAGACTTCAAATTTATGGGTAATACACTTTTCCCCCAAACATGGTTGAACTTGGTTTTTGGAGGGGGTGTTAGCCTTGGATTTTCGGACAAATTGATCCTGACTCGACGACCCCATTTAAATGAGTATTAGCCTTATATTTCTAACCTTATTCATATCCAAGACCTTTTGGTTGGTATTCGACTTCAAATTTATGGGTAATACACTTTTCCCCCAAACATGGTTGAACTTGGTTTTTGGAAGGGGTGTTAGCCTTGGATTTTCGGACAAATTGATCCTGACTCGACGAGCCCCATTTAAATGAGTATTAGCCTTATATTTCTAACCTCATTCATATCCAAGACCTTTTCGTTGGTATTAGACTTCAAATTTATGGGTAATACACTTTTCCCCCAAACATGGTTGAACTTGGTTTTTGGAGGGGGTGTTAGCCTTAGATTTTCGGACAAATTGATCCTGCCTCGACGAGCCCCATTTTTATGAGTATTAGCCTTATATTTCTAACCTTATTCATATCCAAGACATGTTCGTTGTTATAAGACTTCAAATTTATGGGTAATACACTTTTCCCCCAAACATGGTTGAACTTGGTTTTTGGAGGGGGTGTTAGCCTTGGATTTTCGTACAAATTGATCCTGACTCGATGAGCCCCATTTAAATGAGTATTAGCCTTATATTTCTAACCTTATTCATATCCAAGACCTTTTCGTTGGTATTAGACTTCAAATTTATGGGTAATACACTTTTCCCCCAAACATGGTTGAACTTGGTTTTTGGAGGGGGTGTTAGCCTTGGATTTTCGGACAAATTGATTCTGACTCGACGAGCCCCATTTAAATGAGTATTAGCCTTATATTTCTAACCTTATTCATATCCAAGACCTTTTCGTTGGTATTAGACTTCAAATTTATGGGTAATACACTTTCCCCCCAAACATGGTTGAACTTGGTTTTTGGAGGGGGTGTTAACCTTGGATTTTCGGACAAATTGATCCTGACTCTACAAGCCCCATTTAAATGAGTATTAGCTTTATATTTCTAACCTTTTTCATATCCAAGACCTTTTGGTTGGTATTAGACTTCAAATTTATGGGTAATACACATATCCCCAAACATGGTTGAACTTGGTTTTTGGAGGGGGTGTTAGCCTTGGATTTTCGGACAAATTGATTCTGACTCGACGAGCCCCATTTAAATGAGTATTAGCCTTATATTTCTAACCTTATTCATATCCAGGACCTTTTTGTTGGTATTAGACTTCAAATTTATGGTTACTACACTTTTCCCCCAAACATGGTTGAACTTGGTTTTTGGAGGGGGTGTTAGCCTTGGATTTTCGAACAAATTGATCCTGCCTCGACGAGCCCCATTTTTATAAGTATTAGCCTTATATTTCTAACCTTATTCATATCCAAGACTTTTCGTTGTTATAAGACTTCAAATTTATGGGTAATACACTTTTCCCCCAAACATGGTTGAACTTGGTTTTTGGAGGGGGTGTTAGCCTTGGATTTTCGGACAAATTGATCCTGACTCGACGACCCCATTTAAATGAGTATTAGCCTTATATTTCTAACCTTATTCATATCGAAGACCTTTTCGTTGGTATTAGACTTCAAATTTATGGGTACTACACTTTTCCCCCAAACATGGTTGAACTTGGTTTTTGGAGGGGGTGTTAGCCTTGGATTTTCGAACAAATTGATCCTGCCTCGACGAGCCCCATTTTTATAAGTATTAGCCTTATATTTCTAACCTTATTCATATCCAAGACTTTTCGTTGTTATAAGACTTCAAATTTATGGGTAATACACTTTTCCCCCAAACATGGTTGAACTTGGTTTTTGGAGGGGGTGTTAGCCTTGGATTTTCGGACAAATTGATCCTGACTCGACGACCCCATTTAAATGAGTATTAGCCTTATATTTCTAACCTTATTCATATCCAAGACCTTTTGGTTGGTATTCGACTTCAAATTTATGGGTAATACACTTTTCCCCCAAACATGGTTGAACTTGGTTTTTGGAAGGGGTGTTAGCCTTGGATTTTCGGACAAATTGATCCTGACTCGACGAGCCCCATTTAAATGAGTATTAGCCTTATATTTCTAACCTCATTCATATCCAAGACCTTTTCGTTGGTATTAGACATCAAATTTATGGGTAATACACTTTTCCCCCAAACATGGTTGAACTTGGTTTTTGGAGGGGGTGTTAGCCTTAGATTTTCGGACAAATTGATCCTGCCTCGACGAGCCCCATTTTTATGAGTATTAGCCTTATATTTCTAACCTTATTCATATCCAAGACATGTTCGTTGTTATAAGACTTCAAATTTATGGGTAATACACTTTTCCCCCAAACATGGTTGAACTTGGTTTTTGGAGGGGGTGTTAGCCTTGGATTTTCGGACAAATTGATCCTGACTCGACGACCCCATTTAAATGAGTATTAGCCTTATATTTCTAACCTTATTCATATCCAAGACCTTTTCGTTGGTATTAGACTTCAAATTTATGGGTAATACACTTTCCCCCCAAACATGGTTGAACTTGGTTTTTGGAGGGGGTGTTAACCTTGGATTTTCGTACAAATTGATCCTGACTCGACGAGCCCCATTTAAATGAGTATTAGCCTTATATTTCTAACCTTATTCATATCTAAGACCTTTTCGTTGGTATTAGACTTCAAATTTATGGGTAATACACTTTTCCCCCAAACATGGTTGAACTTGGTTTTTGGAGGGGGTGTTAGCCTTGGATTTTCGGACAAATTGATTCTGACTCGACGAGCCCCATTTAAATGAGTATTAGCCTTATATTTCTAACCTTATTCATATCCAGGACCTTTTTGTTGGTATTAGACTTCAAATTTATGGGTAATACACTTTTCCCCCAAACATGGTTGAACTTGGTTTTTGGAGGGGGTGTTAGCCTTGGATTTTCGAACAAATTGATCCTGCCTCGACGAGCCCCATTTAAATGAGTATTAGCCTTATATTTCTAACCTTATTCATATCCAAGATCTTTTCGTTGGTATTAGACTTCAAATTTATGGGCAATACACTTTTCCCCCAAACATGGTTGAACTTGGTTTTTGGAGGGGGTGTTAGCCTTTGATTTTCGGACAAATTGATCCTGACTCGATGAGCCCCATTTAAATGAGTATTAGCCTTATATTTCTAACCTTATTCATATCCAAGACCTTTTTGTTGGTATTAGACTTCAAACCTTTTTCATATCCAAGACCTTTTTGTTGGTATTAGACTTCAAATTTATGGGTAATACACTTTTCCCCCAAACATGGTTGAACTTGGTTTTTGGAGGGGGTGTTAGCCTTGGATTTTCGGACAAATTGATCCTGACTCGACGAGCCCCATTTAAATGAGTATTAGCCTTATATTTCTAACCTTATTCATATCCAAGACCTTTTCGTTGGTATTAGACTTCAAATTTATGGGTAATACACTTTTCCCCCAAACATGGTTGAACTTGGTTTTTGGAGGGGGTGTTAGCCTTGGATTTTCGGACAAATTGATTCTGACTCGACGATCCCCATTTAAATGAGTATTAGCCTTATATTTCTAACCTTATTCATATCCAGGACCTTTTTGTTGGTATTAGACTTCAAATTTATGGGTAATACACTTTTCCCCCAAACATGGTTGAACTTGGTTTTTGGAGGGGGTGTTAGCCTTGGATTTTCAGACAAATTGATCCTGCCTCGACGAGCCCTATTTTTATAAGTATTAGCCTTATATTTCTAACCTTATTCATATCCAAGACTTTTCGTTGTTATAAGACTTCAAATTTATGGGTAATACACTTTTCCCCCAAACATGGTTGAACTTGGTTTTTGGAGGGGGTGTTAGCCTTGGATTTTCGGACAAATTGATCCTAACTCGACGACCCCATTTAAATGAGTATTAGCCTTATATTTCTAGCCTTATTCATATCCAAGACCTTTTTTTGGTATTAGACTTAAAATTTATGGGTAATACAGTTTTCCCCCAAACATGGTTGAACTTGGTTTTTGGAGGGGGTGTTAACCTTGGATTTTCGTACAAATTGATCCTGACTCGATGAGCCCCATTTAAATGAGTATTAGCCTTATATTTCTAACCTTATTCATATCCAAGACCTTTTCGTTAGTATTAGACTTCAAATTTATGGGTAATACACTTTTCCCCCAAACATGGTTGAACTTGGTTTTTGGAGGGGGTGTTAGCCTTGGATTTTCGGACAAATTGATTCTGACTCGACGAGCCCCATTTAAATGAGTATTAGCCTTATATTTCTAACCTTATTCATATCCAAGACCTTTTCGTTGGTATTAGACTTCAAATTTATGGGTAATACACTTTCCCCCCAAACATGGTTGAACTTGGTTTTTGGAGGGGGTGTTAACCTTGGATTTTCGAACAAATTGATCCTGCCTCGACGAGCCCCATTTTTATAAGTATTAGCCTTATATTTCTAACCTTATTCATATCCAAGACTTTTCGTTGTTATAAGACTTCAAATTTATGGGTAATACACTTTTCCCCCAAACATGGTTGAACTTGGTTTTTGGAGGGGGTGTTAGCCTTGGATTTTCGGACAAATTGATCCTGACTCGACGACCCCATTTAAATGAGTATTAGCCTTATATTTCTAACCTTATTCATATCCAAGACCTTTTGGTTGGTATTCGACTTCAAATTTATGGGTAATACACTTTTCCCCCAAACATGGTTGAACTTGGTTTTTGGAAGGGGTGTTAGCCTTGGATTTTCGGACAAATTGATCCTGACTCGACGAGCCCCATTTAAATGAGTATTAGCCTTATATTTCTAACCTCATTCATATCCAAGACCTTTTCGTTGGTATTAGACTTCAAATTTATGGGTAATACACTTTTCCCCCAAAGATGGTTGAACTTGGTTTTTGGAGGGGGTGTTAGCCTTAGATTTTTGGACAAATTGATCCTGCCTCGACGAGCCCCATTTTTATGAGTATTAGCCTTATATTTCTAACCTTATTCATATCCAAGACCTTTTCGTTGTTATAAGACTTCAAATTTATGGGTAATACACTTTTCCCCCAAACATGGTTGAACTTGGTTTTTGGAGGGGGTGTTAGCCTTGGATTTTCGGACAAATTGATCCTGACTCGACGACCCCATTTAAATCAGTATTAGCCTTATATTTCTAACCCTATTCATATCCAAGACCTTTTCGTTGGTATTAGACTTCAAATTTATGGGTAATACACTTTTCCCCCAAACATGGTTGAACTTGGTTTTTGGAGGGGGTGTTAGCCTTGGATTTTCGGACAAATTGATCCTGACTCGACGAGCCCCATTTAAATGAGTATTAGCCTTATATTTCTAATCATTTTCATATCCAAGACCTTTTTGTTGGTATTAGACTTCAAATTTATGGGTAATACACTTTTCCCCCAAACATGGTTGAACTTGGTTTTTGGAGGGGGTGTTAGCCTTGGATTTTTGGACAAATTGATCCTGCCTCGACGAGCCCCGTTTTTAAATGAGTATTAGCCTTATATTTCTAACCTTTTTCATATCCAAAACCTTTTGGTTGGTATTAGACTCAAATTTATGGGTAATACACTTTTCCCCCAAACATGGTTGAACTTGGTTTTTGGAGGGGGTGTTAGCCTTGGATTTTCGGACAAATTGATCCTGACTCGACGAGCCCCATTTAAATGAGTATTAGCCTTATATTTCTAACCTTTTTCATATCCAAGACCTTTTGGTTGGTATTAGACTTCAAATTTATGGGTAATACAATTTTCCCCAAACATGGTTGAACTTGGTTTTTTGAGGGGGTGTTAGCCTTGGATTTTCGGACAAATTGATCCTGACTCGACAAGCCCCATTTAAATTAGTATTAGCCTTATATTTCTAACCTTATTCATATCCAAGACCTTTTCGTTGGTATAAGACTTCAAATTTATGGGTAATACACTTTTCCCCCAAACATGGTTGAACTTGGTTTTTGGAGGGGGTGTTAGCCTTGGATTTTCGGACAAATTGATTCTGCCTCGACGAGCCCCATTTTTATGAGTATTAGCCTTATATTTCTAACCTTATTCATATCCAAGACCTTTTCGTTGTTATAAGACTTCAAATTTATGGGTAATACACTTTTCCCCCAAACATGGTTGAACTTGGTTTTTGGAGGGGGTGTTAGCCTTGGATTTTCGGACAAATTGATCCTGACTCGACGACCCCATTTTTATGAGTATTAGCCTTATATTTCTAACCCTATTCATATCCAAGACCTTTTCGTTGGTATTAGACATCAAATTTATGGGTAATACACTTTTCCCCCAAACATGGTTGAACTTGGTTTTTGGAGGGGGTGTTAACCTTGGATTTTCGTACAAATTGATCCTGACTCGACGAGCCCCATTTAAATGAGTATTAGCCTTATATTTCTAATCATTTTCATATCCAAGACCTTTTCGTTGGTATTAGACTTCAAATTTATGGGTAATACACTTTTCCCCCAAACATGGTTGAACTTGGTTTTTGGAGGGGGTGTTAGCCTTGGATTTTCGGACAAATTGATCCTGACTCTACAAGCCCCATTTAAATGAGTATTAGCCTTATATTTCTAACCTTTTTCATATCCAAGACCTTTTGGTTGGTATTAGACTTCAAATTTATGGGTAATACACTTTCCCCCCAAACATGGTTGAACTTGGTTTTTGGAGGGGGTGTTAGCCTTGGATTTTCGGACAAATTGATCCTCACTCGACGAGGCCCATTTTTATAAGTATTAGCCTTATATTTCTAACCTTATTCATATCCAAGACTTTTCGTTGTTTTAAGACTTCAAATTTATGGGTAATACACTTTTCCCCAAAACATGGTTGAACTTGGTTTTTGGAGGGGGTGTTAGCCTTGGATTTTCGGACAAATTGATCCTGACTCGACGACCCCATTTAAATGAGTATTAGCCTTATATTTCTAACCTTATTCATATCCAAGACCTTTTGGTTGGTATTCGACTTCAAATTTATGGGTAATACACTTTTCCCCAAACATGGTTGAACTTGGTTTTTGGAGGGGGTGTTAGCCTTGGATTTTCGGACAAATTGATCCTGACTCGACGACCCCATTTAAATCAGTATTAGCCTTATATTTCTAACCCTATTCATATCCAAGACCTTTTCGTTGGTATTAGACTTCAAATTTATGGGTAATACACTTTTCCCCCAAACATGGTTGAACTTGGTTTTTGGAGGGGGTGTTAGCCTTGGATTTTCGGACAAATTGATTCTGACTCGACGAGCCCCATTTAAATGAGTATTAGCCTTATATTTCTAACCTTATTCATATCCAAGACCTTTTCGTTGGTATTAGACTTCAAATTTATGGGTAATACACTTTCCCCCCAAACATGGTTGAACTTGGTTTTTGGAGGGGGTGTTAACCTTGGATTTTCGAACAAATTGATCCTGCCTCGACGAGCCCCATTTTTATAAGTATTAGCCTTATATTTCTAACCTTATTCATATCCAAGACTTTTCGTTGTTATAAGACTTCAAATTTATGGGTAATACACTTTTCCCCCAAACATGGTTGAACTTGGTTTTTGGAGGGGGTGTTAGCCTTGGATTTTCGGACAAATTGATCCTGACTCGACGACCCCATTTAAATGAGTATTAGCCTTATATTTCTAACCTTATTCATATCCAAGACCTTTTGGTTGGTATTCGACTTCAAATTTATGGGTAATACACTTTTCCCCCAAACATGGTTGAACTTGGTTTTTGGAAGGGGTGTTAGCCTTGGATTTTCGGACAAATTGATCCTGACTCGACGAGCCCCATTTAAATGAGTATTAGCCTTATATTTCTAACCTCATTCATATCCAAGACCTTTTCGTTGGTATTAGACTTCAAATTTATGGGTAATACACTTTTCCCCCAAAGATGGTTGAACTTGGTTTTTGGAGGGGGTGTTAGCCTTAGATTTTTGGACAAATTGATCCTGCCTCGACGAGCCCCATTTTTATGAGTATTAGCCTTATATTTCTAACCTTATTCATATCCAAGACCTTTTCGTTGTTATAAGACTTCAAATTTATGGGTAATACACTTTTCCCCCAAACATGGTTGAACTTGGTTTTTGGAGGGGGTGTTAGCCTTGGATTTTCGGACAAATTGATCCTGACTCGACGACCCCATTTAAATCAGTATTAGCCTTATATTTCTAACCCTATTCATATCCAAGACCTTTTCGTTGGTATTAGACTTCAAATTTATGGGTAATACACTTTTCCCCCAAACATGGTTGAACTTGGTTTTTGGAGGGGGTGTTAGCCTTGGATTTTCGGACAAATTGATCCTGACTCGACGAGCCCCATTTAAATGAGTATTAGCCTTATATTTCTAATCATTTTCATATCCAAGACCTTTTTGTTGGTATTAGACTTCAAATTTATGGGTAATACACTTTTCCCCCAAACATGGTTGAACTTGGTTTTTGGAGGGGGTGTTAGCCTTGGATTTTTGGACAAATTGATCCTGCCTCGATGAGCCCCGTTTTTAAATGAGTATTAGCCTTATATTTCTAACCTTTTTCATATCCAAAACCTTTTGGTTGGTATTAGACTCAAATTTATGGGTAATACACTTTTCCCCCAAACATGGTTGAACTTGGTTTTTGGAGGGGGTGTTAGCCTTGGATTTTCGGACAAATTGATCCTGACTCGACGAGCCCCATTTAAATGAGTATTAGCCTTATATTTCTAACCTTTTTCATATCCAAGACCTTTTGGTTGGTATTAGACTTCAAATTTATGGGTAATACAATTTTCCCCAAACATGGTTGAACTTGGTTTTTTGAGGGGGTGTTAGCCTTGGATTTTCGGACAAATTGATCCTGACTCGACAAGCCCCATTTAAATTAGTATTAGCCTTATATTTCTAACCTTATTCATATCCAAGACCTTTTCGTTGGTATAAGACTTCAAATTTATGGGTAATACACTTTTCCCCCAAACATGGTTGAACTTGGTTTTTGGAGGGGGTGTTAGCCTTGGATTTTCGGACAAATTGATCCTGACTCTACAAGCCCCATTTAAATGAGTATTAGCCTTATATTTCTAACCTTTTTCATATCCAAGACCTTTTGGTTGGTATTAGACTTCAAATTTATGGGTAATACACTTTCCCCCCAAACATGGTTGAACTTGGTTTTTGGAGGGGGTGTTAGCCTTGGATTTTCGGACAAATTGATCCTCACTCGACGAGGCCCATTTTTATAAGTATTAGCCTTATATTTCTAACCTTATTCATATCCAAGACTTTTCGTTGTTTTAAGACTTCAAATTTATGGGTAATACACTTTTCCCCAAAACATGGTTGAACTTGGTTTTTGGAGGGGGTGTTAGCCTTGGATTTTCGGACAAATTGATCCTGACTCGACGACCCCATTTAAATGAGTATTAGCCTTATATTTCTAACCTTATTCATATCCAAGAACTTTTGGTTGGTATTCGACTTCAAATTTATGGGTAATACACTTTTCCCCAAACATGGTTGAACTTGGTTTTTGGAGGGGGTGTTAGCCTTGGATTTTCGGACAAATTGATCCTGACTCGACGACCCCATTTAAATCAGTATTAGCCTTATATTTCTAACCCTATTCATATCCAAGACCTTTTCGTTGGTATTAGACTTCAAATTTATGGGTAATACACTTTTCCCCCAAACATGGTTGAACTTGGTTTTTGGAGGGGGTGTTAGCCTTGGATTTTCGGACAAATTGATCCTGACTCGACAAGCCCCATTTAAATTAGTATTAGCCTTATATTTCTAACCTTATTCATATCCAAGACCTTTTCGTTGGTATAAGACTTCAAATTTATGGGTAATACACTTTTCCCCCAAACATGGTTGAACTTGGTTTTTGGAGGGGGTGTTAGCCTTGGATTTTCGGACAAATTGATTCTGCCTCGACGAGCCCCATTTTTATGAGTATTAGCCTTATATTTCTAACCTTATTCATATCCAAGACCTTTTCGTTGTTATAAGACTTCAAATTTATGGGTAATACACTTTTCCCCCAAACATGGTTGAACTTGGTTTTTGGAGGGGGTGTTAGCCTTGGATTTTCGGACAAATTGATCCTGACTCGACGACCCCATTTTTATGAGTATTAGCCTTATATTTCTAACCCTATTCATATCCAAGACCTTTTCGTTGGTATTAGACATCAAATTTATGGGTAATACACTTTTCCCCCAAACATGGTTGAACTTGGTTTTTGGAGGGGGTGTTAACCTTGGATTTTCGTACAAATTGATCCTGACTCGACGAGCCCCATTTAAATGAGTATTAGCCTTATATTTCTAATCATTTTCATATCCAAGACCTTTTCGTTGGTATTAGACTTCAAATTTATGGGTAATACACTTTTCCCCCAAACATGGTTGAACTTGGTTTTTGGAGGGGGTGTTAGCCTTGGATTTTCGGACAAATTGATCCTGACTCTACAAGCCCCATTTAAATGAGTATTAGCCTTATATTTCTAACCTTTTTCATATCCAAGACCTTTTGGTTGGTATTAGACTTCAAATTTATGGGTAATACACTTTCCCCCCAAACATGGTTGAACTTGGTTTTTGGAGGGGGTGTTAGCCTTGGATTTTCGGACAAATTGATCCTCACTCGACGAGGCCCATTTTTATAAGTATTAGCCTTATATTTCTAACCTTATTCATATCCAAGACTTTTCGTTGTTTTAAGACTTCAAATTTATGGGTAATACACTTTTCCCCAAAACATGGTTGAACTTGGTTTTTGGAGGGGGTGTTAGCCTTGGATTTTCGGACAAATTGATCCTGACTCGACGACCCCATTTAAATGAGTATTAGCCTTATATTTCTAACCTTATTCATATCCAAGACCTTTTGGTTGGTATTCGACTTCAAATTTATGGGTAATACACTTTTCCCCTAAACATGGTTGAACTTGGTTTTTGGAAGGGGTGTTAGCCTTGGATTTTCGAACAAATTGATCCTGACTCGACGAGCCCCATTTAAATGAGTATTAGCCTTATATTTCTAACCTTATTTATATCCAAGACCTCTTCGTTGGTATTAGACTTCAAATTTATGGGTAATACACTTTTCCCCCAAAGATGGTTGAACTTGGTTTTTGGAGGGGGTGTTAGCCTTAGATTTTTGGACAAATTGATCCTGCCTCGACGAGCCACATTTTTATGAGTATTAGCCTTATATTTCTAACCTTATTCATATCCAAGACCTTTTCGTTGTTATAAGACTTCAAATTTATGGGTAATACACTTTTCCCCCAAACATGGTTGAACTTGGTTTTGGAGGGGGTGTTAGCCTTGGATTTTCGGACAAATTGATCCTGACTCGACGACCCCATTTAAATGAGTATTAGCCTTATAATTCTAACCCTATTCATATCCAAGACCTTTTCGTTGGTATTAGACTTCAAATTTATGGGTAATACACTTTTCCCCCAAACATGGTTGAACTTGGTTTTTGGAGGGGGTGTTAACCTTGCATTTTCGTACAAATTGATCCTGACTCGACGAGCCCCATTTAAATGAGTATTAGCCTTATATTTCTTATCATTTTCATATCCAAGACCTTTTCGTTGTTATAAGACTTCAAATTTATGGGTAATACACTTTTCCCCCAAACATGGTTGAACTTGGTTTTTGGAGGGGGTGTTAGCCTTGGATTTTCGGACAAATTGATCCTCACTCGACGAGGCCCATTTAAATGAGTATTAGCCTTATATTTCTAACCTTGTTTATATCCAAGAACTTTTGGTTGGTATTAGACTTCAAATTTATGGGTAATACAATTTTCCCCCAATCATGGTTGAACTTGGTTTTTGGAGCGGGTGTTAGCCTTGGATTTTTGGCAAATTGATCCTGATTCGACGAACCCCATTTAAATGAGTATTAGCCTTATATTTCTAATCATTTTCATATCCAAGACCTTTTTGTTGGTGTTAGACTTCAAATTTATGGGTAATACACTTTTCCCCCAAACATGGTTGAACTTGGTTTTTGGAGGGGGTGTTAGCCTTGGATTTTCGGACAAATTGATCCTCACTCGACGAGGCCCATTTAAATGAGTATTAGCCTTATATTTCTAACCTTGTTTATATCCAAGAACTTTTGGTTGGTATTAGACTTCAAATTTATGGGTAATACACTTTTCCCCAAACATGGTTGAACTTGGTTTGTTGAGGGGGTGTTAGCCTTGGATTTTCGGAAAAATTGATCCTGCCTCGACGAGCCCCATTCTTATGAGTATTAGCCTTATATTTCTAACCTTATTCATATCCAAGACCTTTTCGTTGTTATAAGACTTCAAATTTATGGGTAATAGACTTTTCCCCCAAACATGGTTGAACTTGGTTTTTGGAGGGGGTGTTAGCCTTGGATTTTCGGACAAATTGATCCTGCCTCGACGAGCCCCATTTTTATGAGTATTAGCCTTATATTTCGAATCTTATTCATATCCAAGACCTTTTCGTTGTTATAAGACTTCAAATTTATGGGTAATACACTTTTCCCCCAAACATGGTTGAACTTGGTTTTTGGAGGGGGTGTTAGCCTTGGATTTTCGGACAAATTGATCCTCACTCGACGAGGCCCATTTAAATGAGTATTAGCCTTATATTTCTAACCTTGTTTATATCCAAGAACTTTTGGTTGGTATTAGACTTCAAATTTATGGGTAATACACTTTTCCCCAAACATGGTTGAACTTGGTTTGTTGAGGGGGTGTTAGCCTTGGATTTTCGGAAAAATTGATCCTGCCTCGACGAGCCCCATTCTTATGAGTATTAGCCTTATATTTCTAACCTTATTCATATCCAAGACCTTTTCGTTGTTATAAGACTTCAAATTTATGGGTAATACACTTTTCCCCCAAACATGGTTGAACTTGGTTTTTGGAGGGGGTGTTAGCCTTGGATTTTCGGACAAATTGATCCTGCCTCGACGAGCCCCATTTTTATGAGTATTAGCCTTATATTTCGAATCTTATTCATATCCAAGACCTTTTCGTTGTTATAAGACTTCAAATTTATGGGTAATACACTTTTCCCCCAAACATGGTTGAACTTGGTTTTTGGAGGGGGTGTTAGCCTTGGATTTTCGGACAAATTGATCCTCACTCGACGAGGCCCATTTAAATGAGTATTAGCCTTATATTTCTAACCTTGTTTATATCCAAGAACTTTTGGTTGGTATTAGACTTCAAATTTATGGGTAATACAATTTTCCCCCAATCATGGTTGAACTTGGTTTTTGGAGCGGGTGTTAGCCTTGGATTTTTGGCAAATTGATCCTGATTCGACGAGCCCCATTTTTATGAGTATTAGCCTTATATTTCGAACCTTATTCATATCCAAGACCTTTTCGTTGTTATAAGACTTCAAATTTATGGGTAATACACTTTTCCCCCAAACATGGTTGAACTTGGTTTTTGGAGGGGGTGTTAGCCTTGGATTTTCGGACAAATTGATCCTGACTCGACGAGCCCCATTTAAATGAGTATTAGCCTTATATTTCTAATCATTTTCATATCCAAGACCTTTTCGTTGTTATAAGACTTCAAATTTATGGGTAATACACTTTTCCCCCAAACATGGTTGAACTTGGTTTTTGGAGGGGGTGTTAGCCTTGGATTTTCGGACAAATTGATCCTGACTCGACGAGCCCCATTTAAATGAGTATTAGCCTTATATTTCTAATCATTTTCATATCCAAGACCTTTTTGTTGGTATTAGACTTCAAATTTATGGGTAATACACTTTTCCCCCAAACATGGTTGAACTTGGTTTTTGGAGGGGGTGTTAGCCTTGGATTTTCGGACAAATTGATGCTGCCTCGACGAGCCCCATTTTTATGAGTATTAGCCTTATATTTCTAACCTTATTCATATCCAAGACCTTTTCGTTGTTATAAGACTTCAAATTTATGGGTAATACACTTTTCCCCCAAACATGGTTGAACTTGGTTTTTGGAGGGGGTGTTAGCCTTGGATTTTCGGACAAATTGATCCTGACTCGACGAGCCCCATTTAAATGAGTATTAGCCTTATATTTCTAATCATTTTCATATCCAAGACCTTTTTGTTGGTATTAGACTTCAAATTTATGGGTAATACACTTTTCCCCCAACACATGGTTGAACTTGGTTTTTGGAGGGGGTGTTAGCCTTGGATTTTCGGACAAATTGATCCTCACTCGACGAGGCCCATTTAAATGAGTATTAGCCTTATATTTCTAACCTTGTTTATATCCAAGAACTTTTGGTTGGTATTAGACTTCAAATTTATGGGTAATACAATTTTCCCCCAATCATGGTTGAACTTGGTTTTTGGAGCGGGTGTTAGCCTTGGATTTTTGGCAAATTGATCCTGATTCGACGAGCCCCATTTTTATGAGTATTAGCCTTATATTTCGAACCTTATTCATATCCAAGACCTTTTCGTTGTTATAAGACTTCAAATTTATGGGTAATACACTTTTCCCCCAAACATGGTTGAACTTGGTTTTTGGAGGGGGTGTTAGCCTTGGATTTTCGGACAAATTGATGCTGCCTCGACGAGCCCCATTTTTATGAGTATTAGCCTTATATTTTTAACCTTATTCATATCCAAGACCTTTTCGTTGTTATAAGACTTCAAATTTATGGGTAATACACTTTTCCCCCAAACATGGTTGAACTTGGTTTTTGGAGGGGGTGTTAGCCTTGGATTTTCGGACAAATTGATCCTGACTCGACGAGCCCCATTTAAATGAGTATTAGCCTTATATTTCTAATCATTTTCATATCCAAGACCTTTTTGTTGTTATTAGACTACAATTTTATGGGTAATACACTTTTCCCCCAAACATGGTTGAACTTGGTTTTTGGAGGGGGTGTTAGCCTTGGATTTTCAGACAAATTGATCCTCACTCGACGAGGCCCATTTAAATGAGTATTAGCCTTATATTTCTAACCTTTTTCATATCCAAGACCTTTTGGTTGGTATTAGACTTAAATTTATGGGTAATACACTTTTCCCCCAAACATGGTTGAACTTGGTTTTTGGAGGGGGTGTTAGCCTTGGATTTTCGGACAAATTGATCCTGACTCGACGAGCCCCATTTAAATGAGTATTAGCCTTATATTTCTAACCTTTTTCATATCCAAGACCTTTTGGTTGGTATTAGATTTCAAATTTATGGGTAATACACTTTTCCCCAAACATGGTTGAACTTGGTTTTTTGAGGGGGTGTTAGCCTTGGATTTTCGGACAAATTGATCCTGACTCGACAAGCCCCATTTAAATGAGTATTAGCCTTATATTTCTAACCTTATTCATATCCAAGACCTTTTCGTTGGTATAAGACTTCAAATTTATGGGTAATACACTTTTCCCCCAAACATGGTTGAACTTGGTTTTTGGAGGGGGTGTTAGCCTTGGATTTTCGGACAAATTGATTCTGCCTCGACGAGCCCCATTTTTATGAGTATTAGCCTTATATTTCTAACCTTATTCATATCCAAGACCTTTTCGTTGTTATAAGACTTCAAATTTATGGGTAATACACTTTTCCCCCAAACATGGTTGAACTTGGTTTTTGGAGGGGGTGTTAGCCTTGGATTTTCGGACAAATTGATTCTGCCTCGACGAGCCCCATTTTTATGAGTATTAGCCTTATATTTCTAACCTTATTCATATCCAAGACCTTTTCGTTGTTATAATACTTCAAATTTATGGGTAATACACTTTTCCCCCAAACATGGTTGAACTTGGTTTTTGGAGGGGGTGTTAGCCTTGGATTTTCGGACAAATTGATCCTGACTCGACGAGCCCCATTTAAATGAGTATTAGCCTTATATTTCTAATCATTTTCATATCCAAGACCTTTTTGTTGGTATTAGACTTCAAATTTATGGGTAATACACTTTTCCCCCAAACATGGTTGAACTTGGTTTTTGGAGGGGGTGTTAGCCTTGGATTTTCGGACAAATTGATCCTCACTCGACGAGGCCCATTTAAATGAGTATTAGCCTTATATTTCTAACCTTGTTTATATCCAAGAACTTTTGGTTGGTATTAGACTTCAAATTTATGGGTAATACAATTTTCCCCCAATCATGGTTGAACTTGGTTTTTGGAGCGGGTGTTAGCCTTGGATTTTTGGCAAATTGATCCTGATTCGACGAGCCCCATTTCTATGAGTATTAGCCTTATATTTCGAACCTTATTCATATCCAAGACCTTTTCGTTGTTATAAGACTTCAAATTTATGGGTAATACACTTTTCCCCCAAACATGGTTGAACTTGGTTTTTGGAGGGGGTGTTAGCCTTGGATTTTCGGACAAATTGATGCTGCCTCGACGAGCCCCATTTTTATGAGTATTAGCCTTATATTTCTAACCTTATTCATATCCAAGACCTTTTCGTTGTTATAAGACTTCAAATTTATGGGTAATACACTTTTCCCCCAAACATGGTTGAACTTGGTTTTTGGAGGGGGTGTTAGCCTTGGATTTTCGGACAAATTGATCCTGACTCGACGAGCCCCATTTAAATGAGTATTAGCCTTATATTTCTAATCATTTTCATATCCAAGACCTTTTTGTTGGTATTAGACTTCAAATTTATGGGTAATACACTTTTCCCCCAAACGTGGTTGAACTTGGTTTTTGGAGGGGGTGTTAGCCTTGGATTTTTGGACAAATTGATCCTGCCTCGACGAGCCACATTTTTAAATGAGTATTAGCCTTATATTTCTAACCTTTTTCATATCCAAGACCTTTTGGTTGGTATTAGACTTAAATTTATGGGTAATACACTTTTCCCCCAAACATGGTTGAACTTGGTTTTTGGAGGGGGTGTTAGCCTTGGATTTTCCGACAAATTGATCCTGACTCGACGAGCCCCATTTAAATGAGTATTAGCCTTATATTTCTAACCTTTTTCATATCCAAGACCTTTTGGTTGGTATTAGACTTCAAATTTATGGGTAATACACTTTTCCCCAAACATGGTTGAACTTGGTTTTTTGAGGGGGTGTTAGCCTTGGATTTTCGGACAAATTGATCCTGACTCGACCAGCCCCATTTAAATGAGTATTAGCCTTATATTTCTAACCTTATTCATATCCAAGACCTTTTCGTTGGTATAAGACTTCAAATTTATGGGTAATACACTTTTCCCCCAAACATGGTTGAACTTGGTTTTTGGAGGGGGTGTTAGCCTTGGATTTTCGGACAAATTGATTCTGCCTCGACGAGCCCCATTTTTATGAGTATTAGCCTTATATTTCTAACCTTATTCATATCCAAGACCTTTTCGTTGTTATAAGACTTCAAATTTATGGGTAATACACTTTTCCCCCAAACATGGTTGAACTTGGTTTTTGGAGGGGGTGTTATCCTTGGATTTTCGGACAAATTGATCCTCACTCGACGAGGCCCATTTAAATGAGTATTAGCCTTATATTTCTAACCTTGTTTATATCCAAGAACTTTTGGTTGGTATTAGACTTCAAATTTATGGGTAATACAATTTTCCCCCAATCATGGTTGAACTTGGTTTTTGGAGCGGGTGTTAGCCTTGGATTTTTGGCAAATTGATCCTGATTCGACGAACCCCATTTAAATGAGTATTAGCCTTATATTTCTAATCATTTTCATATCCAAGACCTTTTTGTTGGTGTTAGACTTCAAATTTATGGGTAATACACTTTTCCCCCAAACATGGTTGAACTTGGTTTTTGGAGGGGGTGTTAGCCTTGGATTTTCGGACAAATTGATCCTGACTCGACGAGCCCCATTTAAATGAGTATTAGCCTTATATTTCTAACCTTATTTATATCCAACAACTTTTCGTTGGTATTAGACTTCAAATTTATGGGTAATACAATTTTCCCCCAATCATGGTTGAACTTGGTTTTTGGAGGGGGTGTTAGCCTTGGATTTTTGGCAAATTGATCCTAATTCGACGAACCCCATTTAAATGAGTATTAGCCTTATATTTCTAACCTTTTTCATATCCAAGACCTTTTGGTTGGTATTAGACTTCAAATTTATGGGTAATACACTTTTCCCCCAAACATGGTTGAACTTGATTTTTGGAGGGGGTGTTAGCCTTGGATTTTTGGACAAATTGATCCTGCATCGACGAGCCACATTTTTAAATGAGTATTAGCCTTATATTTCTAACCTTTTTCATATCCAAGACCTTTTGGTTGGTATTAGACTTAAATTTATGGGTAATACACTTTTCCCCCAAACATGGTTGAACTTGGTTTTTGGAGGGGGTGTTAGCCTTGGATTTTCGGACAAATTGATCCTGACTCGACGAGCCCCATTTAAATGAGTATTAGCCTTATATTTCTAACCTTTTTCATATGCAAGACCTTTTGGTTGGTATTAGACTTCAAATTTATGGGTAATACACTTTTCCCCAAACATGGTTGAACTTGGTTTTTTGAGGGGGTGTTAGCCTTGGATTTTCGGACAAATTGATCCTGACTCGACAAGCCCCATTTAAATGAGTATTAGCCTTATATTTCTAACCTTATTCATATCCAAGACCTTTTCGTTGGTATAAGACTTCAAATTTATGGGTAATACACTTTTCCCCCAAACATGGTTGAACTTGGTTTTTGGAGGGGGTGTTAGCCTTGGATTTTCGGACAAATTGATTCTGCCTCGACGAGCCCCATTTTTATGAGTATTAGCCTTATATTTCTAACCTTATTCATATCCAAGACCTTTTCGTTGTTATAAGACTTCAAATTTATGGGTAATACACTTTTCCCCCAAACATGGTTGAACTTGGTTTTTGGAGGGGGTGTTAGCCTTGGATTTTCGGACAAATTGATCCTCACTCGACGAGGCCCATTTAAATGAGTATTAGCCTTATATTTCTAACCTTGTTTATATCCAAGAACTTTTGGTTGGTATTAGACTTCAAATTTATGGGTAATACACTTTTCCCCCAAACATGGTTGAACTTGGTTTTTGGAGGGGGTGTTAGCCTTGGATTTTCGGACAAATTGATGCTGCCTCGACGAGCCCCATTTTTATGAGTATTAGCCTTATATTTCTAACCTTATTCATATCCAAGACCTTTTCGTTGGTATAAGACTTCAAATTTATGGGTAATACACTTTTCCCCCAAACATGGTTGAACTTGGTTTTTGGAGGGGGTGTTAGCCTTGGATTTTCGGACAAATTGATTCTGCCTCGACGAGCCCCATTTTTATGAGTATTAGCCTTATATTTCTAACCTTATTCATATCCAAGACCTTTTTGTTGTTATAAGACTTCAAATTTATGGGTAATACACTTTTCCCCCAAACATGGTTGAACTTGGTTTTTGGAGGGGGTGTTAGCCTTGGATTTTCGGACAAATTGATCCTCACTCGACGAGGCCCATTTAAATGAGTATTAGCCTTATATTTCTAACCTTGTTTATATCCAAGAACTTTTGGTTGGTATTAGACTTCAAATTTATGGGTAATACAATTTTCCCCCAATCATGGTTGAACTTGGTTTTTGGAGCGGGTGTTAGCCTTGGATTTTTGGCAAATTGATCCTGATTCGACGAACCCCATTTAAATGAGTATTAGCCTTATATTTCTAATCATTTTCATATCCAAGACCTTTTTGTTGGTGTTAGAATTCAAATTTATGGGTAATACACTTTTCCCCCAAACATGGTTGAACTTGGTTTTTGGAGGGGGTGTTAGCCTTGGATTTTCGGACAAATTGATCCTGACTCGACGAGCCCCATTTAAATGAGTATTAGCCTTATATTTCTAACCTTATTTATATCCAACAACTTTTCGTTGGTATTAGACTTCAAATTTATGGGTAATACAATTTTCCCCCAATCATGGTTGAACTTGGTTTTTGGAGGGGGTGTTAGCCTTGGATTTTTGGCAAATTGATCCTAATTCGACGAACCCCATTTAAATGAGTATTAGCCTTATATTTCTAACCTTTTTCATATCCAAGACCTTTTGGTTGGTATTAGACTTCAAATTTATGGGTAATACACTTTTCCCCCAAACATGGTTGAACTTGGTTTTTGGAGGGGGTGTTAGCCTTGGATTTTCGGACAAATTGATTCTGCCTCGACGAGCCCCATTTTTATGAGTATTAGCCTTATATTTCTAACCTTATTCATATCCAAGACCTTTTCGTTGTTATAAGACTTCAAATTTATGGGTAATACACTTTTCCCCCAAACATGGTTGAACTTGGTTTTTGGAGGGGGTGTTAGCTTTGGATTTTCGGACAAATTGATCCTGACTCGACGAGCCCCATTTAAATGAGTATTAGCCTTATATTTCTAATCATTTTCATATCCAAGACCTTTTTGTTGGTATTAGACTTCAAATTTATGGGTAATACACTTTTCCCCCAAACATGGTTGAACTTGGTTTTTGGAGGGGGTGTTAGCCTTGGATTTTTGGACAAATTGATCCTGCCTCGACGAGCCCCATTTTTAAATGAGTATTAGCCTTATATTTCTAACCTTTTTCATATCCAAGACCTTTTGGTTGGTATTAGACTCAAATTTATGGGTAATACACTTTTCCCCCAAACATGGTTGAACTTGGTTTTTGGAGGGGGTGTTAGCCTTGGATTTTCGGACAAATTGATCCTGACTCGACGAGCCCCATTTAAATGAGTATTAGCCTTATATTTCTAACCTTTTTCATATCCAAGACCTTTTGGTTGGTATTAGACTTCAAATTTATGGGTAATACACTTTTCCCCAAACATGGTTGAACTTGGTTTGTTGAGGGGGTGTTAGCCTTGGATTTTCGGACAAATTGATCCTCACTCGACGAGGCCCATTTAAATGAGTATTAGCCTTATATTTCTAACCTTGTTTATATCCAAGAACTTTTGGTTGGTATTAGACTTCAAATTTATGGGTAATACAATTTTCCCCCAATGATGGTTGAACTTGGTTTTTGGAGCGGGTGTTAGCCTTGGATTTTTGGCAAATTGATCCTGATTCGACGAACCCCATTTAAATGAGTATTAGCCTTATATTTCTAATCATTTTCATATCCAAGACCTTTTTGTTGGTGTTAGACTTCAAATTTATGGGTAATACACTTTTCCCCCAAACATGGCTGAACTTGGTTTTTGGAGGGGGTGTTAGCCTTGGATTTTCGGACAAATTGATCCTGACTCGACGAGCCCCATTTAAATGAGTATTAGCCTTATATTTCTAACCTTATTTATATCCAAGAACTTTTCGTTGGTATTAGACTTCAAATTTATGGGTAATACAATTTTCCCCCAATCATGGTTGAACTTGGTTTTTGGAGGGGGTGTTAGCCTTGGATTTTTGGCAAATTGATCCTAATTCGACGAACCCCATTTAAATGAGTATTAGCCTTATATTTCTAACCTTTTTCATATCCAAGACCTTTTGGTTGGTATTAGACTTCAAATTTATGGGTAATACACTTTTCCCCCAAACATGGTTGAACTTGGTTTTTGGAGGGGGTGTTAGCCTTGGATTTTTGGACAAATTGATCCTGCCTCGACGAGCCCCATTTTTAAATGTGTATTAGCCTTATATTTCTAACCTTTTTCATATCCAAGACCTTTTGGTTGGTATTAGACTTAAATTTATGGGTAATACACTTTTCCCCCAAACATGGTTGAACTTTGTTTTTGGAGGGGGTGTTAGCCTTGGATTTTCGGACAAATTGATCCTGACTCGACGAGCCCCATTTAAATGAGTATTAGCCTTATATTTCTAACCTTTTTCATATCCAAGACCTTTTGTTTGGTATTAGACTTCAAATTTATGGGTAATACACTTTTCCCCAAACATGGTTGAACTTGGTTTTTTGAGGGGGTGTTAGCCTTGGATTTTCGGACAAATTGATCCTGACTCGACAAGCCCCATTTAAATGAGTATTAGCCTTATATTTCTAACCTTATTCATATCCAAGACCTTTTCGTTGGTATAAGACTTCAAATTTATGGGTAATACACTTTTCCCCCAAACATGGTTGAACTTGGTTTTTGGAGGGGGTGTTAGCCTTGGATTTTCGGACAAATTGATCCTGACTCGACGAGCCCCATTTAAATGAGTATTAGCCTTATATTTCTAATCATTTTCATATCCAAGACCTTTTTGTTGTTATAAGACTTCAAATTTATGGGTAATACACTTTTCCCCCAAACATGGTTGAACTTGGTTTTTGGAGGGGGTGTTAGCCTTGGATTTTCGGACAAATTGATCCTGACTCGACGAGCCCCATTTAAATGAGTATTAGCCTTATATTTCTAATCATTTTCATATCCAAGACCTTTTTGTTGGTATTAGACTTCAAATTTATGGGTAATACACTTTTCCCCCAATCATGGTTGAACTTTGTTTTTGGAGGGGGTGTTAGCCTTGGATTTTCGGACAAATTGATCCTCACTCGACGAGGCCCATTTAAATGAGTATTAGCCTTATATTTCTAACCTTGTTTATATCCAAGAACTTTTGGTTGGTATTAGACTTCAAATTTATGGGTAATACAATTTTCCCCCAATCATGGTTGAACTTGGTTTTTGGATCGGGTGTTAGCCTTGGATTTTTGGCAAATTGATCCTAATTCGACGAACCCCATTTAAATGAGTATTAGCCTTATATTTCTAACCTTTTTCATATCCAAGACCTTTTGGTTGGTATTAGACTTCAAATTTATGGGTAATACACTTTTCCCCCAAACATGGTTGAACTTGGTTTTTGGAGGGGGTGTTAGCCTTGGATTTTTGGACAAATTGATCCTGCCTCGACGAGCCACATTTTTAAATGAGTATTAGCCTTATATTTCTAACCTTTTTCATATCCAAGACCTTTTGGTTGGTATTAGACTTAAATTTATGGGTAATACACTTTTCCCCCAAACATGGTTGAACTTGGTTTTTGGAGGGGGTGTTAGCCTTGGATTTTCGGACAAATTGATCCTGACTCGACGAGCCCCATTTAAATGAGTATTATCCTTATATTTCTAACCTTTTTCATATCCAAGACCTTTTGGTTGGTATTAGACTTCAAATTTATGGGTAATACACTTTTCCCCAAACATGGTTGAACTTGGTTTTTTGAGGGGGTGTTAGCCTTGGATTTTCGGACAAATTGATCCTGACTCGACAAGCCCCATTTAAATGAGTATTAGCCTTATATTTCTAACCTTATTCATATCCAAGACCTTTTCGTTGGTATAAGACTTCAAATTTATGGGTAATACACTTTTCCCCCAAACATGGTTGAACTTGGTTTTTGGAGGGGGTGTTAGCCTTGGATTTTCGGACAAATTGATTCTGCCTCGACGAGCCCCATTTTTATGAGTATTAGCCTTATATTTCTAACCTTATTCATATCCAAGACCTTTTCGTTGTTATAAGACTTCAAATTTATGGGTAATACACTTTTCCCCCAAACATGGTTGAACTTGGTTTTTGGAGGGGGTGTTAGCCTTGGATTTTCGGACAAATTGATTCTGCCTCGACGAGCCCCATTTTTATGAGTATTAGCCTTATATTTCTAACCTTATTCATATCCAAGACCTTTTCGTTGTTATAAGACTTCAAATTTATGGGTAATACACTTTTCCCCCAAACATGGTTGAACTTGGTTTTTGGAGGGGGTGTTAGCCTTGGATTTTCGGACAAATTGATCCTCACTCGACGAGGCCCATTTAAATGAGTATTAGCCTTATATTTCTAACCTTGTTTATATCCAAGAACTTTTGGTTGGTATTAGACTTCAAATTTATGGGTAATACAATTTTCCCCCAATCATGGTTGAACTTGGTTTTTGGATCGGGTGTTAGCCTTGGATTTTTGGCAAATTGATCCTGATTCGACGAACCCCATTTAAATGAGTATTAGCCTTATATTTCTAATCATTTTCATATCCAAGACCTTTTTGTTGGTGTTAGACTTCAAATTTATGGGTAATACACTTTTCCCCCAATCATGGTTGAACTTTGTTTTTGGAGGGGGTGTTAGCCTTGGATTTTCGGACAAATTGATCCTCACTCGACGAGGCCCATTTAAATGAGTATTAGCCTTATATTTCTAACCTTGTTTATATCCAAGAACTTTTGGTTGGTATTAGACTTCAAATTTATGGGTAATACAATTTTCCCCCAATCATGGTTGAACTTGGTTTTTGGATCGGGTGTTAGCCTTGGATTTTTGGCAAATTGATCCTAATTCGACGAACCCCATTTAAATGAGTATTAGCCTTATATTTCTAACCTTTTTCATATCCAAGACCTTTTGGTTGGTATTAGACTTCAAATTTATGGGTAATACAATTTTCCCCCAAACATGGTTGAACTTGGTTTTTGGAGGGGGTGTTAGCCTTGGATTTTTGGACAAATTGATCCTGCCTCGACGAGCCACATTTTTAAATGAGTATTAGCCTTATATTTCTAACCTTTTTCATATCCAAGACCTTTTGGTTGGTATTAGACTTAAATTTATGGGTAATACACTTTTCCCCCAAACATGGTTGAACTTGGTTTTTGGAGGGGGTGTTAGCCTTGGATTTTCGGACAAATTGATCCTGACTCGACGAGCCCCATTTAAATGAGTATTATCCTTATATTTCTAACCTTTTTCATATCCAAGACCTTTTGGTTGGTATTAGACTTCAAATTTATGGGTAATACACTTTTCCCCAAACATGGTTGAACTTGGTTTTTTGAGGGGGTGTTAGCCTTGGATTTTCGGACAAATTGATCCTGACTCGACAAGCCCCATTTAAATGAGTATTAGCCTTATATTTCTAACCTTATTCATATCCAAGACCTTTTCGTTGGTATAAGACTTCAAATTTATGGGTAATACACTTTTCCCCCAAACATGGTTGAACTTGGTTTTTGGAGGGGGTGTTAGCCTTGGATTTTCGGACAAATTGATTCTGCCTCGACGAGCCCCATTTTTATGAGTATTAGCCTTATATTTCTAACCTTATTCATATCCAAGACCTTTTCGTTGTTATAAGACTTCAAATTTATGGGTAATACACTTTTCCCCCAAACATGGTTGAACTTGGTTTTTGGAGGGGGTGTTAGCCTTGGATTTTCGGACAAATTGATTCTGCCTCGACGAGCCCCATTTAAATGAGTATTAGCCTTATATTTCTAACCTTGTTTATATCCAAGAACTTTTCGTTGGTATTAGACTTCAAATTTATGGGTAATACAATTTTCCCCCAATGATGGTTGAACTTGGTTTTTGGAGCGGGTGTTAGCCTTGGATTTTTGGCAAATTGATCCTGATTCGACGAACCCCATTTAAATGAGTTTTAGCCTTATATTTCTAATCATTTTCATATCCAAGACCTTTTTGTTGGTGTTAGACTTCAAATTTATGGGTAATACACTTTTCCCCCAAACATGGTTGAACTTGGTTTTTGGAGGGGGTGTTAGCCTTGGATTTTCGGACAAATTGATCCTGACTCGACGAGCCCCATTTAAATGAGTATTAGCCTTATATTTCTAACCTTATTTATATCCAAGAACTTTTCGTTGGTATTAGACTTCAAATTTATGGGTAATACAATTTTCCCCCAATCATGGTTGAACTTGGTTTTTGGAGGGGGTGTTAGCCTTGGATTTTTGGCAAATTGATCCTAATTCGACGAACCCCATTTAAATGAGTATTAGCCTTATATTTCTAACCTTTTTCATATCCAAGACCTTTTGGTTGGTATTAGACTTCAAATTTATGGGTAATACACTTTTCCCCCAAACATGGTTGAACTTGGTTTTTGGAGGGGGTGTTAGCCTTGGATTTTTGGACAAATTGATCCTGCCTCGACGAGCCCCATTTTTAAATGTGTATTAGCCTTATATTTCTAACCTTTTTCATATCCAAGACCTTTTGGTTGGTATTAGACTTAAATTTATGGGTAATACACTTTTCCCCCAAACATGGTTGAACTTTGTTTTTGGAGGGGGTGTTAGCCTTGGATTTTCGGACAAATTGATCCTGACTCGACGAGCCCCATTTAAATGAGTATTAGCCTTATATTTCTAACCTTTTTCATATCCAAGACCTTTTGTTTGGTATTAGACTTCAAATTTATGGGTAATACACTTTTCCCCAAACATGGTTGAACTTGGTTTTTTGAGGGGGTGTTAGCCTTGGATTTTCGGACAAATTGATCCTGACTCGACAAGCCCCATTTAAATGAGTATTAGCCTTATATTTCTAACCTTATTCATATCCAAGACCTTTTCGTTGGTATAAGACTTCAAATTTATGGGTAATACACTTTTCCCCCAAACATGGTTGAACTTGGTTTTTGGAGGGGGTGTTAGCCTTGGATTTTCGGACAAATTGATTCTGCCTCGACGAGCCCCATTTTTATGAGTATTAGCCTTATATTTCTAACCTTATTCATATCCAAGACCTTTTCGTTGTTATAAGACTTCAAATTTATGGGTAATACACTTTTCCCCCAAACATGGTTGAACTTGGTTTTTGGAGGGGGTGTTAGCCTTGGATTTTCGGACAAATTGATCCTGACTCGACGAGCCCCATTTAAATGAGTATTAGCCTTATATTTCTAATCATTTTCATATCCAAGACCTTTTTGTTGGTATTAGACTTCAAATTTATGGGTAATACACTTTTCCCCCAATCATGGTTGAACTTTGTTTTTGGAGGGGGTGTTAGCCTTGGATTTTCGGACAAATTGATCCTCACTCGACGAGGCCCATTTAAATGAGTATTAGCCTTATATTTCTAACCTTGTTTATATCCAAGAACTTTTGGTTGGTATTAGACTTCAAATTTATGGGTAATACAATTTTCCCCCAATCATGGTTGAACTTGGTTTTTGGATCGGGTGTTAGCCTTGGATTTTTGGCAAATTGATCCTGATTCGACGAACCCCATTTAAATGAGTATTAGCCTTATATTTCTAATCATTTTCATATCCAAGACCTTTTTGTTGGTGTTAGACTTCAAATTTATGGGTAATACACTTTTCCCCCAAACATGGTTGAACTTGGTTTTTGGAGGGGGTGTTAGCCTTGGATTTTCGGACAAATTGATCCTGACTCGACGAGCCCCATTTAAATGAGTATTAGCCTTATATTTCTAACCTTATTTATATCCAACAACTTTTCGTTGGTATTAGACTTCAAATTTATGGGTAATACAATTTTCCCCCAATCATGGTTGAACTTGGTTTTTGGAGGGGGTGTTAGCCTTGGATTTTTGGCAAATTGATCCTAATTCGACGAACCCCATTTAAATGAGTATTAGCCTTATATTTCTAACCTTTTTCATATCCAAGACCTTTTGGTTGGTATTAGACTTCAAATTTATGGGTAATACACTTTTCCCCCAAACATGGTTGAACTTGGTTTTTGGAGGGGGTGTTAGCCTTGGATTTTTGGACAAATTGATCCTGCCTCGACGAGCCCCATTTTTAAATGTGTATTAGCCTTATATTTCTAACCTTTTTCATATCCAAGACCTTTTGGTTGGTATTAGACTTAAATTTATGGGTAATACACTTTTCCCCCAAACATGGTTGAACTTTGTTTTTGGAGGGGGTGTTAGCCTTGGATTTTCGGACAAATTGATCCTGACTCGACGAGCCCCATTTAAATGAGTATTAGCCTTATATTTCTAACCTTTTTCATATCCAAGACCTTTTGTTTGGTATTAGACTTCAAATTTATGGGTAATACACTTTTCCCCAAACATGGTTGAACTTGGTTTTTTGAGGGGGTGTTAGCCTTGGATTTTCGGACAAATTGATCCTGACTCGACAAGCCCCATTTAAATGAGTATTAGCCTTATATTTCTAACCTTATTCATATCCAAGACCTTTTCGTTGGTATAAGACTTCAAATTTATGGGTAATACACTTTTCCCCCAAACATGGTTGAACTTGGTTTTTGGAGGGGGTGTTAGCCTTGGATTTTCGGACAAATTGATTCTGCCTCGACGAGCCCCATTTTTATGAGTATTAGCCTTATATTTCTAACCTTATTCATATCCAAGACCTTTTCGTTGTTATAAGACTTCAAATTTATGGGTAATACACTTTTCCCCCAAACATGGTTGAACTTGGTTTTTGGAGGGGGTGTTAGCCTTGGATTTTCGGACAAATTGATCCTGACTCGACGAGCCCCATTTAAATGAGTATTAGCCTTATATTTCTAATCATTTTCATATCCAAGACCTTTTTGTTGGTATTAGACTTCAAATTTATGGGTAATACACTTTTCCCCCAATCATGGTTGAACTTTGTTTTTGGAGGGGGTGTTAGCCTTGGATTTTCGGACAAATTGATCCTCACTCGACGAGGCCCATTTAAATGAGTATTAGCCTTATATTTCTAACCTTGTTTATATCCAAGAACTTTTGGTTGGTATTAGACTTCAAATTTATGGGTAATACAATTTTCCCCCAATCATGGTTGAACTTGGTTTTTGGATCGGGTGTTAGCCTTGGATTTTTGGCAAATTGATCCTGATTCGACGAACCCCATTTAAATGAGTATTAGCCTTATATTTCTAATCATTTTCATATCCAAGACCTTTTTGTTGGTGTTAGACTTCAAATTTATGGGTAATACACTTTTCCCCCAATCATGGTTGAACTTTGTTTTTGGAGGGGGTGTTAGCCTTGGATTTTCGGACAAATTGATCCTCACTCGACGAGGCCCATTTAAATGAGTATTAGCCTTATATTTCTAACCTTGTTTATATCCAAGAACTTTTGGTTGGTATTAGACTTCAAATTTATGGGTAATACAATTTTCCCCCAATCATGGTTGAACTTGGTTTTTGGATCGGGTGTTAGCCTTGGATTTTTGGCAAATTGATCCTAATTCGACGAACCCCATTTAAATGAGTATTAGCCTTATATTTCTAACCTTTTTCATATCCAAGACCTTTTGGTTGGTATTAGACTTCAAATTTATGGGTAATACACTTTTCCCCCAAACATGGTTGAACTTGGTTTTTGGAGGGGGTGTTAGCCTTGGATTTTTGGACAAATTGATCCTGCCTCGACGAGCCACATTTTTAAATGAGTATTAGCCTTATATTTCTAACCTTTTTCATATCCAAGACCTTTTGGTTGGTATTAGACTTAAATTTATGGGTAATACACTTTTCCCCCAAACATGGTTGAACTTGGTTTTTGGAGGGGGTGTTAGCCTTGGATTTTCGGACAAATTGATCCTGACTCGACGAGCCCCATTTAAATGAGTATTAGCCTTATATTTCTAACCTTTTTCATATCCAAGACCTTTTGGTTGGTATTAGACTTCAAATTTATGGGTAATACACTTTTCCCCAAACATGGTTGAACTTGGTTTTTTGAGGGGGTGTTAGCCTTGGATTTTCGGACAAATTGATCCTGACTCGACAAGCCCCATTTAAATGAGTATTAGCCTTATATTTCTAACCTTATTCATATCCAAGACCTTTTCGTTGGTATAAGACTTCAAATTTATGGGTAATACACTTTTCCCCCAAACATGGTTGAACTTGGTTTTTGGAGGGGGTGTTAGCCTTGGATTTTCGGACAAATTGATTCTACCTCGACGAGCCCCATTTTTATGAGTATTAGCCTTATATTTCTAACCTTATTCATATCCAAGACCTTTTCGTTGTTATAAGACTTCAAATTTATGGGTAATACACTTTTCCCCCAAACATGGTTGAACTTGGTTTTTGGAGGGGGTGTTAGCCTTGGATTTTCGGACAAATTGATTCTGCCTCGACGAGCCCCATTTTTATGAGTATTAGCCTTATATTTCTAACCTTATTCATATCCAAGACCTTTTCGTTGTTATAAGACTTCAAATTTATGGGTAATACACTTTTCCCCCAAACATGGTTGAACTTGGTTTTTGGAGGGGGTGTTAGCCTTGGATTTTCGGACAAATTGATCCTGACTCGACGAGCCCCATTTAAATGAGTATTAGCCTTATATTTCTAATCATTTTCATATCCAAGACCTTTTTGTTGGTATTAGACTTCAAATTTATGGGTAATACACTTTTCCCCCAAACATGGTTGAACTTGGTTTTTGGAGGGGGTGTTAGCCTTGGATTTTTGGACAAATTGATCCTGCCTCGACGAGCCCCATTTTTAAATGAGTATTAGCCTTATATTTCTAACCTTTTTCATATCCAAGACCTTTTGGTTGGTATTAGACTCAAATTTATGGGTAATACACTTTTCCCCCAAACATGGTTGAACTTGGTTTTTGGAGGGGGTGTTAGCCTTAGATTTTCGGACAAATTGATCCTGACTCGACGAGCCCCATTTAAATGAGTATTAGCCTTATATTTCTAACCTTTTTCATATCCAAGACCTTTTGGTTGGTATTAGACTTCAAATTTATGGGTAATACACTTTTCCCCAAACATGGTTGAACTTGGTTTGTTGAGGGGGTGTTAGCCTTGGATTTTCGGACAAATTGATCCTCACTCGACGAGGCCCATTTAAATGAGTATTAGCCTTATATTTCTAACCTTGTTTATATCCAAGAACTTTTGGTTGGTATTAGACTTCAAATTTATGGGTAATACAATTTTCCCCCAATGATGGTTGAACTTGGTTTTTGGAGCGGGTGTTAGCCTTGGATTTTTGGCAAATTGATCCTGATTCGACGAACCCCATTTAAATGAGTATTAGCCTTATATTTCTAATCATTTTCATATCCAAGACCTTTTTGTTGGTGTTAGACTTCAAATTTATGGGTAATACACTTTTCCCCCAAACATGGTTGAACTTGGTTTTTGGAGGGGGTGTTAGCCTTGGATTTTCGGACAAATTGATCCTGACTCGACGAGCCCCATTTAAATGAGTATTAGCCTTATATTTCTAACCTTATTTATATCCAAGAACTTTTCGTTGGTATTAGACTTCAAATTTATGGGTAATACAATTTTCCCCCAATCATGGTTGAACTTGGTTTTTGGAGGGGGTGTTAGCCTTGGATTTTTGGCAAATTGATCCTAATTCGACGAACCCCATTTAAATGAGTATTAGCCTTATATTTCTAACCTTTTTCATATCCAAGACCTTTTGGTTGGTATTAGACTTCAAATTTATGGGTAATACACTTTTCCCCCAAACATGGTTGAACTTGGTTTTTGGAGGGGGTGTTAGCCTTGGATTTTTGGACAAATTGATCCTGCCTCGACGAGCCCCATTTTTAAATGTGTATTAGCCTTATATTTCTAACCTTTTTCATATCCAAGACCTTTTGGTTGGTATTAGACTTAAATTTATGGGTAATACACTTTTCCCCCAAACATGGTTGAACTTTGTTTTTGGAGGGGGTGTTAGCCTTGGATTTTCGGACAAATTGATCCTGACTCGACGAGCCCCATTTAAATGAGTATTAGCCTTATATTTCTAACCTTTTTCATATCCAAGACCTTTTGTTTGGTATTAGACTTCAAATTTTTGGGTAATACACTTTTCCCCAAACATGGTTGAACTTGGTTTTTTGAGGGGGTGTTAGCCTTGGATTTTCGGACAAATTGATCCTGACTCGACAAGCCCCATTTAAATGAGTATTAGCCTTATATTTCTAACCTTATTCATATCCAAGACCTTTTCGTTGGTATAAGACTTCAAATTTATGGGTAATACACTTTTCCCCCAAACATGGTTGAACTTGGTTTTTGGAGGGGGTGTTAGCCTTGGATTTTCGGACAAATTGATTCTGCCTCGACGAGCCCCATTTTTATGAGTATTAGCCTTATATTTCTAACCTTATTCATATCCAAGACCTTTTCGTTGTTATAAGACTTCAAATTTATGGGTAATACACTTTTCCCCCAAACATGGTTGAACTTGGTTTTTGGAGGGGGTGTTAGCCTTGGATTTTCGGACAAATTGATCCTGACTCGACGAGCCCCATTTAAATGAGTATTAGCCTTATATTTCTAATCATTTTCATATCCAAGACCTTTTTGTTGGTATTAGACTTCAAATTTATGGGTAATACAATTTTCCCCCAATCATGGTTGAACTTGGTTTTTGGATCGGGTGTTAGCCTTGGATTTTTGGCAAATTGATCCTGATTCGACGAACCCCATTTAAATGAGTATTAGCCTTATATTTCTAACCTTTTTCATATCCAAGACCTTTTGGTTGGTATTAGACTTAAATTTATGGGTAATACACTTTTCCCCCAAACATGGTTGAACTTGGTTTTTGGAGGGGGTGTTAGCCTTGGATTTTCGGACAAATTGATCCTGACTCGACGAGCCCCATTTAAATGAGTATTAGCCTTATATTTCTAACCTTTTTCATATCCAAGACCTTTTGGTTGGTATTAGACTTCAAATTTATGGGTAATACACTTTTCCCCAAACATGGTTGAACTTGGTTTTTTGAGGGGGTGTTAACCTTGGATTTTCGGACAAATTGATCCTGACTCGACAAGCCCCATTTAAATGAGTATTAGCCTTATATTTCTAACCTTATTCATATCCAAGACCTTTTCGTTGGTATAAGACTTCAAATTTATGGGTAATACACTTTTCCCCCAAACATGGTTGAACTTGGTTTTTGGAGGGGGTGTTAGCCTTGGATTTTCGGACAAATTGATTCTGCCTCGACGAGCCCCATTTTTATGAGTATTAGCCTTATATTTCTAACCTTATTCATATCCAAGACCTTTTCGTTGTTATAAGACTTCAAATTTATGGGTAATACACTTTTCCCCCAAACATGGTTGAACTTGGTTTTTGGAGGGGGTGTTAGCCTTGGATTTTCGGACAAATTGATTCTGCCTCGACGAGCCCCATTTTTATGAGTATTAGCCTTATATTTCTAACCTTATTCATATCCAAGACCTTTTCGTTGTTATAAGACTTCAAATTTATGGGTAATACACTTTTCCCCCAAACATGGTTGAACTTGGTTTTTGGAGGGGGTGTTAGCCTTGGATTTTCGGACAAATTGATCCTGACTCGACGAGCCCCATTTAAATGAGTATTAGCCTTATATTTCTAATCATTTTCATATCCAAGACCTTTTTATTGGTATTAGACTTCAAATTTATGGGTAATACACTTTTCCCCCAAACATGGTTGAACTTGGTTTTTGGAGGGGGTGTTAGCCTTGGATTTTTGGACAAATTGATCCTGCCTCGACGAGCCCCATTTTTAAATGAGTATTAGCCTTATATTTCTAACCTTTTTCATATCCAAGACCTTTTGGTTGGTATTAGACTCAAATTTATGGGTAATACACTTTTCCCCCAAACATGGTTGAACTTGGTTTTTGGAGGGGGTGTTAGCCTTGGATTTTCGGACAAATTGATCCTGACTCGACGAGCCCCATTTAAATGAGTATTAGCCTTATATTTCTAACCTTTTTCATATCCAAGACCTTTTGGTTGGTATTAGACTTCAAATTTATGGGTAATACACTTTTCCCCAAACATGGTTGAACTTGGTTTGTTGAGGGGGTGTTAGCCTTGGATTTTCGGACAAATTGATCCTCACTCGACGAGGCCCATTTAAATGAGTATTAGCCTTATATTTCTAACCTTGTTTATATCCAAGAACTTTTGGTTGGTATTAGACTTCAAATTTATGGGTAATACAATTTTCCCCCAATGATGGTTGAACTTGGTTTTTGGAGCGGGCGTTAGCCTTGGATTTTTGGCAAATTGATCCTGATTAGACGAACCCCATTTAAATGAGTATTAGCCTTATATTTCTAATCATTTTCATATCCAAGACCTTTTTGTTGGTGTTAGACTTCAAATTTATGGGTAATACACTTTTCCCCCAAACATGGTTGAACTTGGTTTTTGGAGGGGGTGTTAGCCTTGGATTTTCGGACAAATTGATCCTGACTCGACGAGCCCCATTTAAATGAGTATTAGCCTTATATTTCTAACCTTATTTATATCCAAGAACTTTTCGTTGGTATTAGACTTCAAATTTATGGGTAATACAATTTTCCCCCAATCATGGTTGAACTTGGTTTTTGGAGGGGGTGTTAGCCTTGGATTTTTGGCAAATTGATCCTCATTCGACGAACCCCATTTAAATGAGTATTAGCCTTATATTTCTAACCTTTTTCATATCCAAGACCTTTTGGTTGGTATTAGACTTCAAATTTATGGGTAATACACTTTTCCCCCAAACATGGTTTAACTTGGTTTTTGGAGGGGGTGTTAGCCTTGGATTTTCGGACAAATTGATTCTGCCTCGACGAGCCCCATTTTTATGAGTATTAGCCTTATATTTCTAACCTTATTCATATCCAAGACCTTTTCGTTGTTATAAGACTTCAAATTTATGGGTAATACACTTTTCCCCCAAACATGGTTGAACTTGGTTTTTGGAGGGGGTGTTAGCCTTGGATTTTCGGACAAATTGATCCTGACTCGACGAGCCCCATTTAAATGAGTATTAGCCTTATATTTCTAATCATTTTCATATCCAATACCTTTTTGTTGGTATTAGACTTCAAATTTATGGGTAATACACTTTTCCCCCAAACATGGTTGAACTTGGTTTTTGGAGGGGGTGTTAGCCTTGGATTTTTGGACAAATTGATCCTGCCTCGACGAGCCCCATTTTTAAATGAGTATTAGCCTTATATTTCTAACCTTTTTCATATCCAAGACCTTTTGGTTGGTATTAGACTTCAAATTTATGGGTAATACACTTTTCCCCCAAACATGGTTGAACTTGGTTTTTGGAGGGGGTGTTAGCCTTGGATTTTTGGCAAATTGATCCTGATTCGACGAACCCCATTTAAATGAGTATTAGCATTATATTTCTAACCTTATTCATATCCAAGACCTTTTCATTGTTATAAGACTACAAATTTATGGGTAATACACTTTTCCCCCAAACATGGTTGAACTTGGTTTTTGGAGGGGGTGTTAGACTTGGATTTTCGGACAAATTGATCCTGACTCGACGAGCCCCATTTAAATGAGTATTAGCCTTATTTTTCTAACCTTGTTTATATCCAAGAACTTTTGGTTGGTATTAGACTTCAAATTTATGGGTAATACAATTTTCCCCCAATGATGGTTGAACTTGGTTTTTGGAGCGGGTGTTAGCCTTGGATTTTTGGCAAATTGATCCTGATTCGACGAACCCCATTTAAATGAGTATTAGCCTTATATTTCTAATCATTTTCATATCCAAGACCTTTTTGTTGGTGTTAGACTTCAAATTTATGGGTAATACACTTTTCCCCCAAACATGGTTGAACTTGGTTTTTGGAGGGGGTGTTAGCCTTGGATTTTCGGACAAATTGATACTGACTCGACGAGCCCCATTTAAATGAGTATTAGCCTTATATTTCTAACCTTATTTATATCCAAGACCTTTTGGTTGGTATTAGACTTCAAATTTATGGGTAATACACTTTTCCCCAAACATGGTTGAACTTGGTTTGTTGAGGGGGTGTTAGCCTTGGATTTTCGGAAAAATTGATCCTGCCTCGACGAGCCCCATTCTTATGAGTATTAGCCTTATATTTCTAACCTTATTCATATCCAAGACCTTTTCGTTGGTATAAGACTTCAAATTTATGGGTAATACACTTTTCCCCCAAACATGGTTGAACTTGGTTTTTGGAGGGGGTGTTAGCCTTGGATTTTCGGACAAATTGATTCTGCCTCGACGAGCCCCATTTTTATGAGTATTAGCCTTATATTTCTAACCTTATTCATATCCAAGACCTTTTCGTTGTTATAAGACTTCAAATTTATGGGTAATACACTTTTCCCCCAAACATGGTTGAACTTGGTTTTTGGAGGGGGTGTTAGCCTTGGATTTTCGGACAAATTGATTCTGCCTCGACGAGCCCCATTTTAATGAGTATTAGCCTTATATTTCTAACCTTATTCATATCCAAGACCTTTTCGTTGTTATAAGACTTCAAATTTATGGGTAATACACTTTTCCCCCAAACATGGTTGAACTTGGTTTTTGGAGGGGGTGTTAGCCTTGGATTTCCGGACAAATTGATCCTGACTCGACGAGCCCCATTTAAATGAGTATTAGCCTTATATTTCTAATCATTTTCATATCCAAGACCTTTTTATTGGTATTAGACTTCAAATTTATGGGTAATACACTTTTCCCCCAAACATGGTTGAACTTGGTTTTTGGAGGGGGTGTTAGCCTTGGATTTTCGGACAAATTGATCCTCACTCGACGAGGCTCATTTAAATGAGTATTAGCCTTATATTTCTAACCTTGTTTATATCCAAGAACTTTTGGTTGGTATTAGACTTCAAATTTATGGGCAATACACTTTTCCCCCAATCATGGCTGAACTTGGTTTTTGGAGCGGGTGTTAGCCTTGGATTTTTGGCAAATTGATCCTGACTCGACGAGCCCCATTTAAATGAGTATTAGCCTTATATTTCTAACCTTATTCATATCCAAGACCTTTTCATTGGTATAAGACTTCAAATTTATGGGTAATACACTTTTCCCCCAAACATGGTTGAACTTGGTTTTTGGAGGGGGTGTTAGCCTTGGATTTTCGGACAAATTGATTCTGCCTCGACGAGCCCCATTTTTATGAGTATTAGCCTTATATTTCTAACCTTATTCATATCCAAGACCTTTTCGTTGTTATAAGACTTCAAATTTATGGGTAATACACTTTTCCCCCAAACATGTGGAACTTGGTTTTTGGAGGGGGTGTTAGCCTTGGATTTTCGGACAAATTGATTCTGCTTCGACGAGCCCCATTTTTATGAGTATTAGCCTTATATTTCTGACCTTATTCATATCCAAGACCTTTTCGTTGTTATAAGACTTCAAATTTATGGGTAATACACTTTTCCCCCAAACATGGTTGAACTTGGTTTTTGGAGGGGGTGTTAGCCTTGGATTTTCGGACAAATTGATCCTGACTCGACGAGCCCCATTTAAATGAGTATTAGCCTTATATTTCTAATCATTTTCATATCCAAGACCTTTTTGTTGGTATTAGACTTCAAATTTATGGGTAATACACTTTTCCCCCAAACATGGTTGAACTTGGTTTTTGGAGGGGGTGTTAGCCTTGAATTTTTGGACAAATTGATCCTGCCTCGACGAGCCCCATTTTTAAATGAGTATTAGCCATATATTTCTAACCTTTTTCATATCCAAGACCTTTTGGTTGGTATTAGACTCAAATTTATGGGTAATACACTTTTCCCCCAAACATGGTTGAACTTGGTTTTTGGAGGGGGTGTTAGCCTTGGATTTTCGGACAAATTGATCCTGACTCGACCAGCCCCATTTAAATGAGTATTAGCCTTATATTTCTAACCTTTTTCATATCCAAGACCTTTTGGTTGGTATTAGACTTCAAATTTATGGGTAATACACTTTTCCCCAAACATGGTTGAACTTGGTTTTTGGAGGGGGTGTTAGCCTTGGATTTTTGGACAAATTGATCCTGCCTCGACGAGCCCCATTTTTAAATGAGTATTAGCCTTATATTTCTAACCTTTTTCATATCCAAGACCTTTTGGTTGGTATTAGACTTCAAATTTATGGGTAATACACTTTTCCCCCAAACATGGTTGAACTTGGTTTTTGGAGGGGGTGTTAGCCTTGGATTTTTGGCAAATTGATCCTGATTCGACGAACCCCATTTAAATGAGTATTAGCATTATATTTCTAACCTTATTCATATCCAAGACCTTTTCATTGTTATAAGACTACAAATTTATGGGTAATACACTTTTCCCCCAAACATGGTTGAACTTGGTTTTTGGAGGGGGTGTTAGACTTGGATTTTCGGACAAATTGATCCTGACTCGACGAGCCCCATTTAAATGAGTATTAGCCTTATTTTTCTAACCTTGTTTATATCCAAGAACTTTTGGTTGGTATTAGACTTCAAATTTATGGGTAATACAATTTTCCCCCAATGATGGTTGAACTTGGTTTTTGGAGCGGGTGTTAGCCTTGGATTTTTGGCAAATTGATCCTGATTCGACGAACCCCATTTAAATGAGTATTAGCCTTATATTTCTAATCATTTTCATATCCAAGACCTTTTTGTTGGTGTTAGACTTCAAATTTATGGGTAATACACTTTTCCCCCAAACATGGTTGAACTTGGTTTTTGGAGGGGGTGTTAGCCTTGGATTTTCGGACAAATTGATACTGACTCGACGAGCCCCATTTAAATGAGTATTAGCCTTATATTTCTAACCTTATTTATATCCAAGACCTTTTGGTTGGTATTAGACTTCAAATTTATGGGTAATACACTTTTCCCCAAACATGGTTGAACTTGGTTTGTTGAGGGGGTGTTAGCCTTGGATTTTCGGAAAAATTGATCCTGCCTCGACGAGCCCCATTCTTATGAGTATTAGCCTTATATTTCTAACCTTATTCATATCCAAGACCTTTTCGTTGGTATAAGACTTCAAATTTATGGGTAATACACTTTTCCCCCAAACATGGTTGAACTTGGTTTTTGGAGGGGGTGTTAGCCTTGGATTTTCGGACAAATTGATTCTGCCTCGACGAGCCCCATTTTTATGAGTATTAGCCTTATATTTCTAACCTTATTCATATCCAAGACCTTTTCGTTGTTATAAGACTTCAAATTTATGGGTAATACACTTTTCCCCCAAACATGGTTGAACTTGGTTTTTGGAGGGGGTGTTAGCCTTGGATTTTCGGACAAATTGATTCTGCCTCGACGAGCCCCATTTTAATGAGTATTAGCCTTATATTTCTAACCTTATTCATATCCAAGACCTTTTCGTTGTTATAAGACTTCAAATTTATGGGTAATACACTTTTCCCCCAAACATGGTTGAACTTGGTTTTTGGAGGGGGTGTTAGCCTTGGATTTCCGGACAAATTGATCCTGACTCGACGAGCCCCATTTAAATGAGTATTAGCCTTATATTTCTAATCATTTTCATATCCAAGACCTTTTTATTGGTATTAGACTTCAAATTTATGGGTAATACACTTTTCCCCCAAACATGGTTGAACTTGGTTTTTGGAGGGGGTGTTAGCCTTGGATTTTCGGACAAATTGATCCTCACTCGACGAGGCTCATTTAAATGAGTATTAGCCTTATATTTCTAACCTTGTTTATATCCAAGAACTTTTGGTTGGTATTAGACTTCAAATTTATGGGCAATACACTTTTCCCCCAATCATGGCTGAACTTGGTTTTTGGAGCGGGTGTTAGCCTTGGATTTTTGGCAAATTGATCCTGACTCGACGAGCCCCATTTAAATGAGTATTAGCCTTATATTTCTAACCTTATTCATATCCAAGACCTTTTCATTGGTATAAGACTTCAAATTTATGGGTAATACACTTTTCCCCCAAACATGGTTGAACTTGGTTTTTGGAGGGGGTGTTAGCCTTGGATTTTCGGACAAATTGATTCTGCCTCGACGAGCCCCATTTTTATGAGTATTAGCCTTATATTTCTAACCTTATTCATATCCAAGACCTTTTCGTTGTTATAAGACTTCAAATTTATGGGTAATACACTTTTCCCCCAAACATGTGGAACTTGGTTTTTGGAGGGGGTGTTAGCCTTGGATTTTCGGACAAATTGATTCTGCTTCGACGAGCCCCATTTTTATGAGTATTAGCCTTATATTTCTGACCTTATTCATATCCAAGACCTTTTCGTTGTTATAAGACTTCAAATTTATGGGTAATACACTTTTCCCCCAAACATGGTTGAACTTGGTTTTTGGAGGGGGTGTTAGCCTTGGATTTTCGGACAAATTGATCCTGACTCGACGAGCCCCATTTAAATGAGTATTAGCCTTATATTTCTAATCATTTTCATATCCAAGACCTTTTTGTTGGTATTAGACTTCAAATTTATGGGTAATACACTTTTCCCCCAAACATGGTTGAACTTGGTTTTTGGAGGGGGTGTTAGCCTTGAATTTTTGGACAAATTGATCCTGCCTCGACGAGCCCCATTTTTAAATGAGTATTAGCCTTATATTTCTAACCTTTTTCATATCCAAGACCTTTTGGTTGGTATTAGACTCAAATTTATGGGTAATACACTTTTCCCCCAAACATGGTTGAACTTGGTTTTTGGAGGGGGTGTTAGCCTTGGATTTTCGGACAAATTGATCCTAACTCGACCAGCCCCATTTAAATGAGTATTAGCCTTATATTTCTAACCTTTTTCATATCCAAGACCTTTTGGTTGGTATTAGACTTCAAATTTATGGGTAATACACTTTTCCCCAAACATGGTTGAACTTGGTTTTTTGAGGGGGTGTTAGCCTTGGATTTTCGGACAAATTGATCCTGACTCGACAAGCCCCATTTAAATGAGTATTAGTCTTATATTTCTAACCTTATTCATATCCAAGACCTTTTCGTTGGTATAAGACTTCAAATTTATGGGTAATACACTTTTCCCCCAAACATGGTTGAACTTGGTTTTTGGAGGGGGTGTTAGCCTTGGATTTTCGGACAAATTGATTCTGCCTCGACGAGCCCCATTTTTAATGGTATTAGCCTTATATTTCTAACCTTATTCATATCCAAGACCTTTTCGTTGTTATAAGACTTCAAATTTATGGGTAATACACTTTTCCCCCAAACATGGTTGAACTTGGTTTTTGGAGGGGGTGTTAGCCTTGGATTTTCGGACAAATTGATTCTGCCTCGACGAGCCCCATTTTTATGAGTATTAGCCTTATATTTCTAACCTTATTCATATCCAAGACCTTTTCATTGTTATAAGACTTCAAATTTATGGGTAATACACTTTTCCCCCAAACATGGTTGAACTTGGTTTTTGGAGGGGGTGTTAGCCTTGGATTTTCGGACAAATTGATCCTGACTCGACGAGCCCCATTTAAATGAGTATTAGCCTTATATTTCTAATCATTTTCATATCCAAGACCTTTTTGTTGGTATTAGACTTCAAATTTATGGGTAATACACTTTTCCCCCAAACATGGTTGAACTTGGTTTTTGGAGGGGGTGTTAGCCTTGGATTTTTGGACAAATTGATCCTGCCTCGACGAGCCCCATTTTTAAATGAGTATTAGCCTTATATTTCTAAACTTTTTCATATCCAAGACCTTTTGGTTGGTATTAGACTCAAATTTATGGGTAATACACTTTTCCCCCAAACATGGTTGAACTTGGTTTTTGGAGGGGGTGTTAGCCTTGGATTTTCGGACAAATTGATCCTGACTCGACGAGCCCCATTTAAATGAGTATTAGCCTTATATTTCTAACCTTTTTCATATCCAAGACCTTTTGGTTGGTATTAGACTTCAAATTTATGGGTAATACAATTTTCCCCAAACATGGTTGAACTTGGTTTTTTGAGGGGGTGTTAGCCTTGGATTTTCAGACAAATTGATCCTGACTCGACAAGCCCCATTTAAATTAGTATTAGCCTTATATTTCTAACCTTATTCATATCCAAGACCTTTTCGTTGGTATAAGACTTCAAATTTATGGGTAATACATTTTTCCCCCAAACATGGTTGAACTTGGTTTTTGGAGGGGGTGTTAGCCTTGGATTTTTGGAAAAATTGATTCTGCCTCGACGAGCCCCATTTTTATGAGTATTAGCCTTATATTTCTAACCTTATTCATATCCAAGACCTTTTCGTTGGTATTAGACTTCAAATTTATGGGTAATACACTTTTCCCCCAAACATGGTTGAACTTGGTTTTTGGAGGGGGTGTTAGCCTTGGATTTTTGGACAAATTGATCCTGCCTCGACGAGCCCCATTTTTAAATGTGTATTAGCCTTATATTTCTAACCTTTTTCATATCCAAGACCTTTTGGTTGGTATTAGACTTAAATTTATGGGTAATACACTTTTCCCCCAAACATGGTTGAACTTGGTTTTTGGAGGGGGTGTTAGCCTTGGATTTTCGGACAAATTGATCCTGACTCGACGAGCCCCATTTAAATGAGTATTAGCCTTATATTTCTAACCTTTTTCATATCCAAGACCTTTTGTTTGGTATTAGACTTCAAATTTATGGGTAATACACTTTTCCCCAAACATGGTTGAACTTGGTTTTTTGAGGGGGTGTTAGCCTTGGATTTTCGGACAAATTGATCCTGACTCGACAAGCCCCATTTAAATTAGAATTAGCCTTATATTTCTAACCTTATTCATATCCAAGACCTTTTCGTTGTTATAAGACTTCAAATTTATGGGTAATACACTTTTCCCCCAAACATGGTTGAACTTGGTTTTTGGAGGGGGTGTTAGCCTTGGATTTTCGGACAAATTGATCCTGACTCGACGAGCCCCATTTAAATGAGTATTAGCCTTATATTTCTAACCTTATTTATATCCAAGACCTTTTCGTTGTTATAAGACTTCAAATTTATGGGTAATACACTTTTCCCCCAAACATGGTTGAACTTGGTTTTTGGAGGGGGTGTTAGCCTTGGATTTTTGGACAAATTGATCCTGCCTCGACGAGCCCCATTTTTAAATGAGTATTAGACTTATATTTCTAATCATTTTCATATCCAAGACCTTTTTGTTGGTATTAGACTTCAAATTTATGGGTAATACACTTTTCCCCCAAACATGGTTGAACTTGGTTTTTGGAGGGGGTGTTAGCCTTGGATTTTCGGACAAATTGATCCTGACTCGACGAGCCCCATTTAAATGAGTATTAGCCTTATATTTCTAACCTTATTTATATCCAAGAACTTTTCGTTGGTATTAGACTTCAAATTTATGGGTAATACAATTTTCCCCCAATCATGGTTGAACTTGGTTTTTGGAGGGGGTGTTAGCCTTGGATTTTTGGCAAATTGATCCTGATTCGACGAGCCCCATTTAAATGAGTATTAGCCTTATATTTCTAACCTTTTTCATATCCAAGACCTTTTGGTTGGTATTAGACTCAAATTTATGGGTAATACACTTTTCCCCCAAACATGGTTGAACTTGGTTTTTGGAGGGGGTGTTAGCCTTGGATTTTCGGACAAATTGATTCTGCCTCGACGAGGCCCATTTTTATGAGTATTAGCCTTATATTTCTAACCTTATTCATATCCAAGACCTTTTCGTTGTTATAAGACTTCAAATTTATGGGTAATACACTTTTCCCCCAAACATGGTTGAACTTGGTTTTTGGAGGGGGTGTTAGCCTTGGATTTTTGGACAAATTGATCCTGCCTCGACGAGCCCCATTTTTAAATGAGTATTAGACTTATATTTCTAATCATTTTCATATCCAAGACCTTTTTGTTGGTATTAGACTTCAAATTTATGGGTAATACACTTTTCCCCCAAACATGGTTGAACTTGGTTTTTGGAGGGGGTGTTAGCCTTGGATTTTCGGACAAATTGATCCTGACTCGACGAGCCCCATTTAAATGAGTATTAGCCTTATATTTCTAACCTTATTTATATCCAAGAACTTTTCGTTGGTATTAGACTTCAAATTTATGGGTAATACAATTTTCCCCCAATCATGGTTGAACTTGGTTTTTGGAGGGGGTGTTAGCCTTGGATTTTTGGCAAATTGATCCTGATTCGACGAGCCCCATTTAAATGAGTATTAGCCTTATATTTCTAACCTTTTTCATATCCAAGACCTTTTGGTTGGTATTAGACTCAAATTTATGGGTAATACACTTTTCCCCCAAACATGGTTGAACTTGGTTTTTGGAGGGGGTGTTAGCCTTGGATTTTCGGACAAATTGATCCTGACTCGACGAGCCCCATTTAAATGAGTATTAGCCTTATATTTCTAACCTTTTTCATATCCAAGACCTTTTGGTTGGTATTAGACTTCAAATTTATGGGTAATACAATTTTCCCCCAATCATGGTTGAACTTGGTTTTTGGAGGGGGTGTTAGCCTTGGATTTTTGGCAAATTGATCCTAATTCGACGAACCCCATTTAAATGAGTATTAGCCTTATATTTCTAACCTTTTTCATATCCAAGACCTTTTGGTTGGTATTAGACTTCAAATTTATGGGTAATACACTTTTCCCCCAAACATGGTTGAACTTGGTTTTTGGAGGGGGTGTTAGCCTTGGATTTTTGGACAAATTGATCCTGCCTCGACGAGCCCCAGTTTTAAATGTGTATTAGCCTTATATTTCTAACCTTTTTCATATCCAAGACCTTTTGGTTGGTATTAGACTTAAATTTATGGGTAATACACTTTTCCCCCAAACATGGTTGAACTTGGTTTTTGGAGGGGGTGTTAGCCTTGGATTTTCGGACAAATTGATCCTGACTCGACCAGCCCCATTTAAATGAGTATTAGCCTTATATTTCTAACCTTTTTCATATCCAAGACCTTTTGTTTGGTATTAGACTTCAAATTTATGGGTAATACACTTTTCCCCAAACATGGTTGAACTTGGTTTTTTGAGGGGGTGTTAGCCTTGGATTTTCGGACAAATTGATCCTGACTCGACAAGCCCCATTTAAATGAGTATTAGCCTTATATTTCTAACCTTATTCATATCCAAGACCTTTTCGTTGGTATAAGACTTCAAATTTATGGGTAATACACTTTTCCCCCAAACATGGTTGAACTTGGTTTTTGGAGGGGGTGTTAGCCTTGGATTTTCGGACAAATTGATTCTGCCTCGACGAGCCCCATTTTTATGAGTATTATCCTTATATTTCTAACCTTATTCATATCCAAGACCTTTTCGTTGTTATAAGACTTCAAATTTATGGGTAATACACTTTTCCCCCAAACATGGTTGAACTTGGTTTTTGGAGGGGGTGTTAGCCTTGGATTTTCGGACAAATTGATCCTGACTCGACGAGCCCCATTTAAATGAGTATTAGCCTTATATTTCTAATCATTTTCATATCCAAGACCTTTTTGTTGGTATTAGACTTCAAATTTATGGGTAATACACTTTTCCCCCAAACATGGTTGAACTTGGTTTTTGGAGGGGGTGTTAGCCTTGGATTTTTGGCAAATTGATCCTGATTCGACGAACCCCATTTAAATGAGTATTAGCATTATATTTCTAACCTTATTCATATCCAAGACCTTTTCATTGTTATAAGACTACAAATTTATGGGTAATACACTTTTCCCCCACACATGGTTGAACTTGGTTTTTGGAGGGGGTGTTACACTTGGATTTTCGGACAAATTGATCCTGACTCGACGAGCCCCATTTAAATGAGTATTAGCCTTATTTTTCTAACCTTGTTTATATCCAAGAACTTTTGGTTGGTATTAGACTTCAAATTTATGGGTAAAACAATTTTCCCCCAATGATGGTTGAACTTGGTTTTTGGAGCGGGTGTTAGCCTTGGATTTTTGGCAAATTGATCCTGATTCGACGAACCCCATTTAAATGAGTATTAGCCTTATATTTCTAATCATTTTCATATCCAAGACCTTTTTGTTGGTGTTAGACTTCAAATTTATGGGTAATACACTTTTCCCCCAAACATGGTTGAACTTGGTTTTTGGAGGGGGTGTTAGCCTTGGATTTTCGGACAAATTGATCCTGACTCGACGAGCCCCATTTAAATGAGTATTAGCCTTATATTTCTAACCTTATTTATATCCAAGACCTTTTGGTTGGTATTAGACTTCAAATTTATGGGTAATACACTCTTCCCCAAACATGGTTGAACTTGGTTTGTTGAGGGGGTGTTAGCCTTGGATTTTCGGAAAAATTGATCCTGCCTCGACGAGCCCCATTCTTATGAGTATTAGCCTTATATTTCTAACCTTATTCATATCCAAGACCTTTTCGTTGGTATAAGACTTCAAATTTATGGGTAATACACTTTTCCCCCAAACATGGTTGAACTTGGTTTTTGGAGGGGGTGTTAGCCTTGGATTTTCGGACAAATTGATTCTGCCTCGACGAGCCCCATTTTTATGAGTATTAGCCTTATATTTCTAACCTTATTCATATCCAAGACCTTTTCGTTGTTATAAGACTTCAAATTTATGGGTAATACACTTTTCCCCCAAACATGGTTGAACTTGGTTTTTGGAGGGGGTGTTAGCCTTGGATTTTCAGACAAATTGATTCTGCCTCGACGAGCCCCATTTTTATGAGTATTAGCCTTATATTTCTAACCTTATTCATATCCAAGACCTTTTCGTTGTTATAAGACTTCAAATTTATGGGTAATACACTTTTCCCCCAAACATGGTTGAACTTGGTTTTTGGAGGGGGTGTTAGCCTTGGATTTCCGGACAAATTGATCCTGACTCGACGAGCCCCATTTAAATGAGTATTAGCCTTATATTTCTAATAATTTTCATATCCAAGACCTTTTTGTTGGTATTAGACTTCAAATTTATGGGTAATACACTTTTCCCCCAAACATGGTTGAACTTGGTTTTTGGAGGGGGTGTTAGCCTTGGATTTTCGGACAAATTGATCCTCACTCGACGAGGCTCATTTAAATGAGTATTAGCCTTATATTTCTAACCTTGTTTATATCCAAGAACTTTTGGTTGGTATTAGACTTCAAATTTATGGGCAATACACTTTTCCCCCAATCATGGCTGAACTTGGTTTTTGGAGCGGGTGTTAGCCTTGGATTTTTGGCAAATTGATCCTGACTCGACGAGCCCCATTTAAATGAGTATTAGCCTTATATTTCTAACCTTATTCATATCCAAGACCTTTTCATTGGTATAAGACTTCAAATTTATGGGTAATACACTTTTCCCCCAAACATGGTTGAACTTGGTTTTTGGAGGGGGTGTTAGCCTTGGATTTTCAGACAAATTGATTCTGCCTCGACGAGCCCCATTTTTATGAGTATTAGCCTTATATTTCTAACCTTATTCATATCCAAGACCTTTTCTTTGTTCTAAGACTTCAAATTTATGGGTAATACACTTTTCCCCCAAACATGGTTGAACTTGGTTTTTGGAGGGGGTGTTAGCCTTGGATTTTCGGACAAATTGATCCTGACTCGACGAGCCCCATTTAAATGAGTATTAGCCTTATATTTCTAATCATTTTCATATCCAAGACCTTTTTGTTGGTATTAGACTTCAAATTTATGGGTAATACACTTTTCCCCCAAACATGGTTGAACTTGGTTTTTGGAGGGGGTGTTAGCCTTGAATTTTTGGACAAATTGATCCTGCCTCGACGAGCCCCATTTTTAAATGAGTATTAGCCTTATATTTCTAACCTTTTTCATATCCAAGAACTTTTGGTTGGTATTAGACTCAAATTTATGGGTAATACACTTTTCCCCCAAACATGGTTGAACTTGGTTTTTGGAGGGGGTGTTAGCCTTGGATTTTCGGACAAATTGATCCTGACTCGACGAGCCCCATTTAAATGAGTATTAGCCTTATATTTCTAACCTTTTTCATATCCAAGACCTTTTGGTTGGTATTAGACTTCAAATTTATGGGTAATACACTTTTCCCCAAACATGGTTGAACTTGGTTTTTTGAGGGGGTGTTAGCCTTGGATTTTCGGACAAATTGATCCTGACTCGACAAGCCCCATTTAAATGAGTATTAGCCTTATATTTCTAACCTTATTCATATCCAAGACCTTTTCGTTGGTATAAGACTTCAAATTTATGGGTAATACACTTTTCCCCCAAACATGGTTGAACTTGGTTTTTGGAGGGGGTGTTAGCCTTGGATTTTCGGACAAATTGATTCTGCCTCGACGAGCCCCATTTTTATGAGTATTAGCCTTATATTTCTAACCTTATTCATATCCAAGACCTTTTCGTTGTTATAAAACTTCAAATTTATGGGTAATACACTTTTCCCCCAAACATGGTTGAACTTGGTTTTTGGAGGGGGTGTTAGCCTTGGATTTTCGGACAAATTGATTCTGCCTCGACGAGCCCCATTTTTATGAGTATTAGCCTTATATTTCTAACCTTATTCATATCCAAGACCTTTTCGTTGTTATAAGACTTCAAATTTATGGGTAATACACTTTTCCCCCAAACATGGTTAAACTTGGTTTTTGGAGGGGGTGTTAGCCTTGGATTTTCGGACAAATTGATCCTGACTCGACGAGCCCCATTTAAATGAGTATTAGCCTTATATTTCTAATCATTTTCATATCCAAGACCTTTTTGTTGGTATTAGACTTCAAATTTATGGGTAATACACTTTTCCCCCAAACATGGTTGAACTTGGTTTTTGGAGGGGGTGTTAGCCTTGGATTTTTGGACAAATTGATCCTGCCTCGACGAGCCCCATTTTTAAATGAGTATTAGCCTTATATTTCTAACCTTTTTCATATCCAAGACCTTTTGGTTGGTATTAGACTCAAATTTATGGGTAATACACTTTTCCCCCAAACATGGTTGAACTTGGTTTTTGGAGGGGGTGTTAGCCTTGGATTTTCGGACAAATTGATCCTGACTCGACGAGCCCCATTTAAATGAGTATTAGCCTTATATTTCTAACCTTTTTCATATCCAAGACCTTTTGGTTGGTATTAGACTTCAAATTTATGGGTAATACAATTTTCCCCAAACATGGTTGAACTTGGTTTTTTGAGGGGGTGTTAGCCTTGGATTTTCAGACAAATTGATCCTGACTCGACAAGCCCCATTTAAATTAGTATTAGCCTTATATTTCTAACCTTATTCATATCCAAGACCTTTTCGTTGGTATAAGACTTCAAATTTATGGGTAATACACTTTTCCCCCAAACATGGTTGAACTTGGTTTTTGGAGGGGGTGTTAGCCTTGGATTTTCGGACAAATTGATTCTGCCTCGACGAGCCCCATTTTTATGAGTATTAGCCTTATATTTCTAACCTTATTCATATCCAAGACCTTTTCGTTGTTATAAGACTTCAAATTTATGGGTAATACACTTTTCCCCCAAACATGGTTGAACTAGGTTTTTGGAGGGGGTGTTAGCCTTGGATTTTCGGACAAATTGATTCTGCCTCGACGAGCCCCATTTTTATGAGTATTAGCCTTATATTTCTAACCTTATTCATATCCAAGACCTTTTCGTTGGTATTAGACTTCAAATTTATGGGTAATACACTTTTCCCCCAAACATGGTTGAACTTGGTTTTTGGAGGGGGTGTTAGCCTTGGATTTTTGGACAAATTGATCCTGCCTCGACGAGCCCCATTTTTAAATGAGTATTAGCCTTATATTTCTAACCTTTTTCATATCCAAGACCTTTTGGTTGGTATTAGACTCAAATTTATGGGTAATACACTTTTCCCCCAAACATGGTTGAACTTGGTTTTTGGAGGGGGTGTTAGCCTTGGATTTTTGGACAAATTGATCCTGCCTCGACGAGCCCCATTTTTAAATGAGTATTAGACTTATATTTCTAATCATTTTCATATCCAAGACCTTTTTGTTGGTATTAGACTTCAAATTTATGGGTAATACACTTTTCCCCCAAACATGGTTGAACTTGGTTTTTGGAGGGGGTGTTAGCCTTGGATTTTCGGACAAATTGATCCTGACTCGACGAGCCCCATTTAAATGAGTATTAGCCTTATATTTCTAACCTTATTTATATCCAAGAACTTTTCGTTGGTATTAGACTTCAAATTTATGGGTAATACAATTTTCCCCCAATCATGGTTGAACTTGGTTTTTGGAGGGGGTGTTAGCCTTGGATTTTTGGCAAATTGATCCTGATTCGACGAGCCCCATTTAAATGAGTATTAGCCTTATATTTCTAACCTTTTTCATATCCAAGACCTTTTGGTTGGTATTAGACTTCAAATTTCTGGGTAATACACTTTTCCCCCAAACATGGTTGAACTTGGTTTTTGGAGGGGGTGTTAGCCTTGGATTTTCGGACAAATTGATCCTGACTCGACGAGCCCCATTTAAATGCGTATTAGCCTTATATTTCTAACCTTTTTCATATCCAAGACCTTTTGTTTGGTATTAGACTTCAAATTTATGGGTAATACACTTTTCCCCAAACATGGTTGAACTTGGTTTTTTGAGGGGGTGTTAGCCTTGGATTTTCGGACAAATTGATCCTGACTCGACAAGCCCCATTTAAATGAGTATTAGCCTTATATTTCTAACCTTATTCATATCCAAGACCTTTTCGTTGGTATAAGACTTCAAATTTATGGGTAATACACTTTTCCCCCAAACATGGTTGAACTTGGTTTTTGGAGGGGGTGTTAGCCTTGGATTTTCGGACAAATTGATTCTGCCTCGACGAGCCCCATTTTTATGAGTATTAGCCTTATATTTCTAACCTTATTCATATCCAAGACCTTTTCGTTGTTATAAGACTTCAAATTTATGGGTAATACACTTTTCCCCCAAACATGGTTGAACTTGGTTTTTGGAGGGGGTGTTAGCCTTGGATTTTCGGACAAATTGATCCTGACTCGACGAGCCCCATTTAAATGAGTATTAGCCTTATATTTCTAACCTTTTTCATATCCAAGACCTTTTTGTTGGTATTAGACTTCAAATTTATGGGTAATACACTTTTCCCCCAAACATGGTTGAACTTGGTTTTTGGAGGGGGTGTTAGCCTTGGATTTTTGGCAAATTGATCCTGATTCGACGAACCCCATTTAAATGAGTATTAGCATTATATTTCTAACCTTATTCATATCCAAGACCTTTTCATTGTTATAAGACTACAAATTTATGGGTAATACACTTTTCCCCCAAACATGGTTGAACTTGGTTTTTGGAGGGGGTGTTAGACTTGGATTTTCGGACAAATTGATCCTGACTCGACGAGCCCCATTTAAATGAGTATTAGCCTTATTTTTCTAACCTTATTTATATCCAAGAACTTTTGGTTGGTATTAGACTTCAAATTTATGGGTAATACAATTTTCCCCCAATGATGGTTGAACTTGGTTTTTGGAGCGGGTGTTAGCCTTGGATTTTTGGCAAATTGATCCTGATTCGACGAACCCCATTTAAATGAGTATTAGCCTTATATTTCTAATCATTTTCATATCCAAGACCTTTTTGTTGGTGTTAGACTTCAAATTTATGGGTAATACACTTTTCCCCCAAACATGGTTGAACTTGGTTTTTGGAGGGGGTGTTAGCCTTGGATTTTCGGACAAATTGATACTGACTCGACGAGCCCCATTTAAATGAGTATTAGCCTTATATTTCTAACCTTATTTATATCCAAGACCTTTTGGTTGGTATTAGACTTCAAATTTATGGGTAATACACTTTTCCCCAAACATGGTTGAACTTGGTTTGTTGAGGGGGTGTTAGCCTTGGATTTTCGGAAAAATTGATCCTGCCTCGACGAGCCCCATTCTTATGAGTATTAGCCTTATATTTCTAACCTTGTTTATATCCAAGAACTTTTGGTTGGTATTAGACTTCAAATTTATGGGCAATACACTTTTCCCCTAATCATGGCTGAACTTGGTTTTTGGAGCGGGTGTTAGCCTTGGATTTTTGGCAAATTGATCCTGACTCGACGAGCCCCATTTAAATGAGTATTAGCCTTATATTTCTAACCTTATTAATATCCAAGACCTTTTCGTTGTTATAAGACTTCAAATTTATGGGTAATACACTTTTCCCCCAAACATGGTTGAACTTGGTTTTTGGAGGGGGTGTTAGCCTTGGATTTTCGGACAAATTGATTCTGCCTCGACGAGCCCCATTTTTATGAGTATTAGCCTTATATTTCTAACCTTATTCATATCCAAGACCTTTTCGTTGTTATAAGACTTCAAATTTATGGGTAATACACTTTTCCCCCAAACATGTGGAACTTGGTTTTTGGAGGGGGTGTTAGCCTTGGATTTTCGGACAAATTGATTCTGCCTCGACGAGCCCCATTTTTATGAGTATTAGCCTTATATTTCTAACCTTATTCATATCCAAGACCTTTTCGTTGTTCTAAGACTTCAAATTTATGGGTAATACACTTTTCCCCCAAACATGGTTGAACTTGGTTTTTGGAGGGGGTGTTAGCCTTGGATTTTCGGACAAATTGATCCTGACTCGACGAGCCCCATTTAAATGAGTATTAGCCTTATATTTCTAATCATTTTCATATCCAAGACCTTTTTGTTGGTATTAGACTTCAAATTTATGGGTAATACACTTTTCCCCCAAACATGGTTGAACTTGGTTTTTGGAGGGGGTGTTAGCCTTGAATTTTTGGACAAATTGATCCTGCCTCGACGAGCCCCATTTTTAAATGAGTATTAGCCTTATATTTCTAACCTTTTTCATATCCAAGACCTTTTGGTTGGTATTAGACTCAAATTTATGGGTAATACACTTTTCCCCCAAACATGGTTGAACTTGGTTTTTGGAGGGGGTGTTAGCCTTGGATTTTCGGACAAATTGATCCTGACTCGACGAGCCCCATTTAAATGAGTATTAGCCTTATATTTCTAACCTTTTTCATATCCAAGACCTTTTGGTTGGTATTAGACTTCAAATTTATGGGTAATACACTTTTCCCCAAACATGGTTGAACTTGGTTTTTTGAGGGGGTGTTAGCCTTGGATTTTCGGACAAATTGATCCTGACTCGACAAGCCCCATTTAAATGAGTATTAGCCTTATATTTCTAACCTTATTCATATCCAAGACCTTTTCGTTGGTATAAGACTTCAAATTTATGGGTAATACACTTTTCCCCCAAACATGGTTGAACTTGGTTTTTGGAGGGGGTGTTAGCCTTGGATTTTCGGACAAATTGATTCTGCCTCGACGAGCCCCATTTTTATGAGTATTAGCCTTATATTTCTAACCTTATTCATATCCAAGACCTTTTCGTTGTTATAAGACTTCAAATTTATGGGTAATACACTTTTCCCCCAAACATGGTTGAACTTGGTTTTTGGAGGGGGTGTTAGCCTTGGATTTTCGGACAAATTGATTCTGCCTCGACGAGCCCCATTTTTATGAGTATTAGCCTTATATTTCTAACCTTATTCATATCCAAGACCTTTTCGTTGTTATAAGACTTCAAATTTATGGGTAATACACTTTTCCCCCAAACATGGTTGAACTTGGTTTTTGGAGGGGGTGTTAGCCTTGGATTTTCGGACAAATTGATCCTGACTCGACGAGCCCCATTTAAATGAGTATTAGCCTTATATTTCTAATCATTTTCATATCCAAGACCTTTTTGTTGGTATTAGACTTCAAATTTATGGGTAATACACTTTTCCCCCAAACATGGTTGAACTTGGTTTTTGGAGGGGGTGTTAGCCTTGGATTTTCGGACAAATTGATTCTGCCTTGACGAGCCCCATTTTTATGAGTATTAGCCTTATATTTCTAACCTTATTCATATCCAAGACCTTTTCGTTGTTATAAGACTTCAAATTTATGGGTAATACACTTTTCCCCCAAACATGGTTGAACTAGGTTTTTGGAGGGGTGTTAGCCTTGGATTTTCAGACAAATTGATCCTGACTCGACAAGCCCCATTTAAATTAGTATTAGCCTTATATTTCTAACCTTATTCATATCCAAGACCTTTTCGTTGGTATAAGACTTCAAATTTATGGGTAATACACTTTTCCCCCAAACATGGTTGAACTTGGTTTTTGGAAGGGGTGTTAGCCTTGGATTTTCGGACAAATTGATTCTGCCTCGACGAGCCCCATTTTTATGAGTATTAGCCTTATATTTCTAACCTTATTCATATCCAAGACCTTTTCGTTGTTATAAGACTTCAAATTTATGGGTAATACACTTTTCCCCCAAACATGGTTGAACTAGGTTTTTGGAGGGGGTGTTAGCCTTGGATTTTCGGACAAATTGATCCTGACTCGACGAGCCCCATTTAAATGAGTATTAGCCTTATATTTCTAATCATTTTCATATCCAAGACCTTTTTGTTGGTATTAGACTTCAAATTTATGGGTAATACACTTTTCCCCCAAACATGGTTGAACTTGGTTTTTGGAGGGGGTGTTAGCCTTGGATTTTCGGACAAATTGATTCTGCCTCGACGAGCCCCATTTTTATGAGTATTAGCCTTATATTTCTAACCTTATTCATATCCAAGACCTTTTCGTTGTTATAAGACTTCAAATTTATGGGTAATACAATTTTCCCCAAACATGGTTGAACTTGGTTTTTTGAGGGGGTGTTAGCCTTGGATTTTCAGACAAATTGATCCTGACTCGACAAGCCCCATTTAAATTAGTATTAGCCTTATATTTCTAACCTTATTCATATCCAAGACCTTTTCGTTGGTATAAGACTTCAAATTTATGGGTAATACACTTTTCCCCCAAACATGGTTGAACTTGGTTTTTGGAGGGGGTGTTAGCCTTGGATTTTCGGACAAATTGATTCTGCCTCGACGAGCCCCATTTTTATGAGTATTAGCCTTATATTTCTAACCTTATTCATATCCAAGACCTTTTCGTTGTTATAAGACTTCAAATTTATGGGTAATACACTTTTCCCCCAAACATGGTTGAACTAGGTTTTTGGAGGGGGTGTTAGCCTTGGATTTTCGGACAAATTGATTCTGCCTCGACGAGCCCCATTTTTATGAGTATTAGCCTTATATTTCTAACCTTATTCATATCCAAGACCTTTTCGTTGGTATTAGACTTCAAATTTATGGGTAATACACTTTTCCCCCAAACATGGTTGAACTTGGTTTTTGGAGGGGGTGTTAGCCTTGGATTTTTGGACAAATTGATCCTGCCTCGACGAGCCCCATTTTTAAATGAGTATTAGCCTTATATTTCTAACCTTTTTCATATCCAAGACCTTTTGGTTGGTATTAGACTCAAATTTATGGGTAATACACTTTTCCCCCAAACATGGTTGAACTTGGTTTTTGGAGGGGGTGTTAGCCTTGGATTTTTGGACAAATTGATCCTGCCTCGACGAGCCCCATTTTTAAATGAGTATTAGACTTATATTTCTAATCATTTTCATATCCAAGACCTTTTTGTTGGTATTAGACTTCAAATTTATGGGTAATACACTTTTCCCCCAAACATGGTTGAACTTGGTTTTTGGAGGGGGTGTTAGCCTTGGATTTTCGGACAAATTGATCCTGACTCGACGAGCCCCATTTAAATGAGTATTAGCCTTATATTTCTAACCTTATTTATATCCAAGAACTTTTCGTTGGTATTAGACTTCAAATTTATGGGTAATACAATTTTCCCCCAATCATGGTTGAACTTGGTTTTTGGAGGGGGTGTTAGCCTTGGATTTTTGGCAAATTGATCCTGAGTCGATGAGCCCCATTTAAATGAGTATTAGCCTTATATTTCGAACCTTTTTCATATCCAAGACCTTTTGGTTGGTATTAGACTTCAAATTTCTGGGTAATACACTTTTCCCCCAAACATGGTTGAACTTGGTTTTTGGAGGGGGTGTTAGCCTTGGATTTTCGGACAAATTGATCCTGCCTCGACGAGCCCCATTTTTGAATGAGTATTAGCCTTTTATTTCTAACCTTTTTCATATCCAAGACCTTTTGGTTGGTATTAGACTCAAATTTATGGGTAATACACTTTTCCCCCAAACATGGTTGAACTTGGTTTTTGGAGGGGGTGTTAGCCTTGGATTTTCGGACAAATTGATCCTGACTCGACGAGCCCCATTTAAATCAGTATTAGCCTTATATTTCTAACCTTATTCATATCCAAGACCTTTTCGTTGTTATAAGACTTCAAATTTATGGGTAATACACTTTTCCCCCAAACATGGTTGAACTTGGTTTTTGGAGGGGGTGTTAGCCTTGGATTTTCGGACAAATTGATTCTGCCTCGACGAGCCCCATTTTTATGAGTATTAGCCTTATATTTCTAACCTTATTCATATCCAAGACCTTTTCATTGTTATAAGACTTCAAATTTATGGGTAATACACTTTTCCCCCAAACATGGTTGAACTTGGTTTTTGGAGGGGGTGTTAGCCTTGGATTTTCGGACAAATTGATCCTGACTCGACGAGCCCCATTTAAATGAGTATTAGCCTTATATTTCTAATCATTTTCATATCCAAGACCTTTTTGTTGGTATTAGACTTCAAATTTATGGGTAATACACTTTTCCCCCAAACATGGTTGAACTTGGTTTTTGGAGGGGGTGTTAGCCTTGGATTTTTGGACAAATTGATCCTGCCTCGACGAGCCCCATTTTTAAATGAGTATTAGCCTTATATTTCTAACCTTTTTCATATCCAAGACCTTTTGGTTGGTATTAGACTCAAATTTATGGGTAATACACTTTTCCCCCAAACATGGTTGAACTTGGTTTTTGGAGGGGGTGTTAGCCTTGGATTTTCGGACAAATTGATCCTGACTCGACGAGCCCAATTTAAATGAGTATTAGCCTTATATTTCTAACCTTTTTCATATCCAAGACCTTTTGGTTGGTATTAGACTTCAAATTTATGGGTAATACAATTTTCCCCAAACATGGTTGAACTTGGTTTTTTGAGGGGGTGTTAGCCTTGGATTTTCGGACAAATTGATCCTGACTCGACAAGCCCCATTTAAATTAGTATTAGCCTTATATTTCTAACCTTATTCATATCCAAGACCTTTTCGTTGGTATTAGACTTCAAATTTATGGGTAATACACTTTTCCCCCAAACATGGTTGAACTTGGTTTTTGGAGGGGGTGTTAGCCTTGGATTTTTGGACAAATTGATCCTGCCTCGACGAGCCCCATTTTTAAATGAGTATTAGACTTATATTTCTAAACTTATTTATATCCAAGAACTTTTGGTTGGTATTAGACTTCAAATTTATGGGTAATACAATATTCCCCCAATCATGGTTGAACTTGGTTTTTGGAGGGGGTGTTAGCCTTGGATTTTTGGCAAATTGATCCTCACTCGACGAACCCCATTTAAATGATTATTAGCCTTATATTTCTAATCATTTTCATATCCAAGACCTTTTTGTTGGTGTTAGACTTCAAATTTATGGGTAATACACTTTTCCCCCAAACATGGTTGAACTTGGTTTTTGGAGGGGGTGTTAGCCTTGGATTTTCGGACAAATTGATCCTGACTCGACGAACCCCATTTAAATGAGTATTAGCCTTATATTTCTAACCTTTTTCATATCCAAGATCTTTTGGTTGGTATTACACTTCAAATTTATGGGTAATACACTTTTCCCCAAACATGGTTGAACTTGGTTTTTTGAGGGGATGTTAGCCTTGGATTTTCGGACAAATTGATCCTGACTCGACAAGCCCCATTTAAATGAGTATTAGCCTTATATTTGTAATCTTATTCATATCCAAGACCTTTTCGTTGGTATTAGACTTCAAATTTATGGGTAATACACTTTTCCCCCAAACATGGTTGAACTTGGTTTTTGGAGGGGGTGTTAGCCTTGGATTTTTGGCAAATTGATCCTGATTCGACGAGCCCCATTTAAATGAGTATTAGCCTTATATTTCTAACCTTTTTCATATCCAAGACCTTTTGGTTGGTATTAGACTTCAAATTTCTGGGTAATACACTTTTCCCCCAAACATGGTTGAACTTGGTTTTTGGAGGAGGTGTTAGCCTTGGATTTTCGGACAAATTGATCCTGCCTCGACGAGCCCCATTTTTGAATGAGTATTAGCCTTTTATTTCTAACCTTTTTCATATCCAAGACCTTTTGGTTGGTATTAGACTCAAATTTATGGGTAATACACTTTTCCCCCAAACATGGTTGAACTTGGTTTTTGGAGGGGGTGTTAGCCTTGGATTTTCGGACAAATTGATCCTGACTCGACGAGCCCCATTTAAATGAGTATTAGCCTTATATTTCTAACCTTTTTCATATCCAAGACCTTTTGGTTGGTATTACACTTCAAATTTATGGGTAATACACTTTTCCCCCAAACATGGTTGAACTTGGTTTTTGGAGGGGGTGTTAGCCTTGGATTTTCGGACAAATTGATCCTGCCTCGACGAGCCCCATTTTTGAATGAGTATTAGCCTTTTATTTCTAACCTTTTTCATATCCAAGACCTTTTGGTTGGTATTAGACTCAAATTTATGGGTAATACACTTTTCCCCCAAACATGGTTGAACTTGGTTTTTGGAGGGGGTGTTAGCCTTGGATTTTCGGACAAATTGATCCTGACTCGACGAGCCCCATTTAAATGAGTATTAGCCTTATATTTCTAACCTTTTTCATATCCAAGACCTTTTGGTTGGTATTACACTTCAAATTTATGGGTAATACACTTTTCCCCCAAACATGGTTGAACTTGGTTTTTGGAGGGGGTGTTAGCCTTGGATTTTCGGACAAATTGATCCTGCCTCGACGAGCCCCATTTTTGAATGAGTATTAGCCTTTTATTTCTAACCTTTTTCATATCCAAGACCTTTTGGTTGGTATTAGACTCAAATTTATGGGTAATACACTTTTCCCCCAAACATGGTTGAACTTGGTTTTTGGAGGGGGTGTTAGCCTTGGATTTTCGGACAAATTGATCCTGACTCGACGAGCCCCATTTAAATGAGTATTAGCCTTATATTTCTAACCTTTTTCATATCCAAGACCTTTTGGTTGGTATTAGACTTCAAATTTATGGGTAATACACTTTTCCCCAAACATGGTTGAACTTGGTTTTTTGAGGGGGTGTTAGCCTTGGATTTTCGGACAAATTGATCCTGACTCGACGAGCCCCATTTAAATGAGTATTAGCCTTATATTTCTAATAATTTTCATATCCAAGACCTTTTTGTTGGTATTAGACTTCAAATTTATGGGTAATACACTTTTCCCCCAAACATGGTTGAACTTGGTTTTTGGAGGGGGTGTTAGCCTTGGATTTTCGGACGAATTGATCCTCACTCGACGAGGCCCATTTAAATGAGTATTAGCCTTATATTTCTAAACTTATTTATATCCAAGAACTTTTGGTTGGTATTAGACTTCAAATTTATGGGTAATACAATATTCCCCCAATCATGGTTGAACTTGGTTTTTGGAGCGGGTGTTAGCCTTGGATTTTTGGCAAATTGATCCTGATTCGACGAACCCCATTTAAATGAGTATTAGCCTTATATTTCTAATCATTTTCATATCCAAGACCTTTTTGTTGGTGTTAGACTTCAAATTTATGGGTAATACACTTTTCCCCCAAACATGGTTGAACTTGGTTTTTGGAGGGGGTGTTAGCCTTGGATTTTCGGACAAATTGATCCTGACTCGACGAGCCCCATTTAAATGAGTATTAGCCTTATATTTCTAACCATTTTCATATCCAAGACCTTTTCGTTGGTAGTAGACTTCAAATTTATGGGTAATACACTTTTCCCCCAAACATGGTTGAACTTGGTTTTTGGAGGGGGTGTTAGCCTTGGATTTTCGGACAAATTGATCCTGACTCGACGAACCCCATTTAAATGAGTATTAGCCTTATATTTCTAACCTTTTTCATATCCAAGATCTTTTGGTTGGTATTACACTTCAAATTTATGGGTAATACACTTTTCCCCAAACATGGTTGAACTTGGTTTTTTGAGGGGGTGTTAGCCTTGGATTTTCGGACAAATTGATCCTGACTCGACAAGCCCCATTTAAATGAGTATTAGCCTTATATTTGTAACCTTATTCATATCCAAGACCTTTTCGTTGGTATTAGACTTCAAATTTATGGGTAATACACTTTTCCCCCAAACATGGTTGAACTTGGTTTTTGGAGGGGGTGTTAGCCTTGGATTTTTGGCAAATTGATCCTGATTCGACGAGCCCCATTTAAATGAGTATTAGCCTTATATTTCTAACCTTTTTCATATCCAAGACCTTTTGGTTGGTATTAGACTTCAAATTTCTGGGTAATACACTTTTCCCCCAAACATGGTTGAACTTGGTTTTTGGAGGGGGTGTTAGCCTTGGATTTTCGGACAAATTGATCCTGCCTCGACGAGCCCCATTTTTGAATGAGTATTAGCCTTTTATTTCTAACCTTTTTCATATCCAAGACCTTTTGGTTGTTATTAGACTCAAATTTATGGGTAATACACTTTTCCCCCAAACATGGTTGAACTTGGTTTTTGGAGGGGGTGTTAGCTTTGGATTTTCGGACAAATTGATCCTGACTCGACGAGCCCCATTTAAATGAGTATTAGCCTTATATTTCTAACCTTTTTCATATCCAAGACCTTTTGGTTGGTATTAGACTTCAAATTTATGGGTAATACACTTTTCCCCAAACATGGTTGAACTTGGTTTTTTGAGGGGGTGTTAGCCTTAGATTTTCGGACAAATTGATACTGACTCGACAAGCCCCATTTAAATGAGTATTAGCCTTATATTTCTAACCTTATTCTTATCCAAGACCTTTTCGTTGGTATAAGACTTCAAATTTATGGGTAATACACTTTTCCCCCAAACATGGTTGGACTTGGTTTTTGGAGGGGGTGTTAGCCTTGGATTTTCGGACAAATTGATCCTGACTCGACGGGGCCCATTTAAATGAGTATTAGCCTTATATTTCTAAATATTTTCATATCCAAGACCTTTTTCTTGGTATTAGACTTCAAATTGATGGGTAATACACTTTTCCCCCAAACATGGTTGAACTTGGTTTTTGGAGGGGGTGTTAGCCTTTGATTTTCGGACAAATTGATCCTCACTCGACGAGGCCCATTTAAATGAGTATTAGCCTTATATTTCTAACCTTATTCATATCCAAGACCTTTTCGTTGTTATAAGACTTCAAATTTATGGGTAATACACTTTTCCCCCAAACATGGTTGAACTTGGTTTTTGGAGGGGGTGTTAGCCTTTGATTTTCGGACAAATTGATCCTGACTCGACGAGCCCCATTTAAATGAGTATTAGCCTTATATTTCTAAATATTTTCATATCCAAGACCTTTTTGTTGGTGTTAGACTTCAAATTTATGGGTAATACACTTTTCCCCCAAACATGGTTGAACTTGGTTTTTGGAGGGGGTGTTATCCTTGGATTTTCGGACAAATTGATCCTGACTCGACGACCCATTTTTATGAGTATTAGCCTTATATTTCTAACCTTATTCATATCCAAGACCTTTTCATTGTTATAATACTTCAAATTTATGGGTAATACACTTTTCCCCCAAACACGGTTGAACTTGGTTTTTGGAGGGGGTGTTAGCCTTGGATTTTCTGACAAATTGATCCTGACTCGACGAGCCCCATTTAAATGAGTATTAGCCTTATATTTCTAATCATTTTCATATCCAAGACCTTTTTGTTGGTATTAGACTTCAAATTTATGGGTAATACACTTTTCCCCCAAACATGGTTGAACTTGGTTTTTGGAGGGGGTGTTAGCCTTGGATTTTCGGACAAATTGATCCTCACTCGACGAGGCCCATTTAAATGAGTATTAGCCTTATATTTCTAACCTTATTTATATCCAAGAACTTTTGGTTGGTATTAGACTTCAAATTTATGGGTAATACAATTTTCCCCCAATCATGGTTGAACTTGGTTTTTGGAGCGGTTGTTAGCCTTGGATTTTTGGCAAATTGATCCAGATTCGACGAACCCCATTTAAATGAGTATTAGCCTTATATTTCTAATCATTTTCATATCCAAGACCTTTTTGTTGGTGTTAGACTTCAAATTTATGGGTAATACACTTTTCCCCCAAACATGGTTGAACTTGGTTTTTGGAGGGGGTGTTAGCCTTGGATTTTCGGACAAATTGATCCTGACTCGACGAGCCCCATTTACATGAGTATTAGCCTTATATTTCTAACCTTATTTATATCCAAGAACTTTTCGTTGGTATTAGACTTCAAATTTATGGGTAATACAATTTTCCCCCAATCATGGTTCAACTTGGTTTTTGGAGGGGGTGTTAGCCTTGGATTTTTGGCAAATTGATCCTGATTCGACGAACCCCATTTAAATGACTATTAGCCTTATATTTCTAACCTTTTTCATATCCAAGACCTTTTGGTTGGTATTAGACTTCAAATTTATGGGTAATACACTTTTCCCCCAAACATGGTTGAACTTGGTTTTTGGAGGGGGTGTTAGCCTTGGATTTTCGGACAAATTGATCCTGCCTCGACGAGCCCTATTTTTGAATGAGTATTAGCCTTTTATTTCTAACCTTTTTCATATCCAATACCTTTTGGTTGGTATTAGACTCAAATTTATGGGTAATACACTTTTCCCCCAAACATGGTTGAACTTGGTTTTTGGAGGGGGTGTTAGCCTTGGATTTTCGGACAAATTGATCCTGACTCGACCAGCCCCATTTAAATGAGTATTAGCCTTATATTTCTAACCTTTTTCATATCCAAGACCTTTTGGTTGGTATTAGACTTCAAATTTCTGGGTAATACACTTTTCCCCCAAACATGGTTGAACTTGGTTTTTGGAGGGGGTGTTAGCCTTGGATTTTCGGACAAATTGATCCTGCCTCGACGAGCCCCATTTTTGAATGAGTATTAGCCTTTTATTTCTAACCTTTTTCATATCCAAGACCTTTTGGTTGGTATTAGACTCAAATTTATGGGTAATACACTTTTCCCCCAAACATGGTTGAACTTGGTTTTTGGAGGGGGTGTTAGCCTTGGATTTTCGGACAAATTGATCCTGACTCGACGAGCCCCATTTAAATGAGTATTAGCCTTATATTTCTAACCTTTTTCATATCCAAGACCTTTTGGTTGGTATTAGACTTCAAATTTATGGGTAATACACTTTTCCCCAAACATGGTTGAACTTGGTTTTTTGAGGGGGTGTTAGCCTTGGATTTTCGGACAAATTGATCCTGACTCGACGAGCCCCATTTAAATGAGTATTAGCCTTATATTTCTAATAATTTTCATATCCAAGACCTTTTTGTTGGTATTAGACTTCAAATTTATGGGTAATACACTTTTCCCCCAAACATGGTTGAACTTGGTTTTTGGAGGGGGTGTTAGCCTTGGATTTTCGGACGAATTGATCCTCACTCGACGAGGCCCATTTAAATGAGTATTAGCCTTATATTTCTAAACTTATTTATATCCAAGAACTTTTGGTTGGTATTAGACTTCAAATTTATGGGTAATACAATATTCCCCCAATCATGGTTGAACTTGGTTTTTGGAGCGGGTGTTAGCCTTGGATTTTTGGCAAATTGATCCTGATTCGACGAACCCCATTTAAATGAGTATTAGCCTTATATTTCTAATCATTTTCATATCCAAGACCTTTTTGTTGGTGTTAGACTTCAAATTTATGGGTAATACACTTTTCCCCCAAACATGGTTGAACTTGGTTTTTGGAGGGGGTGTTAGCCTTGGATTTTCGGACAAATTGATCCTGACTCGACGAGCCCCATTTAAATGAGTATTAGCCTTATATTTCTAACCATTTTCATATCCAAGACCTTTTCGTTGGTAGTAGACTTCAAATTTATGGGTAATACACTTTTCCCCCAAACATGGTTGAACTTGGTTTTTGGAGGGGGTGTTAGCCTTGGATTTTCGGACAAATTGATCCTGACTCGACGAACCCCATTTAAATGAGTATTAGCCTTATATTTCTAACCTTTTTCATATCCAAGATCTTTTGGTTGGTATTACACTTCAAATTTATGGGTAATACACTTTTCCCCAAACATGGTTGAACTTGGTTTTTTGAGGGGGTGTTAGCCTTGGATTTTCGGACAAATTGATCCTGACTCGACAAGCCCCATTTAAATGAGTATTAGCCTTATATTTGTAACCTTATTCATATCCAAGACCTTTTCGTTGGTATTAGACTTCAAATTTATGGGTAATACACTTTTCCCCCAAACATGGTTGAACTTGGTTTTTGGAGGGGGTGTTAGCCTTGGATTTTTGGCAAATTGATCCTGATTCGACGAGCCCCATTTAAATGAGTATTAGCCTTATATTTCTAACCTTTTTCATATCCAAGACCTTTTGGTTGGTATTAGACTTCAAATTTCTGGGTAATACACTTTTCCCCCAAACATGGTTGAACTTGGTTTTTGGAGGGGGTGTTAGCCTTGGATTTTCGGACAAATTGATCCTGCCTCGACGAGCCCCATTTTTGAATGAGTATTAGCCTTTTATTTCTAACCTTTTTCATATCCAAGACCTTTTGGTTGTTATTAGACTCAAATTTATGGGTAATACACTTTTCCCCCAAACATGGTTGAACTTGGTTTTTGGAGGGGGTGTTAGCTTTGGATTTTCGGACAAATTGATCCTGACTCGACGAGCCCCATTTAAATGAGTATTAGCCTTATATTTCTAACCTTTTTCATATCCAAGACCTTTTGGTTGGTATTAGACTTCAAATTTATGGGTAATACACTTTTCCCCAAACATGGTTGAACTTGGTTTTTTGAGGGGGTGTTAGCCTTAGATTTTCGGACAAATTGATACTGACTCGACAAGCCCCATTTAAATGAGTATTAGCCTTATATTTCTAACCTTATTCTTATCCAAGACCTTTTCGTTGGTATAAGACTTCAAATTTATGGGTAATACACTTTTCCCCCAAACATGGTTGGACTTGGTTTTTGGAGGGGGTGTTAGCCTTGGATTTTCGGACAAATTGATCCTGACTCGACGGGGCCCATTTAAATGAGTATTAGCCTTATATTTCTAAATATTTTCATATCCAAGACCTTTTTCTTGGTATTAGACTTCAAATTGATGGGTAATACACTTTTCCCCCAAACATGGTTGAACTTGGTTTTTGGAGGGGGTGTTAGCCTTTGATTTTCGGACAAATTGATCCTCACTCGACGAGGCCCATTTAAATGAGTATTAGCCTTATATTTCTAACCTTATTCATATCCAAGACCTTTTCGTTGTTATAAGACTTCAAATTTATGGGTAATACACTTTTCCCCCAAACATGGTTGAACTTGGTTTTTGGAGGGGGTGTTAGCCTTTGATTTTCGGACAAATTGATCCTGACTCGACGAGCCCCATTTAAATGAGTATTAGCCTTATATTTCTAAATATTTTCATATCCAAGACCTTTTTGTTGGTGTTAGACTTCAAATTTATGGGTAATACACTTTTCCCCCAAACATGGTTGAACTTGGTTTTTGGAGGGGGTGTTAGCCTTGGATTTTCGGACAAATTGATCCTGACTCGACGACCCATTTTTATGAGTATTAGCCTTATATTTCTAACCTTATTCATATCCAAGACCTTTTCATTGTTATAATACTTCAAATTTATGGGTAATACACTTTTCCCCCAAACACGGTTGAACTTGGTTTTTGGAGGGGGTGTTAGCCTTGGATTTTCTGACAAATTGATCCTGACTCGACGAGCCCCATTTAAATGAGTATTAGCCTTATATTTCTAATCATTTTCATATCCAAGACCTTTTTGTTGGTATTAGACTTCAAATTTATGGGTAATACACTTTTCCCCCAAACATGGTTGAACTTGGTTTTTGGAGGGGGTGTTAGCCTTGGATTTTCGGACAAATTGATCCTCACTCGACGAGGCCCATTTAAATGAGTATTAGCCTTATATTTCTAACCTTATTTATATCCAAGAACTTTTGGTTGGTATTAGACTTCAAATTTATGGGTAATACAATTTTCCCCCAATCATGGTTGAACTTGGTTTTTGGAGCGGTTGTTAGCCTTGGATTTTTGGCAAATTGATCCAGATTCGACGAACCCCATTTAAATGAGTATTAGCCTTATATTTCTAATCATTTTCATATCCAAGACCTTTTTGTTGGTGTTAGACTTCAAATTTATGGGTAATACACTTTTCCCCCAAACATGGTTGAACTTGGTTTTTGGAGGGGGTGTTAGCCTTGGATTTTCGGACAAATTGATCCTGACTCGACGAGCCCCATTTACATGAGTATTAGCCTTATATTTCTAACCTTATTTATATCCAAGAACTTTTCGTTGGTATTAGACTTCAAATTTATGGGTAATACAATTTTCCCCCAATCATGGTTCAACTTGGTTTTTGGAGGGGGTGTTAGCCTTGGATTTTTGGCAAATTGATCCTGATTCGACGAACCCCATTTAAATGACTATTAGCCTTATATTTCTAACCTTTTTCATATCCAAGACCTTTTGGTTGGTATTAGACTTCAAATTTATGGGTAATACACTTTTCCCCCAAACATGGTTGAACTTGGTTTTTGGAGGGGGTGTTAGCCTTGGATTTTCGGACAAATTGATCCTGCCTCGACGAGCCCTATTTTTGAATGAGTATTAGCCTTTTATTTCTAACCTTTTTCATATCCAATACCTTTTGGTTGGTATTAGACTCAAATTTATGGGTAATACACTTTTCCCCCAAACATGGTTGAACTTGGTTTTTGGAGGGGGTGTTAGCCTTGGATTTTCGGACAAATTGATCCTGACTCGACCAGCCCCATTTAAATGAGTATTAGCCTTATATTTCTAACCTTTTTCATATCCAAGACCTTTTGGTTGGTATTAGACTTCAAATTTCTGGGTAATACACTTTTCCCCCAAACATGGTTGAACTTGGTTTTTGGAGGGGGTGTTAGCCTTGGATTTTCGGACAAATTGATCCTGCCTCGACGAGCCCCATTTTTGAATGAGTATTAGCCTTTTATTTCTAACCTTTTTCATATCCAAGACCTTTTGGTTGGTATTAGACTCAAATTTATGGGTAATACACTTTTCCCCCAAACATGGTTGAACTTGGTTTTTGGAGGGGGTGTTAGCCTTGGATTTTCGGACAAATTGATCCTGACTCGACGAGCCCCATTTAAATGAGTATTAGCCTTATATTTCTAACCTTTTTCATATCCAAGACCTTTTGGTTGGTATTAGACTTCAAATTTATGGGTAATACACTTTTCCCCAAACATGGTTGAACTTGGTTTTTTGAGGGGGTGTTAGCCTTGGATTTTCGGACAAATTGATCCTGACTCGACGAGCCCCATTTAAATGAGTATTAGCCTTATATTTCTAATAATTTTCATATCCAAGACCTTTTTGTTGGTATTAGACTTCAAATTTATGGGTAATACACTTTTCCCCCAAACATGGTTGAACTTGGTTTTTGGAGGGGGTGTTAGCCTTGGATTTTCGGACGAATTGATCCTCACTCGACGAGGCCCATTTAAATGAGTATTAGCCTTATATTTCTAAACTTATTTATATCCAAGAACTTTTGGTTGGTATTAGACTTCAAATTTATGGGTAATACAATATTCCCCCAATCATGGTTGAACTTGGTTTTTGGAGCGGGTGTTAGCCTTGGATTTTTGGCAAATTGATCCTGATTCGACGAACCCCATTTAAATGAGTATTAGCCTTATATTTCTAATCATTTTCATATCCAAGACCTTTTTGTTGGTGTTAGACTTCAAATTTATGGGTAATACACTTTTCCCCCAAACATGGTTGAACTTGGTTTTTGGAGGGGGTGTTAGCCTTGGATTTTCGGACAAATTGATCCTGACTCGACGAGCCCCATTTAAATGAGTATTAGCCTTATATTTCTAACCATTTTCATATCCAAGACCTTTTCGTTGGTAGTAGACTTCAAATTTATGGGTAATACACTTTTCCCCCAAACATGGTTGAACTTGGTTTTTGGAGGGGGTGTTAGCCTTGGATTTTCGGACAAATTGATCCTGACTCGACGAACCCCATTTAAATGAGTATTAGCCTTATATTTCTAACCTTTTTCATATCCAAGATCTTTTGGTTGGTATTACACTTCAAATTTATGGGTAATACACTTTTCCCCAAACATGGTTGAACTTGGTTTTTTGAGGGGGTGTTAGCCTTGGATTTTCGGACAAATTGATCCTGACTCGACAAGCCCCATTTAAATGAGTATTAGCCTTATATTTGTAACCTTATTCATATCCAAGACCTTTTCGTTGGTATTAGACTTCAAATTTATGGGTAATACACTTTTCCCCCAAACATGGTTGAACTTGGTTTTTGGAGGGGGTGTTAGCCTTGGATTTTCGGACAAATTGATCCTGACTCGACGAGCCCCATTTAAATGAGTATTAGCCTTATATTTCTAACCTTTTTCATATCCAAGACCTTTTGGTTGGTATTAGACTTCAAATTTATGGGTAATACACTTTTCCCCAAACATGGTTGAACTTGGTTTTTTGAGGGGGTGTTAGCCTTGGATTTTCGGACAAATTGATACTGACTCGACAAGCCCCATTTAAATGAGTATTAGCCTTATATTTCTAAACTTATTCTTATCCAAGACCTTTTCGTTGGTATAAGACTTCAAATTTATGGGTAATACACTTTTCCCCCAAACATGGTTGGACTTGGTTTTTGGAGGGGGTGTTAGCCTTGGATTTTCGGACAAATTGATCCTGACTCGACGGGCCCCATTTAAATGAGTATTAGCCTTATATTTCTAAATATTTTCATATCCAAGACCTTTTTCTTGGTATTAGACTTCAAATTTATGGGTAATACACTTTTCCCCCAAACATGGTTGAACTTGGTTTTTGGAGGGGGTGTTAGCCTTGGATTTTCGGACAAATTGATCCTCACTCGACGAGCCCCATTTAAATGAGTATTAGCCTTATATTTCTAACCTTATTTATATCCAAGAACTTTTGGTTGGTATTAGACTTCAAATTTATGGGTAATACAATTTTCCCCCAATCATGGTTGAACTTGGTTTTTGGAGCGGGTGTTAGCCTTGGATTTTTGGCAAATTGATCCTGATTCGACGAACCCCATTTAAATGAGTATTAGCCTTATATTTATAATCATTTTCATATCCAAGACCTTTTTGTTGGTGTTAGACTTCAAATTTATGGGTAATACACTTTTCCCCCAAACATGGTTGAACTTGGTTTTTGGAGGGGGTGTTAGCCTTGGATTTTCGGACAAATTGATTCTGCCTCGACAAGCCCCATTTTTATGAGTATTAGCCTTATATTTCTAACCTTATTCATATCCAAGACCTTTTCGTTGTTATAAGACTTCAAATTTATGGGTAATACACTTTTCCCCCAAATATGGTTGAACTTGGTTTTTGGAGGGGGTGTTAGCCTTGGATTTTCGGACAAATTGATCCTGACTCGACGAGCCCCATTTAAATGAGTATTAGCCTTATATTTCTAACCTTTTTCATATCCAAGACCTTTTGGTTGGTATTAGACTTCAAATTTATGGGTAATACACTTTTCCCCAAACATGGTTGAACTTGGTTTTTTGAGGGGGTGTTAGCCTTAGATTTTCGGACAAATTGATACTGACTCGACAAGCCCCATTTAAATGAGTATTAGCCTTATATTTCTAACCTTATTCTTATCCAAGACCTTTTCGTTGGTATAAGACTTCAAATTTATGGGTAATACACTTTTCCCCCAAACATGGTTGAACTTGGTTTTTGGAGGGGGTGTTAGCCTTGGATTTTCGGACAAATTGATCCTGACTCGACGGGCCCCATTTAAATGAGTATTAGCCTTATATTTCTAAATATTTTCATATCCAAGACCTTTTTCTTGGTATTAGACTTCAAATTTATGGGTAATACACTTTTCCCCCAAACATGGTTGAACTTGGTTTTTGGAGGGGGTGTTAGCCTTGGATTTTCGGACAAATTGATCCTCACTCGACGAGGCCCATTTAAATGAGTATTAGCCTTATATTTCTAACCTTATTTATATCCAAGAACTTTTGGTTGGTATTAGACTTCAAATTTATGGGTAATACAATTTTCCCCCAATCATTGTTGAACTTGGTTTTTGGAGCGGGTGTTAGCCTTGGATTTTTGGCAAATTGATCCTGATTCGACGAACCCCATTTAAATGAGTATTAGCCTTATATTTATAATCATTTTCATATCCAATACCTTTTTGTTGGTGTTAGACTTCAAATTTATGGGTAATACACTTTTCCCCCAAACATGGTTGAACTTGGTTTTTGGAGGGGGTGTTAGCCTTGGATTTTCGGACAAATTGATTCTGCCTCGACGAGCCCCATTTTTATGAGTATTAGCCTTATATTTCTAACCTTATTCATATCCAAGACCTTTTCGTTGTTATAAGACTTCAAATTTATGGGTAATACACTTTTCCCCCAAACATGGTTGAACTTGGTTTTTGGAGGGGGTGTTAGCCTTGGATTTTCGGACAAATTGATCCTGACTCGACGAGCCCCATTTAAATGAGTATTAGCCTTATATTTCTAAATATTTTCATATCCAAGACCTTTTTATTGGTATTAGACTTCAAATTGATGGGTAATACACTTTTCCCCCAAACATGGTTGAACTTGGTTTTTGGAGGGGGTGTTAGCCTTTGATTTTCGGACAAATTGATCCTCACTCGACGAGGCCCATTTAAATGAGTATTAGCCTTATATTTCTAACCTTATTCATATCCAAGACCTTTTCGTTGTTATAAGACTTCAAATTTATGAGTAATACACTTTTCCCCCAAACATGGTTGAACTTGGTTTTTGGAGGGGGTGTTAGCCTTGGATTTTCGGACAAATTGATCCTGACTCGACGAGCCCCATTTAAATGAGTATTAGCCTTATATTTCTAAATATTTTCATATCCAAGACCTTTTTGTTGGTGTTAGACTTCAAATTTATGGGTAATACACTTTTCCCCCAAACATGGTTGAACTTGGTTTTTGGAGGGGGTGTTAGCCTTGGATTTTCGGACAAATTGATCCTGACTCGACGAGGCCCATTTAAATGAGTATTAGCCTTATATTTCTAACCTTATTTATATCCAAGAACTTTTGGTTGGTATTAGACTTCAAATTTATGGGTAATACAATTTTCCCCCAATCATGGTTGAACTTGGTTTTTGGAGCGGTTGTTAGCCTTGGATTTTTGGCAAATTGATCCAGATTCGACGAACCCCATTTAAATGAGTATTAGCCTTATATTTCTAATCATTTTCATATCCAAGACCTTTTTGTTGGTGTTAGACTTCAAATTTATGGGTAATACACTTTTCCCCCAAACATGGTTGAACTTGGTTTTTGGAGGGGGTGTTAGCCTTGGATTTTCGGACAAATTGATCCTGACTCGACGAGCCCCATTTACATGAGTATTAGCCTTATATTTCTAACCTTATTTATATCCAAGAACTTTTCGTTGGTATTAGACTTCAAATTTATGGGTAATACAATTTTCCCCCAATCATGGTTCAACTTGGTTTTTGGAGGGGGTGTTAGCCTTGGATTTTTGGCAAATTGATCCTGATTCGACGAACCCCATTTAAATGACTATTAGCCTTATATTTCTAACCTTTTTCATATCCAAGACCTTTTGGTTGGTATTAGACTTCAAATTTATGGGTAATACACTTTTCCCCCAAACATGGTTGAACTTGGTTTTTGGAGGGGGTGTTAGCCTTGGATTTTCGGACAAATTGATCCTGCCTCGACGAGCCCTATTTTTGAATGAGTATTAGCCTTTTATTTCTAACCTTTTTCATATCCAATACCTTTTGGTTGGTATTAGACTCAAATTTATGGGTAATACACTTTTCCCCCAAACATGGTTGAACTTGGTTTTTGGAGGGGGTGTTAGCCTTGGATTTTCGGACAAATTGATCCTGACTCGACCAGCCCCATTTAAATGAGTATTAGCCTTATATTTCTAACCTTTTTCATATCCAAGACCTTTTGGTTGGTATTAGACTTCAAATTTCTGGGTAATACACTTTTCCCCCAAACATGGTTGAACTTGGTTTTTGGAGGGGGTGTTAGCCTTGGATTTTCGGACAAATTGATCCTGCCTCGACGAGCCCCATTTTTGAATGAGTATTAGCCTTTTATTTCTAACCTTTTTCATATCCAAGACCTTTTGGTTGGTATTAGACTCAAATTTATGGGTAATACACTTTTCCCCCAAACATGGTTGAACTTGGTTTTTGGAGGGGGTGTTAGCCTTGGATTTTCGGACAAATTGATCCTGACTCGACGAGCCCCATTTAAATGAGTATTAGCCTTATATTTCTAACCTTTTTCATATCCAAGACCTTTTGGTTGGTATTAGACTTCAAATTTATGGGTAATACACTTTTCCCCAAACATGGTTGAACTTGGTTTTTTGAGGGGGTGTTAGCCTTGGATTTTCGGACAAATTGATCCTGACTCGACGAGCCCCATTTAAATGAGTATTAGCCTTATATTTCTAATAATTTTCATATCCAAGACCTTTTTGTTGGTATTAGACTTCAAATTTATGGGTAATACACTTTTCCCCCAAACATGGTTGAACTTGGTTTTTGGAGGGGGTGTTAGCCTTGGATTTTCGGACGAATTGATCCTCACTCGACGAGGCCCATTTAAATGAGTATTAGCCTTATATTTCTAAACTTATTTATATCCAAGAACTTTTGGTTGGTATTAGACTTCAAATTTATGGGTAATACAATATTCCCCCAATCATGGTTGAACTTGGTTTTTGGAGCGGGTGTTAGCCTTGGATTTTTGGCAAATTGATCCTGATTCGACGAACCCCATTTAAATGAGTATTAGCCTTATATTTCTAATCATTTTCATATCCAAGACCTTTTTGTTGGTGTTAGACTTCAAATTTATGGGTAATACACTTTTCCCCCAAACATGGTTGAACTTGGTTTTTGGAGGGGGTGTTAGCCTTGGATTTTCGGACAAATTGATCCTGACTCGACGAGCCCCATTTAAATGAGTATTAGCCTTATATTTCTAACCATTTTCATATCCAAGACCTTTTCGTTGGTAGTAGACTTCAAATTTATGGGTAATACACTTTTCCCCCAAACATGGTTGAACTTGGTTTTTGGAGGGGGTGTTAGCCTTGGATTTTCGGACAAATTGATCCTGACTCGACGAACCCCATTTAAATGAGTATTAGCCTTATATTTCTAACCTTTTTCATATCCAAGATCTTTTGGTTGGTATTACACTTCAAATTTATGGGTAATACACTTTTCCCCAAACATGGTTGAACTTGGTTTTTTGAGGGGGTGTTAGCCTTGGATTTTCGGACAAATTGATCCTGACTCGACAAGCCCCATTTAAATGAGTATTAGCCTTATATTTGTAACCTTATTCATATCCAAGACCTTTTCGTTGGTATTAGACTTCAAATTTATGGGTAATACACTTTTCCCCCAAACATGGTTGAACTTGGTTTTTGGAGGGGGTGTTAGCCTTGGATTTTTGGCAAATTGATCCTGATTCGACGAGCCCCATTTAAATGAGTATTAGCCTTATATTTCTAACCTTTTTCATATCCAAGACCTTTTGGTTGGTATTAGACTTCAAATTTCTGGGTAATACACTTTTCCCCCAAACATGGTTGAACTTGGTTTTTGGAGGGGGTGTTAGCCTTGGATTTTCGGACAAATTGATCCTGCCTCGACGAGCCCCATTTTTGAATGAGTATTAGCCTTTTATTTCTAACCTTTTTCATATCCAAGACCTTTTGGTTGTTATTAGACTCAAATTTATGGGTAATACACTTTTCCCCCAAACATGGTTGAACTTGGTTTTTGGAGGGGGTGTTAGCTTTGGATTTTCGGACAAATTGATCCTGACTCGACGAGCCCCATTTAAATGAGTATTAGCCTTATATTTCTAACCTTTTTCATATCCAAGACCTTTTGGTTGGTATTAGACTTCAAATTTATGGGTAATACACTTTTCCCCAAACATGGTTGAACTTGGTTTTTTGAGGGGGTGTTAGCCTTAGATTTTCGGACAAATTGATACTGACTCGACAAGCCCCATTTAAATGAGTATTAGCCTTATATTTCTAACCTTATTCTTATCCAAGACCTTTTCGTTGGTATAAGACTTCAAATTTATGGGTAATACACTTTTCCCCCAAACATGGTTGGACTTGGTTTTTGGAGGGGGTGTTAGCCTTGGATTTTCGGACAAATTGATCCTGACTCGACGGGGCCCATTTAAATGAGTATTAGCCTTATATTTCTAAATATTTTCATATCCAAGACCTTTTTCTTGGTATTAGACTTCAAATTGATGGGTAATACACTTTTCCCCCAAACATGGTTGAACTTGGTTTTTGGAGGGGGTGTTAGCCTTTGATTTTCGGACAAATTGATCCTCACTCGACGAGGCCCATTTAAATGAGTATTAGCCTTATATTTCTAACCTTATTCATATCCAAGACCTTTTCGTTGTTATAAGACTTCAAATTTATGGGTAATACACTTTTCCCCCAAACATGGTTGAACTTGGTTTTTGGAGGGGGTGTTAGCCTTTGATTTTCGGACAAATTGATCCTGACTCGACGAGCCCCATTTAAATGAGTATTAGCCTTATATTTCTAAATATTTTCATATCCAAGACCTTTTTGTTGGTGTTAGACTTCAAATTTATGGGTAATACACTTTTCCCCCAAACATGGTTGAACTTGGTTTTTGGAGGGGGTGTTAGCCTTGGATTTTCGGACAAATTGATCCTGACTCGACGACCCATTTTTATGAGTATTAGCCTTATATTTCTAACCTTATTCATATCCAAGACCTTTTCATTGTTATAATACTTCAAATTTATGGGTAATACACTTTTCCCCCAAACACGGTTGAACTTGGTTTTTGGAGGGGGTGTTAGCCTTGGATTTTCTGACAAATTGATCCTGACTCGACGAGCCCCATTTAAATGAGTATTAGCCTTATATTTCTAATCATTTTCATATCCAAGACCTTTTTGTTGGTATTAGACTTCAAATTTATGGGTAATACACTTTTCCCCCAAACATGGTTGAACTTGGTTTTTGGAGGGGGTGTTAGCCTTGGATTTTCGGACAAATTGATCCTCACTCGACGAGGCCCATTTAAATGAGTATTAGCCTTATATTTCTAACCTTATTTATATCCAAGAACTTTTGGTTGGTATTAGACTTCAAATTTATGGGTAATACAATTTTCCCCCAATCATGGTTGAACTTGGTTTTTGGAGCGGTTGTTAGCCTTGGATTTTTGGCAAATTGATCCAGATTCGACGAACCCCATTTAAATGAGTATTAGCCTTATATTTCTAATCATTTTCATATCCAAGACCTTTTTGTTGGTGTTAGACTTCAAATTTATGGGTAATACACTTTTCCCCCAAACATGGTTGAACTTGGTTTTTGGAGGGGGTGTTAGCCTTGGATTTTCGGACAAATTGATCCTGACTCGACGAGCCCCATTTACATGAGTATTAGCCTTATATTTCTAACCTTATTTATATCCAAGAACTTTTCGTTGGTATTAGACTTCAAATTTATGGGTAATACAATTTTCCCCCAATCATGGTTCAACTTGGTTTTTGGAGGGGGTGTTAGCCTTGGATTTTTGGCAAATTGATCCTGATTCGACGAACCCCATTTAAATGACTATTAGCCTTATATTTCTAACCTTTTTCATATCCAAGACCTTTTGGTTGGTATTAGACTTCAAATTTATGGGTAATACACTTTTCCCCCAAACATGGTTGAACTTGGTTTTTGGAGGGGGTGTTAGCCTTGGATTTTCGGACAAATTGATCCTGCCTCGACGAGCCCTATTTTTGAATGAGTATTAGCCTTTTATTTCTAACCTTTTTCATATCCAATACCTTTTGGTTGGTATTAGACTCAAATTTATGGGTAATACACTTTTCCCCCAAACATGGTTGAACTTGGTTTTTGGAGGGGGTGTTAGCCTTGGATTTTCGGACAAATTGATCCTGACTCGACCAGCCCCATTTAAATGAGTATTAGCCTTATATTTCTAACCTTTTTCATATCCAAGACCTTTTGGTTGGTATTAGACTTCAAATTTCTGGGTAATACACTTTTCCCCCAAACATGGTTGAACTTGGTTTTTGGAGGGGGTGTTAGCCTTGGATTTTCGGACAAATTGATCCTGCCTCGACGAGCCCCATTTTTGAATGAGTATTAGCCTTTTATTTCTAACCTTTTTCATATCCAAGACCTTTTGGTTGGTATTAGACTCAAATTTATGGGTAATACACTTTTCCCCCAAACATGGTTGAACTTGGTTTTTGGAGGGGGTGTTAGCCTTGGATTTTCGGACAAATTGATCCTGACTCGACGAGCCCCATTTAAATGAGTATTAGCCTTATATTTCTAACCTTTTTCATATCCAAGACCTTTTGGTTGGTATTAGACTTCAAATTTATGGGTAATACACTTTTCCCCAAACATGGTTGAACTTGGTTTTTTGAGGGGGTGTTAGCCTTGGATTTTCGGACAAATTGATCCTGACTCGACGAGCCCCATTTAAATGAGTATTAGCCTTATATTTCTAATAATTTTCATATCCAAGACCTTTTTGTTGGTATTAGACTTCAAATTTATGGGTAATACACTTTTCCCCCAAACATGGTTGAACTTGGTTTTTGGAGGGGGTGTTAGCCTTGGATTTTCGGACGAATTGATCCTCACTCGACGAGGCCCATTTAAATGAGTATTAGCCTTATATTTCTAAACTTATTTATATCCAAGAACTTTTGGTTGGTATTAGACTTCAAATTTATGGGTAATACAATATTCCCCCAATCATGGTTGAACTTGGTTTTTGGAGCGGGTATTAGCCTTGGATTTTTGGCAAATTGATCCTGATTCGACGAACCCCATTTAAATGAGTATTAGCCTTATATTTCTAATCATTTTCATATCCAAGACCTTTTTGTTGGTGTTAGACTTCAAATTTATGGGTAATACACTTTTCCCCCAAACATGGTTGAACTTGGTTTTTGGAGGGGGTGTTAGCCTTGGATTTTCGGACAAATTGATCCTGACTCGACGAGCCCCATTTAAATGAGTATTAGCCTTATATTTCTAACCATTTTCATATCCAAGACCTTTTCGTTGGTAGTAGACTTCAAATTTATGGGTAATACACTTTTCCCCCAAACATGGTTGAACTTGGTTTTTGGAGGGGGTGTTAGCCTTGGATTTTCGGACAAATTGATCCTGACTCGACGAACCCCATTTAAATGAGTATTAGCCTTATATTTCTAACCTTTTTCATATCCAAGATCTTTTGGTTGGTATTACACTTCAAATTTATGGGTAATACACTTTTCCCCAAACATGGTTGAACTTGGTTTTTTGAGGGGGTGTTAGCCTTGGATTTTCGGACAAATTGATCCTGACTCGACAAGCCCCATTTAAATGAGTATTAGCCTTATATTTGTAACCTTATTCATATCCAAGACCTTTTCGTTGGTATTAGACTTCAAATTTATGGGTAATACACTTTTCCCCCAAACATGGTTGAACTTGGTTTTTGGAGGGGGTGTTAGCCTTGGATTTTCGGACAAATTGATCCTGACTCGACGAGCCCCATTTAAATGAGTATTAGCCTTATATTTCTAACCTTTTTCATATCCAAGACCTTTTGGTTGGTATTAGACTTCAAATTTATGGGTAATACACTTTTCCCCAAACATGGTTGAACTTGGTTTTTTGAGGGGGTGTTAGCCTTGGATTTTCGGACAAATTGATACTGACTCGACAAGCCCCATTTAAATGAGTATTAGCCTTATATTTCTAAACTTATTCTTATCCAAGACCTTTTCGTTGGTATAAGACTTCAAATTTATGGGTAATACACTTTTCCCCCAAACATGGTTGGACTTGGTTTTTGGAGGGGGTGTTAGCCTTGGATTTTCGGACAAATTGATCCTGACTCGACGGGCCCCATTTAAATGAGTATTAGCCTTATATTTCTAAATATTTTCATATCCAAGACCTTTTTCTTGGTATTAGACTTCAAATTTATGGGTAATACACTTTTCCCCCAAACATGGTTGAACTTGGTTTTTGGAGGGGGTGTTAGCCTTGGATTTTCGGACAAATTGATCCTCACTCGACGAGCCCCATTTAAATGAGTATTAGCCTTATATTTCTAACCTTATTTATATCCAAGAACTTTTGGTTGGTATTAGACTTCAAATTTATGGGTAATACAATTTTCCCCCAATCATGGTTGAACTTGGTTTTTGGAGCGGGTGTTAGCCTTGGATTTTTGGCAAATTGATCCTGATTCGACGAACCCCATTTAAATGAGTATTAGCCTTATATTTATAATCATTTTCATATCCAAGACCTTTTTGTTGGTGTTAGACTTCAAATTTATGGGTAATACACTTTTCCCCCAAACATGGTTGAACTTGGTTTTTGGAGGGGGTGTTAGCCTTGGATTTTCGGACAAATTGATTCTGCCTCGACAAGCCCCATTTTTATGAGTATTAGCCTTATATTTCTAACCTTATTCATATCCAAGACCTTTTCGTTGTTATAAGACTTCAAATTTATGGGTAATACACTTTTCCCCCAAATATGGTTGAACTTGGTTTTTGGAGGGGGTGTTAGCCTTGGATTTTCGGACAAATTGATCCTGACTCGACGAGCCCCATTTAAATGAGTATTAGCCTTATATTTCTAACCTTTTTCATATCCAAGACCTTTTGGTTGGTATTAGACTTCAAATTTATGGGTAATACACTTTTCCCCAAACATGGTTGAACTTGGTTTTTTGAGGGGGTGTTAGCCTTAGATTTTCGGACAAATTGATACTGACTCGACAAGCCCCATTTAAATGAGTATTAGCCTTATATTTCTAACCTTATTCTTATCCAAGACCTTTTCGTTGGTATAAGACTTCAAATTTATGGGTAATACACTTTTCCCCCAAACATGGTTGAACTTGGTTTTTGGAGGGGGTGTTAGCCTTGGATTTTCGGACAAATTGATCCTGACTCGACGGGCCCCATTTAAATGAGTATTAGCCTTATATTTCTAAATATTTTCATATCCAAGACCTTTTTCTTGGTATTAGACTTCAAATTTATGGGTAATACACTTTTCCCCCAAACATGGTTGAACTTGGTTTTTGGAGGGGGTGTTAGCCTTGGATTTTCGGACAAATTGATCCTCACTCGACGAGGCCCATTTAAATGAGTATTAGCCTTATATTTCTAACCTTATTTATATCCAAGAACTTTTGGTTGGTATTAGACTTCAAATTTATGGGTAATACAATTTTCCCCCAATCATTGTTGAACTTGGTTTTTGGAGCGGGTGTTAGCCTTGGATTTTTGGCAAATTGATCCTGATTCGACGAACCCCATTTAAATGAGTATTAGCCTTATATTTATAATCATTTTCATATCCAATACCTTTTTGTTGGTGTTAGACTTCAAATTTATGGGTAATACACTTTTCCCCCAAACATGGTTGAACTTGGTTTTTGGAGGGGGTGTTAGCCTTGGATTTTCGGACAAATTGATTCTGCCTCGACGAGCCCCATTTTTATGAGTATTAGCCTTATATTTCTAACCTTATTCATATCCAAGACCTTTTCGTTGTTATAAGACTTCAAATTTATGGGTAATACACTTTTCCCCCAAACATGGTTGAACTTGGTTTTTGGAGGGGGTGTTAGCCTTGGATTTTCGGACAAATTGATCCTGACTCGACGAGCCCCATTTAAATGAGTATTAGCCTTATATTTCTAAATATTTTCATATCCAAGACCTTTTTATTGGTATTAGACTTCAAATTGATGGGTAATACACTTTTCCCCCAAACATGGTTGAACTTGGTTTTTGGAGGGGGTGTTAGCCTTTGATTTTCGGACAAATTGATCCTCACTCGACGAGGCCCATTTAAATGAGTATTAGCCTTATATTTCTAACCTTATTCATATCCAAGACCTTTTCGTTGTTATAAGACTTCAAATTTATGGGTAATACACTTTTCCCCCAAACATGGTTGAACTTGGTTTTTGGAGGGGGTGTTAGCCTTGGATTTTCGGACAAATTGATCCTGACTCGACGAGCCCCATTTAAATGAGTATTAGCCTTATATTTCTAAATATTTTCATATCCAAGACCTTTTTGTTGGTGTTAGACTTCAAATTTATGGGTAATACACTTTTCCCCCAAACATGGTTGAACTTGGTTTTTGGAGGGGGTGTTAGCCTTGGATTTTCGGACAAATTGATCCTGACTCGACGACCCATTTTTATGAGTATTAGCCTTATATTTCTAACCTTATTCATATCCAGAACCTTTTCGTTGTTATAATACTTCAAATTTATGGGTAATACACTTTTCCCCTAAACACGGTTGAACTTGGTTTTTGGAGGGGGTGTTAGCCTTGGATTTTCTGACAAATTGATCCTGACTCGACGAGCCCCATTTAAATGAGTATTAGCCTTATATTTCTAATCATTTTCATATCCAAGACCTTTTTGTTGGTATTAGACTTCAAATTTATGGGTAATACACTTTTCCCCCAAACATGGTTGAACTTGGTTTTTGGAGGGGGTGTTAGCCTTGGATTTTCGGACAAATTGATCCTCACTCGACGAGGCCCATTTAAATGAGTATTAGCCTTATATTTCTAACCTTATTTATATCCAAGAACTTTTGGTTGGTATTAGACTTCAAATTTATGGGTAATACAATTTTCCCCCAATCATGGTTGAACTTGGTTTTTGGAGCGGGTGTTAGCCTTGGATTTTTGGCAAATTGATCCTGATTCGACGAACCCCATTTAAATGAGTATTAGCCTTATATTTCTAATCATTTTCATATCCAAGACCTTTTTGTTGGTGTTAGACTTCAAATTTATGGGTAATACACTTTTCCCCCAAACATGGTTGAACTTGGTTTTTGGAGGGGGTGTTAGCCTTGGATTTTCGGACAAATTGATCCTGACTCGACGAGCCCCATTTAAATGAGTATTAGCCTTATATTTCTAACCTTATTTATATCCAAGAACTTTTCGTTGGTATTAGACTTCAAATTTATGGGTAATACAATTTTCCCCCAATCATGGTTCAACTTGGTTTTTGGAGGGGGTGTTAGCCTTGGATTTTTGGCAAATTGATCCTGATTCGACGAACCCCATTTAAATGACTATTAGCCTTATATTTCTAACCTTTTTCATATCCAAGACCTTTTGGTTGGTATTAGACTTCAAATTTATGGGTAATACACTTTTCCCCCAAACATGGTTGAACTTGGTTTTTGGAGGGGGTGTTAGCCTTGGATTTTTGGACAAATTGATCCTGCCTCGACGAGCCCTTTTTTAAATGAGTATTAGCCTTTTATTTCTAACCTTTTTCATATCCAAGACCTTTTGGTTGGTTTTAGACTCAAATTTATGGGTAATACACTTTTCCCCCAAACATGGTTGAACTTGGTTTTTGGAGGGGGTGTTAGCCTTGGATTTTCGGACAAATTGATCCTGACTCGACGAGCCCCATTTAAATGAGTATTAGCCTTATATTTCTAAATATTTTCATATCCAAGACCTTTTTATTGGTATTAGACTTCAAATTGATGGGTAATACACTTTTCCCCCAAACATGGTTGAACTTGGTTTTTGGAGGGGGTGTTAGCCTTTGATTTTCGGACAAATTGATCCTCACTCGACGAGGCCCATTTAAATGAGTATTAGCCTTATATTTCTAACCTTATTCATATCCAAGACCTTTTCGTTGTTATAAGACTTCAAATTTATGGGTAATACACTTTTCCCCCAAACATGGTTGAACTTGGTTTTTGGAGGGGGTGTTAGCCTTGGATTTTCGGACAAATTGATCCTGACTCGACGAGCCCCATTTAAATGAGTATTAGCCTTATATTTCTAAATATTTTCATATCCAAGACCTTTTTGTTGGTGTTAGACTTCAAATTTATGGGTAATACACTTTTCCCCCAAACATGGTTGAACTTGGTTTTTGGAGGGGGTGTTAGCCTTGGATTTTCGGACAAATTGATCCTCACTCGACGAGGCCCATTTAAATGAGTATTAGCCTTATATTTCTAACCTTATTTATATCCAAGAACTTTTGGTTGGTATTAGACTTCAAATTTATGGGTAATACAATTTTCCCCCAATCATGGTTGAACTTGGTTTTTGGAGCGGGTGTTAGCCTTGGATTTTTGGCAAATTGATCCTGATTCGACGAACCCCATTTAAATGAGTATTAGCCTTATATTTCTAATCATTTTCATATCCAAGACCTTTTTGTTGGTGTTAGACTTCAAATTTATGGGTAATACACTTTTCCCCCAAACATGGTTGAACTTGGTTTTTGGAGGGGGTGTTAGCCTTGGATTTTCGGACAAATTGATCCTGACTCGACGAGCCCCATTTAAATGAGTATTAGCCTTATATTTCTAACCTTATTTATATCCAAGAACTTTTCGTTGGTATTAGACTTCAAATTTATGGGTAATACAATTTTCCCCCAATCATGGTTCAACTTGGTTTTTGGAGGGGGTGTTAGCCTTGGATTTTTGGCAAATTGATCCTGATTCGACGAACCCCATTTAAATGACTATTAGCCTTATATTTCTAACCTTTTTCATATCCAAGACCTTTTGGTTGGTATTAGACTTCAAATTTATGGGTAATACACTTTTCCCCCAAACATGGTTGAACTTGGTTTTTGGAGGGGGTGTTAGCCTTGGATTTTTGGACAAATTGATCCTGCCTCGACGAGCCCCATTTTTAAATGAGTATTAGCCTTTTATTTCTAACCTTTTTCATATCCAAGACCTTTTGGTTGGTATTAGACTCAAATTTATGGGTAATACACTTTTCCCCCAAACATGGTTGAACTTGGTTTTTGGAGGGGGTGTTAGCCTTGGATTTTCGGACAAATTGATCCTGACTCGACGAGCCCCATTTAAATGAGTATTAGCCTTATATTTCTAAATATTTTCATATCCAAGACCTTTTTATTGGTATTAGACTTCAAATTGATGGGTAATACACTTTTCCCCCAAACATGGTTGAACTTGGTTTTTGGAGGGGGTGTTAGCCTTTGATTTTCGGACAAATTGATCCTCACTCGACGAGGCCCATTTAAATGAGTATTAGCCTTATATTTCTAACCTTATTCATATCCAAGACCTTTTCGTTGTTATAAGACTTCAAATTTATGGGTAATACACTTTTCCCCCAAACATGGTTGAACTTGGTTTTTGGAGGGGGTGTTAGCCTTGGATTTTCGGACAAATTGATCCTGACTCGACGAGCCCCATTTAAATGAGTATTAGCCTTATATTTCTAAATATTTTCATATCCAAGACCTTTTTGTTGGTGTTAGACTTCAAATTTATGGGTAATACACTTTTCCCCCAAACATGGTTGAACTTGGTTTTTGGAGGGGGTGTTAGCCTTGGATTTTCGGACAAATTGATCCTGACTCGACGACCCATTTTTATGAGTATTAGCCTTATATTTCTAACCTTATTCATATCCAGAACCTTTTCGTTGTTATAATACTTCAAATTTATGGGTAATACACTTTTCCCCTAAACACGGTTGAACTTGGTTTTTGGAGGGGGTGTTAGCCTTGGATTTTCTGACAAATTGATCCTGACTCGACGAGCCCCATTTAAATGAGTATTAGCCTTATATTTCTAATCATTTTCATATCCAAGACCTTTTTGTTGGTATTAGACTTCAAATTTATGGGTAATACACTTTTCCCCCAAACATGGTTGAACTTGGTTTTTGGAGGGGGTGTTAGCCTTGGATTTTCGGACAAATTGATCCTCACTCGACGAGGCCCATTTAAATGAGTATTAGCCTTATATTTCTAACCTTATTTATATCCAAGAACTTTTGGTTGGTATTAGACTTCAAATTTATGGGTAATACAATTTTCCCCCAATCATGGTTGAACTTGGTTTTTGGAGCGGGTGTTAGCCTTGGATTTTTGGCAAATTGATCCTGATTCGACGAACCCCATTTAAATGAGTATTAGCCTTATATTTCTAATCATTTTCATATCCAAGACCTTTTTGTTGGTGTTAGACTTCAAATTTATGGGTAATACACTTTTCCCCCAAACATGGTTGAACTTGGTTTTTGGAGGGGGTGTTAGCCTTGGATTTTCGGACAAATTGATCCTGACTCGACGAGCCCCATTTAAATGAGTATTAGCCTTATATTTCTAACCTTATTTATATCCAAGAACTTTTCGTTGGTATTAGACTTCAAATTTATGGGTAATACAATTTTCCCCCAATCATGGTTCAACTTGGTTTTTGGAGGGGGTGTTAGCCTTGGATTTTTGGCAAATTGATCCTGATTCGACGAACCCCATTTAAATGACTATTAGCCTTATATTTCTAACCTTTTTCATATCCAAGACCTTTTGGTTGGTATTAGACTTCAAATTTATGGGTAATACACTTTTCCCCCAAACATGGTTGAACTTGGTTTTTGGAGGGGGTGTTAGCCTTGGATTTTTGGACAAATTGATCCTGCCTCGACGAGTCCCATTTTTAAATGAGTATTAGCCTTTTATTTCTAACCTTTTTCATATCCAACACCTTTTGGTTGGTATTAGACTCAAATTTATGGGTAATACACTTTTCCCCCAAACATGGTTGAACTTGGTTTTTGGAGGGGGTGTTAGCCTTGGATTTTCGGACAAATTGATCCTGACTCGACGAGCCCCATTTAAATGAGTATTAGCCTTATATTTCTAACCTTTTTCATATCCAAGACCTTTTGGTTGGTATTAGACTTCAAATTTATGGGTAATACACTTTTCCACAAACATGGTTGAACTTGGTTTTTTGAGGGGGTGTTAGCCTTGGATTTTCGGACAAATTGATCCTGACTCGACAAGCCCCATTTAAATGAGTATTAGCCTTATATTTCTAACCTTATTCATATCCAAGACCTTTTCGTTGGTATAAGACTTCAAATTTATGGGTAATACACTTTTCCCCCAAACATGGTTGAACTTGGTTTTTGGAGGGGGTGTTAGCCTTGGATTTTCGGACAAATTGATTGTGCCTCGACGAGCCCCATTTTTATGAGTATTAGCCTTATATTTCTAACCTTATTCATATCCAAGACCTTTTCGTTGTTATAATACTTCAAATTTATGGGTAATACACTTTTCCCCCAAACACGGTTGAACTTGGTTTTTGGAGGGGGTGTTAGCCTTGGATTTTCTGACAAATTGATCCTGACTCGACGAGCCCCATTTAAATGAGTATTAGCCTTATATTTCTAATCATTTTCATATCCAAGACCTTTTTGTTGGTATTAGACTTCAAATTTATGGGTAATACACTTTTCCCCCAAACATGGTTGAACTTGGTTTTTGGAGGGGGTGTTAGCCTTGGATTTTCGGACAAATTGATCCTCACTCGACGAGGCCCATTTAAATGAGTATTAGCCTTATATTTCTAACCTTATTTATATCCAAGAACTTTTGGTTGGTATTAGACTTCAAATTTATGGGTAATACAATTTTCCCCCAATCATGGTTGAACTTGGTTTTTGGAGCGGGTTTTAGCCTTGGATTTTTGGCAAATTGATCCTGATTCGACGAACCCCATTTAAATGAGTATTAGCCTTATATTTCTAATCATTTTCATATCCAAGATCTTTTTGTTGGTGTTAGACTTCAAATTTATGGGTAATACACTTTTCCCCCAAACATGGTTGAACTTGGTTTTTGGAGGGGGTGTTAGCCTTGGATTTTTGGACAAATTGATCCTGCCTCGACGAGCCCCATTTTTAAATGAGTATTAGCCTTTTATTTCTAACCTTTTTCATATCCAAGACCTTTTGGTTGGTATTAGACTCAAATTTATGGGTAATACACTTTTCCCCCAAACATGGTTGAACTTGGTTTTTGGAGGGGGTGTTAGCCTTGGATTTTCGGACAAATTGATCCTGACTCGACGAGCCCCATTTAAATGAGTATTAGCCTTATATTTCTAACCTTATTCATATCCAAGACCTTTTCGTTGGTATAAGACTTCAAATTTATGGGTAATACACTTTTCCCCCAAACATGGTTGAACTTGGTTTTTGGAGGGGGTGTTAGCCATGGATTTTCGGACAAATTGATTGTGCCTCGACGAGCCCCATTTTTATGAGTATTAGCCTTATATTTCTAACCTTATTCATATCCAAGACCTTTTCGTTGTTATAAGACTTCAAATTTATGGGTAATACACTTTTCCCCCAAACATGGTTGAACTTGGTTTTTGGAGGGGGTGATAGCCTTGGATTTTCGGACAAATTGATCCTGACTCGATGAGCCCCATTTAAATGAGTATTAGCCTTATATTTCTAACCTTTCTCATATCCAATACCTTTTGGTTGGTATTAGACTTCAAATTTATGGGTAATACACTTTTCGCCAAACATGGTTGAACTTGGTTTTTTGAGGGGGTGTTAGCCTTGGATTTTCGGTTTAGGGTTTAGGGTTTAGGGTTTAGGGTTTAGGGTTTAGGGTTTTAGGGTTTAGGGTTTAGGGTTTTAGGGTTTAGGGTTTAGGGTTTAGGGTTTAGGGTTTAGGATTTTCGGTTTAGGGTTTAGGGTTTAGGGTTTAGGGTTTAGGGTTTTCGGGTTTCGGGTTTTAGGGTTTTCGGTTTAGGGGTTTAGGGTTTAGGGTTTAGGGTTTAGGGTTTAGGGTTTAGGGTTTAGGGTTTAGGGTTTAGGGTTTAGGGTTTAGGGTTTAGGGTTTAGGGTTTTAGGGTTTAGGGTTTAGGGTTTAGGGTTTAGGGTTTAGGGTTTAGGGTTTAGGGTTTAGGGTTTAGGGTTTTAGGGTTTAGGGTTTAGGGTTTAGGGTTTAGGGTTTAGGGTTTAGGGTTTAGGGTTTAGGGTTTAGGGTTTAGGGTTTAGGGTTTAGGGTTTAGGGTTTAGGGTTTTAGGGTTTAGGGTTTAGGGTTTAGGGTTTAGGGTTTAGGGTTTAGGGTTTAGGGTTTAGGGTTTTAGGGTTTAGGGTTTAGGGTTTAGGGTTTAGGGTTTAGGGTTTAGGGTTTAGGGTTTAGGGTTTAGGGTTTAGGGTTTAGGGTTTAGGGTTTAGGGTTTAGGGTTTAGGGTTTAGGGTTTAGGGTTTAGGGTTTAGGGTTTAGGGTTTAGGGTTTAGGGTTTAGGGTTTAGGGTTTAGGGTTTAGGGTTTAGGGTTTAGGGTTTAGGGTTTAGGGTTTAGGGTTTAGGGTTTAGGGTTTAGGGTTTAGGGTTTAGGGTTTAGGGTTTAGGGTTTAGGGTTTAGGGTTTTCGGGTTTAGGGTTTTCGGGTTTAGGGTTTAGGGTTTAGGGTTTAGGGTTTAGGGTTTAGGGTTTAGGGTTTAGGGTTTAGGGTTTAGGGTTTAGGGTTTAGGGTTTAGGGTTTAGGGTTTAGGGTTTAGGGTTTAGGGTTTAGGGTTTAGGGTTTAGGGTTTAGGGTTTAGGGTTTAGGGTTTAGGGTTTAGGGTTTAGGGTTTAGGGTTTAGGGTTTAGGGTTTAGGGTTTAGGGTTTAGGGTTTAGGGTTTAGGGTTTAGGGTTTAGGGTTTAGGGTTTAGGGTTTAGGGTTTAGGGTTTAGGGTTTAGGGTTTAGGGTTTAGGGTTTAGGGTTTAGGGTTTAGGGTTTAGGGTTTAGGGTTTAGGGTTTAGGGTTTAGGGTTTAGGGTTTAGGGTTTAGGGTTTAGGGTTTAGGGTTTAGGGTTTAGGGTTTAGGGTTTAGGGTTTAGGGTTTAGGGTTTAGGGTTTAGGGTTTAGGGTTTAGGGTTTAGGGTTTAGGGTTTAGGGTTTAGGGTTTAGGGTTTAGGGTTTAGGGTTTAGGGTTTAGGGTTTAGGGTTTAGGGTTTAGGGTTTAGGGTTTAGGGTTTAGGGTTTAGGGTTTAGGGTTTAGGGTTTAGGGTTTAGGGTTTAGGGTTTAGGGTTTAGGGTTTAGGGTTTAGGGTTTAGGGTTTAGGGTTTAGGGTTTAGGGTTTAGGGTTTAGGGTTTAGGGTTTAGGGTTTAGGGTTTAGGGTTTAGGGTTTAGGGTTTAGGGTTTAGGGTTTAGGGTTTAGGGTTTAGGGTTTAGGGTTTAGGGTTTAGGGTTTAGGGTTTAGGGTTTAGGGTTTAGGGTTTAGGGTTTAGGGTTTAGGGTTTAGGGTTTAGGGTTTAGGGTTTAGGGTTTAGGGTTTAGGGTTTAGGGTTTAGGGTTTAGGGTTTAGGGTTTAGGGTTTAGGGTTTAGGGTTTAGGGTTTAGGGTTTAGGGTTTAGGGTTTAGGGTTTAGGGTTTAGGGTTTAGGGTTTAGGGTTTAGGGTTTAGGGTTTAGGGTTTAGGGTTTAGGGTTTAGGGTTTAGGGTTTAGGGTTTAGGGTTTAGGGTTTAGGGTTTAGGGTTTAGGGTTTAGGGTTTAGGGTTTAGGGTTTAGGGTTTAGGGTTTAGGGTTTAGGGTTTAGGGTTTAGGGTTTAGGGTTTAGGGTTTAGGGTTTAGGGTTTAGGGTTTAGGGTTTAGGGTTTAGGGTTTAGGGTTTAGGGTTTAGGGTTTAGGGTTTAGGGTTTAGGGTTTAGGGTTTAGGGTTTAGGGTTTAGGGTTTAGGGTTTAGGGTTTAGGGTTTAGGGTTTAGGGTTTAGGGTTTAGGGTTTAGGGTTTAGGGTTTAGGGTTTAGGGTTTAGGGTTTAGGGTTTAGGGTTTAGGGTTTAGGGTTTAGGGTTTAGGGTTTAGGGTTTAGGGTTTAGGGTTTAGGGTTTAGGGTTTAGGGTTTAGGGTTTAGGGTTTAGGGTTTAGGGTTTAGGGTTTAGGGTTTAGGGTTTAGGGTTTAGGGTTTAGGGTTTAGGGTTTAGGGTTTAGGGTTTAGGGTTTAGGGTTTAGGGTTTAGGGTTTAGGGTTTAGGGTTTAGGGTTTAGGGTTTAGGGTTTAGGGTTTAGGGTTTAGGGTTTAGGGTTTAGGGTTTAGGGTTTAGGGTTTAGGGTTTAGGGTTTAGGGTTTAGGGTTTAGGGTTTAGGGTTTAGGGTTTAGGGTTTAGGGTTTAGGGTTTAGGGTTTAGGGTTTAGGGTTTAGGGTTTAGGGTTTAGGGTTTAGGGTTTAGGGTTTAGGGTTTAGGGTTTAGGGTTTAGGGTTTAGGGTTTAGGGTTTAGGGTTTAGGGTTTAGGGTTTAGGGTTTAGGGTTTAGGGTTTAGGGTTTAGGGTTTAGGGTTTAGGGTTTAGGGTTTAGGGTTTAGGGTTTAGGGTTTAGGGTTTAGGGTTTAGGGTTTAGGGTTTAGGGTTTAGGGTTTAGGGTTTAGGGTTTAGGGTTTAGGGTTTAGGGTTTAGGGTTTAGGGTTTAGGGTTTAGGGTTTAGGGTTTAGGGTTTAGGGTTTAGGGTTTAGGGTTTAGGGTTTAGGGTTTAGGGTTTAGGGTTTAGGGTTTAGGGTTTAGGGTTTAGGGTTTAGGGTTTAGGGTTTAGGGTTTAGGGTTTAGGGTTTAGGGTTTAGGGTTTAGGGTTTAGGGTTTAGGGTTTAGGGTTTAGGGTTTAGGGTTTAGGGTTTAGGGTTTAGGGTTTAGGGTTTAGGGTTTAGGGTTTAGGGTTTAGGGTTTAGGGTTTAGGGTTTAGGGTTTAGGGTTTAGGGTTTAGGGTTTAGGGTTTAGGGTTTAGGGTTTAGGGTTTAGGGTTTAGGGTTTAGGGTTTAGGGTTTAGGGTTTAGGGTTTAGGGTTTAGGGTTTAGGGTTTAGGGTTTAGGGTTTAGGGTTTAGGGTTTAGGGTTTAGGGTTTAGGGTTTAGGGTTTAGGGTTTAGGGTTTAGGGTTTAGGGTTTAGGGTTTAGGGTTTAGGGTTTAGGGTTTAGGGTTTAGGGTTTAGGGTTTAGGGTTTAGGGTTTAGGGTTTAGGGTTTAGGGTTTAGGGTTTAGGGTTTAGGGTTTAGGGTTTAGGGTTTAGGGTTTAGGGTTTAGGGTTTAGGGTTTAGGGTTTAGGGTTTAGGGTTTAGGGTTTAGGGTTTAGGGTTTAGGGTTTAGGGTTTAGGGTTTAGGGTTTAGGGTTTAGGGTTTAGGGTTTAGGGTTTAGGGTTTAGGGTTTAGGGTTTAGGGTTTAGGGTTTAGGGTTTAGGGTTTAGGGTTTAGGGTTTAGGGTTTAGGGTTTAGGGTTTAGGGTTTAGGGTTTAGGGTTTAGG